>CM049426.1:161059391-163560224 GCA_026929855.1 Poa annua
CCTCTAGGGGCGTGGCCTCGAGGGACGTGGCCTCTAGGGGCGTGGCCTCGAGGGACGTTGCCTCGAGGGGCTTTGCCTCGAGGGGATTGGCCTCGAGGGACGTTGCCTCGAGGGGCGTGGCCTCACAGCGTTCCTCCTGGGCCTCGAGTGTGTTAGCCTATTAAGGCTCCTCGGTCCCTTCGGCATGAACCTCTTGCAGCCGTTGACTCGGGGCGGTCCCCTTTTGAGGCTTTGGGCCTGGTGTGGGCCTTGTGACGACCGCCCCTTCGTCGAGCTCTTCATCGGGAGGCTTCTTCTTTGGAGTGGTTGCACTCTTCTTGTGAAGTACAGGATCCTCTCTTTCCACCACAAGGACAGCACTGGTTGTTTGTGGGGTAGCTGACAAGTACAACTTCAGGTGCTCGCCAGGCCTTGGGGCGACCATTACAGGAGGGCTGTCCAAGTACTTCTTCAGGTCCTCAAATGCTTTTTCAGCTTCAGGGGTCCACTTGAAAGTGCCCGTTCTCTTCATGATCTTGAAAAACAGCAAGGCCCTTTCGCCGAACTTGGAGATAAATCTGCCCAAGCTAGCCATGCAGCCTGCTAGGCGTTGCATGTCCTTGAGCCTGCGTGGGGGTTGCATGCCTTCGACGGCCTTGATTTTGTCTAGGTTCGCCTCTATGCCCCGATGAGACACGAGGAAGCCCAGCAATTTGCCCGAAGGTACTCCAAAGACGCACTTGGCGGCGTTGAGCTTGATGTTCACCTTGCGCGGGCTGGTGAAGGTTTCTTCCAGGTCTCCGAGCAGAGTATTTGTGACGCCCTAAAATTAGTACTATGTAGATTTAAGCGATCCCGCCGAAATCCGCATAATAACGATTTTAGGTCGCCCATCAGACATAATGTACACACCGAAACATGCGCATTATGTGGGTGGAATTGTGATATCATTACAACAGTTCCGATACATCCACAAATACAACAGAAGATAAATAATATACAACAACGACTCGAACGAGTCAAGATACAAATGTTATAGTACAGAGATTCAAATGACAGTGGAAGCAAAATAGTATCCGACTACGGATAAGATTAAATTGGACTAAGAGTCCTGAAGATAAGCGATGACGCCATATCCCTGCCCAGCCAAGCCGGAGGGATTCCCAACCTAACGTCGTCAGACTTCAAACCTGTTAACTGCACATAAAGCATAACCCAAAAGAGGGTCAGGGCACTCCCTGGCAAGCAAAACCGACTTGCCTACTTTCTATACCATCTCCCAATATATGGGGTAGGTGGACTTAGCGGCAGCAGCACTAGCAATCTAAAGAGACACGCTACAACTTCCGTGTATTTAGAGAGGGGTAAGAGAGCGCATAAAGTAAACATCTACAACTAACACCAAACATAACCCATTCTCGAATTAACCCCCTCAACCAAGTATGAGGAAGCAATTCGGGAAAACTCACAAATTGAACAATTTTAGTTACCATTTATTGGGAAAGTAATTCTATATTACTAATCAAATTAATTAATATTAATTAGGTGCAAGTTCTCTAGATCTTGCTTGCCAGCATCATCACCAAAGTCGTCCATAACCGCGGACACGGCTCATCGATAAGATTATACCCTGCAGGGGTGCACTACTATACCCATACTCGCATGATCAACCCAAGCAAGCATCAGGGCTTCTCAACACGACTTATTCCTTCACTACAGCAAGTCCAAGTGCCACCCATAGGAGTTGTTACCCGCGTCAAGAGTCCGGCCGAATCTCAATTGCGGACTCATTAGTTTGTCTCCACGCGCCATGCGGCTCAAACCACAGTAGGAATTGTCCGCTTCGCGCGCACCACTCCTATATGACCCCCCGTATCATGTAACCTCTCATCAATCATCATCATCATGCACATGGATATTAGCAAATGGAAAAACCGAACTAGTTGCGGCACATGGACAAGCTGAAGATCCGTTCAAAGTCGAGGGGGGCTCCATAGGGCCTCCCACAATTGGTTAGTGCGCTCAAAATTGGATCCGAGGACAAAATCTCAGTTCCTAGGTCGACACTGAGCAGAACAAAGCACCTCGCAAGGCCTTCCGCCTGGTGCCTTATCTTTTAATTATAATACCCCAATATAAGACAACATTTTATTAAGGTAGAATAATTCTAACATACTAAGCAGATGAAACATAAGACCAACAGACGACTCGCACAAACAACTCTAAGCATGCGCTACGACTCGCAAGGCCAACAGATAAACATGCAACAGGTATTAGGTTGTGGGGATAAAGCTCTATGGGCTGCAGGATAAACATGTGATGGGATCGCAGTAAGAATCGAATACTAGGGTAGCAGAGATCAACGGCTGGAATGAAAGACAATGTATAGGTAAACAAGCAAACTTCGCTTGCCTGGAATCCCGCATGGAAGCAGATCTTGTCGTTGCTCACACATCTCAACGTCTTATCCGCGAAGAAGCAACAAACAGTGGAAAGCGTAAAAGATGCATTTTACAACTACGGCAAAAGATCCAGCATGATCATGGAAGAATGATGCATGGCATGGCAAGGTGCATGGCGAGATGCACTTAATCCGAATTAAGCGGAACCGGGATTCTGACAATTAATATTTAGGTGCAAGTTATTTATTTACCAGCAATATTAAATGTTGGTTAGCATGGCAACACATGGCATGGGTGATCTAATTAAATTAAATGGAATAGGGCATTATATATTTATTACCCCACACATTCCATCTTGAATTATGTAGGTGATTTGCTACACCCCGAACCCAAGAGATGCAACACATGCAATTATGATGCGATATGCACAAGATAGATGGCATTTTATAAAATAGGTGTAGTTAGGGTTTGGGTCCGTACGTCGGATCGGGTGAACTAGGGTTCGAAACCGACGTCTTCGGTCCGTAGAGGAAGTAGTTGCCGTCGGGGAAGTAGCCGTCGCGGAACTGGGGCATCGTCGTTTGTCGGGGTCGTGGAAGTGGTCGGAGAAGTAGTCGTGGCACGTAGGAGCACGGCAATCGGACGCCGGAAAGAAGCGCGCACGTTGCAACACCTTGAAGGGTGGACAACTCGGACACAAAAGCGACGCCGAAGTTCTTGCGGGCATTTCACCGAACACCTTGCGAGCGTCGGATGCGGGGACGCCACCGGACGGAGAAACCGGCAGAATGGAAGGAGTAGTAGGTGGAGGCGCCGTAGTCGAGGACGAGGAGAGGCGCGGCATCGGCGGCGACGCGGAGGCGGCGGCGGAGACGTGCGCGGCAGCCGGGAGCACGGGCGGAGGCGGCGGCGGAGACGCGCGCGACAGCCGGGGAGCACGGGCGGAGGCGCGCGGCGGCTTGTGCGTGCGGGAGGCGGCGCACGGGGTCGGGACGCACGGGGCACGGCGCCGCATCGTGGGGGCGTGACCGGCGGCGGGGAGAGTGCGGGGCGCGGCCGGCGCGAGCGGACGCAGGGCGTGGTGGCGCGGGAGGTGGCGCAGGGCGGCCGGCGGCGCGGCTGCTCGCTCGGGCCAGAGGTGGCCGGAGGCGCGGGCGGCGGCGGCGGTTGGCGGCTTCGGCGGGGAAGCATGCGGGGCCGGGGGAGCGCGGGCTGGAGGAGCTCGGGAGGAGGCGGCGGAGGGCTGGCGGCGTGCTGCGGGCGGCGGGGAGGCGAGCGGCGTGCTGCGGGCGGCGGGGAGGCGAGCGGCCGGGGCGCGCAGCGGCGGTGCGCGGCGGCGCGGGGCAGGGCGGAGCAGGCCGGCCGGAGGAGGAGAGGTGCGGGAGGAGGAGCGCGCGGCCGGAGGGGAGAGGGCGGCCGGTGGCACGCTGGCGGCAGGGTCGGGGGCGTGCAGGAGGGGGAGCTTGGGATCGGGCGGTTGGTGCGGGGCGTCGGGTGGGTGCGGGAGGAAAGAGAAAAGAAGAGGAGAAAAAAAAGGAGAAAAGAAAAAGAAGAAAGGAAAAGAAAGAAAAGGAAGGGGAAAAAAGAAGAAAAAGAGGTGGGAGGATTGATTTGCAAAAAGCAGGAAAAGGAGGAGGGTGGCTGCAAAATGACAGGGGGTGGGAAAGAATTTTCCAGGGGGAAACCCTAGGGTTTGGCGTTAGATGGGCTTGGGCTTTTATTTCTCACTGTTTAATTATTTCTGAATTATATTTTTAAAACCAAAACGAAGAGGAATTTGAATACGAAAACTATACAAAATATTTTTAGTTTTCAATAGACAATTTAATAAACTAATTTTTAACATTTGCAAATGATTTGAAATATCAAAATTTTAATTAATTTGAAATGCATTTGAATTTAATTGTGGAAAATAAATTTAAATGCAACAATTGAATTAATGCGATGCAATGCGATGCTATGTCGATGCAAAAAAGAAAACTCACAAAACCAAAGGGGATAAATCCCGGGGCGTTACAGTATTTCCTTCTCGTGACTTCACGACGATGTCATCAACATATGCTTCCGCGTTTCGCCCCATTTGCCCGCCAAGGGCTATCCTCATTAACCTCTGGAAAGTGGCTCCGTCATTTTTTAGGCCGAAGGGCATGCAGACGTAGCAATACACACCACATGGGGTGAGGAAAGCCGTCTTCTCCTCGTCCTCTTTAGTCATCTTAATCTGGTGATAACCAGAGAAGGCATCGAGGAAACAGAGGAGGTCGCAGCCTGCCGTGGAGTCCACGATCTGGTCAATTATGGGCATGGGGTAAGGGTCCTTGGGGCAGGCCTTGTTTACGTCGGTGTAGTCGATGTAGAGGCGGCCTCCGCCGGCGGGTTTTGGGACCACCACGCCATTGGAGAGCCAAGTGGGGTGCGCGACTTCGCGGACTACATTTGCCGCTTTGAGCTTCTCGACCTCCTTGACGATGAACGCTTGCTTCTCGGGGGCTTGCTTTCTTGCTTTTTGCTTGACGGGGCGCGCGTTTGGGCAGACGGCCAAGTGGTGCTCGATCACCACCCTCGGTACACCAGACATATCTGACGGTGTCCATGCAAACATGTCAGAGTTTGCCTGGAGGAAGGCGATGAGCGCGCTTTCCTATTTGGGAGGCAGCGCGGCGCCGATGGTGACGCTAGCCCCCGAACCTTCAGCCCCCGAGCTCCCAGAGCTCAGAGAGATCTTCTTGGTAGCAGCTGTGTCCTGAGAGAACAACTGCTTCTTCTTCTTGGGCCTCTCGAGAGGCCCTTGGTCCTCATCTGCGGGGAAGGCCATGGCGGCGGTCTTGTAGGCCGTCTCCACAGCGCGCGTAGCGTCCAGGACATGCCCACGTATGGTGATCGTGCCGGTGCTGCCGGGGATCTTGACCATGTTATACGCATGGTGCGTGACGGCCATGAACTTCGCGAGCGCGGGGTAGCCGAGGATGGCGTTGTACGGCAGGCCGATGTGCGCAACATCAAAGTCGATGTGCTCGGTGCGGTAATTTTCCTCGCTCCCGAAGGTGACGGCAAGCCTCACCTGGCCTAGAGGCTCGATTGAGCCGCTGGTGACCCCCGTGAAGGGCCTCGAGGGCATAAGCCTCTCGTAGGGCACTTGAAGCGCTTCAAACATATCTATGAAGATGACGTTCAGACCTGCTCCGCCGTCGATGAGCGTCTTGGAGACAGCCACATTGTCGATGGTGGGGGTGCAGACCAGTGGGAGGGTTCCAACAGTCTTGGTGGACTTGGGGTGGTCCTGAGCGTCGAAGGCGATGGTGTACTGCGACCACTTGAGGGGCCTGGAGTTTTCCGTGCTTGGGAGGGCGGCGTTGAGCTCGCGGGCGAACTGCTTGAACTTGTTGTTCGACTTTGGCGCATGCGCCCCTCCTAGGATGCAGGCAATGGCGCCCCTCGGGGCTTGGTAGCCGCCATCTTACTCGTCAGGGAGGTTGCCGTTCTTTTCTGCGGCATTGGCTCGATTTCCAGATGGTTTCTGGTAGCCGCCCTTGCGTCCGCCTCCGCGGTAGCCACGGCCTCGACCGCGGCCGCCGCTGTCTTCTGCTTGCTCGCGCTCCTTGCTCAACCTTTTGAAGTCGTAGCAGGACTCCGTAGAGTGGCCGCGCCCATTGTGGTAGATGCAGAAAGGACGGTGATCATCTTTCCTTTCTCCGGCCTCGGGGGAGTCCATGCGGTTGCCCTTTGTGTCGGGTTCTGCCGCGAGAACTGCAGTGGCCTTGCGCTTGGGCTCCTCCTTCTTCTTATGGCTCTTGGACCCCTCAGCGTGATCGTCCCCTCTCGAGGACATTTTCACGAAGAGGAGTCCCTCTTTAGCCTTGGCGCACTTGTCCGCCATGTCGAACAGCTTGGCCACAGAGGTGAGTTTGTCGTGGATGCCCAGTTTCTCGAGCATCCAGCTGTTTGTGACGCCCTCGGGGAAGGCGGCGATGACTTGGGTGTCGGGGATGTTCGGGATCTTGTTGCGCACCTGGCTGAAGCGCTGGATGTACTTGCGGAGCATTTCGTCCTTCCTCTACACCACAGCGCGCAGATCGTTGTGGCTGAGGGCGCGCTCGTACGTCCCCTTGAAGTTCAAGACGAACTGCTTGCAGAGCTCCTCCCAGGAGTACACAGAGTACTCCGGGAGGTTCAAGAGCAACAACAGCGCAGAGTCGCGTAGCGCGTGGGAGAACACGTTGGCCATGTCCTTCTCGTCTCCTCCCGCAGCTTGGATGGAGGTGGTGTAGAGCTGCAGGAATTCGACGGGGTTGCTGGAGTCGTCGTAGCCCTTGGGAAGAGCCGGCCTGAACTTTTGCGGCCAGACCACGCGGCGCAGGGAACGAGTGAACGCCATGCAGCCCGAGGTGTACGTAGCGACCCCGTGCTGAAGCGCGCCGCGGTTCTGCTGTCCCGCCTGGCCGAGCTCCTCCACGAGCCTGTTCTGGCGGTCTCGCTGGAGCTTCATCCCCACACGGGCGTCGGGTGCGGTGCGCTGCACGATCATGCAATCGCGCGGCGAGGTCGCGTGCGAAGCAGCCCTCTGTGCCGCAGCGGGCGCAGGCCCGGGAGGTGGCGGAGGCGCATTTGTTGCCACCGTGCCCGCGAGAGAGGGGTGCGCGTTGGACTGCGACGGAGCGGGGCGCGTCGTGGCGATGCCGACGAGGTGGTTGAGGCGTTGGAGCCACTACTCGTGGGCCTCAGCGGTGGGCTGGTAGCGGAGCAGCTCCTGCGCCATGAGCAGAGCGGTGTGGGGCGCCGGGTCAGTTCTCCCCGGGTCCGAGCCGCTCGGGCGCTGCGACGGGTGTGACGACTGCGCGTCCTCCTGGTGCTCGGCATCGTGCTCCGGCTCCTCCACGTGAGGGCCAGAGGGGACATGCTCCTCTTGGCGGGGTCGGCCCCGCCCTGCGCGGGTGGTCGCGCGGGTGGTCGCGCGGGTGGTGGCGGAGCCTGGGGGCGCGCGTGTTCCCGCGTGCACGCGTCGGCCGACTAAAGCAGTGCGGGTGGTGCGCGTGTTCACCATGGCGCCGAGACGAAATCGAAGGTTGTTGACGCACCTCAATCCCCTACCTGGCGCGCCAAATGTCGGGTTATGACTCCCGGGAATCGGGGGTAGTCACTTCCTGAAGTGTAGTTCGAGAGGGGATTGAACGCGGAGATCTAAACCCTCAAGTGGCTCCGCGACGTTGCTCGCCGGACCCGAAGAAGACGCACACCCAACCAAGGAAAACACCGTCCTTTACCCAGGTTCACGGCCCTCGTGAGGAGGTAAGACCGCTACTCCTGCCTGTCTGTATTATATGTGGGAGGTTACAGTACAATTGAGCTTGCCGGAAGGCCCCTCGAGGCAGTTCTTGCCTGGGGAGGGAAGCGATGATCTTCTTCCTCCTCTGGACCGAGGCTAACCTAACTAGATCTGCTAGGGTTTACAGGGGAGGTTTGCACGCAAGGGGCCGACCCTTGCTACGATGGATGTCTTCTCTCTTTTATAGGCGCCTCGGGCCTTCTTCTTCGGCTTGGCCTTCGAGGTGGCTCCCACTTGCCAGTAGCGGGGCGGAGCATGAGTCCACTGTGCTCCATTCGTCCATGGACTCGGTCCATTGTTTATAAAGGTGGCGCCGTGGCCGACAGGCGGCCGACTGCGCTCGCACCATCCGCAGAGCGGGCGGTCTCTGAGGTGGAGCCCGCGATGACGATCTCCGTTGGAGGGTTGCGCCGTCCACCAGCTTTATCGTCAGAGTAGAAGGTCCTCACAGCTGTGCAGCAGGCGGAGCAGCGTTGTGTACCGCTTTATCGCCAGGGACAGCGACGGGGGTTTGAGCGCCTCTGTACGAGCGTGGCAGAGGTCACGTGCGCTCTGTCGGGATTCCGTGGCGACGACGTTTCCCTTCAGGCCTGAGGGGAGATTCCTGCCGGACTTCCCTCAGGCGGGTTGGTTCCTTGACGGGGAGTATCCCCTGAGGCGAGGGGTCACTTGAGGCCCTCGCCTCCTCTTCAGGCCCCCGAGGGGGATCGCCTCTCGGGGGTCCCGTCAGGCGGTGACGCCTGGTCCTTAGTCGTTTCGTCCGTCTGGCCCGCGAGCGAGGCCTGGGGGGAATGGGCTCTTGGTACCCCAGTTCCCACTGGGCCGACAGAGTCGCGAGGCAACGATGGCTAGAAGACGTCACCAAGACACATGAGTGTCCATAGCGCGCGGGTGTTGCCGTGCAACAGTAGCGTTGCAGCAGCAACGATATACGTAAGGTAACAAAGGTAGCATCACGGATTAACAAATTCCAGCCGTCTAATAGCCACAACGGCCCCATATTGACCCAATAAATGGAACGCGGTCATCACTTTTTTCGGTATCAAACCGTCAAACACGAATTCAAGTCGTGAGGCAACGATGGCTAGAAGACGTCACCATGACACGTTATGCACGTGTCATTCTTATGCACGCTGGCGTCCTGAGGGTCCACGTAGCGCGTGCGTTGGATGAGTCATTATGAAGGCATCATTCAGACGGCCCTTATCCGACGGATACTCAACCCAGCATTTTTCACGATGAAACGTGGCCGAATCTTCTCCTGGTGCGACGGCAGATGGGACTAATCAATTCCATCGCTCGGACTGGCGCTTACCCAAGCCGCTTTGTGCGTACGTGTTTTCCCATCTAAACACGAGTTTTCCGACGAAAACGCAGAAAAAAGCCACCCCCCTCGCCATCCCTGGGAGCGCACCACCTCCCCCAAATATACCCGGGAAACTCCGCCGCTCCCGGGACCCCTGCCCTTCAGTTCTGAAGGAGGGGTACACTTTTTTCTAAAGGGCCGGTTCCACCGTTTTTCCCCATTCGGACCATGTTTTCGCCCAAAATACCATGTTTGGACCAACGCCAAGCCTATATTACACGCGGGGCACGTCATTCCAACTTCCGTCGGAAAATATTCTGGAACTCCGTTTTCACTTCACGACGTCCGTCGGATAGCGTTCAGGGACACTGTTTTTCACTATCCTTCAACGTAGTCGACCAAAATACCATGTTCGGACCAACGCCAAGCCTATATTAGACGCGGGGCACGTCATTCCAACTTCCGTTGAGATTAGGTTCGGATATCCTTTTTTCACTTCACGACGTCCGGCGTATATCGTTCCGTGACACCGTTTTTCGTCCAAAAAACCATGTTCCGTGCAGCGCCCAGCCTATCGTACACACGGGGCCGGCCAGCAGACTTCCGTCGGAAAACGTTGCAGAAATCCGTTCTTTCACTTCTCGACGTCCGTCCATGTTTTCGCCCAGAAAACCATGTTTCGTGCAGCGCCCAGCCTATCGTACACACGGGGCACGTCTAGCCGACTTCCGTCGGAAAACGTTCCGAAACTCCGTTCTTTCAGTTCACGACGTTCGTCCATGTTTTCGTCCAAAAAACCATGTTCCGTGCAGCGCCCAGCCTATCGGACATATGGGGCACGTCTAGCCGACTTCCGTCGGAAAACGTCCCGTAACTCCGTTCTTTCACTTCACGACGTCCGTCAACGTCTAGCAGACTTCCGTCAGAAAACGTTCCGGAACTCCGTTCTTTCAGTTCACACGTCCGTCCAGGTTTCGCCCAGAAAACCATGTTCCGTGCAGCGCCCAACCTATCGTAGACACGGGGCACGTCTAGCCGACTTACGTCAGAAAACGTTCAGGAACTCCGTTCTTTCACTTCACGACGTCCGTCCACGTTTTCACCCAGAAAACCATGTTACGTGCGGCGCCCAGCCTATCGAACACACGGGGCACGTCAAGCCGACTTCCGTAGGAAAACGTTCCAGAAATCTGTTCTTTCACTTCACGACGTCCGTCAACGTTTTGGCTCAGAAAACCATGTTCCGTGCACCGCCCAGCCTATCGGACACACGGGGCACGTCTAGCGGACTTCCGTCGGAATACGTTCCAGAACTCCGTTCTTTCACTTCACGACGTCCGTCCACGTTTTCGCCCAGAAAACCATTTTCCGTGTAGCGCCCAGCCTATCGTAGACACGCGGCACGTCTAGCCGACTTCCGTCGGAAAACGTTCCGGAACTCCGTTCTTTCACTTCACGACTTCCATCCACGTTTTCACCCAGAAAACCATGTATCGTGCAGCACCCAGCCTATCGGACATACAGGGCATGTCTAGCCGACTTCCGTCGGAAAACGTTTCAGAACTCCGTTATTTCACTTCACGACGTCCGTCAACGTCTAGCAGACTTCCGTCGGTAAACGTTCCGAAACTCCGTTCTTTCAGTTCACACGTCTGTCCACGTCTCGCCCAGAAAACCATGTTCCGTTCAGCGCCCAGCCTATCGTAGACACGGGGCACGTCTAGCCGACTTCCGTCGGAAAACGTTCCAGAACTCCTTTCTTTCACTTCACGACGTCCGTCCACGTTTTCGCCCAGAAAACCATGTTCCGTGCAGCGCCCAGCCTATCGTAGACATGGGGCACGTCTAGCCGACTTCCGTCGGAAAATGTTCCGGAACTCCGTTCTTTCTCTTCACGACGTCCGTCCACGTTTTCGCCCAAAAAACCATGTTCCGTGCAGCGCCCAGCCTATCGTTCACACGGGGCACGTCAAGCCAACTTCCGTCAGAAAACATTCCCGAACTTTGTTCTTTCACTTCACGACGTCCGTCAACGTTTTCGCCCAGAAAACCATGTTCCGTGCAGCGCCCAGCCTATCGGACACACGGCGCACGTCTAGCGGACTTCCTTCGGAAAACGTTTCAGAACTCCGTTCTTTCACTTCACGACGTCCATCCATGTTTTCGCCCAGAAAACCATGTTCCGTGCAGCGCCCAGCCTATCGTAGACACGGGGAACGTCTAGCCGACTTCCGTCGGAAAACGTTCCGGAACTCCGTTGTTTCACTTCACGACGTCTGTCCACGTTTTCGCCCAGAAAACCATGTTCCGTGTAGCGCACAGCCTATCGGATATACGGTGCACGTCTAGCCGACTTCCGCCGGAAAACGTTTCGGAACTCCATTATTTCACTTCACGACGTCCGTCAACGTCTAGCAGACTTCCATCGGAAAATGTTCCGGAACTCTGTTCTTTCAGTTCACACGTCCGTCCATGTTTCGCCCAGAAAACCATGTTCCGTGCAGCTCCCAGCCTATCGTAGACACGGGGCACCTCTAGCCGACTTCCGTCGGAAAACGTTCTGGAACTCCGTTCTTTCACTTCACGACGTCCGTCCACGTTTTCGCCTGTTGGCTAGACTTGCCCCGTGCGAACAAAGCACATCCCATCACCCGTTCTATGTTTATCTGTTAGCCTTGTGAGTCGTAGCGCATGCTTAGAGTTGGTCGTGCGAGTCGTCTGTTGATCTTTTATTTCATATACTTAGTATGATAGATTATTCTACCTTAATAAAATGTTGTCTTATTTTGGGGTATTATAATTATAAGATAAGGCATCGACGGAAGGCCTTGCGAGGTGCTTTGTTCTGCTAAGTGTCGACCTAGAAACTGAGATTTTGTCCTTCGATCCAATTTTGAGCGCACTAATCACTTCTGGGATGCCCTATGGAGCCCCCCTCAACTTTGACTGGAACTTCAACTTGTCCGGGAGCCGCACCTAGTTCAGGTTGAAAGGGTAAATAAAATTCTGGAGGATATGCTCAGAGCTTGTGTTATCTCCTTTGGCATGAAATGGGAGGATTGCATTCCGTATGCTGAGTTCACCTACAACAACAGCTTCCAAGCAAGTCTAGGCATGGCTCCCTTCGAAGCTCTCTAAGGGCGTAAATGCAGAACTCCTCTGAATTGGTCTCAATCTGGTGAACGTCAATTCTTTTGCCCTGACATTATCCAGGAGCCTGAAGAAAAGGTTCGCATTATTCATGACAACCTTAAGATTGTCCAATCTTGTCAGAAAAGCTATTATGAAAGCAGGCACAGGGACATGGTCTATGCACCTGTTGATCAAGCTTATCTTCGCGTCACTCCTTTGAGAGGCACGCAACGCTTTGGTATCAAAGGCAAGCTCGCTCCGCATTATGTTGGGCCTTTCAACATTCTTTCAAGGCGTGGTGATTTGGCCTACCGTCTGGAACTTCCTCCAAACCTCTCCAAAGTGCACGATGTCTTCCACGTGTTACAACTCAAGAAGTGCTTCCAAGATCTAGGACATGCAGTTGATCATGGATCAATTGAACTTCGATAAGATCTCTCTTATGTGGAACAACCTATTCGCATTCTTGATGAAGCTGAACGTCGCACCCGTAACAACAGTGTCAGGTTCTACAAGGTCCGATGGTCTCATCACTCTGACCAGGAAGCTACATGGGAACGCGAAGACCACCTCCGTGCCGAGTATCCCAACCTCTTCGTTGCTCCATGAAGAATCTCGGGGCGTGATTCCTTTGAGGGGGGAGGGGAGTGTTGTAACATCCCAAATGTAATGCCTTTTAGAATGTTGTGTTTGTGTGCAAGAAAGAAAAAGCATCATGGCATCATTTCTTTTTGTCTCGTCAATTAATTAAATTGTTGCATCTAAATTTAAATCTCACTTTTAAATTCAAATGCAATTCAAATAATTCAAAGGTGATGGTAAATTCTTTTGCAAGATTTCAAACTAGTGAATCAAAAAGTGTATTTTAAAACTATTAAAATTGGGTAAAGTTTTTTATCTCATTTTCCTTTTCTATTTTGTTTTAAAATACAAAAAATAAATAAAAAGGAAAAATAAAAAACAGAGAAGAAAAGATACTTACGTGGCCGAAGTGGGCCGTTCGGCCCAACTCTGGCCCAGCCAGCCCGCACGCGCTATCGTCTTCTCCGTACGCTTTTTAGCGAGGCAACAGCGCCATGGAGACACTGCCGAGGCGCCCCCACGGCCACCTGTCCTTCCCCTTTCCTTTATATGCCCCGGAGTGCCCGAAATCCTAGCACCATCCTTCTTCCTCCTCTCCCGTGCGCCGCCACCCTCTCCTTCTTCCCCTTTTCTTCTCTGCATCCACGAGAAGCCCGAAGGAGCCACACTGAAGATCGACTGTGCCCCGCCACCGTGTCCATCGCCGTGCTAAGCGGATGCCAGGGATGGAACCGCCGATACTCCCTCATCGACCCCGCTGAAGAACGCTTCCAATTTGTCCGTCGGAGACGTCCCTGTCCAAGTTCTTCCCCGACGCCGGCCGCGGCACGACCTCGTCTTCCCCTGCACCGTTATCTCCACCTCGTCGTCCTCGGCCCCTCTCCTCTCGCCATCAAGTACCCCGAGGTGAGTCGTGCCTCCTCGACCTCTTTCCCCCTACGATCGTTTCTCCATTTGGCCTAACTTCATCAGCGCCGGCGAGCGCACGCCACGGCCGGACACGCCGCACGAACACGGACGGATTCGAGGTTCAGCACCTTTTTCTTTGTGTCCGAGCACGCGCACGCAAAGGCCCGCACCCACGCACACACGCACGCACATGGACGCCGTGGCGCCGCCCGACCTAGGTCGCCGGCGACGACCCCTGCCTCCGCCGTGCACACTGTCACAGAAACTTTCAGTTTCGTCAGTTAAAAACTTGCATCTTTCTACACTTAAAACCAACTAAGTACCATACCTAACACTAACACACACACGTCACAGTGGCTAGCGCAGCCGCAGTGTTCCATCGTCCGCGACGCGAGTTCGAATCACCACAGTGTAACATCCCAAGTGTAGACCTACCAAAAATGTTGTGCTTGTTGTGTAATAAAGCTTGTCATCATGTCATCATTCCATTTGTGTTTGCATTTAATTAAATAAATTGCTTTCAAATTCAAATTCCATATTATATTCAAATGCAATTTCAAAAAAAATCAAATGAAGTTCCAAAATCTTTACAATTAATCAAACCAGTAATTTAACTTGACTATTTTGAAACTATTAAAAAAATTCCAAATTTTTTTATCATTTTTCTGTTCTATTTTGTTTCAAAACTAAAAAACCAGAAAAGAATAAAAAACAATAGAAATAGAAAAGAAAGAAAAAACAGGGAAAAAGGCTCTTCTGGCCGAAGTGGGCCAAGAGGCCCAACTCCGGCCTGCCCTGTTCTTCGTCCCCGTCCGGACGAAGGAGACGCAGACGCTTTCCACGTCGTCGCCATGGCTCCCCCACCGCAGCTCGCCCCGCAGCTCGCCCACTGCTTTTCCTCCCCTTCTTAAGCCGAGCAGCCGCCGCGGAACCCTAACCCTAGATTTATTTCCCTCTACCCCCGCCGCCGCACGCTCCGCACTCGCATCACCGTTGCCATGACTCCGGGAGGAACGGCTTCCTCTCCGACGTGACTCCGGCCGCGCCCTGCCTCGTCCTCGCGCCAGCTGCGGCGCCGCGTCCTCCTTCATCATCGTCGGAAGACAGCAGGAGCCGGGAGCCACCGCTCCTTCTCTCCTTCCCCGACGCCGCCCCGGACACCGTCGCCTTCCCGAGCCTTCCCGACTCGCCACCAGCTCCCTCACGGTGAGACCCACCGGTTCCCCTCCTTTTCCCTTCGCTCCGGTCCTCGGTCGCCGCTAATTTCCCCGGCGTCGGAGATGCTCCACAAAGCCGAGCACGAAGGCGACGCACCGGCCCCGTTCCTCGCCCCCGAGCACGCGCACGCACGCACCACACATTCCCGCGCCCACACACGCACACGGCAGGCACAGCGGCGCCGAAAGATGGTCACCGCCAGCGAGTTTCGTCGCTGCCCGCGCTCTGTTTCCGTTATGTCAGTTTTGTTAGCGACGAAACTGAAGACAACACCGCAATTTTTCCTGTTAAAATTAAAACGAAACTAACCCTATCACTAACACGCACTAGACCTACTGGCTATCAGCACCGATCGCTCCCACTGCGCGCATCGCGCGTTCGAATCCCCGGGCAGTGGATAAAACACCCACTTTTTTTTTCCTGCGCACGCTGTCAGCCTGGCCCCACCGGTCAGCGACCGTGGAGCCAGCGCAGCACACACGCGCACGTTAGTGCCAGCGTGGCGTAGGGCCCGCGCGTCAGCGACCTTGGCTGGCTTCCCCACGGTGAGAAAAGTCAGACGCGCTGCGCAATTACAAAGAGCCCTTGGTTCTCTGGGTTTTGTGCAGAAGCCCTTCCAGTTATTTATTCCATCACCGATAAGTCCCTGGATAATTACAAAACACCCCATGACTTTCAAATGCTAATAACTTTTAATCCTTAACTCCAAATAATATAATGTTTATATGTTTTAATATCAGAAAAATGTAATAAACATTAATATAACATTCTTATGTCATTTTACATCATTTATTTTAAATACTTAGTTTAATTTAACAAATGCAACTAAATAATTAAATATGGAATGTGTGGGGTAATAAATATATAATGCCCAAATTCCATTTAATTTGATCATACCATCTATGCCATGTCTTGCCATGCTAATAAACATTTAATTTGATGTGTAGATAAATAATTTGCACCATAATTAATTGTCGGGATTTTCATACCTGCTTTAATGTGACATTATCATCGCATACCATATTGCAACATCAATTGTTTGCGCATTTCCTTTATTGATTATGTTTCCTATTGTCTGTTTTTGGCTTTTCTCTGGGTAAACGACGACGTGCCTGCTGCGACTACCTACGGTACTGAGGTTCCATCTTTTGTGTCGGGCCACGAGCTGCCAGACAAGCTTGTGCTAACATGTTACACGATTGTTTGGTTTTCATACTTGTCGTTGATCTCTGCTACCCTAGTATACGTTTCTTGAATTGCGATCCCATCACATGTTTATCCTGCAGCCTACACATCTTTTTCCCCACAACCTATTACCCCTTGTATGTTTATCTGTTGGCCTTTGCGAGTCTTAGTACATGCTTAGAGTTGGTTGTGCGGGTCGTATGTTTGTCTTTTATTCCATATGCTTAGTCTGATAGATTGTGCTACTTTAATAAACCGTTGTCTTATGTTGGGTATTATAATTAAAAGATAAGGCACCGGCGGAAGGCCTTGCGAGGTGCTTTGTTCTGTTAAGTGTCGACCTAGGAACTGAGATTTTGTCCTCGGATCCAATTTTGAGCGCACTGGAGCCCCCCCCCCCTCGACTTTGAACGGATCATCAGCGTGTCCATGTGCCGCAAGTAGTTCGGGTTTTCCATTTGCTCATATGCAAGTGCATGATGATGATGATTGATGAGAGGTTATGTGATATGGGGGTCATACAGGGGCGGTACGACGTGAAGCGGACAGTTTCTACTTTGGTTGGAGCCGCATGGCGGCCTAGTCGCAAACTAATGAGTCCGCGATAGAGATTCGATCGGACTCCTGACGCGGGTAACAACTCATATGGGTGGCCCTTGGACTTGATGTAGTGAAGGAATGAGTCGTGTTGAGAGGCCCTAATGTTTTTAACTGGGTTGATCATGCGAGTATGGGTGCAGTATGCACCCCTGCAGGGTATAATCTTATCGATGAGCCGTGTCCACGGTTATGGACGACTTGGTGATGATGCTGGCTATCAAGATCTAGACAACTTACACCTAATCATTGTCAATTAACTTGACTAGTAATATAGACTTACTTTCACAATTAATGGTAACTAAAACTGTTCAATGTGTGAGTTTTCCCGAATTGCTTCCTCATACTTGGTTGAGGGGGTTAATCCGAGAATGGGTTATGATTGGTGTTAGTTGTAGTGTTTACTTATGCGCTCTCTTATCCCTCTCTAAATATACTGAAGTTTTAGCATGTCTCTTTAGGTTGTATTGACCCATTTGCGGGCAGTGGTTTTCTCTGCAGTTGAGGATTCTCTGTACGACCAGGTGGGTGCCTACTACGTGGAGTTCGACGACGAGATCTACGACGAGTAGTTAGAGTTCCCCTGGGCTTCTTCCCGTTGGACCGCGTGGATGGGCCTTCTCTTTTCGTTTCGGCCTTGTGCCCTTTGCTTCTTGTCTTTACTCAGACCGGCTTGTTTTCCGCTGCATGATGTAATGTTGGGACATGTGTCCTCTGCTTGGTGATATTTGTCGGCCCACTCTCCCCAGGCCTCGCACGCGGGCTAATAAAACAAAACAACTAAGGACCAAGCCTCGCCGCTTGGCGGGACCCTCGAGTGGCAATCCCCCTTGAGGGCCTGAAGAGGAATGTAACAGCCAGTTTGTAACTTTCCAAACTTGTGTGCAATAAAATGGATATTCATGTCATCATTTACATATGTGGTTGCATTTAATTAATTATGTTGCTTCAAATTCAAATTCCAAATTTAAATTCTTATTTTAAATTCAAATGCTTTTCAAATAATTTCAAATGAAGTTTCAAATTATGTATAAATATTCACACCAGATATTAAAATGACTAATTTGAAACTATTAAAAATTGTTCAAAAGTTTTATTATGTCTCCTCTCTTATTTGCTTTAAAAATACAAAAATCAGAAAGTTTTTAAAAAGAAAAATAAAACAAAAATAAGAAAAGAGGAAAAACAAAGTAAGAGCCGGCCGAGATGGGCCAACTCCGGGCCCATCTTAGCCCACGGCCCGATCGACCTCCCCGCCCCGTCATCGTCTTCGTACGGCAGGGAGCGAGCTCCCTTTCCAGGTGGCTATGGCGCCTCTGCCGCTGCCTCCTCGCCCCCACCGGAGCCCCACTGCCAACTCCTCTCCTCTCCCCTATTTAACCGCCCCCGTAGCGAACCCTAACCCTAGCCCAATTCTCCTCCCCCGCCACCGCACGCTCCCCTCGCTCTGCCGTCGCCGTGTTTTTGTCCGAGATGCGGAGCTCAGACTCCCGGTGATTCCCGGCCACCTCCTCTGTCGCCGTCGCGCCAGCAGCGCATCCGCCTCTCCCTCTGCTTCCTCGACGCCAAGCGCAAGGCCGCATCCACCGCTCCGTCCCCTACTACCCGACGCCGAATGCCGCGCATCCGCAGCTCCCGAGCACCGTTCGCTCGCCTCCGGCCGCCGCAACCGCCCTCCTCTCGCCAACGACCTCCCTCGATGAGCCACAGTCGGAACCCCCTCCTTCCTCCTTCGATTTCGCCGCGGTTCGCCGGAATTCCATGGCGCCGGTGAGCACGCCATGGACGCGCATGGGTCCGAGCATATCGAGCACGATTACGAACACGCCCCCACGTTCTCCTTCGAAGACGAGTACAAAAATTGTTTCCTCGCACGCACCGCAACGCGTTGCGCCCGAGAACCGCACCTACCGCCGTCGAAAAGGTCGCCGCCGGCGAGTTCCTTTCCGCCGCAGCTCACTGTCTCGGGAAAAATTCAGTTTCGTCAGAGTTAGGATCCGGGGCTCAGTTTAAAAAGAATCTTTCGCTTAGCTCACAACACCACGATCCAACCCACTGGTTAGCAGCGCCGATCCTTGTGTAGCGCGCGCTCCCGAGTTCGAACCCCGGGCACGTGGGATAAGAAAAATCGCCCCTTTTTATTCTTTTGCACTCGCTGACAGCCTGGCCCCACCGGTCAGTGACCGTGGAGCCAGCGTAGCGCCAGCGCGTCCTGGGCTCACATGTCAGTCGATGTGTGCGCCTCCGCTGCGGTGAGAAAAGTTCCTGGGCGTTGTCATTTTTGCACCGAAGCCCCTGCCTCTCGGTTTTTGC
Organism: Poa annua; assembly: GCA_026929855.1. Classification (NCBI taxonomy): domain Eukaryota; kingdom Viridiplantae; phylum Streptophyta; class Magnoliopsida; order Poales; family Poaceae; genus Poa; species Poa annua. The sequence continues at coordinate 161,078,338 of CM049426.1, forward strand.
ACAAAGGACCTCCTCTGCTAAAACTCTATCACAGATAGGTCCTGGAAAATTTCAGAGAACACAAAGATTTAAAAATGCAATAACTTTAAATCTATAACTCCAAATTAATTAAACTTTATATGTTTTTATATCAGAAAAATGCAATAAACATTATTATAACATTCTTATGTCATCTGCATCATTTATTTTAAATGCTTAGTTTAATTTAACAAATGCAATTAATAATTAAATATGGAATGTGCGGGGTAATAAATATATAATGCCCTAATTCCATTTAATATGCTCATATCTTTTATACCATGTCTTGCCAGGCTAATAAATATTTAATTTGAGTTGAAGATAAATAATTTGCAATTAAATACTAAATATGGAATGTGTTGAGCAATTAATTAATTAATGCCTATTCCATTTAAATTAATTAGATCACCACATCTGCTATATATTAAGTAACATTTAAATGGTTGGCTACACAAATAACTTGTATTGATTATTGCTTCCTATTGTCTGTGTTTGGATTTCTCTGGGTAGACGACGACGTGCCTGCTGCGAGTACCTACGATACTGAGGTTCCAGCTTTCGTGCCAGGCCACGAGCTGCCAGGCAAGCTTCTGCTAACCGGTTACACGATTGTTTGGATTTCATTATTGCCTTTTGATCTATGCTATCCTAGTTGTCGATTCTTGAACTGTGATCCCATCACATGTTTATCCTGCAGCCTATACAGCTATATCCCCACAACCCATAACCCCTTGCATGTTTATCTGTTGGCCTTTGCGAGTCGTAGTGCATGCTTTGAATTGGTTGAGCGAGTCGTTCCTTGTCTTTTATCTCATATGCTTAGTATGATAGATTGTTCTACTATAATAAACTGTTGTCTTATTTTGGGGTTCTATAATTAAAAGATAAGGCACAAGGCGGAAGGCCTTGCGAGGTGCTTTGTTCTGCTCAGTGTCGACCTAGGAACTGAGATTTTGTCCTCGGATCCAATTTTGAGCGCACCCTCGACTTTGAACGGATCCTCAGCTCGTCCATGTGCCGCAAGCAGTTTGGGTTTTCCATTCGCTTATATGCATGTGCATGATGATGATGTTCGATGAGAGGTTACTTGATACGGGGGGTCATATAGGGGTGGTGCGTGCGAAGCGGACAGTTCCTACTGTGGTTTGAGCCGCATGGCGCGCATGCACAAACTAATGAGTCCGCAATTGAGATTCGGCCGGACTCGTGACGCGGGTAACAACTCATATGGGTGGCACTTGGACTTGCTGTAGTGAAGGAATGAGTCGTGTTGAGAGGCCCTAATGTTTTTGACTGGGTTGATCATACGAGTATGGGTACTGTAGTGCACCCCTGCAGGGTATAATCTTATCGATGAGCCTTGTCCATAGTTATGGACGACTTTGGTGATGATGCTGGCTAACAAGATCTAGAAAACTTGGACCTAATCATTGTTAATTAATTTGACTAGTAATATAGAATTACTTACACCATAAATGGTAACTAAAACTGTTAACGTGTGAGTATTCCCGGATTGCTTCCTCATACTTGGTTGAGGGGGTTAATTCGAGAATGGGTTATGACTGGTGTTAGTTGTAGATGGCTACTTAAATGCTCTCTTATCTCTCTCTAATTGGACGGAAGTTTTAGCGCGTCTCTTTAAGTTGCTAGTGCTGCTGCCGCTAAGTACACCTACACCCATACTTTGGGAATCTTACCGTTTTGTAACCTGTTAGCTTAAGCATGTTCGATACGCTTCGGTGTATTGACCCGTTCGCGGGCTGTGGTTTTTCTGCAGTTGAGGATTCTCCGTACGACGAGGTGGGTGGATACTACGTGGAGTTCGACGACGAGATCTCCGGCGAGTAGTTAGAGTTATCCTAGGCTACTTCCTGGAGGACCGCGTGGATGGGCCTTCTTTTTCCGTTTCGGCCTTGAGCCCTTTGCTTCTTGTATGTACTCAGACCGGTTTGTTTCCGCTGCATGATGTAACGTTGGGACATGTGTCCTCTGATTGGTGCCATTCGCTATATTTTGCTCAGTGAGAGCTTTGGATAATTATTTCCTTTCTTTGTGTCTTAGGTTTATTCTGTGGTTCCTTCTTTTTTTTTTGAGGCGCAAAACAGTAGGGAAAAATCCCTACTGTTTGATTTTCTATTTTCTCATTGACTGCTGTACAAATTACAAGGAAAAGTTCATAAAGTATCCAACCATTGGGTCATCCCTTCCTTTAAGGAAGGTTTAGCTCTATGCAGAATCAAACTAAAAGAACAGATAAAGTCCTGGAAACAAGTCTCAAGACAGATGGGCTGAGAATCAAAAATACATCTGTTTCTATGGGTCCAAATACTCCAGCAACCAATAATAAGGATTTCCTTATAGCAGATTAGCTTATAAGTTTTCTTGTCTTGAATCAACATGGAGAAGAGGTCCAGATCCGTATCCCATTCAAGATAAAGTTTCCACCAAAAATTTCTGCTGAAATCACATTCAAAAAATAAATGGATAAACTCTTCAGACATGCCCTGTGAGCATAGAACACAGTTATAGTCCTCAATCTGAAACTGCTTTCTGGCTAGGAGGTCTCTTGTGTTCAATCTGTCTTGCAAAAGCAACCAAAAAAATATCTTATGTTTTGGTAGAACTCTGGATTTCCAGATCCACTGGAAGGGGGATGGTGCAGGAGTATTTGTCATTAAGGTATCATAAACCCTCTTACTCGAGTAACTTTTTTTGCTGGATGACATAATCCACCTATCAGCAGTAGAGATATCCATGTGTCCTGTCAGCAAATTGTTGAACTGGGCAAATTGATGAACAGCAGGTGCTGACAGTGGGGTGTGAAACAATTCCAGTGACTCCTCATCAGATAAAACAGCAAGTGCCTGTTTAATGGAAATGGATTGTGACTTCGCAAAGGAGCAAAGGTGAGGTAGTTTGTGCCTAAGAAGCTCATCAGACCACTTATCCATCCAAAGTCTTACAGTTCCACCATCACCTGGGACACATGCTGCCAATTCCAGGAAGCTATCAAATAACTTTAGACAATCCTTCCACCAAAAAGAACCTACAGGTCTAGAGTTTTGTGGTAATCTATCATTCTCATAATGTGCTTTCCATATAAGCTTAACCCATGGCAAATCGTCCTTATTCATGAACTTAAAGATGTACTTCATGAGTAGGGCAATATTTTGGGTTCTGAGGTTTAGGATGCCCAATCCACCCAATCTCTTTGGCTTGCATACATTTTCCCATTTGACCAAGCATTTACCTTTTTTATGAATACCTTTACCCCTCCAGAAGAAACCCCTGGTAGATCCCTCAATATAGTCCAGAAAACCCAAAGGCAGTTTCAATGTGCACATAGCAAAATTGGGAATAGCAGAAATGATGGATTTAATCACCACCAGTCGACCATCATAGGATAGTGTATCAGCAATGCCAACCAGCCTTCTATCAATCCTATGGATAATACCAATAAGGTCTTCCATCTTTGGTCTAGTAGTCCCCAGAGGTAGACCAAGGTAAGTAAAAGGTAAGGCTTCAATTTTACACCCCAGGACCATAGCCAGCTCAATACTTTTATCATGGTCAACATTGATGGATACCATAGAGGATTTATTGAAATTGATCTTTAATCCAGTAGATAATAAAATCCAGGATCACCTTCAACCTTCTTAGTTGTTCAACACAAGCTGGCATAATAAGCAGAGTATCATCTGCATATTGAATTATGGGATAATCTAACCCAAAGGAACAAGACAGGGGCAAATAAATATCTCCTGATTGCCAAGCAGCGTTAATGACAAATTGAAGAAGCTCAGCAGCAGTCACAAATAGCAAGGGTGACAAAGGATCACCTTGTCTAACTCCTCTTTTACACCAAATTTTTTTCCCAGGTATACCATTTAAGAGTACTGAGGTGGAAGCAGAGTGCAGGATTTTAGATATCCATCTCAGCCAAAGGTCTCCAAACCCTAAATGTTTAAGCATGAGCAGAATAGCCGAATATTCAACCTTGTCAAAAGCTTTTTCAAAATCCAACTTCAAGATAATGATCTCTCTCTTAGACTTGTGACAGAGGTGAATGTATTCAAAAGCCCAAGCAAGACAGTCCTGAATGGTTCTATTCTTGATGAATCCATACTGATTCTTGTGCAAAGCTTGGATAATAACCCTCTGCATCCTATTGGCAAGCAGCTTGGTCAATAACTTTAAAGTGATACTGACCAGAGAGATAGGTCTATAATCATTTACATATTCTGGGTCAGTTTTCTTAGGAATGAGGGTTATGAAGGCTGAATTGATACTGGAGATATCCAAATCACCCGCATAGAAACTAAAACACAGCTGATAAAACTGTTCCTTAACTTGATCCCAACAATTTTTTAGGAAAGCTCCATTAAACCCATCAGGACCTGGTGATTTATCTGTTGGCATACACTTTACAATGTCATCAATTTCTTCCTTTGTGAATGGTACTTCAAGGCTAGCAAAGTCAATATTATAGTTGGGAACAACAAGGTTATCAAGATCAAAAAGCATAATTGGGTTATCAGTACAACCAATCCTCTGTTTGAAAGACTGCCAAATAATTGCTGCTTTATCTTCATGATCACAAACCAAACGACCATCCTCTGTGCTCAAAATAGCAATATAATTACATCTGAAGCTTTTGGTAGCATAGGTATGGAAAAACCTTGTGTTTTCACCTCCCAATTTAGCCCATCTAATTTTTTCCCTACTGCGCCAATAAATCCTCTTGGCCTCCAGAAGATTGGCCAAATGAGATTTAAGTACTCTTCTAAAATTGGTTTCAATAATAGAGAGTAATCTTTGGTCCTCCAGACCATCCAATAAAGCAAGCACAAAGTTGCATGACTGAATCGTCTTACATAACTGAGACAAATTTTTACTCCATCGCTTCAATCCATATCTCAAAGATTTCAGTCTCGTGGTAATATCCTGAGCAATATTTTTAAAAGAACCCCAATGCTGCCAATTGTGAGATATAACCTGTGCAAAACCCTTCATCCCCAACCAGAACTCCTCAAACCGAAAAATCTGTGCTTTTGGAACATGAATACCAACCTGTATCTTTATAGGGACATGATCTGATGATAGTTTGGCTAGTGGGGTAGCAAGTGTGTTAGGGAATAAAGCAGTCCAGCTGGCAGAGGTAAAGACCCAATCTAACTTTTCAAGTAGAGGATCAGCTTGCATATTACTCCAGGTAAATGATCTACCCTTTAGAGGAATATCAATAAGATCATGATGGCTAATAAATCTGTTAAAAGCAAGCATATTGTTGATGTCTCCTCCAGGTCGGTTCCTGTTATCTGGGCCCCTTATCAGATTAAAGTCACCAAGTATCATCCACAAATGCATTGGATGTGTGTCAATATTCATGAGCCAATTAAGAAATAGGGATCTCTCAGCAGGAAGGGTCGGTCCATAGACATTTGTAAGGTACCAAACATGGCCAGTTATCTTACAGATCAGTTGAACAGTCACATGGAATTTAGAGAAGGAAATCTCAGTGCCATCAAAAAGGTTCCCATTCCATATGGTTATTAAACCCCCAGAGCTTCCCACAGAAGGGGAGAACACAAATTTATTGAAACGTCTTGGGCAAAAGTTCCTGACATATTGAAGATCAAAGTGATCTTTTTTGGTTTCCTGGAAATAGATGATATTACAGTTTGACTCATTAATGTTCTGCCTAATGTCATCCCATCTGGTTTGTGAATTAATCCCTCTCAGATTCCAATCCAAAATATTCCATTGTCTACTCATTGGAAACCAAAAAAGGGTTGTTTAACGCTGAGCAATATTAAAAAGCCCAGGGACAAGCAGAAAAAGTTGGTAGAAACCATCCTCCAAGGACCTAAAGTGAGCCAGCATATAATTTCCAGATACAGCCCAAATTGGATAAATAAAACCTCCCGAAGGATAACAGACTGTAAATAAAACTCAGAACAAGCAAACACAGACTTCTGAGAGTAGTTATCAGCACCAGTTATCACACAAAAGGCACTTTGACTGCAAAAGTGCATACAACCAAGTTCACAAGTGGCCAAAAGACCATACTGACAGGATATAAGTTTAAGCTGATAGGATATCATATTACAAGCCAAAATACAATAAAAGAAGCCCAGGTGAATGAAGTACAAGATCCAGCTGCCCCCCTCTTCACATAATTTATTCAATACTGTCATTGGTACTGTCATAGTTCAAGCTATCCTCTGATACATCCTCAGGGTGCATCTGACAAGGTCCAGTAGCCAAAGCCTGGATAGTCTCAAGTGGCAGATAAGGAGGAGCAGGCGCATTGGCATCCCTTACAACAACAGATAGAGCACCCTTGTCCTGATCTTCATCATCCTCCTCCTGGCCCTCAATGCCAGAATCAGCAGGTATATCCTTGTAGCCCTCCTTGAGCTTAGCAATTCTGTTGCTTCTCCTGACTTGTTCAACAGACATAATGGCTTTTCCTTTTCTCTTCCTTGAGGTAGCAAGAGAAACAGATGGAGCAGCAGAGGTACCAGGTTGCGGGTCAGCCTCTGGAATGTTACTAACTGCAGCAATAAGATCAGTAGGGTGTTGAGCTTCAACATTCTCAACTGCAGCAGAAGTCTCAGATGAAATGTTGCTCATGTTGCCTAAGGAGTGAGCATGTAGATTGCGTTCTGGTGGGAACACCTCCACAAAAATAGGCTGCACAGGAAGAGGTGCATCTTGGACAACTGGATGAACAACAGGCTCAATAACTGGGGCTATCACATCATCTATCACAAGTGCATGAATGGGAAAAGGTACCACTGGTGCTGGTAAAACAATGTGAACATCAGGTACAGGACTCTGAGGTGGGGTTACTAAAGCAGGTTCTTCGTTAACTGGAGGGGCCGGTGGCACAACCTGAGCTTCTTCTTCATGATGCCACATAGCAAATCCATCAATCACAATAGGATCTGGGTGTGGGTTTTCACCCTCAGGTGGGAGAGGATCTTCATCCCCAGCACCTGCTCCCAGCATACGTCTATTCAGAATGATGCAAGGACAGGACCAAGATCCACCATTGCCTTCCTCACTGAAATTCTGCACCACAACAATACTGCCAGGAATCCTATCAATGTCAAAAGTCCTTATCTTCACAAGAATCCGAGCCTTGTTGGTATCATCTCTATTCCAAATCAAGAAGCGACCATAAGGAGCAAAGGTGGAAATAATTGTGTTAAGAGACCAGCACTCTGGAGGAAAATTCAGGAGCATAAGCCAGACATCATGGGTAAAAGTAGCAGCTCTGAAGTTCCTTCCTTTATCATGTTCGATGACACGCATAACAGAGTCACCAATGAAATAAGGGCTGTTTCTAATAGCACTGTCACGGTCAATAACCCCATCAAATCTAACCATGGCGGCACCCATCGCACAAGGACTGACTTGTCTAACCTCATAACCTCTCTGCACCATCTGAGCAGTGATCAGGGCAGAAGTACCTTCAAATTGCTCCCAGGTCGGCTCTGGTTCGAGGAGGATGATCGCCCAATCGTCGCATATCTCGGGAGTGGAACCGCCGATGACCACATAGCCCCGTTGCGGTAGGAGAGGGCTAAAAGGCTCATAACCTGCTCCAGGAGGCACGTGGGGCACAGGGTCGACGGGGTAGTTCGCCATCGCTACAATGTTGGCCGGAGTCGACGGCGGTAGGCAGGCGGAGTCGCCGGTGCAGGGGAAGCAGGGGAGAACAGGGGAGGGTGCCAAAACAGTACTGTCGTTTGGTATTTCTTTATTCAGCAAAGAGACTTCCTTAGTAGCAACTCTACGAAAGATCCTCTTATGGTTACCACGATCAAAGCAGTTGCGGGCAATGTGACCGTATCTTGAACAAATTCTGCAGCGAATCTGATTAGAGCAGTTAATCTTAATATGAAACGGACTGAAACATCTGGAGCAGCATATGAACTCCTCTGTAGTATGGGCCAGATTTGCATCTTCAGATACTAGCGGTAATTGGGCCTCTGAATGGGCCACAGAAGGAATAGGAGCATTATTCTGAATGGGCCTCCATTGCAAATTCAGATTTGATCGAGAGGCCAAAAAGGAAAGATCCCGCTTTTTCGCCGATGAATTCGTGATCGGATGAACACTATGATTCTCCACAGTATCAGCAATGGCTAGATCTGAAGAAGGACGAACACCCAGAGGAATTGTGTTGGCTCCCGTGAGAACAGAAACGCTGGGCACGTTGGTCTCAAGTTGCAACCGAAGACGTTGAAAAATATTAGAAACCACAGGCTGCCTAGGGTTTGCATGGGGACGTGATCGACGTGCACCCACCTGAGACCATTCTGCATCCATTTGAGAATTCCAGATCTTTTCTTCTCTCATCCAGTTAGGTCCTCCATGACCCCAGAGATGAAAATAACATTTGAACAGTTTGCAGTCAATAGATCTCAGATTATAGATAAAGAATCCCACCTGTTTTGAGCTGACAGCAAATTTGAAAACTCTATCGGCAAGAACTGACGTACCCATCTCATCATAGGCCACTCCCAAAACCGCCGAGAGGGCCAGACTAGCATTCAGATCATCCAAACGGAAAGCAGCACGACCAAATGATACCACTAGATAGAAACGACTAGAAGAGGAGACAGGGCTAACTGAGGAGGCAAAGAGATGTCGAACCTTAGATCTGAACTGGTGACCAATGGAGAAGTCCAGGAGATGAGCAATGGAGGAGGGATCATTGAAGGGATCCATCCTCATTCTTCCAGCCGCCATGGGGAGATCTAGATGGGGTAGGCGCCGAGATCGCCAAGGGAATCGCCATGGTAGCCGCCAGAGCTCGGGGGGGTGGGAGCCATCTCTATGATAATACTTTCGTCCTGTGGTTCCTTCTTGTTAACAATCCGACTCGTATACCATGTGTGTATGGTTGAAGTATACGAGTTGGTAGACTTTTTGGGTGTAACATCCCAACATTTTATAATGTTCAAAAATCACTAAAATTTAAAACTTTTCTTTTTATTAAAATAAAATATTAAATGCATAAGGAAACCAACTATGAAAGACTTCAAACTTGAGTTTAATATTTCAAATGTCACAGTTTAAACATTTTATTATCCACTGTATTTCAAAAACCTTAAAATATAATTTGACCAATATTTTACAAACTACAATCCATTTTATTTTAAGTAAATAGTTTACTTATAAGAAATTGATTTCAACCACATAGTCATATCTATTCATAAATTCACAAATTATTTAAAAATGGTGTTAGTTGCCAAATGGTTTTCATTCTCTCAATTAAGTTCAAAACATGGTGTTAAAATTTAAATTATGTAATTTATAACTATAAACTTTATAGATTTTAAATTAATGAATTAGCCAAATAAACATTTCAATTGCTCAAATGAATTTCATCTATTTTCAAAGCATGAAATGATTAATATATTCTAAATAAGAATAGAATTAAAACAAAAGTCTTTTCCAAAGTAGTTAGGAAGTTTTCAAATGAATTATCATAATATAAAATATATTGGTGCACAAATTATTTTCAATTAAAAGTGAATATCTTATATTTCACATTTCCTAAACATTATTTATAATTAGTTCTTTAATATTATGCCAAAATAAAGATGAATGATTTCAGCAAAAATAAGTTTAAATAACTTAAATTCAAATATTTTGAATATGGGTATTTTACAAATTTATTATAGCCAAAAGAAAATTTATTTAAGATATAATTTCTAATTTGACTTTAAGTGTCAAATTTGTATGTAATCAATATTTCAAAATATTATTTTTTCAAAAGTGTTCAAAACACTCCCACAATTGGTTTAACAGAAAGATAATAATTTTACAAATTTTTAGAATTCTGTTTGACCCCATTTGGACATTCAAATCAAAAGTTATGAATTAATTAGAGAAAAATCAGAAAAGAAAATACCTGCTGACGTCAGCGATGACGTCAGCATCGTCTTCAACCTCTGTCCGAAAAATGCGCCCGAAGATTGATTCGATTCAGCGGCAAATCCTCTCCGTTTCTTGCGGGATTAGTTTCCGTAGATGCGTCCATATAAACCCCAGACCACGCCGCACTTTTCCCCTCTTTTCCCCTCTCAAAACGCGCCGCCAGGCCGCCACGGTTGCTCGCCGGAGAAGCTCGAAGCCGCCGCTGTTTTCCTTCCTTTCCCGGCGAGGTAAACCCTCCCCGTTTCCGAGACCACGCTTATCTGTCCCGCCGCGCCCGTGCGTATCTTCTGACCCCTCCTCCGATTTCTGTTGCTACCAGAACGTCAAGCACGAGCAGGAGCCGAAGCTCGCCGGCGTCCGCACTTCTTCATCCGCCCGAGGCCGCCACACCGAGACGAACGACACGGCACCGACCTCTCCATCGCCTCCGCCTTGCCCAGCCGCACCTCTACGTCACCTCCACGAGCCAGGGGAGGAACCGAAACGACGAGAGCGTCCACGCCTGACCGCCGCGCCGCCGTCGTCGCCATCTCCGGTGAACTCCGCCGCCACGGTATGGTCCAAGTCCCAGCGCCGTCCGATTGAAATCCTTCGGTCCAGATTAGATCGGATAGCATTAGACGTAGGCCTTTAGATCTCGATCCGACGGCTGGAATAGGATGACTTAAACGAAGGGGTATCGGCGAATCAGGGAAGGACACGTCATGCCCCGTCAGCGCCTCGTCAGCATCCGCGTCAGCGCCAGCGTGTAAATCATTTTCTATTTTTAATTTTAATTGGAAGTTTTGCAGATTAGTCCCTGTAATTAAAATATCTATAACTTTTTAACCACAACTCCAAATTTAATAATTTTTATATTTTTGGAAAGCTCTTGACATGTAGATTATTTTAGATCGGTCAAAATTCAAATTTGACTTAGTATAAAATATTCAAATTTCAAGCGGTGAATTTGAGTATATTTGTAATAACTTTAAATCTATAAATCCAAAAATTGCAAATAAAATTGTTTTAGAAACTTTAGAATATTTGTAAATTAATGCCACTGCTATAAAATAATTTTGAGTAAATTTTGAATGAATTCATAGTTATATATGTAATTTGAATGGTTTGACTATTTTCAACATAACTATTAATAAAAATATTAATTTTGATTAAAGTAAATTGCTATAAATTTAATTAAAATGCCCCTGTCTATTAACACTATTTATAAAATTATACTATAAAAATTTAATCATAGGAAACTTTAATATTATAATTATTCCTTTTCTTATATTTTCCAAAATTAGAAATTAATTAAATTGCATTTATAAGTTCATGCATATTTATAAAGAAATCACAAAAGTTATCTTTATGTTTCTTGTGATTAAAAATTTCATTTCATTCATAGCATATTTTATTTTGTAGTTATATTTCCCATAACAAAACTCCTCCCCCATTTTCTCTAAGTAGGGATCATTTCAACTTAGCATTCTAGTAAAGTGCTATACACTTAGACACTTAGTAATTTTCAACATGGAGCTGGAAGACCAATGAAGGACTTAGCCAAACAAGACTCCATAAGAACCTCCAAGGAGTGGAAGCACTTAGAAGAAAGATCAAGAAGAAGTTCATGAAGACCAACCAGAAATATTTTCTAAGTCTTTCTCCCTCTTTCTTCTTTCTCCCTCCTTCTTCTGTTAGACTTCATGATGACTAAGTAAATCCAAGACCAGCCTCGAGGATACAAGAACCACCAAGTCTAAAGATTTATCAAGTCTACCAAAACATCAATCAGGACATCATCAAGGAGAATATTACAAGTCTGGAGATGAAGCCTGGAGGACAACTACATATTTCTTCTATCTTTTCCCTCTTTCCTAATCTTGAATGTCCAATTTACAAAGAGTTGATAATAATTGTGAATCACCTCGAAGAATAGAGCTAGTATTTTCTCTAAGTATTTTGCACATCAAGACTAAGCCATTAGAGGGCTTATTCAAGATGATATAAAACAAAATATTTTATTCAACTTATGACTTTAGTCCTTAGTCCTTTTGGACCACTCTAATTGCCTTGCATTAACTTAAAAGATTTTCATGGCATGAAAAAGCATTTCTAGCCTTGGGAATATTTTGCACATCATGCATAAACATATTTTCCTTAGAAAGATTTATAAAACCTATTTATTCATCTAGTATGTGTTTGTATGCATTGTGGAGTTGTGCTTGCGTTGATTGTTGTATTGTTGCTTGTCTATGCCGTTAGATTGAACGGAGAGTCCCGAGTATCGTTGAAAAGAGTTGTGAACAACGACAACATTCAAAGGCAAGTGGCACACCTCATAAACTTCCTATTATTTTTATATGCATTACTTAGTGTATTTTTATATGCATGTGTAGGATAGTATTGCTATGCTAAACCTGTGTAGAATTCCCTTACTCCTGTGTCTAGGTTCCTATATCATACTTAGCAGAAATATTGATGCTATGCAATTGATGAAAGGTATTTACAAAATGTTAAGTGACTACTCAGGACTATGCTCATGGTTGTCGTCGCCTAGGATGAATTTATATTCTACTTAGGGCCGTGAGCATGGTGATTTTTACCTGAGAGTGCACATCCACTAAGTTAATGAAACTCCTGGGTGGATTGGTTGTATGGCGGCGAAGTTGAGTGGCTGCTCAGGTCCATGTCTATGGTTCCTGGAGTACGTGCACTTGTGGAAAGCCACCCAGGGAACTGAGGAATCTGAAGAACTCCGAGTGACGATTGCTTCCAGTGCAGCCATTGCCATATGGGCTCTGGCTTGATCAATTACGTTGCGTGGACTCTCTCCGGCTTGACAAGCAGATGTAGGGGGATGTTAGGTGGAACGGGTCAAGCCAGAGTGGGAGGGAAAATGCTTCTGAAAGATCTCGTCTCATTCTTCTCCTTTCCTTATCACAAATGGTGTGTAAAGGATAATTTGGGTTGAATGGGTACAATGGTGAACGTGCACAACCTCTGCAGAGTGTAAAACTAAGTACTTAGCCGTGTCCCCGGTACGGACAATTTGAGCAGCTGATCACGGACGTCAACGGAGGATTCCACCATTCCAACTTCAGAAATAAAACTTGATGGGTGAATAAGGGAAGATGAGATTTATGGTTTTCATGCCATACTCGTCTTGATTTCAAGAAAAGTGTTTTCAAAAGAGTAGGAAAAATTGGCTTTATGAAAATTAGCCTTGAACTCCACCAGCCAAATATGCATATAGGCTTTAGAGTTATTCCCTTAAGTGTCCACCATAGTGTCACTTGCCAGACTCCATTTTTAATGGAATCTGACCCACTCTGTTGCAAAATTTTATTTGTTACAGGTTATTCAAATGACGAGTGAGGTTTCGTTAAGGGATTTCGAGTCTGCAACCAACATGTTTTCGCCTGTGGCAACATGAAAGTTATAGAGACTCGCTGCTTTTGTATTTCCGCTGTGTACTTTTTCAATGCTAGCTTTATGCTATGCAACTTGTATTAAATATTTTGTAATTCTGGATCATCGATGTAATAAAATTGACGCTTTGTTGTGACATTACATCGTAAACTGTGTGTGCAAATGAATCGATCCAGGGATTTGCACTATACACAGGTATCTGCATAATTTAAAGTGCAGGTACGCTACATTGGGTTCCTGCGTGCAGAATCTGGAAACGTATGTGTCGTTGGGGTCGCCAAGATCTGTCGGCAGATGATCTAGTCCGAGCCAGGCCTGATTTTATCCCGGGATTGGTAACCCTAGTATGTTGCTTGGTTGTGTGGCCCAACCGATACGTTTCGTTTTTGTAGCTTGAATTCAGGGTCTGACAGTTGGTATCAAAGCTTAAACGCCCTCAGATTCCCTTCTACTGGTCGTTGTTTGAGTCTAGAAAAATATTTTGTAGTTATCAGGAAAAATCTTAAACGGGAGAGTAGGAATTCTGTTATTTTACTTCTTTCCCCACCCACCCTCCCTGTTCTTCTGGTAAGGAAGTGTTACGATATTTTCCCTTCTCATCTGTAATTTAAATTTAGGACATCACGTGTTCTGGGTTTTCCGTAGTACCATAGTTGCAGGTGTTTGAAGGTTGTTTTTGTCGTTTGGTAGTTATCAACCTCTTAAGCGATGTTCAGTTTCAATCTTGATTCAATCAGTTTTTCTTCTACCTTTCACTGGATTCATCTCTTTGTCATTGTACAATTCTTTCTGTGCAATCAATCCTTTCGTTTTCCGGAGGCTAACTTCTACTTCAAACTGCTATGTAGATGGCGCACTATCAGGTGGTGCGTAAGACCCACTGTAAGCGGACGACCGGTTACCCGAAGCTTCTCAGAAGCATGGTTGACTATGTCAGTTTCCGCTTTCTTCCGGAGTACCAGGTGTCCGAGATCCCAGAGATTTCGGACAGACCTCCTACAGAGCTGCTGTTTGGATCAGGGGAGATGATGGTGATACTGTGCACAAGCACGTGGCTGAGGCTTCCACTGTGGACATGGCAGTACACTTGGCAGCTTATGATGCAGCTCTGGCTCTGCGCAGGGACTACTACTGTTTGAACTACCCTCCGTTCTGCTACGTTCCATACTACCCCTACACAGACTCTCAGTATGAGATCGAGGTTCTTGACAAGACCGCTCAGTTTGGCCAGTCTTCAGACTCAGTTGCTGAGACTCTACGCTTAGAGCTAGCAGCAGTCCGTCAGCAGCTGCAGCGGGCACTCTCTCACCTGGGTCAGTACGACAGGGGGAATGTCACACCAGACGCTTTCCCGAGGTTCCAGCTCGCTTTTCCGAGTCGTATGTCTGCTGTGGGTGGTTACACTCCAGAGCGTGGTCCTCTGATCACTACTTCTCCAGACCACGTTGGACCACTACTGTACGGGAGACAGACGCCAGATGCCTACTCCCCTGAGTTTCGACGCATTGTGCGAGAGTACCACGTGTACTGCGATCGTCGTTACACACATCGCATCACCAGAGAGGGGTGCACAGTTTCGTCTTCAGATGGAAGCGCGAGCTAGTCTTCGAGTTGTATCTCTTTTTCTTTGTTATAGTAACTATCCTTTGTACTGAAACCGTGTTGGTTGTAATGATGGTTAACTTTGTACTAGTAGCTGTCCTTGTCGTACTGAAACCTTGTGACGTGGGGCTACATTTCGACTAGCCCATGATGAGCCTACCTGGGCCGCGCCAAGCTAGAGAAGGCCCACAGAAGGCCCACTCGGGGTACTGTGTAACCTAGTCCAAGTAGGTTAGGTATCATAACCTTCCATATATGTAATTACCATCGATACCGACCTCCCGAGACCTGGCTACCTATAAAGCCAGGAGGGTTGCTCATCCCAGATGACACGCCAATAGCCACCACCAGAAACCCTAGCGAGATCGCAATCTCGCCGCCATTGTAATCGCAACTCGCCATCAATAACAGACAAGCAGGAGTAGGGTGTTATCCTCCAGGAGCCTGAACCTAGGTAAAATCCCCGCTTGTCAGCCGTCGTGATCACCAACGCTCTTCTCTCTCCCCCTCAATCAACCCGGGGTGCACAACCCTGGGATTTGTAGAGTTACACCCTCGTAAATTGGCGCCGTCTGTGGGAAATACATCAAGCGTTGGAATCATGGTCGCACCGGCTCCATCCGCAATGAAGATCGAGGTCTGCACCAACCGGGAGCCCATCCGCTTCGGCTCCTTCGAGTACGTCTTCCACCCGCTGGCCCACCGCTCGGTGTACGCCGATCTGCACAAAGGTATACACATCACCTTCGGCTCCATATACTGTTTCGTCGACAGTCGCGGCGTATTCAGGTCTGCGACAACCGTGCCACGCGCGGCGGCGGCACCCGCATCGGTCACCCACGCGCCACAGTCGCCGTCACCCGCCGCTGGAGCCGCATCTGCCACATCCATGAAGATCGAACCTACATCTACTACATCGTCAACCTCGGCAATGGCCGCGCAGATCGAGTCTACTCCAACCATCTCGGTCGCACGGCCGACAAGGTCAAGGTCTACCTCAACTACGAATGCACCCGCGCGTGCGACCAAGGGCGTGCTGTCGACAGCCGCGTCGCACGCATCTTCGTGGGACCATCAAGTCTACCGCAAGCCAATCGCACTCGCTCCTGCGACTGCGAAATCTCCTTCCGCGACCACGGTGACGATCCTGAGAAGACACAACGGCGACTGCGCTGCCCACCACGTTGCATAAATTTTTGATCCCGAGCAAGATTCGGATCAAGGAAGCAGCAGCGACAGCGTCAACACTCCTACCCAGGTCTACCCCGCGCAAGTCTTCATGGCCGGCACAGAGCCCCCAGAAGGCAACGAGGAACCCGCATACCCACTGGAGGTGGTCATGCCTGACCAGACACGACTCACCATCACGCGTGACATAGGGATCAGAGCCATGACGCATGTCAACGATGGCACTTTCCCTGCACCCGACGCGCCTAGAGAGGACCACCTGCCGGTCCAGTACTTGCTATGCAAGGAAGGCGAGCGACTTCGTGCCGAAAAGGCCGAGCTGCTCACGCGCAAGAGGGATGCGGATGCGTCGAGTGCCAGACGGGCTGCCATCTCGTTCACTTCCTCCACAGAAGTTAACCAAGGAGGACGGCGACACAGAGCTCGTGTTCCCCACATGACAGACGCTGAGAGAGCAAGGGTCACCCGCAACCTCGACTCGTCCTTCGTCACCGAGGACGAGAACATGATACTTGTCCCCAAAACGGCGAACGCCGCCATCATATAAGTCGAGACATATCTTCGGCTCACGCAACCGCCGGAGGGAGATCCACGCGCCCTTCTCCACAAGCAGCAGATCATGTCCATGAAGGCAATCGAGGAAGCTCTGGCGACTGGAGCACCAAACAACCGGGCACGTGAAGAACGAGAGCACCAAACCCGCGAGCCAGCAACATCAGGGCCCCCGGCAGTACAGCCACTGAGACAAGCCCAACCAGGCAAAGATCTTTGCAACGTCATCACACAAAGTACGGTGGACCGTAACCGCAGCCAGCGTTCGGCCGACGCGATGAACCTGGTCGATCCGGCCGATCGCAACTTCGAGCCATGCGGCGCCGCATGCTTCAGCTTCAACATCCGCGACACCCGCATGCCTAAGGGTTTCAAGCTGACAGCGGGAACCTCCAAGTACGATGGAAAGCAAGACCCGCGCCTGTGACTCGAAGACTACCTCATCGCCTGCACCTGCTAAGGCGGGACGTCGACTACGGCAATGCAATACATCCAGCTCATGCTCACGGACTCAGCGTGTGGGTGGCTCACCAACCAGCCCAAGGACTCCTTCAAAACTTGGGAAGAATTCCAAGATACTTTCATAAAAAGTTTCTTTGTAACATACGCAAGGCCGACTACCTACATCGAGTTGCAAGCCTGCAAACAAGAAAGAGACGAGTCGCTCCGCGCATACATCCAACAGTGGACACTTCTCCGGAATACCATGGAACCCGTCTCAGAAGACCGGGTGATGGATGCTTTCATGCACGGCGTCGCTCGCCGTGACCTCCGCGAGGAATTTGGTAGGCTCCAGCCGAAGACTACGATCGAGCTCATGAAGGTAGCCAACCAATGGGCCGAAGGAGAGGATTACGTCCGCGACACCTCCCCAAAGAAGGAAGCCAAAACAAGTAACTGGCGAGATGGGCGCCAGAAGAAGAGGCAACGTTTCACCAATTCAGACACCATCGAGCTAGTAGCGGCGGGATATCAAACCCCCCGTGATGATACACGATATAGCAGTCGACAATATGATCAGAGTCGACAGTCCAGCTAGGGGCAGTACAACCGCAGCAGCGACAGCATTAGCCACAACGACGGAAGCCAGAAACACGAGTGGAAGCGTACGCTTACCCCAGCCGAAGAACTGATGCAACCCTGCAAGCATCACTCGTTCCGCAACCCGGAGACAGGCAAATGGGGCGCCAACCACCTGTTGAAGGACTGCCGCAAAGCGCGCAAGATTTACCAGGCTATGCAGCAGATCATCACTCCTGTGCAAGCACTGACAGCAACTCCGCAGCTCGCTATTCAGGCAGCACCTGCAAACAACAACACAACAGAACCGGCTGGAACTTTCCCCCAGCAGCAGCCGCAACATGACGTCCAGATGGCAGCGCACGACGCATACCCGACTGCGCGAAGACATATCAACATGATCCAAAAAGGACGCCCTTCGAACAGGACCCAGAAGCTCATCACCCGCCAAGTACTCCAGGCTACCACCAGCCCGCGCGCAGTACCAGACTACCTGAGAGGGTCAGAGACACCAATCACATTCTCCAGGGCAGACCACCCATCGGAGGTACCGCGACCCGGTCACGCCGCTCTGGTTATCGAAGCCCTAATTGGCGACTACAGCTTGAAGAAAGTATTCATGGACAGAGGCAGCGGCATCAACATCGTATTCACCGATACCCTAAGAAGAATGAACAAGTCGACAGAGAAGTTGCCAGAGTCATAGACCACCTTCCACGGCATAGTACCAGGGCAAGCAATCACGCCCATGGGAACAATCACACTCGGCGTCATCCTCGGCACACCCGAGCACTTCAGGAAAGAGTCGATCGACTTCGAAGTTGTCGACTGGAAATCACACTACCACGCCATACTTGGGCGCCCAACTTTTTCCAGGTTCATGGCAATACCTCATTACGCCTACCTGATGATCAAGTTGCCTGGACCCAAAGGAGTAATCACTGTGCGCAGCGACTTCGACCGCTCCAACAGCTGCGACCGAGAGTTCAGCAGGATCTCTGAGTTCTTTGGGGTCGAAGAGCACTTCAAGGCCATATCAGCCGACAACGACAAGAACATCTTTCCACCTCGCAAGAAGCCAGCCAAGGACGCCGCCTTAAACACAAACGACGACACCGTCACCCACCAAGTCCATCCGACTGACAGCAGCAAGACGGTCAAAGTATCGTCAAGCTTGACCCCTGCATAGGAAAGCGCGCTCGCCGAGTTCCTACGGGAGAACTGGAAAATCTTTGCATGGCAACCCTCTGACATGCCAGGAATACCCAGGGAACTCGCCGAGCACTCTTTAAAAGTCCAAAAGGACGCAAGACCAGTCAAACAAGCCATGCGACGCTTCTCAGGTCCCAAACGGGACCCAATCACCGCAGAAATCGACCGGCTGCTGCACGCCAAGTTCATCCGAGAAATCAAGGACTCGGACTGGGTCGCCAACCCTGTCCTGGTGGAAAAGAAGAAGACGAAGAAACTGCGCATGTGTGTAGACTTTACCGCACTCAACAAATGTTGTCCAAAGGATCACTTCCCGCTCCGGCGGATAGACCAGATCGTCGACTCGACAGCAGGCTGCGAGCGCCTATCTTTCCTGGACGCCTACTCAGGTTACCAGCAGATCAGGCTGAAAGTCGAAGACGAAGAGAAAATGGCATTCATCACACCCGACGGTGTCTTTTGCTACCAGACGATGCCCTTCGGGTTGAAGAACGCTGGCGCCACATATCAGCGCACCATGCAGGCATGCCTCAAAGGGCTCATCGGGCAAATTGTCCAAGTCTACGTCAATGACATCGTTGTCACGACCCGGAAAGAAGACACCCTAGTCGACGACCTCCGCAAGGTCTTCGCAGCACTCGACGCATATCAGATCAAGCTCAACCCAGAAAACTGTGTATTCGGCGTGCCAGCCGGAGAGTTACTGGGGTACCTTGTCTCCGCGAGAGGAATCGAAGCAAATCCTGAGAAGGTGCAGAACATACTCATGATGCCAGCACCCACCAAACTCCGGGAAGTGCAACGATTAGCCGGCCGAGTCGCAGCTCTCAGCCGGTTCATAAGTAAGTTGGGTGAGAAGGCCCTGCCTTTCTACCAACTGATTAAGAAGACGGAAAAATTCGAGTGGACACAGGAGGCGCAAGAGGCGTTCGACCAGCTCAAAAAGACCATGACGACTTCCCCAGTCCTGGTGGCACCACTAGAAAATGAGCCACTATACCTATACGTCTCAGCGACAAACAGGGTGGTGAGCACGGTACTCGTAGTCGAGCGGGAAGAAGAAGGGCACGGTCACCCTGTCCAGAGGCCAGTCTACTACCTCAGCGAAGTTCTAACACTGTCCAAGAAAAACTACCCGCACTACCAGAAGCTGGCGTACGGGGTCTTCATGACTTCAAGGAAGGTTGTCCACTACTTCTCCGAGCACCCGATCACGGTGGTAAGCTCCTCCGGCCTAGCAGACATCCTCACAAATCAGTGCGCGACAGGACGACTCACCCGAAGTCTATCAAGGCCCAAGTCCTTCCAGAATTCACTACCGAGTGGATAGAAGCTCAGCTACCAAACGTCCCCGACTTATCCAATGCATGGACGATGTACTTCAACGGCTCCAAGAAATTCAAGGCGGCTGGGGCAGGAGTTGTGCTCATCTCCCCTAAAGGCGACAAGTTGAAGTATGTCCTGCAGATGGATTTTCCCAACACCCTCCAACAACGAAGCCGAATACGAAGCCCTGATCCACGGCATGCGGATGGCCAAGAACTGCGGCGCCACGCACCTCATGATCTACGGTGACTCCTACCTGGTTGTGCAGCAAACCATGAAGTCCTGCGACGCCATCGCCGACAACATTATCGCCTACAGAGACCTGTACAACCAACTAGAGGGCACCTTCGACGGCTGCGAGCTACGAAACATCGACCGCGACAGCAATGAGGAAGCCGACATCCTCGCCAACATGGGATCAGATAGGGTACCGGTACCACCTGGCGTCTTCCTCGAGCGCATCACGCAAAGGTCCATCAAGACTCGACCCGCAGCAAAACCTTCCACACCGGCAACAAGCTCTACGAACCTGGCAAGCCAAGAAAAGGAGCCCATGGAAGTCATGCTAGTCGAAGCTACCTGGACAGGGTCGTACCTGACATACATACTGCACCAGACGCTGCCAACAGACCCAGTCGAAGCAAAGCGCATCATCAGGCGCTCCAAAAGTTTTACCGTCATCAACGGAGAACTCTACAAGAGAAGCATCTCAGGAATCCTACAAAGGTGCATAGATCCAATCGACGGCCAAGCTCTCCTACTCGACATCCACGTGGGTATCTGCGGGCATCACGCCAGCAGTCGAGCACTGGTGGCCAAAGCGCTGAGAGCTGGGTTCTACTGGCCAACATCTATGCAAGACGCAGAAGATCTAGTAAAGAAATGTACCGGGTGCCAGGAGTTCGCCAACAAGCTGCACGCGCCGACGTCCGAGTTGAAGACAATACCGCTAGACTGGCCCTTCGCCCAATGGCGACTAGACATGGTGGGCCCGCTGAAGAAATCCTCACCCGGAGGACACACTCACCTCCTGGTTGCAGTCGATAAGTTCACCAAGTGGATTGAGGCCGCGCCCATCACAAGTTCGACTGCATCATCAGCGGTCAACTTCATCAGGTCCATCATCTTCAGATTTGGAGTGTCGAACGGGATCATCACGGACAACGGCTCAAACTTCATAGCCGAAGAATTCAAAGACTTCTGCTCAGAACAAGGAAGCAAGCTAAACTATGCGTCTGTTTCGCACCCGCAATCCAATGGGCAAGTCGAGAAAGCCAACGGCCTAGTCTGCAACGGCATCAAGAAGCGCCTGCGGGTGCCGCTGAGACGCGCAGCAGGCGCATGGGTGGAAGAACTACCATCAGTCCTATGGAGCTTGCGGACCACGCCTAACAGATCCACCCAGTACACTCCATTCTCCATGGTGTACGGTGCAGAAGCGGTGCTACCCTGCGACATCAAGTTTGACGCACCACGGGTGGTCGCCTACGACGAGTAAGATGCAGAAGGGGCACTCGAAGACAGCATGGACATCTTGGATGAAGCACGCGACATCGCCCTGGCGAGATCAGCCGTATACCAGCAAGACCTGCGCAACTACCACGGACGGAGGTTACGACCAAGAGCTTTCGTCGCAGGCAACCTGGTCCTCGGCCTCAAGCAGAAGAAGGCGCACAAGCTCGCCTCCCCATGGGAAGGCCCATACATTGTGACAGAGGCAATTGGCAATGGAGCTTATCGCCTAAAGGACTCGAAGACAGGAGCAGTCTGCAGCAACCCATGGAACGTCGCACAACTCAGGCGGTTCTATGCTTAGTCGACTCAATCATTGTACCAAGGATAGCATGTCAACGCGACAGGTTTCAGACGCACTCTTTCCCTTACCAGGGTACCTAAGGGGACTGGAAGGGTTTTAATGAGGCGGCATGTTCGCAACAATCAATAAAGTGATTTGAAGAAAATGCTGTCCACTTTACCTTCTCAGTCAAGGCAAACAAAAATCCTAGGCCGTCACTCGAATCACTCGGGGGTTGCGCCACACAGGTTGAAAGAAAAGCCTAGGCCGCTACTCGAATCACTCGGGGGCTGCGCCATACAGGCACAAGTCGCAAAATCCTTGGCCTCTACTCGATCTACTCGGGAGTTGCGTGGCACAGGTCAAGTCAGAAATCCTAGGTCACCACCCGACGCACTCGGGGGCTGCACCTCACAGGTCACACTTGAAAAAGCCTAGGACGCCACTCGAACCACTCGGGGGCTGCGCCGCACAGGCACAACTCAAAAAATCCTAGGCCTCTACCTGACCTACTCGGGAGTTGCGCCGCACAGATCAAGTCAAAAATCCTAGGTCGCCACCCGACGCACTCGGGGGCTGCACCTCACAGGTCACACTTGAAAATCCCTAGGCCGCCACTCGAACTACTCGGGGGCTGCACCATACAGGCTTCACTGAAAAAATCCTAGGCCGCCACCCGAGCTGCTCGGGGGCTGCGCCATACAGGACAAGTCCTAAACCCTATGTCGCCACCCGATACACTCGGAGACTGCGATATACAGGTCTCACTTGAAAAATCCTAGGACGCCACTCGAAGAACTCGGGGGCTGCGCCACACAGGTTCACAACGTAGACTTAGGCTGTCACCCAAGGTACTCGGGGGCTGCGCCACTCAATTCAAAGCCGAAGCAGATACTCGCACAGTAATGCAAATAATTTCACTCATTACTCGAGAACTCCTTTAACCTCATACATTGTCATTAACATTGGCATATTCGCCACCTATAGCTAACCCTGTACAGCAGAAGAAGGCTACTCTTAATCTGCAGGCTCGTCCTTCGGCGCGTCGACGAGCTGGGCATGGACGATCTCCTTCAGCGCATCACCCTCGCGGAACCTCTCGAGCAAGGCGGCCAACCGGTGCGGCTGCCCATTGTGCGGGAAGTACACACGGTGGATGTGCCATAGGGTCTTCCGGCAATTCTCCAGAAGAAAGGCCGCACGCCAAGTCCGATCAATCATAAGAGCAAGAATACGCCCTCTCGACTTATTCACCCAGAATTGGCGAGCTTCATAGGAGTCGCCAGATGCCTCCCGGGTAACACGCTCCTCAACGCGATCCCGCTCAGCCTGCCAATCCGGGTTCACATCTGCATACACAAGCTAGAAGTCAGAACCAGCAAGTTTTAACAAAGAAAGCAGCCGCAAAGGATACCAACCTTGAAGCTGTCGACTGACCAGATCGATCTCCCCGAGCAAAAAATCCTCACGCTGGGAGAACTCTGCAGTAGGATGCGACCTGGAGCAATGCAACAACAGCTCGGTATTCTTCAGAATCGCCTCAATCTCAGCCACCTTATTCTTCAAGTACGTGATTATCCGCTGGTCGTTCGTGCTTCGTGGAGGAGCTGGCGTCGCTCGACGACGGCGAGCACCCGAAGAAGATCCCTCGCCACTCGGCCCAGCCGCAGAAGCAGAATAAGTGACGCCGCGCACGTTAGTCTGCCATGAATGTGCAGAGTCAATACAGATATGCGACTGCTCAGCATAAACAAAGATAGTGGGAAGAAACAATCAATCCAGTCATAAACAAAATACTGTTCAAGGCCAGCAGACCCGACAGAATATTAGATATTACAGGCAAAAGACAAAAGTACAGGCCGCGTGACTACTGGAAATCTAAACTACAAGACCCCTAAGCCTTGGACTCCGACCGGGAGCGACTCTTCCGAGGAACAGCCGCCTCAGTCGCCTTGGCGAGTGCCCTCTCAAAGGTGGCCACAAGCTTCACAACTAGCTGTGTGGCCTGCACCTTCACCCCGCTTAAGGATGCCGTCCGCCCATCAGACCTTCGAGGGAAGCCACTGACAACCTTCTTGAAGTCGCCAGCAACCTGATGGCCTAGGAAAAGCTGGAAGGTGAGCTCGGAACCGCGTACCGTCTGTGCCCGAGTGAAGTCCGCGAGGGTGGTCGCGTCGTCCTCAAACGGAGCGGCAAGAGCATCAACGGCAGCCGGTGGCGCATCACTCGGGAAGATGCTGCGGTGCACCGTCGCGAGCGCCCCTGTCGACCTCGTCAACGCGGCCGTCGACTTCTGCAGCGCATCAGACGCATACACGCAGACGCGGTCGAGGAAGCCGACAGCGGTCGCCAAGTCAACTTCGTCACTCGACGAACCTTCCGGAGGAGCGCCACCGCATCTCTCTACGCAAAAAATACAAACTGTCAGCAAGGAAAAAAGTAAGTACAAGTAGGCGCCAAAGCCGAAAACTAACCTCCAAGGGTACCGGCGAGTGCGAGAAGGCGGTCGACTTGAGTTTTCTCTTGGGTGGCCCGCACTCGCTCGTGCTCCTGGGACTCGTGCAGGGTTTTCTCAAGCTTAGCCTGAGCCTGGAGCTTCAGCTCCAACTCAGCAACCCGCCTAGTAGCCTGGTCCAGAGAAGCACGCAGCTGGTCCCTCTCCTTCTCCAGGCGAACATAAGCCGCGGCTGCGTCAAGCTGCTGGCGGTAGTACGGGTAAAACACAAGCAAGAAATTAATAAAGTTGCGGGCGACTATACTAGTCACCCACACCTACGGGGGCTACTCCCATCGGGAGCGCTGATCGCGCACCCGATGAAATTGCAAGACTACAAGTACAAGCATAAAGGGCTTACGTGGTCCAGGAGGTCGACATCTTCCGAAGCCGAAGGAGGAGCACAACTCGACGACGCGAGGCTAGCAGGCTGCGAGCGCTCCTCGATCGCCACCCGAGTCACCAGCTCCATCGAAGGGGCGGATGTGTGCTCCACTTCACGACGAGGGGAGCTGACATCGCCAGAACTGAAGGGGATCGTGTGCAGAAAACAAAAAAATTCCTAGCAACGATATCCTTAAACTAGCCAAGATCTACACTATGCAGATATAGAAGTACGATACCCTCGTAGACCGAATAGAGGGGATTACGCTCCCGCACAAGCGTTGACGACGAAGACGACGTAGCCGACCTCTAGGTCGCGGAGAACTCGGCGCGACGAAGACGACGAAGATGACCTCAAGGTCGGGTGGAGGAAGTAGGCCTCCGAGTACCGCTAGCGCAGCACCTCGCAGGGCGTCACACACATACGGTGGAGACGACGGCCTCCGAAGCTCCAGTCCAGGACGAGCAGCGGAAGACTTGGACCGGAACACCAGCAGCGCGGCAGCGGGCTATGGTGGAAGAGATCCCCCTCCTCTCCTCGGCGCGGCTCCGACAAGGGAACCACGAGATCAAGAGAGAAATTGGGAATTAATTGGTGAATTAAAAGGCCAGGGGTGCCCCTTCTTATATAGGCTCCCGGGGGGAGCCAACCTCCCTAGCCAGGCAATGTGGGACTATCCCACAGCCATGGTGCGGCTAGGGATGGTGCGCTGGCCCTAGGTGGGCCCCATTTGGCCCACCTAGGCCGGCCAAGCCTCCCCCACAAAATTCACTTGAGGGTTTTCCCCCCCATGGGCCTTCTTTCGACCTGAAGGCCCATTTAGGGAAATCAGACTAAATAAATTCGAAAATAAATATATAAAATCATATTTGCATATTAATTACACTAATTAATATCAAACATAATATATATAATTTATCCTAGCTCCGAAAACTCTTTCGTCGCTGCCCGATCTCCATCGGACCCCTCCCGGGACGTTCAGGTGATCTCTTTCCTTTCCGGTTGTCTTGTCAAAACCCCTTAAGGGTGTTACCCTAGCGGTTCGATATAATAACAGGTACAATCAAGACTCCTCTATGATCGACGACTAACTCGTAGGCCTGGACCCCATGAATTAATCCCTGTGATATAACGAATGACTTTCATCTATCAAACCTGGACGTATAGTCTTAAACCCTTTGTCATGGCGATACTTAGCGTGTTCGAGCATCATTCTCAGATATCTCCATACCTAGCATGATCTTGTTACCGACATCGCTATCTTCTACTCGTCTATGATATTATGTCAGCTGGTGACCTAGTCACATGTTTGCAAAGTCATTTGACATAATCTCACCGAGTGGGCCCTAGGTATCTATCCGGCTATGCAGACTGACAAATCCCGCTGTTGACCCCTCGTCTCAACTACCCCTTTCCGATACCCAAAAGTATCACCGTTATTGTCACACTAGATAAGATATGACGTTTGATGCGATCAAAGTATCTTCCAGAGATAACAATAAGAGTTGATCTCACGGTCCTAAGGCGTAATGACTATGTCCTACAAATACTGGGTATGTCCATCACATCGTTACACCTAACGATATGACTTCCATTGCCGACCGGCGCCATGCCCTATGATCGGAAAACCTCGATCATCAATCGTGCAACAAAACTAGTCTTAGTAGAGGCTACTAGGGACCTGGTTGTTTATCTACCACACCTGTATTAATATTTTCGCTTAATACAGTTATAGCATGGTATAAAACATATAATGAACAATTGGGATATTGCCAATAAACTATGTTTATTAAG
Source organism: Poa annua (assembly GCA_026929855.1). Classification (NCBI taxonomy): domain Eukaryota; kingdom Viridiplantae; phylum Streptophyta; class Magnoliopsida; order Poales; family Poaceae; genus Poa; species Poa annua. The sequence goes on from CM049426.1 coordinate 161,105,092, forward strand.
TGCCTCTAGGGCATATTCCCTTCAGTCTCCCACTTGCACTAGAGTAACACTTAATCTAGTTTACAACCTGGTAAAAGCTCAACACCCATGGCATCTTGGTGCATGCCGCCTCGTGGAAGAGGAATACAGTCAACAGATCTCACACATTGAGACCTATATGTGCTTTGCAACACTTCTATGTCACCTAGTTTGACATCATCCCGTATCTTACGATGACGGTGAAATATATCCCAGTGGATGGAGTGAGACTCGAGCATTCGCGTAGCATGCGCCTTAATAGTCTGAAAGATCTATTAAGGGACCACCTACGCTCGGAAAACTGCTCAGTCCAATCACACTTGCTACTTCTAAAGTCGCGATATATTTATATACCTATGTAGATTATGCGACAGTGCATTCATATGCGACTTCGCAAACTAACCATGTCTTTCTTCAAAATAAAGCACATCTCCTATATGAGATTTCTAGTCGTATGGGTCAGTGTAATAACTTGCATCATCGTAACCGCTTTACGGAAAGTTGCCATTCCACTCTTACCCGTTACTAGAAAACCTATCTTCAGTTCTCATAGACACTGAAGAATAAACTTAACGTTTGTTCATTGATCCACACAAGGATCACTCTAGAACCTGTTCTTTAACCAAGAACTCGGGTCACACTAAGTCGAGCTTTCAGTCTGATAGCATCTATGAGTGATACATAGATAATGTCGAACATCATTTGCTATAACTGAAAATGCCAAGATAAACTTAATATTTTACCTAGTCATACAAGTAAGAACCTCTTTCTTTGCTTGTCCTATTCTGAAACACTTCAGAATCTTGACTAAGGAAATATTCCGACATAATGTTATTAAGCCCCTTACGATCTATACAATTATAAATCGGATGCCTAATACTCCTAACTTCATTTCATAGAAAATTTAATCACTTAAATAATCCTTTACACTCTACTAGAGGATCTGTGTCATTCAATATGTTGTTACATACCAAATCACGAATGACACCTAGCTCCCACTCAAATATGCCTTCCGCTTATAAGATCAAGGAAACGCTACTTAGCTCCCACTCACTTCTCTGCAAATGTAGGTTTCTTCAACTATTTTGGACAACTCCAAAATCCTTTGATCACATTATCAAAGTGAAGATTCCAGGTCCGATATGCTTGCTTCGCCCATGAATGGATAACCGAAGTTTGCACACATGTTTAGCATCCTCAGGATTACAAACCATTCTTAACTACACTATTAAGAACCATGGTTTTCTCATCCATCTATCAATTTCTCATTCGAAATTATAGTAATTGCTAAACGACCCAGAATAGATTTAGGCTTCGCCACTTGAGACAAAGTCTCACGTGGTCTGTCGGAACTGTTTCATGACAAATCGAATCTGCTCAATATCTACTCTCTCATAAAACTCCATATACTATTAACATCCTAGATGCCATCAAGAAGATCTCCCAAGTCAATACCTGGTAATCGTATATGTATTTTATTTCGGATCACAAATGACTCATAGCCATTTCTCGGACTTATGTCCACCATCTCTTCTTCGTAGTTCGTAGGTCTATCATATTCCATTAATATGACCTTCATAACAAGATTGTCGTAACACACCGTGTGGAACACAACCTCGTATGCCTACGCTCTTAGTATGAGCTCAGAACATCATAATCTTGAATCATCAGCTTTTTCAAGTTGTGGAGCCTGACACCGAAAACACTTTCGATTGCGCCACTCTGATGTCTGGAGAGGAAGTTCACCAACTTCGTCTTGCTCTACTTTCTTTTTCACTTATACCCTTGGACAAGAAACTATTTATTTCGCAAGGTATATCCCAGCAAAGATTTTGCCTATGTCGTGAGACATGTACCCTACTAACTCTTTAGGTAGGGTATACTACAAAGATTAATCCATTTTAGGTTCGATTACATCGAAACACTAAATTGCTGAAACGACAATCCAGGCTCAAAAGCCATGCCATCACTCGTATGGTATTGTCTCCATGGATTCAAATGGTTTCCCTATTTGCTAACGTGAGTGTTTACGTTTCTACCATATGACTCTAATGATCACAATAATTCGGTAAGAGATTTATTTACCACACACTATCCGATAGGGTGTAATTATGACGTCCTAACACACCATAACACTGTGGTGTTCCATGCGACGTAATTTGTGGAACTCTTCTCACAAGTCTTCCAATGATGTGCCAACTAACTCAAATCTTTATTCCTCGATATGCATCGCGGGAATTTGATTTTCTTGTTAAGTTTATTTCCTACTTCATTCTGGACTTGTTTGATTGAATCAAAATTTCCAGGCCAACATTCCCCGAGTGGATATCCATATATCTATTCGAATGTTCATGAAGTCTATGAAATAAATACTTCCACTACACGTTAAAGTACTTCATTGATTCACATACACCCATATGCATGATTCTCAACAAGCTATACTCAAAACGTTCAGTGAAGTTCACGAAATAAAGGTCTCCACTACTCGTCAATTACTTTATTGAACCACATACATCTCCATGTATGACTATCAATAAGTTATATGCCCGTTTTCCGAAAACGGTGTCACAGTTATTTTGCAAGTGTCAAAAGATCAAAATCTTAGGACTTGTAGGTCCATCCAGTGTGGAGCTAATGCATATAAGATTGACATGACTAAACGGTAGTGCCACACATATGTGGTGTCTTTATTAAGTTTGTATCCTTTGGCATTAATATTATGAATGTGAGAGCTTCTACCATCTAAATTCAAATCGGCATATGATCATTACTTCATAAATATAGGACACCAATTTGTCACTATCATGTATGAACAAGTGTCTCGCTAGAGGAGACACACTTGTAACGATCATACTAACAGGCGATCATAAAGAATTTACCCAAATGGTAGATCTAGAGGGAGAGTGTCTACGGCCATCACAACAACTTGATTGCCATTATCAACACGCAATGTCGCCTCATCCTTTCAAGCTACTGAAGCAGTGAACCTGGTTTTCACAAAACATGACTAGTTCAAAACTTAGTCACTACTGCGAGTACTTGCTTAGCTAAAACATTCATAACATGTATATCATATATACACCATCATCATTGATGACTTCCGGCGATCTGTTTCATCTTCTTGATACTTCCACCGTAATCAACAACCATGAAGGTGAACGATTCCCCTTGCATGACATAGTCTATGACAGTGGATTTGCACTTGGCAACGATGTAAGTCATCCAGTAATTGAGCTGAGCGAGGCGTCTCAATGTTCATTAATCATGAACATATGTCATTAAGTATGACCGCCACGTGCTCCCTCAATGTGTGTATTTTCTTCCATCTTGGTTGAGAAGACAATCAGTCAACGTACTGATAAACTTCATCAACCCAACTTTAGGGGTACCCCGAGTTTTAGCGACCATATCATATGCTCGCGATCTAAAAACTCGTACCCACCGTTGGTTCTTTATGGCAGAGATCATAGCATACACTGGACTATGATGATATCATCCGCACAAAATCCGATAATCAAAATTATCTTTTGTTAGCGGAATCTCCGGGTTTATCTCCTAGCGGGTATTGTAACACAAAGAGCTAATGGTTTAAACAAGGAGTATCCTCAAGCTAAAGTATAAAACTATGAAGTTTGGACCCAACCTTTTAAGTTTCTCAAATCGCAGGAATGCGCCTAATTTGAAAAGATGCTATCACAATGGTTAATATCTACAAAGGTTTGCAAAACAGACTCTGTTCATTATATTCTGAGTTCTAGTATTTTAAAAAAATAACTATCCGAACTCCCACTCAAACGAACATCCCTCCTGGTCGTTTAAGCGATTACACGACCCCCATCCATTGCACCACCCCTCATCATCAGAGCCGGCGGCACAACTTCAAGAGTAGACAAATGTCCGCCACACCAATTTTGTGACTCGTGCTCGACCTTTCGGTCTTCCTGTTCCGAGGCCATATTTCTGAATATGCTAGGCTCGCCACCAAAAACCTCCACGCAGACGCTTGTGCAACATGGCTTACACCCACTGTATGCGAACGACGAGACGTCTGACACCCGATCATCACGGCCTGCCTCATAACGTAGAACTTTCTTGGTGGTGCGCGTTGGAGGGAGAACACTAGTGGTATTTTGAAGGGATCATCTTATATAGCTACCGCCGTGTAACTAATGTATACTATACACACAATCACACAATATAAGATGCACACAAAACATCAAATGTAATGGAATGTGATATAGTCCATTGCACCATGGTCTTCTTGGCGCCTGCAGTTTATAAACAATTTAATAAACCTACCTTGACCATATCACATAGCCCCTGCAAAATAAAGTTAGACGCTTCTACTTTATCTTTTACATATTTTACGTGGCTCGGGGCTTTCGTAAATAGAACCGCTTCATACCTACGAACCTTATGACCACAACAACGATCCAATAATTGCATGTTTAAGCATCCCTTTCGGGCCCTCCATTGAAAATGCAAAGCCAACTAAAGAGAGAGAAACAGGCACCCGCCAGCCATAGATACGGTACAAGCCGTATGTCAGTAGTGGAACCAGTCTCGCGTAAGCGTACGCGTAAAGTCGGTCCGGGCCGCTTCATCAACTCGATGCCGCTGGAATCACAAGTGCACGCTAGAGGGTAGCAAATAACAGGAACGGTGCCCCCGTGTAGAACACGGGTTCTAACAGCGTACATCTATATCTACGATAGATCGGCTCTGATACCACTGAAGGGGATCGTGTGCAGAAAACAAAAAAATTCCTAGCAACGATATCCTTAAACTAGCCAAGATCTACACTATGCAGATATAGAAGTACGGCGGAGATCGGAATACATACCCTCGTACATCGAATAGCGGGGATTACGCTCCCGCACAAGCGTTGACGACGAAGACGACGTAGCCGACCTCTAGGTCGTGGAGAACTCGGCGCGACGAAGACGACGAAGATGACCTCAAGGTCGGGTGGAGGAAGTAGGCCTCCGAGTACCGCTAGCGCAGCACCTCGCAGGGCGTCACACACATACGGTGGAGATGACGGCCTCCGAAGCTCCAGCGGGAGCGGGCGCAAGAGCGGCTACCAGAAGCCATCTGGCAACCAGGCCAATGTTGCGGTAAAAAATGGCAACCTCCCTGACGAGAAAGATAGTGGCTATCAAGCCCCAAGAGGTTCCATTGCCTGCATCCTCGGTGGAGCACAGGCGCACAAGTCGAACAATCAGTTCAAGCAGTTTGCCCGTGAACTCAACGCCGCACTCCCCAGCACCGAGACCTCCAGGCCCCTCAAGTGGTCGCAGTACACCATCGCCTTTGACGCTCAGGACCACCCCAAGTCCACCAAGACTGTTGGAACCCTCCCGCTGGTCTGCAGCCCCACCATCGACAACGTCGCTGTCTCCAAGACTCTCATTGATGGTGGTGCAGGCCTGAATGTCATCTCCACAGAGACGTTCGAAGCGCTTCAAGTGCCCTACGAGCGGCTCACGCCATCTAGGCCCTTCACGGGAGTCACCAGCGGCTCGATCGTGACTCTGGGGCAGGTCAGGCTCGCCGTCACCTTCGGAAGCGAGGAAAATTACCGCACCGAGCACATCGACTTTGATGTTGCGCACATCGGCCTGCCGTACAACGCCATCCTCGGCTACCCCGCGCTCGCGAAATTCATGGCCGTCACGCATCATGCCTACAACATGGTCAAGATCCCCGGCAGCGCTGGCACAATCACCATCCGTGGACATGTCCTGGATACTACGCGCGCTGTCGAGACGGCCTACAAGGCCGCCGCCATGGCATTCCCCGCAGACGAGGACATGGAGCCTCTCGAGAGACCCAAGAAGAAGAATCAGCTGTTCTCCGAGGAGCCAGTCGCTACAAAGAAAGTCTCTCTAAGATCCAGCAGCTCGGGGGCTGAGGGCTCGGGGGCTAGCGTAACCATTGGCGCCACGTTGCCTCCCAAATAGGAAAGCACGCTCGTCGCCTTCCTCCAGGCAAACTATGAGATGTTCGCATGGACACCGTCAGATATGTCTGGTGTACCGAGGGAGGTGATCGAGCACCACTTAGCCGTGTGTCCAAACGCGCGCCCCGTGAAGCAAAAAGCAAGAAAACAAGCCCCCGAGAAGCAAGCATTCAACGTCAAGGAGGTCGAGAAGCTCAAAGCGGCAAAAGTCGTCCGCGAAGTCGCGCACCCCACTTGGCTCTCCAATGGCGTGGTCATCCCAAAACCCGTCGGAGGAGGCCGCCTCTGTATCGACTACACTGATGTGAAAAGGCCTGCCCCAAGGACCCTTATCCCATGCCAAGAATCGACCAGATCGTGGACTCCACGGCAGGCTGCGACCTCATCTGCTTCCTCGATGCTTTCTCTGGTTATCATCAGATAAAAATGGCTAAGGAAGATGAGGAGAAGACGGCTTTACTCACCCCTTGCGGTGTGTATTGCTATGCCTGCATGCCCTTCGGCCTAAAAAACGCCGGAGCCACTTTCCAGAGACTAATGAGGATAGCGCTTGGCGAGCAAATGGGCAGAAATGCCGAGGCGTATGTCGATGACATTGTCGTAAAATCCCAAGAGGGAAACAATCTCCTCAGGGACCTTGAAGAGACTTTCGCCAGCTTGCGCAAGGTGAACATCAAGATCAACCCCGCCAAGTGCGTCTTCAGAGTGCCTTCAGAAAAATTGCTTGGTTTCCTCGTGTCCCACCGGGGCATAGAGGCAAACCCTGACAACATCAAGGCCATAGAGGACATGCAACCCTTACGCCGGCTCAAGGACATGCAACGCCTAGCAGGCTGCATGGCCAGCTTAGGTAGATTCATCTCCAAGTTTGGCGAAAGAGCCCTGCTGTTCTTCAAGATCATGAAAAGAACATGCACTTTCAAGTGGACCCCTGAAGCTGAAAAAGCGTTTGAAGACTTGAAGAAGTACCTAGCCAGCCCACCATTAGGTCGCCCCAAGGACAGGCGAGCACCTGAAGCTGTACCTATCAGCCACTCCACAGACCGCCATTGCCGTCCTTGTGGTAGAAAGGGAAGAGCCAGTACTCCACAAGAAGAGTGAAACCACTCCAAATCCAAAGCCTCCTGATGAAGAGCTCGACGAAAGGGAAGGCCTCACAAACCCACCGCCAGGCCCAAAGCCACAAGGGAGGCCCGCCCCAAGTCAACCGCTGCAAGATGATCCCTCCAGGGAGCCTGAAGAGCCCCCACAGGACGACCCCCTCGAGGGCCCCAAAAAGCCTCCATAGTCCAACCCCCTCGAGGGCCATGACAAGCCCCCACAGGCCAACCCCCTTGAGGGCCCAGCGGAGCCCCTTCAGGTAGAAGACACCAAGGCTACACCAACTACCCTTGTCGAGCATCCAGTCTACTTCGTCAGCACAGTACTACGCGATGCTCGCGAGCGGTATACAATGCAGCAGAAGCTCCTCGTTGCACTCCTCATCGCCTCAAGAAAGCTGTGACACTACTTCCAGGGGCACCCCATCACGGTGGTTACCTCTTTTCCCCTGGAGCAGATCCTGCGCAACCCTAATGCCACAGATTGTGTCGCAGGATGGAATATAGAGCTACAACCATTCAGTTTGCGCTTCGATACCACAAGGGTAATCAAAGGAAGAGCGCTGGCAGACTTCGTCGCCGAATGGACTGACCCAACCACTGAAGAGCCTTTGGGAGAAGAACAAGAGCCCTCTAGAGACAAAATGCCCAGCCCCTGGACCATGAAGTTCGAAGGAGCTTTCGCTTGTCGCCACGGTGGGGCTGGCGTGGTCCCGATCTCACCAAAAGGCGACAAGCTATATTACGCGGTCCAGCTGTGCTTCGGAATCGACAAGATCTCCAAAAATATCTCTGAGTATGAAGGCATGCTTGCTGGCCTACGCGCCGCAATCGCCCTAGGCATGAAGCACCTACTCATCAAGGGCGACTCCCAGCTGCTCGTCAACTTCTCCAACAAAAGCTATAAGCCTAAGGAGGACCACATGGCCGCATACCTTGAAGAGGTCCGTAGGCTTGAGAAGCACTTCAGGGGAATGGAGCTCATGCACATCCCAAGAAAGGAGAACCAAGAGGCTGATGACATCGCCAAGCGCGCATAAAAGAGGTAAGCTCAGCTGCCAGGCGTCTTTGAAGAAAGACTCGTCAAGGCATCCATAAAGCAGCCTCAAGAGGCCACGCCCGCAAGCACAGACAAAGCGCTCCAGCCACCGCCTGCAAACGGGGCTCTAGATTGTGGGCCCCCTACAGGGAGCGCCTGTTGCTCACAGCGGTGCGTCAAGAAGCAGGATGGATTGACGGGATCAAAGGCTACCTCAACAAAGGGATCCTTCCCGAGGAAGATGTTGAAGCGGAGCGAATCGCCCGCCAAGCAAAAACTTACCAAATCCTCGAAGGGAATCTCTACCGCAAGCGCCCAAACGGCACCGCGCTCAAGTGTGTTCCTCCTGAAGAAGGCAAAATGCTGATCAAGGACATCCACATCGGGGAATGTGGCCACCATTCATGCGCCCGCACCCTCGCGGGCAAAGTCTTCAGGAGCGGCTTCTACTGGCCTCAAGCACTTCAGGATGTAGTTGACATTGTCCAAGCATGTGAAGCCTGCCAATTCCACGCCAAGCAAATCCACAAACCTGCGCAGGGGCTACAGACCATTCCGCTCTCCTGGCCGTTCGCAGTCTGGGGGCTGGACATCCTAGGACATTTCCCAACAGCGCAAGGGGGATATCGCTACCTCTTCGTGGCCATCGACAAGTTGACTAAGTGGCCCGAAGTGGAGGTGACACGCACAATCACAGCAGGCGCGGCAGTGAAATTCATCAGAGTCCTGGTCTGCCGCTTTGGAGTGACTAACCGCGTAATCACCGACAATGGCTCGCAATTCACTAGTGGCATCTTCAGAGCTTACTGCGAAAGAATGTGCATCAAGCTCGGATTCGCCTCAGTCGCACATCCACAGAGCAACGGACAGGCTGAGCGCGCAAACGCAGAAGTCCTAAAGGGCCTAAAGACCAGGATCTTCGACATCCTCAAAGGCCACGGCAAGGGCTGGATCAACGAGCTCCCTTCGGTGCTCTGGTCCATCTGCACAACGCCACCCAAGCCTACGGGGGAAACACCACAGAGATAAAGCATGGATCCCCGCAGGTCCTTGCCTTTAACGAGGACCAGCAAGAGGACCTCCACAACGACGACCTGCTGCTTCTCGAGGGACTTCGACGCCGCGCTGCCCTACGGACAGCCAAATACCAGCAGGACCTGAGGCGCTACCACAGCCGCAACGTGCGCTCGCGTACCTTGGAGGCAGGCAATCTCGTCCTCAGGCGAATCCTCTCCAGGGAAGGCCTCCGCAAGCTGTCCCCGACGTGGGAAGGCCCCTACAGGGTCACCCACATCGCCAGGCCTGGCGTGGCTCGCCTCGAGACTCAAGACGGCATCCCCGTCAAGAATCAATGGAACATCATGCATCTACGCAAGTTCTACCCGTGATCATCGTCACGCCCGTGATCATTGTCACGTCAAGACATCTGGCGGAAGAGGCAGCTTACGGCTCAACCTCCAAGCATTTTATGTCTTTAGAGGTTAATAGCTCACGACTTAAACCTCCCAAGCATTTTTTGTCTCCTAAAGGAACAAACGTAACCGTGATCATTGTCACGCCTATGATCATTGTCACGTCAAGACATCTGGCGCAAGAGGCAGCTTACGGCTCAACCTCCAAGCATTTTTGTCTCAAGAGGTTAAAATCTCACGGCTTAAACCTCCAAGCTCCAAAGGCTTCCCTCGAGGGTCAACCCTCCGAGCTCTCCTTGTAACGAGCCACCTCAGGCCGTTGAGAGTCTCTGACACTAATGGGTGGTCCCCATGCCTCGACATGGTCCAAAAATTAACTTGGCAACTCCAAGCATAATGGGACAATTTCGTTCCCAAGTGAACTTAGCGCTACGGCGCCGCTATGTAATATTTGATGGTGAGTTTTATTTACGCATTACTTCGTTGAAATGCGCGATTATATCTCTCCACATGCGTACCTCATGAGCGGGGGCTGAGTACGGTGCCAGTGCCTCAAACGACACACCAGCAGCACTGCAAAATCCAAGGATCCGAGCTCTGGCTGGAGGGCAAGATCCCACAAACACGCCATCTCTACAGAGGACCTTGATACTTACTCTCCTCGCGAGGAACGCCTGAGGGGACCTATAAGCGCGCACGAGTCCCCTATACTGTGCTCCAGCGTTTGGGTTCGCCCCTCTAACACCTACAGGGAAGGAATGCTCCCACAAGCCTGAGGAGGCATCCGGGAACGATCCCTCAGGAGGATCTCCTCGCCAGGCAAAAAGCCTCTACATGGCAAAAACCTCGAGAAGCTAAGTCTCGCACCCGCGTCTTAAGAGCGTTTTTCCCCCTGTAGCGCACGTTTGCCCCTCAAGCGACTTCGCTTTCCCTTACGCTTCATGGACTACTCGTACGTCTAAGGGGGGCACTTGAGCATCGCGACTCAGGGCTCTTACCTCTCCTAGGCCTAAACTCCCCCCGTCCTTGCGGAGTCATTGCTCCAGCATACCAAAGTGGCGGAGTCATGGCACGAAGAGATGAGTCCTACCGACGCAGAGAACAAATAGACATGAAGATGAGTCCAAAGAGACCTCTCGAGGGGCAAGCAAGCTAAAATCAGTTTGCAAATAAGAGTATATTATAGCCAAAAGGTTGCAAATGTCTAAGCATAATATTGTTTCAGACATAAGCGCACGCAGGCGCGAGGACATGCAGCTCATGCGCAGGCGTCATCATCTTGGACCTCCTCCACGGCGCCCTCCTCGGTCTCGGCAGAGGCAGCATCCTCCTCGCTGTCCTCCGCCGCAGCCTCCGCATGCGTGAAGCGGTTGCAGAAAGCATCGACCTGCTCGAGGAGGGAGTTGGAGACTATGCGTGCATCCTCACCTTGGGCGGCCTCCGTCACGGTGGAGAAGTTGAAGCCTGGCGTTAGGATCCTGAGGTTGGTGAAGATGCGGTCGACGACAACCCCCAGGAGCTGCCGGCTCTCATCCTCTATCACCTCGCGAAGCTTGGCGACAGGGCCCTCGAGCGCCATGAAGAGCTGGTCAAAGTAGACCAGGTACATGGCAGCATCTCCGCGGCCTTGGACCTCAGTGTGCGGCACCTCCGGGCGACCAACGCCTCGAGCATGCGCTCACGCTGCTTCGTAAGCGCGCGAGTTGCCTGGGCAAAGTCGGTCGCCTCCGCCACCCGCTCCATCGCGGGAGCCACTTGCTCCTCCACATCCTTGGCCAAGGAGTTGAGGTCATGGACTGCCTCGTCGCGGGCTGTCAGACCCTTAATTCAGGCTACACAAACAAAGCGTATCGGTTGGGCCACACAACCAAGAGCATACTAGGGAATACCAATCACAGGAAACAGGCAGGCCAGGCTCGGAATGGATTATCGGCCGACATCTCTTGGCGACCCCAACGTCACATACGTTTCAAGATTGTGCACGCAAGAACCCAAAAAGTCTTCTAACTCGTATACTTCAACCATACACACATGGTATACGAGTCTGATTTTTAACAAGTTGAAAACACAGAATAAACCTAAGACACAAAGAAAGGAATGAATTATCCTAAAGCTCTCACTGAGCAAAATATAGCGAATGGCACCAATCAGAGGACACATGTCCCAACATTACATCATGCAGCGGAAGACAAACCGGTCTGAGTACAGACAAGAAGCAAAGGGCTCAAGGCCGAAACAGAAAAAAGAAGGCTCATCCACGCGGTCCACCAGGAAGAAGCGCAGGGGAACTCTAACTACTCGTCGTAGATCTCGTCGTCGAACTCCACGTAGTATCCACCAACCTGGTCGTACGGAGAATCCTCAACTGCAGAAAAACCACAACCTGCGAACGGGTCAATACACCAAAGCGTATCGAACAAGCTTAAGCTAACATGTTACAAAACATCAAGATTCCCAAAGTATGGGGGTAGGTGTACTTAGCGGCAGCAGCACTAGCAACCTAAAGAGACACGCTAAAACTTCCGTCTAAAAAGAGAGGGATAAGAGAGCGCTTAAGTTGCCATATACAACTAACACCAATCATAACCCATTCTCGGATTAACCCCCTCAACCAAGTATGAGGAAGAAATCCGGGAATACTCACCCGTTAACAATTTTAGTTACCATTTATGGTGTAAGTAATTCTATATTACTAGTCAAATTAATTAACAATGATTTGCTGTAAGTTGTCTAGATCTTGTTAGCCAGCATCATCACCAGGTCGTCCATAACCGTGGACACGGCTCATCGATAAGATTATACCCTGCAGGGGTGTAGTACAGTACCCATACTCGCATGATCAACCCAGTAAAAAACATTAGGGCCTCTCAACACAACTCTTCCCTTCACCGCAACAAGTCCAAGGACCCACGAGAGCTATGCTGGTCCCGGCCAAAAGGGTGCGGACTCCCGCAGGACACACCCCTCCGCACCAACAAGCCGCACCCTATATGCATGTAACAAGGCACACCGCCAAAGTAAAATACTACACTAGTATCCATGCATATGAGACAAATGGAAAAATCCGAACTAGGTGCAGCTCCCGGACAAGTTGAAGTTCCAGTCAAAGTCAAGGGGGGCTCCATGGGGCCACCCACAAGTGGTTAATGCGCTCAAAGTTGGATCTGAGGACAAAATCTCAGTTCCTAGGTCGAGACTGAGCAGGACAAAGCACCTCGCAAGGTCTTCCGCCTGGTGCCTTATCTTTTAATTATAATTCCCCAACATAAGACAGCAGTTTATTAAAGTAGAACAATCTATCATACTAAGCATATGTGATAAAAGAACAGACGGACGACTCGCACAACCAACTCTAAGCATGCACCACGACTCGCAAAGGCCAACAGATAAACATGCAAGGGGTTATAGGTTGTGGGAATATATCTGTATAGGCGGCAGGATAAACATGTGATGGGATCGCAGTTTGAGAATCGATAACTAGGATAGCATAGATAAAAAAACAAGAATAAAAACCAAACAGTCGTGTAACCGGTTAGCAGAAGCTTGCGTGGCAGCTCGTGCCTCGGCACAAAAGCTGGAATCTCAAGGATGAAAGTATCGGCAGCAAACACATCGTTGTCTACCCAGAGAAGAGCAACATAGACAAAATAGGAAACATAATCAATACAAAGACATGCGCAAACAATTGATGTTGCAATATGATATGCGATGATTAGGTCATATTAAAGCGGGGATGAAATCCCGGCAAAATATTAGGGTGCAAGTTATTGATGTATCCAACAAATTAAATGTTGCTTAACATATATGGCATGGCATGGTGATCTAATCAATTTAAATGGAATAGACATTAATTAATTATTTACCCAACACATTATATATTTAGTATTTAAATGCAAATTATTTATCTACAACACAAATTAAATGTTTATTAGCATGGCAAGAAATGGTATAAAAGATATGAGCAAATTAAATGGAATTAGGGCATTATATATTCATTACCCCACACATTCCATATTTAATTATTTAGTTGCATTTGTTAAAATTAAACTAAGCATTTAAAATAAATGATGCAAAATGACATAAGAATGTTATATTAATGTTTATTGCATTTTTCTGATATGAAAACATATAAAGTTTATTTTATTTGGATTTATAGATTTAAAGTTATTGCATATGGAAGTCTAGGGGTGTTTCTGAAAAACCCAGGGACTTATCTGTGATAGAAAACTAGCAGGGGAGGTCCCTGGTGCAAAAATAGAAAACCCGGGGCTTCAGTGCAAAGTTACAACGCACTGGGATTTTCTCACCGAAGCGGGGGCACACCCAGCGACTGCAGTGCGGGCTCGAGCCAGCGTGGCACGCCCAATCGCTGACGGGTGGGCCGGACTTGTCAGTGGCGCGCAAACAAAGCGAAAAAGGTTGGCTTTAGCCACAGTCGGGGTCGAACCCGCGATCTCGCGCTCGGGCGGGTTCGCTGCGCTATCCACTGGGCTGGGGTGGTGATGTTGTTAGAGAAAACGAAAAACATGTTTTAACACGATCAATGAATACTAAGACTGACGAACTGCATCTCGTCAGAGTTTCAGAGGAACTCGTCCGAGACGAACAGCAGCGATAAATCGCCGGCGACGACTCGTTCTGGGCAGGGATGCGACGTGAAGGGTGTGTGGAGGTGCGTGGTGTGTGTGGGGTTCAGTTCCCGTCCTTGACAGGGAAAAAGGGGGCGCGACGGCTCGGGCCCGTGGTCGACACCGCGCGGCGCGTGCCCGTGGTGGCCGCCGCCGGCGCCGACGAAATTAGACCGCTAGAGGAGGGGGGAACAGAGGGAGAAGGACCGAGAATCGCCGCAGGTCACCTAGGGGAAGCTGTTAGCGAACGGATGGGAGTTGGGGAGGTCGGAGACGGCGCGTCGGTGATGGAGAATACAGCGGTTTCCGTTGCGGCGTCGGGGAAGAGGAAGAAGAAGTGGCTCCCGGCTCCTTCTGACCGCCTGCGAGGATGGAGGAAGATGCGGCGCAGCCGCTGGCGCGACGACGAGGTAGAGCGTGGCCGGAGTCACGCCGGAGATGAAGTAATCCCTCCCGGAGTCATGGCGACGGTGATGCGAGTGCGGATCAAACGGCGGCGGGGGCGGAAGAAATCTATTGTTAGGTTTTCCCGGGGGTGCGGCTTGATTTATCAGAGGGGAGAGGAGAGGAGAGAGGCAGTGGGGGCCGATGGGGGCGAGAGGGCAGAGAGGGAGGCGCCATGTCCAGGTGTAAAGGTCGCTCGTGCTCTCTGTCGTACGAAGAAGGAGAAGAGAAGGTGGGCTGTGGGGCTAGCAGTGGGCTGAGATGGGCTTGGTTTTGTATTTTAAAACAAATCAGAAAAGAAACATAATAAAACTTTTGTACAATTTTTAATAGTTTCAAATTAGTCATATTAATATCTGGTTTGATTATTTATAAATAATTTGAAACTTCATTTGAAATTATTTGAAAAGCATTTGAATTTAATTAAGAGACTTAAATTTGGAATTTGAATTTGAAACAACATATTTAATTAAATGCAACCACATATGTAAATGATGACATGAATATCCATTTTATTGCACAAGCAAGCACATGTTTATGGAAAGTTACAAATGGGCTGTTACACGGGCCTCCTCCGCTCGGCGACGACCATCCTTGGCGCGCTTGAGGCGGGCCTCCAGCTTGGAGTTGGCCTCCTCAGGCCCAGCGATCCGCTGAGCATCTGCGGCGTGCCTGGCCTTGAAGAGGTCCTCCTGCCTTTGGGCCAAGTCACGGTACTCCTGAGACTTGGTCAGCCGGAACTGCTTCTCGCGCTCCGCAAGGGCATCCTCCGCCTCCTTCTTCTTCTCGGCGAACCGCTGCTCGAAGCGTTCATAAGCAAGCTTCTGGGCAGCGACGTTCTCGTCGTACCGCGAGAGCTCCTGGGCCAGGTCTCCTTCGCACGCCTCAAGCTCCTCGCGCTGGGCGGCTAGGTCCTTCTCCACCTGAAGGTGTTGCTCGTCGCGCTGCCGCAGTTCCTTCTCCTTGGGGGCCAGCTGCCTTTCACGCTCGGCAAGGCCCTTGCGGTCCTCCTCCAGGGTTGCCTGCGCGGCCTGGTGGGCGGAGATCAACTGGGTCTCTATTTGGCCCAGCTCGCGGCGCTTCTGCGCCAGCGAGCCCTCCAATGCCTCGCGCTCGGCCGTGGCTTCGCGCAAGAGTTCAGCAGCGGCGTCACGTTCCTCTTGGAGGGGCGCGAGAAGTTCTGCAGCATCGCGGATGGCCCCCTCGCGGACCTCCTTGGCGAAGTGGGTGGCCTCCTCGCGTGCGGCCTGCAGCGCCAAGTCCTCCTGCCGGCGCGCCTCAATCGCCGCATTGAAGGACGCCCACGACCTCGCGAGCTCCTCCCGCTACTGGGCGAGCTGTATGTCCCCGAGGGTGAGGTGCGCCTCCAAGCCCTCTAGGGACTCCCTCACGAGGCCAAAGGCGACCTCGCGGCGCCCCGTGCTCCAGTCCCAGCCACGGAGGACCAGCTGCTGGCTTGAGGAGGGCCCAGCCCCGGCGTCGAGGCCCGAGAGCCTGGCCCCAGGGTGAGCTCGGGGGCTAGGCTGAGCTCCGCCCCCATCCGCGCCAGCGTCCTCTTCGGCGCCCGCGTCAACAGGGCGCTCATCACCTTCAGCTGGACGAGGAGACGAAGAAGAACCTCCCCCTGCGCACGCGCCCGTGCCCGCTAGCGCCTCGCTTGCTTCCGCCGCAGGCTGCACGGGAGCCGTGGGAGCGCGCGGTGGAGTTGGCGCACGCGGTGGCGTCGACACGCGCGGTGGTTTTGACTCGCGCGGCGGAGTCGCCTCGCTCGGAGGCGTGACCGCGCGAGGGGGAGTAGGAGTGCGAGGTGGAGTGGAGATCCTCTCCTCCGCGGCCTCCACCACCATTGGCTCGGGGGGCGGCCTAGAGGCCTCTGGGCAAGGCGCGTCCTCCCCCGCCTGAGGCTCTGCCGCCTCCGCCCGATGCGCAGCCGCCTCCCCTTGAGGCACCCGCTCAAGGGGGGCTGTGGAGGCCGTCTCCACAGGCCTCATGGCCTCGTCAGCCACGGCCTCAGCCGTGGCTCTCTTCACGTCTGCAGCCTTGCAAAGCCTACGGAGCTTCGCAGGCACAAGATCACTAGCAAAAACCAAAGAAAAGATCTTCAAGAAAGGGAAGCGAAAAGAAACAAGAATCAAACGACCAAGCGTCATGAACACTCACCCCGACGGAGGAACGCCGGTATCGACCCACGCCAGGCCTGGTGAGCGCCGGGAGGGCATGGTCTTGGCGCCTGACCCCTCCGGAGGCGTCACCGCTTTCCTTTTGGAGGGAACGTCGGATGGCCTCACCCCAGAGCGGTCCACGGCAGCCTTGGTGCGAGGCCCGTGCCTTCCAGGAGTGGCCTCCGCGTCGGAGGCCTCCCCCTCCTCAGCCTCCTCCTCCGCAGGGGGCGAGGAAGCAACCACGAAGGCATCATCATCGCCTGACGAGATGTCAAAAACCTCGTCAGTGAATGGCCCGGCCCTCGAAGAAGACACCTCCCCTGTCGTGGCCTCCTCCTCACCTAGCCCAGCACCTGAGGCCGTGGGAGAATCCGCTCCCTCCGCTCCTCGCGTCGCCGGCAGTGGCACCTCCATCTCCGCCAAGCCTATCGGGGTGAATGGAGGCATCCCCTCCAAGATGGCCATGCGCTTCGTCATGTTGTTTTGATGAAGAGGCCGGAGCGTGACGGCGAGCTGATCCAGGGCAGGCACCGTTCGGTTGACGAAGAGCGCGGACAAGACGTTGTCGACGGTGTGCTTGTCGTTGTCCTCACAATGAAGCCGCATCTTGTCGCTCGGACCCGAGTACATCCACATGGGCACCCAGTGTGCCTGGAGAGGGGCAATGCGGCGCGTCACGAAGTCCGCCACGATGATCTGCCCCATGAGGCCCTCCTTGCGAAGGAAGCTCAGGCGCTCCATCAAGCTCGCGTTCCACGCGCCGTCGAAGGTCGCCTTGCCCCAGTGGGAGTTGTTCAGCGGTGGCGCATCGGGGACCTCGAGGAAGTCGTAGGGATGTTCCACCCAGACGAAGAACAACTTCTGGCGGAAATCGTCCACCTTCTTCGTCACCGAGGTGACGGCCTTGTCTTCACTCCATGACATGGGGATATAGACACTCCACATGCCGTCAACGATGCGGAATGAGACGCACCCTGAGCGCTCATTTTTCGCCGTGTTCCGGAGCGCGTAGAAGCACCGGAATAGCCACACCGTGGGCTCCTAGCCCAGGTACGCCTCGCAGAGGTATGCGAAGATGGCGAGGATGAGGATGGAGTTGGGGTGCAGATGCAGCAACTGCACCTGGTAGAACGCAGGTACCGCCTCCAGGAACGGCGAGAAAGGCGGCACCAGCCCGGCGGCGAGGCAGTGCTGGAATATCGGAAAATACCCTCGCAGGCGTTTCCCGTGCGCCGCGGGCTTCAGGGCGGAGGTGTCGTGCTCGTTCGTCTGGTCCGCAACCAGGTAGCGGACCTTGGCTAGCGCCTTCTCGTTGACGCGCACGCCCAACAGCGCCGGGCCCTGCACGACCTCAGGGGCCTCTGCCTGGGAGGAAGACCCCGTAGCGGCCTTGCCCTTGCTCTTAAGGGGACTCCTCGCCGGAGCTCGGTGGGCCGCGGAAGGTGGAAGGAGCAGAAATCACAGAAGAGATCGGAGGCGGAGAGCTTGAGATGGCGAAGGCTTCTGCGAGAAGAACTGGAAACAGTAACGACTCCCTACTCCGGCGCTCGGGCTTTATGTCCCCTCAAGGAGCGGTTACCGCGGCATGGTGGGACCCCCACGACGCACGCACCAGATCGTCCGCAACTGGTACTCATCTGAGTGTCTTGTGGCTCGGGCCGGCCGAGCACTTTGGGCCCACGACGCTCCGCCTGCGCCCATGGGCTCACTAGCGCCCATCGCGGGCCTGGGGGCTACTGTCGGCCCAGTGGAGACTGGGGTATGAAGAGCCCACTCTCCCCAGGCCTCGCTCGCGGGCTAATCAGACAAAACGACTAAGTACCAAGCCTCGCCGCTTGGCGGGACCCTCGAGAGGCAATCCCCCTCGAGGGCCTGAAGAGGAAGCAAGGGCCTGAAGATGACCCTCGATTTGGGAGACCCTCCCGAGGCGCAGCGCGCCTGGAGGGAAATCAACAGGAAACCCACCACAGGTCTCCCCAGGCCTATGGGGAAACATCGCGGCCAAGGAAGTACGGCGGGGCGCAAATGGCCTCTACCACGCCCACATGGTGACGCAGTCACTCCCATTGCCGTTTGGGTGATAAAGGAGTCAATAAATTTGCGCCACCTGCTCCAGGACTGCCAAGACCTTCCACTCTGGTGATAAAGCAGCTAGACGGCGCAACCCCCCAAGGAGAACGTCATCGCGGGCTCCACCTCAGAGACTGCCGCCCCTGCGAGCAGTACTGCGCGGTCGGCGTCTTGTCGGCCACCGCACCCAACTTTATCGATGATGGACGGCGTCCATGGACGATCCTGCGGTGGTGGACTCCTGCTCCTCCACGCCACTGCCGTGTGGGAGCCACTTTGGATTCCAAGCGGAAGAACAGCGCCTGCGGCGCCTATAATAGGAGCAAGACCTCCATCGTAGGGAGGGTCGTCCAATTTCTTGATACAACACTTGTAAACCCTAGCACTACTCGGTAGAATAGCCTCTGGCTGGAGGAGGAAGAAGACCATCGCTTCCCTCCCCACGCAAGAACTGCCTCAAGGGGGCCCTCGGCAAGCTCCACTGTACTGTAACCTCCTTGGCTCAATACAGACAAGCAGGAGTAGCGGTTTTACCTCCTCCAGAGGGCCGTGAACCTGGGTACGGGCTGGTGTCTTTATCTGTCATGGGTGTTTCGTCTCCAGGTTCGGCGAGCACCGTCGTCGTGCCCCTCGAGGGTCTTGACCTCCGTGTTCAATCCCCTTCGCAAACTATCCTTCAGTAAGTGACTACCCCTGTTCCTAGGGAGTCATAACCCGACAATATTCGATATATTTGCTCACTCAGAGCGTTGGATAACTATTTCCTTTCTTTGTGTTTTAGGTTTATCCTGTGATTCCATCTTGTTTCCAAACCGATTCGTATACCGTGCGTGTATGTTTGAAGTGTACGAGTTGGTAACATTTTGGTATTCTTGCTTGCGGAATCGTGAGACGTACGTGACGTTGGGATCGCTAGGAGCTGTCGGCCGATGATCCATTCCGAGCCAAGCCTGCATGTTTCTTGGGATTGGTAATCCCCAGTATGTTCCTAGTTGTGTGGCCCAACCGGTACATCTTGTTTGTGTAGCCTGAATCCAGGGTCTGACACACTGGCGCGTGGATAAAAAGCCCATTTTTTTGCGCACTCACTGACAGGCCTGGCCAACCGTTCAGCGACCGACTGAGCCAGCGCATCACCCGCGCGCCCGCGTGGCACTTGGGCCCGCCTGGCAGCCTCAGGTGTAGATTCTCCTTCGGTGTCAAAAGCCAGAGCATAATTCACTGCGCTGGTAGTTTTACACCCAAGCCCCTGCACTTTCTGTTTTAGTGTTAAAACCCTCATCATTACGTTTTCCATCACGAATAAGTCCCTGAACATATGTACAAGCACCCCTACACTTAATATGCTAATAACTTTAATTCTATAACTCCAAATTTAATAATCTTTATATGTTTTATTATCGGAAAAATGCAACGAACATTAATATGACATTCTTATGCCATTCTACATCATTTATTTTAAATGCATAGTGCAATTTAATATTTGCACGTATATAATAAATATGGAATGTGTTGGGCAAATATTTAATTATTGCCTATTCCATTTGATTAGATCACCCATGCCATGCTGTATATGTTAAGCAACATTTAAATTGTTGGTTATACAAATAACTTGGAACCTAATATTTTGCCGGGATTCCATCCCCGCTTTAATGTGACCTAATCATATCATACCATACTGCACCATTAATTGTTTGCGCATTTCTTGGTATTGATTATGTTTCCTATTTTTGTCTGTGTTACTCTTCTCTGGGTAGACGATGACGTGTCTGCTGACGGTACCGCTGTCCCTGAGGTTCCAGCTTTTGTGCCAGACCACGAGCTACCGGGCAAGCTTCTGTTAACCTATTACAAGCTGTTTGGTTTTCATCCTTGCCTTTTGATCTATGCTAGCCTATTTTACGATTCTTGAATTGCGATCCCATCACATGTTATCCTGCAGCCCATACAGCTTTACCTCTACATCCTAGTACCTGTTGCATGTTTATATGTTGGCCTTGCGAGTCGTAGCGCCTGCTTAGAGTTGGTTGTGTGAGTCGTCTGTTGGTCTTTTATTTCACATGCTTAGTATGATAGATTGTTCTACCTTAATCAAATGTTGTCATATGTTGGGTATTATAATTAAAAGATAAGGCACCGGCGGAAGGCCTTGCGAGGTGCTTTGTTCTGCTAAGTGTCGACCTAGGAACTAAGATCTTGCTCCCCTAATCCAAGACTGAGCGCACTAACCACTTGTGTGTGGCCCTATGGAGCCCCCCTCGACTTTGACTGGAACTTCAACTTGTCCGGGAGACGCACATAGTTCGGGTTTTCCATTTGTCTCATATGCATTGATACTAGTGTAGTATTTTACTTTGGCGGTGTGCCTTGTTACATGCATATAGGGCGCGGCCTATTGGTGCGGAGGGGTGTGTCCTGCGGGAATCCACACCCTTTTGGCCGGGACCAGCATAGCTTTCGTGGCTCCTTGGACTTGTTGCGGTGAATGAAAAAAGTTGTGTTGAGAGGCCCTAATGTTTTACTGGGTTGATCATGCGAGTATGGGTACAGTAGTGCACCCCTGCAGGGTATAATCTTATCGATGAGCCGCGTCCGTGGTTATGGAAAACTTGGTGCGTTGCCGACTAATGATATCTAGACAACTTACAACTAAACATTGTTAATTAATTTGACTAGTAATATAGAATTAATTTCACAATAAATGGTAACTAAAACTGTTCAATGTGTGAGTTTTCCCGAATTGCTTCCTCATACTTGGTTGAGGGGGTTAATCTTACTTATGCGCTCTCTTACCCCTCTCTAGTTAGACCGAAGTTGTAGCGTGTCTCTATTAGGTTGCTATTGCTGCTGCAGCTAAGTCCACGTAACCCCATACTTTGGGAGACTTTCAGTTTTGTAACTTGTTAGCTCTAGCTTGTTCGATACGCTCTGGTGTATTGACCCGTTCGCGGGCTGTGGTCTCTGTAGTTGAGGAGTCTCCGTACGACCAGGTGGGTGGCTACTACGTGGAGTTTGACGACGAGTAGTTAGAGTTCCCCTGGGCTCCTTCCTGGTGGACCGTGTGGATGGGCGTTCTCTTTTAGTTTCGTCCTTGTGCCTATTTGCTTCTTGTCTGTACTCAGACCGGCATGTTTCCGCTAAATGATATAATGTTGGGACATGTGTCCTCTGCTTGGTCATATTCACTATATTTGCTCAGTGAGAGCTTTGGATATTTATTTCCTTTCTTTGTGTCTTAGGTTTATTTTGTGATTTCCATTCTTTTTCAAAACTGATTCGTATACCGTGTATGTATGTTTGAAGTATACAAGTTGGTAGGATTTTGGATTTCTTTCGTGCGCAATCGCAAGACGTACGTGACATTGGGATCGCTAGCGAGCTGTCGGCAGATGATCCATTCCGAGCCGGCCTGCTTTTTCCTGGGATTGGTAACTCCAATATGCTCCTAGTTGTGTGGCCCAACCAGTACGTCTTCTTTGTGACGTCTGAATCCAGGGTCTGACAGTTGGTATCAGAGTCAGGTTTCGATCTCCTTGTTGTTTCGACACGATTGGTTACCGAAGCAGCGGGTCCGCAAATGCCTGTAGGATAACCTCGCTAACGGTCATTGTTTCTAGAGTGTCGAAACTATTTGACTAAAATTGTTTTGAAAAGATCACAATAGGGTTATTTTATTTCTTACCTCTATTCTATTTCTCCTCTTATCTTATTTTTTTTGGAGTCTCTTCTATCATCCAACTTTCAAAGTTTAGGTTCCTACGTGTGGGTGGACGATCTCTTGCCTTTAACCTATTTTGTTTGATCTTTTGGAAGCAACTCAGACGGAGCAACTCTTCTTGTTAGTGGTGTCGAGAAGTTCAAGTTGGAGTTAGAACTTCTTGTTAGTGGTTTCAAGAATTACAAGGTGGAGAAACAATCACTTGTTAGTGGTGTCGAGAAGTTCATCTCGAAGAATGAAGACTCCACAGTTACCCCTCTCTTCTTGTGGTCTCGGCGAGGATCGCGGGACGCGATCCCTTGTTAGTCGTGTCGATTGTAACGCCCTGGGATTTTTTCCCAAATTAGAAATTGTTTGTTTTCTTTTTTACATCATCATGACATCATCACGCATTTAATCAATTGCATATTTCATTATAGCTCAAAATAATATTTTATGCAAATCTATTTTTGTCTCACAAATAATAAATCTCACTTTCTATTTCAAATAAAAGCTCTAATTTGTAATTTGGAAATATTTGCAAATATAATTTCGTCTATAAAAATATTTGCAAAATTCTTTTTCCTTTTCTTTTAATTTTCTTTTCTTTTCCTTTTCTTTTTTTGGTTTTAAATTCCAGGAGAAGAAAAACACTTATCTGGGCCGAAACCCCACTTTGGCCCAACCCCATTTCCTTTTTGGGCCCAGCCCACCTTTCCCTCCCGTCTCTTTCCTTCGTACAGAAAGCACGCAGGGAGAAAGCTGCCATGGTGTCCCCCACCATGTGCCCCTCCTCCCAGCTTTTCCCCCTCCTTTAAGTCCCCCCAGCGCCCACCTCCAAACCCTAGCTCCTCCCTCTTCCCTTATCGCGCTGCCGCCACCTTCTCCCCTCCATCTCCTCTGTTTTCCTCCCTTTTTTTCTAAACCTCCATGACCGGAGCTCGAGGTGCTCGTCGATCCGTCGCCATGGACGTCCGTCGGGACAAGCTGCTGGCGGGAATGGAACCAGCACACCTCCCTCGTCCTCGTCGCAGGATCGCTGGAGCCGGAGTCACCTCGGATCGACCGGAGCATCGCCGTCGTCGAGTCGTTCGTCCACGATAGCCGCCATTGTCTCCTTCCTCTTCGCCGCCCCGACCCGTACCACGACGCCGACCATCTCCTAGGTAAGCCGCACTACGGGACTCTCTTTTCCCCTCCTCCCCGTTGCTCTAGACGCCCGCCATCGCGCGGCTTCGTCGCAGTCGCCGCCGGCCAGTGTCCGCCGCTGCGCTCTGTCTGATAAGATTCAATTTCTTCAGTCAAACAGTGTCGCGTCTCACCTCAGAAGTAAATCCACCGCACATCTAACACAAACACTCAATCGGCCCAGTGGCTAGCGCATCCGCTATGCGTTGCGCGCGTCTCCGGTTCAAATCCCACCGGGCGCATGGATAAAAGTCCCTATACGGTCAGTGACCGTGGTGCCACAATCACGTCCAGTCAGCGCAAGCGTGGCCTTGGGCCCGCTGGTCAGCCGCACAGGCTAGCCCAGCCACGGTGTAAAAAGCCCAGATCTGGATCTGAATCTTTGCGCCAAAGCCCCTGTTGTTTATGTTTTCTGCGCGGATACACCCACCAGCATTTTATGTCCCTCTGACATCGTGGCCCCACCGGTCAGTGACCGTGGTGCCACAATCACGTCCAGTCAGCGCAAGCGTGGCCTTGGGCCCGCTGGTCAGCCGCACAGGCTAGCCCAGCCACGGTGTAAAAAGCCCAGATCCAGATCTGGATCTGAATCTTTGCGCCAAAGCCCCTGTTGTTTATGTTTTCTGCGCGGATACACCCACCAACATTTTTCATCATGAACATGTCCCTGTAATTTACAGAAACAACCCTAATCTTGTTTTGCGGATAACTTTTAATGTATAACTCCAAATTAAATAATCTTTATATGTTTCATTATCAGAAAAATGCAATAAACATTAATATGCCATTTGTATGCCATTTTTCATCTTTTGTTTTAATTGTTTAGTGTAATTTATTTGTTGCACCTAAATAATTTAATATGGAATGTGTTGGGCTTTATTTAATTATTGCCCTATTCCATTTAATTTAATTATATCACCCATGCCATGTGTTACCTTGTTAACTAACATTTAATATTGTTGAGTAGATAAATAACTTGCACGTAAATATTAATTGTCGGGGTCGCTTTCTCACTTAATTTGGATTAATTGCATTTGTTTTGCATCTTGCCATGTCAAGCATCATTCTTGTATGACCATGCTGGATCTTTTGCCGTAGTTGTAAAATGCATCTTTTACGCTTTCCAGTGTTTGTTGCTTCTTCGCGGATAAGGCGTTGAGATGTATGAGCAACGACAAGATCTTCTTCCATGCGGGATTCCAGGCAAGCAAAATTTGCTTGTCTACCTATACATTGTCTTTCATACTTGCCGTTGATCTCTGCTACCCTAGTATTAGATTATTTATTGTGATCCCATCACATGTTTATCCTGTAGCCCATACAGCTTTATCCCACATCCTATTACCGTTGCATGTTTATATGTTGGCCTTGCGAGTCGTAGCGCATGCTTAGAGTTGGTTGTGCGAGTCGTCTGTTTGTCTTTTATTTCACATGCTTAGTATGATAGATTGTTCTACCTTAATAAAATGCTGTCATAAGTTGGGTATTATAATTAAACGATAATGCACCGGTAGAAGGCCTTGCGAGGTGCTTTCTTCTGCTAAGTGGCCACCTAGGAACTGAGATCTTGCTCCCCTAATCCAAGATTGAGCGCACTAACCACTTGTGGGTGGCCCTATGGAGGCCCCCTCGACTTTGACTGGAACTTCAACTTGTCCGGGAGCCGCACCTAGTTCGGGTTTTCCATTTGTCTCATATGCATTGATACTAGTGTAGTATTTTACTTTGGCGGTGTGCCTTGTTATATGCATATAGGGCGCGACCTGTTGGTGCGGAGGGGTGTGTCCTACGGGAATCCGCACCCTTTTGGTCGGAACCAGCATAGCTCCCGTGGCTCCTTGGACTTGTTGCGGTGAAGGAAAAGGTTGTGTTGAGAGGCCCTAATGTTTTTGACTGGGTTGATCATGCGAGTATGGGTACAATAGTGCACCCATGGAGGGTATAATCTTATCGATTTGCCGCGTCCGGGGTTATGGACAACTTGGTCCGTTGCCGACTAATGAGATCTAGACAACTTACAACTAATCATTGTTAATTAATTTGACTAGTAATATAGAATTACTTTCACAATAAATGGTAACTAAAACTGTTCAATGTGTGAGTTTCCCGAATTGCTTCCTCATACTTGGTTGAGGTGGTTAATCCGAGAATGGGTTATGATTGGTGTTAGTAGTAGTTGGTTACTTATGCGCTCTCTTATCCCTCTCTAGTTAGACGGAAGTTGTAGTGTGTCTCTATTAGGTTGCTAGTGTTGTTGCCGCTAACTCCACCTACCCCATAGTTTGGGAGATCTTGTAGAAAGTAGGCAGGGGTTTTGCTTGCCAGGGAGTGCCCTGACCCTTCTTTGGGATGTGCTTTATGTGCAGTCAACAGGTTTGAAGTCCAACGACGTTAGCTTGGGAATCCCCCGGCTTGTCTGGGCAGGGATATGGCGCCCTTGCTTATCTTCAGAACACCTAGTCAAATTTGTATCTTATCCGTAGTCGGATACTATTTTGCTTCCGCAGTCATTTGTATGTTTGTATTCTATCTGTCGGCCCAGTGGGAACTGGGGTATCAAGAGCCCATTCCCCCCAGGCCTCGCACGCGGGCCAGTCTGACGAAACAACTAAGGACCAGGCGTGACCGCCTTGGCGGGACCCTCGAGAGGCGATTCCCCTCGAGGGCCTGAAGAGGAAACGAGGGCCTCAGGGGACCCCTCGCCTCAGGGGACCCCGCCCCAAGGCACCAACCCGCCTGAGGGGAGTCCAACAGGAAACGTCGCGGCCAAGGAAGCACGGCAGAGCGCACGTGACCTCTGCCACGCTCATGCAGTGGCACGCACATCCCCATCGCTGTCCCTGGCGATAAAGTGGTCAACAAAGCTGCTCCGCCTGCTGCGCAACTGTAAGGACCTTCTACTCTGACGATAAAGCAGGTGGACGGTGCAACCCTCCAACGGAGATCGTCATCGCGGGCTCCACCTCAGAGACTGCCCGCTCTTCTAATAGTACCGCGAGGTCGGCCGCCTGTCGGCCACGGCGCCACCTTTATCAACAATGGACCGAGTCCATGGACGAATGGAGCACGATGGACTCGTGCTGCGCCCTGCCACTGGCAAGTGGAAGCCACCTTGAATGACAAGCCGAAGGAGAAGGCCCGAGGCGCCTATAAAAGAGAGAAGACATCCATCGTAGCAAGGGTCGGCCCTTTGCGTGCAAAACACCCTAGCAACGCTGGTTAGGTTAGCCTCTGGCTGGAGGAGGAAGAAGATCATCCCTTCCCTCCCCAGGCAAGAACTGCCTCAAGGGGGCTTCCGGCAAGCTCAATTGTACTGTAACCTTCCACATATAATACAGACAGGCAGGAGTAGCGGTCTTACCTCCTCACGAGTGCCGTGAACCTGGGTAAAGGACGGTATCTTCCTTGGTCGGGTGTGCGTCTTCTTCGGGTCCGGCGAGCAAAGTCGCGGAGCCACTTGAGGGTTTAGACCTCCGCGTTCAATCCCCTTTCGAATCACACTTCAGGAAGTGACTACTCCCGATTCCTGGGAGTCATAACCCGACATTTGGCGCGCCAGGTAGGGGATCCGCAGGTGCACGCACGCCCCCAGGTGCCGCGACCACCCGCGCACGGCCGGGCCGACCCCGCCACGAGGAGCATGTCCCTTCTGGCCCTCATGCGGAGGCACCGTAGCACGACGCCGAGCACCAGGAGGACGCACAGTCGTCGCACCCAACGCAGCGCCAAGGCGGCTCGGGCCCGGGGAGGACAGACCATGTGCCCCACACCGCGCTGCTCATGGCGCAGGAGCTGCTCCGCTACCAGCCCATCGCTGAGGCCCACGAGCAGTGGCTCCAACGCCTCAACCACCTCGTCGGCATCGCCGCGACGCGCCCCGCTCCGTCGTAGTCCAACATGCACCCCTCTCTCGCGGGCACGGTCGCAACAAATGCGCCTCCGCCACCTCCGGGGCCTGCATCGGCTGCGGCACAAAGGGCTGCTTCGCACGCGTCCTCGCCACACGATTGCTTAATCGTGCAGCGCACCGCGCCCGACGCTCGTGTGGGGATGGAGCTCCAGCGAGACCGCCAGAACAGGCTCGTGGAGGAGCTCGGCCAGGCGGGACAACAGAACCGCGGCGCGCTTCAGCACGGGGTCGCTCGCTACGTACACCTCAGGCTGCATGGCGTTCACTCGCTCTCTGTGTCGCGTGGTCTGGCTGCATAAGTTCAGGCCGGCTCTTCCCAAGGGCTACGACGGCTCCAGCAACCCCGTCGAGTTCCTGCAGCTCTACACCACCTCCATCCAAGCTGCAGGGGGAGACGACAAGGTCATGGCCAACTGGTTCTCCCACGCGCTACGCGACTCTGCGCTGTCGTGGCTCCTGAACCTCCCGGAGGACTCTGTGAACTCCTGGGAGGAGCTCTGCAAGCAGTTCGTCTCCAACTTCAAGGGGACGTACGAGCGCGCCCTCACCCACAACGATCTGCGCGCTGTGGTGCAGAGGAAGGATGAAACGCTCCGCAAGTATATCCAGCACTTCAGCCAAGTGCGCAACAAGATCCCGAACATCCCCGACACTCAAGTCATCGTCGCTTTCCGCAAGGGCGTCACAAACAGCAAGATGCTCGAGAAGCTGGGCATCCATGACACGCTCACCTCTGTGGTCAAGCTGTTCGACATGGCGGACAAGTGCGCCAAGGCTGAAGAGGGACTCCTCTTCGTGAAAATGTCCTCGAGAGGGGACGATCACGCTGAGGGGTCCAAAAGCCAGAAGAAGAAGGAGGAGCCAAAGCGCAAAGCCACCGTAGTTCTCGCGGCAGAGCCTGACACAAAAGGCACCCGCAGGGACTCCCCCGAGGGTGGAGAGAGGAAAGATGACCACCGCCCTTTCTGCATCTACCACAACAGGCACGGCCACTCTACGGAGTCCTGCTACGACCTCAAAAGGTTGAGCAAGGAGCGCGAGCAAGCAAAAGGCAGTGGCAGCCGCGGTCGAGGCCGTGGCTACCGCGGAGCGGACGCAAGGGCGGCTACCAGAGACCATCTGGAAAACAGGCCAACGCCACAGAAAAGAACGGCAACCTCCCTGACGAGGAAGATGGCGGCTACCAACGAGCAGTTCGCCCGCGAGCTCAACGCCGCCCTCCCAAGCACGAAAACCTCCAGGCCCCTCAAGTGGTAGCAGTACACCATCGCCTTCGACGCTCAGGACCACCCCAAGTCCACCAAGACTGTTGGATCCCTCCCGCTGGTCTGCAACCCCATCATCGACAACGTGGCTGTCTCCAAGACGCTCATCGATTGCAGAGCAGGCCTGCACGTTATCTCCATAGATACGTTCGAAGCGCTTCAAGTGCCCTACGAGCGGCTTATGCCCTCGAGGCCCTTCACGGGGGTCGCCAGCGGCTCGATTGAGCCTCTAGGCCAGGCCAGGCTTGCCGTTACCTTCGGGAGCGAGGAAAATTACCGCACCGAGCACATCGACTTCGATGTTGCACACATCGGCCTGCCGTAAAACGCCATCCTCGGCTACCCCGCGCTCACGAATTTCATGGCCGTCACGCACATTGCGTACAACATGGTCAAGATCCCCGGCAGAGCCGGCACGATCACCATACGTGGGCATGTCCTGGACGATACGCGCGCTGTTGAGACAGACTACAAGACCGTCGCCATGGCCCTCCCCGCAAATGAGGACCAAGAGCCTCTCGAGAGGCCCAAGAAGAGGAAGCAGTTGTTCTCCCAGGAGGCAGCTGCTACCAAGAAGATCTCTCTGAGCTCAGGGAGCTCGGGGGCTGAAGGCTCGGGGGCTAGCGTCACCGTTGGCGCCGTGCTGCCTCCAAAATAGGAAAGCGCGCTCGTCGCTTCCTCCAGGCAAACTCTGACATGTTCGCATGGACACAGTCAGATATGTCTGGTGTACCGAGGGAGGTGATCGAGCACCACTTGGCCGTGTGCCCAAACGTGCGCCCCGTCAAGCAAAAAGCAAGAAAGCAAGCCCCCGAGAAGCAAGCATTCATCGTCAAGGAGGTCGAGAAGCTCAAAGCGGCAAAAGTCGTTCGCGAAGTCACGCACCCCACTTGGCTCTCCAACGACTACACTGATGTAAACAAGGCCTGCCCCAAAGACCCTTATCCCATGCCCAGAATCGACCAGATCGTGGACTCCACGGTAGGCTGCGACCTCCTCTGTTTTCTCGATGCCTTCTCTGGTTATCACCAGATTAAGATGGCTAAAGAGGATGAGGAGAAGACGGCGTTCCTCACCCCATGCGGTGTGTATTGCTACGTCTGCATGCCCTTCAGACTAAAAAATGTCGGAGCCACTTTCCAGAGGTTAATGAGGATAGCCCTTGGCGGGCAAATGGGGCGAAACGCTGAAGCATATGTTGATGACATCGTCGTGAAGTCGCGAGAAGGAAATACTCTTGTCGGAGACCTTGAAGAAACCTTCGCCAGCCTACGCAAGGTGAACATCAAGCTCAATACCGCCAAGTGCGTCTTTGGAGTGCCTTCAGGCAAATTGCTCGGGTTCCTCGTGTCTCGTCTGGGCATAGAGGCGAACCCAGACAAAATCAAGGCCATAGAAGGCATGCAACCTCCACGCAGGATCAAGGACATGCAACACCTGGCAGGCTGCATGGCCAGCTTGGGTCGATTTATCTCCAAGTTCAGCGAAAGAGCCCTGCCGTTTTTCAAGATCATGAAAAGAACGGACACTTTCAAGTGGGCCCCTGAAGCTGAAAAAGCATTTGAGGACTTGAAGAAGTACTTGGCCAGCCCACCTGTAATGGTCGCCCCAAGGCTTGGCGAGCACCTGAAGCTGTACTTGTCAGCTACTCCACAAACAACCAGTGCTGTCCTTGTGGTGGAAAGAGAGGAGCCTGTACTTCACAAGAAGAGTGCAATCACTCCAAAGAGAAAGCCTCCTGATAAAGAGCTCGACGAAAGGGCAGTCCTCCCAAAGCCACCGCCAGGCCCAAAGCCTCAAGAGGGGACCGCCCCGAGTCAACCACTGCAAGAGTTTCCTACCGAAGGGACTGAGGAGACTCAAGAGGCTAACACACTTGAGGCCCAGGAGGAGCGCTGCGAGGCCAAGTCCCTTGAGGCCACGTCCCTCGAGGCCACGTCCCTCGAGGCAATGCCCCTCGAGGCCGAGTCCTTCGAGACTAAGTCCCGCGAGGCCAACACCCTCCAGGCCCAGGACAAGCCCCTTGAAGCCAACCCCATCGAGGGCCAAGCTGGGCCACCTCAGGCGAAAGACGCCAAGGAAACAGGAACTACTCTCGTCGAGCATCCAGTTTACTTCGTCAGCACAGTACTGTGTGATGCTCGCGAGCGGTACCCGATGCAGCAGAAGCTTCTCCTCGCACTCCTCATCGCGTCAAGAAAGCTGCGACACTACTTCCAGGGGCACCCCATCACGGTGGTAACCTCTTTCCCGCGGGAGCAAATTCTGCGCAACCCAAATGCAACAGATCGTGTCGCAGGATGGAACATCGAGCTACAGCCATTCAATTTGCGCTTCGATACCAAAAGGGTAATCAAAGGAAGAGCGCTGGCAGACTTCGTCGCCGAATGGACTGATCCAACCCCTAAAGAGCCCTGGGAAGAAGAGCACAAGTCCTCTGGAGCCGCAATGCCCAGCTACTGGACCATGAAGTTCGACGGAGCTTTCGCTTGTCGCCACGGTGGGGCAGTCGTAGTCCTGACCTCACCCAAAGGCGACAAGTTGTATTACGCAGTCCAGCTGTGCTTCGCAATCGACAAGATATCCAACAACATCACCGAGTATGAAGGGCTGCTTGCTGGCCTACGCGCCGCAATCGCCCTAGGCGTCAAGCATACACTCATCAAGGGCGACTCCCACCTGCTCGTCAACTTCTCCAACAAAAGCTACAAGCCCAAGGACAACCACATGGCCGCATACCTTGAAGAGGTCCATAGGCTGGAGAAGAACTTCAGGGGAATGGAGCTCATGCATATCCCAAGAAAGGAAAATCAAGAGGCTGATGACATCGCCAAGCGTGCATCAAAGCGGCAGGCTCTGCCGCCAGGTGACTTTGAAGAAAGGCTCGTCAAAGCATCCATAAAGCAGCCCCTAGAGGCCCTGCCCGCAAGCACAGACGAAGCGCTCCCGCCACCACCTGCAAGCGGAGCTCCAGGCTGCGGGCCCCCCACGGCGGAGCGTCTGTTGCTCACAGCGGTGCACCAAGAGGTAGGATGGATCGACGAGATCAAAGACTACCTCCACAAAGGGATCCTTCCCGAGGAAGATGCTGAAGCGGAGCGAATTGCCCGCCAAGCAAAATCGTACCAAATCCTCGAAGGAATTCTCTACCGCAAGCACCGAAACGGCATCGCGCTAAAGTGGGTCCCTCCTGAAGAAGGAACACTGCTGATTAAGGACATCCACAGCGGGGAATACGGCCACCATTCGTGCGCCCGCACTCTCGCAGGAAAAGTCTTCAGGGGCGGCTTCTACTGGCCTCAAGCGCTTCAAGATGCAACGGACATCATTCAAGCTTGTGAAGCTTGCCCATTCCACGCTAA
The DNA here is from genome assembly GCA_026929855.1 of Poa annua. Taxonomy (NCBI): domain Eukaryota; kingdom Viridiplantae; phylum Streptophyta; class Magnoliopsida; order Poales; family Poaceae; genus Poa; species Poa annua. Next base: position 161,137,349 of record CM049426.1, read on the forward strand.
GCAAATCCACCAACCAGCGCTGGGGTACAAACCATTCCGCTCTCGTGGCCGGTTGCGGTCTGGGGGCTGGACATCCTGGGACATTTCCCAACGGCGCAAGGTGGATATCGCTACCTCTTCGTGTCCATTGACAAGTTCACAAAATGGCCTGAAGTGGAGGCGACGCGCACAATCACAGCAGGCGCGGCGGTGAAATTCATAGGAGGTCTGGTCTGCCGCTTCGGAGTGCCTAACCGCATCATCACCAACAATGGCTCGAAATTCACAAGTGGCATCTTCAGAGCCTACTGTCAGAAAATGGGCATCAAGCTCTGCTTCGCCTCAGTCGCCCATCCGCAAAGCAACGGACAGGCCGAGCGCGCAAACGCAGAGGTCCTCAAACGCTTAAAGACCAGGACCTCCGATATCCTCAAGGGCCACGGCAAGGGGTGGATCAATGAGATACCCTCGGTGCTCTGGTCCATCCGTACCACTCCACCCAAGCCCACTGCGGAAACGCCGTTCGCACTCGTCTATGGAGCCGAAGCAGTCCTCCCCGTAGAGATAAAGCATGGATCCCCACGGGTCCTTGCCTTTAATGAGGACCAGCAAGAGGAACTCCACAACGACGACCTGCTGCTCCTTGAAGGGCTAAGACGTCGCGCCGTCCTCCGGGCGGCCAAGTACCAGCAGTCCCTGAGGCGCTACCACAGCCGCAATGTGCGCTCGCGCACCCTGGAGGCAGACGATCTCGGCCTCAGGCGAATCCTCTCCAGGGAAGGCCTCCACAAGCTGTCCCCGATGTGGTAAGGTCCCTATAGGGTCTCCCACATCGCCAGGCCTGGCGTGGCTCGCCTCGAGACGCAAGACGGTGTCCCCGTCTAAAATCCATGAAACATCATGCATCTGCGCAAGTTCTACCCGTGATCATTATCACGTCAGGGCATTTAGCGAAAGAGGCAGCCCACAGCTTAACCTCCAAGCACAAGGCTTAGACCTCGCAAACCTTTGTATCCACAAGGAACAAGTTAAAAAATTGATTATTATCACGCCCGTGATCATTGTCACGTCGAGACGTCAAGCGGACGAGGCAGCCTACGGCTCAACCTCCAAGCATTTTTCGTCTCTAGAGGTTAAAACGCCAAAAGGCTTAAACCTCCAAAAACATAGCTTTGTCTCCTAAAGGAACAAATGCAACCGTGGTCATTGCCACACCCGTGATCATTGTCACGTCGAGAAGACAAGCGGAAGAGATACCCTATGGCTCAACCTCCAAGCAATGTCGTCTCTAGAGGTTAAAACGCCAAAAGACTTAAACCTCAAACACATGCTTTGTCTCCTAAGGGAACAAATGCAACCGTGGTCATTGCCACACCCGTGATCATTGTCACGTCGAGAATACACGCGGAAGAGGCAGCCTACGGCTCAACCTCCAAGCAATGTCGTCTCTAGAGGTTAAAACGCAAAAAGGCTTAAACCTCAAACAAATGCTTTGTGTCCTAAGGGAACAAACGCAACCGTGGTCATTGCCACGCACGTGATCATTGTCACGTCGAGACTCCTAGCGGACGAGGCAGCCTACGGCTCAACCTCCAAGCATTCTTGTCTTTGGAGGTTAAAACGCCAACGGCTTAAACCTCCAAAGCCCCAAAGGCTTCACTCGAGGGAAAACCCTCCGAGCTCTCAATTAAAACGAGCCACCTCAGGCCGTTGAGAGTCTCTGCCACCAACAGGTGGTCCCCGTGCCTCGACATGGTCAGAGCATTAACTTGGCAATCCCAAGCATAATGACTCAATCTCGTTCCTAAGTGAACTTAGCGCTTCGGCGCCGCTTAAAAAATGTTTTTTGGGGGGGTTTTATTACGCATTACTATTGTTGAAGTGTGCGCTTATATCTCTCCACATGCGTACCTCGCAAGCGGGGGCTGAGTACGGTGCCAGTGCCTCAAATGACACACCTGCAGCACTGCAAAATCCAAGAGTCCGAGCTCTGGCTGGAGGGCAAGATCCCACAAACACGCCATCTCTACAAAGGACCTTGGTACTTACTCTCCTCGCAAGGAACGCCTGAGGGGACCTATAAGCGCGCACGAGTCCCTTGAACCGTGTTTCAGCGTTTGGGTTCGCCCCTCTAATACCTGCAGGGAAGAATCCGCCGCGAGCCCGAAGGGGTATCCGTGAGCGACCCCTCAAGTGGGCAACCTCGCCAGGTGAAAGCCTCCCCCGGAGCGACCACTCAAGTGGGCAATCTCGCCAGGCGAAAAGCCTCCCCAGGAGCGACCCCTCAAGTGGGAAACCTCGCCAGGCGAAAAGCCTTCACAGAGCGAAACCCTCGAGAAGCTAAGTCTCGCACCCACGCTATAAGAGCGTTTTTCTCTCCCTAGCGCGCGTCTTTGCCCCTCGAGCAACTTCGCTTTCCCTTACTCTTCATGGACTACTCGCACGTCTAAGGGGCACTTGAGCATCGAAACTCAAGGCTCTTACCTCTCCTAGGCCTAAACTCCCCCCGGCCTTGCGGAGTCATTGCTCCCGCATACCGAGACGGCGGAGTCATGGCACGAAGAGATGGGACCTAACGACGCAGAGAACAAATAGACATGAAGATGAGTCCAAAGAGACCTCACGAGGGGCAGACAAGCTTGAATTAAAACATCAATTGAAAGTATATTACATGCCAAAAGTCTCAAGATGTCTAAAGCACACAACTGGTGCAGATACAAGCGCTCGCAGGCGTAGTCAAGAAAGGCTTAGGGGGATGCAGCATCGCTTTGAGCCTCCTCCGCAGCACCATCTTCAACCTCGGCGGAGCGGTCCTTTTCCTCCACAGCGCCATCTTTGACCTCGGTGGAGCGGGCCTCCTCCTCCGCAGCACCATCTTCGACCTCGGCGGAGCGGGCCTCCTTCTCCCTGAAGTCCGGCGCAGCCTCCACACGCCTGAAGCGGTTGCAGAAGGCATCCACCTGCTCGCGGAGGGAAGACGAGACCCGCTGCGCGTCCTCGCCGGGAGCAACTTTGGTCACCAAGCGGAGGTTGAAGTCCGGCACAAGGAGCTTGATGTTGGTGAAGATGTGATCAACAGCCACCCCCAAGAGCTGCCTGCTCTCGTCTTCGATCACCTCGCGAAGCTCGGCGGCGAGGACTAGCGCTGCGAAGAGCTGGTAAAAAAAGGCCAGGAACGCGGCGACGTCATCGTGGCTTCGGGTCCCAGTACACGGCGCGTCTGCGTCGAGCCGCGCCGCAAGCTCACCACCGCGCGCGACCAGCTTTTCAAACAGGCGGTCACACTGCATCGCGGGCGCACTGGACGAAGGGCCAGCGCCGTGAGTCGCCATGTCGCGAGCCTCCTCCCCTCGGCGCCAACAGGCCTTGGCGCGCTTGAAGCGGCGCGCCAGCTTGGAGTTGGCCTTCTCGAGCTCAGCGAGCCGCTGAGCGTCCGCAGCATACTCGGCCTAGAGGCGGTCCTCCCGTTTCCACAGCCGAGCGCAGTACTTCTGAAGAAGGGACCGACGGAGATGTCTCTCGTGCTCCGCGAGGGCCCTCTGCGACGCTCTCGTCCTGTTGGTGAAGCGCCGCTCCGAGCGCTCGTCAGAGCGCTTCTGAGCAGCAACGTGCTCGTCGAACTTCGAGATCGCCCGGGCCAGGCCTCCCTCGCGCGCTTCGAGGGCCTCACGCTGGGCAGCCAAGTCCTTCTCCGTCTGGAGACACTGCTCCTCGCGCCGCTGCAACTCAGTCCCCCTGAGGGCCAGCTGCCGATTGCGCTCGGCCAAGCACTTGCGGTCCTCCTCCAGAGCAGCCTGCGCGGCCTGGTGGGCAGAAAGTAGTTGGGACTCCAACCGGCCCAGCTCGCGGCGCTTCTACGCCAGCGAGCCCTTCATTGCCTCACGCTCGGCTGTGGCCCCTCGCAGGAGCTCCGCAGCGGCGTCGCGCTCTGCCTGGAGTGGCTTAAGTAGCTCTGCGGCATCGCGAATGGCTCCGTCGCGGATTTCCTTGGCAAAGCTGATGGCCTCTTCGCGGGCTGCCTGCAGCGCCAAGTCCTCCAGCCGGCGCGCCTCGACGGCCGCATGGAAGGACGCCCATGATCTCGCAAGTTCCTCCTGCTGCTGGGCGAGCCGTATGTCGCCAAGGGCGAGGTGGGCCTCCAGGCCCTCCAAGGACTCCCGCACAAGGCCGAATGCCACTTTGCGGCGCCCCGCGCTCCAATCCCAGCCTCGGAGAACCAGTTCCTGGCTAGATGAGGGCCCAGCTGCAGCGGCCGGTCCCGTGAGCCCTGCCCCAGGTCGAGCTCGGGGGCTGGGTGTGGCTCCACCTCCAGCCACGCCGGCCTCCGCTGCGGCGCTTGAGCCATTAAAACGCTCATCTTCTCCGCAGTGACACCAACGCATGCGTCACCTCCACCATGCCTCGCGTGGCGGCGTAGCCGCGCGAGGAGGAGTCGGAGTGCGAGGTGACGCGGGAGCTGTCTCCTCCGCGTTGTCCACTAGCAGAGGCTCGGGAGGCGCTGTATGAGGCTCGGCCTCCCCCACTAGGGGCACGGCCTCTCCCTCCTGAGGCGCCCCCTCCACTGGGCCTGGAGTGGACGTCTCCACATGCCTCGGGCGCTCGCCAGCCGCCACCGCAACTGCGGCTCTCTTCACAACCGCTGCCTCGTGAAGCTTGCAACGCTTCACAGGCACCAGATCGCTCGCAAAAGCCCAAAGAAGATTGTTCAGGAGAAGACGGAGTAGAGGGGACAACAAAAGCCAAAAATAACCAAGTGGTGGGAATACTCACCATGAAGGGGAAGCACCGGCGTCGACCCACGACAGGCCGGGAGAGCGCCAGGAAGGTGTGGGCTTGGCACCTGATCCCTGCAGAGGCGTCGCCGCTTTTCTTTTGGAGGGGATGTCAGAGGGCCTCGCCCCAGAGCGATCCACCATCGCCTTGGTGCGAGGCTCGCGCCTCCCCGGTCAAGCATCTGTCTCAGAGGCCGTCCCCGCCTCGGACGCCTACTTCTCGAGGCACGAAGGCACCACAACTAAGGCGTCGTCATCACCCGACGAGATGTCGCAAATCTCGACGGTGAAGGGCTCGTACCTCGCAGGGGACACCCCTCCCGTCGCGGCCTCCTCCTCGCCGCTCCAGGCACGGGAGACGGATGAATAGTCAACACCCACGACTGCACGCGCCGGCGGAGCAACCTCCTGATCCATCAAGCCCACCAGACCATGAGGAGTAAAATCCGGCATTCCGTCCAGGATATCGACGCGGTCGCTCAGGGGAAGCTGGTGCAGAGGACGCACGGAGAAGGCGATCTTCCCAGGCACATCCAGACTGGCAAAGAGGATGTTTAGGATGGTGTCGACCACGTCCGAGCCAAGGTCCTCCGGATGAAGCCGCATTGGGTCGGAGGGGCCAGCATACATCCACATCGGCTCAGAGTGCGCCTGAAGGGGGGCGATGCGGCGTGCCACGAAGTCCGCCGCGACCATCTGACCCGTGAGACCCTCCTCGCGGAGAAATCTCAAGCGCCCCTCCAAATAAGCGTTATCCACACCGCGAAGAGCAGACTTGCACCAGTGGGAGTTCTTCACGGGCGGCGCCTCCGGGACGTCCAGGAACACGCAGGGCAACGAGACGCCGATGAGCAGCCACTTCTGGCGAAAGTCACCCACCTTCTTGATCAGGGCCGTGACAGGCTTATCCCCACTCCAGGACATGGGGATGTATACGTGCCCCATGCCGTCCGCAATGCGGAAGGAGACACACCCTGTCCTTTCGCCAGCAGTTGTGCACCGTAGCGAGTAGAAGGTCCTGAAGAGCGCTACCGAAGGGTGCACGCCCAGATAAGCCTCGCAAAGGTAGGCGAAGATGGACAGGATGAGTATGGAGTTTGGGTGAAAATGGAAGAGTTGAATTTGGTAGAATTCCAATACTGCCTCCAAGAAAGGCGAGTACGGCGGCACCAGCCCGGCGGTGATGGCGTGGAGAAAAATTGGGTAGAACCCTTGAGGAAATCTCCCGAACTGGGCGGCTTGAAGTTCGCTGGCACCGTGCTCGTTGGTCGGCCCCGCAACCATCTGGCGGATCTTCCCCAGCGCCTGAAGATCGGTGCGCGCCCCCTCGAGTGACGCGCCCCGCACTACCTCCATGGCCGCCGCCCGAGAAGAAGACCCCGCTGCGGCCTTACTTTTGCTCTTCGCCGGGCCCATCGAAGAGGACTTGAGTTTTAGCGAAGTTGGAGAACAGAAACTTGCAGGAGAGAGCGGAGGCGGAGAGCTCTGTGGAGCGGAATTTTCTGCGAAGAATTGGGAACTGTAACGGCTTCCTGCCGCAGTGCTCGGGCTTTATGTCCCCTCCAGGAGCTGTTACCGGGACGTGGTGGGACCCCCCACGACTCACGCCCCAGATCGTGCGAGGCCGTTGATCGTCCGAGTGCCACGTGGCTCGGGCCGGCTGGGCACTAAGGGCCCACAACGCTTTGCCTAAGCCCATGGGCTCAGTCGTGCCCATCATGGGCCCAGGGGCTACTGTCGGCCCAGTGGGAACTGGGGTATCAAGAGCCCATTCCCCTCAGGCCTCGCACGCGGGCCAGTCTGACGAAACAACTAAGGACCAGGCGTTACCGCCTGGCGGGACCCTCGAGAGGCGATTCCCCTCGAGGGTCTGAAGAGGAAACGAGGGCCTCAGAGGACCCCTCGCCTTAGGGGACCCCCCCCCCCCCAAGGCACCAACCCGCCTGGGGGAGTCCAACAGGAATCTCCCCTCAGGCCTGGAGGGAAACGTCGCGGCCAAGGAAGCACGGCAGAGCGCACGTGACCTCTGCCACGCTCATGCAGTGGCGCGCACAGCCCCGTCGCTGTCCCTGGCGATAAAGTGGTCAACAAAGCTGTAAGGACCTTCTACTCCGACGATAAAGCAGGTGGACGGTGCAACCCTCCAACGGAGATCGTCATCGCGGGCTCCACCTCAGACACTGCCCGCTCTGCTGATAGTACCGCGCGGTCGGCCGCCTGTCGGCCACGGCGCCACCTTTATCAACAATGGACCGAGTCCATGGACGAATGGAGCACGGTGGACTCGTGCTCCGCCCTGCCACTGGCAAGTGGGAGCCACCTTGAAGGCCAAGCCGAAGGAGAAGGCCCGAGGCGCCTATAAAAGAGAGAAGACATCCATCGTAGCAAGGGTCGGCCCTTTGCGTGCAAAACACCCTTGTAAACCCTAGCAACGCTGGTTAGGTTAGCCTCTGGCTGGAGGAGGAAGAAAATCATCGCTTCCCTCCCCATGCAAGAACTGGCTCAAGGGGGCTTCCGGCAAGCTCAATTGTACTGTAACCTTCCACATATAATACAGACAGGCAGGAGTAGCGGTCTTACTTCCTCACGAGGGCCGTGAACCTGGGTAAAGGACGGTGTCTTCCTTGGTTGGGTGTGCGCCTTCTTCGGGTCCGACGAGCAACGTCGCGGAGCCACTTGAGGGTTTAGACCTCCGCGTTCAATCCCCTTTCGAATCACACTTCAGGAAGTGACTACCCCCGATTCCTGGGAGTCATAACCCGACAATATCCTTTGTATCTTGATTCGTTCGAGTCGTTGTTGTATGTATATCTTCTTTTGTTGTTGTGGATGTATCGGACACCTATTGGTGGGTGAACAATCCAACACTTGGTCAATTCTGCTTTACAATGATAGGAAGAGCCGACATCGAAGGATCAAAAAGCAACGTCGCTATGAACGCTTGGCTGCCACAAGCCAGTTATCCCTGTGGTAACTTTTCTGACACCTCTAGCTTCAAACTCCGAAGATCTAACAGATCGATAGGCCACGCTTTCACGGTTCGTATTCGTCGTGGAAATCATAATCAAACGAGCTTTTACCCTTTTGTTCCACACGAGATATCTGTTCTAGTTGAGCTCATCTTAGGACACCTGCGTTATCTTTTAACAGATGTGCCGCCCCAGCCAAACTCCCCACCTGACAATGTCTTCCGCCCGGTGCGGCCCGTGAGGGCCTCCCGCTCGTCAGCTTCCTTACGCATCACAGGTTTCAGCACCCGTCAACTCGTACGCATGTCAGACTCCTTGGTCCGTGTTTCAAGAATGGGGAGCCCACAGGTCCTTGCATCGCAGTGTCCACATGGACACACCTTACGACGCGCAGGTACCGGCCGTGCCGACGACGACAGCCGAGATCACCTAAGGCCCCGACCGCCGACACAACCGACAACAGTCCACGCCTCGAGCCGAGCCGAGCCGAGCGGCGGACCAGCAAGAGCCATTACCCATACGGCCGTGACGCATCGTCGGCACCCATCCGCTTCAATCCCGACAATTTCAAGCACTCTTTGACTCTCTTTTCAAAGTCCTTTTCATCTTCCCTCACGGTACTTGTTCGCTATCGGTCTCTCGCCTGTATTTAGCCTTGGACGGAGTCTACCGCTTGATTTCGGCTGCATTCCCAAACAACCCGACTCATTGACGGCGACTCGTGATGTGACAGTGTCCGGAGCCGGACGAGGCTCTCACCCTCCCAGGCGCCCGTTTCCAGGGGACTTGGGCTCGGTCCGTCGCTGAGGAGGCCTCTCCAGACTTGGTCGAGGCGGTGTACACGAATGAGACCGCAACCGTGGATCTAATCCTCAAGAAGTACGAGCGTTGGCTCGCGGAGGAGGAGATCAAGTTCGTCGGCCTTGATCTCGAGTATGATGCCACAAAGAAGAAGGTGGTGGTGATGCAGATCGCCATGAGGCAGCATGTGCTCGTCTTCCACAAGATCAGGTACTTTCCCCCCAAAAAAATTTGCTAGTAGTCACCGTACCTTTGTTCTTGAGAGTACCAATAGTTTTATTTATTTATTTTTGGTATCAACTAGAACAGCCGGTATTTTACATGCAAGATTGATCTGCAAATTTTCTTGTGTGGTCAAAGTTCTTCTTATGTATTAGATCCCCAACATTTAGTTCTTTGCAATGTATAGTAGTGACCCAACATTTGGCATAGCAGATTGATCGATCTACAAACTGCAAATGGACGGTAGTTCCCCAACATTTAGTGCTTACCAATGTGCGTATTATTAATTAGTTGTTCAACTAAAATGTTCACTACAATGAATATATATAATATAAACAAGTTCCTAATCCTTGTTAACTGCATTTTTTCATTATGAAATATATGTACGTGAAAACAGGGTTATCCACTCAGCCTTATGGATTTTATCCGGAACAAGCAATTTACTTTCGCTGGGGTGGACATACGAGGGGACAGACGATTGCTTGATAAGGAGTGGCTGCACTTTCCTATCCAGTACCACATCGACATCCAGGACATCTACAAGATTAAAGGTACTCCATCCGGCAAGGCTGGAATGGCAGCTATGGCTGGGAAACTCATCCACAAGGACTACTTGGAGATGAAGAACAGTTTCAAGCATGACATGATTAAGCGCGAAGGGCATGATTTTTGGGCATGGAAGCCACTTCAAAAGAAAAACCTGGACTATGTTATCTTGGTGTCAGACCCTGGATTTAGACGTCATAAAGAAGACGTACCGGTTGGGCCACACAACTAGGAGCATACTGGGGTTACGAATCCCAGGAAAAAGTAGGTCTGGCTGGGAATGGATTATCGGCCGACAGCTCCTAGCGATCCCAACGTCACGTATGTATCACGATTGCACACGTAAGAAATCCAAAATCCTACCAACTCGTATACTTCAAATCTACATTCACCGTATACGAATCGGTTTGGAAACAGAATGGAAATCATAGGATAAACGTAAGACGCAAAGAAAGGAAATAGGTATCCAAAGCTCTCACTAAGAAAATATAGCGAATATCAATAAGCAGAGGACACATGTACCAACATTACATCATTCAGCGGAAACATGCCGGTCTGAGTACAGACAAGAAGCAAATAGGCACAAGGCCGAAACGAAAAGAGAAGGCCCATCCACGCGGTCCACCAGGACGAAGCCCAGGGGAACTCTAACTACTCGTCGTAGATCTCGTTGTCGAACTCCACGTAGTAGCCACCCACCTGGTCGTACGGAGAATCCTCAACTGTAGAGAAAACCATAGCCCGCGAACGGTTCAATACACCGGAGCGTAGCAAACAAGCAAGAGCTAACAAGTTACAGAACTGAAAGACTCCCAGAGTATGGGGTAGGTGGACTTAGCGGCAGTAGCACTAGCAACCTAACAGAGACACGCTACAACTTCTGTCTAATTAGAGAGGGATAAGAGAGCGCATAGGTAACCATCTACAACTAACACCAATCATAAGCCATTCTCGGATTAACCCCCTCAACCAAGTATGAGGAAGCAATTCGGGAAAAGTCACACGTTAACAGTTTTAGTTACCATTTCTTGTGAAACTAATTCTATATTACTAATCAAGTTAATTAACAATGATTAGGTGTAAGTTGTCTATGATCTTATTAGCCAGCATCATCACCAACTCGTCCATAACCGTGGACACGGCTCATCGATAAGATTATACCCTGAAGGGGTGCACTACTGTACCCATACTCGCATGATCAACCTAGTCAAAAACATTAGGGCCTCTCAAGACAACCTTTTCCTTCACCGCAACAAGTCCAAGGAGCCACATGAGCTATGCTTGTCCCGGCCAAAAGGGTGCAGATTCCCGCAGGACACACCCCTCCGCACCAACAGGATGCGCCCTATATGCATGTAACAAGGCACACCGCCAAAGTAAAATACTACACTAGTATCGATGCATATGAGACAAATGGAAAACCCAAACTAGGTGTGGCTCCCGGACAAGTTGAAGTTCCAGTCAAAGTCGAGGGGGGCTACATTGGGCCACCCACAAGTGGTTAGTACGCTCAAAATTGGATCCGAGGACAAGAACTGAGTTCCCATGTTGACAATTAGCAGAACAAAGCACCTCGCAAGGCCTTCCGCCGGTGCCTTATCATTTAATCATAATACTCCAATATAAGACAACATTTTATTAAGGTAGAATAATCTATCATTCTAAGCATATGCAATATAAGACAGGACAGAACACTCGCACAACCAACTCTAAGCATGCACTACGACTCGCAAGGCTAACAGATAAACATACAACAGGTGATGGGATGTGTGGATAAAGCTGTATGGGCTGCAGGATAAACATGTGATGGGATCGCAATTAAAGAATTGGAAACTAGGGTAGCATAGATCAAAAGGCAAGGATGAAACCAAACAACCTGTAACAGGTTAGTAATAGCTTGCCTGACAGCTCGTGGCCCGGCACAAAAGTTGGAACCTCGGGGACGAAAGTATCGTCAGCAGACATGTCGTCGTCTACCCAGAGAAGAGCAACACAGACAAAATACGAAACATAAGCAATACAAGGAAATGCACAAACAATTGATGATGCAATATGGCATGCGATGATTAGGTCACATTAAAGCGGGGATGAAATCCCGACAAAAGATTATGTTGCAAGTTATTTGTGTAACCAACAATTTGAATGTTGTTTAACATATATAGCATGGCATGGGTGATCTAATCAATTTAAATGGAATAGGCAATAATTAAATATTTGCCCAACATATTCTATATTTATTATTTAGGTGCAATTATTAAATTACACTAATTACTTAAAATAAATGATGCAAAATGGCATAAGAATGTCATATTAGTGTTTATTGCATTTTTTTGATAATTAAACATATAAAGATTATTAAATTTGGAGTTATAGATTAAAAGTTACTAATGTTTTAAGTTTAGGGGTGCTTCTGTAAATGTTTAGGGACTTATCCGTGATGGGAGAAGTTTCTGTGAGGGCTAAAACACTAAACCTGATAGTGCAAGGGGCTTGGGGTAAGTTTCCACAGCACCTCAGTCACTGACGGGTGGGACCCCGATGTTGGTGACCGAAAAAGAAAAAGGGTGCCTTTTTATTCACCACGTGCGCGGGGGTTCGAACTTTGGTCTGCGCAAGGACGGAAAGGAACGGCGCGGATAGCCACTCGGGCTGGTTCGTGTTGTTGTCAACCAAAGCAACAAGTTTGTTTGTAAGGTGTAAGGTGTTCTGTTTTTCTGACGAACTGAAACCGAATCGAACCGAGGCACACGGCGGAGCAAAAAGGTCGCCGGCGACGACCCAGATTGGGCGGCGTTGAGCGCGTTAGGGTGTGCGTGGAAACGGAGTGGGTGGTGATTCCATTTTTATGCTCGGACGTGGAGGAGGGGTACCGAATGGCACGGGTTCATGGTCGACTGCCACGGGCGTGGCGGAGTAGCCTCCGGCTCCGGCGAATCGGAGCGGAACGAGACAGATAAAGGACGGGGAGAAGCGGGGAGACGGCTGCGGCTCACTGAGGAAATCCATTGGCGCGAGGACAGCGGTCGGGGAGTGGCCGGAACGAGGCGGAGAGGGAAGAAAGCAGGGCTTGAGTTTGCGGCTTTGCTCGGCTTAAGAAAGAGAGAGGGGGGAAAAGCAGGGCTCGGTGGGGGCGAGGTGCAGATACCCACGCCATTGCTTTGCCTCGCTGTAAAGGGGAGCGCCCCCATACGGAGGAAGGAGATGCATGCCAGGGGCCGGTGCTGGGCCTAGGTTGGGCCAGCTAGCCCAATTCAGCCAGGTAAGTTAGTTTTTTCCTTTTGTTTTCTTTTTCTTTTGTTTATTATTTTCTAATTTTTTTATTTTAAAACAAAATAGAAAAAGAAATGAGATAAAAACTTTTAGCCAATTTTTAATAGTTTCCAAATATACAATTTGACATACTAGTTTGAAAACTTGCAAATGATTTAAACATCATATTTGAAATGCATTTGAATTTGAAAGTGTGATTTAAATTTAAATGCCACAATTTAATTAAAAGAGGAAACAAAATGAAATGATACCATGATGTATTTTCTTTATTGCACACAAACACAACATTCTCACAGGGCATTACATTTGGGATGTTACAACACTCCCCCCCCCCCCCCCTCAAAGGAATCACGCTTCCTTGTCAGAGTGACGAGACCATTGGACCTTGTAGAACTTGACACTGTTGTTACGGGTGCGACGTTCATCTGTAGCGTACCTGCACTTTTAATAAGGCAGATACCTGTGTATAGTGCAAATCCCTGGATCGATTCGTTTGCACACACAGTTTACGATGTAATATCACAACAAAGTATCAATTTTTATTACATCGATGATCCAGACTTACAAATATTCAATACAATTTGCATAGCATAAAGCTAGCATTGAAAAAGTACACAGCGGAAATACAATAGCAGTGAGTCTCTATAACTTTCATGCTGCCACAGGCGAAAACTTGTTGGTTGTAGACTCGAAACCTTTAAACGAAACCTCACTCGTCATCTGATCAAATCTGCAATAAGAAAAAAATTGCAACAACGTGGGTCAGATTCCATTAAAAATGGAGTCTGGCAAGTGACACTATGGTGGACACTTAATGGAATAACTCTAAAGCCTATATGCATATTTGGCTGGTGGAGTTCAAGGCTATTTTGCATAAAGCCAATTTTTCCTATCTTTTTGTAAAACACTTTCTTCAAATCAAGACAAGTATGGCATGAAAACCATAAATCTCATCTTCCCTTGTTCACCCATCATGTTTTATTTCTGAAGTTGGAATGATGGAATCCTCCGTTGACGTCCTCGTTCAGCTGCTCAATTGTCCGTTTCCGGGGACACGGCTAAGTACTTAGTTTTTACACTCTGCAGAGGTTATGCACGTTCACCATTGTACCCATTCAATCCAGATTATCCTTTACACACCATTTGTGATAAGGAAAGGAGAAGAATGAGATGAGATCTTTCAGAAGCATTTTCCCTCCCACTCTGGCTTGACCCGTTCCACCTAACATCCCCCTACATCTGCTTGTCAAGCCGGAGAGAGTCCACACAACATAATTGATCAAGCCAGAGCCCATATGGCAATGGCTGCACTGGAAGCAATCGTCACTCGGAGTTCTTCGGATTCCTCTGTTCCCTGGGTGGCTTTCCACAAGTGCACGTACTCCAGGAACCATAGACATGGAACTGAGCAGCCACTCAACTTCGCCGCCATACAACCAATCCACCCAGGAGTTTCCTTAACTTAGTGGATGTGCACTCTCAGGTAAAAATCACCATGCTCACGGCCCTAAGTAGAATAGAAATTCATCCTAGGCGACGACAACCATGAGCACAGTCCTGAGTAGTCACTTAACATTTTGCAAAAACCTTTCATCCATTGCATAGCATCAATATTTCTGCTAAGTATGATATAGGAACCTAGACACCGGAGTAAGGGAATTCTACACAGGTTTAGCATAGCAATACTATCTTACACATGCATATAAAAATACACTAAGTAATGCATATAGAAAATAATAGGGAGTTTATGAGGTGTGCCACTTGCCTTTGAATGTTGTCGTTGTTCACAACTCTTTTCAACGATACTCGGTACTCTCCGTTCAATCTAACAGTATAGACAGGCAACAATACAACAATCAACAACAAGCACAACTCCACAATGCATACAAACACATACTAGATGAATAAATAAGTTTTTATAAAACTTTCTAAGGAAAATATGTTTATACAAGATGTGCAAAATATTCCTAAGGGCTAGAAATGCTTTTTCATGCCATGAAAATCTTTTAAGTTAATGCAAGGCAAATAGGTTGGTCCAAAAGGACTAAGGGCTAAGGTCATAAGTTGAATAAAATATTTTGTTTTTTGTCATATTGAATAAGCCTTCTAATGGCTTAGTCTTGATGTGTAGAAATATTTAGAGAAAATACTAAGTCATTTGTTCAAGACGATCAACAATTATTATCAACTCTTTGTAAATTGGACATTCACTATAGTGAGAGAGACAGACACCCGGCCAGCCACTTAAATTGTGGAACAGGTCTCATGTACGTGGACATGTAAGGTTTGTTTCCAGGCCGCTTCATCCCACTATGCCGCTAGGATCCAACAAACTTCAAAGATGATAACATCATGATCAAAATTTGTTAAGTCTAAAAGACAAGATTAGGAAAGAGGAAAAGATAGAAAGAAAGATGTAGTTGTCCTCCAGGCTTCATCTCCAGACTGGTAAATTTCTTCTGGATGATGTCTTGATTAAGCTCTTGGTAGTCTTGATGAATCTTCAGACTTGATGATTCTTGTATCCTCGAGGTTGGTCTTGGATTTACTTAGTCTTTATGAAGTCTCAGAGGAGAAGAAAAGACAGAGAGAAAGACTTAGAGAATAACGGGGGTTGGCCTTCTTGAACTTCTTCTTGATCTTTCTTCTAAGTCCTTCCACTCCTTGGAGATTCTTCTGGAGTCTTGTTTGGCTAAGTCCTTCATTGGTCTTCCAGCTCCATGTTGAAAATTACTAAGTGTCTAAGTGTAGCACATCACAAAAGGCTAAGTTGAAATTATTTCTAACTTAGAGAAAACTAATGAAGAGGGGTTTTCCTATGAGAACAAAATATGCTATGAATGAAATGAAATTTTAAATCACAAGAAACATAAAAATAACTTTTGTGATTTCTTTATAAATATGCATGAATTTATAAATGCAATTTAATTAATTTCTAATTTTGGAAAATATAATAAAAGGAATTATTATAAGATTAAAGTTTTCTATGATTAAATTTTTATAATATAATTTAATAAATAGTGATAATAGACAGGGGTATTTTAATTAAATTTATAGAAATTTACTTTAATAAAAAATAATATTAATATTTATGTTGAAAATAGTCAAACCATTCAAATTAAATATATAACTATGAATTCATTCAAAAATTACTCAAAAATATTTTATAGCATTGGCATTAATTTACAAATATTCTAAAGTTTCTAAAACAATTTTATTTGCAATTTTTGGATTTATAGATTTGAAAGTTATTACAAATATACTCAAATT
Organism: Poa annua; assembly: GCA_026929855.1. NCBI lineage: Eukaryota > Viridiplantae > Streptophyta > Magnoliopsida > Poales > Poaceae > Poa > Poa annua. The sequence continues at coordinate 161,153,178 of CM049426.1, forward strand.
CACCATTTGAAATTTGAATATTTTATAATAAGTCAAATTTTAATTTTGGCCGATCTAAAATAATCTACATGTCAAGAGCTTTCCAAATATATAAAAATTATTAAATTTGGAGTTGTGGTTAAAAAGTTATAGATGTTTTAATTACAGGGACAAATCTGCAAAACTTCCAATTAAAATTAAAATAGAAAATCATTTACACGCTGGCGCTGACGCGGATGCTGACGAGGCGCTGACGGGGCATCCACATGGCATCCTCTGATTCGTCGGTACCGGTTTGGATAAGTGATCAATTGGCAGCCGTTGGATCTCGATCTAACGGTGTAGATCTATTCTACTAAGTCTGGGCGGCGCGGTTCGCCGGAATAACTCCGGTGACCTAAATCCCGCGGCGGCGACACGCCGGTGACGCGCGTTTCCGATGATCTACAACCTAAAAGGACTAGCGGAGCGTACCGTGATGAAGAGGAGGTCTAGGCGAGGTCGATGGTGTGCTCGTGGTCCTCGGCGCTTCCTCGTTCTTCGGCAATACCTCGTCGGAGTTGCGCACGGCGGCGGGGAGCTTCGGTCACGGACGGATTGCTCGTCCTGCTGCGCAATAAGCTACCGCGCCAAGTCAGGGAGGTGCATAAGATCAAGGTGAAGCTAGGGGGGTGGATGAGAGGGGCTAGATCGATCGAAGCTCACCGGAAATTGTAGAAGACGCCGACGGCAATGGCGACACGGCGGAGACGATTATGGGCAGCCTGGAGGCGATGAGCTAGGGTTTTCGGGTGCAGGAGAGGGCGGTGGAGGTGGTGTTTAAATAGGGGGCGTCAGGAGAACTTATCCCGCAAGAATCGTGGTGTATCGATCGTTTCCGGATCGGTCTCTTCCGGTTCATGAGCTGTTTCGTTGAAATAAGGGAGGAGGGAGATGACGTGTGGGTCCCGCGCGTCAGTGAGAGGAGGAAGAAGATGGGCCGCTGCTGGGCTACTGCGCTGCGCGCGCGGGAGAAAGCGGATGGGCTTCGGCCCAGTTGGCTCGGGCTGTTCTTCTCTTCTTCTTTTTTGACAAATCATTTTCTGTTTTCAAACTTTTAATTCAAAATTGATTTTTAAACTTAACCAAACCTTTTCAGAAAAAAATCATAAAAATATGTTTTGGAAAGCTAATTTAATTTAGAACTTTTTGGTAGTATTCTGGCCCAAAATAAAAATTAATAAATTGGAATATTTTGAAAGATACAATTTAACATGTTTATGGAATAATTTCCAAAACAAACATATCAATAAATATTAAATTTCAAACTCTTATTTAATTTAAGCCACAAGATGAAATGAGGTTTATGCATGAATGCATGAGTGCAATGCTTGCAATGCTTGAATTTTCTTTTCAAAGTAAAATACTTAATAGGTTTTCAAAAGTTTTTAAATTTTTTTGATTTTTCAAAATTTGAAAATTTCCAGGATGTTACATCATCTTCATCAAGAATGCGAATAGGTTGTTCCACATAAGAAAGATCTTCTCGAAGTTCAATCGATCCATGATCAACTGCACGTCCTGGATCTTGGAAGCACTTCTTGAGTTGTGACACGTGGAAGACATCGTGCACTTTGGAGAGGTTTGGAAGAAGTTCCACACGGTAGGCCAAATCACCACGCCTTGAAAGAACATTGAAAGTCCCAACATAACGCGGAGTGAGATTGCCTTTGATGCCAAAGCGTTATGTGCCTCTCAAAGGAGTGATACGAAGGTAAGCTTGATCACCAGGTGTATAGACCATGTCCCTGTGCTTGCTATCATAATAGCTATTATGACGACACTGGGCAATCTTAAGATTGTCACGAATGATGCGAACCTTTTCTGCAGCCTCCTGGACGATGTCAGGACCAAAGAATTGACGTTCACCAGCTTGAGACCAATTCAGAGGAGTTCTGCATTTGCGCCTATAGAGAGCTTCAAAGGGAGCCATGCCTAGACTTGCTTGGAAGCTGTTGTTCTAGGAGAACTCAGCATACGGAAGGCAATCCTCCCATTTCATGCCAAAGGAGATAACACAAGCTCTGAGCATATTCTCCAGAATTTGATTCACCCTTTCAACCTGTCCACTTGTCTGCGGATGGTAAGCGGTGCTGAACAGAAGTTTGGTACCCAAGGCTTTCTGAAAGCTATCCCAAAATCGAGAAGTGAAGATACTTCCACGATCTGAGCTTATTGCTAGAGGAACACCATGTAAAGGAACCAGTCTTGTTATATAGAGTTCTGCCAACTGACTAGCTGGGACTGTCTCTTTGACTGGGAAGAAGTGAGGCACTTTGGAGAGACGATCAATGACAACAAAGATTGCATTGTTGCCCTTCTTGGATTTTGGAAACCCAGTAACGAAGTCCATTTCAATCTTGTCCCATTTCCACTCAGGAATTTGCAGTGGTTGAAGAAGTCCAGGTGGTCTCTGATGTACTGCCTTGACACGACACCAAACGTCACACTGAGACACGTAGAGAGCAATTCACGCTTCATCCTGGTCCACCAATAGATTTTCTTGAGATCCTGGTACATCTTTTTGCTGCCACGGTGGATAGAAAGCGGAGTATCGTGAGCCTACTTGAGAATCAGCTCTCTTAAGCTGTCAAGTTTGGACAATACAATGCGTCCTTCAAAGAGCAATGTACCCTTGTCATCGAGAGAGAAACTCTTGTACTTATCCTTGCCGATGTTGAATTTGATATTCTTAACACCAGAATCGCGTAGCTGTGCGGCACGGATTTTATCCTCAAGTCTAGGAGTGGCAATCAAGTTTGCAAGATAACCAGAAGGAACCACTTGGAGATTGAGCTTCTTCAATTCTTCATGAATAGGAGGTTGGATGTCCTCAACCATGAGGTTGTTGCAATAAGACTTGCGACTTAGAGCATCAGCCATCACATTAGCTTTGCCTGGAGTGTAAGAGACGGTGAGATCGAAATCTGAGAGTTTCTCAAGCCACCTTGTTTTACTGAGGTTCAAATCTGGTTGAGTGAAGAGATATTTGAGACTCTTGTGGTCGGTGAAGATCTCACAGCTGTGCCCCAACAAATAAGGTCTCCAAACCTTGAGGGCATACATGATTGCTGCAAGTTCAAGGTCATGTGTAGGATAGTTGAGCTCATGAGACTGCAACTGACGAGATGAATAAGCCACTACTTTGCGTTCTTGCATGAGGACTGTGCCTAGTCCTTGAAGGGATGCATCACAGAAGATTTGGAAAGGTTTGGAAGTGTCTAGGCCAACTAGAACAGGAGTAGAAGTGAGTTTAGCTTTCAAGAGATTGAAGCTCTCATCACACTTTGGAGTCCAAAGAGACTTTCTATCCTTCCTAGTAAGATCGGTGAGAGGCTTAGCGATTTTGGAGAACTTCTCAATCAATCGGCGGCAATAGCTAGCCATGCCAACGAAGCTCTTGACTTATTTCACCGTTGTAGGAGGCAACCATTCAACAATGGCCTTCACCTTTTCTGGATCAACAGAAACGCCTTCAGAAGAGAGAACATGACCAAGGTAGAATACTTTAGGAAGCCAGAACTCACACTTGGAGAACTTGGCGTAGAGACGATGTTCTCGGATTTTCAACAAGATAAGGCGTAGATGTTCTCCATGTTCTTCTTCGGTTTTGGAATAGATAAGAATGTCATCGAGATAGACTACCACGAACTTGTCGAGCCATTCCATGAAACCAAAATTCATGAGACGTGAGAAAGTCGCCGGAGCACTTGTGAGACCGAAGGACATGACAGTGTACTCATAGAGACCATAACGAGTGGTGAAAGCTGTCTTTGGAATGTCTTTTTTGTGGATCTTGATCTGGTGATAACCTGACCTCAAGTACAACTTGGAGAAAACCTTAGCACCATGGAGTTGATCGAAAAGATCGTTGATGCGAGGAAGAGGGTACTTGTTCTTGATGGTTTTCTTGTTCAGAGGACGGTAGTCAACAACCAGTCGCTCTGTCGTGTCCCTATTTTTGATAAACAGAGTAGGACAACCCCAAGGAGAAGTACTAGGTTGTATGTGACCTTTACTTTCCAACTCTTCGAGTTGTCTCTTAAGTTAAGACAGTTCGTTGGGGCCCATCTTGTAAGGACGTTTGGATATAGGAGCAGTGCCTGGTTCTAGTTCAATGACGAACTCCACGGCTCTGTCAGGTGGCATACCTGGCAATTATTCTAGAAAGACGTCAGGAAAGTCTCGGACCACCTTTATATCTTCCATAGCAGGAAGAGGATGAACATTGAGAGCAAAAAGCTGAACAGATGGAGTTTTAGAATAGAAGTAGACTATCTGGCTAGAAGAATGGGTAAGCTTAACAGATTTAGCAGTATAGTCACTGACCGCTTTTGCCACATGCCAATCCATCCCTAGGATGACATCAACGCCCGAAGAACGAAGAGCAATAAGAGACGCTTGGAATGGGAGGTTCCCGATTAAGATCTCGTTGCTCAGGCTGACTTCCTTTGTAAGCCATTTGGATCCTTGTTGCTGCACTAGGACAGGGTTGTCCATCTTTTCGAAACGAACATCATTGCTAGAAGCAAAACTTTGCGAAATGAAAGAATGGGACGCACCAGAATCAAACAACACTTTAGCGAGGATAGAGTTCACGAATAGATTTCCAAGAACCACATCCGTAGCTTCCTCTGCTTCATTTGGTGTGACATGATTCACCCTTGCGCGTCTACTAACTGACCTTTTGTCGATGTTGGGGGCCTGAGGAGTAACAGCGCAGCTCTTAGGACGACAAGGTGGTGGAGGAAGTTGGTTTTGCGGGCACTTGTAACAGTAGTGGCCCGGCTCACCGCACTTGAAATAGGTGACCGAAGAGTTCGGGACCATAGGCGTTGTCTGCTCGACGAAACTCCTTGTTGCTGAAGCTGGGTTGGTTTGACCGGAAGAAAACCTCGGAGAGATTGGACTGTGGATGAGTTGAGTTTGAGCTCCATAGGGTACCCAAACCCTACATTTTTGTGGAGGTGTAGATTCAGATGGAGAAGAAGTTGTTTCAAGAGAGTGTTTACGAGATTCTTCGAACTTCTCCCGTCCAAATTCCTCTCGGAGAGCTGTGTTGACAAGATCTTCAAAGGTATCGCACTTGATAAGAGTGAGTGCGTACTTAAGATTTGGGTTTAGACCTCTGCGGAATTTGGCTTGCTTCTTGGCATCAGTTGATACCTCATCCTGAGCATAGCGGGCCAGACGATTGAACTCAGCTTGGTGGTCCAGCACGGACCTGCTTTCCTGAGTCAACTCATAGAATTGTTCACGCTTCCTTTCCTTGACCCCGTCTAGAATATGTTGGCGTTTGAAAGCTTCCTTGAATTCATCCCAAGTAGTAACAACACCTGGTGCTCGTAACTCTACGAAGTTCTCCCACCAAGACATGGATTCCCCGCGGAGCAGGTTGGTCACATAAGGAACACGGTCCTCATCGGACACATGAGAAACATCAAGAGCATTGTTCATCTCACGCAGCCAGTCATTAGCATCGAATGGCTCAGAGGGAACATCAAACGTGCGTGGGTTGAGCTGGAGGAACTCTACAATTGTCACATGGCAGTTTCCCTGGTTTTGGTTTTGCTGAATGTGACTCTAAACTTGCGTCATCTGAGACAAGACTCGCCCCATTTGGGAAGGCATTGGAGTATCTTCTTCGCCACTCTCCATCCTGAGGAGGACACCACATTAGCACCATAATCGGATAGACAAAATCCAATGTAAGTGCTTAAAGGAAAACTTTAGATTGCTAGAAAAGATAACACAGAACAAGACATGGCCATCCATCATGGTACGCCATTTTGTTTACTTCCAAAAAGGTTTAAAGAGAGGTAAGAACGAAGACTAGCACTCGGACGAGGAAACACCAATTGAGCTTGACGTAACTTCACCAAAGGAGGAGAAATAACTGATTGATTCAATAATGAAACTGAACGTAGCCGAAGAGGTTGATAACTGCTGAAACGAAAAGCACCACCATGAAGACACCTGCAACTATTGTACTACAGAAACCCAGAACACGTGATGTCGTAATTTGAAAGTTTTAGGTGAGAAGGGAAAAACATCGTAACACTTCCTTACCAGAAGAACAGGGAGGGTTGGTGGGGAAAGGAATAAAAGAACAGAATTCCTACTCTCACGTTTTAAGATTTTTCCTGATAACTACAAAATATTTTTCTAGACTCAAACAACGACCAGTAGAAGGGAACCTAAGGGCGTTTAGGCTCTGATACCAATTGTCAGGCCCTGGATTCAGACGTCACAAAGAAGACGTACCGGTTGTGTGTGACGCCCGAAAATTGGTACTATGTAGATTTAAGCGCTCCCGCCAAAATCCGCATAATAACGATTTTAAGTAGCCCACCAGACATAATGTGCATGTCGAAACATGCGCATTATGTGGGTGGAATTGTGATAACATTACAACAGTTTCGATACATCCACAAATACAACATAAGATATAATTACAACAACGACTCGAACGAGTCAAGATACAAATGATACAATACAAAGATACAAAGGACAGCGGAAGCAAAATAGTATCCGACTACGGATAAGATGCAAATTGGACTAAGAGTCCTGAAGATAAGCAATGGCGCCATATCCCTGCCCAGCCAAGCCAGAGGTATTCCCAAGCTAACGTCGTCAGACTTTAAACCTGTTGACTGCACATAAAGCACATCCCAAAAGAGGGTCAGGGCACTCCCTGGCAAGCAAAACCGACTTGCCTACTTTCTACACCATCTCCCAAAATATAGGGGATGTGGACTTAGCGGCAGCAGCACTAGCAACCTAAAGAGACACGCTACAACTTCCGTCTAATCAGAGAGGGATAAGAGAGCGCATAAGTAAACATCTACAACTAACACCAAACATAACCCATTCTCGGATTAACCCCCTCAACCAAGTATGAGGAAGCAATTCGGGAATACTCACACGTTGAACAATTTTAGTTACCAGTTATTGTGAAAGTAATTCTATATTACTAGTCAGGTTAATTAACAATGATTAGGTGTAAGTTGTCGATGATCTTGTTAGCCAGCATCATCACCAAGTCGTCCATAACCGTGGACACGGCTCATCGATAAGATTATACCCTGCAGGGGTGCACTACTGGACCCGTACTTGTTCGATCAACCCCAAAAGCAAAGCCAGAAGGTAGGGCATCTCAACACGGAAAATCTCTACAACCCATCCAGGGAACCGCATGATTGTGTGCACGGCTAATCAGGTCCAGTGCCCGCGGGATCGACCTTCATAGCACTCTAAGAACGTGCCACCCTATATGAGAATCGACTACTCCATCATCATGAGATCGTTAGGGAACCATATGCATGCATCAAATGGAAAGCCCGAACTACTTGCGGCGCCCTGGATAAGAAGCGGATTAGATCGAAGCCGCGGGGGTCTCCATAGGGCCTCCCACAAGCGGTTAGTGCGCTCAAAATTGGATCCGAGGACATGAACTGAGTTCCTAGGTCGACACTTAGCAGAACAAAGCACCTCGCAAGGCCTTCCGCCGGTGCCTTATCTTTTAATTATAATACCCTGATATAAGACAACATTTTATTAAAGTAGAATAAACTATCATGCTAAGCAGATGAAATAAATAAGACATACATACGACTCGCACAAACAACTCTAAGCATGCGCTACGACTCGCAAGGCTAACAGATAAACATACAACAGGTTATGGGATGTGGGGGTGAAGCTGTATCGGCTGCAGGATAAACATATGATGGGATCGCAATTCAAGAATCGTAACTAGGATAGCATAGATCAAAAGGCAAGGATGAAAGACAATGTATAGGTAAACAAGCAAACTTTGCTTGCCTGGAATCCCGCATGGAAGCAGATCTTGTCGTTGCTCACACATCTCAACGTCTTATTCGTGAAGAAGCAACAAACACTGGAAAGAGTAAAAGATGCATTTTACAACTACGGCAAAAGATGCAGCATGATCATATGAGAATGATGGATGACATGGCAAGATGCAAAACAAATGCAATTAATCCAAACTAAGCGGGAAAGCAACCCCGACAATTAATATTTAGGTGCAAGTAATTTATTTACTCAACAATATTAAATGTTGATTAACATGATTACACATGGCATGGGTGATCGAATTAAATTAAATGGAATAGAGCAATAATTAAATAAATCCCAACACATTTCATATTTAATTGTTTAGGTAAATGGTGCAACAAAGCTAAACAACAACCTATATGATGCAAACATGAGCAACGATGACATATTAATATTCATTAAATTTTTCTGATAAATTAGATGTTTAATTTGTATTATTTGGATCAGCAACACAGAAGATATAGTACATACAGGATTTGTAAAATAAAGAAAATAACAGGAAAGAGAAAAAAATGAGAAAAAGATGGAAATATGCGGGCAGAGAATTCGATCCCTGTACCTCCGGAGTGTTGAAGCAGAGCATAGCCACTGGGATACGGCTCGGGTTTTTGATAGAAACTGAACCGAACACTTATTGTACTGTAGCAGCGACGCTAGATCTGATAATAAAGAGAAAAAATGTAATCTCACATGGGTGGGGATTTGAACCCGAGACCTGCCCGGGAGAGACACAGGAGCACAGCCATTACCCTAGGATGCGAGCTAGTGATTGCATTCAAGCCCGACTGGACAAAGGAAAAACAAGCGATGTTTAACTGAATCTCGAAGTTCAGACTTGCGCACTGACAAATGAGGACGGACACGAACTGGGATCGATGATTCCTCGCCGATGCCGCGCGAAGGCGGGTCTAGAGCAAGGGGAGGGAAGGGGTAGAGGTCCCTGAGGTGTGGCTTACATTGGGGAGGTCGGGGACTAGCTCGTGTGGCCGGAGGGCGACCGAGACGGCCGGAAAAGAGGCGAACGACGACGAGGAAGGTGAGATCGAGGGAGGCGCTTCGGGCCGCTGCAGCTCTTGTTCTTCAGCGCGTACGACGAGGGAGGTGCGGCGGTTCAGTTCCCGCACTCACGAGGACAAAGGGGCGACCATGGCGGCGGCTCGGACCACCTCGAGTTTCGGTCATGGAGGTGAAGATTTGGGGGGAGGATAACAGAGAAGAGGAAGGGGAGATGGTGGCGGCGGCAGGGAGGGAAGAGGGGAGGCTAGGGTTCCAGGAGGGGCAGTGGCTCGGCTAAGAAGGAGAGGAGGGGAGTGGGTGGAAGGAGCACATGGTGGGGCATGGCAGGGGAGGAGAGCACGACCACTTTCTCCTCTGTCTCCGTACGGAGGTAGGGGAAAGCGATGGCGTGGGCTTTTGGGCTTGAAGAAGATGGGCCAGGAGGGAGAGAACGGCCCAGGTGAGTTTTTCCTTCTCTGAAATTTTTATTTTTCTTTTAAAATCTTTTCAGTTTTTGTATTTTAAAACAAAATAGAAAGAATTTGAATAAAGAAACTTCACAAAATAGTTTTAGCTTAAAATATGCAATTTAATAAATTAGTTTTTTAACATTTACCAAAGATTTGAAAAATCACATTTTTAATTGATTTGATAGGCATTTTGAAATTAAAAGTGGAATTTGAATTTGAAGGGTGCGATTTAAATTTAAATGCAATAAAATAAATGAAATGACAAATGCATGATGATGTGATGTCATGATGGTGCAAAAAAAGAAAACAACAAAAATCTAATTGGGGATAACTCCCGGGGCGTTACATTGTGCCACACAACTAGGAGCATACTGGGGTTACCAATCACAGGAAAAAGCAGGCCTGGCTCGGACTGGATTATCGACCGACAACTCCTAGCGATATCAATGTCACGTACGTCCCACGATTTTGCACGCAAGAAATCTAAAATCCTACCAACTCGTATACTTCAAACATACATACACTGTATAAGAATCGGTTTGGAAACAGAATGGAAATCACAGGATAAACCGAAGACACAAAGAAAGGAAATAAGTATCCAAAGCTCTCACTGAGCAAATATAGCGAATGTAACATCATTCAGCGGAAACTTGCCGGTCTGAGTACAGACAAGAAGCAAATAGGCACAAGGCCGAAACAAAAAGAGAAGGTCCATCCACGCGGTCCACCAGGAAGAAGCACATGGGAACTCTAGCTACTCGTCGTAGATCTCGTTGTCGAACTCCACGTAGAAGCCACCCACCTGGTCGTATAGAGAATCCTCAACTGTAGAGAATACCACAGCCCGCGAACGGGTAATTACACCGGAGCGTATCGAACAAGCTAGAGCTAACAAGGTACATAACAGAAAGACTCCCAAAGTATGGGGTAGGTGGACTTAGCGGCAGTAGCACTAGCAACCTAATAGAGACATGCTATAACTTCCGTCTAATTAGAGAGGGATAAGAGAGCGCATAAGTAACCATCTACAACTAGCACCAATCATAAGCCATTCTCGGATTAACACCCTCAACCAAGTATGAGGAAGCAATTCGGGAAAACTCACACGTTAACAGTTTTAGTTACCATTTATTGTGAAATTAATTCTATATTACTAATCAAGTTAATTAACAATGATTAGGTGTAAGTTGTCTATGATCTTATTAGCCAGCATCATCACCAAGTCGTCCATAACCGTGGACACGGCTCATCGATAAGATTATACCCTGCAGGGGTGCAGTACTGTACCCATACTCGCATGATCAACCCAGTCAAAAACATTAGGGCCTCTCAACACAACCTTTTCCTTCACCGCAACAAGTCCAAGGAGCCACGGGAGCTATGCTGGTCCCGGCCAAAAGGGTGCGGATTCCCGCAGGACACACCCCTCCGCACCAACAGGCCGCACCCTATATGCATGTAACAAGGCACACTGCCAAAGTAAAATACTACACTAGTATCGATGCATATGAGACAAATGGAAAACCCGAACTAGGTGCGGCTCCCGGACAAGTTGAAGTTCCAGTCAAAGTCGGGGGGGCTACATTGGGCCACCCATAAGTGGTTAGTACGCTCAAAATTGGATCCGAGGACAAGAACTAAGTTCCTGTGTTGACAATTAGCAGTACAAAGCACCTCGCAAGGCCTTCCGACGGTGCCTTATCATTTAATTATAATACCCCAATATAATATAAGATTTTATTAAGGTAGAATAATCTATCATACTAAGCATATAAAATATAAGACATGAAAGAAGACTCGCACAACCAACTCTAAGCATGCACTACGACTCGCAAGGCTAACAGATAAACATACAACATGTGATGGGATGTGGGGATAAAGCTGTATGGGCTGCAGGATAAACATGTGATGGGATCGCAATACAAGAATCAGAAACTAGGGTAGCATAGATCAAAAGGCAAGGATGAAAACCAAACAGCCTGTAACATGTTAGCAATAGGTTGCCTGGCAGCTCGTGGCCCGGCACAAAAGATGGAACCTCGGGGACGAAAGTATCGTCAGTAGACACGTCGTCTACCTAGAGAAGAGCAACACATAGAAAATAGGAAACATAATCAATACAAGGAAATGCGCAAACTATTGATGATCAATGTGGCATGCGATGATTAGGTCACATTAAAGCGGGGATGAAATCCCGACAAAATATTATGTTGCAAGTTATTTGTGTAACCAACAATTTAAATGTTGTTTAACATATATAGCATGGCATGGGTCATCTAATCAATTTAAATGGAATAGGCAATATATAGAGACCCACGCCATTGCTTTGCCTCGCTGTAAAGGGGAGCGCCCCCGTACGGAGGAAGGAGATGCAGGCCAGGGGCCGGTGCTGGACCTAGGTTGGGCCAGCTGGCCCAATTCAGCCAGGTAAGTGATTTTTTCCTTCTTTTTCTTTTTCTTTTTCTTTTGTTTATTCTTTTCTGCTTTTGTATTTTAAAACAAAATAGAAAAATAAATGAGATAAAAACTTTTAGCCAATTTTTAATAGTTTCCAAATATACAATTTGACATACTAGTTCAAAAACTTGCAAAAGATTTGAACATCCTATTTGAAATATTTGAAATGCATTTGAATTTGAAAGCGTGATTTAAATTTAAATGCAACAATTTAATTAAAAGAGGAAACAAAATGAAATGATGCCATGATGTATTTTCTTTATTGCACACAAACACAACATTCTCGCAGGGCATTACATTTGGGATGTTACACTTGGATGGATATGTCACCTACGAACTCTATCGCAGGATCAGCTTAGTGAACCAGGGACAGGTTCACCTGAAGAATGTGGCATTGTGCCTCCCACGATCTAGTAGGACAAGTCAGCCAAGTAACTCCGAGGTGGGAGAATCTTCCAACAGCGCCAAGAAGAGGAAGACTGGCTAGAACTAGGACTTCCTATATTCTGTTATCTTACTATATATATATATATGCTGATGTGTAAAACCCTGGAGGTGGTTCATATACCCCTCACTTCTATCTGCATTTTGGCCTAGGGTGTGGAAGCAAGTTGGTGTCTCCTGCCCCCTTTGATTCTTCTGGTCTCTGTAAGTAAAGTTGGGATAATACTTAGCTAATTTCTAGTCGCACGGGCACTTGTTGGTTTTGGCTATGTTGTCAGGCATGTGATGTGTGTGGGTGTAGGCTTTTGTAAATCTACTATGTTTGTGTTCATATCATATATATGTGTGTGAAGACCTACTATTGTCATTATGCTTTTGCAATCATATAAATTTTTGTGTTGGAAGTACTATGTTAGCACAACAAGTGTTTATGTTGCATGTACTTAAATTTTGAAGTACTATATATGTGTGAGCAGCAAGGTTGTGTTTGTATGCAAATTAATTTGGATCAAGTCGTATTTTACATGTTGCTTCTGATTTCTACTGATCAAATTGTTCTCTGTATCATAATAAATAAAAGTCCAAATTTAAAACAAGAAAATTGTATGAAGAATTCATTCATACTATTGTATGTTTATATTGGAGGCCGTTGGGTGTGGAGAAAGTTGTTGTTTCCTGCTCCCTAAATACTTCTTGTCTCTAAGTAAAGTTGGGATAAATGGTGAGCTACATGGCAGGATGCACACAAATTTTGGGTTGATTTGGAGTTGGTAAAAAAAAATCACTTACGTTAGCAAAAAACCGTCTAGCCAAAGTTAAGCATTATTTCTAGCAAGGTAATTTTTTCAACCTCCTTCAAATCATCTCTAATTTTTTAAACATTATCTATTACTCAAACCTAGATGTCTTGTGAAGGTTTTATATGTTTTTTAAATTTATATAATTTATGTATTGTCGAATCTCAGGACCCAGAATACAGTTCTATACCCTTTTACCTAAACATGAAACTGCCTTTTGGATTTTTTATTACAATACTCTATATTAACTATATGTAAGAACACACACAAAATTTGGGTGATTTGGAGATGGTCGAAAAAATCACATGCTTAGAGATAGACCGTCTGGTTTCACATAAGCCTGTTTTTTTAGAAAGGGGATTTTTTCGACCTCCTCCAAATAATCTATAATTTTTTACACATGATCTATGACACGAACCTATATGTTTTGTGAAGGTTTTACATGTTTTTAAAATTTATAGAATTTATAATATATTGTCGAACCTTAGTCCAAAATACCGGTTTATACCTAGTTTACCCCAATATGAAACTAATTTTTGGATTTTTTTATTACAATACTCTATATTAACTATATGGAAGCACACACACAAAATTATGTGGGTGGAATTGTGATAACATTACAACAGTTCCGATACATCCACAACAACAAAAGAAGATATAAATACAACAACGATTCGAACGAGTCAAGAAATAAAGGACACAATACAAAGATACAAATGACAGCATAAGAAAAATAGTATCCGACTACGAAAAGATACAAATTGGACTAAGAGTCCTGAAGATAAGCAATGGCGCCATATCCCTGCCCAGCCAAGTCGGAGGGATTCCCAATCTAACGTCGTTGGATTTCAAACCTGTTGACTGCACATAAAGCACAACCCAAAGAAGGGTCAGGGCACTCCGTGGAAAGAAAACCAACCTGCCTACTTTCTACAAGATGTCCTATGGGGTAGGTAGACTTAGCGGCAGCAGCACTAGCAACCTAATAGAGACACTCTACAACTTCCGTCTAGTTAGAGAGGGATAAGAGAGCGCATAAGAAACAAAATACTACTAAGACCAATCATAACCCATTCTCGGATGAACCCCCTCAACCAAGTATGAGGAAGCAATTCGGGAAACTCACACATTGAACAGTTTTAGTTACCATTTATTGTGAAAGTAATTCTATATTACTAGTCAAATTTATTAACAATGTTTAGGTGTAAGTTGTCTAGATCTCATTAGTCGGCAACGCACCAAGTTGTCCATAACCGTGGACGCGGCTCATCGATAAGATTATACCCTGCAGGGGTGCACTACTGTACCCATACTCACATGATCAACCAAGTAAAAACATTAGGGCCTCTCAACACAAACCTTTCCTTCACCGCAACAAGTCCGAGAAGCCACGGGAGCTATGCTGGTCCCGGCCAAAAGGGTGCGGATTCTCGCAGGACACACCCCTCCGCACCAACAGGCCGCGTTGTATATGCATGTAACAAGGCACACCGCCAAAATAAAATACTACACTATTATGAATGCATATGAGACAAATGGAAAGCCCGAACTAGGTGCAGCTCCTGGACAAGTTGAAGTTCCAGTCAAAGTCGAGGGGGGCTCCATAGGGCCTCCCCCAAGTGGTTAGTGCGCTCAGTCTTGGATTAGGGGAGAAAGATCTCAGTTCCTAGGTCGACACTTAGGAGAACAAAGCAGCTCACAAGGCCTTCCGCCGTTGCCTTATCTTTTAATTATAATACCCAACATATGACAACATTTTATTAAGGTAGAACAATCTATCATACTAATCATGTGAAATAAAAGACCAACAGACGACTCGCACAACCAACTGTAAGCATGCACTACGACTCGCAAGGCCAACTAATAAACATGCAACGGTAATAGGATGTGGGGATAAAGCTGTATAGGCTGCAGGATAAACATGTGATGGGATCGCGATAAAGAATCGATTACTAGAGTAGCAGAGATCAACGGCAGGAATGAAATGTATAGGTAAACAAGCAAACTTTGGCAAAAGATTCAGCATGATCATGAGATGATGCATGACATGGAAAGATGCAATACGAGATGCACTAGATCCAATGAAGCGGGAATGCAATCCCGACTATTAATATTTAGTTCAAGTTATTTATCTACACATCAAATTAAATGTTCATTAACATGGCAAGACATGGCATGGGTGATATAACCAAATTAAATGGAATAGGGCATTATATATTTATTACCCCACACATTCCATATTTAATTATTTAGTTGCATTTGTTAATTTAAACTAAGAAATAAAATTAAATGATGCAAAATGGCATAAGAATGGCATATTAATGTTCATTGCATTTTTCTGATAAATAAACATATAAAGATTATTTGATTTGGAGTTATAGAATACAAGTTATTAGCATTTTAAGTTTCAGAACTAAACTGCAAAGTACAGGGTCTTGTTCGTGGTGGAAAAGTATCTGTGAGTTCTACTGTGCAGAAAACAAACAAACATGAGGCTCGTTGTAAAGAAGTCAGCCTTATCTGTCTCTAGATAGTCTATGACAGGCGGGACCCACATGTCAGCGAGTGAAGAGAAATAAAAAGGTGGGCAATTTTATTCGCGACGCGCCTGGCACGGATTCGAACCCACGACCTCGTGCGGGGGGAGGGATGGTTGTGCTAACCACTAGGACAGTTCGGTGATGGTGAGAGAAAAAGGGTGTGTCTCCTTATGAAGTGTCTCTGGTGCATAATTTCTGTCGAAACTGAAGATCGTGAACGCAGCGATGGAGGGATCGACGCTGGCGACCCAAGGACGGGCGACGCGGGGCTGGTGTGTGCGTGCGGGAACTATTGAAGGGGATCGGAGGCAGAAAAAAAAATTTCCTAACAACGATATCCTTCAAACATGTCAAGATCTATTCTACGCAGATATAGTAGTACGAACAGAGATCGGAATACATATCCTTGTAGACCGAAAACATGATTACGTTCCCGCACGAACGTTGACGATGAAGACCGACGAAGCCGACCTCAAGGTCGTGAACAGGAAGTAGACCTCCCAGTACCGCTAGCGCAGCACCTCGCAGGGCGTTATGAAGGAGATATTGTAACGCCCCGGGATTTTTCCCAATTAGAAAATTGTTTCTTTTTCTTTTTTGCATCAACATGACATCATCATGCATCATTTGCATCTATCAATCTTAATTTAAATTATTGCATTTAAATTCAACTCCATTTTAATTCTTTCCACTTTTAAATCTAAATGCAAATCAATTTAATTTAAATGTGATATTTAAATTATTTTAAAAATATTGAAACTAATATATTAAATTGTATATTTTGAAACTATTTAATTTTGCTAAATGTTTCTATCTCTGTTCTTCTCTATTTTTCTTAAAAACACTAAAACATAAAAGAATTAAAAAGAAAAAGAACAAAACCAGAGGGAGAAAAACATTTTTCCTGGCCCATCTCCAAAGCCCACCTCTGGCCCACTCTTCCTCCTCCCTTGTCTTCTTCCTCGCTTTACAGCAAGGCAGAGACAGAGCCATGGCTGCCCCCACCTCAACCACCCCCCTCCCCTCTACTTAGCCGCACCTTCTCCTCTCCCGAACCCTAAACTCATCCCCTCTCTCCCTCTCCTTCGCGCCGCCGCCTCCCTTCTTCTCTCCACCTCGTGTTCTTCTCTGTTCTCCATCACATCGAAACACCTCCGGCCACCTCCACGTCGCGCCGCCGCTCCGTTGCCGTCGAAGACCAGCAGAGCGACCCAGGAGCCGCGCCTCCCCGTCGCCAACCTCCTACCCGAAGGAATCGGTCCAGGAGCCCCGGTGCCCGTCGCCCTCGTCCCCGTTTGTCCCCGACTCCGGCAGTCCCCCGCCTCCAATTTCGACGAACCGAACCTCCCCCGCACCAAGTAACCCCTCCGTCGAACCCGCGGTGAGTTCCTCTCCTGATTCCTCCTATTCCCTCCTCTCAATTTCTTCACGTGCCGTCGGATGTGTCTTCGACCTCCTCCGTTCCGCCATGGCCACACTGGAGAAATCCGGGCACGAACAAGAGTTCCCCCACCTCCCTCCTCGCCTCCGTGCTACCACACGCGCACACAACACATCCAGTACACACGCCGCACCCCAGCCCCGCCAACTCGTGGTCGACGCCGACGCCGGCGCTACCTTCTGCTCCGCCATGCCCACGATCCGCTTCTGGTTCAGTTTCGTCAGGCCAGGGACTCATTGGGTGTTTAAAAACGGTGCCTTGCTCGTTCTGTCAACAACACGCACTGGCTCTTCTGGCTAACACCACCGATCCTTACGTCGCACGCCCGCGAGTCGAGTTCGAATCCCCCCGGGGCTCGTGGAATAAAAACCCCCTTTTTCTCCTTTGTTGCTCCCACTGACATGCGGGCCCGCCTGTCATCGACAGCGGAGGCCAGCGCAGCACGCACCCCCCCCCCCCCCCGCGTGGCGCCTGGACCCGCCTGTCATCCTCACTGGGTGGATCCGTGCGCGGTGCAAAAAGCCCAGATCCAGATCCAGATTTGGATCTTTACACCGAGCCCCCTGTCTTTCTGGTTTCCACACAGAGGTCCCCAGAGACTTTGTTTCCATCACAGACAGGTCCCTGTACTTTTCAGAAAGAACCCTAAAACTAAATTGTTAATAACTAATTCTATAACTCCAATTAAAATAATCTTTATATGTTTTTGTATCAGAAAAATGCAAGGAATATTAATATGCCATTTGTATGCCATTTTGCATCTGTTATTTTAATTGCTTAGTGTATTTGTTAATTGCAACTAAATAATTAAACATGCAATGTGTGGGGTAATAAATATATAAAGCCCTATTCCATTTAATTTAATTAGGTCACCCATGCCATGTGTTACCATGTTAACCAACATTTAATATTGTTGAGTAGATAAATAACTTGCACCTAAATATTTATTGTCGGGGTTGCTTTCCCGCTTAATTTGGAATTACTTACATTGTATTGCACCTTGCCATGCCATGCATCATTCTCGTATGATCATGCTGAATCTTTTGCCGTAGTTGTAAAATGCATCTTTTACGCTTTCCAGTGTTTGTTGCTTCTTTGCGGATAAGACGTTGAGATGTGTGAGCAACGACAAGATCTGCTTCCATGCGGGATTCCAGGCAAGCAAAGTTTGCTTGTTTACCTATACATTGTTTTTCATTCCTGCCGTTGATCTCTGCTACCCTAGTATTCGATTCTTTATCGCGATCCCATCACATGGTATCCTGCAGCCGATACTGCTTTATCCCCACATCCCATCACCTGTTGTATGTTTATCTGTTAGCCTTGCGAGTCGTAGTGCATGCTTAGAATTGGTTGTGCGAGTCGTCAGTTGGTTTTTTGTTTCATGCTTAGCTTGATAGATTATTCTACCTTAATAAAATGTTATATTATATTGGGGTAATATAATTAAAAGATAAGGCACCGGCGGAAGGCCTTGCGAGGTGCTTTGTTCTGCTAAGTTTCGACCTAGGAACTGAGATTTTATCCTCGGATCCAATTTTGAGCGCACTAACCACTTGTGTGAGGCCCTATGGAGCTCCCCTCGACTTTGACTGGAACTTCGACTTGTCCGGGAGCCGCACCTAGTTCTGGTTTTCCATTTATCTCATATGCATCAATACTAGTGTTGTATTTTACTTTGGCGGTGTACCTTGTTACATGCATATAGGGCGCGGCCTGTTGGTGTGGAGGGGTCTGTCCTGCGGGAGTACGCACCTTTTTGGCCGGGACCAGCATAGCTCCCGTGGCTCCTGGACTTGTTGCGGTGAAGGAAAAGAGTTGGGTTGAAAGGCCCTAATGTTTTTGACTGGGTTAATCATGCGAGTATGTGTCCAGTAGTGCACCCCTGCAGGGTATAATCTTATCGATGAGCCGTGTCCACGGTTATGGACGTTTTGCTGATGATGCTGGCTAACAAGATCTAGACAACTTACACCTAATCATTGTTAATTAACCTGACAAGTAATATAGAATTACTCTCACAATAAATGGTAATTAAAATTGTTCAACGTGTGAGTTTCCCGAATTGCTTCCTCATACTTGGTTGAGGGGGTTAATTCGAGAATGGGTTATGTTTGGTGTTAGTAGTAGTTGGTTATCTTATGCGCTCTCTTACCCCTCTCTATTTAGACGGAAGTTGTAGCATGTCTCTTTAGGTTGCTAGTGCTGCTGCCGCTAAGTCCACCTCCCCTATATTTTGGGAGATGGTGTAGAAAGTATGCAAGTCGGTTTTGCTTGCCAGGGAGTGCCCTGACCCTCTTTTGGGCTGTGCTTTATGTGCAGTCAACAGGTTTGAAGTTCGGCGACGTTAGCTTGGGAAGCCCTCCGGCTTGGCTGGGCAGGGATATGGTGCCATTGCTTATCTTCGGGACTCTTAGTCCAATTTGCATCTTATCCGTAGTCGGATACTATTTTGCTTCCGCTGTCATTTGTATCTTTGTATTAAAACATTTGTATCTTGACTCGTTCGAGTCGTCGTTGTAAATTATATCTTCTTTTGTATTTGTGGATGTATCGGAACTGTTGTAATGTTATCACAATTCCACCCACATAATGCGCATGTTTCGGCGTGCACATTATGTCTGGTGGGCGACCTAAAATCGTTATTATGTGGATTTCGGCGGATGCGCATAAATCTACATAGTACCGATTTTCGGGCATCACAAAGTGGTATCAGAGCCTTGGTTTCGATCTCCTTGTTGTTTCGATACAAATGGTTATCGAAGCAGCGGGTCCGCAAAAGCCTGCAGGATAACCTCACTAACGGTCGTTGTTTCTAAAGTTCGAAACTATTTAACTAAAATTATTTTTGAAATGATCTCAATAGGTTTCTTTTTACTCCTTACCTCAATTCTGTTTCTCCTCATACCTTTTTTGTTTTGAGTCTCTTCTCTTATCCAACTTTCAAAGTTTTATGATCCTACGTGTGGGTGGACGATTTTCTTGCCTTTTCTCCTATTAGGTTCCATCTTCGGAGTCGTCTTCAACGTGACCAACTGCTCTTGTTAGTGGTGTCGAGATTTTCAAGGTGGAACAACAATCCCTTGTTAGTGGTGTCGAGAAGTTCATCACGGAGTCGGAAGACTCGGTAGTTACCCCTCTCTATTCTGATCTCGGCGTGGATCGCTGGACGCGATCCCTTGTTAGTGGTGTCGGTTGTAACACCCCGGGATTTTTCCCAATTAGAAAATTGTTTGTTTTTCTTTTTTGCATCAACATGACATCATCATGCATCATTTGCATCTGTCAATCTTAATTTAAATTATTGCATTTAAATTCAACTCCATTTAAATTCTTTTCCACTTTTGAATCTAAATGCAAATTAATTTAATTTAAATGTGATATTTAATTTCTTTTCAAATATTCAAACTAACATATTAAATTTTATAGTTTGAAACTATTTAATTTTGTTAAATGTTTATATCTCTCTTCTTCTCTATTTTTCTTAAAAACACTAAAACAGAAAAGAATTAAAAAGAAAAAGAATAAAACCAGAGGGAGAAAAACATTTTTCCTGGCCCATCTCCAAAGCCCACCTCTGGCCCACTCCTCCTCCTCCCTTGTCTTCTTCCTCGCTTTACAGCGAGGCAGAGACAGAGCTATGGCTGCCCCCACCTCAACCACCCCCTCACCTCTACTTAGCCGCACCTTCTCCTCTCCCGAACCCTAAACTCCTCCCCTCTCTCCCTCTCCTTCGCGCCGCCGCCTCCCTTCTTCTCTCCACCTTGTGTTCTTCTCTGTTCTCCATCACATCGAAACTCCTCCGGTCACCTCCACGTCGCGCCGCCGCTCCGTTTCCGTCGAAGACCAGCAGAGCGACCTAGGAGACGCGCCTCCCCGTCGCCAACCTCCTACCCGAAGGTATCGGTCCAGCAGCCCTGGTGCCCGTCGCCCTCGTCCCCGTTCGTCCCCGACTCCGGTGGTCCCCCGCCTCCAATTTCGACGAACCAAACCTCCCACGCACCAAGTAACCCCTCCGTCGAACCCGCGGTGAGTTCCTCTCCCGATTCCTCCCTTTCCCCCTATCAATTTCTTCACGTGCCGTCGGATGTGTCTCCGACCTCCTCTGTTCCGCCATGGCCACCATGGAGAAATCCGGGCACGAACAAGAGTTCCCCCACCTCCCTCCTCGCCTCCGTGCTACCACACGCGCACACAACACATCCAGCACACACGCCGCACCCCAGCCCCGCCAACTCGTGGTCGACGCCGTTGCCGGCTCTACCTTCTGCTCCGCCGTGCCCACGATCCGCTTCTGGTTCAGTTTCGTCATGCCAGGGACTCATTGGGTGTTTAAAAACGGTGTCTTGCTCGTTCTGTCAACAACACGCACTGGCTCTTCTGGCTAACACCACCGATCCTTCCGTCGCACGCCCGCGAGTCGAGTTCGAATCCCCCCGGGGCTCGTGGAATAAAAACCCCCTTTTTCTCCTTTGTTGCTCCCACTGACATGCGGGCCCGCCTGTCATCGACAGCAGAGGCCAGCGCAGCACGTACCCGCCCGCGTGGCGCCTGGACCCGCCTGTCATCCTCACTGGGTGGATCCGTGCGCGGTGCAAAAATCCCATATCCAGATATAGATCTGGATCTTTACACCGAGCCCCCCGCCTTTCTGGTTTCCACTTAGAGGTCCCCAGAGACTTTGTTTCCATCACAGACAGGTCCCTGTACTTTTCAGAAAGAACCCTAAAACTAAATTGTTAATAACTTTAATTCTATAACTCCAATTAAAATAATCTTTATATGTTTTTGTATCAGAAAAATGCGAGGAATATTAATATGCCATTTTTATGCCATTTTGCATCTGTTATTTTAATTTCTTAGTGTATTTGTTAATTGCAACTAAATAATTAAACATGGAATGTGTGGGGTAATAAATATATAAAGCCCTATTCCATTTAATTTAATTAGGTCACCCATGCCATGTGTTACCATGTTAACCAACATTTAATATTGTTGAGTAGATAAATAACTTGCACCTAAATATTTATTGTCGGGGTTGCTTTCCCGCTTAATTTGGAATTACTTACATTGTATTGCACCTTGCCATGCCATGCATCATTCTCGTATGATCATGCTGAATCTTTTGCCGTAGTTGTAAAATGCATCTTTTACGCTTTCCAGTGTTTGTTGCTTCTTCGCGGATAAGACGTTGAGATGTGTGAGCAACGACAAGATCTGCTTCCATGCGGGATTCCAGGCAAGCAAAGTTTGCTTGTTTACCTATATATTGTTTTTCATTCCTGCCGTTGATTCTTTATCGTGATACCATCAAATGGTATCCTGCAGCTGATACAGCTTTATCCCCACATCCCATCACCTGTTGTATGTTTATCTGTTAGCCTTGCGAGTCGTAGTGCATTCTTAGAATTGGTTGTGCGAGTCGTCAGTTGGTCTTTTATTTCATATGCTTAGCTTGATAGATTATTCTACCTTAATAAAATGTTATATTATATTGGGGTAATATAATTAAAAGATAAGGCACCGGCGGAAGGCCTTGCGAGGTGCTTTGTTCTGCTATGTGTCGACCTAGGAACTGAGATTTTGTCCTCGGATCCAATTTTGAGCGCACTAACCACTTGTGGGAGGCCCTATGGAGCCCCCCTCGACTTTGACTGGAACTTCGAATTGTCCGGGAGCTGCACCTAGTTCGGTTTTCCATTTGTCTCATATGCATTAATACTAGTGTAGTATTTTACTTTGGCGGTGTGCGTTGTTACATGCATATAGGGTGCGGCCTCTTGGTGTGGAGGGGTGTGTCCTGCGGGAGTCCGCACCCTTTTTGCCGGGACCAGCATAGCTCCCGTGGCTCCTGGACTTGTTGCGGTGAAGGAAAAGAGTTGGGTTGAAAGGCCCTAAGGTTTTTGACTGGGTTGATCATGCGAGTATGGGTCCAGTAGTGCACCACTGCAGGGTATAATCTTATCGATGAGCCGTGTCCTCGGTTATGGACGTTTTTGTGATGATGCTGGCTAACAAGATCTAGACAACTTACACCTAATCATTGTTAATTAACCTGACTAGTAATATATAATTACTCTCACAATAAATGGTAATTAAAATTGTTCAACGTGGGAGTTTCCCGAATTGCTTCCTCATACTTGGTTGAGGGGGTTAATTCGAGAATGGGTTATGTTTGGTGTTAGTAGTAGGTTGTTATCTTATGCGCTCTCTTACACCTCTCTATTTAGACGGAAGTTGTAGCGTGTCTCTTTAGGTTGCTAGTGCTGCTGCCGGTAAGTCCACCTCCCCTATATTTTGGGAGATGGTGTAGAAAGTATGCAAGTCGGTTTTGCTTGCCAGGGAGTGCCCTGACCCTCTTTTGGGCTGTGCTTTATGTGCAGTCAACAGGTTGGAATTTCGACGACGTTAGCTTGGGAAGCCCTCCGGCTTGGCTGGGCAGGGATATGGTGCCATTGCTTATCTTCAGGACTCTTAGTCCAATTTGCATCTTATCCGTAGACGGATACTATTTTGCTTCCGCTGTCATTTGTATCTTTGTATTGTAACATTTGTATCTTGACTCGTTCGAGTCGTTGTTGTAATTTATATCTTCTGTTGTATTTGTGGATGTATCGGAACTGTTCTAATGTTATCACAATTCCACCCACATAATTCGCATGTTTCGGCGTGCACATTATGTCTGGTGGGCGACTTAAAATCGTTATTATGCGGATTTCGGCGGATGCGCTTAAATCTACATAGTACCGATTTTCGGGCGTCACAGATATTCCCTAGAGGCAATTAATAAAGTGTATTTCTTTATCATATCTCGTTTGTTCATAATATGTTTTTGTGTCATGCTATAACCGTATTAAGCGGAAACATTAATACGGGTGTGATGCGTAAACAACCAGGTCCCTAGTAGCCTCTACTTAGACTAGTTTCATTGCGCGATCGATGATCGAGGTTTCCCGATCAAAGGGCATAGTGCCGAAGTCGTATCGTTAGAGAACGATGTGATGGACATACCCAGATTTGGAGGACATAGTCATTACGCCTTTGACTGTGAGACCAACTCTTATTGTTATTCCTGGAAGATACTTTGATTGCACCAAACGTAGTATCTTAATTAGTATGACAATAACGGTGATACTTTTGGGTGTCGGAAAGGAGTAGTTGAGACGAGGGTTCAAGAGCGGGATTTGCCAGTCCGCATAGCAGGATAGATACTCTAGGTCCCACTCGGTGAGATTATGTCTAATGAGCTTGCAAGCATGTGACTAGGTCACGGAAACATGAAATCATAGACGAGTAGAATATAGCGTTGTCGGTAACGAGGTCAAGCTAGATATGGGGATATCAATGAACGACTCTCGGACACGCTAAGTATCGCTATGGCAAAAGGTTTAAGACTTTACGTTCAGGTTTGATAGATGAAAGTCATTCGTTATATCACAGGGATTAATTCATGGGGTCCAGGCCTACGAGTTAGTCGTTGATCGGAGAGGAGTCTCCATCGTACCTGTTATTATATCAAACCGCTAGGGGTAAACACACTTAAGGGGTTTCGACAAGACAACCGGAAAGGAAAGAGATCACCGGGAATGTCCCGGGAGAGGTCCGATGGAGATCAGGCAGGGACGAAAGAGTTTTCAGAGCTAGAATAAATTATATATAATATGGTTGATATTAATTTGTGTAATTAATGTCTAAATATGATTTATATATTTATTTTCGAATTTATTTAGGCTGATTTCCCTAAATTGGCCTTCTAGTCGAAAGAAGACCCAAGAGGGGAAAAATTCCCTAGGGAATTCGGTGGGGGCTTGGGTGGCCGACCCAAGTGGGCCAAGAGGCCCACTAGGGGGCCGGCGCACCAGCCTATGCCGCACCATGCATGTGGGGTTTAATCCCACATTGCCTGGCTGGCAGGTTGGCACCCCCCTGGGAGCCTATATAAGAAGGGGCACCCCTGGCCTTTTGATTAACCAATTAATTCCCCAATTCTATCTCGATTTCGTGATTCCCTTTGTCGGAGTTGCGCCGAGTTGAGAGGGGGATCTCTTCCACCATAGCCCGCTGCCGCGCTGCTGGTGTTCCGGTCCAAGTCTTCCGCTGCTCGTCCTGGACTGGAGCTTTGGAGGCCGTCGTTTCCACCGTACGTGTGTAACGCCCTGCGAGGTGCTGCGCTAGCGGTACTCGGAGGTCTGCTTCCTCTACACGACCTTGAGGTCGGCTTCGTCGGTCTTCATCGACAACGTTTGTGAGGGAACGTAATCCCCGCTTTCGGTCTACAAGGGTATTTATTCCGATCTCCGTTCGTACTACTATATCTTCATAGAATATATCTTGGCATGTTTTAGGGATATCGTTGCTAGGAAAATTATTGTTTTCTGCACCCGATCCCCTTCACGTTACACACGTACGGTGGAGACGACGGCCTCCGAAACTCCAGTCCAGGACGAGCAGCAGAAGACGTGGACCGGAACACCAGTAGTGCGGCAGCGGGCTATGGTGTAGAGATCCCCCTCTCAACTCGGCGCAACTCCAACAAAGGGAATCACGAAATCGAGAGAGAATTGGGGAATTAATTGGTGAATTAAAAGACCAGGGGTGCCCCTTCTTATATAGGCTCCGGGGAGGGGGGGAGCCAACTTGCCAGCCATGCAATGTGGGACTAATCCCACATGCCTGGTGCGGCATGGCTGGGTGCGCCGGCCCCATGGTGGGCCTCTTGGCCCACCTAGGATGGCCCCCATGCCCCCCACCAAATTCCCCTAGGGAATTTTCCCCTCTTGGGCCTTCTTTCGACCAGAATGCCCATTTAGGCAAATCAGCCTAAATTAATTCGAAAATAAATATATAAAATCATATTTAGACATTAATTATACTAATTAATATCAAACATATTATATATAATTTATTCTAACTTCGAAAACTATTTCTTCGCTGCCCGATCTCCATCGGACCTTTCAGACCCTGGATTCAGGCTACACAAACAATACGTATCGGTTGGGCCACACAACTAGGAGCATACTGGGTAATACCAACCCTGGAAACAGGAAGGCCTGGCTCGGAATGGATCATCGGCCGACAGCTCCTAGCGACCCCAACATCACATATGTCTCAAGATTGTGCACGCAAGAACCCAAAATCCTACCAACTCGTATACTTCAATCATACACACATGGTATACGAGTCGGTTTTTAACAGAGTGGAAATCACAGGATAAACCTAAGACACAAAGAAAAGAAATAGGTATCCAAGGCTCTCACTGAGCAAATATATCGAATGTCACCAAACAGAGGACACATGTCCCAACATTACATCATGCAGAGGAAAACAAGCCGGTCTGAGTAGAGACAAGAAGCAAAGGGCACAAGGCCGAAACGAAAAGAGGAGGCCCATCCACGCGGTCCACCAGGAAGAAGCCCAGGGGAACTCTAACTACTCGTCGTAGATCTCGTCGTCGAACTCCACGTAGTAGTCACCCACCTGGTCGCTCGGAGAATCCTCAACTGCAGAGAAAACCACAGCCCGCGAACGGGTCAATACACCGGAGCGTATCGAACAAGCTAAAGAGACACGCTACAACTTCCGTCTAATTAGAGAGGGATAAGAGAGCGCTTAAATAAACAACTACGACTAACACCGATCATAACCCATTCTCGGATTAACCCCCTCAACCAAGTATGTGGAAGCAATTCGGGAAAACGCACACACTGAAGAGTTTTAGTTACCATTTATTGTGAAAGTAATTCTATATTACTAGTCAAGTTAATTACCAATGATTAGGTTTAGGTTGTCTAGATCTTGTTAGCCAACATCATCACCAAGTCGTCCATAACCATGGATACGGCTTATCGATTAGATTATACCCTGCATGGGTGCACTACTGTACCCGTACTTGCATGATCAACCCAATCAAAAACATTAGGGACTCTCAACACGACTCATTCCTTCACCGCAACAACTCCAAGGAGGCACGGGAGCTATGTTGGTCCCGGCCAAAAGGGTGCGGATTCCCGCAGGACACACCCCTCCGCACCAACAGGCCGTGCCCTATATGCATGTAACAAGGCACACCGCCAAAGTAAAATCTACACTAGTATCGATGCATATGAGACAAATGGAAACCCGAACTAGGTGCGGCTCCCGGACAAGTTGAAGTTCCAGTCAAAGTCGAGGGGGGCTCCATTGGGCCACCCATAAGTGGTTAATGCGCTCAAAGTTGGATCCGAGGACAAAATTTCTGTTCCTAGGTCGACATTTAGCAGTACAAAGCACCTCGCAAGGCATTCCGCCGGTGCCTTATCGTTTAATTATAATAGCCCAATATACGACAACATTTTTATTAAGGTAGAATAATCTATCATGCTAAGCATATGAAATATAAGACCGACACAAGACTCTCACAACCAACTCTAAGCATGCACTACGACTCGCAAGGCTAATAGATAAACATACAACAAGTGATGGGATGTGGGGATAAAGCTGTATGGGCTGCAGGATAACATGTGATGGGATCACAATTTAAGAAACGGTAACTAGGATAACATAGATCAAAAGGCAAGGATGAAAACCAAATAGTCGTGTAACATGTTAGCAGAAGCTTCCCTGGTAGCTCGTGGCCCGACACAAAAGCTGGAACCTCATTATCGTAGGTACTCACAGCAGGCACGTCGTCTACCCAGAGACAAAACCAAACACAGACAATAGAAAACATAATCAATACATGGGATGCGCAAACAATTGATGTGACAATATTGCATGTGATGATTAGGTCACATTAAAGCGGGGATGAAATCCCGGCAATTAATTATGGTGCAAATTATTTATCTACACATCAAGTTAAATGTTTATTAGCATGGCAAGACATGGTGTAGATGGTATGATCAAATTAAATGGAATTAGGACATTGTATATTTATTACCCCACACATTCCATATTTAATTATTTAGTTGCATTTGTTAAATTAAATATTGCAAAATGGCATAAGGATGTCATTTTAATGTTTATTGCATTTTTCTGATATTAAAACATATAAAGATTATTTTATTTGGAGTTATAAAACTAAAGTTATTAACATTTAAAGTTAGGGGGTGTTCTGTAAATGTGCAGGGACTTATCCGTGATGGTAACAAGTTTCTGTGAGGGCTAGAGCGGAAAACAGAGAGCACAGAGGCTCGGGTATAAAACTACAGACGCCAGTCACTGACGTGTGGGCCACACATGTCAGCGAGCCAAAGAAAATAAAAGGAGACCTTTTAATCACCGTGGCCGGGGTTCGAACCCGCGAGCTCGCGCGGGCTGAACGGAGTAGCGCTGCTAGCCACCCGGGTTTGGATCGTGTTGGTGTTACAAAAAGCGTTGATTTCCTTTTATCAGTAACAAGGTGCGGTTTTTATAACCTGACAAAACTGACGAACACTAATATCTTCAGAGAACATCGCGCGGTGGCGGAGCAGAATCAGACGGGGGCGACCTCAGTCGGGCGGCTCCAGGCTGGGCGTGCGTGCGGGTTGTGTGTGGCGGACTGTGGCGTGCGTGCGCATGCTCAGGAGAAAATGTAGCGCCCCATCTTTTTTTAAAGATGGAACACCTGTGTTAAGTGCTAGTCCCTGGATCACTGCCAGCACCACAGTACAAAAATATAAAGTATCATTGCAAAAGTATCAATTTACTACAACGAGATCCAAAAATAGCTAAGTATAGCTTTATTGAAAAGTGCATAGCCATGAAGGCTAGCTAGAATATTCAGAGTTCACAACAAAAGCAAATAACAATGAGCCTCATCTTCAAGCATGCGCCACAGGCAAACATGTTGGGTGTAGATTCGAGCCCAAACTTATTCTTCATCTGAAGTACCTGCACATTTGAATATGCAGCCACCGAAGGAGGTCAATACCACGAAGTATTGGCAAGTGACTATGGTGGATAATAAATGACAAGTCTAATTCTATATGCATATTTGGCTTGGTGGAGTTGTAGGCTATTTTTGAAGAAAGCAAGTTTTCTCCTATCTTTTGTAAAACACTTTTGTTTTCCAAAGACTTGGCACAAGGGGATGAAGCCCAAGTGCACCAACAATTCTTTCCTTAGTCAAATTTTACTTCATGAAAACGGTGTTGAGATTCTTCCATCCATCCTTGTCCAGCTGCTCGAAGTAGTCCATCACCGGGGACACCGCTAAGTACTCAGATTGTCGACTCGGCAGAGGTTGTGCACTTTCACCTTTAGACTCAATTAACCCAAACATTCTATACACACAGAATGCATTTAGGAAAGGAGAGAATTGAGACAAGAACTTTCAGAAGAAGAATTCAACCATACTAGCAAGACTCTACATCTGCTTGTCAAGCCGACAGGTTGAACTATCACAACTTAATTGTTCTAGACAGAGCCCATTGTCAAAAAGGCTGCACGGGAAGCATCTAAACTTGGAGGGACTTAGTAATGTCTTTGTTCCTGGGTGGCCGTCCACAAGTGCACTTTTGGGTGACAACCACCATGCTCATGGCATTAAGTAGAATAGAAATTCATCCTAGGCGACGACAACCACAAGCATAGTCCCAAATAGCCACTCAACATAAACCATACCAACCAATCCACCCAAGTGTGTATTTTAAGTTTAACACTTAGAAATATTTCCATAACATGGCATGTAAATAATTTTATAGCATTGGTAAGCATCTAATAAAACTTTTAATTGGCTGAATGGTAAAGGGTAGCTACACACTACTAGGAATTTTCCAAAGCATATAGCTAACTTAGCATAATAAAATAACAAAAAAAATTCCTATCATGCATACTACTCAAATATTCTACTAATGCATATAGGAAAATATTGGGTAGTTCATGAATGTCACTTGCCTTGGTAACAGGAGGAGCAAGCACAACAAAAATAATAATCACAAGCAAGTCCTTCCTCCTCTTCACAAGCTAGCACAAGCAATACATAAAATAAATAAATACACACACATTATAACAATTAAAGCACCAAACATAAACATGTATGCATGCATGATGTGCTATGAGTAAAGCAAGAAACACTTATTAACATTTTATACTTTCGGATATTAAATGCATGAAATGCAATTTTAAGAAATTTAATATTAGAAAACAATATAGCAAATTTAGAGTTCTAAGACTACAACTTTCATTGTTTTATGAAAAGTTTTCAAATAAAACACATGTTGATCTTTCTGGATAGAGAACAATAATACAAATCTAAAACAATAAAATTTATTAGAAAAAACATTTTTTACTATTTAAGTTATGAATTTCAATAGCCGAAATACTATTCTGATAATTACACGAATTAAAAGTTATCAATAGGAAAAATAAAAGATGTAGAAATAAACTACACTAGCAGGGCTATCCGTGGATATAAAATTTATCAAATTTAGACTTACAGATCAAAAGATATGAATTTTACAAGTTTTACATATTTTCTGTTTTTATTTACTAAATTTGCCGAAAATAGAAAAAGGAGGGTCTACGTGGCGATGTGAGATTTGCCCGTACCTCTTTGCGCGGATCGTGATTGTTAACCGTCCGATCTAAACGAAATCAACGCCCCAGATCTAATATTCCTACTCCTAGCGACGAGCGGCGCCGGTGTGCCGGAATTTGCTCCGGCTGCGGCGGAGCCATCGCCGACGTCGAGCTCTACGGCTAGCAGAAGGAGAACGGAGAGGGATTTGATTATCGATCGATGTGAGGCGACGAGGCGAACTCGATGGCGAGGTAGAAGCTGTCGCGGTGGTCTGCTACCCCCCCTGGTTGCTCTCCGGAGTAGAAAGGCGGACGGCGGCGTCGGGTCGCGGACGGAAGCGTCGATCTGGTGCACGAACCGAGACGGCAGCAAGTCCGTTAGATGCGCACGAGAAACTGAGGGAGGTTAGAGAGGTACGGGAGGGTTGGAATTTACCAGTGCACGAAGATTGGCGGCGGCGGTAATGGCGAGACGGTGAGCTCGCGACGGGCAGCCTGGAGGCGATTGTGTTAGGGTTTTCTGGGGGAAAAAGGGAGGCGGCGATGCGGGGTATAAGTAGGGGCGCTCCCGGGGATCAAATCGTGGTAAACTCGCGTTGATTTGATCCGATTTCGGATCGATCTCCCGACGGAAATCGCGGATGGAGGTTGAAGATCCACCTGACAAGTGGATCCCACTGGTCAGCGAGGGAGAGAGAGAGAGAAGAGGGCTGCGGCTGGTTTGCTCGGATGATGGGCCGAGACAGCGCGTGCGCGGTAAATAGCACTGGGCCGGCTCGTTTCTCCTTTTCCTATTTCTTTTATCAAATTAATTTCTGTTTTCAAAACTGATTTTAAAATGATTTTTAAACTTATTCAAAACATTTCAGAAAAATTCATAAAAATATATTTTGGAAAGGTTATTAAAATTAGAACTTTTTAGAAGTATCTTGATAAATAAATAACCAAATAAATAAGGAATATTATGAGGAGTTCAATTTCACCTCTTTTATGGAATACAAAATTATTCAAACTAATAAATAACTTTAAATTATTCCTTTTGTGATTTAGATGCAATGTCTATATGATGAATGATGCATGAATGCAAGGTTTTAAATTTTTTAGAATTTTGGGATGTTACAGACTAACCCCCTTAAGAGTAAGCTCGCCCTCGAGCTTCGGAAAGGTCAGCAAATAGGTGAGGATAGTCTTCTCGTAGGTCATCTTCTCGTTCCCAAGTGGCTTCTTCCTCGGTGTGATGATTCCACTGAACCTTGCAGAACTTGATGATTTTGGAACGGGTGACTCTTTGTGCTATCTGTAATACCTTGATGGCCTTCTCTTCATAAGTCAAGTCACTATCTAATTGTACTTCCTCGAGGGGTATAGTTGTCGGCCCAGTGGGACCTGGGGTATGGAGAGCCCATTCCCCCCAGGCCTCGCACGCGGGCCAGTCGGACGAAACGACTAAGGACCAGGCATCACCGCCTAGCGGGACCCTCGAGAGGCTCTTCCCCTCGAGGGCCTGAAGAGGAAACGAGGGCCTCAAGGGACCTCGCGCATCAAGGGACCCTCCCGAGGCGCCAGCTCGCCTCGAGGGAGCCCCGCATGAATCTCTCCTCAGGCCTCCCCGCGCCTGAGGGGAAACGTCGCGGCCAAGGAAGCACGACAAGATACACGTGGCCTCTGCCACGCACATGCATTGTCGCACGCACCCCCGCCACTGTCCTTGGCGATAAAGTGGTCAACAAAGCAGCCCTGCCTGCTGCGCACCTGCCAGGACCTTCTACTCTGACGATAAAGCGGGTGGACAGCACAACCCTCCAAAGGAGGACGTCATCGTGGGATCCACCTCAGAGACTGCCCTCCCTGCGGGCAGTACATCGCGGTCGGCCATCGGTCGGCCACCGCGCCCACCTCTACCAGCAATGGACCGAGTCCATGGACGAATGGAGCACGGTGGACTCAAACACCACCCTACCACTGGCATGTGGGAACCACCTGGAATGCCAAGCCGAAGGAGAAGGCCAGAGGCGCCTATAAAAGGGGCAAGATGTCCATCATAGCGCGGGTCGGCTCTTGGCACACTGCAACCCTGTAAACCCTAGCTACACCTGTTAGGAAAGCCTCTGCCCTGAGGAGGAAGAAGACGATCGCTTCCCTCCCAGGCAAGAACTGCCTCAAGGGGGCTTTCGGCAAGCTCCATTGTACTGTAACCTACACCATCTAATACAGTCAAGCAGGAGTAGCGGTTTTACCTCCCCACGAGGGCCGTGAACCTAGGTAAAGGCTGGTGTCTCCCTTCGTGTGTGTGTGTCTTATTCGGGTCCGGCGAGCAACGTCACGGAGCCACTCGAGGGTCTAGACCTCCATGTTCAATCCCCTTCCCGAAGTACACTTCAGGAAGTGACTACCCCCGGTTCTTGGGAGTCATAACCCGACATTTGACTACCCCCGGTTCTTGGGAAACCTCTCAAACCTTTGTATCCACAAGGAACAAGTTAAAAACGTGATTATCGTCACGCACGTGATCATTGTCACGTCGAGACTTCAAGCGGACGAGGCAGCCTACGGCTCAACCTCCAAGCATGGTCGTCTCTAGAGGTTAAAATGCTCACGGCTTAAACCTCCAAAAATATGCTTTGTCTCCCTAAAAAGGAACAAACGCAACCGTGGTCATTGCCACGCCCGTGATCATTGTCACGTCGAGACTTCAAGCGGACAAGGCAGCCTACGGCTCAACCTCCAAGCATTTTCGTCTCTAGGGGTTAAAATGCTCACGGCTTAAACCTCCAAAAACATGCTTTGTCTCCTAAAGGAACAAATGCAACCGTGGTCATTGCCACGCCCGTGATCATTGTCACCTTGAGACCACGAGCGGAAGAGGCAGCCTACGGCTAAACCTCCAAGCACCCGTGTCTCTAGAGGTTAAAACGCTCACGGCTTAAACCTCCAAGCTCCAGAGGCTTCTCTCAAGGGGAAACCATCCGAGCTCTCCATTAAACGAGCCACCGCAGGCCGTCGAGAGTCTCGCCCACTAATAAGTGGTCCCCGTGCCTCGACATGGTCAAAGCATTAACTTGGCAACCCCAAGCATAATGACTCAATTTCGTTCCCAAGTGAACTTTGCGCCTCGGCGCCGTCTTAAAAATTTGTTTTGGGGGTTTTATTTCCGCATTACTTCGTTGAAGTGTGCGCTTATACCTCTCCTCATGCGTACCTCGCGAGCGAGGGCTGAGTACGGTGCCAGTGCCTCAAATGACACACCAGCAGGACTGCAAAATCCTCGCAGGGAACCCCTGAGGGCAAGATCCCACAAACACGCCATCTCTAGAGAGGACCTTGGTACTTACTCTCCTCGCAAGGAACCCCTGAGGGGACCTATAAGCGCGCACGAGCCCTTTGAGTCGTGTTACAGCGTCTGGGTTTGTCCCTCTAACATATGCAGGGAAATCCCCCCACAAGCCTGAAGGGGCATCAAGGAGCGACCCCTCAAGTGGGCAACCTCGCCCGTCGAAAAGCCTCCTCAGGAGCGACCCCTCAAGCGGGCAACCTCGCCAGGCAAAAAGCCTCCTCAGGAGCAACCCCTCAAGTGGGCAACCTCGCCGGGCGAAAAGGCCTTCGCAGGGCGAAAACCTCAAGAAGCTAAGTCTCGCACCCACGCTTTAAGAGCGTTTTTCTCTCCCTAGCGCGCGTTTGCCCCTCAAGCGACTTCGCTTTCCCTTACGCTTCATGGACTACTCACACGTCTAAGGGGGGCACTTGAGCATCGCGACTCAGGGCTCTTACCTCTCCTAGGCCTAAACTCCCCCCGGCCTTGCGGAGTCATCGCTCCTGCATACCGAAGTGGCGGAGTCATGGCACGAAGAGATGGGACCTACAGACGCGTAGAACAAATAGGCATGAAGATGAGTCCAAATAGACCTCACGGGGGGCAACCAAACTCGAATTAAACAGCAATTCAAGAGTATATTACAGGCCAAAGGTCTTTAAAATGTCTAAGCACACAACTATTGCAGATACAAGCGCACGCAGGCGCAGTAAAGAAAGGCTCATGGGGAAGCATCGCCGCCTTGAGCCTCCTCCGCAGAACCCTCTTCATTTTCGGCGGGGAAGGCCTCCTCCTCGCTGTCTTCAGCTGCAGCCTCCGCGCGCCTGAAACGGTTGCAGAAGGCGTCAACCTGCTCACGGAGGGAACCGGAGACCCGCCGCGTGTCCTCGCCTTGAGCAGCCTCTGTGACGGAGGAGATGTCGAAGCCTGGCGTGAGGAGGTTGAGGTTGGTGAAGATGCGATCCACAACCACCCCCAGGAGCTGCCAGCTCCCGTCTTCGATCAGCCAGCGAAGCTCGGCGACTGGACCCTCGAGCGCCTCGAAGAGCTGGTCGAAGTAGACCAGGTACATGGCAGCATCGCCGCGGCCCCTAATGTCGGTGTGCGGTGCATCTGCACCGAGCTGCGCGGCGAGCTCGTTGCCACGAGCGACCAACGCCTCAAACATGCATTCGCGCTGCTTTGAGAGCGCGCGAGCTCCAGTAGAGGATTCTGAGGCCTCCGCCGCCCGCTGCATCGCCGGGGCCACCTGCTCCTCCACGTCCTTGGCCAAGGTGTTGACGTCATGGACAGCTTCGGTGCGAGCCTCCTCAGCTCGGTGACGGGCATCCTTGGCGCGCTTGAGGCGGTCCTCCAGCTTGGAGTTGGCCCTCTCGAGCTCGGTGATCCGCCGAGCATCCGCGGCGTGCTTGGCCTTGAAGCGCTCCTCCTGTGCCAGGGCCAAGTCGCGGTACTTCTGAGAAGTGGACTTGCGGAATTGCTTCTCGTGCTCCACGAGGGCGTCGTCGGCCTCCTTCTTCTTCTCAGCGAAACGCCGCTCGAAGCGCTCCTAAGCTATCTTCTGGGCAGCGACATTTTCGTCGTACTTCACGATCGCTTTGGCCAGGTCTCCCTCTCGCTCCTCAAGGGCCTCGCGCTGGGTGACCAGGTCCTTCTCCACTTGGAGGCGCTGCTCCTCGCGCTTCTGCAGCTCCTTATCCTTGAGGGCCAGCTGCCGCTCACGCTCGGCAAAGACCTTGCGGTCCTCCTCCAGAGCGGCCGAGGCGACCTAGTGGGCGGAGAGCAGCTGGGTCTCCAGCTGGCCCAGCTCATGGCGCTTTTGTGCCAGCGAGCCCTCCATTGCCTCGCGCTCTGCCTTGACCTCACGCAGCAGCTCAGCCGCAGCCTCGCGTTCCGCCTGAAGGGGGTCGAGCAGCTCTGCAGCATCACGGATGGCCTCCTCTCGGATCTCTTTGGCGAAGCGGGTGGCCTCCTCGCGTGTGGCCTGCAGTGCCAAATCGTCCAGCCGGCGCACCTCGACCGCTGCGTGGAAGGACGCCCACGACTCCGCCAGCTCCTCATGTTGCCGAGCGAGCCAGATGTCCTTGAGGGCGAGGTGAGCCTCTAAGCCCTCCAGGGATTCCCTAACAAGGCCGAAGGCGACCTCGCGGCGCCCCGCGCTCCAGTCCCAACCGCGAAGCGCCAGTGCCTGGCTCGAGGAGGGCCCGGCCCCAGCATCGAGTCCCGCGGGAGCAGCTGTGGGGAGAGCTCGGGGGCTAGCCTGAGCCCCGCCGGTGCCCGCGCCCGCATCCTATTCAGGCCACGCAGCCGCGGGACGCTCCTCGCCTCCATCTTGGCGAGGAGGAGAGAAGGAATCTCCCCCGGTAGACGTGCCCGCACCTGCTGGAGTCTCGCGCGTCTCCGGTGCAGGCTGCGCGGGAGCAGCGGGCGCAGGCGGCAGGGGTAGACACGCATGGAGGCGTCGGCGCGTGAGGCGGCATTGGTTCACGCGGCGGTGTGGGCTCGCACAGAGGCGTGGCCGCGCGAGGAGGAGTAGAGGCGCGAGGCGACGCGGAAGTCCTTTCCTCAGGGCCTTCCGCTCCCAGAGGCTCGCGGGGCGCTACAGGCACAACTGGGCTTCCTGCGCCCTCTTCCGCCTGAGGCCCTGCCGCCCCCGCCTGAGGCGCAGCTTGCACCACTTGAGGCGCCTCCGCAAGGGGGATCACGGGGGCTGCCTCCACAGGCCTCGCGGCCTCGTCAGCCACGGCCCCTGCCGTGGCGCTCTTCACCTCAGATGCCTTGGGTAGCCAGCGGCGCTTCGCGGGCGCAAATGCACTGACATGAGCCCAAGAAGAGACTTCAGGAAAAAGAAATGCAAGGGAGAAAGCTAAAATACGAATGAGCCAAAGTTGTGAGCACTAACCCTGAAGGGGAGGGGGGGGGGCAGCGTCGACCCACGCCAGGACTGGCGAGCGCCACGAAGGGAAGGGCTTGGAAGCAGGCTTTGCAGGGGGTGCCTCTGCCTTCCTCTTAGAAGGGACGTCAGACGGCCTCGCCCCTGGGTTGTCCACGGCGGCTTGGGTGCAAGCCCCGCGCCTTCCTGGAGAGGCTTCCACGCCCGAGGCCTCCCCTTCCTCAGCCTCCTCCTCCACGGGACGCGAGGGCGCCACCACGAAGTGTCTTCATCGCCTGACGAGATATCGCAAATCTCGTCAGTAAATGGCCCAGCTCTCGAAGAGGAAACCTCCCCAGCCGCGGCCTCCTCCTCACCTAGGCCAGCTCCTGAGGCCGTGGGAGAGTCGGCCCCCTCCGCTCCCTGCGCGACCGGCATCGGCGCCCCGAGGTCCGCCTGGCCTGTCGGGGTGAACGGAGGCATCCCCTCCAGAAGGTGCATGCGCTCCGTCAGATTACATTGATGAAGGGGCCGGAGCGCCGCGGGGATCTCATCCACGGGAAGCACCGATGGGTTGACGAAGAGCGCGGAGAGGACGTCGTCGACGGCGTCCTTGTCGTTGTCCTCGGCGTGAGGCCACATCTTGTCCTTCTGCCCCGAGTACATCCACATGGGGCCCGAATGCGCCTGGAGGGGCCCGATGCGGCGTGTTACGAAGTCCGCGACGACCATCTGCCCCGTGAGGCCCTCCTCACGGAGGAAACTCAGACGCCCCATCTGGCTCACGTTCTTGGCGCCATCGAAGGTGGCCTTGCCCCAATGGGAGTTCTTCACCGGGTGCTCGTCGGGGACCTCGAGGAAAGCGTAGGGATGCTCCACCCCAACATAGAACAACTTCTGGCGGAAGTCGTCCACCTTCTTCGTCACCGAGGTGATGGCCTTGCCCTCGCTCCAAGACATGGGGATGTAGACGCTCCCCATGCCATCGACGATGCGGAACGAGACGCACCCAGAGCACTCGTTCTTTGCCGTGTTCTGGAGTGCGTAGAAGAACCGGAACAGCCCCACCGTGGGCTCCAGGTCCAGGTACGCCTCGCAGAGGTAGGCGAAGACGGCGAGGATCAGGACGGAATTGGGGTGCAGGTGTAGCAGCTGCACCTGGTAGAACGCCAGCACCGCCTCCAAGAACGGCGAGAAGGGCGGCACTAGGCCCGCAGCCAGACAGTGCTGGAAGACCGGGAAGAACCCTCACGGGCGCTTCCCGTGCGCCCCGGGCTTTAGGGCGGTGGCGCCGTGCTCGTTCGTCCGGTCCGCCACCAGGTGTCGGACCTTGGCGAGCGCCTTCTCATAGACGCGCACGCCCAGCAGTGTCGTGCCTACCACGGTCTCAGTGGCCTCTGTCTGGGAGGAAGACCCTGCGGCATCCTTGCCCTTGCTCTTGAGTGGGCCCATCGTCGCGGAAGCAGAAGCCTGGAGGAATTGGAGGACGAAGATTCGCAGGAGAGATCGAAGGCGGAGAGCTCTGTAGAGCGGAAATTCCTGCGAGAAGGTTTGGAAACGGTAACGGCTCCCTGCCGCCTCGCTTGGGCTTTATGTCACCTCGAGGAGCAGTTACCGGGACGTGGTGGGACCCCCCACGACTCGCGCCCCGGATCGTGCGAGACCGTTATTCGTCCAAGTGCCGAGTGGCTCGGGCCGGCTGGGCACTAAGGGCCCACGACGCTTCGCCTGAGCCCATGGGCTCAATCGCGCCCATCATGGGCCCGGGGGCT
The DNA here is from genome assembly GCA_026929855.1 of Poa annua. Taxonomy (NCBI): domain Eukaryota; kingdom Viridiplantae; phylum Streptophyta; class Magnoliopsida; order Poales; family Poaceae; genus Poa; species Poa annua. Next base: position 161,191,628 of record CM049426.1, read on the forward strand.
ACTATCAGTCCAGTGGGAACTGGGGTATGGAGAGCCCATTCCCCCAGGCCTCGCACGCGGGCCAGTCGGACGAAACGACTAAGGACCAGGCATCACCGCCTGGCGGGACCCTCAAGAGGCTCTTCCCCTCGAGGGCCTGAAGAGGAAACGAGGGCCTCAAGGGACCTCTCACCTCAGGGGACCCTCCCGAGGTGTCAGCTCGCCTCGAGGGAGCCCCGCAGGAATCTCTCCTCAGGCCTCCCCGCGCCTGAGGGGAAACGTCGCGGCCAAGGAAGCACGGCAAGATGCACGTGGCCTCTGCCACGCACATGTAGTGTCGCACGCACCCCCGTCGCTGTCCTTGGCGATAAAGTGGTCAACAAAGCAGCACTGCGTGCTGCGCAGCTGCCAGGACCTTCTACTCTGACGATAAAGCGGGTGGACAGCACAACCCTCCAAAGGAGGACGTCATCGTGGGCTCCACCTTAGAGACTGCCCTCCCTGCAGGCAGTACAGCGCGGTCGGCCGCCGGTCGGCCACCACGCCCACCTCTACCAGCAATGGACCGAGTCCATGGACGAATGGAGCACGGTGGACTCATACACCACCCTGCCACTGGCATGTGGGAACCACCTGGAAGGCCAAGCCGAAGGAGAAGGCCAGAGGCGCCTATAAAAGGGGAAAGACGTCCATCGTAGCGCGGGTCGGCTCTTGGCACAGTGCAACCCTTGTAAACCCTAGCTACACTTGTTAGGAAAGCCTTTGCCTTGAGGAGGAAGAAGACTATCGCTTCCCTCCCCAGGCAAGAACCGCCTCAAGGGGGCTTTCGGCAAGCTCCATTGTACTGTAACCTACTGAAGGAGATATGCCCTAGAGGCAATTAATAAAGTGTATTCTTTATCATATCTCGTTTGTTCATAATAGATTTTTGTGTTATGCTAGAACCATATTAAGCGGAAAAATTAATACGGGTGTTATACGTAAACAACCAGGTCCCTAGTAGCCTCTACTAAGACTAGTTTCGTTGCGCGATTGATGATCGAGGTTTCCCGGTCATGGGGCATGGCGCCGGTCGGCAATGGGAGTCATATCGTTGGAGAACGATGTGATGGACATACCCAGATTTGGAGGACGTAGTCGTTACGCCTTTGACCGTGAGATCAACTCTTATTGTTATTCCTGGAAGATACTTTGATCGCACCAAACGTCGTATCTTATATAGTATGACAATAACGGTGATACTTTTGGGTATCGGAAAGGAGTAGTTGAGACGAGGGGTCAGGAGCGGGATTTGCCAGTCCGCATAGCAGGATAGATACTCTCAGGCCCACTCGGTGAGATCATGTCTAATGAGCTTGCAAGCATGTAACTAGGTCACGGAGACATGAGATCATGGACGAGTAGAAGATGGCCTTGTCGGTAACGAGGTCGAGATTAGGTATGGAGATATCTATGGAACGACGCTCGGACATGCTAAGTATCGCTATGGCAAAAGGTTTAAGACTTTGCGTTCAGGTTTGATAGATGAAAGTCATTCGTTATATCACAGAGATTAATTCATGGGGTCCAGGCCTACGAGTTAGTCGTTGATCATAGAGGAGTCTTGGTCATACCTGTTATTATATCGAACCGCTAGGGTAACACACTTAAGGGGTTTCGACAAGACAACCGGAAAGGAAAGAGATCACCGGGAGCTTCCCGGCAGGGGTCCGATGGAGATCAGGCAGCGTAGAAAGAGTTTTCGGAGCTAGGAAAAATTATAAATATTATGTTTGATATTAATTAGTGTAAGTAATATGCAAATATGATTTTATACATTTATTTTCGAATTTATTTAGGATGATTTCCCTAAATGGGCCTTCTTGTCGAAAGAAAGCCCATTAGGGGGTTGAATCCCCTTGGGGATTCGGTGGGGGCCAGGAGGGGCCGACCCAAGTGGGCCAAGGGCCCACTAGGGGGCCGGCGCACCCTCCCATGCCGCACCAGGCATGTGGGGGTTAGTCCCACATTGCCTGGTTAGCAAGTTGGCTCCCCCCTGGGAGCCTATATAAGAAGGGGCACCCCTGGCCTTTTAATTCACCAATTAATTCCCAATTTCTCTCTCGATCTCGTTATTCTCTTGTCGGAGTCGCGCCGAGCAGAGGAGGGGGATCTCTTCCACCATAGCCCGCTGCCGCGCTGCTGGTGTTCCGGTCCAAGTCTTCCGCTCCTCGTCCTGGACTGGAGCTTCGGAGGTTGTCGTCTCGACCGTACGTGTGTGACGCGCTGCGAGGTGCTGCGCTAGCGGTACTCGGAGGTCTGCTTCCTCTACACGAGCTTGAGGTCGGCTATGTCGGTATTCATCGACATCGTTTGTGCGGGAACGTAATCCCCGCTTTTGGTCTACAAGGGTACGTATTCCGATCTCCGTTCGTACTACTATATCTGCATAGAATGATCTTGGCATGTTTTTAGGATATCGTTGGTAGGAAAATTTTCGTTTTCTGCACACGATCCCCTTCAGTGGTACCAGAGCCGATCTATCGCAGATATAGTTGTACGCTGTTAGAACCCATGTTCTGCACGGGGGCACCGTTCCTGTTATTTTCTACCCTCTAGCGTGCACTTGTGTCTTCCAGCGGCATTGAGTTGATGAAGCGGCCCTGACCGACTTTACGCTTACGATTACACGAGACTGGTTCCACTACTGACATACGGCTTGTACCGTATATGTGGCTGGCGGGTGTCAGTTTCTCTCTCTTTAGTTGGTCTACGCATTTTCAATGGAGGGCCCGAAAGGGATGCTTAAATATGCAATTATTGGATCGTTGTTGTGGTCATAAGGTTCGTAGGTATGAAGCGGTTCTATTTACAAAATCCCCAAGCCACGTAAAATATGCAAAAGATAAAGTAGAAGCGTCTAACTTTATTTTGCAGGGGCTATGTGATATGGTCAAGGTAGGTTTATTAAATTGTTTATAAACTGCGGGCGCGAAGAAGACCATGGCATAATGGACTATATCACATTGCATTACATTTGATGTTTTGTGTGCATCTTATATTGTGTGCTTGTATGTATAGTATATATTAGTTACACGGCGGTAGCTATATAAGATGATCCCTTCAAAATACCACTAGTGTTCTCCCTCCAACGCGCACCACCAAGAAAGTTCTACGTTATGAGGCAGGTCGTGATGATCGGGTGTCAGACATCTCGTTGTTCGCATACGGTGGGTGTAAGCCATGTTGCACAAGCGTCAGCGTGGAGGTCTTTGGTGGCGAGCCTAGCATATTCAGAAATATGGCCTCGGAACAGGAAGACCGAAAGGTCGAGCACGAGTCACAAAATTGGTGTGGCGGACTTTTGTCTACTCTTGAAGTTGTGCCGCCGGCTCTGATGATGAGGGGTGGTGCAATGGATGGGGGTCGTGTAATCGTTTAAACGACCAGGAGGGATGTTTGTTTGAGTGGGAGTTATGTTAGTTATTTTCTAAAATACTATAACTCAAAATTATTATGAACAAAGTCTTAAGTTGTTGCAAATTCCATTGTAGATGTCTCGCCCCTCGTTTAACATAGGTATGTTCCTTGAGAAACAAAAGCTTAAGACCAATGGGTCAAACTTCATGGCCTGGTTCCGCAACCTGAGGATCCTCCTCACTCCCCATAGGGTGGCCTACGTCATTGAGGCCGCCATAGGTGACCCTCCCGCAGATGATGCCTCTCAGGATGAGAAGAAGGTCTTCAAGACCAGATCGGAGTATTCTGCCTTTGTCCAGAGTGGCATGCTCTACGTCATGGAAGCCGACCTGCAGAAGCGCTTGGAGAAGATGAGCGCCTTCGAGATTATTTCTGATCTGAAGGCTGTCTTCGCGCCGCAGGCTAAGGCTGAGAGATATGAGACTTCTAAGCTTTACTTCTCAGCCAAGATGGAAGAGCATAGCAGTGTGAGCGAGCATGTAGTCAAGATGTCTGGCTACGTTCAACGCCTGAATGCTCTGGAATGCAAGATTCTCGATGTGCTGGCGATTGACAGGGTGCTGCAATCGTTGCCCCCTAGCTATAAAGGCTTCGTCATGAACTACAACATGCATGGCATGGCTAAGTCCCTAGGTGAAGTGTTCGTGATGCTCAAGACTGCTGAGGTAGAGATTAAGAAGGAGCACACGCTGTGGATTGTCAACAAGGCCGTTGATTTCAAGAAATCCGGTGGCAAGGGAAAGCAGAGCTGGAAGTCTAGGAGGGAAGGCAAGATAAGTGCCAAGCCCAAGACTAACAGATCTGGTCCCAGAGCTAGCGTGGAGTGCTTCTACTGCAAGGGGAAGGGTCACTGGAAGCGCAACTGCCCCAAGTACCTGGAGGATAGGAAGTTTGGCAAGACGGTCGACAAAGAGCAAGGTATATTTGATATACATGTTATAGATGTGTACCTTACATCCGCCCGGAGCAACACGAGGGTATTTGATACTGGTTCTGTTGCTCATATATGTAACTCTCAGGAGGAGTTACGGAATAGACGGCAGCTGGCGAAGTATGAGGTGACGATGCGCGTCGGCAACGGATCGAGAGTCGACGTTGTGGCTGTCGGCACGCTCCCTCTGCATCTACCATCGGGATTAGTTTTGGTTTTAAATAAGTGTTATTTTGTGCCATCCTTGAGTGTAAACATTATAAGTGAGTCTTGCCTGTTACAAGACGGTTATTCATTTAAATCAGTGTCAACCAATTGTGCTATTTATATGAATGATATCTTTTATGTTGATGCTCCCGAGAATAACGGTTTATTCTTCTTGAATCTCGATCGTAGTACTCACATCCATAACATAGAAGCCAAACGGATTAAGTGTAGTGATGATACCGCCATGTATTTGTGGCATTGCCGTCTTGGTCGTATTGGTGTAACGCGCATGAAGCAACTCCACTCCGATGGACTTTTGGACTCGTTGGATTTCGGATCCCTCGATACATGTGAACCATGCCTTATGGGCAAAATGACCAAGACACCGTTCAAAGGTTTCGTTGAACGGGCGTCGGATTTATTGGGGATCATACATACAGATGTGTGTGGACCGATGAGCGTTTCGACACGCAATGGTTATCGTTACTTCGTCACCTTCACTAATGAATTGAGTATATACGGTTATATCTATTTGATGAAACACAAGTCTGAAACTTTTGAGAAGTTCAAAGAATTCCAAAGTGAAGTTGAGAATCAGCTTAATAGGAAAATCAAGCACCTCCGATCCGATCGCGGTGGCGAGTACTTGAGTTTTGAGTTTGGCACACATCTGAAGAGTTGTGGCATAGTACCCCAACTTACGTCAGCCGGAACACCGCAGCGTAACGGCGTGTCTGAGCGACGTAATCGTACTCTACTGGATAGTGTTCTATCTATGATGTCTCTTACCGATTCGCCAGTGTCTTTCTGGGGTTATGCGTTAGAAACAACCGCATTCATTTTAAATAGGCCTCCGTCCAAATTCGTTGAAACGACACCGTATGAATTATGGTATGGCCAAAAACCTAAGTTATCGTTTCTGAAGGTTTGGGGTTGTGAGGCGTACATTAAGAAACTACAGCCCGACAAACTCGAACCGAAGTCGGAGAAAGTCATCTTTGTAGGATATCCGCGGGAAACCGTTGGGTACACCTTCTACAACCAAGCTGAGGGCAAAACTTTTGTCGCGAAGACCGGTACCTTTCTAGAGAAGGAGTTTCTCGCGAAAGGAGTAAGTGGGAGGAAGGTAGACCTCGATGAGATCGTTGATCCTGAACTCGAGATTCCGAGTGGCGCAACGGAAGCAATTTTGGAAACGTCCTCCGTGGAAGGAGTGGGAGAAACTGTCGAGGAAGGTATTCTACCCCGTAGGTCTGGTAGATCTCGGATCGCACCAGAATGGTATGGCAACATGGTTTGCACCGTCATGTTAGTCGAACAAGACGAACCTACGAACTACAAGGAGGCGATGGCGAGTCTAGAGTCCGAGAAATGGCTTGAAGCCATGAAATCCGAAATAGGATCCATGTATGATAACAAAGTGTGGACTTTGATGGATATTCCCGAAGGGCGCAAGGCCGTCGAGAATAATTGGATCTTTAAGAAGAAGACTGATGTTGATGGTAATGTGACCGTCTATAAAGCTCGGCTTGTCGCAAAGGGTTTCCGACAAGTTCATGGAATTGAATACAATGAAACCTTTTCACCGGTAGCGATGCTTAAGTCTAATCGGATTTTGTTAGCAGGAGCTGCCTATTATGATTATGAAATCTGGCAGATGGACGTCAAAAGAGCCTTCCTAAATGGAAACATTGAGGAAGAGTTGTACATGGTACAACCGGAAGGTTTTGTCGATCCAGGGAATGCTAACAAGGTGTGCAAGCTTCAGCGATCCATCTAAGGATTGAAGCAGGCATCTCGGAGCTGGAATCTTCGCTTTGATGAGGTAATCAAAGGTTTTGGATTTATCCAAAATTTGTAAGAGACCTGCATTTACAAGAAAATGAGTGGGAGTTCGGTTGTGTTCTTAGCACTGTATGTAGACGACATATTGCTGATTGGGAATGATGTGGAACTTCTGAATAGCGTGAAGGAATATTTGAACAGTAAATTTTCCATGAAGGACTTAGGAGAGGCTGCGTATGTTTTAGGCATAAAAATCTATCGTGATTAATCAAGGCGCCTATTAGCACTGAGTCAGAGTACTTATCTTGATAAAATACTGAAGCGTTTCGATATGGAGAAGGCAAAGAAGGGTTCTCTGCCGGTTATCAAGAATAAGATATTGCGGAAGGCACAGTGTCCGGTAACTGTAACAACCCGTTTGTAGCTTTCCAATTTGTTGTGCAATAAACTTGTTGAATCATCTCATCATTCCATAATTGGTTGCATTTAATTAATATTGTGTTCCTTTTTCTTTTTCCAAATTTATGTCTCTTATTTTGAATTCAAATGCTTTCAAATAAATTCATTTGAAGTTTCAAATTATTTATAAATATCCAAACTAGATATTAATATGACTAATTTGAAACCATTAAAAATTATTCAAAAGTTCTTTTTATGTCTCTTCTCTTATTTGTTTTACAAATACAAAAATCAGAAGGTTTAAAAGAAGAAAAATTAAAACTGGCCGAGCTGGGCCACCACGGCTCGATCCACCCCGGCCCACTCCCCTCTCCTCCTTCCTCGTACAGACAGAGGACGAGCTCCTTTACACGCTGGCTATGGAGCTCGCCCCCACTGCCCTCCGGCCCCCACTGCTCTCCTCTCCTCTACTTAATCGAGCCGCACCCCAGAGAAACCCTAACCCTAGCCTCGGTCGCACGGTGCGCCGCTGCCGCTCCTATTTTTCTTCTTCCCTGCCAACCACCCGAGCCCGCCGGAGCACCTCCGCCGTTCTGCTACTCCTCCGGCCTCCCCGAGCTCGTGCGACGGCTCCCCGACAAGCACTGTGAGCTGCGCGTCCTTTTCCCCCCGCTCTCCTTTTCGTTTTCGTGCTGGAATTGATGCTTTAGACCACGTTTTGCCGCCGGCCGCCATTGCCCGAAACGGCGACCACGGGCCCGAGCCATCGCCCCTTCGTTTCCCTTGTCGAGGACGGGAATCAACCCCCCGCACTCCCAGCTACGAGTCGCACACGGAGTCCACACCCACCGCCGCCGGAACGCCCGTAGTCGTACACTAGTTCGCCGCCGGCGCACCGTCTTCAGTTTCGTCAGAACCGGACGTCTTGCAGTTCGTCAGTTTTAGCAGTCGTGGATCGTGTTAAAACATATCTTTCGTGTTCGCTATCAACATCACCACCCGAGACCAAGTGGCTAGCAGCGCGTCCCGTTCCTCGCTCGGCCGCGCGCCGGACTTCAAAACTTCACCGTGCCGTGGTAGATTAAAAAGGCACTCTTTTTGCCTCACACCCACTGACACGCGGGCCCCGCGGGTCAGCGACCGCGGAGGCCAGCGCCGCGTGCACCCGCCTGCGTGGCACATGGGCCCGTCTGGCAGCCTCAACGTGGGTGCAGTTTTTAGGTGAGAAAAGTTTAGGGAGAACCCCCTGCGCCTGCTATTTGCATCGGAGCCCCTGGAACCCTTTTTTTTGCACAGGAATCCTTTCAGTTGTTTTTCCCATCACGAATAAGTCCTCGGTTTTTGCAGAAACAACCATACACTTCTTTTTGCAATAACTTTTAATATAAAACTCCAAATTAAATAAACTTTATATGTTTTCATATCAGAAAAATACAATAAACATTAATATCACATTCTTATGTCATTTTGCATCATTTATTTTAAATGCTTAGTTTAAATTAACAAATGCAATTAATTAATTAAATATGGAATATGTGGGGTAATAAATATATAATGCCCTAATTCCATTTAATATGCTCATATCTTTTACACCATGTCTTGCCATGTTAATAAATATTTAATTTGAATTGAAGTTAAATAATCTGCAATTAAATACTAAATGTGGAATGTGTTGGGCAATTAAGTAATTAATGTCTTTTCCATTTAAATTAATTAGATCACCATATCTGCTATAGATGTTAAGCAACATTTAATTTGTTGGCTACACAAATAAGTTACAACCTAATCTTTTGCCGGGATTTCAGCCCCACTTTAAATATGACCTAATCATCGCATACCCTATTGCACCATCATTTGATTGCGCATTTCTCTGTATTGATTATTGTTTCCTGTTGTCTGTGTTTGGCTCTCTTTGGGTAGACGACGACGTGTCTGCTGCGAGTACCTACGATACTGAGGTTCCAGCTGTCGTGCCAGGCCACGAGCTGCCAGGCAAGCTTCTGCTAACCGGTTACACGATTGTTTGGTTTTCATTCTTGCCTTTTGATCTATGCTATCCTAGTTATCGATTCTTGAACTGCGATCCCATCACATGTTTATCCTGCTGCCTATACAGCTATATCCCCACAACCCATAACCCCTTGCATGTTTATCTGTTGGCCTTTGCGAGTCATAGTGCATGCTTAGAATTGGTTGAGCGAGTCGTTCCCTTGTCTTTACTTTATATGCTGAGTATGATATATTGTTCTACTATAATAAACTGCTGTCTTATATTGGGGTTCTATAATTAAAAGATAAGGCACCAGGCAGAAGGCCTTGCGAGGTGCTTTGTTCTGCTCAGTGTCGACCTAGGAACTGAGATTTTGTCCTCGGATCCAATTTTGAGCGCACTAACCACTTGTGGGTGGCCCAATGGAGCCCCCCTCGACTTTGAACGGATCCTCAGCTCGTCCATGTGCCGCAAGTAGTTCGGGTTTTCCATTCGCTCATATGCATGTGCATGATGATGATGTTCGATGAGAGGTTACTTGATACGGGGGGTCATACAGGGGTGGTACGTTGCGTAGCGGACAGTTCCTACTGTGGTTTGAGCCGCATGGCGGCGTAGTCACAAACTAATGAGTCCACAATTGAGATTCGGCCGGACTCCTGACGCGGGTAACAACTCATATGGGTGGCACTTGGACTTGCTGTAGTGAAGGAATGAGTCGTGTTGAGAGGCCCTAATGTTTTTGACTGGGTTGATCATGCGAGTATGGGTACAGTGGTGCACCCCTGCAGGGTATAATCTTATCGATGAGCTTTGTCCATGGTTATGGACGACTTTGGTGATGATGCTGGCAAACAAGATCTAGACAACTTACATCTAATCATTGTTAATTAATGTGACTAGTAATATTGAATTACTTACACCCAAAATGGTAACTAAAATTGTTAACGTGTGAGTATTCCCGGATTGCTTCCTCATACTTGGTTGAGGGGGTTAATTCGAGAATGGGTTATGACTGGTGTTAGTTGTAGGTGGCTACTTATACGCTCTCTTATCTCTATCCAATTAGACGGAAGTTTTAGTGCGTTTCTCTAGGTTGCTTGTGCTGCTGCCGCCAAGTACACTTATCCCCATACTTTGGGAATCTATAGTTTTGTAACTTGTTAGCTTAAGCTTGTTCGATACGCTTTGGTGTATTGACCCGTTCGCGGGCTGTGGTTTTTCTGCAGTTGAGGATTCTTCGCTTGACCAGGTGGGTGGATACTACGTGGAGTTCGACGACGAGATCTACGACGAGTAGCTAGAGTTCCCCTGGGCTACTTCCTGGTGGACTGCGTGGATGGGCCTTTTTTTCCGTTTCGGCCTTGAGCCCTTTGCTTCTTGTCTGTACTCAGACTGGTTTGTTTCCGCTGCATGATGTAATGTTGGGACATGTGTCCTCTGATTGGTGCCATTCGATATATTTTGCTCCGTGAGAGCTTTTGGATATTATTTCCTTTCTTTGTGTCTTAGGTTTATTATGTGGTTTCAACTTGTTAAAAATCCGACTCGTATAGCATGTGTGTATGGTTGAAGTATACAAGTTGGAAGACTTTTTGGGTTCTTGCGTGCACAATCTGGAAACGTATGTGACGTTGGGATCGCCAAGAGCTGTCGGCCGATGATCCATTCCGAGCATGGCCTGCTTGTTTCCTGGGGTTGGTAACCCCAGTATGTTCTTGGTTGTGTGGCCCAACCGATACGTTTCGTTTGTGTAGCTTGAATTCAGGGTCTGACAGTAACGGAACTGGATAAGGCCGATATGACTAAACATCCTTATGCTTCAGCCATAGGATCGATCATGTATGCAATGTTGAGTACTAGACCGGATGTGTCATTAGCTCTAAGTTTGACAAGCCGGTTCCAGAGTAATCCTGGAATGCTGCATTGGATAGTTGTTAAGAGCATTCTTAAGTATCTCAATAATACAAAGGAAATGTTTCTTGTGTATGGTGGCTGCGATGAAGAATTTGGCGTAACGGGTTACGTAGATGCAAGTTTCTTCTCAGACCCCGATGACTCTAAGTGACAGACAGGTTATGTTTTCAAGGTGAATGGAGGCGCCGTGTGATGGAGAAGTGGCAAGAAACCCATAGTCGCACAATCTACAATGGAGTCGGAGTATATTGCTGCTTGCGAAGCCGCGAATGAAGCTGTGTGGCTGAGGAAGTTCGTCATCGAACTTGGAGTGTTCCCTAGCGTGCAAGACCCCGTGATCCTCTTCTGCGACAATGCGGGTGCCATTGCGAACGCCAAGGAGCCAAGGTCTCACTCCACCGCCAAACACATTCTCCGACACTTCCATGTGATACGTCAGTACGTACAAGGAGGCGATGTGAAGATTTGCAAAGTGCATACGGATCTTAATGTGGCAGATCCGCTGACGAAGCCTCCGCCGCTTGATAAGCATGAAAAGCACCAGTTAGCTATGGGTGTTAAGCTTTTACCAAGTTGTAATCTAGATTAATTTGTACTCTAGTGCAAGTGGGAGACTGAGGAGATATGCCCTAGAGGCAATTAATAAAGTGTATTCTTTATCATATCTCGTTTGTTCATAATAGGTTTTTGTGTCATGCTATAACCGTATTAAGCGGAAACATTAATACGAGTGTGATACGTAAACAACCAGGTCCCTAGTAGCCTCTACTAAGACTAGTTTTGTTGCGCGATTGATGATCGAGGTTTCCCGGTCATGGGGCATGGCGCCGGTCAGCAATGGGAGTCATATCGTTGGAGAACGATGTGATGGACATACCCAGATGTGGAGGACGTAGTCGTTACGCCTTTGATCGTGAGATCAACTCTTATTGTTATTCCTGGAAGATACTTTGATCGCACCAAACGTCGTATCTTATATAGTATGACAATAACGGTGATACTTTTGGGTATCGGAAAGGAGTACTTGAGACGAGGGGTCAAGAGCGGGATTTGCCAGTCCGCATAGCAGGATAGATACTCTCGGGCCCACTCGGTGAGATCATGTCTAATGAGCTTGCAAGCATGTGACTAGGTCACGGAGACATGAGATCATGGACGAGTAGAAGATGGCGTTGTCGGTAACGAGGTCGAGATTAGGTATGGAGATATCTATGGAACAACGCTCGGACATGCTAAGTACCGCTATGGCAAAAGGTTTAAGACTTTGCGTTCATGTTTGATAGATGAAAGTCATTCGTTATATCACATGGATTAATTCATGGGGTCCAGGCCTACGAGTTAGTCGTTGATCATAGAGGAGTCTTGGTCATACCTGTTATTATATCGAACCGCTAGGGTAACACACTTAAGGGGTTTCGACAAGACAACCGGAAAAGAAAGAGATCACCGGGAGCGTCCCGGGAGGGGTCCGATGGAGATCGGCAGTGCCGAAAGAGTTTTGGAGCTACGGAAAAAATATATATATTATGTTTGATATTAATTAGTGTAGATAAAATACAAATATGATTTTATATATTTATTTTCGAATTTATTTAGGCTGATTTCCCTAAATGGGCCTTCTGGTCGAAAGAAGGCCCAAGAGGGGGGAATCCCCTTGGGGATTCGGTGGGGGCCAGGAGGGGCTGACCCAAGTGGGCCAAGGGCGCACTAGGGGGCCGGCGCACCCTCCCATGCTGCACCAGGCATGTGGGGGTTAGTCCCACATTGCCTGGTTAGCAAGTTGGCTCCCCCCTGGGAGCCTATGTAAGAAGGGGCACCCCTGGACTTTTAATTCACCAATTAATTCCCAATTTCTCTCTCGATCTCGTGATTCCCTTGTCGGAGTCGCGTCGAGCAGAGGAGGGGGATATCTTCCACCATAGCCCGCTGCCGCGTTGCTGGTGTTCCGGTCCAAGTCTTCCGCTGCTCGCTGGACTGGAGCTTCGGAGGCCGTCGTCTCCACCGTACGTGTGTGACGCCCTGCGAGGTGCTGCGGTAGCGGTACTCGGAGGTCTGCTTTCTCTACACGACCTTGAGGTCAGCTACGTCGGTCTTCATTGACAATGTTTGTGCGGGAACGTAATCCCCGCTCTCGGTCTACAAGGGTACGTATTCCGATCTCCGTTCTTACTACTATATCTGCATAGAATAGATCTTGGCATGTTTTTAGGATATCGTTGGTAGGAAATTTTTTGTTTTCTGCACATGATCCCCTTTACCTACACCGTCTAATACAGACAAGCAGGAGTAGCGATTTTACCTCCCCACGAGGGACGTGAACCTGGGTAAAGGCTGGTGTCTCCCTTCGTGTGAGTGTGTGTGTCTTCTTCGGGTCCGGCGAGCAACGTCGCGGAGCCACTCGAGGGTCTAGACCTCCGTGTTCAATCCCCTTCACAAACTACACTTCAGGAAGTGACTACCCTCGGTTCTTTGGAGTCATAACCCGACAACAGTATCCTTCAAAGGAACTCCCATTATATCGGGATGACATTTCGTCAATTGACTGACATGGAACACATTATGGACAGCAGACAGAACTTCTATCAGTTCTAACTCATATGCCACTTTACCTTTGCGAGAAAGGATTTTGAATGGTCCAATGAATCGAGGTGCTAACTTTCCTTTGATTCCAAACCTATTTACACCCCGACGTGGTGACACTCTAAGATAAGCTCTATCACCCACCTTGTAGGTGACTTCTCTACGTTCGGAATCTGCGTAGCTTTTCTGGCATGACTGTGCTATCTTCAATCTATCTTTAATTAGTCTGACCTTATCTTCAGCATCCTGGATTATATCAGGTCCAAAGAAACTTCGTTCTCCTACACCACTCCACAACAATGGGGTTGTGCATTTCTTTCCATACAAGGCTTCAAACGGTGGCATCTCAATGCTAGCTTGGTAACTGTTATTGTAGGAGAACTCAGTGTAAGGTAGATTATCATCCCAGCTAGATGCATAATCGAGCGCACAAGCTCTTAACATATCCTCTAAAATCTTATTTACTCTTTCAGTCTGACCATCTGTTTGCGGGTGAAAAGCCGTACTGAATTCCAACCTGGTTCCCAGTGATTCATGCAACTGCTTCCAGAAATGACAAGTGCACTGGGTTCCTGTATCAGACACGATACTCTTAGGAACACCATGGAGGCACACAATTCTCTTCATGTAAATATCAGCTAACTTAGCACTTGTATAAGTGGTCTTTACGGGTATAAAGTGAGCTATTTTTATTAGACGGCAAACAATAACCCAAATAGAATCATAACCCGATTTGATCCTTGGTAATCCTGTGATGAAATCCATTCCAATAGAGTCCCACTTCCAGTCTGGCACTTTCAAAGGTTGTAATAGTCCTGCTGGTTTCTGATATTCTGCTTTTACCCGACTGCATACATCACACTTTGCGATATATTCTGCTATTTCCCTCTTCAGATTGTTCCAACAAAACCTGTCCTTCACATGCATATACATCTTGGTATTTCCCGGGTGAATGGAATAAGGTGTCTCATGGGCTTCTTGCAGAATCAACTTCCTAAGATCAGGGTCATTGGCCACACACACACGTTTTTCAAACCACAAGGTTCATTGCTCATCTTCATGGAATCCCTTTGCTTTTCCTGCTCTCAGATTGACTTTGATTTCTTCTATTTCCTTGTCTCCCTTCTGAGCTTCGCATATCTTGTCCATCAAGGTTGGTTGTACTACTAATGAGGCTACACAACCTTCTGGTACTACTTCCAGTCTGAGGTCCTTGAATGCCTTGCATAAATCCTCGGGTATTTCTCCTGCCGTGAGGCCATTCACATACACCTTACGACTCAGGGCATCTGCTACTACATTAGCCTTTCCAGGATGGTATTGGAGACTTAGATCATAATCTTTGATAAGTTCCAACCATCTCCTCTACCTCATGTTATATTCCTTCTGAGTGAAAATATACTTCAAACTTTTGTGATCAGTGAATACTTCACATCTATTTCCCATCAGATAGGGTCTCCAAGTCTTCAGGGCATGTACCACTGAGGCTAACTCAAGATCATGTGTAGGATAATTTGCTTCATGTTTCTTGAGCTGTCTAGAGGCATAAGATGCCACTCTGCCTTCCTGCATCAATACACTTCCCGGGCCTTGGCGTGAAGCATCACAGTACACTTGGAATTCTTTTTCTAAATCAGGTAAACATAGAATTGGGGCTAAAACTTAACGTTTCTTCAACTCCTGAAATATGGCTTCACATGCCTCAGTCCACTCAAACTTCTTCTCCCTCTTTAATAATTCGGTCAAGGCCTTGGCAGTCTTGGAAAAATTTTCAATGAATCTTCGATAGTATCCTGCTAGACCAAGAAAACTCCGTAATTCACCCACATTCTTTGGCGGCTCCCAATTAGTTACAGCTGAAACTTTTTCAGGATCCACCGCTATACCCTCCTTGACACCACATGGCCTAGAAATCCGACTTGTTCTAACCAAAACTCACATTTGCTGTATTTGGCATACAAATTATGTTCACGTAATCTCTGCAATACCAGACGCAAATGCTCTTCATGTTCCTTGTGGCTCTTTAAGTAGATTAAAATATCATCGATGAAAACTACCACAAACTTATCCAGAAAATCCATGAACACTTTATTCATCATATTCATGAAGTAGGCTGGAGCATTGGTTAATCCAAAGGGCATTAATGTGTACTCATAGGAGCCATATCTTGTAACAAATGCAGTCTTGGGTATATCCATTTATCTAACTTTCATTTGGAGGTACACTGATCGAAGATCGATCTTTGAGAAAACACAAGCACCTTCCAGTTGATCAAATAGTTCATTAATCTTGGGTAACGGGTACTTGTTTTTGATAGTTTGCTCATTTATATCCCTTTAGTCCATGACTAGCCTCTAGGTTTGATCTTTCTTTTTAACAAATAAGACTGGTGCTCCCCATGGCGATGAACTTGGACGAATAAATCCTTTCTGAATGTGTTCCTCCAGTTGCTTCTTGAGCTGTTTCAGTTCATCAACGGCCATAGGATATGGTCTTTTAGCTATTGGTCCAGTACCCGGTTTCAGTTCGATGAGGAACTCTACATCTCTATCGGGTGGCATTCCTGGTAGTTTTTCTGGAAAAACATCTGTGTATTCCTTGACAATAAGCACATCTCCAAGGCTAACCCCCTTAAGAGAATTTAGCATAACTTTCTTAAGTTCGAAAGTTGGTCTGAACTTTATCTTCTTTTTCTCTGGGGTGGTGAGGGTGCTTGCTCTATTTGCATAGTCTATGATTCCTTCAAAACGGGTCATCCAATCCATTCCGATGATAACATCCAAACCTTGGGTTTCTAGGATGACTAAGGCCATTGGAAAAATGTGCTTCATAATCTTTAAGTCTAACTGTCTACACCCAGAATTTACTATCATCTCTCCTCCAGGTGAGCTTACTCTAATAGGTTTTCCTAGGCTTTCCTCAGCTAGCCCATGTTTGTTTACAAAAGCTCTTGATATGAATGAATGCGATGCTCCAGTATCAAATAAGACTAATGCTGGAAAAGAATTGAGCATGAACGTACCAATCACAACATCAGGTTCATCATGTACTTCTTCCACATTGATGTGGTTCACTTGTCCCTTCTGGAAAGGATTGGGTTTGGAATTCTCGTCAGCCTTTCTCTCTGGGCAGTCATTTGCATAATGTCACGTCTTCTTGCACTTGAAGCAAGTAACATCAGCCAAGTCTTTCTTCCCTTCATAGTTAGGACGGTGATGCCAATTTCCATGATTATGGCCATGGTGATGGTTTCCCTTGAATCCTCCATTACTTCCATTGTATCCACCATTGTTTCCTTTGTATCCTCCATTGTTTCCTTTGTATCCTCCATTATGGTTATGACCATGATGTTTTTGGCCACTACCGTTGTTGGAGTGATTCCATGGTTTATGTCCACTGCCTTCAGAGGTGTGTTTTCTCTTGTGTGTTCCTTCTGAATGAACCTTACTTGCACTGAACTTCCTCTTCCTGTTCTCTTCCTTTCTTATGTTGTTGTCCAAAGTGATTGCTTGATCAAACAGAGCTTGATAGTTAGGAGCATAGGCCACAGACAAGGGTATCCTCAGTTCTCCCTTAAGACCATTGAGGAATTTTTCCTTCCTCTTAGCATCAGTATCAATGCCTTCTGGTGCATACCTTGATAGCATACATAAGTCATCCATATACTCCTTCAGAGTTCTACCTCCCTGCCTCAAGTTGCAAAATTCTTCTTTCTTCAGATTCATTATGCCAGAGGAAATGTGAGCATTGCAAAAACCCTCCTTGAAAGCATCCCAAGTCATGTCATCTAGAGGATGAATCACTTGATAAGTCTCCCACCACAGTGCAGCTGGTCCTTCCAACAGGTGTGCATTGAACCTCACCTTCTCTGCCTCAGAACACTCACAAGTCACTAAGTCCTTGTTGACTGAGCGAAGCCAGTCGTCAGCCACTATAGGTTCAGTAGCAAAGGAGAACTTATTAGGCCTAAGCCTTAGGAATCTAGCAAGTCTATCCACTAGAGGTGGTGGTGGTGGAGGTGGAGGATTGTGGTTGTTGTTATTGTTGGTTGCTGCAATGAACTGAGTCATAATAGTCATCAGCTGAGCTTGAGAGGCCATCAATTGCTGCATGGCATCATTGTTGTTGGGATCACGACTAGGAGGCATCTGTGGGGTTTTCAGCATGGATGAGTAAAAGATAGATAGAACTAGAGAAGGAAAATCCTACCCATGCACAAAACAACCAAGTCAAGCAATCAACATCCAATAAACAACTTAAAATTTTACTTCTTTAGCAATTCGAAAAAGGCATTCTAGGTAGATTAAATAAAACGACAAAGTCTGCAAACCAAAACAGTCTAACAGTGTCACACACAAGTTGGAGATCAATGTTTAAAAAAAAAACGACGAGCTAAACGAGAATAAAACATGGTGGTCCAACTACTAAGTCTAAACTTCATCCATGACATCTCCTTCATCTTCTTCGACCTCCTCGATGGTGATGCATTCCTTCATGAGGATCTGCTTGTAGTCGTTCACCTCCTTCTCTAAATCTTCATTCTTCTCCTGTAGCATTGTCTTCTCACGGCGCAGAGTCTCGATCGCTTCCTTCTCTAGGGCTTCGATCTTCTCTTGTAGCATCCTCTTCTCACGGCGTAGAGTCTCGATCAGATCTCTATCAGCTTCGAACTCGGCGTCGTTGCTCCTAATTTCATCCTTCAAGTTTTTTATCTCCTTGTTCTTGTCTCTAATTCTATTCTCTTGATTTTGGAACTTCTTCTCTTGAGCCCGGAATTTCTCCTCCTGAGCGTTGGCCACCTCTTCTTGGGCGTCAATCTTCTTTTGAGTTTCCTTGACTTGGGCCATTATTTCATCATTCTTCAGCAGCTCATTGCGCCTATCCTCTTCTAGTTGCCAGAGGTGAATTTCTAAGTCTTGAAGATAAAGGTGCAAGGGATCTGGTTTGTTTTTGTCTTCCTCATTTACAAGGTAGGGTATCCCATCTTCATCACGTTGGCCTAGGATAGAAAAGTAGTGGTCTTTTAACTCCCCATGGAATTGCCCACAAAGACGTCCTATTAGCTCCTGCGTGACGAGATTAAGTCCTTTCTCAAAGGAATCACTAATCGATTTGTACTGGATGTCTTCGGTCTTGGATTCAGTCTGGCGCCCGAGTTGTATGATGTGAACTCCCCATAAGCCATCCTTGTTGAAGTACTTCAGCGGACTTGCCTTGACGATGGGTGTTGGAAGCGTCGGTAGTTCCACCAACTCCAGAAGATATCTTCCAAAACGCATGTTCTTGAAGTACTCCGCGGTTTGATACATGAAGAACGACATCCTTAAGTTATAAGAGTAAACTTGTTAAAACAGAATACATAAGGTAAGAAGTACTAGTCATGATGTAATTAAGTACTTAGAGAAAATAAGGGTTCTATTCTACAAGGTGATCAACACTATTATCAACTCTTTGTAAATTGGATATTCACTATACTGAGAGAGACTGACACCCAGCCAGCCACTTATACTTGTGGAACATGTCTCATGTACGCGGACATGTAAGGTTAGTCTCCGGGCCGCTTCATCTCACTATGCCGCTAGGATCCAACATACTTCAAAGATGGTAATATTATGATAAAAAAGGGGCTTAACCAATCCTAAGGGCTCAAACCTACAGGCAACACTTTGCTCTGATACCATTTTGTAGCGCCCCATCTTTTATTAAAGAGGGAACACCTGTGTTAAGTGCTAGTCACTGGATCACTGCCAGCACCATAGTACAAAATATAAAGTATCATTGCAAAAGTATCAATTTACTACAACGAGATCCAAAAATAGCTAAGTATATCTTTATTACAAAGTGCATAGCCATGAAGGCTACCTAGAATATTCAGAGTTCACAACAAAAGCAAATAACAATGAGCCTCATCTTCAAGCATGCGCCACAGACAGACATTTTGGGTGTAGACTCGAGTCCAAACTTATTCATCATCTGAAGTACCTGCACATTTGAATATGCAGCCCTTGAAGGAGGTCAATACCACGAAGTATTGGCAAGTGACTATGGTGGATAATAAACGACAAGTCTAATTCTATATGCATATTTGGCTTGGTGGAGTTGTAGGCGATTTTTGCAGAAAGCAAGTTTTCTCCTATCTTTTGTAAAACACTTTTGTTTTCCGAAGACTTGGCACCAAGGGATGAAGCCCAAGTGCACCAACAATTCTTTCCTTGGTCAAATTTTTCTTCATGAAAACGGTGTTGAGATTCTTCCGTCAATCCTTGTACAGCTGCTCGAAATAGTCCATCACCGGGGACACGGCTAAGTACTCAGATTGTCGACTATGCAGAGGTTGTGCACTTTCACCTTTAGAGTCAATTAACCCAAACATCCTATACACGCGGAGTGCATTAAGGTAAGGAGAGAATTGAGACAAGAAGTTTCATAAAAAGAATTCAACCATACTAGCAAGATCCGTTCCACCTACCAACTCTACACAGGTTGAACTCTCACAACTTAATTGTTCTAGACAGAGCCCATTGTCAAAAAGGCTGCACGGGAAGCATCTAAACTTGGAGGGACTTAGTAATCTCTTTGTTCCTGGGTGGCCGTCCACAAGTGCACTTTTGGGTGACAACCACCATGCTCATGGCACTAAGTAGAATAGAAATTCATCCTAGGCAACGACAACCACAAGCATAGTCCCAAATCGCCACTCAACATAAACCATGCTAACCAATCCACCCAGGTGTGTATTTTAAGTTTAAGACTTATAAATATTTCCATAACATGGCATGTAAATAGTTTTATAGCATTGCTAAGCATCTAATAAAACTTTTAATTGGCTGCATGGTAAAGGGTAGCTACACACTACTAGGAATTTTGCAAAGCATATAGCTAACTTAGCATAATATAATAACACAAAATTTTCCTATCATGCATACTACTGAAATATTCTACTAATGCATATAGAAAAAATATTGGGTTGTTCATGAATGTCACTTGCCTTGGTAACAGGAGGAGCAAGCACAACAAGAATAGCAATCACAAGCAAGTCCTTCCTCCACTTCACAATCTAGCACAAGCAATACATAAAATAAATAAATACACACACATTACAACAATTAAAACACCAAACATAAACATTTATACATGCATGATGTGCTATGAGTAAAGAAAGACACACTTATTAACATTTTATACTTTCTGTTATTAAATGCATGAAATGCAATTTCCAGAAATTTCTTATTTTAATTATTAATTAAATATTAGAAAACAATATAACAAAACTAGAGTTCTACAACTACAACTTTAATTGTTTTATGAAAAGTTTTCAAATAAAACACATGTTGATCTTTCTGGATAGAGAACAATGATACAGATCTAAAACAATTAAATTTATTAGAAAAGCATTTTTATTATTTAAGTTATGAATATAAATAGTCGAAATACTATTCTGATAATTACACGATTCAAAAGTTATCAAAAAGTAAACAAAATGATGTAGAAATAAACTACACTAGCAGGGCTATCCGTGGATATAAAATTTATCAAATTTGGACTTACAGATCAAAAGATATGAATTTGACAAGTCTTACATATTTTCTGTTTTTATATACTAAATTCTGCCGAAAATAGAAAATGAGGGGCTACGTGGCGATGTGTGATTCTCCCGTACCTCTTCGCGCAGATCGTGATCGTTAACCGTCCGATCTAAACGAAATCAACACCCCAGATCTAATCTTCCTACTCCTAGCGACGGGTGGCGCCGGTGTGCCGGAATTTGCTCCGGCTGCGGCGGAGCCATCGCCGGCGTCTTGCTTTACGGCTAGCAGAACGAGAATGGAGAGGGATTTGATTACCGATCAATGCGAGGCGACGAGGCAAACTCGATGGCGAGGTAGAAGCTGTCGCAGTGGTCTGCTACCCCCCTGGTTAATCGCCGAGTAGAAAGGCGGACGGCGACGTCGGGTCGCAGACGGATGCGTCGATCTGGTGCACGAACCGAGACGGCAGCAAGTCCGTTAGATGCGCATGAGAAATAGAAGAAGCAGAGGGAGGTTAGAGAGGCGCGGGAGGGTTGCAATTTACCAGTGCACGAAGATTGGCGGCGGCGGGAATGGTGAGACGTCGAGCTCGCGACGGGCAGCCTGGAGGCGATTGTGTTAGGGTTTTCTGGGAAAAAGGGAGGCGGCGATGCGGGGTATAAGTAGGGGCGCTCCCGTGGAAAAAAATTGCGGTAAACTCACGTTGATTTGATCTGATTTCGGATCGATCTCCCGACGGGAATCGCGGATGGAGGTTGAAGATCCACCTGACAAGTGGATCCCACCTGTCAGCGAGGGAGAGAGAGAGAGAGAAGAGGGCTGCCGCTGGTTTGCTGGACTGACGGGCCGAGACAGCACGCGCGCGGTAAATAGCACTGGGCCGGCTCGTTTCTCCTTTTCCTATTTTCTCTTATCAAATTAATTTCTGTTTTCAAAATTGATTTCAAAAATGATTTTTAAACTTATTCAAAACATTTCAGAAAAATCATAAAAATATATTTTTGGAAAGGTTATTAAAATTAGAACTGTTTAGATGTATCTTGATAAATAAATAACCAAATAAATAAGGAATATTATAAGGAGTTCAATTTCACCTCTTTTATGGCAAAATTATTCAAACTAATAAATAACTTTAAATTATTCATTATGTGATTTAGATGCAATGTCTTTATGATGAATGATGCATGTATGCAAGGTTTAAATTTTTGTGAATTTTGGATGTTACAGCAAAGGAGGAGGCGTGCATCCTCGTGTTCTGGCTCGGTGCGTCGTGCACGTCACGGCCGTGGCGCAGTCGTCTACGGCGCCGATGAAAAACGGCGTCGGAGGGCAAAAACTGGAGGGGGGAAAGGGATGGGGAGCTGCGGCTCACTGGGGTGGAGCTGATGGCGCGAGGAGGGAGGCCGGGGAGCACGGAGGCGACCGGGCGGTGCTGGCGGGTGCGCGGCCGGCGTTGGGGACGGTGTGGGTGCGGAGTTCCTGTCGCGGCTCCGAAGACGTCGAGGAAGGAGTGGACGTAGCCACGCGTGTCCTGGCCCGAGGAGAACGGAGAAGGACGTCACGGGTGCGCCGGCGTCGAGCTCGGAGGTGCGGGCATCATGGCGACGACGGGCGCTAGGGGAAGGAGCAGGCGGCGGCGGGGGAAAAGGGAGAAAGAAGTCCTAGGGTTTGGGGGCGCGCTGCGAATGCGGCTTAAGGAGAGGGGTACATGCTAGGTAGCCGTGGGGGCAGCTTGCCAGGGAGCCATGGCGCCATGGCCTCGCTGGAAAGTGCAGCGCCCCCGTACGGAGGAAGGGGATGCACTGGTGGGCTGGGGTGTTGGGCCTAGGTTGGGCCAGCTTGGCCCAACTCGGCGAGGCTTCTATTTTTCCTGTTTTTCTTTTGTTTATTATTTTCTGTTTTTTTGCATTTAAAACAAAATAGAAAAGAATTATGAGAGAAAACTTTTAGACAATTTTAGTAGTTTCAAAATAGCCAAATTAATTTATTGGTAATATTAGTTGTCAAGATTTGAAACTTCATTTTTTATTTAATTGAACAAGCATTTGAATTTAAATAAGGGATTTGAATTTGTGAAACAACTTATTTATTTGAAATGCAATTCAAAATAAAAGATGCCATGATGTTACACTTTATTACACAACAAACATATATTTTAGGAAAGCATTACATTTGGGATGTTACAACACCTCTCCCGGGACGTTTCTAGTGATCTCTTTCCTTTCTGGTTGTCTTGTCGAAACCCCTTAAGTGTGTTACCCTAGCGTTTCGATATAATACCAGGTATGATCGAGACTCCTCTCAGATCAACGACTAACTCGTAGGCCTGTACACCATGAATTAATCCCTGTGATATAACGAATGACTTTCATCTATCAAACCTGAACGTAAAGTCTTAAACCTTTTGCCATAGCGATACTTAGCGAGTACGAGTATCGTTCATAGATATCTCCATACCTAGCTGACCTTGTTAACGACAACGCTATCTTCTGCTCGTCTATGATTTCTTGTCTCTGTGACCTAGTCACATGCTAACAAGCTCATTAGACATAATCTCACCGAGTGGGCCCTAGAGTATCTATCCTGCTATGCGGATTGGCAAATCCCGCTCTTGACCCCACGTCTCAACTACTCCCTTCCGATACCCAAAAGTATCACCATTATTGTCATACTATATAAGATATGATGTTTGGTGCAATCAAAGTGTCTTCCAGGAATAACAATACGAGTTGATCTCACGGTCGAAGGCGTAATGACTACGTCCTACAAATATTGGTATGTCCATCACATTGTTCAACCAATGATATGACTTCCATTGCCGACCGACGCCATGCCCTACGATCAGAAAACCTCGATCATCGATCGTGCAACGAAACTAGTCTTAAAAGAGGCTACTAGGGACCTGGTTGTTTACGCATCACACCCGTATTAATGTTTCCGCTTAATACGGTTATAGCATGACACAAAAACGTATTATGAACAAACGAGATATGATAAAGAAATACACTTTATTAATTGCCTCTAGGGCATATCTCCTTCAGTCTCCCACTTGCACTAGAGTACAAATTAATCTAGATTACAACTTGGAAAAAGCTTAACACCCATAGCTACTTGGTGTGTTTCATGCTTGTCAAGCGGAAGAGGTTTCCTCAGAGGATCTGCCACATTCAGATCAGTATGCACTTTGCAAATCTTCACTTCACCTCCTTGTACGTACCGTATCACATGCAAGTGTCGGAGAATGTGTTTGGTGGTGGAGTGAGACCTTGGCTCCTTGGCGTTAACAATGGCACCCGTATTGTCGCAGAAGAGGATCACGGGGTCTTGCGCGCTCGTGAACACTCCAAGTTCAATGATGAACTTCCTCAGCCACACAACTTCATTTGCGGCTTCGCAAGCAGCAATATACTCTGACTCCATTGTAGACTGCGCGACGATGGGTTGCTTCCCACTTCTCCAGCACACGGCGCCTCCATTCACCTTGAATACATAACTTGTTTGTGACTTAGAGTCATCGGGGTCTGAGCAGAAACTTGCATCAACGTAACCTGTTACGCCAAGTTCTTCATCACAGCCACCATAGACAAGGAATGTTTTCTTTGTCTTATTGAAATACTTAAGAATGCTCTTAACAACAATCCAATGCGCCATTCCTGGATTACTCTGGAAATGGCTTTTCAAACTTAGAGCCAATGCCACATCAAGTATAGTACTTAACATTGCATACATAATCGATCGTATGGCTGAAGCATAAGGATGTTTAGTCATTTCGGCCTTACCCTGCTCCGTTACCGGACACTGTGCCTTTCGCAATGTTTTTTCTTAATAACAGGCAGAGAACCCTTCTTTGCCTCCATACCGAAACGCTTGAGTATTTTATCAAGATAAGTACTCTGACTCAACTCTAACAGACGTCTTGATCTATCACAGTAGATTTTAATGCCTAAGACATATGCAACTTCTCCTAAGTCCTTCATGGAAAATTTACTGTTTAAATAATTCTTCACGCTTTTCAGAAGTTCCACATCATTCCCAATCAACAATATGTCATCTACATATAGTGCTAAGAACACAACCGAGCTCCCACTCATTTTCTTGTAAATGCAGGTCTCTTCTAAATTTTGGACAAATCCAAAACCTTTGATCACCTCATCAAAGCGAAGATTCCAGCTCCGAGATGCTTGCTTCAATCCACAGATGGAGCGCTGAAGCTTGCATACCTTGCTAGCATTTTCTGGATCGACAAAACCTTCCGGTTGTACCATGTACAACTCTTCCTCAATGTTTCCATGTAGGAAGGCAGTTTTGACATCCATCTGCCATATTTCATAATCGTAATATGCAGCAACTGCAAACAAAATCTGAATAGACTTTAGCATCGCTACCGGTGAGAAAGTTTCATCGTAGTCAATCCCATGAACTTGTCGGACACCTTTTCGAAAAGCCGAGCTTTATAGATGGTCACATTACCATCACATCAGTATTCTTCTTAAAGATCCATTTATTCCCGACGGCCTTGCGCCCTTCGGGAATATCCATCAAAGTCCACACTTTGTTATCATACATGGATCTTATTTCGGATTCCATGGCTTCTAGCCATTTCTCGGACTCTAGTCTCGCCATTGCCTCCTTGTAGTTCGTTGGGTCGTCTTGTTCCATTAACATGACGGTGCAAACCATGTTGCCATACCATTCCGGTGCGATACGAGATCTACCAGACTTACGAGGTAGAATACTTTCCTCGATAGTTTCTCCCGCTCCATCTATGGAGGACGTTTCCAGAACAGCTTCTGTTGCGTTACTTGGAATTTCGAGTTGAGGATCAACGATCTCATCGAGGTCTACCTTCCTCCCACTTACTCCTTTCGCGAAAAACTCCTTCTCTAGGAAGGTACCGGTCTTCGCGACAAACGTTTGGCCCTCAGCTTGGTTCTAGAAGGTGTATCCTACGGTTTCCCGCGGATATCCTACAAATACGACTTTCTCCGACTTCGGTTCGAGTTTGTCAGGCTGTAGTTTCTTAACATACGCCTCACAACCCCAAACCTTCAGAAACGATAACTTAGGCTTCTTGCCATACCATTACTCATACGGCGTTGTTTCTACGTATTTGGACGGAGCCCTATTTAAAATGAATGTGGCTGTTTCTAACGCATAACCCCAGAAGGATACAGGAAAATCGGTAAGAGACATCATAGACCGGACACTATCCAGTAGAGTACTATTACGTCGCTCTGACACGCCGTTACGTTGCGGTGTTCCAGCAGGCGTATGTTGCGGTACGATGCCACAACTCTCCAGATGTGTGCCAAACTCAAAACTCAAATACTCGCCACCACGATCGGATCGGAGGTGCTTGATTTTTTTGTTAAGCTGATTTTCAACTTCACTTTGAAATTTATTGAACTTTTCAAATGTTTCAGAATTGTGTTTCATCAAATAGATATAACTTTATCGACTCAAGTCATCAGTGAAGGTGACGAAGTAACGATAACCATTGCGTGTCGGCATGCTCATTGGTCCACACACATCTGTATGTATGACTCCCAACTCGTCCGACGCCCGTTCAACAAAAACTTTGAACGGTGTCTTGGTCATTTTGCCCATAAGGCATGGTTCGCATGTATCGAGGGATCCAAAATCCAACGAGTCCAAAAATCCATCTGCGTGGAGTTTCTTCATGCGCTTTACACCAATATGACCGAGACGGCAATGCCACATATACATGGCGGTATCATCACTACACTTAATCCTCTTGGCATCTATGTTATGGATGTGAGTACTACGATCGAGATTCAACAAGAATAAACCATTACTCTCGGGAGCATCAACATAAAAGATATCATTCATTGAAATATCACAACTGATTGATACTGATTTAAATGAATAACCGTCTTGTATCAAGCAAGACCCACTGATAATGTTTACACTCAAGGATGGTACAAAATAACACTTATTTAAAACCAAAACTAATCCCGATGGTATATGTAGAGGGAGTGTGCCGACGGCCACCACGTCGACTCTCGATCCGTTGCCGACGCGCATCGTCACCTCATCCTTAGCCAAGCGCCTCTTATTCCACAACTCCTCCTGAGAGTTACAAATATGAGCAACAGGACCACTATCAAATACCAAGTGTTGCTACTGGCAGATGTAAGGTAGACATCTATAACATGTATACCAAATATACCTTGCTCTTTGTCGACTATCTTTCCAGCTCTCCTGTCCTCCAGGTACTTGGGGCAGTTGCGCTTTCAGTGACCTTTTCCCTTGAAGTAGAAGCACTCCACGCCAGCTTTGGGACAAGATTTTGGAGTCTTGGGCTTGGCAACCAATTTGCCTTCCCTCCTGGACTTCCAGCTCTTCTTTCCCTTGCCACCGGATTTCTTGAAATCGACGGTCTTGTTGACCATCAACAGCGTGTGCTCCTTCTTGATTTCCACCCCAGCAGTCTTGAGCATCACGAACACTTCACACAGGGACTTAGCCATGCCCTGCATGTTGTAGTTCATGACGAAGCCTTTATAGCTAGGGGGCAACGATTGCAGCACCCTATCAATCGCCAGCTCATCGGGAATCTTGCATTCCAGAGCATTCAGGCGTTGAACGTAGACAGACATCTTGACAACATGCTCGCTCACACTGCTATGCTCCTCCATTTTGGCCGAGAAGAAAAGCTCAGAAGCTTCATATCTCTCAGCCTTAGCCTGCAGTGCAAAGACAACTTTTAGATCGGAAATTATCTCAAAGGCGCTCATCTTCTCAAAGCGCTTCTGCAGATCGGCTTCCATGGCGTAGAGCATGCCACTCTGGACAAAGGCGGAATCCTCCGATTTGGTCTGGAAGACCTTCTTGTCATCATCAGAGGCGTCTTCTACGGGAGGGTCTCCTATGTCGGCTTCAATGACGTAAGCCACCCTATGGGGAGTTAGGAGGATCCTCAGGTTGCGGAACCAGGCCATGAAGTTTGACCCATTGGTCTTAAGATTTTCTTTCGCAAGGAACAAACCTAGGTTAAACGAGGGGCGAGACATCTACAATGGAATTTAAGCGATTCCTCCTGGTCGTTTAAGCGATTACACGACCCCCATCCATTGCACAACCCCTCATCGTCAGAGCCGGCCACACAACTTCAAGGGTAGGCAATTGTCAATCAGAACAATTCTGTGACTCATGCTCGACCTTTCGGCCTCCGTGTTCCGAGGCCATATCTGCATATGCTAGGCTCGCCACTATAACCTCTACGTAACGCTTGTGCAACATGGCTTACACCCAAAGTATGTGAACGACGATATGTATGACACCCAATCGTCACGACCTGCCTCATAACGTAGAACTTTCTTGGTGGTGCTTGTTGGAGGAAGAACACTAGTGGTATTTTTGAAGGGATCATCTTATATATAATTACCGCCACGTAACTAATATATACTAATATATATAATCACACAATATAAGATGCACACAATAACATCAAATGTAAGGTGATGTGATATATTCCATTGCGCCATGGTCTTCTTGGCACCTGCAGTTTATAAACAATTTAATAAACCTAACTTGTCCATATCACATAGCCCCTGCCAAATAAAGTCAGACGCTTCTACTTTATCTTTTTGCATATTTTACGTGGTTGGGGCTTTCATAACAAGAACCGCTTCTTACCTAGGAACTTATGACCACAACAACGATCCAATAATTGCATATTTAAGCATCCCTTTTGGGCCCTCCATTGACAATGCAAGACCAACTAAAGAGAGAGAGAGAGACACCCGCCAGCCACAGATACAGTACAAGCCGTATGTCAGTAGTGGAACCAGTCTCGCGTAAGCGTACGCGTAAAGTCGGTCCAGGCCGCTTCATCAACTCGATGCCGCTGGAATCACAAGTGCACGCTAGAGGGTAGCAAATAACAGGAACGGTGCCCCCGTGCATAACACGGGTTCTATCAGTGTACCGCTATATCTACGATAGATCGGCTCTGATACCACTGACGGGGATAGTAGGCGGAAAACAAAAAATTTCCTAACAACAATATCCTTAAAACATTCCAAGATCTATTCTCTGCATATATATTAGTACAAACGGAGATCAGAATACATACCCTTGTAGACCGAAAACGGGATTACGTTCCTGCACGAACGTTGACGATGAAGACCGACGAAGCCGACCTCAAGGTCGTGAATAGGAAGTAGACCTCCCAGTACCGCTAGCGCAGCACCTTGCAGGGCGTTACACACGTACGGTGGAGACGACGGCCTCCGAAGCTCCAGTCCAGGACGAGCTGCGGAAGACTTGGACTGGAACACCAGCAGCGCGGCAGCGAACTATGATGGAGAGATCTCCCTCTGAACTTGGCGCAACTCCGACAAAGGGAATCACGAAATCGAGAGAGAATTGGGGAATTAATTGGTGAATTAAAAGGCTAGGGGTGCCCCTTCTTATATAGCCTCCCGGGGGGAGCCAACGGCATGGCTGGGTGCGCCCGCCCCATGGTGGGGCCCACCTAGGTCGCCCCCAAGCCCCCCACAGAATTCCCCTAGGGAATTTTCCCCTCTTGGGCCTTCTTTCGACCAGAAGGCCCATTTATGGAAATCAGCCTAAATAAATTCGAAAATAAATAAATAAAATCATATTTAGACATTATTTACACTAATTAATATCAATCATATTATATATAATTTATTCTAGCTCCGAAAACTATTTCGTCGCTGCCTGATCTCCATCAGACCTCTCCCGGGACGTTTCTGGTGATCTCTTTCCTTTCTGGTTGTCTTGTCGATACCCCTTAAGTGTGTTACCCTAGAGGTTCGATATAATAACAGGTATGATCGAGACTCCTCTCTGATCAACGACTAACTTGTAGACCTGGACCCCATGAATTAATCCTTGTGATATAACGAATGAATTTATCTATCAAACCTGAACGTAAAGTCTTAAACCTTTCCATACTGATACTTAGCGAGTCCAAGTATCGTTCATAGATATCTCCATACCTAGGAGACCTCGTTACCGACAACGCTATCTTCTACTCGTCTATGATTTCATGTCTCCGTGACGTAGTCACATGCTTGCAAACTCATTAGACATAATCTCACCGAGTGGGCCCTAGAGTATCTATCCTGCTATGCGGATTGGCACATCCCGCTCTTGACCCCTCTTCTCAACTACTCCCTTCCGATACCCAAAAGTATCACCGTTATTGTCATACTATATAAGATACGACGTTTGGTGCGATCAAAATATCTTCCAGGAACAACAATAAGAGTTGATCTCACGGTCGAAGGCGTAATGACAACGTCCTACAAATATGGGTATGTCCATCACATCGTTCAACAAACGATTTGACTTCCATTGCCGACCGGCGCCTTGCCCTATGATCAGAAAACGTCAATCATCGAGCGCGCAACAAAACTAGTCTTAGTAGAGGCTACTAGGGACCTGGTTGTTTACGCATCACACCCGTATTAATGTTTCCGCTTAATACGGTTTTGCATGACACAAAAACGTATTATGAACAAACGAGATATGATAAAGAAATACACTTTATTAATTGCCTCTAGGGTATATCTCCTTCAACTGTTGGCGGACCCGCGGTGGTGCCCAGATGCAAAGAAAAGAGGCCTAGTCCTCGGGTTCATGCTCGAGCTCGACAATGGCGGACGGGAACCGGAGGGGCGTGGACGAATCCGACGAATTCAACACAGATTCGAGAAGGGGAGAGG
This sequence comes from Poa annua, assembly GCA_026929855.1. Lineage (NCBI taxonomy): Eukaryota > Viridiplantae > Streptophyta > Magnoliopsida > Poales > Poaceae > Poa > Poa annua. The sequence goes on from CM049426.1 coordinate 161,222,123, forward strand.
GGAAACGGAGAGGAAGCTCACTGTGAGGGTGTCGCAGGATTCGTCGTTGCTCGGGGAGGACCGACGACGTCGAATTCCGGCGGCGGCTCTTCGGCCGTAAGGGAGAAGGGACGAGAGCGACGGCCTGAGAAGCTCTCGGCTCGATTCCTTCGGCATGGGGGACGACGACGACGAGGAGGCGCAGCTTTGGGGCTCCTTCACGCGTCTTCAACAACGGCGTAGCAGCGGCGTGACGGCGAGGTGCCCTCGGTGGGATGGTGGCGGTGGAGGGAATCAGAGCGAAGAAGGGGAAGAAGAGAGGAGCTATGTTTAGGGTTGGGGGAGGCGCTGGAGCGGCTTTAAGGGAGGGGGAGCAGGTTAGGCAGTGGGGGCTCCATTGCTGCCTCGCTGTAAAGCGACGAAGACGACAGTGGAGGAGATGGGCTGGGCTCGCGTTGGGCTGGACTGGCCCAACTCGGGCAGGAGAGAGTTTTTTTCTCTGTTTTTTTTTATATTGTTCGTTTTATTCTTTTCCTGGTTTGTATTTTGAAGAAGAAAAGAAAAGAATAAGATGTAGAAATTTTTGACAAATATTCATAGTTTCAAAATAGACAATTTGATACACTAGTTTGAGTATTTGGAAAATATTTGAAACAACACATTTTAATTTATTTGAATTGCATTTAAATTGAAAAGTGTAATTTTAATTTGAATGCAACAATTTAAATAAAAGAGGTGACAAATGCATGATGACTTGATGACGCAAAAAGAAAATAAACAAACTAATTGGAGAAATTCCGGGGCGTTACACTTAGCGACAAGACGTCTGGTCTAACTTAGAGCATCTCTAACAACTGCCCTAGTTTAGCATCCTATCATTTTCAACGCGCGCGCGCCCAACTGCCATCCTGAAATCAGATTTTCCTCGCGCCTCTCCTGCCGCCGCCGCTCCCACGAGAAAATCCTCTGCCGCCGCCACGCATCCGGCCCTCCCCGACCACGCCGCCTCCCCCAATCTCCGCTCCGCCCCCCACCCCACCCGCCGCTGCCCTAAATCGCCGCTCGGGCTCGTTCTTCGCCGCCAACAACCCTAGATCGCGTCGCCGTCCCCGCACTCTGCGGCGTCCCTGAGCTCCGCACCGATCCTTCCCGACCTCCGCAGCTCCATCACCGACCTCCCCAACCTCTGCACGGGCTCGCTTTACCCCTACCTCGCTCCGGCCCCCGACCGTATGCGCCGCCATGCCACCAAAGAAGACGAAGGCCGTCTCCGGCTTCAAGGGCGTGCGGGCGAGGCCGAGCAGCTGCTGCAGCGCCGAGCTATAGCACGAGGGCATGCGCTACTACCTTGGCACCTACGACAGCACGGATAAGGCGTCTCGGGCGTACGATGTCGCCGTGTGGCGTCTCGGCGTTCCATGGGAGCGGTTCAACGATTCACGCATCACTTGCCTGCAGGACGCCATCTTTGTCATACCTCTGATGCAGTCAAAGGTGAAGACCCGCTTGGTGAAGAAGAAGGAGGAGCCGGCGAGGGTGCTCGAGACCGACGAAGAGTCGATGGCTCCGTTCGCACGGGAGCATCCCGAGTATGAGCAGGAGTTCTTCTGGAAGCGCGAATGTAGCGTACCTGCACTTAAAATGAGGCAGATACATGTGTATAGTGCAAATCCCTGGATCGATTCGTTTGCACACACAGTTTACGATGTAATATCACAACAAAGTATCAATTTTATTACATAATGATCCAGACTTGGAAAATATTCTTTTACAACTTGCATAGCATAAAGCTAGCACATAAAGAGTAAACAGCGGAAATACAATAGCAGCGAGTCTCCATCAACTTCAAGTTGCCACAGGCGAAAACATGTTGGTTGCAGACTCGAAACCTTTAAATGAAACCTCACTCGTAATCTGATCAATCTGCAATAAGAAAAATATTGAAACAACGTGGGTCAGATTCCATTAAAAATGGAGTCTTGCAAGTGACACTATGGTGGACACTTTGTGGAATAACTCTAATAACCTATATGCATATTTGGCTGGTGGAGTTCAAGGCTATTTTGCATAAAGCCAATTTTTCCTAACTCTTTTGAAAACACTTTTCTTCATTTCGAGACATTCGTGGCATGAAATCCACTGTCTCAAATTACCCTTGTTCACCCATCAAGTTTTAACTTAGAAATTGGAATGGTGGAATCCTCCGTTGATGTCCGTGATCAGCTCATCAAATTGTCCGTACCGGGGACACGGCTAAGTACTTAGTTTTACACTCTGTAGAGGTTGTGCACGTTCACCATTGTACCCATTCAACCCAAACTATCCTTTACACACTAATAGTGATAAGGAAAAGGAGAAGAATGAGTCGAGATCTTTCAGAAGCATTTTCCCTCCCACTCTGGCTTGACCCGTTCCACCTAACACCCTCTACATCTGCTTGTCAAGCCGGGGAGAGTCCACGCAACTTAGTTGATCAAGCCAGAGCCCATATGGCAATGGCGGCACTGGAAGCAATCGTCACTCGGAGTTCTTCAGATTCCTCTGTTCCCTGGGTGGCCATCCACAAGTGCACGTACTCCAGGAACCATAGACATGGGCCTGAGTAGCCACTCAACTCGACTCCATACAACCAATCCACCCAGGAGGTTGTTTCATAACTTAGTAGAATTTAGATTTTCACAAAAACAACATTTGCATAGCATCAAATAATTCCACAAAGCATTGCATAGGAACCTAGACACAGGAATAAGGAATTTCTATACAGGTTTAGCATAGCAATACTATCCTACACATGCTTATATAAAAATACACTAAGTAATGCATATAGAAAATAGTAGGAAGTTTATGAGGTGTGCCACTTGCCTTTGAATGATGTCTTTGCTCACAAACTCTTTTCAACGTAACTCGAGTCTCTCCGTTCAATCTAAACAATATAGACAAGCAACAATACAACAATCAACGTAAAACATAACTACACAATGAAAACACATACCTAATGAATAAACAAGTTTTATAAAACTTCTAAGGAAAATATGTTTATGCATGATGTGCAATATATTTCTAAGGACTAGAGATGCATGCCATGCCATGAAAAATCTTTTAAGTTAATGCAAGGAAAATATGTTGGTAAAAAATGACTAAGTACTAAGGTCATAGGTTGGACATAATACTTTCCTATAAATTATCTTGAATAAGCACTCTAATGGCTTAGCCATGATGTGCATCAATACTCAGAGAAAATACTAAGTCTATTCTTCAAGGTGATCATCAATTATTAACAACTCTTTGTAAATTGGATATTCACTATAGTGAGAGAGACAGACACCCGGCCAGCCACTTATGTTGTGGAATAGGTCTCATGTACGTGGACATGTAAGGTTAGTCTCCAGGCCGCTTCATCTCACTATGCCGCTAGGATCCAACAACTTCAAGATTGTACTTACATGATCAAAAATTGTTTATGTCTAAAGTGAAAGACAAGATTAGGAGAGAGGGAAAAGATAGAAAGAAGAGTGTGATTACTTCTCCTTGCTTCCTTTTCTTCTTGATGTGATTACTTCATTGCAATTTTGTAGACTTGGTGGCTTTGAAAACTTGATGGTGTTGATGGTCTCCAGGTTGGTCTTGAATATAACTTAGTCATCATAAGGGCCAAGAGAAGAAGGGAGAAAAGGGAGAGAGGAAAGCAAGACTTAGAAATTATTGCTGGTTGGTCTTCATGGACTTCTTCTTGCTTTTCTTTTAAGTGTTTTTACTCCTTGAAGATACTTCTGAAGTCTTGTTTTGGCTATGTCGTTCATTGGTCTTCTAGCTACATGTTGAAAATTCTAAGTGTCTAAGTGCATAGCACTTTACCAAATTATTAAGTTGAAAATAATCCTAACTTAGAGAAAATAAGTGAGAAGTTTTCCTATGAGGAGTAATACTATATAATAAAACAAGTTATGCATGAAATGCACTTTTTAATCATAAGAAACATCATACTAATTTTTGTGATATTTATAAAATATGCATGAGGCTATAAATGCAATTTAATTAATTTCTATTTTTTCAAAACATAATAAAAGGAAAACATATAGATTAAAGGTTTATGTGATTTAATTTTTATAACACAATTTTATAAATGGTGATAATAGACAGAGGTGATTTAATTAAATTTATTGCAATTGGATTTACTCAAAAATGATTTTTCTATCAAGAGTTATATCAAAATTATTCAAACTATTTAATTTAAACATACAAGTATTAAATCATCAAAATAATACTCAAAATTATTTTATAACAGAGGCATCATATTACACATACTCTAAGGTTTCCAAATCAATTTTATTTTCAAATTTTGAATTTATAGATTTAAAGTTATGATAAATATACTCAAATAATCCATTTGAAATTTGAATATTTTTAAGTAAGTAAAATTTGAATTATAACAGATCTAAAATATTCTACATGACAAGGGCTTTCCAAAAATATAAAGTTTGTTAAATTTGGACAAACCAATAAAAAGTTATAATAGATCTAAGATGTGGGGGCTTTTCTGTAAAATTGTCATTTTAATTTTATTCGGAAAATTGTTTTCCACGTTGGCGCTGACGCGGCGCTGACTGGGTCGCTGACGTGGATAAGTGGAACGATCTGGGACGTTGGATCTGGATCTGATGGTCAAATTCTGACCGTACCCATTCGTGCTAAAGATCTAATCTCGGCCGTTGAACACAGATCAGACGGCCAGGAGGAGATGACCATACCGTGGTATTGCTCCAGTGGCCGGCGAGGAAGGAGACGGTGGCGGCGAATCGGGCGCGGACGGGCACGGTGCTCCGGTGGTCGAATCGGCTCGGGGAGGCGACGAGAAGGTGCGGCGCGGCACAGCAAGGAAGATGGTGGCGACGGCGTCTACTCGGGCGGCCTGGAGTGGCGTGGAGGCGTCGGCGGAGCCACGGCTACTCCGGCGAGCTCGGTCTTGCACGGTTTCGTCGACTGGCTGCGGGAGGAAGCGAAACAAGAGGTCATACAGATGCGCACGAGGATGGCGAGGACAGAGGAGAGGACCAGAGGCTCGGGGTTCGGTCACCTGGCCAGAATCGAGAAGAAACGTAGGCGGCGGTCACGAACTCTGGCGAGGATTTGTGGCAGCCTGGGGGCGTAAAACAGAGAGGGAGGAGAGGGGAAAGACGGAGGAGCTCGAGGGCTACTTATAGGGCAGAGAGGCGTGTTGATTTGGGACGCTAATCACGCGAATTGAAGGAAGGAGGCGCCGGAGGTTTCGGGCGTGAAATTTGGCCAGAGGTTGAAGACGACCCTTCCCTGGCAGGTGGGTCCCGTCTGTTAGGGAATTTCCTTTTTCTTTTCTTTTTTTCTATTTTCTTTATAACTTTTGATTTAGGACTCCAAATGAAGTGAAACCAATTTCTATAAATTTGTAAAATTCATATCTATGCTTTAAAACATTAGTGGGCATGTGTTGAAAACTTTTTAAAATTAATATTTTTGAAATATTGATTATTTGCAAAATGAACACCTTATGTCAATTTTGAAATTTAGGGCTTAAATAAACTTATTTTTGGTTAAAATAGATTTATAAATTTCACAACACTTATATAAGTTAGAAACTTAATTTTTTAAAACTTATTCTCCAATATTAAAATATTGTTGGCTTTAGTACAATATTAAATAACATATTACAACTATTTGAAATGAAAAGGGAAATATGATGTATTCATTTTCAATTCAAAATAATTATTGCACCATTAAGTTTTATTTTATGATAAATCATTTGAAAACTCCCTATAGTACAGTAGGAAAACATTATATCTTTATTTCATTTCTTGTGTTAAATATATTCATGAAAATCATTTGGCAATTATACCTTGTTTTAAATAGTTTAAAAGAACACTTGTAAAATATTATTTTTATTAATGAATAGCTATGGCTAAGTGGTTGAAATCAAATACGTACAAAGAAATTTTTTATTACAAGAAAATGGTTTGAAGGTTAGTAAATCATTTATCAAATTACATATTGAGGTTTAAGAAATACAATGGATAATATAATGTTTAACTTGAACAACTTTTGAAAATAATAATTATTTGAGATATTTAAATTAATAATCAATTTATAAATTGCTATGAAGTCTTTTATGGTTGGTTTTATTATGCTTTTAATGTTTTATTTTAATCTAAAACAAAAGTTTTAAATTTTAGTGATTTTCAAACATTATAAAATGTTGGGATGTTACAGCAAACAGGAGAAGAAGAAGAAGAAGAAGAAGGTCGACGATGAGGCTGGACCGTCGACGGTGAACGTGATCGAGTTGAGCTCCTCCTCCTCCTTCGACTGGGACAAGCTCCTCCTCCTCCTTCGACTCCTTTGACTGGGACGATTAGAGTAGTATCGTAGTCTTTAGAAGTTGAATATAGTTCGAAAATGTTGTTCGTACTTTAAATTTGAGTTGAAACTATGGTTCCTAGTTTAAATTGTGTCCAAATTATGGTCATAGTTTAAATTGTGTTCGAATGTGCTTTCATTTGATGCAGATTGTTGCAACGATAGATGAGTACTTTCATTTGATGCAGATTGTTCTGTCTCTTTTGGTTGAAGTGCGGAACAGGTTCAAGATGCCACATGAAAAGCCGACTATCACTGAACCTGGTGCTCAAAAGAAAACGCGAATGTAATAGGCACGTCAATGTAATCTTTACTGAATAAGAGAAGCTGACACCATATGAAGATGCTACCATTTTAGTACCTACCACTACAAGTGAAATAAGAGTAGACTCCATATGAAGATGCTTCCATTTTTCTACCCTTTCTTGCAGTTGGCACTCGAGTTCCTCTCCCTGTGCTTCCAGATGTTCCAGGTAGAGGTGAGACGACAGAGGAGCCAGCTTCAGATATTTTCCTAGAAGTTCTAAATCTTGTAGATAGACTTCCTGCTGGCTAAGGTGGTTTATTACTACATGCTAGTGAATCTTCAGCTTTACTCTCTCTAGCAGCTTGAGGTGCTTGAGCTCGACTTGTTACAGCTGCTAGGGATGCAATGATCACATAATCAGGATCATAGTCATCCTCACTCAATTCCCAGACAACTTTCTCAAAGTCACCACCACTTATGATGTCTTGATCCTCCTGGTACTCAATGTACACATTAGCAACTTCACCAACACATGTGTAATCAGCCATGTATAAACACCCACTATCATCATTAAGAGGCACTATCCCATTGAAAAGACCTTATCCAGGAAGAAGAAAATAAAACTTCATAGACTCCTTAAGCAGCAAATGATCCTTGGCAAACCTTTTCACTTATAGCAGGGAAAGCTTGTCTCTCTCAATCTTTGAAACTGCATTGGAGCCTCCAACATAGTCTAAATTAGGACCAACACGGACCAACTTGCGTCCAAAGCGAAATCGCATATTCAAAACCTCACTTGGATCCATGAATTAATTAACTTAAACAAACACATAAAGCGCAAGAATATAAACAAACACACTGCGATCATCCCTTCATAGCATCCGCTAAACCCTAACCATAGTCTAAATACTGTACAAGACGTTACCTTCATTTCCAACGAGCCGGTCGCACCGCCACAATCACCGCAGCCTCCAAGATGAACCGCCGCTAGAGATGGAAAACATCAAATCGGCATGGCCTTGCCCTTATATCGACCGGGCGGCTCCGTAGGAGGTGGGGTTGGTCAAACGAATTGCGCGCGGGGGCTGGGCCGATCGAGCGGTTTTGGGCCATTAAGAATCAAATTAATTCGGGCCTTTAACAATTCACTTTCAAAGTATGCCAAATCAACCTCACTACTCGCTCTATAAACCCTAGCAGGCTAACGCCGTTGCTCGCCCCGCCTGTCCTCCATGGCATCGAACATGCTCTAACAACAGTAATGATGTCAAGCAACCAATTTGTTTGGTTTCTGCTGTCAAGGTTATCAGTTTGGTTTTTTGTTCAGTATTTTGCTTATTTTTTGATGTCAAGCAACCGTAATGCTGCATATCATCATCTGTGATGAACCAGTTTGGCAAAATTGGTCTATGTACTGCATGGTCTATATAATAAACCAGTTTACAAAATATAAGTAAGCAAATGATCTATGTAATATACTACATGATCATCAATGTATTGTCTCAATATATGAAATATTATTTCCTGGGTATATGTGTGGAATGATAAGCTCTAGGCACGAAGAACGTTCTCCTGGCACCGTCGATCCCGAGAGATCGCGCCAGGGTGCACCACGAAGTCTAGTGTGGATTCGCTCGGATCTTCTGCATGGTCTATAACAACATCAACTGTTGTTTTCACAATTCAATCAACACAAAATTGTACACTGGCAATATGAAAAAAAAAATAGTTCACAACAAATATTTATGCAAGACTGGGAAACCTCCCACGAGACTAAAACTCAACCATGCTAGTCATAAACATGTATCTCTAATAGTCATCCAACAATTTCATTCACAGGAACAAATTCGGCGATCTCCATAACTCTGGCTTTCACCTTTACAAGTCTGTTTTGAGGTGACATCACGATTCTGGCAACAATTTCAGTCTTGGATGCGTTAACAATGGTCTGCAATAATATTACACGGGTTAATAAGTGAACTGTTGACACATATTTACTACCGAAACCCTCACTAGTTTATCGATTCTGTTACTTCCATAACGGAAAGCAACCACCATAGCAGGTACTCGTGTCACAAGACTTTAAAACCTGGGAAATAGTTTGAGTAAATTCATCTCCGCTCCAGCTCTCCATGCAATGTAAGGCGAACAATCCACAAGAGTTCCTGATACCCAAGTAATACATAAACAACCGGTGATGATTTAATGAATGAGGTGTGCTATATCATGCATGTACATACCCATCACCCTGCCGTGGTGAGTCAGCAATATTTACAACAGGCCACTCTGATACATCAGGAAATTTCACACCATTTAATGTACTGTTTGCTAGTGCAATATCCTTCGCGAGTTCAGCTCTCTGAAAAATTCAAGATTTAGGGAAACATAGCGCATAAAATTAAGTCGTCATATCAAATACATATTTTAATACAACCATACCAGTCCACAGTTGTTCTGGTCGTTCTATAGGATTTTAACGAGTTGAGAATTTGGAATTCCTGCTTGGGTCTATTCATGACAACAGTAACCCAGTGTTTATTGCCTATGTTGATCACAAAATAGACCTACATCAGGTATAAAAAAAATAGTAAATCCAATGTTAGAACAGTACAATATCTGTTTCAGATAGGGCATTCAGGAATAGCAACAGTGCTTACCTTGGGCCGAAAGAAGTATTCATTGGTAGCTCGTGAAACACTTGCTCTCCTTTAAATATTGTAGTTATCGTTGTAGGGTGAATATTCCACCTTTGCTCCGTTTGTCGCAATTTCTACTAGGAATTGCGCCCTCCAAGGTGAGGCGATGTATCAGTCATCACCAACTCGGGTATTCAAATCAACAATGAATACCTAAAAAATAATGATGAAAAATTTAACTGATGGTTCTTTGTTTGTACAACTACACAAGAATATTAATAGATTGATGCGGTTCTTCAACTTACATTAGTGCATATCCAGTCATAGTTAAGGATCGCATGAAGTTGCGATATAGTCAACTCGTTACCAATGCCATCTAAGGATACAAGAATTTTTCGATGTTCCTCTGAGTTGTAGTTTGTACGAACATAGGTACAAGCCACTAGTATGATTTCCTCTGTCAAGGCACTTGAATCATCAGGGACATCTTTTGGATCAATAAGCCCCGCAACATATTTTATTGTTAGTATGTGCAACACTATTAAATAATATATCTCGCACCCTCCATGAAAAACTTACACTACCTTTTTTAGTGATTCGAGTTTGACATTGAACCGAACTTCCTTGTAGCTTCTTCTTCATTTTCCCAGCATCATTAGATGTTTTAGCCTTTATTTACCCAGTTTTTTTTTTCTACTTTTACTCTTTTGCATGGAAGAGAAATATTCATCAACCGGTATCTCTAATGATGGCTTTCGACGTGGAACCTTTTGGTCATCAGGTAATATGATAAGATTCTCAAGTGGCCCACTACCCTTCATTTCTTTTTCCCTCAGAGGTGTGATGTAGATTTTTTCATGATCATTATGATCACCATCTCCTATAGTTTTAAGAGTTTGACGCTCAACCGACATTTCTTGTATCTTCTTCATTTTCACACCTATAGATGTAGCCTTTGTTGACCGAGGAATTTTCCTACTTACCTTCTTTTTCATGGAAGAGAAATATTTATCAAATGGTATCTCCAATGTTGGTGCAGGACTTGGATCCTTTCCGTCAGGTACTAAGATAGGATCCTCTGGTGTAAAACCCAATCGGGTTAAATCACTATCCTTCATTTCTTTTTCCTTTAGAGGTGTGTTGTATTTTTCCTCCCGATCAACATGATCATCATCTTCTATGGGCACAGAGGAGGAATCGTCATTGCTGCTCTCAGAATCTGACTTTTCCATAGTCTTTCTTCTTGTAAAGGTTTTTGGTTAGAGTAGACGTCATTTTTCCATTATTATCTTCTAAAGGGTCAGACATGTTCGGTTTAGCTGGTACGTAGCTAACACCCTTAGAGTGCAACATCCGAAGGATTCTCTACACGACCAAAAAAATGAATCATTTTATGTTGAAAGGAAAGCACAAGCCGTGAAATCATGCGGACAAAAAATATAGTGTGTCTCAGCTAAACACACATGTCTGCAACGTTCTCAATCTTTTTATCTACAAGACGGCCTAAATGAGTACAGACTGGTTTCAAGAGACGGTTAGCTAGGTCATCCATGTCAAATGCAGCCTTTGACTTCTTCGCATTGGTGTTTGATCTTGACCCGACCTTTCCCGTACCACTTTTTTCTTTGAGGCCATTGTTGGATTATTTTTAATCCTTTTCCTATAGTATTCGGTAATATTGTCTCAATCTTCATGATATGAACAATAATAATTAAATAGTGCAAATAATGACAAATTTGTAAATAGTCATCAATATGCCGCACTTACTTTTCCTTTACCACGACCTTCCTTGCCATCATAGAAGTCTCCCTGTGCAGCAACTGGCTCGGTCCAGTTTAGCATTAATGGCCTCAAAGAATTGTATGGAATCGGCACTGAATCAATTTTTGTTGCTGTCACCTTTTCCCAGTACGGATACTGCATAGAAGGCATTCTAAATTGTTAGACATGTATCTATATATATATATATATATATAGGTAAAATGGTTTCTACCCTCAAAGGTAACTACCTCACGTCTCATATACCAACTTACGGAAGTACTTTGTCATAATTTATTGGTTTGAGTATGTTCGTATACTATATCTAAGATACCCAAAAACAACTTTAATGAAAAAATTGCAAATGGCCTAATATTTTACACTATATACTCGAAATATCGTCATATATGCATATAAAAGAGAAGTATGTAGAAGTTTTCTACATACTACTAAAAAAAGTATCTATAGTACTGAAATAGCATTATATACTCCATACTACATGATACATACCTCATGTTATGATAGATACTCCATACATTGTGTGAAACACACGTGGGGTAGTTACCTTCGAGGGTAGTATGAATATGTCCTATATAGGTATATATATATATATAGTATGAACAGATGTATATATTGTTCAAATTCGAATTTTACCTACAGCATGGCCAAGTTTCCTTTGGGCCATTGCGTCATGCATTTATTAGACATCACACACCCAATGCTTTCCAGAACAAATCGCAGAGTGAACTCGTTCACGTCTCCATTCATTCAACTTCTTCTATAATGGCATAATAGTTTTTCGGCACAATTATTGGACTAAATGGTGCTAAAACTGTTCCGGCGAGCACTAATCCAACCTTTCTTACAAAGTCGTCGTCGACGATATCATTATTAGCAATGATATCGTCGATGAGCTCTTGAATCACCAAGTTTCTAGTTTTCTTGCTGACAAAACTTGGAGGTATACGGGCCTTAGCTTTGGACCCTTCTTGGACCAGAATGTCTTGCACACACAATCCTTTATCACGTAAGCCGAAAAGGCATTCAACGTCTACGCCGCTGGCTGAAATTGTTCCATCCTTGGAATCTTGGATGACGAACCGTTTAGTAGCAGGGTCGTACACTTCAATCTTGAATTTTATTAAGTTGATATGCATCTTGATTGATGGTATGTTAAGCATGCAGCTAAAAATGGTTTTCTCAATTCTTGATCGTTGATTTTCACAGAAGCGATCAACGAGCGAACGCCATTTTTCAACCGAACAACTTATATCTTCCAGATTCTCCATTATGTTCAAATAAACGTAATTTATTAAATATTTCTATAGTAAGTGAACGTGCAGCTTACAAAGTAGGTACGAACTAATGTTCATGGACAAGGGATGAAGACTCATGTGAAGGTACAATTTGGGTACGAAGTAAAGTAAGTATGAACTAAAAAAATTAACATCATAAGCATGCAAATATAGCCAGTCTCAAACGGTCGGGGCTTTTTTGACGTAACAATTAATTCTTTGACGGACGAGGCGGATATTTTATTACTCCCTCCATTTAGGTCTATTAGAAACAAACAAGTAATAAGGCCCCAGTCAATTAATTACGCTAATAAATTGGTGGACCATAACCAATGCGTGTAGATAATAAACAATACTCATACATGTACTACATAAGATTCCCGTGCCACCAATGCATGTAACAAAATGGAAGATTGATTGCAACCAATTGAAACCAAACTTTGGTCACATTGCAATTCATGAGGGGCGCTATACACCTAAACGGAGGGACTAAGAAATATCACAGTCTACGAATTAACGTGGTTCATCCATAGATCCAGATCTACTATCTAAACCTATGAAATACAAAAGAGTGGACGATGAAGCAATCGGTACATGGCATAGATGAGATGATCAATATACCTTTACTGACGCAGGTGTGTCGATATTGCAATAAAACACTTGATGTCGGTGATGATCTACTCAGCTTTCGCCTATTTCTGTAGATATGCGGCGGCGTGTGCGAGGAGTTTTCCGCGGACTCTATGCTTTTAGGGTACTCAAGTCCTGGAATTGCGTCGTATATATGGACTAGTTAACATAAATAGTCCGGGAATTGAGTTCATGGGCTGGCCCGTTATCCTACCAGTGGGTTTGGAAAATTTTAGCGTGGATTCTCTGACTTTGCCCCTCTGCATGCATTTTCCCTGACTTCTAGTCACTGGTTCGTGGGTCCTACCCTATGTACGACCTACCTGTCAATCAACCAAAGTCAGAAAACATGCTCCGGGAAATTGAGGGTTGCAAACCATAAAGAACATATGAGAGGATTCTGTTTATCTCATAATAAAAATAATTAAGGGGATGATTATGTGGTAGACCTAGATTAATTTTGTGCCCTTTGTAAAGCGAAACAATTGTTGATTACTACAATGAGATTACTGATTTCATGCTCAAGTTGTTCAGGTGTTTAATGAACCCTAGGCATAGGGTCTTGTTGGGGATATACCAACTAGGGGTATCTCCAACATGGATCAATCCGGCTAGTCCAGGGTGGCCCAAGGGTGGTAAGGTTGAAGCCTGCCGGGCGGCCCAGATAGCTGACATACAAGGAAGTAGGCGGACGGTCCAAGGAAGGCGGAAGGCTGAAGCCCATCCAGCCACCAAGCCCAAGACGGAAGGCGGAAACTAAGCCGGCTAGGTCTAGGACTCTGTTTACTTGCCGGACAAGTACTTGCCTTGTATCCTGGGGTCTGGCCGCCTATATAAGCTGGCCGTCAGGAAGCCTTTAGGGCAACGCTTCAATACGCATCATACCCATCGTAACCTGTTCACGACTATTTGCCTCATAGTGAATTCTAGCAGCACGTAGGATCTCGTCACCGCTGCAGGATCTGAAGCTGGGTAAACTCGCCGTGTTCGATCCCGTCCTCGACGACTCCAACCTTCTTCCCCACAATCCATACGTAGGCTAGAGGACCCCCGTCTCCTATAAAATATACCGATACTATGACAGTTGGCGCCCATCGTGGGGCATAAGGTTCCTGGCGTCACGTTCCAGGCGGGACACTTGGCGGCGCGGGCAAGCAGATCGACGTCGGCCGCGTCAGAAGGTATGGAGGCCACAACTATGTCAACTCAGATGAGTCTTGGCTCCCGACGGACGATTACCTTATCAGATGCGCAATCGTACCGATCGAAGGGATTGACGTCTTCATCGGGTACACGCCAGAGGCGTACGGCCTGCCGCGCTTCTACGACCCCACCCAGCAGCCCTTCGACCAAGCAGTCGACCGACAAGATGGACCTGAATCCGCCTTCTCCCAAGAGTCGGCCGGATCTGACTTCCACTTCCTCGGAGTTGTCGGTCTGGGATCCGACTCCCAGCCGGAAAACAACGATCCTGAGTCATTCCTTCCCGCTCTCCAGGAGGATGCGAAGTCAGATGCCGGATCCAGATCTACCGTTCAAGTCAAAGTAGATTCTCATTCTGATGATGATGCTAGTCTCTTCGAAGAGAAAATCAAAAGCCGTTTTTCCAGTGATAATCCGGTTCCTTCAGAGAACACAGAAGATACAGACATGCCTGATAAGCTGGCTATGATGGTTTTCATCGGTCACGAGTCAAACCCAGTTGCTTCTGAAACGCAAGATAAACCGACAAAAAATGCCGGCAACATCATTACCGGTCAACTCATTGACGGTTCCGACAAGGTGCGCGCAAAGAAGAAAACTGGTCTCGAAAAAGGCGGCAGCGACAAACCCACGGATTTGCTCTCCGTCATCAAAGAAGTGGACGAAATCATGAACACTCCGGTGAACAAGGATACCCTACTCGACGAAGTGGAAGAACTTAGGCTTAATATTCTTAAGCACTCTCACTTCCTGCGCAGAAGAGAGGAGCATGTTGAGAGCCTTGCAAAGAAGATCGAGAAGGAGCAAGAAAAGATGTCGGCAAAACCGAGCCGGCAGGTCTTCGAGGAAAAAAGGTCATAAAAAAACCGCCGTGATAAGAAGCCGCCAATTCGTGCCAGAACAGCAGTTCAAGATCTTGGGTTTGACTGGCGCACATCACCACAGCGTGTGGACAGAGAGGGGGGCTGTTGTTTTCTGCACCCTCATCCTTAACGCTGCTGCTACGCTACACACCCTAGACGACAAGACTTACACAGCGGAGGAAAAGGTGGCCAACGCAAGACACTTCATGAGCAAGGCCCTAGAACAGCAAGCTCGCGTTGATTCCTATGGCCACATGGCGGATGCCCGCGGGGGAGATCTAGAATCCAAGTCAGGATTGTGCAAAGTCGCACCTGGCGCTGACCCTAAAGGCCCGTCCGACTCCAGTAGCCATGGCGACAAAAGGAAAGCAACGCCACCTCCAAAGAAGACGCCACCGCCAAAACCAAGGCGGGACGAGAACTCGTGGACAGGAAGCAGAGGAGACCTGCCACCTCCAACCCAGCCAAGGCGCGGTAATGGCGGTAGCCGGGACAACGGCCAGCTGCCTAAAAAAATGCCGGCAGCGATCCTCCCAGGAGAGGTCGAAGCCGGTCTCCGCAGCGCAGCATCGGCAGCAAAAGGAAGGAGGCGGCAGAAAGGCCCAGGCACAACGTAAGCCGGGCAGCACAGAACGAGCCAAACGCCAACATAGGCGGACAACAACTCGATCCAAAAGACGCACGACATCGCCTACAAGACATAGTAAGAGGAAGGGAGCCGCTATACTCTGGCCCAAAGTGCTTTGGCGACGCCATCCGCAGAGAGCCTTTCCCCAAGGACATGACATCAGTGTCTAAAAATTGTCCTAGGTACAACGGCCTCGTTAAGCCAGATTCGTGGCTAGCCGATTATGCCATGGCCATAGAAATTGCCGGCAGAAGCAATCACATTGCCGTCCGCTACCTACATCTCATGTTAGAAGGCACGGCAAGGGCTTGGATCGACATCCTCCCCGAAAAGTCTATCCATAGCTGGTACGACATGGAAAAGGTTTTCTCCCAGCACTTCCAAGGAACATACAAGCGTCCAAATACCTACACGGATTTGCAACGCTGTATTCAGAAGCCGGACGAAACCATGACAGATTTTGTAAGTCGTTGGATCTCCGAAAAGGCCAACTATCATGGTGTTTCGGACGCATAGGCTATCCATGCCTTCTACACGGGCCTACATAAAAAGTCCCAGCTCCGTCACTGGCTCGTCCGCGAGCAAGTCACGGACCTTGGCGAGATGCTCAACCTAGCCGCCCAATAAGCGGCAGCACATAATGACGCACGTGACAATGATCCTGACGTCAGCACCACTCCAAGGCGGAACAACAAACGCAAGCAAGCAACGGAAGACAAAGCCGGACCTTCTAACGAGGTAGCCGTTGCGTTCCAAGGGAATGCCGGCAAAAAGAAGTGGAAGAACAAGAAAGATAACCGTGACGTCGGCTCAGGCCCTAAGGCGGCACACATCACTTTTGCCATGCCCCATCCACGCCTCACTCGGCAAGGTCAACCATATGCTCAACGAATGCCGTTTCATGGACGACTTGAAAAAAGACCCCAATGTTGGCTGGAAGTCAAAAAATTCAAAGAAGTACGACAAGAAAGACAACAAGGATGACAAGGATGACGACGACATGTCAATCTCAAGCGATGACGACGTTGCCGCCAAGAAAAAGAAGCCATACGCGAAGGTCAAAGAATCACTTGTGTGCTTTGTCGGCACGCCTTCGGCCAAGGCAAACAAGGCGGAGATGCGCGAACTCAACACGACAATGCCGGACGTCCCTCGGTATTTGAACTGGTCCGAGGCGACAATCACTTGGGACCGGTCCGACCACCCTGATCATGTCCCTCACCCGGGTAAATACGGCCTTGTCGTCGACCCCATCGTCGACAACTTCAGACTCACAAAAGTACTCATGGATGGCGGCAGCAGCCTCAACATCCTGTACTATGATACACTAAGCCGCATGAACCTGTCCGAGGATCAACTTGATCATAGAAACCTCACTTTTCATGGCATAGTGCCCGGCAGACAAGCAAAGTCAATGGGAAGCATTAGGCTGAAGGTAACTTTTGGACCAAAGGAGAACTACCGCTCAGAGTTCCTCCGGTTTGAAGTTGTCCCCTTCAAAAGCGCATACCATGCCATCTTTGGACGACCGGCTTTTGCCAAGTTCATGGCAAGGCCGTGCTACATATACAGCAAGCTTAAGATGCCGGGGTGAAATGGAACCATCACGGTTTCCGGCAACTTCAAGAAAGCTAAGGAGTCCGAGCGTGCCATGGCCGCTTTCGCAGAAGCCGTCATCCACAAGGAAGAACTCGCGCTTCTTAAGGCGGACCCAGACAACTCCATGCCCAAGCCAAAGATTGATGTCAAGAAGACCTTTGAAGCTTCAGAAGACACCAAAAAGGCGGACCTCGTCCCAGGCGACAAGTCTAAGCAAGTTGTCATCGGCTCCAACCTTGACAGCAAATAGGAAGGCGCGCTCGTCGAGTTCCTCCGTGAGAATCGCGACATCTTTGCATGGTCGCCATTCGACATGCCTTGTGTACCGAGGGAACTCGTCGAGCACTCACTCAACGTCATAAAGGGATCCAAGCCGGTGAAACAAGCAACAAGACGCTTTGGTGATGAGAGACTCAAGGCTATAGGAAAGGAGATAAATAGGCTGAAAGCCGCCAATTTCATAAAAGAAGTTGTACACACCGATTGGGTGGCTAATCCTGTACTTGTCCTAAAGAAGAATAAAGAGTTGAGGATGTATATCGACTATACCGGTGTTAACAAGTGTTGCCCAAAGGGTCCCTTTGCGCTGCCTAGAATTGACCAAGTCGTAGACTCCACAGCAGGCTCCAAGCTACTTTGTTTTTTGGACGCCTACTCAGGATACCACCAAATCAAGATGAGGGAGTCGAATCAACTGAAAACATCTTTCACCACTCCATACGGGACTTTCTGCTACTTCACGATGCCTTTTGGCCTGAAGAATGCAGGGGCAACATACCAACGTTGTATGCAAAATTGCCTGCACGAACAGATTGGCCGCAATGTTCACGTCTACGTAGACGGCATTGCGGTGATGTCAAAAAAGAAGGCGGATATCCTAGAGGATTGGGAAGAAACTTTTCAGAATCTCCGTAAGTATCAGATGAAGCTCAATCCCGCCAAGTGTGTTTTCGGCGTTCCAGTCGGCAAACTATTCGGATTTATCGTCTCAGAACGAGCGATCGAAGTTAATCCGGAGAAGATCAAGGCTATCCAAAACATATCCAGACCCACTTGTCTGAAGGACGTGCAGCGCTTAGCCGGATCGGCGGCAGCCGTCAGTCGTTTCATAAGCCGCCTTGGGGAAAAGGCAATGCCCCTCTACCGGCTATTGAAGAAATCCGACAACTTTGAGTAGACAGCAGAAGTAGATTGTAACATCACTAAAATTTAAAACTTTTGTTTTTGATTAAAAATAACACATTATATGCATAAGAAAACCAACTATAAAAGATTTCAAACATATTTAAAGGATTTAATATTTCAAATCTCAGTTTATCATCATTTTTTAAAGTGTTACAGGATAAACATTTTATTATCCATTTTATTTCTAAAAACTCTAATATATAAATTGCCAACACTCTTTAAACTTAGTTCAAAATATAGTTTAGAAATTATAAGCCTATAGTTTATAACTTTAAAAACTTCATAAAATAAAATTAATGAATTACCCAAATAAACATTTCATTTGCTTAAATGAATTTCGTTTATTTTCAAAGCATGAAATGATATTCCAAATAAGAAATAAATTAAAACTAAAATCTTTTCCAAAGTTGTAATGAAGTTTCAATTGAATTATCTTAATATAAAATATAATGGTGCACAAATTATTTTGAATTAAAATGAATTCATTATTTTCCCTTTTTTATTTTCATATAGTATGTGCTATGTTATTTAGTAATTATACAAAAGCCTAAAATGAATTTAGTAGTTGGAAATGAGTTTAAATGACTTAAATTCAAACATATTGGAATGTGGGAATTTTACAAATTTTATTTAGCCAAAAGAAAATTTAATTAAAATATAATTTCAAATTTGACTTTAAGTGTTAAATTTGTATTAAATCAAAATTTCAAAATATTATTTTTCAAAAATGTTCAAAACATACCCACAACTGGTTTAACACAAAGATATTGTTTTTACAAATTTTTAGGAATTGATTTGACTTCATTTGGAGTTATTAATCAAAATTTATTAAGAAAATAGAAAATCAGAAAAGGAAAAAGAAAAATCCCTGACAGTGGGACCCACCTGTCAGGGGAGGGTCGTCTTCAACCTCTCGCCGGATTTTTCTCCAGAATCAACTCCGATTTCCTTCCAAAATCCGGGCGATTCTTGCAGAATTGGTTCCCTCCTATGACACCATATAAACCCCCGCGAACCCCTCTCTCGAATCCCCAACAAACCCTAGCCCGAGAGCCCCCAGGCTGCTCGCGTTTGTCCTCGGAGCTCCGCCATTGCCGCCGCCGTATTTCTTCAACTCCTGCGGGTACAAGACTTCCCAAGCACTCCCCTCTCTCCCTTGCTCTTTATTTTTAACGTGTTCATCTTTCTGACTTGGTCGGGTTTCCTCTCGCGCACCAGAACGCCGTTCCCGTCATCGACAGGAGCTCGCCGCCGCCAGTCTCTACTCCGACGAGCCACTGGCAACATACGAGGGCGCCTCCAAGACCGCTGCCTCGCCATCTAGACCGCCACAGCCTCCTCTTCATTTTGGTATGATCCGCTCCCTCCAGTACCCCCTAGATGTCATAGAGCGTTTGTTGCCGACGCGCCGCCGCCGCGTGCATCGTCTCCGGCGAGGTCTCCGGTGACCTAGCGCCGCTCGGTTTTGGGCAATCTAATCTGGACCGTTAGGTCTAAATCGTACGGCCCGTTTTTATTTCTTTAACCGAACTGGTACGGGAAAATCAGGAGTGGCCACGTCAGCGCCGAGTCAGCAGCCAGTCAGCACTGACGTGGAAATTGATTTCTTTTAATTAGTTTAAATGGCACATTTGTAGAAAAGCCCCTGCATATTCAAATCTTCATAACTTTTTAACCACTCATCCATATTTGATAAATTTTACATTTTTGGAAAGCCCTTGACATGTAGAATATTCAAATTTTACTTAGTGTAAAATATTCAAATTTCAAATGGATGATTTGAGTATATTTGTAATAACTTTAAATCTATAAATCCAAAAATTGCAAATGAAATTGTTTTAGAAACTTTGGAATATACATAAAAGGATGACTCTGTTATAAATTTATTTGGAATATTATTTTAAATGATTTCATAGTTGTGTGTTCAATTTGAATAGTTTGACTATTTTTTACATAACTTTTCAAAAGAAACATTATTTTGATGAAATTCAATTGCAATAAATTTAATTAAATGCTCTTTGTCTATTAACACTATTTGTAAAATTTTGTTATAAAAATGTAACCATTGAAAACTTTAATCTTATATTTATTCCTCTTATTATATTTTGCAAAATTAGAAACTAATTGAATTACAATTATAAGTTTAAGAATATTTTATAAATATCACAAAAATTAGTGTTATGTTTCATGTGATTTAAAGTTGCATTCCATTCATAGCATATCTTATTTGGTAGTTATATTTCCCATAAGAAAACTCCTCCCCCATTTTCTCTAAGTTAGGATTATTTTCAAGTTAGCATTTTGGTAAATTGATACACTTAGGCACTTAGTAATTTTTCAACATGGAACTAGAAGACCAATGAAGGACTTAGCCAAAACAAGACTCCAGAAGAATTTCCAAGAAGTAGAAGCACTTAGAAGGAAAATCAAGAGGAAGTTCATAAAGACCAATCAGAAATATTTTCTATGTCTTGCTCCCTCTTTCTTTCATTTCTCATTTCTTATCTTAGACCTTTTGAAGACTAAGATAAATCCCAGACCAGCCTAGGTGATACAAAAATCATCAAATCTGAAGATTATTCAACTCTACCAAGAATTCAATTAAGACATCACCAAGGAGAACATTACAAGTCTAGAAATGAAGCCTGGAAGACCAACTACATCATCCTTTTTATCTTTTTCCTCTTTCCTAATCTTGCCCTTTAAGACTTAAACAAATTTTGATCATGAGGTTATCATCTTTAAAGTCATTTTGACACCCATTTTTCGCTCTGCATTAACTTAAAATATTTTCTTAGCATGTCATACATCTCTAGTCCTTAGGAATATGTTGCACCTCATGCATACAAATATTTTCTTAGATGTTTTGTGAAACCTGTTTGTTCACTATGTATGTACATGTATGTTTGATGATTATTGTTTGATTGCTGTATTGTTGTTTGCTTATATTGTTTAGATTGAACGGGGAGCAAACGTTCGTTATTGAAAAGAGTTTGTGAGTAAAGACTTCATCCAAAGGCAAGTGGCACACCTCATAAACTTCCTACTATTTTTTATATGCATTACTTAGTGTATTTTTATATAAGCATGTGTAGGATAGTATATTGCTATGCTAAACCTGTGTAGAAATTCCTTATTCCTGTGTCTAGGCTCCTATGCAATACTTAGTAGAATTATTGATGCTTTGCAAATGTTGTTTTGTGAAAATCTAAATACTACTAAGTTAAGAAAGAAACACCTGGGTGGTAAGTGGTTGTATGGTTTATGTTGAGTGGCTACTCAGGTCCATGTCTATGGTTCCTGGAGTATGTACACTTGTGAATGGCCACCCAGGAAAAGAGGAATCTGAAGAACTCCGAGTGACGATTGCTTCCAGTGCAGCCATTGCCATATGGGCTCTGGCTTGATCAATTATGTTGTGTGGACTCTCTCCGGCTTGACAAGCAGATGTAGGGGGATGTTAGGTGGAACGGGTCAAGCCAGGTGGGAGGGAAAATGCTTCTGAAAGATCTCTTCTCATTCTTCTCCTTTCTCTTATCACAAATGGTGTGTAAAGGATAGTTTGGGTTGAATGGGTACAATGGTGAACATGCACAACCTCTGCAGAGTGTAAAACTAAGTACTTAGCCGTGTCCCCGGTACGGACAATTTGAGCAGCTGATCACAGACGTCAAACGGAGGATTCCATCATTCCAACTTCAGAAATAAAACTTGATGTGTGAACAAGGGAAGATGAGATTATGGTTTTCATGCCATACTTGTCTTGATTTGAAGAAAGTGTTTTCCAAAGAGATAGGAAAAATTGTCTTTATGCAAAATAGCCTTGAACTCCACCAGCCAAATATGCATGTAGGCTATAGAGTTATTCCATTAAGTGTCCACCATAGTGTCACTTGCCAGACTCCATTTTTAATGGAATCTGACCCACGTTGTTGCAATATTTTTCTTATTGCAGATTATTAAGATGACGAGTGAGGTTTCGTTTAAAGGTTTCGAGTCTGCAACTAATATGTTTTCGCCTGTGGCAACATGAATGAGATGGAGACTCATTGCTATTGTATTTCCGCTGTTTACTCTTTCAAAGTTAGCTTTATGCTATGCAACTTGTATTGAATATTTTGTAAGTCTGGATCATCGATGTAATAAATTGATACTTTGTTGTGATATTACATCGTAAACTGTGTGTGCAAACGAATCGATACAGGGATTTGCACTATACACAGGTATCTGCCTTATTTAAAGTGCAGGTACGCTACACAGATGCCACCTTGTAGCAACTTAAGGAGGCTCTCATATCCGCTCCAATATTGGCAGCACCTCGATCACAGGAACCAATGCTGCTCTACATCGCGGCAACTGGAGCAGCTGTCAGCGTTGTCTTGGCTGTGGAAAGAAAGGAAAGCGAAGCCGCGACGTCTGAGCAACTTCCGGTTTACTTCATCAGTGAAGTCTTCGCCGCCTCCAAGAAGAGGTATCCACATTACCAAAAGCTAGCTTACGGTGTATTCTTCGCCGCCAGAAAGCTTAGGCATTACTTCCAGGAGCACACAGTGACAGTAGTCAACAGGGCACCGTTGGGAGACATAATCAACAACGCAGAGGCAACAGGCCGAGTTGCCAAATGGGGCATCGAGCTTGCCGCCTTCGATATAGTCTACAAACCAAGGACCGCCATTAAAACTCAAGCACTTGCAGACTTTGTTGCCGATTGGACAGAAGCCATGGAGGAAACAATACTCCCCGAGTCAGAATATTGGGTCATGCACTTTGACTGATCAAAGATGCTCAAAGGCTTGGGGGGCGGAGTTGTTTTGCGCACACCCAAAGGTGACAAGCTCAGCTACGTGTTGTATATTCATTTCACAGCAACCAATAACGTCGCAGAGTATGAAGCTTTGCTTACGTGGCAAACGACCTTGGCGTCAAAAGAATCCTCTGTTATGGCGACTCCGATTTAGTCGCGCAGCAAGTAAATGGCACATGGGACACGAAGAGCACAACAATGGCGGCCTACAGGGCCAAAGTTGACGAATTCGCCAAAAATTTCATGGGCTACAAAGTCCAGCATGTTCCAAGAGCTGAGAACGAGGCGGCAGACACCCTCGGCAGACTCGGGTCAGAACGCAAAAAAGTGCCAAAGGAAATCTTCCTGGAACATTTGCATAAGCCGTCCATTAAGGGCGTCGACTTGTTGGACCCTGATGCAGAAGAACCAGTAGAAGAGGCAAGTTTCGCCGTCTACTTGGTACAGCCGGATTGGACTGTCCCATATCTCGATTCCTTAATCGACCAGAAGTTGCCGGAGGACGATGAGGTGTTGAAAAGGCATATCATAAGGCGAGCCAAAGCATTCACAATAATCAAAGGCGAGCTATACAAGCGAAACACGTGCGGTATCTATCAGCGGTGCATACTGCCAAAAGAAGGCCGGGAAATTCTGAAGGACATACATATTGGCACTTGCGGGCATCATGCCTCCGCCAGATCCATTGTGTCCAAAGCTTTCCGCCAAGGTTTCTACTGGCTAACCGACAAAGAAGACGCCGAGCACAACGTGAAAACGTGCAAAGGCTGCCAGTTGTACACCCGCCAACCTCACATGCCGGCACAAGAGCTCAGGACAATTCCAATCACTTGGCCGTTCACGGTCTAGGACTTAGATATGGTTGGTCCCTTCAAGAAAGCACGTGGTGGGTATACTCACATGTTGGTCGCTGTCGACAAGTTCACTAAATGGGTCGAGGCCAAGCCGATCAGCAAACTTGACGCACGAACAGCCGCCAATTTCCTCTGGGGAATTATCTCTTGGTTCGGAGTTCCACACAGCATTATCACTGATAATGGCAGCAACCTATTCAAGGCGACATCGAAGAATACTGCAGTGATCTAGATATCCGGCTTGATTTGGCATATGTGTCACACCCCCAATCAAATGGACAACTAGAGCGTACAAACGGCTTGGTCCTCTCAGGACTTAAGCCCCGTCTCGAAGCTCCGTTACATAGGGCAGCCGACGCTTGGGCAGACGAGATACAGTCCGTACTCTGGAGTTTGCACACAACGCCAAAGAGATCTACCGGCTATACTCCTTTCTTCCTAGTATATGGCACAGAGGCGGTGCTACCCACCGACATGAAATACGATTCCCCAAGAGTTCAAGCCTACATCGAGCAAGACGTAGAATGTGCAATACATGATAGCCTAGACCTGTTAGATGAAGAAAGAGACGTCGCTCTACACCGCTCCGCCTTGTAACAGCAACAACTCTGCCGCTATCATAGCCGGAGAATGCGGAAGCGAAGCTCCAGAACAGGTGACCTGGTTCTCCGCCTAATTCAAGACAGAAAAGGCTTGCACAAGCTATCCCCGCCATGGGAAGGACCATTTATAGTCACAAAGGCGTTGCTCAATGGTTCCTACTACCTAGCCGACATATGCGACAAAGAAGAAAAGAAAAGGTGCAAGAAGGCGGCAGGAAGGAGAGGAACCAAGCGCAAAAGAGGCATTGACGACCCGTTTGAACAAACAATACAGCCTTGGAATATTGAGCAGCTACGTCCTTTCTACACTTAGCAATTTATAATTGTAAATAAGTTATATATGATTATGAAATAAAAGTCTGTGGTTCCTCATCTGTGTTGAGAAGCATGCCATCTTTTGTCTTTTCTTACAGTCATATATCACCTATGTATCTAAGTTACCTATTTTCTAGCTCCGTGCAAAGGTTCAAACTGGTAGATACTTGCAGCTTTCGAGCCAATCCAAAGCAAAAATCAACTTTTTGCGCCGCCTAATTCCTTTACGTCTGATTAATTATATGTGGTTCGCCTAGTAGTATGTCTTTGGCGCCAACATGTCGGCTTTGGTTTCTGATTCTAAACATATGGTTTTGCCCTTGTTGTTTCAGCTAAAGATTCCGGCTGAGGCTTGCCAACATACAAACAGTCAAGCATATAAGTCAGAGTAAAATTAAGGCGGGCCAAATAAAAATAAGGCAAAGTGAAACAAGTTAGCTGGCTCCCTGCCTAGCAGTACATCTCCAAAAGGTATTTACAAATATTACAGGTTGAGATATAATTGTTTCAGGGGCAGGAAGAGGCTAGCCGTCAAGACAGAAAGGAAGCCGGCAACAGGAACTTCGGCTCGGGGGCCGCCTACATTAGGCTTGGGGGCTGACAACCTCAGCCCCAGAGCTATCGCTCCCCTCCGCCTCCGCCGTGTCGGCAGCTCCAGCTTCTCTGGCAACAGGCACATGATGGCGCCGATAGAAGACCCTCGTATCAACCATGTCGGCAACTCGCGTGGCATAGCCGCAACGCTGTTCAGCACAGCAGCCGGCTGGACCTCGCTGCCGTCTTCATAAGTAGACGGCATGCCCTCGGTGACGACTCCTATCTCCGCTTCGGGGTAGTGCGCCATGAATAATCCAAGCGCGGCCTTGGCACCACCCCGCGCCGCCGACTTCAGCGAGCTCTTGTGTAGCTTCGTGGCTTGCTCCAGCATGCTGGGCACATCGCTGAACTCGGCCAGCTCCTGGCTGCTGGAGGAGATGAAGAACTTGGCGGCAAACCGCTTGGACGCCGCCAAAGTCTCGGTGATCAGCTCACCCAGACGCGCAAGGCGATCTAGGCGGGGGCTGACAACATTGTCATCGCCTAAGCTGGCGGCAACTGTATAAAAAAATAAAAGTGTCAGTTTGGCTCAGACTAACAAACTGACGGCAAAAGATGAAGAGTGAGGAAGAGCTTACCAAGGACCGAGTTATGGAAGGCGGACAACTCAATCATGTGAGCTGCCACCGCATCCTCCACAGTCTGGGCGCGAGAAGCCTGCTTGGATATTTCCTCAGCAGCCGCCTTCTCCGCCTCCGCCAATTTTTTGCGCAGGCTATCCAGCTCTCCGGTAAGCTGGCTAGACTCCTGCGCAAACTTCATCTCCTGGGCCTCCATCTCCTTCTAATGCTCCTCCTTCATCGCCAAGTTGGCGGACACCAAATCAGAAGCTTCATTCATAATAGCTTGCATATCAGTGCACGCCTTCAGTATATCCTGGGCGTGATCTAGCAGTTCTACAATATGGATTCACTAGCTAAATGATTGGCGGCAGCAAACATAAAATCATGGCGGAAGGCAAAAAATAGCGATTTTACCTTCATCCTTATCGTGGGCCGGCTCCAAGTCGGCAATGCGAGCATCCTTGGCGTTGCAATCTTTTTTCAGATCGTGATACCGCTTGTTTATATCCGACCTGGAGCGGATGAGCTCCATGTTGGCGGACAGGACGCCCTGTGGAAAAGACAAAGACATATAACATATTGTCAAAAACCACTAAGCCGGCAACCAATAACATCGAGTTGCCATCCAAGTGCTCGTGGGGGAAGACTATGTATATGCTACCAAGTTCCAAAAAGACGACTTACAGCAATGTCGCCTCCAAGTCGGCGAAGGTCCGGGCGGCGAAGTCGGCATAAGCCAGGGTTGACTCCTTGGCCTCCTTAAAGGATACCCAAGGGTCCCTAACTTTGCCGCATCCAGCAACTGGGGCCGCCCTTCGCGGCCCACCGGCAACCTCCACCAGCAGCTCTTCATTGGCGGCGAGGAATCGGACGGCTTCAATTGTCGTAGCCTCAGCCGATGGAAAGGAATTGCTGGTTGCACGACCGGCAGAGGAGGTCCTTGGCGTCGGGCTAGAAGCCGGAGCCTGGGGCTGGCGGCAGGCGTCGCTCATGAAGTCGCCGGCCCAAGGCTGAGGAGTTGGCGGCACAGTCGCCAGGGAGTTGCCCTGGGGCCGCTTTCCCCTGGACAAAAGGGACTTGGACGGCAACTTGGAAGTCGCCACCCGCTCCCTGGCGACAAAGCAAGGTCAGCCAGACGAACACCAATAATAAAGAAGACCGACAAATGATTAAGGCGGAAATGGGTACCTTCGGGGGATGTTAATCCCCGCGTTCTCGTCAAGGTTGATGAACACCGGCTCAGTAGCCGTTGCCGTTCGTTTCTTCCTCTCGGCATTATCCGTAGAGGAAGCAGCGCCGGACGCCTTCTGCTTCTTGGTTTTTCCGGCTTCCGACTCGTAAAAGTTGGAAGCCAGGTCGTTCTCCCCCAGAGCAGAGAGCTGGCAACCAAGAAAAAAACAAGTGTTAACAGGACTCCATTAAACTGGCAGAGCCGTCAAAGAAGGGCAAAAAGTGAAATATCTACCTCGAGGGGAGGGTTGTCGTGGGTGTGCATGGGCACGCCCTCCACCGCCTTCACCAGCCCTGATTTGACAAGGCTGCGAAGTCGGGCCGCCAATTCGGCAGCTGGTAACCCTCTTCGCTCACGCGAAGAGAAGCTGTGGCAGTAGGCGAATACTGGCACATCTTGTGCGGGCTATACCGCAGAGGCAGTATTTGCCGGCTAAGCCAGCAGATGACGGTGTTGACCCCATCCAGCAAGGGGGGAACCATTGTGCGAGTGAGGAACTCGATCCGCCTTTGAATAAGGCGGAGCTCCTCCGTCAACTTGGGGACCGCCTCGTCCCAGCGTGGGCTGGGCATAGGCGGCGCGTTGACAATGTCCGGGACGCCAAATTGGCGCCCCGGCGCTGCCATGTCCTGGCAGTAGAAGAAGGTGGACGTCCAGCCCTTGACGGGCTCGATGTATGGTATCTTGGGATACCATTGGCGTCCCTGGCGGCAGTTGAAAGTAATACTGCCGCAGGTTGCCAGTCCGCCGTCCGGCACAGTCTAGCGCCGACAACGGAAGCAATATCTGAAGAACTCTATACTAGGCCTAATACCTAGATAGCCCTCAAACAGAGCTGTGAAGCCGGCTAAGACTAATATGCTATTAGGCGCTATATTGTGGGGCTGGAGCCCATAATGATCTAACACCTCGCTAAAGAAGGCGGCAGGCGGCAAGGCCATTCGCCTGACTAGGTGGGAGGTGAGGATTACCCGCTCGCCGGCTTTCGGAGCCGGAAGGACATCCCCGAAGGCGGGTCGCCAGCTGCAGTCCTCCCGAGTCGGCAGGTAGTCGGCCGCCTCCAGGTCCTTGAGCACGTCTTCGTCCACAATGGAGGCGAGCCAGTAGCGCGACCCAAGGTCGGCTGGCTCCTCCTCCTCGTCAATGGGCGCGCCGCCGGTCGCCGCCGACGCGGTAGAAGATGAGGGCGCCGAGGCCGCCGCTGCGCAGGCGTGCACGGTCGGAGTAGACGACGGAGCGGCGGCGGAAGAACTCGCGTACGCCGCCACGGAGCGCGACACTGCGCCGCCCATTGTCGTGGGCGCGGTTGTCTCCGTGGCGAGCTCGCTGTACATCGTCGTGCGTAGAGGTCGCCAGGGAAGATTTTCTCGCTGCTGTTCTCTCGGTGGTCGCAAGAAACCTCGAGAGGACGAGTGCGCGGGAGAGCAAGGGACGGAGGAGAGCGAGAGTGGGGAATCAAAATGAATTGCTCGGCTCCCTATTTATAGGTCCGAGCGTTGCTCCCTGTGCAACGACACAGTTAGTTGGACACGTGTCGGACATCTGTTGTCGTAGCAACGCACGATCGCACGATCTCCGCGACTCCTCTTTCCCCGCGATTTGCAATCATGGCGTTATTTTCACTCCATTTGGTTTCAAACTGTCGTGAACCAACTAGCGTCATCCGTCAAAGATATGTTTGACTTGCCACCAAGGATCAGGCTTTCTTGTGAAGCTATCCGGCAAGTTTCATTAAGCCGTCTTTCCCATGTTGGATAAAGGCGGTCGTGTGCCAACATTGAGGTACAGGTTCCCCCATTATTTTCAGAATGGTTCAAGCCCTACAGCCGCCAACATTGAAGAATGTAGGATCAAGAAGAAGTCGGCACCTGGAGAACCTCAACCTTTATGGGGGCTAATGTTGGGGACATACCAACTAGGGGTACCTCCAACATGGATCAATCCGGCTAGTCCAGGGTGGCCCAAGGGTGGAAAGGCTGAAGCCTGCCGGGCGGCCCAGATAGCTGACGTACAAGGAAGTAGGCGGACGGTCCAAGGAAGGCGGAAGGCCGAAGCCCATCAAGCCACCAAGCCCAAGACGGAAGGCGGCAACTAAGCCGGCTAGGTCTAGGACTCTGTTTACTTGCCGGACAAGTACTTGCCTTGTATCCTGGGGTCTGGCCGCCTATATAAGCTGGCCGCCAGGAAGCCTTTAGGGCAAAGCTTCAATACGCATCATACCCATTTTAACCTGTTCACGGCTATTTGCCTCATAGTGAATTATAGCAGCACGTAGGATCTCGCTACCGCTGCGGGATCTAAAGCTGGGTAAACTCGCTTTGTTCGATCCCGTCCTCGACGGCTCCAACCTTCTTCCCCACAATCCATACGTAGGCTAGAGGACCCCCGTCTCCTATCAAATATGCCGATACTACGACAGGACTACCACTCACATCGATCACGATCACCCTCCAAGTAGTAATGACTATGCATTGTGAGTTCATGTTTTTGCATGTCATGTTATACCCTGTTGACATACCTGGTGAACTCTTAAACCTTTTTTGCCCTTCCATGCTCAAGTTGCATCAGGTGTACCATAAACCCTAGGTTTAGGGTCTACCACTAACAATGGTCATGATCAACCTATAATTACCTTTAAAGGTTCATGTGATATAATTGGTTTGATGGCATGATACACTATGGTGTCATTCTTGGTGAACTCGCAAACCTATTTTGTCATTCCATACTTAAGTTGGGTGTGCCATAAATTCTGGTGTTGTGTTTACCACTCACATTGGTCATGATAAACCTCAAATTAGCTTTGCAAATGCAAGTGAGTTCATTGATTGCATACCATTTTTTGTAATTCCATGCGAAAGTTAGAACATGGCGTACCATAAACCCTATGTTTTGGGTCTACCACTCACATTGGTCTTGATACCTCAAATCAGTTTTCAAGGTACAAGTTATGTCAAGGTTTTGCATTCCATGATACTCCTCAAAGTAGCTTTTACTGTGGGTCCACATGTTCCAAACGTGGTTGATGAACATATAGACGGCTAAGAGTGTTGCATGCATCCAGGTCTACTGACCTAGCTGACTAGGATGGTTGCATGTGGCCCACATGACTCAAAGGTGGTTGGGGTCCACGTGAGCCGAAAGTGATTTGATAACCATCTATGCAGAGAACATGACCTTATACCAATGATTTCACACCATGATTCCCTAATGAACAAGTTGTCGCACAGCAAGAAACTGAACAAGGAGTGTTCCATGTGGGTCTACATGTCCCAGACATGGTTTATGAACATTGGCATGTTCAACCTCAAAGTAGATTTGAAGGTAGTTGTGAGTTCATGGTTTTGCATGCAATATATATCATGATGCCAGGTGAATTCATAAAACTTTTTTTGTCCTTCCATGCTCAAGTTGTGCTATAATGGTTTTGAATGGCATGATACACCATGGTGCCATTCTTGGTGAACTCGCAAACCTATTTTGCCATTCTATGCTTCAGTTGGGTGAGCCATTAAACCCTAGGTCTTGGGTCTACAACTCACATTGGTCATGACAAACCTCAAAGTAGCTTTGCAAATGCATGTGAGTTCATCGGTTGCATGCCATTTTTTGTTATTACATCTGAAAGTTGGAACAAGTGGTCTTGGGTCTACCACTCACATTGTTCTTTACACCTCAAATCAGTTTTCTAGGTAGTACATGTTATGTCAAGGTTTTGCATGCGATGATACACCTCAACATAGCTTTTAATGTGGGTCCGCGTGTGCCAAACATGGTTGGTGAACATATAGACGGCTAAGAGTGTTGCATACATCCAGGTCTACTGACTAACTGACATAGCTGACTAGGATGGTTGCATGTGGCCCAGGTGTCTCAAGGGTGTGGGTCCATGTGACAGTAAGGTGATTGGATAACCATCTATACAGAGAACATGAAACCCTATACCAATGATCTTACACCATGAATCCCTAATGAACCAGCTGTCCCACAGCAAGAGACTGAACATGGAGTGTTCCTTGTGGGTCCACATGTCCCAAAAGTGGTTGATGAACATTAGGTCATGATCAACCTCAAAGTAGATTTGAAGGTACTTGTGAGTTCATGGTTTTGCATGAAATATACATCATGGTGCCAGGTGAACTCGCAAACCATTTTTTGTCATTCCATGCTCAAGTTGCATCAATTTGACATGTTTGTATCTACCATGTACTCCCTCCGTTCTGAATTAATTGACTCAGATTTAATACAACTTGAACTAAATCTTAGTCAATTAATTTAGAACGGAGGGAGTAGAATTTTAAGGAAGTCATACATGAGATATATGGAAAAAATGTACCATAAACCCTAGGTTTAGGATCTACCACTCACATTGGTCATGATCAACCTCAAATTATCTTTCAAGGTTCATGTGATATAATGGTTTTTAATGGCATGATACACCATGGTGCCATTCTTAGTAAACTCGCAAACCTATTTTATTATTACATGCTTAAGTTGGGTGTGCCATAAACCCTAGGTTTTGGGTCTTCCACTCACATTGGTAAGGATAAACCTCAAATTAGCTTTGCAAATGCATGTGTGTTCATGGATTCCATGCCATTTTTTTGTAATTACATGTGAAAGTTAATGTTTTGCATGCCATGATACACCATGGTGACATTCTTGGTGAACTCGATCTCAATTCTTTTTTGTCATTCGAAGCTCAAGTTTCATGAGGTGTAGAATAACCCCTAGGTCTTCGGTCTACCGCTCACATTGGTCTTGATACCTCAAATCAGCTTTCAAGGTACATGTTATGTCAAGGTTTTGCGTGCCATGATACACCTGAACGTAGCTTTTAATGTGGGTCCACATGTCCCATTCTCTCCACGACCATAAAGCACACATGAACGAACAACCATTTTCTCTATGTATACAATTTTTTATTTGTTTTTTTACGTGGGCGCTGGTACTTGATTTTTTCCCCATACTTTAAATAAACCATATATGAGAAACTGCCATTTCGACGGATAGTTCGTGTGGGCAGTTTGTGGGTACAGTTCCTGCGGGGCAGTTCCATTTCCTTTCAAGTAGACACCGCATAGCCTGGGAATTCATTTGTGCACAACGAAGTGTGTTAGTACTTTTCCCCTTCTTCCTCTTACTCTCTTTCCCTATTCACATCTAGAAGTTGCAATTTCTTATTGCTGTTTCTGTTGTTCTTTTTCAATTGACAGTGCACGGGAACAATAGTTCTTCCAAGTGCAAAATATCTTCGGTTCATCTTTCAGTCTGCACGAATTTAAGTTCATTCGTTTCTATGCTATCTGGTTCTTTTCTTCTTCATTACTATAATACAATGTTTCAAGTAATGACTGCAATGTGTGCTTGGTTTTTTTAACTAGTAGAACGGAAGGTGAGAACTGCGAAGGATGTGATCAGCCAGTACACTTATGCGGCAGGTCTGCAAGAGGAGCAAGTTCGTTTCAACTGGTTATTAGGCAGGGATTTCAGGCTGGGGTGGTAAAATTAATCTGCAACACTGTTTTTGAAATTTCAACTGCAGTATTGTTGTATAATAAAGCCACTGTTTAGAGTAGTAGCCTCAGTTGTAGTACTGTACACTAGGTTCACATTATGTACTGTATGATATCATTTTCTTGCATTATCCAATTTTTCTGACAATTCTTCCACTAGGTTAATCCTTTCCCTGCAAGCCTGTAGATGTTGATGATTTTTATGAGCCTGCCAACCAGAAGCAATTATTTGTGCACAAAATGGTTGATGCCAACAAATAATTTGAAGCATTGGTTAGTTAATTATTTTTTGCAGATTCTAATGTTTTAAGGGTG
Source organism: Poa annua (assembly GCA_026929855.1). NCBI lineage: Eukaryota > Viridiplantae > Streptophyta > Magnoliopsida > Poales > Poaceae > Poa > Poa annua. The sequence goes on from CM049426.1 coordinate 161,255,327, forward strand.
AAAATATGTAACTTAAATCATGTCTATCATGCATGTAAGTTCATGCGTTCTGAGGCAATACATGGTTTCGGTTACCAAATCAATGGCGATGCCTTGTTGTACAAGGATGGTCTGGCTATTGAAGGTGAAGAGGAAGATGGCATTGAGTGTCCATTCCATGACAATGGAGACCTTGTTAGCTTCTCGGAAGGATGGCCTTTCTTCACTGCTGCTGCTCAAATTGGTAAAGATTCGGTACTGCTGGTGAAGGTTGAACCATTAAAGGAGTACCTTGGTCTCAATTTTGTAGAGATCATCAACTAGGAGAATAAAGAACATATATATGAATAGAGATATGGGAGGCAGCTGTGTTGGTGATGTGTGTACTAAAACTTTTACGTTCAATAGGTTGTGTGATTTGTACTATAATTCTGTGTAGGTATTAACCTTATGTGCTCACTGTATAGTTCAAATTTTGGCGCAAACAGTAACTTTTTCATTCATATTTGCCAAACTCGCCGATTACATTTGCTGAAAATTAGACTAAAACATTAAATGAAACTTAAAATAGCCTAAGGCACACAAGGAGTAGAAATTATACAATTATACGTAAAGTTGTTAACAATATGTGACGAGGGATGTCCCCATCAATACCCATGGTTACTAGACTAGGGTAAGAGTTTATGAGGTAGAGAACGTGTGGTGTTGGTAGACTCGTCGGCTGACAAGCGGGAATTACCAAGGTTTGGGGCCCTCGAGTGAGGTAAAACCCTTACTCCTGCTTGTCTGTTATTGATTGTGTATATGCGGTGAGTACATGTTTCTAGCAATATGTCGATCTTGCTAGGGTTTGGTGATTCGGATTGGGCGTGTCCTTGGCCGGTCTCCCTCCTGTCCTTTATATAAGGGTACAGGTCTCGGGTCGTAACCGACTAGGACTACATATATGGAAAGTACTACCGACTATGCTATCTATGGTATATGTCTTCGACTTGGGCTTCGCTTGTTGGGCTTAGCCTATTGACAATTGGGCTTTAGTCATTACGTGCACCAGGTACCCACACAAAGGGGTACCCGTTTGGTATAACCTTGTCATTAGCCCCCGAGTGCTTGGCTAATTCATAGAATAAGTCATGGACTCACTATATAGTGCGCCGTCTCATGTTTTTATGCTTTTGGTATGACGATTTAGTCTTTTGGACTTATGATTTTTGACAAGGATTTCGACTGAGTAGGCCTGGGTTTATTCGACCCAGTCGAAACCATTTAACTGCACTTGGGCAAAACCTTACTAGCCTTCAGTCGGGTTTCGAGTCCTTGGGATCAAACCCGGAACATACTGGACAGACACACCTTAGGCCAGTCGATGGTCTTACTGATATTGTTCAGCAGTTTCAATTTTCTACCCAGCGCGTCCGCCAGGATTTTCATCGTATCCGTTGACACGGAAATGTCCAGGATTTTAACACTGCTGGAGTTCCTCGGCCCTTTCGATTGATCGATGGGTCTTACCTTTGTATTTATCGTATACAACATCCAAGATACTCTATCGACTGATTTTCACTCGGGAATTTTTATGTTTCAAATGTCTTTTGATTCTATCGGGTGCACGAAAGTGCTCCCGATGGGAGTAGTGTGACGCCCTAAAATCGGTACTATGTAGATTTAAGCGATCCCGCCGAAATCCGCATAATAACGATTTTAGGTCGCCCACCAGACATAATGTGCACGCCGAAACATGCGCATTATGTGGGTGTAGCGTACCTGCACTTTAAATAAGGCAGATACCTGTGTATAGTGCAAATCCCTGGATCGATTCATTTGCACACACAGTTACGATGAAATATCACAACAAAGCGTCAACTTTATTACATCGATGATCCAGAATTACAAAATATTCTTTACAAATTGCATAGCATAAAGCTAGCTTTGAAAAGTACACAGCGGAAATACAATAGCAGTGAGCCTCTATAACTTTCATGCTGCCACAGGCGAAAACATGTTGGTTGTAGACTCGAAACCTTTAAACGAAACCTCACTCGTCATCTGATCAAATCTGCAATAGGAAAAATATTGCAACAACGTGGGTCTGATTCCATTAAAAATGGAGTCTGGCAAGTGACACTATAGTGGACACTTATGGAATAACTCTAAAACCTATATGAATATTTGGCTGGTGGAGCTCAAGGCTAATTTGCATAAAGCCAATTTTTCCTACTATTTTGAAAACACTTTTCTTGAAATCGACGAGTATGGCATGAAAACCATAAATCTCATCTTCCCTTGTTCACCCATCAACTTTTAACTTAGAAATTGGAATGGTGGAATCCTCCGTTGACGTCCTTGATCAGCTGCTCAAAATTGTCTGTAACCGGGGACACGGCTAAGTACTTAGTTTTACACTCTGCAGAGGTTGTGCACTTTCACCATTGTACCCATTCAACCCAAGGTATCCTTTACACACTATTTGTGATAAGGAAAGGAGAGAATGAGACGAGATCTTTCAGAAGCATTTTCCCTCCCACCTGGCTTGACCCGTTCCACCTATCATCCCCTACATCTTCTTGTCAAGCCGGAGAGAGTCCACGCAACATAATTGATCAAGCCAGAGCCCATATGGCAATGGCTGCACTGGAAGCAATCGTCACTCGGAGTTCTTCAGATTCCTCGGTTCCTGGGTGGCCATTCTCAAGTGTACATACTCTAGGAACCATAGAAATGGACCTGAGTAGCCACTCAACATAAACCATACAACCAATTACCACCCAGGAATAAAAATCACCATGCTCACAACCCTAAGTAGAATAGAAATTCATCCTAGGCGAAGACAGCCATGAGCACAGTCCTGAGTAGTCACTTAACATTTTGTGAAAACCTTTCATCAATTGCATAGCATCAATATTTCTGCTAAGTATGATATAGGAACCTAGACACAGGAATAAGGGATTCTACACAGGTTTAGCATAGCAACACATGCATATAAAAATACACTAAGTAATGCATATAAAAATAGGAAGTTTATGAGGTGTGCCACTTGCCTTTGAATGTTGTCGTTGTTCACAACTCTTTTCAACGATACTCGGGACTCTCCGTTCAGTCTAAACAATACAAACAAACAACAATACAACAATCATGATATGAAAGTTATTTCTAAGGACTACACCAATAAAACAACACAACACCTACAAACAAGTTTCTTAAACTTCTAAGGAAAACATGACATGCATGATATGAAAGTTATTTCTAAGGACTAGAGATGCATGCCATGCCATGAAGAATCTTTTAAGTTAATGCAAGGCAAATAGGTTGGTCCAAAAGGACTAAGGGCTAAGGTCATAAGTTGAATAAAATATTTTGTTTTATATCATCTTGAATAAGCACTCTAATGGCTTAGTCTTGATGTGCAAAATACTTAGAGAAAATTACTAGCTCTATTCTTCGAGGTGATCAACAATTATTATCGACTCTTTGTAAATTGGATATTCACTAAAGTGAGAGAGACAGACACCCGGCCAGCCACTTAAATTGTGGAACATGTCTCATGTACGTGGACATGTAAGGTTTGTTTCCAGGCCGCTTCATCTCACTATGCCGCTAGGATCCAACAACTTCAAGATGATAATATCATGATCAAAATTGTTTAAGTCAAATGTGAAAGACAAGATTAGGAAAGAGGGAAAAGATAGAAGAAAGATGTAGTTGTCCTCCAGGCTACATCTCCAGGCTTGTAATATTCTCCTTGATGATGTCTTGATTGAAGTTTTGATCTTCAGACTTGGTGGTTCTTGTATCCTCGAGGCTGGTCTTGGATTTTGAGTTCTCAGAGAAGAAGAAAAGGCAGAGAGAAAGACTTAGAGAATAAAAGGGAGGTTGGCCTTCTTGAACTTCTTCTCACTTTTCTTCTAAGTGCTTGACATCTTGAGGATGCTTCCAGAGTCTGTTTTCTTCTAAGTGCTTCTACTTCTTGGAGATACTTCTGAAGTCTTGTTTTGGCTAAGTCCTTCAATGGACTTCTAGCTCCATCTTGGAAATCCTAAGTGTCTAAGTGCATAGCACTTTACCAAAACACTAGGTTGAAAATAATAACTTAGGGAAAATAAGGAAGGAGTTTTCCTATAAGGAGTATAACTATACAATAGATATGTCATGCATGCAATGCAATTTATTTCTAAGGACAACACTTAACAAAATAAAACAACTAAGTTTTCTAGATGCTAAAATTTTCTAAAGAAAAGATTTAGCATCTTTAAGATGTTGAAATTTTTCTAAGGAAGAGTGTTGTCGAAAAATATTTATCAATATTTTCTAACAAAGAATTTAATTTGTTTAAAGAGGCAAAATATTTCTAAGTACATTTTAATACCAAAGTGGTTATAATATGACTAAGTACTTTATAATTCGAATAGATGATGAAAATAAATTTTAATAATTTTTTAATCAATTTTAATCATTAAAACAACACTTAAAAGTATTTAATCAATATATATTACAAAATCATAGAAAATTATTCTACAAAAATTAGTTGAAAAATACTACTGCCAATACTTAGACATTCAAATTTATATCAAAAGAGTTTGACAAGTTTTAAATTTCAAATTTGAAGTTATGTTCAATTTACCATTAATGCCACTTTTGAATTTCAACAAATTTTAATTTGACAAAACATAAAAGTAATGATGCCAAAAGTTTCTATGTGTCATAAGCTTTTCAAAAATATTTTATTTGTAAAATTTGACCAAACCAATAAAAAGTAGTGATAGATTTAAAATTTAAGATTTTTCTGCAAAACTGCCGGTCTTCGGTTGACTGTTGACTTTGACTGCTGACGTAGGAATTGACTTGCTGACGTGGCAGGCTGACTGGGATTTGACTACGAATTTGACCAAAAATAAAGTTGCTCGGATGGAAAAACACTCTTAACAAAAGTTGTAGAATTGCGTGCTCTTTCTAATTATCAGAATTATAACATAAGTGGATGAATAGATTGGTCACAAATCGCAAAATACCTGTCTGATCTGAAACTTCAAACGCGAATATCTCTCAGCTCGCTGAACCAAAAGAGGTGAGGCTTAGGGCAAAAGAAAGGTCTTGATCAGGGGAACAACTTTCGTATTGTCGTCCCAACTTTTTAACATGGTTTGATTACTCGAACAACACATAAACACGATCTGTATTATACAGAAAATTACGTACGTTAAAATAAAAAGTTGTCAACAGGAAAGTTGTAGATATAGAGTAGATCTACCTTTTCACCGAAGGAATTTCGATTTGACGCAACGAGCGCGAAGAGATCTGAGAAATACGACTTCAGATCTGATGGATGATGATTCGAAATTCTTCCTCCACGCTTGATGAAAAGAGTTGAGGCTTATTGGGATGGAAAGGTATCGACGAGATCTACAACAATGATTAAGGCCCCGTCGCGATTGGAGATGGTTTTGTTTGTCGAACGAACGAAATACTATTTCGCTGATTAGGGTTTCGGTGGAACGAAAAGAGTAAAAGAGATGTCGGCGGCTACAGGGGTTTATATAGGCGGAGGGATGGTGGAATAGATAGGGCTCGGAGTTGTGAACGCGTAGGATCAAGCGGATCCGGATTTGGAGTTATATTTCTTGAGATATACGTACTTGAATGAAAGGTGGTTTAAAAAACGAATTTCAAAGTTTGAGTTGGATACATAGCTCGGTTCGGTTCGTTCGTGGGCCGGCCGGCTGACCCCGATTCGTTTTTTTTTTTCCTTAATTTATTCATAACTTTTATTTTAGAACTCCGAATTAAGTGAAATTAATTTCTAAAAATTTCTAAAAATCATATCTTTATTTTAAAACATTTATGGACATGTTTTGACCACTTTTTAAAAATATTAATTTTGAATATTTGATTTAATGCAAATTTGACACTTTTGTCAAATATGGAAATAGAAATTTAATTAATTTATGTATGGCTAAATAAAATTTGGTACCACAATTGTGAACATATGAAAATAATTATTTATAATAATTACAATCAAAATATTAAAGTAAAATAAGATAAATAGCATAATCGTTATTTTATTTTTAATATCTTCTCAAATAGGTTTTCAAGTGGAAATAATATTTCAACCATTGTAATTTCAAATATAAATAATGCAACAAAATGATGAATGCATGCATGAATTTTGTTTTCAAATCGACATACAAATAGTTTTAAAAAAAGTTTTTAATTTTTCTGATTTTTCAGAATTTGAAAAATCCTAGGATGTTACAGTGGGTGGAATTGTGATATCATTACAACAGTTCCGATACATCCACAAATACAACAGAAGATATAATTACAGCAAGGACTCGAACGAGTCAAGATACAAATGATACAATACAAAGATTCAAATGACAGCGGAAGCAAAATAGTATCCGACTACGGATAAGATACAAATTGGACTAAGAGTCCTGAAGATAAGCAGTGGCGCCATATCCCTGCCCAGCCAAGCCGGAGGGATTCCCAAGCTAATGTCGTCGGACTTCAAACCTGTTTGACTACACATAAAGCATAACCCAAAAGAGGGTCAGGGCACTCCCTGGCAAGCAAAACCGACTTGCCTACTTTCTACACCATCTCCCAAAATATAGGGGAAGTGGACTTAGCGGCAGCAGCACTAGCAACCTAGAGAGACACGCTACAACTTCCGTCTAATCAGAGAGGGATAAGAGAACGCTTAAGATAAACATCTACAACTAACACCAAACATAACCCATTCTCGAATTAACCCCCTCAACCAAATATGAGGAAGCAATTCGGGAAACTCACACGTTGAACAGTTTTAATTATAATTTATTGTGAAAGTAATTCTATATTACTAGTCAAATTAATTAACATTAATTAGGTGTAAGTTGTCTAGATCTTGTTAGCCAGCATCATCACCAAAGTCGTCCATAACCGTGGACACGGCTCATCGATAAGATTATACTCTGCAGGGGTACACTAATGTACCCATACTCGCATGATCAACCCAAGCAAGCATCAGGGCTTCTAAACACGACTCGTACCTTCACTACAGCAAGTCCAAGTGCCACCCATATGAGTTGTTACCCGCGTCAGGAGTCTGGCCGAATCTCAATTGCGGACTCATTAGTTTGCGACTACGCCACCATGCGGCTCAAACCACACTAGGAACTGTCCGCTTCGTGTCGTACCGCACCTATATGACCCCTCGTATCACATACCCTCTCATCATCATCATCATCATCATGCACATGCATATGAGCAAATGGAAAATCCGAACTACTTGCGGCACATGGACAAGCTGTAGATCCGTTCAAAGTCGAGGGGGGCTCCATAGGGCCACCCACAAGTGGTTAGTGCGCTCAAAATTGGATTCGAGGACAAAATCTCAGTTCCTAGGTCGACACTGAGCAGAACAAAGCACCTCGCAAGGCCTTCCGCCTGGTGCCTTATCTTTTAATTATAATACCCCAATATATCATAGATTCCCAAGCTATATCCCTGCCCAGCAAAGCCAGAGGGATTCCCAAGCTAACGTCGTCAGACTTCAAACCTGTTGACTGCACATAAAGCACATCCCAAAAGAGGGTCAGGGCACTCCCTGGCAAGCAAAACCGACTTGCCTACTTTCTACACCATCTCCCAAAATATAGGAGATGTGGACTTAGCGGCAGCAGCACTAGCAACGTAAAGAGACACGCTACAACTTCCGTCTAATCAGAGAGGGATAAGAGAGCGCATAAGATAAACAGCTACTACTAACACCAATCATAACCCATTCTCGGATTAACCCCCTCAACCAAGTATGAGGAAGCAATTCGGGAATACTCACACGTTGAACAATTTTAGTTACCAGTTATTGTGAAAGTAATTCTATATTACTAGTCAGGTTAATTAACAATGATTGGGTGTAAGTTGTCTATGATCTTGTTAGCCAGCATCATCACCAAGTCGTCCATAACCGTGGACACGGCTCATTGATAAGATTATACCCTGCAGGGGTGCACTACTGGACCCGTACTCGTTCGATCAACCCCAAAAGCAAAGCCAGAAGCTAGGGCATCTCAACACGGCAAATCTCTTCTCTACAACCCATCCAGGGAACCGCATGATTGTGTGCACGGCTAATCAGGTCCAGTGCCCGCGGGATACGACCTTCATAGCACTCTAAGAACGTGCCACCCTATATTAGAATCGACTACTCCATCATCATGAGATCGTTAGGTAACCATATGCATGCATCAAATGGAAAGCCCGAACTACTTGCGGCGCCCTGGATAAGAAGCGGATTAGATCGAAGCCGCGGGGGGCTCCATAGGGCCTCCCACAAGCGGTTAGTGCGCTCAAAATTGGATCCGAGGACAAGAACTGAGTTCCTAGGTCGACACTTAGCAGAACAAAGCACCTCGCAAGGCCTTCCGCCGGTGCCTTATCTTTTAATTATAATACCCAACATAGAACATCATTTTATTAAGGTAGACAATCTATCATACTAAGCACGTGAAATAAATAATACAGACAGACGACTCGCACAAACAACTCTAAGCATGCGCTACGACTCGCAAGGCTAACAGATAAACATACAACAGGTGTTAGGATGTGGGGATAAAACTGTATGGGCTGCAGGATAAACATGTGATGGGACCGCGATAAAGAATCGAATACTAGGGTAGCAGAGATCAACGGCAGGAATGAAAGACAATGTATAAGTAAACAAGCAAACTTTGCTTGCCTGGAATCCCGCATGGAAGCAGATCTTGTCGTTGCTCACACATCTCAACGTCTTATCCGCGAAGAAGCAACAAACACTGGAAAGCGTAAAAGATGCATTTTACAACTACGGCAAAAGATCCAGCATGATCATATGAGAATGATGTATGGCATGGCAAGATGCATCGCGAGATGCACTTAATCCGAATTAAGCGGAAACGGGATTTCCGACAATTAATATTTAGGTGCAAGTTATTTATTTACCAGCAATATTAAATGTTGGTTAGCATGGCAACACATGGCATGGGTGATCTAATTAAATTAAATTGAATAGGGCATTATATATTTATTACCTCTAACATTCCATATTTAATTATTTAGTTGCAATTAACAAATTACACTAAGCAATTAAAATAACAGATGCAAAATAACATACAAATGGCATATTAATATTTATTGCATTTTTCTGATAAATAAACATATAAAGATTATTTTATTTGGAGTTATAGAATTAAAGTTATTAGCAAAATAAGTTTTAGGGTGTTTCTGTAATTGTTAGGGACCTATCTGTGATGGAAAAGAATCCAGTGAGGGCTTAGGGGAGAAAACAGAGAGCAAAGGGGCTCGGTGCAAATTCCTGCGCAGAGAAAACCTCTCGGGGTTTTTCTCACCGAGTGGGAGAGCCACCCGTGAGGCTGACAGTGGCCCCCGGGCCACGCTGGCGCGCACGTGGGGTTTGTGTGCTTCCGCGGTCACTGAACACCGGGACCCACGCGTCAGTGGGCGAGGAAAAGAAAAAGGAGTGGGCTTCGTCAACGCGCCCGAGGGATCTCGACCTCGCGATCTCGCGTAGAGACGACCGAGCGGCTGCGCTAGCCGGTAGGGCGGGGTGGATGTTGTTGACTGCTAACGCAACGCGTTGTTTCTAAGGCAAAACGCGAGTACCGTGCTTAACTGAAAACTAGACTGATGAAATTGAAGCCCGAACTACTGCGAAACTGAACTGAGGAAAACTGGGCAGTGCTTGGTGGCGGGGGAGAACGGAGGTCGGGGAACGATTTGGAGCGGCGCGGCTCGCGTGCGTGTGCCCGAGATCGTGCAGAACGGGTGGCGTTTTTATTTCCCTGCTCGGACGAGAAGAAGATGTTCGGAGCCACCATGCTCGTGCTTGGCGTGGCGCGATGGTGTGCGGCCGTGGCGACGTGGTTCCGGCGCCGACGAAAAGCGGCGAACGGAGCGCGAAAAAGGAGGGGGAGGCGGTGGAGAAGAAGAGGTTCACCTCGGGGTACCCGATGGCGAGGCGACGCGGCTCGGGGACGACGGAGCAGAGAGGATGAAGGTCGACGGGGTGCGGCGTCGGCGTCGGCGTCGTGGACGAAGGGTGGCGGCGTCGCGTTCTTGCTCCCGGGCCCTCCGGCGCGGCGTCGAGGATGGAGAAGAGGGTGGGGGTGCCGTTGGTGCGAGGAGAAGTAAAGGGGCGACGGAGGAGCAGCGCAGCGACCCGACAATGTCCGGTGATATTGGCGGTGTAGAACTGAGAGGGAAAAAGGGGCGGCGGCGCGAGGAGGGGGGAGAAAGAGACCTAGGGTTCGGGGGCGCTGCGGGCACGTCTTAAGGAGAGAGGGGGAAAGGTGGAGCGAGGTGGGGGCGGAGGCCAGCGTCTCCATGGCATCCTCCACGCTGTAAAGCGAGGAGTGGCCGTACGGAGGAAGGGGACGAGGGAGATGGGCCAGACTGGGGCGGTTGCTGGGCTTAGGTGGGCCAGAGAAAAAGGTTTCGGCCCAGGTAAGGTTCCTCTCTGGTTTTATTTTTATTTCATTTGTTTAATTCATTTCTGTTTAATATTTTTAAAACAAAATAGAAAGAGAAAAGATGTATAACTTTTGGCAAAACATTATAGATTAAAAAATACACAATTTTAATATATTAGTTTGAATATTTGAAAAGAATTTAATTTAAATTAATTTGATTTGCAATTAGAATTTAAAAGTGGAATTTGAATTTGAAAGGGTGTGATTTAAATTTAAATGCAATAAAACAAATCAATTGACAATTGCATGATGATATGATGACATGATGATGCAAAAAAGAAAAACAACAAAAATCTAATTGGGGATAAATCCCGGGATGTTACAAGTAGCCCCCGAGATTGTGCTTTATTGCTTGCAGTAGAGGATAATCTCAATTTTATGCTTTTAACAGTCGAATTCTTTTTTACCTTCTCCCGATGGGAGTTTCCCACTCGACTCTTTTTCATTCTTGCCATTTTTCCTTTGAGTTTGTAAGGAGCTTTTCCTTTTTGTCAGTCGCGGTACAACACCCGTTTCTTATTCGTCTGGAATGATGTCATGTGTGACATCCTTGGGGTACGAATATCACTCTGATGGGACGTCGTATAGTGGGCCCCTCTCTTTGACCGTTGTTGACGTCGGTTCAGTTCTGATTTGACCGGACGTGGCGTGGTTTCCGCAAACGTGATGATGGTCTCCTCGTTTTACGTGCGTAGTGGGCGGCGTGGTCTGTGACGGTTCCCCTCCAATTGTGCCACGTGTCGCCGTGTTTTTGTTTGGACGGCCACGATGAGCCTCTTCTTTTTACCATAAGTAAGGGTTTCTCCGTTTTAATATTTTTTACCCTGCCATTTGCCTCTTGTCTTCCTCTGCTTCATCTTCCTCCGCGCCACCGTCGCTCTACTTTTGCGGTTTCCTCCGTTTTTCGCGCCCTCCTCGCTCCTGCATTCCTATAGCCTAACATGGCCCCAAAGAAGAGCTCGACGTCCTCTACTGCCGCCGGCAAGAAGAGGAAGGAGGTGACTACCGCCACCGTCCCTTCCGCTCTGAAGAAGGAGTCGGGCGGCTAGACTTCGTACGTTACGGAAAAACGGCTGGCGGTTTTTCGCAAGGAGGGGCTTCTTCCTCTTCCATCGGAGCTCACCGTTCGGGCTCCTAGCAAGGAAAACTTCCCCGCGCCTCTTCTCGGAGAACGGGTATGTTTTGCCGAGTTCCTCCCTCGCGGCTTCGGCTTTCCGTTGCACGACTTCGTGCGCGACGTCCTTTTTGCTTACTGGATACAGATCCATGATCTGGTCCCCAGTGGAGTTTTGCACATTGCCAATTTTATGGTAATGTGCGAATGCTTCTTGGGGTCCCCTAGCTGGGCATTATGGAAGTCAATCTTCCTAGTGCGCGCCATGGCTCGCCACGGCCGTGTTAACCCCGTCGGAGGCGTCGGGTTCCAAGTCAAGGCCGGCTATAGGTATTTGAATTGGAAGGCAGTCGAGTCCGCTCAGGGATAGAGGACCAAATGGTTCTACGTTCAACCCCGCCTTCTCGACTGGCGTTGCTAAGAAGACGGAGGCCTGGGAGCACGCCCTTTCTCCAGCTGAAGAACTCGAGGCTGCTCCGCTGCTGGAGAAAGTCACTGGACTGCTGAACACCGTCTCCGGTGTTCAGTTGATCTATACATACCTCAAGGCTCGGGTGTGTCCCCTCCAGCAGCGCGCGCACCCGATGTGGGCGTATGGGGGGGGGGGTAGTTGATGCTACCAGGATTAGTGTTGTGGAGCTGTCGGCGAATGAGCTTGACACACTCGTGAAGTCGATGACTAGCTATAAAGCTGATGACACCATCAACTACGACTTCAAGATAGCTCCCTTCAACTCTGAGAATCCCCTTCCTCAAGTAAGTTTTTTGCTCCCTCGTTGTCGACTGAACTTTTCTATCGTCTTCTCCCTTAACTTTGATTTTGCTTTTGCTTTGTGTAGGGGCATTCGACAAAGTCTTCGCTCCCTCCCCTTCCCGAAGCTGGGCCTGTTAAGGAGACAACTGTGCTTAAGGAGCGAGAGAAGTCGACAGACTCTCTGCCTGGGGCCGAATCCTCTTCTTCGGAGAAGTCCGAAGTCGATGGAAAAGGTGTAGAGCGACCCGACACAGAGGCGACTGATGAGCCCACGCCTAAGCGCCTCCGCCAGGTACACTCAGGTGAAGGTGAGGAGGCCGCGGACTCTGGTGCCTCTTCACCTGCGCAGGACGTGCCACCCTTTACTCAGCGCTCGCCTCCGCCTTCTTCTGGTCACTCTAGTTTTGGCGGGCCTTGTTTCAACCTCGATCTCACTTCCGAAGAAGATGAGCGAAGGTAACTTCTTTGTCGTGTGAATGTGTGCATCTTGTTTTGATTTTTCATTATGCTTTAATCTCTGAATTTTCTTTTCTTTGCATCTTTATCTTCCAGCGACTATCAGGCCGCTAGTCCTTTGGCCGCCCATGCCATGACTGCCACCTCTTCTCCAGCTGCGGAGGCGATAGTCGCTCCTTTGCCACCTTCTTCTCCTGCGTCGAAGGCTGCAGCGCCTACTGCAACTGCCTCGACTACTGCGCTTACAACTCCATCACTGCCCTCCTGGCTGAATCATGTAAACCTTCTTGTCTCTGTTAATATGGTATCTTTTTTCTTTGTCGTGTGTATATGATGTGTGAGTTATGTTTGTAGCCGGCCGCAAGCGGCCTTGCTTCTTTTGGCGAAGCTCTTGCACGCTCGGAGGATGAACGAGTCGCTCTTCGCTCTCAATTGGACCAGCTCAGCCGTAAGGTTCTTCCTTTGTTTTTGCACATGCTGCCCTTCTAATTTTATGTGACTGGACTACTTTCTCTCTTTTGTTTCAGAGGAGAAAGAAATTTTGAAATCTCGACTGGCTTATGTCGAGAAGACCCTCTCCCAGCAATCGACTGCCTAGGAAGAGTTAGACGCTCTTCGTGCTTCTGAAGGGGAGTAGGCTAGGCGACTGCTCGGCTATGCTCACTCTCTTGCCGGTGAGAAATAATGATTTTTGTGTGCTGGTTTGCTTGTTTTGCCTTTTCCCCGAATTTTTAATATGTATTTTCATTTGCTATGCAGGCCCTTCTTCCAGCTCCGTTGGCGCGGCGAGTGATGTCTCGTCACTCGATCAAGCCATCGACTGTCGGGTTATGACTCCCAGGAATCGGGGGTAGTCACTTCCTGAAGTGTGGTTCGAAAGGGGATTGAACGTGGAGGTCTAAACCCTCAAGTGGCTCCGCGACGTTGCTCGCCGGACCCAAAGAAGACGGACACCCGACCAAGGAAGACACCATCCTTTACCCAGGTTCACGGCCCTCGTGAGGAGGTAAGACCGCTACTCCTGCCTGTCTGTATTATATGTGGAAGGTTATAGTACAATTGAGCCTGCCAGAAGCCCCCTTGAGGCGTTCTTGCCTGGGGAGGGAAGCGATGATCTTCTTCCTCCTCCAGCCAGAGGCTAACCTAACCAGTGTTGCTAGGGTTTACAAGGGTGTTTTGCACGTAAAGGGCCGACCCTTGCTATGATGGATGTCTTCTCTCTTTTATAGGCGCCTCGGGCCTTCTCCTTCGGCTTGGCCTTCAAGGTGGCTCCCACATGCCAGTGGAAGTGCGGAGAACGAGTCCACCGTGCTCCGTTCGTCCATGGACTCGGTCCATTGTTGATAAAGGTGGCGCCATGGCCGACAAGCGGCCGACCGCGCGGTACTATCAGCATAGCGGGCAGTCTCTGAGGTGGAGCCCGCGATGACGATCTCCGTTGGAGGGTTGCACCGTCCACCTGCTTTATCGTCAGAGTAGAAGGTCCTCACAGCTGCACAGCAAGCGGAGCAGCTTTGTTGACCACTTTATCGCCAGGGACAGCGACGGGGGTGCGTGCGTCACTGCATGAGCGTGGCAGAGGTCACGTGCGCCCTGCCGTGCTTCCTTGGCCGCGACGTTTCCCTCCAGGCCTGAGGGGAGATTCCTGTTGGACTCCCCTCAAGCGGGTTGGCGCCTCGGTGGGGTCCCCTGAGGCGAGGGGTCCCTTGAGGCCCTCGTTTCTTCTTCAGGCCCTCGAGGGGAATCGCCTCTCGAGGGTCTCGCCAGGCGGTGACGCCTGGTCCTTAGCTGTTTCGTCTGACTGGCCCGCATGCGAGGCCTGGGGGGAATAGGCTCTTGATACCCCAGTTCCCACTGGGCCGACAGTAGCCCCCGGGCCCATGATGGGCACGACTTTAGCCCATGCGCTTAGGCGAAGCGTCGTGGGCCCTTAGTGCCCAGCCGGCCCGAGCCACGCGACACTTGGACGATTAACGGCCTCACACGATCTGGGGCGCGAGTCATGGGGGGTCCCACAATGCCCCGGTAACTGCTCCTGGAGGGGACATAAAGCCCGAGCACTGCGGCAGGGAGCCGTTAACGTTTCCAATTCTTCGCAGAAAATTCCGCTCCACAAAGCTCTCCGCCTCCGCTCTCTCCTGCGAGTTTCTGTTCTCCAACTCCTTCCAACCTCCGCACCCGTGACAATGAGTCCTCTCAAGAGCAAGGGCAAGGCCGCCGCGGGGTCTTCCTCCCAGGCGGAAGCCACGGAGACCGTGATGGGCGCGGCGCTGCTCGGCGTGCGCGTCAACGAGAAAGCGCTCTCCAAGGTCCGATGCCTGGTGGCGGACCGGACGAACGAGCACGGCGCCACCGCCCTGAAGCCTGTGGCGCACAGGAAGCGCCCGCGGGGGTTTTTCCCGGTCTTCCAGCACTGCCTGGCCGCAGGACTGGTGCCGCCCTTCTCGTCGTTCCTGGACGCGGTGCTGGCGTTCTACCAGGTGCAGCTGCTGCACCTGCACCCCAACTCCGTCCTCATCCTCGCCGTCTTCGCCTACCTCTGTGAGGCGTACCTGGGCCTGAAGCCCACGGTGGGGCTATTCCGGTGCTTCTACGCGCTCCGAAATACGGCGAAGAACGAGCGCTCCGGGTGCGTCTCGTTTCGGATCGTCGACGGCATGGGGGGCGTCTACATTCCCATGTCCTGGAGCGAGGCCAAGGCCATCACGTCCGTGACGAAGAAAGTAGACGAATTCCGCCAGAAGTGGTTCTTCGTCGGGGTGGAGCGTCCCTGCGCCTTCCTCGAGGTCCCCGACGAGCCTCCGGTGAAGAACTCCCATTGGGGCAAGGCTGCCTTCGACGACGCCAAGAATGTGAGCCTGATGGGGCGCCTGAGCTTCCTTCGCGAGGAGGGCCTCACAGGGCAGATGGTCGTGGCGGACTTCGTGACTCGCCGCATCGCGCCCCTCCAAGCTCACTCGGTCCCCATGTGGATGTACTCGGGGCCGAATGACAAGATGCGGCTCCACGTCGAGGACAACGACAAGGACGTCGTCGACAACATCCTCTCCGCGCTCTTCGCCAACCCCTCTGTGCTCCCCGTGGATGAGCTCCGCACGGCGCTCCGGCCCCTTCACCAGTACAACCTGACGGAGCGCATGGCCCTCCTGGAAGGGATGCCTCCATTCACCCCGACAGGCCCGGCGGACTCCGATGTGCCAATGTCGGCCCCGTGGGGAGCGGAGGGGGCCGATTCTCCCTCGGCTTCAGGAGCTGGCCTAGGTGAGGAGGAAGCCACAGCTGGGGAGGTCTCCTCTTCTAGAGCTGGGCCGTTTACTGACGAGATTTGTGATATCTCGTCAGACGACGAAGATGCCTTCGTGGTGGCGCCCTCGCGCCCCATGGAGGAGGAAGCTGGGGAAGGGGAGGCCTCGGGCGCGGAGGGCTCTCCAGGAAGGTGCGGGCCTCGCACCAAGGTCGCCGTGGACCACACAGGGGCGAGGCCGTATGACGTCCCTTCCAAGAGGAAGCCGGAGGCACCCCCCGCGAGGTCTGCTACCAAGCCCTTCCCCTCATGGCGCTCGCCAGGCCTGGCGTGGGTCGATGCTGGCGCTCTCCCTCCAGGGTGAGTTTATATGACGTTGGGTCGTTTGCCCTCTTGGTTTCTTTTTTCACCTCATCCTTTGTTGAAGTCTTTTCTTGGGCTCTTGCCAACGGTCCTGCGCCTGCGAAGCGCCGCCGCCTCCGCAAGGCGTCCGAGGTGAAGAGCGCCACGATAGGGGCCGTGGTTGACGAGGCTGCGAGGCCTGTGGACGCAGCCCCAGCGGTCCCCTTTGAGGAGGCGCCTCAAGTGGAGGTGACTGCGCCCCTCGACGGGGCGGCTGGTCCTCATGTGAAGGAGGGTGTCGTAGCCCCAGATGCACCTGCAGCGCCCCGCGAGCCTCTAGCGGTGGAGGGCTCGGAGGCGAGAACTTCTGCGCCACCTCGCGCTGCTACTCCACCTCGTGTGGCTACGCCTCCGCGCGAGGCCACTCCGCCACGCGAGCCAACGCCGCCGCATGCGTCGACGCCTCCGAGTGTGCTTGCTGCGTCGCCTGCGCCCACCGCTTCTGCGAATCCCGCGACGGAGACCTGCGAGGCACCGGCAGGCGCGGGCGCGTCTGTCGAGGATGGTTCTTCCTCTCCTCCCCGCCAGTCTGGAGGCGAGGAGCGCCTTGTAACGCCCCGGATTTTATCCCCTTTTATTTTGGTGTGTTTTTCTTTTGCATCGACATAGCATCGCATTGCATCGCATTAATTTAATTGTTGCATTTAAATTTAATTTCCACAATTAAATTCAAATGCATTTCAAATTAATTAAAAATGTGTTATTTTCAAATCTTTTAAAAATGTTAAAAACTAGTTTATTAGAATGTCTATGCGAAACTAAAAATATTTTGTAAAGGTTTCGTGTTCAAATTCGTTTTCTATTTTGTTTTAAAAATATATAACCGAAAAGAATAAAAGGGAGATAAATTAAAGCCCAAGACCATCTAACCCAAACCCTAGGTTTTATCCCCTAAAAACTTTTCCCACCCCCTGGAATTTTTGCAGCCACCCTCCTCCTTTGCAAAGTAGTCTTTCCACCCCTTCTTTTCCTTTCTTCCCCTTCCTTTTTCTTTTCTTTTCTTTTCTTCTTTTTCTTTTCTTCGTTTTCTTTTCTTCTTTTCTTCCTTTTTCTCTCTCCTTCTTCCTTCCTCCCGCATCCTCCCGCACGGGAGAAAACGCTCCCGAGCCCGAGCCGTGCTCCCGAGCTCCCCGGTCCCTGCGCCTGCGCCGCCACGCCCGCCACCGCGCGCCGACCGCTTCTCCCGCGTGCGCAGCTGCTTGCCGGCCCGCCTCCCCGCCGCCCCAGCGCGCGCGCCTCCCCGGCTTGCTCCATGCCGCACCGGCCCGCCGCAAGCTCGCAGCGCCGCCTCTCGCCTCCGGCCGCGCGCGCCTGCTGCCGCGCCGCCGCCTGCCGCCGCCGCGCGTGCCTCGCCGCCCACCGCACCTCCTCCGCCGCGCGCCCCCGAGCCTCCTCCTCTCGGCCGCCTCCGGCCCTGCGCCTCCGGCCGTGCGCCCGCCGCCGCGCCGTGCCGCGCCTCCCCTGCTCCGGCCACCCTCCACCGCCGCGCCGAGGCTGTGCTCCTCCCCTTGCTCCGGTCGGCCGAGCTCCGCTCCCCGCCGCGCGCCCTCCGGCCGCCGCCCGCGCCGCCTCTTCCCGCCGCGCGCCGCCGCCCGTGTGCGCCCTGCCGCCGCCACGCCCCCGCGCAACCCCGCAGCAGCGCGCCATGCGCAATCAGCACGTCGTCCGCCGCCCTCGCCGCGCCGTCCGCTGCTCCGCCCGCGTGCGCGCCCGCCGCCGTGCGCATCCGCCCCGCGCCGCCGCCTTCCGCACGCACGTGTCGCCGCTGCCTCCTCTTCCGGCCGCGTGCACGTCGTCTCCGTCCGTTGGCGTCAACGCGTCCGCCGCCCGCAAGGTGCTCGGTGAAATGCCCGCAAGACCCCGGCGTCACCAATTTTGTCCGAGTTGTCCACCCTTCGAGGTGTTGCTACATGCGCATGAGCATGCCTCTTCCGGTGCTGCGTTGCCCGTGACCGCCCGTGTCCGTGTCGTGGTGCCCGCCCGTGCGCTTTCCTTCCGGTGTCCGTTGCCGTGCTCCTATGTGCCCGCGCCCGTCAACGAGGATGACCGAGTACGACTACTTCCCCGACCACTTCCACGACACCGACAAACGACGATGCTCCGGTTCCGCGACGACTACTTCCATGACGACGACTAGTTCCTCTACGGACCGAAGACGTCGATTTCAAACCCTATCTCTCCCGATCCAACGTGCGGACCCAAACCCTAACACTATACCTATTTTATTAAATGTCATCTATCTTGTGCATATCGCATCATATTGCATGTGTTGCATCTCTTGGGTTTGCGGGTGTATCAAATCACCTAAATATTTCAATATGGAATGTGTCGGGTAATAAATATATAATGCCCTATTCCATTTAATTTAATTATATCACCCATGCCATGTGTTACCATGCTAACCAACATTTAATATTGCTGGTAAATAAATAACTTGCACCTAAATATTAATTGTCGGAATCCCGGTTCCGCTTAATTCGGATTAAGTGCATCTCGCAATGCATCTTTCCATGTCATGCATCATTCTCATATGATCATGCTGGATCTTTTGCCGTAGTTGTAAAATGCACCTTTTACGCTTTCCAGTGTTTGTTGCTTCTTCGCGGATACAACGTTGAGATGTGTGAGCAACGACAAGATCTGCTTCCATGTGGGATTCCAGGCAAGCAAAGTTTGCTTGTTTACCTATATACATTGTCTTTCATTCCTGCCGTTGATCTCTGCTACCCTAGTTATCGATTCTTGAACTGCGATCCCATCACATGTTTATCCTGGAGACCATATAGCTTTATCCCCACAACCTAATACCCGTTGCATGTTTATCTGTTGGCCTTGCGAGTCGTAGCGCATGCTTAGAGTTGTTTGTGCGAGTCGTCTGTTGGTCTTATGTTTCATCTGCTTAGTTTGATAGATTATTCTACCTTAATAAACTGTTGTCTTATATTGGGGTATTATAATTAAAAGATAAGGCACCAGGCGGAAGGCCTTGCGAGGTGCTTTGTTCTGCTCAGTGTCGACCTAGGAACTGAGATTTTGTCCTCGAATCCAATTTTGAGCGCACTAACCACTTGTGGGTGGCCCTATGGAGCCCCCCTCGACTTTGAACGGATCTACAGCTTGTCCATGTGCCGCAAGTAGTTCGGATTTTCCATTTGCTCATATGCATGTGCATGATGATGATGATGATGATGATGAGAGGGTATGTGATACGAGGTGTCATATAGGTGCGGTACGACACGAACCAGACAGTTCCTACTGTGGTTTGAGCCGCATGGTGGCGTAGTCGCAAAATAATGAGTTCGCAATTGAGATTCGGCCGGACTCCTGACGCGGGTAACAACTCATATGGGTGGCACTTGGACTTGCTGTAGTGAAGGAACGAGTCGTGTTGAGAAGCCCTGATGCTTGCTTGGGTTGATCGTGCGAGTATGGGTACAGTAGTGCACCCCTGCAGGGTATAGTCTTATCGATGAGCCGTGTCCACGGTTATGGACGACTTTGGTGATGATGCTGGCTAACAAGATCTAGACAACTTACACCTAATTAATGTTAATTAATTTGAGTAGTAATATAGAATTACTTTCACAATAAATTATAATTAAAACTGTTCAACGTGTGAGTTTCCCGAATTGCTTCCTCATATTTGGTTGAGGGGGTTAATTCGAGAATCGGTTATGTTTGGTGTTAGTTGTAGATGTTTATCTTAAGCGCTCTCTTATCCCTCTCTGATTAGACGGAAGTTGTAGCGTGTCTCTCTAGGTTGCTAGTGCTGCTGCCGCTAAGTCCACCTCCCCTATATTTTGGGAGATTGTGTAGAAAGTAGGCAAGTCGGTTTTGCTTGCCAGGGAGTGCCCTGACCCTCTTTTGGGTTATGCTTTATGTGCAGTCAAACAGGTTTGAAGTCCGACGACGTTAGCTTGGGAATCCCTCCGGCTTGGCTGGGCAGGGATATGGCACCACTGCTTATCTTCAGGACTCTTAGTCCAATTTGCATCTTATCCGTAGTCGGATACTATTCTGCTTTCGCTGTAATTTGAATCTTTGTATTGTAATATTTGTATCTTGACTCGTCCGAGTCGTTGTTGTATTATACCTTCTGTTGTATTTGTGCATGTATCGAAACTGTTGTAATGTTATCACAATTCCACCCACATAATGCGCATGTTTCGGCGTGCACATTATGTCTGGTGGGCGACCTAAAATCGTTATTATGCGGATTTCGGCGGGATCGCTTAAATCTACATAATACTGATTTTAGGGCGTCACAAAGTGGTATCAGAGCCTTGGTTTCGATCTCCTTGTTGTTTCGATACGATTGGTTATCGAAGCAGCGGGTCCGCAAAAGCCTGTAGGATAACCTCGCTAACGGTCGTTGTTTCTAGAGTGTCGAAACTATTTGACTTAAATTATTTTTGAAAAATATCTCAATAGGTTTCTATTTATTCCTTACCTCAATTATATTTCTCCTCTTACCTTACTTGTTTTGAGTCTCTTCTCTTATCCAACTTTCAAAGTTTTAGGATCCTACGTGTGGGTGGACGTTTTCTTGCCTTTTACCCTATTAGGTTCGATCTATCGGAGTCGTCTTCGTCGTGAGCGACAATCCCTTGTTAGTGGTGTCGTGAATTTCCAGGTGGAGCAACAATCCCTTGTTAGTGGTGTCCAGAAGTTCATCACGAAACCGGAAGACTCGGTAGTTACCCCTCTCTTCTTGTGGTCTCGGCGTGGATCGCAGGACGCGATCCCTTGTTAGTGGTGTCGGTTGTAACGCCCCGGATTTTATCCCCTTTTATTTTGGTGTGTTTTTCTTTTGCATCGACATAGCATCGCATTGCATCGCATTAATTTAATTGTTGCATTTAAATTTAATTTCCACAATTAAATTCAAATGCATTTCAAATGAATTAAAAATGTGTTATTTTCAAATCTTTTAAAAATGTTAAAAACTAGTTTATTAGAATGTCTATGCAAAACTAAAAATATTTTGTAAAGGTTTCGTGTTCAAATTCGTTTTGTATTTTGTTTTAAAAATATAAAACCGAAAAGAATAAAAGGGAGACAAATTAAAGCCCAAGCCCATCTAACCCAAACCCTAGGTTTTGTCCCCTAAAAACTTTTCCCACCCCCTGGAATTTTTGCAGCCACCCTCCTCCTTTTCTTGGTTTTTGCAAAGTAGTCTTTCCACAACTTCTTTTCCTTTCTTCCCCTTCCTTTTTCTTTTCTTTTCTTTTCTTTTCTTCTTTTCTTCCTTTTTCTCTCTCCTTCTTCCTTCCTCCCGCATCCTCCCACACAGGAGAAAACGCTCCCGAGCCCGAGCCGTGCTCCCGAGCTCCCCGACCCCTGCGCCGCCACGCCCGCCACCGCGCGCGCGCCCCGCGCGCCGACCGCTTCTCCCACGTGCGCAGCTGCTCGCCGGCCCGCCTCCCCGCCGCCCCAGTGCGCGCGCCTCCCCGGCTTGCTCCACGCCGCACCGGCCCGCCGCCAGCTCGCCGCGCCGCCTCTCGCCTCCGGCCGCGCGCGCCCGCTGCCGCGCCGCCGCCTGCCGCCGCCCCGCCTGCCTCGCCGCCCTCCGCACCTCCTCCGCCGCGCGCCCCCGAGCCTCCTCCTCCCGTCCGCCTCCGGCCCTGCGCCTCCGGCCGTGCGCCCGCCGCCGCGCCGTGCCCCGCCTCCCCTGCTCCGGCCACCCTCCACCGCCGCGCCGAGCCCGTATTCCTCCCCTTGCTCCGGCCGGCCGAGCTCCGCTCCCCGCCGCGTGCCGCCGCCCGTGTGCGCCCTGCCGCCGCCATGCCCCCGCGCAACCCCGCAGCAGCACGCCATGCGCAATCAGCGCGTCGTCCGCCGCCCTCGCCGCGCCGTCCGCTGCTCCGCCCGCGTGCGCGCCCGCCGTCGTGCGCATCCGCCCCGCGCCGCCGCCTTCCGCACGCACGTGTCGCCGGTGCCTCCTCTTCCGGCCGCGTGCAGGTCGTCTCCGTCCGGTGGCGTCCCCGCGTCCGCCGCCCGCAAGGTGCTCGGTGAAATGCCCGCAAGACCCCGGCGTCGCCAATTTTGTCCGAGTTGTCCACCCTTGGAGGTTTTGCTACATGCGCGTGAGCATGCCTCTTCCGGTGCTGCGTTGCCCGTGACCGCCCGTGTCCGTGTCGCGGTGCCCGCCCGTGCGCTTCCCTTCCGGTGTCCGTTGCCGTGCTCCTATGTGCCCGCGCCCGTCAACGAGGATGACCGAGTACGACTACTTCCCCGACCACTTCCACGACACCGACAAACGACGATGCTCCGGTTCCGCGACGACTACTTCCATGACGACGACTAGTTCCTCTACGGACCGAAGACGTCGATTTCAAACCCTATCTCTCCCGATCCAACGTGCGGACCCAAACCCTAACACTATACCTATTTTATTAAATGTCATCTATCTTGTGCATATCGCATCATATTGCATGTGTTGCATCTCTTGGGTTTGCGGGTGTATCAAATCACCTAAATATTTCAATATGGAATGTGTCGGGTAATAAATATATAATGCCCTATTCCGTTTAATTTAATTATATCACCCATGCCATGTGTTACCATGCTAACCAACATTTAATATTGCTGGTAAATAAATAACTTGCACCTAAATATTAATTGTCGGAATCACGGTTCTGCTTAATTTGGATTAAGTGCATCTCGCAATGCATCTTGCCATGTCATGCATCATTCTCATATGATCATGCTGGATCTTTTGCGTAGTTGTAAAATGCACCTTTTACGTTTTCCAGTGTTTGTTGCTTCTTCGCGGATACAACGTTGAGATGTGTGAGCAACGACAAGATCTGCTTCCATGCGGGATTCCAGGCAAGCAAAGTTTGCTTGTTTACCTATATACATTGTCTTTCATTCCTGCCGTTGATCTCTGCTACCCTAGTTATCGATTCTTGAACTGCGATCCCATCACATGTTTATCCTGCAGCCCATACAGCTTTATCCCCACAACCTAATACCCGTTGCATGTTTATCTGTTGGCCTTGCGAGTCGTAGCGCATGCTTAGAGTTGTTTGTGCGAGTCGTCTGTTGGTCTTATGTTTCATCTGCTTAGTTTGATAGATTATTCTACCTTAATAAACTGTTGTCTTATATTGGGGTATTATAATTAAAAGATAAGGCACCAGGCGGAAGGCCTTGCGAGGTGCTTTGTTCTGCTCAGTGTCGACCTAGGAACTGAGATTTTGTCCTCGAATCCAATTTTGAGCGCACTAACCACTTGTGGGTGGCCCTATGGAGCCCCCCTCGACTTTGAACGGATCTACAGCTTGTCCATGTGCCGCAAGTAGTTCGGATTTTCCATTTGCTCATATGCATGTGCATGATGATGATGATGATGATGATGAGAGGGTATGTGATACGAGGGGTCATATAGGTGCGGTACGACACGAAGCGGACAGTTCCTACTGTGGTTTGAGCCGCATGGTGGCGTAGTCGCAAACTAATGAGTCCGCAATTGAGATTCGGCCAGACTCCTGACGCGGGTAACAACTCATATGGGTGGCACTTGGACTTGCCGTAGTGAAGGTACGAGTCGTGTTTAGAATCCCTGATGCTTGCTTGGGTTGATCATGCGAGTATGGGTACATTAGTGTACCCCTGCAGGGTATAATCTTATCGATGAGCCGTGTCCACGGTTATGGATGACTTTGGTGATGATGCTGGCTAACAAGATCTAGACAACTTACACCTAATTAATGTTAATTAATTTGACTAGTAATATAGAATTACTTTCACAATAAATTATAATTAAAATTGTTCAACGTGTGAGTTTCCCGAATTGCTTCCTCATATTTGGTTGAGGGGGTTAATTCGAGAATGGGTTATGTTTGGTGTTAGTTGTAGATGTTTATCTTAAGCGCTCTCTTATCCCTCTCTGATTGGACGGAAGTTGTAGCGTGTCTCTCTAGGTTGCTAGTGCTGCTGCCGCTAAGTCCACCTCCCCTATATTTTGGGAGATGGTGTAGAAAGTAGGCAAGTCGGGTTTGCTTGCCAGGGAGTGCCCTGACCCTCTTTTGGGTTATGCTTTATGTGCAGTCAAACAGGTTTGAAGTCCGACGACATTAGCTTGGGAATCC
Source organism: Poa annua (assembly GCA_026929855.1). Taxonomy (NCBI): domain Eukaryota; kingdom Viridiplantae; phylum Streptophyta; class Magnoliopsida; order Poales; family Poaceae; genus Poa; species Poa annua. The sequence goes on from CM049426.1 coordinate 161,279,874, forward strand.
CTCCGGCTTGGCTGGGCAGGGATATGGCGCCACTGCTTATCTTCAGGACTCTTAGTCCAATTTGCATCTTATCCGTAGTCGGATACAATTATGCTTCCGCTGTCATTTGAATCTTTGTATTGTAATATTTGTATCTTGACTCGTCCGAGTCGTTGTTGTATTATACCTTCTGTTGTATTTGTGGATGTATCGAAACTGTTGTAATGTTATCACAATTCCACCCACATAATGCGCATGTTTCGGCGTGCACATTATGTCTGGTGGGCGACCTAAAATCGTTATTATGCGGATTTCGGCGGGATCGCTTAAATCTACATAGTACCAATTTTAGGGTGTCACACGCCTCGCGGCTGCAGGGCCTGAAGGGGGCACGGGCGCGGGCTCAGGCGGGGCTCATGCTAGACCCCGAATTCTCCCTGAGCCCGGACCCGCGGGACTCGACGCCGAGGCCGGGCCTTCTACGAGCCAAGACCTGGTGCTCCGCGGCTGGGACTGGAGCGTAGGGTGCCGCGAGGTCGCCTTTGGCCTCGTGAGGGAGTCCCTGGAGGGCTTGGAGGCGCACCTTACCCTTGGGGACATATGGCTCGTTCGCCAGCAGGAGGAGCTGGCAAAGTCGTGGGCGTCCTTCCACGCGGCGGTCGAGGCGCGCCGGCTGGAAGATTTGGAGCTGCTAGCCGCCCGCGAGGAGGCCATCAGCTTCGCCAAGGAGATCCGCGAGGGGGCCATCTGCGACGCCGCCGAGCTGCTCAACCCCCTCAAGGCGGAACGCGACGCTGCGGCGGAGCTCCTGCGTGAGGTCAGGGCGGAGCGTGAGGCGATGGAGGGCTCGCTGGCGCAGAAGCGCCGCGAGCTGGGCCAGCTGGAGGACCAGCTGCTCTCCGCCCACCAGGCCGCATCGGCTGCTCTGGAGAAGGACCGCAAGGTCTTCGCCGAGTGTGAGCAGCAGCTGGTCCTCAAGGAGGAGGAGCTGCAGCAGCGCGAGGAGCAGCGCCTCCAGGCGGAGAAGGACCTGGTTGCTCAGCGCGAGGACCTCGAGGAGCGAGAGGGCGAGTTGGCCAAGGCGACTTTGAGGTACGATGAAAACGTCGCTGCCCAGAAGGTGGATTACGAGCGCTTCGAGCTGCGCTTCGCCGAGAAGAAGAAAGAGACCGAGGACGCCCTCGTGGAGCGCGAGAAGCAGTTCCGTAAGTCCACTTCTCAGAAGTACCGCGACTTGGCCCAGTCGCAGGAGGACTTCTTCAAGGCCAAGCACGCCGTGGACGCTCGGAAGATCGCCGAGCTCGAGAAGGCCAACTCCAAGCTGGAGGCCCGCCTCACTCGCGCTAAGGATGGCCGCCGCCGAGCGGAGGAGGCTCGCTCCGAGGCTGTCCACTACCTCAACTCCTTGGCCAAGGACGTGGAGGAGCAGGTGGCCCCGGTGATGCAGCTAGCGGCGGAGGCCTCGGTTTCCGCCAACGCGGCTCGGGCGCTCACGAAGCAGCGCGAGCGCATGTTCGAGGCGCTGGTTGCTCGTGGCAACGAGCTGGCCTCACAGCTGGGAGCAGACGCGCCGCACACCGACGTTCAGGGCCACGCCGCACTTCGACCAGCTCTTCGCAGCGCTCGAGGGTCCCGTTGCCGACATTAGGGAGATGATCGAGGACGAGAGTCGGCAGCTCTTGGGTGTGGTGGTGGATCGCATCTTCACCAACCTCAAGCTCCTCACGCCAGACTTCGACCTCGGCTCCGTGACCGAAGCCGCCCAGGGCGAGGAAGCGCATCGGGGATCAAGCTCCCTCTGCAAGCAGGTGGACGCCTTCTGCAACTGCTTCAGGCGCACGGAGGCTGCGCTGGAGGACAGCGAGGAAGAGGCCTGCTCTGCCGAGGCTGAAGAGGGCGCCGCGGAGGAGGTCCAAGGCGGTGCTGCTTCCCTTTGAGCCATACTTTACTGCGCCTGCGAGCGCTTCCATCCGCACCAGCCGTGTGCTTAGATATCTTAAGACCTTTGGCCTGTAATATACTTTTAATTGTTGTTTTAATTCGAGCTTGTCTGCCCCTCGTGAGATCTCTTTGGACTCATCTTCATGTATATTTGTTCTCTGCGTCGTTAGGTCCCATCTCTTCGTGCCATGACTCCGCCACCTCGGTATGCGGGGGCAATGACTCCGCAAGGCCGGGGGGAGTTTGGGCCTAGGAGAGGTAAGAGCCTTGAGTCGCGATGCTTAAGTGCCCCCCTTAGACGTGTGAGTAGTCCATGCAGCGTAGGGGAAAGCGAAGTCGCTCGACGGGCAAAGACGCGCGCTAGGGAGAGAAAAACGCTTTTAAAGCGTGGGTGCGAGACTTAGCTTCTCAAGGTTTTCGCTCTGTGAAGGCTTTTCGCCTGGCGAGGTTGCCCACTTGAGGGGTCGCTCCTGGGGAGGCTTTTCGCCTGGCGAGGTTGCCCACTTGAGGGGTCACTACAGGGGAGGCTTTTTGCCTGGTGAGGTTGCCCACTTGAGGGGTCGCTCCTTGGGAGGCTTTTCGCCTGGCGAGGTTGCCCACTTGAGGGGTCGCTCACGGATGCCGCTTCAGGCTCGCGGGGGAATTCTTCCCTGCAGGTATTAGAGGGGCGAACCCAAACGCTTAAACACGGTTCAAGGGACTTGTGCGCGCTTATAGGTCCCCTCAGGCGTTCCTTGCGAGGAGAGTAAGTACCAAGGTCCTCTGTAGAGATGACGTGTTTGTGGGATCTTGCCCTCCAGCCAGAGCTCGGACTTTTGGATTTTGCAGTGTTGCTGGTGTGTCATTTGAGGCACTGGCACCGTACTCAGCCCCCGCTCGCGAGGTACACATGTGGAGACATATAAGCGCACACTTCAACAATAGTAATGCGAAAATAAAAACCCCCCAAAAACATTTTTTAAGCGACGCCGAAGCGCTAAGTTCACTTAGGAACGAGATTGAGTCATTATGCTTGGGATTGCCAAGTTAATGCTCTGACCATGTCGAGGCATGGGGACCACCTGTTGGTGGTAGAGACTCTCAACGGCCTGAGGTGGCTCGTTTTAATTGAGAGCTCGGAGGGTTTTCCCTCGAGTGAAGCCTTTGGGGCTTTGGAGGTTTAAGCCGTTGGCGCTTTGACCTCCGGAGACAAGAATGCTTGGAGGTTGAGCCGTAGGCTGCCTCTTCCGCTAGGAGTCTCGACGTGACAATGATCACGTGCGTGGCAATGACTATGGTTGCGTTTTTTCCCTTAGGAGACAAAGCATGTGTTTGAGGTTTAAGCCTTTTGGCGTTTTAACCTCTAGAGACGACAATGCTTGGAGGTTGAGCCGTAGGCTGCCTCTTCCGCTTGTCTTCTCGACGTGACAATGATCACGGGTGTGGCAATGACCACGGTTGCGTTTGTTCCCTTAGGAGACAAAGCATGTGTTTGAGGTTTAAGCCTTTTGGCGTTTTAACTTCTAGAGACGACAATGCTTGGAGGTTGAGCCGTAGGCTGCCTCTTCCGCTTGTCTTCTCGACATGACAATGATCACGGGCGTGGCAATGACCACGGTTGCGTTTGTTCCCTTAGGAGACAAAGCATGTTTTTGGAGGTTTAAGCTGTTTGGTGTTTTAACCTCTAGAGACGACAATGCTTGGAGGTTGAGCCGTAGGCTGCCTCTTCTGCTTGACGTCTCGACGTGACAATGATCACGGGCGTGACAATACTCACATTTTTAACTTGTTCCTTGTGGATACAAAGGTTTGCGAGGTTTAAGCCTTGAGCTTTTAACCTTGAGGGACAAAAAGGTGCTTGGAGGTTGAGCCGTGGGCTGCCTCTTTCGCTAAATGCCCTGACATGATAATGATCATGGGTAGAACTTGCGCAGATGCATGATGTTCCATGGATTCTTGACGGGGATGCCGTCTTGCGTCTCGAGGCGAGCCGCGCCAGACCTGGCTATGTGGGTGACCCTGTAGGGACCTTCCCACATCGGGGACAGCTTGTGGAGGCCTTCCCTGGAGAGGATTCGCCTGAGTACGAGATCGCCTGCCTCCAGGGTGCGCGAGCGCACATTGCGGCTGTGGTAGCGCCTCAGGTCCTGCTGGTACTTGGCCGCCCGGAGGGCGGCGCGGCGTCTTAGCCCTTCAAGGAGCAGCAGGTCGTTGTTGTGGAGGTCCTCATTAAAAGCAAGGACCCGTGGGGATCCATGCTTTATCTCTGCGGGGAGGACTGCTTCGGCTCCATAGACGAGTGCGAACGGCGTTTCTGCAGTGGGCTTGGGTGGCGTGGTACGGATGGATCAGAGCACCGAGGGTAGCTCATTGATCCAGCCCTTGCCGTGGCCCTCGAGGATATCGAAGGTCCTGGTCTTTAAGCCTTTGAGGACCTCTGCATTTGCGCGCTCGGCCTGTCCGTTGCTTTGCGGATGGGCGACTGAGGCGAAGCAGAGCTTGATGCCAATTTTCTCACAGTAGGCTCTGAAGATGCCACTTGTGAATTGCGAGCCATTGTCCGTGATGATGCGGTTAGGCACTCCGAAGCGGCAGACCAGGCCTCTGATGAATTTCACCGCCACGCCTGCTGTGATTGTGCGCGTCGCCTCCACTTCAGGCCATTTTGTGAACTTGTCAATGGCCACGAAGAGGTAGCGATATCCACCTTGCGCCGTTGGGAAATGTCCCAGGATGTCCAACCCCCAGACCGCAAACGGCCACGAGAGCGGAATGGTTTGTAGCCCCAGCGCTGGTTTGTGGATTTGCTTGGCGTGGAATTGGCAGGCTTCACAAGCTTGAATGATGTCCTTTGCATCTTGAAGCGCTTCATGCCAGTAGAAGCCGCTCCTGAATACTTTTCCTGCGAGGGTCCGGGCGCACGAATGGTGGCCGCATTCCCCGCTGTGGATGTCCTTAATCAACAGTTTTCCTTCTTCAGGAGGGACGAACTTGAGCGCGATGCCGTTTGGGCGCTTGCGGTAGAGAATTCCTTCGAGGATTTGGTACGATTTTGCTTGGCGGTCAATTCGCTAGGCTTCAGCATCTTCCTCGGGAAGGATTCCTTTGTGGAGGTAGTCTTTTTTCTCGTCGATCCATCCTGCCTCTTGGTGCACCGCTGTGAGCAACAGACGCTCCCCTGTGGGGGGCCCGCAGCCTGGAGCTCCGCTTGCAGGTGGTGGCGGGAGCGCTTTGTCTGTGCTTGCGGGCAGGGCCTCTAGGGGCTGCTTTATGGATGCCTTGATGAACCTTTCTTCAAAGACGCCTGGCGGCTGAGCCTGCCGCTTTGATGCACGCTTGGCGATGTCATCAGCCTCTTGATTTTCCTTTCTTGGGATATGCATGAGCTCCATTCCCCTGAAGTTATTCTCCAGCCTACGGACCTCTTCAAGGTATGCGGCCATGTGGTCGTCCTTGGGCTTGTAGCTTTTGTTGGAGAAGTTGACGAGCAGCTGGGAGTCGCCCTTGATGAGTATATGTTTGACGCCTAGGGCGATTGCAGCGCGTAGGCCAGCAAGCAGACCTTTATACTCGGCGATGTTGTTGGATATCTTGTCGATTCCGAAGCACATCTGGACTGCGTAATACAACTTGTTGCCTTTGGGTGAGGTCAGGACTACGCCTGCCCCACCGTGGCGACAAGCGAAAGCTCCGTCGAACTTCATGGTCCAGTGGTTGGGCATTGCGGCTCCAGAGGACTCGTGCTCTTCTTCCCAGGGCTCTTCATGGGTTGGATCAGTCCATTCGGTGACGAAGTCTGCCAGTGCTCGTCCTTTGATTACCATTGTGGTATCGAAGCGCACATTGAATGGTTGTAGCTCGATATTCCATCCTGCGACACGATCTGTTGCATTTGGGTTGCGCAGAATTTGCTCCAGGGGGAAAGAGGTTACCACCGTGATGGGGTGCCCCTGGAAGTAGTGTTGCAGATTTCTTGAGGCGATGAGGAGTGCGAGGAGAAGCTTCTGCTGCATTGTGTACCGCTCGCGAGCATCACACAGTACTGTGCTGACGAAGTAAACTGGATGCTCGACGAGAGTAGTTCCTGTTTCCTTGGCCTCTTTCGCCTGAGGTGGCTCAGCTTGGCCCTCGATGGGGTTGGCTTCAAGGGGCTTGTCCTAGGCCTCGAGGGTGTTGGCCTCGCGGGACTTGGTCTCGAAGGACTCGGCCTCGAGGCACTTGGCCTCGAGGGGTTTTGCCTCAAGGGACGTGGCCTCGAGGGACTTTGCCTCGAGGGATGTGGCCTTGAGGGACGTGGCCTCGAGGGACTTTGCCTCGAGGGAGGTGGCCTTGAGGGACGTGGCCTCGAGGGACTTTGCCTCGAGGGACATGGCCTTGAGGGACGTGGCCTCGAAGGACTTTGCCTCGAGGGACGTGGCCTTGAGGGACGAGGCCTCGCAGCGCTCCTCCTGGGCCTCGAGTGTGTTAGCCTCTTGAGGCTCCTCAGTCCCTTCGGCATGAACCTCTTGCAGCGGTTGACTCGGGGCGGTCCCCTCTTGAGGCCTTGGGCCTGGCGGTGGCTTTGTGAGGACTGCCCTTTCGTCGAGCTCTTTATCAGGACGCTTTTTCTTTGGAGTGGTTGCACTCTTCTTGTGAAGTACAGGCTCCTCTCTTTCCACCACAAGGGCAACACTGGCTCTTTAAGGAGTAGCTGACAAGTACAGTTACAGGTGCTCGCCAAGCCTTGGGGCGACCATTACAGGTGGGCTGGCCAAGTACTTCTTCAAGTCCTCAAATGCTTTTTCAGCTTCAGGGGTCCACTTGAAAGTGCCCGTTCTTTTCATGATCTTGAAAAACGGCAGGGCTCTTTCGCCGAACTTGGAGATGAATCGACCCAAGCTGGCCATGCAGCTTGCCAGGCGTTGCATGTCCTTGAGCCTGCGTGGAGGTTGCATGCCTTCTATGGCCTTGATTTTGTCTGGGTTCGCCTCTATGCCCCGATGAGACACGAGCAATTTGCGTGAAGGTACTCCAAAGACGCACTTGGCGGGGTTGAGCTTGATGTTCACCTTGCGCAGGCTGGCGAAGGTTTCTTCAAGGTCTCCGAGAAGAGTGTTTCCTTCTCACGACTTCACGACGATGTCATCGACATATGCTTCAGCGTTTCGCCCCATTTTCTCGCCAAGGGCTATCCTCATTAACCTCTGGAAAGTGGCTCCAGCATTCTTTAGGCCGAAGGGCATGCAGACGTAGCAATACACACCGCATGAGGTGAGGAAAGCCGTCTTCTCCTCATCCTCTTTAGCCATCTTAATCTGGTGATAACCAGAGAAGGCATCGGGGAAACAGAGGAGGTCGCAGCCTGCCGTGGAGTCCACAATCTGGTCAATTCTGGGCATGGGATAAGGGTCTTTGGGGCAGGCCTTGTTTACATCAGTGTAGTCGATGCAGAGACGGCCTCCGCCGGCGGGTTTTGGGACTACCACGCCGTTGGAGATCCAAGTGGGGTGCGCGACTTCGCGAACGACTTTTGCCGCTTTGAGCTTCTCGACCTCCTTGACGATGAATGCTTGCTTCTCGGGGGCTTGCTTTCTTGCTTTTTGCTTGACGGGGCGCGTGTTTGGGCACACAGCCAAGTGGTGCTCGATCACCTCCCTCGGTACACCAGATATATCTGACGGCGTCCACGCGAACATGTCAGAGTTTGCCTGGAGGAAGGCGATGAGCACGCTTTCCTATTTGGGAGGCAGCGCGACACCAATGGTGACGCTAGCCCTCGAGCCTTCAGCCCCCGAGCTACTGGAGCTCAGAGAGATCTTCTTGGTGGCAGCTGCCTCCTGGGAGAACAACTGCTTCTTCTTCTTGGGCATCTCGAGGGGCTCTAGGTCCTCTTCTGCGGGGAAGGCCATGGCGGCGGTCTTGTAGGCCGTCTCAACGGCGCGCGTAGCGTCCAGGAGATGCCCACAAATGGTGATCGTGCCGGCGCTGCCGGGGATCTTGACCATGTTGTACGCATGGTGCGTGACGGCCATGAACTTCACGAGCGCGGGGTAGCCGAGGATGGCGTTGTTCGGCAGGCCGATGTGTGCGACATCGAAGTCGATGTGCTCGGTGCGGTAATTTTCCTCGGTCCCAAAGGTGGCAGCAAGCCTGACCTGGCCTAGAGGCTCGATCGAGCCGCTCGTGACTCCCGTGAAGGGCCTCGAGGGCATGAGCCGCTCATAGGGCACTTGAAGCGCTTCGAACGTATCTATGGAGATAACGTTCAGGCCTGCTCCGCCATCGATAAGCGTCTTGGAGACGGCCACGTTGTCGATGGTTGGGGAGCAGACCAGCGGGAGGGTTCCAACAGTCTTGGTGGACTTGGGGTGGTCCTGAGCATCGAAGGAGATAGTGTTCTGCGACCACTTCAGGGGCCTGGAGGTTTCCACGCTTGGGAGGGCGGCTTTGAGCTCACGGGCAAACTGCCTGAACTGGTTGTTCGACTTTGGCGCCTGCGCCCCCCCCCCCCCCCCCCCCGAGGATGCAGGAAATGGCGCCCCTCAGGGCTTGGTAGCCGCCATCTTCCTCGTCAGGCAGGTTGTTGTTCTTTTCTGCGGCGCTGGCTTGATTTCCAGATGGTTTCTGGTAGCCGCCCTTGCGTCCGCTCCCTCGGTGGCCACGGCCTCGACCGCGGCTGCCGCTGCCTTCTGCTTTCTCGCGCTCCTTGCTCAACCTTTTGAGGTCGTAGCAGGACTCCGTAGAGTGGCCGCGCCTATTGTGGTAGATGCAGAAAGGGCGGTGATCATCTTTCCTCTCTCCAGCCTCGGGGGAGTCCCTGCGGGTGCCTTTTGTGTCAGGCTCTGCCGCGAGAACTGCGGTGGCCTTGCGCTTGGGCTCCTCCTTCTTCTTCTGGCTCTTGGAACCCTCAGCATGATCGTCCCCTCTCGAGGACATTTTCACGAAGAGGAGTCCCTCTTCAGCCCTGACGCACTTGTCCGCCATGTCGAACAGCTTGACCACAGAGGTGAGCTTGTCGTGGATGCCCAGCTTCTCGAGCATCCTGCTGTTTGTGACGCCCTCGCGGAAAGCGGCGATGACTTGAGTGTCAGGGATGTTCGGGATCTTGTTGCACACTTGGCTGAAGCGCTGGATATACTTGCGGAGCGTTTCATCCTTCCTCTGCACCACAGCGCGCAGATCGTTGTGGGTGAGGGCGCGCTCATACGTCCCCTTGAAGTTGGAGACGAACTGCTTGCAGAGCTCCTCCCAGGAGTTCACAGAGTCCTCCGGGATGTTCAGGAGCCACGACAGCGCAGAGTCGCGTAGCGGGTGAGAGAACCAGTTGGCCATGACCTTGTTGTCTCCCCCTGCAGCTTGGATGGAGGTGGTGTAGAGCTGCAGGAACTCGACGGGGTTGCTGGAGCCATCGTAACCCTTGGGAAGAGCCGGCCTGAACTTCTGCGGCCAGACCACGCGACGCAGAGAGCGAGTGAACGCCATGCAGCCTGAGGTGTACGTAGCGACCCCGTGCTGAAGCGCGCCGCGGTTCTGCTGTCCCGCCTGGCCGAGCTCCTGCACGAGCCTGTTCTTGGGGTCTCGCTGGAGCTCCATCCCCACACGAGCGTCGGGCGCGGTGCGCTGCACGATTAAGCAATCGTGTGGCAAGGACGCGTGCGACGCAGCCCTTTGTGCCGCAGCCGGTGCAGTCCCCAGAGGTGGCGGATGCGCATTTGTTGCGACCGTGCCCGTGAGAGAGGGGTGCATGTTGGACTACGACGGAGCGGGGCGTGTCGTGGCGATGCCGACGAGGTGGTTGAGGCGTTGGAGCCACTGCTCGTGGGCCTCAGCGGTGGGCTGGTAGCGGAGCAGCTCCTGCGCCATGAGCAGCGCGGTGTGGGACGCGGGGTATGTCCTTCCCGGGCCCGAGCCGCTTGGGTGCAGCGTCGGGTGGGACGACTGCGCGTCCTCCTGGTGCTCGGCGTCGTGCTCCGGTGCCTCCGCGTGAGGGCCAGAAGGGACATGCTCCTCGTGGCGGGGTCGGCCCCGCCGTGCGCGGGTGGCCGCGGCACCTGGGGGCGCGCGTGCTCCTGCGGGCGCACGTCGGTTGACTCGGGCGACGCGGGTGGCGCGCGTGTTCACCATGGCGCGGAGACGAACTCGAAGGTTGTTGACGCGCCTCAATCCCCTACCTGCCGCGCCAAATGTCGCGTTATGACTCCCAGGAATCGGGGGTAGTCACTTCCTGAAGTGTGGTTCGAAAGGGGATTGAACGCGGAGGTCTAAACCCTCAAGTGGCTCCGCGACATTGCACGCCGGACCCAAAGAAGACGCACACCCGACCAAGGAAGACACCGTCCTTTACCCAGGTTCATGACCCTCGTGAGGAGGTAAGACCGCTACTCCTGCCTGTCTGTATTATATGTGGAAGGTTACAGTACAATTGAGCCTGCCGGAAGCCCCCTTGAGGCAGTTCTTGCCTAGGGAGGGAAGCGATGATCTTCTTCCTCCTCCAGCCAGAGGCTAACCTAACAAGTGTTGCTAGGGTTTACAAGGGTGTTTTGCACGCAAAGGGCCGACCCTTGCTACGATGGATGTCTTCTCTCTTTTATAGGCGCCTCGGGCCTTCTCCTTCGGCTTGGCCTTCAAGGTGGCTCCCACATGCCAGTGGCAGGGCGGAGCACGAGTCCACCGCGCTCCATTCGTCCATGGACTCGGTCCATTGTTGATAAAGGTGGCGCCGTGGCCGACAGGCGGCCGACCGCGCGGTACTATCAGCAGAGCGGGCAGTCTCTAAGGTGGAGCCCGCGATGACGATCTCGGTTGGAGGGTTGCGCCGTCCACCTGCTTTATCGTCAGAGTAGAAGGTCCTCACAGCTGCGCAGCCGACGGAGCAGCTTTGTTGACCAGTTTATCGCCAGAGAGAGCGACGGGGGTGCGTGCGTCACTGCATGAGCGTGGCAGAGGTCACGTGCGCCATGCCGTGCTTCCTTGGCCGCAACGTTTCCCTCCAGGCCTGAGTGGAGATTCCTGTTGGACTCCCCTCAGGCGGGTTGGCGCCTCGGGGGGGTCCCCTGAGGCGAGGGGTCCCTTGAGGCCCTCGTTTCTTCTTCAGGCCCTCGAGGGGAATCGCCTCTCGAGGGTCTCGCCAGGCGGTGACGCCTGGTCCATAGCCGTTTCGTCTGACTGGCCCGCGTGCAAGGCCTGGGGGACTGGGCTCTTGATACCCCAGTTCCCACTGGGCCGACATCGACCAGGTGGGAGCGACCGTGAAGCACACCAAGAAATCTTTGGAGACGTCCCTCTAGGCACTCGGCGCTGTTTTGAAGGAAGTGATGCCAGCAGCCAAGGTCCCGTCTACCATAGCGGGATTTGCTGCACGACTAGGCCCCAAGTCGAAGACTTTGAAGTCTTACGCCCAGGAGCTGATGGTCCGCGGCTCCGACTCCACCTTCAAGCTTCTTCTTAGTCGGGGCGTAGATGTTGAGTATGAGTCTCTCTTGTATGACTTTCGAAAGAAGCCATATGGGAGACCTTCGTCTCTGGGGAAGTTCAGCGCCCTCTCTTCTAGTCTTGCTAAGTCTAGCATTGCGACTATGGAGCGCCGCATGGCAGCTGTTGATGCTGCCCGCAAGGCTGGGTCTGAGTCTGCTGCCCAGTCTTAGGCAGTTTTAGTGTTAGTTCTTTTGCTTTGTGCTGTAATATGTGATGTACACTATGCCACATAATGTTGATATTTGGCAAATATATCTTTTGCTGATCCTTTGCATGCTTGCCTTGTGTCTCATTTTGCTTTGATTTGTTTCTTGCCTGAAGTGTTTATGATTGTGTCTCAGTCAAACTACTCGACCACTCCGAGGAATGCTCGAGTGGTAGGGGAATGGCGCTCGACTGTGCAACTGACGAATGACGCTCGCGTGCTTGATTATGTGAAGAAAAGGGTTGTTAAACTGGAGCAGCATCTCCAGACGGCCCAGACTTACATGGAAATTCTTCGAGGAAGGCCTTCTCTTTCCACTCAGAGGGAAAAATATGTTCTTTTTGAGATGGAAGATTCGAAAGGCAACTTGAAGGTATTTGCTTTGGCATTATTTCTTGAGTGTGTGTATGAGCTGCATCCGGTGTCTTACCATCTTGCTCTATCTGTAGTTTTTGTAGATGACTCTCATGCCGAGAACGCTCGTGTGGCTGAACGTCTGGTGGCTGCTACTCAGGTGGCCGTCACCGGTTCTCAACAGTTTTGGCTCGATCCGTATCATGCTCAAATTCTTGCCACTCTAAAGGACCGAGTGTGGTGTGGCGCTATTCTGCTGGAGCGCTGTCGGGCGGCACTTACGCGGGCGAATCACTTTTTGTTTCCTAAAGGTCCACAGCCTCGAGGCATACACGCTCTAGTCGACCTGTTTTGCTCTCAGGAGCCTATTCGAGAGGCTGTGACCCGACGGGTTGTGCTTGGGGCCAATGCTGCATTCGTCTACATGAAGCGCCAAGATTCTTTGCATCCTTCTTGTTCGTGATCCCGGTCGGAGATTCGACCGTCGAGCGAAGATATGGAGCAAAATCTTTCGCCCGTTGAGAAGTTGATAAGCCGAGCGCGGAAGCAACTGATCGACTCCAATCTGCCGCTGAAGGATGAAGATGCTTAGCTTATGTGCTTGTGTAAATGAAATACAGAGATCCAGGTCCCGAGTAAAGCAAGTGGTTTTTTTTTGTTATGCCTTTAAGGATCCTTTGCCCGCGTGCGCTGGATGTTCTTAAGTGTATTTGAGTATGTTTGTGTTTTTGTCTTTTGACACAGATGCAGCCCTCAAGCACGTCGAGTGCATGCTTTATGCGCGGCTCCTGAGCACGTCGAGTGGTTGGCTTTATGCGCAGCTCCCGAACACTTCGAGTGTTTTCTTTGTGCGCAACCCCTGAGCATGTCGAGGGGCTACTTTATGCGCAGCCGCCGAGCACGTCGAGTGGCTGCTTTATGCGTTGCTCCGAGCACACTGAGTGTTTGCTTTATGCGCAGCCCCTGAGCACGTCGAGTGGTTGCTTTATGCGCAGCCCCAGAGGACGTCGAGTGGCTTCTTTATGCGTTGCTCCGAGCACACCGAGTGTTTGCTTTATGCGCAGCCCCCGAGGGCGTCGAGTGGTTGCTTTATGAGCATCCCCCGAGGACGTCGAGTGGCTGCTTTATGCGTGGTTCCCGAGGGTCTCCTAGAGAGTAATCCTGGGCCCAGTTCCTCAAAGATGTCTTAGGGTTGCTCCCAAAGACATCTTTGAGAAACTGGTTCTCAGGAGAACTCCCTGTACTTGCTTTTGTCCTTCCTGTAAATCTGATGTACTTCCAGAGAGTAGCCCTAGGCCCAGCCGCTCAAAGATGTCTTAGCTTATGCCACCGAAGACATATTCGAGAAGTTGGTGCTTAGGAGAACTCCCTGCTGCTGCCTGAGTGAGAGTGAAGGGCTGGGGGTCTATTTATAGTGCCTATCCCCGCCTCTTGCCTTCTCCAAAGGGTAGTTCCAATGGCATCCCAAAGGCCACCTTTTGCTCAGCCCCAAGGGCAAACTTACTGTAACTCGAAGGGTCAAGTGGCTCTTGACGCTAGCCAAAGGGTTAATCTGACAGCCATTGGGGCCGACTTACCCGGGCGTTTACCCTACCCGGGGGTGGTCCCTGACATATGTACAGCCCCCGAGCACGTCGAGTGGCTGTTTTTTGCTTTGTGATTTATGTGCAGGCCTTGTGCATATCGAGTGTCTGCTTTTTGCTATTTTGATGAAAAAATTATGTAGGAAAGATATGGATAATCTCTTTTCTTTATAAATGTTGACCATCAAGCCGCCTCATTAAAAACCTTCCAGTCCCCTTAGGTACCCTGGTAAGGAATAAGTCTTTTGCTACACCGACTGGATGTTTTTGCTACGTGAAGACGATCCTAATTGGCCTTATTCTCCGAGTTGTGTGCTCCCTCTTGATGATGTGGCATCTGTAGCTTGTACCTACTTTCGTATGACCTCTTTGGTTTTTGCAGTCGCAGCACTAGATGTTCCCCGCGGAACGTGTCTTTCCCTGGTGGTGTGATTTGCATAGCAGTAAAAGCTTCGAGTGGCATCGCCTGCGCCGCGTCTTGCTTTCTCATTTTGCAACTGTCACTTATGATGACACAGTTTGGCACTCCTTGGCTGAAGATTGTAGTGATGTGTCTTGAGTTTGTCAATCTGCTTGTGCTTGACCGCGACTGATCAGTCGTAACTTGTCTTTTTTGCTTGGGAGATACTCTTGGTCTAGTTTTTGCCTGAAGATTTTTATTTCTCGAGTGGCGTGTGAATGCCACCTTCTGATTGACATGTGGTTTATGTGCTTGAAGAAGACGCCTGGCGGTACCTGCGCCTTTGCCGTTCCAATGTTGGCTAGCCTGTTGACTTGTTTGTTGCGCGCGCGTGTTATATGATGTAGCTCGCAGCTGTGAAATCTTCTTTGCCACATATTGAAGTAATCTTGATATCTAGCCAGCTTGTCCACGCTCATTCTACTTGCACCTGCCACGTTTTGCATGATTGTACACGAGCTCCCTCGTATGATGATGTTTTGTGCTCCTGAAACTCTTGCTAGTCGCATGCCTTAGAACAAGCCTTCAGAGTCGATTTCGACTTTTGATGGTGCCGGGAAGTTTATCTGCAATACATACCGTACTCGCTCCTTTTTGGGGTTTATGAGTATCATACCTGCGCCCGTGCCTCTGCCGTATATTGTCCATCGTTTCACTTGTGCGCTCTCTTCTTCTCCAGTGGGTTCGACGTCCATATGGCGTTTACTTCATGTACCGCAGCTACGGTTGCTCTTTTCTTGTGTCTTGGCTCTGTTGCTACTTCCTTTTCGTCTCGTGCCTTGTCTGAGGTTTCTTCGACTCCGTATGTCTCTGAGATCCTGCAAAAGTCTCTGTCGCAGTCGTCTAACTTTTGCAAATTTCCATTGACCGTGATGGCTCCTTTTGGACCTGGCATTTTGAGCTTGAGGTATGCGTAGTGTGTACTGCCATGAATCTTGCAAATGCTGGTCGTCCCAATATGGCGTGGTATTGTGATTTCCTGTCGACGACGTCGAAGTCGATGAGCTCGCTTCTGAATTGGGTTGCATCCTTGAATGTGACGTCGAGCTGGATTTTCCCTTCTAGACGCACAGCTTTGCCCGGCACAATTCCGTGGAAGGTGTTTGTAGATTTCGGGAGGTTCTCGACTAATCTATTCATCCTCTGGAGCGTGTCTGTGAATATTATGTTGACGCCACTGCCTCTGTCCATAAATATTTTGGTCATAGTGTATCCTCCAATCTGTCCATCGAGTACTAGAGCAGCGTGTCCTGGTCGATAGATGGCTGGCGGGTGATCCTCCTGATCAAAAGTGATTGTTATGTCTGATACTTGCAAAAATTCTGTTACTGGGGGTGGAGCTAATACTTCCATATCGACGTTTCTGGTGTGGCGCTTTTGCCTCCTGTTGGAGGTGCACCCCTTCTGCATCATGTACATTTGCACTTTTGGCTGTGGATATTGGACGTCCATGTTGTGCGGTACGTGATGTATGGCGCCTGCCATCTGGCTACTCGCATCGTGCTGTGGTGGAGGCGGTAATACTGCCACGATTTGCAGAGGTGCGACGTATGCGGCCGGTATAGCTTGTGGTTGTTCTCTCTTCATCTGATTTATGTAATCCTTCGCCATTTGCCCGAATTCACGACAGCTTCCCATTGTGTGATGTGATGTTAACCGTCCAGTCACCGGATCTTTGAACATATGGCGTCTGCACTCATCATCCATCTTTTATTGAAATGATTTCTCGACTCTTGACTCTGAGTGCTTCTGCCAATCTTGTCTTCTATAGCTTCCGCGCTGGTCTTGACCTCGGTCATCGCGTCTATCGACTGTCCTATCTCGTCTGTAGTTATCACTTCGTGTGCCCCGGCGACCTTCTTGCCGGCTACTTTGCCGGTAACTTTGCTTTTGATCATCGTGATTCCGGTCGTCATGCGAGAATCCGGCTGCGACAAATTTGACTTTGTCCTTGCCGCAGTGATCGTAGTCGTGCCTTCTTCGTTTGTCATCTCTATCCCGTCACTCGGTTGTCGTGGTGGTCGCGACTGTATCGTCTGTCGCGATGTCGTTGCGGTGAGTGTGGGGTTTTGCCCTGGACTGCATCTTCGCCATCTTCCTGCTCGGTTGCTAACTTCATGAGCTCCGCCATGTTTTTTGGTTTTTGCCGTCCAAGTGCCTCTCTGAAGTATTTTCTGTAGACCCCATTTGTGAAGGCGTCCATCGCTCTTTCTTATATTGCACCCACAGAGTTCCTGATGGAGGCCCATCGTCTGATGTAAGACCTAAGTTTCTCGTCCGTGTTTTGCCGGCATGCTCTTAATTCTTCGAATGTTTTCGACCTTTCGCAGAGAGGGTCGAAATATTTCATGCAGTCATATTTGAAATGATCCCTAGAATCATAGGCTCCTTCGGGTAAAGATTTGAGCCAGTCGCGGGCTGTGCCTTCAAGCATCAACTTATGTATTGCAATGCCATTGTCGTTGTTCCTCGTTGGCATATGACTGCCAGTTTGTAATCTTCTAACCATCCCGACGGTTCCTTCGTTGAGTTGAATTTCGGCATGGTTGGTAGGCAAATTTCTTCGGGAGTTTTCTTTCTTGGATCCGTCGAGTGAAGCATTGTGCTCCGCATGGTCATGCGTTGCGATTGTCAGGCAATTCGTGACCGCCGGATCCTCTGGACCTGCTTCTTGATCGTCTTCTTGATCTGCGACGACTTGAACTTTTCCTACAACTGCTTCGCTAAGGACTGCGACTGGAGCGCTCTCTCGAGCGGCTTCTGCTACGTCTTCTCCTTCCTCCATCGACCAATTCTTTTGCTCTGATTTCCAGGGCCTTCATTTGTTGCAGGTATCTTACCTCAACCGGGTCACCTGCCGGTGGTTTTCCTGCTTGGAGGTATGCTCCTATGGATATGAGAGCTCCCTCTGCTGTTTTAGGTTGGATTATACCGTCAGAATCGACGGTTAGCAACGAGTTGCTCAAATTTCGAGTAACGTCTGCTATTTCGTGTTCAGGGATTCTGTCGTATCTGGATATGCATCGTGCCTCGGTTGCCCCCGTAGAACTCATGGATAGTTATCGTCTATGTTCACTTGATATGCTTCGTTGCCTTCTTCGCTCTTCGAGTGTTGCTCTGTATTGTTTCAAGCGCTGCGACTCTTGCCAGTTCAAGTAATTTTATGTTGCCAACTCATCTGGAGTTGCTTCTGCTGGCATCATTATGCCTTCTTCAATTACCTTCGTTACCTTTGCAACCATCTCTGCCGTGATGTCTAGAGCGGTGGTACCATCTGGTAAAGTGACCGCCCGTGGATACTCGACTGGTTGTCGATTGGCTGCGTTTTCCGATGTTTCTGCGGCTGTTGCCACATGGACCTGCTGGGGTATGTGTTAAGGATATGTGTAGTCTGATTGCTCTTCATATGTTGCTTCGACATTGCTATCCCGTTCTATGCTTTCGTTGTTTTCGCCATCTTCTATTTGCTGCGTATATGCATCGTAGTCAATGGCAACATGATGTGGAGATTGGATCTCTGCGCTAGTGAAGTCGGCTAGATGTATGCAGTCTCCTGTAGGCTTATCATACTCAGGTAGATGAAAACTTTCTTTTGGAGCGTCGATTTGCATATGGTCTTCAGTTTGGTTGATATGGAGGGTCGATTGCACTTCTTCTTCTATGTCGTTTTGCTTTATGAATTCATTGAATTCCCTTGTGGACATGGATCCTGCTATGGACGAGATCGGATTGATCTGTGATGTTGGCGCTCCAGTGCTTCCAGCCGAAGCCGTCGATATGATCATGTCGTCGACTGAGGTAGTCGACAACTCTTCCTCTTCAGGGAACTCATCCACCATGAATTTGTTGAATTCTGCGGACGTCATTGAATCTGTTGGAGATTGTGGCGGCGGGATCAGATCGGTCTGCGCCAGGGTATCTTCCTTGTCTGCTGTAGATGTGGTCTCAGTCTATCTCTTCTGAAGCGGCTGAGTCGCGATTTGTTCGAATAAATCATGCACACCAAGCAGATCAACAAAGAAGTTATGTTCCCCAATAGTTAGATCAAAACCTGAATTGAGACTAGAGTAGATCTCCTGAGCTTCAGGTGAGTATGGCCTGATTCTTGCTGGCGATGTTGTTTTTGGCGAGTGGTCGCCTGTGATCTGGATACGATCTGCTGTTGCTGATGTGCATCTCTTTGAAGGAGTCGGCGGATCGCCGTTTGAAATTTGGACCGAAAAATCCGTAGATCCAACACCACCTATTCCCATAGACGGCGCCAATTGAGGAGGGATGTCCCCATCAATACCTATGGTTACTAGTCTAGGGTTAGAGTTTATGACGTAGAGAACGTGTGGTGTTGGTAGATTCGTCGGCTGACAAGCGGAAATTACCCAAGTTCGGGGCCCTCGAGTGAGGTAAAAACCTTACTCCTGCTTGTCTGTTATTGATTGTGTATATGCGGCGAGTACAGGGTTCTAGCAAGATGTCGATCTTTCTAGGGTTTGGTGATTCTGATTGGGCGTGTCCCTGGTCGGTCTCCCTCCTGTCCTTTATATAAGGGTACAGGTCTCGGGTCGTAACCGACTAGGACTACATATATGGAAAGTCCTACCGACTATGCTATCTATGGTATATGTCTTCGACTTGGGCTTCACTTGTTGGGATTCTTCAGCCTATTGACAATTGGGCTTTAGTCATTACGTGCACCAGGTACCCACACGAAGGGGTACCCGTTTGGTATAACCTTGTCAATATGGAATTGGAGGCTAATAATTAAGGGGAAACATAGACAAATTACAAATTTATGCTACAAATACACATGGACACGGTGCAGAAACCTTCTCCGGGAATCAAACCCCACCACATCGAAGACTTTTACTAACATTACATTACTATCGAGTAAGAAAATAAACTAGGATAAATGTGCTATTCACTCTCTCATATATATTTCCTTGCGTCTGCTCCTGAGACGTCCTGCATCACATATTCAGTGAACTCCTCCCGCCTGTAGTGTGCTGTCAATATCTGGTCAAGACGGTAAGGCCTCGGCATTAATTCCAGATCATGCCGAACTAAGCCATCTACAAGTTGGGGTTCCTCATCCCATGACTTGATATCATGATTAAAGAATATGATATAAGAATAACCCGTGTAGTAGATGTAGCCGGGCTCAACGGAGATAGACATGTCAAGGTTAAGAAAGAGGGAACGGCTGCCAATGTCACCGACGGCATGGAGAGAGCGGTTCTCCGTGTCCACCCGGTACACCACCGGTTGACCTGCAGCGAAAACACCGTACATCACAAGAAGCAGATCACCTTCTGACTCCACAAGGTAGAACCGGTACGATCCGCGTATCTCTTCAAAGCCTGGCGCTGTAATTATTTTTTCCATCTTGACGGTGCCGCCTACGCGCTGCACCAACTGGATGTTTGTCGATACTATGTCGCCTGAGAAAAGTATTGCGTATAGTTCACCACAAAATGGGGTCATGCAGTTCAGATGTTCATCACCGGGCTGATAAAATCTTCTCCAAAATATTCATTGAGTTCCATTTTCGGGGTGCTCTCCCTGGCCCAAGCAATGGCTCCTTGATAAGCTGAAGCAACAAACACAATTGTCGGGGACTTCGTGACGGCGACAGTATACAGAAGAACAGATGGTATCTGCACCTGAAACGCAGTGTTGGTCTTACGAGTCATTGGATTCAGAAGCAGAATCTTGTGCGGCGGATTCCTCTTCGGAAGAACGATGATGCCACGGTAAACACCGACGAAGTAGTACCTGTTGATGAAGAGACAAGTTAGCCCTAAAGTGATTAGAGAGGAAAAATAAAATAATGTTACATCGGATTAACGTCTACCTTCTTTGAACGTTAACCAGATTCGTCGTGAAGCAACGTGTGACACCTCAAAATCGATACTATGTAGATTTAAGTGATCCCGCCGAAATCCGCATAATAATGATTTTAGGTCGCCCACCAGACATAATGTTCACGCCGAAACATGCGCATTATGTGGGTGGAATTGTGAAAACATTACAACAGTTCCGATACATCCACCACAACAACAAAAGATATAATACAACAATGACTCAAACGAGTCAACATACAAAGGATACCATACAAATATACAAATGACAGCGGAAGCA
Organism: Poa annua; assembly: GCA_026929855.1. Taxonomy (NCBI): domain Eukaryota; kingdom Viridiplantae; phylum Streptophyta; class Magnoliopsida; order Poales; family Poaceae; genus Poa; species Poa annua. The sequence goes on from CM049426.1 coordinate 161,299,963, forward strand.
AAACAGTATCCGACTACGGATAATATACAAATTGGACTAAGAGTCCTGAAGATAAGCAATGGGGCATATCCCTGCCTGTAACATCTTAGAATTTTTCAGTTTTAGAAAATTTAGATAAAAAAACTTTTTGAAACTATATAGAATTTGTTTTGGAATCCAAAAATCAACTCTTGCACTCATACATCATTCATACATCATCATCATTACACATAACATTTAAATCACATAAGGTTTAAATTAAATTATATATGTATTTAATTTGAATTTCATTCCATAAAGTTGTTAGTTGTAATTTTAATAATTTTTTCACTTATTTTAATACATTTATGACAAGAATATTATCATAGATTTCTATTTTTAATAAGCTTTTTAAAAATGTATTTTTATGATTTTTTCTGAATAGTTTTGATCTGGTTTAAAATCATATGGATTTAAAAGTTTTGTAAATAGATAAATGTTTTGTCAAAACATGGAGGAGGCCTCATCCCCGGAGCCAACTGGGCCGAAGCCCAGCTTACCTCTCGCACGCGCAGCGCGTAGCAGCCCGTAAGCGGCCAGCGCGTGCTTCTCTCTCTCGCAGTCGCTGACAGTGGGGTCCACCTGTCATCCCGCCGGCGACGACCACAAGGCTGCTCGTAAGCATCCACGAAGCTCCGCCACGGCCGCCGGCGACGACCACCATTTCCGGCGAGTCCAGGACTCCCCGTGCCCTTATTTTTGTTCCTTTCTCCCTTCCTTCGTCTTGTGCATCGTTTTGACATGGTGTAGTATTTGTTTATGCGCCAGAATGTCAAGACCGTACACACCCGAAGCAAGCCGCCCGCGAGAGAAACTCCGGCGAGCGATCTCCGGCGAGGCCGTGCACTCCATCGTCGCCAATATCGCCATCGTCTCCGCCGCAACGTCCTGCAGGCTAGGGTATGTCTCGTTTGTCCCCGTAGGCAGTAGAACGCCAGGAACGTGAACTCCGGCAATGTCGCCGCCGCGGACACGCCTCGGTTAGGTCACCGTAGTTTCTCCGGCCGGCTGCGCCGCTCTGTTTTGATCTGAGCCGTTAGATCTCCATCGCACGACCGAGATTAGAGTCCTTTAAACTGAACCGGTACGCCTACGTGGCTTGCTAAGTCAGCGCTTCGTCAGCGCCACGTCGGATCCACGTGTGCAGAGAATTTCGACCATTTTTCTTAATTAAAAATTAATTGGCAGTTTTACAGAAAACCCCCTGCATATTGTTTTTATCATTAATTTTTCTCTATGTATCCAAATTAAAATATTTTTATATATTTGGAAAGCTCTTGACATGTAGAATATTTTAGAACTGTTAGTTTTAATTTTTGATGTAGTGAAAAATATTCAAACTTCAAATGTGTTATTTGAGTATTTTTGGCATATCTTTAATTCAGTAAATCCAATTGCAAATAAAATTGTTTTAGAAACCTTAGGATATGTGTAATATGAATCCTCTGTTAGAAAATATTATTGAGAATTATTCTTATGACTTAAAAATCATGTGCTTAAATTGAGTATATGTAACATCCCAGAATGTTAATATAATTATTAATGCAAAAATGTGGGCCAACAAAAACTTTTCTTATAAAGATGTGTGTATGTTTAATTCTTGAGTGTTGCTTGTTGCCTTGTTTGCAAGATTGTTTAATTCTAACTCTAATTAAAAATTTGAAGAAAAGAAAACAAATAAAACAAACCACAAAAACAAAACACCATGTGACAAATGTCACATTATTTTTCCAAATTAAGGTATATAAATTTATTTTCCCACCAAAATCAATGGAGTAATATTATTGACACTCCTAGATAATTCCACAAACTATTCCCTTTCAAAAATTCAAATCCAAAACTTCAAATTCAAATTAGAAATTCATGATTGAAATATTTCAAAATATTTCGAAAAGACTTTGTAACACTCACCAATAATATACTTAGCCTAGATCTTAAATTTGGACCCAAAAGGATAAAGAGAAATAGGAAAATTAAAATAGCAAAATGTCACTGTTTTGGTTCAAGCAATTCACCAAACACCCTGTGATCATCCACCCTGTTCTTCCCCAACCGAACCAACTCGTGGATCAATCCGAGGAATGTGATGTTTATTTGTCGAATTGGCACCAGCCCTGCATTCCTCTCTTCACCACGACCTCACTGCACGCCGGGGGAGGCAAAATGGTGGCCGGAGTCGCCGTGTGGACGCCGACGACAGCCACGGCCGCGCGCACGTCGCAATGTCGCGCCGGGCGTCCGAGGTGGCAACGCCGTGCTCTCCCGTGCCAGGCCCCCCTTCCCTTCCTCGCCTCTCTGCTCCCTCGCGAGCCCGCACAGCACACCAGCACCAGCCCGTGCGCGCCGCGCCCGAGCCAGGACGCGCACGCCGTGCGCCGCCCGAGCACGCCCACGGCAGGGCCATGCCCCCGCGCGCACCCGAGCGCGCCACGCCGCCCCGCCTTGCCCGCTCGGTCCCCTGAGCGCCCCGCAACCCAGCCGCGCCCCTCCACCGGCCTACGGCGTCCTAGCTCGGCCACGGGCGCCCCTGCACCGCGCCCACCGTGCGCCGCCCGGCCCCTATTTAAACGCCCCCGTGCCCTGCTCTTCTCCACACCACCCCACTGCCTCTTCCCCCTCTCACACCACCCCTCGAGCACCGCCAGGAGGGCGGAGCAGTTGCCGCGAAGCTCCGGCCGCCCGTGGTCTCCTCGAGCTCGCCGTGCCCGAGGTAGACGACGATCGCGGCCAGGCCACGGCATCCCTCCCCTTCCCTTCTCTCTGCCCTCAGCCCTTCCCCTTTGCACCCCGCACTCACCCGCCTCCTTTTTCCCTCTGCCCCATGCTCAGGATCGCCCGGAATCGCTCGCCGGAGTTCGAGCCCCGCCGCGGAAGAAGAAGCCCGACGCCGTCGCCGCCAGGAGAGTCCCCGAGCCTCGTCTTCGCGCCGAGGAGCTTCCCCACCGCGCCGCCGTCGTCCTGCACCTGCCACACGCCCTCCCGGGCCCCGAGGTGAGCGCACCGTCCTCGACGCCGTCGCCGGAGCCGCGGCGCCGCCCGAATTAGGTCGCCGGAGACGCGGGCATCCTGAGCCGTTAGATTAGGATCCTGCGGTCGCGTACCGATTCGTTTTAATTAATAAAACCCTGACATGCGGGTCCCACGCGTCAGGTTTAAATAAACCGCGCGCACGCTCGCTGGGTCGCTGACCAGTGGGTCTCCTCTGTCAGATTTTTCAACATTATCCACTCTGAATTTTAATTCGAATTTAAATTTCATTTAAAAACCAGTACTAAACCCAATTTTAGATATTCCATAACTTTAGATTTACAACTCCAAATTTAGCAAATCCAACTGTTCTGGAAAGCTTATGAAATTATCTATCCAACTAAACTAGTTTCACTCCATTTGGATATGTAATAAAAATACAATATTCAGAATACATTAGCATGTTTAAATTCTAAACTTGTTTGTTTCTGATACTCTGATAATCCAAACTAGTTGAAACTAATTTTGTTAGATCACATTTAACCATGATTAGTTAATCCTAAAAGGATTTAATTTTTGGATGAATATAATTTAAATAATAGCCAAAACTTTATTAATTGGCTTCTGGATTCAAAACAATGTGTAGGGAGTTTGGTAACTCCAAATGACTCAAACCCAATTGTGTCATCTTCTACACATCATTAGCTTTCTGTAGAATTTTAGTTTATATTTTTGTGACAAACAGAACTCAAGCTATGCAATTAAACATGTGCCACAAGTTTCTGCCCTAATTAAAATACAATGGAATAATGTTTAATTCAATTAAATTGAAACCACATGATATTGTTTGGTATGTGAAATGGTCAATTAGAACCTCTAAGAGTGTATTGCTATGATGATTGATTGAATAGGCTAGTGATTGTTTGTATTTGACTGATTGTGTATTAGACGAGAACGTTGCCGGATATATCGAGGAGGAGGGATTTGCTGAACCTGAAGACCAAGACCAAGATCACTTTGCCGAGCAAGGCAAGCTACTCTCTGAGCTTGCACCTAACTTATGAATCTAGATTTACAAATCATTTTCAAAAGCAAAGGTTTACAAAAACCCTTTTTAAAAGTATATAGAGATTATTTTGCCACTATATGTAGAAGTATATATTAAAACTATAGGGTGGAAAAACAATGTTGTTTATTCAAAACTCCTTTGAAAACTTGTGTGGATATATAGCACCAAGATGTGGTGTTGAAATAAGGAAATGGAGAAAGATGGTTTTAGAAAAGCACATTGTGTCATAGTACTCAGTCAAGCAACCGATACTCTGTGCGACCACATTTACCCACATATGGGAAAGGGCTTAGTCATATAGTTTGCTCGTATTAATATGGGACACTGCATCAACAGAGATGACTCTGTTATGCATGAGAGAGTGGTTTGGTGACCTAACCCTGACCTGGGTCCTCGCTCAAAAATCTATGAATAGATAAGGAGGAGGATAGAAGGATGTCCGTATACACCGCCAGATAAAACCTATGAGTCCTCACACTTAGGGTTTCCGACGGGAAACTAGACTAGGTGTAGATGGAATGGTTCATAGGGGCAGGATCCTATACTAGCATGAGCAAAGGAAAGACTAGGGTCGATGACTCAACTTCGCATACCGCTGGTATGGCGAAGCGTGGCTGACACGATGAGTTATCGGATGAGTGTGGGAAAAGCGTGCTACCTCTGCAGAGGGTAATTAAACTATTCGAATAGCCGAGTCCTCGGATATGGACAGTTGAAGACCCTACTTAGACCATGTGCAAGTTTTTGGAAAAGAATTGAGTTGTAAAAGTAAAGGAAATTGGAGAATGTTCCGTACACCTATACCAACGGATCGGTATGAGGTAGTTGGAAAATGACTACCATAATGGTTTATGGTTGGAAAAGGAGGAGTTTTGGAATAAAACTAATAAAATTGAGATATCTAGTAGTCATAATTTCCTTATCTTCTTCAACAAAGATACAGAGATGTTTTAAAGGAATAAGAGTGAGAAACTAAAAATGGAACTAGAGCACTCATGTTGGAGTAGTTTGCAAGTACATTCAAATGTACTCATACTAGTTTGCTTCTGGCTATTGTCGTAGCCAGACATGGAGGAGTACTACGCCCAGGAGGAGTACGGCGACATCTATGCCAACTAAGGATCTTCTCAAAGTCGACTGCCTGTCGGGTCTGCGTTAGCTGTTGGATGGCTGCTGCGTTTAAGTTCCGCTGCTTATGTTGATTGTTTTGGTTTGGCCCTTGAAGGCACCTATGTAAGACTTGGTCTAGGTGACCATTTTATGTAAGACTTTAATTCGGTATTGTAATGGATGTAAACTTTGGTATTCAATTCGGATTATGTGCAACGACAGACTGATCACGGGATCGTTGTGTTAAGCATAATCGGGTATTTCGGACAGTTAGTCCGGGGTCCCCACAGAATTGGTATCAGAGCCATCTCGACTTTAGGAGCCTTAGATTAGCATGGTCGTTAGGTAGTGATTGCAAAAGTGAGTTTTAAAGAAAAACAAAATAAGAAATTAGTTTAAAAAAATTGCTTATCTCTTACCCTCTCATTTGTGCAAAATTCTCTTCTTACCAACTATCAAGTTTTCTCTCATATTCATAAAAACTTGCCACACTTCATTTTAATAAACTTAAAAATCTGCTCACATATTGTCCCTTCCATTAAAATTTTGATATACTTGCCATCTCACTAACTTAAAATTTTGACTAAAAATTATAGATGGCGATCCATTTCACCGAGTTCGTTCAGCTGGAGAAGGACGGCAAGTTGATGTTCGAGAAGGACTTGTTCGAGTTGACCAAGCTGCTAAGTCGTCCCACTCCTGAGTTCAGGGGAGCCCAGGTGGACGCTCCCGGTAGCGGGAACCTGTCCTGGTTGATCGAGGGGTCTGTTCGCGGGAACATCAAGTCCCCCGGATCCAGGGCACTCTCTTTCACCCTCATGGACGTCCACTAGGACGATGGACTGTGTCGTTCCATGCAGCGGATGCTATCCCGGCTTTGTGAGGAGCACAAGGCTGAGCTGGTAAACTCTCGTTTCCAGTTCTACGAGAGGCGCACCATCGATGGACACCCAATTCGGTCCCCTCTGCACCCGACATTCGGAGAGTATATCCTGGACATGGAGATTATGCTTTTTCGCACCCAGGAGGATCTGAGGTGCGCTAGGCTTCGGTCTCACTGTGAGCGTCTCTCACTCAAGGAGAGTCGCGAGAGCGAGGCACAACTGAAGACTGAGAAGACCGCTCTTCTTAAGAAGAGAACCCAGATGAGGAAGACCATAGCGAAGCTCCGTAAGAAGGTTGCCGAGCAGGATGAGCTGATAGAGGATTTGGAGCTCCGTACTGACGAGATGGAGGAGGAGGGCGAGGATCTCCGCAAGGAGAACAACGCTTTCCTCAGTGACGATGACGACTATCTGGAGGAGATGGACGATGAGGATGAGGATGATGAGGATGAGGATGATGAGGAGGAGGATCCAGAGGAGCCACCCTACCAGTCCGATGCTGACATGGCAGAGCCTGAGGTTCCACCTCAGTAGGCTAGTTACTTGAGTTCTACCGCAGGATTAGGTCGACCCCCCCTATCGCTAGTAGAGTCAAAGTTGTGGTTCTTTTGGAACTTGCTATATGTACATTAGTTAGGAAGAATGTTGTAAGCTAGATTTGGGTGAACTCTTGATGTAATGGTTGTGCTATGAAAGTGTGTGCTAGTCTTGTTAACCTGTGTTAAGTATTTCTCTTATAGTCCTTAGTAACTCAACCTCTACGTAAAAAGCCAATCTCTCCTTGGTCAGAACCCCTTTTGCTTGCCCTTATTCCCGGTGTACTTTAGGATGGTGGAAACCCGTCGCACCAACATGGATGGAGGAGCACCACCACCCCCACCGGACCCAACCACCGCCCAACTTCTGGCACTCATCATGGAGGAACGTCAAGCTGCCCGGACTGAGCGTCAAGCTCATATCGCTGCCCTGCAACAGATAGCTGCCGCTCACAACAACAACAACAACCACCACAACAATGGCAATGGCAATGGCAATGGCAATGGTGAAGGAAATCAGCGGTCCACCTTGAGCAACTTTCAAAGGACCAACCCACCCACCTTTTCCAAGGGACTTCACCCACTTGAGGCCGATGACTGGCTTCGCACCATTAACAACAACCTGGTAGTTGCAGCTGTGGGGGAACCTGAGAAGGTGCTGTATGCGACCCACTATCTGGCAGGACCAGCCCGGTCTTGGTGGGAAGCTACCAAGGCTCTACAGCAAGCTGGTTATGCCATCAGCTGGTATGACTTCCAGGAGAAGTTCCGCAAGAAGCACATTCCCCGCGGACTCATTGAGCAGAAGAAGGATGAATTCCGCAGGTTGCGGCAAGGGAGTAAGGATGTGGTCGGATATCTCGATGAGTTCACTGACTTGTCTCGGTATGCTCCTGATGACGTTGACACCGAGGGGAGGAAAATGGAGCGTTTCATGAACGGACTTCATGATGAACTGCAATGTGCCTTGGTTATCCATGACTTTGCTGATTTGGAGTCACTTGTGGACAAGGCCATACAGTTGGAGACCAAGCGCAAGTCCATGTTTGAAGGTCGTAAGAGGAGGATGATTGCCCAGGAAGGTTCGAGCAGTCAGAAACCTCGCACCCACCCACCAAACCCCAAGCCATCATATAGACCACCACCAACTTCGCACCCCAGTTACCCTAAACCCCCATACAACCCAAACAAGTTCAGCCGTCCCAATGACAACACCCGTCCCGGAGGGAACTCTAGCAACCCCAACATCAATGCCAATGTTGTCTGTTTCAATTGTGGCACCAAGGGTCACTACTCCAAGGCATGCCCCAATCCTAAGAAGAATGGTCCGCGCCCCGATGCACAGGCGCCGAACAACGGTCAAGGCCGCAATGGAAATGGCAAGAACCCCGCACCCCGCGGAAATGTGGCTGTTGCCAAGGGACGCCTGCACCACATCAATGCTGAAGAGGCCATGGATGCACCATATGTTGTGATGGGTACGTTCCTTGTCAACTCAGTACCTGCAACTGTTCTGTTTGATTCTGGTGCTACTCATTCTTTTGTTACCCAAGAATTTGTTGCTAAGGGAGGTTTAGTCGGAAGCCTCTTACCCAGACCCATGGTCATCCAAATCCCAGAATCCACCATAGATACCAAGTCATTTTGCCCGGACGTTTCCCTTGAGATCAAAGGGGAAAAGTTCCTAGTCGACTTAATCATCCTAGGAACCCAAGGAATAGATGTCATATTGGGTATGAATTGGTTAGCCAAGTACCATGGTCGAATTGACTGTGCCAGGAGAGCTGTAGCCCTCACCACCGACAAAGGAGTAGAAGTGGAGTATGTGTCAGAAACCAGTCGACCCCAACCAGGATGCCATGAGAGCATAGCTCGGCCAGCCCTAGATGAGATTCGTGTTGTTCACCTGTTCCAAGATGTCTTTCCTGAAGAACTGCCTGGTATGCCATCGGATCAGGATATTAAGTTCATCATTGAACTTATCCCCGGGACAGCCCCCATATCCCAAAGACCCTATCGGATGAATCCAGAAGAACTGGTTGAGTTGAAGAAGCAGTTAGCAGATATGCTCAGCAAAGGGCTTATTCGCCCAAGTGCTTCACCTTGGGGATCACCCATTATTTTTGTGGATAAGAGAGATGGTACCACACGCCTGTGTGTGGATTATCGCAGGTTGAATGATGTGACCATCAAAAACAAGTACCCTCTCCCAAAGATCGAGTATCTGTTCGATCAAATGAACGGAGCCCGAGTCTTTTCCAAGATCGATCTTCGGTCAGGGTATCATCAGTTGAGAATCCGAGAGACAGACATTCCCAAGACTGCCTTCACAACCCGTTACGGTTTATTTGAATACACCGTAATGTCCTTTGGTCTGACCAATGCCCCAGCCTATTTTATGAATCTCATGAACAAGATCTTCATGGAGTATCTTGACAAGTTCGTGGTAGTTTTCCTTGATGACATCCTTATTTACTCCAAAACTGAAGAAGAGCATGCTGAACACCTGCGTCTAGTTTTAGCAACCCTCCGAGAGCATCAGTTGTATGCCAAGTTCAGCAAGTGTGAGTTCTGGCTCAGTGAGGTCTCATTTCTCGGACATGTTGTGTCTGCGGGAGGAATTTCTGTAGACCTAGAGAAGATCCAAGCCATTGTGGACTGGAAAGCCCCAACTAGTGTGACTGAAATCCGAAGTTTTCTCGGATTAGCGGGATACTACCGCAAGTTCGTTGAGGGATTCTCCAGCATAGCCAAGCCCCTTACCCAACTGCTGAAAAAGGACAAGAAATTTGAATGGACTCAGAAGTGTGAAGAGAGTTTCCAGGAATTAAAGAAGAGATTGACCTCAACCCCTGTCCTGATTATGCCAGACGTCACCAAGAGTTTCGACGTGTATTGCGATGCATCACGTCTAGGACTAGGTTGTGTTCTGATGCAAGAAGGCAAGGTGGTATCGTATCTGTCTCGACAGTTGCGACCACATGAAGAGAACTACCCAACCCATGACCTGGAGTTAGCCGCTGTCGTTCTTGCTTTGAAGACGTGGCGCTCCTATCTGGCGGGACATCGCTGCGAGATTTATACGGATCATAAGAGCTTGAAGTATATCTTCACGCAGAGGGAGTTAAATTTGCGACAGAGAAGGTGGATGGAATTAATCAAGGATTATGATATCGGCATCAATTATCACCCTGGAAAGGCTAATGTAGTTGCCGATGCCCTTAGTCGCAAACCCTGCACCCTGAATGCCATGATCCAAGCAGAGCAGCCAGCCCTGTTTAAGGAGTTCAAAGATTTTGGACTAGAGCTTGTTAGCTACGGCTATCTCGCCCATTTAGAGTTAGCCCCAACTCTGATAGATCAAATCAAGGAGGCCCAGAAAGGTCATGAGAGCATAGAAGGAATCAAGAAGAAGATTTCTCTCGGTAAAGCGCCTGGTTTTACCGAGGATGCAGAAGGAGTGTTGAGATTCAATGGTCGTATCTGTGTCCCCACTACCTCCGAGCTCAAGGAGCTAATCCTAAAGGAAGCCAACGAGACCCCTTACTCAATCCACCCCGGCGGTACCAAGATGTACCAAGACCTTCGTGAAGGATTTTGGTGGCATGGAATGAAGCGAGAAATTGGTGCTTTCGTAGCCAAGTGTGATATTTGTCAGCGAGTCAAGGCTGAACATCAGCGACCCGCTGGATTCCTTCAACCCCTAAGGATTCCCGAGTGGAAGTGGGATGAGATTGGAATGGATTTTATCACCGGACTTCCAAGGTCCAACCGAGGCCATGACTCAATATGGGTCGTCGTTGACAGGCTGACCAAAGTGGCCCATTTTATTCCCGTCCACACCACCTACAGGGGAAATCAGTTAGCAGACCTGTATATTTCCAGAATAGTAAGCCTGCATGGTGTGCCTAAGAGGATTGTATCAGATAGAGGCACACAATTCACCTCAAGGTTCTGGAAAGCCCTGCATGAAGCCCTTGGAACCAAGTTGGCGTTTAGCACAGCTTATCACCCCCAGACCGATGGTCAAACTGAACGAGTGAACCAGATATTAGAGGACATGCTTCGCGCATGTGTCCTAGCCTATGGATCCAAATGGGAAGATTGTCTTCCATTTGCAGAATTCTCCTACAACAACAGTTACCAGTCTAGTCTGCAAATGGCCCCTTTTGAAGCCCTTTACGGCAAGAAGTGTCGTACACCCCTGAATTGGTCCGACACCGGAGAAGGCAAACTGTTTGGACCAGATACCCTCCGTGAGGCTGAAGAGCAAGTCCAGCTTATCCGAGAGCGACTCAAGACCGCCCAATCACGTCAGAAGAGTTACGCTGATCCCAAGCGTCGTGATGTCACCTTCAATATCGGAGATTATGTCTATCTCCGAGTGACACCCCTTAAAGGCATGCAGCGTTTCCACGTCAAAGGAAAATTAGCGCCAAGATATATTGGACCCTTCAAGATTCTTGCCCGTCGAGGAGAAGTGTCTTATCAACTGGAGTTGCCCCAAGAGTTAGAAGATTACCATGATGTTTTCCAAATTTCCTTGCTCCGGAAGTGTCTTGAAGTTCCTGACCAGCCTGATGTTTTCAAAAACATCGATCACCAGTCCGTCGACCTGAATCAAGATCTGACTTATCGTGAGACGCCCCTCAAGATTCTCGACGAGGATGTTCGTCTCACCCGCAGGCGAGCAATCAAGTTCTACAAAGTCCAGTGGACTAACCACTCTGAAGATGAAGCAACTTGGGAACGTGAAGACTATCTTAGGAGCGAGTTTCCCAACCTCTTTAGTACCCAGGCCTAGCAAATCTCGGGACGAGATTTATTTTAAGGGGGGAAGTCTGTAACATCCCAGAATGTTAATATAATTATTAATGCAAAAATGTGGGCCAACAAAAACTTTTCTTATAAAGATGTGTGTATGTTTAATTCTTGAGTGTTGCTTGTTGCCTTGTTTGCAAGATTGTTTAATTCTAACTCTAATTAAAAATTTGAAGAAAAGAAAACAAATAAAACAAACCACAAAAACAAAACACCATGTGACAAATGTCACATTATTTTTCCAAATTAAGGTATATAAATTTATTTTCCCACCAAAATCAATGGAGTAATATTATTGACACTCCTAGATAATTCCACAAACTATTCCCTTTCAAAAATTCAAATCCAAAACTTCAAATTCAAATTAGAAATTCATGATTGAAATATTTCAAAATATTTCAAAAAGACTTTGTAACACTCACCAATAATATACTTAGCCTAGATCTTAAATTTGGACCCAAAAGGATAAAGAGAAATAGGAAAATTAAAATAGCAAAATGTCACTGTTTTGGTTCAAGCAATTCACCAAACACCCTGTGATCATCCACCCTGTTCTTCCCCAACCGAACCAACTCGTGGATCAATCCGAGGAATGTGATGTTTATTTGTCGAATTGGCACCAGCCCTGCATTCCTCTCTTCACCACGACCTCACTGCACGCCGGGGGAGGCAAAATGGTGGCCGGAGTCGCCGTGTGGACGCCGGCGACAGCCACGGCCGCGCGCACGTCGCAATGTCGCGCCGGGCGTCCGAGGTGGCAACGCCGCGCTCTCCCGTGCCAGGCCCCCCTTCCCTTCCTCGCCTCTCTGCTCCCTCGCGAGCCCGCACAGCACACCAGCACCAGCCCGTGCGCGCCGCGCCCGAGCCAGGACGCGCACGCCGTGCGCCGCCCGAGCACGCCCACGGCAGGGCCATGCCCCCGCGCGCACCCGAGCGCGCCACGCCGCCCCGCCTTGCCCGCTCGGTCCCCTGAGCGCCCCGCAACCCAGCCGCGCCCCTCCACCGGCCTACGGCGGCCTAGCTCGGCCACGGGCGCCCCTGCACCGCGCCCACCGTGCGCCGCCCGGCCCCTATTTAAACGCCCCCGTGCCCTGCTCTTCTCCACACCACCCCACTGCCTCTTCCCCCTCTCACACCACCCCTCGAGCACCGCCAGGAGGGCGGAGCAGTTGCCGCGAAGCTCCGGCCGCCCGTGGTCTCCTCGAGCTCGCCGTGCCCGAGGTAGACGACGATCGCGGCCAGGCCACGGCATCCCTCCCCTTCCCTTCTCTCTGCCCTCAGCCCTTCCCCTTTGCACCCCGCACTCACCCGCCTCCTTTTTCCCTCTGCCCCGTGCTCAGGATCGCCCGGAATCGCTCGCCGGAGTTCGAGCCCCGCCGCGGAAGAAGAAGCCCGACGCCGTCGCCGCCAGGAGAGTCCCCGAGCCTCGTCTTCGCGCCCAGGAGCTTCCCCACCGCGCCGCCGTCGTCCTGCACCTGCCACACGCCCTCCCGGGCCCCAAGGTGAGCGCACCGTCCTCGACGCCGTCGCCGGAGCCGCGGCGCCGCCCGAATTAGGTCGCCGGAGACGCGGGCATCCTGAGCCGTTAGATTAGGATCCTGCGGTCGCGTACCGATTCGTTTTAATTAATAAAACCCTGACATGCGGGTCCCACGCGTCAGGTTTAAATAAACCGCGCGCACGCTCGCTGGGTCGCTGACCAGTGGGTCTCCTCTGTCAGATTTTTCAACATTATCCACTCTGAATTTTAATTCGAATTTAAATTTCATTTAAAAACCAGTACTAAACCCAATTTTAGAAATTCCATAACTTTAGATTTACAACTCCAAATTTAGCAAATCCAACTGTTCTGGAAAGCTTATGAAATTATCTATCCAACTAAACTAGTTTCACTCCATTTGGATATGTAATAAAAATACAATATTCAGAATACAGTAGCATGTTTAATTCTAACCTTGTTTGTTTCTGATACTCTGATAATCCAAACTAGTTGAAACTAATTTTGTTAGATCACATTTAACCATGATTAGTTAATCCTAAAAGGATTTAATTTTTGGATGAATATAATTTAAATAATAGCCAAAACCTTATTAATTGGCTTCTGGATTCAAAACAATGTGTAGGGACTTTGGTAACTCCAAATGACTCAAACCCAATTGTGTCATCTTCTACACATCATTAGCTTTCTGTAGAATTTTAGTTTATATTTTTGTGACAAACAGAACTCAAGCTATGCAATTAAACATGTGCCACAAGTTTCTGCCCTAATTAAAATACAATGGAATAATGTTTAATTCAATTAAATTGAAACCACATGATATTGTTTGGTATGTGAAATGGTCAATTAGAACCTCTAAGAGTGTATTGCTATGATGATTGATTGAATAGGCTAGTGATTGTTTGTATTTGATTGATTGTGTATTAGACGAGAACGTTGCCGGATATACCGAGGAGGAGGGATTTGCTGAACCTGAAGACCAAGACCAAGATCACTTTGCCGAGCAAGGCAAGCTACTCTCTGAGCTTGCACCTAACTTATGAATCTAGATTTACAAATCATTTTCAAAAGCAAAGGTTTACAAAAACCCTTTTTAAAAGTATATAGAGATTATTTTGCCACTATATGTAGAAGTATATATTAAAACTATAGGGTGGAAAAACAATGTTGTTTATTCAAAACTCCTTTGAAAACTTGTGTGGATATATAGCACCAAGATGTGGTGTTGAAATAAGGAAATGGAGAAAGATGGTTTTAGAAAAGCACATTGTGTCATAGTACTCAGTCAAGCAACCGATACTCTGTGTGACCACATTTACCCACATATGGGAAAGGGCTTAGTCATATAGTTTGATCGTATTAATATGGGACACTGCATCAACAGAGATGACTCTGTTATGCATGAGGGAGTGGTTTGGTGACCTAACCCTGACCTGGGTCCTCGCTCAAAAATCTATGAATAGATAAGGAGGAGGATAGAAGGATGTCCGTATACACCGCCAGATCAAACCTATGAGTCCTCACACTTAGGGTTTCCGACGGGAAACTAGACTAGGTGTAGATGGAATGGTTCATAGGGGCAGGATCCTATACTAGCATGAGCAAAGGAAAGACTAGGGTCGATGACTCAACTTCGCATACCGCTGGTATGGCGAAGCGTGGCTGACACGATGAGTTATCGGATGAGTGTGGGAAAAGCGTGCTACCTCTGCAGAGGGTAATTAAACTATTCGAATAGCCGAGTCCTCGGATATGGACAGTTGAAGACCCTACTTAGACCATGTGCAAGTTTTTGGAAAAGAATTGAGTTTTAAAAGTAAAGGAAATTGGAGAATGTTCCGTACACCTATACCAACGGATCGGTATGAGGTAGTTGGAAAATGACTACCATAATGGTTTATGGTTGGAAAAGGAGGAGTTTTGGAATAAAACTAATAAAATTGAGATATCTAGTAGTCATAATTTCCTTATCTTCTTCAACAAAGATACAGAGATGTTTTAAAGGAATAAGAGTGAGAAACTAAAAATGGAACTAGAGCACTCATGTTGGAGTAGTTTGCGAGTACATTCAAATGTACTCATACTAGTTTGCTTCTGGCTATTTTCGTAGCCAGACATGGAGGAGTACTACGCCCAGGAGGAGTACGGCGACATCTATGCCAACTAAGGATCTTCTCAAAGTCGACTGCCTGTCGGGTCTGCGTTAGCTGTTGGATGGCTGCTGCGTTTAAGTTCCGCTGCTTATGTTGATTGTTTTGGTTTGGCCCTTGAAGGCACCTATGTAAGACTTGGTCTAGGTGACCATTTTATGTAAGGCTTTAATTCGGTATTGTAATGGATGTAAACTTTGGTATTCAATTCGGATTATGTGCAACGACAGACTGATCACGGGATCGTTGTGTTAAGCATAATCGGGTATTTCGGACAGTTAGTCCGGGGTCCCCACAGTATAATTGGTGTTATAGTTTAAATCCTAGAATAGATTTTATTATGTTTTCTTTTGAGAAATATCCTAAATAATGACTTTTGACCAGAGTGACTAAATGACATATTTATTAATGCAATTAAGTTTTGTTAAAACCTTTAAATGCCACTTTATGAACCTTTAGTTTAAATTGTGTTTAAAACCTTATAATGTTCTAATTATTATTATTGTGCTATTATATAACTCTTGGACTTTTCTTGACAAATATGTTAAATACAACTTATTATTTAACCAAACTTTTGTGTAAACCTTGTATGTGTAAATTGCATCTCATGCATATCATATTTTATTTGTTGTGTGTTGAACTTGTGTCTTGTTTCATGTGTCAGAATTTTCGGAGAGAAATGAAGACTTTTGCAACTGCTACTCCTGCTCTTCTTGCTGCCAAGGCAAGTGGCACATTCATAAATCTCCTAAGTATTTTCTATGTGCATGAGTAGTTTATTTTCTTAAGCATGGGAAGGACTTAGTAATACTGCTATGCAAGACATGTTTAGAATTTCCTTATTACTATGTGTCTAGGTACCTATGAAATACTTAGTAGAAATATTGATGCTATGCAATTGATGAAAAGTTTTACCAAATGTTAAGTGTCTACTCAGGACCATGTCTATGAGGGTTTTCACCTAAGATAGTTTTACTATACTTAGGATCATAGTATGTGGGGGTTTTCACCTGAGAGTACACATCAATAAGTTAATGAATCACCTAGGTGGAATGGTTGTTTGGTTTGTGTTGAGTGGCTACTCAGGACCATGTCCATGAGGGTTTTTACCTAAGCTAGTTTCCACTATACTTAAGATCATGTACGTGGTGGTTTTCACCTGAGAGTACACTTGAGGATAGCCAGCCAGGAACAAAGGGAATGGAAAGAAGTGAAGAACTCGAAGAGAAGAAATCCAAGTGAAGACTTCAGCTGATCAAGGACGCCAACGGAGGATTCCCAACATTATAATTTCTTAAATAAAATTTTGATAGGTGAACATGAAGGAGATATTATTGTTTTCTGCACCGTAACCCCTTCAGAACAATAGTGAACTACTCGGGACCATGTTCATGGGGGTTTTCACCTAAGATAGTTTCTACTCTACTTAGGACCATGTTATGTGGTTGTTTTTACCTGAGGGTACACTTAGATGGGTGAGCTACTCAGGACCATGTCTATAGGGTTTTTTGCCTAACATAGTTTTCACTATACTTAGGACCATAGTATGTGGGGTTTTTTTTTACTTGAGAGTGCACTCAGGGATATGCCATCTTTTTGTTCACTGGAACTTTCCAGTGTTACCAATTATGATGTTGAAACTGTTTTATAAAGTGATAGGATAAAACATGCTTTACGCAAAATAACCTTGGAACTCCACCAGCCAAATATGCATATAGGTTATTAGAGTTTTCCTCTAAGTGTCCACTATAGTGTCACTTGCCAGGCCCATTTTGAAAATGGTTCTGACCCAAGTTGTTGCAATATTTTTCTTATTCCAGACTATTCAGAAGACGAGTGAGGTTTCGTTTAAGGGTTTCGAGTCTACAACCAACATGTTTTCGCCTGTGGCAACATGAAGATGATGGAGACTCACTGCTATGTTATTTCCGCTGTTTACTCTTTCCAATGCTAGCTTTATGCTATGCAAGTTGTATCGAATATTTTCTAAGTCTGGATCATCGATGTAATAAAATTGATACTTTGTTGTGATATTACATCGTAAACTGTGTGTGCAAATGAATCAATCCAGGGATTTGCACTATACACAGGGACTTGCCACTTTCTAAGTGTATGTCTGCTACACTGCCCAGCCAAGCCGGAGGGATTCCCAAGCTAACGTCGTCGTACTTCAAACCTGTTAACTGCACATAAAGCACAGCCCAAAGAAAGGTCAGGGCACTCCCTGGCAAGCAAAACGACCTGCCTACTTTCTACACCATCTCCCAAAATATGGGGTATGTGGACTTAGCGGCAGCAACACTAGCAACCTAATAGAGACATGCTACAACTCCATCTAATTAGAGAGGGATAAGAGAGCGCTTAAGTAAACAACTACAACTAACACCAATCATAACCCATTCTCGGATTAACCCCCTCAACCAAGTACGTGGAAGAAATTCGGGAAAACTCACACATTGAACAGTTTTAGTTACCATTTATTGTGAAAGTAATTCTATATTACTAGTCAAATTAAATAACATTAATTAGGTGCAAGTTGTCTAGATCTTGTTAGCCAGCATCATCACCAAGTCGTCCATAACCATGGACACGGCTCATCGATAAGATTATACCCTGCATGGGTGCACTACTGGACCCATACTCGTTTGATCAACACCAAAAAGAAAAGCCAGAAGGTAGGGCATCTCAACACGGCAACTCTCTTCTCTACAACCCATCCAGGGAACCGCTTGATTGTGTGCACGGCTAATCAGGTCAATTGCCCGCAGGATCAACCTTCATAGCACTCTAAGAACGTGCCACCCTATATGAGAATCGACTACTCCATCATCATGAGATCGTTATGTAACCATATGCATGCATCAAATGGAAAGGCCGAACTACTTGCGACGCCCTGGATACGAAGTGGATTAGATCGAAGCCGCGGGGGGCTCCATAGGGCCTCCCACAAGTGGTTAGTGCTCCTAAGTCGACACTTAGATGAACATAGCACCTCGCAAGGCCTTCCGCCGATGCCTTATCTCTTAATTATAATACCCCAACATAAGACAACATTTGATTAAGGTAGAACAATCTATCATACTAAGTATGTGAAATATAAGACAGACATACGACTCGCACAACCAACTCTAAGCATCCACTACGACTCGCAAGGCCAACAGATAAACATGCAACGGTAATAGGATGTGGGGATAAAGCTGTATAGGCTGCAGGATAAACATGTGATGGGATCGCGACACAGGAATCGAATACTACGGTAATAGAGATCAACGGCGGGAATGAAAGACAATGTATAGATAAACAAGCACACTTTGCTTGTCTGGAATCCCACATGGAAGCAGATCTTGTCGTTGCTCACACATCTCAACGTCTTATCCGCGAAGAAGCAACAAACACTTGAAAGCGTAAAATATGCATCTTACAACTACGGCAAAAGATCCAGCATGATCATGAGATGATGCATGACATGGCAATATACAATACGATATGCACTTAACCAAATTAAGTGAGGATCCAATCCCGACAATTAATGTTTAGGTTCAAGTTATTTATCTATCCATCAAATTAAATGTTGGTTAACATGCAAGACATGGCATAGAAGACATGACATGGCATAAATTATATGGAATAGGGCAATATATATATATATAAATTACCCCACACATTCCATATTTAATTATTTTGGTGCAACTAAAAAATTACACCAAGAAATTAAAATCAAAGATGCAACATGGCATAAGAATGGCATATTAATGTTCATTGCATTTTTTTGATAAATAAACATATAAAAATTATTTAATTTGGAGTAATAGAATAAAATTTATTAATATTTTAAGTTTCTGGACTAAACTGCAAAGTGCCGGGACCTGTTCGTGATTAAAAACATGTCAGTGAGGGCTTAGGTGTGAAACCAGAGAGCACAGGGGCTCAGTGAAATTCTCCAGTGCGTTGCTGTCACTGACGGGTGTGAAAAGAAATAAAAAGGGGGCTTTTCCTTCCAACGCGCCTGGTGGGGTTTGAACTCGCTACGCGCGCTGATGGGATGGTTCGGTGGTGCTAGCCACTGTGCCGGAACAGTTTTTGTGTAGGTACGGCACTTGTTTCGTTATGTGGTGAACCGGTTGCCAAGTTTCTTGACGAAACTGAAACTGACCGAAGTCAGAGAGCACGGCGGAGGAAAATGGCGGTGTCCATGACGTTGCCCCGCGAAGGCGGGCGTCCAAAGCAACGGGGAGGAGGGGAGAGGGGTGCGGCTCACTGTGGCGGTGGCTGGGGTCGTCGTACGGGTGAGGAGGAAGACAAGGACGGTCGAGGAGGCGTCGAACTTGGCGGAGGGAGGAAACCTTGACGACGAGATCGACGAACTTGCGTTGATTCGGGGCGGATCTTGCTCGGGTGAGGTGGCGCGGACGTCGGAGGTGAGGAGGCGGTTCCATTCCCACAATCGGGAGGCACTGACGGCGATCATGGCGGTGGATGGGTGTGCTTCTCCAGCTCCATTCATTGAGTCTTTGGTGGGAAAAAACAGAGAAAAAAGGACAGAGAGAAGAAGATGGAGGCGGCGGCGCTGAGGAAGGAGAGGGGATGGAGGCGGCTAGGGTTTGAGGGGAGCAGGGGGTGGCTTTAAGGGAGAGGGAAAAGGGAGTGGTTGGAGGTGGGGGCCATGGAGGTGGTACACGCACAACTCGTGCTCTCCTCTGTGTGTCCGTACGAAGAAGAAAAGGAGGAGGTGGGCTGGGCTGACTTGGGCTTGGAGTTGACCCAACTCGGCCAGGTAAGGTCTTTTCCCTCTGTTTTTTATTTCTTTTTCTATTATTCTTTTCTGTTTTTGTGTTTTGAAGAAATATAGAAAAGGAAAATAATACAGAATCTTTTGCAAATATTTATAGTTTCAAATAGACAATTTGATACATTATTTTGAATATTTGAAAAAGATTTGCAACATCAATTTTTTTTAATTTGATTTGCATTTGAATTTAAAACTATGATTTGAATTTGAGAGCAAAAAATTTAAAAAGGAGGTGACAATGCAATGTCATGATTATGCAAAAGAAAAACAAACAAAATCTAATTGGGGAAAATCCCGGGGCGTTACACAACTGTCTGTTACGAGGTTGAAGAACGTGAAGTCGATGATGTCTGGAAGTGTGTGATCTATGAGGATCCAGTTGTTAAGATAGATCTCGGGCTCTTGTAAAGCACGACGCCAATTGCCGTAGACTCGCCGACAAACAGCGTAGGCGTCGACGTACTCCTCGTCATCCAGCAAGTAGTCGGCGATCTTGCCAAGTGGTCCGTCCGGGAGGTTGGAGCAGTTATCTAATCTGCTCCTAGCCATATCGTATACGTGGGAGCAACAGAGCAGGGCGACGAAGAGGGAAGGGGTTCTCTCGAGGAAGAAAGAAGAACAGTTGGGAGAAGAAGAGGGGAAGCGGTTCCCATTATTAACGGAGGGTAAGTTGGAGTAACAACTAACAACCGATGCACTCATTAAAAAAAACGATGCACTCACATATAATTATGGCAAATGGCAAAGATAACTAATACATATAGTCTCCATACTGAGTACCAGCATCTGGAGCTGGTGGCAGCATTGGAACGAACCAAATCGGTGGGTCGCTACGTACCACACTCTTAACCTCGACAAATCTCTCTACAGTCAGCGTTGAGCCAATGGCAGCCCCCCGCAGCGTTGAGCCAATGGCAGCCCCCCCCAGACGTGCATGCGGGTCCAGGTAGGTTCTGGCTGAGGGTTATACTAGAAGGCGCGCTCATGTGTAGAAAACACACAATCTGGTTTAAAAACTAGCAGAGCTGGTGGTACCTCAGCAAAAGCTGCAACACCGCCAGGTTCACCATCTTCGCCAGCCGCAGCTTCACCATCAGGTAGTTCTCCATCATCACCAGCAGGAGGAACTTCTAATTCTTCAGCGGCGGCAACATCATCAGTAGCGGGTGGGGCCTGAAGGAAAAAAGGATAGTTGATCCCAATAAACGTAGATAGGCCATTCAGACTTTCAACTCTGCTCCACGCTCTTGCAAGAGGATCAGTGAACCGATTTGCAGGCAGCGAGAAAACAGCGCAACGCCGATTTGGATAAGAGAAGATATTTGTCCCCATAGGTTGAACTCCACAGAGAGCCCTGACTCGTGAGCCACTGATATAGAACCACAGAAGTTTCTCATCCTTTGGTGCCAGGAACCAGCACCGAGATATAATTTCGGCAGCATCTGCTTCGTCAGCATCTTCAATGGCCGGAGCTTGTATGCGACGCGGCGATGCTTGTATACCTGTGAGCAGAAAATGTGAAAGTCAATTCAAGTCCTAATACATTGTAGCTATGATAAAAACAAGAACCATTGACAAACACATATGCAAATAAGGCAGTACAGATAGACAAGGATATAAGTTCATATCAACATGGATATAACCACATTCTAAAACAATGTGGTTAACTTACCCCAATTGAATGGTTGCCAAACATGCACATCTCCATGCGGTTTAGTAACCGCATATATGTGATCCAGGGTACGTCGTTCCGAGTTGCCGGAGCTGCCGACGACATCCACATATTTTGATGGTCGCAAATCCGTGTGTGGCAAGATAGTCC
This sequence comes from Poa annua, assembly GCA_026929855.1. Classification (NCBI taxonomy): domain Eukaryota; kingdom Viridiplantae; phylum Streptophyta; class Magnoliopsida; order Poales; family Poaceae; genus Poa; species Poa annua. The sequence continues at coordinate 161,321,627 of CM049426.1, forward strand.
AAATCTTGTCATGCGGCCATCGAATAATGTCAATCACCTTGTCGAACACGGCTATGGCATCGTAAGTCCATTAACCGCCGGCCAGAAATGGCCTTTTCGGGAGTTGAATCTTCAGTAGATTTATTCTTGCACCGTTGAAGTTGAAAGCGAATGGGTGTTGCTCCCATCCATCTTTGTAATGAGTTATGCCGGCACCCTCCAGAGATGGCATCGTGAACTTCAGTGACCTGTAGACGTTAGTGAGAGTCAATTTTCTTGGGTCTGCCCAATGGATCATCACCAACGAATCTCAGTTGCCGCCGACCCAGTGTTGTACGCCGTCATATCCTTCCTGGCCTTCCTCCTTCACGCGCACCAATGCTAGTGCCATGTTCTTGTCCAAAAGCATGATTTTACTGCCAATGATTTGCAATAAACCATGGACACACAGTCACAAAAATACCTAGAAAAATATTCACAGCATGCATGCATCCTTAAAACAACGCATAAACTTGGTGATACATGCCTTAACAGGTGAAAATAAGTACAGATACTAGGGATATATTTCAAGAAGGCAGTACACATACGAATAAATATAGTATAAGCACAATCATTAAAACATGTTACCAAAGAAGTGCAAAGACAAGATTCAAATTTAGATGGTCCCACTGTGTAATGTATTCCACTGAACTTTATAAGAAAAAACCAGGACCCTACAAATAATCATGTCAAGTTCTACTGAAATAACTACTGTGATATGATAAAACAATAACTACTGTGGAAGCATATGGAAAGAAGGAAGTATAGATAGACATGGATATAAGTTTATATTAACATAGTAGATAAGTACAGATCTAAAAAAAATGGGTGTTGCCTCAAACATGAAATAACCCAAAAACGATCCAAACAATGAAAAAAGAATTGCGCACTAACCAACTCATCGCGGGACCATGATGAGTCCTCGTTGAGGTGTAGGAGGACCCACGTGCCAAACGGATGGTTAAGATCTTGGCGCATCTCGGAACGATAGCTAACCATGGCGCGACCAAGGCGACCGGTGGTGATGATGTCCGTACCGGCGGTGATCATCTCGACGTTCGCGCCGTGGAGATTCTCCCATCCGTGCTCCTGGCAGTACCAGTCATACTCACTTGGCCCCTCAGACTCTACAACCTTGCGATTCGACATTGGGGTTTTTGTCGCCGGAGCGAGGAGAGGAGATGAACGGGGGTGGTGATCAGAACAGGGAACTGGATGAACGGAGAATGATACAGCAGTGAAGGGAGGAAGTGGATACGGGTGGAAAGGTGGAACTGCAATCTCTGAGTCGCGAGGAGGAAGAAACTGGATCATGAGCGAAATATGGACGGCTAGGTTAAACAAGTGGTTCGTGGGGGGTGGGGAGTGGGGACACGATCGAGGGTGAGTTGATCTGTTCCGGGAGCACCTATTCTACGACCAGTGCGGGAGCGATTCCGCTCTGTACACCCCCAGGTGTTAGTGGGCTCGGCCCACTTCTGGGTAGTTTGGCTAGTTGACTGTTTACAATATTCAAATTTATAAAATGGTGTACAGATGTGAACAGATTTCGAATATAAACATTTTATCAAATCTGATTTTTATAATTTGAACAATTTTTACATGTGAATAATTTTCGAATTCGGAAGATATTCACATATGAATAATTTTCAAATTTGAACAATTTTAAAATATGAACATTTTTTGAACATGAACATTCTTTAAAACTGAACATTTTAAATTTTAACAAATTTCGAATATGATATTTTTCGAATTTGAACGTTTTTTGCATGTAAACAATTTTCGAATTTGAACTACTTTTGCTTGTGAATAATTTTTGGAATTTGAACATTTTTTAAAGCTGATATATTTTTAAATTTAAACAATTTAAAAAATGAACATATTTCAAATTCGACCTCCTCCAAATCATCTCTAAATTTTACACATGATCTATGACACAAACCAAGATGTCTTGTGAAGATTTTACATGTTTTTAAATTTTATATACTCCCTCCATTCCATAATGTAAGAGCTATAGTTTTTTGAGAAAAATTCCAAAATATATGGTTTACAACGATTTTTGGATGAATTTACCGATGAAAAAGTGAGTATCATTCTCGAACGGAGTGATTTTATGGATTGTTTTCCTTTCTTGTTTATTATGGAGTAATCTCTTCTGAATTTTGTCTAAAACAAATGAGTCCATAGTATGTCAAATACTCATGTCTTAATATCCGTGCAGAAAACTATATCTCTTACATTCAGGAACAGAGGGAGTAATTCATAACAAAACTTAGACTATTATGGCTCTGATCAACAACACAAACGTTGAACACAAATTTATTCAAACATTTAAACGTGATTTATCAAACTAAACCTAAACTAGGGGCGAGAGAGAAGGCCGATGCATCTTTGTGCACGGCCATCGCTCATCACTCTAACACCCCGGCCGACCATCGGACTGCGCCTATCACGCCTGGCAGCTCTATAGGATCTCTAGACTAGCCCCGCAGGTCAACATTGATATTTTCTGCGCACTTTGTCCTCACTCGTGCGCACCTGGGAAGGACTTCCCGGTCGGTCACCCATCCTTGGAGTACTCGGGGCCAAGCACGCTTAACCTCGGAGTTCTTTCCAGATGAGCTTCCGAAAAAAAAAGTTGCAACTTGTTGATATCAGTATTCTATCAATCCTATTAAGCCTTGAGGCCATCCTTGGAGTACTCGGGGCCAAGCACGCTTAACCTCGGAGTTCTTTCCAGATGAGCTTCCGAAAAAAAGTTACGACGCGCCTCAGTAGGGCGCCGAGATGGAGTACTTGTACTTGGGGTCGAGCTTTTGCGCGTACAACATCTCCGTCTGCTTGCAACTGACGAACTCGACGCGTTCCTGACCGCTGAGCCACGGCGCCACCGAAATATTGGCAGCGCCCCTCACCCACCCGTTCAGAAGAGTGGTGTCGTCGGGCACCGGCAGCTTGTGGCGGCCGCTCAGTCGCGAGGTCTCCAGCGAGACCACGTATGGACGAGCGGTCTCAGCCTGCTCACGCCTTTTGGCTCCCTCGAACGCCTTTGCTATCTCCGCCTCCTTGTTGCGACGCCAGAGTTCCTCCAGCTGCTCGTGGCGTTGCAGCCCGCCGGGGCTGCCCACCATGGTGGCCTATGTTATTGGGGGAGAGGGAGAAGTGGTTGTGTGAGGAGAGGGGCTGCTCTGCGTCGTGTTTTAAAGCGGACGGAGGAGCGGGGTTGGGTGGTCTGCATTAATGCGGCCACCGCTTCGCCTGGCCGCGCATTGACACTGACGAAGCACGCGTCAGTACCCGCTCCAGCACGCGTCTCTTACCGTCTGTGCCATTAAATGTATGTTTGGTTCTATGTATTACCTACAACTAATAGCCTCTACTGCCAACACGTGTGTATCAACGTGTAAGCTGCATGTTGTGTGGACAACATGGCATTGATAGCAATGCATACACAGGGTGACACATCTTAGCTTTGCCTGACGTATATATTTGGGTTAGGCTTCAGCTTGTTCTTCAGTACATCGCATGTTCTTCTATACGGTCTAATGAATGGTGGAGCATGGAGATCCAATGGAGAGTAAGGGCTCGTCTCCTATGCCTGCCCGTGCAGGGCGTGAGGGTACCTCTGCGTTAGAGGCGACAAGGCAGGATAAGTTGTACAACAAGGTGATGTTACTACATTGCAAGCTTGCAGATGACGAGACAAGGAGGGCCATGGCAGAGCCGACGGGTTGGAGGCCAGATCTTCCAAATATTAGTTTGGAGGAGCAAATTCGCATCCTGCTAGCTCGTCTCGATGCGAAGAAATCGTAATCAGTAGTCAGCACAACAAGTAGCTTTATGAATAATGTGTAAGGTTGGGTTGCAGAGAGGCTTGGACTGTAATTTTCCTTTCTCGTGTGTACCTTTCTGTAATTGTGCCGAATTAATATCAGATCCTTTCACTCACAAAAACAAAATTGTGGTCGTGGCTAAATCCAGGCTGTGATCTGATACGGGCAGTGGCTTAATATTGCGTCCTGCTCCAGGCAGCAGCTCGTTACGCAACGATCGGCTAACACCGGGATCCCATGTCCAGATAAACATCGTGGCCACAACCCTAGAAGACAGTTGCATTGCTTCCTCGCCGCCTCACGCAACGACCGACCGTTTAGGACGCCGCAGTCCGTAGCTCCTCGCGACACTGGCGCCGGATCATCGTCTCTGCACCGTCCTGGTGAACAATCATCCGAACCCGCCCATCTCATCCGAGGTAAAGGCATAGCACTTTTTTGCTCTTTGAGTACGGCAAGAGAAGCGGAAGTAGATGTTGGATAAATTAATTTTTTTCATGCGTTCAAACGCATTGATTGTAATATTAAATTTTCATGTTTCTCTTGACAGGACATGCCACCGTGCCGAACTCTCCAAGTTTCCAACAGTGATTGTGAGCACAACTTTCCAAGAGGAGGCATCTTATTTCATATCTATATGGGTGAAGAGTTTAATAGTTCGGTGGTAATTATAGACCTTGTATTTTATGTTTGTTGTAAATGTAATTCGGTGGGGCTTTCAAAGTGTGTTTTCGTTTATTTTGGTCAATATAGATTGTCTCATGCTATGCAAGGTTAATGTTCAACATATCAGTAGAAGACTTCTTTAAAAAGAGTGTAATAGTAGAAGAGACTATGTGCTTGAAGGCGCATGGCCGCACATATAACATTGATGTGAAAATAGAAGAGTCAAAATCTAGCTTGGGAGGTGAAGGGTGGAAGAATTTCATGATAGAGCACAGCTTGAAAGGTGGATAAATGGCATGCTTCTCTCTGAACAAAAATGAGCCACGAATAACTATTGTCTATGTCCGCGGTGACACAGAGGAAGGGCCACCATGCATACTTACCGCAGATGAGGAAGATAGCCTCTTGAGAAACTTGTTGGACATCAAAACCTTCATCGGGGTCCCATATGTGACCCGCTTGACAAGAAAAAATCTTGTTAAGCACAGTATGGTATTTTCTTGACACTATCACTTATCTCATGTTCGTTCCCATAAATGGTGTGTGACCGTAATCTGACATCATTGCTTCTTAGAAATTGACTTTGGATATGATTTCCTCTATTACAATCCCGGATGATGGCTTTGTTGGACTGCGCCTTGAACCTTACACCTTCAGAACCGTTGCATACAAAATCAAGACGGATGAGGATAATGTTGAGGATATAATCTTCAAAAACAACATATGCTTGAATGAAGAGGGGTGGATGGACTTCCATGAAGGCGAAGATCTACAGTTTGAACATGTGGTTCTAATCATTGCCAAGCCCACCACTCGTTGGATCCTGAACATGATGTTTGTAATGAACATAATCTAGCGGGTTTTCTTAGAGTATTAACATCATATACTAGTTCGATAAGCAGTTTTGTTTTCTATTTTTGTCGAAACTAGAAAAGACTGCGTGCATGGTGGTTCGGAAATTTACTTTTTGTTGCTTTTTAAATTTAAAGAATCGAAATTGTTTTGCTAGAAAGTTATTAAAGTACTCCCTGCTCCGTTTTTTAATATATAAGATGTTGTAGTTATTGCACATATTGTCTAGATGCACACAAAAAATGAGTGAATATGGAACATACATGTCTAGATACAATGTTGGACCTATGAATGTGGAAAGAGGCTAAACATCTTATATTAAAAAAATGGAGGGAGTACTATTTTACAAAAACTCATGAATTTTCTCGAAACAAGAAAATTTGAACTAGACACCGGAATTTAAACTAACCAACTAAAATTTGAACTAATTAAGCTAACAACAACGTACGTGCAGAAACAATCTACATACGAGAACCTAATTATCTAATGAGAGTTTTATGGTCATGAATTTACTTTGAAATATTTAATCCAAGATGATATTAAAACGGTAAATACTATCGGGCTGTCGTCCCAACATAACATTTGGAGGGGCCGACAGAGCACGTCAATATATATATATATATATATATATATATATATATATATATATATATAGGTAAAATGGTTTCTACCCTCAAAGGTAACTACCCCACGTCTCATATACCAACTTACGGAAGTACTTTGTCATAATTTATCGGTTTGAGTATGTTCGTATACTATATCTAAGATACCCAAAAAACAACTTTAATGAAAAAATTGCAAATGGCCTAATATTTTACACTATATACTCGAAATATCGTCATATATGCATATAAAAGAGAAGTATGTAGAAGTTTTCTACATACTACTAAAAAAAATATCTATAGTACTGAAATAGCATTATATACTCCATACTACATGATACACACCTCATGTTATGATAGATACTCCATACATTGTGTGAAACACACGTGGGGTAGTTACCTTCGAGGGTAGTATGAATATGTCCTATATATATATATATATATATATATAACCCTACTACGTCCGGTTAAGTAGATCCTATTTCTATGCGAGCCGCCGCACCACCTCCTCAGCCCACCCCCATCGCCACCGAGCAGCATGGAGAAGAGGCGTGTAGAGAACGTAGATGCTGGTCCATTCTCTAGGAGGGTTGATGGTGACATCTGCGCCTCCGTGGCTGTGAAGGCGGCGGATATAGACGTACCCGATGCTGCACCGAGTGAGAAAATACCGTTGGACCTGAACGACCGGATCTCTCCGTACGACTTCATCTTTGACGAAGATGAGGATGATTCGGTATGAATTTTTTTCAGTTAGACTAACCCTAAACCCGCCTCATATTAAAAAAAACTAGACCCGCCACTCAGTCTAGAGTTATACAAGGCCGGTTATATTGCTTGAGGAACTTAATTGCCTTTTATTTCTCAAGTCTCTGTGTCTGGGAAATGTGCAACTACGATTTCCTTTCCAATGTTGACACAAATGTTATATATTTCACTTTGTAGTGTTTATTTCCATTGTAATTAATCATGCGTTATTTTCCCTTTAGGATGAATCTGATACCAACCTGAACACTGCACGCGATGAGGATGCGTCATACATAAAAAAATATTGTTAGCACGCGATGGTACCCACGAGGTTTTTATCAACGGGACATTCAAATGCTCTTATCATGATAAGATGCAGAACGGCGAAAAGGATAGCCTTATAGAGCATGATGTAGCCACATCGAATTATGCTCGAACAGGTCGCACTAGGACAAGGCATATGACCATAAGGACATACTTCTTAGACGGCGAGGCAGATCCTACAATGAAGAATTACAAGAGGACGAAGAAGCATTAGATTGATGTTGCTTAATGATAAGCTATCTGAAATGTTAGAGAACTATATTATGTTGTGTTATTTCGTGTGTTGAACTATGTTATATGGTGTTATTTCATGCGTATGGCAACATCAAAATATTATGTTTTGCAATGAAAGGAAGTGTGTTAGTGCCTAGAGGTTCTACTGTTATATTTTCACTGCTACGTTATGAACTACAATATGTTGTATCCTTTGTTTCTGAGTATTAAATTGATGTATTTATACTTGAACAAATTAACTTTATGAATAAATTTACGCCGAATACCTAAGTTATATATATTCCATGTTGGAATGAGGTTATGATATGTTTTATGGTGTTATTTCATGTGTTGAGCTATGTTATATTTGTGTTTGGTATTATTTAATGTGTTAAAATACTTTATACTCTGTTTAATAGACATTACATCATGAATGTTGAAACAATCATGTGATTAGAAAATTATTAAATTAGGCCATCAACTTATGCATCCAGGCCAAGGAGATTGGAGTTTTGACAATTTAAACATATGAAGTATAATATGTTTGAATTAATAAATCTTCGGACAAAGGGCCAGCTTAATTAAGAAGTGTAAAATTCGCTTTATAATTTCCTATGATTGCCAAACATTAAATAGGAAGACACTAAAACGTGTGGGCGTACGAATGCATGGTAATGGGTCAAATCATTAGGTCCACTAGCCTAATACGTGGGCAGTGGAATCCTTGGAACGTGGCGTCCAAACTGCTGCAACATAGATTGTGAAGGGAATATGCCCTAGAGGCACTTAATAAACATAGTTTATTGGCAATATCCCAATCGTTCATTATATGTTTTATGCCATACTATAACTGTATTAAGCGAAAACATTAATACAGGTGTGGTAGATAAAACAACCAGGTCCCTAGTAGCCTCTAGTAAGACTAGTTTCGTTGCGCGATTGATGATTGAGGTTTTTCGATCATAGGGCATGGCACCGGTCGGCAATGGAAGTCATATCGTTAGGAGTAACGATGTGATGGACATACCCAGTATTTATAGGACATAGTCATTCCGCCTTTAGACCGTGAGATCAACTCTTATTGTTATCCCTGGAAGATACTTTGATCGCACCAAACGTCATATCTTATATAGTGTGACAATGATAGGTGATACTTTTGAATATCGGAAGGGGGTAGTTGAGACGAGGGGTCAACAGCGGGATTTGTCAGTCCGCATAGCCGGATAGATACTCTAGGGCCCACTCGGTGAGATTATGTCAAATGAGTTTGCAAACATGTGACTAGGTCACCAGCTGACATAATGTCATAGACGAGTAGAAGATAGCGATGTCGGTAACGAGATCATGCTAGGTATGGAGATATCTGAGAATGATGCTCGGACACGCTAAGTATCGCCATGACAAAGGGTTTAAGACTATACGTCCAGGTTTGATAGATGAAAGTCATTCGTTATATCACAGCGATTAATTCATGGGGTCCAGGCCTACGAGTTAGTCATTGATCATAGAGGAGTCTTGATCATACCTGTTATTATATCGAACCGCTAGGGTAACACACTTAAGGGGTTTCGACAAGACAACCGGAAAGGAAAGAGATCACCGGGAACGTCCCGGGAATGGTCCGATGGAGATCGGGCAGCAAGAAAGAGTTTTCAGAGCTAGAATAAATTATATATAATATGTTTGATATTAATTAGTGTAATTAATGTCTAAATATGATTTTATATGTTTATTTTCGAATTTATTTAGGCTGATTTCCCTAAATGGGACTTCTGGTCGAAAGAATGCCCAAGAGGGGGAAATTCCCTAGGGGAATTCGGTGGGGGGCTTGGGGGCCAACCCAAGTGGGCCAAGGGGCCCACTAGGGGGCCGGCACACCCTCCCTAGCCGCACCAAGGCTGTGGGATAGTCCCACATTTCCTGGCTAGGGAGGTTGGCTCCCCCCGGGAGCCTATATAAGAAGGGGCACCCCTGGCCTTTTAATTCACCAATTAATTCTCTTATTTCTCCTCGATCTCGTGATTCCCTTTGTCGGAGTTGCGCCGAGGAGGATGAGGGGATTTCTTCCACCATAGCCCGCTGCCGCGCTTCTGGTGTTCCGGTCCAAGTCTTCCGCTGCTCGTCCTGGACTGGAGTTTCGGAGGCCGTCGTCTCCACCGTATGTGTGTAACGCCCTGCGAGGTGCTGCGCTAGTGGTACTCGGAGGCCTACTTCCTCCACCCGACCTCGGGGTCATCTTCGTCGCGCCAAGTTCTCCGCGACCTAGAGGTCGGCTATGTCGTCTTCGTCGTCAACGCTTGTGCGGGAGTGTAAACCCCCGCTATTCGGTCTACGAGGCTATGTATTCCGATCTCCGCCGTACTACTATATATGCATAGTGTAGATCTTGGCTACTTTAAGGATATCGTTGCTAGGAATTTTTTTGTTTTCTGCACACGATCCCCTTCAGTGGTATCAGAGCCGATCTATCGTAGATATAGCTGTACGCTGTTAGAAGCCGTGTTCTGCACGGGGGCACCGTTCCTGTTATTTGCTACCCTCTAGCGTGCACTTGTGATTCCAGCAGCATCGAGTTGATGAAGCGGTCCGGACCGACTTCGCTTACGCGAGACTGGTTCCACTACTGACATACGTCTTGTACCGTATCTGTGGCTGGCGGGTGCCTGTTTCTCTCTCTTTAGTTGGTCCTGCATTTTCAATGGAGGGCCCGAAAGGGATGCTTAAACATGCAACTATTGGACCGTTGTTGTGGTCATAAGGTTCGTAGGTATGAAGCGGTTCTATTTACGAAAGCCCCGAGCCACATAAAATATGCAAAAGATAAAGTAGAAGCGTCTAACTTTATTTTGCAGGGGCTATGTGATATGGTCAAGGTAGGTTTATTAAATTGTTTATAAACTGCGGGCGCCAAGAAGACCATGGTGCAATGGACTATATGACATTGCATTACATTTGATGTTTTGTGTGCATCTTATATTGTGTGATTATATATATAGTATATATTAGTTACACGGCGGTAGCTATATAAGATGATCCCTTCAAAATACTACTAGTGTTCTCCCTCCAACGCGCACCACCAAGAAAGTTCTACGTTATGAGGTAGGCCGTGATGATCGGGTGTCAGACATCTCGTCGTTTCGCATACAGTGGGTGTAAGCCATGTTGCACAAGCGTCAGCGTGGAGTTTTTTGGTGGCGAGCCTAGCATATTCAGAAATATGGCCTCAGAAGAGGGAGACCGAAAGGTCAAGCACGAGTCACAAATTTGGTGTGACGGACTTTTGTCTACTCTTCAAGTTGTGCCGCTGGCTCTGATGATGAGGGGTGGTGCAATGGATGGGGTCGTGTAATCGCTTAAATGACCAGGAGGGATGTTCGTTTGAGTGGGAGTTCGGATAGTTATTTTCCAAAAAATACTAGAACTCAGAATATAATGAACAGAGTCTGTTTTGCAAACCTTTGTAGATATTAACCATTGTAATAGCATCTTTTCAAATTAGGCGCATTCCTGCGATTGAGAAACTTAAAAGGTTGGGTCCAAACTTCATAGTTTTATACTTTAGCTTGAGGATACTCCTTGTTTAAACCGTTAGCTCTTTGTGTTACAATACCCGCTAGGAGATAAACCCGGAGATTCCGCTAACAAAAGATAATTTGGATTATCGGATTTTGTGCGGATGATATCATCATAGTCCAGTGTATGCTATGATCTCTTCCATAGAGAACCAACGGTGGGTACGAGTTTTTTAGATCGCGAACATATGATATGGTCGCTAAACTCGGGGTACCCCAAACGTTGGGTTGATGAAGTTTATCAGTACGTTGACTGATTGTCTTCTCAACCAAGATGGAAGAGAATACACACATTGAGGGAGCACGTGGCGGTCATACTTAATGACATATGTTCATACTTAATGAACATTGAGACGCCTCGCTCAGCTCAATCACTGGATGACAGACATCGTTGCCAAGTGCAAATTCTCTGTCATAGACTTTGTCATGCAAGGGGAATCGGTCACCTTCATGGTTCTTGATTACGGTGGAAGTATCAAGAAAATGAAATAGATCGACGGAAGTCATCAATGATGATGGTGTATATATGATATACATGTTATGAATGTTTGAGCTAAGCAAGTACTCGCAGTAGTGACTAAGTTTTGAACTAGTCATGTTTTGTGAAAACCAGGTTTACTTCTTGAGTAACTTGAAAGGACGAGGCAACATTGTGTGTTGATAATGGCAGTCAAGTTGTTGTGATGGCCATAGACACTCTCCCTCTAAATCTACCATTTGAATAAATTCTTTATGATTGCCTGTTAGTATGATCGTTACAAGTGTGTTTCCTCTAGCGAGACACTTGTTCATACATGATAGTGACAAATTTGGTGTCCTATATTTATGAAGTAATGATCATATGCCGATTTGAATTTAGATAGTAGAAGCTCCCACATTCATAATATTAATGCCAAAGGATACAAACTTAATAAAGACACCACATATGTGTGGCACTACCGTTTAGTCATGTCAACGTTACAGTCAATGCATTAGCTCCATACCGACTGGATCTACAAGTCCTAAGATTTGATCTTTTGACACTTGCAAAATAGCTGTGACACCGTTTTCGGAAAACGGGCATATAACTCATTGATAGTCATACATAGAGATGTATGTGGTTCAATGAAGTAATTGACGGGTAGTGGAGACCTTTATTTCGTGAACTTCACTGAACGTTTTGAGTATAGCTTGTTGAGAATCGTGCATGTGGGTGTATGTAAATCAATGAAGTACTTTGACGTGTAGTGGAAGTCTTTATTTCATAGACTTCATGAATATTCCGAGTAGATATATGGATATCCACTCTGGGGAATGTTAGTCTGAAATTTTGATTCGATCAAACGAAGTTCAGAATGAAGTAGGAAATAAACTTAACAAGAAAATCAAATTCCCGCGATGCAGGTCGAGGAAATAAAGATTTGAGTTATAATGTTGGCACATCATTGTAAGACTTGTGAGAAAAGTTCCACAAATTACGTCGCATGGAACACCATAGTGTCATGGTGTGTTAGGACGTCGTAATTACACCCTATCGGATAATGTGTGGTAAATAAATCTCTTACCAAATTATTGTGATCATTAGAGTCATATGGTAGAAACGTAAACACTCACGTTAGCAAATAGGGAAACCATTTGAATCCATGGAGACAATACCATACGGGTGATGGCATGGCTTTTAGCCTGGATTGTCGTTTCAGCAATTTAGGTTTTCTATGTGATCAAACCTAAAATGGATTAATCTTTGTAGTGTACCATACCTAAAGAGTTAGTTGGGTACATGTCTCACGACATAGGCAAAATCATTGTCGGGATATACCTTGCAAAAGAAATAGTTTCTTGTCCGAAGGTATAAGTGAGAAAGAAAGTAGAGCAAGACGAAGTTGGTGAACTTCCTCTCCAGACATGAGAGGGGCGCAACCGAAAGTGTTTTCGGTGTGAGGCTCCACAGCTTGAAAAAGCTGATGATTCAAGATCATGATGCTCTGAGCTCATACTAAGAGCGTAGGCATACGAGGTTGTGTTCCACACTGTGTGTTACGACAATCTTGCTTTGAAGGTCATATTAGTGGAATATGATAGACCTACGAACTACGAAAAAGAGATGGTAGACCTAAGTCCGAGAAATGGCTATGAGTCATTTATGATCCGAAATAAAATCCATATACGATTACGAGGTAATGACTTGGGAGATCTTCTTGATGGCATCTAGAATGTTAATATTATATGGAATTTTATGAGAGAGTAGACATTGAGAAGATTCGATTTGTCGTGAAACAGTTCCGACAGATTCAAAAGTTGACCACATGAGAGTTTGTCTCAAGTGGCGAAGCCTAAATCTGTTCTGGGTCATTTAGCAATTACTATAATTTTGAATGAGAAATTGATAGATGGATGAGAAGACCATGGTTCTTAATAGTGTCATTAAGAATGGTTTGTAATCCTGAGGATGCTAAACATGTATGCAAACTTCAGTGGTCCATTCATGGGCTGAAGCAAGCATATCGGAGCTGGAATCTTCACTTTGCTAATGTGATCAAAGGATTTTGGAGTTTTGGAAAATAGTTGAAGAAACCTACATTTGCAAAGAAGTGAGTGGGAGCAAAGTAGCTTTCCTTGATCTTATATGCGGAAGGCATATTTGAGTGGGAGCTAAGTAGCTTTTCCTTGATCTTATATGCGGAAGGCATATTTGAGTGGGAGCTAAGTGTCATTTGTGATTATGTATGTAACGGCATACTGAATAACACATATCCTCTAGTAGAGTGCAAAGGATTATTTAAGTGATTAAATTTTCTATGAAATGAAGTTAGGAGTATTAGGCATCCGATTTATAATTGTATAGATCGTAAGGGGCTTAATAACATTAAGTCAGAATATTTCCTAAGTCAAGATTCTGAAGTGTTTCAGAATAGGACAAGCGAAGAAAGAGGTTCTTGCTTGTATGACTAGGTAAAATATTAAGTTTATCTTGGCATTTTCAGTTATAGCAAATGGTGTTCGGCATTATCTATGTATCAGACATAGATGCTATCAGACTGAAAGCTCGACTCAGTGTGACCCAAGTTCTTGGTTGAAGAACAAGTTCTAGAGTGATCCTTGTGTGGATCAATGAACAAACGTTAAGTTTATTGTTAAGTGTCTATGAGAACTGAAGATATGTTTTCTAGTAAAGGGTAAGAGTGGATTGAATACTTGCCATAAAGCGGTTACGATGATGCAAGTTATGACACTGACCCATGCGGCTAGAAATCTCATATAGGAGATGTCCTTTATTTTGAAGATAGACATGGTTAGTTTGCGAAGTCCCATATGAATGCACTGTCGCATAATCTACATAGGTATAGAAATATATCGCGACTTCAGAAGTAGCAAGTGTGATTGGACTGAGCAGTTTTCCGAGCGTAGGTGGTCCCCTTAATAGATCTCTTAGACTTTTAAGGCGAATGCTCGAGTCTCACTCCATGTGACGCCCTAAAATCGGTACTATGTAGATTTAAGCGATCCCGCCGAAATACGCATAATAACGAGTTTAGGTCGCCCACCAGACATAATGTGCACGCCGAAACATGCGCATTATGTGGGTGGAATTTGTGATAACATTACAACAGTTTCGATACATCCACAAATAGAACAAAAGATATATAATATACAACAACGACTCGAACGAGTCAAGATACAAATGATACAATACAAAGATTCAAATGACAGCGGAAGCAAAAATAGTATCCGACTACGGATAAGATGCAAATTGGACTAAGAGTCCTGAAGATAAGCGATGGCGCCATATCCCTGCCCAGCCAAGACGGAGGGATTCCCAAGCTAACATCGTCAGACTTCAAACCTGTTGACTGCACATAAAGCACCTCCCAAAAGAGGGTCAGGGCACTCCCTGGCAACAAAACCGACTTGCCTACTTTCTACACCATCTCCCAAAATATAGGGGAGGTGGAATTAGCGGCAGCAGCACTAGCATCCTAAAGAGACACGCTACAACTTCCGTCTAATCAGAGGGGGATAAGAGAGCGCATAAGTAAACATCTACAACTACCACCAATCATAACCCATTCTCGAATTAACCCCCTCACCCAAGTATGAGGAAGCAATTCGGGAAACTCACACATTGAACAGTTTTATTTATAAATTATGGTGAAAGTAATTCTATATTACTAGTCAATTTAATTAACTTTAATTAGGTGCAAGTTGTCTAGATCTTGTTAGCCAGCATCATCACCAAAGTCGTCCATAACCGTGGACACGGCTCATCGATAAGATTATACCCTGCAGGGGTGCACTACTGTACCCATACTCGCATGATCAACCCAAGCAAGCATTAGGGCTTCTCAACACGACTTATTCCTTCACTACAGCAAGTCCAAGTGCCACCCATCTGAGTTGTTACCCGCGTCAGGAGTCTGGCTGAATCTCAATTGTGGACTCATTAGTTTGCGACCACGCCACCATGCGGCTCAAACCACAGTAGGAACTGTCCGCTTCGTGGCGTACCGCACCTATATGACCCCCCGTATCACATAACCTCTCATCATCATCATCATCATCATCATCATGCACATGCATATGAGCAAATGGAAAAACCGAACTACTTGCGGCACATGGACAAGCTGTAGATCCGTTCAAAGTCGAGGGGGGCTCCATAGGGCCTCCCACAAGTGGTTAGT
This sequence comes from Poa annua, assembly GCA_026929855.1. Classification (NCBI taxonomy): domain Eukaryota; kingdom Viridiplantae; phylum Streptophyta; class Magnoliopsida; order Poales; family Poaceae; genus Poa; species Poa annua. The sequence continues at coordinate 161,337,112 of CM049426.1, forward strand.
GCGCTCAAAATTGGATCCGAGGACAAAATCTCAGTTCCTAGGTCGACACTGAGCAGAACAAAACACCTCGCAAGGCCTTCCGCCTGGTGTCTTATCTTTTAATTATAATACCCCAACACAAGATAGCATTTTATTAAAGTAGAACAATCTATCATACTAAGCAGATGAAACTTAAGACCAACAGACGACTCGCACAATCAACTCTAAGCATGCGCTACGACTCGCAAGGCCAATAGATAAACAAACAACAGGTGATGGGATGTGGGGATAAAGCTGTATGGGCTGCAGGATAAACATGTGATGGGATCGCGATAAGAATCGAATACTAGGGTAGCAGAGATAAACGACAGGAATGAAAGACAATGTATAGGTAAACAAGCAAACTTTGCTTGCCTGGAATCCCGCATGGAAGCAGATCTTGTCGTGGCTCACACATCTCAACGTCGTATCCGCGAAGAAGCAACAAACACTGGAAAGCGTAAAATATCCATTTTACAACTACGGCAAAAGATCCAGCATGATCATATGAGAATGATGCATGGCATGGCAAGATGCAATACAATGCAGGTAATCCAAATTAAGTGGGAAAGCAACCCCGGCAATAAATATTTAGGTGCAAGTTATTTATTTACCAGCAATATTAAATGTTGTTTAGCATGGCAACACATGGCATGGGTGATCTAATTAAATTATATGGAATAGGGCATTATATATTTATTACCCCACACATTGCATATTGCACTATTTAGGTGATTTGCTACACCCGCAAACCCAAGAAATGCAACACATGCAAGTATGGTGCGATATGCTCAAGATAGATGATATTTAATGAAATAGGTATAGGGTTAGGGTTTGGGTTCGCACGTTGGATCGGGAGAGATAGGGTTCGAAACTGACGTCTTCGGTCCATAGAGGAAGTAGTCGTCGTCGTGGAAGTAGCCGTCGCGGAACCGGGGCATCGTCGTTTGTCGATGTTGTGGGAGTGGTCGGAGTCGTTGTACCCGATCATCATCGTTCGGAGATCACGGTCTTCCCGGATACGCACGCAGGCGGCCAACGCAAAGCGAACACAGACGAGACGGACACGAAGAGGAGTCCTTGTCGACGGTCACGAGCACAAAGAACTTTTCACGGTCATCGTTGTGGCGGATCTTGTCGGTTCACGGACACGGAGGAGCACGGGAACGGACACCAAAAAGAGCACGCGCACGCGCACGGGGCAGCACCTCGAAGGGTGGACAAACACGGTCAACCAAAGACGTCGGGGTCTTGCGAGCATTGCGTCAAACACTTTGCGGGCGGCGGTGGCGGCGTGCACGCGGCCGGGAAGAGGATGCAGCGGGGTGACGCGGCGAAGCGGAGGCGCGCGGGGCGGACGCGGCCGGCCTGCTGCGGCGACCGGCAGACGGGGAGCAGGGTAGCGGGAGGAGGAGCTAGAGGCTCGCGGCGGCGCGCGGCGGGAGCTGGGCGTGGGGCGCTGCGTCGCGGAGCAGGGGCGCGCGGGGAGGCGCAGGGCGAGGGCCGGCGACGGGAGGAGCAGAGGGCGCGGCAGGCGGTGGGCACGGCGGCCGTGGGGAGGCGCGGCCGTGCGGAAGCGGGAGGAGGCGGCGCAGCGCGGCCTGAGGCGGCGGGCGCGCGGGGTTGGCGCGGCGGCGCTGGGGGACCGGGGAGGCGGCCGGGCGCGGGCGCGCGCGGCGGCTGCGGCGGCGGCTGCGGGCGGCCGAGGGCGCGCGAGCGCGAGGAGCGGGGGCGTGCTCGGGCCGGCCGGTGCTCGGGCAGGCGCGGGCGGCGAGGGGAGGCGCACGCGGCCGTGGGGGGCGGCGGCGGCAGGCGCTGGCGGCGCGGGCCGGAGGCGGCGGCGGGTGCGCGGAGGCGGCTCGGGAGGAAGCGCTGGTGCGGGCTCCGGAGTTGATGCGTGCGGGATGGGGAGGAAGGAAGGAGAAGAGAAGAGAAAAAAAGAAAAGAGGAAAAAGAAAAGAAAAAAGAAAAAGAATGAAAAGAGGGGGGAAAGAGAGAGAAGGGGGGTGGAAGGACTTTTGCAAAAATTCCAGAAAAAGGAGCAGGGTGGCTGCAACTATTCAGGGGGTGGGAAAGAATTTTTCTAGGGATAAACCTAGGGTTTGGCTTAGGTGGGCTTTGGGCCTTATTTCGCTCCGTTTATTCTTTTCCGGGTTTAAAACAAAGAGGAATCTGAATACGAAAACTATACAAAATAGTTTTAGTTTTAAATAGATAATTTAATAAACTAGTTTTTAACATTTGCCAAAGATTTTTAAATATCACATTTTTAATTAATTTGAAATGCATTTGAATTTAATCATGGAAATTTAATTTAAATGCAACAAATTAAATTAATGAGATGCAATGTGATGCCATGTCGATGCAAAAAGAAAAACTCACAAATCAAAAGGGGATAAATCCCGGGGCGTTACAATAGATACCACTAACAAGGGATCGCGTCCCGCGATCCACGCCGAGACCACAACAAGAGAGGGGTAACTATCGAGTCTTCACGCTCCGGGATGAACTTCTCGACACCACTAACAAGGGATTGTTGCTCCACCTTGAAATTCTCGACACCACTAACAAGGGATTGTTGCTCACGACGAAGACGACTCCGAAAGATCGAACCAAATAGGGTAAAAAGCAAGAAATCGTCCACCCACACGTAGGATCCTAAAACTTGGAAAGTTGGATAAGAGAAGAGACTCTAAAAACAAATAAGGTAAGAGGAGAAACAGAATTAAGGTAAGGAGTAAATAGAAACCTATTGAGATATTTTAAAATATAATTTAAGTCAAATAGTTTCGACACTCTAGAAACAACGACCGTTAGCGAGGTTATCCTACAGGCTTTTGCGGACCCGCTGCTTCGATAACCGTTCGTATCGAAACAACAAGGAGATCGAAACCAAGGCTCTGATACCACTTTGTGACGCCCTAAAATCGGTACTATGTAGATTTAAGCGATCCCGCCGAAATCCGCATAATAACGAGTTTAGGTCGCCCACCAGACATAATGTGCACGCCGAAACATGTGCATTATGTGGGTGGAATTTGTGATAACATTACAACAGTTTCGATACATCCACAAATAGAACAGAAGATATATAATATACAACAACGACTCGAACGAGTCAAGATACAAATGATACAATACAAAGATTCAAATGACAGCGGAAGCAAAAATAGTATCCGACTACGGATAAGATGAAAATTAGACTAAGAGTCCTAAAGATAAGCGATGGCGCCATATCCCTGCCCAGCCAAGCCGGAGGGATTCCCAAGCTAACGTCGTCAGACTTCAAACCTGTTGACTGCACATAAAGCACATCCCAAAAGAGGGTCAGGGCACTCCCTGGCAAGCAAAACCTACTTGCCTACTTTCTACACCATCTCCCAAAATATAGGGGAGGTGGACTTAGCGGCAGCAGTACTAGCAACCTAAAGAGACACGCTACAACTTCCGTCTAATCAGAGAGGGATAAGAGAGCGCATAAGTAAACATCTACAACTACCACCAATCATAACCCATTCTCGAATTAACCCGCTCACCCAAGTATGAGGAAGCAATTCGGGAAACTCACACATTGAACAGTTTTATTTATAATTTATGGTGAAAGTAATTCTATATTACTAGTCAATTTAATTAACTTTAATTAGGTGCAAGTTGTCTAGATCTTGTTAGCCAGCATCATCACCAAAGTCGTCCATAACCGTGGACACGGCTCATCGATAAGATTATACCCTGCAGGGTGCACTACTGTACCCATACTCGCATGATCAACCCAAGCAAGCATCAGGGCTTCTCAACACGACTTATTCCTTCACTACAGCAAGTCCAAGTGCCACCCATATGAGTTGTTACCCGCGTCAGGAGTCCGGCCGAATCTCAATTGCGGACTCATTAGTTTGCAACTACGCCACCATGCGGCTCAAACCACAGTAGGAACTGTCCGCTTCGTGTCATACCGCACCTATATGACCCCCCGTATCACATAACCTCTCATCATCATCATCATCATCATCATGCACATGCATATGAGCAAATGGATAACCCGAACTACTTGCGGCACATGGACAAGCTGTAGATCCGTTCAAAGTCGAGGGGGGCTCCATAGGGCCTCCCACAAGTGGTTAGTGCGCTCAAAATTGGATCCGAGGACAAAATCTCAGTTCCTAGGTCGACACTGAGCAGAACAAAACACCTCGCAAGGCCTTCCGCCTGGTGTCTTATCTTTTAATTATAATACCCCAACACAAGATAGCATTTTATTAAAGTAGAACAATCTATCATACTAAGCAGATGAAACTTAAGACCAACAGACGACTCGCACAATCAACTCTAAGCATGCGCTACGACTCGCAAGGCCAACAGATAAACAAACAACAGGTGATGGGATGTGGGGATAAAGCTGTATGGGCTGCAGGATAAACATGTGATGGGATCGCGATAAGAATCGAATACCAGGGTAGCAGATATCAACGGCAGGAATGAAAGACAATGTATAGGTAAACAAGCAAACTTTGCTTGCCTGGAATCCCGCATGGAAGCAGATCTTGTCGTGGCTCACACATCTCAACGTCGTATCCGCGAAGAAGCAACAAACACTGGAAAGCGTAAAATATCCATTTTACAACTACGGCAAAAGATCCAGCATGGTCATATGAGAATGATGCATGGCATGGCAAGATGCAATACAATGTAGGTAATCCAAATTAAGTGGGAAAGCAACCCCGGCAATAAATATTTAGGTGCAAGTTATTTATTTACCACCAATATTAAATGTTGTTTAGCATGGCAACACATGGCATGGGTGATCTAATTAAATTATATGGAATAGGGCATTATATATTTATTACCCTACACATTCCATATTGAATTATTTAGGTGATTTGCTACACCCGCAAACCCAAGAAATGCAACACATGCAAGTATGATGCGATATGCTCAAGATAGATGATATTTAATAAAATAGGTATAGGGTTAGGGTTTGGGTTCGCACGTTGGATCGAGAGAGATAGGGTTCGAAACTGACGTCTTCGGTCCGTAGAGGAAGTAGTCGTCATCGTGGAAGTAGCCGTCGCGGAACCGGGGCATCGTCGTTTGTCGATGTCGTGGGAGTGGTAGGAGTCGTTGTACCCGATCATCATCGTTCGCGGATCACGGTCTTCCTGGACACGCACGAAGGCGGCCAACGCAAAGCGAACACAGACGAGACGGACACGAAGAGGAGTCCTTGTCGATGGTCACGAGCACGAAGAACTTGTCACGGTCGTCGTTGTGGCGGATCTTGTCGGTTCACGGACACGGAGGAGCACGGGAACGGACACCAAAAAGAGCACGCGCACGCGCACGGGGCAGCACCTCGAAGGGTGGACAAACACGGACAACTAAAGACGCCGGGGTCTTGCGAGCATTGCGTCAAACACTTTGCGGGCGGCGGTGGCGGCGTGCACCCGGCCGGGAAGAGGATGCAGCGGGGTGACGCGGCGCAGTGGAGGCGCGCGGGGCGGACGCGGCCGGCGTGCTGCAGCGACCGGCAGCCGGGGAGCAGGGGATCGGGAGGAGGAGCTCGAGGCGCGCGGCGGCGGCGATGCGGCGGTGCGCGGCGGGAGCTGGGAGCGGGGTGCTGCGTCGCGGAGCAGGGGCGCGCGGGGAGGCACATGGCGAGGGCCGGCGACGGGAGGAGCAGAGGGCGCGGCAGGCGGCGGGCGCGGCGGCCGTGGGGAGGCGTGGCTGTGCGGAAGCGGGAGAAGGCGGCGGGCGCGCGGGGCTGGCGCGGCGGCGCTGGGGGACCGGGGAGGCGGCCGGGCGCGGGCGCGCGCGGCGGCTGCGACGGCGCGGCGGCGGCTGTGGGCGGCCGAGGGCGCGCGAGCGGGAGGCACGGGGGCGTGCTCGGGCCGGCCGGTGCTCGGGCAGGCGCGGGCGGCGAGGGGAGGCGCGCGCGGCCGTGGGGGGGCGGCGGCGGCGGGCGTTGGCGGCGCGGGCTGGAGGCGGCGGCGGGTGCACGGAAGCGCTGGTGCGGGCTCGGGATTTGATGCGTGCGGGACGGGGAGGAAGGAAGGAGAAGAGAAGAGAAAAAAAAAGAGGAAAAAGAAAAGAAAAAAAAGAATGAAAAGAGGGGGGAAAAGAGAGAGAAGGGGGGTGGAAGGACTTTTGCAAAAATTCCAGAAAAAGGAGGAGGGTGGCTGCAACTATTCAGGGGGTGGGAAAGAGATTTTCCAGGGAGAAACCTAGGGTTTGGCTTAGGTGGGCTTTGGGACTTATTTCTCTCCGTTTATTCTTTTCCGATTTATATTTTTAAAACCAAAACGATGAGGAATCTGAATACGAAAACTATACAAAATAGTTTTAGTTTTAAATAGACAATTTAATAAACTAGTTTTTAACATTTGCAAAAGATTTTTAAATATCACATTTTTTATTAATTTGAAATGCATTTGAATTTAATTGTGGAAATTTAATTTAAATGCAACAAATTAAATTAATGAGATGCAATGCGGTGCCATGTCGATGCAAAAAGAAAAACTCACAAATCAAAAGGGGATAAATTCCGGGGCGTTACACTCCATCCACTGGGATATATTTCACCGTCATCGTAAGATACGGGTTGATGTCAAACTAGGTGACATAGAAGTGTTGCAAAGCACATATAGATCTCAATGTGTGAGATCTATTGATTGTATTCCTCTTCCACGAGGCGAGCAGACACCAAGATGCTATGGGTGTTGAGATTTTACCAAGTTGTAAACTAGATTAAGTGTTACTCTAGTGCAAGTGAGAGACTGAAGGGAATATGCCCTAGAGGCACTTAATAAACATAGTTTATTGGCAATATCCCAATCATTCATTATATGTTTTACCATACTATAACTGTATTAAGCGAAAACAATAATACAGGTGTGGTAGATAAAACAACCAGGTCCCTAGTAGCCTCTAGTAAGACTAGTTTCGTTGCGGCATGGCGCCGGTCGGCAATGGAAGTCATATCGTTAGGAGTAACGATGTGATGGACATACCTAGTATTTATAGGACATAGTCATTACGCCTTAAGACCGTGAGATCAACTCTTATTGTTATCCCTGGAAGATACTTTGATCGCACCAAACGTCATATCTTATATAGTGTGACAATGATAGGTGATACTTTTGGGTATCGGAAGGGGGTAGTTGAGACGAGGGGTCAACAGCAGGATTTGTCAGTCCGCATAGCCGGATAGATACTGCATGGCCCACTCGGTGAGATTATGTCAAATGAGTTTGCAAAGATGTGACTAGGTCACCAGCTAACATAATATCATAGACGAGTAGAAGATAGCGATGTCGGTAACGAGATCATGCTAGGTATGGAGATATCTGAGAATGATGCTCGGACACGCTAAGTATCGCCATGACAAAGGGTTTAAGACTATACGTCCAGGTTTGATAGATGAAAGTCATTCGTTATATCACAGGGATTAATTCATGGGGTCCAGGCCTACGAGTTAGTCATTGATCATAGAGGATTCTTGATCATACCTGTTATTATATCGAAACGCTAGGGTAACACACTTAAGGGGTTTCGACAAGACAACCGGAAAGGAAAGAGATCACCGGGAACGTCCCGGGAATGGTCCGATGGAGATCGGGCAGCGACGAAAGAGTTTTCGGAGCTAGAATAAATTATATATATTATGTTTGATATTAATTAGTGTAATTAATGTCTAAATATGATTTTATATATTTATTTTCGAATTTATTTAGGCTGATTTCCCTAAATGGGCCTTTTGGTCGAAAGAAGGCCCGAGAGGGGGAAATTCCCTAGGGGAATTCGGTGGGGGGCTTGGGGGCCGACGTAAGTGGGCCAAGGGGCCCACTAGGGGGCCGGCGCACCCTCCCTAGCCGCACCGAGGCTGTGGGATAGTCCCACATTGCTTGGTTAGGGAGGTTGGCTCCCCCCGGGAGCCTATATAAGAAGGGGCACCCCTGGCCTCTTAATTCGCCAATTAATTCTCTTATTTCTCCTCCATCTCGTGATTCCCTTTGTCGTAGTTGCGCCGAGGAGGATGAGGGGATCTCTTCCACCACAGCCCGCTGCCGCGCTTCTGGTGTTCCGGTCCAAGTCTTCCGCTGCTCGTCCAGGACTGGAGCTTCGGAGCCGTCGTCTCAACCGTATGCGTGTAACGCCCTGCGAGGTGCTGCGCTAGTGGTACTCGGAGGCCTACTTACTCCACCCGACCTCGGGGTCATCTTCGTCGCGCCGAGTTCTCCGCGACCTAGAGGTCGGCTATGTCGTCTTCGTCGTCAACGCTTGTGCGGGAGTGTAATCCCCGCTATTCGGTCTACGAGGGTATGTATTCAGATCTCCGCCGTACTACTATATCTGCATAGTGTAGATCTTGGCTACTTTAAGGTATCATTGCTAGGAAATTTTTTGTTTTCTGCACACGATCCCCTTCAGATTGAGGGAGGTGAAACTATAAAAAGAAATGGGCAGCGAGACTCTTTCGCGTGTGCGGCTAGGGCTTGGAAAACCCGTCTGATGCGTGTTGCCCCGTCCGGCCGCCGTCAACCAGGTGTAGCAAGAATCCCCAACACTGACGCCGCCGGCAGGTGCCGCAAGAATCCCAAACACTACAGACGGCAAGGCGGTGAAAGTCCTCCTCTAAGAAGATGGATCGTCCCCTCTCCCTGGAACTAACAACATTATACACCTTTCTATCTTCTTATATTGATATCATTCAAATTTCATATTTCGTGATTAGTTGACATATTGCCAGATTGATGACGAGTCCGAGCTGAGGAAAGGCCGTGGATGTATGGTGCACGGATCCCACAAATGATTCAAACATAGAGTCGCTTCATGTTGATAAAGTAAAATTTACAAACAGATTCTCATTGTTTACAAACATATCCGTGTGTTTGCTGCGCAATATCATTATATATATGTGTATCACTAACATATGAATCCTACATATTCTCATTGGTGCAGCATGATGTTCAGAATGTATCATCTAAGCAGATTGTTCCGTTAACAGGGATGACTTTTAAATCTGAAGATAAGGCATATACATTTTATAACTCATATGCTAGAATTAAAGGATTCAGTTTGAATAAAATCCACAGAAAACATCGGAGTGATGGGACTTTACGTAGTAGATACATGGTTTGCTCATCTGCTCCAAGGAAATGTTGTCCAACTCGTGTTCAATTCAGCATCGGCCGAGAGGGTATATGGAATATTCAGAAAGCTGTGCTTGATCATAATCATAATCTAGTAACTCCAGATGAATCCGCACCAGAAATTGAACCAACATTCCAAGCGTGCCAGAAGGACTTCGTGACCGTCCAGCAGCCACCAATGAAGACTGAGGGCGGAGATGTACACCAGGATACTGACCGCGTCACCGTTGTGGCCTTACAGAAGGAGGAGCATAACCCAGCCACCACTGAGCAGCAGAGAGTGAAGGCCACTGATGGGGAGGTAGTAGCCGATGGAGATGGGTGCCAGGATGTTGACCGTCTCACTGATGTGGCCTTACAAAAGGAGGATCAACACCTCGTATCCACAAAACAACAACCGCTGAAGGCCACTGGTGGGGATGTGGTAGCCGATGGTGAGGGAAACCACGCTGCCGTCCTTAAGGAGCAAGGATGATACGTGCTTGCATCCAGCAAGAGTATGAATTCGCCATATATTGATCCCAACTGCTTGTACGATCAGGAGGTTAGCCTATTAAACCCTATTAATTTCATCTAGTGTATGTAATTTTATATAGATTAAGCCATGCTGATTGTATTATCACCACCTAGCAGGCGCCCCTGAAAAACAAGGGCCGATATGGACGCCACGTTGCTGACCACGCCACCGATGCGGCCTTACAAAAGGAACAACACCTTGTATCCTCCACAGAACAACTGCCGTTGACGGCCACTAATGGGGAGCTACTGGCCGATGGTGAGGGCAACGCCACTGCCGTCCTTGAGGAGCAGGCGCCACTGAAGGACGAGGGTGGAGATGTGGATGCTGACCTAGTCACCGATGCGACCTTACAAAAGGAGCAAGACCTCCCATCCACCAACGCTGTGGTTAAAGAGTGGGAGACAGACTCCTAATAGGAGGTGATCCAGGTGAGGAGGTCACCAATTTTTACTCTCGGAGAATTATTCTCCTTCGACCAGGAGGTGAGGCAGTAAAAACCTATTTGATCTAGTATGTAGAGTAGGTTATGTTGGATAGAGCATACTTGTTTTACACCAATTATGTTTCCGATTGTTTCTTTCACACATGCAGTACGAGTCTGATTATACAGTGGAAAATATAAATATGGTTTCTTACACACGGAAGGTTTTCGAGAAGCTGCAGAACTTTACTATCAATATAGTTGAGCTTTGGAAAGTCACATGTCCCTTTGATGGTTTTCGTGGGTACTGGCAAATCATTATAGACCATCCTATACATGAAGCGAAACATGGGAAGGGGAATTGAACGAGGGCAAACCATACGGCCTTGTTAAAGCACATGCATTATAAGGAGCCAGAGACAGATGTGTCCGACGTCAAGTCAAGGAAGGAGGTGAGTCAGAAAAACCCAAATTCTTCTAGAGTTTATATTAGGCTATTTTAGACAGGGCATGCTACTTGTTTTCCACCAATTATGTTTCTGATTGTTTCTTTCACACATGTTGTACAATACAAATAAGGATTCTTACATATCGAAGGTTTTGGAGGCACTAGATGAGGGAACAACCATCGATTTGTTTGCAGATATTACTCACACATGTCCATTTGACGATGTGGAATATCAGACATGGGAGAGCTTTAAAGATCATGTCAGATATGAAGCGCAAAACGGGTGTATGATTCAGATCAGGGCAGACCATAAGGCCTTGTTAAAGGACATCCAGCTTAATACGGAAAGACGATGACTGACTGGTTCCTTTAAGAACTTCTGCAAAGAAGAAGGCGAGGAAGGCATTAATCTTTTTAAATTTCATAATATGTCAATGTTTGACTCTATGTGTTCACGTCTGATAAACAATATGTGAATACGTCATGTAAAATCAAGATGTATGATCAAGTGCTACCAAGTGTGCTCCTTTTTAGGCAGTCTGCTAGATATTTATGTAATATTGCTACCTATTGTGCTCCTTTGAGACTTCCAGATATATGATCAAGTGATACCAAGTGTGCTCCTTTTTGACCTCCAGCTATTTAAGTAATAGTGCTACCTGTTTCTATCTAATAATGCTACCTATTTTTGTTTGATGAATGTGTGGAGAATTTTTGCATCATGAATACTTATGCTCCTGTGTAAAATCAGTTCACAACAAAATAAAAGCTCCAGCAAATACCAGTTACTAGATGAGAGGTTTCACATCAACATTAATATTTTTAGAATTCAACATACAATCACACACTTGATTAACATCAACACATAACATAGTTTAAAATAAACACCATGTCGGGTTATGACTCCCAAGAATCGGGGGTAGTCACTTCCTGAAGTGTAGTTCGTGAAGGGGATTGAACGTGGAGGTCAAGACCCTCGAGGGACACTGCGACGTTGCTCGCCGGACCAGAAGATGACACACCCACGACAGAGACAGACGCCAGCCCGTACCCAGGTTCACGGCCCTCGTTTGGAGGTAAGACCGTTACTCCTGCTTGTCTGTATTGGATGGTGGAGGTTACAGTACAACGGAGTTTGCCGGAGGCCCCCTTGAGGCAATTCTTGCCTGGGGAGGGAAGCGATGATCTTGTTCCTCCTCCAGCCAGAGGTTATCCTACTCGGTGTTGCTACGGTTTACAAGTGTTGCAACATGCAAATGGCCGACCTTTGCTACGATGGAAGTCTTGTCCCTTTTATAGGCGCCTCTGGCACTCTCCTTCTGCTTGGCCATCAAGGTGGCTCCCACATGGAAGAGGCAAGGTGGAGGAGGAGTCCACCGCGGTCCGTTCGTCCATGGACGCGGTCCATGGTTGGTAAAGGTGGGCGCGGTGGCCGACAGGCGGACGACCGCGCTATACTGCCCGCAGGGAGGGCAGTCTCTGAGATGTAGCCCGCGATGACGTTCTCATTTGAAGGGTTGCGCCGTCCTCCCGCTTTATCGCCAGAGTGGAAGGTCTGGCAGTTGCGCAGCAGGCGGCACGGATTTATTGACCCCTTTATCGCCTAAAACGGCAATGGGGGTGCTTGCGTCACCACGTGGGCGTGGCAGAGGCCATGTGCGTCTCGCCGTACTTCCTTGGCCTCGACGTTTCCCTTCAGACCTGAGGAGGCGTAAGGGGGGATTCCTGTTGGATTCTCTCGAGGCGCGCTGGCGCCTCGGGAGGGTCCCTTGAGGCGAGGGATCCCCTGAGGCCCTCGTTTACACTTCAGGCCCTCAAGGGGAGGTGCCTCTCGAGGGTCCCGCGAGGCGGTGATGCATGGTCCTTAGTCGTTTCGTCTTACTGGCCAGCGTGCGAGGCCTAGGGGGTGGGCTCTCCATACCCATGTTCCCACTGGGCTGACAGTAGCCCCTGGGCCCATGATGGGCACGGTTGAGCCCATGGGCTCAGGCGAAGCGTCGTGGGCCCTTAGTGCCCAGCCAGCCCGAGCCACACGGCACTCGGACGAATAACGGCCTCGCACGATCCGGGGCGCGAGTCGTGGGGGGTCCCACCACGCCCCAGTAACTGCTCCTTGAGGGGGTATGAAGAACGAGCGTTGCAGCAGAGAGTCGTTACCATTTCCAATTCTTCTCGCAGGAGTTTCCGCTTCCAAGAGCTCTCCGCCTCCGCTCTCTCCTGTGAATCCCCATTCTCCGTCTCCTTCAATCCTCCGCACCCGCGACGATGGGCCCAGTCAAGAGCAAGGGCAAGGCCGCCACAGGGTCTTTCTCCCAGGCGGAGGCCCTAGAGGTAGTGCAGGGCGCGGCTCTCGTGGGGGCGCGCACTGATCTTCAGGCGTTGGAGAGAATTCGCCACCTGGTTGTGGGGCGGGCCAATGAGCACGGCGCCAGTGCGCTTCAAGCTGCCCGGTTCGGGAGGTTTCCCCAAGGATTTTATCACATTTTTCTCCATGCCATCACCGCCGGGCTGGTGCCGCCATACTCGCCTTTCCTGGAGGCGGTACTGGAGTTCTATCAAATCCAACTCCTTCATCTTCATCCAAACTCCATGCTCATCCTTTCCATCTTCGCCTATCTCTATGAGGCTTATTTGGGCGTGCGCCACTCAGTAGCGCTCTTCCGGAATTTCTATTCGCTGTGGTGCACGGCTGCCGGCGAGCGAACGGGGTGCGTCTCTTTCCGTATTGCGGACGGCATGGGGAGTGTATAAATTCCCATGTCATGGAGTGGAGACAAGCCTGTCACGACCCTGCTCAAGAAGGTGGGTGACTTCCGTCAGAGGTGGCTGCTCATCGGCGTCAAGTCGCCCTGCGCGTTCCTAGACGTCCCGGAGGCACCGCCCGTGAAGAACTCTGATTGGTGCAAGTCTGCCCTTCGCAGCGCAGATAACGCACACCTGGTGGGGAGTTTGGAGTATCTCCGGGAGGAGGGCCTCACGAGGCAGCTAGTTGTGGCGGACTTCGTGCAGCGCCGCATTGCTCCTCTCCAGGCCCACGATCAGCCGATGTGGATGTACACTGGCCCCTCGGACCCAATGCGGCTTCACCCTGAGGATCACGGCTCGGATGTTTTCGACACCATCTTGAACATCCTATTTTCCAATCCGGAGGTGCCCGGGAAGATCGCCGGCTCCTTGCGACCTCTGCATCAGCTCCCTCTGGGTGACCGCATGGACATCTTGGACGGGATGCCGGACTTCACCCCGTATGGTCTGGCGGGGGTGAGGGATGAGGTGGTCACTCCGCCGGTGCATGAAGTCGTCGATGTTGACTCTCCATCAGCCTCCCGTGCATGGAGTGGCGAGGAAGAGGCCGCGATGGGAGGGGTGTCCCCCATGAGGCTTGAGCCCTTCACCGACGAGATTTGCGACATCTCGTCAGGTGACGATGACGCCTTCGTTGTGGCGCCTTCGCGCCCCGTGGAGGAGGTGAACGAGGCGGGTAAGGCCTTCGATGCAGGTGCTTCGCCGGGGAGGCGCGAGCCTCGCACCAAGGCTGTGGTGGATCGCTCTGGGGTGAGGCCCTCCGACATCCCCTCCAAAAGAAAAGCGGGGACGCCTCTGGGGGAATCAGGCGCCAAGACCACACCTTCCTGGTGCTCTCCAGGCCTGGCGTGGGTCGATGCCGGTGCTTCCCCTTCAGGGTGAGTGTTTACGGCACTTGGTCATTCTTGGCTCTTCTTTTTCCCTCTACTTCGCCCTCTCATGAATGTCTTTTCTTGGGCTTTTTGTCCGCGATCTCGTGCCTGCGAAGCGCCGCAGACTTCGCAAGGCAGCAGACGTGAAGAGAGCCACAACTGAGGCAGTGGCTGACGAAAGCATGAGGCCTGCGGAGACGGCCACCTCATGCCCTGCTGAGGGGGCGCCTCAAGTGGAAGCGGCCGCGCTCCCGGTGGGGGGTGGCAGAGCCTCAAGCAGAGGAGGGCGCACCACGCCAAGAGGCACCTACACCGCCTCCCGAGCCACCGGTGGTGGAAAGCGCGGAGGAGAAGGCTTCCACGCCAACTCATGCTCCCACTCCCCCTCGCGCGGCTATGCCTCCGCGCGAGGCAACTCCGCCCCGCGAGCCGACACCGCTGCGCGAATTGACGCCAATGAGCGCGTCATCTCCACCGTGCACGCCCGCGGCTCCCGCGCCGCCTGCGGAGGAAGCGACCAAGGCGTCAGTGGGCGCAAGTACGTCTGTAGGAGGGGTTTTTTCCTCGCCTCTTCGTCCCGCTGGAGAAGATGAGCGCCTCACCGGCTCGAGCACCGAAGGGGAGGCGGGTGTGGACGGAGGCGGGGCTACGCCTAGCCCCCGAGTTCGACCTAGGGCCGGGCTCACGGGACCGGACGCGGCGGCTGGGCCTTCCTCTAACCAGGAGCTGGTCCTCCGAGGCTGGAATTGGAGCGCGGGACGCCGCGAGGTGGCTTTCGGCCTCGTGCGGGAGTCCTTGGAGGGCCTGGAGGCGCACCTCGCCCTTGGAGACATACAGTCTCCCAGCGGCGGGAGGATCTTGCGAGGTCGTGGGCGTCCTTCTATGTGGCCGTCGAGGCGCGCCGGCTGGAGGACTTGGCGCTGCAGGCCGCCCGTGAGGAGGCCATCCGCTTTGCCAAGGAAATCCGTGACGGGGCCATTCGCGACGCCCCAGAGCTTCTTGAGCCCCTTCAGGCAGAGCGCGACGCCGCTGCGGAGCTCCTGCGAGAGGCCACAGCTGAGCGCGAGGCGATGGAGGGCTCACTGGCGCAGAAACGTCGCGGGCTGGGCCAGCTGGAGTCCCAGCTGCTTTCCGCTCACCAGGCCGCGCAGGCTACTCTGGAGGAGGACCGCAAGGGCTTGGCCGAGCGCGAGCGGCAGCTGGCCCTCATGGGGAGAGAGCAATAGCGCCGCGAGGAACAACACCTTCTGGCGGAGAAGGACCTGGTCGCCCAGCGCGAGGCCCTCGAGGCGCGTGAGGGAGGCCTGGCCCAGGCGATCTCGAAGTTCGACGAGCATGTCGCTGCTCAGAAGCTTTCTTATGAGCGCTTTGAGCGGCGTTTTTCCAAGAAGACGAAGGTGGCTGAGGAGGCCCTCGTGGAGCGCGAGAAACAGCTCCGCCGGTCCTTCTCTCAGAAGTACCGCGCCCAGGTCCGGAAGCAGGAGGACCGCCTCAAGGACAAATATGATGCGGACGCTCAGCGGCTCGCTGAGCTCGAGAAGGCCAACTCCAAACTGGAGCACCTCAAGCGTGCTAAGGCTGGCCGGCGCCGAGCGGAGGAGGCCCGCGACGAAGCTGTTCACGGCCTCTACTCTTCGGCCAAGGGCGTGGAGGAGCAGGTGGCTCCGGCGATGGAGCGGGTGGTGGAAACGCTGGACTCAGCCCAGGCGGCTAGCGCGCTCGCGAGGCAGCGTGAGCACATGTTCGAGGCGTTGGTCGCTTGTGGCAACCAGCTTGCCGCGCAGCTCGGCGCGGACGCGCCGCACACTGACGTCCGAGGCCGTGGCGACGCTGCCATGCACCTGGTCTACTTCGAACAGCTCTTCGCGGCGCTCGAGGGCCCCGTCGCCGAGCTTTGCGAGATGATCGAGGACGAGAGCCGGCAGCTCCTGGGGGTGGTTGTTGATCGCATCTTCACTAACCTCAGGCTCCTCACGCCTGGTTTCGACCTCTCCTCCGTGACAGAGGCTGCTCAAGGCGAGGACGCGCAGCGGGTCTCCGGTTCCCTCCGCGAGCAAGTTGACGCCTTCTGCAACCGCTTCAGGCGTGTGGAGGCTGCGGTGGAGGACAGCGAGGAGGAGGCCCACTCTGCCGAGGCCGAGGAGGATGCCGCGGAGGAGGTCCAAGGCGATGCTGCTTCCCCCTGAGCCACACTTTATTGCGCTTGCGTGCGCTTGTATCTGAAACAATCGTGTGTTTATATATTTTAAGACCTTTTGTCCTGTAATACACTCTTTATTGCTGTTTGCTTCAAGTTTGTTTGCCCCTCGAGAGGTCTCTTTGGACTCATCTTCATGTCTATTTGTTCTCTGCGTCGGTAGGTCGCATCTCTTCGTGCCATGACTCTGCCACTTCGGTATGCAGGAGCAATGACTCCGCAAGGGCGGGGGGGAGTTTAGTCCTAGGAGAGGTAAGAGCCCTGAGTCGCGATGCTCAGGTGCCCCCCTTAGACGTGCGAGTAGTCCATGAAGCGTAAGGGAAAGCGAAGTCGCTTGAGGGGCAAACATGCGCTAGTGGGAGAAAGAGCTCTTAAGGCGTGAGTGCGAGACTTAGCTTCTTGAGGTTTTCGCCCTGTAGAGGCTTTTCGCCTGGCGAGGATGCCCTCCTGAGGGGTCGTTCCCTGATGCCTCTTCAGGCTTGAGGGGGGATTTTTCCCTGTAGATGTTAGAGGGGCGAATCCAAACGCTGGAACACGGTTCAAGGGACATGTGCGCGCTTATAGGTCCCCTCAGGCGTTCCTTGCGAGGAGAGTAAGTACCAAGGTCCTCTGTAGAGATTGCGTGTTTGTGGAAGCTTTCCCTCCAGCCAGAGCTCGGACTCTTGGATTTTGCAGTGCTGCTGGTGTGTCATTTGAGGCACTAACACCGTACTCAGCCCCCGCTCACGAGGTACGCATGTGGAGAGATATAAGCGCACACTTCAACAAAGTAATGCGTAAATAAAACTCACCAAATATATTTCAAAGCGGCGCCGAGGCGCTAAGTTCACTTGGGAACGAAATTGACTCATTATGCTTGGGGTTGCCAAGTTAATGTTTTGACCATGTCGAGGCATGGGGACCATCCATTAGTGGCAGAGACTCTCAACGGCCTGAGGTGGCTCGTTAAATGGAGAGCTGGGAGGGTTTACCCTCGAGAGATGCCTTTGGAGCTTGGAGGTTTAAGCCGTGAGCTTTTAACCTCTAGATACAAACATGCTTGGAGGTTGAGCCGTAGGCTGCCTCTTCCGCTAGATGTCTCGACGTGACAATGATCACGGTTGCGTTTGTTCCTTTAGGAGACAAAAATGCTTTGGAGGTTTAAGTCGTGAGCTTTTAACCTCTAGAGACAAAAAATGCTTGGAGGTTGAGCCGTAAGCTGCCTCTTCCGCTAGATGTCTTGACGTGACAATGATCACGGGCGTGACGATGATCACGTTCTGAGTTTGTTCCTTGTGGATACAAAGATTTGTGAGGTTTAAGCCGTGAGCTTTTAACCTCTAGAGACAAAAAATGCTTGGAGGTTGAGCTGTAAGCTTCCTCTTTCGCTAGATGCCTTGACGTGACAATGATCACGGGTAGAACTTGCGTAGGTGCATGATGTTCCACGGATTCTTGACGGGGACGCCGTCCTGGGTCTCGAGGCGAGCCGCGCCAGGCCTGGCGATGTGGGTGACCCTGTAGGGGCCTTCCCACATCGGGGACAGCTTGTGGAGGCCTTCCCTGGAGAGGATCCGCCTGAGGACGAGATCGCCTGCCTCCAGGGTACGTGAGCGCACGTTGCGGCTGTGGTAGCGTCTCAGGTCCTGTTGGTATTTTGCCGCCCGGAGGGCGGCGCGGCGTCGTAGCCCTTCAAGGAGCAGCAGGTCGTCGTTGTGGAGGTCCTCTTGCTGGTCCTCGTGAAAGGCAAGGACCCGTGGGGATCCATGCTTTATCTCTGTGGGGAGGACTGCTTCGGCTCCATAGATGAGGGCGAACGGTGTTTCCCCGGTAGGCTTGGGTGGTGTTGTACGGATGGACCAGAGCACCGAGGGGAGCTCAATGATCCAGCCCTTGCCGTGGCCTTTGAGGATATTGAAGGTCCTGATCTTTAAGCCTTTGAGTACCTCTGCGTTTGTGCGCTCAGCCTGTCCGTTGCATTGCGGATGGGCGGCTTAGGAGAAGCAGAGCTCGATGCCCATTCTTTCATAGTAGGCTCTGAAGATGCCACTGGTGAACTGCGAGCCATTGTCGGTGATGATGCGGTTAGGCACTCCGAAGCGACAGACCAGGCCTCTGATGAATTTCACCGCCGCGCCTGCTGTGATGGTGCGTGTCGCCTCCACTTCAGGCCACTTAGTGAACTTGTCAATGGCCACGAACAGGTAGCGATATCCGCCTTGCGCTGTTGGGAAATGTCCCAGGATGTCCAGCCCCCAGACCGCAAACGGCCACGAGAGCGGGATGGTCCGTAGCCCCAGCGTAGGTTGGTGGATTTGCTTGGCGTGGAATTGGCAGGCTTCACATGCTTAGACGATGTCCATTGCATCTTGAAGTGCTTGAGGCCAGTAGAAGCCGCTCCTGAAGACTTTGCCTGCGAGGGTGCGGGCGCACGAATGGTGGCCGCATTCCCCAATGTGGATGTCCTTGATCAGCAGTTTGCCTTCTTCAGGAGGAACGCATTTGAGCGCGGTGCCGTTTGGGCGCTTGCGGTAGAGGATTCCTTATAGGATTTGGTAAGGTTTTCCTTGGCGGGCGATTCGCTCCGCTTCAACATCTTCCTCGGGAAGGATCCCTTTGTCGAGGTAATCTTTGATCTCGTCGATCCATCCTGTTTCTTGGTGCACCGCTGTGAGCAACAGACGCTCCCCTGTAGGGGGCCCGCAATCTGGAGCCCCGTTTGCAGGTGGTGGCGGGAGCGCTTCGTCTGTGCTTGCGGGCAGTTCCTCTTGGGGCTGCTTTATTGATGCCTTGACGAGCCTTTCTTCAATGACGCCTGGCGGCTGAGCTTGCCTCTTTGATGCACGCTTGGCGATGTCATCAGCCTCCTGGTTCTCCTTTCTTGGAATGTGCATGAGCTCCATTCCCCTGAAGTGCTTTTCAAGCCTACGGACCTGTTCAAGGTATGCGGCCATGTGGTTGTCCTTAGGCTTGTAGCTTTTGTTAGAGAAGTTGACGAGCAGCTGGGAGTCGCCCTTGATGAGTAGATACTTGATGCCCAGGGCGATCGCGGCGCGTAGGTCGGCAAGCAGGCCTTCATACTCGGCGATATTGTTGGAGATCTTGTCGATTCCGAAGCACAGCTGGACCGTGTAATACAGCTTGTCGCCTTTGGGTGAGATCAGGACCACGCCTGCCCCGCCATGGCGACAAGCGAAAGCTCCGTCGAACTTCATGGTCCAGTGGCTGGGCATTGCGGCTCCAGAGGGCTCTTGCTCTTCTCCCGAAGGCTCTTCAGGGGTTGGGTCAGTCCATTTGGCGACGAAGTCTGCCAACGCTCTTCCTTTGATTACCCTTGTGGTATCGAAGCGCAAATTGAATGGATGTAGCTCTATAATCCATCCTGCGACACGATCTGTTGCGTTTGGGTTGCGCAGGATTTGCTCCAGGGGGAAAGCGGTGACCACTGTGATGGGGTGCCCCTGGAAGTAGTGTCGCAGCTTTCTTGAGGCGATGAGGAGCGCGAGGAGAAGCTTCAGCTGCATTGTATACCGCTCGCGAGCATCACGCAGTACTGTGCTGACGAAGTAGACTGGATGCTTGACGAGGGTAACTCATGTATCCTTGTCGTCTTTTGCCTGAGGTGGCTCAGCTTGGCCCTCGAGGGGGTTTGCCTCGAGGGGCTTGTCCTGGGCCTCGAAGGGGTTGGCTTCAGGGGGCTTGCCCTGGGCCTCGAGGGGTTTGGCCTCCTGAGGCTTCTCAGGCTCCTTGGCAGGATTTCCTTGCAGCGGTTGACTTGGGGCAGGCCTCTCTAGAGGCTTTGGGCCTGGCGGTTGGTTTGTGAGGGCTGCCCTTTCGTCGAGCTCCTGACCAGGAGCCTTTTTCTTTTGAGTGGTTGCACTCTTCTTGTGGAGTACTGGCTCTTCTCTTTCCACCACAAGGACGGCACTGGTTGTTTGCGGAGTAGCTGATAAGTACAGCTTCAGGTGCTCGCCAGGCCTTGGGGCGACCATTACTGGTGGGCTGGCCAGGTACTTCTTCAAGTCCTCAAGTGCTTTTTCAGCTTCAGGGGTCCACTTGAAAGTGCCCGTTCTTTTCATGATCTTGAAGAACGGCAGGGCTCTTTCACCGAACTTAGAGATGAATCGACCCAAGCTAGCCATGCAGCCTGCTAGACGCTGCATGTCCTTGAGCCTGCGTGGAGGTTGCATGTCTTCTATGGCCTTGATTTTGTCTGGGTTTGCCTCTATGCCTCGATGAAAAACGAGGAACCCAAGCAATTTTGCCTGAAGGTACTCCAAAGACGCACTTGGCTGGGTTGAGCTTGATGTTCACGTTGCGCAAGCTGGCGAAAGTTTCTTCAAGGTCCCCGAGGAGAGTATTTCCCTCTCGTGATTTCACGACGATGTCACCGACATATGCCTCGGCGTTCCTCCCCATTTGCCCGCCAAGGGCTATCCTCATCAACCTCTGGAAAGTGGCTCCGACGTTTTTTATGCCGAAGGGCATGCAGACATAGCAGTACACAGCGCAAGGGGTGAGGAAAGCCGTCTTCTCCTCGTCCTCCTTAGCCATTTTTATCTGATGATAACCAGAGAAGGCATCGAGGAAACAGAGGAGGTCGCAGCCTGCCGTGGAGTCCACAATCTGGTCAATTCTAGGCCTAGGTTAAGGGTCTTTTGGGGCAGGCCTTGTTTACATCGGTGTAGTCGATGCAGAGGCGGCCTCCTCCGGCGGGCTTTAGGACTACCACACCGTTGGAGAGCCAAGTGGGGTGCGCCACTTCGTGAACGACCTTTGCTGCTTTGAGCTTCTCGACCTCCTTGACGATGAACACTTGCTTCTCGGGGGCTTGTTTTCTTGCTTTCTGCTTGACGGGGCGCGCGTTTGGGCACACGGCTAAGTGGTGCGCGATCACCTCCCTTGGTACACCAGACATGTCTGACGGTGTCCACGCGAACATGTCAGAGTTTGCCTGGAGGAAGGTGACGAGCGCGGTTTCCTATTTGGGAGGCAGCGCGGCGCCAATGGTGACACTAGCCCCCGAGAATTCAGCCCCCGAACTGCTGGAGCTTAGAGAGATTTTCTTCGTAGCAGCTGTCTCCTGGGAGAACAACTGCTTCTTCTTCTTGGGTCTCTCGAGAGGCTCCAGGTCCTCGTCTGCGGGGAATGCCATGGCGGCGGTCTTGTAGGCCGTCTCAACAGTGCGCATAGCGTCCACGACATGCCCACGAATGGTGATCATGCCAGCGCTGCCAGGGATCTTGACCATGTTGAAGGCATGGTGCGTGAAGGCCATGAATTTCGCGAGCGCGGGGTAGCCGAGGATGGCATTGTACGGCAGGACGATGTGCGCGACATCGAAGTCGATGTGCTCGGTGCGGTAGTTTTCCTCGCTTCTGAAGGTGATGGCAAGCCTGACCTGGCCTAGAGGCTCGATTGAGCCGCTGGTGACACCCGTGAAGGGCCTCGAGGGCATGAGCCGCTCGTAGGGCATTTGAAGTGCTTCGAACGTATTTGTGGAGATAACGTTCAGGCCTTCTCCACCATCGATGAGAGTCTTGGAGACAGCCACGTTGTCGACGGTGGGGCTGCAGACCAGCGGGAGGGTTCCAACAGTCTTGGTGGACTTGGGGTGGTCCTGAGCGTCGAAGGCAATGGTGTACTGCGACCACTTGAGGGGCCTGGAGGTCTCCGTGCTCGAGAGGGAGGCGTTGAGCTCGCGGGCGAACTGCTTGAACTGATTGTTCGACTTTGGCGCATGTGCCCCTCCGAGGATGCAGGCAATGGCGCCTCTTGGGGCTTGGTAGCCACCGTCCTCCTCGTCAGGGAGGTTGCCGTTTTTTCCCGCAGCTTTGGCCTGGTTGCCAGATGGTTTCTGGTAGCCGCTCTTGCATCCACTCCCGCGGTAGCCATGGCCTTGACCGCGGCCGCCACTGCCCTCTGCTTGTTCGCGCTCCTTGCTCAACCTTTTGAGGTCGACGCAGGACTTTGTAGAGTGACCGCGTCTGTTGTGGTAGATGTAGAAAGGGCGATGGTCATCTTTCCTCTCTACAAGCTCGGGGGAGTCCCTGCGGGTGCCCTTCGGGTCAGACTCTGCCGCGAGAACCGCCGTGGCCTTGCGCTTGGGCTCCTCCTTCTTCTTCTGGCTCCTGGACCCCTCAGCGTGGTCGTCCCCTCTCGAGGACATCTTGACGAAACGGAGTCCCTCTTCAGCCTTGGCGCACTTGTCCGCCAGGTCGAACAGCTTCACCACGGAGGTGAGCTTGTCGTGGATGTCCAGCTTCTCGAGCATCCTGCTGTTTGTGACGCCCTCGCGGAAGGCGGCGATGACTTGGGTGTCAGGGATGTTCGGGATCTTGTTGCGCACTTGGCTGAAGCGCTGGATGTACTTGCGGAGCGTCTCATCCTTCTTCTGCACCACTGCGCGCAGGTTGTTGTGGGTGAGGGCGCGCTCCTAGGTCCTCTTGAAGTTGGAGACGAACTGCTTGCAGAGCTCTTCCCAGGAATTCACGGAGTCCTCGGGGAGGTTTAGGAGCCACGACAGCGCAGAATCACGAAGCGCATGGGAGAACCAATTGGCCATGACCTTGTCGTCTCCACCTGCAGCTTGGATGGAGGTGGTGTAGAGATGCAGGAACTCGATGGGGTTACTGGAGCCATCGTAGCCCTTAGGGAGAGCCGGCCTGAACTTCGGGGGCCAGACCATGCGACGCAGAGAGCGGGTGAACGCCATGCAACCTGTGGCGTACGTGGCGAACCCGTGCTGCAGCGCGCTGCGGTTCTGTTGACCCGCCTGGCCGATCTCCTCCACGAGCCTGTTCTGGCGGTTGCGCTGGAGCTCCATCCCCAAACGAGCAATCGTGCGGCGAGGACGCATGCGAGGCAGCCCTCTGCGTCGCAGCCGGTGCAGGCCCTGGAGGTGGCGGAGGCGCATTTGTTGCGACCGTGCCCGCGAGAGAGGGGTGCAGGTTGGACTGCAACAGAGCAGGGCGCGTCGTGGCGATGCCGATGAGGTGGTTGAGGCGTTGGAGCCACTGCTCGTGGGCTTCAGCGGTGGGCTGGTAGCGGAGAAGCTCCTGCACCATGAGCAGCGCGGTGTGAGGCGCAGGGTCCGTGCTCCCAGGGCCGGAGCCACTCGGGCGCTGCGTCGGGTGCGACTACTGTGCGTCCTCCTGGTGCTCGGAGTTATGTCTGGCGCCTCAGCATGAGGGCCGGAAGGGACGTGCTCTTCATGGCACGGTCGTCCTCGCCGTGCGCGGGTGTTCGCGGTGCCTGGCGGCGCGCGCGCTCCTTCAGGTGTGCGTCGGTTGACGCGGGTGACGCGGGTGGCACGGGTGTTCACCATGGTGCGGAGACGGCTCGAAGGTCGTTGACACGCCTCAATCCCCTACCTGGCGCGCCAAATGTCGGGTTATGACTCCCAAGAATCGGGGGTAGTCACTTCCTGAAGTGTAGTTCGTGAAGGGGATTGAACGCGGAGGTCAAGACTCTCGAGGGACACTGCGACGTTGCTCGCCGGACCCGAATATGACACACCCACGACAGAGACAGACATCGGCCCGTACCCAGGTTCACGGCCCTCGTGTGGAGGTAAGACCGCTACTCCTGCTTGTCTGTATTGGATGGTCGAGGTTATAGTACAACGGAGTTTGCCGGAGGCCCCCTTGAGGCAATTCTTGCCTGGGGAGGGAAGCGATGATCTTCTTCCTCCTCCAGCCAGAGGCAATCCTACTCGGTGTTGCTAGGGTTTACAAGTGTTGCAGCATACAAATGGCCGAGCTTTGCTACGATGGAAGTCTTGTCCCTTTTATAGGCGCCTCTGGCACTCTCCTTCTGCTTGGCCGTCAAGGTGGCTCCCACATGGTAGAGGCAAGGTGGAGCAGGAGTCCACCGCGGTCTATTCGTCAATGGACGCGGTCCATGGTTGGTAAAGGTGGGCGCGGTGGCCGACAGGCGGCCGACCGCGTTGTACTGCCCACTGGGAGGGCAATCTCCGAGGTGGAGCTCGCGATGACGTTCTCATTTGGAGGGTTGCGCTGTCCTCCTGCTTTATCGCCAGAGTGGAAGGTCCTGGCAGTTGCGCTGCAGGCGGCGCGACTTTATTGACCCCTTTATCGCCTAAAATGGCAACGGGGGTGCTTGCGTCACCACGTCGGCGTGGCAGAGGCCATGTGCGTCTCGCCGTACTTCCTTGGCCGCGGCGTTTCCCTTCAGGCCTGAGTAGGCCTGAGGGGGCATTCCTGTTGGATTCCCTCGAGGCGCGTTGGCGCCTCGGGAGGGTCCCTTGAGGCGAGGGATCCCCTGAGGCCCTCGTTTCCACTTCAGGCCCTCGAGGGAAGGTGCCTCTCGAGGGTCCCGCCAGGCGGTGATGTCTGGTCCTTAGTCGTTTCGTCTGACTGGCCAGCGTGCGAGGCCTGGGGGGAGTGGGCTCTCCATACCCTAGTTCCCACTGGGCCGACACAACAAACAGATGGTCAACACTTTAGCATAGCAAATGGCTTCGGTTGCTTAGTTTTCATGGCTCTCAGCCTCGAAGTAATGTTCTTGGTAAAGCTTCTGGTCCTGCCTGGCCATCATGGCCTTCTTCCTTCTTGCATGCTGGGCAGCATTTTTTTCCTGGACAAGAAGGGTCGACATCCTCATATTTATCCTTCATGTACTCAAGTACGCCTTGTGCAGTCCCTTAACCCCAGCATCTTCCCACGCATGCTAGCTTCCATAGCATGATGGGCAAGTGCAAACTTGTTCCCGTCTTTTGGCTTGTCATCAAAAGGATACTTGAAACCTTTAGTAGTGAATATCATCAAGACTCCATTCTTGGTCAGGACAGCATCCTCCAGGTTCTTCAAATCATTGTCGGTGAAAGAACGCAAATTATAGTTATGCACCGAGTCCCCAGGGTTGTACTGCATTTGAGAAAAAACAATAGAGTCAGAACTGGTATGAGATAGTTAAATAAATTATTGAACACAGCCCAGAACATTAACAAAACTGAAATCTACCTTATATTGTGCACTAAACACACTAAGTAAATTAGTTTTTATGTCACGTCTGACTGGTCGCAACTGTCATGTCATCCGGGTCGATTAGAGGGTCAGATTCATCATTGTAGTTTTCATAATCCGTCTCCATGGCCCTCTTCTTGGGATATCTTGATACAGGGACGCAAACGACGGCGGCACTAGGCACAACTTTCAGAATTGACCCCCCTTTCATTATCTCCTCCAAGCAATACATGTTGGTTAGTAAATCAAATGAAATTCATATGCAAGCAAAATTGTGCATGTAGTAGACACAAAAAGTATCTATATAATGCAAGAAAAATGATCCATTTATTGAACATAATAAGTATCTATATAATGCAAGCAAGCAAAATGGTCCATTTCGTTTTAGGTAAATTAGCGAAATTGACTTGACCTTGCACCAGTCAAGGAAGTGGGCTGAACCGACCCCTTGACCTCATCCAAGCCGCACCACACACCTCACATTCCATCAAAAACTCCAACAGCAGTGTGAAACGTGGATTCATTGGAAGCAGCAGGAGTATGTCAATTTATTCTTATCAGTTTAATAGAAAATATATCCAATAAAACATTTCAAAACTGGTCCAGCACTAGAAGGATATCATGATACATGTATACAATCCTACGAGGCTTCAAATGTATTTATATACCCTAATTACACAAATGAACATAGGATGTATAAGCAACTAATAAAATTGCATGGCACACCATATGTTGCTTGACTGAACCAGAAACCTTAAACCATTGGCATATCAAGAGAAGGTAAAATGCAAGTTAATTAAAAAGCAGTCAAGAAAAATAACAAACAAGGCCTCATATGGAATTGCTTCAGAGATGGTGTGAGCGAACAACGTGGAATGAACACTACGTGTATGTTCAGACAACATGGTTCACTCACACCTCCCTGAATATGTAACGTGGAACCATCTACTCATCGGCCAAAAGTAGTCATCTTAGAAATGAAATTCGGTCCAAAGAAAAGCTTGCCTCATACTTAGACTGGAAACACACAAACGGTCCGAGACGGAGTAAGTGAGAGCCAGTGGGATGCAGAAAATGTGTATTCCTGTACATCATGGGTCGCATCACATTGGCCTCACTTACTCCATCATGGGATCTCATGTTGTCACAGCATTTTAATCATCGGCATAACAAAATATGGTAAATTGCAAGTTAAAGAACACTCAACAAAAACAAACAAGGCCCCATAATTAGAAGTGACATGCTTCAAGGATGGAGCTAGCGAGCCAGGTAGGATCCAGTAGTCCATTTGAAGTAAACAAGTAGTGCCTAGTATTTAAATTTGCACTTCCAGAACACCACACAGAAGAATAAATCATCTAGAATTCCCTCTGAAAGAAGCACAATAATTCCACGACAAGAATATACTAGCATTTGATAGTAAGAAGAAAAGCACTAGTACTCATCGACCAGTTCATCATCAGGGTGAACTTAAGCAGCAAACCAGGATTAGTGATCCAGATAGAAATCAAATGGAATCATTTCAAACACATGGGCCACGAAGCCACGACCACTTCGGCACGGTGTGTCAGTGCTTACGCTGCCACAGCAGAGATGCACCGCTAGGAGTAGCAACACTGTATCGACGCACATTAAAGAAAACTGTAGATCCACGCAGAGCAACGAAACACCATAGATCTATTTTGTAACAACATTGAATCGAACAAATCGCGCAAACACTTAACAATTTATTTTTAATAGCACGAACTAATCTAAACAGATCTTGCACACGCTAGGGTTTTATTAGGAGCTCACCTCAATGTCCTTATCGGAGTAGTAGTGCGGGTCGTTTGGACCGGCGTCGCTCATACTGCTGGATGCATCATCACCTCCTCCAGTTCCGCTTCCGAGCATCACCGGTGGCTGCTCCTGCTCCCTGGTGACGTCGTCGAGCCCGTCTCTATGCACGGCCGTAACGGCGTCATAGGCCGCACCCTCTCCTCCATCTCCAGTGCCAGCGTTCACCATCGTATTCTTGTTGCGCATGGAAGAACGTGGGTGGGGGAATGCATTACCTGATGAGTTTGGGCGGTGGTTCCAGAATCCCGTGGAAGCGGAGGAGACGAGGGGGAGAAGGCAGATTTAATAGACAATATTTTCTACAAACTAAAAGGAAATTCCAACCGTCCCGCGTTGTACTTTTTAGAGTCCGTTCCCACCGGTGATTCCTATATCACGACCGCTTCGTGGGCCGGCCCGTATATTTCTACCTTTAGTTTTACAGTTTCTTGATTTTCATTTTTTTCATTTCATTTTCTTTACATTTTTTCGTGGGTAGAAGTAGCAGTCTGAGAGTGTTGCATGTGGGTCCACATGACCCAAAGGTGATAGAATAACCATCTATAGAGAGAAAGTTAAACTGTATAGCTATTCTATCACAACATGATGCCTAATTAACTAAATGTCCCACAACAAGCACCTGAACAAGAAGTGTTCCATGTGGTTCCACATGTCCCAAACGTGGTTGATGAACAGTAAACTGGAGACTTTTGTTGCACATTTTATCAAAATTAAATTTTATCATTTTTCATAGTAACTAGTACACATATAGGGTCCCCATGCCAAAGGATTTCTTTTTTAAAAGTGTTTATCACATTATTTCATTTTTTCATAACAAAAGTCAAAACGGTCGCGATGACAATTCATTAAAAGATGAAATATTTTATAGAACTATCAATGTTTCTGTGATATATTCCAAAAAATTCAGACCAAGCTATCAAACAGTTGTAGTACAAATTTTGAATTACTTTCGAAAAATATGCATAAACTCATTTAACTAGAGGAAATTAGGTAGAAATCAAGGAAAAACCTAATACTTGGGCATTATCCATCATGACATTTAAGTATATGTATTGTACAATAGTATACCACTCAAACCAACATAACATATAACACACGACAAATTATGAAGATATATACAACACACAACTCAAATTGTGGCGCATGGTCGTGGGTGCGCCACAGGATATCTATGTTCTGTGGCACATGGGCTAAGTGCGCCACTGAAACTGCCCCGGATTTCAAAATTTGGACGGCTTGGCGGGGCCCACCTTATTTCTGTGGCGCATGTTCCATGGTGCGCCATACAAAACAAATATTTAGTGGCGCATGTTTATTTTGTGTGCCACAGATGTTTGTGGCACACTAATGTGATGTGCCACTAAATATATTTTCTGTGGCGCATGGTCTACGGGTGCGTCACAAAGGGGCATCCCACCTATAAGCATTTTTCCACAAGTGAATAACAACCTATAGAAAAAACATGAAACTATACCTATTGTGACACCCTAAAATCGGTACTATGTAGATTTAAGCGATCCCGCCGAAATCCGCATAATAACGATTTTAGGTCGCCCACCAGACATAATATGCATGCCAGAACATGTGCATTATGTGGGTGGAATTGTGATAACATTACAACAGTTCCGATACATCCACAAATACAACAGAAGATATATAATACAACAACGACTTGAACGAGTCAAGATACAAATATTACAATATAAAGATACAAATGACATCGGAAGCAAAATAATATCCGACTACGGATAAGATGCAAATTGGAATAAGAGTCCTGAAGATAAGCAATGGCGCCATATCCCTGCCTAGCCAAGCCGGAGGGATTCCCAAGCTAACGTCGTCAGACTTCAAACCTGTTGACTGCACATAAAGCACATCCCAAAAGAGGGTTAGGGCACTCCCTGGCAAGCAGAACCGACTTGCCTACTTTCTACACCATCTCCCAAAATATAGGGGAGGTGGACTTAGCGGCGGCAGCACTAGCAACCTAAAGAGACACGCTACAACTTCCATCTAATTAGAGAGGGATAAGAGAGCGCATAAGATAAACATCTACAACTAACACCAATCATGACCCATTCTCGGAATAACCCCCTCAACCAAATATGAGGAAGCAATTCGGGAAACTCACACGTTGAACAATTTTAATTATAATTTATTGTGAAATTAATTCTATATTACTAGTCAAATTAACTAACAATAATTAGGTGTAAGTTGTCTAGATCTTGTTAGCCAGCATCATCACCAAAGTCGTCCATAACCGTGGACACGGCTCATCGATAAGATTATACCCTGCAGGGGTGCACTACTGTACCCATACTCGTATGATCAACCCAAGCAAGCATCAGGGCCTCTCAACTCGACTCATTCCTTCACTACAGCAGGTCCAAGTGCCACCCATATGAGTTGTTACCCGCGTCAGGAGTCCACCATGCGGCTCAAACCACAGTAGGAACTGTCTGATTCGTGTCGTACCGCACCTATATGACCCCCCGTATCACATAACCTCTCATCATCATCTTCATCCACATGCATATGAGCAAATGGAAAACCCGAACTACTTGCGGCACATGGACAAGTTGTAGATCCGTTCAAAGTTGAGGGGGGCTCCATAGGGCCTCCCACAAGTGGTTAGTGCGCTCAAAATTGGATCCGAGGACAAAATCTCAGTTCCTAGGTTGACACTTAGCAGAACAAAGCACCTCGCAAGGCCTTCCGCCTTGTGCCTTATCTTGTAATTATAATACCCCAACGCAAGATAGCATTTTATTAAAGTAGAACAATCTATCATACTAAGCAGATGAAACATAAGACCAACAGACGACTCGCACAGTCAACTCTAAGCATGCGCTACGACTCGCAAGGCCAACAGATAAACAAACAACAGGTGATGGGATGTGGGGATAAAGTTGTATGGCTACAGGATAAACATGTGATGGGATCGCGATAAGAATCGAATACTAGGGTAGCAGAGATCAACGGCAGGAATGAAAGACAATGTATAGGTAAACAAGCGAACTTTTCTTGCCTGGAATCCCGCATGGAAGCAGATCTTGTCGTTGCTCACACATCTCAACGTCTTATCCGCGAAAAAGCAACAAACACTGGAAAGCGTAAAAGATGCATTTAAGAACTACGGCAAAAGATTCAGCATGATCATATGAGAATGATGCATGACATGGCAAGATGCAATACAATGCAGGTAATCCAAATTAAGCGGGAAAGCAACCCCGACAATTAATATTTAGGTGCAAGTTATTTATTTACCAGCAATATTAATGTTGGTTAATATGGTAACACATGGCATGGGTGATCTAATTAAAATAAATGGAATAGGGCATTATATATTTATTACCCCTAACATTCCATATTAAATTATTTAGTTGCAATTAACAAATTACACTAAGCAATTAAAATAACAGATGTAAAATGGCATATTAATATTCACTGCATTTTTCTGATAAATAAACTTATAAAGATTATTTTATTTGGAGTTATAGATTGAAAGTTATTAGCAATTTAGTTTTAGGGTTCTTTCTGCAATTTACAGGGACCAGTTGGTGAGGAAACAGTGCTAGGGAGGTGCTCCGGTGCGAAACCAGAGAGCCAGGGGGCTCTGTGCAAGATTGTAGCGCCCCTCTCTCTCTGGGAGTCCATGACAGGGGGACCCACCTGTCAGCGGGAGATGAAAAAAAGGGTGGGCTTTATTTCTCAACTTGCCCGGGAGTGGATCGAACTCACGACCTCGCGCTGGAGGAGAGATCGCTGTGCTAGCCAAGGGACCGGTTCGGGTGATGTTGACAGAGAAGGAAACTCGTGGTTTTTAACAGGAAACACAGACTCGGTTTAACTGACGAACTGAAAACTGAACCGAGACTGAACTGAAGCGAAACAGAGCAACGGGCGGAGCAAGGATCGTTCCGGCGTCGACCACGGTTGGTGCTGCTGGGGCGGGGTGCGTGCTCTGGTGCGGGGTGTAGTGCATGTGCTGGGTGCGTCGTCGGGTTGTGTGGGGGCAGGGGGAAGCAGTGGAGGGGGCGAGCTTCTCTATTGCCATGACCATGGCGGACCGGAGAGGGAGGCGGGGACGGACTCGACCCACCTGTCCACGAATCAAAGGGGGAGAGGGGGAAAGGAACGAGATGCTCACGTGGAGGTTGCTCGACGTGGTGGTTCGACGCGGGGAGGCACGGTTCGCCGAAATCGGAGTCGGGGACGAACGGGGACGAGGGCGACGCGTACGGTGGCTCCCCGTCCGATTGCTTCGGGGAGGGACTCGACGACGACGGTGCGGTGCTTCGACGCTCGGAGGAGCGCTCTCGCCGGTGCCGGAGTTGCAGCTCGTCGACGAGGTGGTGGTGGGGGTTTCGGTACTGGGATAACAGAGGGGAGGAAGTGGATTTGGTGCGGCGGAGCTGAGAGGAAGAAGAGAGGTGCGATCTAGGGTTCAAGGAGGGAGAGGTGCGGCTTAAAGGGAGAGGGGGGAGTAGGTGGGAGGTGGGGGCGCCATGGCTGCCTCGCTGTAAAGCGAGGTGCCCCTATGCTCTCCGTACGAAGGAGAAGGAGTGGTGGGCTGGGCTGTGAGGAGATGGGCCAGGAGATGGGCCAGAGGGTGGGCTCTGCCTGAGGTAAGTTTTTCTCTCTGGTTTTATTTCTTTTATTTATTTATTTTTCTGTTTTAGTGTCTTTAAGAAAAATAGAAAAAGAAGAGATATAGA
This sequence comes from Poa annua, assembly GCA_026929855.1. Taxonomy (NCBI): domain Eukaryota; kingdom Viridiplantae; phylum Streptophyta; class Magnoliopsida; order Poales; family Poaceae; genus Poa; species Poa annua. The sequence goes on from CM049426.1 coordinate 161,369,062, forward strand.
AACATTTAGCAAAATGAAATAGTTTCAAAATATACAATTTAATATATTAGTTTTATTATTTGAAAAAGAATTTAAATACCACATTTAAATTAATTTGATTTGCAATTAGATTTAAAAGTGGAATTTGAATTTGAAGGGTGTGATTCAAATTTAAATGCAATAAAATAAAATAAGGTGACAAATGCACGATGATATGATGACATGATGATGCAAAAAGAAAAACAATAAAATCTAATTTGGGATAAATCCCGGGATGTTATACCTATTATATCACAACATGATGCCATAATGAACTAGATGTCACACAACAAGTACCTGAACAAGAAGTGTTCCATGTGGGTCCACATGTCTCAAACATGGTTGATGAACATGTAGACGCCTCAGAGTGTTGCATACATCACCCTAGAAAACTAGCTATGCTCCTGGACCCTTTGATGCATGTGGAACCACCCACACCTGAGATATATCTATGGACCCACATGTGCAACTCCTATCTAACCACGTCTAGTTCCCACTAGCCATCCAGGTATACTGGACTAACTGGCTAGGAGAGTTGCTTCTGGCCCACATGTCTCAAAGGTGGTGGTGGGTAGAAGGAGCTGTCCGAGAGTGTTGCATGTGGGTCCACATGACCCAAAGGTGATAGAATAACCAACTATAGAAAGATTATGAAAGTGTATACCTATTATATCACAACATGATGCCCTAATGAACCAGATGTCCCACAAAAAAGTACCTGAACAAGAAGTGTTCCATGTGGGTCCACATGTCCCAAAAGTGGTTGATGAATATGTAGACGGCTCAGAGTGTTGCATACATCACCCTAGACAACTAGGAATGCTCCTAGACCTTTGATGCATGTGGAACCACCCACACCTGAGATATATGTATGGACCCACATGCACAACTAGTATCTAGCCACGTCTAGTTCCCGCTAGACATCCCGGTCTACTGACCTAACTGGCTAGGAGGGTTGCTTGTGGGACACATGTCTCAAAGGTGGTGGTGGGTAGAAGGAGTTGTCCGAGAGTGTTGCATGTGGGTCCACATGAACCAAAGGTGATAAAATAACCAACTATAGAAAAAACATGAAACTATACCTTTTATATCACAACATGATGCCCTAATGAACCAGATGTCCCACAATAATTACCTGAACAAGAAGTGTTCCATGTGGGTCCACATGTTCCAAATGTTCTTGTTAAACATATAGATGGCTCAGAGTGTTGCATACACGCCCCTAGACAAATAGGTGTGCTCGTTGACCCTTACCGACACGTGGAACCACCCACACGTGAGATATATGTATGGACCCACATGCGCAACTCCTATGTAGCCACATCTAGTTCCCGCTAGCCATCCAAGTCTACTGACCTAACTGGCTACGAGGGTTGCTTATGACCCACATGTCTTGAAGGTGGTGGTGGGTAGATGTAGCTGTCCGAGAGTGTTGCATGTGGGTCTACATGACCCAAAGGTGATAGAATAACCATTTATAGAATGAACATTAAACTGTATACCTGTTATATCACAACATGATGCCCAAATGAACTAGATGTCCCACCACAAGCAGCTGAACAATAAGTGTTCCATGTCGGTCCACATGTCCCAAACGTGGTTGATGAACGTATAGACGACTCAGAGTGTTGCATTCACCCCCTAGACAAATTGTTATGCTCCCAGATCCTTTGATGCATGTGGAACCAACCACACCTAAGATATTTGTATGGACCCACATGCACCACTCCTATCTAGCCACTATTTGTACTTCCATTGCTAATACCTGTTTTTTTTTACATGTCCAAGTACCGTATAATTCGATGCTCAAGTTGCATCAGGTGTACCATGAACCCTAGGTTTAGGGTCGTCCACTCATATTAGTCATGATACCTCATATCAGCAAAGCAAAATAATAAAAATCACATAAACAAATAGGCAAATACAAATATGAGGTCGATTGCCTAGCCCAAAACGCTCAGGCGGCCCAAACCTCGCGCTCGTGTGGTGCCACTAGGCCCTGATAAACCCGAACCGATCCTTATCCTTGAGGTCGTGGGGTGCCTACTTATTAGGTCGTGCGTCGTCTCCTTGACCTAGCTTTAATATCTCCCTATCCAATCGTGAACACAGCGGCGTTGACCCCATTGCCATCTGTCCTAGATTGATCTGATCTTCTTCCGTGAACGACGACGATGGAGGACTACAACGAGGTACGGCAATGTTCGATATACTACTACTATTGTTGTGGAATCTAAAATCGATATATAATGATAGATATCTATTATTCCGATCTGCATACTGATATGTCGGTATCTCGATCGCTGTGTCTTTTTTGTTTTGACACCAAGGGGTTGTGCTATGCCGATGATGTGAAGAACAAAGTGTATTCGGTTACCTTGAAAGAGGGATTCACTGACAAAGTGGTAATAGTTAATATGCCATCCCCTCTTAATCAATTAACATTCAATATAATATGTTGTTTTCTGTTAGCCTACGATATGATTTCAAAGTTCATATGCTTTTAGGGCATTAAATATTTCGTGTTTCTTGTCACATGTGCTGATATTCATTACAACCCCATGATAATGCATGTGTGTGAGTAATATTGTACGTATTACTTTAAGAAAGATCTCTCTATTTCATAAATTTGAACCTTTTTTCCCAGGTGTTATCGTGCTCACCAGAGCACTTTTCTTTCGGAAGAACAAAACAACCATACACGAGCAGAGTTCTTTCTTTGCGTTTCTTGTGACCGATGAGGATACCAAGTATTGCATTAAGATCGTCAACGAAATTACTGAAACCTGCATTCGAGGAAAAAATGGGAAGAATATTGTAGGATGTACCAGCTCAAAGTTGGCCAGGAGATATTTTTCAATTTTGACCCCGCTGGTCTCACGATAAACGTCAACTGCGGAAACCCCCATTGAGCCACAATGAGGTACGGCAATGTTCGATATAATACTACTACTGTTGTGGAATGTAGAATCGATATATAATGATAGATATTGATTATTCCGATATGACTATTGATATGTGTCGTTATATTATCTCGATCGCAGAGTCCAGGGTGTTTTGACACCAAGGGGTTGTGCTATGTTGCTGTAAAGACCAAAGTGTCATCTGTTATCCCGAAAGAGGGAATCGCTGACATAGTGGTAATAATCTACCATCGCCACTTATTCAATTAACATTCAAAGTAAACTGTTGTTCTGTTGGCCTACAATTTGATAACAAAGAATATATAGGGCATTAAATATTGCGTGTTTCTTGTCACATGTACTGATATTCATTTAACCCCATGATAATGCATGTGTGCGACTAATCTTGTACGTATTACTTAAAGATTGATCTCTATATCATAAATTTTGATTTTTTATGCGAGGTGTTGCCCTGCTACACCAGAACACGTTTCCTTCAGAAGAACAATGCGGCCATTTACCAGAAGAGTTCTTTCTTTGCGTTTCTCGTGACCGATGAGTATTTTGAGTATTGCATTCATATCGACAACGAAGTTACTGAAACCTACATCATAGGAAAGAATTGGAAAGAATATTGTAGGATGTACCGGCTCAAAGTTGGCCAGGAGATATATTTTAATTTTGACCGCCCATATCTCGCGATAAACTTCAACTGCGGAAACCCCCCATTTACCCATCGATGTAATGTACTACTGTGCTTTTATATATGCAAGTATTATATTTATTATAATCCATGCTACTTATTAAACCAAATTTCATTGGTACTTTTTTACAGCAAATTACGATTTAACCGATGGTGTTCGTTCCATTCTTGACTTTGTCACAGTCATTGATGGATCGGGGCGGCACATTAGCAAGGAGTCGATCAATACATATTTACAAGCACTTCCAAATATTTTGAAGCAACATGAAGCTGGAGAGTTGATTCAAGGCCAGGTTGCAGCAGTGCTGCATACCCTTACCAGGACAAACACTGTTGGTAATAGCAAGCGACTGGTTATATTCAAAACACTTTATTATTATTCCTGAGGTTTTTCTGTCATCAAATAATATTAAATCTATATATCATTTTCCCGTGCAAGAAACTCCCGAAAGACGTCCCAACTTTCATTAAAGAACATGGTGACATCAGCATTATTTTTAATGCGAAGAAGGCTAGGGTTATGGGTGATTACACCATCTCACTCTTAGATGGAAGTCTCTGCATTAATGGCGCGTGGAACGAGTTGTTGAAGAAGCTGGACGATACACTTAAAACTGGTTACACTGTGCTACTCACTCTATTTCACATATGTGAGGGACTTTCATGTTTGTTAGCCTCATTGGTATAGTTATGAACGAGTAATTCCATATTGTTCCTGCATAGGCGGAAGTTTGTAATGAACTTAGTGTGAATTTATTTTCATATCAAATATTTTGTATGGATCGTTAGTATTTCACTTCAAGAGTGGTTTTTATCGGAGATATTTGTTTGTTGTCGGAGCTAAATTTGTTTGACTCATTCATGTATTCCCATAAATGTCTCCATTAATTTTTAAATGTTTCCATAAACCCTAGGTGGTGCATCATAAACCCTAGGTCTTGGGTCTACCACTCTAATTGGTCATGATCAAAGTAGGTTTTAAATGCATGCGAGTTCATGCATTTGCATGCCATGATACACCGTGGTGCCATTCTTGGTTAACTCACAAACATATAAAAATGACATAACGAATATCGCCAATGCAAACTTTGAATATGTGCCTGAGGTATATGGATCCACATGCACCACTCCTATCTAACCATGTATAGTTCCTGCTAGCCATCCAGGTCTACTCCTCGTATCTAGCCATGTCCCACAACAAGCAGTTGAACACGAAGTGTTCTATGTGGGTCCACATGTCCTATATGTGGTTGATCAACATATAGACGGATAAGAGGGTCTAATTGATCTTAAACGGCCTAATTAAATAAGCAATTAACTCTATTATGGATTAATATCGTGTAGTTGGGAAACTGCATGGAAATGGATCCAACAAATCACGAGCAGCCTTCAGTGTGGACACTTGGTAATCTGCATGCAGTGCGGGTGGGGGTGTGAACACGGTTGGTAATCTACACTTACAGGCTACAGGGCATGATGCGGTTGCTCGCATTCACTGCGCACCACCGAGTCGCCATTATTAAGACAAGGACTAGAGCCAAACGCTAGCCGCACACCTCTTTTTACCCCTGCTCGTACGAATCCAACCAGCTCCGGCGCCGGCACCATGCCTCGCCGCCTTCCAACCATACACGCAAAGCTCACCCCGCAGAAGTACGTGGAGGTCCACGAGGAAGTTTGTTCGGCGACAAGGGCACGTGATGACGCCGACGCGTCGGCGGCGGCGGCCTTAGAGGCGTAGGTGCAGCTCACCACGGAGGCGCCGATCGGCGTAGTGCTGGTTGATGAGCTTCCTCCCATTATCGGCACAATGATGGGTGCAGAGCTCCTTCGACGCATGTATGCTGAGCGCAGCGCAGCCGAGGAGCAGTTCAAGGCGGAGGCGCCGGACCGCCGCGTTGTCGAGGAGCAGTTCAAGGAAAAGGGGGCGGAGGATAAGGCGGCGAGGAGGAGATCTACGCGATCCTCCTCCGGAAGGGGTTCGAAGCAGATGCCGCCGCCTCCGAGAAGAAGGCGTACTGGGCGGCCTACGCAGAGGAGGTCGTCGACCTCGTCTCCGACGAGGAGTGAAGCTCAACGCCGCAGCCTTGACATCATCGCCGACACGCCTGGGCTCCGGTGAGCCAAATTTTGGGACTACAGTGGGCTCCGGTGACGATTTAGGACTAGTTTTAGCTTTTGGATCTGTCTTGTTTAATGTAAATCGTGTATGAACTCGTGAATTGAATGCATCGGTGACAAACACACTTTCGTTGCCGCCAAAACTATGAATTATGCAGTTTCATTTAAGGTTTCTGCTTTGCGCGGCGAGCAGCGCCATGCAGATTTGTTAAAAAACGTGAACTTTGAAGGCGGCGCAAGCTGCCCGTGAGATTTGTTAAAAAACGTGAACTTTGTTTGAGGTTCTCAGTATAAGCGCTCTGTTAGAGATGCTCTTAGAAGGTTTACATCATGTAACTGCCGAGTCAAGGCTTCGGCATCAGTTCAGGGCAACATCAGTACACATAGTCTAGATAAATTGCTTATAGTCTTTAACTACACACTTGCTATACTAAAACCCCATATTCTCAATTTCAAGGACTAATCTAAATTCTCTAGACTCGATTTTCACAAGAAGGAGAGTTCTACGAACAATTCTTTTGTTGTCACAGAATCCCATAAACCCATACCAGAATTCATAATCTTTGCCATTCACTTCTGAATATAGGCCTTCTCGTGGTACATCCAACAAACTATGCCAATAGAGAACTTTCCCTTCGAAGGAATCTTATATCCAAGAAGAGACCTCTTTGGGATAGTCTAAAAAATGATATACAGAGAAATATGATCATTAAAATAGGCAAAATCAACAACCTACTGGCCAAATGAAATACTTCGAAGTAAAGAAATATATGTACAATATTAAGACAATGGAGTGTACCAGCTATTCTTGAAAGAAATCTCCATTGGCCATCCCGTGTACAAAGAACTTAAGGTCCAGAACATGGTAGAACTCATCGTCAGAGACCACGTGAACTCTTTTATACATCTCCCACAGTAATTAAGCCATGTTGTCCATCCTTACGAGGGAAATGTCTGAGAAAATGGTCTTGTGAAGAGTTCCTCTAATGCTTGGTGGAACTTCAAACAGAGGTAATCTAAAAAGGGGTATAAATATGAATTTGGTGTGAAGGGTAAAAATTGTAGAATGTCTTATTCATGTACAAAATGAAAGAATATTTTTTGTACCATGTATGTGCACATGAGGTTTCAGTTCCTGATTGGCATCTGAGACTATGATAAAAACCTGAGCCAAGTTCCTATCAGGTTCATCATTCTCAAATTGCAAATCATCATCAAATAGTTCAATGGTCAGGATATCGCCCATCATGACATCGTGCTAACGCATAAGAGTGCCAATAGGGTCCACATAAATAAGATCTCAATTCAGTCTTCCGAATATACAGATCATACAAACGATTTCTTGAAGCCTCAGCAACCAACCAGTTCTCAGAAAGAGTATTTATGCGATCTTTCATATAACAAGGGATAATCTGCATTTCACAGAGAATTTAAACACAAAATAGGAAACTACTATTTGTAGAACAGTCTATGACAAGTACTTTAAAAATAATTTACCGCATAGCAATCAAAATCCTTTATCATCTTTATATGACATGAAACTGGTTGACGATCATATCGACAACAGAACTCAGCACTCTATCCACAAACAACACATTCACTGTTGTCCATCTATGTAAAACATGACAATTGCAAAAACAAAGCAAATATGTGTAACACCCCAATTTTATTAAACATAGAATTTGATGTTATGTTAGAATTTTCAGCCTTAGTTAAAATTTTGGTGTGTGAAAAATATGGTGGCATAAATTTATCCTTGATTCTTCTTATTAGTCTTGTTTATTTTTCACTAGTCATCTAAGTTGATAGAAGCACTAAAATAAAAATAGCTTTAAGAAAAATTCAACTCTTGTGATCTTCATGTTAATTAAAACATAACAAAACTAGAATCTTTTATTAAGCAAAACTTGAACCACTTTGGACATGCAAAAGAACAAACTTGGTCTAGGCAAGATATATTTTGGTTTGTTGTCTTTAGAAATAACTTTTGGGTTTGTTTAGGTATAAAATCAATGAGCTTAAGTGTGCATAAAAAATCAATGACAATTGGCCCCTACTTTCTTTTCTGATTTGATTTTCCATCTTCTTTTCAATCTGTTATTTAGATAATTAGTAGGTGAACTCAAGTTTGATCAAATTCATCCATTAGCTAGTGTTTGGTTTGCTATCTCTTTTTTTGAATTTCAAATTTTAATTTTCCTTGAGCAATTAAAGAGAGGAGAAAAAGAAGAAAATAGAAGAGAAAAAGAAAACCTAATCTACCCGAGTCCTAGCTACCTATCTTCTCTCTCCCTCGACCCTCTCTGCAGGTGACAAGGAGGAGGACAGCACCCCAGGCCCTGCCCCACCTGCCAGCCTCCCTATCCCCTCCCTCCTCCACTCAACTCCTTGCCTTTTTCCACCCCGGCCAACCCGAGCTCTCCTCCTTCTCTTCTACTGGCCTGAGCGCGTCACACCCCGACCACCCTCCCTTCTGCCTCTCTCCTGCCGCCCATGTCAGCCAGTAGAAACCGAGGACGACCCCTCCCCTCTCCCCCATGTCCGAATGGAACCCTAGATCGGCCGAGTTAAAACTCCACCCCCAACCTCTCCTTTGTTCATTTCTTCGCTCTCCGAGACTCTCACACACCCCACTTCCCTCCCTCCGAAGCTCATTCGAGCTCTCTTCCTCTGTTGGCCGCACCGTGGAGTTTTGCCACTTTCTCATCGACGGCAAGAAACGGCCTTAGCCGGCGCCCCTCTGCTCCATTCCCTGCCATTTTTGGCTCCCCGAGATCACCTCTGCAAGACCTAACCCTCCCTCCTTATCTTTCTTATCCACCTCTTGCCGTGCCCGCTCGGCGCTCGAGGTGAGAGAACCATCCACGCCCTCCCCTCTACTTCTCTGGCTCGCTCCCCCGCCAGCGCGAGGGAGGAGACGACGCTCGCGCCGTCGATCTGGAGATCGACGGCTGCGTTTGAACCGCGCTCGGTCGTTGACCCTATTTCAGCCGCCCAGGCGCTTCGCGCCTAGTTGGGCCGGCCCAGCCCCATCTCCCGCGCAGATCCGCGCTGCTCCGGGCCAATCTGACCCAGATCAGGCCCGCCCCCTTCTTTTTTCTTTTAATGTTTCTCTGTTTAAAATTCCAGAGAAATATTAGACTAGATTTTATTCATTTGTGGTAAATCTGTGTATGCTAAATTAGTGAGGTTAATTTTGTAGCATAGCTACACGTTTTCTTAATCATGTGGCATTGGATTTTATCCAAAATATATTCTCAGTTGTGCGCTATAATAGATCTAGTAAAAAACATCTTTTTCACCAATTTATTATTAACTTGAGATTTATAAATCCAAATCATGCAAACAAGGACTCTCTGGAAAGCCTATCAAAATTCCTACCTAGATTTATAAGTCAGGCATGCAGGAAATTATTCAAACAAAAGATCTGTTAAGTTTAAGAATGACACCAGTAGGTATTTGGTGATTTTTTATTCATTAATTAAATTACTTTGTGGGGTAAATCTAATTGGATGTGGTAGATATAAGTGGTAGGTGTTATATACTATAAGGGTAGATTTTTCCAATATATATTTTATGCTTGATAAATCAATTCCTTAAAACAGGAGAGTATTGGTTTTGGTTCTCTGAAAATAATGTTTGTCTAGTTTTGGTTGTTTGACCTACCTCTGTCTAGGCAAATTTGTTTGGTGTATTTTTGTGGAGTAGCCAGAAGTTTTATCTAACAAACCACACTGGTTTGGCACCAAAATAATTTGTATTTTTCTCTATATATGAATAATGGTCAAAAGTTTACTTTATTTAAAATAGGGATAACTTGAGCTAGGATTATCCAAATTAGGTGAATAAAACAGAAACTACAACCTTTTTGGTTTTGACATCACTAACTCTTAGCTGATTTTTAGTTTCTGTTTGGAAGTGGATTTTTATGCACAACCAATTTTCAGAGTTTCCTTTAGTACCCAGGAGTACTGTTGTAGAAGGGTTTCTCTTTTTGGACAGTACGTTATGCATTTTTCATTGAAACATCACCATAATGACTAGTTAAATGTAATACTTGTATTTCTTGTTTTTAGATAAAAGCAAGCTTGAGTCTAAATCTTGTCAACCTTGTAATCCAGGAACGAAACTAAACCCTTAAATTTGCCTCTTAAAACATTAATAGTTTTGTGATGTTCTTTGTGTGGTTTTAGCATACTCCATTTCATGCCATAGTTTAGCACTATATGATTGGTGTTTTTTTTTGTAATTGTGTTGATGACTAAGTGAATGCCTCCTATGGATGATTATATTTTATGATACTGGTTGTCTGTTTCTTTACTTTAGATTGTTGTCAACTCGCATTTTAGGATTCACACTAGTCTCATTTATTTTCATGTTACGGTACATCCGCAAGCATAGGAGGAGCTGAACGTGGTAGCTGATCACACCTACGAAGAAGAGCAAGACCAGGGACAATACTTTGAACAAGGCAAGCCCACCTCACCACTATAATGAATCCTACTATTTTATCAAGCATTGTTTTGTATTCAAAATAAAATGATGCATGTTCACTTCTTTTGTGGCACCCTGTCACCCCAAAACTATTTTACCAAATATTGTTTGGCCAAAGTTATCTACTAGAATACTATAGGTGTTACAAAATAAAGTTTTCACTTCATGAGCCTTGTTGTTGAAGGATCCATCAAGAAGATTAAGTTATCTAGTAGTATATTCTTATTCCTTTACCTCAAAACTATAGGATGGGAACCTATTTGATAAAATTGTTTTACGGAGGAAAAGGTGAGTTGCTGGGAGCAATCAGCGAGAAAGAAATGCTTTATGAAAACCCGAGATGCTCAGAGCATTCGGAGATGTTGCGAAAACCCGAGCTGCTGGGAGCAGTCGGAGATGGAGGTTTAATTTCGAAGTCCCTGCTGCCGCCCGAACAATTAACCCGTGCAACCACACTACCTGACCTGGGTAGGACTTAGCCGGAACTTTGTCTGTTTTAGTATTGGGGCTGTCACACTTTCTATGAGTGCGGGGCCCTCGAAGCCGGGTTGTCGTCCGGAAGAGACAATACACTGCTGAGGACCAGCAGCTGGACGATTACGGCGGGTCTCCTGCCGTCGCGGTGTGGCGTCCCGAGGAAAGACAATGGGTCTAGTGGAGCACACGGTGCCGGGGAGAACAAACCTACCGGGAGGCCCCGATACTAGGGTGGACATAAAGGAAAGCTTTGATCGTGTTAACCGGACACCCGCATGCTGTCGTATGACGGGCCGTGGCAGACACGGCGGAATGACCGATAGGTGTGGGTAAAGTGTGCAACCTCTGCAGAGTATAAATCTATTCGAATAGCCGCGTCCGCGGTCACAGACGGTTGGAAAGGCCACTGTAGCGCCCCATCTTTTAAATAAAGATGGAACATCTGTGTTATGTGCTAGTCCCTGGATCACTGCCAGCACCACAGTACAAAATATATAGTATCATTGCATAAGTATCAAAATACTACATCGAGATCCAAAAATAGCCAAGTATAGCTTTATTAAAAAGTGCATAGTCTTGAAGACTAGCTAAAATATTCAGAGTTCACAACGAAAATAAAAGCAATGGGCCTCCTCTTCTAGCATACGCCACAAGCAGACATGTTGGGTGTAGAATCGAGTCCAAACTTACTCCTCATCAGAATTACCTGCACATTTGAATATGCAGCCCCCGTAGGAGGTCAATACAATGAAGTATTGGCAAGTGACTATGGTGGATAAATTATGACAAGTCTAATTTTATATGCATATTTGGCTCGATGGAGTTTGTAGGCTATTTTGCAGAAAGCCAGTTTTCTCCTATCTTTTTAAAAACTTTTGTATCTCCAAGACTCGGCACCAAGGGATGAAGCCCAAGTGCACCAATAATTATTTCCTTAGTCAAATTTTACTTTACGAAAACCATGTTGAGATTCTTCCGTCCATCCTTGTCCAGTTGCTCGAAGTAGTCCATCACCGGGGACACGGCTGAGTACTCAGTTTGTCGACTCTGCAGAGGTTGTGCACTTTCACCTTAAGACTCAATTAACCCAAACATCCTATACACGCGGAGTGTATTAAGGAAAGGAGAGAATTGAGACAAGAACTTTCAGAAGAAGAATACAACCATACTAGCAAGACCCGTTCCACCTATCAACTCTACATCTGCTTGTCAAGCTGACAGGTTGCACTCTCACAACTTAGTAGTTCTAGACAGAGCCCATTGTCATAAGGCTGCACGGGAAGCTTCTAAACTTGGAGGGACTTAGAAATCTCTTTGTTCCTGGGTGGCCGTCTACAAGTGTGCTTCTGGGTGACAACCACCATACTCATGGCCCTAAGTAGAATAGAAATTCATCCTAGGCAAAGACAACCACAAGCATGGTCCCAAAAGCCACTCAACATAAACCAAACAACCAAAACCACCCAGAAGTGCATTCAAGATTTTAACACTTAGCAATAATTCTATAACATGATAAGTAAATTCCTTTATAGCATAGCTAAGCATCTAACAAAACTGTTGGTGGCTGCATGGGGAGGGATGGCTACACACTACTAGGATATTTTCAAAGTGTAAACTAACTTGGCATTATAAAATAGTTCCAATTTCCCTATCATGCATACTACTCAAAATCTACTAATAATGCATATAGAAAACATAGGATAGATTATGAATGTCACTTGCCTTGGTAACAAGAGGAACCAGCACAGCAAGAATAACAATCACAAGGACCTTCCTCCTCTTCACAATCTAGAGACAAACAATAACACTAAATAAACACACAAGCATAACACTTAAAAATATCAAGACAAAAATATGTATGCATGCTTAATATGCAATGAACTTAATAAGACCATATAATTACCATTTTAATTTCTCTGTTATTAATGCATAAAAATGCAATGATCCATATTTTAATATTTTATTTAATCATTTAAATATTGAGCATATTAGTAGTTATTAGTTCTAGAACCAATTTCTGTATGTAGGAGAAGTTTCAAATAAAACTCATGTTACACTCTCTGGACAGAGGGCATTAATAAATCTCCAAAACAATTGGATTTATTTGGAAAGAGATTTTATTAATTAAGTTACAGATTTAATATTCGAAAGCTAAACAATTAAATTCCGCAATTTAATATACACTAAAAGGATAAACTAATGAAAGCATATTAAACTACACGAGCAGAGCTTCACGTGGATATAAAATTCATCAAATTTGGATGAACAGAACAAAAGTTATGAATTTTGTAATTTGTGTTGTTTTCTGTTTTTAAAACAATTTCTCTGCGAAAATAGAAAATAAAAATGCCACGCGGCGCTCGCTGATTGGCCGATACCGGTTCGGCGCGGATTGCGAACGCGAACCGTCCGATCTGTTTTAAAACTAACGCTCCAGATCCACCCGATCTAGATCCATTTGATCTAGATCCGACGGCCGAAATCAAAAGGGGGCGAACGGGCGGCGCGGTTCGCCGGCGAACTCGTGCCCGCGGCGGCGCCATGGCTGGCGTCGCTCGTCTTCGCGTTCTACGGCTAAGGAGAGAGGGAAACTCATACCACTCGAAGCGGATCGTCGTGGCGAACTTGATGGCGAGGTAGGCGCGGTCGAGGTTGCCTTCTCCTCCCCTGCGTGCTCGTCGGAGATGCGCGAAGGACGGCGGTGTCGGGTCGTCGAAGGATCAGTCACCCTGGTGCACAAGAGGACGCCGGAGCAAGTCCGTTAGATGCGTAACGAGACGGGGAGTCGCAGAGGGGGTGTGGGGGTGGAGCTCGGGTTGTAGACTCACCGGAACGATGCGAAACACGGCGGCGGCGGTGTCGGAGATGAACTCTCGTTTTCCGCGATTTAGGCGAGTATCGGTTAGGGTTTTTGGGCGCGGGAGACGGCGGCGGAGAGGGGCTTTATATGGGGGAGGAGGGGAGTGATTTACTCGCGATTTAACAACGGATTTTGATCCGATTCGATATAGGGTTCGGTAGTGTTCGTGTTCTTCACGACGATGGAGATGACATGTGGGCCCCGTCTGGCAGTGAGAGAGGGAGTGAGATGGGCTGGTTGCTGGGCCGTTAGCTCGTGCGCGCGCGGCGGATAGAAGAGGGGGGTCGGCCCAACTAGCCCGACACATTTTTTTCTTCTGTTTAAAACCTTTTTCAAACAATTTGATTTTTAAAACTTATCAAAACATTTCAGAAAAATTCATAAAAATATGTTTTGAAAAGCTAATTTAATTTATAACTTTTTGATATCATTTTGCGAAATAAATAAAATAATAAAATACACATTTTTATAAGGAGCTCAAATAGACCTCTTTATTGACCACAACTTTATTTAAACTTATAATTAAAATTCAATTTACTCTTTATGTGATTTCAATGCCATGCTTATATGATGCATGATGCATGAATGCAAAGTTTTAAATTTTTGAGAAATTTGGGATGTTACAGACTAACCCCCTTAAAAAGAAGCTCACCCTCGAGCTTCGGAAAGGTCAGCAAATAGGTGTGGGTGGTCTTCTCGAAGGTCATCCTCTCGTTCCCAGGTGGCTTCGTCCTCGGTGTGATGATTCCACTGGACCTTGCAAAACTTGATGGTTTTGGTACGGGTGACTCTTTCTGCTGTCTGTAATATCTTGATGGGCTTCTCTTCGTATGTCAGGTCACTCTCCAATTGTACCTCCTCGAGGGGTACTGTATCCTTTAAGGGAACTCCCATCATCTCGGGATGACATTTCTTCAACTGACTGACATGGAACACATTATGAACAGCAGACAGCACTTCAGGTAATTCTAACTCATATGCCACTTCACCTTTGCGAGAAAGAATTTTGAATGGTCCAATGAATCGAGGTGCTAACTTTCCTTTGATTCCAAACCTTTTCACACCCCGAAGTGGTGACACCCTTAAATAGGTTCTATCTCCCACTTCATAGGTGACTTCTCTACGCTTGGAATCTGCGTAGCTTTTCTGGCGTGACTGTGCTATTTTCAATCTGTCCTTAATCAGCCTGACTTTCTCTTCAGCATCCTGTATTATATCAGGCCCAAAGAAACTCCGTTCTCCTACACCACTCCACAACAGTGGGGTTGTGCATTTCTATCCATATAAGGCTTCAAACGGTGCCATCTCAATGCTGACTTGGTAACTATTGTTGTAGGAGAACTCAGTGTATGGCAAATTATTATCCCAACTAGATCCATAGTCGAGCGCACAAGCTCTTAACATATCTTCTAAAATCTGATTCACTCTTTCAGTCTGACCATCTGTTTGCGGGTGGAAAGCCGTACTGAATTCCAATCTGGTTCCCAAAGATTCGTGCAACTGCTTCCAGAAATGAGAAGTGAACTGGGTCCCCCTATCAGACACGATACTCTTAGGAACGCCGTGAAGGCACACAATTCTCTTCATGTAAATATCAGCCAGCTTTGCACTAGTATAAGTGGTCTTCACGGGTATGAAGTGAGCTATTTTGGTTAGACGACAAACGATAACCCAAATAGAATCATAACCCGATCTGGTCCTTGGTAATCCAGTGATGAAGTCCATCCCAATGGAATCCCACTTCCAATCCGGTACTCTCAAGGGTTGTAAGAGTCCTGCTGGTTTCTGATGTTCTGCCTTTACTCGACTACATACATCACACTTAGCGATGTATTCTGCTATTTCTCTCTTCAAATTATTCCACCAAAATCTCTCTTTTACATCCATATACATCTTCGTATTTCCCGGATGAATGGAATAAGGTGTTTCATGAGCTTCTTGCAGAATTAACTTCCTAATATCAGGGTCATTGGCCACACATACACGTTTTTCAAACCACAAAATCCCCTGCTCATCCTCATGAAATCCTTTAGCTTTTCCAGCTCTTAAATTGACTTTGATCTCTTCTATTTCCTTGTCTCCTTTCTGAGCTTCACGTATCTTGTCCATCAAAGTGGGTTGTACAGCTAATGAGGTTACAAACCCTTCAGGTACTACTTCCAATCTGAGGTCCTTGAATGCCTTGCATAAATCCTCGGGTAATTCTCCTGCTGTAAGGCCATTCACATACACCTTACGACTCAGAGCATCTGCTACCACATTAGCTTTTCCCGGATGGTATTGAAGACTTAAATCATAATCTTTAATAAATTCCAACCATCTTCTTTGTCTCATATTCAATTCCTTCTGTGTAAATATGTATTTCGAACTTTTATGGTCCGTGAATACCTCACATCTTTTTCCCATTAGGTAGGGTCTCCAAGTTTTCAGGGCATGCACAGATGCTAACTCGAGATCATGAGTTGGATAATTTGCTTCATGTTTCTTGAGTTGTCTGGAGGCATAAGATGCCACTCTGCCTTCCTGCATCAACACACTTCCCAAGCCTTGGCGTGAGGCATCACAGTATACTTGGAATTCCTTCTCCAAATCAGGTAAACATAGAACTGGGGCTAAAACCAGACGTTTCTTCAACTCCTGAAAACTGGCTTCGCATGCCTCTGTCCACTCAAATTTCTTCTCCTTCTTTAATAATTACGTCAAGGCCTTGGCAATCTTGGAGAAGTTTTCAATGAATCGTCGGTAGTATCCTGCTAGGCCCAGAAAACTTCGTAATTCACCAACATTCTTCGGCGGTTCCCAATTAGTTACAGCTGAAACCTTTTCAGGATCCACAAATATACCTTCCTTGGACACCACATGGCCTAAAAATCCGACTTGTTCTAACCAAAACTCACACTTGCTGTACTTGGCATACAAATTATGTTCACGTAGTCTCTGCAATACCAGACGCAAGTGCTCTTCATGTTCTTTGTGACTCTTGGAGTAGATTAGAATATCATCTATGAATACTACCACAAACTTATCCAGAAAATCCATGAACACTTTATTCATCATATTCATGAAATAGGCTGGTGCATTGGTTAATCCAAAAGGCATTACTGTGTACTCATAAGAGCCATATCTCGTAACAAATGCAGTTTTGGGTATATCCATTTCTCTAACTTTCATTTGGAGGTACCCCGATCGAAGATCGATCTTTGAGAAAACACAAGCACCTTCCAGTTGATCAAATAGTTCATTTATCTTGGGTAACGGGTACTTGTTTTTGATAGTTTGCTCGTTTATATCTCTGTAATCCGTGACTAGCCTCTGGGTTTGATCCTTCTTTTTAACAAATAAGACTGGTGCTCCCCATGGCGATGAACTTGGACGAATGAATCCTTTCTGGATATGTTCCTCTAATTGCTTCTTGAGCTCTTTCAATTCATCGACGGCCATAGGATAAGGTCTTGTAGCTATTGGCCCTGTCCCCGGCTTCAATTCGATGAGAAACTCTACATCTCTATCGGGTGGCACCGGTAGTTCCTCCGGGAAAACATCTGGGTATTCCTTGACGATAAGCACATCACCAAGGCTAACCCCCTTAAGAGAATTTAGCCTAACCTTCTTAAGTTCGAAAGTTGATCGAAACTTAATCTTCCTTTTCTCTGGGGTGGTGAGGGTGATTGCTCTATTTGCACAATCTATGATTCCTTCAAAACGAGTCATCCAATCCATTCCGATGATAACATCCAATCCTTGGGTTTCTAGGATGACTAAGTCTGTTGGGAAGGGGTGTTTTCCGATTTGCAAGTCTAACTGCCTACACCCGGAATTTACTATCATCTCTCCTCCAGGTGAACTTACCCTAATAGGTTTTCCTAGACTTTCCTCAGCTAACCCATGTTTGTTAACAAAAGCTCTTGATATGAATGAATGAGATGCTCCAGTATCAAATAAAACTAATGCTGGAAAGGAGTTGAGCAAGAACGTACCAATCACAGCATCAGGTTCATCATGAACTTCTTCCACATTGATGTGGTTCACTTGTCCCTTCTGGAAAGGATTGGGCTTGGAATTTTCATCAGCTTTCTTCTCTGGGCATTCAGTTGTGTAATGTCCTGTCTTCTTGCACTTGAAGCAGGTCACATTAGACAAGTCTTTCTTCCCTTCATAGTTAGGACGGTGATTACCATTCCCATGATTATGGCCATGATGATGGTTTCCCCTGGATCCACCATTATTTCCATTGTATCCTCCATTGCTTCCTTTGTTTCCTCCATTGTGGTTATGACCATGATGTTTTTGGCCACTACCAGTGTTGGAGTGATTCCAGGGTTTATGGCTACTGACTTCAGAGGTGTGTTTCTTATATGTCCCTTCAGAATGAACCTTACTTGCACTGAACTTCCTCTTCCTATTCTCTTCCTTTCTTATGTTGTTGTCCAAGGTGATAGCTTGATCCAGCAGAGCTTGATAGTTTGGAGTATATGCCACAGACAAAGGTATCTTCAGTTCTCCCTTAAGTCCATTGAGGAACTTTTCCTTCCTCTTTGCATCAGTATCAATGTCCTCTGGTGCATACCTTGATAGCATACAGAAGTCATCCATATACTCCTTCAGAGTTCTACCTCCTTGCCTCAAACTGCGAAATTCGTCTTTCTTCAGGTTCATCATACCTGAGGAGATGTGAGCATTCCGGAAGCCTTCCTTGAACGCATCCCAAGTCATGCCATCCAAAGGATGAGTCACTTGATAATTCTCCCACCACAATGCTGCGGGTCCTTCCAACCGGTGTGCAGTGAACCTCACTTTTTCTGCCTTAGAACATTCACAAGTTACTAAGTCCTTGTTGACTGAACGGAGCCAATCATCCGCCACTATTGGTTCAGTAGCAGAGGAGAACTTATTAGGCCTAAGCCTTAGGAATCTAGCAAGTCTGTCCACTGGGGTGGTGGTGGAGGTGGCGGGTTGTTGTTGTTGTGGTTGTTGTTGTTGTTGTTGTTGGTTGCTGCAATGAACTGAGTCATCATATTCATTAACTAAGCTTGAGCGGCCATCAGTTGTTGCATGACGTCGTCGTTGTTGTTGGTATCACGACGAGGAGGCATCTGTAGGGTTTTTCAGCATAGATGAGTGAAAGATAGACATAACTAAGAGAAGAAAAATCCTACCCATGCACAAAGCAACCAAGTCAACACAATCAACATTTCATAAGACAACTTGAAAAGATAAACTCCACTTAGCAAAACGAAACCAATTATTCTAAGTTGATTTAATAAAACAACAGAGTCAGCAAACCAAACATTCTATCATTGTCACACCACAAGTTGGAGATCAATGTTTTAAAAAGAACGACGAACTAAACGAGGGGGAATATGGTGGTCCAACTACTAAGTCTAAACTTCGTCCATGACGTCTCCTTCATCTTCTTCGATTTCCTCGATGGTGATGCCTTCCTTTGTAAGGATCTCCTTGTAGTCATTCACCTCCTTCTCCAAGGCCTCATTCTTCTCCTGTAACATTGTCGTCTCACGGTGCAGAGTCTCGATTGCTTCCTTCTCCAGGACTTCAATCTTCTCTTGTAGCATTCTCTTCTCACGGCGTAGAGTCTCGATCAAATCTCGATCAGCTTCGAACTCGACGTCGTTGCTCAGAATTTCATCCTTCAAGGTCTTGATCTCCTTGTTCTTGTCTCTAATTCTCTTTTCTTGATTTTGGAACTTCTTCTCTTGAGCTCGGAACTTCTCCTCTTGAGCGTTGGCCACCTCTTCTTGGGCTTCAATCTTCTTTTGAGTCTCCTTGACTTGTGCCATTATTTCATCATTCTTCAACAGCTCATTACGTCTATCCTCTTCTAGTTGCCAGAGGTGAAGTTCTAAGTCTTGGAGATGTGGGTACAAAGGTTCTGGTTTGTTTTTGTCTTCCTCGCTAACACAGTAAGGAATCCCATGTTCGTCACGTTGGCCAAGGTGAGCAAAGTAGTGGTCTTTTAACCCCTCTTGGTATTGCAAGCAAAGACGTCCTATTAGCTCCTGCGTGACGAGATTCAGCCCTTTCTCCAAGGAGTCACTAATCGACTTGTACTGGATGGCTTCGGTCTTGGGTTCAGTCTGGCGCCCTTGTTGGTAAAGACGAATTCCCCATAAGTCTTATTTGTTGAAGTGCTTCAGCTGGCTAGCCTTGATGATGGGTATTGGAAGTGCCAACAGTTCTACTAACTCTAGAAGATATCTTCCAAAGCGCATGTCCTTGAAGTCCTCCGCGGTTTGATACATGAAGAACGACATCCTTAAGTGATAAAGGTAGAGTTTATTAAAACTAGACAAGGTAAGATATACTAATCGTGGTGTACTTAAGTACTTAGAGAAAAAGAAGTTCTTTTCTAACAGGTGATCAACACTATTATCAACTCTTTTGTAAGTCGGATATTCACTATAGTGAGAGAGACAGACACCCGGCCAGCCACTTATAATTGTGGAACAGGTCTCATGTACGCGGACATGTAAGGTTAGTCCCGGGCCGCTTCATCCCACTATGCCGTTAGGATCCAACATACTTCAAAGATGGTAATATTATGATCAAAAATAGGCTTAACAAATCCTAAGGGCTCGAACCTACAGGCAACACTTTGCTCTGATACCATTTTGTAGCGCCCCATCTTTTAAATAAAGATGGAACATCTGTGTTATGTGCTAGTCCCTGGATCACTGCCAGCACCACAGTACAAAATATATAGTATCATTGCATAAGTATCAAAATACTACATCGAGATCCAAAAATAGCCAAGTATAGCTTTATTACAAAGTGCATAGTCTTGAAGACTAGCTAAAATATTCAGAGTTCACAACGAAAATAAAAGCAATGGGCCTCCTCTTCTAGCATACGCCACAAGCAGACATGTTGTGTGTAGAATCAGGTCCAAACTTACTCCTCATCAGAATTACCTGCACATTTGAATATGCAGCCCCCGTAGGAGGTCAATACAATGAAGTATTGGCAAGTGACTATGGTGGATAAATTATGACAAGTCTAATTCTATATGCATATTTGGCTCGATGGAGTTTGTAGGCTATTTTGCAGAAAGCCAGTTTTCTCCTATCTTTTGTAAAACACTTTTGTATCTCCAAGACTCGGCACCAAGGGATGAAGCCCAAGTGCACCAATAATTATTTCCTTAGTCAAATTTTACTTTACGAAAACCATGTTGAGATTCTTCCGTCCATCCTTGTCCAGTTGCTCGAAGTAGTCCATCACCGGGGACACGGCTGAGTACTCAGTTTGTCGACTCTGCAGAGGTTGTGCACTTTCACCTTAAGACTCAATTAACCCAAACATCCTATACACGCGGAGTGTATTAAGGAAAGGAGAGAATTGAGACAAGAACTTTCAGAAGAAGAATACAACCATACTAGCAAGACCCGTTCCACCTATCAACTCTACATCTGCTTGTCAAGCTGACAGGTTGCACTCTCACAACTTAGTAGTTCTAGACAGAGCCCATTGTCATAAGGCTGCACGGGAAGCTTCTAAACTTGGAGGGACTTAGAAATCTCTTTGTTCCTGGGTGGCCGTCTACAAGTGTGCTTCTGGGTGACAACCACCATACTCATGGCCCTAAGTAGAATAGAAATTCATCCTAGGCAAAGACAACCACAAGCATGGTCCCAAAAGCCACTCAACATAAACCAAACAACCAAAACCACCCAGAAGTGCATTCAAGATTTTAACACTTAGCAATAATTCTATAACATGATAAGTAAATTCCTTTATAGCATAGCTAAGCATCTAACAAAACTGTTGGTGGCTGTATGGGGAGGGATGGCTACACACTACTAGGATATTTTCAAAGTGTAAACTAACTTGGCATTATAAAATAGTTCCAATTTCCCTATCATGCATACTACTCAAAATCTACTAATAATGCATATAGAAAACATAGGATAGATTATGAATGTCACTTGCCTTGGTAACAAGAGGAACCAGCACAGCAAGAATAACAATCACAAGGACCTTCCTCCTCTTCACAATCTAGAGACAAACAATAACACTAAATAAACACACAAGCATAACACTTAAAAATATCAAGACAAAAATATGTATGCATGCTTAATATGCAATGAACTTAATAAGACCATATAATTACCATTTTAATTTCTCTGTTATTAATGCATAAAAATGCAATGATCAATATTTTAATATTTTATTTAATCATTTAAATATTGAGCATATTAGTAGTTTTTAGTTCTAAAACCAATTTCTTTAAGTCTATTAGGAGAAGTTTCAAATAAAACTCATGTTACACTCTCTGGACAGAGGGCATTAATAAATCTCCAAAACAATTGGATTTATTTGGAAAGAGATTTTATTAATTAAGTTACAGATTTAATATCCGAAAGCTAAACAATTAAATTCCGCAATTTAATATACACTAAAAGGGTAAACAAATGAAACCATATTAAACTGCACGAGCAGAGCTTCACGTGGATATAAAATTCATCAAATTTGGATGAACATAACAAAAGTTATGAATTTTGTAAGTTTGTGTTGTTTTCTGTTTTTAAAACAATTTCTCTGCGAAAATAGAAAAAAAAAATGCCACGCGGCGCTCGCTGATTCGCCGATGCCGGTTCGGCGCGGATCGCGAACGCGAACCGTCCGATCTGTTTTAAAACTAACGCTCCAGATCCACCCGATCTAGATCCATTGGATCTAGATCCGACGGCCGAAATCAAAATGGGGCGAACGGGCGGCGCGGTTCGCCGGCGAACTCGTGCCCGCGGCGGCGCCATGGCCGGCGTCGCTCGTCTTCGCGTTCTACGGCTAAGGAGAGAGGTAAACTCATACCACTCAAAGCGGATCGTCGTGGCGAACTTGATGGCGAGGTAGGCGCGGTCGAGGTTGCCTTCTCCTCCCCTGCGTGCTCGTCGGAGATGCGCGGCGGACGGCGGCGTCGGGTCGTCGAAGGATCAGTCACCCTGGTGTACAAGAGGACGCCGGAGCAAGTCCGTTAGATGCGTACGGAGACGGGGAGTCGCAGAGGGGGTGTGGGGGTGGAGCTCGGGTGCTAGACTCACCGGAACGATGCGAAACGCGGCGGCGGCGGTGTCGGAGATGAACTCTCGTTTTCCGCGATTTAGGCGAGTATCGGTTAGGGTTTTTGGGCGCGGGAGACGGCGGCGGAGAGGGGCTTTATATGGGGGAGGAGGGGAGCGATTTACTCGCGATTTAACAACGGATTTTGATCCGATTCGATATAGGGTTCGGTAGTGTTCGTGTTCTTCACGACGATGGAGATGACATGTGGGCCCCGTCTGGCAGTGAGAGAGGGAGTGAGGTGGGCTGGTTGCTGGGCCGTTAGCTCGTGCGCGCGCGGCGGATAGCAGAGGGGGTCGGCCCAACTAGCCCGACACATTTTTTTCTTCTGTTTAAAACCTTTTTCAAACAATTTGATTTTTAAAACTTATCAAAACATTTCAGAAAAATTCATAAAAATATGTTTTGAATAGCTAATTTAATTTATAACCTTTTGATATCATTTTGCTAAATAAATAAAATAATAAAATACACATTTTTATAAGGAGCTCAAATAGACCTCTTTATTGACCACAACTTTATTTAAACTTATAATTAAAATTCAATTTACTCTTTATGTGATTTCAATGCCATGCTTATATGATGCATGAATGCAAAGTTTTAAATT
This sequence comes from Poa annua, assembly GCA_026929855.1. Classification (NCBI taxonomy): domain Eukaryota; kingdom Viridiplantae; phylum Streptophyta; class Magnoliopsida; order Poales; family Poaceae; genus Poa; species Poa annua. The sequence goes on from CM049426.1 coordinate 161,392,323, forward strand.
TTTGAGAAATTTGGGATGTTACAGCCACACTGGGCGCCTTGGAGAAAGAAGTTGTTTTCAAGAGAAGTTTTTGCGGTTTAACAAGGAGGTACCTGGGGGTACGAAATTTGGGTGAGGATGGTTGATCTCGGGGAGACAACCAGTCCGATCTCAAGTCAGAAAAGGGGTATCCCTATCCTAGTGTTTTGACAAACTTTTGCAAAAGAAGTTTCTGTACTTAGATATGTCCTTGCTATATCTAAGAGAAGAGAATTCTATCTCTACATGTTTTCTTCAACAAAGATATAGAGATGTCGTATTCTGTATGTCTAAAGTCATGGTGTTCGAAAATAAGCCCTATAGTTGTAAATAGGAGCTATCCTAGTTTTCGAAAATGCTTTACTTGCATCTCCATGAAAAACTGAAAACCTAGAGGCGGTCTTGCGAGTACGTAATTGTACTCATTTGGCTTTGTCCCTGGATATTCAAATGTCCAGATTACAATGATGAGGCTTATGTCGAGGAGGAGGTGTATGACGACGACTTCGCCACTTAGTTGTCACCGGTCAATTGCACTTTTGGGATCAGCGTTCGGAGATGTCAAGGGCCGACGCTAGCCACGAGCTTCCGCTATCTTACTTTAATTCAGTCCTGCGTGACGAGATTTGCAGACTTGGCCATATGACCATTCGTGTGTTGTAAGACTATTTATTCGTACGACTTGAATGATGTAACTCTGATACCATTGATGGTTATGTGATTGGGATGCACTGATCATTGGGATCATGATCTTTTACATAACGTGGACATCTCGGACTTGTTTCGAGGGTTCCTTACAGACTTGGTATCAGAGCCATCGTTGACCTTAGGAGACTTTAGCTAGGTTGGGCGTCGACGTCACGCAAAAAAAAAATCCTAAAACTTTAGGAGAGATACTTAAAATGTGCAGAATATGCTGCTATCCCCTCCCCTCTGTTATTAACTACTGATTAATACTATACTTGCATTAAAACTTATGTTTTTACTTGTTTAAAATTTTGCACACCGTTCACTTATTCAACCTTCATTTAAAATTTTGTGTAGATGAACGGTGAGTTCTCGTCATCGATCCAGTTGGGGGCTGTGCCCGACTCGGGTGTTTCACGTCCCTTTCATGCGGATTTGCTCCATTTGACCCGGCACTTGGGACGCCCGCTACCTGAGCTGCTGATAGGGCATGCTTACCGATGGTTGGTGATGACATGTCCTGGACCGTGTGAAAGTGCATTCTATGCACTCCCAGATTTTGGTGACTAATGACAACACGAAAGGTATTCTAATGTTTGTGATGAAGCTTGCCGGTTCTTTTACAGGTCGTTTGATAAAGAGGAACACTTACTTGGCCTAAGTTTCATTTCTACTTCACTTGGTCTTTCTTCAGGATTTCAGTCACGAGATTTCCGGGGTTCGGAGATTTCCGGTCCCCAGACCGGAGATCTCCGAGCTAATCAAGTTTTTCGCTAAGTCTCAGATCAGAATGCGTACTGACTCCAACTCAGGCTGAGCCGGAAATGCTCCCAGAGATTTCCGGCGCTCGGAGATTTCCGAGCCCGAGTCCGGAGATCTCCAAGTGATAAGGGAAATTCAACCAAGTCCAGAATTCAATTGCGTACTAACTCCAGCTCAAGCTGAGCCGGAAATGCTCCTGGAGATTTCCGGGGCTCGGAGATTTCCGAGCCCCAATCCGGAGATCTCCGAGCGCCAGAGGAAATTCAACCAAGTCAAGAAGCTAAATCAGTACTGATCCAGAGCCAATTTCTACCGGAATTTCTACCGGAAATTTCCGGAGTCCGGAGATCTCCGGTCCTCAACCCGGAGATTTCCGGGCTGGCTGCTGTACAACGGGCAGATTTTGGGAGGGGTATAAATACCCCTCCACCTACCTCCAGCAGACTAAGCTTCCATATTTTCTCTCTCCTCCATTGGTGCTGAAGCTCGTTTCTTCCGGATCTCGAAATCTAGCCACTCAAATCCTTTGATACTTGGGGATCTAAGGAAGAAGCCACCGATCTACAACTCCACCGAAGCGATTTGATTTCCCCCCTCTATTTCTTGAGGGGCAACGAATCTAGGTTTCCTTTGTGGATAGCTAGGTTCATCTTTGTGTGTTCTTGATCCTTTGTGGATTCCTTTGTGGATTTGACCTGTTGTGGTCGTTGTGGGAGCCCCCAATTCAGTTGTGGGTGTGTGCCTCACGTGTTTGTACGGGATCTCTCCGCCCTTAAAGGAGTCCTTAGTGGAAGAGTGGATTCGCACCTTTGTGGTCGAATTCACAGGAGAATAGGGTGAGGCCTTTGTGGCGTCGAGCAAACCTTTGTGGTAGCTCACACCCCTCCAACGAGACGTACACCTTTGTGGTGGAACTCGGGATAAAATCGGTGTCTTCGAGATCCTATGGTTGTCTTGCTCCACTCTCCTTTACTGCATTCCGTTCTTGTTTAGTTTCCTTGTTGTCTTACACTTGTATCATCTAGTTGCACATTTAGACAACTTACTTTCCGCTAGCCTAAAAACTGAAAAACACATAAAAATTGGTCACCACCTATTCACCCCCCCCCCCCTCTAGGTGGTCAACTGCCGTTCAATTGGTATCAGAGCCTGGTTGTCTCTTAAAAGATTCACCGCTTGAGACCAACCTTGGACAATGCAAGTTGACCCGAAGGAGGGTTCCGAAGCGGACGCCGCGACTTTGGCGGCAATGCAAGAGAAAGGTGCCACTATGGCCGATATCAACTCTTTGGAAACAAAGTTGACATCATCCATACAAACCGAGTTTAAGAAGTTTCATGATATGCTTGAGTCTCTCAAGAGATCTAAGGAAACCTCTCTTGCTTTGCCCTCAAAGTCTCCGGTGCTTCCGGGCATTATTCAAGAGGTGGACCCCGAATTCTTGAAGGGAAAGCAATTTCCTTTGGATGAGAAGGGTGATGCTACTAGTTCCTCAAACCATCAAAACACTTCATATTCCCAAGATGAAGTTCCTAAAGGATACAACGCCACCCCTCCCCCATCCCAATACCATACCCCCGATCCCATTATTCCTCATCTGCAAGTTTCTCATAGGGGTGATCCCCCATTGCTTAAAGATTATACTTTCTCTCAATGGCAATATGTGATGAAGTCTCATGTATGCAGCTCCTTAATCGAGTTGTGGCGCATCATTCAAGTTGGATACAAGCCACATGATCCGACCAACTTAACAAGAAGAGAAGTGGTGGAGGCTCAACTTGATGCCACCGCTCTCTACATGATCCAAAAGGCGGTTGGGAACAAGGACATGTCTCTCATCCAACACCTCACCACCGCCAAGGATACATGGGATGCTCTATCCGAGTTGTTCGTTGGAAATGATAGCATGAGGAGAAACCGCTATGACTCCTTGAGCAATGAAGCCGAAGGCTTCTTCAAGCTTGATGGTGAAGATCATGAGATGATGTATAGAAGATTGGTGACAATAGCCACAAGCTTTCGGGAAGTTGGTGCCTCTCATATTGATGATGCTTGGATCAAGAGGAAGTATGTTAGTTCTATGATGGCATGTGAGCCAACCGATGTCAAGAGTCTTCTAGGAAGACACAACTACCATCTCATGATGTCTAATGAGGTTATGCAAGAGATGGCCGCTTATAAGGTAGCCACTAAGAATGCTCAAGACGCAAGGGCAAGGGCTCTTGGAATGCAAAGAGGCACAACCAACCTTGCCTTGAAGGCTACCGTTGAGGAAGACAACGATGATGATGATCTTGGAAGCTTTGCCGCCATGTCCGAGGAAGCACTCAAGATTGCTTACAATGATCATCTCGCTCTTGCGGCTCGCACATTTTGGAACAACCCCTCAAGAGGCAAGATGCGTTTTGACAAGAGTGCACCTCAAGCCGATAGGGTCTCACCCTCCAAGTCAAGGACATGTTACAATTGTCAAGACAAGTTCCATTTCGTCGCCGAGTGCCCTTATGAGAAAAGAGAAGAGCATGGTGGACGTCTAGTGCTCAAGGATAAAACCAAGATGCCTCCCAAGAAGGCATATGGAAAGAAGAGGCCTTTTAACAAGAAGCCTCGCATCATGTTGTTGACTCAAGAGGAGTATCCTACCGATGATGAAGAATCGGAGGAAGAAACGCCAAATGAAGTGGCGGCTCTTCCCACCACATCAACAACTACCGTTTCTCCATCAACAACAAGAACTCCTTCAACCACGACAAGATCTTCATCATCACTATTCTGTAGCGTACCTGCACTTTAAATAAGGCAGATACCTGTGTATAGTGCAAATCCCTAGATCGATTCATTTGCACACACAGTTTACGATGTAATATCACAACAAAGCGTCAATTTTATTACATCGATATCCAGAATTACAAAAATTTTGATACAAGTTGCTTAGCGTAAAGCTAGCATTGAAAAAATACACAGCGGAATACAATAGCAGAGAGCCTCTATAACTTTCATGCTGCCACAGGCGAAAACATGTTGGTTGTAGACTCGAAACCTTTAACGAAACCTCACTCGTCATCTGAGCAAATCTGCAATAAGAAAAATATTGCAACAACGTGGGTCAGATTCCATTAAAAATGGAGTCTGGCAAGTGACACTATGGTGGACACTTAATGGAATAACTCTAAAGCCTATATGAATATTTGGCTGGTGGAGCTCAAGGCTAATTTGCATAAAGCCAATTTTTCCTATTCTTTTGAAAACACTTTTCTTGAAATCTCGACGAGTATGGCATGAAAACCATAAATCTCATCTTCCCTTGTTCACCCATCAAGTTTTACTTTTGAAGTTGGGATGGTGGAATCCTCCGTTGACGTCCTTGATCAGCTGCTCAAAATTGTCCGTAACCGGGGACACGGCTAAGTACTTAGTTTTACACTCTGCAGAGGTTGTGCACTTTCACCATTGTACCCATTCAACCCAAAGTATCCTTTACACACCATTTGTGATAAGGAAAGGAGAGAATGAGACGAGATCTTTCAGAAGCATTTTCCCTCCCACATGGCTTGACCCGTTCCACCTAACATCCCCCTACATCTGCTTGTCAAGCCGGAGAGAGTCCACGCAACATAATTGATCAAGCCAGAGCCCATATGGCAATGGCTGCACTGGAAGCAATCGTCACTCGGAGTTCTTCAGATTCCTCTGTTCCTGGGTGGCCATTCTCAAGTGTACATACTCTAGGAACCATAGAAATGGACCTGAGTAGCCACTCAACATAAACCATCCGACCAATTACCACCCAGGTGTTTCATTCTTAACTTAGTAGAATTTAGATTTTCACAAAACAACATTTGCATAGCAACAATAATTCTACTAGGTATTGCATAGGAACCAAGACACAGGTATAAGGGATTCTACACAGGTTTAGCATAGCAACACATGCAGATAAAAATACACTAAGTAATGCATATAAAAATAGGAAGTTTATGAGGTGTGCCACTTGCCTTTGAATGTTGTCGTTGTTCACAACTCTTTTCAACGATACTCGGGACTCTCCGTTCAGTCTAAACAATACAAACAAACAACAATACAACAATCATAAAACAACACAACACCTACAAACAAGTTTCTTAAACTTCTAAGGAAAACATGACATGCATGATATGAAAGTTATTTCTAAGGACTAGAGATGCATGCCATGCCATGAAAAATCTTTTAAGTTAATGCAAGGCAAATAGGTTGGTCCAAAAGGACTAAGGACTAAAGTCTTAAGTTGGATATACATACTTTGTTTTATATCTCCTTAAAACAAGCACTCTAATGGCTTAGCCATGATGTGCAAAATACTTAGAGAAAAATACTAAGTCATTTGTTCAAGATTATTATCAACTCTTTGTAAGTTGGACATTCACTATAGTGAGAGAGACAGACACCCGGCCAGCCACTTAAATTGTGGAACAGGTCTCATGTACGTGGACATGTAAGGTTTGTTTCCAGGCCGCTTCATCCCACTATTCTGCTAGGATCCAACAACTTCAAGATGATAACATCATGATCAAAATTTGTTTAAGTCTAAATAAAAGATTAGGAAAGAGGGAAAGATAGAAAGAAAGTTGTAGTTGTCCTCCAGGCTTCATCTCCAGACTTGTAGCTTTCCCTTTGGTGATGTTCTTGGATGACTTTTTGTAGACTCGATAAATCTTCAGACTTGATGATTATTGTGTCCTCGAGGCTGGTTTTGGATTTCCTTAGTCTTCATGACATCTCAGAAGGGAAGAAAGGACAGAGAGAAAGACTTAGAGAATAAAAAGGGGATTGGCCTTCTTGAACTTCTTCTCACTTTTCTTCTAAGTGCTTGACATCTTGAGGATGCTTCCATGGCCTGTTTTCTTCTAAGTCCTTCATGAACTTCTTCTTGATTTTCTTCTTGAAGATACTTCTGGAGTCTTGTTTTTGGCTAAGTCCTTCATTGGTCTTCCAGCTCCATGTTGAAAATCCTAAGTGTCTAAGTGTATAGCACTTTTCCCAAAATACTAAGTTTTGAAAATAATCCTAACTTAGAGAGAATGGGGAGGAGTTTTCCTTGGGGAAAATATAACTATAAAATATGCTATGCATGAAATGAAATTTTAAATCACAAGCAACATAACACTAATTTTGTGAAGTTTATAAAATATGCATAAAATTATAATTGCAATTTAATTAGTTTCTAATTTGCAAAACATAATAAAAGGAAACATATAGATTAAAGTTTTAGGTGATTTATATTTTATATCACAATTTTCTTTATTGATGGTGCTAATAGCCAGAGGTGGTTTAATTATATTTAATGCAATTTGATTTAATCAAAAATAATATTTCTATTAAAAGTTATTTCAAAGTTAATCAAACTATTTAAATTAAAATCACATCTATGGCATCATTCAAAAATTACTCAAAATATTTTATATCAGTGGCATCAATTTACAAATATTCTAAAGTTTCTAAAACATATTTATTTGCAATTTTTGGATTTGTAGATTTAAAGTTATTACAAATACACTCAATTTCCCCATTTGAAATTCGAATATTTTATACTAAGTCAAATTTGAATTTTGTCAGATCCAAAATATTCTACATGTCAAGAGCTTTCCAAATATATAAAAAATATTAAATTTGGAGTTGTGGTTAAAAAGTTGTGAGAGATCTAAGTGACAGGGGTTTTTCTGTAAAATTGCCAATTAAATTATTTAAGGAAATTGTTTTCCACGTGGCAGCTGACTGGGCAGTGACGTGGCTGCCACGCGGCGCTGACGTGGATAAGTTATAGATCTGGGCCGTCAGATCTGGATCTGACGGTCCAGATCAAATCTTACCGCTTCGTCCTCGTTATCTAATCTGCACCGTTAATCGCCGATCGGAGGGCTCACCTTGCTTGGCCGGAGGGTGGCGGCGCGGAGGCTACCGGCGATGAGGACGACGGCGGCGTGACTTCGGTCGACGACGGATTTGTCGCTCCGGTGATTCCCCGGGCGTGGGACGAGGGTCAAACGACTCCCCGCGGCACGGTGAGTTGGATGGGGGCGGTGGTGAGTTGTAAAATATTTTTCAAATTATATTTTAAGGTTTTTGAAAGACAGTGGATAATAAAATGTTTAAAATGTGACATTGGAAATATTAACTCAAGTTTGAAGTCTTTCATAATTGGTTTCCTTATACATTTAATATTTATTTTAATACAAAGAAAAGTTTTAAATTTTAGTGATTTTTGAATATTATAAAATGTTGGGATGTTACATATTCACATCGCCAAATGAGAACTCCATCACCAAGAGCTCAAGGTGTCTTATGGCAAAGGCATCGGAGGTACCTTCATCCTCTTCCTCTATCATGAATGAAATGAATGAACTTGATGATGCCTCTAGCCTTCAAATCAAGCAAGAGCTTGTAGCATTCGACTCTTTTATCACTAACTTGCAAGGTGATAGCAAAAAACATGTTGGTGCCCTCATGGCTCGGATTGGTGAGCTAGAGCATCTCAATGAAGAGAAGGGTAAGATAGAAAGAGAAGACGCTATTTCTCTATCTTACTTGAAATCCTCTCTTGAGGAGGTTGAAGAGTCTCATGCTCGTCTTGAGGAGCAACTTGAAACTATTGAGGAAGCTCATAATTCCTCACATGCTAAGCTCATTAAGGATCGTGATATGTACTTTGCTAAATTCAAGGTGGCTCAACAAGATAAAGCCGCATTTGCGGTTGGGCATGTTAGACTCATTGAGGACATGGAGAAGCTCGTCATAGCTCACAAGGCTTTGGAGAGTGAACATGCTCTTCTAAAGGAGGCGTATGCTCAACTCCAAACTCGGCTAACTAACCTTGATTCTCTTAGCATCTCTACCTCTAAGTGTTCGTTTGATAATGCTAATCTTGTGAAGGAGAATGCTAGGTTGAAGAGTGAGATGACTAAGGCCTCCACATCCAAGATCATCCTTCTCAAGGGTAAGCAAGTTGTTGAGACTCCCATCGTGGAGCCTCACACTAGACAAGGAAAGGAAGGTCTTGGATATGTGCCTCCCATGAAGATGAATGCCAAGAAGGGTATTCCCAAGAGCGTCAACCCCATCCAAGCCAAGAAGGCTGACTCCATTCAATCCAAGGAAGGTCTTGCGAGTAGGAATGTCACAAGGGGCAAGCCTACTCGTAAAGATCACGCCGGGTACAACAACCCTAACTATGCTTTATATGTCGATTATTATGGGAATGTTTGTGCTCGTTACATTGGACCCTACTATGGTTTTATTTCATATGCTATTTGGTTTCCTAAGTCTCTTGTTGCTAACCATAAAGCGCCCATTGTGAAGCAATGGATTGCTAAATGCAAGAAGTGATCTCTTGTAGGATCTTGCTCCCGGTGGTTCAAAATTGATAATTGATAGTGGATGTACAAGTCATATGACCGGGAGCAAAGAACTCGTCACGGAGTTGAAATCTAATGAAGATCAAGTAACCGTGATGTTTGGTGACTTATCAAGGTCTAAGGTAACCGGGCTTGGCAAAGTGGTAGTTGCCCCCGACATTACTCTAGTCAATGTTATGCTTGTTGAATCTCTTGGTTATAATTGGTTATCGGTTCGTGCCTTAACAAAGATGGGGATCTCTCCCTTCTTTGATAAGGACATTGTGGTCCTCTTGTGGAGTAAGTCGCTAAGAGTGCCTTTCGTGGGATACGTGGAGCATGAGCTCTATGTGGTGGACTTCTCCGGAGCCACCACTTCTCAAGCCATGTGTCTCTTCGGAAAAGCCGACGTGGGTTGGCTTTGGCATCGCCGACTATCCCACGTAAACATGCGTACTTTGCAAAGTCTCCACAAGGGTGGCCACATCCTTGGACTAAAAGATCATGTTTTCTTTTCAAGGGATCGAATTTGTAGAGCTTGTGTGGAAGGCAAGATGCATGATATTCCTCATCCTACCAAGACCATCATATCTTCTTCCCGGATTTTGGAGCTACTTCATGTTGATCTATTTCGACCAATTCCGGAGATAAGTCTTGGTGGCAAGAAATATTGTCTCGTGATTGTTGATGACTACTCAAGGTATACATGCGTCTATTTCTTCAAGACCAAGGATGAAACTCAACAAGTCTTCATCGACTTCTCAAAGGAAGTTCAACGCCAACATGACCTTCCCATATTGGTTGTTTGAAGTGACAATGGGTCGGAATTCAAGAACTACACTCTTAACGACTTTCTTAATGAAGAAGGCATTCGTCATCAATATTCCGCTGCTTACACTCCTCAACAAAATGGCGTTGCCGAAAGAAAAAACCGGACTCTCATTGATATGGCGAGATCTATGTTGGCGGAGTTCAAGTCTCCCATCAACTTTTGGGCGGAGGCTATTTCCACCGCTTGTCACTCATCAAATCGCCTCTACTTCCGCAAGGGCTTGAAGAAGACTCCATATGAGATCCTTACCGGCAATAAACCCAACATTGGCTACTTCCGAGTGTTTGGATGTAAGTGCTATTATCTCGTCAAGGGTGTCCGGTTGGGTAAGTTCCACTCTAAATATATTGAGGGAATTTTTGTCGGATATGGTAGCGAGTCCCACACTTATAGAGTCTTCGATAAATCCTCTCGGATTATCATAGAGTCTTGTAGTGTGGAATTCGATGAAAATAATGGCTCCCAAGTGGAGCAAGTTGGTGTTTGTGATGTAGGTGATGAACAACCTTTTGATGCCATTAAGAAGATGGGGGTGGGCTTTCTTCGCCCCATTGAAGTCCATCAAGAAGTTATTCAAGAAGACAAAAGTTCTCCCATCAACGAGACCTCACCATCACAAGAACCACAAGGTGGCTCACCCATAGCAAATGATGAATCCCCTCAAGAACAATCTCAAGATCTTCCTCAACAAGAGCATACTATTTCTTCTCAAGTTGAAACTCAAGAGGATCATCAACAAGAACCTCATCACCAAAAAGATCATGTCTCCTCCACCAAGATTATTGACGACAACTCCAATTCTCCAATTTCTACTCTAGGGCAAGATCATCCTTCTCCACCACACGAAGAGACTTCTCATGATGATCAAGGCCCTCTAGAAGGTCAAGACGAGGATCCAAAGGATCAAGATGGTCAAGAAATTGTCCCCACAACAAGGGCGGCAATTGAAACTCGTCGTCAAGCTCGCTTTGCTAAGTCTTTGGAACTTAGGGCATTATCTCTCGACAAGGTCATTGGTTATATACTAGCAAAGGTCTCCACACGAAGTCAATTAGCTCATTTTAGTGAGCATCAAGCACATATTTCCATGGTCGAGCCAAAGAAAGTTTTCGATGCTCTTGAAGATCCCGATTGGCTAGGGGCTATGCATGAAGAACTTAACAACTTCGAGCGCAACAAAGTGTGGCCCCTAGTTGAGAAGTCGAAAGATTGCCGCAACGTTATTGGCACTAAGTGGATCTTCAAGAACAAGCAAGATGAACATGGTATCGTTGTAAGGAACAAGGCACGGTTGGTGGCCCAAGGTTTTTCTCAAGTCGAAGGCATCAATTTTGGAGAAACTTTTGCACCGGTTGCAAGACTCGAATCGGTACGCATTCTTATCGCTTATGCTTCTCACCATGGTTTCAAATTGCAGCAAATGGACGTAAAAAGCGTCTTTCTTAATGGTCCCTTGCAAGAACTTGTGTATGTTAAACAACCCCCGGGTTTTGAAAACCCCAACCATCCTCACCATGTCTATGTCTTGGACAAAGCTCTCTATGGCCTTAATCAAGCCCCCCCCCCCCCCCCCCCCCCCGTGCATGGTACGAGCACTTGAGAGAGTTCTTGGTAGACTGTGGATTTGAGGTTGGGGTAATCGATCCCACTCTTTTCACTTAAAAGGTTAATGGTGAACTCTTCATTTGTCAACTATATGTCGATGACATTATCTTTGGTTCTACTAACCGTGTGTTCAATGATGAGTTTTCCAAGTTAATGACCGACAAGTTCGAGATGTCCATGATGGGTGAACTCAAGTTCTTTCTTGGCTTTGAGATAAGGCAATTGAGGGAAGGGACCTTCATATGTCAAGCCAAGTACATTCAAGATATGATCAAGAAATTCAAATTGCTTGGACTTAATGGTGTGACTACTCCTATGCAAACCAAGTGCCACCTCCAACTCAACCCCGACGGTAAAGAGGTAGACCAAAAGGAGTATCGTTCTATGATTGGGTTTGTTCTTTATTTGTGTGCGTCTAGGCCCGATATCGTTTTAAGTGTTGGAGTGTGTGCTCGTTATCAAGTCGCGCCTAAGGAAAGTCATTTGATGGCCGTGAAGAGAATCTTCAGATATTTGGTTCATACCCCTTGCTTTGGGTTGTGGTATCCCAAAGATGGCACCTTGTCTCTTTGTGGATACACCGACTCCGATTGGGCGGGCGACATTGATGATAGGAAATCCACATCCGAGACGTGTCAATTTCTTGGAAGATCTTTGGTGAGTTGGTCCTCGAAGAAACAAAATTGCATCTCTTTATCCACGGCGGAGGCCGAGTACGTCGCTGCCGCAAGCGGATGTACTCAACTTCTTTGGATGCGGCAAACTTTAAAGGATTACGGTGTCCTCTTGGACAAAGTGCCGCTTTTATGTGATAATGAGAGTGCCATCAAAATTGCATACAATCCGGTGCAACATTCAAGGACCAAGCACATTGAGATTCGTCATCACTTCATCCGCGATCACGTGGCACGAGGAGATATTGATCTATCATATGTTGGTACAAGGGATCAATTGGCGGATATCTTCACGAAGCCCCTTCATGAAGCCTGTTTTTGCTACTTGAGGAATGAGCTCAATATCATAGATTCTCGGGCCTTGGCTTGAACTACGTACACTCACTCCAACACTTAAGGCTTTATTAGACCTAGAGGTACGCATGGACTTAGGGGGAGTGTTTTCCTAATACATTGGACTTTTCCTCCCCCTAATATGCATATAGTGACATATCATTGCTAAAACTTCAAATTAAATATAATTTGTGAGCTTCAATGTTGAGATGTAGTAATGGACCCAAGATATATCTTCGCGGTACCATGCTACAACTCATACACGGTGGCCTCGGCCACCAACTCTCTTTTTCTTTGGACTGTCTTTGCTTTTATTTTTTATTCTCACTTGCATTGTCTTTGGCTCTTTTGGGAAAACACACTCTTGGTTGGTCTTCTCTTGTGCTTTACGATTCTTGCAACTTGAGTGTGTCTTCTTTTTCAGTTTGAGTGTCTATCCTAAGCCTTTCACTGTCTTTAAACATGCTTTTACCCACTCATGTCCCCTTTTGTTTCTTGTTCCTGGAGTTTTGGGTTTGAACAGAAATCTCCGAGCCTTACTCGGAAATCTCCGGACCACCAGAGAATTTCGAGACTAAGTCCATTCAAAATCAGCACTGACATGTGATGATTATTGACCGGAAATAGTCCCGGAAATTTCCGGTGTCCGGAAATTTCCGGGCTGAGACTCGGAAATCTCCGGCCCCTGTGAGTTTTGGCACCTAAGTCCTTTTCAATTTTGGCAATGACCTCAGGCGAAGCTGAATCGGAATTAGAGCCGGAAATCTCCGGTCCGATGTCCGGAAATCTCCGAGCGTGCGAAAGTTTTCCAGGGCTAAGTCCGAATCCAAAAATAGCCCCGGAAATCTCCGGCACCCGGAGATCTCCGAGCCTCAGTCCGGAGATTTCCGGTTCAAATTTTTCTGCCTATATAAGGGCACGGGTGGACCGGCCGGTTCGGCCAGTTCATCCACCCCGTGCCCTGTTCCTCTCTCTCCTCCGAAAATCTCCAAATCTTCCGTTCCTTGCTGTGGGTGGATCGTTCGAAGGTTTCTCGCGTGCTTCGGGGATTTTCTTCTCTTCCTCGAGGGCTTCGTTTTCATCCGCACGCTTTCCGTGATGTCTTCCGGTAACTCCTCGTTTTTCAAATCTAGGACGAAACTAGTTTTCGTTTAACCTAGACGATTTAGGAGGTTCTTGCTTGGTTCCTTTGGTAGAATTGCTCCCCTTGGCATGCTCTACAGTCCACGTGCACAGATCTGTTTTTCGTTCATAGTTCTTGTTCAGATCTGTCAAAATTTCGTGCAGACCGGAAATCTCCGAGTCTGACTCAGAAATCTCCGGACCCCGGAAATCTCCGAGTCAGATCCGGAAATCTCCGGCCTACTCAGAATCAAATCAGCTAAGGACAGAAACTGTGTTTGCAAAAACTTCTCTAGTATGTTCCATTTTCATTCTCGGACATGAGTGCTTACCCCATATGCTTTCCATCCTCTCTTTGCTGTGTGTTTGCAGGTTCCAACCCTCGAGGCCGTTTCAAGCAAATCTCTACACGCTGAAAAGGCAAACCAGTTCATTCTCGCCCTCCCAGTGGGTCCTCAAGTGAAGATAGCACACCTGCTGAGTCTGCAGCTCTGCTCAGGAAACCCACTGGGCCTAGCGAGAAGAAGAGGCCCAAGCTCCGTCTTGAAGACTTGAACAAAGGCAGTTTTCACAAGTGGCGAAGTGAGCTCTCCTATAATGTGGAGTCTGATGATCCTAAGTATTTTTGCACTGAGATGGCATGGCTCTACAGGGAAGTTTATCAGAAGTTCTCAATTGACAAGCCCATCTGCCCCATGAAGTGGATTGACATTGACAAACTAATGAAGAAGGCTGACTATTTTGGTGGTGCTGTCAAGGTATGTGGACTTCTGGGTCTGGAGCACTTGATGAGGACTGAGTGCAACTACAGCGTATCTCTTATCCATCAGTTCTATGCTACTGTGGTGTTTGACTCCTCAGAGGATATTGGGATGACTTGGATGTCTGGCAAGCAGTGCTTGACTTCCTCTTTCCGAGAGTTTGCTCGGATTCTTGGCTGTCCCTTCAGTGGTTTGTCTGTTCCAGCTGGCGCCCGCATGCATGTCCAGGGCATTTCTTACAACAAGCATGTCATGACTGATCTTTATCAGCCTGGAGGAAGGATTGGCTCTCAGAATGGTCTTCTCCCTACTTATGATATTCTGCTTCGCATGTTCCGTTGGACTATTGCTCCCATTGCAGGTAATGCGGACAATATTGTTGGGGCCCTAGTCAACTTGATGGCCAAGGCTCATGCGGCCTATCTTGGTGAGTATGAGGTTGAGCAGGAGGTCTACAAAGTGGATGTCATGGATTTCATTTTTCAGGAGATGTCTCTAGCAGTTTTTGAGAGGAAAGTTCCTCCATATGCTCCCTATGTGATGTTACTCATAAAGAGGCTCTACAAGCTTTCTGAGCAAGACGGAGATGATTTTGATGCAGCCTTTGGTACTCAGCCCCACAAGGCAGCCCTGCTTATTCAGAAATCTGCTCACCTTGTTCAACAACAAGCCACCATGCAAGATATCAACGAGGATGAGATTTTTGGTGGTCCTTCTCGGGTTCCCTCCAATCCCAACATCAAGAAAGCTGCCAAGAAGAGTTGCCCATGGGTAGTTCGAGCTATTGAGAAAATCATGAACATGAACTGTTGCATTCACAGTGAGAACTACTCCATTTACTCTCAAAACCATCGCATTATGAAGCGCCAAGAAGAGATGATGGCTCATATGAAGATGCCTGCTCCGAAGCACCCTTTGAAGCCTGTGATTCCTTTCAAGGATTGGGATGCAGATGGACTCACTTTTGATTTGGATGATGCAGTGCCAGAGGACAGCGATCTCGAGTATGATGATGATGCTGAGGAGGACGAGGATGATGATGCCGAGCAGGATTCCGACTCTTGAGTCATGGGACGTTAGTGGAACCTCCTCCCTTTTTGTTATCTTGATGCCAAAGGGGTGAAGTATCTCTAGGACTCTCGGGATTTGCATGGGTTGGGAGCACTTCTTTTCGTTTCGTTTTGTTTCTTTTAAGTGCTCCCTATTTTCGTGACTTTTTAGTTTCTTCATGTGTGTGAGACATGAGTACCGTTAAATTCTCTATTGTAATAACTCTATTGTCTAAGTTTATTGCTTCCTGTATGTATTGTGTATTTGTGTGTTTTGTAAAATCTAGGGGGAGTGTTGATCCTAAGGAACGTGCACTTTGTATTCCAAAAACATCCTAAAAATAGTGCACTCACTTAGGGGGAGCTCCGTCGATATTTTGCAAATCCGTTCTCCTTTCGTGTTGTCATCATTTGGCAAAAAGGGGAGATTGAAAGTGTATTCTATGCACTCCCAGATTTTGGTGACTAATGACAACACAAAAGGTATTCTAATGTTTGTAGTGAAGCTTGCAGGTTCTTTTACAGGTCGTTTGATAAAGAGGAACACTTACTTGGCCTAAGTTTCATTTCTACTTCACTTGGTCTTTCTTTAGGATTTCAGTCAGGAGATTTCCGGTCCCCAGACCGGAGATCTCCGAGCCAATCAAGTTTTTCGCTTAGTCTCAGATCAGAATGCGTACTGACTCCAACTCAGGCTGAGCCGGAAATGCTCCCGGAGATTTCCGGCGCTCGGTGATTTCCGAGCCCCAGTCCGGAGATCTCCGAGCGCCAGAGGAAATTCAACCAAGTCAAGAAGCTAAATCAGTACTGATCCAGAGCCAAGTTCTACCGGAATTTCTACCGGAAATTTCCGGAGTCCGGAGATCTCCGGTCCTCAACCCGGAGATTTCCGGGCTAGCGGCTGTACAACGGGCAGATTTTGGGAGGGGTATAAATACCCCTCCACCTACCTCCAGCAGACTAAGCTTCCATATTTTCTCTCTCCTCCATTGGTGCTGAAGCTCGTTTCTTCCGGATCTCCCAATCTAGCCACTCAAATCCTTTGATACTTGGGGGTCTGAGGAAGAAGCCACCGATCTACAACTCCACCGAAGCGATTTGATTTCCATCCTCTATTTCTTGAGGGGCAACGAATCTAGGTTTCCTTTATGGATAGCTAGGTTCATCTTTGTGTGTTCTTGATCCTTTGTGGATTCCTTTGTGGATTTGACCTGTTGTGGTCGTTGTGGGAGCCCCCAATTCAGTTGTGGGTGTGTGCCTCACGTGTTTGTACGGGATCTTCTCCACCCTTAAAGGAGTCCTTAGTGGAAGAGTGGATTCGCACCTTTGTGGTCGAATTCACAGGAGAATAGGGTGAGGCCTTTGTGGCGTTGAGCAAACCTTTGTGGTAGCTCACACCCCTCCAACGAGACGTACACCTTTGTGGTGGAACTCGGGATAAAATCGGTGTCTTCGAGTTCCTATGGTTGTCTTGCTCCACTCTCCTTTACTGCATTCCGTTCTTGTTTAGTTTCCTTGTTGTCTTTCACTTGTATCATCTAGTTGCACATTTAGACAACTTACTTTCCGCTAGACCAAAAACTGAAAAACACATAAAAATTGGTCACCACCTATTCACCCCCCCCCCCCTCTAGGTGGTCAACTGCCGTTCACCGTTAGGTGCACTGTAACATCCCAACATTTTATAATGTTGAAAAATCACTAAAATTTAAAACTTTTCTTTTTATTAAAATAAAATATTAAATGCATACGGAAACCAACTATGAAAGACTTCAAACTTATTGAAAGAGTTTAATATTTCAAATGTCACAGTTTAAACATTTTATTATCCACTGTATTTCAAAAACCTTAAAATGTAATTTGACAAATATTTTACAAACTACAATCCATTTTATTTTAAGTAAATAGTTTACTTATAAGAAATTGATTTCAACCACTTAGCCATGTCTATTCATAAATTCACAAATTATTTAAAAATGGTGTTAGTTGTCAAATGGTTTTCATTCTCTCAACTAAGTTCAAAACATGGTGTTAAAATTTTAATTCTGTAATTTATAACTATAAACTTCATAGATTTTAAATTAATGAATTAGCCAAATAAACATTTCATTTGCTTAAATGAATTTCATTTATTTTCAAAGCATGAAATGATCAATATATTCTAAATAAGAATAGAATTAAAAAAAAATCTTTTCCAAAGTTGTTATGAAGTTTTCAAATGAATTATCATAATATAAAATATAATGGTGCACAAATTATTTTCAATTAAAAATGAATACCTTATATTTCACATTTCCTAAACATTATTTATATTTAGTTCTTTAATATTATGCCAAAATAAAGATGAATGATTTCAGCAAAACAAGTTTAAATAACTTAAATTCAAACATATTGGAATGTGGGTATTTTACAATTTTATTTAGCCAAAAGAAAATTTAATTAAGATATAAATTCAAATTTGACTTTAAGTGTCAAATTTGTATTTAATCAATATTTCAAAATATTATTTTTCAAAAATATTCAAAACATGCCCACAACTGGTTTAACACAAAGATATTGATTTTACAAATTCTTAGAAATTAATTTGACATCATTTGGACATTTAAATCAAAAGATATGAATTAAATAAATAAAACAGAAAAGGAAAATACCTGCTGACGTCAGCGATGACGTCACGCCTTCTTCAGCCTCCGTCCGAAAATCTCGCCCTCGTCGGGCGATTTGTTCCCTCCTCTGCCCTATTTAATCCCCTGACCCTCCTCTCTGTTTCCCCTCTCCTTCCCCCTTGAAACGTGCCCCGAGGCCGTCCAATTTCATCGCCGGAGTCGCCATTGCCGCCGCCGCGTTTTTCTTCAACTCCCGGCGAGATAACCGCACCTCTCACACCCGAGACCCTCTCCCTCCCCTCGCCATCTTCTTGCGCATCCTCCTGACTCTTTACCCGCTCTCTTCTTGCAGCGAATCGAGAGGGGAGCACGAACGGAAGGTCGCCGGCGTCCCGTACTCCTACGTTGGCGAGTCCGCGCCGCCAGAGTATACTCCGCGAGACGCCATCGCCTCTGTAGTCTTCGCCGCGCCGAGCCGCACCCCGTGGTGGTCTTTCCCGCGCGAAGGAACCACCGGGACGTCGAGTCCGTCCGAACCCGAGGCTGCACCGCCGTCTTCGTCGCCGCCGGTGACCACTGCGCCGCCACGGTATGGACCAAACTCCCCGCGCCGTCCGATCTAAATTGTTAGGTCCAGATTAGATCCAGCCGTTTTGAATCGGTATGTCCTTAGATCCGTCCGATCTGGATCTGACGATCCAGATTTAAATAAGCCGAGCCGAGCCGCGTTTCGGCTAAGCCAAGCCCGAGCCGAGCCCGAGCCATCCAATCCGATCACGCCACGTGTCTCTGGATTTCTGTCTTATTTTCCGAATAAACTTAAATAGCAATTTTATAGAAAAGCCCCTATAGTTCAAACCTTCATAAATTTTTAACCACAACTCCAAATTTAATAATTTTTATATATTTGGAAAGCCCTTGACATGTAGAATATTTTAGAACTGCCAAAATTCAAATTTGAATTAGTTTAAAATATTCAAATTTCAAATGGTGAATTTGACTATTTTTGTCATAACTTTAAATCTGTAAATTCAAAAATTGTAAATAAAATTGTTTTAGAGGCTTTGAAATATTTGTAAATTAATGCCACTGCTATAAAATATTTTTGAGTAATATTTGAATGAAATCATAGTTATATATTTAATTTGAATAGTTTGAGTTTTTTAACATAACTATTAATAGAAATATTGTTTTTGATTAAATCAAATTGCTATAAATGTAATTAAATGCCCCTGTCTATTAACACTAATTATAAAACTTTGTTATAAAAATTTAATCATAGAAAACTTTAATCTTATAATTATTCCTTTATTATACTTTCCAAAAACAAAAATTAATTAAATTGCAATTATAAATTCATGCATAGTTATAAAGAAATCACAAAAGTTATTTTGATGTTTCTTGTGATTTATAATTTCATTTCATTCATAGCATATTTTATTTTGTAGATATAATTCTCATAGGAAAACCCCTCTTCATTATTTCCTCTAAGTTAGGATTATTTTCAACTTAGCATTTTGGTAAAGTGTTATACACTTAGACACTTAGGATTTTCAAGATGGAGCTAGAAGGCCATGGAAGGACTTAGTCAAAACAAGACTCCAGAAGAATATCCAAGGAGTGGAAGCACTTAGAAGAAAGATCAAGAAGAAGTTCATGAAGACCATCCAGAAATATTTTTCTAAGTCTTTCTCACTCTTTCTTTCTTTTCTCCCTCCTTCTTCTGTTAGACTTCATGATGACTAAGTAAATCCAAGACCAGCCTCGAGGATACAAGAACCACCAAGTCTGAAGATTTATCAAGTCTATCAAAACTTCAATCAAGACATCAACAAGGAGAATATTGCAAGTCTGGAGATGAAGCCTGGAGGACAACTACATCTTTCTTTCTATCCTTTCCCTCCTTTCTAATCTTGTCTTTCACAATTGACTTACACAAATTTTGATCATGATGTTATCATCTTGAAGTTGTTGGATCCTAGCGGCATAGTGAGATGAAGCGGCCTGGAGACAAACCTTACATGTCCACGTACATGAGACATGTCCCACAACTTAAGTGGCTGGCTCGGTGTCTGTCTCTCTCAATATAGTGAATATCCAATTTACAAAGAGTTGATAATAATTGTTGATCATCTTGAAGAAATGACTTAGTATTTTCTCTAAATATTTCTACCCATCAAGACTAAGCCATTAGAGGGCTTATTCAAGATGATATAAAACAAAATATTTTATTCAACTTATGACTTTAGTCCTTAGTCATTTGACCAACCTAATTGCATTGCATTGACTTAAAAGATTTTCAGGGCATGATATGCATCTCTAGTCCTTAGAAATAAATTGCATATCATGCATGACATGTTTTCCTTAGAAGTTTTACAAAACTTGTTTGTTCACTAGATATGAGCATGTATGTTTGATGATTGTTGTTTGTTGATTGTTGTATTGTTGTTTGCTTATATTGTTTAGATTAAACGGAGAGCAAACGTTCGTTGTTGAAAAGAGTTTGTGAACAACAGCAACATTCAAAGGCAAGTGGCACACCTCATAAACTTCCTATTATTTCTATATGCATTACTTAGTGTATTTTATATGCATGAGTAGGATAGTATTGCTATGCTAAACCTGTGTAGAATTCCTTTACTCCTGTGTCTAGGTTCCTATATAATACTTAGTAGATATATTGATGCTATGCAATGATGAAAAGTTTTACAAAATGTAAGTGACTACTCAGGGCTGTGCTCATGGTTGTCGTCGCCTAGGATGAATGTCTATTCTACTTAGGGCCGTGAGCATGGTGATTTTCACCTGAGAGTGCACATCCACTAAGTTAATGAACCTCCTGGGTGGATTGGTTGTATGGCGGCGAAATTGAGTGGCTGCTCAGGTCCATGTCTATGGTCCTGGAGTATGTGCACTTGTGGATGGCCACCCAGGGAACAGAGGAATCTGAAGAACTCCGAGTGACGATTGCTTCTAGTGCAGCCATTGCCATATGGGCTCTGGCTTGATCAATTATGTTGCATGGACTCTCTTCGGCTTGACAAGCAGATGTAGGGGGATGTTAGGTGGAACGGGTCAAGCCAGAGTGGGTGGGAAAATGCTTCTGAAAGATCTCGTCTCATTCTTCTCCATTCCTTATCACAAATGGTGTGTAAAGGATAATTTGGGTTGAATGGGTACAATGGTGAACGTGCACAACCTCTGCAGAGTGTAAAACTAAGTACTTAGCCGTGTCCCCGGAAACGGACAATTGAGCAGCTGAACGAGGACGTCAACGGAGGATTCCATCATTCTAACTTCAGAATAAAATTTAATGGGTGAACAAGGGAAGATGAGATATATGGTTTTCATGCCATACTCGTCTTGATTTCAAGAAAAGTGTTTTCAAAAGAGTAAGAAAAATTGGCTTTATGCAAATTAGCCTTGAACTCCACCAGCCAAATATGCATATAGGCTATAGAGTTATTCCATTAAGTGTCCACCATAGTGTCACTTGCCAGACTCCATTTTTAATGGAATCTGACCCACGTTGTTGCAATATTTTTCTTATTGCAGATTGATCAAATTACGAGTGAGGTTTCGTTTAAAGGTTTCGAGTCTACAACCAACATGTTTTCGCCTGTGGCAACATGAAGTTGTTGAAGACCCACTGCTATTGTATTTCCGCTGTTTACTCTTTCGAAGCTAGCTTTATGCTATGCAACTTGTATTAAATATTTTGTAAGTCTGGATCATCGATGTAATAAAATTGATACTTTGTTGTGATATTACATCGTAAATTGTGTGTTCAAACGAATCGATACAGGGATTTGCACAATACACGGGTATCTGCCTTATTAAAAGTGCAGGTACGCTACATGCACCCTTCGAGGGCCGCTGGTGCCACATTTCGCTAAGGAGCTGATTTAGGATGCCCTTGCACCGACGCAGATGGAGGCAATAGTGACAGTACTGCAGAGAGCTCTTGCCCGCTTGGTGTGCACCCACAACGCTGAGCTGGTCGGCACCCGCTTCGAGTTCTACTCCGGCCTGGACGAGCAGAGTAACCCTATGCCGCCGTGTCCCTACCCCACTTTCGGGAACCACTTGGCTGAGTTGGGGCTCTTCGTCGAGTACACCCAGTCCCAGCTGGTCACCAGTCGTTTCGAGAGTGATCTTCACCGTCTGAACCACGACGGCGCAGAGGTTTGGATTTCGGCAGCTGAGCTGAGGGTCGAGGACTTGGAGGCTCAACTCAAGGCATCCCAGGACAAGCTGAAGGCCGAGGAGCTGAAGCTCAAGACCTCAGAGGAGCGTCTAGTTGAGTCCCAGGCACAGCTCAAGAAGGAGCGCCGCTCCATCTTTGCGCGTTTCCAGACTACCCGCTTCTACAAGTTCCAGCTTGACGGTATGGTCGACATGCTCAGGGCGACCATTGATGCACGTGACGAGCGGATCAGCGAGCTGGAGAGCGAGGTAGAGGCATTGAGCAAGGAGAACGACGACCTCTTGCCGGATGATGAGAACCCGATGGAGGTTATGGACATGGAGCCCGAGAGTGAGCAGGATGACGACGACCTTCGAGGCGAGGGAGGTGAGGACTCGGGGGCTGTGATGTCCGAGGACGAGGACCCCGACAAGCCACCCTTTGATAGTGACGATGTCGTGGATGTGGAGTAGATATTCGAGTAGTCTCTTTTCGGTTAGGACCAAACCATCGCAATAAATTCCTGCGATTATGTGGTCTAGTTAGCATGAGTGTGTGTTTGGATGATTGTCAGACTATGTCAGTCCGATGTCATGTGTTTGTAAACTATGGT
The DNA here is from genome assembly GCA_026929855.1 of Poa annua. Classification (NCBI taxonomy): domain Eukaryota; kingdom Viridiplantae; phylum Streptophyta; class Magnoliopsida; order Poales; family Poaceae; genus Poa; species Poa annua. The sequence goes on from CM049426.1 coordinate 161,414,935, forward strand.
GTGATGCTTTTGGAACCTTTGTATGGAGTGGATCATGTTTTATTATGAGTATTTCCTTGCTGTGATTTTTATTTATGCTACTAAGTTTATGAATGACGTGTTCTATTCCAAAGCATGTTTGAAAATAAACGGTTTCCGATAGGAAAATTAATGTGTGTTTTATTCTAAACTTCAGCATGGTGAGAGATCCACTACCACCCCCACCACCCGAGCCATCTTTGACTCAAGTGTTGCACCTTCTCATGGAGGATCACGAAGCAGCTCGCACTGAGAGGAATGCCAATCTTGCCACTCTGCAGCACCTCGCTCAGATCGCCGTCAACCAGAATGGCGGCCAAGGAAATGAGGAGCCCCGCTCCAAGCTTCGTGACTTTCAGAACACCAACCCACCAGTTTTCTCCAAGAGTGAAGTGCCGCTGGATGCTGACGACTAGATTCATACCATGGAGAACAACTTGAAGGTCACCCAAGTTGGTGACAATGAGAAGGTGGTCTACGCCACCCACTACCTCTCGGGGCCTGCCCGAGCATGGTGGGAGGTCGTTCGTGCTATACTAACCCAAGACGATGTCGTGACTTGGGAGCCTTTCAAGACCAAATTCCTGAAGCGTTATGTGCCATCCGGACTCGTCAGTATTATGAGGGAGAAGTTCCTTCAGCGCAAGAAAGGCGGTATGTCCGTCAGTGAGTACCTTGAGAGGTTCACCACTCTGGCAAGGTATGCGCCTGCCGACACCAATACTGAGGACAAGAAGAAAGAGAGGTTCATGAACGGACTTCATGATGAGATGCAGTGCATCCTCGTGGTGATGCCCTTCACAGACCTGGAGTCCTTGGCGGATGCAACCATCATGATGGAGGACAAGCGCAAGGCTTCGTTTGACAACCGCAAATGCCGCCAACAGTTGCAGCAAGGCAGTAGCAGCAGCAACCCAGCTGTGAGTTACCCCCGCCCACGCCCTTCACCTCCATCAAGGCATGCATATCAGCCACCAAGACCTTCTTATCCGACATCAAGTCCATCATATTTTGCACCAAGACCCAGCTACCCTAATCGCCCACCTGCACCTTGTCCTGGAGGTGGTTTCAACCCCGGCCTCAACTTTAATAGGCCGCCTGCTCCTAAACCAACTGGAGGATGTTTCACTTGTGGGCAGCCTGGCCATTTCTCTCGAGAGTGCCCCACTGGACAGCCTGCTGGTGGTCGCCCCAATGCGACAAAGATGAATCAAGGGCCATACCGTGCATCCGGAAGCAAGGCCCCTTATCCAAGGAAAACAGCCCCTGTCACCCGAGGCCATCTGAACCACATCAGTGCAGAAGAAGCTCAGGAGGCTCCAGATCTTGTTTTGGGTACGCTCCGTGACAACTCAGTACCTGCCTCAGTTTTGTTTGATTCGGGAGCTTCCCATTCTTTTGTCACGGAGCCGATCTTTAAGAAGAGTGGTACGGTTCCAACTTTGTTGCACAGTCCTATGCTTGTGCAAATTCCGGGGGCCACTACTAAAGCCAATGTGTCTTGCAAGGAGACTCATGTGGAGATTCAGGGCCCGATTCCATGCAGACTTGGTGGTATTAGGGAAGCAAGGGATAGAAGTGGTTTTAGGAATGGATTGGATGGCGGTGAACCGTGGAATAATAGAATGCACTAACAAGTCCATCACCCTAACCACCCCCAAAGGAGAAGAGATTACACACTACTCGACCCACCATTCTACCTCGGGTCATTGCCATAAGAGTGTAGCTGAACCCATTTTGGAGGAAGTACCGGTAGTTTGTGAATACCCGGACGTATTCCCCGGAGAGTTACCCAGTATGCCACCTGATCGGGATATCAAGTTCATCATTGAGTTAGTACCCGGTACTGGACCTATAGCTCAGAAACCTTACCGGATGAATCCCGAAGAGTTGGAGGAATTAAAGAAGCAACTGGCTGACATGCTTAGAAAAGGGATGATACGCCCTAGTGCATCACCCTGGGGATCTCCAGGTATTTTTGTGGATAAGAGAGACGGTACCACTCGCTTGTGTGTGGACTACCGTAAGCTGAATGACATAACTATAAAGAACAAATACCCTCTACTTAAGATTGAACACTTGTTTGATCAACTCAACGGAGCTCGAGTCTTTTCCAAGGTCGACCTCCGCACTGGTTATCATCGGCTAAAAGTGAGAGAATCGGACATCCCTAAAACAGCCTTCATCACTCGTTATGGATTGTTTGAATATACCGTGATGTCCTTTGGCCTGACCAATGCCCCTGCCTATTTCATGAATCTCATGAACAAGGTGTTCATGGAATACCTAGATAAATTTGTGGTTGTCTTCATCGATGACATCCTGATTTATTCCAAGTCGGAAGAAGAGCGTGAAAAGCATATGAGATTGGTTCTCGGTACCCTTCGTGAGCATCAGTTGTATGCTAAGTTCAGCAAGTGCCTGTTTTGGTTAAAAGAGGTAGCCTTTCTTGGTCATGTTATCTCAGCTGGAGGAATATCTGTTGACCCAACTCATATCAAGTCCATTCTTGAATTCCCAACCCCCAGTAACCAGACCCAGGTGAGGTCCATCCTCGAATTGGCTGGATATTATCGCAAGTTTGTGTAGGGATTCTCAAGCATCCAAAGCCTCTTACTCAACTGCTAAGAAGGACCAGAAGTTTGTTTGGACCGACAAGTGTGAAGCCAGTTTCCAAGAACTGAAGAAGCGCCTTACCGCTGCACCCATTTTGACCATGCCGGATGTGACCAAAGATTTTGTCGTGTACTGTGATGCCTCCAAACTTGGACTTGGGTGTGTCCTAATGCAAGAGGGCAAGGTGATTTCCTACTCATTGCGACAACTTCGTAAGCACGAGCAGAATTACCCAACTCATGACCTTGAACTTGCTGTTGTGGTTCAGGCGCTCAAGACTTGGCGCCCCTTTTTAATGGGCAACCGTTGTGAGATCTACACCGACCACAAGAGTTTGAAGTATATCTTCACTCAGAGGGATCTGAATATGAGGCAGGGGAGATTGATAGAGCTCATCAAGGATTATGACTTGGACATCCACTATCACCCTGGAAAGGCCAACGTCGTAGCTGACGCCCTTAGTCGACAACCATATTCTTTCAACTCCATGATCAAGACTCGACAGCATAAACTCTGGGAAGAGTTAGACAAGATGGGTATAGAAGTAGTCAGTTATGGAGCTGTCGATCAACTCTTATTGTAGCCCACTTTATGGGATCAGATCAAGAAAGCATAGAAGGGTCACGAGAGTATTGAGGGAATCAAGCGTAGAATGGACGAAGAGGAAGTCCCTGGATTCACCATTGATTCCGAGGGTACTCTCTGGTATGAAGGACGTATCTACGTACCATCAGATTATGATTTGAAGCAGTTGATTATGAAGGAGGCCCACGAGACTTTGTACTCCATCCACCCCGGTGGAACCAAGATGTACCAGGATTTAAAGCGGAATTCCTGGTGGCATGGCATGAAGCGTGAGATTGCACTCTTTGTCCAGAATTGTGACATCTGCCAAAGGGTCAAAGCAGAACATCGGCGACCAGCTGGATTAGTCCAACCTCTCAAGTTACCTGAATGGAAATGGGATGAGATCAGCATGAATTTTATCACTGGACTACCCCGATCCAATCGCGGTCATGACGCCATTTGGGTCATCGTTGTTAGACTCACCAAGGTTGCACACTTCTACCTGTGCGCACCACCCATCGATCTGATCAACTTGCAGACCTTTACATGTCCCGTATCGTCAGCCTTCACGGGATACCCAAGACCATTGTGTCCGATAGAGGAACCCAATTCACCTCTCGTTCCTGGTTTAAGCTTCATGAAGCCATGGGGACAAAGTTATTTTTCAGCACCGAATATCACCCTCAGAAGGGTGGACAAACGGAAAGAGTCAACCAGATTTAAGAGGATATGCTTAGATCGTGTGTGTTAGCATATGGAGCCAAGTGGGAACACTGTTTTCCGTTTGCAGAGTTCTCCTACAACAACAGCTATCAGGCCAGTCTGAAGATGGCACCATTCGAGGCTTTATACGGACGCAGATGTCCTACTCCTTTGAACTGATCGCAGACCGGAGATAGTCAAATCTTTGGAGTTGACACTTTGAGAGAAGCTGAAAAACAAGTTCAACTAATTCGCGACCGTCTTAAGGCCGCCCAATCCCGGCAAAAGAGTTATGTTGATTGCAGAAGGAGATATTTGAGTTTTAAAACGGGTGACATGGTATATCTCCAGGTTACCCCACTCAAGGGGATGCAGCGTTTTGGTGTCAAAGGAAAATTGGCACCCCGTTTCATTGGACCGCTCAAGATCATCAGTCGAAGCGGAGAAGTTTCCTACAAACTGGATCTGCCACCCCATCTATCAGAGTTTCATGATGTGTTCCACGTACCGCTGCTCCGTAAGTGCCTGCAAGTTCCCAATGGTACTCATTCTTATCAAGAGGTAGATCATCGCACCATTGACCTTAATCATGATCTCACCTACCGAGAGCAACCACTTCGTATTCTCGTCGAGGATGTCCGTTTGACCCGAAGACGGAAGATCAGATTTCTGAAGGTTCAATGGAGCAACCAATCGGAGGAAGAAGCCACATGGGGGCGTGAAGATTATTTGGAGCGTGAATTTCCTGGTTTCCTTTCTTCATCAACTCTGGAATCTCCAGGACGAGATTCTCCTAAGGGAGGAAGTTCTGTAACACCCCAATTTTCTTAAGCATAGAATTGTGGTGTTATGCTAGAATTTTCAGCCTTAGTTAAAACTTTGGTGTGTGAAAAATATGGTGGCATAAATTTATCCTTGATTGTTCTTATTAGTCTCTTTTATTTTTCACTACTCATCTAAGTTGATAGAAGCACTAAAATAAAAATAGCTTGAAGAAAAATTCAACTCTTGTGATCTTCATGTTAATTAAAACATAGCAAAACTAGAATCTTTTATAAAGCAAAACTTACACCACTTTGGACAAGCAAAAGACCAACTTGGTCTAGGCAAGATATATTTTGGTTAGTTGTCTTTAGAAATAACTTTTGGGTTTGTTTAGGTATAAAATCAATGAGCTTAAGTGTGCATCAAAAATCAATGACCATTGGCCCCTTCTTTCTTTTTCTGATTTGATTTTCCATCTTCTTTTCAATCTGTTATTTAGATAATTAGTAGGTGAACTAAAGTTTGATCAAATTCATTCATTAGCTAGTGTTTGGTTTGCTATCTCTTGATTTGAATTTCAAATTTAAATTTTCCTTGAGCAATTAAATAGAGGAGAAAAAGAAGAAAATATAAGAGAAAAAGAAAACCTAATCTACCCGAGCCCTAGCTACCTCTCTTCTCTCTCCCACGACCCTCTCTGCTGGTGACAAGGAGGGGGACAGCACCCCAGGCCCTGCCCCACCTGCCAGCCTCCCTATCCCCTCCCTCCTCCACTCAACTCCTTGCCTTTTTCCACCCTGCTTGACAAGGTTATACCAAACGGGTACCCCTTCGTGTGGGTACCTGGTGCACGTAATGACTAAAGCCCAATTGTCAACCGGCTGAGGAAGCCCATCAAGAGAAGCCCAAGTCGAGGATCTCTTACTATAGATAGCATAGTCGGTAATACTTTCCATACATGTAGTCCTAGTCGGTTACGACCCGAGACATGTACCCCTATATAAAGGACAGGAGGGTGATCGACTAAGGACACGCCCGACCAGAATCACAAAACCCTAGCAAGATCGACATCTTGATAGACCCCTGTACTCGCCGCGTATACACAATCAATAACAGACAAGCAGGAGTAAGGGTTTTACCTCACTCGAGGGCCCCGAACCTGGGTAATTCCCGCTTGTCAGCCGATGAATCTACCAACACCACGCGTTCTCTACCTCATAACTCTTACCCTAGGCTAGTAACCATGGGTATTGATGGGGACATCCCTCATCAATTGGCGCCGTTTGTGGGAATAGGTGGTGTTGGATCCACGGATTGTTTGGTCGAAATTTCAAACGGCGATCCGCCGACTACTTCAAAAGGATCCACATCAGCAACATGATCTCATATCCAGATCACAGGCGACCACTCGCCAAAGGCAGTATCGCCAGCAAGGATCATGCCATACTCACCCGAAGCTTAGGAGATCTATTCCAATCTCGATTCAGGTTTTAATCTAACTGTTGGAGAACATAATTTCTTTATTGATCAGCTTGGTGTGCAGGATTTAGTCTAACAGATCGCAACTCAGCCACCTCAGAAGAAATCGACTGAGATCGCATCTGCATCAGACAAAGAAAATACCTCGTCGCAGATCGATCTGATCCCGCCGCCACAATCTCCAACATAGTCAATGACATCCGCAGAATTCAATAAATTCATGCCAGATGAGTTCCCTTAAGAGGAGAAACTATCGACTGCCTCAGTCGACGACATGATCATATGGACAGCTTCTGCTGGAAGCACTGGAACGCCAACATCACAAATTGATTCTATCTCATCCATAGAAGGCACCATGTCCACAAAGGAATTCAATGAATTCATAAGGCAAAACGAGATGGAAGAAGAAGTGCAGTCGACCTTCCATATCAACCCAACCGAAGATCATATGCAGATCGACGCACCAGAAGAAAGCTTTCACCTACCAGAGTATGATGAGCCTACAGAAGACAACATACATCTAGCCGACTTCACCGGCACAGAGATCCAGTCGCCAAATCATACTGTTGTAGCGTACCTGCACTTAAAATATGGCAAAGTACTTGTGTATAGTGCAAATCCCTGGATCGATTCGTTTGCACACACAGTTTACGATGTAATATCACAAAAGGGTATCAATTTTATTACATCGATGATCCAGACTTGGAAAATATTCTTTTACAACTAACATAGCATAAAGCTAGCACAGAAAGAGTAAACAGCGGAAATACATAGCAGTGAGTCTCCATCATCTTCATGTTGCCGCAGGCGAAAACATGTTGCTTGCAGACTCGAAACCTTTAAACAAAACCTCACTCGTCATCTGATCAATCTGCAATAAGAAAAATATTGCAACAACGTGGGTCAGATTCAATTAAAAATGGAGTGTGGCAAGTGACACTATGGTGGACACTTGGTGGAATAACTCTAATAACCTATATGCTTATTTGGCTGGTGGAGTTTCAAGGCTATTTTTCATAAAGCCAATTTTTCCTATCTCTTTGGAAAACACTTTCTTCAAATTAAGACAAGTATGGCATGAAAACCATAAATCTCATCTTCCCTTGTTCACCCATCAAGTTTTATTTCTGAAGTCGGAATGGTGGAATCCTCCGTTGACGTCCGTGATCAGCTGCTCAAATTGTCCGTACCGGGGACACGGCTAAGTACTTTGTTTTACACTCTGCAGAGATTGTGCATGTTCACCATTGTACCCATTCAACCCAAACTATCCTTTACACTCTGAAGTGATAAGGAAAAGGAGAAGAATGAGACGAGATCTTTCAGAAGCATTTCCCCTCCCACTCTGGCTTGACTCGTTCCACCTAACACCCTCTACATCTGCTTGTCAAGCCGGGGCGAGTCCATGCAACTTAATTGCTCAATCCAGAGCCCATATGGCAATAGCTGCACTGGAGGCAATCGTCACTTGGAGTTCTTCAGATCCCTTTGTTCCTGGGTGGCCGTCCACAAGTGTAATTCCACAGGTAAATCCCCTGGGAACCCACTCAACATAAACCATACAACCACTTTCCACCCAGGTGTTTCATTCTTAACTTAGTAGAATTTAGATTTTCACAAAACAACATTTGCATAGCTTCAATATTTCTACTAAGTATTATATAGGAACCTAGACACTGGAGTAAGGAATTTCTACACAGGTCTAGCATAGCAATACTATCCTACACATGCTTATATAAAAATACACTAAGTAATGCATATAGAAAATAGTAGGAAGTTTATGAGGTGTGCCACTTGCCTTTGAATGAAGTTTTTACTCGCAAACTCTTTTCAACGTAACTCAAGTCTCTCCGTTCAATCTAAACAATAGACAAGTAGCAATACAACAATCAACATAAAACACAACAACACACACATACAAGCACATATCAAATGAACAAACAAGTTTCATAAAACTTCTAAGGAAAAATATGTCATGCATGATGTGCAAAATATTTCTAGGGTCTAGAGATGCATGTCATGCCATGAAAATCTTTTAAGTTAATGCAAGGCAATTAGGTTGGTAAAAAATGACTAAGGACTGAGGTCATAAGTTGGATAAAATAACTTTGTTATAATTCATCTTGAATAAGCACTCTAATGACTTAGTCATGATGTGTAGAAATATTTAGAGAAAGTTACTAAGTCTATTCTTCAAGGTGATCAAAAATTATTAACAACTCTTTGTAAATTGGATATTCACTATAGTGAGAGAGACAGACACCCGGCCAGCCACTTAAGTTGTGGAACAGGTCTCATGTACGTGGACATGTAAGGTTAGTCTCCAGGCCGCTTCATCTCACTATGCCGGTAGGATCCAACAAACTTCAAAGATGGTAATAACATGATCCAAAGTTGTTTATGACTAAAGTGAAAGACAAGAGTAGGACACAGGGAAAAGATAGAAAGAAGAATGTAGAATCTTCTCCTTGCTTCCTTTTCTTCTTGATGTGATGACTTCATTTCAAATTTGTAGACTGTATGGTCTTGATAGCAATCCAGGTTGGTCTTGAACATAACTTAGTCATCAAGAGGTCTAAGAGAAGAAGGAAGAAAAAAGAGAGAGAGGAAGCAAGACTTAGAAAATATTGCTGGTTGGTCTTCATGAACTTCTTCTTGATTTTCTTCTAAGTGCTTCTACTCCTTGAAGATACTTCTGAAGTCTTGTTTTATTGGCTTAGTCCTTCATTGGCCTTCTAGCTCCATGTTGAAAATCCTAATTGTATAAGTGCATAGCATTTTACCTAAATACTAAGTTGAAAATAATCCTAACTTAGAGAAAATGAGGGTGGAGTTTTCTTATTAGGAATATATCTATATAGGAAAATATGTTATGCATGCAATGCACTTTTTAATCATAAGAAACATCATATTAATCTTTGTGAAATTTATAAAGTATGCATGAGGCTTTAAATGCAATTTAATTAATTTCTAGTTTTGCAAAATATAATATAAGATTAAAGTTTTATGTGATTAAATTTTTATAAGAAAATTTTATAAATATTGTTAATAGACGGAGGGGATTTAAATAAATTTTTATAGCAATTGGATTTATTCAAAAATGATTTTCCTATTTAGAGTTATGTCAAAATTATTCAAACTCTTTAAATTAAACCTATAACTATTGAATCATCAAAATAATACTCAAAAATATTTTATAACAGAAACATCATATTACAAATATTCCAAAGTTTCTAAAACAATTTTATTTTCAATTTTTGGATTTATAGATTTAAAGTAATGACAAAAATACTCATATCCACCATTTGAAATTTGAATATTTTGAACTAAGTAAAATTTGAATTCTAACAGAATGAAAATATTCTACAAGTCAAGGGCTTTCCAAATATATAAAATTTGTCTAATTTGGATATGTGGTTAAAAAGTTATGGGTGTTTGAATTACAGGGACTTTTCTGCAATTCTGCATTTTTAATTCTACTCGGAATAAAACAAAAAAAGAATGTTGTGTGACATACCAAGCCTTGATTGGCTCAGATCTAGGGTTAATATGGGCCGCAGGATCTAAAGAGGATCGGGCGGTCCAGATCTGATCATACCTCTTCGGCCTAGATCTAATCTTGGCCGTTGATGGGAGATCCAAATGCCTCAGCCGCGTTGACCTGGACGGAGCACCGCACGCTCGCCGGCGACGTAGAAGATGGCGGCGGTGGTCTCGGTTGGACCAATTCGATGCTCCGATGGCCCCCTTGCTCGGCGAAGACGACGGCGACGTGCGGCGCGCGGCGACGGAGGAGATGGAACTGGCGGCGTCGTCGGTTGCAAGCAAGGGCAACGAGGATACGTGGCCGGAGTGGCCCGGACGCCGGTGACCTTCGGGTCGTGCTCTCCCCGCACGATTCTCTGCAGAGAGTAAAAGAGGAAGGACTTTAAGTGGTGCGCACGGACGATGGAAAACAAGGAAAGATGGTCTCGAGGTCGGGAGCGTGCTACCTTGGACGGAATTCAAGAAAAACGGTGGTGGCCGTGCGGCTCCGACGAGAAAATTCGTCGGCCTGGGGGCATATTGGAGAGGGTTTGAGGTCGTGGGCTTTAAGCAGGAAGAAACGACACATCAAATTGAGCTTTAAAACGTCGGGAATCAATTCAGGAAGAAACGCCTAAATCAATGGACACGGGAGTTATTTACGTCTGTGCTGAGGTTGAAGACGATGATGTCATCCATTTTTCTTTTTCTATTTTCTGGTTTTTCTTATTTATTTCATATCTTTTGATTTGAGACTCCAAATGATGTCAAATAAATTTCTAAAAATTTGTAAAAACAATATCTTTGTGTTAAAACAGTTGCCGACATGTTTTGAACACTTTTCAAAAATAAGAATTTCGAAATATTGATTAAATGTAAAATTAACACTTTATGTTAAATGTGAATTTAGGGTTTTAATAAATTTATTTGTGGATAAATTAAATTTATGAAATTTACAACACTTACATAAGTATGACATTAAGTTATTTAAACTCATTTTTTTCTTTAGTTCAATATTAAATAACATAACTTAATTTTTGAAATGAAAGGGAAATATAATGTAATCATTTTCAATTCAAATTATTTTGTGTACCATTAAGTTTTATAATATGATACATCATTTGAGAACTCCATTAAATACCTTTGGAAAATAATTTAGATTTATTTCATTTCTTATATTGATTATATTCATCAAAATCATTTTAGCAAATAGACCATGTTTTAAATAGTTTAAAAGAACATTTGTAAATATTATTTTAATTTATGAATAGCTATGGCTAAGTGGTTAGAATCAAATACTTATAAAGGAACTTTTTATTACAAGAAAATGGTTTGAAAGTTTGTAAACCATTTGTCAAATTATATAATGAGGTTTAAGAAAAACAATTGGATAGTAAAATGTTTAACTTGAAAAGTTTTGAAAATGGTGACTACTTGAGATATTTGAAATAATAAACAATTTGGAAGATCCTATGAAGTCTTTTATGGTTGGTTTTCTTATGCTTTAATGTTTTATTTTAATCTAAAACAAAAGTTTTAATTTTTAGTGATTTTTAAACATTCCAAAATATTGGGATGTTACAACTGTAGTCGAGTATGATGAACATACGCAACATAATGAAGATGACGAAGGCATAAAAAACATGATGAAGATGAAGACGGATGCAAAGAATCTTGACGCTTGATGTAGGCGAATGCAGCGTTGGCCCCAAGCACAACCCGGCGAGTCACAGCATCGCGAATGGGATCATGAGCGTGAAATATGTCCACTAAGTTATGGATCCTTCGCGGTTGGGGACCCTCAGGAAACAAGTAGTGGTTTGACCGCATAAGCGCCGCCCGGAAACGCTTCAACAGGATGGCGCCACGCCAAGCACGATTCTTCAAAGTGGCAAGAATGTTGGCATGATATGCGTCAAGCCAAAAATGTTGAGGACCGGTGACAGGATTCTGAGTATCCTCTACTAGACGTTCTGCCGCACGAGCAACTTCAGCCAGGGGATCTGCACAAAAGCAAAAAGACAAAATTATAGGCACAAAGCACACACGCAAGTAGCAAGATCTGCACAAATAGATACCTTCGAGTTGCCTATTCGAGTCCTCCACTTCATAAAGAACAAACCTCTCTCTCTCTCAGTGGAAAGAGTAGGTTTCCCGTGAAGAATTTCAAGGTCTATTAAGGAGGACTCGAGTTGCTGCTCCAGCTGAACAACCTTCTTCTTCGCATACTCAAGCACGCGGGCATCATTCGCAAGTTGCGCAGCCGAGCGCCGATCCACTCCCACTCTAGCTTCCCCCGAAGTGGTCGAGCAGTTCGACTGAGACACAAACATAAACACTTCATGTAGCGCCCCATCTTTTATATAAAGATGGAACACCTATGTTATGTGCTAGTCCCTGGATCACTGCTAGCACCACAGTACAAAATATATAGTATCATTGCATACGTATTAATTTCTACAACGTGATCCAAAATAATAGCCAAGTATAGCTTTATTACAAATTGCATAGCCATGAAGGCTAGCTAAAGTTCAGAGTTCACAACGAAAACAATAACAATGAGCCTCATCTTCAAGCATGCGCCACAGGCAGACATGTTGGTTGTAGACTCGAGTCCAAACTCATTCCTCATCAGAATTACCTGCACATTTGAATATGCAGCCCTCGAAGGAGGTCAATACAATGAAGTATTGGCAAGTGACTATGGTGGATAAAATTATGGCAAGTCTAATTCTATATGCATATTTGGCTTGGTGGAGTTGTAGGCTATTTTGCAGAAAGCAAGTTTTCTCCTATCTTTTGTAAAACAATTTTGTTTCTCAAGAACTTGGCACCAAGGGATAAAGCCCAAGTGCACCAACTATTCCTTCCTTAGTCAAATTTTACTTTATGAAAAAATAGTGTTGAGATTCTTCCGCCCGTCCTTGTCCAGCTGCTCGAAGTAGTCCATTTCCGGGGACACGGCTGAGTACCCAGATTGTCGACTCTGCAGAGGTTGTGCACTTTCACCTTTAGACTCAATTAACCCAAACATCCTATACACGCAGAGTGTACTAAGGAAAGGAGAGAATTGAGACAAGAACTTTCAGAAGAAGAATGCAACCATACTAGCAAGACCCGTTCCACCTATCAACTCTACATCTGCTTGTCAAGCTGACAGGTTGCATCCTCACAACTTAGTTATTCTAGACAGAGCCCATTGTCAAAAGGCTGCACGGGAAGCTTCTCAACTTGGAGGGCTTGGTAATCTCTTCGTTCCTGGGTGGTCGTCCACAAGTGCACTTCTAGGTAACAACCACCATGCTCATGGCCCTAAGTAGAATAAACATTCATCCTAGGCGACGACAACCACAAGCATAGTCCCAAAATCCACTCAACATAAACCATAACAACCAATTCCACCCAGAAGTGTATTTTAGATTTTGTCACTTAGAGACTTTTCTATAACATGGCAAACATTTTAATAGCATAGCTAAGCAACTAATAAAACCTTTCTTGGCTGCTTAGGAGAAAGGGTGACTACACACTACTAGGATATTTGTAAAATACAAGCTAACTTAGCATTATAAAATAAATCAAAATCCCTATCATGCACACTACTCAAAAATATACTACACATGCATATAGAAAATATTGGGTAGAATATGAATGTCACTTGCCTTGGTAACAGGAGGAACAAGCACAACAAGAATAACAATCACAAGCAAGTCCTTCCTCTTCTTCACAATCTAGCACAAGCAATGAATAAAATAAATACTAACAAAATCATCACAACACCAGACATAAATAGGTATGCATGAATGATTTGCTATGAAAATATGACTCACTTATTAATAATTTTTATCCTCTTTTATTAAATGTATGAGATATAATTTCTAGGACTTTCTTATTTTATTTATCAATTTAATAATTGAAAACAATATAGCAAACTTGATTTCTATAATTACACTTTTATTGTTTTATGAAAGTTTTCATTTAAGATATTTATTAATGTTGCTAGACAGAGGGAATTAATATGACCCTAAAACAATTAAATTTATTTTCTAAATCATTTTTATTATTTATGTTATTATTTTAATAGCCGAAATGCTCCACTGCTAATTATATAAATTATAATTCGTCAAAAAGGAAAACAAATGATGTAGAAATAAACTTCATGAGCAGGGCTATCCGTGGATATAAAGTTTATTAAATTTGAACTTGTAGATCAAAAGTTATGAATTTTCTAAGTTTTGCATATTTTCTGTTTTGTTTATAAAAATTCCTGCGAAAAAGAATTAACCTGGGCTACGTGGCGTGATCTTATTGGTCGGTACCGCTTCGACGCGGATCGGCTGCGAGAGCCGTCCGATCTAAATTAAAATGGACACGCGGGATCTAATCGATCTAGATGCATTGGATCTAGATCCAACGGTCCACGATACGTTGACCAAAAACGGGCGGCGCACTCGCCGGAGCTCACCCGACCACGGCGGCGCCACGGCCGGCGTTGCTCGTTTCTCACGTCCTAGGAGGCTACGGGGCGAACGGAGCTTACCGAAGCGTAGCGGACGTCGGGGCGGAGTCGATGGCGCGGTGGTGGTCGTCGGCGTGGCCTTCTCCTCCTCGTGCAGCTCGCCGGAGTTGCTTGCGGCGGCGGTCTCCTTCGGGCGTGGATGAATACGGCGTTCGGCTGCAAAATACACCGCGGGACGAAGTCAAAAACGTGCGCAACGAGGAGGGGGTCGAGGGGGGGGGGGGCAATACGAGCTCGGGGGGAGGTCGGAGTACCCCGTACGACTTGCTTTACGGCGGCGGAGATCCAAGCTCGCTCGCGAGCTGCCCGGCAGCGGAAATTTTAGGGTTTGGGGTGCGGAGGGTTGCGGCGGAGGTGGGGGTTTATATAGGGTGGCGCGGGGAGCAGCCTCGCGCTGATTATGCTCGCGAATCACGGCCGGTTTCCGAATTCGTCTCGGGCGCGATCTCCGGCGGGAGGAAGGCGAAGCTGACAGGTGGGTCCCACCTGTCAGCGAGAGGAGGGTGGAGATGGTCTGAGCAGGCCGCCTTGGGCCGCGTTCGGACACGTGCACGCGGTGGATAACTACGGGCCGGCCCGATTTCCTTTTCCTTTTTAATAAAAATAATATCTGTTTTAAATACTGATCTCAAAAATGACTTTTAAACTTATTCAAAACATATCAGAAAAGTTCATAAAAATATGTTTTGGAAAGGTTATCAAAATTGGAGCTTTTTAATATTATTCTTGCCCATAACAATATTGCCAAAATAATATTTATTAAAGAGGTTTAAATAAACATTTTCTGGAACTTATAGATTATTAAATCTTATAACCTAAGGTTTTATTTTATATTTTTGTGGTGTAGTTTTATGTTTATGGATGAATGATGCATGAATGCAAAAGTTTTAGATTTTTGCAAAATTTGGGATGTTACACTTCAGGCAAATCGAAGCAAAAGAAGACACAAAGCAAGCATGCAAGGATCAGCGGAAGATATATATTCCAAAATATCAGCGTTAGGTGGCATAAGGTACATCACAAATTACAGCACAAGGAAAAAGCGCAAACAAACTAAAAGTAGCCTACGACTAGACAGCAGACTCAGACTCAGTATTGCGGGCAGCAGCAATGGCTACCGAGCGGCGCTCCATAGTCGCCATGCTAGATTTAGCAAGGCTGGAGGCACAGGTGCTGTATTTCACCAAGTTGGAAGGTTTCCCATCCGACTTCTTAGGGAAGTCAGACACGAGGGACTCAAAATCAGCATTCTCGCCACGACTAAGCAGAAGCTTGAAGGTGGAGTCTGAGCCGCGTACCATCAGATCTTGCACGTAAGACTTTAAGGTCTTCGACTTAGGCCCCAGTCGCGCAGCAAACCCCACGATGGTCAGCGGGACCTCATCTTTAGGCAAAACCTCCTTGAAGACAGCACCGAGAGTCTGGACGGATATCTCCAAAGATTTCTTCACGTGCTTCATGGTCGCCCCAACCTGGTCAATGGCTTGGTCAAGTGATAAGGCATCACTCGCCGCGCCACCGGAGCTGGAAGAAGGACCTGCATAGCAAAAGAGGGGTGTTCATATCAAGAAGGTGGAAAAGGGAAAAAAGCAAATCCTTGAACGGGACGTGTATTATCCTCACCTGGAAGAGAGTGTGCATAACCAAGCAGTCGATTGGCCCGCTCCCCCTCCAAAACACGAAGAGCATCCAGCTCCTCCTGGGCGGCCGACTGCTGGGAGAGGGTCTTCTCTAGTTCGGCCAACCGAGACTCCAAAGTACATTTTTCCCCTTAAAACAAAAGAGAAAAAGCTCCAGTCGCATAAAAGGAAAAGAGAAAACAGCGGATGCAGAAAAGGATAAAGGCTTACGGTTGAGCTGGTCAAGCTGAGAGCGCAGAACACCCTGCTCTTCCTCCGACTGCGCAAAGTCCTCGCAAAAAGAAGCAAGACCACTCACGGCCGGCTGCAAACACAATATATACATTGTACACGAATGTCAAAAGCATAAATACTTCAGTAACAAAAGGAAAAAAACATTACATGGTTTAGCCAGGAAGGTGGGAAGGAGGATGACGCCGCAGCAGTCGAAGCAACTACGGGAGGCGCCATGGTGGCGGTCGCAGGAGCAGAAGGAGGCGAGGGGGTGACTTTCACCTCTACAGCAGGAGAGGAAGTAACAATCACTGCACAGGCAACCAACAAACCGGCGGCCCGGTCATCGCTGGGAGACCCAAGAGACAAGTAGAAGGGTGTTCAGAAACAAAAACAACAAACTGAGTAAACAATTGAGGCATATATACGCGTTCATAAGACAAGGAAAGATATGTGCGCTCGTCCTCATCAGAAGACAAGTCGCCATCGAATCGAGGCCCACCAAAACCAGAGTGGCAGGTGGAAGGTGGTGGCGAGCACTGAGCCAAAGGCGACACATCTCACACAGGCGAAGAGGCATCAGAGTCCGCCATTTGCTCATCTTCACCTGTGCGCGTCGGGCGGTGCTGCTTGAGAGCAGGCTCTATAGTCGTCGCCACCACGGCTTGCCCCACACCCTTGGCTTCAGATTTCTCTGAAGAGGATGTTTCAGCTTCAGGAAGGGAGTCTACTGACTGCTCACTTTCCTTCAGCACAGTTGACTCCCCGACAGGCCCGGCTTCAGGAAGGGGAGGAAGTGACGACTCGGTCGAGTGCCCCTACACGAGACAAAAAGGTACAAGTTCAGCTTCAGGAAGGGGAGGAAGTGACGACTCGGTCGAGTGCCCCTACACGAGACAAAAAGGTACAAGTTCAGAATAGACGCAGATAGCAGAAATCTACATGACAAAAGCAATGAATGCAAAAGTATAAGCAAAAAGGAACTAACCTCCGTAAGGGGATTCTCCAAACTGAAGGGATTTGTGGAAAACGCATAGTTGACGGTGTCCTCAGCTGTATAGCTGGTCACTGACTTCACGAGTGTATCAAGCTCGTTCGCCGACAGCTCCACAACGCCAATGCGAGTAGCGTCGTGTGCCCCCTCATTCGCCCACATCGGGTGCGCATGCTGTTGAAGGGGACACACCCGACGCTTCAAGAAGGTGTAGATCAGCTGAACACCAGTGACACCGGTGTTCAGCAACCTGTCGACCTTCTCCAATAGCGGGGCGGCCTCGCGCTCTTCAGCTGGAGTAAGAGCATGATCCCAAGCCTTCGTCTTCTCGGGAGCATCTCCAGTCCAAAAGGCAGGCTTAACATCCTGGCCCACAGGGACGTAGAACCACCTGGTCCTCCATCCTTGAGCGGAGTCAATTGCCTTCAAAGCGAAGTACTTGCAGCCACTCTTGACCCGGAAGCCAACCCCTCCGACTGGGTTCACCCGATTGTTGCGGGCCATATGGCGCACCTGGAAAATAGACTTCCAGAGAGGCCAGGAAGGGGAAACACACAACATGCACTCGCACATTACCATTAAGCTTGCAATGTGTAGAACACCATTCGGAACCAGATCATGAATATGGATCCCGTAGGCGAAAAGAAGGCCACGCACAAAATCGTGCAGCGGAAAACTAATACCGCGGGGGAGAAACTCGGCAAAGAAAACCCGCTCACCAAGAAGTGGAGCGGGGGAGTTATCCTTACCCAGAGGACATACGGCGAGCACCGTGGCAGGAGGGAGAAGGCCCTCATTGCGAAGGAGCGTCAGCTTCTTCTCTGACACGGTCAACGAAGTCCAACCGCCAGGCGCCTTCTGCAGCACGGGAGGAACGGTGGCGCCACCCGCCTTTTTCCTTGTCTGGCCGGTGGTAGCAGTGGGGGCGGCGGAAGAACTCTTTTTAGGAGCCATGGTGGGTGGTGATCACGCAAACAAGATGGTTCGACGGTGCAAAAACAGAGTGGCGGCAAGGAGGAAGACGAAGCAGAGGAGCGCAGAGACAAATGGCAGGGAAAAACAAAAATAAACGGAGAAACCTATACTTATGGCATAACCAGAACTTCATCACAGCCGTCCAAACAGAAAACACGGCGACGCGTGGCGTAATCGGAGAGCGATCGTCGCAGGCCACGCTGCCCACTACGCGCGCAAAACGAGGAGGACATCATCACGTCTGCGAAAATCTCGCCACGTCAGGTCAAATCAGAACTGAACCGGCGTCCACAACGGTCAAAGAATGGGACCCACTATGTCATGTCACATCAGAATGCTACTCGCACGCCAAAGTTGTCACGCATGACATAATTTCAGATGAACAAACACAAAAGGCGTCCTACCGCGGTGGACAAACAGGAAAAGCTCCTCACAAAACGCAGTCGCAAAATATAAAATTAAAAGCTATTCAAGTGTGAAACTCCCATCGGGAGAAGGCAAAAAACGTTCGACCGACAAAACAAAAAATTGAGATGATCCTCTACTGCAAGCAGTAAAGCACACTCTCGGGGGCTACTCCCATCGGGAGCACTGTCATGCACCTGATAGAGTCAAAGGACACTCAAGGCATAAAAATTTCCGAGTGAAAATCAGTCGATTGAGTACCTCGGATGCTATATACAAGAAATACAAAGGTAAGACCCATCGATTAGTCGAAAGGGCCGAGGATCACTCAAGCAGTGTTTAATCCTAGAACTTTCCGTATCAACATATACGATGAAACTCCTGACGGACGCGCTGGGTAGCAAATTAAAACTGCAGAACAATATCAGTAAGACCATCGACTGGCCTGAGGTCTGTCTGTCCAGTATGTTCCAGGGTCGAGCCAACGGACTCGAAGCCTGACTGAAGGCTAGTAAGGTTTTGCCCAAGTGCAGTTAACTAGATTCATCTCATCGCATAAATCCAGGCCTACTTAGTCGAAATCCTTTGTCAAAATCCATAAAGTCCAAAAGACAAAAATATCATGTCAAAAGCATAAAACATGAGACGTGCACTATGTAGTGAGTCCATGACTGATTTTCCGAATTAGCCAAGCACTTGGCGGCTAATGAAAAGGTTATACCAAACGGGTACCCCTTCGTGTTGGTACGTGGTGCACGTAATGACTAAAGCCCAATTGTCAACCGGCTGAGGAAGCCCAAGTCAAGGATCTCTTACTATAGATAGCATAGTCGGTAATACTTTCCATACATGTAGTCCTAGTCGGTTACGACCCGAGACGTGTACCCCTATATAAAGGATAGGAGGGTGATCGACTAAGGACACGCCCAACCAGAATCACGAAATTCTAGCAAGATCGACATCTTGCTAGACCCCTGTACTTGCCGCATATACACAATCAATAACAGACAAGCAGGAGTAAGGGTTTTACCTCACTCGAGGGCCCCGAACCAGGGTAATGCCCGCTTGTCAGCCGACGAATCTACCAACACCACGCGTTCTCTAACTCATAACTCTTACCCTAGGCTAGTAACCATGGGAATTGATGGGGAGATCCCTCGTCACCAGCCAACCCGAGCTCTCCTCCTTCTCTTCTACTGGCCCGAGCGCGTCACACCCCGACCACCCTCCCTTCTGCCTCTCTCCTGCCGCCCATGTCAGCCAGTAGAAACCAAGGACGACCCTTCCCCTCTCCCCCGTGTCTGAATGGAACCCTAGATCGGCCGAGTTAAAACTCCATCCCCAACCTCTCCTCTGTTCATTTCTTCGCTCCCCGAGACTCTCACACACCTCCACTCCCGTTCCTCTGTTGGCCGCACCGTGGAGTTTTGCCACTTTCTCACCGACGGCAAGAAACGGCCTTAGCCGGCGCCCCTCTGCTCCATTCCCTGCCATTTTTGGCTCCCTGAGATCCCCTCTGCAAGACCTAACCCTCCCCCCTTCTCTTGTTCCTAGGGACTGCCCGTGGATGCCGCGCTCCTCCATGACCCGAAGAGCCTATCGCCGATGAAACCATGAACTCCGGCGATGCACACGCGTTTTGAGGGTACTCCCGAGCTCGCCATCGACCCCTCCTTCTTCTCCACCCCTTATCGTACCCGCTCAACGCTCGAGTTGAGAGAACCATCCACGCCCTCCCCTCTCCTTCTCTGGCTCGCTCCCCCGCCAGCGCGAGGTAGGAGACGACGCCCGCGCCGTCGATCTAGAGATCGACGACTGTGTTTGAACCGCGCTCGGTCGTTGACAGTTTTTTAGCCGCACGCGCGTGTCGCGCCTAGTTGGGCGGGCCCAGCCCCATCTCCCGTGCAGATCCACGCTGCTCCGGGCCAATCTGGCCCAGATCCGGCCCGCCCCCTTTTTTTTTCTTTTAATCTTTTCTCCGTTTAAAACTCCATAGAAATATTAGACTAGCTTTTATTCATTTGTGGTAAATCTGTGTATGCTAAATTAGTGAGGTTAATTTTGTAGCATAGCTACACGTTTTTTTAATCATGTGGCATTTCATTTTATCCAAAATATATTCGCAGTTGTGTGCTAAAATAGATCTAGTAAAAAGTATCTTTGTCACCAATTTATTAATAACTTGAGATTTATAAATTCAAATCATGCAAACCATGACTCTCTGGAAAGCCTATCAAAATGCCTACCTAGATCTATAAGTCATGCATGTAGGAGATTATTCTAACAAAAGATCTGTTAGGTTTAAGAATGACACCAGTAGGTATTTGGTGATTTTTTTTCATTAACTAAATTACTTTCTGGGGTAAATACAATTCGATGTGGTAGATATAAGTGGTAGGTGTTATATACTATAAGGGTAGATTTTCCAGTATATATGTTATTCTTGATAAATCAATTCCTTAAAACAGGAGAGTATTTCTCATAAAATGTATATTTAGATTCTCTGAAAATATTGTTTGTCTAGTTTTGGTTGTTTGAGATACCTCTGTCGAGGCAAAAAAAATTGGTGTATTTTTGTGGAGTAGCCACAAGTTTTATCTAACAAACAACATTGGTTCGGCACCAAAATAATTTATATTTTTCTCGGTACATGAATAATGGTCAAACGTTTACTTTATTTTAAAACAGGGATAACTTGATATAGGATTATCCAAATTAGGTGAATAAAATTTCTACTGAAAGATAAAATTCATATCTTTCCAAGGACATTAACTTTGCATACAGGAGATCTATAAAACAGAAACTACAACCTTTTTGGTTTTGAGATCAGTAGCTCTTAGCTTATTTTTAGTTTCTGTTTGGAAGTGGATTTTTGTGCACAACCAATTTTCAGAGTTTCCTCTAGTACCCAGGAGTACTGTGGTAAAAGGGTTTCTCTTTTTGGACTGTACTCCAAAAGTTATGCCTTTTTCATTGAAACAGCACTATAATGACTATTTAAATGTAATACTTGTATTTCCTGTTTTTAGATAAAAGCAAGCTTGAGTCTAAATCTTGTCAACCTTGTAATCCAGGAACTAAACTAAACCCTTACACTTGCCTCTTAAGACATTAATAGTTTTGTGATGTTCCGTGTGTGTTGTTAGCATACCTCATTTCATGCCATAGTGTAGCACTATATGATTGGTGTGTTCTGTTTGTAATTGTGTTGATGACTAGGTCAATCCCTCCTATGGATGATTCTGTTTTATGATGCTGGTTGTCTGTTTCTTTACTTTAGATTGTTGTCAACTCGCATTTTAGGATTCACACTAGTCTCAATTTATTTTCATGTTACGGTAGATCCGCAAGCAGAGGAGGAGCTGAACGTGGTAGCTGAGCACACCTACGAAGAAGAGCAAGACCAGGGACAATACTTTGAGCAAGGCAAGCCCACCTCACCACTATAACAAATCCTACTATTTTATCAAGCATTGTTTTGTCTTCAAAATAAAATGATGCATGTTCACTTCTTTTGTGGCACACTGTCACCCGAAAACTATTTTACCAGATATTGTTTGGCCAAAGTTATCTACTAGAATACTTTAGGTGTTACAAAATAAAGTTTTCACTTGATGAGCCTTGTTGTTGAAGGCTCCATCAAAAAGATTAAGTTATCTAGTAGTGTATTCTTATTCCTTTACCTCAAAACTATAGGATGGGAACCTATTTGATAAAACTGTTTTACGGAGGAACACCTGAGTTGCTGGGAGCAATCAGCGAGAAAGAAATGCTTTATGAAAACCCGTGATGCTGAGAGCATTCGGAGATGTTCGAAAACCCGAGCTGCTGGGAGCAGTCGGAGATGGAGGTTTAATTTCAAAGTCCCTACTGCCGCCCGAATAATTAACCCGTGAACAACACCACCTGACATGGGTAGGGCTTAGCCGGAAGCTTGTTTGTTTTAGTACTGGGGATCTCACACATTCAATGAGGGCGGGGCCCTCGAAGCCGGGTAGTCGTCCGGAAGAGTCAATACACTGTTGAGGACCAGCAGCCGGACGATTACGGCGGGTCTCCTGCAGTGGCGGTGTGGTGTCCCGAGGAAAGACCAGGGGTCTAGTGGAGCACACGGTGCCGAGGAGAACAAACCTACCGGGAGGCCCCGATACTAGGGTGGACATAGTGGAAAGCTTTGATCATGTTATCCGGACCCCCGCATGCTGTCGTATGACGGGCCGTGGCAGACACGGCGGAATGACCGATAGGTGTGGGTAAAGTGTGCAACCTCTGCAGAGTGTAAATCTATTCGAATAGCCGCGTACGCGGTCATGTCCGGTTGGAAAGGCCACACTGGGCGCCTTGGAGAAAGAAGTTGTTTTCAAGAGAAGTGTTTTCGGTAAAACAAGGAGGTACCTGGGAGGTACGGAATTTGGGTGAGGATGGTTGATCTCGGGGAGTCAACCAGTCCGATCTCAAGTCAGGAAAAAGGGGTATCCCTATCCTAGTGTTTTGACAAAATTTTACAAAAGAAGTTTATGTACTTAGATATGTCCTTGCAATATCTAAGAGAAGACAATTCTATCTCTACATGTTTTTCTTCAACAAAGATATAGAGATGTCGTATTCTGTATGTCTAAAGTCATGGTGTTCGAAAATAAGCCCTATAGTTGTAAATAGGAGCTATCCTAGTTTTTGAAAATGCTTTACTTGCATCTCCATGAAAAACTGAAAACCTAGAGGTGGTCTTGCGAGTACGTAATTGTACTCATTTGGCTTTGTCCCTGGATATTCAAATGTCCAGATTACAATGATGAGGCTTATGTCGAGGAGGAGGTGTATGACGACGACTTCGCCACTTAGTTGTCACCGGTCAATTGCACTTTTGGGATCAGCGTTCGGAGATGTCAAGGGCCGACGCTAGCCACGAGCTTCCGCTATCTTACTTTAATTCAGTCCTGCGTGACGAGATTTGCAGAATTGGTCATATGACCAATCGTGTGTTGTAAGACTATTTATTCGTACGACTTGAATGATGTAACTCTGATACCATTGTTGGTTATGTGATTGGGATGCACTAATCATTGGGATCGTGATCTTTTACATAACATGGACATCTCGGACTTGTTTTGAGGGTTCCTTACAGACTTGGTATCAGAGCCATCGTTGACCTTACGAGACTTTAGCTAGGTTGGGCGTCGACGTCACGCAAAAAAGTTTTTCCTAAAACTTTAGGAGAGATACTTAGAATGTGCAGAATATGCTGCTATCCCCTCCCCTCTGTTATTAACTACTGATTAATACTATACTTGCATTAAACCTTATGTTTTTACTTGTTTAAAATTTTGCACACCGTTCACTTATTCAACCTTCATTTAAAATTTTGTGTAGATGAACGGTGAGTTCTCGTCGTCGATCCAGTTGGGGGTTGTGCCCGACTCGGGTGTTTCGCGTCCCTTTCAGGCGGATTTGCTCCAGTTGACCCAGCACTTGGGACACCCGCTACCTGAGCTGCTGATAGGGCGTGCTTACCGATGGTTGGTGATGAGATGTCCTGGACCGTGAGGTGCACCCTTCGACGGCCGCTGGTGCCACCTTTCGCTAAGGAGCTGATTTAGGATGCCCTTGCACCGACGCAGATGGAGGCGATAGTGACAGTAAAGCAGAGAGCTCTCGCCCGCTTGGTGTGCACCCACAACGCCGAGCTGGTCGGCACCCGCTTCGAGTTCTACTCCAGCCTGGACGAGCAGAGTAACCCTATGCCGCCGCGTCCCTACCCCACTTTCGGGAACCACTTGGCCGAGCTGGAGCTCTTCGTCGAGTACACCCAGTCCAAGCTGGTCACCAGTCGTTTCGAAAGTGATCTTCACCGTCTGAACCACCACGGCGCAGAGGTTTGGATTTCGGCAGCTGAGCTGAGGATCGAGGACTTGGAGGCTCAGCCCAAGGCATTCCAGGACAAGCTGAAGGCCGAGGAGCTGAAGCTCAAGACCTCAGAGGAGCGTCTAGTTGAGTCCCAGGCACAGCTCAAGAAGGAGCACCGCTCCATCTTTGCGCGTTTCCAGACTACCCGCTTCTACAAGTTCCAGCTTGACGGTATGGTCGACATGCTCAAGGCGACCATTGATACACGTGACGAGCGGATCAGCGAGCTGGAGAGCGAGGTAGAGGCGTTGAGCAAGGAGAACGACGACCTCTTGCCGGATGATGAGAACCCGATGAGGGTTATGGACATGGAGCCCGAGAGTGAGCAGGATGACGACGACCTTCGAGGCGAGGGAGGTGAGGACTCGGGGGCTGTGATGTCCGAGGACGAGGACCCCGACGAGCCACCCTTTGAAAGTGACGATGCCGTGGATGTGGAGTAGATATTTGAGTAGTCTCTTTTGGGTTAGGACCAAACCATCGCGATAAGTTGTTGCGATTGTGTGGTCTAGTTAGCATGAGTGTGTGTTTGGATGATTGTAAGACTATGTCAGTCCGATGTCATGTGTTTGTAAACTATGTTGTGATGCTTTTGGAACCTTTTTATGGAGTGGATCATGTTTTATTATGAGTATTTCCCTGCTGCCGCCCGAACAATTAACCCGTGCAACCACACTACCTGACATGGGTAGGGCTTAGCCGGAACTTTGACTGTTTTAGTATTGGGGCTCTCACACTTTCTTTGAGTGCGGGGCCCTCGAAGCCGGGTTGTCGTCCGGAAGAGACAATACACTGCTGAGGACCAGCTGCTGGACGATTACGGCGGGTCTCCTGCCGTGGCGGTGTGGTGTCTCGAGGAAAGACAAGGGGTCTAGTGGAGCACACGGTGCCGGAGAGAACAAACCTACCGGGAGGCCCCGATACTAGGGTGGACATAGTGGAAAGCTTTGATCGTGTTAACCGGACCCCCGCATGCTGTCGTATGACGGGCCGTGTCAGACACGGCGGAATGACCGATAGGTGTGGGTAAAGTGTGCAACCTCTACAGAGTGTAAATCTATTCGAATAGCCGCGTCCGCGGTCATGGATGGTTGGAAAGGCCACACTGGGCGCCTTGGAGAAAGAAGTTGTTTCCAAGAGAAGTGTTTGCGGTTTAACAAGGAGGTACCTGGGAGGTACAGAATTTGGGTGAGGATGGTTGATCTCGGGGAGATAACCAGTCCGATCTCAAGTCAGGAAAACGGGGTATCCCTATCCTAATGTTTTGACAAACTTTTACAAAAGAAGTTTCTGTACTTAGATATGTCCTTGCTATATCTAAGAGAAGAGAATTCTATCTCTACATGTTTTTCTTCAACAAAGATATAGAGATGTCGTATTCTCTATGTCTAAAGTCATGGTGTTCGAAAATAAGCCCTATAGTTGTAAATAGGAGCTATCCTAGTTTTCGAAAATGCTTTATTTGCATCTCCATGAAAAGCTGAAAACCTAGAGGTGGTCTTGCGAGTACGTAATTGTACTCATTTGGCTTTGTCCCTGGATATTCAAATGTCTAGAATACAATGATGAGGCTTATGTCGAGGAGGAGGAGTATGACGACGACTTTGCCACTTAGTTGTCACAGGTCAACTGCTATTGTGGGATCAGCGTTCGGAGATGTCAAGCGCCGACGCTAGCCACAAGCTTCCGCTATCTTAGTTTAATTCCGTCCTGGGTGACGAGGTTTGCAGACTAGGTCATATGACAATTCGTGTGTTGTAAGACTATTTATTCGTATGACTTGAATGATGTAACTCTTTGATACCATTGTTGGTTATGTGATTGCGATGCACTGATCATTGGGATCGTGATCTTTTACATAACGTGGACATCTCGGACTTGTTTCGAGGGGTCCTTACAATATGTTAGGTCAAAAAAATTATGAGAGGAGGTCAATTTAAAGTATTTTTTTCATGTTAAGAGGTGGGGAAAATACGAGCACAGTCTCCAATATTCACTTATTCCAAAATGGCCATTTCTGTGTGATGGTGGGGGATTGCAACCATACAACATTCTCAGTGATCTAACATAGGTCTTAGCTAGGCGTGGTTTCGGACTAAGAAACTACAGGATTTAACCAAGATTTAGGTACATCAAAATGTGGAGGCAAAGGAAAGTAATCGCTTCTGCTTATCAGTCAGGGGTTAAGGAAGAGATGTTGTGAAAATGTGGAGGTTGTCGGTGAGGAAGACGCCGCCGCCGCAGGGGAATCGGTGTCCTGGGTTTTTTTGGGAATGGATGAACTGGGGAAGAGGGTGAGGTAGACTAGGACTAAGGTGATTCCATCTGTGCGTTCGTAGGTTCTAAATGGACGAACCAGATTTCTCGGTGAATGCGAGGTGACGGTTGCCACGTATTAAAGTACCGAAGGCAGTAGATGTCTCAGTCACTTCACTATTCACCTTCTTCCCCACTCACCACCAGTTGGCGGAGAAATCCCCACTCCGCATAACACCCCAGCCATGTCTACGCGTCGTGGAGCTGCAAGCTGGAAGAAACAGTTCGGTGCGACGAGGGCTGAAGAGGCCCGCGAGGCAAAACGCCGTAAGAAGATAGCGGCTCAAGTAGATGGAGACGAACAAGACTGTCATATGACGTATGCGAAAACCCTGCTAAATCTGAGCGAGAACCGGTACGTTTTAAAATCCATGAAGCATTATTTTTTTTAAGATAAAATGAAGCATATTTGTACATATCTCAGAGCGAGCGGCTCTTCCATCGGCAATCCATCGAACTCAAGGAATGTTGTAGCGGGAGAGAAAGAATCATTCGATAACGTCGTCCATGCTCTCCGACAGAGTGAGGTATGAACTTTCCACTTTTTGATTATATTTCTCAATTTCAGATTAGTCTCACTACAAACTAATAACTGCCTGCAGGAAGCCTGTACTACGATCAAAATGAAGGAAGCTTAGAAAAATGACTGGTGTGCCACCCTTCGGAACAATATAAAGCTGCTGAAAAAAGAGTGTGCACGGCTCGGTGAAGATTTGGAGCTCCAGAGGACGGCGACTCAAAAATTTGCGACTGAAGCAGCAAATCTTCGTGCGGACCGCAATAAACTTTGGAATGAGGTAGCAACCTTGTTCAAGGTAAACAATATGAGTTCAGAATCGAACAACAAGGCGATAGGCCTGATCAAGGAGCTTCTGGTAGAGAAGAAGAACCTCGAGATGAAAAATGAAGACCTTATTCGTGAGAAAATAAAGGCCATAGATGAACGCCACAAAGAACTCAAATATGCCATCGCCACCCAAGAGGCTAAACTGACGACTCAGGGAGAACTAAAGAAGTTGAAAGATGACAATGCAAGATTAAGCATTGTAATCGAGAACCTGAAGAAAGAAGTCTAGCATCTCCGCGCCGAGGGTAATGCATGAGTAGAGGCCAATGTCAAAAGCCAGTAGAAACTACGTGTTTATGAGTTTTGTTATATATTCGGAAAAAGTTTGGTCTCGTAACAATGCAAGTTTAGAACGCAACATTTGATTTTTTAAACTTTACTCCTTTTTTAGTTTTTCACAATACTCTATATTAACTAAATAGAAGCACACACACCAAATTTGGATTGATTTGGACATGGTCGAAAAAATCACATGCTTAGGGATAGTCCGCCTGGTCTCAGTTTAGCCAGTTTTTCTAGCAAGGTGATTTTTTCCACCTCCTCAAAATCATCTCTAATTTCTTACACATGATCTATGACACAAACCTAGATGTATTTTAAAGGTTTTACATATTTTTGAAATTTATATAATTTATAATATATTGTCGAACCTCAGGTTCAAAATACCGGTCTATACCTTTGTATCCCAAATATGAAACTCCTTATTTAGATTTTTTATTACAATACTCTATATTAACTAAATATAAGCACACACACAAAATTTGGGTTGATTTGGAGATGGTCGAAAAAATCACATGCTTAGCGACAGACCGTCTGGTTTCACTTTAGCCAGTTTTTCTAGCAAGGTAGTTTTTTCGACCTCCTCCAAATCATCTTTAATTTTTTACACATGATCTATTACACAAACCAAGATGTCTTGTGAAAGTTTTACATGCTTTTGAAATTTATATAATTCATAATATATTGTCAAACCTCAGGTCCAAAATACCAATCTATACCTTTCGACCCCCAATATGAAACTCCTTACTTGGATTTTTTATTATTATACTCTATATTAACTAAATGTAAGCGCGCACACAAAATTTGGGGTGCTTTGGAGATGGTCGAAAAAATCACATGCCTAGCGACAGACCGTCTGGTCTCACTTTAGCCAGTTTTTCTAGCAAGGTGATTTTTTTGATCTCCCCCAAATCATCTCTAATTTTTTACACATGATCTATTACACAAACCAAGATGTCTTGTAAAAGTTTTACATGTTTTTGAAATTCATATAATTTAAAATATATTGTCGAACCTTAGGTCCCAGAATACCGTTCTATACCTTTCGACCCCCAATATGAAACTCCTTATTTGGATTTTTTATTGCAATACTATTTATTAACTAAATGGAAGCACACACACAAAATTTGGGATGATTTGGAGATGGTCGAAAAAATCACATGCTTAGGGACAGACTGTCTTGTCTCACTTTAGCCAGTTTTTCTAGCAAGGTGATTTTTCGACCTCCTCCAAATCATCTCTAAATTTTTACACATGATCTATTACACAAACCAAGATGTCTTTTGAAGGTTTTACATGTATTTGAAATTTATATAATTTATAATATATTGTCGAATCTCAGGTCCAAACTACCGTTCTATACCTTTTTACCCCACGCCTCAACGAATAACAAGGTCGGCCCTGCTAGTTTCTCTGTGGCAACATCTGGGCAGCAACAACCGGCCCATTTAGAGTCGTGTAGTGCCCTGCCCATTTCGCAGAGGATGCCGGTTCCATTTAGAAGACCACCCGATGCAATGTAGACGTCAAGAAGTCCCTTGACCTTCCGCTACCTAGTTGTCTCCACTTTTCTAGCTTCCTCTAGTTGTTGCCGTTGCGGCATTGCAAACTTGTTCGCTGTGTGTTCAGCTGGAACTTATTCCTCTACCTTCAGCCAGTGCTGCTGTTGTTGTGGTTGTAATTTGTGACGATACCCTAAATTATGTACTCTGCATTTTGTGTCTCCTGGGTGACTGAAATGTTTTCATTGCAATGTGTGAGAAACTGGTTGAAATTCATCATTTTATTAAAAGGAAACCATACAAACTCATACGTTATCTGATCAATCTAGTGCACTCACAAATCACATAACAGTTACCACTTAACACATTCCAAACTACTGCACTACCAATTTCCCTAACACTAAACCTAGAAGAAACAAAAACCCAACACCCAACATAGTCTTAAACTTGTACTTTGTTGCATCCATCTTAGACTGCTTTTTCTTCACCTCATCTTCCAGAGAGCATATCAGCAAATCTGTAGATGCATCTTCTTAATTGCCTGCACCATTTCCTAAACCGTTCAACCTCCACACTTCGTCGCGCAAATCTCCAATCAACTCTTTGAAGAACTTGGGGAGTGGATCATCATGCCATTCCACAAATCTACAACCACCATGCTAACATAATTTTGCAAAGCAAATCAATTATATGATGCAAATCGAAAAACAGAAGCTGCAGATCGTGATTCGTGAAAACGAGGATCAGAGGGAAATGTGAGTGTGCTCACCATTGCATCCACGCAGGCGTAGTACCTCCGGCCTGGGTTCATATGGCTCCAGGAAATCCACCTCGGAGGCTTCATCGGCGGATTGCAGCGGCAGAAGCGTGGCGGCTCGTACGCCATGGCTCCCTTACGATAACGAACAGGAGACCGCGCTTCAGAGTCACCCCTCCCGCTGGTTCGACGGAATCCGGGAGCTAAAGAAGCATCTGAGAACCAAGACATTGTCGCCGACGTGCCCTACGCCGCGTCGCCTCAGCCGTCGCCGCTCCCCTAGGGTTAGGATTGGAATCGGGAAATCGTGGAATTCGCTGGGGACTGGTTCGTGCTGATTCTGAAATCTCAGGGTTTTTTAAGTAAAATTCCAGCACACAGGCGCCCACGCCATTTCCACCCTGCCGGAGATGTGTCGCATCCACAGCTTGTTTGTATGCGTATTTTGTATGATTTTGTTCAGTCTTACAAGTAGTTGTATGAATTTTCTCCCACCTTGCAAGTATTTGTACCCCCAGTGCTAAAACTACTTTTTTTACATGTCCAAGTACCATATAACTCTCTTTCCAATAAACCATTTTTTTCTTACATGTCCTATAAACTCTCTGTTTATGCTTTGGGGCCTCAAAGTAGCAGTACGGCCTGTTTCCAAAGTAGAATATATTTCAGGACATATCATATCGATAGATGATGGCATATATACATCGAGGAGGAGTACAAAATCAAACACTAACACTTACTAAAAGACTTCCAACTTACATACATGGAAATGAGGCAAGCAGCTCAATAGTACCAACAAAAGTAACATCATCTTATAGATGACGTGGAAACATGCCCATTATTGTTGCAATCACTCCTCAGGTTCATCCCCCTCATGGATAACCTTCTTCGTCAAATCCATCTCCTTTACCTCCTTGTTGTCCCCCACAGCCACCTGCTTCTCCATAGCTATCTCATCGAATTCCTGGTACTTTCTCTTCTTGGGCACCTAAACAATGTTTAGCACAAATGAATTTATTGGAACTTGGCAAAAAGAAAACTGTTTTAATAAACTCCTCAGCACTAGAATGAAGTTAACTATAGCAAATTCCTCAGCACACCAATGAACTTAACTAGAATATTAGTCCCTGGAAACCATCTGGTGCACATCAATGAACTGAACTAAGCATTTTTGTACTTGCAAACAGTTGGTGAACATGAATTTATGTGCAAATTAAGTACAAAAGAAGGTACCACACCAATGATCAGCCAGATGCGGATCATAAAATACTTGACATAGAAGCCTGATTCAATAAAATGTCTGGAGCACAAAATATACCAGTAAGCCATCCGATGATTGTTTGTTTCGTAAATTTGATTAGCATAGCATAGGCTAGCTATGCCAGGTTTTCCTTACCTCTTCCTCCACATGGATAACCTTCTTCTCCAAATCCATCTCCTTCACCTCCTTGTTATCCCCCACATCAACTCCTTCTCCATAGACAGGTCCTTGACCACCTTCAGCTCCACAACAACCTTCTTGTCCTCCTTCACAGCCATATCTTTCACCACCTTTTGCTCCACAACCACCTCCTTGTCATCCTCCACCGCCATCTCCTTCTCCCCCATGGTGACCCCTTTCTCCTCCACCGCCTGTTCTCGGACATGATTAATTATTACATTTAGCTTATTAACCTAGCTGAGCCTGACAATGTTTAAAGCACGCCATGTGTAGTGCTGAACATCATTGTAATTTAATATAGCATATTATCCCTAAACCTTAAACCAATTGGTGCCCTACAATGAAGTTAACAAGCAAAATATTTTCCTGCAAGCATTTGGTACACACCAATGAACTTAACTAGGATATGGGTCCCTGGAAACCATCTGGTGCACATCAATGAACTAAACTAAAGCATTTTTGTACTCACAAACAGTTGGCGTACATGAATTTATGTGCAAATTAAGTACAAAAGAAGGTTGCACACCAATGCTTAGCCAGGTGCGGATCATAAAATACTTGGCATACAAGCCTGATTAAAACATACCAGTAAAACATCTGATGATTGTTTTTTTCCTAAATTTGATTAGCATAGCCTAGCTATGCTAGGTTTAATTTACCTCCTCCATAGTGATAACCGTCTACTCCAAATCCATCTCCTTCACCTCCTTCTCCCCCACAACCAACTCCTTCTCCATAGCCATCTCCTTGACTACCTTCAGCTCCACAACCACCTCCTTGTCATCCTCCACAGCCATATATTTCACCACCTTCTGCTCCACAGCCACCTCCTTGTCATCCTCCACCGCCATCTCCTTCTCCCACACAGTCACCTCTTTCTCCTCCACCTCCTGCTGCTGTCGGACAGGGTTGAATTTGAAATGTTAATATCAACTAAATTGAAAAACTAGTTGCTAATTAAGTTATTATATAAGGGTATCAGCTTACTAAAAATAACCACAAATGTGTTGTTATTATGTTACTATAAATGAGGTTTTCATTATCCCTAAATCCTATACCAATTGGTGCCCTACAAAGAAATTAACTAGCAAATTGTTCCATGCAAGAATTTGGTACACACCAATGAACTTAACTAGCATATTAGTTCCTGGAAAACCATCTGGTGCACATCAATGAACTTAACTAAAGCATATTTTTAATTACAAACATATGGTGGACATGAATTTATGTACAAATTAAGTACAATAAAAGGTACCACACCAATACATGGCATACGAAGGCAATTATGTTCAATCACAGAAACAAACCCTAGTTTTAAACAGGTAGATTTTTCCTAAATAAATTATTTGTATGCCGGATTTATACCTAATTATAAACTTTGCGTTGTTATATTTAACAAGATTGAGACATAAAAAAACCCTATCTTTAGCGGAACAATACTCCTACCTCCTTTTCTTCCTCATGGCCGACCTGGTCCAGGAAGCAAGTTTGTTCCGAATCAGAGGAATAGTAGCCAGGATCGTAGGGAGTGAGGTAATCGGAAGGATTAAAATTCCATGGCGTTGGAGCTGTGGCCGCGCCGGATACCGGCGATGGAGATTCCAAATCAGAGGAATAGTAGCCAAGATCGTAGGGAGAGATGTAATCAGAAGGATAGAAGGTCACCGACGATGGAGCTACGGCCACGACGGGCACGGGCGATCGAGATGTGTCCGCACCGGCCACAAAGGCGTCAAAGGCCTCCTCTGGTGCGCAACCTCTATTCATAGCCGGTGGATATTGGGGCAGATTTGGGAAAGCTAGATGAATGCCGGGTTTTTTTGCTGCTTCTGATTGAGGAGTAATGGAGGTGCGTGGGGTAGACGATGATGACCGAAAAGTTTTATAGGGGGTGTCGCTTCGTGCCCTGCGTGTAAGTATACAGTATTGTACGTACATGTCTTTTGTGGGATTGGGATATGCGGACAAATAAATGGGATACGCCGAACCAAACGTGGACAACCAAACGGGGATATGGGCCTCCTACAGCCTGCCAGAGTCTCCGATCGCGGTATGTCGTTTTTTTTCCTCCAATGGGCTTTGTACCGAAGTAGAAGCGATTCCACCCAGACCCCAAAACAGTGAGCTATAGCCCATGAAAACGGCTGGAAATTGCCAATATGATGAGTTTTTACTATTTCAGGTCATGGGGTCACGGTCCATTATGATCCACCCCGGACCACAGGACAGGGAGCTATAGACCGTGAAAACGTTCACAAATCCACGAAATCATGAGTTTTGACGGTTTCGGGTCACGGGGTCCTGGGCCA
Source organism: Poa annua (assembly GCA_026929855.1). Taxonomy (NCBI): domain Eukaryota; kingdom Viridiplantae; phylum Streptophyta; class Magnoliopsida; order Poales; family Poaceae; genus Poa; species Poa annua. Next base: position 161,448,705 of record CM049426.1, read on the forward strand.
TTAAAATCCACCAAGACACCAAAACTGTGATCTATAGCCCGTGAAAACTGCCAGAAATCCACGAAGACATGAGTTATGACGTTTTCGGGTAACCAGGTCACGGACCATTAAAATCCACCCCAAACCCAAAAATAGTGAGCTAGAGCCCATGAGAAAGGCCACAAATCCACGAAATCATGAGTTTTGACGATTTCGGGTCATAGGGTCACATGCCATAAAAATCCATCTAGACCCCAAAAGAGTGAGCTATAGCCCATATAAATGGCCAGAAATTGCCGAAATTACGAGCTTTGAAGTTTTCGGGTCACCGGGTCACGGACCATTAAAATCCACCCAGACCCCAAAACAGTTAGCTATAGGCCATGAAAAGGCCAGAAATACACGAAATCATGAGTTTTAACGATTTCGGATCACGGGGTCACATGGCATTAAAATCCACCTAGACCCCAAAACAGTGAACTATAGCCCATGAAAACGGCCAAAAATCGTCGAAATGACGAGTTTTGACGTTTTCGGGTCACCGAGTCACAGACCATTAAAATCCACCAAGACCCCAAAACAGTGAGCTAGAGCACAAGAAAAAGGGAAGAATTCCACGAAATCATGAGTTTTGATGATTTCGGATCACAAGGTCACATACCATTAAAATCGACCTAAACCCCTAAACAGTGAGCTATAGCCCATGAAAACGGCTGGAAATTGCCGATATGACGAGTTTTGACATTTTCGGGTCACCGGTTACAGACCATTAAAATCCACCCCGTACCCCAAAACAGTGAGCTATAGCCCATGAAAAGGCTAGAAATACACGAAATCATGAGTTTCGACGATTTCGGGTCACAGGGTCACATGCAATTACAATCCACCTAGACCCCAAAACACTGAGCTATAGCCCATGAAAAGGGCTACAAATAGTCGAAATGGTGAGTTTTGACATTTCTGGGTCACCGGGTCACGAACCATTAAAATCCACCCCAGACCCCAAAACAGTGAGCTAGAGCCCAGTAAAAAGGCCAGAAATCCACGAAATCATGAGTTTTGACGATTTTGGGTCATGGGGTCGCATGCCATTAAAATCCACCTAGACCCCAAAACAGTGAGATATAGCCAATGAAAACGGCCAGAAATTGCTGAAATGACGAGTTTTGACATTAACGGGTCATTGGGTCATGGAGAATTAAAATCCACCTCGGACCCCAAAACACTAAGTTGTAGCCCATGAAAAACATCAGAAATACACGAAATAATGAGTTTTGACGATTTCAGGTCACGGGGTCACATGCCATTCAAATCCACCTAGACCCCAAAACAATGAGCTATGGCCCATGTAAACTGCCGGAAATTGCCGATATGATGAGTTTTGACGATTTCGGGTCACGGGGTCTCGGGCCATTAAAATCCACCAAGACCCCAAGATTGTGAGCTATAATCCGTGAAAACTTCCAGAAATTCATGAACTCATGAGTTATGACGATTTCGGGTCACGTGGTCACAGGCCGTTAAATCCACCTAGACCCCAAAACAGTGAGCTATAACCCATAAAAACGGCCAGAAATTGCCGAAATGACGAGTTTTGACGTTTCCGGGTCACTAGGTCACGGACCATTAAAATCCACCTCGGACCCCAAAACAGTGAGATGAAGCCCATGAAAAAGGCCAAAAACACACGAAATCATGAGTTTTGACGATTTCTGGTCACTGGTTCACATGCCATTAAAATCCACCTAGACCCCAAAACAGTGAGCTATAGCCCATGAAAACGGCTATAAATTGCCGAAATGACGAGTTTTGACGTTTTCGGGTCACCGGGTCACAGACCATTAAAATCCACCCACACCCCAAAACAGTGAGCTATAGCCCATGAAAAGGCAAAAAATACACGAAATCATGAGTTTTAACGATTTCGGGTCACGGGGTCACATGCCATTAAAATCCACCTAGACCCCAAAACAGTGAGCTGTAGCCCATGAAAAAGTCCAGAAATACATGAAATCATGAGTTTTGACTATTTCGGGTCACGGGTCATGCAATTAAAATCCACCTAGACCCCAAAACAGTAAGCTATAGCCCATGAAAACGGCCAAAAATCATCGAAATGACGAGTTGACGTGGGGCTACCTTTCGACTAGCCCACGATGAGGCTACCTGGGCCGCGCCAAGCTGGAGAAGGCCCAGAGAAGGCCCACTCGGGGTACCGTGCAACCTAGTCCAAGTTGGATAGGTCTCATAGCCTGCCATATCTGTAGTTACCATCGATACCGACCACCCGAGACCTGGCTACCTATAAAGCCAGGAGGGTTGCTCGTCCCAGAGGACACGCCGATAGCCACCACCACAAACCCTAGCGAGATCGCAATCTCGCTGCCACTGTAATCGCAACTCGTCATCAATAACAGACAAGCACGAGTAGGGTGTTATCCTCCGGGAGCCTGAACCTGCGCAAAATCCCCGCTTGTCAGCCGTCGTGATCACCAACGCTCTTTTCTCTCCCCCTCAATCAACCCGGGGTGCACAACACTGGGATTTGTCGAGTTACACCTTCGTCAATTTAAACCTTCCGCTAGAGAGGTTGATGGGTGGACTGCCTAGCGACACCGACTACGCCGATACCTTGGCGGCTGCGCGCCAGGTGATCGAGCAGGTGCAGAAGCTGAGTGAGAGCCTTGTAGGCCGACTCGACGCGCCGAAGGACGAGCCTGCAGATTAAGAGTAGCCTTCTTTGTGCGAGTATCTGCTTCGGCTTTGACTTGTGTGGCGCAACCCCCGAGTACCTTGGGTGACAGCCTAAGCCTGCGTTGTGAACCTGTGTGGCGCAGCCCCCGAGTTCTTCGAGTGGCGTACTAGGATTTTTCAAGTGAGACCTGTATATCGCAGTCTCCGAGTGTACCGGGTGGCAACTTAGGGTTTAGGACTTGACCTGTATGGTGCAGCCCCCGAGCAACGCGGATGGAGGCCTAGGATTTTTTCAGTGAAGCCTGTATGGCGCAGTCCCCGAGTAATTCGAGTGGCGGCCTAGGGATTTTCAAGTCTGACCTGTGAGGTGCAGCCCCCGAGTGCGTCGGGTGGCGACCTAGGATTTTTGACTTGACCTGTGCGGCGCAACCCTGGGATTATCCGCTGGTCGTTTGTACTTCGTGGAGGAGCTGGCGTCGTTCGACGATGGCGAGCACCCGAAGAAGATCCCTCACCACTCGGCCCAGCCGCAGAAGCAGGAGAAGTGCCGCCGCGCACGTTAGTCTGCTATGAATGTGCAGAGTCAATATTGATATGTGACTGCTCAGCACAAACAAAGATAGTGGGAAGAAACAATAAATCCAGTCATAAACAAAAATACTGTTCAAGGCCAGCAGACCCGACATAATATTAGTCATTACAGGCAAAAGATAAAAGTACAGGCCGCGTGACTACTGGAAATCTAAACTACAAGACCCCTAAGCCATGGACTCCGACCGGGAGCGACTCTTCCGAGCAGCAGCCGCCTCAGTCGCCTTGGCGAGTGCCCTGTCAAAGGTGGCCACAAGCTTCACAGCTAGCTGTGTGGCCTGCACCTTCACCCCGTTCAAGGATGCCGTCCGCCCATCAGGCCTTCGAGGGAAGCCGCTGACAACCTTCTCGAAGTCGCCAGCAACCTGATGCCTAGGAGAAGCTGGAAGGTGAGCTCGGAGTCGCGTACCGTTTGCGCCCGAGTGAAGTCCGCGAGGGTGGTCGCGTCGTCCTCAAACGGAGCGGCAAGAGCATCAACGGCAGCCGGTGGCGCATCACTCGGGAAGATGCTGCGGTGCACCGTCGCGAGTGCCCCTGTCGACTTCTTCAGCGCGGCCGTCGACTTCTGCAGCACATCAGACGCATACGCGCAGACGCGGTCGAGGAAGCCGACAGCGGTCGCCAAGTCAACTTCGTCACTCGACGAACCTTCCGGAGGAGCGCCACCGCATCTCTCTGCGCAAAAATACAAACTGTCAGCAAGGAAAAAAGTGAGTACAAGTAGGCGCCAAGACCGAAAACTAACCTCCGAGGGTACCGGCGAGTGCGAGAAGGAGGTCGACTTTAGTCTTCTCCTGGGTGGCCCGCACTCGCTCGTGCTCCTGGGACTCGTGCAGGGCTTTCTCAAGCTCAGCCTGAGCTGGAGCTTCAGCTCCAACTCAGCAACCCGCCTAGTAGCCTGGTCCATAGAAGGACGCAGATGGTCCCTCTCCTTCTCCAGGCGAACATAAGCCGCGGCTGCGTCAAGCTGCTGGCGGTAGTACGGCTGAAACACAAGCAAGAAATTAATAAAGTTGCGGGCGACTATACTAGTCACCCACACCTTCGGGGGCCAGCAGGAGGAGCACGACTCGACGACGCGAGGCCAGCAGGCTGCGTACGCTCCTCGATCACCACCCGAGTCACCAGCTCCGTCGAAGGGGCGGATGTGTGCTCCACTTCACGACGAGGGGAGCTGACATCGCCAGAACGACGGCTGGAACAAAAACAATACAATTATCAACTCGAAGACTGGAACTACAAAGTGCAACTCGGAAAAACAAGATGGAAAGAAACTCACCTGATGGTCTCGAATTCGTCATCGCTCCCCAGGGAGAGAGACGACATCCGAGCGAACTCGCGTGGTGGCGCAGAGCTAACAGGAGGAGCGGCCAGTGGCTCGTTCCAATCGCTCGGAGACCGCACACCCGTAGACGTCGCGACGGCTTCCTCTAGATCAGCATCCGCACCCCTCGCCGGCGAAGAAGCAGTCGCAGAATCACCGCCACTTCGATGCTTCTGCCTCTTCCGTGCGGGTTCCTCCTCGTCGTCATCATCTTCCACCTCTTCGTTGGAGAGATAGCAGACGGGAGGCCATCGTCGTCATCCTCCTCCTCCACAATCTTCGACTCGTCAGCGGGTCCGTTTTCAGGGAGAGGAGGAAGGTTGACCAGCAGAGATCGACCCTGAAACAAGTAGACACAAGTCGAATCAAGAAGAAGGAAATCAAGAAACGAAGCAACAAAGAGAACAAGTCAAGAACTTACCTCGGGAACAGGGTTCGCTGCTCTGTACGCAGCGACTGGACATTTGACGTTGCAGAGGTCCGCGGCTCGGAGGTTGGTGATGCCCCTCACCTTGGTTTCCACCTCCTCCTCGTCGAGTGGCTGGTTGCCGGCGCCATCGACCGCCCACATCGGGTGAGGCCGAGCAGCAAGTGGTTGAACACGAAGCCGGAAGAAGGTGGCCATCAGGAAGACGCCACCCGTCTCGCGCCCTAGAGTCTTGGTGAGGTTGCGTAGCAGGCTCAGCAGCGGCCTTGCGGACTCCTTCTCCTCCTCGGTGAGCGGGTGCGACCAGGCGCGAGTCTTCAGCAGCCCGCGCTCGCCGTCGAATCGCGCCAGGCCGTCCTGGTTCCACTGGATGTAGAACCACTTCTTCCGCCACCCCTGGACGGAGTCAGACTTCTTCATCTAAAAGTACGCTGTATCACCGCGCACCTGGATTCCGAAGCCACCCACGGGGTATGTCAACCCGCTCTTCCCGACATTCTTGCGAACGAGGAAAAGCGACTTCCATTGCGCCCAGTGGGGTGCGATCCCCAGGAAGCACTCGCAGAGCACAATAAAGTTCGCGATGCTCAAAACGCCATTGGGGGTCAGATCGTGAATCTGAACCCCATAGGTGTACAAGAGACCGCGAACAAAATTGTGGAGAGGGAACTCGAAGCCCCGCAGAAGGAAATCCACGAAGCATACGCGTTCCCCCTCACGGGGTGCGGGGTACACCTCTTTGCCGGGAGCGCGTACCTGGGCCTGGTCCGATGGTGGCAGGAGGCCCTGCGCTCGGAGGAGCTCAAGCTCTGCCTTCTTCACCGACGACCTTTGCTAGTCGCCGTCGGGCTTCTTCATCAGCCCGGTTTCGGCGGCGGCGGCGGAGGTGCCAGCGGCGGTCTTCGGCTTGCCCATGGCTCCGGAGGTCAGCAGTAGGTGGGAGGACAAAAATCATAGAGCTCGGATGGTGGCGAGAATGGTAGAGAGCAGATGAAAGGAGGCGCGAACGATTGGAGAAGATGATGCCCTTGCGCTGCAGCGCAGTACTTATGCCTCGAATAAATTCATCTCAGCCGTCCACAGAGCAACGGTTCTGAGCAGCAACATCCAGCCGTCCACGTGTCGCACGGAGAAACCAACCGTAGCCGCCCACTTCGTCCACTACGCACGGGAATCAAGGCGTCATCATCGTGCCGCGAAAATTTCGCGCCCAGTTCGGAGACGTGACAACTGCTGACCAAGATCAGCTCTACCAGTGGGCCCTGCTACATCACGTCCCATCAGGCGCAGAGGCGTGCAATGGAGCGTCGTCAATGACGTCATCAAGCCAACAGCTCCGAACAAGTGAAACAGCACGACAACTCGACTGAGCGATTGGAGTAGTAAGCTTCACATCTGAAAACAACCAAGTAGGACAGACTGCTGATCCGAGAACCCGAAACAATCATTCGGGTGGCAGAGAAAATCGAGTAAGCTCAAACAGCTGAATCCATCTAGAAGTAAGCCCACAGGTCGAATAGAAGCAAGCTTCACACGAAGGCCAAGGAGAAGTAATTCGACTGCAGAAGATTACTCCCATCGGGAGTGTCCTGTTCGACTAAAGAAAACGAGTGCGAACTCAAGAACAAGCAATCCGGTGGCGCGCCCAGGAGGAAGAAGTCCTTTGCCCGACTCTACGATTCGACCAAGCACTCAGGGGCTACCTTTCGACTAGCCCATGATGAGGCTACCTGGGCCACGCCAAGCTGGAGAAGGCCCACAGAAGGCCCACTCGGGGTACCGTGCAACCTAGTCCAAGTCGGATAGGTCTCATAACCTGCCATATCTGTAATTACCATCGATACCGACCACCCGAGACCTAGCTACCTATAAAGCCAGGAGGGTTGCTCGTCCCAGAGGACACGCCGATAGCCACCACCACAAACCCTAGCGAGATCGCAATCTCGCCGCCATTGTAATCACAACTCGTCATCAGTAACAGACAAGCAGGAGTAGGGTGTTATCCTCCGGGAGCCTGGACCTAGGTAAAATCCCCGCTTGTCAGCCGTCGTGATCACCAACGCTCTTCTCTCTCCCCCTCAATCAACCCGGGGTGCACAACCCTGGGATTTGTCGAGTTACACCCTCGTCACGAGTTTTAACATTTTCAGGACACCGGGTCACGGACCATTAAAATCCATCTCAGACCCCAAAACAATGAGCTATAGGCCATGAAAATGGCTAGAAATTGCCGAAATGCCGAGTTTTGATGTTTTCGGGTCACGAGGTCACTGACCATTAAAATCCACCCAAGACGCCAAAACATTGAGCTATAGCCCATGAAAAAAGGCTAGAAATTCACGAAATCATGAGTTTTGACGATTTCGGGTCACGGGGTCACATGCCATTAAAATCCACCTAGACCCCAAAACAGTGAGCTATAGCCCATGAAAACGGCCAGAAATTGCCGAAATGACGAGTTTTGACGTTTTCAGGTCACTTAGGTGGCAATAAGAATATTGCCGGCTGAGTGGTTTTGACATTGTCGTATATTGCTGGCTGTTTTTCACAGGGAGTCCTTACAGCCAACGTCGAGCTCATCTCCTCCAAGGCGGAAATGAACAAGCGGTATCGCGTCCTGAAAAAAGACTGCAATGCCAAGGACGCGCGGATTGCCGAGTTGGAGGCGGCCTGCCAAAAAGACGAGGTAAAAACACTGAGTTTTTTCCGTCCGCCATGTTATGTTTTCTTCCGCCAATTATTCAGCCGACTTATTCATATTGTAGAACTGCTAGATCACGCCCAAGATATATTGAAGGCGTCTACTGACATGCAAGCTATTATGAATGAAGCCTCTGATTTGGCGGCCGCCAACATGGCGATGAAGGATGAGCACCAGAAGGAGATGGAGCCCAACAACTGAAATTTGTGAAGGAGATTAGTCGGCTAACATGCGAGCTGGATAGCATGTGCAAAAAGTTGGAGGAAGCGGAGAAGGCGGCTGCTCAAGAAATATTTAAGCAGACTTCTCGTGCCAAAACCACAGAGGATGCGGTGGCAGCTCACATGATCGAGTTCTCTACCTTCCATAACTTGGTCCTTGGTAAGTTTTCCTCAACCTTCACCTTGTCATCAAGAAAACCTTTATAATTTTGGCTAACTATGATGTCTTATTTTTTATGTAGTTGCTGCCGGCTTAGGCGATGACAAGGTTGTCAGCCCCGCGTAGATCGCCTTGCGCGTCTGGGTGAGCTGATCACCGAGACTGTAGCGCCCCATCTTTTAAATAAAGATGGAACACCTGTGTTATGTGCTAGTCCCTGGATCACTGCCAGCACCACAGTACAAAATATATAGTATCATTGCATAAGTATCAAAATACTACAACGAGATCCAAAAATAGCCAAGTATAGCTTTATTACAAAGTGCATAGTCATGAAGACTAGCTAAAGTATTCAGAGTTCACAACAAAAATAAAAGCAATGGGCCTCCTCTTTTAGCATACGCCACAAGCAGACATGTTGGGTGTAGAATCGAGTCCAAACTTACTCCTCATCAGAATTACCTGCACATTTGAATATGCAGCCCCCGTAGGAGGTCAATACAATGAAGTATTGGCAAGTGACTATGGTGGATAAATTATGACAAGTCTAATTCTATATGCATATTTGGCTTGGTAGAGTTTGTAGGCTATTTTGCAGAAAGCCAGTTTTCTCCTATCTTTTGTAAAACACTTTTGTTTCTCAAAGACTTGGCACCAAGGGATGAAGCCCAAGTGCACCAATAATTCTTTCCTTAGTCAAATTTTACTTTATGAAAACCATGTTGAGATTCTTCCGTCCATCCTTGTCCAGTTGCTCGAAGTAGTCCATCACCGGGGACACGGCTGAGTACTCAGTTTGTCGACTCTGCAGAGGTTGTGCACTTTCACCTTAAGACTCAATTAACCCAGACATCCTATACACGCGGAGTGCAATAAGGAAAGGAGAGAATTGAGGCAAGAACTTTCAGAAGAAGAATGCAACCATACTAGCAAGACCCGTTCCACCTACCAACTCTACATCTGCTTGTCAAGCTGACAGGTTGCACTCTCACTACTTAGTAGTTCTAGACAGAGCCCATTGTCAAAAGGCTGCACGGGAAGCTTCTAAACTTGGAGGGACTTAGAAATCTCTTTGTTCCTGGGTGGCCGTCCAAGAGTGCACTTCTGGGTGACAACCACCATGCTCATGGCCCTAAGTAGAATAGAGATTCATCCTAGGCAAAGACAACCACAAGCATGGTCCCAAAAGCCACTCAACATAAACCAAGCAACCAATTCCACCCAGGTGTGCATTCAAAGTTTTAACACTTAGCAATATTTCTATAACATGATAAGTAAACACTTTTATAGCATAGCTAAGCATCTAATAAAACTTTTGGTGGCTGCATGGAGAGGGATGGCTACACACTACTAGGATATTTTCAAAGTGTAAACTAACTTAGCATTATAAGATAGTTCAAAATTTCCCTATCATGCATACTACTCAAAATCTACTAATAATGCATATAGAAAACATGGGGTAGATTATGAATGTCACTTGCCTTGGTAGCAAGAGGAACACGCACAGCAAGAATAACAATCACAAAGGTCTTCCTCCTCTTCACAATCTAGAGACAAACAATACAACTAAATAAACACACAAGCATAACACTTAAAATATCAAGACAAAAATATGTATGCATGCTTAATTTGCAATGAACTTAACAAGACCAAATAATTACTATTTTAATTTCTCTGTTATTCATGCATGAAATACAATGATCCATATTTTACTATTTTATTTAATCATATAAATATTGAGCATAATAGTAGTTTTAAGTTCTAAAACCAATTTCCTTAATTCTATTATGAGAAGTTTCAAATAAAACTCATGTTGCACTCTCTGGACAGAGGGCATTTAATAAATCTCTAAAACAATTGGATTTATTTGGAAAGAAATTTTATTAATTAAGTTACAGATTTAATATCCGAAAGCTAAACAATTAAATTCCGCAATTTAATATACACTAAAAGGATAAACTAATGAAACCATACTAAACTACACGAGCCGAGCTTCACGTGGATATAAAATTCATCAAATTTGGATGAACAGATCAAAAGTTATGGATTTTGTAAGTTTGTGTTGTTTTCTGTTTTTAAAACAATTTCTCAGCCGAAATAGAAAATAAAAACGCCACGCGACGCGCTCTGATTGGGCGATACCGGTTCGGCGCGGATCGCAAACGCGAACCGTCCGATCTTCTTTAAAACGAACGCTCCAGATTCAATCCGATCTAACTATTGGATCTAGATCCGACGGCCTGGACAAAAAGGGGACGGTCGGGCGGCGCGGTTCGCCGGCGATCTTCTGCCCGCGGTGGCGCCATCGCCGGACTCGCGGCTACGGCTAACAGACGTACGATCGGAGGGGGTTTTACTCACCACTTGAAGCGGATCGTCGTGGCGAACTCGATGGCGAGGTAGGTGCGGTCGAGGTGGCCTTCTCCTCCCCTGCGTGCTCGTCGGAGATGAGCGGCGGACGGCGGCGTCGGGTCATCGACGGATACGTCGCCCTGGTGCAAAAGAAGAGGCCGGAGCAAGTCCGTTAGGTGCGTACGGATACGGGGAGTCGCAGAGGGGGTGTGTAGGTGATGCTCGGGTGCCGTACTCACCGGTACGGAGCGAAACGCGGCGGCGGCAATGTCGGAGATGGGAGCTCCCGTTCCTACGATTTCGGCGAGTATTGGTTAGGGTTTTTGGGCGCGGGGAACGGCGGCGGAGAGGGGGTTTATATGGGGGAGGAGGGGAGCTATTTACTCGCGATTTCCCAACGGATTTTGATCCGCAACAAACTAGGTTTCGGTGGAGTTCGTGTTCTTCACGGTGGGGATGAAGATGACAGGTGGGCCCCGTCTGGAAGTGAGAGAGGGAGGGAGGTGGGCTGCGCGGTTGGTTTGCTGGGCCGTTCCTTCGTGCGCGCGCGGTAGATAGCGGAGAAGCTCGGCCCAGCTAGCCCGAACCCATTTTTTTTTTGTTTAAACCCTTTTTCAAACAATTTGATTTTTAAAACTTATCAAAACATTTCAGAAAAATTATTAAAAATGTGTTTTGAAAAGCTAATTTAATTTATAACTTTTTGATATCATTTTGCTAAATAAATAAAATAATAAAATACAGATTTTTATAAGGAGCTCAGATAGACCTCTTTATTGAAAACAACTTTATTTAAACTTATAATTAAAATTCAATTTACTCTTTATGTGATTTCAATGCCATGCTTATATGATGCATGTTGCATGAATGCAAAGTTTTAAATTGTTGAGAAATTTGGGATGTTACAGACTAACCCCCTTAAGAAGAAGCTCGCCCTCGAGCTTCGGAAAGGTCAGCAAATAGGTGTGGGTGGTCTTCTCGGAGGTCATCCTCTCGTTCCCAGGTGGCTTCGTCCTCGGTGTGATGATTCCACTGGACCTTGCAAAACTTGATGGTTTTGGTACGGGTGACTCTTTCTGCTGTCTGTAATATCTTGATGGGCTTCTCTTCGTATGTCAGGTCACTTTCCAATTGTACCTCCTCGAGGGGTACAGTATCCTTTAAAGGAACTCCCATCATCTCGGGATGACATTTCTTCAACTGACTGACATGGAACACATTATGAACAGCAGACAGCACTTCAGGTAGTTCTAACTCATATGCCACTTCACCTTTGCGCGAAAGAATTTTGAATGGTCCAATGAATCGAGGTGCTAACTTTCCTTTGATTCCAAACCTTTTCACACCCCGAAGTGGTGACACTCTTAAATAGGTTCTATCACCCACTTCATAGGTGACTTCTCTACGCTTGGAATCTGCATAGCTTTTCTGGCGTGACTGTGCTATTTTCAATCTGTCCTTAATCAGCCTGACTTTCTCTTCAGCATCCTGTATTATATCAGGCCCAAAGAAACTCCGTTCTCCTACACCACTCCACAACAGTGGGGTTGTGCATTTCTTTCCATATAAGGCTTCAAACGGTGCCATCTCAATGCTGACTTGGTAACTGTTGTTGTAGGAGAACTCAGCGTATGGTAAATTATCATCCCAACTAGATCCATAGTCGAGCGCACAAGCTCTTAACATATCTTCTAAAATCTGATTCACTCTTTCAGTCTAACCATCTGTTTGCGGGTGGAAAGCCGTACTGAATTCCAATCTGGTTCCCAAAGATTCGTGCAACTGCTTCCAAAAATGAGAAGTGAACTGGGTCCCCCTATCAGACACGATACTCTTAGGAACGCCGTGAAGGCACACAATTCTCTTCATGTAAATATCGGCTAGCTTTGCACTAGTATAAGTGGTCTTCACGGGTATGAAGTGAGCTATTTTGGTTAGGCGACAAACTATAACCCAAATAGAATCATAACCCGATCTGGTCCTTGGTAATCCGGTGATGAAGTCCATCCCAATGGAATCCCACTTCCAATCCGGTACTTTCAAAGGTTGTAAGAGTCCTGCTGGTTTCTGATGTTCTGCCTTTACTCGACTACATACATCACACTTAGCGGTGTATTCTGCTATTTCTCTCTTCAGATTATTCCACCAAAATCTCTCTTTCACATCCATATACATTTTGGTATTTCCCGGATGAATCGAATAAGGTGTTTCATGAGCTTCTTGCAGAATTAAATTCCTAATATCAGGGTCATTGGCCACACATACATGTTTTTCAAACCACAAAATCCCCTGCTCATCCTCATGAAATCCTTTAGCTTTTCCAGCACTTAAATTGACTTTGATCTCTTCTATTTCCTTATCTCCTTTCTGAGCTTCACGTATCTTGTCCATCAAAGTGGGATGTACAACTAATGAGGTTACAAACCCTTCAGGTACTACTTCCAATCTGAGGTCCTTGAATGCCTTGCATAAATCCTCGGGTAATTCTCCTGCCGTAAGGCCATTCACATACACTTTACGACTCAGAGCATCTTCTACCACATTAGCTTTTCCCGGATGGTATTGAAGACTTAGATCATAATCTTTAATAAGTTCCAACCATCTTCTTTGTCTCATATTCAATTCCTTCTGTGTAAATATGTACTTCAAACTTTTGTGGTCCGTGAATACCTCACATCTTTTTCCCATCAGGTAGGGTCTCCAAGTTTTAAGGGCATACACTACTGATGCTAACTCGAGATCATGAGTTGGATAATTTGCTTCATGTTTCTTGAGTTGTCTAGAGGCATAAGATGCCACTCTGCCTTCCTGCATCAACACACTTCCCAAGCCTTGGCGTGAAGCATCACAGTATACTTGGAATTCCTTCTCCAAATCAGGTAAGCATAGAACTGGGGCTGAAACCAGACGTTTCTTCAATTCCTGAAAACTGGCTTCGCATGCCTCCGTCCACTCAAATTTCTTCTCCTTCTTTAATAATTCCGTCAAGGCCTTGGCAATCTTGGAGAAGTTTTCAATGAATCGTCGGTAGTATCCTGCTAGGCCCAGAAAATTTCGTAATTCTCCAACATTCTTCGGCGGTTCCCAATTAGTTACAGCTGAAACTTTTTCAGGATCCACCGCTATACCTTCCTTGGACACCACATGGCCCAAAAATCCGACTTGTTCTAACCAAAACTCACACTTGCTGTACTTGGCATACAACTTATGTTCACGTAGTCTCTGCAATACCAGACGCAAGTGCTCTTCATGTTCTTTGTGACTCTTGGAGTAGATTAGAATATCATCTATGAACACGACCACAAACTTATCCAGAAAATCCATGAACACTTTATTCATCATATTCATGAAATAGGCTGGTGCATTGGTTAATCCAAAAGGCATTACTGTGTACTCATAAGAGCCATATCTCGTAACAAATGCAGTTTTGGGTATATCCATTTCTCTAACTTTCATTTGGAGGTACCCCGATCGAAGATCGATCTTTGAGAAAACACAAGCACCTTCCAGTTGATCAAATAGTTCATTTATCTTGGGTAACGGGTACTTGTTTTTGATAGTTTGCTCGTTTATATCTCTATAATCCGTGACTAGCCTCTGGGTTTGATCCTTCTTTTTAACAAATAAGACTGGTGCTCCCCACGGCGATGAACTTGGACGAATGAATCCTTTCTGGATATGTTCCTCTAATTGCTTCTTGAGCTCTTTCAATTCATCGACGGCCATAGGATAAGGTCTTTTAGCTATTGCCCCTGTTCTCGGCTTCAGTTCGATGAGAAACTCTACATCTCTATCGGGTGGCATTCCCGGTAGTTCCTCCGGAAAAACATCTGGGTATTCCTTGACGATAAGCACATCACCAAGGCTAACCCCCTTAAGAGAATTTATCCTAACCTTCTTAAGTTCGAAAGTTGATCTGAACTTAATCTTCCTTTTCTCTGGGGTGGTGAGGGTGATTGCTCTATTTGCACAATCTATGATTCCTTCAAAACGAGTCATCCAATCCATTCCGATGATAACATCCAATCCTTGGGTTTCTAGGATGACTAAGTATGTTGGGAAGGTGTGTTTTCCGATTTGCAAGTCTAACTGCCTACACCCTGAATTTACTATCATCTCTCCTCCAGGTGAACTTACCCTAATAGTTTTTCCTAGACTTTCCTCAGCTAACCCATGTTTGTTAACAAAAGCTCTTGATATGAATGAATGAGATGCTCCAGTATCAAATAAAACTAATGCTGGAAAGGAGTTGAGCAAGAACGTACCAATCACAGCATCAGGTTCATCATGAACTTCTTCCACATTGATGTGGTTCACTTGTCCCTTCTGGAAAGGATTTGGCTTGGAATTTTCATCAGCTTTCCTCTCTGGGCATTCAGTTGCATAATGTCCTGTCTTCTTGCACTTGAAGCAGGTCACATTAGACAAGTCTTTCTTCCCTTCATAGTTAGTACGGTGATTACCATTCCCATGATTATGGCCATGATGATGGTTTCCCCTGGATCCACCATTATTTCCATTGTATCCTCCATTATTTCCTTTGTATCCCCCATTGCTCCTTTTGTTTCCTCCATTGTGGTTATGACCATGATGTTTTTGGCCACTACCAGTGTTGGAGTGATTCCAGGGTTTATGGCTACTGACTTCAGAGGTGTGTCGTTTCTTATATGTCCCTTCAGAATGAACCTTACTTGCACTGAACTTCCTCTTCCTATTCTCTTCCTTTCTTATGTTGTTGTCCAGGGTGATAGCTTGATCCAGCAGAGCTTGATAGTTTGGAGTATATGCCACAGACAAAGGTATGTTCAGTTCTCCCTTAAGTCCATGGAGGAACTTTTCCTTCCTCTTTGCATCAGTGTCAATGTCCTCTGGCGCATACCTTGATAGCATACAGAAGTCATCCATATACTCCTTCAGAGTTCTACCTCCTTGCCTCAAGCTGCGAAATTCCTCTTTCTTCAGGTTCATTATACCTGAGGAGATGTGAGCATTCCGGAAACCTTCCTTGAACGCATCCCAAGTCATGCCGTCCAAAGGATGAGTCACTTGATAATTCTCCCACCACAATGTTGCGGGTCCTTCCAACAGGTGTGCAGTGAACCTCACTTTTTCTGCCTCAGAACATTCACAAGTTACTAAGTCCTTGTTGACTGAAATGGAGCCAATCATCCGCCACTATTGGTTCAGTAGCAGAGGAGAACTTATTAGGCCTAAGCCTTAGGAATCTAGCAAGTCTGTCCACTGGGGGTGGTGGTGGAGGTGGCGGGTTGTTGTTGTTGTGGTTGTTGTTGTTGTTGTTGTTGTTGTTGTTGGTTGCTGCAATGAATTGAGTCATCATATTCATCAACTGAGCTTGAGCGGCCATCAGTTGTTGCATGACATCGTCGTTGTTGGTATCACGACGAGGAGGCATCTGTAGGGTTTTTCAGCATAGATGAGTGAAAGATAGATAGAACTAAGAGAAGAAAAATCCTACCCATGCACAAAGCAACCAAGTCAACACAATCAACACTCATAAGACAACTTGAAAAGAAAAAATCTACTTAGCAAAACGAAACAATAATCTAAGTTGATTTAATAAAACAACAGAGTATGCAAACCAAACATTCTATCATTGTCACACCACAAGTTGGAGATCAATGTTTTAAAATGAACGGCGAACTAAACGAGGGAGAATATGGTGGTCCAACTACTAAGTCTAAACTTCGTCCATAACGTCTCCTTCATCTTCTTCGACTTCCTCGATGGTGATGCCTTCCTTCGTAAGAATCTCCGTGTAGTCATTCACCTCCTTCTCCAAGGCCTCGTTCTTCTCCTGTAACTTTGTCATCTCCCGGTGCAGAGTCTCGATTGCTTCCTTCTCCAGGACTTCAATCTTCTCTTGCAGCATTCTCTTCTCACGGCGTAGAGTCTCGATCAAATCTCGATCAGCTTCGAACTCGACGTCGTTGCTCAGAATTTCATCCTTCAAGGTCTTGATCTCCTTGTTCTTATCTCTAATTCTCTTTTCTTGATTTTGGAACTTCTTCTCTTGAGCTCGGAACTTCTCCTCTTGAGCGTTGGCCATCTCTTCTTGGGCTTCGATCTTCTTTTGGGTCTCCTTGACTTGTGCCATAATTTCATCATTCTTCAACAGCTCGTTGCGCCTATCCCGGTATAATCCGGTAATATCAACAGTGCTTGACCTTTGGAGACAGCAAGGGACACCTCCTGGTGTGCCGAAAGGGCAACCTGACCCTTAGGCACTGGAAGAGGGCAAAGTGTCTCTTGGCAACCGCAAGGGTCAGGTCTGGCAGCTATAAATAGACACCCCCAGTCCTCAGTCGCAGCACAAGAATGAGCGGGTGGTTCCTCTAAGAACTAGCTTCTCGAAGATGTCTTTGCTGGTAGGCTAAGACATCTTCGGGAGGCTAGGCCTAGAGACACTCACCCTGAGACCAGCTCGGACGTCTCCGGGAAGGATCCCGGATCTAGGGCTCCGGGAAGACTTCCGGGTGGAGGTGTACTCGGCTTTACCGGATATGTATTCCGGGTAAGTACTAACCGGAGCGACTCTCGGTATTGATCTTATGCAGAAGAGCTTCAGTGGCAGGCAAGGAGGTATCCGGAGCAATGGCTTCCAGTAGGCCGTCAACGGTCCGTAGCAGGCTTTCCCGTCTATCGCAGGGGGAAGTACCGTTCCGCCTGACACGGAAGCATGGTCACCTCCCGCCTGACACGGGAGCATGGTCACCTCCCGCCTGACACGGGAGCGCGTCAGCCGGTACGAGCGTGGTACGACAAGACTTGACATGCCTAGCCCGGCAATCCGGAAAAGGCTATCCGGGATGGGCAGAGACATGTCTTGTCTCTGACAAGGGGACAATGATGATCCAAGACGGCGCCTGTCGTCCTTAACGAGATGATGACGAGGAGGCTACACCGGATAGTCCGGCGACTAGGTCGCACTAGCCGGTGACGACATCCCGGCTAGGCCTGTCCGGTGGGGCCAAGCCAAATTAGGGTTTCCGGCCCTCCTGGCCGGACCTCTATAAAAGGCGCCATAACTGCTCCTGAGGGAGAGAGACCAACTTGAGAGCCAAAGCTATAGTCACATTTTACTCTTAGAGCAGTTATTTCCTTCTCACCTTGAGTTCATCTAGTTCTTCATATTCATCACTTTGAGAGATCTTGTAGCAAGTTGTAGTGCTTATATCACCAATATATAGAGAGGAAAGGCAGGAGTAGGGGTGTTACCTCCTCAGGAGGGCCCTGAACCTGGGTATATTGTGTGTGTGCTTTGTGCCTTCGTGCATTTGTTTGTATTTGTTAGATCTTCCCCTTTGCACTTTGTTCTTGTTCTTTGTTCTTGGGAGATCTCGGTTCTATCGGGATCCTCCCCGTGTGAGCTCTCAAGCTCGCTATCCCTCCCCGGATCCACCAACGTCCATCGGCCCCACAAATTAGCCATCCTATGGCATCTGCCGTGACACCACAACGACAGTTGGCGCCCACCATGGGGCTGACAGAGGCGTTGGCTGGTGTACACATCCGGACGGGCTCCCTGGTTCGTTTCAACGTTCGGGTTCTCTCTGGCCTAGTCGTAAGGCTGGGGGAGATGGACTTCGTCTGCGACAATGCAGGGTGTTTCCGGAACAAACCGTTTCCGGTGAACGGATGTCTCATCGATTTCGGTGGTTTCACCACCTACGTGGCCACCGAGGTTGTCTGTAGCTACCCGGACGTGGTTCTGGAAGCTGAGGATCCTCCCATGCTCTGCGCAGCTTGGGGTTTGCGTGTCGGTCGCCTCCCGAGTTCCGTCGCAGTGATGATGGTCGTGGCAACCGAGGAAGAGTATCAAGACGCTGATGGCGACACTGACGGTCACCCCCGTTTGGCCAAACCCCCGCAGGAGAGGCCTGCGGCCCGGGATGGATATCCGCAGTCATCACATCCGCGACGTCGTACGGATCCCCTCTCGGGACTCGTAGCTAAGTTGGCTGTACCAGCAGCTGCCGGAGCAGATGCTCAAGCCACTTCGGCTGAGTTAGAGGAGCAGCGGAAGTTGCTACTCGCAGAGGCGCAGGAGATCGCCGAGATCCGTCGCGAGCTCAGCGCTAGCCTCCGGGAGTACAACACAGCTCACGGATTCCCTAAGATAGACTCCTGGGAGAAGCGCATTGCAGATCTGCGCAAGAAAGGAAGAATGGTGAATGAGGAGCAGGCTGGTGGAGCCACCACCAGCAACACAGGAAATCGGATTTCAGCAGGGAAGCCGGTGTACAGCTCACCGGCGAAAACTCTTAGGGCCGCCGAAGCCGCCATGGCCGAGTTGGTGGGGCTATCCGGTGAAGCACTGCGCAAGCAGCAGGAGAGGGTAAACGAGTTGGTGATCGAAGCCAATCGTCAGAATCTGGCCTTCAAGAAGAAGAACCCCGGGGCAGGATCCCAGGTGCACTCAGCCAGACCCGACAGCCAGAAGTCGGATGGGGAGGCATCTTCCCCACATCCGAGCAGAAGCAAGAGCAAGAGCAAGAGCCGAAGCCGGAGTCGAGGTTCCGGGAAGAACAAGCAGCTACAGACATATGATCCGGCTTTCGCCGGTATCCAGCAGGCCGGGCAGGCCGGACAACGTAACTCGGGACAGGCGGGAAGTACCCGTGGGGATGGTAACCTGGGTGTAGGAAATAATAACCCGGCTAGCCGTGGTAATCCACCCCGGAATCCTCCTCACGTTCAGGGAGACCCGCAGAGGGAGGTCGTCTCCGTCCCCCAGCAGGCCCTAGTCCCTGCACAGGACAGGCTCAACGATGGCAACTCGAGGTTGCAGCAGCTCGGATATCAGCCAGACGAGAACCCTTTGGGATCTCGGATAGGAACCAGGCAGCTGAACCCGGCAGACGCCAGATTCCGGCTCGACCGGATTCACCAATCCGAGTTGGTGGAAGAGCAAGGACCTCCGGGACCTGCCTGCTTTGGACCGCGGATCATGCGGGAACCTCCAGTTCGGAGCTTTCAGCTCAATCGAGGTGCCAAGACCTATGACGGTAGCAAGAAGCCGGAGGACTGGCTAACCGACTATGTAACGGCAGTGAGCATAGCCGGAGGAAACAGACGATGGGCGGTACGATACGTACCGCAGATGTTGGAAGGACCAGCCCGGATCTGGTTAAACAATCTGAGAACTGGCAGTATAGACTGCTGGTTAGATTTCGAGGAGGCGTTCATCAGCAACTTCACCAGCACGTACAAGAGGCCCAACAGGCCACAACAGCTCGCCATCTGTAGGCAAAGGAGTAATGAGACTGACCGGGAGTACCTTACCCGGTGGAGCAATATTCGCAACTCTTGCGAAGGAGTGGTGGAGGCACAGGCCATCTCCTGGTTTGCGCAAGGATGCCGGCATGGCTCTATGCTGTGGCAGAAATTGCAGAGGAAGATGCCAACAACCTTGGCAGAAACCATGCGCATCGCCGACACCTATACGCTTGGAGATCCAATGCAACCTCTGGTGGATGTCGGAGACTCCAACAGGAGGAATGCGGGACCTCAGCGTTCGGGACCGAGCAGGAGCCATGATCGCCAGGAGTTCGGCCACAAAAGGAATCAGCCCGAGTACCACCATGCCGCGCAGCATGTCGCAGCAGTGACCCGGGAGCAGGAGGATGCCGGCAACAGCCAGCGTCAAAAGACAAGTGGCCCGGCTTGGGGTCAAAGTCAGGAGGTGCAAAAGACTTGGGTGGAGCAGAAGAAGCCCCTGACGTATGAGGAAATGCTGAACAAGCCATGCTGCTACCACCCTCTGGAGGCCAACAAGCCCGCAAACCATTCTACTCGGCAGTGCAGCTGGTATCAGCGAACATTGCAGGAGGGCAGCTCGGGAGCTGTTCGGTAGAATGCTCCGGCATCTCGGCCCAATATCCCGAGACCCCCTCCTCCGACATCGGGGGCCAATGCTGTGCGACTTCCCCCTCCTCCGAGAGGACCCCCACCTCGCCCAGTAAATGTGGTGCATACCCGGAACGAGAACAGTAACCAAGCCGGACACCAGCAGAGCAACTACCGGGAGGCACATCAGAGCTATGTGGTCTTTGTGACCGAGCCCACTGACCGGAAGAGTGTGAGGCAGCGTGCCCTGGAGGTAAATGCCGTGATCCCGGCAGTGCCCAAATTCTTGCACTGGTCCGAGATGGAGATCACCTGGAGTCGGAAGGATCACCCCCGGGTTATGCCCAAGCCAGGAGCGTATGCCTTGGTGGTAGACCCAACTTTTGTCGGACCCAACCTCAACGTCCGTTTCAGCCGGGTTCTGATTGACAATGGCAGTGCCATTAACATCATGTACAAGGACACGATGCTGAAGCTGAGAGTATCCATGAATACCCTCCTGCCCACCGAGACAACCTTCCATGGCATTGTGCCCGGAGTCTCTTGCTCGCCCATGGGAAAGATCTGGGTGGAGGTGCTATTCGGAACTCGGGAGAACTGCTGAACCGAGAGCCTGGAGTTCGAGGTCGTGGACCTCGAGAGCCCGTATCACGCCCTAATCGGCAGACCAGCCCTCGCTAAGTTCATGATCTCAACTCACGTGGGCTACCTCAAGATGAAGATGCCGGGACCCAACGGTGTAATCACCATCTCGGGAGACCACAAGCGCTCCATGGAGTGTGCCTCGGCGGGTTCGTGCTTAGCTGAGTCCCTGGTGATCGCGGAAGAGAAGAAGAGGATCCTGCAGGTGGTGGCGATGGCCAAGACCTCCCAACTCGGAATGCCCGGGATGGTGAACCCGGAGCACGGGGCATCATTTCAGCCCCCCAAGGAGACCAAGAAGGTGTGCGTGGACCCCAGCAACCCGGAGCGCCAAGTTATCATTGGCAGCAACCTGGACAGCAAATAGGAAGGCGAGCTCGTCGACTTCCTCCGTGAGAATCGGGATGCCTTTGCGTGGTCGAGTGACGATCTGCAAGGCGTCCCGAGGGAGTTGGCTGAGCACTCTCTGTTTGTTCGACCGGATGCGAAGCCGGTGAAGCAACCAACTAGGCGTCTCTCGGATGAGAGAAGAGCTGCTGTCATGGAGCATCTAGCTATACTGCTGGCCGCCGGATTCATCATGGAGGTGCTGCACCCGGATTGGATTTCGAATCCGGTCCTGGTGGAGAAGAAGAAAGATGATCCCCTCCTGCTTAAGGTGTGGCGCATGTGCATCGACTTCACCAACCTCAACAAGGCATGCCCGAAAGACCCCTTTCCGCTGCCCCGGATATATCAAGTGATAGATTCCACTGCCGGGAGTGAGCTTTTAACTTTTCTAGATGCTTATTCTGGTTTTCACCAGATACCTTTGAACCCGAATGATCAATTAAAAACTGCTTTCATTACCCCTTATGGGGCTTATTGCTATCGTGTTATGACTTTCGGGTTGAGAAATGCTGGTGCTACATACCAGAGATGCATGCAGAAATGCTTGCATGACCAAATAGGCCGAAATGCCGAGGTCTATGTCGATGACATAGTCATAAAAACAAAAGAAAAAGCCTCGTTAATAGATGATCTGAGGGAAACATTTAAAAACCTGAGAAGATTCCGGATGAGGTTGAACCCGGATAAGTGCACATTTGGTGTGCCAGCAGGGAAGTTACTCGGTTTCCTCATCTCAAGCCGGGGAATCGAGGTCAACCCGGGTAAAATACGTGCTATTGAGAGCATGAAGTTGCCCATGCGTCTCAAGGATGTGCAGAAGTTCACCGGATGTCTGGCATCTCTAAGTCGGTTTGTAAGCCGACTTGGGGAGAAGGCCTTGCCTCTGTATCAACTGATGAAGAAGAGCAAGACATTTATTTGGACCCCGCAAGCTGATGCGGCATTCAATGACCTGAAGAGAATGCTCTCAACAGCACCTGTGTTGGCATCCCCGTTACCCAAGGAACCTATGCTGCTATATATTGCTGCAACCAACCGGGTAATCAGTGTGGCAATGGTAGTAGAAAGGGAAGAAGGGGGCAAGCTGATACAGAGACCGGTGTATTACCTCAGTGAGGTGATCTCGGAATCAAAGTAGAACTACCCGCACTACCAGAAGATGGCATATGGGGTATACATGGCAGTGACCAAGCTCAAGCACTACTTTCAGGAACATCCGGTCACAGTGGTGTGCGAAGCTCCTCTCGCCGAGATCATCGGTTGCAAGGATGCTAGCGGCCGGGTAGCCAAATGGGCCATCCAGTTGTCTCCGTACGCTCCGGCATACGAGAGACGAGATGCCATCAAATCGCAGGCGCTGCCGGACTTTTTGGTAGACTGGGCCGAGATGCAGTATGAACCTCCTATGCCGGATTACAATTTCTGGAGGATGCATTTCGATGGCTCTAAGGCCAAGATCGGATTGGGTGCCGGAGTGGTCCTCACTTCCCCAAAGCAAGATGTACTGAAGTATGTCCTGCAAATCCATTTTCGGGCATCAAACAATGTCGCAGAGTATGAGGCCTTGGTTCATGGACTGAATGTAGCCAAGGAGATCGGCATCCGCCGGATAGAGTGCTTTGGTGACTCGGACCTCGTGGTACAACAGGTATCGGGGAATTGGGATGCACTTGATGCAAACATGGCCTTGTATAGGTTTCATGTGCAGAAAATATCCGGATTTTTTGAAGGATGCGAGTTCAAGCATGTACCCAGAGGAGAAAACGAAGCAGCGGATGTCTTGTCCAAGCTAGGATCATCCCGGGATGCAATCCCACCCGGAATAGCTCTGGAGCATTTGAGGAAGCCATCTATCCAACCCTCACCCGAGTCGGAATCTATCTTCATCCCCAAGGAGCCTGGTTCAGATGCCGTGCCCATGGAAGTAGATGTCGGAAGCATAACGTCGAACCCCGGGACTGCGTCCCAGTGCTCGGAGAGGCAAAGAAAGATGATGATAGAGGTGATGTCGGCAGAACCAATGGACATAGACACTCCCATGTTCCCGGAGAAACCTGTCCCGGGATGGGCACAGCCCATTATGGCGTACATCTTGGAGGGAACTCTCCCAGAAAATGAAGTGGAAGCCCGGCAGATACTGCGAAGATCAAAAGCATACACTGTCATCAATCAAGAGCTATACAAGAGAAGTGTCACCGAGGTACTCCAGAGATGTGTGGAACCGGCAGAAGGACAAGAGATGCTGGTGGAAATACATCAAGGGGAATGCGGACATCATGCATCATCCCGGGCCCTGGTGGCAAAGGTGTTCCGGCATGGGTTCTACTGGCCTACTGCATTGCAGCAAGCAGAGGATATTGTCCGGAAGTGTGGGGGATGTCAGAGATTTGCTCACCGGATACACATGCCGGCGTCAGCACTGAAAACAATCCCCATCACTTGGCCATTTGCAGTATGGTGTTTGGACATGGTAGGGCAGTTCAAGCCGGCAAGGGGCAATATGACACACATACTTGTCATGGTGGACAAGTTCACAATAGAGGTCAAGCCAATCCGGAAGTGCGATGGACACACCGCTGTGCAATTCCTGAAAGACATCATCTTGAGATACGGATACCCACACAGCATTATCACAGATAATGGAACCAACTTTGCTGTGGGGAAATTCGCTCGATTTTGTGCTGAGAAGGGAATCCGGCTGGATGTAGCATCAGTTGCACACCCGGAAGCAAATGGGCAAGTCGAAAGAGCAAATGCCTTAGTCTTAGCCGGCATCAAAGCTCGCTTGATCGAACCACTGTTGAGAACTCCGGGATGCTGGATAGAGGAGCTACCCGCAGTACTATGGGGTCTCCGGACTACACCGAATAGGTCTACCGGGTACACGCCATTCTTCATGGTATACGGTGCTGAGGCAGTACTCCCAACCGACATACAATACGATTCCCCGAGAGTGACAATGTTCACCGAGACGGAAGCAAAGGAGGCCCGAGAAGATGATGTAGATTTACTCGAAGAGGCCAGAGAATTGGCACTATCTCGGTCGGCAATTTATCAACAGAACCTCCGTCGCTATCATAGCCGGAAAGTGCACCCGAGGGTATTCCGGGAGGGAGATCTGGTGCTGAGGCTCATCCAACGCACGGCCGGAATGCATAAACTATCACCTCCGTGGGAGGGGCCTTTTGTGATAAGCAGAGCGTTGCACAATGATTCTTATTACCTTGTAGATGCACAAGAGGCTAGGAAAGGTGTAATGGACAAATCCGGTGAGGAAACCAAGCGTCCATGGAATGTAGCTCTACTTCGCCCCTTTTACACGTAAAGGGCTCAGTGTATGTTGTATTTCAATTCTCAAATATCAATGAAAACAAGGCACCCCGGGAGGAACCCGGGGACTGCCTGGTTACGTGCATATCTTGTTATTTTTGTCAAGTTCATTTACTGTTTTCTACCGGCATCCCGGGAAGGAACCCGGGGACTGCCGGATAGCTATCTTATATTTTACTGAGTGCATGCCGGGAAAGTTCCGAATCCGACTCTCAAAGTCAAAGTAATGTATGTCATGTGAAATCATCTTGTGACTCGACTGACGAACGCCGAAATGGTAGTCAAGAGCAAAGAGAGGGAAGATGGGGAACACGAAAATGGTCTCGGGGACTTGGAGCAGGAACTTATCCGGCATGTTTGTTTTTACTAACTTAGTTATTTTTTATGTCGGGAATTCGGTTAGTAGGAACTCGGATTGTTTTAAGTAATGTATGCCGTATGTGGAGTTTTGTGACTCGACTGTCGAACGCCGAAATGGTAGACAAGAGCAGAAATTACCTAAGTACGGTAAACATGAAAGGCAATTCGGGAACTAAAAGCTGAGTACATAGACATAAGTTGTTCGAATAAATAGTTCACGGTGAAACATAAATAACATAAGTGTACGATACATCTTGCACCCGGCATCCCGGGGATTTAACGAATTTGCTACTTAAGTGTTTTAAGCAGTAGGGGAAGTCGGCTTCTCGACGGAGACCTCGGGAGCAGCGACCTCGGGAGCAGGGGCAGCGGCAGCAGCGGGAGCAACACCGGGGGCGACTTCGGATTCGGTGACGACAGCGCTACTCGGGGCTTCGGGAAGCACCTCGGTCTCGGGGGCCTCAGGTCTTGGCGAAGTCACTGCATCCTGATGAACCACCTTCTCGGGCGCGCCACCGGAAGCAGGGTCATCTCCTGCAGCGGCTTCGTCTTCCGCCTCGCCGGAAGCGGCATCATCTTCGTCGTCCTCGTAATCTGATTCCGAGTCGGAAGGGATGACGCTAGGGATGAACGTGCGGAAGCTTGACCACGCAGCGGTGCGATGCGCCACCTCTTGTCGGCGCTGGATCTTCTCCGGATCGGTGACCCACGAAGAGACCGTCCGCAGGCGCAGGATTGCCTCCAGATCGAGACCCTCGTACCAGCTGAGTACTTGGGTCAAGACCTGGTCGGCACCAACCCGTGCACCGGAAAGCTTCTAGGCGTGGATGCGCCTCCCGGCACCCCGAAGTGCGCTCGAGAGTTCGGGAAGCGAGAGCGTCCCCCGATACTTGGCCACAGTGTGACGTGGACGTGGACCGCGGCGCTGAGCAGATCCGTCCCGATAGACCGGAGGGGTACTATCCGGGCCTTTAGGGCGACGAGGTGATCCTCGATGTCCCAGGCATCCGAGATGGGACCCTTCCCGGCGCGCTTCTCGCGGAAGGCGGCAACAGCTTTGGCGGCAGCTTCCCGGGAGTGCTCAAACTCTCCTTTAAAAAGAAGAGCTGTCAAACGACCAAGTCATAAGAAAAACAACAGCAAATAAAGGAGGTAACAGGAGAAGAGGGATGTCGGATAACTCACTGTTGAGATCCCGGTTCAACACGGTGAGTTCGTTGAGCCAAGTATCAGAACGCGACCGGAGAAGACCCAGCTCGGTCTCGGCGTTATCCGCGCGCGCCACCGACTGGTCCAGGGTTTCTTTCTGCTTCTTGGTCGCCTCGATGACGCGCGTCTTCATCTCGGACATAGTAGCCTGGACCTTTCCGAGCTCGCCGTTCAGTCGCGCGATCTCGGATTGCGCGGTGGCGAGAGCAGTCTTCTGGTCCACCGAGATCTTACGCGCCGCGTCTCGCTCCTCCCGGAGGCGCTCCTCGGATTTCTTGGATTGACCGAGTTCAGCGAGAACCCGGTTGAAGATGTTGCGGCGTTTTTGGCTGCACTCCTGAAAGCAAGACAAAGAGGGCAAAGTCAGTATGGAAAAGGTGTAAAAAATACGGTTGGGAGGATCTCGGGGACTCGGTGTCCGAGTCCTGGATTTTTCTCTAAGATTGGAACCTAGTGATCTACTATTCGGTGGAATCTAGAGCACTAAGCACCAATCTCGGGGACTAGTGGTGGAGCGAATTTTGAAGCAACCTATCCGGTTGGGAGGATCTCGGGGACTCGGTGTCCGAGTCCTGGATTTTTCTCTAAGATTGGAACCTAGTGATGTACTATTCGGTGGAATCTAGAGCACTAAGCACCAATCTCGGGGACTAGTGGTGGAGCAAATTTTGAAGCAACCTATCCGGTTGGGAGGATCTCGGGGACTCGATGTCCGAGTCCTGGATTTTTCTCTAAGATTGGAACCTAGTGATCTACTATTCGGTGGAATCTAGAGCACTAAGCACCAATCTCAGGGACTAGTGGTGGAGCGAATTTTGAAGCAACCTATCCGGTTGGGAGGATCTCGGGGACTCGGTGTCCGAGTCCTTGATTTTTCTCTAAGATTGGAACCTAGTGATCTGCTATTCGGTGGAATCTAGAGCACTAAGCACCAATCTCGGGGACTAGTGGTGGTGGAAGGAACAAATGCGTTTTTTGAAAGAGGAAAAGCTTACCTCGCTTACTCGGGTGACATCCAGCGCGGCCACCTGGAGAGCGTGCAGGGCTTGGGCGCTGCGGCTCGGGCCTGCAGCGTGCAAGTCCCCTG
Source organism: Poa annua (assembly GCA_026929855.1). Lineage (NCBI taxonomy): Eukaryota > Viridiplantae > Streptophyta > Magnoliopsida > Poales > Poaceae > Poa > Poa annua. The sequence continues at coordinate 161,476,039 of CM049426.1, forward strand.
CAGTCTCGGAAGCGTCGGCGGCAAGCCAGGCCTTGTTGAAGTCATCAACAACCCGAATGCCGGAGCTGCCGGCAGCGCGAGTGGCAGCAACATCCCGGGATCCTGAAGATACAAAGGAGCTGACCGTTGCTCGCAACATCCGCAAGGCTGCGGTAGGGATCTCGGCAGGAGGCGGTGGTAACGAGGAAAACGTACCCGGGCGCAGCACCAAGTCCTGAGACGAGGATGTCGGGGCAGTTGCGGGCGGGGCAGAAGATGTTTTCTGCCCACAATCTTGCTGCGAGATTTGGGAGGTTGGTCTGCTGGCCGGGAGGAGGCTGTGGGCTGCCTCTCCGGAATGGTCTTGGGCGCGACTGGCCGAGAAGGGCCACTCGCCGCAGATTCCCGGCGAGGGCTGAGGATCTCTGCCTCCAGCCCGGGAACCCGGCGCGGGCTCTCCGGAAGAAGCACCTCACCCGAGGTGGTCGTGGCCTGCACCGGGATCTCCTCGATCACCGGATGCGCATCCGGGGTCGCAAGGGTAGCCCGTGCGGCATCGGAAGCCGCAGGCTCGCTGCCTCGAGTAGAAGGGCGAGGAGGTGAAGGAGAAGCCCGAGCCGGGCTGGGAGTCCGAGTCCCGGGAGGAGGAGGAACAGCAGGTGACGGGAGCTCGAGTGCATCCCTGAAAGGAAATGTCTTAGTAATAGTTGTGGAGAAAGCAAAGTCAAAAAACATAAGGCAAGGAGGACGTACCCGGAATCCACAAGGGGAGGACCCTTTGCCGGTGCCGAGTAGGCTTCTCGGTTGTCTGCTTAGTCGGTTTGCTCCTCTTGGGGGGGTTCCCGGTGTTATCGGCCCCCTCGGTGTCGGAAGCCGCGCGCTTCCGGCTCTCGGCACGTTTGGTCCCGGTTGTCGGTTTCGGAACCACAGCTGAGGCCCAATTCAGAGGGAGAGCGTCAATAACATCGAGAATCTGGCAGTCAGTCTCATCCTCATCATCCGAAGAAATGAAAACTGGCTCTGGAGTTGAAGGATTACCCGGGGCCTTAACGAAAGGGATGGCGAGGTGGTCCTCGCCGTCGGGATCCTCTCTCGGCATCACGTCCGGTTTCGGGAAATCCGGCGTGTAAGTCCCATTGACATGGATGGCGTCTTCTTCGTGTTGACGCTCGAACAACTGCGCAAACAAATTAGGCCGTGTCGGTGTCCAGGTGAACGCATGTATGAAGGCAAAGGCACGAAATACTGATATAAGCACTTGATCACATGGTCTTCTCCGGCATCCCCCAAGGACCCCCCAAACATAGTCCTCCGTCATCTCCGTCCGGGCAATAGCTCGGACACGACGGACGACCCCCCCGTGGTTTAGCCCAAGGATACTGGTCCTAGTGGGGTCGAAGTTCCCGGACATGTGGCACATCTTGTGCACTCGGTTTTGAAGGGGGCAGACCCGGCGGACAATGAAGCAGCGCAAGAGATCATCCCCGGTCATCTGCTGAGTTAGCACGTGCAGGACATCGTGCATGTATTTGATCTCGTCGTTGTCGGGAAGGTGCTTCCAGCGACGGAATTCGCGCGGAGGACCCATGACGAATTCCGGCAGATTGATGAAGTCCGGGTTCGAGGATCCCGGACCATCTCCCGAGGGCTCCCGGTTCTTCACGTAGAAGAAACTGCGCTGCCATTTCCGGCAGGACTCTAATCCCTTGACTATGAGGAATCCGGAGTCCGCGCGAGGGATGATGGTGGCCGCTCCGCAATCGACTAAGTCCTTTATCTTCTGATCCGGATTGGGGATGGCTTGGCGGCGAAGGATGAAATACTTGGCCCAGAGATCCACAAATGGCCATATGCCGAGATACGCCTCCGCGTAGGTGGTGAAGACCGAGAGCATCATGATGGCGTTGGCGGGAAGATGGTGAGGTTGGACGTCGTACGTGTCGAGGAAGTCGCGGAAGAAGGGGCTAGCCGGAAGCCCAAACCCGCGCTCGAAGTGCGATAGGAATACCACGAATTCCCCGGGTTGGGGTTCCGGTGCAACCTCCTCTCCCGGTAGACGACTCTCGACTTCCGGAGGAATCCGGTGAGTCCGATACAGCCAGTCAAGATCCGACTGCTTCGTCTCGGACCCATCCCAGCACCCCCGAGCACGTTCTTCACCCATGTCGGAGAAGTATGCAGGGGTATCCGGGCTACTCTGCAGACGCAGCGGCGGTTAGTCGAAGTTAGTCTATCGGAAACGAGGATGTCGGGGCGCAAACTGCTAAACAGTACCGAGTTGGTGGGAAGCAAGATCTGTCATGTGCTAAATAATCAAAACAAAGGGAGGAAAAATGGCTCGCGCTAAACTCAAACGAGGTACGAATACGGGTGACCAATATGCATCCTAGCGCCACGGTGGTTCATCGCTGTGCTCACCGGCGGCGGCGCAACCGTGCTCATGTTATGGCACGGCCGGCGTCGGAGGTTACTCTACCGGAGAAAGGCATCAGAGCGGAGAAGAGAAACTCACCGGTGGAGGAGATCGACGGCGTGCGAGAGGGACGGCGGGGTGCGAGCTCCGGCGAATGGCGAGCGGGACGTCGTGCGGGCAACGAGCGCAGCGGCGGCGACGAGCTCGAGACGGTGAAGGAGAAGAGAAGCGAAGAAGAAGAAGTGAAAGAGACCGTTCCAGCCCCCTATTTATGGGGGGGATTCCGGAGCGGTTTCCGATTTTCCCGCCCACGATCTCCACGATCGTGGGTGGGATCTGTTTTGTGCCGCAGGACACGTGGCACTATCCGGAGCGCCCGATCCGGCCACACCGAGGGCCACACGGCCCCAACGGTTGGATTCCGGATCGGAGGCGGCTCCTCGGCGCGGGAACCCAAGCGACGCCGTGCGTGCGCAGAGGCACTCGAGTACGTCTCTGCGCAGACGGGACGTCGGGTGGGCCCTGGTTCAGTGTCTCGAATTCATCGGGAGATCAACGGTCGAGATTCACTGGTATGGTACTATCCGGTCGCAGGCTTCGCCTCCCGATTAAGGCAATCTCGGTGGGGAGATCTCGGTAAATACATCTCGGGAAGAATCGATCTAGACATGGAATAAAAGGATGGTATAATTGGTTCTCGGAAAATGGTTGTTGTTTAAAGTTGATCCCGCACATCATCCGAGGTCGCCGTGCAGCACCAGCTTCGGGGACTAGTGTCGGGGAGCTACCCCCCGGGTAGGGGCAGATCCCGGTATAATCCGGTAAATATCAACAGTGCTTGACCTTTGGAGACAGCAAGGGACACCTCCTGGTGTGCCGAAAGGGCAACCTGACCCTTAGGCACTGGAAGAGGGCAAAGTGTCTCCTGGCAACCGCAAGGGTCAGGTCTGGCAGCTATAAATAGACACCCCCAGTCCTCAGTCGCAGCACAAGCATGAGCGGGTGGTTCCTCTAAGAACTAGCTTCTCGAAGATGTCTTTGCTGGTAGGCTAAGACATCTTCGGGAGGCTAGGCCTAGAGACACTCACCCTGAGACCAGCTCGGACATCTCCGGGAAGGATCCCGGATCTAGGGCTCCGGGAAGACTTCCGGGTGGAGGTGTACTCGGCTTTACCGGATATGTATTCCGGGTAAGTACTAACCGGAGCGACTCTCGGTATTGATCTTATGCAGAAGAGGTTCAGTGGCAGGCAAGGAGGTATCCGGAGCAATGGCTTCCAGTAGGCCGTCAACGGTCCGTAGCAGGCTTTCCCGTATATCGCGGGGGAAATTACCGTTCCGCCTGACACGGAAGCATGGTCACCTCCCGCCTGACACGGGAGCATGGTCACCTCCCGCCTGACACGGGAGCGCGTCAGCCGGTACGAGCGTGGTACGACAAGACCTGACATGCCTAGCCCGGCAATCCGGAAAAGGCTATCCGGGATGGGCAGAGACATGTCTTGTCTCTGACAAGGGGACAATGATGATCCAGGACGGCGCCTGTCGTCCTTAACGAGATGATGACGAGGAGGCTACACCGGATAGTCCGGCGACTAGGTCGCACTAGCCGGTGACGACATCCCGGCTAGGCCTGTCCGGTGGGGCCAATCCAAATTAGGGCTTCCGGCCCTCCTGGCCGGACCTCTATAAAAGGCGCCATAACTGCTCCTGAGGGAGAGAGACCAACTTGAGAGCCAAAGCTATAGTCACATTTTACTCTTAGAGCAGTTATTTCCTTCTCAGCTTGAGTTCATCTAGTTCTTCATATTCATCACTTTGAGAGATCTTGTAGCAAGTTGTAGTGCTTATATCACCAATATATAGAGAGGAAAGGCAGGAGTAGGGGTGTTACCTCCTCACGAGGGCCCTGAACCTAGGTATATTGTGTGTGTGCTTTGTGCCTTCGTGCATTTGTTTGTATTTGTTAGATCTTCCCCTTTGCACTTTGTTCTTGTTCTTTGTTCTTGGGAGATCTCGGTTCTACCGGGATCCTCCCCGTGTGAGCTCTCAAGCTCGCTATCCCTCCCCGGATCCACCAACGTCCATCGGCCCCACAAATTAGCCATCCTATGGCATCTGCCGTGACACCACCACGACAAGTTGCCAGAGGTGAAGTTCTAAGTCTTGGAGATATGGGTACAAAGGTTCTGGTTTGCTTTTGTCTTCCTCGCTAACAAGGTAAGGAATCCCATTTTCGTCATGTTGGCCAAGGTGAGAAAAGTAGTGGTCTTTTAACTCCTCCTGGAATTGCAAGCAAAGACGTCCTATTAGCTCCTGCGTGACGAGATTCAGCCCTTTCTCCAAGGAGTCACTAATCGACTTGTACTGGATGTCTTCGGTCTTGGGTTCAGTCTGGCGCCCTTGTTGGTAAAGGCGAATTCCCCATAAGTCTTCTTTTTTGAAGTGCTTCAGCTAGCTTGCCTTGATGATGGGTGTTGGAAGTGCCAACAGTTCTACCAACTCTAGAAGATATCTTCCAAAGCGCATGTCCTTGAAGTCCTCCGCGGTTTGATACATGAAGAACGACATCCTTAAGTGATAAAGGTAGAGTTTATTAAAACAAAACAAAGGTAAGATATACTAATTGTGGTGTACTTAAGTACTTAGAGAAAAAGAAGTTCTTTTCTAACAGGTGATCAACACTATTATCAACTCTTTGTAAGTCGGACATTCACTATAGTGAGAGAGACAGACACCCGGCCAGGCACTTATAATTTTTGAACAGGTCTCATGTACGCGGACATGTAAGGTTAGTCCCGGGCCGCTTCATCCCACTATGCCGCTAGGATCCAACATACTTCAAAGATGGTAATATTATGATCAAAAAGAGGCTTAACCAATCCTAAGGGCTTGAACCTACAGGCAACACTTTTGCTCTGATACCATTTTGTAGCGCCCCATCTTATAAATAAAGATGGAACACCTGTGTTATGTGCTAGTCCCTGGATCACTGCCAGCACCACAGTACAAAATATATAGTATCATTGCATAAGTATCAAAATACTACAACGAGATCCAAAAATAGCCAAGTATAGCTTTATTACAAAGTGCATAGTCATGAAGACTAGATAAAGTATTCAGAGTTCACAACGAAAATAAAAGCAATGGGCCTCCTCTTCTAGCATACGCCACAAGCAGACATGTTGGGTGTAGAATCGAGTCCAAACTTACTCCTCATCAGAATTACCTGCACATTTGAATATGCAGCCCCCGTAGGAGGTCAATACAATGAAGTATTGGCAAGTGACTATGGTGGATAAATTATGACAAGTCTAATTCTATATGCATATTTGGCTTGGTGGAGTTTGTAGGCTATTTTGCAGAAAGCCAGTTTTCTCCTATCTTTTGTAAAACACTTTTTTTTCTCAAAGACTTGGCACCAAGGGATGAAGCCCAAGTGCACCAATAATTCTTTCCTTAGTCAAATTTTACTTTATGAAAACCATGTTGAGATTCTTCCGTCCATCCTTGTCTAGTTGCTCGAAGTAGTCCATCACCGGGTACACGGCTGAGTACTCAGTTTGTCGACTCTGCAGAGGTTGTGCACTTTCACCTTAAGACTCCATTAACCCAGACATCCTATACACGCGGAGTGCAATAAGGAAAGGAGAGAATTGAGACAAGAACTTTCAGAAAAAGAATGCAACCATACTAGCAAGACCCGTTCCACCTACCAACTCTACATCTGCTTGTCAAGCTGACAGGTTGCACTCTCACCACTTAGTAGTTCTAGACAGAGCCCATTGTCAAAAGGCTGCACGGGAAGCTTCTAAACTTGGAGGGACTTAGAAATCTCTTTGTTCCTGGGTGGCCGTCCACAAGTGCACTTCTGGGTGACAACCACCATGCTCATGGCCCTAAGTAGAATAGAGATTCATCCTAGGCAAAGACAACCACAAGCATGGTCCCAAAAGCCACTCAACATAAACCAAGCAACCAATTCCACCCAGGTGTGCATTCAAAGTTTTAACACTTAGCAATATTTCTATAACATGATAAGTAAACACTTTTATAGCATAGCTAAGCATCTAATAAAACTTTTGGTGGCTGCATGGAGAGGGATGGCTACACACTACTAGGATATTTTCAAAGTGTAAACTAACTTAGCATTATAAGATAGTTCAAAATTTCCCTATCATGCATACTACTCAAAATCTACTAATAATGCATATAGAAAACATGGGGTAGATTATGAATGTCACTTTCCTTGGTAGCAAGAGGAACACGCACAGCAAGAATAACAATCACAAGGGTCTTCCTCCTCTTCACAATCTAGAGACAAACAATACAACTAAATAAACACACAAGCATAACACTTAAAATATCAAGACAAAAATATGTATGCATGCTTAATATGCAATGAACTTAACAAGACCAAATAATTACTATTTTAATTTCTCTGTTATTCATGCATGAAATACAATGATCCATATTTTACTATTTTATTAAATCATTTAAAATATTGAGCATAATAGTAGTTTTAAGTTCTAAAACCAATTTCCTTAATTCTATTATGAGAAGTTTCAAATAAAACTCATGTTGCACTCTCTGGACAGAGGGCATTTAATAAATCTCTATTACAATTGGATTTATTTGGAAAGAAATTTTATTAATTAAGTTATAGATTTAATATCCGAAAGCTAAACAATTAAATTCCGCAATTTAATATACACTAAAAGGATAAACTAATGAAACCATACTAAACTACACGAGCCGAGCTTCACGTGGATATAAAATTCATCAAATTTGGATGAACAGATCAAAAGTTATGGATTTTGTAAGTTTGTGTTGTTTTCTGTTTTTAAAACAATTTCTCAGCCGAAATAGAAAATAAAAACGCCACGCGACGCGATCTGATTGGGCGATACCGGTTCGGCGCGGATCGCAAACGCGAACCGTCCGATCTTCTTTAAAACGAACGCTCCAGATTCAATCCGATCTAACCATTGGATCTAGATCCAACGGCCTGGACAAAAAGGGGACGGTCGGGCGGCGCGGTTCGCCGGCGATCTTCTGCCCGCGGTGGCGCCATCGCCGGACTCGCGGCTACGGCTAACAGACGTACGATCGGAGGGGGTTTTACTCACCACTCGAAGCGGATCGTCGTGGCGAACTCGATGGCGAGGTAGGTGCGGTCGAGGTGGCCTTCTCCTCCCCTGCGTGCTCGTCGGAGATGAGCGTCGGACGGCGGCGTCGGGTCATCGACGGATACGTCGCCCTGGTGCAAAAGAGGAGGCCGGAGCAAGTCCGTTAGGTGCGTACGGAGACGGGGAGTCGCAGAGGGGGTGTGGAGGTGATGCTCGGGTGCCGTACTCACCGGTACGGAGCGAAACGCGGCGGCGGCAATGTCGGAGATGGGAGCTCCCGTTCCTACGATTTCGGCGAGTATTGGTTAGGGTTTTTGGGCGCGGGGAACGGCGGCGGAGAGGGGGTTTATATGGGGGAGGAGGGGAGCTATTTACTCGCGATTTCCCAACGGATTTTGATCCGCAACAAACTAGGTTTCGGTGGAGTTCGTGTTCTTCACGGCGGGGATGAAGATGACAGGTGGGCCCCGTCTGGAAGTGAGAGAGGGAGGGAGGTGGGCTGCGCGGTTGGTTTGCTGGGCCGTTCCTTCGTGCGCGCGCGGCAGATAGCGGAGAAGCTCGGCCCAGCTAGCCCGAACCCATTTTTTTTTAAACCCTTTTTCAAACAATTTGATTTTTAAAACTTATCAAAACATTTCAGAAAAATTCATAAAAATATGTTTTGAAAAGCTAATTTAATTTATAACTTTTTGATATCATTTTGCTAAATAAATAAAATACAGATTTTTATAAGGAGCTCAAATAGACCTCTTTATTGAAAACAACTTTATTTAAACTTATAATTAAAATTCAGTTTACTCTTTATGTGATTTCAATGCCATGCTTATATGATGCATGTTGCATGAATGCAAAGTTTTAAATTTTTGAGAAATTTGGGATGTTACAGAGACATTGGCGGCGTCCAAGTGGTTTGCCGCCAAGTTCTTTATCTTCTCGGACAGCCAGGAGCCCACCAACTTCAGCGACGTGCCCAGCATGCTGGATCAAGCAACGAAGCTACATAAGAGCTCGTTGAAGTCGGCGGTGCGGGGTGGTGCCAAGACTGCACTTGGCTTATTCATAGCCCACTACCCTGAGGCGGAGATCGATGTTGTCACAGAGGGCATGCCATCTACTTATGAGGACGGCAGCGAGGTCCGGCCGACAGCTGTGCTGAACAGCGTTGCCGGCCATGCCATGCTGTATGCCGACATGGTGGCTACGACGGTCTTCTACAAGCGCCATCCCGTGCCGCGCTCCGGGGAAGATGTCGAAGTTGCCGCCACGGCAGAGGCGGAGGGGAGCGATAGCTCTGGGGCTGGAGTTGCCAGCTCCCACGCCTTATCTTGGAAGCCCTCGAGCCAATGCCTTAGTTGTCGGCGCCATCCTTTTGTGCTTCTTGGCGGCTAGCCTTCTCCTACCCCTGAAACATTTGATCTCAACTTGTATTATCTGTAAATAACTTTTGGATATGTAATGCTAGGCGGAAGCCAGCTAACTTTATTTTGCTACTTAAGTAGTCTTGTTATTTATGTGGCCCGCCTTAATTTTCTTTTGACTTATATGCTTGACTTTTGTATGTTGGCAGACCTCAGCCGGTAACTTTAGCTGAAACAACCAGGATTAGTACCATATGTTTAGAATCAGAAACCAAAGCCAACATGTTGGCGCCAAAGACACACTACTAGGCCAACCACATCTAAGTAATCAAAAGTAAAGGAATTAGGCGGCGTAAAAAGTTGATTTTTGCTTTGGTTTGGCTCGAAAGCTGCAAGTATCTACCAGTTTAAACCTTTGCACGGAGCTAGAAATTAGGTAACTAAGATACATATGGGTATATGATTGCAAGAAAATAAAAAAGATGGCATGCTTCTCAACACAGATGAGGAACCATAAACTTTTATTTCATAATCATATATAACTTATTACAGTCAGAAATTGCTAAGTGTAGAAAGGACGTAGCTGCTCAATGTTCCAAGGCCGCCCTGTTTGCTCGAACGGGTCGTCAATGCCTTGTTTTCTATTGGTTCCTCTCCTTATTGTCTGCTTCTTGCGCCTTTTCTTTTCTTCTACGTCTCGGATGTCGGACAGGTAGTAGGAACCATTGAGCAACGCCTTCGTGACTATAAACGGTCCTTCCCATGGCGGGGATAACTTATGCAAGCCTTTTCTATCTTGAATTAGGCGGAGAATCAGGTCACATGTTCTGAAGCTTCGCTGTCGCACTCTCTGGCTATGATAGCGGCGTAGTTGTTGCTGATACAAGGCGGAGCGATGGAGAGCAACGTCTCTTTCTTCATGCAACAAGTATAGGCTATCATGTCTTGCACCTTGTACGTCTTGCTTGATGTAGGCCTGAACTCGTGGGGAATCGTATTTCATGTCGGTAGATAGCACCGCATCTGCGCCATATACTAAGAAGAAAGGAGTGTAGCCGGTAGATCTGTTTGGTGTTGTAGCGAACTCCAGAGTACAGACTATAGCTCATCTGCCCAAGCGTCGGCTGCCCTGTGTAATGGAGCTTTGAGAGGAGGCTTAAGTCCTGAAAGGATAAGGCCGTTTGTACGCTCTACTTGTCCATTTGATTGAGGGTGTGACAAGGATGCCAATCAAGCCGGATGCCCAGATCATTGCAGTATTCTTCGATGTCGCCTTGAGACAAGTTGCTTCCATTATCAGTGATAATGCTGTGTGGAACTCCAAACTGAGAGATAATTCGCAGAAGAAATTGGTGGTTGTGCGTGCATCAAGTTTGCTGATGGGCTTGGCTTCCACCCATTTAGTGAACTTGTCGACAGCAACCAATAGGTGGGTGTATCCACCTTGTGCCTTCTTGAAGGGACCAACCATGTCTAAGCCCCAGACCGCGAACGGCCTGGTGATTGGGATTGTCCTGAGCTCTAGTGCCGACAAGTGAGATTGGTGGGCATACAATTGGAAGCCTTTGCATGTTTTCACGATGTGCTCAGCGTCTCCTTTGGCAGTCAACCAGTAGAAACCTTGGCGGAAAGCTTTGGACACTATGGACCTGGCGGAAGAGTGATGTCGGCAGGTGCCAATATGTATATCCTTCAGGAGATAGATACCCACGTGTTTCACTTGTATAGCTCACCTTTGATAATTGTGAATGCTTTTGCTCGCCTTATGATCTGCCTTTTCAACACCTCATCGTCTTCCGGCAACTTTTGGTCGACTAAAAAGTCGAGATAGGGAACAGTGCAATCTGGCTGAACCAGGTAGACGGCAAGGCTTGCCACCTCTACCGGTTCTTCTACACCGGGGTCCAACAAGTCAGCGCCCTTAATGGACGGCTTGCGCAGATGTTCCAGGAAAATTTCATTTGGCACCTTTTTGCATTCTGACCCGAGTCTGGCGAGGGTATCTGCCGCCTCGTTTTCAGCTCTTGGAACATGCCGGACTTCGTAGCCCATGAATATTTTGGCGAATTCGTCAACCTTGGCTCTGTATGCCGCCATTGTTGCGCTTTTCGCTCCCCATGTGCCGCTTACTTATTGTGCGAGTAAGTCGGAGTCTCCATAGCAGAGGATTCTTTTGAAGCCGAGATCGTTTGCCACATGTAGCCCGTGAAGCAAAGCTTCAATTCTGTTACGTTGTTGGTTGCTGTGAAATGAATCTGCAACACGTAGCTTAGCTTATCGCCATTTGGCGTGCGGAAGACAACCCCATCCCCGATATTCTGACTTGGGGAGTATTGTTTCCTCCATGGCCTCTGTTCAATCGGCAAAAAAAATCAGAAAGTGCCTGAGTCTTGATGGTTGTCCATGGTTTGTAGACTATATCGAAGGCGCCAAGCTCGATGCCCCACTTGGCGACTCAGCATGTTGCCTCTGCAGTGTTGATTATGGCTACCAACAGTGCCCTGCTGACTACTATCACAGTGTGTTCCTGGAAATAGTGCCATAATCCAGCTTCTGGTAATGTGGATACCTTAGCTTGGAGGCGGAGAAGATTTCACTGATGAAGGAGACCGGAGGTTGCTCAGACGTCGCGGCTTCGCTTTCCTTTCTTTCCACAGCCAGGACAACGCTGACAACTACGCCAGTTGCCGCGATGTAGAGCAGAATTGGTTCCTGCGACCGAGGTGCTGCCAATATGGGAGCGTACGTGAGTGCCTCCTTTAGTTACTGTAAGGCGGCATCTGCTTCTTCTGTCCACTCGAAGTTGTCGGATTATGAAACGACTGACGGCTGCTGCCGAGCCGACTAAGCGCTGCACGTTCTTCAGACAAGTTAGTCTGGATATGTTTTGGATAGCCTTGATCTTCTCCGGATTGACTTCGATCCCTCGTTCGGAGACTATAAAGCCAAGCAATTTGCCGACTTCTTTTTTGACATCACCGCAATGTCAGCAACGTAGACGTGAACATTGCGGCCGATCTGTTCATGCAGACAATTTTGCATACAGCGCTGGTATGTTGCCCCTGCATTCTTCAGGCCAAAAAGCATCGTTATGTAGCAGAAATCCCATAAGGAGTGGTGAAAGATGTCTTCAGTTGATCTGACTCCCTCATCCTAATTTGGTGGTTTCCCGAGTAGGCGTCCAGAAAACAAAGTAGCTCGGAGCCCGCTGTGGAGTCTACGACTTGATCAATTCTAGGCAGCGCAAAGGGATCTGTAACATCCCAATACTTTGGAATGTTTAAAAATCACTAAAATTTAAAACTTTTTTTGATTAAAATAAAATATTAAAATGCATAAGAAAACCAACTCTAAAAGACTTCAAGCATATTGAAAAAGTTTAATATCTTTAACATCTCAAATAATAATTACTTACAAAAGTTGTTTCAAGTTAAACATTATAATATCCATTGTATTTTCTTAAACCTCAATATATAATTTGACAAATGAATTACCAACTTCAAACCATTTTCGTGTAATACAAAGTTTCTTTATAAGTATTTGTTTTCAACCACTTAGCCATAGCTATTCATAAACTAAAATAATATCAACAAACGTTCTTTTAAACTGATTAAAACATTGTCTATTTGCCAATGGTTTTCATTCTTTCACCTGAGTTCAAAACATAGTTTTGGAAATTACAAGTCTAGAGTTTATAAATTTAAAAATTCATAGATTATATAATTAATGAATTATCCAAATAAACATTTCATTAGCTTAAATGATTTTCATTTATTTTCAAAACATAAAATAATTTTCATGAATATTTTCAATATAAGAAATGAAATAAATCAAAAATCTTTTCCAAAGGTATGTTATGGAGTTTTAAAATGATTTATCTTAATATAAAATATAATGGTGCACCAAATAAAATTGAATTAAAATTAAAGCCATTATATTTCCTATTACTTTAAAAATATTTATATTCTATTATTTTAATATTATACCAAAATTAAAATGAATGGTTATTGAAAATGGGTTTAAACTAACTTGAGGTCAAACATATATGATTGTGGAAGATTCATAAAATTTAGTTAGCCCCAAAGGAATTTATTAAATCCCTAATTTCATATTTAACCTAAAGTGTCAAATTTGTATTAAACCAATATTTCAAAATTATTAATTTTAAAAAGTTTTCAAAACATACCCACTAATGTTTTAAAGCATAAATATGAATTTAAAAATCTATAGAAATTGGATTGACTTGATTTGTAGTCTTAAATCAAAAGATATGAATAAAATAGAAAATCAGAAAAAGAAAAATCGCTGACGTCAGCGATGACGTCAGCATCGTCTTCCACCTCCGGCCGAGATTTCCGCCTTTGATTTGTTTCCAAATCCGAGCAAGATTTGTGGAATTAGTTTCCTCCGTTCGGTCCTACAAATACCCCACGTCCCCGCCTCCATTTCCCCTCTCCTCCCTCTTCGTTTGACGCCGCCAGGCCGTCCCAATAGCTCGCCGGAACTCCGCCATTGCCGTCGTCGTCCTCTGCTTATTCCGGTGAGTGCCGAGCTCCTCGGTCCCTCCCTCGTCTCTCTCGGTGACCCACTTTATGCATTTTTCTTGTAGTCCTTGGATCGGGGCGAAGTGTTCCGAAGTTCGTCGACGCCCGAACCCCTCTGGCCGGTCGTCGCGGTCACTCCAGGAGCAAAGCACGCCACCGACGCGCTCATCCTCCTCGCCTCGAAGCGCCGCATCCGCAGCCGCCCTCCGCGAGCCAGGGGAGCCCCGCAACGCCGACTACTTCGAAGCCGAGCGCTGCGACGCCGTGCGCTCCGTCTTCGGCGACCATCCGCGCCGCCCGGTGAGCTCAATCGCCCTCTGCCGTTCGATCTTGTTTTTACGGTCTAGATTAGATCATTTAGATCGAAGGGGTTTGGGCTGATCTGTGCCGTCAGATCTAGATTTGACGATCCAGATCTGATGACTTATCCATGTCAGCGCCCAGTCAGCAGCCATGTCACTCCCCAGTCACACGTGGAAAATGAAATGTTTAATTAGATTAAATGGCAGTTTTACAGAAAAGCCCATGCGACTTAGATTTGTTATAACTTTTTATTCACACATACAAATTAGATAAATTTTATATATTTGGAAAGCGCTTGACATGTAGAACATTTTAGATCTGTTTTAATTTAAATTTGACTTAGTTTAAAATATTGAAATTTCAAATGGATGATTTGAGTATATTTGTCATAACTTTAAATCTATAAATCCTAAAATTGCAAATAAAATTGTTTTAGAAACTTTGGAATATTTGTAATATGATGCCTCTGTTATAAAATAGTTTTGAGTATTATTTTGATGATTTAATAGTGATAGGTTTAGTTTGAATAGTTTGAATAATTTTGACATAACTTTTGATAGAAATATTATTTTTGATTAAATCCAATTGCTATAAATTTATTTAAACCCCCTCTGTATATTAACACGATTTATAAAATTTTGTTATAGAAATTTAATCATAGAAAACTTTAATCTTATATTTTTCCTTTTATTATATTTTCTTATAATATAAATTAATTAAAATTGCATTTATAGCTTCATGCATTGTTGATCACATTGAATAATAGACTTAGTACATGAGACATGTTCCACAACTTAAGTGGCTGGCCGGGTGTCTGTCTCTCTCACTATAGTGAATATCCAATTTACAAAGAGTTGATAATAATTGTTGATCACATTGAATAATAGACTTAGTATTTTCTCTAAGTATTTTGCTGTTAGATTGAACGGAGAGCTCCGAGTTACGTTGAAAAGAGTTTGTGAGCAAAGACATCATACAAAGGCAAGTGGCACACCTCATAAACTTCCTACTATTTTCTATATGCATTACTTTGTGTATTTTTATATATAAGCATGTGTAGGATAGTATTGCTATGCTAGACCTGTGTAGAAATGCCTTACTCATGTGTCTAGGTTCCTATGCAATACTTAGTAGAAATATTGATGCTATGCAAATGATGAAAAGTTTACAAAATGTTAAGTGACTACTCAGGGCTGTGCTCATGGTTGTCGTCGCCTATGATGAATTTCTATTCTACTTAGGGCAGTGAGCATAGTGATTTTCACCTGAGAGTACACATCAACTAAGTTAATCAACCTCCTGGGTGAATTGGTTGTATGGAGTCGAGTTGAGTGGCTACTCAGGCCCATGTCTATGGTTCCTGGAGTACCTTGTGGATGGCCACCAAGGGAACAAAGGAATCTGAAGAACTCCGAGTGACGATTACTTCCAGTGCAGCCATTGCCACATGGGCTCTGGCTTGATCAACTAAGTTGCATGGACTCGCCCCGGCTTGACAAGCAGATGTAGAGGGTGTTAACGGGTCAAGCCAGAGTGGGATAGAAAATGCTTCTGAAAGATCTCGTCTCATTCTTCTCCTTTTCCATATCACTATAAGTGTGTAAAGGATAGTTTGGGTTGAATGGGTACAATGGTGAACGTGCACAACCTCTGCATAGTGTAAAACTAAGTACTTAGCCGTGTCCCCGGTACGGACAATTTGAGCAGCTGATCACGGACGTCAATGGAGAATTCCACCATTCCAACTTCAAAAATATATAACTTTATGGGTGAACAAGGGTAGAATGAGACAGTGGTTTTCATGCCATGAATGTCTCTAATAGAAAAAAAGTGTTTTCCAAGGAGTTAGGAAAAAAGGGCTTTATGCAAAATAGCCTTGAACTCCACCAGCCAAATAAGCATATAGGTTATTAGAGTTATTCCACTAAGTGTCCACCATAGTGTCACTTGCCAGACTCCATTTTTAATGGAATCTGACCCACGTTGTTGCAATATTTTTCTTATTGCAGATGATTCAGGTGACAAGTGAGGTTTCGTTTACACGTTCCGAGTCTACAACCAACATGTTTTCGCCTGTGGCAACATGAAAGTGATGGAGACTCACTGCTATTGTATTCCGCTGTTTACTCTTTCAGTGCTAGCTTTATGCTATGCAAGTTGTAAAGAATATTTTCTAAGTCTGGATCATCGATGTAATAAAATTGATACTTTGTTGTGATATTACATCATAAACTGTGTGTGCAAACGAATCGATCCAGTGATTTGCACTACACACAGGTACCTTGCCATATTTTAAGTGCAGGTACACTACAGGATCCTTTGGGAAGCACTTGTTAACACCGGTATAGTCGATACACATCCTCAGCTCTTTATTCTTCTTTGGGACAAGTATAGGGTTTGCCACCCAATCGGTGTGTACAACTTCTTTTATGAAATTAGCGTCCCTCAACCTATTTATCTCCTTCCCTATAGCCTTGCGTCTCTCATCACCATGTTGCTTGCTTCACCGGACTGGATCACTTGATAATATTGAGCGAGTGCTCGGCAAGTTCCCTCGGTACTTCGGGCATGTCGTCTGGCGACCATGCAAAGACATCACGATTCTCACGGAGGAACTGGACGAGCGCGCCTTCCTATTTGCTGTTCAAGTTGGTCCCGATAATGACTTGCTTGGATTTGTCGCCTGGTGTGAGTTCCGCCTTCTTTGTGTCTTCTGAAGCTTCAAAGGTTTTCTTGACATCAACTTCTGTCTTGGGCATGGAGTTGTCTGGGTCCGCCTTAAGTTGTGCGAGCTATTCTTTGTGGATGACGGCTTCTGCAAAGGCGGCCATGCCACGCTCACACTTCTTAGCTTTCTTGAAGTTGTCGGCAATCGTAATGGTTCCATGTTCTCCCGGCATCTTAAGCTTGTTGTAGATATAGCACGGCCTTGCCATGAATTTGGTGAAAGCCGGTCGTCCGAAGATAGCATGATAGGCACTTTTGAAGGGGACAACTTCAAACCGGAGGAACTCTAAGCGGTAGTTCTCTTCTGGTCCGAAAGTTACCTTCAGCCTAATGCTTCCCATTGACATTGCTTGTCTGTCGGGCACTATGCCATGAAAGGTGAGGTTGCTATGGTCAAGCTGATCCTCAGTCAAATTCATGCGGCTTATTGTGTAGTAGTACAGCATGTTGAGGCTGCTACCGCCATCCATGAGTACTTTTGTGAGCCTGAAGTTGTCGACAATGGGGTGGGGGACATAATCAGGGTGGTCGAACCGATCCCAAGTGATTGCCGCCTCGGACCAATTCAAATACTGAGGGACCTCTAGCATTGTCGCGTTGAGTTCGCGCATCTCCGCCTTGTTTGCCTTGGCCGAAGGTGTGCCGACAAAGCACACGAGTGACTCTTTGACCTTCGGGTACGGCTGCTTTTTCCTAGCCGAGGAATCGTCATCGCTTGAGATTGACATTGAGTCATCATCCTCGTCGTCCTTGCTGTAACACCCCGGCCCACCACCGGACCGAGCCGGTCACGCTGGCAGCTCTCTAGGATCTGTAGACTGGCCCCGCAGATCAACACTTGTCTTTTCTGCGCACTTTGTCCTCACTCGTGCGCACCCGGGAAGGACTTCCCGGTCGGTCACCCATCCGTCGAGTACCTCGGAGTTCATTCCAGATGAGCTTCCGGAAAAAAAGTTGCAACTTGTTGATATGAGTATTCTAGTATTCTATCAATCCTATTAAGCCCTGAGCCAGGATCTCACATCCTTCCCCCCCTTTAGAAGACCGACGCCCTCGTCGGTCAGCCCCCAGTCTAGGAACTTCCCCCCTTGGCACCCGTCCAAGCGTCCACTGCCAGCACATATCACATGTCCGCCCACTGACCCGCACATGCCCGCGTTACCGCGAGGGTCGGCTCTGATACCAATTGTAACACCCCGGCCCACAACCGGACCGAGCCTGTCACGCCTGGCAGCTCTCTAGGATCTCTAGACTGGCCCCAGAAATCAACACTGGTACCTTTTCTACGCACTTTATTCTCACTCGTGCGCACCCGGGAAGGACTTCCTGGTCGGTCACCCATCCTTGGAGTACTCTGGGCCAACCACGCTTAACCTCGGAGTTCTTTCCAGATGAGCTTCCGGAAAAGAAGTTGGAACTTGTTGATATGAGTATTCTATCAATCCTCTTAAGCCCTGAGCCAGGATCTCACACTTGATGTCTTTCTTGTCATACTTGTTTGACTTCTTTGACTTCCAGCCAACAGTGGGGTCCTTTTTTAAGTCAACCATGAAGCGGCTCTCGCTAAACATATGGTTGACCATGCCAAGTGAGGCGTGGATGGGGCATGGCAGAATTTTTCTCCTCATAAGTGATGAGTGCCGCCTTCGGGCCTGAGCCGGTGTCGCGGTTCTTGTTTTTCCACTTCTTTTTGCCGGCGTTTCCTGGGAATGCGACGGCAACCTCGTTAGGTGGCCCGACTTTTTCTTCCGTTGCTTGTTTGCGCTTGTTGTTCCGCCTTGGCACGATGTTGACATCCGGATCATCGTCACGGGCGTCATCGTCTGCCGCCACGTACTGGGCAACAAGGTAGAGCATGACTCCAAGGTCTGTAACTTGCTCGCGGACGAGTCTGTGACGGAGTAAGGACTTCTACCGCAGGCCCGTGTAGAAGGCATGGATAGGCTGAGTGTCCAAAACACCATGACGTTAGGCCTTCTCTAAGATCCATCGGCTGAAAAAGTCTGTCATGGTTTCGTCCGGTTTCTAAACACAGCGTTGCAAATCTGTGTAGGTGTTTGGACGTTTGTATGTTCCTAGGAAGTGCTGGGAGAACATCTTCTCCATGTCGTACCAACTATGGATAGACTTATCTGGAAGGTTGTCGATCCAAGCTCTTGCCATGCCTTCCAACATGAGATGTAGGTAGCGGACGGCAATGTGATTGCTTCCGACGGCAATCTCTATGGCCATGGCATAGTCGGCTAGCCAAGAGTCCGGCTTAACGAGGACGTTGTACCTAGGACAATTTTTAGACACTACTGTCATGTCCTTGGGAAACGGCTCTCTGCGGATGGCGTCGCCAAAGCACTTTGGGCCAGAGTACAGCGGCTCCTTTCCTCTTGCAATATCTTGTAGGCGATGTCGTGCGTCTTCTGGAGCGAGCTGTTGTCCGCCTCTGTTGGAGTTCGGCTCGTCCTGCATTACCCGGCTTGTGCTGCACCTTGTAGGGGTTCCGGTGCAGAAAACAATAATTTCCAAGCGTAAGAACGCCCTAACTAGTCAGGATCTATCTATCTAGTACATGCGATAACGGTGGCGGAACGGGTCACATAACCTCCATGTAGACCGATAGCGGGGATTACGCTCCCGCACAAGCGTTGACGATGAAGTCGTATGTAGCTGACCTCGAGGTCGTGGAGAACTTGGCGCGACGATGTAGAGGATGACGCCGGGATGTCGACGATGACCTGCATCGACGGGCGTCGGGCGGAAGATGGCGTGGCGCCGGCGACTGGGGGGGTGGCGCAGGCGCCAGGGGCAGCGGCAGGGCTGCTGGGTGGGCGAGATGACGTCGCCCAGGCTCCTCAAATGTGGCACCTCTGAGCACTCGCAAACATACGGAGCTTAACAACAACCCCCGGTCACTCAGATCCAGCTGAGATACAAGGGGTAGAACTTTTCTGGAATCCCGCAGGGCAACGGCGCCCTGCGGTATAGCTTTGGTGGAGAGAGGAGGCAAAACGGGCGGAGAAACAGCTCAGCCGGCCTGCTATACAATTAGTTGTATTTTCTTTTAATTAATCCAATTAATATGCCTTGCTATATAAAGGGGGCAGGGAGTGTGCAAACACCTTGCCTCCCCCATGTGGGACTAAAGGAGAGGGAGGGGGGAGCCGACCGAACCCTCCTAGTCCAATTCGGACTAGGGGCCAAAGCCCCCCTTCCCTTGTTTGGTGCGGCTCAACATAGTGGGCTAGAATTGGCCCACTTAGGTGGGCTTCCCCTTTTTTTCCTTTATTATTTAAAAATTAAATTAATATAAAATATAATTAATTCATATTCATATATTTAAATACTATTTAATATCCCGTGACCCCGAAACATTTTCTGGACCACCCGAACATCTTTCGGACATTCCTGGAACTATTCCAGACCTTCCCGGAACTCCTTCCGGACCACTGGAACTCTTTCGGGATCATTTCTCTCTCTTCAATAAAATCTTATAATATTCCAGAACCTTCTCCAGGTGTCGTCAAGACCTTAAGTTTGTTACGCTACGGTTCGAGAACACTCCAGACATGGTCGAGACCCTTCGCTCGCCAATGACCGCCAGGGATACCTGGACGCATATGACGGTCCATGTGCATTCTACGAATATCGTCGTTGAAATATAAACATGATATTCATTTCCTTTGTTTCTACTATACTACCTTGTCCGAGATATGTTCGCAGACATCCTTGTTGTATCTCGCTATCGACAAAGGTTATTAACTTGTCTGTGATATTACATCTCCATGACCTAGTCATAAGCTGCGCAGCTATATAGATGCAATCTCACCGAGTCAGCCCAGAGTATCTTTCCATTACAAGAATGAACAAATACCGCTCTTGATCCTTACGTCTCAACATACTCTTTCGGGATACCCAAGATGGACAATGTGTTATTGTCATGCTATATAAGACATAACGTTTGATGCTCTCAAAGTACCCCTACGAAGTAGCAATAAGTACGGTCTCACGGTCTAAGGAATAAGCTATCATATTTCTTATCTATTGCAAATGACAAACATCGTAATACGATCTTATTGCAATACTTTGCGTATGTCCATCACCTTATTCTACTAATAAGATAACCCCATTGTCAGACTAGTTTATATAGAGGCTCACTAGGGACTCTGGTTGTCTATGTATAACACGTGTATTAATAATTCTGATTAATACAGTTATAGTATAATACAAAAACCTATTATAAATTTAGGAGATAATGCGATAAATACTACTTATTTATTTGCCTCTAGGGCATATCTCCTTCAGTCTCTCACTTGCACTAGAGTACAAATAAACTAGCTGCATTTTACTACATAAAACCCCTTATCAAATAAGTTTTATATGACAATGCGTGCTTGTGGAAGAGTGTTACTTTGACAATCTGTACAATACACAATTGTGCGTTCGTTTGCGATTCATTGGTATCATCTTGATTGATATCATCATGTTATTCAATAACATATATACAAATACCGTAACTAAGTGAGACTTTTGTTCCCAGCGCTTACTCTGATTCTGTTAACCAGACAATTGCCTTGAAAACACACTCAGTCATAGAGAGCTCCTTGTAACAATTACAGTCTCGCGATATCAATATATACTTTCACACCTATGTAGAAGACTTGACATACTAATGTCAATCTAAAAACTAACACATTTCTACTTCCAGTAAATTCCAAATTTACTTTCACAATTGTTCTTGTTCTAAGAACAACTGTCATATTTCATCGAGCACATAATATGGTTCCTGTATGATGTCTAATATCACATGATATACCAACATTTCATACAACCACTATTATCGTGTATCATCACTCTTAATGATTAATTGGATTTCGAAGGACCATCCTTTGGTTTTAATCTATACTGACTCTTCAGATATAATCCAAAACAACTCGACTACCTATTTAAAATTCCCGTTCTATTCCAAATAGACACTATCTTTTAAATATTTTCACAACTTAATCTTCCTTACTAGTACAATTCACAATGTGTCATTTACACAAGATGAATTCAGCTCTCACTCAAAATATGTCTCCATATATTTGAGAACACGAGCTCCCACTCAA
Organism: Poa annua; assembly: GCA_026929855.1. Taxonomy (NCBI): domain Eukaryota; kingdom Viridiplantae; phylum Streptophyta; class Magnoliopsida; order Poales; family Poaceae; genus Poa; species Poa annua. The sequence continues at coordinate 161,497,591 of CM049426.1, forward strand.
AATTGTGTTATCCACACATATGAGGTTCTAAGCTCCCACTCCAAAATATGTCCTTTACATATTCTACCCGAGTGAACTAACTTTGACTCCCACTTAAATTCATAATTTATTTCGACATTTTGGTCAAACCAAAATCATTGATCTCTTATCAATTCGAACTTAACACGAAATGTAGTATTCTATTAATACAAATTCCATAGACTTCAAGCATGTCTACATTTATGTATTCAACAAATTTGATTTTGTCCAAGATACATTTCTTGACAAAATATACTTTCACGTCTTTCTTATAGTTACATTTCTCACATAACACTTTATATGATGATCAAGAAATCTTACTTCTTCAAAAAGGCATTATAGTAACATTTACTGTTTTAATCCTTCTAAATGTAACTTGGACTTTCAGGCTCAAAAGCCTTTGTTCGTATTCTGATATTTTCTCAACTTTCTTTGTATTCATAAGGTGCACCTTGATCTGTCAACAAGATCTGAAAAACTTAATATTAAGCTGTGACCTGAGAGAAATATTAAATATAACAGCACTTTATTTAGGAGCTTCTTTCATGAAAATATTATGATCTTTACGAAGAGGATTGCAAACAGAAAACAATTTTCTAATCTCCTTCACTCGTAATCATCAAATTTTCATTTGTAGACATATACTTTTTGGAACACTTTCCAATATTCTACTTTTATGAATATAGGTCTGACACCTTGTTTCAAGCTTCTAATTTTATTCCATTAACCATAATTCGAAAAATCATATTTTCCTCGGAATTACATAGACAACAACACAAGTTTTTTCTCTGTTGGGTTTGGAATACACTCTCATCCAATGTGAGTAATCTATAAAGAACTATTCGTTTATATTCTAAATTATCGTATAATCATCTATACAACGACACTATTGTCGATCACACGAATTACCATTGAAAAACATCTATTTTCTAAAGTGGACATCGACTATGATGTTTCGAACATATTAAGAGATTCTAAGACAGATTCTGAAAGACTATACTTTATCAAAAATAGAGTATGATTAAAATATTTCACATATCACTATATCTGATATTATAATGAATCGAATTTTCACAAGTCTTTTGTGTTGAAACCATAATTCAAAAATATAGTCCTTTTATCGAATCTTGCGAATACAATATTCACTAATATTTCTTCTGAAAACCCCCATTTGATCTTTTATCAAATTAATTTTAGACTCATGATTTATTATGCAAATACACTTATTTACCAATAATCATAGAAGAATTTGGATCAAGTAAAATTCACCGTATAATTAATTTAATGATCATTCGAAATGACTCTTAATTAATTTCCTTTCGTATTGACACTTCAATACTAATTTTAAAAACAATCAATTCGGCAAATGCAATACTTAAATAGATCAAAAGTATCTATTACTTCTTACATTGCGTTCATGATCAAAGTCGACGGTGTTTGTTCTAGTAACAAAAAAAATTATTCCTTGGACACATAATTTTATCATTCTTGCTATTATGAATGTTATCATACAAGTGATGTAATTGAGATGTGAAAAATTTATTCATAATATAAAACAACTGGCTTGTTCCATAACATAAAACAACTGAACTTGTCTTATTACATATATGAATAACTTTGTCTTGTAACAATCAAGACACTAAACACACTTTCTCACTATTACAAAAAGATCTTGTCAAAAACTATTAATGATAACTATGAGAACTTGAGGACGTGAACACCAATGGCCATCAACTTCCTTGATCACCATCTTCAGCGCCCGGTCACATCATATTTCACCGCATATAAGTGATAATCAAGACCTGTTCCACAAACAGAACAAGTATCAAATACTTTATCATATATCAAGAGGCAAAAACATTCATAATTTTTTATATATCACATATATACTTGTAGCGTCGAAGATTTCTCCTTCGATGGAATCAACTTCCAGAGATTTGAACTCGGACACGAACTTGTAGAAGTTCATATTGTCAGCCTTCAAAATGTACTCACGCACATGCTTGTCATAGCTTGGAGGCAGAGATATCAGGACAGTCTGAATGGCACAAGAATCCGCCATCCAGTAATCGAAGACATTTGTCAGCTTGAAGTAGATGTCATACAATCTCTTCAAATGAGTCTTCAGACAGGTATGCTCCTCCATATAAATGGTCTGGAACTTTCTAAGCTGCCTGAATTGCTCACGCCTCAATTCATCATTGAAGTGTGTCTTTATTGCATCGATCATGACATATGGCTCCTTGTGTCGAAACAACTCTTTCAACTCAGGTGCTAGGCATACGGTCATGGTGATCTCCACTTCTATGAATATGTCTTGACGCCTACGAAATTCATCGTCCTCCTTCTCGCTAGCAGAATCATCTGGTATTTCTACTAATGCTTCATCGAGGACATATAGGATGTTGTTGAGTTGGAGAATGTTTCTAAAACCAATGTACTAGCTGATGAAGTTGGACCCGTCGACTTCTAAGGTACAATCCGGGCTCTTGAGGAAGTAACCGAAGTACAGTTCCGTAGTCTACAGATATGATCGTAAAAGAGGGAAGGTAAAGTTTATAATATATGTGAGTTTTACTTTATAATCATATTATCAAACACACTCCACTAAAATTATTATCCCTAAAATAATAATAGCGATTACACGACCCCCGTCCACTATACCACCCCCGATCGTCACGGCTGGCGGCACAACTTCAAAGGTGGACATAAAATGTCGATCACAACAACTCTGTGACTCATGCTCGATCTTTCGATCTTCCCGTGTTCCGAGGCCATATCTGCATATGCTAGGCTCACCAATCAAACCTCGAAGACCCTGCGCGTGCAACATGGCTTACACCCACTATATGCGAACGACGATATGTCTGACACCCGATCATCATGGTCTGCCTCATAACGTAGAACTTTCTTGGTGGTGCGCAACGAGGGAGAACACACTTTTGGTATTTGTTAGGGATCATCCTATTTAAGATGATACCGTTGTATATCTAACATATAAGCAATAAACAGGATGCACACACAACAACACAGTATCAACATTAAGTAATTAAGTGCGATGTGACATGGTCGATGCGCCTGGACCTCCATGGCGCCATGTGCCTGACCCGGGCGCCTGTAACGCCCCGGGATTTTTTCCCCCAATTAGATAATTGTTTGTTTTTTTTTTTTTTGCATCCTCATTACATCATCATGCATTTAATCACCTTTGCATATTTTGATAAAACTCAAAATGTTATTTATGCAAATTGATTTTGTCTCTCAAATAATAAATCTCTCTCTTTTCTATTTTAAACAAAATCTTCAAATTGTAATTTGGAAATAATTACTAAACTATTTCAAATTAAGTGTTGCCAATTATTTTGTAAAACTTTATCTCTTCTTTATTTTATTTTCTCTCTTCCTAAATCCTGTTTTTTAATTTCTTATGCTCTCTTTCTTTTTCTGGAAATGGAGAACATATGTTTTTTTAGTTAAGGGCCGAAACCGACTTATGGGCCAACTTCTCCAGCCGGCCCCCTTCCCTTCTCCTTCTTCTTTCCGTACTACAGAGCAGAGGAGAAAGCCAGCCATGGCCCCCACGACCATGTGCTTCCCCCCCCCCCCCCCCCACTTGCTCCCCTCTCTCCTTTTAGCCTCCCCCTCCTCCAAACCCTAACCCTATCCGCCTCCTTCCTCTCAGCCGCCACCCCCTCTCTCCTCTCTGTTCCTACCCCTTCTTCTCCACCTCCATTACCGAAAACAAAAGGAGCTCACCGTGTCGTCGGGTCGGGCTTCGCCAAGGTGAGGTGGGTGCGGGAATGGAGCCATGGCGCCTTCCTATCTGTCCCAGGTGAAGCGCCGGTGCTGGTGCCGCCGGGAGCGCCTCCGGCGAGCCCTCCGTCCCCGTCGTTGGCTGCAGCCGGACCCTCCTTCCCCGACACCAAACGCCACGCCTCCGGCTTCCCCGAGCTCGCCCCCAGCCTTCCCAAGGTGAGCTGCACCTCAGGAACCACTCTCCCCGTTCTCCCCTTGCTCTGGTTTCCGCCGTCGCGCGGAATCGCTGCAGCTTCTCTGCAGATGTCGTCGTCCTCGTCTCCTGAAGTCTGAAACTTCTAGTTGAAGTTCAGTTAACACCGAAGCCATGCTTCGTGTTTTCCTCCGTGTCCGATTGATGCATCAAACGTATAGTAGCCCAGTGGCTCCGCTCCTTCCTCTTTCCTGCAGGATCCAGAGATCAAATCCCCCCGCATCCTTTTAATCCACCCTTTAATCTTTTTTTCAGAACCGTGGCAAGTCTGAAGAAATTTCTTCAGATTCAGTTAGAGCACCACAGTTGGTTTATATAAAGTGCTTGTCCTGAACTTAAACAACCCGAGCCCCAGCGTAGTGGCTGTGCTCTCTGTCCTACTCCATGCAGTCCCTGGTTCAAATCTCCTGAGGCACAAATTGCACACCTTTTATTCTTTTTTTTTCTTTTGTTATTCTTTTTTACAAATCTTGTTTATTTATATAATATCTACTGTTATATAATTCCAAATAATACAAACTTTATATCTATTTTTATCAGAAAAATGCAATGAACAATAATATTTCATTTGTATGCCATTTTGCATCTGTTATTTTCATTGCTTACTGTAATTTATTTATTGCACCTAAATAATAAAATATGGAATGTGTTGGGTTTTATTTAATTATTGCCCTATTCCATTAAATTCAATTAGATCACCCCTGCCATGTGTTACCATGTTAACCAACATTTAATATTGTTGAGTAGATAAATAACTTGCACCTAAATATTAATTGCCGGGGTTGCTTTCCCCCTTAATTTGGATTACCTGCATTGTATTGCATCTTGCCATGGCATGGATCATTCTCGTATGATCATGCTGAATCTTTTGCCGTAGTCGTAAATTGCATATTTTACGCTTTCCAGTGTTTGTTGCTTCTTCGCGGATACTACGTTGAGACGTGTGAGCACCGACAAGATCTGCTTCCATGCGGGATTCCAGGCAAGCAAAGTTTGCTTGTTTACCTATACATTGTCTTTCATTCCTGCCGTTGATCTCTGCTACCCTAGTTATCGATTCTTGAACTACGATCCCATCACATGTTTATCCTGCAGACCATACAACTTTATCCCCACAACCTAATACCCGTTGCATGTTTATCTGTTGGCCTTGCGAGTCGTAGCGCATGCTTAGAGTTGTTTGTGCGAGTCGTATGTTGGTCTTATGTTTCATCTGCTTAGTATGATAGATTATTCTACCTTAACAAAATGTTGTCTTATATTGGGGTATTATAATTAAAAGATAAGGCACCAGGCGGAAGGCCTTGCGAGGTGCTTTGTTCTGCTCAGTGTCGACCTAGGAACTGAGATTCTGTCCTCGGATCAAAATTTGAGCGCACAAACCACTTGTGGGAGACCCTATGGAGCCCCCCTCGACTTTGAACGGATCTACAGCTTGTCCATGTGCCGCAAATAGTTCGGGTTTTCCGTTTGCTCATATGCATGTGCATGATGATGATGATGAGAGGGTATGTGATACGGGGGGTCATATAGGTGCGGTACGACACGAAGCGGACATTTCCTACTGTGGTTTAGGCCGCATGGTGGCGTAGTCGCAAACTAATGAGTCCGCAGATGAGATTCGGCCGGACTCCTGACGCGGGGAACAACTCATATGGGTGGCACTTGGACTTGCTGTAGTGAAGGAATAAGTTGTGTTGAGAAGCCCTGATGCTTGCTTGGGTTGATCATGCGAGTATGGGTACAGTAGTGCACCCCTGCAGGGTATAATCTTATCGATGAGCCGTGTCCACGGTTATGGACGACTTTGGTGATGATGCTGGCTAACAAGATCTAGACAACTTACACCTAATTATTAATTAATTTGACTAGTAATATAGAATTACTTTCGCAATAATAACTAAAATTGTTTAATGTGTGAGTTTCTCGAATTGCTTCCTCATACTTGGTTGAGGGGGTTAATTCGAGAATGGGTTATGTTTGGTGTTAGTTGTAGTTGTTTACTTATGCGCTCTCTTATCCCTCTCTGATTAGATGGAAGTTGTAACGTGTCTCTCTAGGTTGCTAGTGCTGCTGCCGCTAAGTCCACCTCCCCTATATTTTGGGAGATGGTGTAGAAAGTAGGCAAGTCGGTTTTGCTTGCCAGGGAGTGCCCTGACCCTCTTTTGGGATGTGCTTTATGTGCAGTTAACAGGTTGGAAGTCTGACGACGTTAGCTTGGGAATCCCTCCGGCTTGGCTGGGCAAGGATATGGCGCCATTGCTTATCTTCAGAACTCTTAGACCAATTTGCATCTTATCCGTAGTCGGATACTATTCTGCTTCCGCTGTCATTTGTATCTTTGTATTGTATATTTGTATCTTGACTCGTTCGAGTCGTTGTTGTATTATGTCTTATGTTGTATTTGTGGATATATTGGAACTGTTGTAATGTTATCACAATTCCACCCACATAATGCGCATGTTTCGGCGTGCACATTATGTCTGGTGGGCGACCTAAATCCTTATTATGCGGATTTCGGCGGGATCGCTTAAATCTACATAGTACCGATTTTAGGGCGTCACAAAGTGGTATCAGAGCCTTGGTTTCAATCTCCTTGTTGTTTCGATACGATTGGTTATCGAAGCAGCGGGTCCAAAAAAGCCTGTAGGATAACCTCGCTAACGGTCGTTGTTTCTAGAGTGTCTAAACTATTTGACTAAAAATATTTTGGAAAATATCTCATTAGGTTTCTTTCTATTCCTTACCTCTATTCTATTTCTCCTCTTATCTTATTTATTTTGGAGTCTCTCCTCTTATCCAACTTTCAAAGTTTAGAATTCTAGTGGGTGGACGATCTCTTGCCTTTTATCCTATTAGGTTTGTTCTTCGGGAATCGTCTTCAACATGATCAACTCTTCTTGTTAGTGGTGTCGAAAATTTCAGGGTGAAGCAACAATCCCTTGTTAGTGGTGTCGAGAAGTTCATCTCGGAGCATGAAGACTCGTTAGTTTCCCCTCTTTTCTGGTGCTCTCGGCGTGGATCGCGGGACGCGATCCCTTGTTAGTGGTGTCGATTGTAACGCCCCGGGTTTTTTTCCCCAATTAGATAATTGTTTTTTTTTTTTTTTGCATCCTCAATACATCATCATGCATTTAATCACCTTTGCATATTTTGATAAAACTCAAAAGTTATTTATGCAAATTGATTTTGTCTCTCAAATAATAAATCTCTCTCTTTTCTATTTTAAACAAAATCTTCAAATTGTAATTTGGAAATAATTACTAAACTATTTCAAATTAAGTGTTGCCAATTATCTTGTAAAACTTTATCTCTCCTTTATTTTATTTTCTCTCTTCCTAAATCCTGTTTTTATTTTCTTATGCTCTCTTTCTTTTTATGGAAATGGAGAACATATGTTTTTTTAGTTAAGGGCCGAAACCCACTAATGGGCCAACTTCTCCATCCGGCCCCCTTCCCTTCTCCTTCTTCTTTCCGTACTACAGAGCAGAGGAGAAAGCCAGCCATGGCCCCCACGACCATGTGCTTCGCCCCACCTGCTCCCCTCTCTCCTTTTAGCCTCCCCCTCCTCCAAACCCTAACCCTAGCCGCCTCCTTCCTCTCAGCCGCCACCCCCTCTCTCCTCTCTGTTCCTACCCCTTCTTCTCCACCTCCATTACCGAAAACAAAAGGATCTCACCGTGTCGCCGTGTCAGGCTTCGCCAAGGTGAGCTGGGTGCGGGAATGGAGCCATGGCGCCTTCCTCTCTGTCCTAGGTGAAGCGCCGGTGCTGGAGCCGCCGGGAGCGCCTCCAGCGAGCCCTCCGTCCCCGTCGCCGGCTGCAGCCGGACCCTCCTTCCCCGACACCAAACGCCACGCCTCCGGCTTCCCCGAGCTCGCCCCCAGCCTTCCCAAGGTGAGCTGTACCTCAGGAACCACTCTCCCCGTTCTCCCCTTGCTCTGGTTTCCGCCGTCGCACGGAATCGCTGCAGCTTCTCTGCAGATGTCGTCGTCCTCGTCTCCTGAAGTCTGAAACTTCCAGTTGAAGTTCAGTTAACACCGAAGCCATGCTTCATGGTTTCCTCCGTGTCCGATTGATGCATCAAACGTATCGTAGCCCAGTGGCTCCGCTCCTTCCTCTTTCCTGCAGGATCCAGAGATCAAATCCCCCCGCATCCTTTTAATCCACCCTTTAATCTTTTTTTCAGAACCGTGGCAAATCTGAAGAAATTTCTTCAGATTAAGTTAGAGCACCACAATTGGATTATATAAAGTGCTTGTCCTGAACTTAAACAACCCGAGCCCCAGCGTAGTGGCTGTGCTCTCTGTCCTACTCCATGCAGTCCCTGGTTCAAATCTCCTGAGGCACAAATTGCACACCTTTTATTCTTTTTTTTTCTTTTGTTATTCTTTTTTACAAATCTTGTTTATTTATATAATATCTACTGTTATATAACTCCAAATAATACAAACTTTATATCTATTTTTATCAGAAAAATGCAATGAACATTAGTATTTCATTTGTATGCCATTTTGCATCTGTTATTTTCATTGCTTACTGTAATTTATTTATTGCACCTAAATAATAAAATATGGAATGTGTTGGGTTTTATTTAATTATTGCCCTATTCCATTAAATTCAATTAGATCACCCCTGCCATGTGTTACCATGTTAACCAACATTTAATATTGTTGAGTAGATAAATAACTTGCACCTAAATATTAATTGCCGGGGTTGCTTTCCCCCTTAATTTGGATTACCTGCATTGTATTGCATCTTGCCATGGCATGGATCATTCTCGTATGATCATGCTGAATCTTTTGCCGTAGTCGTAAATTGCATATTTTACGCTTTCCAAAGTTTGTTGCTTCTTCGCGGATACTACGTTGAGACGTGTGAGCACCGACAAGATCTGCTTCCACGCGGGATTCCAGGCAAGCAAAGTTTGCTTGTTTACCTATACATTGTCTTTCATTCCTGCCGTTGATCTCTGCTACCCTAGTTATCGATTCTTGAACTACGATCCCATCACATGTTTATCCTGCAGCCCATACAACTTTATCCCCACAACCTAATACCCGTTGCATGTTTATCTGTTGGCCTTGCGAGTCGTAGCGCATGCTTAGAGTTGTTTGTGCGAGTCGTATGTTGGTCTTATGTTTCATCTGCTTAGTATGATAGATTATTCTACCTTAACAAAATGTTGTCTTATATTGGGGTATTATAATTAAAAGATAAGGCACCAGGCGGAAGGCCTTGCGAGGTGCTTTGTTCTGCTCAGTGTCGACCTAGGAACTGAGATTCTGTCCTCGGATCAAAATTTGAGCGCACAAACCACTTGTGGGAGGCCCTATGGAGCCCCCCTCGACTTTGAACGGATCTACAGCTTGTCCATGTGCCGCAAATAGTTCGGGTTTTCCATTTGCTCATATGCATGTGCATGATGATGATGATGAGAGGGTATGTGATACGGGGGGTCATATAGGTGCGGTACGACACGAAGCGGACAGTTCCTACTGTGGTTTGAGCCACATGGTGGCGTAGTCGCAAACTAATGAGTCCGCAATTGAGATTCGGCCGGACTCCTGACGCGGGGTACAACTCATATGGGTGGCACTTGGACTTGCTGTAGTGAAGGAATAAGTTGTGTTGAGAAGCCCTGATGCTTGCTTGGGTTGATCATGCGAGTATGGGTACAGTAGTGCACCCCTGCAGGGTATAATCTTATCGATGAGCCGTGTCCACGGTTATGGACGACTTTGGTGATGATGCTGGCTAACAAGATCTAGACAACTTACACCTAATTATTGTTAATTAATTTGACTAGTAATATAGAATTACTTTCGCAATAATAACTAAAATTGTTTAATGTGTGAGTTTCTCGAATTGCTTCCTCATACTTGGTTGAGGGGGTTAATTCGAGAATGGGTTATGTTTGGTGTTAGTTGTAGTTGTTTACTTATGCGCTCTCTTATCCCTCTCTGATTAGACGGAAGTTGTAGCGTGTCTCTCTAGGTTGCTAGTGTTGCTGCCGCTAAGTCCACCTCCCCTATATTTTGGGAGATGGTGTAGAAAGTAGGCAAGTCGGTTTTGCTTGCCAGGGATGCCCTGACCCTCTTTTGGGATGTGCTTTATGTGCAGTTAACAGGTTTGAAGTCTGACGACGTTAGCTTGGGAATCCCTCCGGCTTGGCTGGGCAAGGATATGGCGCCATTGCTTATCTTCAGAACTCTTAGTCCAATTTGCATCTTATCCGTAGTCGGATACTATTCTGCTTCCGCTGTCATTTGTATCTTTGTATTGTATATTTGTATCTTGACTCGTTCGAGTCGTTGTTGTATTATGTCTTCTGTTGTATTTGTGGATGTATTGGAACTGTTGTAATGTTATCACAATTCCACCCACATAATGCGCATGTTTCGGCGTGCACATTATGTCTCGTGGGCGACCTAAAATCCTTATTATGCGGATTTCGGCGGGATCGCTTAAATCTAAATAGTACCGATTTTAGGGCGTCACAAAGTGGTATCAGAGCCTTGGTTTCGATCTCCTTGTTGTTTCGATACGATTGGTTATCGAAGCAGCGGGTCCAAAAAAGCCTGTAGGATAACCTCGCTAACGGTCGTTGTTTCTAGAGTGTCTAAACTATTTGACTAAAAATATTTTGGAAAATATCTCATTAGGTTTCTTTCTATTCCTTACCTCTATTCTATTTCTCCTCTTATCTTATTTATTTTGGAGTCTCTCCTCTTATCCAACTTTCAAAGTTTAGAATTCTACGTGGGTGGACGATCTCTTGCCTTTTATCCTATTAGGTTTGTTCTTCGGGAATCGTCTTCAACATGATCAACTCTTCTTGTTAGTGGTGTCGAGAATTTCAGGGTGAAGCAACAATCCCTTGTTAGTGGTGTCGAGAAGTTCATCTCGGAGCATGAAGACTCGTTAGTTTCCCCTATTTTCTGGTGGTCTCGGCGTGGATCGCGGGACGCGATCCCTTGTTAGTGGTGTCGATTGTAACGCCCCGGGTTTTTTTCCCCAATTAGATAATTGTTTGTTTTATTTTTTTTTGCATCCTCATTACATCATCATGCATTTAATCACCTTTGCATATTTTGATAAAACTCAAAATGTTATTTATGCAAATTGATTTTGTCTCTCAAATAATAAATCTCTCTCTTTTCTATTTTAAACAAAATCTTCAAATTGTAATTTGGAAATAATTACTAAACTATTTCAAATTAAGTGTTGCCAATTATTTTGTAAAACTTTATCTCTCCTTTATTTTATTTTCTCTCTTCCTAAATCCTGTTTTTATTTTCTTATGCTCTCTTTCTTTTTCTGGAAATGGAGAACATATGTTTTTTTAGTTAAGGGCCGAAACCCACTTATGGGCCAACTTCTCCAGCCGGCCCCCTTCCCTTCTCCTTCTTCTTTCCGTACTTCAGAGCAGAGGAGAAAGCCAGCCATGGCCCCCACGACCATGTGCTTCCCCCCACCTGCTCCCCTCTCTCCTTTTAGCCTCCCCCTCCTCCAAACCCTAACCCTAGCCGCCTCCTTCCTCTCAGCCGCCACCCCCTCTCTCCTCTCTGTTCCTACCCCTTCTTCTCCACCTCCATTACCGAAAACAAAAGGATCTCACTGTGTCGCCGCGTCAGGCTTCGCCAAGGTGAGCTGGGTGCTGGAATGGAGCCATGGCGCCTTCCTCTCTGTCCTAGGTGAAGCGCCGGTGCTGGAGCCGCCGGGAGCGCCTCCAGCGAGCCCTCCGTCCCCGTCGCCGGCTGCAGCCGGACCCTCCTTCCCCGACACCAAACGCCACGCCTCCGGCTTCCCCGAGCTCGGCCCCAGCCTTCCCAAGGTGAGCTGCACCTCAGGAACCACTCTCCCCGTTCTCCCCTTGCTCTGGTTTCCGCCGTCGCGCGGAATCGCTGCAGCTTCTCTGCAGATGTCGTCGTCCTCGTCTCCTGAAGTCTGAAACTTCCAGTTGAAGTTCAGTTAACACCGAAGCCATGCTTCATGTTTTCCTCCGTGTCCGATTGATGCATCAAACGTATCGTAGCCCAGTGGCTCCGCTCCTTCCTCTTTCCTGCAGGATCCAGAGATCAAATCCCCCCGCATCCTTTTAATCCACCCTTTAATCTTTTTTTCAGAACCGTGGCAAGTCTGAAGAAATTTCTTCAGATTAAGTTAGAGCACCACAGTTGGTTTATATAAAGTGCTTTTCCTGAACTTAAACAACCCGAGCCCCAGCGTAGTGGCTGTGCTCTCTGTCCTACTCCATGCAGTCCCTGGTTCAAATCTCCTGAGGCACAAATTGCACACCTTTTATTCTTTTTTTCTTTTGTTATTCTTTTTTACAAATCTTGTTTATTTATATAATATCTACTGTTATATAACTCCAAATAATACAAACTTTATATCTATTTTTATCAGAAAAATGCAATGAACATTAATATTTCATTTGTATGCCATTTTGCATCTGTTATTTTTATTGCTTAGTGTAATTTATTTATTGCACCTAAATAATAAAATATGGAATGTGTTGGGTTTTATTTAATTATTGCCCTATTCCATTAAATTCAATTAGATCACCCCTGCCATGTGTTACCATGTTAACCAACATTTTATATTGTTGAGTAGATAAATAACTTGCACCTAAATATTAATTGCCGGGGTTGCTTCCCCCCTTAATTTGGATTACCTGCATTGTATTGCATCTTGCCATGGCATGGATCATTCTCGTATGATCATGCTGAATCTTTTGCCGTAGTCGTAAATTGCATCTCTTACGCTTTCCAGTGTTTGTTGCTTCTTTCCGGATACTACGTTGAGACGTGTGAGCACCGACAAGATCTGCTTCCATGCGGGATTTTAGGCAAGCAAAGTTTGCTTTTTTACCTATACATTGTCTTTCATTCCTGCTGTTGATCTCTGCTACCCTAATTATCGATTCTTGAACTGCGATCCCATCACATGTTTATCCTGCAGCCCATACAGCTTTATCCCCGCAACCTAATACCCGTTGCATGTTTATCTGTTGGCCTTGCGAGTCGTAGCGCATGCTTAGAGTTGTTTGTGCGAGTCGTATGTTGGTCTTATGTTTCATCTGCTTAGTATGATAGATTATTCTACCTTAACAAAATGTTGTCTTATATTGGGGTATTATAATTAAAAGAAAAGGCACCAGGCGGAAGGCCTTGCGAGGTGCTTTGTTCTGCTCAGTGTCGACCTAGGAACTGAGATTTTGTCCTCGGATCCAATTTTGAGCGCAGTAACCACTTGTGGGAGGCCCTATGGAGCCCCCCTTGACTTTGAACGGATCTACAGCTTGTCCATGTGCCGCAAATAGTTCGGGTTTTCCATTTGCTCATATGCATGTGCATGATGATGATGATGATGAGAGGGTATGTGATACGGCGGGTCATATAGGTGCGGTACGACACGAAGTGGACAGTTCCTACTGTGGGTTGAGCCGCATGGTGGCGTAGTCGCAAACTAATGAGTCCGCAATTGAGATTCGGTCGGACTCCTGACGCGGGTAACAACTCATATGGATGGCACTTGGACTTGCTGTAGTGAAGGAATAAGTTGTGTTGAGAAGCCCTGATGCTTGCTTGGGTTGATCATGCGAGTATGGGTACAGTAGTGCACCCCTGCAGGGTATAATCTTATCGATGAGCCGTGTCCACGGTTATGGACGACTTTGGTGATGATGCTGGCTAACAAGATCTAGACAACTTACACCTAATTATTGTTAATTAATTTGACTAGTAATATAGAATTACTTTCGCAATAATAACTAAAATTGTTTAATGTGTGAGTTTCCAGAATTGCTTCCTCATACTTGGTTGAGGGGGTTAATTCGAGAATGGGTTATGTTTGGTGTTAGTTGTAGTTGTTTACTTATGCGCTCTCTTATCCCTCTCTGATTAGACGGAAGTTGTAGCGTGTCTCTCTAGGTTGCTAGTGTTGCTGCCGCTAAGTCCACCTCCCCTATATTTTGGGAGATGGTGTAGAAAGTAGGCAAGTCGGTTTTGCTTGCCAGGGAGTGCCCTGACCCTCTTTTGGGATGTGCTTTATGTGCAGTTAACAGGTTTGAAGTCTGACGACGTTAGCTTGGGAATCCCTCCGGCTTGGCTGGGCAGGGATATGGCGCCATTGCTTATGTTCAGGACTCTTAGTCCAATTTGCATCTTATCCGTAGTCGGATACTATTCTGCTTCCGCTGTCATTTGTATCTTTGTATTGTCTATTTGCATCTTGACTCGTTCGAGTCGTTCTTGTATTATGTCTTCTGTTGTATTTGTGGATGTATTGGAACTATTGTAATGTTATCACAATTCCACCCACATAATGCGCATGTTTCGACGTGCACATTATGTCTGGTGGGCGACGTAAAATCGTTATTATGCGGATTTCGGCAGGACCGCTTAAATCTACATAGTACCGATTTTAGGGCGTCACAGCGCCCCGGCATGGCTCCGAGTCTACGGTGCCATCCATTGCCTCCGATAGTACGAGTAATATCAAACTTACCGTAACCATGTCACATAAAATAACGCCTCTGCAAAACAAAGTTAGACGCCTCTACCTTTATTTAGTTTTGCAAGTTTTACGTGGCATATAGGCTTATTCATAAGAGAACTGTTTCCCTACCTACGAACTGTGTACCACAACGTCGATCATATAATTGCATGTTTAAGCATCCCTTTCGGGCGCTCTATTGAAAATGCTTTGCCAACTAAAGAGAGAGAAACAGACACCCGCCAGCCACAGATACGGTGCAAGCCATATGTCAGTAGTGGAACCAGTCTCGCGTAAGCGTACGCGTAAAGTCGGTCCGGGCCGCTTCATCAACTCAATACCGAAGGCATCGCAAGTGCACGCTAGAGGGTAGCAAATATAAGAAAGACGTCCTCATTCAACATGAGTTCTAACCGTACCAGCAGTACTACGCATATACGGGCTCTGATACCACTGTAGGGGTTCCGGTGCAGAAAACAACAATTTTTCTAGCGTAAGAACGCCCTAACTAGCCAGGATCTATCTATCTAGTACATGCGATAATGGTGGCGAAATGGGTCACATTACCTCCATGTAGACCGATAGCGAGGATTACGCTCCCGCAGAAGCGTTGACGATGAAGTCGTACGTAGCCGACCTCGAGGTCGCGGAGAACTTAGCGCGACGAAGTAGACGATGACGCCAGGGTGTCGAAGATGGCGTGGCGCCGGTGACTTGGGGGGGGGGGGGGGTGGCGCCGACGGCAGGGGCAGCGGCAAGGCTACTGGGTGGGCGAGACGACGTCGCCCAGGCTCCTCAAATGTGGCGCCTCCGAGCACTCGTAAACATACAGAGCTTAACAACAACCCCCCGTCACTCAGATCCAGCTGAGATCGCAGGGGTAGAACTTTTCTGGAATCCCGCAGGGCAACGGCGCCCGGCGATATAGCTTTGGTGGAGAGAGGAGGCAAAACGGGCGGAGAAACAGCTCAGCCGGCCTGCTATACAATTAATTTTATTTTCTTGTAATTAATCCAATTAATATGCCTTGCTATATAAAGGGGGGAGGGAGTGTGCAAACACCTTGCCTCCCCCATGTGGGACTAAAGGAGAGGGAGGGGGATCCGGCTGAACCCTCCTAGTCCAATTCGGACTAGGGGCCCAAGCCCCCCTTCCCTTGTTTGGTGCGGCTCACCTTAGTGGGCCACAATTGGCCCACTTAGGTGGGCTGCCCCTTTTTTCCTTTATTATTTAATAATTAAATTAATATAAAATAAAATTAATTCATAATTAATATATTTAAATACTATTTAATATCCCGTGACCCCGAAACATTTTCCGGACCACCCGAACATCTTTCGTACATTCCTAGAACTATTCCAGACCTACCCGGAACTCCTTCCGGGCCACCAGAACTCTTTCCGGATCATTTCTCTCTCTCCAATAAAATCCTATAATATTCCAGAACCTTCTCCAGGTGTCGTTAAGACCTTAAGTTTGTTACGCTACGGTTCGAGAACACTCAAGACATAGTCGAGACCCTTCGCTCGCCAATGACCGCCAGGGATACCTGGACGCATATGACGGCCCCTGTGCATTCTACGAATATCGCCGTTGAACCATAAACATGATATTCATTCCCTTTGTTTCTATGATACTACCTTGGCCGAGATATGATCGCAGACATCCGATGTCCTTGTTGTATCTCGTTACCGACAAAGGTTATTAACTCGTCTGTGATATTACATCTCCATGACCTAGTCATAAGCTGCGCAGCTATATAGATGCAATCTCACTGAGTGGGCCCTGAGTATCTTTCCATTATAAGAATGAACAAATCCCGCTCTTGATCCTTAAGTCTCAACATACTCTTTTGGGATACCCAAGATGGACACCGTTATTGTCATGCTATATAAGACACAACGTTTGATGCTCTCAAAGTACCCCTAGGACATAGCAATAAGTACAGTCTCACGATCTAAGGAATAAGCTATCATATTTCTTATCTATTGCAAATGAGAAACATCGTAATACGATCTTATTGCAATACTTTGCATATGTCCATCACCTAATTCTACTAATAAGACGACCCCATTGTCAACCAACGTCATTGTCCTTGATCGGGAATCTCGATCAACTTTTGCCCAATGGACTAGTTTAAATAGAGGCTCACTATGGACTCTGGTTGTCTATGTATCGCACGTGTATTAGTAATTCCGATTAATACAGTTATAGCATAATACAAAAACCTATTATAAATTTATGAGATAATGCGATAAATACTACTTATTTTATTTGCTTCTAGGGCATATCTCCTTCACGCCTGGGCCCGTCTGCCGCCTCCTTCCTCTTGTTGCCAGTGCTGCGTGGCGGGGACCGGCTTTGACCTCTCCGGGGAGGGTCGTTTACGTCATCTTTTCTTGGTGGCTGGTCATTGTTTCGGCTACCACCATCGCCGCGTCTAGGCTGAGCTGGAGGTGGCAGGTCGCCTCTGCTTCCTGTGCGCGATTGTTCGTCCCGGCTTGGCTTTCGGGGTCACGTCTAGGCTGAGCTGGAGGTTGCAGGTCGCCTCTGCTTTCTTGGCGTCTTCTTTGGAGGCGGAGTCGTCTTCCTTTTGTCGCCATGGCTGCTGGAGCCGGACGGGCCTTCAGGGTCAGCACCGTGTGCAGCTCTGCACTTCTCCGACTTGGATTCCAGAGCTCCCCCGCGGGCATCCGCCATGTGGCCATAGGAATAAGCACGCTCTTTTTGTTCCAGGGCCTTGTTCATGAAGTATCTTGTGTTGGCCACCTTTTCTTCCGCTGTGTAAGCCTTGTCATCGAGGGTATCGACCGCAGCAGCAATGTTAAGGATCGGGGTGCAAAAGACAGCATCTCCCCTTTTGTCCGTACGATGTGGTGCAGTGCGCCCATCGAATCCCAGATTTTGCTCTGTTGTGAGCGCGTAGATTAGCGGCTCTTTATCACAGCGGTGTTTAGTTGCCAGACCCTGAATTCAAGCTACACAAACAAAACGTATCGGTTGGGCCACACAACCAAGCAACATACTGGGGTTACCAATCCCAGGAAACAAGCAGGCCTGGCTCGGAATGGATCATCGGTCGACAGTTCTTGGCGGCCCCAACGTCACATACGTTTCAAGATTGTGCAAGCAAGAATCCAAAAAGTCTACCAACTCGTATACTTCAACCATACACACATGGTATACGAGTCGGATTGTTAACAAGTAGGAACCACAGAATAAACCTAAGACACAAAGAAAGGAAATAATTATCCAAAGCTCTCACTGAGCAAAATATCGAATAGCACCAATCAGAGGACACATGTCCCAACATTACATCATGTAGCGGAAAACAAACCGGTCTGAGTACAGACAAGAAGCAAAGGGCTCAAGGCCGAAACGGAAAAAGAAGGCCTATCCACGCGGTCCACCAGGAAGAAGCCCAGGGGACTCTAACTGCTCGTCGTAGATCTCGTCGTCGAACTCCACATAGTATCCACCAACCTGGTCGTGCGGAGAATCCTCAACTGCAGAAAAACCACAGCCCGCGAACGGGTCAATACACCGAAGCGTATCGAACAAGCTTAAGCTAACAGGTTACAAAACTGTAAGACTCCCAAAATATGGGGTTAAGTGGACTTAGCGGCAGCAGCACTAGCAACCTAATAGAGACACGCTACAACTTCCGTCTAAGTTAGAGAGGGATAAGAGAGCGCATAAGGTAACCATCTACAACTAACACCAATCATAACCCATTCTCGGATTAACCCTCTCAACCAAGTATGAGGAACCAATTCGGGAATACTCACACATTGAACAATTTTAGCTACCAGTTATTGTGAAAGTAATTCTATATTACTAGTCAGGTTAATTAACAATGATTAGGTGTAAGTTGTTTATGATCTTATTAGCCAGCATCATCACCAAGTCGTCCATAACCGTGGACACGGCAAATCGATAAGATTATACCCTGCAGGGGTGCATTACTGGACCCGTACTCGTTCGATGAACCCCAAAAGCAAAGCCAGAAGGTAGGGCATCTCAACACGGAAAATCTCTTCTCTACAACCCATCCAGGGAACCACATGATTGTGTGCACGGCTAATCAGGTCCAGTGCCCGCGGGATCGACCTTCATAGCACTCTAAGAACGTGTCACCCTATATGAGAATCGACTACTCCATCATCATAAGATCGTTATGTAACCATATGCATGCATTAAATGGAAAGCCTGAACTGCTTGCGGCGCTCTGGATAAGAAGCGGATTAGCGAAGCCGCGGGGGGCTCCATAGGGCCTCCCACAAGCGGTTAGTGCGCTCAAAATTTGGATCCGAGGGCAAGAACTGAGTTCCTAGGTCGACACTTAGCAGAACAAAGCACCTCGCAAGGCCTTCCGCCGGTGCCTTATCTTTTAATTATAATTCCCAACAGAAGATAACATTTTATTAAAGTAGACAAACTATCATGCTAAGTATAAATGACATAGGACAAACAGACTCGCAGAACCAACCTTAAGCATGCACTACGACTCGCAAGGCTAACTGATAAACATACAACAATTGTTAGGATGTGGGGATAAAGCTGTATGGGCTGCAGGATAAACATATGATAGGATTTCAATTCAAGAATCGATAACTAGGATAGCATAGATCAAAAGGCAAGAATGAAAACCAAACAATCGTGTAACCGGTTAGCAGAACCTTGCCTGGCAGCTCGTGGCCCGGCACAAAAGCTGGAATCTCAAGGATGAAAGTATCGACAGCAGACACATCGTCGTCTACCCAGAGAAGAGCAAAACATAGACAATAGGAAACAATATCAATAAAGTGAAATGCGCAAACAATTGATGTTGCAATATGGTATAAGATGATTAGGTCATATTAATGCGGGGATGAAATCCCGACAATTAATTATGCTGCAAATTATTTGTGTAATCAACAAAACAAATGTTGTTTAACATATCTATAGCATGGCATGGTGATTTGATCAATTTAAATGGAGTAGGCAATAATTAAATATTTGCCCAACACATTCCATATTTATTAGTTAGATGCAATTTTATTTATCTACACATCAAATTAAATGTTTATTAGCATGGCAAGACATGATGCAGATGAAAAGATCAAATTAAATGGAATTAGGGCATTATATATTTATTACCCCTCACATTCCATATTTAATTATTTAGTTGCATTTGTTATATTAAACTAAGCATTTAAAATAAAAGAAGCAAAATGACATAAGAATGTTATAATGTTGTTCATTGCATTTTTCTGATATAAAAACATATAAAGATTATTTTATTTGGAAAAACAGAATTAAAGTTATTGCAATTTTAATTTCAGGGTTGTTTCTGAAATGTGCAGGGACCTAATTTTGATAGCAAAAGTATTTGTGAGGGCTGAAAAGGGAGAAACAGAGAGCAGGGGGCTCGGGGTAAAATCCCGGCGCATATGTCCCTGACGTGCAGGACCCACTGTCAGCGAGCTAAAGAACTAAAAAGGTGGTCTTTTATTGACCGTGGCCGGGGTTCGAACCCGCGAGCTCACGTGGGCGAGCACAGAGCGACTCGGCTAGCCACTCGGGTTGGCGTGTGTTCGTGATGTACTACGCGCTGATGCCTTTTTAATAGGAAGCTCGAATCATTCTCCTAACGAAACTGAAACTACACGTTCTGACGAAACTGAACTTTGACTGAACCGACCGGCGACGGCGGCAAGAAACAGACGGCGTTGACTTTGTTAAGGTGGCGCGGGAGGCGTTCGAGTGGGTGCGTGCGTGCGGGAGCGTGGGGCATCCCATTTTTGGCCTCGGTTGGTCCGGGGAGGCACGGGCGGCTCGTGTCCGTGCGAGGGGAACGGCCGGCGCGCCTCGGCTGTGGTGGACGCAACTCCGGCGCCGGTGAAACGGAGGCGCGCGGGAGCAAACGCGGGGGAAAAAGAGAGGGGGACGGATGAGGCTCACCTCGGGGCACCCGACGGCGAGGCGAGGTGGCATGGGGGCGACGGAGACGAGCTGTCCTGGTCGAGGACGGGCGGCGGCGCTCCGGGGAACTTCTCCAGTGTCGAACAGAGGAAGAGAAAAGAGAGGGGCGGCGAGGGGAGGGGAAAGAGGATGGTGCTAGGGTTCGGGGCGCTGCGGTTAAAGAAGGCGAGGGCAGTGGTTAGAGCGGGGTGGGGTGCGCCATGGCAGTGGCTCCATGGCATCCTCCATGTTGTAAAGCGAGTCGGCCGTACGGAGGTGGGGGACGAGAGAGGTGGGCCGGAGTTGGGCCTCTTGGCCCACTTCGGCCAGAGAGAGGCCTCTCTCCACACAAAAAATTGTCTGCTGTTTCTTTTCTTTTTATTTTCTTTTCTGTTTTTTGCTTTAAAGCAAAATGGAAAGAAAATGAGATGAAACCTTTTGCCGAACTTTTGTATTTATAAAAATAGATAATTTAATTTACTAAGTTTTGAAAGTTTGCAAAAACTTTGTAACATCATATTTGAAATTGCATTTGGATTTAATAGTGTGATTTAATTTTAATGCAACAATTTTATTACTTGTGGAGACAAAAGAAAAGATGCCATGCAGATCAATTTTTATTACAACACAAACACCACATTCTTGGAAAGTCTGAAGTTGGGATGTTACATTAGTTGACCTCTTCTTATCTTCAAAGGGCTTCTTGTTAGTCTTTACCGACATCTTTTCCTGCTCTTTTTCGATCTTCTTTGCAAGTCCCTCAACGTGCTCCTCTCTTTTGCGCAGGAAGTCAGAGTGCAAAAGCATGTTTCGCCTTAGCTCTTCCACTTCTTCGAGTGGGGTATCTTTGGTCATCGGAGTGTTCATGATTTTATTAACTTCTTTGATGACGGAGAGCAAATCCGTAGGCTTGCTGCTGCCACCTTTTTCGAGACCAGTCTTCTTTTTTTCCTGCACCCTGACGAAACCATTAGTGATTTGACCGACATTGGTGTTGCCGGTAAACTCCTCCGACTTATCTTGCGGATCTGAAGCAACTGGGGTTGTCTCGTTGCCGATAACAATCATCATAGCCAGCTTGTCAGGCATGTATGTATCCATTGTGATCTATGAAGGAACTGGATTGGCCTGGAAAAGCAGCTTTTGACTCTCTCTTCGAAGAGACTAGCATCATCACCGGAGTCAGAATCCACGTTGACTTGAACGGTAGATCTGGATCCGGCATCTGATACCGCATCCTCCTGAAGAGAAGGAAGGATCGATTCAGGATTGTTGTTTTCCGGCTGGGAGTCGTATCCCAGTCCGACAACTCCAATGAAGTGGAAGTCAGATCCAGCCGACTCCTGAGAGAAGGCGGATTCAGATCAATCTTGCCGGTCGACTGCTTGGTCGAAGGGTTGGTGGGTGGGGTTGTAGAAACCCCGTATACCATACGCATCTGGCATGTATCCGATGAAGACTTTGGTCCCTCCGATTGGCACGATTGCGCACCCGATGAGATAGTCGTCCGCCGGGAGCCAGGAGTCATCTGAGTTGACGTAGTTGTGGCCGCCGTATCTTGTGATGCGGCCTATGGCGATCTTCTTGCCACACCACCAAGTGTTCCCGCCTGGAACGTGACGCCAGAAACCTTATGCCCCACGGTGGGCGCCAACTGTCGGGGTTTCGACATAGTTGATAGGAGACGGGGATCCTCTAGCCTATGGATGGATGTGGGGAAGAAGGCTGGAGTCGTCGAGGTCGGGATTGAACACGGCGAGGTTACCCAGTTTCAGATCTTGCAGCGGTGGCGAGACCCTACGTGCTGCTATAATTCACTATAAGGCAATAGCCGTGAACAGGTTACAATGTGTATGATGCGTATTGGAGCGTGCCCTAAAGGCTTCCCAGTGGCCGGCTTATATAGGCGGCCAGACCCCAAGTTACAACGTAAGTACTTGCCGACAAGTAAACAGAGTTCAAGACCTAGTCGGCTTAGTTGCCGCCTTTCGTCTCGGGGTTGGTGGCTTGATGGGCTTCGGCCTTCCGCCTTCCTTGGACCGTCCGCCTACTTCCGTGTACATCAGCTATCTGGGCCGCCCGGCAGGCATCAGCCTTATCAGCCTTGGACCACACTGGACTAGCCGGATTGATCCATGTCAGAGATACCCCTAGTTGGTATATCCCCAACACCATTAAAATCCACCCCAGACCCCTAAACAGTGAGCTAGAGCCCATGAGAAAGGCCAGAAATCCACGAAATCAAGACTTTTGACGATTGCGGGTCACGGGGTCACATGCCATTAAAATCCACCTAGACCCCAAAACAGTGAGCTATAGCCCATATAAACGGCCAGAAATTTTCGAAATGACGAGTTTTGACGTTTTCGGGTCACCGGGTCACGGACCATTAAAATCCACCCAGACCCCAAAAACAGTAAGCTATAGCCCATGAAAAGGCCAGAAATACACGAAATCATGAGTTTTGACGATTTCGGGTCACGGGGTCACATGCCATTAAAATCCACCTAGACCCCAAAACAGTGAATATCGGCCCAGTGGGAACTGGGGTATGGAGAGCCCATTCCCTCCAGGCCTCGCACGCTGGCCAGACAGAAGAAACGACCAAGGACCAGGCATCACCGCCTGGCGGGACCCTCGAGAGGCAATTCCCCTCGAGGGCCTGAAGAGGAAATGAGGGCCTCAAGGGATCCCTCGCCTCAGGGGACCCTCCCGAGGCGACAGCTCGCCTCGGGGGAGTCCCGCAGGAATCTCCCCTCAGGCCTCCCCGCGCCTGAAGGGAAACGTTGCGGCCAAGGAAGTACGGCAAGACGCACATGGCCTCTGCCACGCCCATGTGGTGACGCAAGCACCCCCGTTGCCGTTTTGGTGATAAAGGGGTCAATAAAGCGGCTTTACATGCTGCGCCGCTGCCAGGACCTTCTACTCTGACGATAAAGCGGGTGGACGGTGCAACCCTCCAAAGGAGAACGTCATCGTGGGCTCCACCTCAGAGACTGCCCTCTCTGCGGGCAGTACAGCGCGGTTGGCCTCCGGTCGGCCACGGCGCCCACCTTTATCAACAATGGACCGCGTCCATGGACGAACGGACGGCGGTGGACTCCAACTCCACCATGCCACTGCCATGTGGGAGCCACCTTGAAGGCCAAGACGAAGGAGAGCGCCAGAGGCGCCTATAAAAGGAGGAAGACATCCATCGTAGCACGGGTCGACTCTTGGCGTGCTACAACCCTTGTAAACCCTAGCAATTCTTGTTAGGATAGCCTTGAGCCGGAGGAGGAAGAAGATCATCGCTTCCCTCCCCAAGCAAGAACTGCCTCAAGGGGGCCTCCGGCAACTCCACTGTACTGTAAACTCCATCATCTAATACATACAAGCAGGAGTAGCGGTCTTACCTCCTCACGAGGGCCATGAACCTGGGTAAGGGCCGGTGTCTTCCTCTATCATGTGCGTTTCTTCTTCGGGTCCGGCGAGCAACGTCACGGAGCCACTCGAGGGTCTAGACCTTCGCGTTCAATCTCCTTCACAAACTACACTTCAGGAAGTGACTACCCCCGGTTCTTGGGAGTCATAACCCGACAGTGAACTATAGCCCATGAAAACGGCCAAAATTCGTCGAAATGACGAGTTTTGACGTTTTCGCGTCACCGGGTCATGGATCAATAAAATCCACCTCACACCCCAAACAGTGAGCTATAGCCCATGAAAAAGGCTAGAAATACACGAAATCATGAGTTTTGACTATTTCGGGTCACGGGGTCACATGCCATTAAAATCCACCTAGACCCCAAAACAGTGAGCTATAGCCCATGAAAACGGCCAAAAATTGGCGAAATGACGAGTTTTGACGTTTTCGGGTCACCGGGTCACGGTCCATTAAAATCCACCCCAACAGTGAGCAAGAGCACATGAAATAGGCCAGAATTCCACGAAATCATGAGTTTTGACGATTTCGGGTCACTTGGTCACGGGGCCATTAAAATCCACCCAAACCCCAAAATAGTGAGCTATAGCCCATGAAAACTGCTGGAAATTGTCGATATGATGAGTTTTGACGTTTTCGGGTCACCGGTTACGGACCATTAAAATCCACCCCAGACCCTAAAACAGTGAGCTATAGCCCATGAAAAGGCCAAAAATACACGAAATCATGAGTTTTGACGATTTCGGGTCACGGGGTCATATACCATTAAAATCCACCTAGACACCAAAACAGTGAGCTATAGCCCATGAAAACGGCTGGAAATTGCAGATATGATGAGTTTTGACGTTTTCGGGTCACCGGTTACAGACCATTAAAATCCACCCCATACCCCAAAACAGTGAGCTATAGCCCATGAAAAGGCCAAAAAATACACGAAATCATGGGTTTAGATTATTTCGTGTCACGGGGTCAGATGCTATTAAAATCCACCTAGACCTCAAAACAGTGAGATATAGCCCATGAAAACGGCCAGAAATTGCCGAAATGACGAGTTTTGATGTTTTCGGGTCACCGGGTCACTGCCATTAAAATCCACCCCAAACGCCAAAACATTGAGCTATAGTCCATGAAAAAGGCTAGAAATACACGAAATCATGAGTTTTGACGATTTCGGGTCACATGGTCACATGCCATTAAAATCCACCTAGACCCCAAAACAGTGAGCTATAACCCATGAAAACGGCCAGAAATTGCCGAAATGATGAGTTTTGACGTTTTCAGGTCATCGGGTCACGGACCATTAAAATTTACCCCAGACCCCAAAACAGTGAGCTAAAGCACATGAAAAAGGCCAGAATTCCACGAAGTCATGAGTTTTGACGATTTCGGGTCACGTGGTCACGGGGCCATTAAAATCCGCCCTGACCCCAAAACAGTGAGCTATAGCCCATGAAAACGGGTGGAAATTGCCAATATGATGAGTTTTGACGTTTTCGGGTCACCGGTTACGGACCATTAAAATCCACCCCAGACCCTAAAACAGTGAGCTATAGCCCATGAAAAGGCCAGAAATACACAAAATCATGAGTTTTGATGATTTCCGGTCACGGGGTCACATGCCATTAAAATCCACTGATACGTCCATTTTGCATCATTATTTTATATCATTATTTACTGGTATTCATTGATATATTTCGTATTTGGAGATGATACTTATGTTATTTCGTCTATTTTGCATTATTGATGATCACTGGAGGATGAAACTCCGGAGTCTGAATTCTGCTTCAAACAGCATCGTCAAGATACAATATTTGCGAAGACCAGAAGAAAAAAATAAACATCTGGGAATTATTTTACAATTATATCATGAATGAGGCCAAAAGGGGAGCATGGGGTGGGGCCCACAGGGCCCTCACGACCTCGCGGCGCGGCTCCTGTTGCTATCGCGCGAGCAGGTGGTGAAGCCACCCTGGCCCACCTCCTGGCGTACCCCTTCGCGTACTTAATCCCCCCCCCCCCCCCCCGAAGACCTAAAAATCCTACGTTGTCCAGAATCCATCTCCTAAGAAGAGGTCAATTAATCCACGAGGCGGAGAAGACATAGAGAGAAAAGCTAAAAATTCCGTCCCGGAGGGGGGAAATCGTTGCCATCGTCACCGTCATCGAGTTGCACTCCATCACAATCGCCAACACCACCATCTCCACTGCCGACGCCGCCATCTCCATCCATCCACTTTGTTCCCCCTGTAACATCTAGGGGGAAACTCCGTGTATTTGATAGGGGAAACTCTCCCGGTGTTGATTACTATTGTTATTGATGCTATTGAGTGAAACCGTTGAATTAGGGTTTATGTTCAGATTGTTATCCATCATTATATCATCTCTGATCATGTTCCATATGATGTGTTGTGAGTAGTTCGTTGTGTTCTTGAGGACATGGGAGAAGTCTAGATGTTAGTGGTGAACTATGTTGAGTAATATTTAATGTTTTGATATTTAAGTTGTGGTGCCATTCTTCTAGTGTGTCATGTGAACGTCAACTACATGACACTTCACCTTTATGGGCCTAGGGGAATGCATCGTGTATTCAGTTATCATTTGTCGGGTTGCCGGAGTGACATAAACCTAAACCCCCATTGGTATCCGATGCACGAGGGATCGCAGGATCTCAGAGTTTAACGCTATGATTAGATTTATCTTAATTACTTTCTTGTATTTGCGGATGCTTGCAAGGGGTATAACCATAAGTATGCATTAGTCCTAGGAAGGGCGGCGCATTAGCATAGGTTCACCCACACGACACTTATCCAAACACGAAAGATTAATCATCAATATGAAGCGAAAGCACTAGACAGAAATCCCGTGTGTCCTCAAGAACGTTTGGTCATCATAAGTAAACAAACCGGCTTGTCCTTTGCTCTCAAAAGGATTGAGCCACTCGCTGCAATTATAATTGCCGCACTTTATTTACTCGCACTTTATTTCTCTGTTATATCAAAGTCTACTGAAAACTTGTCTGCTAGTGATTATAGTGAAATCCTCATCAAAACCACTTGTCAGCACCTTCTACTCCTCGTTGGGCTCGACACTCTTATTTATCGAAAGTACTGCGATACACTCCCTATACTTGTGGGTCATCAAGACTATTTTCTGGCGCCGTTTCCGGGGAGTGAAGCGCTATTGGTAAGAGGAATTGGTAAGGAGAACTTTAATTGTAAGTGCTGTTTTTATTTTTGTCTCCTTATTTGCTTAATAATGGAGAGAGGAAATGTTGCTTTCCTGTTTGGGAAGTCTTCTACCGCTGCTGAGGTAGAACGTGAGGCGCCACTTGATGATATTGTGCCATTTAAAATACCTATGAAAATTATTGAATGTGATATGAATAACCGCTATGTTGGGGATGGAACTGTCCACCCCGGTGATCATTTGTTGTATTTACATGAATTATGCGAGTTGTTCAAGTGTGCAGGTATTACAATGGATGAAGTCAGGAAGAAATTATTCTCCATATCACTTGGTGGGAGAGCTGCGTATTGGTATAAACTGCTGAAGAATAGGGATTCTCTTGGATGGGTGGAAATTGTACCTCTCTTTTGTTCTAAATTTTATCCTCTTAGTGAAATTCATCAAGATCGGAATTCTATATATAATTTCTGGCCTCATGATGGAGAAAGTATTGCCCAAGCGTGGGGGAGATTGAAGGCATTAATGCTCAAATGCCACATTCATGAGCTTTCTGGTAATATTATTGTTGATAACTTCTATGCAAGACTATCCGTTGAAGAAAAAACATTATTGGATACTTCTTGTGCTGGATCATTCACTCGTAATAAGAAGGAGTTTAAGTGGGATCTTCTTGATCGTATTGAAGAAAATACTGAAGCATGGGACAACAACAAAGGCAGGGAGTCAGGTATAAAATAAGACTTTTAATGTATTAAGACTTTCATGGAAACTGATGCATTTCGAAATATCAATAATGCTTATGGTCTTGACTCTCAAGTTGTTGCAAATTATTATAAATCATTTGCTGACTATTTCGGTTTGCCCAAGAAGGGGTTTGAAAAATATCATGAACCTTATAAAGATAAATTTGTTGCTCCTTTAGCTAAAAGCATTGAAGTTAATATTCTTGATTGTATCATTCCTAAGCATTATATTGATAAAATTCCTTTTCCTGTTAAAGTGAAAGAACATTCTATTATGGCTAGTGTGGTTAGTAAAAGTGATAAGAAAGCAAAAGAACCCGATGAACAAATTAAAGTTGAACCTTCTGTGGCTATAGTTAAATAACTTGTTTCTGAAAATGTGGGAGAAGAGTATATTATATTTTGTGATGATGCTTCGTATGTTGTCTCTAATCCTGCAAAGCCAAGAAAGGCTAGTGTTCATGTGTTATCTGCTAAAATTGATGATCATTGCTTTTATGGTTTATGTCAGACCGTGGATTCAAACGTCATAAAGAAGACGTACCGGTTAGGCCACACAACTAGGAGCATACTAGGGGTACCAATCCCCATGCAAGAGTGGGCAGGCAGGCTCGGAATGGATCATCGTCCCACAGCTCACTGGCGATCCCAACGTCACGTACGTATCGTTACTGCGCAAGAAAGAAGCCAAAGTCCTACCAATTCATATACTCCAAACATACATACACTGTATACGAACTTGTTTGGAAACAGAATGGAAATCACAGTATAAAACTAAGACACAAAGAAAGGAAATAAATATCCAAAGATCTCACTGAGCAAAATAGCGAATATCACCAAGGAGAGGACACATGTCCCAACATTACATCCTTCAGCGGAAACATGCCGGGTCTGGGTACAGGCAAGAAGCAAATAGGCACAAGGCCGAAACGAAAAGAGAAAGCCCATCCACGCGGTCCACCAGGAAGCACCCAGGGGAACTCTATCTACTCGTCGTAGATCTCGTCATCAAACTCCACAAAGTAGCCACCCACCTGGTCATACGGAGATTCCTCAACTGCAGAGAAAACCACAGCCCGCGAACAGGTCAATACACCGGAGCGTATCGAACAAGCTAGAGCTAACAAGGTACAAAACTGAAAGACTCCCAAGGTATGGGGTTAGGGGGACTTAGTGGCAGCAGCACTAGCAACCAAATAGAGACATGCTACAACTTGCGTCTAATAAGAGAGGGATAACAGAGCGTGTAAGTAACCAACTACAACTAACACTAATCATAACCCATTCTCGGATTAACCCCTCAACCAAGTATGAGGAAGCAATTCGGGAAAACTCACACACTGAACAGTTTTAGTTACCATTTATTGTGGAAGTAATTCTATATTACTAGTCAAGTTAAATTACAATGATTAGGTGTAAGTTGTCTAGATCTTGTTAGCCAGCATCATCACCAAGTTGTCCATAACCGCGGATGCGGCTCATCGATAAGATTATACCCTACAGGGGTGCACTACTGTACCCATACTCGTATGATCAACCCAATCAAACATCAGGGCCTCTCAACACGACGTGTTCCTTCACGACAGCAAGTCCAAGTGCAACCCATATGAGTTGTTACTTGCATCAAGAGTCCGGCCGATATCTCAATTGCGGACTCATTAGTTTGCGTCTACTCCGCCATGCGGCTCAAACCACAGTAGGAACTGTCCGCTTCGCGTAATACCACACCTATATGACCCCCCCATATCACATAACCTCTCATCAATCCTCATCATCATCCACTTGCATATGAGCAAATGGAAAACCTGAACTACTTGCGGCACATGGACAAGCTGAAGATCAGTTCAAAGTCGAGGGGGGCTCCATAGGGCCACCCACAAGTGGTTAGTGCGCTTAGACTTGGATTCGAGGACAAAATCTCAGTTCCTAGGTCGACACTTAGCAGAACAAAGCACCTCGCAAGGCCTTCTGCCGGTGCCTTATCATTTAATTATAATAACCCAACAGAAGATAGCATTTTATTAAAGTAGAACAATCTATCATACTAAGCATGTGGAATAAAAGGCAGACGGACGACTCGCACAACCAACTCTAGTCATGCACTACGACTCGCAATGGCCAACAGATAAACTTACAACAAGTGATGGGATGTGGGGATAAAGCTGTATATGGCTGCAGGATAACATGTGATGGGATCACAATTCAAGAATCCGAAACTAGGCTAGCATAGATCAAAAAGGCAAGGAAGAAAATCAAACAGCCTGTAACAGGTTAGCAATAGCTTGCCTGGCAGCTCGTGGCCCGACACAAAAGCTGGAACCTCAGGGACGTAAGTACCATCAGCAGGCACATCGTCGTCTACCCAGAGAAGAACAAAACAAAGACAAGTAGGAAACATAATCAATACATGGAAATGCGCAAACAATTGATGATGCATGACATGGCAAGATGCAATACGAGATGCACTTAATCAAAATTAAGCGGGAATGCAATCCCGACAATTAATATTTAGGTTCAAGTTATTTATCTATGGGTTAACTGGTTATGTGCCATGGTTTGCTTAGTTTTATCTGTCGGTGTCATACCCGCGCTGTTTCTCTAGTATGTGCCCTGGTTTGCTCGCATATCACCCAAACGCTCGTCTCCTCTGGTCAATCTCCTTTGACCCGCACATGGCCTGACTGGTGGGGTCGGCCTGGCGCGGCTCGCCTCGTGTGTCGGCTCGGTTGGGATTTCCTAGGGTCGGCACGTGGGGCTGGGGCACTAGTCTGACTGGTGGGGCCGGGGCACTAGTCTGACTGGTGGGGACGGCGCGTGGGGTAGGGTGTCAGGTCGGCGTGGGGTTGACGCGTGGGGTCAGCGTAGATTTCTCGCGCCGGCCACTTCCAACCTATCCTCCAGTCGACGATTCCGGCTACCATGGCCGCCCTTCCATGGCACCACCGCCAGGAGCGTCGCCGCTGCGTCAACACCGACGGAGCGCGCAAGCGCTCTAGCAAGCGGTGGACACTGAAGGGAATCCAGTTGCCGCCGTCGCTGTTGCGGCGGGAGACGGAGGAGTTTGATCTCCTCCACGGTCTCCTGCCAGCGCCGCCCGCGCCGCCCGTCCTCGCGCCACAGTCACCTCCCGCCGACGAGGAGACCTCGTCCGGCTCGTGGACCTTGTCTCCATCGCCGCACAGCCCACCCGAGGTCGCCGTGGAAGAGGAAGCGTACGAGATCTACGATCCCACCGCCTTCGAGTCCTCGGTGACCCGCGAGGACTTCATCCCCGACGAGGTCCTCGAAACGGTCACCGGCACCGTCCAGGCGCGCTCCTTGGAGGAGGTCCAAGCGTACGCGAAGCGCCACCGCCAGGGGGTCGAGATCGAGCTGGACCGCCTCCACCGCGAGTAGGAGGCCGATGTGAGCTCGAGCAAGGGGAAGGCCATCATCGTCTACGTCGACGACGACTCCTCCGACGAGGAGTGAAGTACTCTGGCGATGGCGCGGCCGCACCCTGCGAGCTCCGGTGAGCTAATTTTGCTGCTTGGAGTTAGGGTCGTGTAGTGTACATAGATTTTGGAAGGTCGTATGTAATCTCCGGCGAGTTCCGACGAGCACGCTCTGAATGTAATCTCCCACGAACGATGAACTATATGAATTTTAAATATGCGGGTCCAATTTTCTCTGGCGAACACATTTTTCAGCGAGTCCACCATTTTTGCTTAGAAATGGGTCGTTTATCCTACCTTTGGAGCTCATTTTTTTCAAACACATTTTCCAACGAGTCCAGCATTTTTGCTTATAAATGGGGTGTTTAGCCTACCTTTGGAGCTCATTCGCAATACTTTTTTCAGCGAGTCCACCAACCTACCTTTGGAGCTCATTTGAAACACATTTTTCGGCGAGTCGACCATTTTTGCTTAGAAGTGAGGCCGTTTACCCTACCTTTGGAGCTCATTTGAAACACATTTTTCAGCGAGTCCACCACCCTTCCTTTGGAACTCATTTCAAACACATTTTTCGGCGAGTCGACCATTTGTGCTTAGAAATGAGGTCGTTTACCCTACCTTTGGAGCTCTTTTGAAACACATTTTTCAGCGAGTCCACCACCCTTCGTTTGGAACTCATTTCAATCATATTTTTTGGCGAGTCGACCATTTGTGCTTAGAAATGAGTCCGATTACCCTACCTTTTGGAGCTCATTTGAAACACATTTTTCAGCGAGTCCACCACCCTTCCTTTGGAACTCATTTCAATCACATTTTTCGGTGAGTCGACCATTTGTACTTAGAAATGAGGCCGTTTACCCTACCTTTCGAGCTCATTTGACGGTGGAGGTTTCCATTTTAGTTATTAGTTGCTTTATTAAGGTCAAGTGCCAATTTAGTTATTAGTTGTTGATCTATTTTAGTTATTAGCTGCTATATTAAGGGCGATGGCCTTGTGCTCGACGTCTCAAATTGTGTGTGTAAATCCACTTCAGTTTGCAAATTTTCCGGCGAGTCCACCATTTTTGCTTAGAAATGAGGTCGTTTACCCTACCTTTGGAGCTCATTTGAAACACATTTTTCAGCGAGTCCAAGCTCATTTGAAAATTTATATGGATTCAAGCTAGATTTGAGCAAGCTCATCGCTATCGCCAATTGGTTTGACAAAATACCCATTTGGTTACGACGGGTAACAGCCGAAATCCGCATTTGGTGCGCCAAAATACCCATTTTGTGTCACTGAGGCAAATGGGGGTGGGCGAGTTAAAATCCCCGTTGGGTCCACTCGTCAGTGGGTGTACAGCCCTTGTCCTACGCGCGAGTCCACTCAGATCGCAGAACGAGCTTCTCGCGGATCGCCTACAGATTCACTCTGGAGGAAATCGGACGGCTGGATATTCCTTCTAGAGAAATCGGATGGCTGCAGTTTGATCGACATTTGAAATGACCTTCAAATATTCAAAAAATGTCAATAAAGGAAAATCCTGCGAACAAAGTCGTCTTATGTCATATACTAACGACTCAAGTTGAAAAACGTGGTCTACATACATTCAAAAGGATAAGGGCATGGAGATGAGGTGATATCGCATAACTCAAACTATGAGGTCTAAGGTTGGAGAGAAGTGGTTTATGAATTGCAACATGAAATTTTCAAAAACCTCACAAAAGTTTCATTTTGGAGTGACTAAGAAGTATCCATGCTTAGTTTTTCATTTTTATTTTTTAAACTTGTTTAAATGTTGGTCAAGCTTAGGTTTGACCGATTTTAAAATAACCATATTAAATTAAAAAATTATCGAAAAATTGAAAAACCGACGCACATAGTCTTAATATGTCATATACTAACGACTCAAGTTGAAAAATGTGGTCTACATACATTCAAAAGGATAAGGGCATGGAGATCAGGTGATATCGCATAACTCAAACTATGAGGTCTAAGGTTGGAGAGAAGTGGTTTTGGAATTGCAACATGAAATTTTCAAAAACCTCACAAAAGATTCGTTTTTGAGTGACTGAGAAGTATCCATGCTTAGTTTTTGATTTTCATGTTTTAAACTTGTTTAAATGTTTGTCAAACTTAGGTTTGACCGATTTTGAAATAACCATAATAAATTAAAAAATTATCGAAAAATTGAAAAACCCACGCACATAGTCTTAATATGTCATATACTGACGACTCATGTTGAAAAATATGGTATACATACATTCAAATGAGAAGGGCGAGAATATCATGTGATATCGCATATCTCAAATGTGGAAATGAGAATTGCAACATGATAATTTCAAGATACTCACAAAATTATCTAGGACTGACTAAGAATGATCTAGTCCCAGTTCCCGCACAAATTTTACACAAATGTGCGCATGTTCGCGCTCGTAGCACGCCGGGCACGCTCTGAGCGCGTCCAGAGTCCGCACTTAAGGTGTTCGACAGAAGTACAATAACAAATTATTTAAACGATTCAAGTTGATAAACAAGGTCTACACACGTTCAGATCACGTAACTACACAGAGCGTGCAAGTTCACGTCCAGTTTGTGTATATATTGCGCTTGTTGTGTTGACACGGACAGTTCGTGTCCACTCGTCCTCGTCTGGAACGCGTCCAGAGTGCGCACTTAAGGTGTTCGACAGAATTACAATAACTCAGTAACATTAAGTACAATAACGATATATAGAAAAGATGTTCATATTCAAATATCCCTTAGTTCATAATATATAAGAAGATAACCCTAAGTTCGTAATTTGATGAAAATAAAAAGTCTGGTACATGAGTGTTCAAACAAATAGAGAGAGCTCCCTCTATAGCAGCTCCTCTTTCTTGGCCTTGCAGGAACACCCTACTGGCCTCGCTTGACCATCTCAACAGCGAGGAGCTCCCTCTATAGCAGCTGCTCTTTCTTGGCCTTCTCCACCTTCTTGTCGAGGCGCTGCTTCTCCAGCGTCATATCTTGCTTTTCCAGGGCTAAAGGATCATTCCACGCCAGGTTGTTCTCCATACGGAGGGCCAAAACCTTCTCATGAAGCTTTAGGTTGTTCTCCACCTGGACCTTCAGCTGGTCGGACAACTTCTCAGCGAAGTCCGAGGCCATGAGGAACTGCTCTCTAGCTTCCACCGTCTCGTCCATGTACTGATTAGGTCTCTTCAAGGCTGCAACTAGTCGTTCTTATAAGTCCTCAATCGGCTGCGTGAGGGAGGCGATCACCGACACCTCCTCGGGTGTGCGATCTGCCTCCGCTGCATTATCCCTGCTCACATAATCCGAATATATATATGATCTAAACAAACCATGAGACCGAATGTAAACAACAGATGCAACCGTAAGGAACTAACAATTAGAATCATACCACACGTACATCATGGTAGCGGAGCGCTTGAGCGGTGATGCCATGGATGGTGAAGCCGCGACGAGTACAAGAATTTGGATGAGTGGCAGCGTTGGGAAGACTAGAGGATGAAGTACATACGGGAGGGGGTGTGCACCTCTATTTATGCAAGACTGGAGGATGAAGTACCCCACGAACTCGTTTCCCCACGCCCCACAACTGCACGTTTCCCACTTACACGATTCCCGCGCGTTTCCCACTTACGTGCTTCCAGGGGGTGCCGGACATGGCCTCCGACAGGTGCGGCCCACCCGTCATACATATATGGCGCGAGGTTGTGCTCTAAATTGTGCCGGTGTGCAGGAGGCCGGTACGCCCGCCTTAATGGCAACGCGTTTCTGCAGGCGACAAAGCGACGGGACGGCGAGCCGTCTGCGGCACGCCTCGAAATTACGCCGGCGCCCAGGCTTTCCCGCCTTCCCAAGCGTCGGCGTGGCCGTATCTCGTTGCCGCCGCAATAACTCCGACACGACGCATGCTCACCCACCCGCTGCTTCCCGCCCAGTGCCACCGCTTCCCGCCTCGGTTTCCATCCCCTCCCCGCCTATATAACTCCTCTGCAGTGCCCGCAGCCTCCAAAGCCAACACCATGCCTCGCCGCCTCCAGACCACCTGGGCCACCCTCACCCGCGCCCACCCTTTGGGGCAGGAGGACCAGCCGGAGCTCCAGCCTATCGGTGACGTCTTGCCCCTCGACTGGGTGGACATCGACGTGGAGGACCAGGAGGAGGAGCAGCCGCAGGAGCAGGAGCTGCCACTGTTGCTGTGGCCCGACCAGGTGGCCGCGGTGAACTCCATAGACACCTTGGATGAGCCGGATGATGACTTCGCGGAGGCGGTTGCGGTTAATGACTTCGCGGAGGCGGTTGATGTCTACGCGGAGGCGGCTGACGCGGTTGTTGACGCAATGGAGGCGGTTGCTGACGCGATGAACTCCATCGACGCCTACATGGCCGCCGAGCACGCGGTGTACGACGACCTCAACGCCGTGGCGGCGGAGCGCGCGGCAAACCCGGCCTTGATGGAGGCCGCCCAGCTGGCGGTTGTCTCCGACCTACGCGCCAGGCGGAGAGCACGCTACGAGGCAGGCCAGGGCAACCTAGACGGAGTTTAGAGTAGGGCTAGTTAGTGTATATTAGGGCTAGTTAGGGTTCAAATTCGAAAACAACCGACCAGCGGTATTAAAATGGAGTCGCGGTATTACTAATTCATCCAACGGTCCATTTCGAAAACTGCCGACCAAATCCCAACCGAGCCGCACACTAGCGGAGCCGCGGAAATTCCAGCCGAGACGCGCCAGGCCGACCCCACCAGTCAGGCCAGGTGCGGGTCAAAGTTGGTTGACCAGAGGGAAACGAGCGTTTGGGCGATATGCGAGCAAACCAGGGCACAAAACAGAGAAACATCGTGGGTATGGCATAGACCGATACAACTCAGCTAGGTACGGCACAGGACCAATTGACCCTTTATCTATCCATCAAATTAAATGTTGGTTAACATGGCAAGACATGGTATATATGTGCTAGTCAATATAAATGGAATAGGGCAATGCATGTATTTAATTACCCCACACATTCCATATTTAATTATTTAGTTGCATTTGACAATTTAAACTAAGCATTGAATTTAAAGGATGCAAAAAATATAAATGGATGGCATAATGTTGTTCATTGCATTCTTCTGATAATTAAACATGTAAAGATTATTTAATTTGGGGTTATAGAATTAATGTTATTAACATTTTAATTTTAGGGTTCTTTCTGTAAAAAGCAGGGACCTGTTGGTGAGGAAAACAGTGTCGGTGGGGTTTAAACACTAAACCAGAGAAGACAGAGACCTCTGCGCAAAAAACCAGCGCATATACTCTCCTCGGTCTTTTCTCACTGAAGGAAAACCCACACCTGAGACTGCCATGCGGGCCCAGTTTGCCTCGCTGGCGCGCGCGCTGTGCTGTCTCCTGCGGTCACTGACCAGCGGGGTCCGCTGTTAGTGGGCGAGAAAAAAATAGGAAAAAGGTGGGCTTTTGTTCAGCGCGCCGGAGGCATTCAAACCTGGGCGAGCAGCATGGATTAGCGACGCGCTACTAGCCATTAGGTTTGATGCGTGTTAGTGAAAGGATAGGAGACGCGTAGTTTTTAACATGAATCACGTGTGTTAACATTGACGAAACTGAACATGAAAAACAGGGCACAGGCGCATGGTGGCGAGATGGACGCCGGCGGCGACCAACTCGGGTGGCACTGGACTCGCGTGCGCGTGTGCACAGGTGCGGGAAAACCGTCCGCGTGCTCGGGTTCGAAGGGAAGGCCGCGCAGTCGTTGGTGATGCCGACGTCGGCAACACCGGCGTTTATGCAAT
This sequence comes from Poa annua, assembly GCA_026929855.1. Lineage (NCBI taxonomy): Eukaryota > Viridiplantae > Streptophyta > Magnoliopsida > Poales > Poaceae > Poa > Poa annua. The sequence goes on from CM049426.1 coordinate 161,534,632, forward strand.
TGGGTGACAAGGAGGTGAATCGGAGGGGGGAAAGGTGAGGTATGATGCGGCTCACCGGGAGGTTTGCGATGGCGAGAGGAGGGAGGTCGGGGTCGACGGAGGCAAGTGAACGGTGTTGTGGAAGGAGATGTCGCGCGGCGGCCGGCGGCGGGGAAGGAGCTCCTGTCGCGGCTACGTCGTCGTTCCCGAGGCTCTGTTCGCGGCGAAGAAGGAGCTAAGGAGGCGACGTGCAGCTTCTGGCGCGAGGAGGACGAAGGAGGGGCTCTTGTTCAAGCGGGAGGCGAGCTCTGGAGTGTGTCCGACCACATCAGACAGGCGACTCAGTGGTGGAAGCTGGAACCTCGGGTACCCGTCATGTGTGACGTTCCCTCTGTCGTACTGTGCGGGGTGCGAGAGTGCCCGCTGAAGTTGCTCACGGACTGCAGCTAGCTCCAAGTGTAGAGCTCGAGCGACTGCGTCCGAAGACTGGCCAAACTGAGTTGTCATGTCCAGAACATCGGTCTCGTACTGAGAGTCCGTATAGAAGAAGTTTGAAACGTAGCAGAACGGAGGGTAGTTGAAACAGTAGTAGTCCCTGCGCAGAGTCACAGCTGCCTCATAAGCTGCCAAGTGTACTGCCATGTCCACACTGGACGCTGAAACCTGAAACTTGTGCACAGTGGAACCATCGTCTCCCTTGATCTGAACCGTAGCAGTGTAGGAGGTCTGTCCGAAATCGCTCGGGATCCTAAACACCTGGTACTCTGGAAGCCAGCGGAAACCGAGAAAGTCAACCATGCCTCTGAGAAGCTTCGGGAAACCGGTAGTCCACTCACACTGCGTCATACGCACCACCTGGTAGTACGCCATCTACATAGATGTTCGAAGTAGAAGTTAGCCGCCGGAAACAAAAGGATTGATTGCACAGATTAAATTGTACAACGACAAAGAGATGATTTAAGTGAAAGGTAAAACAACAACTGATTGATTCAAGAATGAAACTGAACGTAGCCGAAGAGGTTGATAACTGCCAAAACGAAATTGACAACCTTGAAACACCTGCAACAATGGTACTACGGAAAACCCCGAACACGTGATGTCCTAATTTGAAATTTTAGGTGAGAAGGGAAAAACATCGTAACACTTCCTTAACAGAAGAACAGGGAGGGTGGGTGGGGAAAGGAATAAAAGAACAGAATTCCTACTCTCACATTTAAGTTTTTCTAGACTCAAACAATGACCAGTAGAAGGGATCCTCAGGGCGTTTAGGCTCTGATACCAACTGTCAGACCCTGGATTCAGACGTCACAAAGAAGACGTACTGGTTGGGCCACACAACTAGGAGCATACTAGGGGTACCAATCCCCAGGCAAGAGTGGACGGGCAGGCTCGGAATGGATCATCGGCCCACAGCTCACTAGTGATCCCAACGACTAGACGACAACCCGTGTTGTCTGCTCGCCTATTCCCATAGCCAGTCGCTTTGGTAAAAGAAGACCAAGACCGATGCTACTGTCAGACCCTGGATTCAGACGTCACAAAGAAAACATACCGGTTGGGCCACACAACTAGGAGCATACTGGGTGTACCAATCCCAGGGAAAAGCAGGCAGGCTCAGAATGGATCATTGGCCTACAGCTCGCTAGCGATCCCAATGTCACGTACGTCTCGCGATTGCGCACGCAAGAAATCCAAAATCCTACGAATTTGTATACTTCGAACATACATACACTGTATACGAACTGGTTTGGAAACAGAATGGAAATCACAGTATAAACCTAAGACACAAAGAAAGGAAACAAATATACAAAGCTCTCACTGAGCAAAATAGCGAATATCACCAAGCAGAGGACACATGTCCCAACATTACATCATTTAGCGGAAACATGTCGGGTCTGGGTACAGACAAGAAGCAAATAGGCACAAAGCCATCCACGCGGTCCATCAGGAAGCACCCAGGGGAACTCTATCTACTCATCGTAGATCTCGTCATTGAACTCCACAGAGTAGCCACCCACCTGGTCGTACGGAGACTCCTCAACTGCAGAAAAAACCACAGCACGCGAACGGGTCAATACACCGGAGCGTATCGAACAAGCTAGAGCTAACAAGGTACAAAACTGAAAGACTCCCAAAGTATGGGGTTAGGTAGACTTAGGGGCATCAGCACTAGCAACCTAATAGAGACAAGCTACAACTTTCATCTAATTAGAGAAGGATAAGATAGCGCATAAGTAACCAACTACAACGAACACCAATCATAATTCATTCTCGGATTAACCCCCTCAACCAAGTATGAGGAAGTAATTCCGGAAAACTCACACATTGAACAGTTTTAGTTACGATTTATTGTGAAAGTAATTCTATATTATTAGTCAAGTTAACTAACAATGATTAGGTGTAAGTTTTCTAGATCTTGTTAGCCAGCATCATCACCAAGTTGTCCATAACCGCGGATGCGGCTCATCGATAAGATTATACCCTGCAGGGGTACACTACTGTACCCGTACTCGTATGATCAACCCAATCAAACATCAGGGCCTCTCAACACGACTCGTTCCTTCACTACAGCAAGTCCAATCGCCACCCATATGAGTTGTTACCCGCGTCAAGAGTCCGGCCGATATCTCAATTGCGGACTAATTAGTTTGCGTCTACTCCGCCATGCGGCTCAAACCACAGTAGGAACTGTCCGCTTCGCGTAATACCGAACCTATATGACCCCCCATATCACATAACCTCTCATCAATCCTCATCATCATGCACGTGCGTATGAGCAAATGGAAAACCTGAACTACTTGTGGCACATGGACAAGTTGAAGATCCGTTCAAAGTCGAGGGGGGCTCCATAGCACCTCGCGAGGCCTTCCGTCGGTGCCTTATCATTTAATTATAATACCCCAACAGAAGATAGCATTTTATTAAAGTAGAACAATCTAGCATACTAAGCATGTGGAATAAAAGGCAGACGGACGACTCGCACAACCAAATCTAAGCATGCACTACGACTCGCAATGGCCAACAGATAAACATACAATAGGTGATGGGATGTGGGGATAAAGTTGTATATGGCTGCATGATAACATGTGATGGGATCGCAATTCAAGAATCGGAAACTAGGCTAGCACAGATCAAAAAGGCAAGGAAGAAAATCAAACAGCCTGTAACAGGTTAGCCATAGCTTGCCTGGCAGCTCGTGGCACGTCACCGTCTACCCAAAGAAGAGCAAAACAAAGACAAGTAGGAAACATAATCAATACATGGAAATTGCAAGATGCAATATGAGATGCACTTAATCCAAATTAAGTGGGAAAGCAATCCCGACAAGTAATATCTAGGTTCAAGTTATTTATCTATCCATCAAATTAAATGTTTGTCAACATGGCAAGACATGGTATATATGTGCTAGTTAATTTAAATGAAATAGGGCAATGCATGTATTTAATTACCCCACACATTCCATATTTAATTATTTAGTTGCATTCTTCTGATAATTAAACATATAAAGATTATTTAATTTGGAGTTATAGAATTAAAGTAATTAACATTTTAATTTTAGGGTTCTTTCTGTAAAAAGCAGGGACCTGTTGGTGAGGAAAACAGTGTCGGTGGAGGTTTAAAACTAATCCAGAGAAGACAGGGACCTCTGCGCAAAAACCCAGCGCAGATACTCTCCTCGGTCATTTCTCACCGAAGGAAAACCCACACCTGAGACTGCCGTGCGGGCCCAGTTTGCCTCGCTGGCTCACACACGCTGTGCTGTCTCCCGCAGTCACTGACCAGCGGGGTCCGCCTGTCAGTGGGCGAGAAAAAAATAGGAAAAAGGTGGGCTTTTGTTCAACGTGCCCGAGGGATTCCAACCCGCGCGCGCAACACGGATTAGCGACGCGCTGCTAGCCATTAGGTTTGATGCGTGTTAGTGATAGGTTAGGAGACGCGTTGTTTTTAACATGAATCATGTGCATTAACTCTGATGAAACTGAACATGAAAAACAGGGCAGAAGCGCACGGTGGCGAGATAGACGCCGGCGGCGACCAACTCGGGCGGCGCTGGACTCCCGTGCGTGTGTGCACGGGTGCGGGAAAATCGTCCACGTTCTCAGGTTCGAAGGGAAGGCCGCGCGGTGCGTGCGCGTGCGTGTGCCCGTGCAGTGCGGCGTGGCCGTGGGCGATGCCGACGTCGGCAACACCGGGGTTTATGCAATTGGGGCGACACGGAGGTGAATCGGAGGGGAAAAGGGTGGGGGACGATGCGGCTCACCGGGAGGTTTATGGTGGCGAGAGTAGGGGAGGCCGGGGTCGACGGAGGCGAGTGAACGGTGTCGGGGAAGGAGATGTCGCGCGGCAGCCGGCATCGGGGAAGGAGCTCCTGTCGCGGCTACGTCGTCGTTCCCGAGGCTCTATTCGCGGCGAGGAAGGAGCGGAGGAGGCGACGCGCAGCTTCTGGCGTGAGTAGGACGAAGGAGGGGCTCCGGTTCAAGCGGGAGGCGAGCTCGCCATCTCGGGTTCCATGGCGACGGCGGATGCGTGGGGGAGCAGGCGGCGGCAGGGAAAAGAGGGAAGCGGCTAGGGTTAGGGTTTGTGGCACTGCGGGGCAACTTAAGGAGGAGAGGGGAGCAGGGGGCGCTCGGTGGGGCGAGCATGGCAGCGAGCCATGGCTCTGTCTCGCTGTAAAGCTCCTCTCCGTACGGAGGAAGGAGACAAACAGAACAGGGCCTTGGGCTGGAGTTGGGCCGGAGTTGGGCCATAGGTAAGTTTTTTTCTCTGTTTTATTTCCTTTTATTGTTCTTTTTCTATTTTGTGTTTCAAAACAAAAATAGATAAGGAAAAGACATATAAAGTTTTGGCAAATTTTTTTAGATTCAAAATAGACAAATTGATTCACTAGTTTGAAATTTTGAAAAGATTTGTAACATCACATTTGGATTTATTTGAATTGCATTTGAATTTAAAAGTGTGTGATTTAAATTTAAATGCAACAATTTAATTAAAGAGGTGACAAATGAAATGATGCCATGATGTTTTTCTTTATTGCACAAACATCACATTCTACCAAGGCATTACATTTGGGATGTTACAGTTTATGTAATATTGGTGCAAGTTCAAGTGTTATTTCTTATGAGCTTTACAAAGAAATTATGCATGAAATAAGTCCTAGTGAACTTGAAGATATTGATGTGGTTATTCAACTTGCTAATAGAGAAACTATCTCTCCCATTGGTATTGTTAGAGATGTTGAAGTTCTATGTGGTAAGACTAAATATCCCGCTGATTTTCTTATACTTGGTTATGCTGCTAGTAAGACTTGTCCTATTATTTTTGGTAGACCTTTTCTAAATACTTGTGGTGCTGTTATAGATTGTAGTAAAGAGAAAATACTTACTAAATTTGCTAGTGATTCGTATGAATTCAATTTTTTGAAATTTGCTAAAACCCTTATGAATCTGAATTGCCTAATGAGTATTTTTTAGTAGAACAACTTGCTTCTATTGCTCTTGCTCCTACTAATTACATTCAACAATTTATGGAAGATCATGAGAGTGAAACTTTTATGGAAGAAAGAAATGAACTTGAGGACATATTCCTTCGTCAACCTATTCTTAAACATAATTTAAAAGTGGAAGACTTGGGTAAAACACTTCCACCTAAAGAGGATCCTGTCTTTGAATTAAAACCTTTGCCTGATAATCTTAAGTATGCTCATCTTGATGAAAAGAAAATATATCATGTTATTATTAGTGCTAACCTTTCAGGTAAAGAAGAAGAAAGATTATTGGAAATATTAAAGAAACATTGTGGAGCTATGGGTTATACTTTGGATGATTTGAAAGGGATTTCTCCTTCTATATGTCAACATTGTATTAATATGGAGCCCGATACAAAGCCAGTTGTTGAACATCAACGCCGTTTAATACCTAAGATGAAGGAAGTGGTAAGAAATGAGGTATTCAAACTCCTTGATGCTGGTATCATTTATCCTATAGCTGTTGGTTATAGAATGTGCATTGATTTTAGAAAGGTTAATAAAGTTACTAAGAAAGATCATTATCCATTACCCTTTAATGATCAAATGTTGGAGAGATTAGCCAATAAAACTCTTTTTTCTTTCTTGATGGTTATTTTGGTTTCTCTCAAATTGATGTTAAAACTCAAGATTAAGAGAAAACCACATTTACTTGTCCTTATGGTACTTATGCTTATAGACGTATGCCTTTTGGTTTATGTAATGCTCATGTTACTTTTCAAAGTGTATGTCTGCTATCTTTCATGGTTTTTGGGAAGAAATTGTGGAGGTGTTCATGGACGATTTCTCCATCTATGGCACTTCTTTTGATAATTGCTTGCACAATCTTGATAAAGTTTTGCGGAGATGTGAAGAAACTAATCTTGTTCTTAATTGGGAGAAATGCCACTTTATGTTTAACGAAGGGATTGTTCTTGGACATAAAATTTCTGAAAGAGGTATTGAAGTTGATAGAGCTAAAGTGGAGGCAATTGACAAAATGCCTTGCCCCTGAGATGTCAAAGGTATTCGTAGTATTCTTGGTCATGCTGGTTTCTGTAGAAGGTTTATCAAAAACTTTGCTAAGGTATCAAAGTCTCTTACTAATCTCCTGCAAAAATATATACCATTTGTTTTGGATGATGATTGTAAGGAAGCTTTTGAAACTCTTAAGAAAGATTTAATAACTGCTCCTATTGTTTAACCACCTAGTTAGAATTTACCATTTGAAATTATTTGTGATGCTAGTGATTTTGATGTTGGTGTTGTTCTTGAACAATGAGTAGATAAGAAATTAAATGTTATTCATTATGCTAGTAAGACTCTTGATTCTGCTCATAAGAATTATGCTACAACTGAAAAATAATTTCTAGCTGTTGTCTTTACTTGTGATAAATTTAGACAATACATTGTTGATTCTAAAGTTATTACTCATACTTATCATGCTGCAATTAGATACCTCATGGAAAAGAAAGATGCAAAGCCTAGTCTTATTAGATGGGTATTACTTTTGCAAGAATTCGATTTGCATATTGTAGATAGGAAGGGTGTTGAAAATCCTGTTGCTGATAATTTGTCTAGATTGGAAAACATTGCTTATGATACTATACCTGTTAATGATAGTTTTCCAAATAAAAAATTGGCTGCAATAAGGGTGAGTTCACGAGATAGTCCTTGGTATGCAGATTATGCTAACTTTATTTTTTCGAAGTATTTGCCTCCAACCTTTTCAGCTCAACAAAGAAGAAAATTCTTTTATGACTTGAGATATTATTTCTGGAATGACCCACACTTATATAAAGAAGGAGTTGATGGTATTATGTGAAGATGTATCCCGGAGTATGAACAAAAACAGATATTGAGAAAGTGTCATAGTAGCGCTTATGGAGGACATCACGCTGGAGACAGAACCGCACAAAAGTTTTTACAATCAGATTTTTATTGGCCTACTCTCTTTAAAGATGCAAGAAAGTTTATTTTATCTTGCGACGAATGTCAACGAGTTGGTAATATCTTTAGACGTAATGAAATGCCTATGAATTATTCTCTTTTTATTAAACCATTTGATTGTTTGGGATTTGACTTTATGGGTCCTTTCCCTTCTTCAGAAGGTAACACTCATATACTTGTTGTTGTTGATTATGTTACTAAATGGGTAGAAGCTATTCCTACTAAAAGTGCTGATGGTGAAACATCATTAAAAAATGTTTCAAGATATTATTTTCCCTAGGTTTGGTGTTCCTAGATATCTTATAACTGATGGAGGTTCTCATTTTATTCATGGTGGCTTTATAAAAGTTCTTGCTAAATATGGTGTTAATCATAGAATTGCTTCAGCTTATCATCCTCAAACTAGTGGGCAAGTAGAACTATCAAATAGAGAAATTAAATCTATCTTCCAAAAGATTGTTAATAGAACGAGAAAGAATTGGGCTAGTAAATTAAATGATGCATTGTGGGCTTATAGAACTGCTTATAAAAATCCCATGGGTATGTCTCCTTATAAAATGGTTTATGGAAAAGCCTGTCACTTTTCTTTAGAATTAGAACACAAAGCTTATTGGGTAGTGAGAGAACTTAATAGAGATTTTAAACTTGCTGGAGAGAAAAGATTACTTAATTTGAGTTCTTTAGATGAATGGAGAAGTGAAGCTTATGAAAATGCTTAACTATTTAAAGAAAAAATTAAGAGATGGCATGATAAGAGAATCCTTAAGAGAGAGTTTCACGTTGGTGAGAAAGTTCTATTGTATAGTTCTCGTCTTAGATTTTTTGCAGGAAAATTACTCTCTAAGTGGAAAGGACCATATGTTATTGTGGAGGTGTTTCGTTCGGATGCGATAAAAATTGCTTCGCTCAAGGATGACTCTACACAAGTAGTAAATGGACAAAGATTCAAGCATTATATTTCTGCAGATTGCTATAATGAAGATGTTGATATTATTTAAACAATTACTCCGGAAAATTATATTAAGGAAAACATTTGAAAATGTACAGTTTCGGTAAGAAACAGTTCGTGAATTTAATTTTGGGATATCTGATATTTATTTTTGAAAAATATGGAAAAATATGAGACCAAAACGAGCAGGACACAAAGTCCGAGGCGCCCTCACCACGTCGTGGCCGACGTGGCCGGAGTGACAGAAACCAAAACCCACGTTGGTATTCCGATGCACGAGGGATCGCAGGATCTCAGAGTTTAAGGCTATCGTCAGATTTATCTTAATTAATTTCTTGTATTTGCGGATGCTTGCAAGGGGTATAATTATAAATATGTATTAATCCTACGAAGGGCGGTGCATTAGCATAGGTTCACCCACACGACACTTACCTAAACATTAAAGATTAATCATCAATATGAAGTGAAAGCACTAGACAGAAATCATGTGTTTCCTCAAAAACGTTTGGTCATCATAAGTAAACAAACGGATTGGGCCACTCGCTGCAATTATAATCTATTTAATCGCACTTTATTTCTCAGTTATATCAAAGTCTACTGAAAACTTGTTTGCTAGTATTTACAGTGAAATCCTTATCAAAACCACTTACCAACACCTTCTACTCCTTGTTAGGTTCGACACTCTTATTTATCGAAAGTACTGCGATACACCCCCTATACTTGTGGGTCATCATCCACCTAGACCCCAAAACAGTGAGCTATAGCCCATGAAAACGGCCAGAAATTATTGAAATGATGAGTTTTGACGTTTTTGGTTCACAGGGTCACGGACCATTAAAATCCACCCCAGACTCCAAAACAGTGAGTTAGAGCCCATGAAAAAGGACAGAAATCCACAAAATCATGAGTTTTGACGATTTTGGGTCACGGGGTCACATGCCATTAAAATCATCCTAGACCCCAAAACAGTGAGCTATAGCCCATGAAAATGGCTAGAAATTGCTGAAATGACGAGTTTTGACGTTTTCGGGTCATTGGGTCACGGACCATTAAAATCCACCTCGGACCCCAAAATTGTGAGCTGTAGCCCATGAAAAAGGGCAGAAATACACGAAAAAAATGAGTTTTGACGATTTCGAGTCACGGGGTCACATGCCATTAAAATCCAACCTATATCCAAAAACGGTGAGCTATAGCCCATGAAAACGGTCAAAAATTGCCGAAAAGACGAGTTTTGAAGTTTTCAGGTCACCGGCTCACGGACCATTAAAATCTACCCAGACCCCAAAACAGTGAGCTACAACCCATGAAAAGGCTATAAATACACGAAATCATGAGTTTTAACGATTTCGGGTCATAGGGTCACACGCCATTGAAATCCACCTAGACCCCAAAACAGTGAGCTATAGCACATGAAAATGGCCAGAAATTGTCGAAATGACAAGTGTTGACGTTTTCAAGTCACCGGGTCATAGACCATTAAAATCTACCCGAGACCCCAAAACAGTGAGCTAGAGCCCATAAAAAAGGCCAAAAATCCACGAAATCATGAGTTTTGACCATTTCGGGTCACGGGTTCACATGCCATTAAAATCCACCTAAACCCCAAAACAGTGAGCTATAGCGCATGAAAACAGCCAGAAATTGCCGAAAGGACGAGTTTTGATGTTTTCATGTCACCGGGTTAAGGACCATTAAAATCCTCCCCAAATCCCAAAATAATGAGCTAGAGCACATGAATAAGGCTAGAATTCCACGAAATCATGAGTTTTGACGATTTCTGGTCACGGGATCACATGCCATTAAAATCCACCTATACCCCAAAACAGTGAGCTATAGCCCATGAAAACGTCAAGAAATTGCCAAAATGATGAGTTTTGCAGATCACCAGGTCACGGACCATTATAATCCACCCGAGACTAAAACAGTGAGCTATAGTCCATGAAAAAACCAAAAATACACGAAGTTACGAGTTTTGACGATTTCGGGTCACGGGATCACATGCCATTAAAATCCACTTTGACTCCAAAACAGTGAGCTATAGCCCATAAAAACTGCAAAAAATTGCCGAAATCACGAGTTTCATGTTTTCGTGTCACCGGGTTAAGGACCATTAAATCCACCCAAAACACCAAAACAATGAGCTAGAGCACATGAATAAGGTCAGAATTCCACGAAATCATGAGTTTTGACGATTCGGGTCACATGGTCACCGGCCATTAAAATCAACCTACACCAAAAACAGTGAGCTATATCTCATGAAAACAGCCATAAATTGTTGAAATGATGAGTTTTGATATTTTCAGGTCACCGGGTCACGGACCATTAAAATCCACCCTATACCCAGTGAGCTAGAGCCCATGAAAAAGGTTAGAAATCCACGAAATCATGAGTTTTGACGATTTTGGGTCACGGGGTCACATGCCATTAAAATCCACCTAGACCACAAAAACAAGGCCTCTCACACTATCAGAGATTTCAGCCGTCCAATTATACGTTCTGGTCGTCTCTTACCGTCTGATGTCAGCAAAACGAACCCTTACTCGAACGGTGCAGCCAAAAAATTACTGAAGTAGTAATAGCAATTCAAAAGGTGACAGAAGGATGCAAGGAGAACGAATAATAAACAAGAACATACACCAAACGTCCATGCTTTTGGGAACTATTGTGTTGCCCTGACATTCTATGTATTCTGGTTTTCCGTCGTCTATGAATTGCAGCAGTACCGCAAAACCTTAAATTCACGTGTAGGATTCCAATTCACATATAGGAATTGAGTAGATACTCACTGAACATTGAACAACTTAACTATACCTTGAGTAGACTACTTCATATGTTTGTATGTTTATTTGGTCACAACCCGGCGCTGGGATTAGCAGATCCCGCAGCCACAACTCCCATTCCGCTTCCCTGGGCAGATCTAACAGCTCTGTGCTCTCTTAATTGGACATCTGTAAAATCTCCCCCCTTACCATCTTGGTCAATATCTCGCACAATTTGATCGATCTTCCGAAACTGGTAAGGCCATGCTGTGTTATATAAAAATTGCCGGAGATCAAACCTGTTATCCTCCGGTGAATAACTCTGTAAAAATAGTCTAATGTCACAAAAGCATAAGGCAGGTCTTCTGCTTACAAACTGAAACGAGTACCTCGGCATGATAGGATGGTGTCAAGACGGTCATCTTATGCCTATTTATGGCATAGTATTTATAGAAGTGCTTCACCTTGTCAGCCACTTCTGAGGGGGATAGTCTTCCACACCACCTGTGGCAGAGATTCTATAGCAATATATATTAGCCTTTTACACAGATATACATATTTGAATGACAATAAATTAAAAAATCTAACTCTTATCATTTAAATACCAATTTCTATTTACTTATCATATCCAACTTTTCAGCAAAAACATTATAGTAGCAAGACAAAAAAAACAGTACTAAACACACACAAAGTAGATATGTACCTCATCACCACCGGCAACCCCTAACGCACCCCCAAAGGCCCATTGTGGGTGCCATAGATATGTGGGATTCAAAATTGTCCAGAGTGGACAACACTCCAGCTCTCAATGCGTCAAGGGGATGCAAGGCCAGCGATCTAGATGAATCCCTTATGTCGGGGGGCGGCCTACTCAGTCAGCCAAATGGCAACAAGAAAAGGCGTCCAAGAGGGCAGCCGCAACATCTAGCACCTCCCTCCGGGAGTCGATTGACTTGTATAATATGAAGGTCACCTCATCTTAAGGTAAAGATGCACGAAGAACCAAAAGAGGTGGGGCATCTATTTCGGTGTCCAAGACCACCAAGCTCAAAGAGATGCAACTCGATAGGGAGCTCACTCCTCCCAACCGACACCACAAACATGAGCTCGCCTCAATGAGGTTTCCTTGCTGAGGAAGTGGAGCGCGAAGGAGAGGAGGGGAAGGGCTATGGATGCCGAGACCTAAGAATGATTTACATGTTTTTGTTGTATTTTGGGTTTATTTTGGTGGCCAGCCGTGCTGGTGGCGGACGGCCTTTCCGTGGACTTGATTTATGTATATTTTGCATAGTTCAAAAAGGCGCTGGCCTAGGCGCGCCCAGGCGCGCATAAGCGCGAGGCGTTGGCCAAACGCCTCGCCTTGGCCCTAGGCGGTGGAAAAGGCGGCCGGCGAGGCGAGGAACCCTTCGTCCGGCGGCGGAAAAGCGGCGGCGCTGCCGGGGAGACAGGTAAGAGGGAGAGGAATAGCGGCGGCGCTGCAGGAGAGTGGTCCTCCGGCGAGGAATAGAGCTTCACTGGCTGGTCCCCATCGCTGCAGCAAGGGAAAGAGAGGGAGAGGGAGAGAGGCGGCGTGAGGGAGGAACCCTAGATTTTCTATCATCTGTGCGTGAGTGCTTCTTTTACTAGGGACTGGATAGATGGGCCTCTTCTTAACGGGCTAGGTCAGCCCATCTTGTTTATTTCACATTGCAGCCAGTATAGAGCGTCGTACAGCGTCCGTACAGAACCCCTAGGCGACGCATAAGCTAGCAAGGCGCAAGTAGGTAACAAAACGCATAATTAACGCCCAGCGCCTTTTTGAACTTTGATATTTTGTTAGCCGGATTTGGTATTGGCATGGAATGTTATTGCAAATGCAAATAGTTGATCAAAAATGAAATTGGGCCGGCCTTGCTTGTGGGTGACGGTGTGGGCGGCAACCTAGGTTTGGCCGGACACTTGTATGTAACCCCCAAAGCAGACACAATTTGGGAGGTGCTGCACAAAATTTAGGGGGGTGCCGGTGGAGATGTTCTAACATCACATCAGTTGTAGTACCTGGGGCTGGAGAAACCCAGTGTACCCACAGAATATAGAGCTGGGAGAGCTTTCAGTGCTCACGCTCTTGGGACGTTCTCTTGGTACTCCAAAGTCCAAAACAGACCGCACAAAAGTCATGAAAAAGACTAACAAAACCACGACATAGATATAGAGCTGGGAGAGCTTTCCGTGCTCACGCTCTTGGGACGTTCTCTTGGTACTCCCAAGTCCAAAACAGACAGCACAAAAGTCATGAAAAAGACTAACAAAACCATGGCATAGATGCTCCCACTCTTGTTATTGTACAGATTGAACTTTTGATGCTTGGTAAGTTTTGTGGAATTGTTCCTCGATTGGGCAAATTTTTGATACACCGGAAGTTTCTATCTCGATGTTAGTTGCATAACCTTTAGAGAGAAATCCGTGTCCACCATTTGAAGAAAAGCAAATGAAATGATATTGCTTCCATAAAATTCTCGTAGAATCGATAATAGTTTTCATTCTGTACATACCAGATCATGAACTAGTAACTTTATCTGACCTCTGAAAAGTGCCGACTGTTTCAATTTTTGGAATGGGATATTTACAGAATCTCCGGGAAGAAAGTATTTAAATAAGACATCCACTGGTAAGGACAAACCAAAGGCATGACAAGGCTTAGGTCAATTCAGAACTTGGGAATTCTGGGAAGGCCTTCTAGAGTCTAGGTCTTTAGTTACTGGTCCCGAGCCCTGGTCCACATTTACCCACCGAACGGAATCCTTGCGAAAAGGGAAGCAATGGCAGGATATCCTGTTTGTGCGATGGGCTAGAGGAAGAGGAGCCGTCAGCTACAGCAACAAGAGATCAGGTCTTGAACTTCACAAATACGATCCATTGCTACCCCACAAGCTGTGATAGGTGAAAAACATGCCGACAGAGGCGTGGACATTTTTTGTTTGTTTGAAAACGACATATCTATTCATACTACACCCGGGTATAATTACATCCACGTGTGTTTCACACGAGTATGGAGTATGTATCATACCGGGAGGTATGTAGCATGTAGTATGTAGTATATAATGTTATTTTAGTACTATAGATACTTATTTTTTGGTAGTGTGTAAAAAAATTCTACATACTTCTCTTTTATATACATATATATGACGATATTTTGAGTATATAGTGTAAAATATTAGTACAGTTGCAATTTTTTTATGAAACTTGTTTCGGTGTATCTTAGATATAGTATATGAACATACTCAAACCGATAAAGTATGACAAATACTTCCGTAAGGTGGTATACGAGACATGGGTGTAGTTACACCTGGGAGTAGAAATCATTTAATCTATATATATATATATATATCAACGCGGATTTTATGCCCATGGTGGTAGCTACGCATACAGCTAAAACCATTGAATATGGTTATGTGATTCGTGCTACCGTTTGCTTCCGTCCTTCCCTTCATCTCAACGAGAAGAACACCCTTTCAGTTGCGGTCGAGGTCGACACCCGTGCCCGGCTACCCCACTGTTTCGAACTAATTTCTTTCACGCCCGCGGCCGGCGAAGGGAGATGGGCGCGGGGTCGAGGGCGCCGGTGACAAGAGCACCTCCGCCATCTTCCCCAGCACACCGCGCCCCATCAATCTGCATTCCCTGCAGACCCCATCCCACTCAGCACCAGATCTTCCCGGCGGCACATGCTCCTTCTGACCTCCGTCCAGATGTCGTCGCCACCCACAATCCCAACTCATGCTCCTCCCCATTCTACTCTACACCGACCGGCGGCAAAAATTCATTAACACAGAGAGCAGCGGCAGTGCGGCACCGCCCGGTTCTCCTGTTCCAGATCGCATCCCGATCGTTAGCATCTCTATCACGTGTGTGGTTGCCATCCAGGCACGGCCAGGTCGATCCTCAGCTCGTATCTTCTTCCACGGGCTGCTCTCCAGGTCGGCCCCCATGTCCTTGCCGCCTACTCCCCCATGCCCTCTGACCCTCCGACGCGCCGCCCTCGCCATCTGCCCCTCCAGGCCGCCGCTGCCTTGCGCATCGGCAGAAGCCGCGCGTCCATCTCCCATTGCCGCGCCGTGCGTGCGGCGAGCAACCTGGCCTCGAGTGCGTCCCCGGCGAGCAGCCCGGCTCCGGCGCGTCCGTGGCGAGTGCGGCGAGCTGCCTGACCTCGAGTGCGTCCCCGGCGAGCAGCCCGGCTCCGGCGCGTCCGTGGCGAGTGCGGCGAGCTGCCTGACCTCGAGTGCGTCCCCGACAAGCAGAACAACCTCCGGCACGTCCGTGGTGATTGCGGCGAGCCGCCTGACCTCTCGTGGCCGTGCACTTCCTGCTCGCGGTCGTGCACTCGTGTCCAGGAGGCGGCGTCGGGGAGGAAGGAGAAGTCGCAAGCCGGTACAAAGGCTCCTTTTTTGCGATCTGATTTTTTTTTATTCGTACAAGGCCGGGATAGGCTCCCGTCTTGGCCGCCGCCCGCTGGGCGTCTCCTGTGCCCAGTAAGCTGGCTTTGGCGGCTGCTGGTGATGCTATACTTTGACGACGCTATACTTTTGTTATATTGTCCACCGAGCTATACTTTGGCGGCTGCTGGTGATGCTTCGCCATCAGGCTACAAGTCTTGAGCTGAGCCGATTCGATCAGCAGTCCATAATGGATTCTTAAGCTGCATTGGTTTACCCTATGTGACCGAGACAGCAGGTCGCAGATTGGCTTTCCTCTCTCGTTTCCGGTAAGATTTGAGCGGTTGGGTCAGTTCTCTGGATGTTTTAGGCCGGGTATTTGGGCACTTTAGCAGGAGCCGCAGAGATCTTAGCTTCAGTGTCAGTCAACAATCGGGAAGAAATATGCTAGCTCAGTTGTTTGTCCTTGGTCGCTGACCACCTGAAGCATACACTCGCCACTTGAGAAATATAGTTAACGCAGTGTTTTGTGTTAATGCAAGGAGCTGTTATTTTGTTCTTGTGGCAGCGACATATGAATAGGTTCCATTCGTTTTTCTTGTGGCAACTAAATTCGGTAGTATTTTGTTCTTTTTTTCGTTCTCTCCTGTTCGTGAAAGATTAGAGCATAGATGAGCAACCCAAGCTTGTTCTCTCCTGGCAGGCTCCTTTTGTATTCTCTTGCTTAGACAGTATGGTTTGGTAGCTCTTTGTCTTTGTGCGCATCTAGGCACTAGTTGTGTGAACTCTGATATTCAGAGTACGAGTTGTTGCTTCTTCTGTCTTGTAACCATGTTCCTATTTTAATGGCAGCTTGGGTCCTTTCGGACCTTTTTATGTTCCAAAAAAGATAAAATCATGTCTTTATCTCAAGCCTCGGTCATACAATGAAGGAGGATAAAAATCCAACAAATAAAAAATTAGATATACAAATAAATTACGTGGTCATGTTCTGTGTATTTGGTTGATTATGAAGCATGGGTGCAATTTAATAGTGGTCCTGAGTTAGAAAAATTATGCAGCTTTGCATTAACTTTATCTTTTCTCAAATTTTGGGCAGGATTTTAGCTGCAAGGGCCTGAGCATGGACACAGATTATCCTTGACTCGACTTTTTCCTCCCATGGCCGAGAGGGAAGCCACCACCTAGAACCAGCTCCACCAGAACCAGCTCCACCATCTGGACAGGCAGCGGCTCGTCCTTGTCCTCCGAAGCTGTCCTGGGTATGACAGTAGGCCTCAGCTTCAGCCTTCAGGTTGTGTAGCCAATGGTGGAACTTTTTTCAGGATTGGACCTGGTCCATGGTCTTGTAGTATCTAGCAGTTATATCATTTCTAAAAGCTGGTATTTATATATGGTTTGGGCAGGATTGGTTTAATTAGGAAAGATAAATATATGGAGTGTTCCCTATAAAGGGACACGTGGCCGCAGTTTCACCGGCCGCTCATAGCATCGGCAGTGGCCGATCATAGCATCGCTGACAACCTACGGTAGCATCACTGTTGTGCCATTGCAGCAATGCCGCCTGCTGCCGTGGGTACCGTCACTGTTATACCTTTGCAGCTACGTCACCCGCCATTGACAGCAACCCCGACTGCCGTCGGTAGCATCACCGACAGCCCATTGCAGCAGCAGCTCCCCGGGTTGGCAGCGCAGCAACACCGCCCGCTGCTAGTCCCTGTAGAAGCGCCACCCCCACAGCAGCACCTCCGCCGTTGAGGCGGAGACCTCCTTCACCCCTTGTAGCATCCACCTCCCCCTAGTAGCATCTAGCACCGGATGGGCGTTCACCGTACAGCTTCCGGCCACGATCCCAGCCGGGTAGGAAGTGGCGCAAGGCACAGGAACCTAGTAAGAGCACGCACCTCTAGTGACGAGCTCCAGGCAGTGGTCATGTCGAGGAACGGAGCCGGCTCAGAGCTTGATCCGATGCGACGGGTGGGGAGATGGGACAAGGCGAAGCTTGGGTGAAACGGGGATGGAGGCGTGGCACGGCTGAGGCGAGGATGCCGGTGGCTGGAGGCTAGTGATGGAAACAGAGAAGAAGACGGGGAGAGAACGAGTGGAGGGCAGAGCACGGTAGAAGGAGGTCACACCATTTTGTTTCGTCACGATGCGGGACACGCGGCATGCGCTTCACCCCGTGGACAAAGTCACGTAATTTTCCAGAGGTATTCAAGTGTTTTCCAAAATAATCTATTTATCTTCTACTTGCATTTCCCAAACTCTCTCAATTCTCTAGATCTAATCCCCCCAATACCTTCTTATCGCCGGCAGAGGATGAGTAATCCACCCCTACTACCTTCGTAGCTCTAAGCGCCTACAAGGCTACAATCACCATGTACTCCATATGGATTACGAAATGAAAGAATTAACTAGTAAAGACCTAATCCCCATTCCCAACCTTCTCTCCGTTTCATCCCCGGCACCATAGCCGGCCAACCTTCGCTCCTCGGAGCTGTACCCCAACCGTGTCACGTTCATCTATCCTAGGACCAGTACCAATCCTAGCACGTGACACATGCAGGGGAGCAAAAAATTGAACTATTTATAGCCATCCCTTTAAGAATTACTTTACTGAAAGAAAAACTAGAGCGCAACCAAAGAAAAACCTAAAAACAAGGAAACTGCTTAACAAAGCAAACATAATCCTTGGAACTACAAAATTGTCATCTTCCTAAAATGAAAAGGTCCTTTGTTAAATGTATAAACATCATGATTTGTAGTATGCTGCAAAAGGAATATTAAGTTACGGAACAATAAAATCAAGTCAACTGGTCACCAACCTGAAACATTGAAACAGGACCGCACCGGAATATTTTCCTTAATCTCCCATATATTGATAACTCCTCATACGTCATCCCCATGTCAACTTCATCCAACTAAATTAACAGAAATAAGATAAACAGTTGATTTGTTCTTGTTGATATATACTTGAGTACAAATAAATAGTTGGTATATTTTTGTTGATAGCTGGCTAAGACAATTTTATGCACAAGTATAACTAAAACTTGAACAAATAATATACTAATAAGATATTTTGAGTTTGAGGGCAACTTCGCAATTGAGCTGATAGTTGTTCCGCTACAAAATCTGGCACAAAATAGGAGAATAATGCAGCCACACAATATACATAAATGTAAGCTATGATGCATTACCATTCGGGGGAAAAAGGAGCAGGGTTAGAAAATACTGGGAACACAAGTTCTCGTCGACAAACTAAAAACAGCCTAGTTCTACAACTTGCGCTGAGTTGAAACTGTAAACAAGAGATCTAATTTTCACGAAATTTGGTTACCTGGTTATAATCTGTGCGGATTGGCTCAAGCTCTGCAGTAGGAGGTGCAGCTTCAACCTCAGCCAAGGAAGAATATTGAAGATGAACTGCTGCCCATCGTAGGAAAGCCCTAAGGTCTTGCTTACTTACACTTCCAATGGGATTTATATCAGCTGAACTGCAGTCATACTTTGCAACAGAAGCAATAGTTATTATCGCTACTCGTTACCAGAGTATTAAACAAGATTTAGACAATTACTGATTTGAGATGAAGGATTGATGAATGAGATTATATACTTGGTTCGCCTTGGTCTTGAAGCTGCTTAAACTCGCCTATATTTTAAAAGGAAAGCGAGATATGTTAAACGTACCTTCGTCAAGTAACCACGCAATCCTTCATCGACATTTGAGCTTCCCAGAACAAGATAGAACCCAGACTTGTTATGAACCCATGGCATAAGAGAAGCCATCATAAAGGCCAGCACCATCCTGATTCGAGCTTGAATATTTTGTAATCCCAGGTTCTCAGTATGTGATCCCCCATCGACCTGAATATTTTAAGAATAATATTGAGGTCATCAGAATTTACAACAACTGCTTCCAGCTTGTCACCAAATAAAATGCAGGCATGTGTTCCAGTCAGTTTTCCTCATTTTAGATTATTTTTGCTTGTTCTGTTATCAAAATTATAGATTGGATTACCCAAACAAAAAAAACAAATTTCTTGTATTTCATGTGATAAATATGATTTTTCCACATTTTACACAATAAAACATAAGCAATAATCTAGCTGACTTGCGCAAAAAGAGGAAGAATAAAACTTCTTGGATTATTTTTTTTTACAAAATAATGCTTCTCTACCCAATAATCCAGACTGCATGAGTACTTACGTTTGAGATAATTTGCATTTCACAAACCTCAAACCAGTTAAAATAATTTAATGCCCACTGTGAAAGCTACAAGACAAAACCTTCAGTTCAACGTTCTTTGTTAGCCATAAAAATAATATTTATGAAATGGGGATAAATATGAAGTTAAAAATATGCTCCCAGTCCTCGCAAATAAAAATGTATGTGCCCAAAATGCATTTACGCTATTTGAATAGTAGATTAGAGTGCAGTAGTACAAAACTACCTTGTAAAGTGGCCGCTTCCTGGTTAATCTTTCAAACAGAGAAAGAAATGCAGACACTACACTGTCAATAGGTACATCAAAGTGGAACGAACCAATCTCTTCAGCTAGCCTTTTGGCACGTGATCTGGTATCTTCGGAGCTGTGAAGAAAATTTACTATGAAGACAAAACAACAAATATACTATATGAACAAGCAAAGTATATTAAAAGCATACTGTATATCCTTCGATGAAGAAAGCCGGAAAACATTAATGCTATAAACTAAATAACAAACGATCATCAGCATATATGGAACAGGTCCAGTGCCTTGTGAAGTTTAAATTCTGGTAGCTAGATTCAGTAGTAAATTTCTTCTGGTTTAGTTCCATGAGAGAACTCCCCAACAATTGACTGAGACCAACTGTATTATTATACAATATTGTGCAGTGGATGTCAGAAATGCTAATTTCAATTCCATGCGATCCAATACTTACAAACAATACAAGCTGAACAGGTTTTGATAAAAAATAAAACTGCATATCATCATTACAGATTTAATCCATTGTGTGAAATAATATTCCCGATAGCCTGTCAAATGGGAAGAGCTCTACTCTAGAAAAGGGTACAAAGAAGAATTGATTCCTCGAATCAAATCTTACCTATTTTCTGTTCCCATGTAAACAGTGTAGAATAAACGTTTGGCAAATTCTCTGCTGTCTGTGGGGAACTCCCCATCATTATACTGACCAATCCGCATAGCATCTACCTTAACTTGCTCGTCTCCTTTCTCTATATCTGCATGTCATGTATATTAAAGAATAAATTATGTCAGAAATGGGTATTCCCTCCATTCAGGAGTATAAACAATATGTAGGTTATGTGACACAAGATTAGTAATGTCGGATTATTCAAAAACACTTCCTTACTGTCTAATTTCGTAACTATTAAGGTATTGCACTATATAGTTAACTGGAGTATTTCTGAACAGAGGCAGTAATGAACCCAAATATGACCAAAATGAGTTTTAGGAAAGAAAAAAAAACTAACAATCCTCTGGTAAGAAAAGATATAGTTGCGAAGTAACTACAATATGAAAAGGGCAGATCAACTTGGAAAGGAGTAGAAAACACTACATCTACGAATATCCAGAGAGGATCTATGCTGACAGATGTAGATATAGAAGGGAATTAGGCCGTCTGCATAAACCAAGTTATTAGGCACATCACCGATTCACCATGCAGATCTTTGCCCCAAGGTCATACCCTTAGCAGATTGTTATAACTGCATAACTTTCACCAACTAATGCACAAGCACAAGTAAGATATTGTGCGGAAGATGAACGTGCCAAGCAAGATAAAAATCTTTTGATGGAAGGCACTGCATGGAGCAATTCTGGGACTATGTGTTTTGGCAACGAGACATGTCGTAACTTCTGGACAATGTCTGGTCTGTAAACAGGGATATGAAGATACTACATCTTATGTTTACCTGCAGAATGGCGAAGGAAATATGGAGGGACCTTGGACTACTTCAAATAATTGACTCTGTTGCTCGGATTGATCGATCAGGTTTCCAGTTGTATTGGAGGAAATGCTCAGGGAAATTGGACAGCTCTGGAAGGATGGACGGGATCATACCTATTTGAATTGAAGAACATTCTGTAACACTTGTTTTTGAGTGGGGAAGGGAAAGGATTGACCCTCAGGGATCATATTACTCAAGAAGACTGGGGAAAATAGCAGGATTGGAAAAGTTCGAAGGCTTCGGGATCGAGGTCTCATTAGCCGAAGAAGACCCAGGCCAATCCACGTGGCCTCAGGGACTGTTGTTGGTCAGTATGGTCCGAATGAAACAATTGCAGTCGGTGCATGGTACATATGGTGGCAACGTAGGGAATTTGTCAAAGGTGAGACTACTGCACCAGCATCAACGACAGCCATTTATATGGGAGCACTGGCTGCAAATTATGGGAAAGCTTCAGCAGTAGTAAATTCTGTAGAGCCAAAGTGGGTAAAGCCTCCTTCAGATTTTTGTAACTCAATGTGGATGCTTCTTTTTACCCGGATGGATCAGGTGCAGCAGCTGCAATCCTTCATAATAGCCATGGTGAAGCTTTGGTAGGCCAGTCCTGGTTGCTAGACTATATTAAGTGCAACTACAGTAGGAATATTTAGGGTGCAAGAGAATTATTGTTGAGTCGAACTTGCTGGAGGTGATTCAGGGCCCTTTTGTTTGGGCTGGCTGTGACTGGCTGTGGGTGCTGTGTAGAAAAGCAGCTGTCCAGGAGAAGCTGCTTTTCTGAGTAGAGGTCTTTGGCAAACCAGCTGGCTACCTGCTACCTGACTGTAGATTGTGAAATTGTCTGAAAAATCCTCTATATTAATAAAAAGCCATATTGTTCCTATTTCACCTTTAATAAATAGCATTGCATCTAAAATTCATGTATTGTTACTATTTCATGGATTATGCGGTGAGATTACAACAACTAATGCTAGATATATAACCTTGGCCCAAATGCATGTCAAAGTATACATGCATCGATTATGTGGCGAGAGTTGTCTAAAACACCCTTATTTGATGAAGAGTTGTACCGTTGCTGATTTACGTTGTCTAGCAATGAATAACATGTTCGCAATCTTGTCACGTATTTTTTGAAAATTAAAATTGATCAAAAGAGTGTGTGATTTGAACATCTACAAAATAATTGGTCATGTCTTTCTAGAAACAAAATGCCCAGTTAACATCTGCATGTAAGTTAAGTATGTAAGTTAAGTAGCAGCTGATCAAAAAAGAAACATTGCCCGAGGGAAGAAAATAGAGCACACAACTTATCTAAAAGTACTTTGATAAACAGAAAAGCTAAATAGCAGGCGGGCACAACTCGACGAACCAACGGGGGACGTTCGATCTGTCTGGATAAGGTCGCCTCGCTCCGCCTCCCGAATTCCCCCGAAGTTGCGACTTAGCGCCATCGAGGCATCGAGCGCACCCGGCCGCGGTGGATCATCTCCGCGACTCCTTCCCTGAATCTGGAATTCAGCGAGCTCGCCACGCATGCTTGCCGTCGTTTGCCTGCTCGCTGGCCGCGTCGCCGCGGGTGCTTGCTGGCCGTGGGTGCTTGTCGACCGTGGCCACACGTGCTCACTGCCACCTTGTGTCGCTGCGGTTGCGGCTTCCCGCACCTGCACGCCGGCCAGACGCAGTCGCCGCGGTGTCCGCCTGCTTGCCGGCACCGTCGCAGCGCATGCTCGCTAGCCGTGTTGCCGCGCGTGCTTGCTGGCCGCGGGTGCTCAAAGGCCGGCTGCACATGCTCACCGCCGCCTTGTGTCAGGGAGCTGCGCGCCTCCGTTTCCACTATTGACGCCCTCCACAAGCCCCACCACCGGCCGAATCCTCAGTCTGTGGCCTCTTCCGAAGTTGTGGCCTCCTGCCACCTCCTTGATGCATACCACCGTCTTATTCCTCCACCGGCGCTTGCCCACCGGCCGGCCACATCCGGCGGACAAGCCCTCAGCCTCTACAAACCTGTGTGCTGCCCCGAACCTCCAGCGCTTGTTTCTCAACAGCGGAGCGTGCTACTCTAAACTTGATGCGGGCCTATTTCTGAATCCGTCAGTCTGGACTGCTTTCCTGGTTATTGGAACCTTGGTGAGTGTGTCGGAAGGATTTGCAGGTCAAAAGTGGAAGGAGAGCAACAGAGGTGGGATGTAGGCGATGGATGCAGCCATGTGAAGAGGGGGAGAAGTAGCAGCGAGAGGAGGACGTCATGGCCATGGAAGGCAGCTCCCCCTCTGTTTCTTGCTCCGTTCGTGCGCGTCACTAAGCTGAGCACGTCCAAGCGCATGATATGTTGTTGCTAATGCTAGAAGCTACGGCCGCATAGATTGTCTACTCGATCTACAGTGGCATTGGTCGTTGTTACAGTTTAAGCCATCTAGCTACTGCTTGTAAATAGAAGGCTTAGCCACTCGATTCATGTTACACCTAGCTGTTGATGCCTATGTAATTCGAATCGTCCATCGATGTTTTCTATTTACCCACCCAATATTTATACCCCACTCAATACTGATAAACTTATCACCCCATACTTACAAAGTTATCCACCACGAAATCAATGTAGTTATCACTCTTTCGGTAATATTTTACCCACTGATGAATTTACCACCAGGTACTTATGAAGCTATCCACCACGAATTTAATATAGTTACCATACTATTTGACTACCAATGAACTTACCACCCGATTTTTATAAATTTATCCACAACAAAATCAATGTAAGTATCATACCCATTTGATAATAGTTACCCATCAAATATTGATGAAATTACCCACCCAGTATTTATGAAATTATCCCACACAAAATTAGTAGTCAATAAAAAGTTATCCACCCAATACTGATGAACTTATCACACCGGTACTTTCGAAGTTACCGACCACAAAATCAACAAAATCAACATAGTTACCGTACTCTTCAGTAATACTTACCCACCCCATAGTGATAAACTTACCACCGGTACTTATGAAATTATTCACCATAAAATCAATGTAGTTATCATATTATATTATACACTCAATACTGATGAACTTACCACCCGGTACTTATAAAGTTATCCATCATGAAATCAATATAGTTATTACACTCTTTCGATAATATTTATCCACATAATACTGATTAACTTACCACACGGTACTTATGAAGTTCTCCACCATGAAATTAATATAGTTACGATACTCTTTCGGTAATATTCACCCAACAAATACTGATGAACTTACCACCCGGTACTTATAAAGTTATCTACCACGAAATACTCTTTCGGTAATATTTTGCCCACCCAATACCGATGAACTTACCACCCAAAACCCTATACTGATAAAGTTATCCATGTGTTTTCTAGTGTCTCTCGGCAACAGTTATCACCTAAATATTGATAGAGTTAACCCAATATTAATAAAGTTACCATGTGTTCTTATATGTAGTTATCCACAACAAAATCGTTATATTACCCTACTCTCTCGATAATAGTTACCACCCAATACTGATAAAGTTATCCCATGTGTTTTATATGCAGTTATCCACCACAAAATTGTTACAGTTATCCTACTCTCTTGGTAATAATTATCATCCAATACAGATAGATTTACCCACATAAAGTTACCCATGTGTTTTCATGGTGAAGTTATCCAACACGAACTCAATATAGTTAACACACCCTCTATGTACTAGTAACCCACCCAATATTGATAGAGTTACCCACTCAGTGATTATGAAGTTATCCATGTGTTTATGATGTAGTTATCGACAACGAAATTGATATAGTTACCATGTCCTCTAAATAAATAATAGTTACAAACACAATATCCATTTTTTATGTGTAGTTTCACTATGAAATCGACAGTTATCATACTAATACTTATGTATGCATGATAAATTTAGTAATGTGGTAACTTAAAAGCTCGTAAAGATCTAAAAGAACAAGAAAATAGGTTCTATTTAAACTCAAAAATTAATTGCTAATATTGTGAGTAACTTACGTATGAAAGGCTGGGTTACTTATATGTTACGTGGGTGGTAACTTCTAGACGAAAAAATAAGTTGTTGAACATATCGACATGGGATCTAGTTTTGACGATCTCGTCGTGACTTATCATAAAATCTGGTGCTAATAAAGGAGGAAAATAAAGAAATACTAATTGATCAAACCTTTTATAAAATCTGGTGCTAATAAAGGAGGAAAATAAAGAAATACTAATTGATCAAACCTTTTATGACAAGCTGACACATGCAGCCAACAATTGCTGCAACAGATGAACTATCCGCACCACCAGAAAGTGGAAGCAAAAATCCTGATGCTCGACTTCTGCGAATATAGTCCCACAGCCAGCAACTAGGTCCGAATGCAATCTCCTCTTCAGGACAGTGATACATAATCTTAACAGAAAAAGGTTAGTCGAACTTAGCCTCTGCACAGAATACTATGTATGTCCAAATTCCAACAATATAAAGGGGAAAATATGAGCCAAACGAGTATTTGGATACATGGAATATGATATTTCGTCATATTCTCACAGGAAAAATATTACGATTCAGACAGTACCAACTGTTGACAGCAATGCTGTAGGAGATTATGGTTAGTCCAGCACAAAAAAAGGAAATTATGGTTAGAAAGAAACAATCGATTCTTTGAGAAGAAGCAAGCTTCTGAGGCAGTCATCATTGGACTAATCAGAGAGGAAATCTTGCTTTGGGAGCAGGCTAGACTAGAAGCAGGTACTAGGGAGGAGTGGCCAGCTCTAGTTCTGAGTGGACATAGGCCTTTGGCCTTGTAATTACCAGGTGAATGTAATTTCTCTCTATCTTAATGTGATGACATGCAATCTTTGCATGTATTTTAAAAATAAAACTATTGACAGCAATAGTTTTCAAGACTACATAAGTTGGTCCACGGTTTTTTTTAAGAACAACTACAATGAAACACACAACAGAAAGATCATAGCGCCAAATCCAAACCTCCAGGAATTAAGTCAGAATAATAAGTTCACCGGGCACAGATGTTGCCTGTTGACGCATATCTTTATCAAGTACAGGAATTACTCGTTGGAGTTAACTGACAAATTCTTAATAACTACTCCCTCCATTCCAAATTATAAGATGTTTTAGATATTTCTATATGGACTAGATACACACTGAAATGCGTGAATCTACACACTCAAATGCGTGATACATCCAAATCAGAAAAACTGACAAACCAACTTATATTCCGGAACAGAGATAGTAAGTCAGTATTGATGCACTAGCCATCTAGTCCACATGACTTGAAAGCTTAGTCATCTCTAAGACTCTTAGGCCCTGTTTGTTTGGGCTTCTGCTTCTGCTTTTGGAGTCTAAAAGCAGAAGCCCAAACAAACACCTCAAAATGGAAAAGCGCTGTGCAAAAGCGGGGGAGGGAAATGCACTACGCCAACGTACAAGCGCGGAAGCAGCACGGGAGGTGCTTTTGCCTGCTTCCTGAGCTTCTCGAAACTCGGTGGACGAAAGTACCCGGTTTTGGACGAATTACAAACAAATTGCCACCGGAGACCAACTCCACGTCCCCACAGCCCCTGGCCCTTCACCCCCTGTCTCTCCGACCTTTCCCTCGTGTCTTCTTCCCATGGCAACCATCTCCGGCCCTAGGGTTAGCTCTTCCCCGCCGCCGACGTGCCCCGCCACCCTCGCCAGCGCTCCTCCACCCCGTGACCTCCATTTGATCGCTGTCACCGCCGTGCCCCGTCGCCCAAACCAGCGCTCCTCCGCCCCGTGACCTCGAGGCCGTCGCCGCCGCGGGCGTGCCTCGCTGCCCTCGCCGCTGATCCTCCGTCCCGTTCCTCACCGCTGCACGCCGGACCCCGCCGCCGGTGATGCCCTGGCCACCCTTCCTCCGCCCCAGATCCGTTTTTCCCAAAAACAAAAAAATCTGTGTGTAATCTTCTTGAACCTAGCTGCTGCTGATAATGCTAGGAAAATCTGGGTGTAATCTTCTTGCCATTGCTAGGATGGATGATTTTGGCTTAATGGAGTTAATGAAAATTATTATCTACATATAAATATTTAATCAAAATTATTCTGATAAATATCTGTTTACAATTATTTGCAAAAAACATAAAGCTAGTTAATGCAGCTCTTAAATATAGTAATTACAAACAAAATGACTCGAAATCACTTCAAATCAGCACTCAGGGTATTCCAGACATTTTATTCTTCAAACCAACATCAGCAGCTATCATCAGCACTTCTACCAAACATCAAATCACTGCTTCCTACAGCTGCTTCTCACGGCTGCTTTTCCACAGCCCACCAGCTACAGCTGCTTTTAAAAAGCTGCAGCCCAAACAAACAGCCTGGCCACTGGGAGACTGCTTAGATCTTTTTCAAACATAGGATTATAATACAATTGCATCACATGTCAAAAAAGCAGCCATAAAATATTCTATCCAGAAGCATACCTGAAATATATATAATCTAGAAACAGAAACTAACCTCAATCGGATCAGTTGGAATCATTCCATTATGAAATGGTTGGCAAAGCTTATATTGCACCTTAACACAAGGTACTTTAGTTACATGAGTTGCTTGCTCCCTAAAACTAGAAACACATGCTCGATAACTCGATACCTGCTTGCGCAAAAAATGATGTGTTACGCAAATAATACCATACATATAATTACGTCAAAGATAAATGATCATCTACTAGAATTAGTGATTTACAGTCTAAAGAGCAGAACCAGAAGTCATGACCTTGGGGAACCCTATACACAATATGAATTATATTAAAATGCTAATAAAAAGAACAAGATTAACCATAGAGTGGAGATATCAGTATTCACTGGACAAAATAACATACCCATTGTTATGCTACACTTGGTACTCCCTCTAGTATATGACAATTTGGCACTTAGGACATGCCATAAGTTAAACTTTGAAAATTTTGGCTACCGATATTGTTTTTAAGTATTTAGATTGGGAACTTGGTCATCATATGCATAGATTTTGTCCTCACCGCAGGCCCATTAGTGTGAGACCCATGCGGCCCAAGTTTAGTTTTGTGGTTGGATTAGTACAACGTGGGGGGTTTATATAAGAGTCTAACCAGCACATATACCCTTGTTTCCACATGTAGCACCTTCTGGGTAACCTTCTACAGAAAATATAAGAGTGGTGTTATGCACGAATGGGCCTCCCCTACAGGTGCACCGGGCATTGAACGAACTTGGCGAGGGTGTTGCACACTAGCAGCACCGCATCGTTCTGTGCACGGCCTTAGCACACCTACCTAGGGTTGGCCTCGCGCACTATGGCCTGACAATGGGCCAAGATTGCATGGCTGAGCAAGGGGGATGCGAACACAACATTCTCCACCAACACGCGTTCTATCGGAGGCAGAAGAACGTGATTCATAGCCTCCAGGTCAATGGCACTGTCATCTCTTGCCATGCAGCCATGGCCCAGGCTTCCTTTAATCACTTCCTTGCTCTGGCAGGTACGGCTACGGATTGTGAGTTCTCGCTAGACCCGGATTTTCGAGGGACATGCTCTGAGAACTTGATGGATCTTGACGCCTGGAGGAAGAAGTTTGGGATGTGGTAAGGCAACTACTTGACAGTAAGGCGCTAGGTCGGATGGTTTCACGGCGGAATTCCCCCCAAGTTGTAAGGGGACGGTCAAGGCCGACTTTATGATGGCCTTACACCAAGTTGCATTCCATGTTTGGGTGTTGAGTTCCAGGGCCTCAACCAGGCATTGATAACCCTACTGCTTAAACAATGTGATGCATCTGCCCTAGGTGAATACTGTCCGATCAGCCTAATACAGATATTTGCCAAGTTGGTGGCGGAGATGTTGGCTTCAAGGCTTGCTCCTAGGCTTGGAGCGTTGGTGGAGCCTAACCAATGCGCCTTCATCCAGAAGCATAGCATTCATAATAATTTCATGTTGGTTCAGCATGCATCTGCCCTAGGTGAATACTGTCCGATCAGCCTAATACAGATCTTTGCCAAGTTGGTGGCGGAGATGTTGGCTTCAAGGCTTGCTCCTAGGCTTGGAGCGTTGGTGGAGCCTAACCAATGCGCCTTCATCAAGAAGCATTGCATTCATAATAATTTCATGTTGGTTCAGCAGACAGCTTGGCTACTTCACAGGTTCAAGGAACTGTGAGTGAAAGCTTGACATTGCATGGGTATTCGATTCAGTGTCCGGGGGCTCTCCTCCTTGAGGTTCTCCAGATGGTGGGATTCGAAACCAGATTCTGGGAGTTGGTGGCCCTTCTCATATCCACAGCGAGCACACACGTGATGCTCAATGGTGAGCCAGGCCCCTGATATGGCATCACAGGGGTCTGAGACAGGGAGACCGTGTCACCTATGTTGTTCGTGCTGGATGCCCAGCAGGTTGTTGGCTAAGGCCATCGAGTTAGGGGTGCTTAGGGTGTGTTTGTTTGGGCTTTTAGCTGCTTTTCACGAAAAAAAGCCACACAAACGAACCAAACGGACTAACGGACTAACTGTGATGTAGGCTTTAGCCGAAGCATCTCTCGTTTCTTCACGATTGAAAAAGCACCTGGTGGAGGTGCTTCCCGAGCTTCCTTGCGAAGTCACGAATCGGTACCAGCCTTTGCCCATTTTGTTTCTTGTAATTACAGATAAACTGCCACCCTGACTCCCGTGCAGGTGAACCAACCCAGCCCGAGCCTCTCGTCTGTCACCGCCTTTTGAGCAACGAGTTCCGCCGCGCCCCCATACCACTGTGCGATTCGTGCCACCGGCCGGCCGGCGCGATTCCCCTCATCTTTTGTTTGCAAATCGTGTGCTAGCCGTGTGTCCCGAATCTGTACCGGCAGTGTATTATTGTGATTCATTTTTTAGCTAGATCGATCTGGTACATGCTTGCTGCAAATCGATTGGCTAGATGGATATGACAGATGTTTTTTGTGCGCATGTACATTATCCAATTAGAAAGGTTTTTTTACCTGTTATAAAATAAAATATGCCTTGACAGCTGATGTTGTTCTGAGGGCACAACACACGAGAAGCATGAACACAACGCATGACATTACAACAAATTAAATTACGCAAAACAATATAATGAAAATGTATTTTAGAAATGTTAGGGTTAACTTGTATGTGTAATGAAAATATATTTTGTATTAATACACATTCATGATGGATATGCATTTGTCACAAGTAAATTAGGAACAATATATGTTTTAATAACTCTAAGGATGTTTCAGACAATTTCATAGATTGCAGCCAGACAGCTAACTAGTTACCAAACACTCATACTCAAAACAGTAGCTTTTCCTGCGCAGCAGCTTTCCCTGCACAGCAGCACAGCCAGCCACAGCCAGCCCAAACAAACACACCCTTAAGCTCATTGCACCCCAGCACCTGACAACCTCGTCACGTCGGTGTCGATCTTCTGCCACCTTGACAAGGAGTTGTGCATGGTTGGATCGCGCTTTTTGGTGACGCGTCAGGGCTCCACACAAATTTTGAAATGCTCAGAGGTCACCCCCGTCGCATGCTCAGAGGAGGCACTTGAGGCAGCAGAGGTTATGGAGTGCTAGCTGGCACCCTTCCCTGTCAAGTACCTCGAGACCCCCCTGGCAGTGAGGCGGCTCTTGAGTCCAGCACTACAGCCCTAGGTGGCCAGGGCTGCCAACCGCACTATTCGAGTAGACGAGTCGTTCAGCGGTAGTGACTCTTGACTAGTCGTGACTAGTCAAGACTCATGGTCGACTAGTCGACATGAGTAGTTTGGCAATAGGTACTATAAAATTATCAGCATGTGTAATGTCCTATACAAAATCATCTCGAAGGTGTTGGCTAATAGGCTGAAGCTTGTGTTACCGGATGTGATATCGCAAAACCAAAGTGCGTTTGTCCCAGGGAGACTAATAACAGACAACGTGCTGCTGGCCTATGAGGTTTCACATTTCTTGCTAAATAAAAGGAGTGGGGTTAAATACGCAGCGGTAAAGGCGGATATGAGTAAAGCATATGATAGGGTTGAATTGAGTTTCTTGAGAGCAATGATGGAGAAGATGGGGTTCTCCCAAGAATGGACAAATCTGATCATGTCGTGTGTTACCTCAGTTCGGTACCAAATGAAGGTGAATGGTACGTACTCACAACAATTCGGCCCATCTCGGGGGCTGCGCCAAGGGGACCCTCTGTCCCCTTACTTGTTTGTCATATGCGCGGTTTATCAGCTTTGATAGAGAACTAGGCTGTGACCTAGCGGCAAGGGCTTGCAGTGGCAACCCTGCGTCCAAGGTTCGACTCCCATCGGGAGCGAATTCCTGTGCCTCACCTGGATGGCTGCTACCTATACAATAAAAAGTCCTGGGTGCTAGTGCCCATGGATCTCTTTTTTTTTATCAGCTTTGATACAAGATGCTGAAAGGAGAGGGAGGTTCAGTGGTACTAGAGTCAGTCAGTCGGCTCCAAGCATCACACACCTATTTTTTGCTGACGATTCAGTACTACTAATGAAGGCGAGAAAGAGAGGAGGCTGCTGAATTACGGCCTATTTTGACTATATGAGAATGTCTCGGGACAATGCATTAATTTTGAGAAATCTGCTATCATGTTCAGTGCCAACACACCAAATGCAGTCAAGAATGTGGTGAAGAACGAGCTCTTAATCTGAGGCTTGGAATGAGAGGTATCTCGGGTTGCCGGTGTATGTTGGGAGATCAAAGAAGAAGACCTTCAAATATATTTGAGATAAAATATTGAGGAGAATTCAAGGTTGGAAGGAGAAGATGTTGTCTAAGGCAGGCAAAGAAACCTTGGTGAAAGCCGTGGCGCAAGCGATCCCGGCTTATGATGTCATGTTTTTATCTCACAAAGGGTTTTTGCGATGTGATTAGTGCGATGATCGCAAGGTACTGGTGGAGCCAACAAGAGAAATAAAATAAAATTCATTGGATTGGTTGGCAGACTTTGATCTTGCAATCTAGACAGGCATGGCGGCTGCTGCAGAACCCAAATGGCTTGTGTGCGTAGGTGTTGCTTGCAAAGTATTACCCAAATGGAGAATTGTTGGAGGCCAAAGCGGAGCAGGGTATATCTTATGCGTGGCGTAGTATTTTGCATGGAGTGGAGTTGTTAAAACAGGGAGTCATTTGGAGAATAGGAGATGGGACAAAGGTTTAAATTTGGGATGATCCTTGGGTTCCAAAACTCTGGTGTAGGAAAATTGCCACCCCTCAGAACAACAATCTACTTACCAAAGTTTCTGAACTGATCAGCCCGATCACGAGTCAGTGGGATGAGCAGTTGGTGAGAGACACCTTTACACATGCGGACACAGAGATGGTCCTAGTGATGCCGTTGAGAGAAGGGGCAGAGGATTTTCAGGCTTGGCATTTTGATAATAACGGATTACATTCGGTGAAACAAGCTTACAAACTGTATCGAGATATTCTTGCTCGAGATAGTAGCAGAGGGGGAGAGTCAAGCTCACGGGTGCCTCAATCACTAGGCGGAAATGGTGACCAGGCCTGGCTGAGGCTGTGGAGGCTACCGTGTCCAAATAAATTACGGATGTTTGCATGGCGTTTGGCGCATGATTCTCTGGCGCTCCGTTCCAACCTGGCTAGACGAGGTATGGTTTTGGAAGATACAAAATGTGTAATCTGCGGAAGGGCAGAAGAGGAAGGTGGACATTTGTTTCTCCGGTGTGCTGGAATAAAGGAAGTCTGGAAGGAGCTGAAAATGCTGGACGTAAGGAACAAACGACCTGTTCTAGTGTCCGTGATGTCCTGGATGAACTATCGAAAATGAAGGAAATACGTAAGGAACAAACGACCTGTTCTAGTGTCCGTGATGTCCTGGATGAACTATCGAAAATGAAGGAAATACAACGCGTGGAAGTAATATCCTTATGGTGGAATTTAAGAAATAAAGTGAGAGGGAGGCGACATGCTCCTGCCCGCGGATATGGCGTTCAAAACCAGGACGCTGTCGGCTGAGTGTCTCAAGTTTTGCAAACCTGGGAAGCACCCTCCAGACCCTATACCCTGCAGATGGGTACCGTCTCCGGTGGGACAGATTAAGTTTAACCTTGATGGAGCATACAAGGAAGGAGATAACCATGGAGGATGGGGAGTTGTAGCTAGAGATGATGAAGGTAACGTGATAGCTGCAGCAGCTGGAAGAGCAGATGGTGTGCGGACTGCTTTCAAGACAGAATTAAAGGCTATGGAACATGCGGTTAATCTTGCTACTAGCCTGGGAGCTATTCGTGTGATTTTCGAGACTGATGCACAGTTTATTATGTATGCACTCAATAGCAATGAACCAGATTTTTTGGCGGAGGCTCCACTTATGCAGGACCTGAAGGTCCAACTTAGGAACTGGTTTTCAAATTGTTCCATTACTTCATGTAAGCGAGAAGATAATTCTGCTGCTCATGAGCTAGCAAAAATTGGTACAGGGTGTAGCCCTGGAATGATGAATGTGTGGGAGTCGGATAGACCAGCGAACATCGCTGTTATTGTAATGGGTGAGTTGCCCACTTGTGTTGAGTAATAAAGCTTATGTTTTCCCTGTCAAAAAGAAAGTTTGCCAAGCAATATCATATTATTTTATAATTGTATGGAAAAAATTGTTTGGCAAGCAATTATAATATTATATGTATAATTGCATAAAATTATCATATTATATGTATAATAGTTTGGCAAGCAATATGGAAAAAATATTACAAGCGGGGGCAACTTTAAGTCGTTTGACTCAAAAAACAGGACTAGTCGAGACTTGTCGAGACTAGCTGATTGAGTTGTTCGACTCAACCAATTAGTCCGAGTCGAGATGTTGAGTCGACATTATTTTTGCGACTCATGGATTAGTTGTCGACTAGTCGCCCGACTCAAAAACAGAGCAACCGACTTCCGACTTTAAAGGCTGCCATGATGGTATAGGCAGGCAGGACGCCTTTGCTCTTGTCAAGTCCGTTCTTGTGGTGACCCCACTCCACCAGATCGTTGTGCTCGGACTTAATAAACGGGTCCTGAAACAGGTGGAGAAGATCCATAGGGGCTTCCTTTGGGTGGGCAGAGCAGCCGCGCACGGCCCAAGTCAACTTGGTCTAGGGCCTGGGAGTCCCCGTGCACTGCGATTAGCCTCAAGACATATTGGAACTGGAGAATGCGTACAGACCATCTGCGACCTTAGCGTGGGCTCGACATGCAGTTCACAAGAGACGAGCACCAGGTGTTTGACGCCTCCACCAAGATGGTGGGCGGCAGAGCGCCAGCCAGCCCTTCCCTGGGTAAACCGGTGATTGGATGGGAAGGTCATACAGGAAATAGCGTTGAGGATCCAGCATATAGGTCCCAGAAACATCTCACGGTGAGGATCCGGCATATAGGGCATATAGGGCGCGCCAAGCTCGCTGGCCGGATGGAAATAGGTACAGCTCTGGATTGAGGTAAGCAGGTACATGATGTGCAGCTTACGACGTACCTGAGAACTTGTGGAGGTGGATGACAGATGGCCAATAATCTTCCAGGTCTTAATACGATACACTTTAACGATACACTTTTCCATGGGGCAATTGTATGGATATCCTGGAAACTCAATTGGGACCCTTGGGTTCCCTCAAGGTTCACTCTTACCAGATGCCCTTTTTCGAAGATTGATTGGCATGAGGACCCGGCATTTTGCGCAAGAGCATGTCAGGACCAATCCTGTCTACACTAATCCAACGACCGTCATCGCTCCAAGGATCTACCTCTCGCTCTACGGTTAAGATGGTTATTACCTGTAGTAGTTACTATTGTTTTACTTTCACTTAGTAACTACAGCTGTGTTGTCGTACGCCTATAAGGAGGCTGGGTTGTAGCCGATCCATCTATCGTTATTATTCTGAATTGCTTATCACAACACTCATATATCTATTATGAATACAATCGGGGTATCTGGAACTCTAAATACTCTACTCCTCTCGTGATTGTTATGTTGTGATCCCCAATTTCAATCCCAACGGGGGCATAACAAATGGTATCAGAACCCTCGATCTCTCGGCGGCGAATCGGAAGAAGAAATCCCTCCCGA
Organism: Poa annua; assembly: GCA_026929855.1. Classification (NCBI taxonomy): domain Eukaryota; kingdom Viridiplantae; phylum Streptophyta; class Magnoliopsida; order Poales; family Poaceae; genus Poa; species Poa annua. Next base: position 161,570,209 of record CM049426.1, read on the forward strand.
ACCTCCCTTCACGCGGCGGCGGTGGGTGGCCTACGTTTTCCGGCGGCGATTTGGTGGCGGTGTTTACATCTGGTGGCGGCTTGGCGGCGGCGGCTAGTTCGGGTACAGATCGCAACGACGGATTCGGTTGCGGAGAAACACTTTCTCTGTGGTAAAATTCCGGAATCCATCTCGATCCGTGTACTTGGGCGGGCGGCGCTGGCGTCGGTGTTGGCGGCGGTAGACGACGGAGTTTCTGGGTCTGGTTACCGACTCGTGCGGCGGTAAAATTCCCCCTCAGAACCTCCCGATCTGGCCATGGTGAGATCCAAAGCGGCCTCGGTGGATGGAGAAGATCACTTGCTGGAATTGCAGCAGCTCAAGCAGGACGTGCAGGAGAACCACACGGACCTCTCCGCCCTCCGTGCTGAGTTAAACTCTGTAAGCTCTAAACAAGATCAGTTTAACACGGCTGTAGATGGGATGCAGAGTGCAGTTCATGATATGAGCCTTCAGATGACTGCTATGGCAGATGTGCTGAATTCGTTGCGCCCAAATCTTGCTGGGAGGCAACTGGAAAAAGTAAACATGGAACGCCCTGTGATTGATGATCACGTGCCAACTAGCAGTACTGTTCCTATTGATCAGGCGGCTGTACTTCAGAAGAAACTAGAGGTTGAAGCCTTGCGCAGACAATTGGCTTTTGAACAGGAATTGTCCAGACGCTGTCAGCAGCCACTTCCTTCTATACGACGTTCAGCTCCTCCTGGTTTTGGCCAACCCAGTTCGTCTCACACACAACAGGGACTAGAAAATACAGATCATGAAGGAACGTTTAGACTGGAAAATCAGCAGAATGGTTCACGCAACTCTTGGACAAAATATGCAAAGGACTATGAACAAGAAATGCGCAACCAATTCCTCAAGAGCATGACTAAAGGACCTCGCATGGATTTTCCAAAATTTGATGGGACAAATCCTGTGGAGTGGATCAGGCAGTGTGAGAAATGTTTTCAAATGTCAGCCACACCGGAGGAATTCAAGTTCTCTTTAGCTCAGTTGTACATTGTGGGCAAAGCGGATATCTGGTTGCGCCGTTCTCGCATACTGAAGAATAACCCACCTTGGCCAAAGTTCTGTGAATGCTGATACAACGTTTCTCATCACACAGTTCATATCAACTGGTAGAAAGCTTCAACAACCTTAAGCAGAACAACCAGTCTGTAACAGAATATGCTGATGCATTTGAGGAGTTAATGGCCACAGTAGCTGAAGAAAATCCTGAACTATCGGAAGATTGGTTTGTACGCTGTTTTGTTAATGGACTGAGGGATGGTATTAAGTACCAACTGCGTCCTCTTCGCCCTACCAGCCTTACAGAAGCATTCTGGTTAGCCAAGGACATGGAACACAATCATCCTCCAAGGAAAGCCTACACTCCTTTTGTTCCTGCTTTTCAACGTTTCAACAATAATCTTCCTGCACCACCAGTCCAGAGGGCATTGCCTGTACCACCAGTGGTTCCAAAATTGGAATACCCTCAACCACAGCAGCAACCCAGAGTATGCAAGCTTGGTGATTGTTGGAGGTGTGGAGATAAATGGTTTCAGGGCCATAAATGTGCTAAAATACCAACTATCCATGTTATGCAAGCGATGCCTGCTGATCCGCCACAAGAAGAGGAAGAGGTCACAGCTGAACAACAAGCATTAGCTGAAGAACGTTTCAAACAGCAAGACCTAGCGCTGTCTATTACTTGTCAAGCATTGGAAGGCAATTTTTCCACCAATACACCTTGTGTCTATATTAATGTGGGGGGGCGACGAACTATTGCTACTATTGCTTTGCTCGATTCAGGTAGCACCTCAACCTTCATTGACCAAGCATTTGCAATTAAGGCAAACTGTCAATTAGCACCAACAATAGCCAGAGATGTCCATGTGGCTGGAGGAGGGGTAATATTGTCTGATTCCCATGTACCAACCTGCGAATTCTCTATTGGCACACACAAATTTCAGCATTCTTTTCGTGCATTGGCATTATCAGGACATGATGTGGTCCTTGGATGTGATTGGATGGCACAGTACAGTCCTGTAGCTTTTCATTTTCAGAAGCAAGAGTTCCATATGACAGCTTCAAATGGCACAATTATTATCCTTCCTACTTGCCCACCACCAGACAATACAGTACCTATTGAATCTGACCAATTGTGCAAGTGATAGAGTAAGTAATGGGCCTGGTCCCATTAGTCTTAAGGGTTTACTTAGGGGTCAAGTAAGCCTTGCTTGGGAGTCAAGGAATCCCCTCTATATAAGGAGGATATAGAGGGGAGATGTATCAATCTAATCAAGCAAGAATTCAGAGGAAAACCCTCCCTCTTGCCCGGCCGTGGGACAGGATCCCCGCGGCCGGCGATCCAGCGCGCCCTCAGCTCTCTCTCCCTTCCCTCTCAAACCCTAGCAACCATAACATCTGGTATCAGATTGCCTAGGTCTCATGGGTTCCAACGGCCACAACATCGACACCACCTCCGCCGCCGACACCACCGCCATGCTCGGCGCATCCGCGCCGCTGGAAACCGCCGCCGCCGCCGCCCCTGCCGCGGTCCTCGCCCTTCTGCCCGCGGCGCTGATGGACATCGCCGACAGCCTCCGCGCCCTCCGCCTCGACTTCGCCGAGATGAGAGCGGGCCAGCACCCGCCCCTGTCGATCGGGCCGCCCGCGCAGGGAGCTACAGGCTATGTAATTCAGTTGTGTTCTTTACAACTACCTGAGTCTGAAAACCATCAGCTGAATGACGACATTGAATTGATGTTACAGCAGTTTGGGGATGTTTTTGCTGAACCAACGGGATTGCCTCCTAATAGGCAATGTGATCACAGGATTCCATTGGTGGATAATGCAACACCACCACAAACAAGGCCCTACCGTGTCCCACATACGCAAAAGGATGAACTTGAGAAGCAAATTAAGCAATTGCTTGAAGCAGGGTTGACCCGACCAAGCCACAGTCCATATGCTTCACCAGTTTTGTTGGTCAAGAAGAAAGACATTACTTGGCGGTTGTGCATTGACTTTAGGAAGCTTAATTCACTCACAATTAAGAATAAGTTTCCAGTGCCGGTGATAGAAGACCTGTTAGATGAACTACATGGTGCCACAATTTCTTCCAAGTTAGAATTGAGATCGGGATATCACCAAATACACCAAATACGTATGCATGAAGATGACATCCATAAGACAGCTTTCAAAACCTACTTTGGTCATTACGAGTATTTGGTTATGCCGTTTGGCCTCTCGAATGCACCAGCTACATTGGCACTCATGAATGACATATTTGCCGATCACTTGCGGAAGTTTATCTTAGTCTTCTTTGATGACATCTTGATCTATAGTGCTAACATGGAAGATCACCTTCAGCATTTGAGCATTGCCCTGTCTATTCTCAGATCCCACCAGTTGGCAGCTAAAATGAGCAAGTGTGTTTTTGGAGTGACACATGTTGAATACCTAGGACACGTGATTTCAGCGGAAGGAGTTTCCACAGACCCATCAAAAATCTCAGCGACTGTCGAATGGAAAACACCAACCACCGTGACACAACTCCGCAGTGTCCTTGGCATGGCCGGATACTACAGGCGCTTTATTGCGAATTTCGGTATATATGTCGTCCACTTCACGATCTGTTGAAGAAGGGAGCATTTCAATGGTCCGTTGTCCATGATGAAGCCTTTGAAAAGCTTAAACAAGCTCTCATTACAGCACCAGTTCTCGCTCTACCCAACTTCAATGAACCATTTACCCTAGAAACTGATGCATCAGGCTCAGGTATTGGAGCAGTGATGATGCAAAACGGTCGAGCAATCGCATATTTCAGTGCTGCTTTGTGCCCTCACAATGCCGCCATGTCAGCTTATGAAAAAGAGGCTCTCGCAATCATTGAAGCAATAAAAAGGTGGCATCATTACTTTATGGGGAATAACCTGATCATTAAGACTGATCAGCAGAGTTTAAAGTACATAACTGAGCAACGGATAGCCGAGGGCATCCAGCATAAACTGATGGTCAAACTCCTGGAATTTGATTTCTCAATCGAGTATAAGAAGGGCAAGGAAAATTTGGTTGCCGATGCTCTATCTCGACAGTTTTGTAAACTGATGACCTTGTGTGGTACGTCAGCTGTCACCCCAACATGGATCAAGGAGATTACTGCCAGCTATTCCTCTGACCCAAAATGGCAGACAATGTTGAAACAATTCTTGCTAGCACCACCGACCCCCGAGTCCAATTACTCACTGAAATCTGGTGTACTTCGCTATCAAGGACGACTGGTGGTAGGCAACAGTTCACCATTGCGACACAAGCTGCTGGAATCCTTGCATTCATCAGCCATTGGAGGCCACTCAGGTATGCGTGCTACTTACCAGAAAGTGAAGAAGATCTTCTATTGACCAGGAATGAAAAAGGATGTAGAGACATGGGTCTCTAACTGCCCAGTTTGCCAACGCTCCAAACATGAGCAGTGTCATTATCCGGGTTTGCTGGACCCATTGCCAATTCCAGACATGGCATGGACACATGTCTCCATGGACTTTGTGGAAGGTTTACCCAAATCAGGGGGTAAGGATGTGATCATGGTGGTCGTGGACAAACTCACAAAATATGCACATTTCGTGCCACTCTCTCACCCTTACACCATGGAATCGGTTACACACGCCTTTGTGGATAATGTGGTGAAACTACATGGACCTCCTTTGGTGATCATCTCAGATCGTGACCGAATCTTCACAAGCAACATGTGGAGGAATATCTTTAAGGCACTCAAGGTGGAATTGAGGTACAGCTCAGCTTATCACCCTCAGTCGGATGGACAAACGGAACGAGTCAATCAATGTCTTGAGAATTACTTGCGTTGCATGACTTTCAATGAACCCAAGAAGTGGTTATCCTGGCTTTCTCTCGCTGAGTTCTGGTATAACAGCAGTTTCCATACAGCCCTCAAGGTAACACCGTTTCAAGCACTCTATGGCTTTCCCCACCCTTGATCAGTGAGTTATCTGTGCCCGGTCCATCTGACTTAGAGGCTACTGAGTTCTTGCAAACCAAGCAACAGATGTTAGATCAGTTGAAAGCAAATTTGGTACAGGCACAATCAAGAATGAAGAAGTTTGCTGATATGCAACGTACTGAGCGTCAGTTTGACGTGGGTGACCTGGTTTCTCTGAAAATGAAACCTTATCGTCTGGCAGCATTCGGGTTCCGCGGCACAATCAAACTTCACAGCAAGTACTACAGACTGTTCCAAGTCCTTCACAAGGTGGGAAACAGAGCATACCGCCTGCAACTTCCAGCAGGAGGGAAAATCCACCCAGTCTTTCATGTGAGCCAACTAAAGAAACACATTGGCAACAAAGCTGCGCCTAGCCCCGACCTTCCTCTTGTCCTTCCTGACGGCACAATCAAGACTGGACCAGCATTGGTACTTGAGGTACGTCAAATTCCTCGTCTGTGTGGTGCAGTGGCTGATTCAATGGGACAACTTATCCCCGGAAGAGTCAACCTGGGAAGACGTTGATTTCATCAAAGAATCTTTTCCTGTTTTCTTCAAGACCACGGTGCAAGCCTGGATGCACCCTACTTCCACGCCTTGAGGACAAGTCGTCTCTCAGAGGGAGGCATTGTCAGGACCAATCCTGTCTACGTGACTAATCCAACGACCGTCATCGCTCCAAGGATCTACCTCTCGCTCTACGGTTAAGATGGTTATTACCTGTAGTAGTTACTATTGTTTTACTTTCACTTAGTAACTACAGCTGTGCTGTCGTACGCCTATAAGGAGGCTGGGTTGTAGCCGATCCATCTATCGTCATTATTCTGAATTGCTTATCACAGCACTCATATATCTATTATGAATACAATCGGGGTATCTGGAACCCTAAATACTCTACTCCTCTCGTGAGATTACTTGTTATGTTGTGATCCCCAATTCCAATCCCAACGGGGGCATAACAAAGCACCTGGTGTTGAACATGTTCATGACTTGGTGGATTTGAAAACATAACAACGCGCTTCCTAGCACATCTAACCTCCTCGGCACCTCATGTTGATCATCCTCACGACTTGGTGCTAGGGCAATTGGCCTACATGTCTTGATCCCCCAGGTCGCTTAGTTCTACCGGGTTTTGTAACGCTCGTTCCCGAGCTTGTATATAACATTCTATTTTCTATCAATGCATCAAAAGTTCAAAACTCAAAGCTTTTGCGTTATTGCGAGAAAAAAATACAATAGCTAAGAACTAAAGAAGCTATAACTTACAGCATCCAGATCTATCAGAGCCTCCAACACTTCAACATCCTTCAATGAGAACTGTGATCCCTGGGCAACCACATCCCCATTCACCGCAATGCAGCAGCAGCCATCTAGTAAGAACATTCAGAATAATTCTAATCACAAATAAACTCATAGAACTTTGATGAAAATAATTATGGAATGCCTAAAATCAACTTAGGACATAACTGTTGTTGGATCCATAATCTGGCATGCTATAGATGGTTACGTCACTTATTGGAATATTCCGTACCTGTGTACTTTGTTTACTGGCCTTCTATTGATAAATGATGATCAAGCCTTTTGTGTAGTATTGAAAAAGAAAGCTATTACTGGATTGAAGACAGAAGGCTCAAAGATACATGGCATTCTGACACAATAGAACCAAAATCACTAAATGTCATCACTGCATCTAGTGCAAAAAATGGGGGGGATCACATGGAATGTCGATGGTGCCAATCCAGTAAAATAATAAAATATCACCCAAAGTTCAGTCTTATCACTGTGACCACAAGGAACATTCGAGAAATTCAAATCACACACACTTCCTTCAAAGTGACTTCCAATTCAAAGAGTTATAAATTTTTTAAGACATAAGATAATGCTAAGGAAAACATAGTGAAAGACCAACATTTTGACATACCATAATAAAGGCGGCCACCATCACAACCCTGTTGATTAGCATACATGTATACACCACCACATAAACGGGTTGCATTTCTTATGGAATCAATCCGAAGATTGAGCTTCCTCAACTGATGATGACTTCCACTAGCATTCAAGAAAACCTCAACGCCACTGAATGCTAGGTCAATGCGAGGAGCATTCGCAGTGAAGAGCTCTTCACAAGTTTCAGCAGCCATGGATCTGAAACATGATAACTAATATCAAAACTATAATAGAATCAGGTAATAACACAGTAATAAATTTGTTCAGTTTCATAAGAAATGCAAGATTATCAATCACATAATATTACTAAATAACTATGCATAATAACCTAAACCATATTAGCAGAGAGCAATCTGAAGTATATATGCTAAAAGGTCATAAATAAATTTTAGCACATTTACAGCAAGACAGTAAATATTTTCCTTTTGCAACAACTGGATGTAGACAATGTTAGGTGAAGATGATATAATGGGCGTGTAAACCCCCTAAATGATAATTTGTGCTCTATCCTGTAAGGCTGCCGAGAGTTTGTAATTACTAATTTAAGTATTAGTACTTACACATCAAGAAACTGAATATAACCATAACCAAAAGGCACAGTCTCCTGGGATATAGCCTCTGAGACATCAACAGGGAGTTGATAGTCAACAAGTTCATCTTTATATGTCCAAGCAGAAAACCATCGGAATTCCCGATAGTTTCCATCATTTGCAAGGGACATCTTCGGCCGAATCATAATAATCTTGCGATTTAAGCAGAAAACCTGGCAGTTGTACCGTACACTCTTGAAAATAATAGGCATTCCTATGCTGCACAAGATATTATCTGTATAGTCACCCAACAAAATGTCCTTCAGGCACTCCCATCTGCAGATTGATATAGAAGAGCACATTAACAGAGAGTATATGGGTATATTATCTTCCAAATTATCTTGTTCATCGGAATGTGAAACCTCAGACGACGATCTGGAACTACCAACTGCTGTGCAGTGCGCACTCAAAGGGTTATCATATAAATCAAGCTTCATGTTCATATGGTGAAGTTTGCATGAAACGCAGAAGTAAAGCCAAAACACATTAATGAAATTATTGTTTATGGGAGGAACATAAATACTTAACAGAAGCTACTGACTAGTGAGTACTGATAGGCCAAAAATAAGTCGACCCACTTACAATTAAAATATACAAGTGATCTCCGCACATAAAGTAATTTAACTAGCACTGGGGAACCATAACTTCCGTAGCTGACTTTTGTGATTCAGATCATGAAAAGTGGAATAAAAAGATCTTCTTGGTGCAACAAAAACAAATCAAAGAGGGCACAGAAAATTTTCTGTTCCCAGAAGAAGACAAGTGATGTTTCACATCTGACACTCCAGTTGCTAGATGCTTTGCTGAAATCCTATACAGGTAATGCACTTCATTCAGTTGTTTCATAACAAAGACTGGACACCATATTCTACCAAAGTAATGAATCAGAAATGGTCCATTCCCCTTATATGACACTGCAGTACCGAAAGGGGATTACAAGTAGTATGCATTCCTGAATCGTGAAAAAATATTTCCACCACATGAATATTAATTAGTACCATCTTCGCAGCACTACCTGTATCGCATTACTCATAGGCTCAAATCATTAATAGGTCATCGAGATTACTCACGCGTGCTCGGCGGTGTCCTGCTCGAGAAAATGGTCCTCGCATCCGTATCCCGTGAGCTCGAGCTCGGGGCCGATGCGAACTACGGCGCCAGCGGTCTTGGCCCGCGCGATGGACTCCTTGACGTTGCGGAGGTTGGTGTCGAAGTCCATCGCCCACTGGTTCAGGTTGCACGTGGCCACCCGCAGAAGCCTCATCTTGCCGCCCAAATCAAGAACTTCCCCGTCACCCTCGTTCTCCTCTGAAATCGATCCAAGCACGGATGGATCACCAGTTCGCCGTGCATCTGTCGAGTAGAGCGGCGGAGGTGAGCGAGACTAGAGGACAGATTCCTTGGAGGTGGCGTTGTTGGGTGGGTCTGTACACGTGTTCCGCGGATAAGTTTCGATGGTGCTGGCCGCCGCCGAGGGGCATTGAGGAATTGGGGAACCGTGAGTGGTTTTATCTTCCCCCTGAAAGATTATCATATATCAAGATAATAAGTTTGTTGTGCTTACAGAGGTGAGTGGTTTTATGCGCAGCTGCGCTATTCAGGCGAGCTGAGCACTCACTTGCGCGACCGTCGATCTTACCTCGCGATTTGAACTTTCTAGGTGCCACGGAGCGCTGCGTGCGAGACGTTTCCCGTGCGTACAATATGGGTGGGCCCCACAAATGGATAGGTGCCGTTCAAACATTGGGAGACGTGCCGCATTTCCTCACTCCCCACCGCTCAAACGGCTCTCTCGCCTCCTCGCCGTCGCCCGCGGCGGAGAAATTGCCGGCGCGCCGCTCGCGAGCTCTCAGTTCGGCGGGGGGACTGCACCAGATTCGGGTGGTGGTGGAGGAGGTCTGTGCTGCTCTTTCGGCGTCGGATTCGTCACCCTTTTTCTCCACTGTTGAGGGTGGGGGAATCGACCGGTGGAGCTTCATCACGTCATAGCTGCGACGAGATCGACGCCGCGAGTCGCCGGTAAGCAGTTTTCTGACCAGTGGAGCTTCGTTTTTGCTAAGGGTTTTGGTGTCCGGAAGGGGGAGGCATCTCCGGATGCGGTGGGTTTCGATCAAGGGTTTCTCAGCACGGATCGTCTCAGTGATCTGATGTGTGTGTTTCTAGTTGGGTTGGTGGATTCATGTTTCGAGGGTTCTCAGTATTGGGGTCGTCTTCGTCGGTAGCAGGAGATTTTTCGTGGGGGATGGTTGTGTTCGTTTCTGGAGTTCCTTCTTCGCGATGTGTGGATCTGGATCGAGGGTTAGGGAGGGAAGGATGGAAGTTGTGGGGGACGGGGCGTCCTGGTGAGGTTTGATTTATGTGCATCGATCATCCTTTGTGTGCTAGGACGGGGATGCTGATTTCTCAGCTGGTCTGAGTGCTATTTTCGTCAGTTTTGTTCATGCGATTCGTCAGTTATGGGGGGCGTGATGCAGTAGTGTTGTTCCTAATTTGGGCGATTCGTGAGGTTCAGAGGTCGATGTTACTAGTGAAGATGGTAATGTTTGTTCCTAGTTAGGGTATGCCTCCATTTGTTGCTAGCGTTTTTTAGATGCATTTTTTGTCTGAGGACTAGCACTTGGAGTTGTTGTAACCATAGTTAGTAGTTGCACAATTGTGTACTTGGATTTGTATCTCAAGGTAAATTGTCCAGGGAGTTGTTGTAATCATACGAATTTGTACTGTTTTTTGGTTCTATTTCTGATCCATAGTTCACTCATGGAGGGGCAGTGTAGTTGCTTATATTGTTCCTATGTAGTTGCTTATATTTTTTGTTCCCTATGTAATTGCTTATGCTTGTAGGTTCATTTATGTGTGTGTTGATTTCTATGTAGTTGCTCATATCAAATGAAAAGGTTATGTGTGGTCAAGTTCCTTCTAATTTTTTCATGAAATAGATGTTGGACTTTTTTTATATACGTATGACGAGGTTATACCAAACGGGTACCCCATCGTGTGGGTACCTGGTGCACGTAATGACTAAATCCCAATTGTCAATAGGCTGAAGAACCCCAACAAGCGAATCCCAAGTCGAAGACTTCTACCATAGATAGCATAATCGGTAGTACTTTCCATAAATATAGTCCTAGTCGGTTACGACCCGAGACCTGAACCACTATATAAGGAACAGGAGGGCGACCGATCAAGGACACGCCCAATCAGAATCACCAAACCTAGCAAGACCCACGTCTTGCTAGAACACTGTACTCACCGCATATTCACAATCAATAACAGACAAGCACGACGTAAGGGTGTTACCTCACTCGAGGGTCCCGAACCTGGGTAAATCCCGCTTGTCAGCCGACGATTCTACCAATACTACGCGTTCTCTACCTCATAATTCTTAACCTAGGCTAGCAACGATCCCTCGTCAATTGGCGCCGTCTGTGGGAATAGGTAGTGTTGGATCCGTGGATTTTTTGGTCCAAATTTCAAACGGCAACTCGCCGACTTCTTCAAAGGGATGCACATCAACGACAGCAGATCACATCCAGCTCACATACGACCACTCGCCAAAAGCAGCGTCACCAGCCAGGATCAAGCCATACTCACCCGAAGCTCAGGAGATTTACTACAATCTCGATTCAGGTTTTGATCTAACCATTGGGGAACATAACTTTTTTGTTGATCAGTTTGATGTGCAGGATCTAGCCGAACAGATCACAACTAGGCCACTCTAAGAAAGATCGACTGAGATCGCATTTTTGGCAGACAAGGGTGATACCTCATCACAGCTCGATCTGATCCCGCCACCAAAATTCCACACGGATTCGATGTCATCAGCAGAATTCAACAAATTCATGGCAGATGAGTTTCCCGAAGTCGAAGGACAATCGGCTACCTCAGTCGACGATATGGTTATATCAATGGCATCGGCTGGAAGCACTGGAGCAACAACATCAAAGATCGATCTGGTCTCATCCATAGCAGGATCCATGTCCACACGAGAATTAAACGAGTCCATGATGCAAAACGAAATATAAGAAGAAGTACAATCAACTCTTCATACAAAACCACTCAAAGATCATATGAAGATCGACGCTTCAGAAGAAAGCTTCCACTTCTCCGAGTATGATGAGCCGACAGAAGATAGCATACGTCTGACCGACTTCGCCAACCCAGAGATCCAATCTCCACATCACGCCTCCGTCGACTACGAAGAACATATGCAACAGACAGAGGATGGCGGAAACAGCAAAAACGCAAACGCAAACACAGAGTGGGATAGCGACGCCGAGGCAGCATATGAAGACCACGCATACTACATAAATCCTTATCACATACCCCGACAAGTTTGCATCGCAATCACTGCAGAGACATCAGAAAACGCAGCCACTCGCCAACCAGTCGAGTACCCCCGCACAGTTACTTTGCCAGACGGTAACACCACTCTGGATATCACGACGGAGATGGCTGCAAAAGTGACAAAGGTCATCGAAGATGGCATAATGATGCCAGTAGACGCAACTCGAGATGAGTTAGCAACATACAACTACTTCAACTAGCAGGAGTCGCAGCGCCTAAAGCAATACAGGGCAACACTCGAGGAACGAAGAAGGCAAGCATGTAGGGAATATGCACTAGAGGCACTTAATAAAGATAGTTTATTGGTTATATTCCAATCGTTCATTATATGTTTTATACAATGCTATAACTGTATTAAGCGGAAACATTAATACAGGTGTGGTAGATAAACAACCAGGTCTCTAGTAGCCTCTGCTATTACTAGTTTCATTGCGCGATTGATGATCGATGTTTCCCGATCATGAGACATGGTGTATGTTGGCAATGGACTCATATCGTTAGGTGGAACGATGTGATGGACATACCCTTATTTATATGACGTAGTCATTACGCCTTAAGACAGTGAGATCAACTCTTATTGTTATCCCTGAAAGATACTTTGATCGCACCAAACATCATATCTTATATAGTGTGACAATGATAGGTGGTACTTTTGGGTATAGGAAGGGGGTAGTTGAGACGAGGGGTCAACAGCGGGATTTGTCAGTCCGTATAGCCGGATAGATACTCAAGGGCCCACTCGGTGAGATTACGTCAAATGAGTTTGCAAACATGTGACTAGGTCATCAGCTGAAATAATATCATAGACGAGTAGAAGATAGTGTTGTCGGTAACGAGATCATGCTAGGTATGGAGATATCTAAGAACGATGCTCGGACACGCTAAGTATCGCTATGGCAAAAGGTTTAAGACTCGACGTCCAGGTTTGATAGATGAAAGTCATTCGTTATATCACAGGGATTAATTCATGGGGTCCAGGCCTACGAGTTAGTCATTGATCGGAGAGGAGTCTCGATCATGTCTGTTATTATATCGAACCGTTAGGGTAACACACTTAAGGGGTTTCGACAAGACAACCGGAAAGGAAAGAGATTACCGGGAATGGTCCAATAAAGATCGGGCAGCGACGAAATAGTTTTCGGAGCTAGAATAAATTATATATAATATGTTTGATATTAATTAGTGTAATTAATGTTTAAATATGATTTTATATATTTATTTTCGAATTTATTTAGGCTGATTTCCCTAAATGGGCCTTCTGGTGGAAAGAAGGCCCATGGGGGGGACCCCAAGGGGATTCGGTGGGGGAGGCTTGGCCGGCCTAGGTGGGCCAAATGGGGCCCACCTAGGGTTGGCGCATCAACCATAGCCGCACCAGGCATGTGGGATTGTCCCACATTGCCTGGCTGGCAAGGTTGGCTCCCCCCGGGAGCCTATATAAGAAGGGGCACCCCTTGCTTTTTAATTAAACCAATTAATTCTCTTATTTCTCCTCGATTTTGTGATTCCCTTTGTCGGAGTTGCGCCGAGGAGGATGAGGGAATCTCTCCACCATAGCCCGCTACCGCGATGCTGGTGTTCCGGTCCAAGTCTTCCACTGCTCGTCCTGGACTGGAGCTTCGGAGGCCGTCATCTCCACCGTATGTGTGCGACGCCCTGCGAGGTGCCACGCTAGTGGTGCTGGGAGGTCGGCTTCCTCCACCCGACCTCGAAGTCATCTTCGTCGTCTTTGTCGCGCCGAGTTCTTCGCGACCTAGAGGTCGACTACGTCGTCTTCGTCGTCAACGCTTGTGCGGGAGCGTAATCCCCGCTATTTGGTCTACAAGGGTATGTATTCCGATCTCCGACGTACTTCTATATTTGCATAGTATAGATGTTGGCTAGTTTAAGGATATCGTTGCTAGGAATTATTATTTTCTGCCTGCGATCCCTTCAAAGCAAGCATATCAAGTACACACAGACGACAGCTGTCTATCAGCTCTACAGGAGGAACGGAAGGACGAAGCAGATCCAGATTCGACAGAATCCCTGAGGACGAAAGGGCAGGAGTCACTCGAAATCTCGACAACTCGTTCCTAACGTTCGACTCAAGTGGCATACCTGTAACGCCCCGGGATTTATCCCATTTTAGTTTTGTGTGTTTTCTTTTTGCATCAACATGACATTGCATTTCATCTCATTTAATTTAATTTGTTGCATTTAAATTCAATTCCCACAATTAAATTCAAATGCTTTTCAAATTAATTAAAAATGTGATATTTCAAATCTTTTGCAAATGTCATAATTTATTTTATTAAATTGTCTATTTGAAACTAAAACTATTTTGTATAGTTTTCGTATTCAAATTCCTTTTATATTTTGTTTTAAAGATATAAAACAAAAAAGATTAAAAGGAGAGAAATAAGGCCCAAAGCCCGCCTAAGCAAACCCTAGGTTTTCCCCCTGAAAACGTTTTCCCACCCCCTGCCTTTTTGCATCCGCCTCGTCCAGTTTTCTGCTTTTCCTTTTTTTCTTTTCCCCCCTCCTTCTCTTTTCCTTTTCTTCTTTTTTCTTTTCTTTTCTCTTATTTCTTACCTTTTTTCTCTTCTTCTCCTCCCGCATCGTCCCGCACGGGAGAAACTGCTCAGCCCGAGCGCCCCAGCCCGCCCGAGCGCCTCGCTCCCCGTCGCCTTGCCCTCCGGCCGCGCGCGCACCGCCGCGCCGCTCCCCGAGCTCCCCCGTGCTCCCGACGCCCCGCCGCGCCCGGCCGCCTCCCGCCAGCCGCCGCGCGGCCGCCGCCCTGCCGCCGCCGCGCTCCACCATGCCTCGCCAACCACCGCTGTCGGTCGCGCCCCGCCTCCCCTGCTCCGGGCCGGCCTCCTCCGCCGCGTGCTCGCCCGCAGCCGCCCGCCCTCGGCCGCCGCCGCGCTCCTCCTCCCGCTGCAGTGCGCGCCGCCGCCCGCGCCGTCCGCGCCGCCGCCGTGCGCATCTGCGCCGGCCTCCTTCCACTCGCCGGTTTCTCCGTCCGGTGGCGTTCCCCGCATCCGCCGCCCGCAAGGTGTTCGACATAATGTCCGCAAGACCCTGGCGTCGCATTCTTTGTCCGAGTTGTCCACCCTTCGTGGTGTTGCTACGTGCGCGTGCGCATGCCTCTTCTGATGCCGCGTTGCCGTGACCGCCCGTGTCCGTATCGCGGTGCCCGCCCGTGCGCGTTTCTTTCCGGTGTCCGATTGTCGTGCTCCTACGTGCCACGACTTCCCGCCCACTTCCACGACACCGACAAACGACGATGCCCTGGTTCCGCGACGACTACTTCCACGACGACGACTACTTCCTCTACGGACCGAAAACATCGGTTTCGAACCCTAGTTCACCCGATCCGACGTACGGACCCAAACCCTAACCCTATACCTATTTTTATTAAATGTCATCTATCTTGTGCATATCGCATCATATTTGCATGTGTTGCATCTCTTGGGTTTGGTGGTGTAGTAAATCACCTAAATAATAAATATGAAATGTGTGGGGCAGATCAATATATGTATTGTCCAATTCCATTTAAATTGACTAGATCACCCATGCCATGTCTTGCTATGTTAATCAACATTTAATTTGGTGAGTAGATAAATAACTTGCACCTAAGAATTAATTGTCGGAACCCCGGTTCCGCTTAATTTGGATTAAGTGCATCTCGCATTGCATCTTGCCATGCATCATTCTCATATGATCATGCTGGATGTTTTGCCGTAGTTGTAAAATGCATCTTTTACGCTTTCCAGTGTTTGTTGCTTCTTCGCGGATAAGACGTTGAGATGTGTGAGCAACGACAAGATCAGCTTCCATGCGGGATTCCAGGCAAGCAAAGTTTGCTTGTTTACCTATACATTGTCTTTCATTCCTGTCGTTGATCTCTGCTACCCTAGTACTCGATTCTTTATCGCGATCCCATCACATGTTTATCCTGCAGCCTATACAGCTATATCCCCACAACCTAGAACCCCTTGCGTGTTTATCTGTTGGCCTTTGCGAGTCGTAGTGCATGCTTAGAGTTGGTTGTGCGAGTCGTTTGTTGGTCTTTTATTAAATATGCTTAGCATGATAGATTATTCTACCTTAATAAAATGTTGTCTTATATGGGGGTATTAGAATTAAAAGATAAGGCACCGGCGGAAGGCCTTGCGACGTGCTTTGTTCTGCTAAGTGTCGACCTAGGAACTGAGATTTTGTCCTCGGATCCAATTTTGAGCGCACTAACCACTTGTGGGAGGCCCTATGGAGCCCCCTCGACTTTGAACGGATCTACAGCTTGTCCATGTGCCGCGACTAGTTCGGGTTTTCCATTTGCTCATATCCATGTGCATGATGATGATTGATGAGAGGTTACATGATACGGGGGGTCATATAGGGGTGGTGCGTGCGAAGCGGACAGTTCCTACTGTGGTTTGAGCCGCATGGCGCGCAGGCACAAACTAATGAGTATGCAATTGAGATTCGGCCGGACTCTTGACGCGGGTAACAACTCATATGGGTGGCACTTAAACTTGTTGTAGTGAAGGAATGAGTCGAATTGAGAGGCCCTGATGCTTGCTTGGGTTGATCATACGAGTATGGGTACAGTAGTGCACCCCTGCAGGGTATAATCTTATCGATGAGACGTGTCCACGGTTATGGACGACTTGGTGATGATACTGACGAACAAGATTTAGACAACTTGCACCTAATTAATGTTAATTAATTTGACTAGTAATATAGAATTACTTTAACAATAACTGGTAACTAAAATTGTTCAATGTGTGAGTTTCCCAAATTGCTTCCTCATACCGTGTTGAGGGGGTTAATCCGAGAATGGGTTATGATTGGTGTTAGTTGTAGTTGTTTATCTTATGCGCTCTCTTATCCCTCTCTAATTAGACGGAAGTTGTAGCGTGTCTCTTTAGGTTGCTAGTGTTGTTGCCGCTAAGTCCACCTACCCCATATTTTGGGAGATGGTGTAGAAAGTAGGCAAGTCGGTTTTGCTTGCCAGGGAGTGCCCTGACCCTCTTTTGGGATGTGCTTTATGTGCAGTCAGCAGGTTTGAGTTCTGACGATGTTAGCTTGGGAATCCCTCCGGCTTGGCTGGGCAGGGATATGGCGCCATCGCTTATCTTCAAGACTCTTAGTCCAATTTGCTTCTTATCCGTAGTCAAGCGATGGCGCCATATCCCTGCCTAGCCAAGACGGAGTGATTCCCAAGCTAACGTCGTCTGACTTCAAACCTGTTAACTGCACATAAAGCACAACCCAAAAGAGGGTCAGGGCACTCCCTGGCAAGCAAAACCGACTTGCCTACTTTCTACACCATCTCCCAAAATATAGGGGAGGTGGACTTAGCAGCAGCAGCACTAGCAACCTAAAGAGACACGCTACACTTCCGTCTAATTAGAGAGGGATAAGAGAACGCATAAATAGCCAACTACAACTAACACCGATCATAACCCATTCTCGAATAAACCCCCTCAACCAAGTATGAGGAAGCAATTCGGGAAACTCACACATTAAACAGTTTTAATTATAATTTATTGTGAAAGTAATTCTATATTACTAGTCAATTTAATTAACATAAATTAGGTGCAAGTTGTCTAGATCTTGTTAGCCAGCATCATCACCAAAGTCGTCCATAACCGTGGACACGGCTCATCGATAAGATTATACCCTGCAGGGGTGCACTACTGTACCCATACTCGCATGATCAACCCAATCAAACATCAGGGCCTCTCAACACGACTCATTTCTTCACTACAGCAAGTCCAAGTGCCACCCATATGAGTTGTTACCCGCGTCAAGAGTCCGGCCGAATCTCAATTGCGGACTTATTAGTTTGTTCCTGCGCGCCATGCGGCTCAAACCATAGTAGAAAATGTCCGCTTCGCGCGCACCACCCCTATATGACCCCTCGTATCATGTAACCTCTCATCAAAAATCATCATGCACATGGATATGAGCAAATGGAAAACCCGAACTAGTTGCGGCACATGGACCAGCTGAAGATCCATTCAAAGTCGAGGGGGCTCCATAGGGCCTCCCACAAGTGGTTAGTGCGCTCAAAATTGGATCCGAGGACAAAATCTCAGTTCCTAGGTCGGCACTGAGCACAACAAAGCACCTCGCAAAGCCTTCCGCCTGGTGCATTATCTTTTAATTATAATACCCCAATATAAGACAACATTTTATTAAGGTAGAATAATCTATCATACTAAGCATATGAAATAAACGACCAACAGAGGACTCGCACAACCAACTCTAAACATGCACTACGACTCGCAAAGGCCAACAGATAAACATGCAAGGGGTTATAGGTTGTGGGGATATAGCTATATAGGCTGCAGGATAAACATGTGATGGGATCCCAGTTCAAGAATCGATTACTAGGGTAGCAGAGATCAACGGCAGGAATGAAAGACAATGTATAGGTAAACAAGCAAATTTTGCTTGCCTGGAGTCCCGCATGGAAGAAGATCTTGTCGGTGCTCACACATCTCAACGTTGTATCCGCGAAGAAGCAACAAACACTGAAAAGCGTGAAAGATGCATTTTACAACTACGGCAAAAGATCCAGCATGATCATACGAGAATGATGCATGACATGGCAAGATGCACACAAATGCAATTAACCCAAATTAAGCGGGAAAGCAATCCCGACAATTAATATTTAGGTGCAAGTTATTTATCTACTCAACAATATTAAATGTTGGTTAACATGGTAACACATGGAATGGGTGATCTAATTAAATTAATTAGAATAGAGCAATAATTAAATAAAGCCCAACACATTCCATATTTAATTATTTAGGTGCAACAATTAAATTACACTAAGCAATTAAAATAAAGATGCAAAATGGCATATGACTGTCATATTAATGTTTATTGCATTTTTCTGATAATAAAACATATAAAGATTATTTTATTTGGAGTTATAAATTAAAAGTTATTAGCAATTTAGTCTTAGGGTTCTTTCTGTAAATGTGAGGGACCTGTTCGTGATGAAACTGTGTCGGTGGGGATTTTGTGATGAAAAACAGAGAAGACAAGGTGCTTTGGGTAAAACTCCTAGCGTTTCTGTGTTCTAGAACTTTTGTCACCGAGGGAAAAGACACCCCACTGACTGACCAGGGGGACCCAGGCCATGCTGGCGTGGGCGCGCTGCGCTGGACCGCGCAGTCGCTGACCTGTGGGCCAGGGTGGTCTGTGGGTGGAGTAAAAATGTGGCCTTTTCCAACGAGGCCGGGGGATCGAACTCGCATGCACGCGCGACGCGGAAGGGAAACGAGCGACTGCGCTAGCCACTTGAATGGAATGGAGTTGTTGTCTACCAAGGCCACATTTTTTACTTTGAACCAAGAAGAGTGTCAAAATCTCTGTCGAAACTGAATCTCGTCAGAGTTTCAAAGAAGCTCGTCCGAGGCGAACCGCGGCGACGCCGGCGGAGCATAGCACGGCGGCGACCATGTTTCGGCGTTGCTGGAAGGCGTGCGTGCGGTGCAGGGTGTGTGCAGAGGCGAGGACCCGGCATCGGCGCATAACAGCAGTTCGAGCAGAGCGTCTCTGCTCATCCATGGCGCGCCGGAGTATGTCCAGGACGGGCTCGACGTATAAAGCACGAAAACGAGAGGGAAAGGGGAGGAATCGGACGCGTAGCTCACAACGGGTGTCGGGGAGGCGTCGCAAGAGCTCGGGGAGGTCTAGGTTCGCCGGAATCGCGTGGCGGAGACCCGCCGGAGTTGAGGAAGAAGAGGACGAGGGCTTCAGATACGGCGACTCCCGGCACGATTCCTTGCGCAGAGAGGTGGACGACGATGCCGCGCAGCTCCTGGTGCTGGAGGACCCCCCTCGACGGCACCGTGGCGACGGCTCCACTGTGATGTGGCTACGGTGGTGCTCATCTATGGAAGAAACAGAGAGGGAAAAGAGGGGAGAGAGAAGAGGGGAGGCGGCAGCGCGATGGAAGGGAGGGGGAGGAGAGACTAAGGTTCGGGAGGAGAGGGAGAGGACCGGCTAAAAGGAGGGGCAGGAGCACATGGAGGTGGGGGCGCCCTAGCTCTTTCTCTGCCTCGATATAAAGCGAGGAAGACGACAGGGAGGAGAACGGGCTGGGCTAGGAAGGAGAGGAAGATGGGCCAGGTAAGTGGGCTTCGGCCCTTTTAGGGTTTTTTCCTTCTGCTATTATTTCTTTTGTGTTTATTCTTTACTGTTTTGTGTTTTTTAAAACAAAATAGAAAAAGAAATGATATATAAACTTTTGACAAATATTTATAATTTCAAAATACACAATTTAATATATTAGTTTGAATATTTGAAAAGAATTTAAATAACACATTCAAATTAATTTGATTTGCATTTGAATTTAAAAGTGGAATTTGAATTTGAAGGGTGTGATTTAAATTTAAATGCAATAAAATAAATGAAGTGACAAATGCATGATGATATGATGACATGATGATGCAAAAAGAAAAACAGTAAAAATCTAATTGGGGATAAATCCCGGGATGTTACAACGACCGACATAACAGCCGACAAGACGACCGCCGAGACACAGAAGTAGTAATTACCGACGTGACAGACCAGTCGATCGGCGTGACAACAGAAGCGTGGACCAGAACGGAGGATATAGTAAACAAGACGGGCAGAAACGCTTTGATACAAGGATAGAAAATCCATGCAAATTGCACTTATTCAAAGACCCAAAGACTGGAAGATTAATATCAAGTCATACCATTGAAAACTGTCGCGAATTCGAGCAGTTGGCAATTGAGTATGCAAAAAGGCGCAAAAGCAATACATTCGAGCATATGGTACCTACACCACAAGGCACAACACTACCACCACCCCCATCATATGACCCTAACAGTCAAACCGCGGGAGCCAAAACTCGACAGATCAGTACTCTAATCATCAGAGGCAAACATACATGATCCAGAAGGGGCGACCATCCAAGAGGCAACAAAAGCTGCACACCAGGCATGTCAACATGGCAGTCATGGCACCACCAGCTGTACCAGAATACCTCCGAGGATCTGAGACAACAATCACATTTAGTCGAGAAGACCACCCGCCATCTGTATATAGGACTTGTCATTCCGCCCTGGTGCTAGAAGCTCAAATAGGCAGCTACAACATGACCAAGGTCTTCATGGATGGAGGAAGTGGCATCAATATCATCTTGGCCAACACACTACGTCGAATGAACATGCCAGTCGACAATTTACTTCCATCGTCAAATACTTTTCATGGCATAGTTCCAGGCAAAGCCATTGTGCCAAAAGGGACGATACAACTCGATGTCACATTTGGAGATGCAACACACTTCCGCACCGAGACAATGGAACTCGAAGTCGTCGACTGGAGATCACAATACCATGCCATACTAGGGCAACCAGCGTTCGCCCGATTCATGGCAATACCACATTACGCATACCTCCAATTGAAGATGCCAGGCCCAAAGGGAGTGATCACGGTCAGTGGAAATTTTCAAAGGTCAGATGCTTGCGACCGCGACTTCAATAAGATTTCTGAGACATTTGGAGTAGAATAGACACTGAAGGAACTCTCACTTCTCAGTGATGCAACATACATGCCAGAGCACAAAAAATAGGACACCGACAAAGCATTCAACACTGCAGATGACACACGCACACACCAGGTCCATCCGACTGACCCGGCGAAAACAGTCAAGTTATCAAGAAGCTTGCCTCCCGCATAGGAAGGTGCGCTCGTCGAATTCCTCCGTGAGAACTGGGATATGTTTGCATGGTCAGCAGCTGACATGCCAGGTATACCCAGCGTATTCGTCGAGCACTCTCTCCAACTCAGTCCAGGAACTAGGCCTGTTAAACAAAAGTACGACGCGTCTCAGGCCCTAAAAGAGAGGCCATAGAGAAGCATGTGAACAAGCTACTCAATGCAAACTTCGTTAGAGAAATCAAAAAATCAGAATGGGTAGCCAACCCCGTGATAATCGAGAAGAAGACAACCAAAACCAGGCTGTGCATCGATTTTACAGGGCTAAACAAGTGTTGCCCAAAGGATCATTTCCCGCTACCCCGCGTCGATTAGATTGTCGACTCCATTCCAGGATGTGCTCGACTGTCATTCCTCGACGCATATTCTAGATATCACCAGATAAGGATGAAAGCAGAGGAACAGGAAAAGACAGCTTTCACAACTCCACTCGGAGTATATTGCTACACCACAATGCCTTTCGGCCTCAAAAACGCAGGAGCCACCTATCAGCGCATGATGCAGAATTGTCTGAAAACACAGATTGGGAAAAATGTAGAAGTCTACGTCGATGACATAGTGATCAAGTCGAAGAAAGAGGACACACTGTTATCAGACATAAAAGAGACATTCAACAACCTCCGAAGTTACATCATAAAATTGAACCCGGAAAAATGTACCTTCAGAGTACCAGCTGGAGAATTGTTGGGCTACCTGGTATCGGCCAGAGGAATCAAAGCAAACCCAGAAATGATACATGCCATACTAACTATGCAAAGGCCTACAAAGCTTTACGAGCTACAACAATTGACAGGAAGAGTGGCAACCCTCAGTCGGTTCATAAGCAAGTTAGGCGAGAAGGCACTACCACTTTATCGATTAATGAAGAAAGCAGATAAATTCGAATGTACAGAAGAAGCAAAAGCAGCTTTCGTCGACCTCAAGCGAACACTCACTAAACCCCCGTTCTAGCTAAACCAAAAGAAAAGGAGCCACTATACCTCTATGTGGCGGCAACAAACAGGGTGGTCAGCACAGTGCTTGTAGTCGAGCGCATGGAATAGGGAAAGCTCAAAGTATGCAAAGACCAGTCTACTAGATCAGCGAGGTGTTATCCCTATCAAAGCAAAGATATCCACATTTGTAGAAACTGGCTTATACAGTGTCGTGGTATCGGCATAATTGATAGGAGACGGGGGTCCTCTAGCCTACGTATGGATTGTGGGGAAGAAGGTTGGTGTCGTCAAGGACGGGATTGAACACGGCGAGTTTACCCAGCTTCGGATCCCACAGCGGTGGCGGGATCCTACGTGCTGCTATAATTCACTATGAGGCAATAGCCGTGAACAGGTTACAATGGGTATGATGCCTATTGAAGCGTCTACCCTAAAGGCTCCCTGGTGGCCGGCTTATATAGGCGGCCAGACCCCAGGGTACAAGGTAAGTACTTGTTGAAAGTGCATTCTATGTACTCCCAAGTTTTGGTGACTAATGACAACACAAAAAGTATTCTAATGTTTGTGATGAAGCATGCAGGCTACTTTACAGGTTGACTGACAAAAGAGAAATACTTAAGTTGCCTAAATATCATTTCAATTGCACCTGGTAATTGTTCAGGAATTCTGTCAGGAGATTTCCGGTGCCCGGAAATTTCCGGTCCACAGACCGGAAATTTCCGAGCCAAACTCATTTTTCGCTAAGTCTGAACTCAAATTGCGTACTGACTCCAAATCAATTTTAGCCGGAAATCCTCCCGGAGATTTCCGGCGCTCGGAGATTTCCGAGCCCCAATCCAACCAGTACTGATCCAGAGTCAAGTTCTACCGGAATTTCACCCGGAAATTTCCGGAGTCCGGAAATTTCCGGTCCTCAACCCGGAGATTTTCGGGCTGGCGGCTGTGCAACGGGCAGATTTTGAGGAGGGGTATAAATACCCCTCCACCTACCTCCAGCTCCTGAGCTTCCAGATTTTCTCTCTCCTCCATTGGTGCTGAAGCTCGTTTCTCCCGGATCTCTCAATCCAGCCACTCAAATCCGTTGATACTTGGGGATCTGAGGGAGAAGCCACCGATCTACATCTCCACCGAAGCGATTTGACTTTCCCCCTCTATTTCTTGAGGGGCAACGAATCTAGGGTTCCTTTGTGGATAGCTAGGTTCATCTTTGTGTAGTTTGATCCTTTGTGGATTCCTTTGTGGAAGTGACCTGTTGTGGTCGTTGTGAGAGCCCCCAATTCAGTTGTGGGTGTGTGCCTCACGAATTTGTACGGGACTTTCTCCGCCCTTAAAGGAGTCCTTAGTGGAAGTGTGGATTCGCACCTTTGTGGTCGAATTCACAGGAGAATAGGGTGAGGCCTTTGTGGCGTTGAGCAAACCTTTGTGGTAGCTCACCCCTCTCCAACGAGACGTACACCTATGTGGTGGAACTCGGGATAAAACCTTGGTCTTCGAGTCCCTACAGTTGTTTCGTTCCACTCTCCTTTACCGCATCTTTATTTCCTGTACTTGCCTAGTTTCCTTGTAAGTTGTCACTTGAATCATCTAGTTGCACATCTAGACAATTTACTTTCCGCTAGCCTAAAAACTGAAAAAGAGATAAAAATTGGTCACCACCTATTCACCCCCCCCCTCTAGGTGGTCAACTGCCGTTCAATTGGTATCAGAGCCAGGTTGTCTCTTATAAGCTTCACCGCTTGAGACCAACCTTGGACAATGCAAGTTGACCCAAAAGAGGGTTCCGAAACGGACGCCACGACTTTGGCGGCAATGCAAGAGAAAGGTGCCACTATGGCCGATATCAACTCTTTGGAAACAAAGTTGACATCGTCTATACAAACCGAGTTCAAGAAGTTTCATGATATGCTTGAGTCTCTCAAGACATCTAAAGAAACCTCTCTTGCATTGCCCACAAAGCCTCCGGTGCTTCCGGGCATTACTCTTGATGTGGACCCCGAATTGATAAAGGGAAAGCAATTGCCTTTGGATGGGAAGGGTGATGCTAGTAGTTCCTCAACCCATCAAAACACTCCATCATCCAATGATGAAGTGCCTAAAGGCTACAACGCCACTCCTCCCCCATCCCAATACCATACCCCCGATCCCATTATTCCTCATCCGCAAGTTTCTCATAGGGGTGATCCCCCATTGCTTAAAGATTATACCTTTTCTCAATGGCAATACATGATGAAGTCTCATGTTTGCAGCTCTTCAATCGAGTTGTGGCGCATCATTCAAGTTGGATACAAGCCGCATGATCCGACCAACCTAACAAGAAGAGAAGTGGTGGAGGCTCAACTTGATGCCACCGCTCTCTACATGATCCAAAAGGCGGTTGGGAACAAGGACATGGCTCGCATTCAACATCTCACCACCGCCAAGGAGACATGGGATGGTCTATCCGAGTTGTTCGTTGGAAATGATAGCATGAGAAGGAACCGCTATGACTCTTTGAGCAATGAAGCCGAGGGCTTTTTCAAGCTTGATGGTGAAGACCATGAGATGATGTATCAAAGATTGGTGACCATAGCCACAAACTTTCGAGAAGTGGGTGCCTCTCACATTGATGATGCTTGGATCAAAAGGAAGTATGTTAGCTCTATGATGGCTTGTGAGCCTACCGACGTCAAGAGTCTTCAAGGAAGACACAACTATCATCTCATGACATCTAATGAGGTTATGCAAGAGATGGCCGCATACAAGGTGGCCACTAAGAATGCTCAAGATGCAAGGGCAAGGGCTCTTGGAATGCAAAGAGGCACAACCAAACTTGCTTTGAAGGCTACCGTTGAGGAAGACAACGATGATGATGATCTTGGAAGCTTTGCCGCCATGTCCGAGGAAGCACTCAAGATTGCTTACAATGACCATCTCGCACTTGCGGCTCGCACCTTTTGGAACAATCCCTCAAGAGGCAAGATGCGTTTTGACAAGAATGCACCTCAAGCCGATAGGGTCTCACCCTCCAAGTCAAGGACATGTTACAATTGTCAAGACAAGTTCCATTTCGTTGCCAAGTGCCCTTATGAGAAAAGAGAAGAGCATGGTGGACGTCTAGTGCTCAAGGACAAAACCAAGATGCCTCCCAAGAAGGCCTATGGAAAGAAGAGGCCTTTTAACAAGAAGCCTCGCATCATGTTGTTGACTCAAGAGGAGTATCCCACCTATGATGAAGAGTCGGAGGAAGAAACCCCAAATGAAGTGGCGGCCCTTGCCACTACCTCGACAACTATCATCTCTCCATCAACGACAAGAACTCCTTCGACTACGACAAGCTCTTCATCGTCTCTATTCACATCGCCTAATGAGAACTCCATCACCAAGAGCTCAAAGTGTCTTATGGCAAAGGCGTCTGACGAGGTTCTAACTCGGCAAGTCCCAGGGTTGTACACCCCGGGTTGATTGATGGGGAGAGAGGAGAGTGCAAGGTGATCACGACGGCTGACAAGCGAGGTTTACCCAGGTTCAGGCTCCCGGAGGATAACACCCTACTCCTGCTTGTCTGGTTATTGATGCGAGTAGCGATTACAATGGCGAGATTGCGATCTCGCTAGGGTTTGTGGTTCTGAACGTGTCCTCTAGGACGGGCAACCCTCCTGGCTTTATAGGCAGCCAGTTCTCGGGTGGTTGGTACAGATACGGTAGGATACAAGCCCTAACCGAGTTGGACTAGGATACGAGATACCCCGAGTGGGCCTTCTACGGGCCTTTCTATCCTTGGCGCGGCCCAGGTAGCCTCACCGTGGGCTACCCGCAAGGTAGCCCCACGTTAGTAGCCCCCGAGTGCTTGATCGAGTCTCAGAGTCGGACAAAGGACTCCTTCTTCCTGGACGCGCCATTGGATTGCTTGATCTTGAGCTTGAACTCGAATTTCTTCAGTCGAACCAGCCGCTCCCGATGGGAGTAATCTTGTGCAGTCGAATTACTGTGACTTCTTCTTCATGTGAAGCTTGATTCTATTCAGCCTGCTTTGGCTTACTTGTTGGATGGATTCGGCTGCTTACTGTATTGCCACTCGAAAGGTTATTTCGGGTGCTCAGATCACTGGCTGATCTTACCTTGTTGGTTTCAGCTGTGAAGCCTACCACTCGAATGAATCTGTCGAGTTTTTTCGGTTAGTTTCGGAGCCGTTGGCTTGGTGACGTCACTGATGACGGTTTTGCTGCACGCCTCTGCGCCCGATGGGACGTGATGTGGTGGGCCCCGCTGTCAGAGCTGACCACGTCCACAGTTGTCACGTCCCCGAAGCGGGCGCGAAATTTGCGCGGCACGATGACGACGCCTCGGTTCTCGTGCGTAGTGGAGGAAGTTGGCGGCGACGATTGGCTTCTCCGTGCGACACGTGGACGGCTGGATGCCCTCGCTCGGAGCCCTTGCGCGATGGACGGTTGAGATGCTGATCCTCGAGGAATAAGTACTGCGCCCTGGCGTTTGGGATGTCATCTTCTCCAATCCGTTCTTGCCTTTTCCTCTCCTCTTGCGCTCTGCCATTGCCGCTGCCGTCCCGAGCTCAAAGCAATCTCTCCACGCACCCTGCGACCTAGGCGATGGGCAAGCCGAAGGGCACTGCTGGCTCCTCCGCCGCCGCCGTCGATGACGCCGGGTTGATGAAGAAGCCCGAGGGCGATTGGCAGAGGTCGACGACGAAGAAGACCGACGTCGAGCTGCTCCGCGCGCAAGGCCTACTGCCACCTGCGGACGAAGTCCAGGTACGAGTCCCTGGCAAAGAAGTGTTTCCCACTCCCCGCAATGGGGAGCGCGTTTGCTTCGCGGGTTCATTCCGCGTGGCTTCGTGTTCCCCATGCACGATTTTGTGCGCGGGCTCCTGTACGCCTATGGGGTTCAGATCCATGATCTGACCCCCAATGGCGTCCTGAGCATCGCGGGATTTATCGTGCTATGCGAGTGCTTCCTGGGCGTCGCGCCCCACTGGGGCCTGTGGAAGTCGCTCTTCCTCGTTCGCAAGAACGTAGGGAAGAGTGGGCTGACCTTCCCAGTGGGCGGCTTCGGAATCCAGGTGCGCGGTGATACCGCGTACTTCCAGATGAAGAAGTCGGACTCCGTCCAAGGGTGGCGCCGGAGATGGTTCTACGTCCAGTCGAACGACGACGGACTGGACGCCTTCGATGGCAAGCGCGGACTGCGGAAGACTGGCGCCTGGGCGCACCCGCTGTCTGCCGTGGAGAAGGAGGCTGTGCGGCCCCTGCTGACCCTGCTGCACGAGCTGACTCAGACCCTTGGGCGTGATGCGGGTGGCGTCTTTCTGATGGCCACCTTCTTCCGCCTTCGGGTGCAGCCACTCAGCGCCCGGCCCCACCCGATGTGGGCCGCCGAGGGTGTTAGCGCCAAGCCGCTGGATGACGAGGAGGTGGAGGCCAACGTCAGGTCCATCACCAACCTTCGAGCCGCGGACGCCTGCAATGTCAAGTGCCCCGTTGCTCCTTACGGGGCCGCGAAACCCGTTCCTGAGGTGAGTCTGATCTTGCTCTCTTTTTGTACTTGTTCGACTTGAGTCTACTTTGCATTTTGATTCGACTTGCGTCTACTTTGCTTTAGGGTCGGGCTCTGTTCATCAGCTATCCTCCTCTCCCCGAGAACGGACCTGACGATGAGTCGAAGTTCGTCGAGGAGGAGGATGAGGATGAAGAAATCCCTTCCGCACACTCTCCCCGCGATGAGGTGGAGGAGGAAGACGAAGTGGAGGAACCCGCGAGGAAGAAGCGGAAGCTTCCGAGTCGCGGCGAGTCTGCAACCGCATCGTCGCCTGCCAGGGGTGTGGATGTTGCTGAGGAGGAGACCGTGGCGACGTCCCCGGGTGCGCAATCTTCGGGTGGCTGGGAGGAACCTCTCAACGTTCCTCCAGTCAGCTCTGCAGCGCCTCTGTCATTCGCGCGGATGCCCTCGCCTTCTCTGTCGAGCTTCGACGACGCCAGCACCCCCAGGTTAGTTTCTTTGCAACGTGTCCTTCGAGTAGCACTTTGCGGGTTCGTCATTTAGTTGTCTTGTGTTCTTGATTTCGGTGCAGCCACCGCTCTGACAACGTCAGCTCCCCCCTTCGGGACACGGAGCTTACTTCTGGCCCTTCGACTGGGCTGGAGACGCCTGTGGTGGTGGAGAAGGTGCACGTTGAGGTCGCCGGCCTGGCCTCGTCTAGCCGGGCTCCTCCTTCGGCTGCCGAGGACCTTGAGCTCCTGGACCACGTAAGTCTTCTCTTGTTTTTCTTGTATTCCTGATTTCTCATCGGGTGCGCGATCAGCGCTCCCGATGGGAGTAGCCCCCGAAGGTGTGGGTGACTAGTATAGTCGCCCGCAACTTTATTGATACCTTGCTCTTTTTTATTTTCAGCCGTACTATCGCCAACAGCTTGACGCAGCCGCGGCTTATGTTCGCCTGGAGACAAGTTCCATTTCGTTGCCAAGTGCCCTTATGAGAAAAGAGAAGAGCATGGTGGACGTCTAGTGCTCAAGGACAAAACCAAGATGCCTCCCAAGAAGGCCTATGGAAAGAAGAGGCCTTTTAACAAGAAGCCTCGCATCATGTTGTTGACTCAAGAGGAGTATCCCACCTATGATGAAGAGTCGGAGGAAGAAACCCCAAATGAAGTGGCGGCCCTTGCCACTACCTCGACAACTATCATCTCTCCATCAACGACAAGAACTCCTTCGACTACGACAAGCTCTTCATCGTCTCTATTCACATCGCCTAATGAGAACTCCATCACCAAGAGCTCAAAGTGTCTTATGGCAAAGGCGTCTGACGAGGTTCTAACTCGGCAAGTCCCAGGGTTGTACACCCCGGGTTGATTGATGGGGAGAGAGGAGAGTGCAAGGTGATCACGACGGCTGACAAGCGAGGTTTACCCAGGTTCAGGCTCCCGGAGGATAACACCCTACTCCTGCTTGTCTGGTTATTGATGCGAGTAGCGATTACAATGGCGAGATTGCGATCTCGCTAGGGTTTGTGGTTCTGAACGTGTCCTCTAGGACGGGCAACCCTCCTGGCTTTATAGGCAGCCAATTCTCGGGTGGTTGGTACAGATACGGTAGGATACAAGCCCTAACCGAGTTGGACTAGGATACGAGATACCCCGAGTGGGCCTTCTACGGGCCTTTCTATCCTTGGCGCGGCCCAGGTAGCCTCACCGTGGGCTACCCGCAAGGTAGCCCCACGTTAGTAGCCCCCGAGTGCTTGATCGAGTCTCAGAGTCGGACAAAGGACTCCTTCTTCCTGGACGCGCCATTGGATTGCTTGATCTTGAGCTTGAACTCGAATTTCTTCAGTCGAACCAGCCGCTCCCGATGGGAGTAATCTTGTGCAGTCGAATTACTGTGACTTCTTCTTCATGTGAAGCTTGATTCTATTCAGCCTGCTTTGGCTTACTTGTTGGATGGATTCGGCTGCTTACTATATTGCCACTCGAAAGGTTATTTCGGGTGCTCAGATCACTGGCTGATCTTACCTTGTTGGTTTCAGCTGTGAAGCCTACCACTCGAATGAATCTGTCGAGTTTTTTCGGTTAGTTTCGGAGCCGTTGGCTTGGTGACGTCACTGATGACGGTTTTGCTGCACGCCTCTGCGCCCGATGGGACGTGACGTGGTGGGCCCCGCTGTCAGAGCTGACCACGTCCACAGTTGTCACGTCCCCGAAGCGGGCGCGAAATTTGCGCGACACGATGACGACGCCTCGGTTCTCGTGCGTAGTGGAGGAAGTTGGCGGCGACGATTGGCTTCTCCGTGCGACACGTGGACGGCTGGATGCCCTCGCTCGGAGCCCTTGCGCGATGGACGGTTGAGATGCCGATCCTCGAGGAATAAGTACTGCGCCCTGGCGTTTGGGATGTCATCTTCTCCAATCCGTTCTTGCCTTTTCCTCTCCTCTTGCGCTCTGCCATTGCCGCTGCCGTCCCGAGCTCAAAGCAATCTCTCCACGCACCCTGCGACCTAGGCGATGGGCAAGCCGAAGGGCACTGCTGGCTCCTCCGCCGCCGCCGTCGATGACGCCGGGTTGATGAAGAAGCCCGAGGGCGATTGGCAGAGGTCGACGACGAAGAAGACCGACGTCGAGCTGCTCCGCGCGCAAGGCCTGCTGCCACCTGCGGACGAAGTCCAGGTACGAGTCCCTGGCAAAGAAGTGTTTCCCACTCCCCGCAATGGGGAGCGCGTTTGCTTCGCGGGTTCATTCCGCGTGGCTTCGGGTTCCCCATGCACGATTTTGTGCGCGGGCTCCTGTACGCCTATGGGGTTCAGATCCATGATCTGACCCCCAATGGCGTCCTGAGCATCGCGGGATTTATCGTGCTATGCGAGTGCTTCCTGGGCGTCGCGCCCCACTGGGGCCTGTGGAAGTCGCTCTTCCTCGTTCGCAAGAACGTAGGGAAGAGTGGGCTGACCTTCCCAGTGGGCGGCTTCGGAATCCAGGTGCGCGGTGATACCGCGTACTTCCAGATGAAGAAGTCTGACTCCGTCCAAGGGTGGCGCCGGAGATGGTTCTACGTCCAGTCGAACGACGACGGACTGGACGCCTTCGATGGCAAGCGCGGACTGCGGAAGACTGGCGCCTGGGCGCACCCGCTGTCTGCCGTGGAGAAGGAGGCTGTGCGGCCCCTGCTGACCCTGCTGCACGAGCTGACTCAGACCCTTGGGCGTGATGCGGGTGGCGTCTTTCTGATGGCCACCTTCTTCCGCCTTCGGGTGCAGCCACTCAGCGCCCGGCCCCACCCGATGTGGGCCGCCGAGGGTGTTAGCGCCAAGCCGCTGGATGACGAGGAGGTGGAGGCCAACGTCAGGTCCATCACCAACCTTCGAGCCGCGGACGCCTGCAATGTCAAGTGCCCCGTTGCTCCTTACGGGGCCGCGAAACCCGTTCCTGAGGTGAGTCTGATCTTGCTCTCTTTTTGTACTTGTTCGACTTGAGTCTACTTTGCATTTTGATTCGACTTGCGTCTACTTTGCTTTAGGGTCGGGCTCTGTTCATCAGCTATCCTCCTCTCCCCGAGAACGGACCTGACGATGAGTCGAAGTTCGTCGAGGAGGAGGATGAGGATGAAGAAATCCCTTCCGCACACTCTCCCCGCGATGAGGTGGAGGAGGAAGACGAAGTGGAGGAACCCGCGAGGAAGAAGCGGAAGCTTCCGAGTCGCGGCGAGTCTGCAACCGCATCGTCGCCTGCCAGGGGTGTGGATGTTGCTGAGGAGGAGACCGTGGCGACGTCCCCGGGTGCGCAATCTTCGGGTGGCTGGGAGGAACCTCTCAACGTTCCTCCAGTCAGCTCTGCAGCGCCTCTGTCATTCGCGCGGATGCCCTCGCCTTCTCTGTCGAGCTTCGACGACGCCAGCACCCCCAGGTTAGTTTCTTTGCAACGTGTCCTTCGAGTAGCACTTTGCGGGTTCGTCATTTAGTTGTCTTGTGTTCTTGATTTCGGTGCAGCCACCGCTCTGACAACGTCAGCTCCCCCCTTCGGGACACGGAGCTTACTTCTGGCCCTTCGACTGGGCTGGAGACGCCTGTGGTGGTGGAGAAGGTGCACGTTGAGGTCGCCGGCCTGGCCTCGTCTAGCCGGGCTCCTCCTTCGGCTGCCGAGGACCTTGAGCTCCTGGACCACGTAAGTCTTCTCTTGTTTTTCTTGTATTCCTGATTTCTCATCGGGTGCGCGATCAGCGCTCCCGATGGGAGTAGCCCCCGAAGGTGTGGGTGACTAGTATAGTCGCCCGCAACTTTATTGATACCTTGCTCTTTTTTATTTTCAGCCGTACTATCGCCAACAGCTTGACGCAGCCGCGGCTTATGTTCGCCTGGAGAAGGAGAGGGACCAACTGCGTTCCTCGCTGGACCAGGCTACTGGCCGGGTGGATGAGCTTGAGAAGGCTCTTCGTGAGTCTCAAGAGCGGGAGTTGGCGCGGGTCGCCCAGGAGAAAACTCAAATCGGTCGCCTCCTTTCACTCGCCGCTGTTCTTGGGGGTGAGTATCGGCTTGACTCTTACTGAGTTTTCGTTCCTTTTCTTGTCCTGACTTTGAATTTTGGCGCAGAGACTTGCGGTGGAGCTCCTCCCGAAGACGCGTCGAGTGACACGGTCGACTTGGCGACCGCGGTTGGCTTCTTCGACCGGGTCTGCGCCTACGCCTCGGATGCCCTGAAGAAGTCTTCCGCCGCGTTGGAGAAGTCGACCGGAGCCCTGGCCGTGGTGCATCAGAGCATTTTTCCGGGCAGCCAGCCGCCAGCGACCGTGGACGCTCTGGCCGCACCGTTTGGGGACGCGACCACCATCGCCGACTTCACGCGGTCGCAGACGGTACGCGGCTCCGAGCTCACCTTCCAGCTCCTTTTAGGCCACCAAGTTCCAGGTGACTTCGAGAAGATCGTCAGCGGTTTTCCTCGCAAACCTGATGGTCGGACCGCGTCGCTGAGTGGCGTGAAGGAGCGCGCCTCGCAGCTGGCTGCGCAGCTTGTGGCACTCTTCGAGAGGGCCCTTGCTAAGGCGACTGAGGCGGCTGCTCGGAAGGGCCGTTCCCGGTCGCAGTCCACGGCCTTAGAGTAGGCATAGTTGTAGGGATGCGGCAGTCGCTGTGGCTTGTATTTTGAACTCCATGTTTGTAATGAATATTGCCCTGTCGGGTCTTTTGCTCTTCAGTATTGATTTTGCTGACTTTTTCTGTCTTCTGAGTTGAACTGTGTTTGGCAGTCGCATTTCTGTATTGACTCTGCGTATCCATGACAGAGTGCCATGCGCGATGATGCTCCACCTTCTCCCTTGGCCGGGCCGAGTGGCACGGCTTCCTCTTCGGGTGCTCGCCATCGTCGGGCGGCGCCGGCTCCTCCGCGCAGTGCAAATGATCAGCGGGTAATCACCTATTTGAAGAACAAGGTGGTGGAGCTTGAGGCGACCCTGAAGAATACGGAGCGGCTGTTGCAGCGCTCCCAGTCG
The DNA here is from genome assembly GCA_026929855.1 of Poa annua. Classification (NCBI taxonomy): domain Eukaryota; kingdom Viridiplantae; phylum Streptophyta; class Magnoliopsida; order Poales; family Poaceae; genus Poa; species Poa annua. The sequence continues at coordinate 161,603,768 of CM049426.1, forward strand.
CATCCCACGGCGGAGTTCTCACGTCGTGAAGATTTTTTGCTTGGAGAGATGGACTTGATCAGTCGGCAGTTGCAGGGTATGTATCATGTTGGCGGCTACCGTCGCTGTTGTTTGTCCTTCTCCTTCTGACTTGCAGTTCGTGTGCGTAGATGTTAATCCTGATTGGGAGGCCGAGCGGGCTCGCGTTGAAGAGCGAGTCACTCGAGAGGCGTCCGGCGACTCCTATGAGGCTCGCAAGTTCTGGGTGAACAAGTCGAGGGGGCGCGTCCTTGCCACGATGCTTGATTGGCGCGCTGCCTTTCTTCTGGAGAGCTGCCGGAAGACACTTTGGCACGTCAACCGCGTGTACTTCCCGCATAATGCGCAGCCGAACGGGTTGCCTGCCTTGCTGGAGAGGTTCCGTGATGGCGAAGGGCTGAAGGAAGTTGTCGACGCTCAGCTTGTGGCTGGTGCAAACGCGGCGCTGGCGTACGTTCGGATGCACCGGCCACATCTTCCGCTTGAGCGGGTGCTTGAAGGCCTGCCAGGTGACGACGACTTCGACGAGACCTTGCCGGCTACGCGCCGGATTATCCGGCAAGTTCAGGACTTGAGCGAGCGGCTTGTAGGTCCTCTCGATGCGCCAAAGGCTGAACCTGCAGTTTAAAGTAGCTGTCGTCTGATGCACAGGGTTAGCTATAGAGGGCAAATTTGCTTGTATAGATACATTGTAGTAGATTATAGCACTGTTTCGAGTAATGAGAATTGATATGTTTACTCGAAAGTGAGGGTGCCTGATTCCACCTGTGTGGCGCAGCTGCCGAGTGTGCTAAGCAGTGGCCTAGGTTTGCAAGTGTTACCTGTATGCCGCGGTCTCTGATTTTATCAGGTGGCGACTTAGGATTTGTAACTTGACCTGTACGGCGCAGCCCCCGAGTCGTTCAGGTGGTGGCCTAGGATTTTGAATAATTCCTGTCTGGCGCAGTCCCCGGGTAGGTCGAGTGACGGCCTAGGATTACAAGTGTGACCTGTGTGGCGCAGCCCCCGAGCGTGTCGGGTGGTGACCTAGGATTTGGAACTTGACCTGTGCAGCGCAGCCCCCGAGTAGGTTCGAGTGGCGACCGAGGATTTTTCTGAGTCCTGTTTGGCGTAGCCCCAGAGTAAGCCGAGTGGTAGCCTAGGATTGCAAGTGTGACCTGTGTGGCGCAGCCCCCGTGGGTTGCGGGTGGCGCCTTAGGATTTTGGACTTGACCTGTATGGCGCAGCCCCCGAGTCGGTCGAGTGGCGGCCTAGGATTTTTGATTCTGTGCTTGTGTGGCGCAGCCCCCGAGCAAGTTGGGTGGCGGCCTAAGCTTTTATTTCAACCTGTATGGCGCAGCCCCCGAGTAGTTCGGGTGGCGACCTAGGATTTTTGTCGTGCTTGTATGGCGTAGCCCCGAGTGGTTCGGGTAGCAGCCTAAGCTATTATTTCAACCTGTGTGGCCAGCCCCCGAGTGGATCGAGTGGCGGCCTAGGATTTTTGTCGTGCTTGTATGGCGCAGCCCCCGAGTGGTTCGGGTAGTGGCCTAAGCTATTATTTCAACCTGTGTGGCCAGCCTCCGGGTGGATCGAGTGGCGGCCTAGGATTTTTGAGCTTCTTGAGTGACGGGAAGGAGGAGATAGATTTTCTTCAAATCACTTTATTGATTCATGCGAACAGGCCGCCTCGTTAAAAACCCTCCAGTCCCCTCAGGTACCCTGGTAAGGAAAAGAGTGCGTCTGAAACCTGCCGCGTTGACTTTCTTGTACAATGCTTGCTTTGAACTAGGCGTAGAACCGGCGGAGTTGTGCTACGTTCCACGGGTTGCTGCAGTCCGCTCCTGTCTTCGAGTCCTTTAGGCAGTATGCTCCATTGCCTATTGCTTCTGTTATGATGTACGGGCCCTCCCATGGGGAGGCGAGCTTGTGCACCTTCTTTTGCTTGAGTCGGAGAACCAGGTCGCCTGCCACGAACGCTCTTGGTCGCAGCCTCCGAGTATGATAGTTACGCAGGTCCTGCTGGTACACGGCTGATCGTGCTAGGGCGATGTCGCGTGCTTCGTCCGGGGCGTCTCTGCTGTCTTCGAGTGCCTCCTCTGCTTCTGACTCGTCGTAGGCGACTACTCTTGGTGCGTCAAACTTGATGTCGCAGGGGAGGACCGCTTCTGCACCGTACACCATGAAGAATGGCGTGTACTGGGTAGATCTATTCGGCGTTGTTCGCAGACTCCAGAGGACTGACGGAAGTTCTTCCACCCAAGCGCCCGCTGCGCGTTTTAGGGGTACGCGCAGTCGCTTCTTGATGCCGTTGCAGACTAAGCCATTGGCCTTCTCCACTTGTCCGTTGGACCGCGGGTGCGAGACCGACGCGTAGTTGAGCTTGATCCCCTGCTCTGAGCAGAAGTCTTTGAATTCCTCGGCTGTGAAGTTCGAGCCGTTGTCGGTGATGATCCCGTTAGGTACTCCGAACCTGAAGATGATTGACCTGATGAAGTTGACCGCCGTTGACGCAGTCGAACTTGTGATGGGCACGGCTTCGATCCACTTTGTGAATTTATCGACCGCGACCAGGAGGTGGGTATGACCTCCGGGTGAGGATTTCTTCAACGGGCCCACCATGTCCAGGCCCCATTGGGCAAAGGGCCAGGCTAGTGGTATTGTTTTGAGCTCTGATGCTGGGGCGTGCGGCTTGTTGGCAAATTTCTGGCACCCTGTGCATTTCTTCACCAGCTCCTCGGCGTCCTGCATGGCCGTGAGCCAATAGAATCCGGCTCGTAGCGCCTTGGCCACCAGTGCCCGGCTGCTTGCGTGATGTCCGCATGTACCCGCGTGAATGTCGAGTAGGATGGCTTGGCCGTCGACTGGATGTATGCACCTTTGCAGGATTCCTGATATGCTTCTTTTGTAGAGTTCCCCGTTGATGACGGTGAAACTTTTGGAGCGTCTGATGATGCGCTTCGCTTCGACTGGCTCAGCTGGCAGCTTCTGATGCAGTATGTATGCCAGGTATGGTCCTGTCCATGTGGCTTCGACTAGCATGACTTCCATGGGGACCTTGTCTTGGCTTGGCGGGTTGACATCGCCTTTTGTGGTTGCAGTGCTTGCTGTACCCTAAGTCTTGATGGATCTTTGTGTGATGCACTCGAGGAAAACGCCGGGTGGGACTGGCACCCTGTCCGAGCCCATGTTAGCTAGGGCGTCGGCTTCCTCGTTGCTTTCACGGCCGATGTGGCGCAGCTCGCAGCCGTCGAAGTTTCCTTCCATCTGATTGTAGAGGTCTCTGTAGGCGATCATGTTGTCAGCGATGGCGTCGCAGGACTTCATGGTTTGCTGTACCACCAGGTAGGAGTCGCCGTAGATCATGAGGTGCGTGGCGCCGCAGTTCTTGGCCATCCGCATGCCGTGGATCAGGGCCTCGTATTCGGCTTCGTTGTTGGACGGCTTCGGGAAATCCATCTGCAAGACATACTTGAGCTTGTCGCCTTTGGGGGAAACGAGCACGACTCCTTCCCCGGCTGACTTGAATTTCTTGGAGCCATCAAAGTGCATTGTCCACGCGTTGGACAGGTTGGGGACATTTGGTAGCTGGGCTTCTATCCACTCGGTAGTGAACTCTGGGAGAACTTGGGCCTTGATAGACTTCGGGTGAGCATACTTCAGCCCCCATGGTCCTAGTTCGACAACCCACTTGGCGACTCGTCCTGTCGCGCGCTGGTTTGTGAGGATGTCTGCTAGTCCGGAGGAGCTTACCACCGTGATCGGGTGCTCGGAGAAGTAGTGGACGACCTTTCTAGAGGTCATGAAGACTCCGTATGCCAGCTTCTGGTAATGCGGGTAATTCTGCTTGGACAAGGTGAGCACCTCGCTAAGGTAGTAGACGGGCCTCTGCACCGGGTGGCTGTGCCCTTCCTCTTCGCGTTCGACTACGAGCACCGTGCTCACCACCCTGTTTGTTGCTGAGACGTACAGGTAGAGCGGCTCGTTGTCCAGTGGTGCCACGAGGACCGGAGAGGTTGTCAGTGTCTTCTTGAGATGGTCAAATGCGTCCTGCGCCTCTTGCGTCCACTCGAACTTGTCTGACTTCTTCATCAGTTGGTAGAAGGGTAAGGCCTTCTCTCCCAACTTACTAATGAACCGACTGAGAGCTGCGACTCGGCCGGCTAATCGTTGCACCTCCCTGAGCTTCGTTGGTGCTGGCATTGTCAGTATGTTCTGCACCTTCTCGGGATTTGCTTCGATTCCTCTTGCGGATACAAGGTACCCTAGTAGCTCTCCGGCTGGCACGCCGAACACGCACTTCTCTGGATTGAGTTTGATCTGGTACACGTCCAGTGCGGCGAAGACCTTGCGTAGGTCGTCGACTAGGGTATCCTCCTTCCGGGTAGTGACGACGATATCGTCGACGTAGACTTGGACGATCTGCCCGATTAGCCCCTTGAGGCATGCTTGCATTGTCCGCTGGTACGTGGCACCTGCGTTCTTTAACCCGAACGACATCGTCTGGTAGCAGAAAACGCCGTCGGGTGTAATGAAAGCTGTTTTCTCTTCGTCCTCGACCTTCAGCCTGATCTGCTGGTAACCTGAGTAGGCGTCCAGAAAAGATAGGCGTTCGCAACCTGCAGTCGAGTCGATGATCTGGTCTATCCGCGGGAGCGGGAAGTGGTCTTTGGGGCAGCATTTGTTGACTGCGGTGAAGTCCACGCACATGCGTAGTTTCTTCGTCTTCTTTTTCTCGACTAGAACAGGGTTAGCGACCCAGTCCGAGTCCTTGATCTCTCGGATGAACTTGGCGTGCAATAATCTGTCGACTTCTATGGTGATAGCGTCTCGTTTGGGTCCTGAGAAGCGTCGCATGGATTGCTTGACTGGCCTCGCGTCCATGTGGACTTTCAGAGAGTGCTCGGCGAGTTCCCTGGGTATCCCCGGCATGTCAGAAGGTTGCCATGCGAAGATTTTCCAGTTCTCACGTAGGAACTCGACGAGCGCGCTTTCCTATGCGGGTGTCAGGCTTGATGAGACCTTGACTGTATTTCCGCTGTCAGTCGGATGGACTTGGTGGGTGACGGTGTCGTCGTTCGTGTTGAACGCTGCGTCTTTGGCAGGCTTCTTGCGAGCCGGGAAGATGGTCTTGTCGTTGTCGGCTGATATGGCTTTGAACCGTTCTTCGACGCCGAAGGACTCGGAGATCTTGGCAAACTCGCGGTCACAGCTGTTGGAGAGCCCAAAGTCACCGCGGACGGTGATTACTCCTTTTGGCCCGGGTAGTTTTATCATCAGGTAGGCGTAGTGGGGTACCGCCATGAACCTGGCAAAGCTTGGGCGTCCTAGGATGGCGTGGTATTGTGACTTCCAGTCGACGACCTCAAAGTCTATCGACTCCTTCCTGAAGTGCTCGGGTGTTCCGAGGATGACGTCGAGTGTGATGGTTCCCATGGGCGTGATTGGCTGCCCTGGTACTATGCCGTGGAAGGTGGTCTCCGACTCCGGCAATTTCTCTGTCGACCTGTTCATTCGCCTGAGGGTGTCGGCGAATATGATGTTGATGCCGCTGCCCCCGTCTAGGAACACCTTCTTCAGGCTGTAGTCGCCGATCAAAGCCTCAATCACGAGTGCGGCGTGCCCTGGTCGGACTACCTCCGCTGGGTGATCTGCCCTGGAAAATGTGATTGGTGTCTCCGACCCGCGCAGGTAGTCTGGTACCGCGCGCGGGCTGTTGATGGCTTGAAGTACTTGGCGTGTGATGATTTTCTGCCTCCTGTTCGACGGGGGTCCCTTCTGGATCATGTTCAACTGTCCCCGTGCGGCTGGGTACGCGTCGGCACCTTGTTGCTGCTGCTGTGGCTGGGGGAACGCTCCTGCCGCCTGCACTTGATTGTTGTTTGCGGGTGCTGCCTGGATGGCTAGCTGCGGTGCCGCTTGTATGGCCTGCACCGGGGCGATGATTTGCTGCATGGCATGGTAGATCTTTCTTGCTTTGCGGCAATCTTTCAACAGGTGGTTTGAACCCCACTTTCCTGTTGCCGGGTTGCGGAACGAGTGATGTTTACAGGGTTGAATCAGTTCCTCTGCCGGGGTTAACGGGCGCTTCCACTCGCGCTTCTGACCTCCATCGCTGTGGTCGATGCTGCTGCTGCCACGGTTGTACTGACTCGAGCTGGGCTGTCGACTTTGCTCGTGCTGTCTGCTGCCCTCACGCTTGACCTCGCGGGGGGTTTCATAACCCGCCGCTACTAACTCGATTGAATCGTGCGTGTAATGTGCCTTCCTCTTCTGACGTGACTCGCGCCAGTTGCTTGTTTCGCCTTCCTTTTTGGGAGAAGTTTCGCGGACGTAATCCTCTCCTTCAGCCCATTGGTTGGCTGTCTTCATTAGCTCTATTGTGGTTTTCGGCTGGAGCCTACCAAATTCCTCCCGGAGGTCGCGGCGAGCAACGCCATGCATGAAAGCGTCCATCACCCTGTCCTCTGATACGGGTTCCATGGTATTGCGGAGGAGTGTCCACCTTTGGATGTAAGATCGGAGCGACTCGTCTTTCCCTTGCTTGCAGGCCTGCAATTCGATGTAGGTCGTTGGTCTGGCGAATGTTCCCGAGAAACTTTTGATGAAGTTGTCCTGGAACTCTTCCCAGGTTCGGAAAGAATCTCTGGGTTGGCTTGTGAGCCACCCGCGTGCAGAGTCTGTCAGCATGAGCTGGATGTACTGCATTGCCGTGGTCGATGTTCCGCCTTGGCAGGTGCAAGCAATAAGGTAGTCCTCGAGCCACAGCTTCGGGTCTTGCTTCCCGTCGTACTTTGGTGTGCCGGCCGTCAACTTGAAGCCTTTAGGCATGCGGGTGTCGCGGATGTTGAAGGAGAAACATGCTGCGCCACACGGCTCGAAGTCGCGGTCGGCGTGGTCGTTTGCGTGTGCCACGCTAGCCGAACGTTCCCTGCGACTGCGGTCCACCGTCTTCTGCGTCAGGACGTCACGGAGGTCCTTGATTGGCTGTTGTTGCGCCGCCGGGATACCCGACGTCGTTGGTTCGTGAGCTTGATTACCTGGCCCCTTGGCCGCTAGAGCTTCTTCGATTGCCCTTATGGAGGCAATTTGTTGTTTGTGGAGGAGGGAGCGCGTGTCACCCTCCGGTGGTTGCGTGAGCCGAAGGTACGTCTCGACTGCTATTAAGGCAGCGTTTGCTGTTTTTGGGACGGGTATCCCGTTTTCATCTTCGGTGACGAAGGAAGAGTCGAGGTTGCGGGTGAGCCTTGTTCGATCAGCATCTCCCATGTGGGGGATACGGGCTCTGGTTCGACGTGCTCCCTGAGTCACCTCTGTGGAGGATGTGAAGGAGAGAGCAGCTCGCCTGGCACTCGACGCATCCGCGTCCCTCTTGCGCCTGAGAAGTTCGGCCTTTTCGGCGCGAATTCGTTCGCCTTCCTTGCGTAGCAAGTACTGGACCGCCAGGTGATCGTCTCGATGTGCGTTGGGTGGCGGGAACGTGCCCTCGTCCACATGCTTCATTGCTTGGATCGCCATATCGCGCGTGATGACAAGCTTCGTCTGGTCCGGCATGTCCACCTCAAGTGGGTATGCGGGTTCGTCTTCGTCGTCATGCGGCGCTGTGCCGGCCATGAAGACCTGCCTGGGGTAGGCATGGATTGGAGAGTTGGTGCTGCCGCTGCTACTTATGTCACCCGCTTCTTGCTCGGGGTCGAAAATTGCTGCAACGTGGCGCGCGGCGCACCCGCTGTCGCGTCTCTTCGCGATTGTCCATGTGCCCGCACTTGACGGGGCGAGTGCGAGTGGCTTGGGGTAGACCTGGGACTTCCAGGAAGTTGAGGGCACGCGTGACGTTGATGTCGGACGCGGGCCCCCGGTCGCACGTGCGGGCGCGACGGTGGAGGTGGGTCTTGACATGATTGACCGCGCGATCGAGGTTGGGGTAGTAGACTCGATTCGCGTGGTCGTTGCCGAGATTGTCGACGTAGATGTCCTCTTCGCGGGTACAGCTGGCGCAAACCTTGCGGGTGCGGCAGATGCGATCTTCGCGGGTCCAGCGGTTGCGATCTCCGCGGGTGCGGCAGATGCGATCTTCGCGGGTCCAGCGGGCGCGATCTCCGCGGGTGCGGCAGATGCGATCTTCGCGGGTCCAGCGGGCGCGGTGGTCGGCGATTTTGATGATGCCGCCGCGCGTAACGCCGTAGTCGTAGACCTGAGTATGCCACGACTATCGATGCAACAGAATATGGAGCCGAAGGTGATGTGTATACCTTTGTCCAGATCAGCGTACGCCGATTGATGAGCTTTCGAGTGGATGACGTACTCGAAGGAGCCGAATCGGATCGACTCCCTGATGTCGGGTGCGCCGACCTTCATTGCGGATGGAGCCAGCGTGACCATGATCCTAGCACTTGTTTGAACTTCCCACAGACGGCGCCAATTGGCGAGGTTCTAACTCGGCAAGTCCCAGGGTTGTACACCCCGGGTTGATTGATGGGGAGAGAGGAGAGTGCAAGGTGATCACGACGGCTGACAAGCGAGGTTTACCCAGGTTCAGGCTCCCGGAGGATAACACCCTACTCCTGCTTGTCTGGTTATTGATGCGAGTAGCGATTACAATGGCGAGATTGCGATCTCGCTAGGGTTTGTGGTTCTGAACGTGTCCTCTAGGACGGGCAACCCTCCTGGCTTTATAGGCAGCCAGTTCTCGGGTGGTTGGTACAGATACGGTAGGATACAAGCCCTAACCGAGTTGGACTAGGATACGAGATACCCCGAGTGGGCCTTCTACGGGCCTTTCTATCCTTGGCGCGGCCCAGGTAGCCTCACCGTGGGCTACCCGCAAGGTAGCCCCACGTCAGCGTCGGAGGTACCTTCATCCTCCTCCTCTCTCATGAATGAAATGAATGAGCTTGATGATGCCTCTAGCTTTCAAATCAAGCAAGAGCTTGTGGCGTTCGACTCCTTTATCACTAACTTGCAAGGTGATAGCAAGAAACATGTTGGTGCCCTCATGGTTCGAATTGGTGAGCTAGAGCATCTCAATGAAGAGAAGGGTAAGATAGAAAGAGAAGACGCTATTTCTCTATCTTATTTGAAGTCCTCTCTTGAGGAGATTGAAGAGTCTCATGCTCGTCTTGAGGAGCAACTTGAAACTATTGAGAAAACTCATAACTCCTCACATGCTAAGCTCATTAAGGATCGTGATATGTACTTTGCTAAATTCAAGGTGGCTCAACAAGATAAAGCCGAATTTGCGGTTGGGCATGTTCGACTCATTGAGGACATGGAAAAGCTCGTCATAGCTCACAAAGCTTTGGAGAGTGAACATGCTCTTCTAAAAGAGTCGTATGCCCAACTTCAAACTCGGCTAACTAACCTTGATTCTCTTAGCATCTCTACCTCTAAGTGTTCTTGTGATAATGCTAATCTTGTGAAGGAGAATGCTAGGTTGAAGAGTGAGATGACTAAGGCCGCCACATCCAAGATCATCCTTCTTAAAGGTAAACAAGTTGTTGAGACTCCCATCGTGGAGCCTCACACTCGACAAGGAAAGGAAGGTTTTGGATATGTGCCTCCTATCAAGATGAATGCCAAGAAGGGCATTCCCAAGAGCATCAACCCCATCCAAGCCAAGAAGGCCGACTCCATTCAATCCAAGGAAGGTCTTGCGAGTAGGAATGTCACAAGGGGCAAGCCTACTCGTAAAGATCACGCCGGGGACAACAACCCTAACTATGCTTTATATGTCGATTATTATGGGAATGTTTGTGCTCATTACATTGGACCCTACTATGGTTTTATTTCATATGCTATTTGGGTTCCTAAATCTCTTGTCGCTAACCATAAAGCACCCATTGTGAAGCAATGGGTTGCTAAATGCAAGAATTAATCTCTTGTAGGATCTTGCTCCCGGTGGTTCAAAATGGATAATTGATAGTGGATGTGCAAGTCATATGACCGGGAGCAAAGAACTTGTTACGGAGTTGAAACCTAATGAAGATCAAGTAACCGTAACTTTTGGTGACTTATCAAGGTCTAAGGTAACCGGGTTTGGCAAAGTGGTAGTTGCCCCCGACATTTTTCTTGTCAATGTCATGCTTGTTGAATCTCTTGGCTATAATTTGTTATCGGTTCGTGCCTTAACAAAGATGGGGATCTCTCCCTTCTTTGATAAGGACATTGTGGTCCTCTTGTGGAGCAAGTCGCTAAGAGTGGCTCTCGTGGGACACGTGGAGCATGAGCTCTATGTGGTGGACTTCTCCGGAGCCACCACTTCTCAAGCCATGTGTCTCTTCGGAAAAGCCGACGTGGGTTGGCTTTGGCATCGCCGACTAGCTCACGTAAACATGCGTACTTTGCAAAGTCTTCACAAGGGTGGCCACATTCTTGGACTAAACGATCATGTTTCCTTTTCAAGGGATCGAATTTGTAGAGCTTGTGTGGAAGGCAAGATGCATGACATTCCTCATCCAAGTAAGACCATCATATCGTCATCCCGGATTTTGGAACTCCTTCATGTTGATCTATTTGGTATAATTCCGGAGATAAGTCTTGGTGGCAAGAAATATTGCCTCGTGATTGTTGATGACTATTCAAGATATACTTGGGTCTATTTCTTCAAGACCAAGGATGAAACTCAACAAGTCTTCATCGACTTCTCAAAGGAAGTTCAACGCCAATATGACCTTCCCATTTTGGTTATTCGTAGTGACAATGGGTCGGAATTCAAGAACTGCACTCTTAACGACTTTCTTAGTGAAGAAGGCATTCGTAATCAATATTCCGCTGCTTACACTCCTCAACAAAATGGCGTTGCCGAAAGAAAGAACCGGACTCTCATCGATATGGCGAGATCTATGTTGGCGGAGTTCAAGTCTCCCATCAACTTTTGGGCGGAGGCTATTTCCACCGCTTGTCACTCATCTAATCGCCTCTACTTCCGCAAAGGTTTGAAGAAGACTCCATATGAGATCCTCACCGGCAATAAACCCAACATTGGCTACTTCCGAGTGTTTGGATGTAAGTGCTATTATCTAGTCAAGGGTGTCCGGTTGGGTAAGTTTCACTCTAAGTCTCTTGAGGGGATCTTTGTCGGTTATGGTAGCGAGTCCCACACTTATAGAGTCTTTGATAAATCCTCCCGGATTATCATAGAGTCTTGTAGTGTGGAATTCGATGAAAATGATGGCTCCCAAGTGGAGCAAGTTGGTGTTTGTGATGTAGGTGATGAACAACCTTTTGATGCTATTAAGAAGATGGGGGTGGGCTTTCTACGCCCAATTGAAGTCCATGAAGAAGTTGTTCAAGATGATTCAAGTTCTCCCATCAAGGAAACCTCACCATCACATGAACCACAAGGTGGCTCACCCATAGAAAATGATGATTCCCCTCAAGAACAATCTCAAGATCCTCCTCAACAAGGGCATGCTATTTCTTCTCAAGATGAACCTCATGATGAACCTCAACAAGATCTTCATCAACAAAAAGATCATGCCTCCTCCACCAAGATTATCGAAGCCAACTCCACTTCTCCAAGTTCTACTCAAGGGCAAGATCATCCTTCTCCACCTCATGAAAAGACTTCTCATGATGATCAAGGCCCACAAGAAGGTCAAGACGAGGATCCAAAGGATCAAGATGGTCAAGAAATTGTCCACACCACAAGGGCGGCAATTGAAACTCGTCGTCAAGCTCGTTTTGCAAAGTCTTTGGAACTTAGAGCATTATCTCTCGACAAGGTCATTGGTGATATTCGAGCAAGGGTCTCCACACGAAGTCAATTAGCTCACTTTAGTGAGCATCAATCACACATTTCCATAGTCGAGCCCAAGAAAGTCTTTGATGCTCTTGAAGATCCCGATTGGCTAGGGGCTATGCATGAAGAACTTAACAACTTCGAGCGCAACAAAGTGTGGCGTCTAGTTGAGAAGCTTAAAGATTGCCGCAACGTTATCGGAACTAAGTGGATCTTCAAGAACAAGCAAGATGAACATGGTATCGTTGTGAGGAACAAGGCGCGGTTGGTGGCTCAAGGATTCTCTCAAGTCGAAGGCATCGATTTTGGAGAAACTTTCACGCCGGTCGCAAGACTCGAATCCATACGTATTCTCATCGCTTTTGCTTCTCACCATGGTTTCAAATTGCAACAAATGGATGTAAAATCTGCTTTTCTTAATGGTCCATTGCAAGAACTTGTTTATGTTAAACAACCCCCGGGTTTTGAAAACCCCAACCATCCTCACCACGTCTATTTCTTGGACAAAGCTCTCTATGGCCTTAAACAAGCCCCCCGTGCATGGTACGAGCACTTGAGAGAGTTCTTGGTAGACCGTGGATTTGAGGTTGGGGTAATTGATCCCACTCTTTTCACTAAAAAGGTTAATGGTGAACTCTTCATTTGTCAACTATATGTCGATGACATTATCTTCGGTTCTACTAACCGTGTGTTCAATGATGAGTTTTCCAAGCTAATGACCGACAAGTTCGAGATTTCCATGATGGGTGAACTCAAGTTCTTTCTTGGCTTTGAGATAAAGCAATTGAGGGAAGGGACTTTCATTTGTCAAGCCAAGTATATTCAAGAGATGATCAAGAAATTCAAATTGCTTGGGCTTAACGGTGTGACAACTCCTATGCAAACCAAGTGCCACCACCAACTCAACCCCGACGGTAAAGAGGTAGACCAAAAGGAGTATCGTTCTATGATTGGGTCTCTTCTTTATTTGTGTGCCTCTAGGCCCGATATCGTTTTAAGCGTGGGAGTGTGTGCTCGTTATCAAGCCGCGCCTAAGGAAAGTCATTTGATGGCCGTAAAGAGAATCTTCAGATATTTGGTTCATACCCCTTGCTTTGGGTTGTGGTATCCCAAAGATGGCACATTGTCTCTTTGTGGATATACGGACTCCGATTGGGCGGGCGACATTGATGATAGGAAGTCCACATCCGGAACGTGTCAATTTCTTGGAAGATCTTTGGTGAGTTGGTCCTCGAAGAAACAAAATTGTATCTCATTATCCACGGCGGAGGCCGAGTATGTTGCTGCCGCAAGCGAATGTACTAAACTTCTTTGGATGCGGCAAACTTTAAAGGATTACGGTGTCCTCTTGGACAAAGTGCCGCTTTTATGTGACAATGAGAGTGCCATCAAAATTGCGTACAATCCGGTGCAACATTCAAGGACCAAGCACATTGAGATTCGTTATCACTTCATCCGCGATCACGTGGCACGAGGAGATATTGATCTATCATATGTTGGTACAAGGGATCAATTGGCGGATATCTTCACGAAACCCCTTGATGAAGGCCGCTTTTGCTACTTGAGGAATGAGCTCAATATCATAGATTCTCGGGCCTTGGCTTGAGCTCCATACACACACTCAAACGTTTAAGTGTTATAAGACCTAGAGGTACGCATGGACTTAGGGGGAGTGTTTTCCTAATACATTGGACTCTTCCTCCCCCTATTATGCATATAGTAACATATCATTGCTAAAACTTCAAATTGAATCTAATTTGTGAGCTTCAATGTTGAGATGTAGTTATGGACTCAAGATATATCTTCGCGGTACCATGCTACAACTCATACACGGTGGCCTCGGCCACCAACTCTTTTTCTCTTTGGATTCCATTTGGTTTTATTCTTCTTATTCTCACTTGCATTGTCTTTGGTTCTTTTGGGAAAACACACTCTTGTTGGTCTTCTCTTGTGTTTTATGGTTTTTGCAACTTGAGTGTGTCTTCTTTTCAGTTTGAGTTTCTATCCTAAGCCTTTCACTATCCTGTAAACATGCTTTTCCCCACTCATGTCCCTTTTTGGTATCTTGTTCCTGGAGTTTTTGGGTTTGAACGGAAATCTACGAGCCTTACTCGGAAATCTCCGGGGTACCAGAACATTTCGAGACTAAGTCCCTTCAAAAATCAGCACTGACCTGTGTTGATTTTTGACAGGAAATAGTCCCGGAAATTTCCGGCGTCCGGAAATTTCTGAGATGAGACTCGGAAATCTCCGGCCCCTGCGATTTCTGGCAGCTAAGTCTTTTTCAATTTCGGCACTGGCCTCAGGCGAAGCTGAATCGGAATTAGAGCCGGAAATCTCTGGTCCGATGTCCGGAAATCTCCGAGCGTGCCAAAAGTTTTCCAGGGCTAAGTCCTATCCAGAAATAGCCCCGGAAATCTCCGGCACCCGGAAATTTCCAAGCCTCAGTCCGAAAATTTCCGGTTCAAACTTTCCTGTCTATATAAGGGCACGGGTGGACCGGCCGGTTCGGCCAGTTCATCCACCCCGTTCCCTAATCCTCTCTCTCCTCCGAAAATCTCCAAATCTTCCTTTCCTCGCTGCGGGTGGATCGTTCGAGGGTTTCTTGCGTGCTTCGGGGATCTGCTTCTCCTCGTCAAGGGCTTTGTTTCCATCCGCACGCTTTTCGCAATGTCCTCCGGTAACTCCTCTTATTTCAAATCTAGGACGAAACTTGTTTTCGTTTAACCTAGCAGTTTTAGGAGGTTGTTGGTTGTTTCCTTTGGTAGAATTGCTCCCCTAGGCATGTTCTACCTTCCACATGCACAGATCTGTTTTTCATCCATAGATTTTGTTCAGATCTGTCAAAATTTTGTGCAGACCGGAAATTTCCGGTCCTCACTCGGAAATCTCCGGACCCCGGAGATCTCCGAGTCAGACCCGGAAATCTCCGGCCTGCTCAGAATCAAAACAGCTAAGTCCAGAAACTGTGTTTGTCAAAACTTTCTAGTATGTTCCTTTTTCAATCTTGGACATGAGTGCTTACCCCATATGCTTTCCATCCACTCTATGCTGTGTACCTGCAGGTTCCAACCCTCGTGGTCGCGTCAAGAAAATGGCTAATCGCGGAAGAGCCAAACCAGTTCACTCACGCCCTCCCAGTGGGTCCTCCAGTGAAGACAACTCACAAACTGAGCACTCAGCCTTCCTCAGGAGACCTATTGGTGCTAATAAGAAGAAGAAGACCGAGCTCCACCTTGAAGACTTCAACAAAGGAAGTTTTCGCAAGTGGCGAAGTGAACTATCCTATGATGTGGAGTCTGATGATCCCACTTACTTTTGCACAGAGATGGCATGGATCTACAGGGAAGTGTATCAGAAGTTCTCCATTGACAAGCCAATCTGCCCCATGAAGTGGATTGACTTCGACAAGTTAATGAAGAAGGCAGATTATTTTGGTGGTGCTGTGAAGGTGTGTGGTCTTTTGGGTTTGGAGCCTTTGATGAGAACTGAGTGCAGCTACAGCGTCTCTCTCATACATCAGTTCTATGCCACTGTGGTGTTTGACTCCTCAGAGGATATTGGGATGACTTGGATGTCTGGCAGGCAGCGCTTAACTTCTTCCTTCAGAGAGTTTGCTCAGATTCTTGGTTGCCCGTTCCGTGGTCTTACTACTGCAGCTGGTGCCCGCATGCATGTGCATGGCGTGTCCTACAACAAACACGTCATGACTGATCTATACCAGCCTGGAGGGAGGATTGGCTCTCAGAATGGCCTTCTGCCCACTTATGATATCCTGCTGCGCATGTTCCGTTGGACCATTGCTCCCATTGCCGGCAATGCAGATAATATTGCCGGGGCTCTAGTAAACTTGATGCGGAAATCTCATGATGCCTATCTTGGGGAGTATGCAGTTGAGCAGGAGGTCTATAAGGTGGATGTCATGGACTTTATTTTCCAGGAGATGTCCCTAGCAGTCTTTGAGAGGAAAGTTCCTCCATATGCTCCTTATATTATGTTGCTCATCAAGAGCTCTACCAGCTGTCTGAGCAAGACGGTGATGACTTTGATGCAGCTTTTGCCACTCAGCCTCACAAGCCAGCCCTGCTTGTCCAGAAATCTGCTCACCTGGTTCAACAACAAGCCACCATGCATGATATCAATGAGGATGACATTTTTGGTGGTCCATCTCGGGTTCCCTCCGATCCCAACATCAAGAAAGCTGCCAAGAAAATTCGCCCCTGGGTAGTTCGAGCTATTGAGAAAGTCATGAACATGAACTGTTGCATTCACAGTGAGAACTACTCCATCTACTCTCAGAACCATCGCATTATGCAGCGCCAAGAAGCAATGATGGCTCACATGAAGATGCCTGCTCCGAAGCAACCTTTGAAGCCTCGGGTTCCCTTCAAGGATTAGAATGCAGATGGTCTCACTTTTGATTGGGATGATGCTGTGCCAGAGGACAGCGATCTTGAGAATGCTGACACGGAGGAGGAAGAGGAAGATGATCAGGACGCGGGTTCCGACTCTTGAGTCATGGGACGTTAGTGGAACCTCCTCCCTTTTTGGCATCTTGATGCCAAAGGGGGAGAAGTATCTCTAGGACTCTCGGGATTTGCATGGGCTGAGAGCACTTCTTTCTTTTCGCTTTGCTTTCTTCAGTGCTCTCTTATTTCGTGACTATGTTTGTTTCGTCATGTGTGTGAGACATGAGTACTGTTAAATTCTCTATTGTAATAACTTTTTATCTAAGTTTGTTACTTCAATTGTGTTTGTGTGTGCTTTGTAAAATCTAGGGGGAGTGTTGATCCTAAGGAATGTGCACTTTGTATTCCAAAGACATTCTTAATTAGTGTACTCACCTAGGGGGAGCTCCGTCAATATTTTGCAAATCCACTTTTTTGTGTTGTCATCATTCGCCAAAAAGGGGGAGATTGAAAGTGCATTCTATGTACTCCCAAGTTTTGGTGACTAATGACAACACAAAAAGTATTCTAATGTTTGTGATGAAGCATGCAGGCTACTTTACAGGTTGACTGACAAAGAGAAATACTTAAGTTGCCTAAATATCATTTCAATTGCACCTGGTAATTGTTCAGGAATTCTGTCAGGAGATTTCCGGGGCCCGGAAATTTCCGGTCCACAGACCGGAGATTTCCGAGCCAAACTCATTTTTCGCTAAGTCTGAACTCAAATTGCGTACTGACTCCAAATCAATTTTAGCCGGAAATCCTCCCGGAGATTTCCGGCGCTCGGAGATTTCCGAGCCCCAATCCGGAGATCTCCGAGTGTCAGAGGAATTTCGACCAAGTCAAGAAATCCAACCAGTACTGATCCAGAGTCAAGTTCTACCGGAATTTCACCCGGAAATTTCCGGAGTCCGGAAATTTCCGGTCCTCAACCCGGAGATTTCCGGGCTGGCGGCTGTGCAACGGGCAGATTTTGAGGAGGGGTATAAATACCCCTCCACCTACCTCCAGCTCCTGAGCTTCCAGATTTTCTCTCTCCTCCATTGGTGCTGAAGCTCGTTTCTCCCGGATCTCTCAATCCATCCACTCAAATCTGTTGATACTTGGGGATCTGAGGGAGAAGCCACCGATCTACATCTCCACCGAAGCGATTTGACTTTCCCCCTCTATTTATTGAGGGGCAACGAATCTAGGGTTCCTTTGTGGATAGCTAGGTTCATCTTTGTGTAGTTTGATCCTTTGTGGATTCCTTTGTGGAAGTGACCTGTTGTGGTCGTTGTGAGAGCCCCCAATTCAGTTGTGGGTGTGTGCCTCACGAATTTGTACGGGACTTTCTCCGCCCTTAAAGGAGTCCTTAGTGGAAGTGTGGATTCGCACCTTTGTGGTCAAATTCACAGGAGAATAGGGTGAGGCCTTTGTGGCGTTGAGCAAACCTTTGTGGTAGCTCACACCTCTCCAACGAGACGTACACCTATGTGGTGGAACTCGGGATAAAACCTTGGTCTTCGAGTCCCTACGGTTGTTTCGTTCCACTCTCCTTTACCGCATCTTTATTTCCTGTACTTGCCTAGTTTCCTTGTAAGTTGTCACTTGAATCATCTAGTTGCACATCTAGACAATTTACTTTCCGCTAGCCTAAAAACTGAAAAAGAGATAAAAATTGGTCACCACCTATTCACCCCCCCTCTAGGTGGTCAACTGCCGTTCACTTGTCGGGCAAGTAAACAGAGTCCTAGACCTAGCCGGCTTAGTTGCCGCCTTCCGTCTTGGGCTTGGTGGCTTGATGGGCTTCGGCCTTCCGCCTTCCTTGGACCGTCCGCCTACTTCCTCGTACGTCAGCTATCTGGGCCGCCCGGCAGGCTACTGCCTTACCACCCTTGGGCCACCCTGGACTAGCCGGATTGATCCATGTTGGTTATACCCCTAGTTGATATATCCCCAACATTAGCCCCCAGAAAGGTTGAAGTTCTCCAGGCGCCGACTTTTTCTTGATTCTTCATCTGCCAAAGTTGGCGGCTGCAGGACTTGAACCAGTCTGAAAATCAACGAGGCATGCGTGTCATGAGGTTGACATGCGGCCGCCTTTATCCATCATGGGAAAAGACGCCTGCTCGGCAATCTTGCCGAGCATCCTTCTTGGCGGTCTCCACCTAGCCAGCTCACGACAGTTTGAAAACAGCCTAGGCGGGAATTTCGCCATGATCACAAATTGCGGGAAAAGAGGAGGCGTGGAGATCGTGCAATCGTGTGCTGCAACGGATGCTGGACACGTGTCCGACTAAAAACGCCGTTGCACAGGGAGCAACGCCTGACCCTATAAATAGGTAGCCAAACGGTCCATTTTCACCACCCAGCCTTTGCTCTCCGTGCACTCTTGCCTCTTCCACTTCTCCGCTTCTTGCCTCCGAGCGAGCTCCGACGAACTCCTCTCCTCCGACGACCTCTCCTTGCGGCGATGTCCACCGGCCCAACTCTTTCGACGGCGTCGAGCGGTCCGGCGACCGAGACCGCTCCCGCGACGGCGATGGGCGGCGCGATAACCCGTCCCGCGGCGGCGGCGACGGGCAATGTCGCCACCGTCGCCCCTCAGACTTCCACCGCGCGCGCGCCAGCGGCGGGTCCTTCGGCTCCTCCACCAACCACCGCGGCGATGACGATGGCGGGCGCCCCCGTCGACGAGGAAGAGGAAGCGGCGGACCTCGGGTCCCGCTACTGGCTACCTTCCATAGTCGACGAAGATGCCCTCCAAGATTTGGAGGCTGTCGGCTACCTCCCCACTCGGGAGGATTGCCGGTGGAGGGCCGCCTTCGGAGACGTCATCCCGGCCCCAAAAGCTGGGGAGCGGGTAATCCTCACCTCCCATCTAGTTAGGGGAATGGCGCTTCCGCCTTCCGCCTTTTTTAGCGAGGCTCTAGATCACTATGGGCTCCAGCCCCACAATATAGAACCCAATAGTATATTAGTCCTAGCCGGCTTCACAGCTCTGTTCGAAGGCTACCTAGGTATTAGGCCTAGTTTAGACTTCTTCAGATATTGCTTCCGTTGCCGGCGACAGACGGTGCCGGACGGCGGGCTGGCAACCTGCGGCAGCATCACCTTCAACTGCCGCCAGGGCCGCCAATGGTATCCTAAGATACCATACCTTGAGTCCGTCAAGGGCTGGACCTCCACATTCTTCTACTGCCAAGATATGGCAGCTCCGGGCCGCCAAGTCGGCATCCCGGCATTCGTCAACGCGCCACCCATGCCCCGGCCATGCTGGGACGAGGCGGTGCCCAAGTTGACGGAGGAACTCCGCCTTATTCAAAGGCGGATTGAATTCCTCACGAGGACGATGGCTCCCCCTCTGCTGGATGGGGTCGACACCGTCATCTGCTGGCTCGGCCGGTAGATCCTCCCCCTGCGGTACAGCCCGCACAAGATGTGTCAGTATTCGCCTACTGACACGGCCTCGCTCCGCGTGAGCGAAGAGATATTGCCGGTTGCCGACCTGGCGTTCCGGCTCCGCAGCCTCGTCAAGGCGGGGCTGGTGAAGGCGTCGGAGGGCGTGCCCATGCACACCCACGACAACCCTCCCCTTGAGGTAAATATCTTCTTCCTTGCCCCTTGTTTGACAGCTTTGCCGGCTAGGATTGAGTTCCATTAAACTTGTCTTCTTTTTCAGCTCTCCGACTTGGGGGAGGATGACCTGGCTCCCGACTTCTACGAGTCGGAAGCCGGGAAGACGAAGAAGCGCAAGGCGTCCGGCGCCGCTTCCTCTACGGCGAATGCCGAGAGGAAGAAATGGATCGCGTCGGCTACCGAGCCGGCTCTCGCCAACCTTGGCGAGAACGCGGGGATTAACATCCCCCGAAGGTACTCAATTTTGCCTTTAATAGACGACAAACCTCTTCAATACTGGCCAATTGACTGTGCTTGCTTTTTGTTGACAGGGAAAGGGTCGCAACTTCCCGGTTGACGACCAGACTTCTTGGCAAGGGTAAGCGGCCACAAGGTAGCTCGCCGGCTACTGTGTCGCCTACTCCCCAGCTCTAGGCCGGCAGCTTTATGGGCGACGCTCGTCGTCAGCCCTCGGCTCCGGCTTCTGGCGCTCCGCCAAGGGCCTCTTCCACCGACCGCGCGCCCAAGACTCCCCTACTGCTGGCTGAGGCTACGGCGATGAAGCCGCTCAATCGCGCGCCGTCAACGAGGGGTTGCTGGAGTCGACTGCGGGCGGGTCTCGGCGGGCAGCCCCGACTGCGGGAGGCGGCAAGGTCAGGGACCCTTGGTCCACCTTTAAGGAGGCCAAGGAGTCAACTTTGGCTTTCGCCAACTTCGCCTCGCAGGCCTTCGCCGACTTGGAGGGCGACCTATCTGTAAGTTTTTACCACTCCGGCATATACATAGCCTTTCCCCCGAGCACTTAGATGGCAAGTCAAGAATAAAATAAATTTTGACCGCCGGCTTAGTGGTTACTCGACAATATGTTTTATGCCTTTGTTTTGTCCTGCAGGGCCTTGTGTCCGCCAACGTCGAGCTTGTCTCCTCCCGAGTCGAGATAAACCGGCGCTGCCGCGACCTGAAGAAGGAGTGCGAGGCCAAGGACCTGCGGATTGCCGAGTTGGAGGCGGCCCGCAAAAAAGATGAAGGTAGGGTTAATCCTCTTCGCCATCAGCTATGCTTTCGACTTATGTTGCCGTCAATCATTTAGTTAGCGAATCCATATTCGTAGAACTGCTAGACCACGCCCAGGATATCCTGAAGGCGTCCACTGATATGCAAGCTCTTATGAATGAAGCTTCTGACTTGGCGGCCGCCAACTTGGAGTTGAAGGAGGCTCATCAGAAGGAGATGGAGGCCCAGCAACTCAAGTTTGCGCAGGAATCTAGCCAGCTCACTGGTGAGCTAGAAAGCCTGCGCAACAAGTTGGCGGAGGCGGAGAAGACGGCTGCGGAGGAAATCTCCAAGCAGACTTCTCGCGCCCAAACTGCGGAGGACGCGCTGGCAACTCATATGATTGAGTTGTCCGCTTTCCATAACTCGGTCCTTGGTAATTTCTTACTCCTTTTTGATGCTGCCATTTTGCTTTAGCCTGAGCCAAACTAATGGCTTTATTTTTTGATACAGTTCCCGCCGGTTTAGGCGATGACAGGGTTGTCAGTCCCCGCCTGGATCGCCTTGCGCGTCTAGGCGAACTGATCACCGAGACTTTGGCGGCGTCCAAGCGGTTTCCCGCCAAGTTCTTCACCTCCTCCGGCAGCCAGGAACCGACCGAGTTCAGCGACGTGCCCGCTATCTTGGAGCAGGCGACCAAACTGCACAAAAGCTCGCTGAACTCGGCGGCACGGGGTGGAGCCAAGACCGCACTTGGGTTGTTCATGGCACACTACCCCGAGGCGGAGATAGAAGCCGTCACTGAAGGCATGCCGTCAACGTATGAAGACGGCAGCGAGGTTGAGCCGGCCGCTGTTCTGGACAGCGTTGCCGGCTACGCCACGCGTGTTGCCGACATGGTCGACACTTCAATCTTCTACCAGCGCCATCCTGTGCCTGGCGGAGAGGGAGCTGAAGCAGCCGGCGCGGCCAAGGCGGAGGGGAGCGATAGTTCCGGGGCTGAAGTTGTCAGCCCCCAGGCCTGATGTAGACGCTCCCCGAGCCATATCTTTTCTGTCCTTGCCTCCTATCAGCCTTACTTGTCGCCCCCTGAAACAATGCAACATTGACTTGTAATATTTGTGTATACTTTTGTTGCTGCTTTGTTAGGCGGAGACTAGCTAACAAGTTTTATTTTGTCTTTATTTATATGGCCCGCCTTCATTTTACCCTGACTTATATTCTTGACTTTTTGTGTGTTGACGAAACCTCAGCCGGTAACTTTAGCTGAAACAACCAGGGCTAAACCATTTGTTTAGAATCAGAGACCAAAGCCAACATGTTGGTGTCAAAGACATACTACTAGGCGAACCGCATATAAGTAATCAGAGGTAAAGGAATTAGGCGGCGCAAAAAAAGTTTATTTTTTGCTTTGGGTTGGCTCGAAAGCTGCAAGTATCTACCAGTTTGAACCTTTGCACGGAGCCAGAAAATAGGTAACTTAGATACATAGGGGAAATATGATTGCAAGAAAAGACAAAAGATGGCATGCTTCTCAACACAGATGAGGAACCATAGAATTTTATTTCATAATCATATTTAACTTATTACAATTATAAATTGCTAAGTGTAGAAAGGACGTAGCTGCTCAATATTCCAAGGCCGTCTTGTTTGCTCGAACGGATCGTCAATGCCTTTCTTGCGCTTGGTTCCCCTTTTTCCTGCCGCCTTCTTGCGCATTTTCTTTTCGTCTTCGTCGCGGATGTCGGCCAGGTAGTAGGAACCATTGAGCAGCGCCTTTGTGACTATAAACGGTCCTTCCCATGGCGGGGATAACTTGTGCAAGCCTTTTCTGTCTTGAATTAGGCGGAGAACCAGGTCACCTGTTCTGAAGCTTCGCTTCCGCACTCTCCGGCTATGATAGCGGCGAAGTTGTTGCTGGTACAAGGCGGAGCGATGGAGAGCGACGTCTCTTTCTTCGTCTAGCAGGTCTAGGCTATCCTGTCTTGCACCTTCTACGTCTTGCTCGATGTAGGCTTGAACTCTTGGGGAATCGTACTTCATGTCGGTAGGTAGCACTGCCTCAGCGCCATATACTAAGAAGAAAGGAGTGTAGCCGGTGGACCTTGTTGGCGTTGTGCGCAAACTCCATAGTACCGACTGTAACTCATCTGCCCAAGCGTCGGCTGCCCTGTGTAATGGAGCTTCGAGACGAGGCTTAAGTCCTGATAAGACTAGGCTGTTTGTACACTCTACTTGTCCATTGGATTGAGGGTGTGACACGGATGCCAAATCAAGCCGGATACCCAGATCGCTGCAGTATTCTTCTATGTCGCCTTGAGACAGATTGCTGCCATTATCGGTGATAATGCTGTGTGGAACTCCAAACCGAGAGATAATCCCCCAGAGAAAATTGGTGGCTGTTCGTGCGTCAAGTTTGCTGATCGGTTTAGCCTCGACCCATTTGGTGAACTTGTCGACAGCGACCAATAGGTGGGTGTACCCACCACACGCCTTTTTGAAGGGACCCACCATGTGTAAGCCCCAGACCGCGAACGGCCAGGTGATTGGGATCGTCCTTAGCTCCTGTGCCGGCAAGTGAGGTTGACGAGCGTACAACTGGCAGCCTTTGCATGTCTTCACGATGTTCTCGGCGTCTTCTTTGGCGGTGAGCCAGTAGAAACCTTGGCGGAAAGCTTTGGATACAATGGACCAGGCGGAAGCATGATGCCCGCAGGTGCCAATATGTATGTCCTTCAGAATTTCCCGGCCTTCTTCCGGCTGTATGCACCGCTGATAGATGCCGCATGTGCTTCGCTTGTATAGCTCGCCTTTTATTATCGTGAATGCCTTGGCTCGCCTTATGATCTGCCTCTTTAACACCTCATCGTCCTCCGGCAACTTTTGGTCGATTAGAAAATCGAGATATGGGACTGTCCAATCCGGCTGTGTCAAGTAGACAGCGAGACTTGCCGCTTCTACCGGTTCTTCTCCGTCGGGGTCCATCAAATCGGCGCCTTTAATGGATGGCTTGTGCAAATGTTCCAGGAAAATATCTTTTGGTACCTTTTTGCGTTCCGATCCTAGTCTTGCAAGTGTGTCCGCCGCCTCGTTCTCAGCTCTTGGAACATGCCGGACTTCGTAGCCCGCGAAGTTTTTTGCGAATTCGTCAACTTTGGCTCTGTAAGCCGCCATTGTTGCGCTTTTCGTATCCCATGTTCCGCTTACTTGCTGCGCGACCAAATCTGAGTCGCCATAACAGAGGATCCTTGAGACGCCTAAGTTGTTTGCCACGTGTAACCCGTGAAGCAAGGCTTCGTACTCTGCAACGTTGTTGGTTGCTGTGAAGTGGATTTGTAACACGTAGCTAAGCTTGTCACCTTTAGGCGTGCGTAGAACGACTCCAGCCCCCGAGCCTTTGAGCATCTTTGATCCGTCAAAGTGCATGACCCAATATTCTGATTCGGTGAGTGTCGTTTCCTCCATGGCCTCTGTCCAGTCGGCGACAAAGTCTGCAAGCGCTTGAGACTTAATGGCGGTCCGTGGTTTATAGACTATATCAAAGGCGGCAAGTTCGATGCCCCATTTGGCAACTCGACCTGTTGCTTCTGCATTGTTGATTATGTCTCCCAACGGTGCCTTGCTGACTACTGTCACTGTGTGTTCCTGGAAGTAATGCCTAAGCTTTCTGGCGGCGAAGAATACGCCGTACGCCAGCTTTTGGTAATGCGGATACCTCTGCTTGGAGGCGGGGAATACTTCACTGATGAAGTAGACCGGTCGCTGCTCACACGTCGCGGCTTCGTTCTCCTTTCTTTCCACAGCCAAGACAACGCTGACAACAGCTCCTGTTGCCACGATGTACAGCAGCATTGGTTCATGTGATCGAGGTGCTGCCAATATTGGAGCGGATGTGAGGGCCTCCTTGAGTTGCTGTAAGGCGGCATCTGCCTCTGCTGTCCACTCGAAGTTGTCGGATTTCTTCAATAGCCGGTAGAGAGGCATTGCCTTTTCCCCTAGGCGGCTTATGAAACGACTGACGGCTGCCGCCGATCCGGCTAGGCGCTGCACGTCCTTCAGACAAGTAGGTCTGGATATGTTTTGGATAGCCTTGATCTTCTCCGGGTTAACCTCGATCCCTCGTTCTGAGACGATAAAACCAAGCAGTTTTCCGGCTGGAACGCCGAAAACGCACTTGGCGGGATTGAGTTTCATCTGATACCTCCGGAGATTCTGAAACGTTTCTTCCAAGTCCTCTAGGAGATCTGCCTTCTTTTTTGACATTACCGCGATGTCGTCTACATAGACGTGAACATTGCGGCCGATCTGTTCGTGCATGCAATTTTGCATACAGCGCTGGTATGTTGCCCCTGCATTCTTCAGGCCAAAAGGCATTGTAATGTAGCAGAAAGTCCCGTATGGAGTTGTGAAAGATCTTTTCAGCTGATCTGACTCTCTCATCTTGATTTGGTGGTATCCTGAGTAGGCGTCCAGAAAACAAAGCAGCTCAGAGCCTGCTGTGGAGTCTACGACTTGGTCAATTCTAGGCAGCGCAAAGGGATCCTTTGGGCAGCACTTGTTAACACCGGTATTTTCAATACACATCCTCAGCTCTTTATTCTTCTTTGGAACAGTACATGATTTGCCACCCAATCGGTGTGTACAAATTCTTTTATGAAATTGGCGGCCTTCAGCCTATTTATCTCCTTTCCTATAGCCTTGCGTCTCTCATCTCCAAAGCGTCTTGTTGCTTGCTTCACCGGCTTGGATCCTTTTATGACGTTGAGCGAGTGCTCGGCAAGTTCCCTCGGTACACCAGGCATGTCGGAAGGCGACCATGCGAAGATGTCACGATTCTCACGGAGGAACTCGACGAGCGCGCCTTCCTATTTGCTGTCAAGGTTGGAGCCGATGACAACTTGCTTAGACTTGTCACCTGGGATGAGGTCCGCCTTTTTAGTGTCTTCTGAAGCTTCAAAGGTCTTCTTGACATCCATCTTTGGCTTTGGCATGGAGTTGTCTGAATCCGCCCCGAGCAGCGCGAGTTCTTCCTTGTGGATGACGGCTTCTGCGAAGGCGGCCATGCCACGCTCGCACTCCTTGGCTTTCTTGAAGTTGCCGGAAATCGTGATGGTTCCGTTTTCCCCCGGCATTTTGAGCTTGCTGTATATGTAGCACGGCCTTGCCATGAACTTGGCGAAAGCCGGTCGTCCGAAGATTGTATGATATGCGCTTTTGAAGGGGACAACTTCGAACCGAAGGAACTCTGAGCGGTAGTTCTCTTTTGGTCCGAAAGTTACCTTCAGCCTGATGCTCCCCATTGACTTTGCTTGCCTGCCGGGCACTATGCCATGAAAGGTGAGGTTGCTGTGGTCCAGCTGATCCTCTGATAGGTTCATGCGGCTTAGTGTGTCATAGTACAGGATGTTGAGGCTGCTGCCGCCATCCATAAGTACCTTTGTAAGTCTGAAGTTGTCGACAATGGGATCGACGACAAGGGCGTACTTGCCTGGGTGAGGAACGTGATCAGGGTGGTCGGACCGGTCCCAGGTGATCGTTGCCTCAGACCATTTCAAGTACTGAGGGACGTCCGGCATTGTCGCGTTGAGTTCGCGCATCTCCGCCTTATCTGCCTTAGCCGAAGGCGTGCCGACAAAGCACACAAGAGATTCTTTGACCTTCGGATACGGCTTCTTTTTCTTGGCGGCTGCGTCATCTTCGCTTGAGATAGACATGTCGTCGTCATCCTCATCCTCCTTGCTGTCTTTCTTGTCATTCTTCTTTGACTTCTTTGACTTCCAGCCGACTGTGGATCCTTTTTGAAGTCGTCCATGAAACGGCACTCGCCATGCATATGGTTGACCTTGCCCAATGAGGCGTGGATGGGACATGGCAAAAGCTTTGCCTGTTCATAAGTGATTCGCGCCGCCTTAGGCCCTGAGCCGGCTTCGCGATTATCTTTCTTATTCTTCCACTTCTTTTTGCCGGCGTTCCCTTGGAATGCTGCGGCTACCTCATTGGAAGGCCCGGCTTTGTCATCCGCCGCCTGCTTGCGCTTGTTGTTCCGCTTTGGTATGATGTTGACGTCTGTGTCATCGTCCCGGGCGTCGTCATCCGCCGCCGCGTACTGGGCGGCCAGTTTGAGCATCTCACCAAGGTCCGTGATTTGCTCGCGAACGAGCCTATGACGGAGCAAGGACTTCTTCTGTAGGCCCGTGTAGAAGGCGTGGATAGCCTGTGCGTCCGAAACACCATGACATTTGGCTTTTTCGGATATCCAACGGCTGACAAAATCTGTCATGGTTTCGTCCGGCTTTTGGATACAGCGTTGCAAATCCGTGTAGGTATATTTGGACGCTTGTATGTTCCTTGGAAGTGCTGGGAGAAAACCTTTTCCATGTCGTACCAGCTATGGATGGAATTTTCAGGAAGGTTGTCGATCCAAGCTCTTGTCGTGCCTTCCAACATGAGAGGTAGGTAGCGGACGGCAATATGGCTGCTCCCCCGGCAATCTCTATGGCCATGGCATAATCGGATAGCCATGAGTCCGTCTTAACGAGGCCGTTGTACCTAGAACAGTTTTTTGACACTGATGTCATGTCCTTAGGGAACGGCTCTCTGCGGATGGCGTCACCGAAGCACTTTGGTCCAGAGTATAGCGGCTCCTTTCCTCTTGCTATGTCTTGTAGGCGGTGTCGTGCGTCTTTTGGATCGAGCTGCCGTGCGCCTCTGTTTGCGTCCGGCTCGTCCTGCGCTGCCCGGCTTATGCTGCGCCTGGGCCCTTCTACCTCCTCTCTCTTCTTGCTGCCAGTGCTACGCTGCGGAGACCGGCTTCGACCTCTCCTGGGGGGGTCGTTGCCGACATCTTTTCTAGGCGGTGGCCTATTGTTCCGGCTACCGCCATTGTCGCGTCTTGGTTGGGATGGAGGTGGCAGGTCTCCTCTGCTTCCTGTCCTGGAATTCTCGTCCCGCCTTGGTTTTGGCGGTGGCGTCTTCTTTGGAGGTGGCGTTGCCTTCCTTTTATCACCATGGCTACTGGAGCCAGACGGGCCATCGGGGTCAGCGCCGGGTGCAGCTTTGCACTTTCCCGACTTAGACTCTAGGTCTCCCCCACGGGCATCCGCCATATGGCCGTAGGAATCAGCGCGAGCTTGTTGTTCTAGGGCCTTGCTTACGAAATGTCTTGCATTGGCCAGCTTCTCTTCCGCCGTGTAAGTGTTGTCGTCCAGGGTATCTAGCGCGGCGGCCGCGTTGAGGACAGGGGTGTAGAAGACAACATCTCCCCTTCTCTCCACGCGCTGTGGTGCCGTACGCCAGTCGAACCCTAGATCTTGAGCCGCTGTTGTCGCTTGCGTAGGCGGCTCTTTTCCACGGCTGTTTTTTGATGACCTTTTCTCCTCGAAGAGTTGCCGGCTTGTTTTGGCCGACATCTTCTCCTGTTCTTTCTCGATCTTCTTCGCAAGGCTCTCAACGTGCTCCTCTCTTTTTCGCAGGAAGTCAGAGTGCTTAAGCATGTTAAGCCTAAGCTCTTCCACTGAGTCGAGTGGGGTGTCTTTATTCACCGGAGTATTCATGATCTCGTCTACTTCTTTGATGACGGAGAGCAAATCCGTGGGTTTGCTGCTGCCGCCTTTCTCGAGGCCAGTTTTCTTCTTTGCGCGCACCTTGTCGGAACTTTCAATGAGTTGGCCGGCAGTGGTGTCGCCGGCATCTTCCGCCGGCTTGTTTTGCGCCTCCGAAGTAACTGGGGTTGTCTCGTGACCGACAACAACCATCATAGCCAGCTTGTCAGGCATGTCAGTATCCGCTGTGCCCTCTGAGGGAGCCGGATTACCACTGGAAAAGCGGGTTTTGATCTTCTCTTCGAAGAGACTAGCATCATCATCGGAGTCAGAGTCTACGTTGACTTGAACGGTAGATCTGGATCCGGCATCTGACATCGCATCCTCCTGTAGAGCAGGGAGGATTGACTCAGGATCGTTGTTTTCCGGCTGGGAGTCTGATCCCAGTCCGACAACTCCGACGAAGTGGAAATCAGATTCGGCCGACTCCTGGGAGAAGGCGGATTCAGATCCATCTTGCCGGTCGACTGCTTGGTCGAAGGGTTGGTGGGTGGGGTTGTAGAAACGCGATAGGCCGTACGCCTCTGGCGTGTACCCGATGAAGACGTCGATCCCTCCGATCGGTACGATTGCGCATCCGATAAGGTAGTCGTCCGCCGGGAGCCAGGACTCATCCGAGTTGACATAGCTATGGCCGCCATACCTTGTGACGCGACTGACGGCGATCTGCTTGCCCACGCCGCCAAGTGTTCCCGCCTGGAACCTGACGCCAGGAACCTTATGCCCCACGGTGGGCGCCAACTGTCGTGGTATAGGCATAATTGATAGGAGACGGGGGTCCTCTAGCCTACGTACGGATTGTGGGGAAGAAGGTTGGTGTCGTCAAGGACGGGATTGAACACGGCGAGTTTACCCAGCTTCGGATCCCACAGCGGTGGTGGGATCCTACGTGCTGCTATAATTCACTGTGAGGCAATAGCCGTGAACAGGTTACAATGGGTATGATGCCTACTGAAGCGTCTGCCCTAAAGGCTCCCTGGTGGCCGGCTTATATAGGCGGCCAGACCCCAGGGTACAAGGTAAGTACTTGTCCGGCAAGTAAACAGAGTCCTAGACCTAGCCGGCTTAGTTGCCGCCTTCCGTATTGGGCTTGGTGGCTTGATGGGCTTCGGCCTTCCGCCTTCCTTGGACCGTCCGCCTACTTCCTTGTACGTCAGCTATCTGGGCCGCCCGGCAGGCTACGGCCTTACCACCCTTGGGCCACCCTGGACTAGCCGGATAGATCCATGTTGGTTATACTCCTAGTTGATATATCCCCAACATACAGTGTTCATAACAACAAGGAAACTACGACACTACTTCACAGAGCACCCAATAACGGTGATCAGCCAATCGGCAATCAGAGACATACTCACCAATCCAGATGCAACAGGACGAGTCGCAAAGTGGCTCATTGAGATGGGGCCGCTCGGGATCGCATATGATCACCCAAAAGCTATCAAAGCTCAAGTGTTACCTGATTTCACCATCGAGTGGATCGAATCCCAACTGCCAGGAGTACCGGACATATCCAATTCATGGACAATGTACTTCGATGGATCCAAGAAAAATGAACGGGCAGGAGCAGGAGTAGTACATGAAGGAGATATGCCCTACAGGCAAATAAATAAGTAGTATTTATTGCATTATCTCATAAGTTTATAATAGGTTTGTGTATTATGCTATAACTGTATTAATCGGAATTATTAATACACGTGTGATACATAGACAACCAGGTCCCTAGCAAGCCTCTATATGAGCTAGTCCATTGGGCAACAGTTGATCGAGATTCCCGATCAAGTACAATGACGTCGGTTGACAATGGGGTCATCTTGTTAGTTGAATAAGGTGATGGACATACGCAAAGTATTGCAATAAGATCGTATTACGATGTTTGTCATTTGCAATAGATAAGAATATGATAGCTTATTCCTTACACCGTGAGACCGTACTTATTGATGCTTCGTAGGGGTGCTTTGAGAGCATCAAACGTTGTGTCTTATATAGCATGACAATAACGGTGTCCATCTTGGGTATTCCGAAAGAGCATCAAGACGTAAGGATCAAGAGCGGGATTTGTTCATTCTTGTAATGGAAAGATACTCTGGGCCCACTCGGTGATATTGCATCTATATAGCTGCGCAGCTTATGACTAGGTCATGGAGATGTAATATCGCAGACGAGTTAATAACCTTCGTTGGTAACGGGATACAACAAAGGCATCGGTGTGTCTACGATCATATCTCGGACAAGGTAGTATCGCAGAGGCAAAGGGAATGAATGTCATATTTATGGTTCAACGACGATATTCGTGGAATGCACAGGGGTCGTCATATACTTCCAGGTATCCCTGACGGTCATTGGTGAGCGGAGTGTCTCGACCATGTCTGGAGTGTTCTCGAACCGTAGCGTAACAAACTTAAGGTCTTAGCGACACCAGGAGATAGGTTCTGGAATATTACAGGAATTTGTTGGAGAGAGAGGAATGATCCGGAAAGAGTTCCGGTGGTCCGGAAGGAGTTCCGGGGAGGTATGGAATGGTTCCAGGAATGTCCGAAAGTTGTTCGGATGGTTCCGAAATAGTTTCGGAGTCATGGGATATTGAATTATATATAAATATATTAATTATGAATTAATGGGATTTTTATATTAATTTAATATTAATTAAATAAAGGAAAAAGGGGGCTCCCACCTACATGGGCCCTAAGAGGGCCCAAGAAGGGGGAGCCGCACCCCACAAGGAAAGGGAGGCTTGGGCCTCCTAGTCCGAGTTGGACTAGGAGTAGGAGAAGCCCAAGGGGGGTTCGGCCGAACCCCCCCTCCCCTCTCCTCCTTTAGTCCCACATGGGGGAGCCAAGGGGTTTGCACACCCCCTTCCCGCTTTATATACCAAGGCATATTAATTGGATTAATTCATTGGAAAATATAATTAATTGTATTGCAGGCCGGCCGAGCTGTTTCTCCGCCCGTTTTGCCCCCTCTCTCCACCTAAGCTATACCGCTGAGCGCCGTTGCTCTGCGAAATTCCAGATAAGATCTACCCCTGCAATTTCAGCTGGATCTGAATGACCGGGGGTTGTCGCCAAGCTCCGTATGTTTGTGAGTGCTCGGAGGTAACTCCTTTTGATTAGCCTGGGCGACGTCGTCTCGCCCCTGCAGCCGCCGCGCCCCCTCCCCTCTGCTGCCGGCGCACCAACCCTGGTGCTGGCGCTCTGCCTTCTTCCGCCCGATGCCCGTCGACGCAGATCATCGTCGACACCCCGGCGTCATCGTCTTCGTCATCGCGGCGAGTTTTCCGCGACCTCGAGGTCGGCTACGTACGACTCCATCGTCAACGCTTGTGCGGGAGCGTAATCCCCGCTATCGGTCTACATGGAGGTAATGTAACCCGTTCCGCCTCCGTTATCGCATGTACTAGATAGATAGATCCTGGCTAGTTAGGGTTCCGTACGCTAGAAAATTATTGTTTTCTGCACCGTAACCCCTTCAGTGGTATCAGAGCCGATCTATGCGTAGTACTGCTGGTACGGTTAGAACTCATGTTGAATGAGGGCGTCTTTCTTATATTTGCTACCCTCTAGCGTGCACTTGCGATGCCTTCGGTATTGAGTTGATGAAGCGGCCCGGACCGACTTTACGCGTACGCTTACGCGAGACTGGTTCCACTACTGACATACGGCTTGCACCGTATCTGTGGCTGGCGGGTGTCTGTTTCTCTCTCTCTAGTCGGCAAAGCATTTTCAATGGAGGGCCCGAAAGGGATGCTTAAACATGCAATTATACGATCGACGTTGTGGTACAAAGTTCGTAGGTAGGGAAGCGATTCTCTTACGAATAAGCCTACATGCCACGTAAAATTTGCAAAACTAAATAAAGCTAGAGGCGTCTAACTTTGTTTTGCAGAGGCGTTATTTTATGTGACATGGTTACGGTAAGTTTTGATATTACTCGTACTGTCGGAGGCAATGGAGGTCTCTGTAGACTCGGAGCCATGCCGGGGCGCCGGGGGGCCAGGCACATGGCGCCATGAAGGTCCAGGCGCATCGACCATGTCACATCGCACTTCATTGCATCATTATTGTGTGTTGTTGTGTGTGCATTCTATTGATTGCTTATATGCTAGATATACAACGGTAGCATCATAAATAGGATGATCCCTAACAAATACCAAAATTGTGTTCTCCCTCGTTGCGCACCACCAAGAAAGTTCTACGTTATGAGGCAGGCCGTGATGATCGGGTGTCACACATCTCGTCGTTCGCATACAGTGGGTGTAAGCCATGTTGCACGCGCAGGGTCTTCGAGGTTTGATTGGCGAGCCTAGCATATCCAGAAATATGGCCTCGGAACACGGGAAGATCGAAAGATCGAGCACGAGTCACAGAGTTGTTGTGATCGACATTTTATGTCCACCTTTGAAGCTATGCTGCCGGCCGTGATGATCGGGGGTGGTGTGGTGGATGGGGGTCGTGTTATCGCCATTATTATTTTTAGGGATAATAATCTTGGTGTGGTGTGTTTTAGATAATGAGATTATAAAACTAAAACTCACCTACATATTATAAACTTTTCCTTACCTCTTTTTGCGATCGCATCTGTAGACTATGCAACTATACTTCGGTTACTTCCTCAAGAGCCCGGATGCTACATTAGAAGCCGACGGGTCCAACTTCATCAGATGGTACAACGGTTTTAGAAACATTCTCGAACACAACAACATTCTATATGTTCTCGATGAACCGTTAGGAGAAGGACCAGGAGATTCTGCTAGCGAGGAGGAGGAAGATGATTTCCGTAGGCGTCGAGACATATTCATTGAAGTGGAGATCACCATGACCGTATGCCTGGCACCCGAGTTGAAAGAGTTGTTTCGACGCAAGGAGCCAAGCGTCATGATTGATGGGATAAAGACACACTTCGGGGATGAATTAAAGCGTGAGCAATTCAGGCGGCTTAGAATGTTCCATACCATTCACATGGAGGAGCATACCTGTCTGAAGACACATTTGAAGAGATTGTATGACATCTACTTCCAGCTGACGATGGTCTTCGATTACTGGATGGCAGATTCTTGTGCCATTCGGACTGTCCTGATATCTCTACCTCCTAGCTATGAGAAGCATGTACGCAAGTACATTTTGAAGGCCGATGATATGAACTTCTACAAGTTTGTGTCTGAATTCAAATCTCTGAAAGTTGATTCCATCGAAGGAGAGATCTTCGATGCTACAGGTATATATTTGATATATGCAGAATTATGAATTCGCCTTTTGGTATATGATGAAGTATTTGATACTTGTTCTGTTTGTGAAACATGTCCTAATTATCACATATATGCGGCACAGTTTGATGTGACCTGGCGCTGAAGCTGGTAATCAAGGAGTTGATGGCCTTTTGGTGTTTACGTCCTCAAGTTATCATAGTTATCATTAATAGTTTTTGATAAGATCTTTTGTAATAGTGAGCGAGTGTGTGTGTCTTGATTGTTGCAAGACAAAGTTATTCATGTAATAAGACAAGTTCAGTTGTTTTATGTTATGTAAGAAGTCAGTTGTTTTATATTATGAATAAAGATTCCACATCTCAGTTACATTGATTGTATGATAAGTATTCATAATTGTAGAAATGATAAAATAGCGTGTCCTATGAATAAGAGTTCTATTACTAGAACAAACACCGTCGAGTTTAGTCATGAAAGCAATGAAAGAAGTAATGGATGTTTTTGGTCCATTTAAGTATTTCGAGTGCCGAGTTGATTAAGCTTGAAATCAAGTATTGAAGTTGCAATACCAGAGGAAATTAATTGAGTGTCATTTTTAATGATTAATTAATGGTGTTTATTTCTTGATCCGAATTCTCCTATGATTTTGGTAAATAGGAGTATTTGCCCGACAAATCATAAAGTCTGAAATTAATTTGATAATAGATCAAATGGGGTTTTTCAGAAGAAAGAATTAGTGAACATTGTATTCACAAGATTCGATCAAAGGACAATATTTTTGAATTATGGTTTCAACACAAAAGACTTGTGGAAATTTGTTTCACAAAATTATAATGTCATATATAGTGATATGTGGGGAATTATAATCATGCTCTATTTTAAATAAAGTGTGGTCCGTCAGAATCAGTCTTAGAATCTCCTAATATGTTCGAAACATTATAGTCAATGTCCACTTTAGAAAATAGATGTTTTTCTCAACAAGAATACCTGAGATCGACAATAGTGTCGACATGTATATGATTACATGATAATTCGGTATATACATGAATAGTTCTTTGTAGAATACTCGCATTGAATGGGAGTGTATTCCAAAACCAATTAGAAACAAAGTTCAGTTTGTCGTCTATGTAATTCCGAGAAAAAGATGATTTTTCGAATTATGGTTTATGGATTGGAATTAGAAGTTTGGAATAAAGTGTCAGACCTATGTTGGAAGGTGTTCCAAAGAGTATATGTCTGCTAATGAAAGTTTAGTGATTAAGAGTGAGGGAGACTAGAAAATTGTTTTCTGCTTGCAATCCTCTT
Source organism: Poa annua (assembly GCA_026929855.1). Taxonomy (NCBI): domain Eukaryota; kingdom Viridiplantae; phylum Streptophyta; class Magnoliopsida; order Poales; family Poaceae; genus Poa; species Poa annua. The sequence goes on from CM049426.1 coordinate 161,638,652, forward strand.
CATAAAGACCATAATATTTTCATGAAAGAAACTTCTAAATAAAGTGCTGTTATATTTAATATTGCGGTCAGGTCATGGCACTGTATTAAGTATTTCAGATCTTGTTGACAGATCAAGGTGCACTTTATGAATACAAAGAAAAGTTGAGAAAATATCGGAATACGAACAAAGGCTTTTTGAGCCTGGAAATCCAAAGTTGCATTTGAAAGGATTAAGAGAGTAATTGTTGCTGAAATTCTTATTAGAGGAATAAGATTGTTTAATCGTCATATAAGGTGTTATATGAGAAATGTGACTATAAGAAAGACGCGGTAGCATGTCTTGTCAAGAAATGTGTCTTGGACAAGATCAAATTTGTTGACTACATTTGTGTAGACATGCTTGAAGTCTGAGGGATTTGTATTAATGTAATACTGTAATTTGTATTAAAACTCGAATTGATAATAGATCAATGATTTTGGTTTGACCAAAATGTCGATTTAAGTGGGAGTCAATGTTAGTTTACTCAGGTGGAATATGTAGAGAACATATTTTTGAGTGGGAGCTCAGGAACTCAAATATGTGGATGACACGTTTTTGAGTGGGAGCTCGTGTTATCAAATATGTGGAGACATAATTTGAGTGGGAGTCGAATTCATCTTGTGTAGTTAACACATTGAGAAACTGTACCAATAGAATAGGATGAAGTTGTGAAACTATTTGAAAGTTAGTGTCTATTTTGAAATAGAACGGGAATTTTAAATAGTTAGTCGAGTTGTTTCGGATTATATCTGAGGAGTCGGAATAGAATCAAAAGGATGGTCCTTTGGAATTCAATTGATCATTAAGAGTAATGATGCATGAAAGTAATGGTTGTATGACATGTGGGTCTATTATTTAATATTAGACATCATACATAAACCATATTATCTGCTCGATGAAAGTATAACCGATGTTCTTGGAAGAAGAGCAGTTATGAAAGTAAATTTAGAATTTACAGGAAGTAGAGGTGTGTTAGTTGTTGGACTGACATTAGAATGTCAAGTTTTCTGCATTGGTGTGAAAGTTTGTAGATATCGCGAGCTTGTAATTGTTACAAGGGGCTCTGTATGGCTGAGTGTGTTTTTCAGGGCAGTTATCTGGTTAGTATAATCAGAGTAAGCGCTGGGAAACAGAAGTCTCACTTAGTTACGGTATTTGCATATATGTTGTTAGACAACATGGTGATATCAAGCAAGTTGATGTCAGTGAATCGCAAAAGCATGTACAATCATGGATTGTGCAGTAACACTCTTCCACAAGCAAGCATTATCAAATGATTCTTATTTGATAAGGGATTCTGATAAAGTAAAATGCAGCTAGTTTATTTGTACTCTAGTGCAAGTGGGAGACTGAAGGAGATATGCCCTAGAGGCAAATAAATAAGTAGTATTTATTGCATTATCTCATAAGTTTATAATAGGTTTGTGTATTATGCTATAACTGTATTAATCGGAATTATTAATACACGTGTGATACATAGACAACCAGGTCCCTAGCAAGCCTCTATATGAGCTAGTCCATTGGGCAACAGTTGATCGAGATTCCCGATCAAGGACAATGACGTCGGTTGACAATGGGGTCATCTTGTTAGTTGAATAAGGTGATGGACATACGCAAAGTATTGCAATAAGATCGTATTACGATGTTTGTCATTTGCAATAGATAAGAATATGATAGCTTATTCCTTAGACCGTGAGACCGTACTTATTGATGCTTCGTAGGGGTGCTTTGAGAGCATCAAACGTTGTGTCTTATATAGCATGACAATAACGGTGTCCATCTTGGGTATTCCGAAAGAGCATCAAGACGTAAGGATCAAGAGCGTGATTTGTTCATTCTTGTAATGGAAAGATACTCTGGGCCCACTCGGTGATATTGCATCTATATAGCTGCGCAGCTTGTGACTAGGTCATGGAGATGTAATATCGCAGACGAGTTAATAACCTTCGTCGGTAACGAGATACAACAAAGGCATCGGTGTGTCTACGATCATATCTCGGACAAGGTAGTATCGTAGAGACAAAGGGAATGAATGTCATATTTATGGTTCAACGACGATATTCGTGGAATGCACAGGGGTCGTCATATACTTCCAGGTATCCCTGACGGTCATTGGTGAGCGGAGTGTCTCGACCATGTCTGGAGTGTTCTCGAACCGTAGCGTAACAAACTTAAGGTCTTAGCGACACCAGGAGATAGGTTCTGGAATATTATAGGAATTTGTTGGAGAGAGAGGAATGATCCGGAAAGAGTTCCGGTGGTCCGGAAGGAGTTCCGGGGAGGTATGGAATGGTTCCAGGAATGTCCGAAAGTTGTTCGGATGGTTCCGAAATAGTTTCGGAGTCATGGGATATTGAATTATATATAAATATATTAATTATGAATTAATGGGATTTTTATATTAATTTAATATTAATTAAATAAAGGAAAAAGGGGGCTCCCACCTACATGGGCCCTCTTAGGGCCCAAGAAGGGGGAGCCGCACCCCACAAGGAAAGGGAGGCTTGGGCCTCCTAGTCCGAGTTGGACTAGGAGTAGGAGAAGCCCAAGGGGGGTTCGGCCGAACCCCCCCTCCCCTCTCCTCCTTTAGTCCCACATGGGGGAGCCAAGGGGTTTGCACACCCCCTTTCCCCTTTATATACCGAGGCATATTAATTGGATTATTTCATTGGAAAATACAATTAATTGTATTGCAGGCCGGTCGAGCTGTTTCTCCGCCCGTTTTGCCCCCTCTCTCCACCTAAGCTATACCGCTGAGCGCCATTGCTCTGCGGAATTCCAGATAAGATCTACCCCTGCGATTTCAGCTGGATCTGAATGACCGGGGGTTGTCGCTAAGCTCCGTATGTTTGTGAGTGCTCAGAGGTAACTCCTTTTGAGTAGCCTGGGCGATGTCGTCTCGCCCCTGCAGCCGCCGCGCCCCCTCCCCTCTGCCGCCGGCGCACCAACCCTGGTGCTGGCGCTCTGCCTTCTTCCGCCCGACGCCCGTCGACGCAGATCATCGTCGACACCCCGACGTCATCGTCTTCGTCATCGCGGCGAGTTCTCCGCGACCTCGAGGTCGGCTACGTACGACTCCATCGTCAACGCTTGTGCGGGAGCGTAATCCCCGCTATCGGTCTACATGGAGGTAATGTAACCCGTTCCGCCTCCGTTATCGCATGTACTAGATAGATAGATCCTGGCTAGTTAGGCTTCCGTACGCTAGAAAATTATTGTTTTTTTCACCGTAACCCCTTCAGTACATACTCCAAATGGACTTCCCAACGCCATCCAATAACGAGGCCGAATATGATGGTTTAATACACGGCATACAGATGGCCAAGGCGTTGGGATGCACTCAACTGATGATATACGGCGACTTAAATCTGGTGGTACAACAGACAATGAAGGCTTGTGATGCAATAGCAGATAACCTGATCGCATATCGTGACTTATATAACACGTTAGAAGGAGAGTTTGACGGATGCGAATTGCGGCACATCGGGCGAGAAAGTAATGAAGATGCAGATATACTAGCTAGCAATGCAGAAGCAGATATACTAGCAGTCATTCCGACTCTTTGGGCCTACTCAACAAGAACGTCATCTATCAAAGCAGGTCACACTGGAAGTCCCGAGTCATCGCAAGCTGATAACCCGACATTTGGGGACTAGGAGAGATATACATGCATACCTCAAACTTCTCTTGGAGTTAAGCCAATACGCTGTCCTCCCTGGCGCGACTTCCCCGACACGCCTATGAAGCTCTCCGAAGAGAGCTGTCAAGTCCAAGTCTCTATAGGACTGGAAGCCGGATGCCTTGCCGGTTGAAGATTTTGAAGTGGTGGCACCCGGCGCGGCGGTCTTGGCGATGCGGGAGTCGATGGGCTTGTCACACATGGCAGAGCCGGCGATCTCCACATCCGGTAAGCCAGATGCCCGAGGCGAAGCCGGAGGCGTCGCCGGCTTAGCGGCCCCTCCTTCAGCCGGAGAGGGCGTGGGCATAGTGTGAGCTCTGCACAACGGGAAGAAGATTACAACAAAGACAAATAAGCAAACATAAAAGGCGAGAGAAAGGCGGCATACCCCTTATTGACAACAAAGCCGCCAAAAAGATCATCGCTCGAATCTGAAGACACTGAGAGAGACCGCCGCTCAGTCCCGGCTAAAGGATAAAGAACGGAAGGCCGTGTCTGCGGAGGCTTAACCCGGCGAGGAGTCGGATTACAAGAAATACCTTCAAAGAGTGGCTCGTCAGAGTCGGAGGACCAAAGCCGGCGCTTTTGGCGACGAGCTTCCCTTTCCTCCTGATAACACAAGACAAATTCAGTAAGAGGCCAGAGCAAGAATACGCAAACAGGACAAGCCCAAGCACGGTGGAATTACCTCGGCGGAGTCTGAGCGGAGCCTCCTCTTGGTAGCCGGCGGGGCCGGGTCCGTAGACGGAAGAACCGTATCTGATATATTGGCCTCATCAATAGAGGGAGACCGGTTTTCCCGAAGGTCGGCATCCATTAAGTCAAGGAAGAGCCGGGTGATGGAATCTAACTCACCTTCTACCTCTTCTTCTTCCCCGCCGGCCTTGGAGCCAGCCTCTTCAGCGTCATTACCCGACTCATCGGCAGAGTCGGGCGAGAAGAGTAAAGCCGCGGACCACCAAGTATCGTCCGCCTGAGGAGTTCAAGGTTATTCACTCAGAGAAAGCTTCGAACATAAAGAAAAAGATAGAGGAAACAGAAAATACCGGCTTCAGGGGGTTGGTGGCGCAGAAAGGAGGAAGGCCGACGCTCGCCAGAGAATCCGGAGATTCATTAACGATCTTCCGGATGACCCGGACCAACGCTTCCTCCGATTGTTGGCTCCTGTTGAAGCGTATCGTGTCGTCCAGAGACCCGGAGTATTGGCAGATAAGGCCCGGCCAGATGCTGAGCGGCATGATGCGCCACCCGACGCAGCAGCGGACCAAATCTGCGCCCGTCAAACCGTGGGCAAGAAGGGCGCAAACCCGTCCAACCAGTGGCTTGATAGCCTCCCGGTCAGCCGGGGAGGCGAAGGAGTTCATGTTTTCGTGGAGGGTGAGCCTGTCAGCTCGAAAGCCGGGAAGGGCCGGCTCACCCTCGGGAGTGAGTGACTCAGTAGAACCAAGTTTTCTGCTAGTCCTTTGGGTGTGAGTGGAGAACCACACCCGGGAAGATGATGTTGCGGCGGTGTTGGATCGTCACACCGCCGTAGGAAACAAGGGGCCCCGCCGGGTATTCCCGTTGGGTTTTGCAGTAATAAAACTCAAGAAAGAGAGGGAGACTGGGAGCGATGCCGAGATAGGCCTCGCAGAGGAAGACGAAGTGAGTGATGTTTAACACCGAGTTCGGTGCTATGTCTTCTGGACGGATTTGGAAGTAATCGAGGATTTGGCGGAAGAAAAGAGAACCCGGGGGCTTGAAACCCCGTGGAATATGATCGGCCAAGAGAACTACCTCGCCGGGTCCTGGCTGTGGCAGGGTCTCTTCTTCGTCCGGGACCCGCCAGTGGGCCTCCGACTAAGGCGGAAGCATGCCGAGTTTGGCTAGCTCCCGGAGCCGGGTATAACGGACATTTGACTTGCCCCAGTTACACCCAGACTAACGTTTTGCCTTCTCGGCAGCGACAGTGCCGGAGGACCCGGCGCCGGGTGTACTTTTCACCTTCTTGGGAGCACGTTGAGCGGCAGACTTAAAACCCATGATGATTGCTGGAAGCCGGAGATCTACAAACAAGAAATAACAGAGATGAAGGGTTTGAACAGATCTACAGGGTTGCAAGAAATAACATAAAAGAGGAGGTCAAACGACAGGGTAGTTCATTTGCATGAACAGTCAAAGCAAAAAACAGCGGAGACAGGAATAGTGAAAGCCAAAACGGATCAAGAGGACCTCGGAAAATAGGATTAAAAGAAGAAAGTGTTCAAGAGCATGAGGAACGCCAAGGGTTTGTCCGACGAGTTCACCCGAGACGTCGCAAATGGATGAGTTTTGCCGAACGAAGAACAAAGGGAGAGAAAACAGTGTACCGAAATGGATCTAGAAAGCCTCAGGAAATCAAAGATAATGAACAAATACGAAGAACGCAAGCTTATTCGAAGAACTCCACGAGCTCGAGAAATTGGAAATATAAGCTGAGATTAAGATTTACCGAAGAGAAGTGAGGAAAGGATTGGGATCTCTCGCGTGCAGATGAACGCGTGAAGTTCTTTGCGCAAATCTTATTGATGAAGATCTCGGGAAAGGCTTGAGCTCGAGGAGGACGAGCGCCGGCGAGAAGCTCGAGACACGCGCGCAAGAACGAAGGAGGCTAGGAGCTCGGGGAAGAAGATGAAGGCGGAGCGCTCGGGGGAGAGTGAGATCACAGCTCGCCCCGGCTTCCCTATTTATAAGCTCCTAGGGTTGACCTAGGGGCAAAGTGGGAAAGACAGGAAGATAATGATTATCTCCGGGAACAAAATCTGTCAGGCGAGATATTCCCTGACAAGATCTTTTGTTTCCCCGAGGTGGTTATTGTCTCCTTGATTCCCGCGTATAGATTGACATTAATTATGTCGTTGACCAAGAAGTTTGACCGAAAGACAAGAGAAAGAATAAGGAAAAGAGAAATCCGGCAAGTGGTGGCCGGGTTACGAGCCGTTGACCAAGTGTTAGGCCAACTGAGCGGGTAACCCGAGAGCCCGCCTACTTAATAAGTTGTTTATTGTTTTTCAGATAACCCGGACAAAAGGATTGACGGCTTCCCCTAGAAATATGCTCCAATCACAAAGGTGAAGCAAGTCCAGTCTGATGTCCAAGTTATGCTGGGGGCTACTGTTGGGGGGATCATAACCCGGTAGGCCCACCGACATAGAAGATAAGCCGGCCTGGCATGAGCCTTTGCCGGATCAAGCATAAAGACATGGGCCGGGTGATACGTAAGCGGGTGCGCAATGTATACCTTGGCCCACGAGCAAGAAGGATCCAGAAGGCTGGAGACCAAGTACAAGACGGAGTCCTGCTATGGAAAGAAGAGGCTTAGAGGACTTAGGGTAGAGTCCGAGTATGATAAGAACCCGGACCCGGCTTTATACCTCCAGCGAGACCCGTCGCCTATATAAGGGGGTCTCCTGGTTCCTAGAGATCTAAGTTCCAGAGAAAGACACAATCGATAGCCGTAGTAGAGACACCTTGTAATCTCGAGACCCGGAAGCTAAGGCGCCGAGTCCCAAAACCCTAATCAGTAAAGCCGAAGCAGGAAGTAGGTATTTACCTCACGACGAGGGGCCGAACCTGGGTAAACCCTTGTTTCCCCACGCCACACTAGACTAGCTCCTGATGTAGGAAGCCGCCATGCCCCTCATCTCAAGTTATCTCCGGGTAACATCTGCCGTGACAATCCCACGACAATAAGAGAGGAGGCTTCCTCCTCTTCCTCAGTCGACAAGCTATGTTCGCAAGACGCTAATTCTACATGGGGCGCCGTCGAAAAAGCAGGTAGCATACTTTGGGCGACTGGAACATAAAACCACTTTTCGCTCCATTTTTGAGCAGGTTCTGCCGACGTCAGATCAAAATACCGACAACCGTCGCGCACTTCATTACAGAAACCACCAGTCGACAACGGGCGGCCATTACATTGGAGCAGAAGCACCCTAAAAATAAACTTCCAGAGAGCCCAGCTGGGGTGAACGCCGAGAAAGCACTCGCGCAAAACCACAAAACAAGCGATATGAAAAACGCCATGAGGGTCAAGGTCGTGCATCTGAATCCCGTAAAAGAACAGAAGGCCTCGGACGAAATTATGCAAAGGAAAGCCAAATCCTCGGGGAAGAATATCCGCAAAACAAACTCGCTCTCCGGGAAGAGGCCGGGGAAGTACCTCTTTGTGCACAGGAGCCTGAGCGGCAACAACCTCTACTGTGGACAGAATCCCAGCATGACAGAAATCTCCCAGCTTCTCTTCCATAACAATAGATTTTACCCAATCCCCGGTGACCTTCTTCGCCACAGCAGTAGGGACGACGGCGGAATCACCGGAGATAGGCTTATCCTTCTTCGACTGAGTAGTGATGGAGGAGGTGAGACCAGTGGAGGAGGAGGTATTGTTCTAGGACGCCAGGGCCAAAACAGGTGTGAGCACGAGCAGAGATGCAAAGATGAGCTCGAGGAAGAAGATGAAGCAGAAACGGCGAAGAACAAATGACAAAGTAAAATTAAACGCAACGGAAGATCCCGTATTTACGGTGAAGACAACCATTCATCGCAGCCGTCCGAGCAAAAATTACCACAACACGTGGCTTAATCGGAGAGCACTCGTCATGGCCCACATAGCCCACTACGCGCGCAGAACGAGGAAGTCATCATCACGTCTGCGACAACCCCGCCACGTCAGGTCAAATCAGAACTGAACCGGCATCCACAACGGTCAAAAGGTGGGACCCATTACGTCACATCCTATCAAAGTGCTATTCGCACGTCAGGGATGTCATGAATGACATCATTCGCCGGATGGCAAACAAACGCATAAAACAAAGGATCGTCACACTACGACGGACAAAAGGGAAAGATCCTTGCAACTCGAAAGGAAAAAAATGCAAAGCTAATGCAAAAAAATGGTCGAGTGGGAAACTCCCATCAGGAGAAAGAAAAAAGTATTCGACTGACAAAACGCAAATTGAGATTATCCTCTAATGCAAGCAATAAAGCACAATCTTGGGGGCTACTCCCATCGGGAGCACTATCGTGCACCCGATAGAATCAAAAGCATTCAAAGCATAATAATCCCCGAGTAGAAATCAGTCGATGATACCTCGGATGTTGTATACGAAAAATACAAAGGTAAGACCCATCGATCAGTCGAGTGGGCCGAGGATCACTCTAGCAGTGTTTTAATCCTAGACATTTCCGTATCAACAGATACGATGAAAATCCTGGCGGACGCGCTGGGTAGCAAATTGAAACTGCAGAACAATATCAGTAAGTCCTTCGACAAGCCTGAGATGAGTTTGTCCAGTATGTTCTAGGTTCGATCCCAAGGACTGGAAACCTGATTGAAAGCTAGTAAGGTTTTTCCCAAGTGCAGTTAACTGGCTTTGACTCATCGAATAATTTCAGGCCTACTCAGTTGAAATCCTTCGGCATGATTCATAGTCAGAAAAGAAAAAATATCATATCAAAAGCATAAAACATGAGACATGCACTATGTAGTGAGTCCATGACTGATTCTCCGAATTAGCCAAGCACTGGGGGCTAATGACGAGGTTATACCAAACGGGTACCCCTTTGTGTGGGTAACTGGTGCACGTAATGACTAAAACCCAATTGTCAATAGGCTGAAGAAGCCCAACAAGCGAAACCCAACTCGAAGACTTCTACCATAGATAGCATAGTCGGTAGTACTTTCCATAAATGTAGTCCTAGTCGGTTACGACCCGAGACCTGTACCACTATGTAAAGGACAGGAGGGCGACCGATCAAGGACACGCCCAATAAGAATCACTAAACCCTAGCAAGACCCATGTCTTGATAGAACCCGATACTCACCACATATTCACAATCAATAACAGACAAGCATGACGTAAAGGTGTTACCTCACTCGAGGGCCCCGAACCTGGATTAATCCCGCTTGTCAGCCGGCGAATCTACCAACACTACGCGTTCTCTACCTCATAATTCTTACCCTAGGCTAGCAACCATGGGTATTGATGGGGACATCCCTCATCAACGTACTTTTATAAAGCATGCATTTGTTGGTAATATTGAATCTTAGTTCCATTTATCCTTTTCACAGATGGCACTAACTGATCAGCTAGAAGATGGAGGGTTGGCTGGAGCTGATAAACAAAGAGGCAAAGCTGCGGCAAACCGGGGTCAGAACCCGAGGCGCAGGAAACGTGACGATCAGTCCCAAAACGAGCAAATCCAAAATGCTGAGACGTCTAAAGGTGCTGAGAAAAAACAGAAGACATTTAAGAAGGATGGCACATATGTAAGATTTTTTAAACTTTCACACATGTTGGGGGGGGGGGGGGGGGGGGGGTGGCGATGGGGGGTTGGGGGGTAGGATGTTAGGTAGTCGTTCGTAATATTAGTTCTGTTTTTAGTATCGCATACATGTTGCACTCCTCTAAACCATAGGAGTTGCTAGTCTCATTTCTGTTTTTTTGTGGCAGTTCCTTCAAATAACACATAGAGTTGTTTCCCCTGGATGCTCATAGTTGTAATTTAGTTGTTGCACAAAATCATTGTTGTTCCTTCAAATAACACATAGAGTTGTTTACCCTGGATGGTCATAGCTGTAATTTAGTTGTTGTACTTAATCATTGTAGTTCCTGTTATTTACACATAGAGTTGTGCCCTGGGTTTTTTGTATGCTCAAGTTGCATCTGCTATACCTTTCTTTCGTTATGGTATTTAATTTTTTTGGCACTGTTTGTTGCTTATTGCTATTGTGTAGGATATAAGGAACATGGCCTCTCCTTGGAGGTTGCACATGTCAATGAAATGCTAATAGGCCAACAAAGGGTTTTTCTTGTTAATAAGAAACTGGGGGGACTCTTTAACATTGCATCTTCAATGCCCACCGATCTTAGCCAGTGGGTTATGAAGTGCTATGACCCAGGGAAGTCTGAGCTGGTTATACCTGGCAGGGGCAGGATACCCGTGGATGCAGAAAGTGTAAGCCACATGTGGGGCTTTCCTTCATGTGGCATGAAGGTCTGCTGGGATGTTCATACATACGTTATTAAAACCGTGAACACGGCCTTTGGATTTAAGAGTAGCACCGCGCCAGATTCGACCTCGTGGTGCAAGAAGATAAAGGAAATGAATGGATCAGCTAATGATAAGTTTGTGCACACATATTACATGGTGGCGTACAGTTGCTTTTTTGCCCCAAAAACTTCTGTGAAATTGTGTGCAAGGTGCTACACTGTTTGTCAAGATCCAACTCTTGTTGACAAGTACAATATACCACCGTTTGTTGTAGACCAGATTAGGCAAGCATTCATGTCATTGGACACCAAGAAATCAGTATCCTGTTGCGTCTACCACCTATTGGTAAGTTTTTTTGCATAGTCAATTATGTCAAATGTGTGTTTCATTTTTTGGGATAAAGGAATGCTAGTGGCTTAATTATTTGTGCAGAAACCATGAACAAGTTGCTTATTTTTACCAACCATTTTTTGAGTTGCTGATAAACCACTATTGAGTTGCTGATCTCTACCATGTTTCTTCCATGGGAAATACTACTACTATATCTAGATTCGTTGGATGTCGATGAGATGATAAGCGACTGCACACCACGCGCAAATGCATGGGATTCTAAACTGATAAGCGTTGTCTTGAAAAAAGACAGATTTAGTCCTGGGGTTTTTGGAAAATTGCAGGTTAGCATTTTAGCACAGTTTCAGTAACCTATCTCAGCATTTCCCTTGATTCAGTGTGTTGTTTTTTTTCATTGGTACGACCTAATGTAACTTATTTTTTCTTTTTTTCCCTGCTACAATTGTTTGATAGTTAAAGGAGAAGTTCAGAGACACTGCAGAAGGTGGCCTTTTTGGTGGCTTATTGAAAGTTGAGCAATTCGTGGCCGCAACTTTGCCAAGGAACTATGAACATAGTGTAAGCATCCAAAGTTGATCCATCATTTGACAGTTGCATTTTTTTGCTCAGTGTATCTGCAAAGTTGCCGCATAGTTCAGTGTGTTTTGCATCATCTTAACAATGTAGTTGCTTCCAAGTATGCTCAGTAGTTGCTGCTTTTATTTTACAAATAAGTTTGTACTCGCAGTAAGCACTTTCATACGTTTGTGATCTTCTCTTTTTTGTTGATATGCTAATGCATTTCTCATCAAAATTTTGTGCAGAAAAAAGGAAGTTGTCAGCAATGCTTCATGGTTTCTGCACAAAATTTGAAGAATCAATGAGAAAATGGTTAGTTGGAATTTGCAGTCTTGATGAATCCGGTTCCAGTGGGAGCAAGCAAATACCAAGCACTGCAGCAAATAACATGAAAAAGAGACCCGTCAAGCGTCCATGCACAAACAAGCAACAAGAGGAGCAACTTCTGCTTGAGGACAGTGACGATGCTGATTCACAGTCTGCGAAAAGTGATGACAACGATGAGCACGATCAGGAGGATGAAAGTCACAAGGATGACAATGATGAGGATGATGACAAGGACAAGGACGAAGGTGACGATGAGAGCGATAACAATGATGCTAAGGGGGGAAGAGACAACGACAACGATGATGATGACGATGATGGCAATGGTGGTGGCAAAACTGGTGGTGGTGGCGGGCGAGGTTGTCAAGACACCCACGTTCCAAGGTCCGAGACTAGCAGGCCTAAACCTACAACACACAAAAATGTTTATCAGAGGGGATGCAACTACAAAAGGCAAGAACAAAGAGGTCTTATTTGCTGGAGATGAACCAGATGCTGGGGATGGCAATGATGATGAGGGCGGTTGCGTCAATAATGTTGATACTGGACCGGATGAGGACCCGGACTCCCAAGTTGCGGGGTTGGACAGAAGCGTCCCCACAGAGCAGCTGGGTCAGCAGAAGAGTGATGAATGTCAAGCAGAAGCAAGTGTTAAACATAAATATGGTCCAGGGCGAGGGGGAAGGGAGAAGCATGGATAGAAGAAAACGAACCGGTAGCAGTAGATGCACACGGTGGGTGTGTTGTTGGGAGACCCCAAGAGGAAGGTATGAAGTAGTGCAGCAACAAGTTTCCCTCAGTATGAAACCAAGTTTATCGAACCAGTAGGAGATGAAGAATTCCCCGAGGTATCAACGGCGCCAGAAATATGCTTCCTGGTGGTTGACGTGGAGCCTGCACACAAACAATCAAGATACTTTGCCCCAACTTAACAGTGAGGTTGTCAATCTCACGGCTTGCTGTAACAAAGGATTAAACGTATGTGTGGAAAAAACATGTATGTTTGCATAAAATAACAGGTTTGCAAGTGTGGTTTTATCAGATTAATGAGAAGGACCGGGGTCCACAGTTCACTAGTGGTGTCTCTCCATAAATAATAACATTCATCCATGCGTGGTAAACAAATTACAGCTGGGCAATTGAAAGAATAATGATGAGCAACCCAATGCATATACTAATGATATTGTGTCTAGTGTGAGATTCATTCGGGCATTACAACAATATACATAGACCGTTCCAACCGCATCTATGACTAATAATCCACCTTCCGGTTAGCGTCCGCACCCCTTTCAGTATTAAGTTGCATGCAACTGATTATCGCCTTAAACACTGTGTGTATAGTAAGTAAGTAACATCATCCTTAAACAAAGAACTACTGTTTTATCCCTAGTAGCAACAGTACATCTACAACCTTAGAGCTTTCTGTCACTGCCCCAGATTTAATAGAGACATGAACCCACTATCGAGTATAAATACCCCCTCTTGGAGTTACGAGCATCTACTTGGCCAAAGCACACACAAGTAACGGAGAGCATGCAAGATCATTAAATATCACACACATGAAATATTATGAAGCAATATCCCAGCAAACACAACATGGAGAATTACATAAAGATGATCTTGATCATGATCGGCAGCTCACAAGATCTAAACATGATAGCACAAGAGGAGAAGACAACCATCTAGCTACTGTTATGGACCCGTAGTCTAAGGGTAGAATACTCTCGCATTAGTTTGGAGGCGGTCATGGCGACGTAGAGGCCTCCGGGGATGATTCCCCCTCCCGGCACGGTGCCGGGGAGCAGTTCTGATCTCTCCCGAATTGGTGTTGACGACGACGGTGGCTCGGGACCCGTGGAGGAAACTATGAACACCATGCGATTATTTTTAGGTAAAGAGGTATTTATGGGCGAAAGGGCAAGGTTGGTGGGCGCCTGAGGGCCCCACATCACCTCCTGGCGCGGCCAGCATGGGGCCCGCACCACGAGGTGGTGTGGGTGCCTCGTGGCTCCTCTTCGTCTCGTCTTCGGTTCCTCATGACGCAAATATTCCAAAAATAATTCCAGGATCTTTTATTTCCAATTCTGAGAATATTTCCTTAAGTACTTTTCTGAAACCAAAAACAGCAGAAAAAAGGGAACATGCACTGTTGCATCTTGTTAATAGATTAGTCCCAGAAAATGCATAAAACTATATAAAATGTATATAAAACATGTAATAACATGATATAACATAGCATGGAACATAAGAAATTATCGATACGTTGGAGACGTATCAACAGTTGGGCAAGAACCTATGTCATTAGTCGATATGTGCAGGATGGAGATCCCAAGTCGCATGCCGCACATTCCAGTTCTTGAGGAGATACCTGTGTGGGATGAGACACCATATTTTTTAATGAGGGACTCAAACCTTGATAGCATCATGAAACCAATTCCAACATATGATGGGGAGCAATCAAACCTTGATGGTCTGTGCACGCCGTCCTCATACAACATTTGGTTTGAAGTTTCTCATGGTCTAAGGCCATCAGGTGATGAACATGTACTGCATCCGTCAACTTACACAGGTAGATCAGCAACCACTGCTGCATAATCTGCAACTATGAAATCCAAGTCAGCAACTCAGGCAACTGTCGAAGCACAGCAGGCAACTACACCTAGAACTCAAGCAACTATTCATTCATCTGAGGCAAAGGTGCATACAACTCAGGCACCAAAAGGGAGAAATAGTGCAACAACAAAGATTGCACAATCTGAAGCAGCTGCCAGGCCTCCAAAGGATGACCACATCACACCATCAAGACACAACTTCCCACCTCATGTTCCTGCTGTCAAGGAGGCAATGAGTTTTTCGTTGGATGAAACGCGCGATATGTTAAGCAAACTGAGAACCACAAGAAAGCAGCCACAAAATTTGGTCCGCACCAAATCAGCAGAGTCTAACCTTGACAAAGGGATGGACACCGTTAAACAACTCATCTGTTGCAACTCAGGAGGGAAAGTTGCTGCAGCCTGTGATGCTCCTTCTTTCAGCTTGGCCCTTGATTGGGACACGTCAACCGAGAAAACAGGATGTTCTCAAGAAGTTCTAGGACCAGCGTGTACTTCTGGCGGACCCGTGTGGGACAACACTCCTGGTCCAACTTTTGTCAACCCTCATGATTAAAAAACCAGTTGCAGCCATTGTTGCCCCAAGTGGGACATGACGCCTGGTACCGGAGGGTTTCCTGCAGTCGACGAACAAGGCGATGGTATTCTTGTTGATGAAGAATTTCTGGAGGCATGCCGGGCAGCTGAAAAACTATACAAATTAAAGGAACAAAGGGAACTACCAAGCACTGAACGGGGCATAGCAGGCAGCAACTTACAGACTCCAGCAAAGTTGCCGGAACAAGTGAAAGAAGAAGGCAAATCCGCTGGTAGCAAAAGTTCTTCCGGTCCTGTACTACATGCAAGGAGGATAATTAAGCCCCCACCGCTTCTGCTGACACCATACAATAAGAAATACTACAACTGCACAGAGCAAGTCAACAAGTTGTACGCACAAGTCCTACTTCATGGTCGAAGACCAAACACGAGGCAACAACAGGAAGACACTAGGTTAAACTTCTTCACCGGTTTTTATCCACAGTTTTTTGTGTTAACAGGATGATGCATTCTGATTTTTTTATTTGCCCAGATTGCAACTCTTAATTAAAAGTACAAGTTTAACTCCCTTTTCCAGTTGCCACCATACAGTGTGCTACTTGCTAAATAATCTCGTGGTACTTGCTTATAACAAACCAGTACAAGACATTTCCATTATGTTGTACCTTGTTTTTACATTTTTTCATGAAATTTGCTGCTGAACAATATGTTTGTTGTTCCAACATGCTCTGGTAGTTGCATCTTCTAATGGACTAAGTTGCTCCTTTTGTAATCACCATTTTAAGAGTAATCAACATTACCAGTCTACCATTTATTTGATGAACTAAAGTTGCTACTTTTTGTAACGGCCCACATATCGTCAACTTTGGGGGCTACCACATCTCTGTAACATCCCAATATTTTAGAATGTTTAAAAATCACTAAAAAAATAAACTTTTGTTTTGATTAAAATAAAATATTAAAATGCATAAGAAAACCAACTATAAAAGACTTCAAGCATCTTGAAAAAGTTTAATATTTCAAATATCTCAAATAATCATTATTTTCAAAAGTTGTTTCAAGTTAAACATTATATTATCCATTGTATTTCTTAAACCTCAATATATAATTTGACAAATGATTTACAAACCTTCAAACCATTTTAATGTAATAAAAGGTTTCTTTTTAAGTATTTGATTTCAACCACTTAGCCATAGCTATTCATAAATTAAAATAATATTTACAAATGTTCTTCTAAACTATTAAAAACATGGTACTTTTGCCAAATGGTTTTCATTCTTTAACCTGAGTTCAAAACATAGTTTTGGAAATTCAAAGTCTATAGTTTATATCTTTGAAACTTCATAGATTTTATAATTAATGATTTATCCAAATAGGCATTTCAATAACTTAAATTATTTTCATCAATTTACAAAACATAAAATGATTTTCAAGAATAATATCAACATAAGAAAATAGAATATTTCACAAAATGTAATATATGGACTTATCAAATGATTTACCATGATATAAAATTAAATAGTGCACAAAATATTTTGATTTGAAAATGAATACATTTAATTCCCTTTTCATTTCAAATAGTTGTAATATGTTATTTAATATTCTACTAAAGCTAAAAATGATTTAATAGTGGAATATGAGTTTATATAACTAAATTTTAAACTTCTATAAGTGTTGTTTATTTATAAATTTTATTTAGCCAAAAATGAAATTACTTAAGCCATGTTTTCAAATTTGACATTAAGTGTCAAATTTGTATTTAATCAATAATACACATTTTTATTTTTGAAAAGTGTTCAAAACATGCCCACAACTGGTTTAACACAAAGATATTGTTTTTACAAATTTTTAGAAATTCATTTGACTTCATTTGGACACTTAAATCAAAAGATATGAATAAAATGGAAAAACAAAAAAAGGAAAATCGGGATGACGTCAGGGATGACGTCACACCTTCGTCAACCTCTGGCCGAGATTTCCGCCTCCGATCTCGTTCTCAAATCAGAGCGCATTTGGCGCGATTTGTTTCCCCGTTCGGCCTATAAAAGCCCCAGCTCCTCCGCCTCTTTCCCCTAAAACCCTAGCATCTAAGACACCGCCAGGCTGCCGCATTCGCTCACCGGAGTTCATCCGCATCCGCCGCCGTATTTCACAAAATCCGTCGAGGTGAGCTGTCGGGTTGTGACTCCCACGAAACAGGGGTGGTCACTTCCTGAAGAGTAGTTCATGAAGGGGATTGAACACGGAGGTCAAGACCCTCGAGAGGCACGACGACGGTGCTCGCCGGGCCTGGAGAGGAACACCCACGACTGAGATAGACACCCACTGACGTGGGGCTATCTTTCGACTAGCCCACGATGAGGCTACCTGGGCCGCGCCAAGCACAGGGAGGCCCACAGAAGGCCCACTAGGGGTACCGTGTAACCTAGTCCAACTCGGTTAGGTCTCATAACCTGCCATATCTGTAATCACCACCGATACCGACCACCCGAGACCTGGCTACCTATAAAGCCAGGAGGGTTGCTCGTCCTAGAGGACACGCCAACATCCACCGCCACAAACCCTAGCGAGATCGCAATCTCGCCGCCGTTGTAATCGCAACTTGCCATCAATAACAGACAAGCAGGAGTAGGGTGTTATCCTCCGGGAGCCTGAACCTGGGTAAAACCTTGCTTGTCAGCCGTCGTGATCACCAACGCTCTCCTCTCTCCCCCTCAATCAACCCGGGGTGCACAACCCAGGGATTTGTGGAGTTACACCCTCCTCAATAGGCGCCGTCTGTGGGAAAGAAATCAAGCGTTGGAATCATGGTCGCACCGGCTCCATCCGCAATGAAGATCGAGTTCGACATCACTCGGGAGCCCATCCGCTTCGGCTCCTTCGAGTAGGCTCTCCACCCGCCGGCCCACCGCTCGGTGTACGCCAATCTGCGCAAAGGTATACATATCACCTTTGGCTCTATATACTGTTTCGTCGACAGCCGTGGCATGTTCAGGTCTGCGACAACTGCGCCACGCGCAGCAACGGCACCCGCATCCGTCACCCGCGTGCCATCGTCGACGTCACCCGCCGCGGGAGCCGCATCTGCCACACCTACGAAGATCGTACCTGCATCGACTACATCGCCAACCTCGGCAACGGCCGCGCAGATCGAGTCTACTCCAACCATCTCGATCGCACGGTCGACAAGGTCAAGATCTACCTCAACTACGACTGTACCAGTGCGTGCGACCAAGGGCGTGCCGTCGACTGCCGCGTCGCACGCATCCTCGTGGGATCATCAAGTCTACCCCAAGCCAATCACACTCGCCCATGCGACTGCGAAACCTCCGTCCGCGACCACGGTGACGACCCTCCGAAGACGCAACGGCGACTACGCTGCCCGCCACGTAGCAGCAATTTTCGACCCCGAGCAAGATTTGGATCAAGGAAGCAGCAACGGCAGCGTAAACACTCCTACCCAGGTTTACCCCCAGCTAGTCTTCATGGCCAACACAGAGCCCCTAGAAGGCAACGAGGAACCCGCATATCCATTGGAGGTGGTCATGCCTGACCAGACACGACTCACCATCACGCGAGACATGGGAATTAGGGCCCTGAAGCATGTCGACGATGGCACTTTCCCTGCACCCGACGCGCCTAGAGAAGACCACCTGGCGGTCCAGTACTTGCTACGCAAGGAAGGCGAGCGACTTCGTGCCGAAAAGGCCGAACTGCTCAGACGCAAGAGGGATGCGGATGCATCAAGTGCCAGACGGGCTGCCATCTCGTTCACTTCCTCCACGGAAGTTAACCAAGGGGGACGGCGACACAGAGCTCGTGTTCCCCACATGACAGACGCTGATCGAACAAGGGTCACCCGCAACCTCGACTCATCCTTCATCACCGAGGACGAGAACGGGATACCTGTCCCCAAGACGGCGAACGCCGCCATCATGTCAGTCGAGACATATCTCCGGCTCACGCAACCGCCGGAGGGAGATCCACGCGCCCTTCTCCACAAACAGCAGATCATGTCCATGAAGGCAATCGAGAAAGCTTTGGCGACTGGAGCACCAAACATCCGGGCACGTGAAGAACGAGAGCGCCAAACCCGCGAGCCAGCAACATCAGGGGCCCCGGCAGTGCAGCCGCTGAGACAAGCCAAACCAGGCGAAGATCTCCGCAACGTCATCACACAAAGGACAGTGGACTGTAACCGCAGCCAGCGCTCGGTTGACGCGATGAACCTGGATGATCCGGCCGACCACAACTTCGAGCCGTGCGGCGCCGCATGCTTCAGCTTCAACATCCGCGACACCCGCATGCCCAAGGGTTTCAAGCTGACAGCAAGAACCCCCAAGTACGACGGAAAGCAAGACCCGCGCCTGTGGCTCGAAGACTACCTCATCGCCTGCACCTGCCAAGGCGGGACGTCAACTACGGCAATGCAATACATCCAGCTCATGCTCACGGACTCAGCGCGCGGGTGGCTCACCAGCCAACCCAAGGACTCCTTCAAAACCTGGGAAGAATTCCAAGACACTTTCATAAAAAGTTTCTCTGGAACATTCGCAAGGCCGACTACCTACATCGAGTTGCAAGCCTGCAAACAAGGAAAAGACGAGTCGCTCCGCGCATACATCCAGCGATGGACACTCCTCCGGAATACTATGGAACCCGTCTCAGAAGACAGGGTGATGGATGCTTTCATGCACGACGTCGCTCGCCGCGACCTCCACGAGGAATTTGGTAGGCTCCAGCCGAAGACTACGATCGAGCTCATGAAGGTAGCCAACCAGTGGGCCGAAGGAGAGGACTACGTCCGCGACACCTCCCCAAAGAAGGAAGCTGAAACAAGCAACTGGCGAGACAGACGCCAGAAGAAGAAGCAACGTTTCACCAATTCAGAAACCATCGAGCTAGTAGCGGCGGGATATCAAACCCCCCGTGATGACACACGAGATAACAGTCGACAATATGATCAGAGTCGGCAGTCCAGCTCTGGGCAGTACAATCGCAGCAGCGGCAGCATCAGCCACAATGACGGAAGCTAGAAACGCGAGTGGAAGCGTCCATTGACATTGGCCGAAGAGCTGATGCAGCCTTGCAAGCATCACTCGTTCCGCAACCCGGAGACAGGAAAATGGGGCGCGAACCACGTGTTGAAGGACTGCCGTAAAGCACGCAAGATTTACCAGGCTATGCAGCAGATCATCACTCCTGTGCAAGCACTGACGGCGACCCCGCAGCTCGCTATTCAGGCGGCACCCGCAAACAACAACACAACACAAGCGGCTGGAACTTTCCCCCAGCAGCAGCCACAGCATGACGTCCAAGTAGCGATGCACGACGCATACCCGACTAGGTGAGGACAGATCAACATGATTCAAAAAGGACGTCCTTCGATCAGGGCCCATAAGCTCATCACCCGCCAGGTACTCCAGGCTACCACCAGCACGCGCGCAGTACCAGAATAGCTGAGAGGGTCAGAGACACCAATCACATTCTCCAGGGCAGACCACCCATCGTAGGTGCCGCGACCCGGTCACGCCGCTCTGGTTATCAAAGCCCTAATTGGCGACTACAACCTGAAGAAAGTATTCATGGACGGAGGCAGCGGCATCAAGATCATATTCGGCGACACCCTGAGAAGAATGAACAAGTCGACAGAGAAGTTGCCAGAGTCGGAGACCACTTTCCACGGCATAGTACCAGGGCAAGCAATCACGCCCATGGGAACAATCACACTCGACGTCATCCTCGGCACACCCGAACACTTCAGAAAAGAGTCGATCGACTTCGAAGTTGTCGATTGGAAATCACAGTACCACGCCATACATGGGTGCCCAACTTTTGCCAGGTTCACGACCATACCTAATTATGCCTACCTGATGATCAAGTTGCCCGGACCCAAAGGAGTAATCACTGTGCGTGGCGACTTCGACCGCTCGAACAGCTGCGACCGAGAGTTCAGCAGGATCTCCGAGTTCTTCGGAGTCGAAGAGCACTTCAAGGCCATATCAGCCGATAACGACAAGACCATCTTTCCACCACGCAAGAAGCCAGCCAAGGACGCCGCCTTCAACACAAACGACGACACCGTCACCCACCAAGTCCATCCGACTGACAGCAGCAAGACGGTCAAAGTATCGTCAAGCTTGACCCCTGCATAGGAAAGCGCGCTCGTCGAGTTCCTGCGTGAGAACTGGAAAATCTTTGCATGGCAACCTTCTGACATGCCAGGAATACCCAGGGAACTCGCCGAGCACTCTTTAAAAGTCCACAAGGACGCAAGACCAGTCAAACAAACCATGCGACGCTTCTCAGGTCCCAAATGGGATGCAATAACCGCAGAAATCGACCGGCTGCTGCACGCCAAGTTCATCCGAGAAATCAAGGACTCGGACTGGGTCGCCAACCCGTCCTGGTAGAAAAGAAGAAGACGAAGAAACTGCGCATGTGTGTAGACTTTATAGCAGTCAACAAATGTTGTCCAAAGGATCACTTCTCGCTCCCGCGGATAGACCAGATCGTCGACTTGACAGCAGGCTGCGAGCGCCTATCTTTCCTGGACGCCTATTCAGGTTACCAGCAAATCAGGCTGAAAGTCGAAGACGAAGGGAAAACGGCATTCATCACACCCGACGGCGTCTTTTGCTACCAGACGATGCCCTTCGGGTTGAAGAACGCTGGCGCCACATATCAGCGCACCATGCAGGCATGCCTCAAAGGGCTTATCGGGCAAATTGTCCAAGTCTACGTCAATGACATCGTTGTCACGACCGGAAAGAGGACACCCTAGTCGACGACCTCCGCAAGGTCTTCGCAGCATTATACGCATATCCGATCAAGCTTAACCCAGAAAAGTGTGTATTCGGCGTGCCAGCCGGAGAGTTACTGGGGTACCTTGTTTCCGCAAGAGGAATCGAAGCAAATCCCGAGAAGGTGCAGAACATACTCACGATGCCAGCACCCACCAAACTCAGGGAAGTGCAACGATTAGCCGGCCGAGTCGCAGCTCTCAGCCTATTCATAAGTAAGTTGGGCGAGAAGGCCTTGCCTTTCTACGAACTGATGTAGAAGACGGACAAATTCGAATGGACACAGGAGGCGCAAGAGGCGTTCGACCATCTCAAAAAGACCCTGACGACTTCCCCAGTCCTGGTGGCGCCACTAGAAAACAAGCCACTATACCTATACGTCTCAGCGACAAACAGGGTGGTGAGCACGGTACTTGTGATGCCCTATAATCGGTTCTATGTAGATTTAAGCGCTCCCGCCGAAATCTGCATAATAACGATTTTAGGTCGCCCACCAGACATAATGTGCACGCCGAAACATGCGCATTATGTGGGTGGAATTGTGATAACATTACAACAGTTCCGATACATCCACAAATACAACAGAAGATAGATACAACAACGAATCGAACAAGTCAAGATACAAATGATACAATAGAAAGATACAAATGACAGCGGAAGCAAAATAGTATCCGACTACGGATAAGATGCAAATTGGACTAAGAGTCCTGAAGATAAGCGATGGCGCCATATCCCTGCCCAGCCAAGCCGGAGGGATTCCCAAGCTAACGTCGTCTGACTTCAAACCTGTTGACTGCACATAAAGCACATCCCAAAGAGGGTCAGGGCACTCCCTGACAAGCAAAACCGACTTGCCTACTTTCTACACCATCTCCCAAAATATGGGGTAGGTGGACTTAGCGGTAGCAGCACTAGCAACCTAGAGAGACACGCTACAACTTCCGTCTAGTCAGAGAGGGATAAGAGAGCGCATAAGATAAACATCTACAACTAACACCAATCATAACCCATTCTCAAATTAACCCCCTCAACCAAGTATGAGGAAGCAATCTGGGAAACTCACACGTTGAACAATTTTAGTTACCAGTTATTGTGAAAGTAATTCTACATTACTAGTCAAATTAATTAACATTAATTAGGTGCAAGTTGTCTAGATCTTGTTAGCCAACATCATCACCAAAGTCGTCCATAACCGTGGACACGGCTCATCGATAAGATTATAACCTGCAGGGGTGCACTACTGTACCCATACTCGCATGATCAACCCAAGCAAGCATCAGGGCTTCTCAACACGACTTATTCCTTCACTACAGCAAGTCCAAGTGCCACCCATATGAGTTGTTACCCGCGTCAAGAATCCGGCCGAATCTCAATTTGCGGACTCATTAGTTTGTGTCTGCGCGCCATGCGGCTCAAACCACAGTAGGAACTGTCCGCTTCGCGCACACCACCCCTATATGACCCCCAAGTAACATAACCTCTCATCAATCATCATCATCATGCACATGGATATGAGCAAATGGAAAACCCGAACTAGTTCCGGCACATGGACAAGCTGCATATCCGTTCAAAGTCAAGGGGGGCTCCATAGGGCCTCCCACAAGTGGTTAGTGCGCTCAAAATTGGATCCGAGGACAAAATCTCAGTTCCTAGGTCGACAGTGAGCAGAACAAAGCACCTCGCAAGGCCTTCCGGCTGGTGCCTTATCATTTAATTATAATACCCATATATAAGACAAAATTTTATTAAGGTAGAATAATCTATCATACTAAGCAGATGAAACATAAGACCAACAGACGACTCGCACAAACAACTCTAAGCATGCGCTATGACTCGCAAGGCCAACAGATAAACATGGAACGGGTATTAGGTTGTGGGGATAAATCTGTATGGGCTGCAAGATAAACATGTGATGGGATCGCAGTTCAAGAATCGATAACTTGGGTAGCAGAGATCAACGGCAGGAATGAAAGACAATGTATGGGTAAACAAGCAAACTTTGCTTGCCTGGAATGATGCATCTTATAACTACGGCAAAGATCCAGCATGATCATGGGAGAATGATGCATGACATGGCAAGATGCATTGTGAGATGCACTTAATCCAAATTAAGCAGAACAGGGATTCCGACAATTAATATTAATGTTAAAGTTATTTATCTACCCCACAAATTAAATGTCCATTAAGATGGCAAGGCATGGCAAAGATGATCTAGTCAAATTAAATGGAATAGGCATCAATAGTAATTAAATGCCCACACATTCCATAATTATTATTTAGGTGAATCGCTACACCACCAAACCCAAGAGATGCAACACATGCAAGTATGATGCGATATGCACAAGATAGATGACATTTAATAAAGTAGGGATAGGATTAGGGTTTGGGTCCGTACGTCGGATCGGGAGGGATAGGGTTCGAAACCGACGTCTTCGGTCCGTAGAGGAAGTAGTCGACGTCGGGGAAGTAGCCGTCACGGAACCGGGGAATCATCGTTTGTCGGTGTCGTGGAAGTGGTCGGGGTAGTCGTGGCACGTAGGAGCAAGAAAGCCGGACACCGGAAAGAAACGCGCACGGGAGGGCACCGTGACACGAACATGGGCAGTCGCGGCAACGCGGCACCGGAAGGGGCACTCGCACGTAGCAACACCACGAAGGGTGGACAACTCGGACAAAAGTGGCGACGAAGTTCTTGAGGGCATTGTGTCGAACACCTTGCGGGCGGCGGATGCGAGGGCGTCACCGGACGAGGAAAACGACGAAGCGGAGCGGAGCGGAGGCACGGGGCTGCGCGGGGCGGAGGTGCGCGGCGGCAGCGAGGAGCCCGACGGCACGGCGGCACGCGCGGGAGGCGGAGCAGGGGAGGACGTGCGCGGACGGCGGCGCGTACGGCGCGCGGCCGGGGAGGCGCAGGGTAGAGAGGGAGGAGCAGGGGGAGAGAGGGCGGCGGCACGGCGGACGACGGCGCGTGGAGGCGCAGCGCACGGGCCGGCGCCGGATGCGGGAGGAGGTCGGGCGCGGCGGCGGCGTGGGCGGCCGGAGCAGGGGGAGGCCGGGGCGCGGCGCACGGCGTGGCCGCGCGGGCGCAGCGGCTGGAGCTCGGGTCGGAGGGCGGCGGCGGCGGCTCGGTGCGGAGCGCGCGCGGCGGCTGCGGACACGGCGCGGCAGCGAGCGGCGGCGGCCCGGGGACGCGGGCGCGCGAGGGGCGCGGCGGCGGCGCGCGGCCTGCGGTCGGATGCGGCGGCGGCGGCCGGTGGGAGCTGACGTCGGGCCGGTGGGAGCTGGCGTTGGTCCGGCTCTCTCCCGTGCGGGAGGATGCGGGAGGAAAAGGAAAGAGAAGAGAAGAAAGAAAAAAAAAGGAAAAGAAAGAAAAGAGGGGGGAAAAGAGAAAGAAGGGGGTGAGAGGATCTTTTACAAAATCCCAGAAAATAGAGGAGGGTGGCTGCAAAAAGGCAGGGGGTGGGAAAGAATTTTCTGGGGGAAAACCTAGGGTTTGGGTTAGATGGGCTTGGGCTTTTTTTTCTCACCGATTTATTCTTTTCTGTTTATATTTTTAAAACAAAAACGAAAAGGAATTTGAATACGAAACCTTTACAAAATATTTTTAGTTTTGGATAGACAACTTAATAAACTAGTTTTTAACTTTTTTAAAAGATTTGAAAATAACACATTTTTAATTAATTTGAAATGCATTTTAATTTAATCATGGGAAATTTAATTTAAATGCAACAAATTAAATTAATGAGATGCAATGTGATGTCATGTTGATGCAAAAAGAAAAACACACCAAATTAAAAGGGGATAAATCCCGGGGCGTTACAATCGACACCACTAACAAGGGATCGCGTCCCACGATCCACGCCGAGACCACAAGAAGAGGGGGGTAACTATCAAGTCTTCAGGCTCCGTGATGAACTTCTCGACACCACTAACAAGGGATTGTTGCTCCACCTGGAAATTCTCGACACCACTAACAAGGGATTGTTGCTCACGACGAAGACGACTCCGAAAGATCGAACCTAATAAGATAAAGGCAAGAGAACATCCACCCACACGTAGGATCCTAAAACTTTGAAAGTTTGGATAAGAGAAGAGACTCCAAAACAAGTAAGATAAGAGGAGAATTAGAATTGAGGTAAGGAATAAATAGAAACCTATTGAGACCATTTCAAAAATAATTTTAGTCAAATAGTACTCTTGACCATAGGAAAGAAGCGAACTCTGAAAAAGAGAAATGGAATCATCGAGATAGGAGCTAGTTCCTGGATTGAGAGAGTTCTGCCCAATGCCTAAATTGGATGGTGGATCTTCAGCTTTAGCGAGTTCACTCGTAGAAATGTCCGTTTGATTGCTCCTCGGGTGCTTCCTTCTTTCAAATCTAGATTTCCTAGAATCCAAATCTGCTGAATCGCTCATGTTATGATCTTCTACATCCTAGGTTCAACACTCTAAAAACAACGACCGTTAGCGAGGTTATCCTACAGGATTTTGCGGACCCGCTGCTTCGATAACCAATTGTATCGAAACAACAAGGAGATCGAAACCTAGGCTCTGATACCACTTTGTGACGCCCTATAATCGGTACTATGTAGATTTAAGCGCTCCCGCCGAAATCTGCATAATAACGATTTTAGATCGCCCACCAGACATAATGTGCACGCCGAAACATGCACATTATGTGGGTGGAATTGTGATAACATTACAACAGTTCAGATACATCCACAAATACAACAGAAGATAAATACAACAACGACTCGAACGAGTCAAGATACAAATGATACAATACAAAGATACAAATGACAACGGAAGCAAAATAGTATCCGACTACGGATAAGATGAAAATTTGACTAAGAGTCCTGAAGATAAGCGATGGCGCCATATCCCTGCCCAGCCAAGCCGGAGGGATTCCCAAGCTAACGTCGTCTGACTTTAAACCTGTTGACTGCACATAAAGCACATCCCAAAAGAGGGTCAGGGCACTCCCTGGCAAGCAAAACCGAGTTGCCTACTTTATACACCATCTCCCAAAATATGGGGTAGGTGGACTTAGCGGCAGCAGCACTAGCAACCTAGAGAGACACGCTACAACTTCCGTCTAATCAGAGAGGGATAAGAGAGCGCATAAGATAAACATCTCAACTAACACCAATCATAACCCATTCTCAAATTAACCCCCTCAACCAAGTATGAGGAAGCAATCCGGGAAACTCACACGTTGAACAATTTTAGTTACCAGTTATTGTGAAAGTAATTCTATATATACTAGTCAAATTAATTAACATTAATTAGGTGCAAGTTGTCTAGATCTTGTTAGCCAGCATCATCCCAAAGTCGTCCATAACCGTGGACACAGCTCATCGATAAGATTATACCCTGCAGGGGTGCACTACTGTACCCATACTCGCATGATCAACCAAAGCAAGCATCAGGGCTTCTCAACACGACTTATTCCTTCACTACAACAAGTCCAAGTGCCACCCATATGAGTTATTACCCGCGTCAAGAGTCCGGCCGAATCTCAATTTTCGGACTCATTAATTTGTGTCTGCGCGCCATGCGACTCAAACCACCGTAGGAACTGTCCGCTTCGCGCGCACCACCCCTATATGACTCCCAAGTAACATAATCTCTCATCAATCATCATCATCATGCACATGGATATGAGCAAATGGAAATCCCGAACTAGTTCCGGCACATGGACAAGCTGTAGATCCGTTCAAAGCCGCGGGGGGCTCCATAGGGCCTCCCACAAGCGGTTAGTGCGCTCAAAATTGGATCCGAGGACAAGAACTGAGTTCCTAGGTCGACACTTAGCAGAACAAAGCACCTCGCAAGGCCTTCCGCCGGTGCCTTATCTTTTAATTATAATACCCCAATATAGAACAACATTTTATTAAGGTAGAATAATCTATCATACTAAGCAGGTGAAATAACATAAGAGATACCGACGACTCGCACAAACAACTCTAAGCATGCGCTACGACTCGCAAGGCCGACAGATAAACATGCAACATGTATTAGGATGTGGGGATAAAGCTGTATGGGCTGCAGGATAAACATGTGATGGGATCGCGATAAAGAATCGTAAACTAGGGTAGAAGAGATCAACGACAGGAATGAAAGACAATGTATAGGTAAACAAGCAAACTTTGCTTGCCTGGAATCCCGCATGGAAGCAGATCTTGTTGTTGCTCACACATCTCAACGTCTTATCCGCGAAGAAGCAACAAACACTGGAAAGCGTAAAATATGCATCTTATAACTACGGCAAAGATCCAGCATGATCATGGGAGAATGATGCATGACATGGCAAGATGCATTGCGAGATGCACTTAATCCAAATTAAGCGGAACCGGGATTCCGACAATTAATATTAATGTTAAAGTTATTTATCTACCCCACAAATTAAATGTCCATTAAGATGGCAAGGCATGGCAACGATGATCTAGTCAAATTAAATGGAATAGGCATCAATAGTAATTAAATGCCTACACATTCCATAATTTTTATTTAGGTTAATCGCTACACCACCAAACCCAAGAGATGCAACACATGCAAGTATGATGCGATATGCACAAGATAGATGACATTTAATAAAGTAGGGATATGATTAGGGTTTGGGTCCGTACGTCGGATCGGGAGGGATCGGGTTCGAAACCAACGTCTTCGGTCCGTAGATGAAGTAGTCGACGTCGGGGAAGTAGCCGTCGTGGTACCGGGGAATCGTCGTTTGTCGGTGTCGTGGAAGTGGTCGGGGTAGTCGTGGCACGTAGTAGCACGAAAAACGGACACCGGAAAGAAACGCGCACGGGCGGGCACCGTGACACGAACATGGGCAGTCGCGGCAACGCGGCACCGGAAGGGGCACTCGCACGTAGCAACACCACGAAGGGTGGACAACTCGGACAAAAGTGGAGACGAAGTTCTTGAGGGCATTGTGTCGAACACCTTGCGGGCGGCGGATGCGAGGGCGTCACCGGACGAGGGAAACGGCGAAGCGGAGCGGAGGCATGGCGCTGCTCAGGGCGGAGGTGCGCGGCGGCAGCGAGGAGCCCGACGGCGCGGCGGCACGTGCGGGAGGCGGAGCAGGGGAGGACGCGCGCGGACGGCGGCGCGCGCTGTGGAGGCGGCGGAGGGCGCGCTGCAGCGAGCGCAAGGGGCGACGGCGGCGCGTACGGCGCGCGGCCGGGGAGGCGCAGGGGCGAGCGGGAGGAGATGGGGGAGAGAGGGCGGCGGCACGACGGACGTCGGCGCGCGGAGGCGCAGCGCACGGGCCGGCGCCGGATGCGGGAGGAGGCCGAGCGCGGCGGCGGCGTGGGCGGCCGGAGCAGGGGGAGGCCGGGGCGCGGCGCACGCCGTGAGGCGCGGCGGCGCGGGCGCAGCGGCGCGGTCGCAGCGGCTGGAGCTTGGGTCGGAGGGCGGCGGCGCAAGGGGCGGGGAGCACGGGCGAGGACGCAGCGGCGGCAGCGGCGGCGCGGTGGCTGGGGCGACGCACGCCGGAGGCAGGGAGGCGGCGGCCGCGGCGGCTCAGTGTGGAGCGCGCGTGCGGCGGTGGCGGACAATGGACGGCAGCGAGCGGCGGCGGGAGACGGCACGCTGCGGGCGGCGGCGGCCAGGGGACGCGGGCGCGCGAGGGGCGCGGCGGCGGCGGCCAGGGGACGCGGGCGCGCGAGGGGCGCGGCGGCGGCGCACGGACTGCGGCCGGATGCGGCGGCGACGGCCGGTGGGAGCTGGCGTCGGGCCGGTGGGAGCTGGCGTTGGTCCGGCTCTCTCCCGTGTTGGAGGACGCGGGAGGAAAAGGAAAGAGAAGAGAAGAAAGAAAAAAAAGGAAAGAAAAGAAAAGAGGGGGAAAAGAGAAAGAAGGGGGTGGGAGGATCTTTTACAAAATCCCAGAAAATAGAGGAGGGTGGCTGCAAAAAGGCAGGGGGTGGGAAAGAATTTTCTGGGGGAAAACCTAGGGTTTGGGTTAGATGGGCTTGGGCTTTTATTTCTCACCGATTTATTCTTTTCTGTTTATATTTTTAAAACAAAAACGAAAAGGAATTTGAATACGAAACCTTTACAAAATATTTTTAGTTTTGGATAGACAATTTAATAAACTAGTTTTTAACATTTTTAAAAGATTTGAAAATAACACATTTTTAATTAATTTGAAATGCATTTGAATTTAATCGTGGGAAATTTAATTTAAATGCAACAAATTAAATTAATGAGATGCAATGCGATGCCATGTTGATGCAAAAAGAAAAACACACCAAATTAAAAGGGGATTAATCCCGGGGCGTTACAGTATTCGTAGTCGAACGGGAAGAAGAAGGGCATACTCATCCTGTCCAGGGGCCAGTTTATTTCCTCAGCGAAGTTCTAACACTGTCCAAGAAAAACTACCCGCACTACCAGAAGCTGGCGTACGGGGTCTTCATGACTTCAAGGAAAGTTGTCCATTATTTCTCCGAGCACCCGATCACGGTGGTAAGCTCCTCCGGCCTAGCAGACATCCTCACCAATCAGTGCGCAACAGGACGAGTCGCCAAGTGGGTTGTCGAGCTAGGACCCTGGGGGCTGAAATATGCTCACCCGAAGTCTATCAAGGCCCAAGTCCTTCCGGAATTCACTACCGAGTGGATAGAAGCCCAGCTACCAAACATCCCGACTTATCCAATGCATGGACCATGTACTTCGACGGCTCCAAGAAATTCATGGCGGCTGGGGAAGGAGTTGTGCTCATCTCCCCCAAAGGTGAAAAGTTGAAGTATGTCCTGCAGATGGATTTCCCAACACCCTCCAACAACGAAGCCGAATACGAAGCCCTGATCCACGGCATGCGGATGGCCAAGAACTGCGGCGCCACGCACCTCATGATCTACGGCGACTCCTACCTGGTTGTGCAACAAACCATGAAGTCTTGCGACGCCATCGCCGACAACATGATCGCCTACAGAGACCTGTACAACCAGCTAGAGGGCGCCTTTGACGGCTGCGAGCTACGACACATCGGCCGCGACAGCAACGATGAAGCCGACATCCTCGCAACATGGGATCAGATAGGGTACCAGTACCACCTAGCGTCTTCCTCGAGCGCATCACGCAAAGGTCCATCAAGACTCGACCCGCAGCAAAATCCTCCACACCTGCAACAAGCATCGCGAACCCGCCAAGCCAAGAAAAGGAGCCCATGGAAGTCATACTCGTCGAAGCTACCTGGACAGGGCCGTACCTGGCATACATACTGCACCAAAGGCTGCCAACAGACCCAGTCGAAGCAAATCGCATCGTCAGGCGCTCTAAAAGTTTTACCGTCATCAACGGAGAACTCTACAAGAGAAGTATCTCAGGAATCCTACAAAGGTTCATAGACCCAGCCGACGACCAAGCTCTCCTACTCGACATCCACGCGGGTATCTGCGGGCATCACGCCAGCAGTCGAGCACTGGTGGCCAAAGCGCTGAGAGCAGGGTTCTATTGGCCAACAGCTATGCACGACGCAAAAGATCTAGTAAAGAAATGTACCGGGTGCCAGGAGTTCGCCAACAAGCCGCACGCGCCGGCGTCCGAGATGAAGACAATACCGCTGGCCTGGCCCTTTGCCCAATGGGGACTGGAAATGGTGGACCCGCTGAAGAAATCCTCACCCGGAGGGCACACTCACCTCCTGGTTGCAGTCGACAAGTTCACCAAGTAGATTGAGGCCGCACCCATCACAAGTTCGACTGCATCATCAGCGGTCAACTTCATCAGGTCCATCATCTTCAGATTTGGAGTTTCGAACGGGATCATCACAAACAACGACTCGAACTTCACAGCCGAAGAATTCAAATACTTTTGCTCAGATCAAGGAATCAAGCTCAACTATGCGTCTGTCTCGCACCTGCAATCCAATGTACAGGTGGAGAAGGCCAACGGCCTCGTCTGCAGCGGCATCAAGAAACGACTGCGTGTGCCACTGAGACGCGCAACGGGCGCATGGGTCGAAGAACTGCCGTCAGTCCTCTGGAGTCTGCGGACCACGACTAACAGATCCACCCAGTACACTCCATTCTTCATGGTATACGGTGCAGAAGCAGTGCTACCCTGTGACATCAAATTCGACGCACCACGGGTGATCGCCTACGACGAGTCAGATGCAGAAGAGGCACTCGAAGACAGCATGGACATATTGGACGAAGCACGCAACATCGCCCTGGCGCGATCAGCCGTGTACCAGCAAGACCTGCGCAACTACCACAGACGGAGATTGCGACCAAGAGCTTTCGTTGCAGGTGACCTGGTCCTCCGCCTCAAACAGAAGAAAGTGCACAAGCTCGCCTCCCCATGGGAAGGTCCATACATTGTGACAGAGGCAATTGGCAACGGAGCTTATCACCTAAAGGACTCGAAGATAGGAGCAGCCTGCAGCAACCCGTGGAACGTCGCACAACTCCGGCGGTTCTATTCTTAGTCGACTCAACCATTGTACCAAGGATAGCATGCCAACGTGACAGGTTTCACACGCACTCTTTCCCTTACCAGGGTACCTAAGGGGACTGGAAGGGTTTTAATGAGGCGGCCTATTCGCAGCAATCAATAAAGTGATTTGAACAAAATGCTGTTCACTTTACCTTCTCAGTCAAGGCAAACAAAAATCCTAGGCCGTCACTCGAATTACTCGGGGGCTGCGCCAGACAGGTTGAAAGAAAAAGCCTAGGCCTCTACTCGAATCACTCGGGGGCTGCGCCGCACAGGCAAAAACTCAAAAAATCCTAGGCCTCTACCTGACCTACTCGGGAGTTGCGCCGCACAGGTCAAGTCAAAAATCCTAGGTCGCCACCCGACGCACTCGGGGGCTGCACCTTACAGGTCACACTTGAAAATCCCTAGGACGCCACTCGAACTACTCGGGGGCTGCGCCATACAGGCTCCACCGAAAAAAAATCCTAGGCCTCTACCTGACCGACTCGGGAGTTGCGCCGCACAGGTCAAGTCAAAAATCCTAGGTCGCCACCCGACGCACTCGGGGGCTGCACCTAACAGGTCACACTTGAAAATCCCTAGGCCGCCACCCGAACTACTCGGGGGCTGCGTCATACAGGCGTCGCCAAAAAAATCCTAGGTCGTCACCCGAGCTACTCGGGGGCAGCGCCATACAGGTCAAGTCCTAAACCCTAAGTCGCATCCCGATACACTCGGAGACTGCGATATACAGGTCTCACTTGAAATATCCTAGGACGCCACCCGAAGCACTCGGGGGCTGCGCCACACAGGTTCACAAAAAGACTTAGGCGATAACCCAAGGTACTCGGGGGCTGCGCCACACGAGTCAAAGCCGAAACAGATACTCGCACAGTAGTGCAAATAATCATTCATTACTCGAGAACTCCTTTAACCTCGTACATTGTCATTTACATTGGCATATTCGCCACCTATAGCTAACCCTGTACATCAGTCGACAGCTACCCCTAATCCGCAGGTTCGTCCTTCGGCGCGTCGAGTGGGCCTACAAGACGCTCACTCAGCTTCTGCACCTGCTCGATCATCTGGCGCGCAGCCGCCAAGGTATCGGCGTAGTCGTCATCACCAGGGAGGCCACCCAGCAACCTATCCAAGGGAAGGCGCGGCCGATGCAACCGGACGTATGCCAGCGCCGCATTCGCCCCGGCAACGAGTTGGGCGTGAACCACCTCCTTCAGCGCATCGTCCTCGCGGAACCTCTCCAGCAAGGCGGCAAGCCCGTGCGGCTGCCCATTGTGTGGGAAGTACACATGGTGGATGTGCCAGAGGGTCTTCCGGCAACCTTCAAGAAGAAAGGCAGCACGCCAAGTACGATCAAGCATGCGCACAAGGACTCGCCCCCTCGACTTGTTCACCCAGAATTGGCGGGCTTCGTATGAGTCGCCAGCTACCTCCCGGGTAACTCGCTCCTCAACTCGATCCTGCTCAGCCTGCCAATCCGGGTTCACATCTGCATACACAAGCTAGAAGTCAGAACCAGCAAGTGTGACCAAAGAAACCAGCCGCAAAGGATACTAACCTTGAAGCTGTCGACTGATCAGATCGATCTCCCCGAGCAAAAAATCCTCACGCTGGGAGAACTCTGCGGTAGGATGCGACCGGGAGCGATGCAACAACAACTCGGTATTCTTCAGGTTCGCCTCAACCTCAGCCACCTTATTCTTCAAGTACGTGATTATCCGCTGGTCGTTCACGCTTCGCGGAGGAGCTGGCGTCGCTCGACGACGGTGAGCACCCGAAGAAGATCCCTCGCCGCTCGGCCCAGCCGCAGAAGCAGAAGAAGTGCCGCCGCGCACGTTAGTCTGCCATGAGTTCGCAGAGTCAATACAGACGTGCGACTGCTCATCACAAACAAATATAGTGGAAGAGATACTCAATTTCAGCACAAAAATACTGTTCAAGGTCAGAAGACCAAACAAAGTACCAGTCATTACAAGCAAAAAGTTATAAGTACAGGCCACGGCGATTGCCGAATCCCTACACCACTACTACTCCAGGGCAGCAGACTCCGACCGGGAGCGGGTCTTCCGGGAAGCAGCCGCCTCAGTCATCTTGGCAAGCGCCCTCTCAAAGGTAGCCACAAGCTTCACAGCTAGCTGTTTTGCCTGCGCCTTCACTCCGCCCAGGGACGCGGTCCGGCCATCAGCCCTCCGAGGAAAGCCTCTGACGACCTTCTCGAAATCGCCCTGAATCTGGTGGCCTAGAAGAAGCTGGAAGGTGAGCTCGGAGCCGCGTACCGTCTGTGCCCGAGTGAAGTCCGCAAGGGTGATCACGTCGTCCTTAAACGGAGCGGCAAGAGCGTCAACGGCAGCCGGCGGCGCATCACTCGGGAAGATGCTCCGGTGCACCGTCTTAAGCGCACCAGTCGACTGCTGCAGCGCAGCTGCCGACTTCCTTAGCGCATTATACGCATACGCGGTCAAGGAAGCCGACAGCAGTCGCCAAGTCAACGGTGTCACTCGACGAGCCCTCCGGAGGATCTCCACCACAGTTATCTAAACAAAAGATCTAATGTCAGACAAAGGAAAAGCAAAAGAAACAGTAAGCACCAAGCCGAAACTCACCCCCAAGAGCACCGGCGAGTGAGAGGAGGCGGTCGACTTGAGTATTTTCTTGGACGACCCGCTGAAGGGGTTACGGGGCAGAAAACAATAATTTTTCTAGCGAACGGAACCCTAACTAGCCAGGATCTATCTATCTAGTACATGTGATAACGGTGGCGGAACGGGTTACATTACCTCCATGTAGACCGATAGCGGGGATTACGCTCCCGCACAAGCGTTGACGATGAAGTCGTACGTACCCGACCTCAAGGTCGCGGAGAACTTGCCGCGATGTCGGAGTCGATGACGCCGGGGTGTCGACGATGATCTGCGTCGACGGGCGTCGGGCGGAAGAAGGCAGAGCGCCAGCACCGGGGCTGGTGCGCCGGCAGCAGAGGGGGGAGGCGCGGCGGCTGCAGGGGGCAAGACGACGTCGCCCAAGCTCCTCAATAGAGTAGCCTCCGAGCACTCGCAAACATACGGAGCCTAGCGACAACTCCCGGTCATTCAGATCCAGCTGAAATCACAGGAGTAGATCTTATCTGGAATCCCACAGAGCAACGGCGCTCTGCGGTATGGCTTAGGTGGAGAGAGACCCCCTTCCTCAGCTCGGCGCGGCTCCGACTTGGGAACCACGAGATCGAGAGAGAAATCGGGAATTAATTGGATTTTCCTATGAATTAAATCAATTAATATGCCTTGGTATATAAAGGGGGAAGGGGTGTGCCAACCCCCTTGGCTCCCCCATGTGGGACTAAAGGAGGAGAGGGGAGGGGGGGTTCGGCCGAACCCCTCATGGGCCCTCCAACTCCTAGTCCGAGTTGGACTAGGAGGCCCAGCCTTCCCCTTCCTTGTGGGGTGCGGTTTCCCCCTCATGGGCCCTCTCAGGGCTCATTTAGGTGGGAGCCCCCTTTTTCCTTTATTTAATACATATTAAATTAATATAAAAATCCCATTAATTCATAATTAATATATTTATATATAATTCAATATCCCATGACTCCGAAACTATTTCGGAACCACCCGAACAACTTTCGGACATTCCTGGAACCATTCCATACCTCCCCGGAACTCCTTCCGGACCACCGGAACTCTTTCCGGATCATTTCTTTCTCTCCAATAAAACCTATAAAATTCACCTTAAGTTTGTTACGCTACGGTTCGGGAATACTCCAGACATGGTCGAGACACTCCGCTCACCAATGATCGTCAGGGATACCTGGAAATATATGACGACCCCTGTGCATTCCACGAATATCGTCGTTGAACCATAAATATGATATTCATTCCCTTTGTCTCTGCGATACTACCTTGTCCGAGATATGATCGTAGACACACCGATGCCTTTGCTGTATCTCGTTACCGACGAAGGTTATTAACTCGTCTGTGATATTACATCTCCATGACCTAGTCATAAGTTGCGCAGCTATATAGATGCAATAACACTGAGTTGGCCCAGAGTATCTTTCCATTACAAGAATGAACAAATCCCGCTCTTGATCCTTACGTCTTGATGCTCTTTCGGAATACCCAAGATGGACACCGTTATTGTCATGCTATATAAGACACAACGTTTGATGCTCTCAAAGCACACCTACGAAGTAACAATAAGTACGGTCTCACGGTCTAAGGAATAAGCTACCATACTCTTATCTATTGCAAATGACAAACATCGTAATACGATCTTATTGCAATACTTTGCGTATGTCCATCACCTTATTCTACTAACAAGATGACCCCATTGTCAACCGACGTCATTGTCCTTGATCGGGAATCTCGATCAACTGTTGCCCAATGGACTAGCTCATATAGAGGCTTGCTAGGGACCTGGTTGTCTATGTATCACACGTGTATTAACATTTCCGATTAATACAGTTATAGCACAATACACAAACCTATTATAAACTCATGAGATAACACAATAAATACTACTTATTTATTTGCCTCTAGGGCATATCTCCTTCAGTCTCCCACTTGCACTAGAGTACAAATAAACTAGCTGCATTTTACTTTATCAAAATCCCTTATCAAATAAGAATCATTTGATAATGCTTGCTCGTGGAAAAGTGTTACTGCACAATCCATGATTGTACATGCTTCTGCGATTCACGGATATTAACTTGCTTGATATCACCATGTTGTTCAACAACATATATGCAAACACCCCAACTAAGTGAGACTACCGCTTCCCAGCGCTTACTCTGATTATACTAACCAGATAACTGCCCTGGAAAAACACACTCAGTCATGCAAAGCCCCTTGTAACAATTACAAACTCGTGATGTCTACATAATCTCGCACCAATGTAGAAGACTTGACATTCAAATGTCAATCCCTTAACTAACGCACATCTACTTCCAGTAAATTCCAAAATAACGGTTCTTATTCCAAGAACATCGGTTATATATCATCGAGCAGATAATATGGTTTCTGTATGATGTCTAATATTACATAATAGACCCACATGTCATACAACCATTACTTTCATGCATCATTACTCTTAATGATCAATTGGATTCCAAAGGACCATCCCTTTTGATTCTATTCTGACTCCTCAGATATAATCCAAAGCAACTCGACTAACTATTTAAAATTCCCGTTCTATTTCAAAATAGACACTAACTTTTAAATAGTATCACAACTTCATCCTATTCTATTGGTACAGTTTCACAATGTGTTAACTACACAAAATGAATTCGACTCCCACTCAAACTATGTCTCCACATATTTGACAACACACGCTCCCACTCAAAAACGTGTTACCCACATATTTGAGTTCCTGAGCTCCTACTCAAAAATATGTTCTTCACATATTTCTCCTGAGTGAACTAACTATGACTCCCACTTAAATCAACATCTTGGTTAAACCAAAATCATTGATCTACTATCAATTCGAATTTAATACAAACTACAGTATTATATTAATACAAATCCCTCAGACTTCAAGCATGTCTACATAAATGTAGTCAATAAATTTGATCTTGTCCAAGACACATTTCTCGACAAGACATGCTTCTGCGTCTTTCTTACAGTCACATTTTCATATAACACTTTATATGATGATTAAACAATCTTATTCCTCTAATAAGAATTGCAGCAACAATTACTCTCTTAATCCTTTTAAATGTAATTTGGATTTCCAGGCTGAAGAGCCTTTGTTCGTATTCCGATATTTTCTCAAATTTCTTTGTATTCATAAAGTGCACCTTGATCTGTCAACAAGATCTGAAATACTTAATACAGTGCTGTGACCTGACAGCAATATCAAATATAACAGCACCTTATTCAGAAGTTTCTTTCATGAAAATATTATGATCTTTATGAAGAGGATTGCAAGCAGAAAACAATTTTCTAGTCTCCCTCACTCTTAATCACTAAACTTTCATTAGCAGACATATACTCTTTGGAACATCTTCCAACATAAGTCTGACACTTTATTCCAAACTTCTAATTTCAATCCATAAACCATAATTCGAAAAGTCATCTTTTCTCGGAATTACATAGACAACAAACTGAACTTTGTTTCTATTTGGTTTTGGAATACACTCTCACCCAATGCGAGCAATCTACAAAGAACCACTCATGTATATTCCGAATTATCGCATAATCATACACACGTCGACATTACTGTCGATCTTATGAATTCTTGTTGAGAAAAATATCTATTTCCTAAAGTGGATATCGACAATAATGTTTCGAGCGTATTAGGAGATTCTAAGACTGATTCTGACAGGCCACACTTTATTTAAAATAGAGCATGATTATAATTCCCCACATATCACTATATATGACATTATAATTTTGTGAAGCAAATTTCCACAAGTCTCTTGTGTTAAAGACATAATTCAAAAATACTGTCCTTTGATCGAATTCTGTGAATACAATGTCCACAAATCTTTCTTCTGAAAAACCCCATTTGATCTATTATCAAATTAATCTCAGACTCCACAATTTATCGGACAAATACTCCTATTTGACAAAGTCATGGAGGAATTCGGATCAAACAATAAACACCATTAATTAATCATTTAAAAATGACACTCAATTAATTTCTGCTAGTATTGCAACTTCAATACTTGATTTCAAGCTTAATCAACTCAGCACTTGAAATACTTAAATGGACCAAAAACATCCATTACTTCTTTCATTGCTTTTATGACTAATCTCGACGGTGTTTATTCTAGCAATAGAACCTTTGTTCATGGGACAAGCTATTTTATCATATCTACAATTATGAATACTTATCATACAATCAATGTAACTGAGATGTGGAAACTTTATTCATAAGATAAAACAACTGACTTGTTCCATAACATAAAACAACTGATCTTGTCTTATT
Source organism: Poa annua (assembly GCA_026929855.1). Taxonomy (NCBI): domain Eukaryota; kingdom Viridiplantae; phylum Streptophyta; class Magnoliopsida; order Poales; family Poaceae; genus Poa; species Poa annua. The sequence continues at coordinate 161,677,921 of CM049426.1, forward strand.
ACATGAATAACTTTGTCTTGCAACAATCAAGACACACACACTCGCTCACTATTACAAAAGATCGTATCAAAAACTATTAATGATAACTATGATAACTTGAGGACGTGAACACCAAAAGGCCATCAACTCCTTGACTACCAGCTTCAGCGCCAGGTCACATCAAACTGCGCCGGATATATGTGATAATCAGGACCTGTTTCACAAACAGAGCAATTATCAAACATTTCATCATATACCATGGGCGAATCCATAATTCTGCATATATCAAATATATACCTGTAGCATCGAAGATCTCTCCTTCGATGGAATCAACCTTCAGAGACTGGAACCTCACGTACGAACACGTAGAAGTTCATATCATCGGCTTTCAAAATGTACTTGCGAACATGCTTCTCATAGCTAGGAGGTAGAGATATCAGGACAGTCCGAATGGCGCAAGAATCCGCCATCCAGTAATCGAAGACCATCGTCAGCTGGAAGTAGATGTCATACAATCTCTTCAAATGTGTCTCAGACAGGTATGCTCCTCCATGTGAATGGTCTGGAACATTCTAAGCTGCCTGAATTGCTCACGCTTTAATTCATCCCCGAAGTGTGTCTTTATCGCATCCATCATGACGCTTGGCTCCTTGCGTCGAAACATCTCTTTCAACTCGGGTGCCAGGCATACGGTCATGGTGATCTCCACTTCAATGAATATGTCTCGACGCCTACGGAAATCATCTTCCTCCTCCTCGCTTGCAGAATCTCCTGGTCCTTCTCCTAATGGTTCATCGAGAACATATAGAATGTTGTTGTGTTCGAGAATGTTTCTAAAACCCCTGTACCATCTGATGAAGTTGGACCCGTCGGCTTCTAATGTAGCATCCGGGCTCTTGAGGAAGTAACCGAAGTATAGTTGCGTAGTCTACAGATGTGATCGCAAAAAGGGGTAAGGTTAAGTTTATAATATGTAGGTGAGTTTTAGTTCTATAATCTCATTATCAAAAACACACCTCACCAAGATTATTATCCCTAAAATAATAATGGCGATGACACGACCCTCATCCACCATACTACCCCCAATCATCACGGCCGGCAGCACAACTTCAAAGGTGGACATAAAATGTCGATCATAACAACTCTATGACTCGTGCTCGATCTTTCGATCTTCCCGTGTTCCGAGGCCATACCTCTGAGTATGCTAGGCTCGCCAATCAAACCTCGAAGACCTGCGCGTGCAACATGGCTTACACCCACTGTATGCGAACGACGAGATGTGTGACACCCGATCATCACGGCCTGCCTCATAACGTAGAACTTTCTTGGTGGTGCGCAACGAGGGAGAACACAATTTTGGTATTTGTTAGGGATCATCCTATTTATGATGCTACCGTTGTATATCTAGCATATAAGAAATCAATAGGATGCACACACAACAGCACACAATAATGATGCAATGAAGTGCGATGTGACATGGTCGATGCGCCTGGACCTTCATGGCGCCATGTGCCTGGCCCCCGGCGCCCCGGCATGGCTCCGAGTCTACAGAGCCCTCCATTGCCTCCGACTGTACGAGTAATATCAAAACTTACCGTAACCATGTCACATAAAATAACGCCTCTGCAAAACAAAGTTAGACGCCTCTAGCTTTATTTAGTTTTGCAAGTTTTACGTGGCATATAGGCTTATTCGTAAGAGAATCGCTTCCCTACCTACGAACTTTGTACCACAACGTCGATCGTATAATTGCATGTTTAAGCATCCCTTTCGGGCCCTCCATTGAAAATGCTTTGCCGACTAGAGAGAGAGAAACAGACACCCGCCAGCCACAGATACGGTGTAAGCCGTATGTCAGTAGTGGAACCAGTCTCGCGTAAGCGTACGCGTAAAGTCGGTCCGGGCCACTTCATCAACTCAATACCGAAGGCATCACAAGTGCACGCTAGAGGGTAGCAAATATAAGAAAGACGCCCTCATTCAACATGAGTTCTAACCGTACCAGCAGTACTACGCATAGATCGGCTCTGATACCACTGAAGGGGTTACGGGGCAGAAAACAATAATTTTTCTAGCGAACGGAACCCTAACTAGCCAGGATCTATCTATCTAGTACATGTGATAACGGTGGCGGAACGGGTTACATTACCTCCATGTAGACCGATAGCGGGGATTACGCTCCCGCACAAGCGTTGACGATGAAGTCGTACGTAGCCGACCTCGAGGTCGCGGAGAACTTGCCGCGATGTCGGAGTCGATGACGCCGGGGTGTCGACGATGATCTGCGTCGACGGGCGTCGGGCGGAAGAAGGCAGAGCGCCAGCACCGGGGCTGGTGCGCCGGCAGCAGAGGGGGCAGGCGCGGCGGCTGCAGGGGGCGAGACGACGTCGCCCAAGCTCCTCAATAGAGTAGCCTCCGAGCACTCGCAAACATACGGAGCCTAGCGACAACTCCCGGCCATTCAGATCCAGCTGAAATCGCAGGAGTAGATCTTATCTGGAATCCCGCAGAGCAACGGCGCTCTGCGGTATGGCTTAGGTGGAGAGAGACCCCCTTCCTCAGCTCGGCGCGGCTCCGACTTGGGAACCACGAGATCGAGAGAGAAATCGGGAATTAATTGGATTTTCCTATGAATTAAATCAATTAATATGCCTTGGTATATAAAGGGGGAAGGGGTGTGCCAACCCCCTTGGCTCCCCCATGTGGGACTAAAGGAGGAGAGGGGAGGGGGGGTTCGGCCGAACCCCCCATGGGCCCTCCAACTCCTAGTCCGAGTTGGACTAGGAGGCCCAGCCTTCCCCTTCCTTGTGGGGTGCGGTTTCCCCCTCATGGGCCCTCTCAGGGCCCATTTAGGTGGGAGCCCCCTTTTTCCTTTATTTAATTAATATTAAATTAATATAAAAATCCCATTAATTCATAATTAATATATTTATATATAATTCAATATCCCATGACTCCGAAACTATTTCGGAACCACCCGAACAACTTTCGGACATTCCTGGAACCATTCCATACCTCCCCGGAACTCCTTCCGGACCACCGGAACTCTTTCCGGATCATTTCTTTCTCTCCAATAAAACCTATAAAATTCCAGAACCTATCTCCTAGCGTCGCTAAGACCTTAAGTTTGTTACGCTACGGTTCGGGAATACTCCAGACATGGTCGAGACACTCCGCTCACCAATGATCGTCAGGGATACCTGGAAATATATGACGACCCCTGTGCATTCCACGAATATCGTCGTTGAACCATAAATATGATATTCATTCCCTTTGTCTCTGCGATACTACCTTGTCCAAGATATGATCGTAGACACACCGATGCCTTTGCTGTATCTCGTTACCGACGAAGGTTATTAACTCGTCTGTGATATTACATCTCCATGACCTAGTCATAAGTTGCGCAGCTATATAGATGCAATAACACTGAGTTGGCCCAGAGTATCTTTCCATTACAAGAATGAACAAATCCCGCTCTTGATCCTTACGTCTTGATGCTCTTTCGGAATACCCAAGATGGACACCGTTATTGTCATGCTATATAAGACACAACGTTTGATGCTCTCAAAGCACTCCTACGAAGTAACAATAAGTACGGTCTCACGGTCTAAGGAATAAGCTACCATACTCTTATCTATTGCAAATGACAAACATCGTAATACGATCTTATTGCAATACTTTGCGTATGTCCATCACCTTATTCTACTAACAAGATGACCCCATTGTCAACCGACGTCATTGTCCTTGATCGGGAATCTCGATCAACTGTTGCCCAATGGACTAGCTCATATAGAGGCTTGCTAGGGACCTGGTTGTCTATGTATCACACGTGTATTAACAATTCCGATTAATACAGTTATAGCACAATACACAAACCTATTATAAACTCATGAGATAACACAATAAATACTACTTATTTATTTGCCTCTAGGGCATATCTCCTTCACCCGCACCCGCTCCCGCTCCTGGGACTCGTGAAGAGCTTTCTCAAGCTCAGTCTGAGCCTGAAGCTTTAGCTCCAACTCAGCAACCCGCCTATCAGCCTGGTCCAGAGAAGCACCCAGCTGGTCCCTCTCCTTCTCCAGGCGAACATAAGCCGCGGCTGCGTCAAGCTGTTGGCGGTAGTACGGCTGAAACGCAAGCAAGAAATTAATAAAGTTGCGGGCGACTATACTAGTCACCCATACCTTCGGGGGCTACTCCCATCGGGAGCGCTGATCGCGCACCTGATGAAACTGCAGTATTACAAGTTCAAGCACAAAGGACTTTTGTGGTCCAAGAGGTCGACATCTTTGGAAGACGACGGAGGAGCGCGACTCGACGACGCGATGCCAGCAGGCTGTGCGCGCTCCTCGACCGCCACCCGAGTCACCAGCTCCGTTGAAGGGGCGGATGTGTGCTCAAATTCACGATGAGGGGAGTTGACATCGCCAGAACGACGGATGGAGCAAAACAGTACAATGATCAACTAAAAGACTGGAACTACAAAATGCAACTCGAAGTCAAAAATGGAACCAAGATACTAACTTGGTGTGACGCCCTAAAATCGGTACTATGTAGATTTAAGCGATCCCGCCGAAATCCGCAAATTAACGATTTTAGGTCGCCCACCAGACATAATGTGCACGCCAAAACATGCGCATTATGTGGGTGGAATTGTGATAGCATTACAACAGTTCCGATACATCCACAAATACAACAGAAGATATAATTACAACAACGACTCGAACGATTCAAGATACAAATGATAGAATACAAAGATTTAAATGACAGCGGAAGCAAAATGGTATCCGACTACGGATAAGATGCAAATTGGACTAAGAGTCCTGAAGATAAGCAATGGCGCCATATCCCTGCCCAGCCAAGCCGGAGGGATTCCCAAGCTAACGTCGTCTGACTTCAAACCTGTTGACTGCACATAAAGCACATCCCAAAAGAGGGTCAAGGCACTCCCTGGCAAGCAAAACCGACTTGCCTACTTTCTACACCATCTCACAAAATATAGGGGAGGTGGACTTAGCGGCAGCCTGTCAGACCCTGAATTCAAGCTACACAAACGAAACGTATCGGTTGGGCCACACAACCAAGAACATACTGGGGTTACCAATCCCAGGAAAACAATCAGGCCATGCTCGGAATGGATCATCGGCCGACAGTTCTTGGCGACCCCAACGTCACATACGTTTCCAGATTGTGCACGCAAGAACCCAAAAAGTCTTCCAACTCGTATACTTCAACCATACACACATGGTATACGAGTCGGATTTTTAACAAGTTGAAACCACAGAATAAACCTAAGACACAAAGAAAGGAAATAATATCCAAAAACTCTCACTGAGCAAAATATATCGAATGGCACCAATCAGAGGACACATGTCCCAACATTACATCATGCAGCGGAAACAAACCGGTCTGAGTACAGACAAGAAGCAAAGGGCTCAAGGCCGAAACGGAAAAGAAGGCCCATCCACGCAGTCCACCAGGAAGTAGCCCGGGGGAACTCTAACTACTCGTCGTAGCTCTCGTCGTCGAACTCCACGTAGTATCCACCCAACTGGTCGAACGAAGAATCCTCAACTGCAGAAAAACCACAGCCCGCGAACGGGTCAATACACCGAAGCGTATCGAACAAGCTTAAGCTAACAAGTTACAAAACTGTAAGATTCCCAAAATATGGGGGTAAGTGTACTTGGCGGCAGCAGCACTAGCAACCTAAAGAGACACGCTAAAACTTCCGTCTAATTGGATAGAGATAAGAGAGCGTTTAAGTAGCCACCTACAACTAACACCAGTCATAACTCATTCTCGAATTAACCCCCTCAACCACGTATGAGGAAGCAATCCGAGAATACTCACACGTTAACAATTTTAGTTACCAGTTATGGTGTAAGTAATTCTATATTACTAGTCACATTAATTAACAATGATTAGGTGTAAGTTGTCTAGATCTTGTTAGCCAGCATCATCACCAAAGTCGTCCATAACCGTGGACACGGCTCATCGATAAGATTATACCCTGCAGGGGTGCACTACTGTACCCATACTCGCATGATCAACCCAAGCAAGCATCAGGGCTTCTCAACACGACTTATTCCTTCACTACAGCAAGTCCAAGTGCCACCCATATGAGTTGTTACCCGCGTCAGGAGTCCGGCCGAATCTCAATTGCAGACTCATTAGTTTGTGCCTACGCGCCATGCGGCTCAAACCACAGTAGGAACTGTCCGCTACGCGCGCACCACCCCTATATGACCCCCCGTATCAAGTAACATCTCGTCAATCATCATCATCAGGCACATGCATATGAGCAAATGGAAAACCCGAACTAGTTGCGGCACATGGACGAGCTGCGGATCCGTTCAAAGTCGAGGGGGGCTCCATTGGGCCACCCACAAGTGGTTAGTGCGCTCAAAATTGGATCCGAGGACAAAATCTCAGTTCCTAGGTCGACACTGAGCAGAACAAAGCACCTCGCAAGGCCTTCCGCCTGGTGCCTTATCTTTTAATTAAAGAACCCCAAAATAAGACAGCAGTTTATTATAGTAGAACAATATATCATACTAAGCATATGAGATAAAGACAAAGGAACGACTCGCTCAACCAATCCTAAGCAGGCACTACGACTCGCAAAGGCCAACAGATAAACATGCAAAGGGTTATGGGTTGTGGGGATATAGCTGTATAGGCTGCAGGAAAAACATGTGATGGGATCGCAATTCAAGAATCGATAACTAGGATAGCATAGATCAAAAAGGCAAGAATGAAAACCCGACAATCGTGTAACCGGTTAGCAGAAGCTTGCCTGGCAGCTCGTGGCCTGGCACGACAGCTGGAAACAATAATCAAAGAGAGCCAAACACAGACAATAGGAAACAATAATCAATACAGAGAAATGCGCAAACAAATGATGGTGCAATATGGTATGAGATGATTAGGTCATATTTAAAGCGGGGATGAAATCCCGGCAAAAGATTAGGGTGCAGTTATTTGTGTAGCCAGCCATGTAATTGTTACTTAATATATAGCAGAAATGTGGTGATCTAATTAATTTAAAATGGAATATGCATTAATTGATTAATTGCTCAACACATTCCATATTTAGTATTTAACTGCAAATTATTTAACTTCAACTCAAAATCAATATTTATTAGCATGGCAAGACATGGTATAAAAGATATGAGCATATTAAATGGAATTAGGGCATTATATATTTATTACCCCACATATTCCATATTTAATTAATTAAATGCATTTGTTAATTTAAACTAAGCATTTAAGATAAATGATGCAAAATGACATAAGAATATGATATTAATGTTTATTGCATTTTTCTGATATGAAAACATATAAAGTTTAATTAAATTGGAGTTATATATTAAAAGTTATTGCAAAAAGAAGTCTAGGGTTGTTTCTGCAAAAACTGAGGACTTATCTGTGATGGGAAAAACATATGGAAGGACTTCTGTGCAAAAACAGGGATCCAGGGGCTCCGGTGCAAAAACTGCCGCGCCAGGACTTTTGTCACCCAGCCGCGCCCTAGCCAGAGAGGCTGCCCAGCGGGCCCTGGCGATAGCGTGGCGCTGACCACGCGCTGACTGCGCGCTGCGGGCGCCACGGTCACTGACCGGTGGGCCCGCCCTGTCAGCGCGGCGAAAAAGAAGAGAAAAAAAGGCTGGCCTTTCTCCACTGCCAGGGGTCGAACCCGCGATCTCGCGGACGTGAGCGAACGTACGGATGCGCTAGCCAGTAGGGGGATTCGGTGATGTTGCTAGCTAACGCGACCAGATTGTTTTAACACGACCCGGCAATCGTTAGTCTGACGAAACTGAAAACGAAACCGAGCAGAACTCGTCGCGGCGGCGACTGGCCGACGTCGACCAAGGATTGGCGGCGCTGGGTCGCGTGAGGTGTGTGCGTGATGTTGCAAGGAAGAGTGGTGCGTGCGGGCGTGTGCTCGGGGCGACAAAAATTGGACCTTTTCCCTTCGCGTCCGTGCACGTTCGTGCGGCTGCGGCGTGGCCGTAACGGAGCTCATCCGGCGCCGGCCAGAACACGGCGTTTTCCAGAAGCATTCGAAGGGGAGACGAGGGGAAAACGACGGCGTAGCTCACCAGGAGGCGGATGGCGAGCGGAGGAGGTGCGGGGACGCCGGGAATGAGCGGACCGTGTGGGGGAGGCCGAGGCGGAGCTCGGACCGGCGTTGGGGAAGAGCGGCGTGCGGTGTCTCCCGTCCGTCCTGCGTGCGTCGAGGATGAAGAGGAGGTCGGAGGGACGCTGCTGGCGTGCGGTCGACGGAGATCAACGCGTCGGCGAGCTCGTCCGTGCGGCCATGTCGACGGTGATGCGTGGGGAGCGAGCTGCGGCGGCGGGGGAGGAGAAGGTATTAGGGTTAGGGTTTGCTCCGGGGTATAAAAAGTAGGGGAGAGGAGAGGAGGTGGCAGTGGGGGCCGGTGGGGAGACCTCGGCAGAGACCCACGCCATGGCCGAGCTGGAAAGCGAGCGCGTGCTCTGCTTGTCCGTACGAAGAAGGAGGCCAGGAGCAGGCCGAGCTGGGTTGGGTTGGGCCGAGCAGGCCCAACTCGGCCAGGGCTTGTATTTTTTCTTTCCTGTTTGAATTTTTCTTTTACAAAACTTTCTGACTTTTGTATTTGAAAAACAAATAAGAGAAGAGGCATAAAAGAACTTTTGAATAATTTTTACAAGTTTCAAATTAGTCATATTAATATCTTATTTGATTATTTATAAATAATTGGAAACTTCAAATGAATTTATTTTGAAAGCATTTGAATTCAAAATAAGAATTTAAATTTGTAATTTGAATTTGAAGCACAAAATTTAAATAAATGCAAGCACACATGGAATGATGACATGATATTCATTTTTATTGCACACAAAAAGGGAAGTTACAAACGGGCTGTTACAACACTCCCCCCTCAAAGGAATCACGCCCCGATATTCGTCATGGAGCAACAAAGAGGTTGGGGTACTCGGCACCGAGATGGTCTTCACGTTCCCATGTAGCTTCCTTGTCAGAATGATGAGACCACTGAACCTTGTAGAACTTGACAGTGTTGTTACGGGTGCGACGTTCAGCTTCGTCAAGAATGCGAATCGGTTGTTCCACATAAGAGAGATCTTCTCGAAGTTCAATTGATCCATGATCAACTGCACGACCTGGATCTTGGAAGCACTTCTTGAGTTGTGATACGTGGAAGACATCGTGCACTTTGGAGAGGTTTGGAGGAAGTTCCAGACGGTAAGCCAAATCACCACGTCTTGAAAGAACATTGAAAGGCCCAACATAACGCGGAGCGAGCTTGCCTATGATGCCAAAGCGTTGCGTGCCTCTCAGAGGAGTGACACGAAGGTAAGCTTGAACACCAGGTGCATAGACCATGTCCCTGTGCTTGCTATCATAATAGCTTTTCTGCCGAGACTGGGCAATCTTCAGATTCTCACGAATGATGCGAACCTTTTCTTCAGCCTCCTGGATAATATCCGGCCCAAAGAATGGACGTTCACCAGCTTGAGACCAATTGAGAGGAGTTCTACATTAGCGGCCATAGAGAGCTTCAAATGGAGCCATGCCTAGACTTGCTTGGAAGCTATTGTTGTAGGAGAACTCAGCATACGGAAGGCAATCTTCCCATTTCATGCCAAAGGAGATAACACAAGCTCTGAGCATATCCTCCAGAATTTGGTTCACTCTTTCAACCTGTCCACTTGTCTGCGGATGGTAAGCTGTGCTGAACAGAAGTTTGGTACCCAAGGCTTTCTGAAAGCTATCCCAAAATCGAGAAGTGAAGATACTTCCACGATCTGAGCTTATTGCCAAAGGAACACCATGTAAAGGAACCAGTCTTGTCATATAGAGTTCTGCCAACTGACTAGCTGATACTGTCTCTTTGACTAGGAAGAAGTGAGCCACTTTAGAGAGACGATCAATGACAACAAAGATTGCATCGTTGCCTTTCTTGGACTTTGGAAACCCAGTAACGAAGTCCATTTCGATCTTGTCCCATTTCCACTCAGGAATTTGCAGTGGTTGAAGAAGTCCAGGTGGTCTCTGATGAACTGCCTTGACACGACATCAAACATCACAATGAGACACATAGCGAGCAAATTCACGCTTCATCCTGGTCCACCAATAGATTGACTTGAGATCCTGGTACATCTTTGTGCTGCCAGGGTGAATAGAAAGCGGAGTATCATGAGCCTCCTTGAGAATGAGTTCTCTTAAGCTGTCAAGTTTGGGCACTACAATGCGTTCTTCAAACAGCAAGGTACCCTTGTCATCGAGAGAGAAACTCTTGTACTTATCGTTGACAATGTTGTCTTTGATATTCTTGACACCAGAATCACGCAACTGTGCGGCACGGATCTTATCCTCAAGTGTAGGAGTGGCAATCAAGTTTGCAAGATAACCAGAGGGAACCATTTGAAGATTGAGTTTGTAGCGTACCTGCACTTTAAATAAGGCAGATACTTGTGTATAGTGCAAATCCCTGGATCGATTCATTTGCACACACAGTTTACGATGTAATATCACAACAAAGCATCAATTATATTACATCGATGATCCAGAATTACAAAATATTTGATACAAGTTGCATAGCGTAAAGCTAGCATTGAAAAAGTACACAGCGGAAATACAATAGCAGTGAGTCTCTATAACTTTCATGCTGCCACAGGCGAAAACATGTTGGTTGTAGACTTGAAACCTTTAACGAAACCTCACTCGTCATCTGATCAAATCTGCAATAAGAAAAATATTGCAACAACGTGGGTCAGATTCCATTAAAAATGGAGTCTGGCAAGTGACACTATGGTGGACACTTAAAGAAATAACTCTAAAGCCTATATGCATATTTGGCTGGTGGAGTTAAAGGCTAATTTGCATAAAGCCAATTTTTCCTACTCTTTTGAAAACACTTTTCTTGAAATCCAGACGAGTATGGCATGAAAACCATAAATCTCATCTTCCCTTGTTCACCCATCATGTTTTACTTCTGAAGTTGGAATGATGGAATCCTCCGTTGACGTTCGTGATCAGCTGCTCAAATTGTCCGTACCGGGGACACGGCTAAGTACTTAGTTTTACACTCTGCAGAGGTTGTGCACGTTCACCATTGTACCCATTCAACCCAAATTATCCTTTACACACCATTTGTGATAAGGAAAGGAGAGAATGAGACGAGATCTTTCAGAAGCATTTTCCCTCCCACTCTGGCTTGACCCGTTCCACCTAACATCCCCCTACATCTGCTTGTCAAGCCGGAGAGAGTCCACGCAACATAGTTGATCAAGCCAGAGCCCATATGGCAATGGCTGCACTGGAAGCAATCGTCACTCGGAGTTCTTCAGATTCCTCTGTTCCTGGGTGGCCATTCACAAGTGTACATACTCCAGGAACCATAGACATGGACCTGAGTAGCCACTCAACATAAACCATGCAACCACTTACCACCCAGGTGTTTCATTCTTAACTTAGTAGAATTTAGATTTTCACAAAACAACATTTGCATAGCATCAATAATTCTACTAAGTATTGCATAGGAACCTAGACACATGAATAAGGAATTCTACACAGGTTTAGCATAGCAATACTATCCTACACATGCATATCAAAGTCGATGTGCTCGGTGCGGTAATTTTCCTCGCTCCCGAAGGTGACGGCAAGCCTCACCTGGCCTAGAGGCTCGATTGAGCCGCTGGTGACCCCCGTGAAGGGCCTCGAGGGCATAAGCCTCTCGTAGGGCACTTGAAGCGCTTCAAACATATCTATGAAGATGACGTTCAGACCTGCTCCACCGTCGATGAGCGTCTTGGAGACAGCCACATTGTCGATGGTGGGGGTGCAGACCAGTGGGAGGGTTCCAACAGTCTTGGTGGACTTGGGGTGGTCCTGAGCGTCGAAGGCGATGGTGTACTGCGACCACTTGAGGGGCCTGGAGTTTTCCGTGCTTGGGAGGGCGGCGTTGAGCTCGCGGGCGAACTGCTTGAACTTGTTGTTCGACTTTGGCGCATGCGCCCCTCCTAGGATGCAGGCAATGGCGCCCCTCGGGGCTTGGTAGCCGCCATCTTACTCGTCAGGGAGGTTGCCGTTCTTTTCTGCGGCATTGGCTCGATTTCCAGATGGTTTCTGGTAGCCGCCCTTGCGTCCGCCTCCGCGGTAGCCACGGCCTCGACCGCGGCCGCCGCTGTCTTCTGCTTGCTCGCGCTCCTTGCTCAACCTTTTGAAGTCGTAGCAGGACTCCGTAGAGTGGCCGCGCCCATTGTGGTAGATGCAGAAAGGACGGTGATCATCTTTCCTTTCTCCGGCCTCGGGGGAGTCCATGCGGTTGCCCTTTGTGTCGGGTTCTGCCGCGAGAACTGCAGTGGCCTTGCGCTTGGGCTCCTCCTTCTTCTTATGGCTCTTGGACCCCTCAGCGTGATCGTCCCCTCTCGAGGACATTTTCACGAAGAGGAGTCCCTCTTTAGCCTTGGCGCACTTGTCCGCCATGTCGAACAGCTTGGCCACAGAGGTGAGTTTGTCGTGGATGCCCAGTTTCTCGAGCATCCAGCTGTTTGTGACGCCCTCGGGGAAGGCGGCGATGACTTGGGTGTCGGGGATGTTCGGGATCTTGTTGCGCACCTGGCTGAAGCGCTGGATGTACTTGCGGAGCATTTCGTCCTTCCTCTACACCACAGCGCGCAGATCGTTGTGGGTGAGGGCGCGCTCGTACGTCCCCTTGAAGTTCGAGACGAACTGCTTGCAGAGCTCCTCCCAGGAGTTCACAGAGTACTCCGGGAGGTTCAAGAGCAACAACAGCGCAGAGTCGCGTAGCGCGTGGGAGAACACGTTGGCCATGTCCTTCTCGTCTCCTCCCGCAGCTTGGATGGAGGTGGTGTAGAGCTGCAGGAATTCGACGGGGTTGCTGGAGTCGTCGTAGCCCTTGGGAAGAGCCGGCCTGAACTTTTGCGGCCAGACCACGCGGCGCAGGGAACGAGTGAACGCCATGCAGCCCGAGGTGTACGTAGCGACCCCGTGCTGAAGCGCGCCGCGGTTCTGCTGTCCCGCCTGGCCGAGCTCCTCCACGAGCCTGTTCTGGCGGTCTCGCTGGAGCTTCATCCCCACACGGGCGTCGGGTGCGGTGCGCTGCACGATCATGCAATCGCGCGGCGAGGTCGCGTGCGAAGCAGCCCTCTGTGCCGCAGCGGGCGCAGGCCCGGGAGGTGGCGGAGGCGCATTTGTTGCCACCGTGCCCGCGAGAGAGGGGTGCGCGTTGGGCTGCGACGGAGCGGGGCGCGTCGTGGCGATGCCGACGAGGTGGTTGAGGCGTTGGAGCCACTACTCGTGGGCCTCAGCGGTGGGCTGGTAGCGGAGCAGCTCCTGCGCCATGAGCAGAGCGGTGTGGGGCGCCGGGTCAGTTCTCCCCGGGCCCGAGCCGCTCGGGCGCTGCGACGGGTGTGACGACTGCGCGTCCTCCTGGTGCTCGGCATCGTGCTCCGGCTCCTCCACGTGAGGGCCAGAGGGGACATGCTCCTCTTGGCGGGGTCGGCCCCGCCCTGCGCGGGTGGTCGCGCGGGTGGTGGCGGAGCCTGGGGGCGCGCGTGTTCCCGCGTGCACGCGTCGGCCGACTAAAGCAGTGCGGGTGGTGCGCGTGTTCACCATGGCGCCGAGACGAAATCGAAGGTTGTTGACGCACCTCAATCCCCTACCTGGCGCGCCAAATGTCGGGTTATGACTCCCGGGAATCGGGGGTAGTCACTTCCTGAAGTGTAGTTCGAGAGGGGATTGAACGCGGAGATCTAAACCCTCAAGTGGCTCCGCGACGTTGCTCGCCGGACCCGAAGAAGACGCACACCCAACCAAGGAAAACACCGTCCTTTACCCAGGTTCACGGCCCTCGTGAGGAGGTAAGACCGCTACTCCTGCCTGTCTGTATTATATGTGGGAGGTTACAGTACAATTGAGCTTGCCGGAAGGCCCCTCGAGGCAGTTCTTGCCTGGGGAGGGAAGCGATGATCTTCTTCCTCCTCTGGACCGAGGCTAACCTAACTAGATCTGCTAGGGTTTACAGGGGAGGTTTGCACGCAAGGGGCCGACCCTTGCTACGATGGATGTCTTCTCTCTTTTATAGGCGCCTCGGGCCTTCTTCTTCGGCTTGGCCTTCGAGGTGGCTCCCACTTGCCAGTAGCGGGGCGGAGCATGAGTCCACTGTGCTCCATTCGTCCATGGACTCGGTCCATTGTTTATAAAGGTGGCGCCGTGGCCGACAGGCGGCCGACTGCGCTCGCACCATCCGCAGAGCGGGCGGTCTCTGAGGTGGAGCCCGCGATGACGATCTCCGTTGGAGGGTTGCGCCGTCCACCAGCTTTATCGTCAGAGTAGAAGGTCCTCACGGCTGTGCAGCAGGCGGAGCAGCGTTGTGTACCGCTTTATCGCCAGGGACAGCGACGGGGGTTTGAGCGCCTCTGTACGAGCGTGGCAGAGGTCACGTGCGCTCTGTCGGGATTCCGTGGCGACGACGTTTCCCTTCAGGCCTGAGGGGAGATTCCTGCCGGACTTCCCTCAGGCGGGTTGGTTCCTTGACGGGGAGTATCCCCTGAGGCGAGGGGTCACTTGAGGCCCTCGCCTCCTCTTCAGGCCCCCGAGGGGGATCGCCTCTCGGGGGTCCCGTCAGGTGGTGACGCCTGGTCCTTAGTCGTTTCGTCCGTCTGGCCCGCGAGCGAGGCCTGGGGGGAATGGGCTCTTGGTACCCCAGTTCCCACTGGGCCGACAGAGTCGCGAGGCAACGATGGCTAGAAGACGTCACCAAGACACATGAGTGTCCATAGCGCGCGGGTGTTGCCGTGCAACAGTAGCGTTGCAGCAGCAACGATATACGTAAGGTAACAAAGGTAGCATCACGGATTAACAAATTCCAGCCGTCTAATAGCCACAACGGCCCCATATTGACCCAATAAATGGAACGCGGTCATCACTTTTTTCGGTATCAAACCGTCAAACACGAATTCAAGTCGTGAGGCAACGATGGCTAGAAGACGTCACCATGACACGTTATGCACGTGTCATTCTTATGCACGCTGGCGTCCTGAGGGTCCACGTAGCGCGGGCGTTGGATGAGTCATTATGAAGGCATCATTCAGACGGCCCTTATCCGACGGATACTCAACCCAGCATTTTTCACGATGAAACGTGGCCGAATCTTCTCCTGGTGCGACGGCAGATGGGACTAATCAATTCCATCGCTCGGACTGGCGCTTACCCAAGCCGCTTTGTGCGTACGTGTTTTCCCATCTAAACACGAGTTTTCCGACGAAAACGCAGAAAAAAGCCACCCCCCTCGCCATCCCTGGGAGCGCACCACCTCCCCCAAATATACCCGGGAAACTCCGCCGCTCCCGGGACCCCTGCCCTTCAGTTCTGAAGGAGGGGTACACTTTTTTCTAAAGGGCCGGTTCCACCGTTTTTCCCCATTCGGACCATGTTTTCGCCCAAAATACCATGTTTGGACCAACGCCAAGCCTATATTACACGCGGGGCACGTCATTCCAACTTCCGTCGGAAAATATTCTGGAACTCCGTTTTCACTTCACGACGTCCGTCGGATAGCGTTCAGGGACACTGTTTTTCACTATCCGTCAACGTAGTCGACCAAAATACCATGTTCGGACCAACGCCAAGCCTATATTAGACGCGGGGCACGTCATTCCAACTTCCGTTGAGATTAGGTTCGGATATCCTTTTTTCACTTCACGACGTCCGGCGTATATCGTTCCGTGACACCGTTTTTCGTCCAAAAAACCATGTTCCATGCAGCGCCCAGCCTATCGTACACACGGGGCCGGCCAGCAGACTTCCGTCGGAAAACGTTGCAGAAATCCGTTCTTTCACTTCTCGACGTCCGTCCATGTTTTCGCCCAGAAAACCATGTTTCGTGCAGCGCCCAGCCTATCGTACACACGGGGCACGTCTAGCCGACTTCCGTCGGAAAACGTTCCGAAACTCCGTTCTTTCAGTTCACGACGTTCGTCCACGTTTTCGTCCAAAAAACCATGTTCCGTGCAGC
Source organism: Poa annua (assembly GCA_026929855.1). NCBI lineage: Eukaryota > Viridiplantae > Streptophyta > Magnoliopsida > Poales > Poaceae > Poa > Poa annua. The sequence continues at coordinate 161,693,955 of CM049426.1, forward strand.
GCCCAGCCTATCGGACATATGGGGCACGTCTAGCCGACTTCCGTCGGAAAACGTCCCGTAACTCCGTTCTTTCACTTCACGACGTCCGTCAACGTCTAGCAGACTTCCGTCAGAAAACGTTCCGGAACTCCGTTCTTTCAGTTCACACGTCCGTCCAGGTTTCGCCCAGAAAACCATGTTCCGTGCAGCGCCCAGCCTATCGTAGACACGGGGCACGTCTAGCCGACTTACGTCAGAAAACGTTCAGGAACTCCGTTCTTTCACTTCACGACGTCCGTCCACGTTTTCACCCAGAAAACCATGTTACGTGCGGCGCCCAGCCTATCGAACACACGGGGCACGTCAAGCCGACTTCCGTAGGAAAACGTTCCAGAAATCTGTTCTTTCACTTCACGACGTCCGTCAACGTTTTGGCTCAGAAAACCATGTTCCGTGCACCGCCCAGCCTATCGGACACACGGGGCACGTCTAGCGGACTTCCGTCGGAATACGTTCCAGAACTCCGTTCTTTCACTTCACGACGTCCGTCCACGTTTTCGCCCAGAAAACCATTTTCCGTGTAGCGCCCAGCCTATCGTAGACACGCGGCACGTCTAGCCGACTTCCGTCGGAAAACGTTCCGGAACTCCGTTCTTTCACTTCACGACTTCCATCCACGTTTTCACCCAGAAAACCATGTATCGTGCAGCACCCAGCCTATCGGACATACAGGGCATGTCTAGCCGACTTCCGTCGGAAAACGTTTCAGAACTCCGTTATTTCACTTCACGACGTCCGTCAACGTCTAGCAGACTTCCGTCGGTAAACGTTCCGGAACTCCGTTCTTTCAGTTCACACGTCTGTCCACGTTTCGCCCAGAAAACCATGTTCCGTTCAGCGCCCAGCCTATCGTAGACACGGGGCACGTCTAGCCGACTTCCGTCGGAAAACGTTCCAGAACTCCTTTCTTTCACTTCACGACGTCCGTCCACGTTTTCGCCCAGAAAACCATGTTCCGTGCAGCGCCCAGCCTATCGTAGACATGGGGCACGTCTAGCCGACTTCCGTCGGAAAATGTTCCGGAACTCCGTTCTTTCTCTTCACGACGTCCGTCCACGTTTTCGCCCAAAAAACCATGTTCCGTGCAGCGCCCAGCCTATCGTTCACACGGGGCACGTCAAGCCGACTTCCGTCAGAAAACATTCCCGAACTTTGTTCTTTCACTTCACGACGTCCGTCAACGTTTTCGCCCAGAAAACCATGTTCCGTGCAGCGCCCAGCCTATCGGACACACGGCGCACGTCTAGCGGACTTCCTTCGGAAAACGTTTCAGAACTCCGTTCTTTCACTTCACGACGTCCATCCATGTTTTCGCCCAGAAAACCATGTTCCGTGCAGCGCCCAGCCTATCGTAGACACGGGGAACGTCTAGCCGACTTCCGTCGGAAAACGTTCCGGAACTCCGTTGTTTCACTTCACGACGTCTGTCCACGTTTTCGCCCAGAAAACCATGTTCCGTGTAGCGCACAGCCTATCGGATATACGGTGCACGTCTAGCCGACTTCCGCCGGAAAACGTTTCGGAACTCCATTATTTCACTTCACGACGTCCGTCAACGTCTAGCAGACTTCCATCGGAAAATGTTCCGGAACTCCGTTCTTTCAGTTCACACGTCCGTCCATGTTTCGCCCAGAAAACCATGTTCCGTGCAGCTCCCAGCCTATCGTAGACACGGGGCACCTCTAGCCGACTTCCGTCGGAAAACGTTCTGGAACTCCGTTCTTTCACTTCACGACGTCCGTCCACGTTTTCGCCTGTTGGCTAGACTTGCCCCGTGCGAACAAAGCACATCCCATCACCCGTTCTATGTTTATCTGTTAGCCTTGTGAGTCGTAGCGCATGCTTAGAGTTGGTCGTGCGAGTCGTCTGTTGATCTTTTATTTCATATACTTAGTATGATAGATTATTCTACCTTAATAAAATGTTGTCTTATTTTGGGGTATTATAATTATAAGATAAGGCATCGACGGAAGGCCTTGCGAGGTGCTTTGTTCTGCTAAGTGTCGACCTAGAAACTGAGATTTTGTCCTTCGATCCAATTTTGAGCGCACTAATCACTTCTGGGATGCCCTATGGAGCCCCCCTCAACTTTGACTGGAACTTCAACTTGTCCGGGAGCCGCACCTAGTTCAGGTTGAAAGGGTAAATAAAATTCTGGAGGATATGCTCAGAGCTTGTGTTATCTCCTTTGGCATGAAATGGGAGGATTGCATTCCGTATGCTGAGTTCACCTACAACAACAGCTTCCAAGCAAGTCTAGGCATGGCTCCCTTCGAAGCTCTCTAAGGGCGTAAATGCAGAACTCCTCTGAATTGGTCTCAATCTGGTGAACGTCAATTCTTTTGCCCTGACATTATCCAGGAGCCTGAAGAAAAGGTTCGCATTATTCATGACAACCTTAAGATTGTCCAATCTTGTCAGAAAAGCTATTATGAAAGCAGGCACAGGGACATGGTCTATGCACCTGTTGATCAAGCTTATCTTCGCGTCACTCCTTTGAGAGGCACGCAACGCTTTGGTATCAAAGGCAAGCTCGCTCCGCATTATGTTGGGCCTTTCAACATTCTTTCAAGGCGTGGTGATTTGGCCTACCGTCTGGAACTTCCTCCAAACCTCTCCAAAGTGCACGATGTCTTCCACGTGTTACAACTCAAGAAGTGCTTCCAAGATCTAGGACATGCAGTTGATCATGGATCAATTGAACTTCGATAAGATCTCTCTTATGTGGAACAACCTATTCGCATTCTTGATGAAGCTGAACGTCGCACCCGTAACAACAGTGTCAGGTTCTACAAGGTCCGATGGTCTCATCACTCTGACCAGGAAGCTACATGGGAACGCGAAGACCACCTCCGTGCCGAGTATCCCAACCTCTTCGTTGCTCCATGAAGAATCTCGGGGCGTGATTCCTTTGAGGGGGGAGGGGAGTGTTGTAACATCCCAAATGTAATGCCTTTTAGAATGTTGTGTTTGTGTGCAAGAAAGAAAAAGCATCATGGCATCATTTCTTTTTGTCTCGTCAATTAATTAAATTGTTGCATCTAAATTTAAATCTCACTTTTAAATTCAAATGCAATTCAAATAATTCAAAGGTGATGGTAAATTCTTTTGCAAGATTTCAAACTAGTGAATCAAAAAGTGTATTTTAAAACTATTAAAATTGGGTAAAGTTTTTTATCTCATTTTCCTTTTCTATTTTGTTTTAAAATACAAAAAAATAAATAAAAAGGAAAAATAAAAAACAGAGAAGAAAAGATACTTACGTGGCCGAAGTGGGCCGTTCGGCCCAACTCCGGCCCAGCCAGCCCGCACGCGCTATCGTCTTCTCCGTACGCTTTTTAGCGAGGCAACAGCGCCATGGAGACACTGCCGAGGCGCCCCCACGGCCACCTGTCCTTCCCCTTTCCTTTATATGCCCCGGAGTGCCCGAAATCCTAGCACCATCCTTCTTCCTCCTCTCCCGTGCGCCGCCACCCTCTCCTTCTTCCCCTTTTCTTCTCTGCATCCACGAGAAGCCCGAAGGAGCCACACTGAAGATCGACTGTGCCCCGCAACCGTGTCCATCGCCGTGCTAAGCGGATGCCAGGGATGGAACCGCCGATACTCCCTCATCGACCCCGCTGAAGAACGCTTCCAATTTGTCCGTCGGAGACGTCCCTGTCCAAGTTCTTCCCCGACGCCGGCCGCGGCACGACCTCGTCTTCCCCTGCACCGTTATCTCCACCTCGTCGTCCTCGGCCCCTCTCCTCTCGCCATCAAGTACCCCGAGGTGAGTCGTGCCTCCTCGACCTCTTTCCCCCTACGATCGTTTCTCCATTTGGCCTAACTTCATCAGCGCCGGCGAGCGCACGCCACGGCCGGACACGCCGCACGAACACGGACGGATTCGAGGTTCAGCACCTTTTTCTTTGTGTCCGAGCACGCGCACGCAAAGGCCCGCACCCACGCACACACGCACGCACATGGACGCCGTGGCGCCGCCCGACCTAGGTCGCCGGCGACGACCCCTGCCTCCGCCGTGCACACTGTCACAGAAACTTTCAGTTTCGTCAGTTAAAAACTTGCATCTTTCTACACTTAAAACCAACTAAGTACCATACCTAACACTAACACACACACGTCACAGTGGCTAGCGCAGCCGCAGTGTTCCATCGTCCGCGACGCGAGTTCGAATCACCACAGTGTAACATCCCAAGTGTAGACCTACCAAAAATGTTGTGCTTGTTGTGTAATAAAGCTTGTCATCATGTCATCATTCCATTTGTGTTTGCATTTAATTAAATAAATTGCTTTCAAATTCAAATTCCATATTATATTCAAATGCAATTTCAAAAAAAATCAAATGAAGTTCCAAAATCTTTACAATTAATCAAACCAGTAATTTAACTTGACTATTTTGAAACTATTAAAAAAATTCCAATTTTTTTTATCATGTTTCTGTTCTATTTTGTTTCAAAACTAAAAAACCAGAAAAGAATAAAAAACAATAGAAATAGAAAAGAAAGAAAAAACAGGGAAAAAGGCTCTTCTGGCCGAAGTGGGCCAAGAGGCCCAACTCCGGCCTGCCCTGTTCTTCGTCCCCGTCCGGACGAAGGAGACGCAGACGCTTTCCACGTCGTCGCCATGGCTCCCCCACCGCAGCTCGCCCCGCAGCTCGCCCACTGCTTTTCCTCCCCTTCTTAAGCCGAGCAGCCGCCGCGGAACCCTAACCCTAGATTTATTTCCCTCTACCCCCGCCGCCGCACGCTCCGCACTCGCATCACCGTTGCCATGACTCCGGGAGGAACGGCTTCCTCTCCGACGTGACTCCGGCCGCGCCCTGCCTCGTCCTCGCGCCAGCTGCGGCGCCGCGTCCTCCTTCATCATCGTCGGAAGACAGCAGGAGCCGGGAGCCACCGCTCCTTCTCTCCTTCCCCGACGCCGCCCCGGACACCGTCGCCTTCCCGAGCCTTCCCGACTCGCCACCAGCTCCCTCACGGTGAGACCCACCGGTTCCCCTCCTTTTCCCTTCGCTCCGGTCCTCGGTCGCCGCTAATTTCCCCGGCGTCGGAGATGCTCCACAAAGCCGAGCACGAAGGCGACGCACCGGCCCCGTTCCTCGCCCCCGAGCACGCGCACGCACGCACCACACATTCCCGCGCCCACACACGCACACGGCAGGCACAGCCGCGCCGAAAGATGGTCACCGCCAGCGAGTTTCGTCGCTGCCCGCGCTCTGTTTCCGTTATGTCAGTTTTGTTAGCGACGAAACTGAAGACAACACCGCAATTTTTCCTGTTAAAATTAAAACGAAACTAACCCTATCACTAACACGCACTAGACCTACTGGCTATCAGCACCGATCGCTCCCACTGCGCGCATCGCGCGTTCGAATCCCCGGGCAGTGGATAAAACACCCACTTTTTTTTTCCTGCGCACGCTGTCAGCCTGGCCCCACCGGTCAGCGACCGTGGAGCCAGCGCAGCACACACGCGCACGTTAGTGCCAGCGTGGCGTAGGGCCCGCGCGTCAGCGACCTTGGCTGGCTTCCCCACGGTGAGAAAAGTCAGACGCGCTGCGCAATTACAAAGAGCCCTTGGTTCTCTGGGTTTTGTGCAGAAGCCCTTCCAGTTATTTATTCCATCACCGATAAGTCCCTGGATAATTACAAAACACCCCATGACTTTCAAATGCTAATAACTTTTAATCCTTAACTCCAAATAATATAATGTTTATATGTTTTAATATCAGAAAAATGTAATAAACATTAATATAACATTCTTATGTCATTTTACATCATTTATTTTAAATACTTAGTTTAATTTAACAAATGCAACTAAATAATTAAATATGGAATGTGTGGGGTAATAAATATATAATGCCCAAATTCCATTTAATTTGATCATACCATCTATGCCATGTCTTGCCATGCTAATAAACATTTAATTTGATGTGTAGATAAATAATTTGCACCATAATTAATTGTCGGGATTTTCATACCTGCTTTAATGTGACATTATCATCGCATACCATATTGCAACATCAATTGTTTGCGCATTTCCTTTATTGATTATGTTTCCTATTGTCTGTTTTTGGCTTTTCTCTGGGTAAACGACGACGTGCCTGCTGCGACTACCTACGGTACTGAGGTTCCATCTTTTGTGTCGGGCCACGAGCTGCCAGACAAGCTTGTGCTAACATGTTACACGATTGTTTGGTTTTCATACTTGTCGTTGATCTCTGCTACCCTAGTATACGTTTCTTGAATTGCGATCCCATCACATGTTTATCCTGCAGCCTACACATCTTTTTCCCCACAACCTATTACCCCTTGTATGTTTATCTGTTGGCCTTTGCGAGTCTTAGTACATGCTTAGAGTTGGTTGTGCGGGTCGTATGTTTGTCTTTTATTCCATATGCTTAGTCTGATAGATTGTGCTACTTTAATAAACCGTTGTCTTATGTTGGGTATTATAATTAAAAGATAAGGCACCGGCGGAAGGCCTTGCGAGGTGCTTTGTTCTGTTAAGTGTCGACCTAGGAACTGAGATTTTGTCCTCGGATCCAATTTTGAGCGCACTGGAGCCCCCCCCCCCTCGACTTTGAACGGATCATCAGCGTGTCCATGTGCCGCAAGTAGTTCGGGTTTTCCATTTGCTCATATGCAAGTGCATGATGATGATGATTGATGAGAGGTTATGTGATATGGGGGTCATACAGGGGCGGTACGACGTGAAGCGGACAGTTTCTACTTTGGTTTGAGCCGCATGGCGGCCTAGTCGCAAACTAATGAGTCCGCGATAGAGATTCGATCGGACTCCTGACGCGGGTAACAACTCATATGGGTGGCCCTTGGACTTGCTGTAGTGAAGGAATGAGTCGTGTTGAGAGGCCCTAATGTTTTTAACTGGGTTGATCATGCGAGTATGGGTGCAGTATGCACCCCTGCAGGGTATAATCTTATCGATGAGCCGTGTCCACGGTTATGGACGACTTGGTGATGATGCTGGCTATCAAGATCTAGACAACTTACACCTAATCATTGTCAATTAACTTGACTAGTAATATAGACTTACTTTCACAATTAATGGTAACTAAAACTGTTCAATGTGTGAGTTTTCCCGAATTGCTTCCTCATACTTGGTTGAGGGGGTTAATCCGAGAATGGGTTATGATTGGTGTTAGTTGTAGTGTTTACTTATGCGCTCTCTTATCCCTCTCTAAATATACTGAAGTTTTAGCATGTCTCTTTAGGTTGTATTGACCCATTTGCGGGCAGTGGTTTTCTCTGCAGTTGAGGATTCTCTGTACGACCAGGTGGGTGCCTACTACGTGGAGTTCGACGACGAGATCTACGACGAGTAGTTAGAGTTCCCCTGGGCTTCTTCCCGTTGGACCGCGTGGATGGGCCTTCTCTTTTCGTTTCGGCCTTGTGCCCTTTGCTTCTTGTCTTTACTCAGACCGGCTTGTTTTCCGCTGCATGATGTAATGTTGGGACATGTGTCCTCTGCTTGGTGATATTTGTCGGCCCACTCTCCCCAGGCCTCGCACGCGGGCTAATAAAACAAAACAACTAAGGACCAAGCCTCGCCGCTTGGCGGGACCCTCGAGTGGCAATCCCCCTTGAGGGCCTGAAGAGGAATGTAACAGCCAGTTTGTAACTTTCCAAACTTGTGTGCAATAAAATGGATATTCATGTCATCATTTACATATGTGGTTGCATTTAATTAATTATGTTGCTTCAAATTCAAATTCCAAATTTAAATTCTTATTTTAAATTCAAATGCTTTTCAAATAATTTCAAATGAAGTTTCAAATTATGTATAAATATTCACACCAGATATTAAAATGACTAATTTGAAACTATTAAAAATTGTTCAAAAGTTTTATTATGTCTCCTCTCTTATTTGCTTTAAAAATACAAAAATCAGAAAGTTTTTAAAAAGAAAAATAAAACAAAAATAAGAAAAGAGGAAAAACAAAGTAAGAGCCGGCCGAGATGGGCCAACTCCGGGCCCATCTTAGCCCACGGCCCGATCGACCTCCCCGCCCCGTCATCGTCTTCGTACGGCAGGGAGCGAGCTCCCTTTCCAGGTGGCTATGGCGCCTCTGCCGCTGCCTCCTCGCCCCCACCGGAGCCCCACTGACAACTCCTCTCCTCTCCCCTATTTAACCGCCCCCGTAGCGAACCCTAACCCTAGCCCAATTCTCCTCCCCCGCCACCGCACGCTCCCCTCGCTCTGCCGTCGCCGTGTTTTTGTCCGAGATGCGGAGCTCAGACTCCCGGTGATTCCCGGCCACCTCCTCTGTCGCCGTCGCGCCAGCAGCGCATCCGCCTCTCCCTCTGCTTCCTCGACGCCAAGCGCAAGGCCGCATCCACCGCTCCGTCCCCTACTACCCGACGCCGAATGCCGCGCATCCGCAGCTCCCGAGCACCGTTCGCTCGCCTCCGGCCGCCGCAACCGCCCTCCTCTCGCCAACGACCTCCCTCGATGAGCCACAGTCGGAACCCCCTCCTTCCTCCTTCGATTTCGCCGCGGTTCGCCGGAATTCCATGGCGCCGGTGAGCACGCCATGGACGCGCATGGGTCCGAGCATATCGAGCACGATTACGAACACGCCCCCACGTTCTCCTTCGAAGACGAGTACAAAAATTGTTTCCTCGCACGCACCGCAACGCGTTGCGCCCGAGAACCGCACCTACCGCCGTCGAAAAGGTCGCCGCCGGCGAGTTCCTTTCCGCCGCAGCTCACTGTCTCGGGAAAAATTCAGTTTCGTCAGAGTTAGGATCCGGGGCTCAGTTTAAAAAGAATCTTTCGCTTAGCTCACAACACCACGATCCAACCCACTGGTTAGCAGCGCCGATCCTTGTGTAGCGCGCGCTCCCGAGTTCGAACCCCGGGCACGTGGGATAAGAAAAATCGCCCCTTTTTATTCTTTTGCACTCGCTGACAGCCTGGCCCCACCGGTCAGTGACCGTGGAGCCAGCGTAGCGCCAGCGCGTCCTGGGCTCGCATGTCAGTCGATGTGTGCGCCTCCGCTGCGGTGAGAAAAGTTCCTGGGCGTTGTCATTTTTGCACCGAAGCCCCTGCCTCTCGGTTTTTGCACAAAGGACCTCCTCTGCTAAAACTCTATCACAGATAGGTCCTGGAAAATTTCAGAGAACACAAAGATTTAAAAATGCAATAACTTTAAATCTATAACTCCAAATTAATTAAACTTTATATGTTTTTATATCAGAAAAATGCAATAAACATTATTATAACATTCTTATGTCATCTGCATCATTTATTTTAAATGCTTAGTTTAATTTAACAAATGCAATTAATAATTAAATATGGAATGTGCGGGGTAATAAATATATAATGCCCTAATTCCATTTAATATGCTCATATCTTTTATACCATGTCTTGCCAGGCTAATAAATATTTAATTTGAGTTGAAGATAAATAATTTGCAATTAAATACTAAATATGGAATGTGTTGAGCAATTAATTAATTAATGCCTATTCCATTTAAATTAATTAGATCACCACATCTGCTATATATTAAGTAACATTTAAATGGTTGGCTACACAAATAACTTGTATTGATTATTGCTTCCTATTGTCTGTGTTTGGATTTCTCTGGGTAGACGACGACGTGCCTGCTGCGAGTACCTACGATACTGAGGTTCCAGCTTTCGTGCCAGGCCACGAGCTGCCAGGCAAGCTTCTGCTAACCGGTTACACGATTGTTTGGATTTCATTATTGCCTTTTGATCTATGCTATCCTAGTTGTCGATTCTTGAACTGTGATCCCATCACATGTTTATCCTGCAGCCTATACAGCTATATCCCCACAACCCATAACCCCTTGCATGTTTATCTGTTGGCCTTTGCGAGTCGTAGTGCATGCTTTGAATTGGTTGAGCGAGTCGTTCCTTGTCTTTTATCTCATATGCTTAGTATGATAGATTGTTCTACTATAATAAACTGTTGTCTTATTTTGGGGTTCTATAATTAAAAGATAAGGCACAAGGCGGAAGGCCTTGCGAGGTGCTTTGTTCTGCTCAGTGTCGACCTAGGAACTGAGATTTTGTCCTCGGATCCAATTTTGAGCGCACCCTCGACTTTGAACGGATCCTCAGCTCGTCCATGTGCCGCAAGCAGTTTGGGTTTTCCATTCGCTTATATGCATGTGCATGATGATGATGTTCGATGAGAGGTTACTTGATACGGGGGGTCATATAGGGGTGGTGCGTGCGAAGCGGACAGTTCCTACTGTGGTTTGAGCCGCATGGCGCGCATGCACAAACTAATGAGTCCGCAATTGAGATTCGGCCGGACTCGTGACGCGGGTAACAACTCATATGGGTGGCACTTGGACTTGCTGTAGTGAAGGAATGAGTCGTGTTGAGAGGCCCTAATGTTTTTGACTGGGTTGATCATACGAGTATGGGTACTGTAGTGCACCCCTGCAGGGTATAATCTTATCGATGAGCCTTGTCCATAGTTATGGACGACTTTGGTGATGATGCTGGCTAACAAGATCTAGAAAACTTGGACCTAATCATTGTTAATTAATTTGACTAGTAATATAGAATTACTTACACCATAAATGGTAACTAAAACTGTTAACGTGTGAGTATTCCCGGATTGCTTCCTCATACTTGGTTGAGGGGGTTAATTCGAGAATGGGTTATGACTGGTGTTAGTTGTAGATGGCTACTTAAATGCTCTCTTATCTCTCTCTAATTGGACGGAAGTTTTAGCGCGTCTCTTTAAGTTGCTAGTGCTGCTGCCGCTAAGTACACCTACACCCATACTTTGGGAATCTTACCGTTTTGTAACCTGTTAGCTTAAGCATGTTCGATACGCTTCGGTGTATTGACCCGTTCGCGGGCTGTGGTTTTTCTGCAGTTGAGGATTCTCCGTACGACGAGGTGGGTGGATACTACGTGGAGTTCGACGACGAGATCTCCGGCGAGTAGTTAGAGTTATCCTAGGCTACTTCCTGGAGGACCGCGTGGATGGGCCTTCTTTTTCCGTTTCGGCCTTGAGCCCTTTGCTTCTTGTATGTACTCAGACCGGTTTGTTTCCGCTGCATGATGTAACGTTGGGACATGTGTCCTCTGATTGGTGCCATTCGCTATATTTTGCTCAGTGAGAGCTTTGGATAATTATTTCCTTTCTTTGTGTCTTAGGTTTATTCTGTGGTTCCTTCTTTTTTTTTGAGGCGCAAAACAGTAGGGAAAAATCCCTACTGTTTGATTTTCTATTTTCTCATTGACTGCTGTACAAATTACAAGGAAAAGTTCATAAAGTATCCAACCATTGGGTCATCCCTTCCTTTAAGGAAGGTTTAGCTCTATGCAGAATCAAACTAAAAGAACAGATAAAGTCCTGGAAACAAGTCTCAAGACAGATGGGCTGAGAATCAAAAATACATCTGTTTCTATGGGTCCAAATACTCCAGCAACCAATAATAAGGATTTCCTTATAGCAGATTAGCTTATAAGTTTTCTTGTCTTGAATCAACATGGAGAAGAGGTCCAGATCCGTATCCCATTCAAGATAAAGTTTCCACCAAAAATTTCTGCTGAAATCACATTCAAAAAATAAATGGATAAACTCTTCAGACATGCCCTGTGAGCATAGAACACAGTTATAGTCCTCAATCTGAAACTGCTTTCTGGCTAGGAGGTCTCTTGTGTTCAATCTGTCTTGCAAAAGCAACCAAAAAAATATCTTATGTTTTGGTAGAACTCTGGATTTCCAGATCCACTGGAAGGGGGATGGTGCAGGAGTATTTGTCATTAAGGTATCATAAACCCTCTTACTCGAGTAACTTTTTTTGCTGGATGACATAATCCACCTATCAGCAGTAGAGATATCCATGTGTCCTGTCAGCAAATTGTTGAACTGGGCAAATTGATGAACAGCAGGTGCTGACAGTGGGGTGTGAAACAATTCCAGTGACTCCTCATCAGATAAAACAGCAAGTGCCTGTTTAATGGAAATGGATTGTGACTTCGCAAAGGAGCAAAGGTGAGGTAGTTTGTGCCTAAGAAGCTCATCAGACCACTTATCCATCCAAAGTCTTACAGTTCCACCATCACCTGGGACACATGCTGCCAATTCCAGGAAGCTATCAAATAACTTTAGACAATCCTTCCACCAAAAAGAACCTACAGGTCTAGAGTTTTGTGGTAATCTATCATTCTCATAACGTGCTTTCCATATAAGCTTAACCCATGGCAAATCGTCCTTATTCATGAACTTAAAGATGTACTTCATGAGTAGGGCAATATTTTGGGTTCTGAGGTTTAGGATGCCCAATCCACCCAATCTCTTTGGCTTGCATACATTTTCCCATTTGACCAAGCATTTACCTTTTTTATGAATACCTTTACCCCTCCAGAAGAAACCCCTGGTAGATCCCTCAATATAGTCCAGAAAACCCAAAGGCAGTTTCAATGTGCACATAGCAAAATTGGGAATAGCAGAAATGATGGATTTAATCACCACCAGTCGACCATCATAGGATAGTGTATCAGCAATGCCAACCAGCCTTCTATCAATCCTATGGATAATACCAATAAGGTCTTCCATCTTTGGTCTAGTAGTCCCCAGAGGTAGACCAAGGTAAGTAAAAGGTAAGGCTTCAATTTTACACCCCAGGACCATAGCCAGCTCAATACTTTTATCATGGTCAACATTGATGGATACCATAGAGGATTTATTGAAATTGATCTTTAATCCAGTAGATAATAAAATCCAGGATCACCTTCAACCTTCTTAGTTGTTCAACACAAGCTGGCATAATAAGCAGAGTATCATCTGCATATTGAATTATGGGATAATCTAACCCAAAGGAACAAGACAGGGGCAAATAAATATCTCCTGATTGCCAAGCAGCGTTAATGACAAATTGAAGAAGCTCAGCAGCAGTCACAAATAGCAAGGGTGACAAAGGATCACCTTGTCTAACTCCTCTTTTACACCAAATTTTTTTCCCAGGTATACCATTTAAGAGTACTGAGGTGGAAGCAGAGTGCAGGATTTTAGATATCCATCTCAGCCAAAGGTCTCCAAACCCTAAATGTTTAAGCATGAGCAGAATAGCCGAATATTCAACCTTGTCAAAAGCTTTTTCAAAATCCAACTTCAAGATAATGATCTCTCTCTTAGACTTGTGACAGAGGTGAATGTATTCAAAAGCCCAAGCAAGACAGTCCTGAATGGTTCTATTCTTGATGAATCCATACTGATTCTTGTGCAAAGCTTGGATAATAACCCTCTGCATCCTATTGGCAAGCAGCTTGGTCAATAACTTTAAAGTGATACTGACCAGAGAGATAGGTCTATAATCATTTACATATTCTGGGTCAGTTTTCTTAGGAATGAGGGTTATGAAGGCTGAATTGATACTGGAGATATCCAAATCACCCGCATAGAAACTAAAACACAGCTGATAAAACTGTTCCTTAACTTGATCCCAACAATTTTTTAGGAAAGCTCCATTAAACCCATCAGGACCTGGTGATTTATCTGTTGGCATACACTTTACAATGTCATCAATTTCTTCCTTTGTGAATGGTACTTCAAGGCTAGCAAAGTCAATATTATAGTTGGGAACAACAAGGTTATCAAGATCAAAAAGCATAATTGGGTTATCAGTACAACCAATCCTCTGTTTGAAAGACTGCCAAATAATTGCTGCTTTATCTTCATGATCACAAACCAAACGACCATCCTCTGTGCTCAAAATAGCAATATAATTACATCTGAAGCTTTTGGTAGCATAGGTATGGAAAAACCTTGTGTTTTCACCTCCCAATTTAGCCCATCTAATTTTTTCCCTACTGCGCCAATAAATCCTCTTGGCCTCCAGAAGATTGGCCAAATGAGATTTAAGTACTCTTCTAAAATTGGTTTCAATAATAGAGAGTAATCTTTGGTCCTCCAGACCATCCAATAAAGCAAGCACAAAGTTGCATGACTGAATCGTCTTACATAACTGAGACAAATTTTTACTCCATCGCTTCAATCCATATCTCAAAGATTTCAGTCTCGTGGTAATATCCTGAGCAATATTTTTAAAAGAACCCCAATGCTGCCAATTGTGAGATATAACCTGTGCAAAACCCTTCATCCCCAACCAGAACTCCTCAAACCGAAAAATCTGTGCTTTTGGAACATGAATACCAACCTGTATCTTTATAGGGACATGATCTGATGATAGTTTGGCTAGTGGGGTAGCAAGTGTGTTAGGGAATAAAGCAGTCCAGCTAGCAGAGGTAAAGACCCAATCTAACTTTTCAAGTAGAGGATCAGCTTGCATATTACTCCAGGTAAATGATCTACCCTTTAGAGGAATATCAATAAGATCATGATGGCTAATAAATCTGTTAAAAGCAAGCATATTGTTGATGTCTCCTCCAGGTCGGTTCCTGTTATCTGGGCCCCTTATCAGATTAAAGTCACCAAGTATCATCCACAAATGCATTGGATGTGTGTCAATATTCATGAGCCAATTAAGAAATAGGGATCTCTCAGCAGGAAGGGTCGGTCCATAGACATTTGTAAGGTACCAAACATGGCCAGTTATCTTACAGATCAGTTGAACAGTCACATGGAATTTAGAGAAGGAAATCTCAGTGCCATCAAAAAGGTTCCCATTCCATATGGTTATTAAACCCCCAGAGCTTCCCACAGAAGGGGAGAACACAAATTTATTGAAACGTCTTGGGCAAAAGTTCCTGACATATTGAAGATCAAAGTGATCTTTTTTGGTTTCCTGGAAATAGATGATATTACAGTTTGACTCATTAATGTTCTGCCTAATGTCATCCCATCTGGTTTGTGAATTAATCCCTCTCAGATTCCAATCCAAATATTCCATTGTCTACTCATTGGAAACCAAAAAAGGGTTGTTTAACGCTGAGCAATATTAAAAAGCCCAGGGACAAGCAGAAAAAGTTGGTAGAAACCATCCTCCAAGGACCTAAAGTGAGCCAGCATATAATTTCCAGATACAGCCCAAATTGGATAAATAAAACCTCCCGAAGGATAACAGACTGTAAATAAAACTCAGAACAAGCAAACACAGACTTCTGAGAGTAGTTATCAGCACCAGTTATCACACAAAAGGCACTTTGACTGCAAAAGTGCATACAACCAAGTTCACAAGTGGCCAAAAGACCATACTGACAGGATATAAGTTTAAGCTGATAGGATATCATATTACAAGCCAAAATACAATAAAAGAAGCCCAGGTGAATGAAGTACAAGATCCAGCTGCCCCCCTCTTCACATAATTTATTCAATACTGTCATTGGTACTGTCATAGTTCAAGCTATCCTCTGATACATCCTCAGGGTGCATCTGACAAGGTCCAGTAGCCAAAGCCTGGATAGTCTCAAGTGGCAGATAAGGAGGAGCAGGCGCATTGGCATCCCTTACAACAACAGATAGAGCACCCTTGTCCTGATCTTCATCATCATCCTCCTGGCCCTCAATGCCAGAATCAGCAGGTATATCCTTGTAGCCCTCCTTGAGCTTAGCAATTCTGTTGCTTCTCCTGACTTGTTCAACAGACATAATGGCTTTTCCTTTTCTCTTCCTTGAGGTAGCAAGAGAAACAGATGGAGCAGCAGAGGTACCAGGTTGCGGGTCAGCCTCTGGAATGTTACTAACTGCAGCAATAAGATCAGTAGGGTGTTGAGCTTCAACATTCTCAACTGCAGCAGAAGTCTCAGATGAAATGTTGCTCATGTTGCCTAAGGAGTGAGCATGTAGATTGCGTTCTGGTGGGAACACCTCCACAAAAATAGGCTGCACAGGAAGAGGTGCATCTTGGACAACTGGATGAACAACAGGCTCAATAACTGGGGCTATCACATCATCTATCACAGGTGCATGAATGGGAAAAGGTACCACTGGTGCTGGTAAAACAATGTGAACATCAGGTACAGGACTCTGAGGTGGGGTTACTAAAGCAGGTTCTTCGTTAACTGGAGGGGCCGGTGGCACAACCTGAGCTTCTTCTTCATGATGCCACATAGCAAATCCATCAATCACAATAGGATCTGGGTGTGGGTTTTCACCCTCAGGTGGGAGAGGATCTTCATCCCCAGCACCTGCTCCCAGCATACGTCTATTCAGAATGATGCAAGGACAGGACCAAGATCCACCATTGCCTTCCTCACTGAAATTCTGCACCACAACAATACTGCCAGGAATCCTATCAATGTCAAAAGTCCTTATCTTCACAAGAATCCGAGCCTTGTTGGTATCATCTCTATTCCAAATCAAGAAGCGACCATAAGGAGCAAAGGTGGAAATAATTGTGTTAAGAGACCAGCACTCTGGAGGAAAATTCAGGAGCATAAGCCAGACATCATGGGTAAAAGTAGCAGCTCTGAAGTTCCTTCCTTTATCATGTTCGATGACACGCATAACAGAGTCACCAATGAAATAAGGGCTGTTTCTAATAGCACTGTCACGGTCAATAACCCCATCAAATCTAACCATGGCGGCACCCATCGCACAACGACTGACTTGTCTAACCTCATAACCTCTCTGCACCATCTGAGCAGTGATCAGGGCAGAAGTACCTTCAAATTGCTCCCAGGTCGGCTCTGGTTCGAGGAGGATGATCGCCCAATCGTCGCATATCTCGGGAGTGGAACCGCCGATGACCACATAGCCCCGTTGCGGTAGGAGAGGGCTAAAAGGCTCATAACCTGCTCCAGGAGGCACGTGGGGCACAGGGTCGACGGGGTAGTTCGCCATCGCTACAATGTTGGCCGGAGTCGACGGCGGTAGGCAGGCGGAGTCGCCGGTGCAGGGGAAGCAGGGGAGAACAGGGGAGGGTGCCGAAACAGTACTGTCGTTTGGTATTTCTTTATTCAGCAAAGAGACTTCCTTAGTAGCAACTCTACGAAAGATCCTCTTATGGTTACCACGATCAAAGCAGTTGCGGGCAATGTGACCGTATCTTGAACAAATTCTGCAGCGAATCTGATTAGAGCAGTTAATCTTAATATGAAACGGACTGAAACATCTGGAGCAGCATATGAACTCCTCTGTAGTATGGGCCAGATTTGCATCTTCAGATACTAGCGGTAATTGGGCCTCTGAATGGGCCACAGAAGGAATAGGAGCATTATTCTGAATGGGCCTCCATTGCAAATTCAGATTTGATCGAGAGGCCAAAAAGGAAAGATCCCGCTTTTTCGCCGATGAATTCGTGATCGGATGAACACTATGATTCTCCACAGTATCAGCAATGGCTAGATCTGAAGAAGGACGAACACCCAGAGGAATTGTGTTGGCTCCCGTGAGAACAGAAACGCTGGGCACGTTGGTCTCAAGTTGCAACCGAAGACGTTGAAAAATATTAGAAACCACAGGCTGCCTAGGGTTTGCATGGGGACGTGATCGACGTGCACCCACCTGAGACCATTCTGCATCCATTTGAGAATTCCAGATCTTTTCTTCTCTCATCCAGTTAGGTCCTCCATGACCCCAGAGATGAAAATAACATTTGAACAGTTTGCAGTCAATAGATCTCAGATTATAGATAAAGAATCCCACCTGTTTTGAGCTGACAGCAAATTTGAAAACTCTATCGGCAAGAACTGACGTACCCATCTCATCATAGGCCACTCCCAAAACCGCCGAGAGGGCCAGACTAGCATTCAGATCATCCAAACGGAAAGCAGCACGACCAAATGATACCACTAGATAGAAACGACTAGAAGAGGAGACAGGGCTAACTGAGGAGGCAAAGAGATGTCGAACCTTAGATCTGAACTGGTGACCAATGGAGAAGTCCAGGAGATGAGCAATGGAGGAGGGATCATTGAAGGGATCCATCCTCATTCTTCCAGCCGCCATGGGGAGATCTAGATGGGGTAGGCGCCGAGATCGCCAAGGGAATCGCCATGGTAGCCGCCAGAGCTCGGGGGGGTGGGAGCCATCTCTATGATAATACTTTCGTCCTGTGGTTCCTTCTTGTTAACAATCCGACTCGTATACCATGTGTGTATGGTTGAAGTATACGAGTTGGTAGACTTTTTGGGTGTAACATCCCAACATTTTATAATGTTCAAAAATCACTAAAATTTAAAACTTTTCTTTTTATTAAAATAAAATATTAAATGCATAAGGAAACCAACTATGAAAGACTTCAAACTTGAGTTTAATATTTCAAATGTCACAGTTTAAACATTTTATTATCCACTGTATTTCAAAAACCTTAAAATATAATTTGACCAATATTTTACAAACTACAATCCATTTTATTTTAAGTAAATAGTTTACTTATAAGAAATTGATTTCAACCACATAGTCATATCTATTCATAAATTCACAAATTATTTAAAAATGGTGTTAGTTGCCAAATGGTTTTCATTCTCTCAATTAAGTTCAAAACATGGTGTTAAAATTTAAATTATGTAATTTATAACTATAAACTTTATAGATTTTAAATTAATGAATTAGCCAAATAAACATTTCAATTGCTCAAATGAATTTCATCTATTTTCAAAGCATGAAATGATTAATATATTCTAAATAAGAATAGAATTAAAACAAAAGTCTTTTCCAAAGTAGTTAGGAAGTTTTCAAATGAATTATCATAATATAAAATATATTGGTGCACAAATTATTTTCAATTAAAAGTGAATATCTTATATTTCACATTTCCTAAACATTATTTATAATTAGTTCTTTAATATTATGCCAAAATAAAGATGAATGATTTCAGCAAAAATAAGTTTAAATAACTTAAATTCAAATATTTTGAATATGGGTATTTTACAAATTTATTATAGCCAAAAGAAAATTTATTTAAGATATAATTTCTAATTTGACTTTAAGTGTCAAATTTGTATGTAATCAATATTTCAAAATATTATTTTTTCAAAAGTGTTCAAAACACTCCCACAATTGGTTTAACAGAAAGATAATAATTTTACAAATTTTTAGAATTCTGTTTGACCCCATTTGGACATTCAAATCAAAAGTTATGAATTAATTAGAGAAAAATCAGAAAAGAAAATACCTGCTGACGTCAGCGATGACGTCAGCATCGTCTTCAACCTCTGTCCGAAAAATGCGCCCGACGATTGATTCGATTCAGCGGCAAATCCTCTCCGTTTCTTGCGGGATTAGTTTCCGTAGATGCGTCCATATAAACCCCAGACCACGCCGCACTTTTCCCCTCTTTTCCCCTCTCAAAACGCGCCGCCAGGCCGCCACGGTTGCTCGCCGGAGAAGCTCGAAGCCGCCGCTGTTTTCCTTCCTTTCCCGGCGAGGTAAACCCTCCCCGTTTCCGAGACCACGCTTATCTGTCCCGCCGCGCCCGTGCGTATCTTCTGACCCCTCCTCCGATTTCTGTTGCTACCAGAACGTCAAGCACGAGCAGGAGCCGAAGCTCGCCGGCGTCCGCACTTCTTCATCCGCCCGAGGCCGCCACACCGAGACGAACGACACGGCACCGACCTCTCCATCGCCTCCGCCTTGCCCAGCCGCACCTCTACGTCACCTCCACGAGCCAGGGGAGGAACCGAAACGACGAGAGCGTCCACGCCTGACCGCCGCGCCGCCGTCGTCGCCATCTCCGGTGAACTCCGCCGCCACGGTATGGTCCAAGTCCCAGCGCCGTCCGATTGAAATCCTTCGGTCCAGATTAGATCGGATAGCATTAGACGTAGGCCTTTAGATCTCGATCCGACGGCTGGAATAGGATGACTTAAACGAAGGGGTATCGGCGAATCAGGGAAGGACACGTCATGCCCCGTCAGCGCCTCGTCAGCATCCGCGTCAGCGCCAGCGTGTAAATCATTTTCTATTTTTAATTTTAATTGGAAGTTTTGCAGATTAGTCCCTGTAATTAAAATATCTATAACTTTTTAACCACAACTCCAAATTTAATAATTTTTATATTTTTGGAAAGCTCTTGACATGTAGATTATTTTAGATCGGTCAAAATTCAAATTTGACTTAGTATAAAATATTCAAATTTCAAGCGGTGAATTTGAGTATATTTGTAATAACTTTAAATCTATAAATCCAAAAATTGCAAATAAAATTGTTTTAGAAACTTTAGAATATTTGTAAATTAATGCCACTGCTATAAAATAATTTTGAGTAAATTTTGAATGAATTCATAGTTATATATGTAATTTGAATGGTTTGACTATTTTCAACATAACTATTAATAAAAATATTAATTTTGATTAAAGTAAATTGCTATAAATTTAATTAAGATGCCCCTGTCTATTAACACTATTTATAAAATTATACTATAAAAATTTAATCATAGGAAACTTTAATATTATAATTATTCCTTTTCTTATATTTTCCAAAATTAGAAATTAATTAAATTGCATTTATAAGTTCATGCATATTTATAAAGAAATCACAAAAGTTATCTTTATGTTTCTTGTGATTAAAAATTTCATTTCATTCATAGCATATTTTATTTTGTAGTTATATTTCCCATAACAAAACTCCTCCCCCATTTTCTCTAAGTAGGGATCATTTCAACTTAGCATTCTAGTAAAGTGCTATACACTTAGACACTTAGTAATTTTCAACATGGAGCTGGAAGACCAATGAAGGACTTAGCCAAACAAGACTCCATAAGAACCTCCAAGGAGTGGAAGCACTTAGAAGAAAGATCAAGAAGAAGTTCATGAAGACCAACCAGAAATATTTTCTAAGTCTTTCTCCCTCTTTCTTCTTTCTCCCTCCTTCTTCTGTTAGACTTCATGATGACTAAGTAAATCCAAGACCAGCCTCGAGGATACAAGAACCACCAAGTCTAAAGATTTATCAAGTCTACCAAAACATCAATCAGGACATCATCAAGGAGAATATTACAAGTCTGGAGATGAAGCCTGGAGGACAACTACATATTTCTTCTATCTTTTCCCTCTTTCCTAATCTTGAATGTCCAATTTACAAAGAGTTGATAATAATTGTGAATCACCTCGAAGAATAGAGCTAGTATTTTCTCTAAGTATTTTGCACATCAAGACTAAGCCATTAGAGGGCTTATTCAAGATGATATAAAACAAAATATTTTATTCAACTTATGACTTTAGTCCTTAGTCCTTTTGGACCACTCTAATTGCCTTGCATTAACTTAAAAGATTTTCATGGCATGAAAAAGCATTTCTAGCCTTGGGAATATTTTGCACATCATGCATAAACATATTTTCCTTAGAAAGATTTATAAAACCTATTTATTCATCTAGTATGTGTTTGTATGCATTGTGGAGTTGTGCTTGCGTTGATTGTTGTATTGTTGCTTGTCTATGCCGTTAGATTGAACGGAGAGTCCCGAGTATCGTTGAAAAGAGTTGTGAACAACGACAACATTCAAAGGCAAGTGGCACACCTCATAAACTTCCTATTATTTTTATATGCATTACTTAGTGTATTTTTATATGCATGTGTAGGATAGTATTGCTATGCTAAACCTGTGTAGAATTCCCTTACTCCTGTGTCTAGGTTCCTATATCATACTTAGCAGAAATATTGATGCTATGCAATTGATGAAAGGTATTTACAAAATGTTAAGTGACTACTCAGGACTATGCTCATGGTTGTCGTCGCCTAGGATGAATTTATATTCTACTTAGGGCCGTGAGCATGGTGATTTTTACCTGAGAGTGCACATCCACTAAGTTAATGAAACTCCTGGGTGGATTGGTTGTATGGCGGCGAAGTTGAGTGGCTGCTCAGGTCCATGTCTATGGTTCCTGGAGTACGTGCACTTGTGGAAACCCACCCAGGGAACTGAGGAATCTGAAGAACTCCGAGTGACGATTGCTTCCAGTGCAGCCATTGCCATATGGGCTCTGGCTTGATCAATTACGTTGCGTGGACTCTCTCCGGCTTGACAAGCAGATGTAGGGGGATGTTAGGTGGAACGGGTCAAGCCAGAGTGGGAGGGAAAATGCTTCTGAAAGATCTCGTCTCATTCTTCTCCTTTCCTTATCACAAATGGTGTGTAAAGGATAATTTGGGTTGAATGGGTACAATGGTGAACGTGCACAACCTCTGCAGAGTGTAAAACTAAGTACTTAGCCGTGTCCCCGGTACGGACAATTTGAGCAGCTGATCACGGACGTCAACGGAGGATTCCACCATTCCAACTTCAGAAATAAAACTTGATGGGTGAATAAGGGAAGATGAGATTTATGGTTTTCATGCCATACTCGTCTTGATTTCAAGAAAAGTGTTTTCAAAAGAGTAGGAAAAATTGGCTTTATGAAAATTAGCCTTGAACTCCACCAGCCAAATATGCATATAGGCTTTAGAGTTATTCCCTTAAGTGTCCACCATAGTGTCACTTGCCAGACTTCATTTTTAATGGAATCTGACCCACTCTGTTGCAAAATTTTATTTGTTACAGGTTATTCAAATGACGAGTGAGGTTTCGTTAAGGGATTTCGAGTCTGCAACCAACATGTTTTCGCCTGTGGCAACATGAAAGTTATAGAGACTCGCTGCTTTTGTATTTCCGCTGTGTACTTTTTCAATGCTAGCTTTATGCTATGCAACTTGTATTAAATATTTTGTAATTCTGGATCATCGATGTAATAAAATTGACGCTTTGTTGTGACATTACATCGTAAACTGTGTGTGCAAATGAATCGATCCAGGGATTTGCACTATACACAGGTATCTGCATAATTTAAAGTGCAGGTACGCTACATTGGGTTCCTGCGTGCACAATCTGGAAACGTATGTGTCGTTGGGGTCGCCAAGATCTGTCGGCAGATGATCTAGTCCGAGCCAGGCCTGATTTTATCCCGGGATTGGTAAACCTAGTATGTTGCTTGGTTGTGTGGCCCAACCGATACGTTTCGTTTTTGTAGCTTGAATTCAGGGTCTGACAGTTGGTATCAAAGCTTAAACGCCCTCAGATTCCCTTCTACTGGTCGTTGTTTGAGTCTAGAAAAATATTTTGTAGTTATCAGGAAAAATCTTAAACGGGAGAGTAGGAATTCTGTTATTTTACTTCTTTCCCCACCCACCCTCCCTGTTCTTCTGGTAAGGAAGTGTTACGATATTTTCCCTTCTCATCTGTAATTTAAATTTAGGACATCACGTGTTCTGGGTTTTCCGTAGTACCATAGTTGCAGGTGTTTGAAGGTTGTTTTTGTCGTTTGGTAGTTATCAACCTCTTAAGCGATGTTCAGTTTCAATCTTGATTCAATCAGTTTTTCTTCTACCTTTCACTGGATTCATCTCTTTGTCATTGTACAATTCTTTCTGTGCAATCAATCCTTTCGTTTTCCGGAGGCTAACTTCTACTTCAAACTGCTATGTAGATGGCGCACTATCAGGTGGTGCGTAAGACCCACTGTAAGCGGACGACCGGTTACCCGAAGCTTCTCAGAAGCATGGTTGACTATGTCAGTTTCCGCTTTCTTCCGGAGTACCAGGTGTCCGAGATCCCAGAGATTTCGGACAGACCTCCTACAGAGCTGCTGTTTGGATCAGGGGAGATGATGGTGATACTGTGCACAAGCACGTGGCTGAGGCTTCCACTGTGGACATGGCAGTACACTTGGCAGCTTATGATGCAGCTCTGGCTCTGCGCAGGGACTACTACTGTTTGAACTACCCTCCGTTCTGCTACGTTCCATACTACCCCTACACAGACTCTCAGTATGAGATCGAGGTTCTTGACAAGACCGCTCAGTTTGGCCAGTCTTCAGACTCAGTTGCTGAGACTCTACGCTTAGAGCTAGCAGCAGTCCGTCAGCAGCTGCAGCGGGCACTCTCTCACCTGGGTCAGTACGACAGGGGGAATGTCACACCAGACGCTTTCCCGAGGTTCCAGCTCTCTTTTCCGAGTCGTATGTCTGCTGTGGGTGGTTACACTCCAGAGCGTGGTCCTCTGATCACTACTTCTCCAGACCACGTTGGACCACTACTGTACGGGAGACAGACGCCAGATGCCTACTCCCCTGAGTTTCGACGCATTGTGCGAGAGTACCACGTGTACTGCGATCGTCGTTACACACATCGCATCACCAGAGAGGGGTGCACAGTTTCGTCTTCAGATGGAAGCGCGAGCTAGTCTTCGAGTTGTATCTCTTTTTCTTTGTTATAGTAACTATCCTTTGTACTGAAACCGTGTTGGTTGTAATGATGGTTAACTTTGTACTAGTAGCTGTCCTTGTCGTACTGAAACCTTGTGACGTGGGGCTACATTTCGACTAGCCCATGATGAGCCTACCTGGGCCGCGCCAAGCTAGAGAAGGCCCACAGAAGGCCCACTCGGGGTACTGTGTAACCTAGTCCAAGTAGGTTAGGTATCATAACCTTCCATATATGTAATTACCATCGATACCGACCTCCCGAGACCTGGCTACCTATAAAGCCAGGAGGGTTGCTCATCCCAGATGACACGCCAATAGCCACCACCAGAAACCCTAGCGAGATCGCAATCTCGCCGCCATTGTAATCGCAACTCGCCATCAATAACAGACAAGCAGGAGTAGGGTGTTATCCTCCAGGAGCCTGAACCTAGGTAAAATCCCCGCTTGTCAGCCGTCGTGATCACCAACGCTCTTCTCTCTCCCCCTCAATCAACCCGGGGTGCACAACCCTGGGATTTGTAGAGTTACACCCTCGTCAATTGGCGCCGTCTGTGGGAAATACATCAAGCGTTGGAATCATGGTCGCACCGGCTCCATCCGCAATGAAGATCGAGGTCTGCACCAACCGGGAGCCCATCCGCTTCGGCTCCTTCGAGTACGTCTTCCACCCGCTGGCCCACCGCTCGGTGTACGCCGATCTGCACAAAGGTATACACATCACCTTCGGCTCCATATACTGTTTCGTCGACAGTCGCGGCGTATTCAGGTCTGCGACAACCGTGCCACGCGCGGCGGCGGCACCCGCATCGGTCACCCACGCGCCACAGTCGCCGTCACCCGCCGCTGGAGCCGCATCTGCCACATCCATGAAGATCGAACCTACATCTACTACATCGTCAACCTCGGCAATGGCCGCGCAGATCGAGTCTACTCCAACCATCTCGGTCGCACGGCCGACAAGGTCAAGGTCTACCTCAACTACGAATGCACCCGCGCGTGCGACCAAGGGCGTGCTGTCGACAGCCGCGTCGCACGCATCTTCGTGGGACCATCAAGTCTACCGCAAGCCAATCGCACTCGCTCCTGCGACTGCGAAATCTCCTTCCGCGACCACGGTGACGATCCTGAGAAGACACAACGGCGATTGCGCTGCCCACCACGTTGCATAAATTTTTGATCCCGAGCAAGATTCGGATCAAGGAAGCAGCAGCGACAGCGTCAACACTCCTACCCAGGTCTACCCCGCGCAAGTCTTCATGGCCGGCACAGAGCCCCCAGAAGGCAACGAGGAACCCGCATACCCACTGGAGGTGGTCATGCCTGACCAGACACGACTCACCATCACGCGTGACATAGGGATCAGAGCCATGACGCATGTCAACGATGGCACTTTCCCTGCACCCGACGCGCCTAGAGAGGACCACCTGCCGGTCCAGTACTTGCTATGCAAGGAAGGCGAGCGACTTCGTGCCGAAAAGGCCGAGCTGCTCAGGCGCAAGAGGGATGCGGATGCGTCGAGTGCCAGACGGGCTGCCATCTCGTTCACTTCCTCCACAGAAGTTAACCAAGGAGGACGGCGACACAGAGCTCGTGTTCCCCACATGACAGACGCTGAGAGAGCAAGGGTCACCCGCAACCTCGACTCGTCCTTCGTCACCGAGGACGAGAACATGATACTTGTCCCCAAAACGGCGAACGCCGCCATCATATAAGTCGAGACATATCTTCGGCTCACGCAACCGCCGGAGGGAGATCCACGCGCCCTTCTCCACAAGCAGCAGATCATGTCCATGAAGGCAATCGAGGAAGCTCTGGCGACTGGAGCACCAAACAACCGGGCACGTGAAGAACGAGAGCACCAAACCCGCGAGCCAGCAACATCAGGGCCCCCGGCAGTACAGCCACTGAGACAAGCCCAACCAGGCAAAGATCTTCGCAACGTCATCACACAAAGGACGGTGGACCGTAACCGCAGCCAGCGTTCGGCCGACGCGATGAACCTGGTCGATCCGGCCGATCGCAACTTCGAGCCATGCGGCGCCGCATGCTTCAGCTTCAACATCCGCGACACCCGCATGCCTAAGGGTTTCAAGCTGACAGCGGGAACCTCCAAGTACGATGGAAAGCAAGACCCGCGCCTGTGACTCGAAGACTACCTCATCGCCTGCACCTGCTAAGGCGGGACGTCGACTACGGCAATGCAATACATCCAGCTCATGCTCACGGACTCAGCGTGTGGGTGGCTCACCAACCAGCCCAAGGACTCCTTCAAAACTTGGGAAGAATTCCAAGATACTTTCATAAAAAGTTTCTTTGTAACATACGCAAGGCCGACTACCTACATCGAGTTGCAAGCCTGCAAACAAGAAAGAGACGAGTCGCTCCGCGCATACATCCAACAGTGGACACTTCTCCGGAATACCATGGAACCCGTCTCAGAAGACCGGGTGATGGATGCTTTCATGCACGGCGTCGCTCGCCGTGACCTCCGCGAGGAATTTGGTAGGCTCCAGCCGAAGACTACGATCGAGCTCATGAAGGTAGCCAACCAATGGGCCGAAGGAGAGGATTACGTCCACGACACCTCCCCAAAGAAGGAAGCCAAAACAAGTAACTGGCGAGATGGGCGCCAGAAGAAGAGGCAACGTTTCACCAATTCAGACACCATCGAGCTAGTAGCGGCGGGATATCAAACCCCCCGTGATGATACACGATATAGCAGTCGACAATATGATCAGAGTCGACAGTCCAGCTAGGGGCAGTACAACCGCAGCAGCGACAGCATTAGCCACAACGACGGAAGCCAGAAACACGAGTGGAAGCGTACGCTTACCCCAGCCGAAGAACTGATGCAACCCTGCAAGCATCACTCGTTCCGCAACCCGGAGACAGGCAAATGGGGCGCCAACCACCTGTTGAAGGACTGCCGCAAAGCGCGCAAGATTTACCAGGCTATGCAGCAGATCATCACTCCTGTGCAAGCACTGACAGCAACTCCGCAGCTCGCTATTCAGGCAGCACCTGCAAACAACAACACAACAGAACCGGCTGGAACTTTCCCCCAGCAGCAGCCGCAACATGACGTCCAGATGGCAGCGCACGACGCATACCCGACTGCGCGAGGACATATCAACATGATCCAAAAAGGACGCCCTTCGAACAGGACCCAGAAGCTCATCACCCGCCAAGTACTCCAGGCTACCACCAGCCCGCGCGCAGTACCAGACTACCTGAGAGGGTCAGAGACACCAATCACATTCTCCAGGGCAGACCACCCATCGGAGGTACCGCGACCCGGTCACGCCGCTCTGGTTATCGAAGCCCTAATTGGCGACTACAGCTTGAAGAAAGTATTCATGGACAGAGGCAGCGGCATCAACATCGTATTCACCGATACCCTAAGAAGAATGAACAAGTCGACAGAGAAGTTGCCAGAGTCATAGACCACCTTCCACGGCATAGTACCAGGGCAAGCAATCACGCCCATGGGAACAATCACACTCGGCGTCATCCTCGGCACACCCGAGCACTTCAGGAAAGAGTCGATCGACTTCGAAGTTGTCGACTGGAAATCACACTACCACGCCATACTTGGGCGCCCAACTTTTTCCAGGTTCATGGCAATACCTCATTACGCCTACCTGATGATCAAGTTGCCTGGACCCAAAGGAGTAATCACTGTGCGCAGCGACTTCGACCGCTCCAACAGCTGCGACCGAGAGTTCAGCAGGATCTCTGAGTTCTTTGGGGTCGAAGAGCACTTCAAGGCCATATCAGCCGACAACGACAAGAACATCTTTCCACCTCGCAAGAAGCCAGCCAAGGACGCCGCCTTAAACACAAACGACGACACCGTCACCCACCAAGTCCATCCGACTGACAGCAGCAAGACGGTCAAAGTATCGTCAAGCTTGACCCCTGCATAGGAAAGCGCGCTCGCCGAGTTCCTACGGGAGAACTGGAAAATCTTTGCATGGCAACCCTCTGACATGCCAGGAATACCCAGGGAACTCGCCGAGCACTCTTTAAAAGTCCAAAAGGACGCAAGACCAGTCAAACAAGCCATGCGACGCTTCTCAGGTCCCAAACGGGACCCAATCACCGCAGAAATCGACCGGCTGCTGCACGCCAAGTTCATCCGAGAAATCAAGGACTCGGACTGGGTCGCCAACCCTGTCCTGGTGGAAAAGAAGAAGACGAAGAAACTGCGCATGTGTGTAGACTTTACCGCACTCAACAAATGTTGTCCAAAGGATCACTTCCCGCTCCGGCGGATAGACCAGATCGTCGACTCGACAGCAGGCTGCGAGCGCCTATCTTTCCTGGACGCCTACTCAGGTTACCAGCAGATCAGGCTGAAAGTCGAAGACGAAGAGAAAATGGCATTCATCACACCCGACGGTGTCTTTTGCTACCAGACGATGCCCTTCGGGTTGAAGAACGCTGGCGCCACATATCAGCGCACCATGCAGGCATGCCTCAAAGGGCTCATCGGGAAAATTGTCCAAGTCTACGTCAATGACATCGTTGTCACGACCCGGAAAGAAGACACCCTAGTCGACGACCTCCGCAAGGTCTTCGCAGCACTCGACGCATATCAGATCAAGCTCAACCCAGAAAACTGTGTATTCGGCGTGCCAGCCGGAGAGTTACTGGGGTACCTTGTCTCCGCGAGAGGAATCGAAGCAAATCCTGAGAAGGTGCAGAACATACTCATGATGCCAGCACCCACCAAACTCCGGGAAGTGCAACGATTAGCCGGCCGAGTCGCAGCTCTCAGCCGGTTCATAAGTAAGTTGGGTGAGAAGGCCCTGCCTTTCTACCAACTGATTAA
The DNA here is from genome assembly GCA_026929855.1 of Poa annua. Lineage (NCBI taxonomy): Eukaryota > Viridiplantae > Streptophyta > Magnoliopsida > Poales > Poaceae > Poa > Poa annua. The sequence continues at coordinate 161,722,922 of CM049426.1, forward strand.
GAAGACGGACAAATTCGAGTGGACACAGGAGGCGCAAGAGGCGTTCGACCAGCTCAAAAAGACCATGACGACTTCCCCAGTCCTGGTGGCACCACTAGAAAATGAGCCACTATACCTATACGTCTCAGCGACAAACAGGGTGGTGAGCACGGTACTCGTAGTCGAGCGGGAAGAAGAAGGGCACGGTCACCCTGTCCAGAGGCCAGTCTACTACCTCAGCGAAGTTCTAACACTGTCCAAGCAAAACTACCCGCACTACCAGAAGCTGGCGTACGGGGTCTTCATGACTTCAAGGAAGGTTGTCCACTACTTCTCCGAGCACCCGATCACGGTGGTAAGCTCCTCCGGCCTAGCAGACATCCTCACAAATCAGTGCGCGACAGGACGACTCACCCGAAGTCTATCAAGGCCCAAGTCCTTCCAGAATTCACTACCGAGTGGATAGAAGCTCAGCTACCAAACGTCCCCGACTTATCCAATGCATGAACGATGTACTTCAACGGCTCCAAGAAATTCAAGGCGGCTGGGGCAGGAGTTGTGCTCATCTCCCCTAAAGGCGACAAGTTGAAGTATGTCCTGCAGATGGATTTTCCCAACACCCTCCAACAACGAAGCCGAATACGAAGCACTGATCCACGGCATGCGGATGGCCAAGAACTGCGGCGCCACACACCTCATGATCTACGGTGACTCCTACCTGGTTGTGCAGCAAACCATGAAGTCCTGCGACGCCATCGCCGACAACATTATCGCCTACAGAGACCTGTACAACCAACTAGAGGGCACCTTCGACGGCTGCGAGCTACGAAACATCGACCGCGACAGCAATGAGGAAGCCGACATCCTCGCCAACATGGGATCAGATAGGGTACCGGTACCACCTGGCGTCTTCCTCGAGCGCATCACGCAAAGGTCCATCAAGACTCGACCCGCAGCAAAACCTTCCACACCGGCAACAAGCTCTACGAACCTGGCAAGCCAAGAAAAGGAGCCCATGGAAGTCATGCTAGTCGAAGCTACCTGGACAGGGTCGTACCTGACATACATACTGCACCAGACGCTGCCAACAGACCCAGTCGAAGCAAAGCGCATCATCAGGCGCTCCAAAAGTTTTACCGTCATCAACGGAGAACTCTACAAGAGAAGCATCTCAGGAATCCTACAAAGGTGCATAGATCCAATCGACGGCCAAGCTCTCCTACTCGACATCCACGTGGGTATCTGCGGGCATCACGCCAGCAGTCGAGCACTGGTGGCCAAAGCGCTGAGAGCTGGGTTCTACTGGCCAACATCTATGCAAGACGCAGAAGATCTAGTAAAGAAATGTACCGGGTGCCAGGAGTTCGCCAACAAGCTGCACGCGCCGACGTCCGAGTTGAAGACAATACCGCTAGACTGGCCCTTCGCCCAATGGCGACTAGACATGGTGGGCCCGCTGAAGAAATCCTCACCCGGAGGACACACTCACCTCCTGGTTGCAGTCGATAAGTTCACCAAGTGGATTGAGGCCGCGCCCATCACAAGTTCGACTGCATCATCAGCGGTCAACTTCATCAGGTCCATCATCTTCAGATTTGGAGTGTCGAACGGGATCATCACGGACAACGGCTCAAACTTCATAGCCGAAGAATTCAAAGACTTCTGCTCAGAACAAGGAAGCAAGCTAAACTATGCGTCTGTTTCGCACCCGCAATCCAATGGGCAAGTCGAGAAAGCCAACGGCCTAGTCTGCAACGGCATCAAGAAGCGCCTGCGGGTGCCGCTGAGACGCGCAGCAGGCGCATGGGTGGAAGAACTACCATCAGTCCTATGGAGCTTGCGGACCACGCCTAACAGATCCACCCAGTACACTCCATTCTCCATGGTGTACGGTGCAGAAGCGGTGCTACCCTGCGACATCAAGTTTGACGCACCACGGGTGGTCGCCTACGACGAGTAAGATGCAGAAGGGGCACTCGAAGACAGCATGGACATCTTGGATGAAGCACGCGACATCGCCCTGGCGAGATCAGCCGTATACCAGCAAGACCTGCGCAACTACCACGGACGGAGGTTACGACCAAGAGCTTTCGTCGCAGGCAACCTGGTCCTCGGCCTCAAGCAGAAGAAGGCGCACAAGCTCGCCTCCCCATGGGAAGGCCCATACATTGTGACAGAGGCAATTGGCAATGGAGCTTATCGCCTAAAGGACTCGAAGACAGGAGCAGTCTGCAGCAACCCATGGAACGTCGCACAACTCAGGCGGTTCTATGCTTAGTCGACTCAATCATTGTACCAAGGATAGCATGTCAACGCGACAGGTTTCAGACGCACTCTTTCCCTTACCAGGGTACCTAAGGGGACTGGAAGGGTTTTAATGAGGCGGCATGTTCGCAACAATCAATAAAGTGATTTGAAGAAAATGCGGCAGGTTGAAAGAAAAAGCCTAGGCCTCTACTCGAACCACTCGGGGGCTGCGCCGCACAGGCACAACTCAAAAAATCCTAGGCCTCTACCTGACCTACTCGGGAGTTGCGCCGCACAGATCAAGTCAAAAATCCTAGGTCGCCACCCGACGCACTCGGGGGCTGCACCTCACAGGTCACACTTGAAAATCCCTAGGCCGCCACTCGAACTACTCGGGGGCTGCACCATACAGGCTTCACTGAAAAAATCCTAGGCCGCCACCCGAGCTGCTCGGGGGCTGCGCCATACAGGACAAGTCCTAAACCCTATGTCGCCACCCGATACACTCGGAGACTGCGATATACAGGTCTCACTTGAAAAATCCTAGGACGCCACTCGAAGAACTCGGGGGCTGCGCCACACAGGTTCACAACGTAGACTTAGGCTGTCACCCAAGGTACTCGGGGGCTGCGCCACTCAATTCAAAGCCGAAGCAGATACTCGCACAGTAATGCAAATAATTTCACTCATTACTCGAGAACTCCTTTAACCTCATACATTGTCATTAACATTGGCATATTCGCCACCTATAGCTAACCCTGTACAGCAGAAGAAGGCTACTCTTAATCTGCAGGCTCGTCCTTCGGCGCGTCGACGAGCTGGGCATGGACGATCTCCTTCAGCGCATCACCCTCGCGGAACCTCTCCAGCAAGGCAGCCAACCGGTGCGGCTGCCCATTGTGCGGGAAGTACACACGGTGGATGTGCCATAGGGTCTTCCGGCAATTCTCCAGAAGAAAGGCCGCACGCCAAGTCCGATCAATCATAAGAGCAAGAATACGCCCTCTCGACTTATTCACCCAGAATTGGCGAGCTTCATAGGAGTCGCCAGATGCCTCCCGGGTAACACGCTCCTCAACGCGATCCCGCTCAGCCTGCCAATCCGGGTTCACATCTGCATACACAAGCTAGAAGTCAGAACCAGCAAGTTTTAACAAAGAAAGCAGCCGCAAAGGATACCAACCTTGAAGCTGTCGACTGACCAGATCGAACTCCCCGAGCAAAAAATCCTCACGCTGGGAGAACTCTGCAGTAGGATGCGACCTGGAGCAATGCAACAACAGCTCGGTATTCTTCAGAATCGCCTCAATCTCAGCCACCTTATTCTTCAAGTACGTGATTATCCGCTGGTCGTTCGTGCTTCGTGGAGGAGCTGGCGTCGCTCGACGACGGCGAGCACCCGAAGAAGATCCCTCGCCACTCGGCCCAGCCGCAGAAGCAGAATAAGTGACGCCGCGCACGTTAGTCTGCCATGAATGTGCAGAGTCAATACAGATATGCGACTGCTCAGCATAAACAAAGATAGTGGGAAGAAACAATCAATCCAGTCATAAACAAAATACTGTTCAAGGCCAGCAGACCCGACAGAATATTAGATATTACAGGCAAAAGACAAAAGTACAGGCCGCGTGACTACTGGAAATCTAAACTACAAGACCCCTAAGCCTTGGACTCCGACCGGGAGCGACTCTTCCGAGGAACAGCCGCCTCAGTCGCCTTGGCGAGTGCCCTCTCAAAGGTGGCCACAAGCTTCACAACTAGCTGTGTGGCCTGCACCTTCACCCCGCTTAAGGATGCCGTCCGCCCATCAGACCTTCGAGGGAAGCCACTGACAACCTTCTTGAAGTCGCCAGCAACCTGATGGCCTAGGAAAAGCTGGAAGGTGAGCTCGGAACCGCGTACCGTCTGTGCCCGAGTGAAGTCCGCGAGGGTGGTCGCGTCGTCCTCAAACGGAGCGGCAAGAGCATCAACGGCAGCCGGTGGCGCATCACTCGGGAAGATGCTGCGGTGCACCGTCGCGAGCGCCCCTGTCGACCTCGTCAACGCGGCCGTCGACTTCTGCAGCGCATCAGACGCATACACGCAGACGCGGTCGAGGAAGCCGACAGCGGTCGCCAAGTCAACTTCGTCACTCGACGAACCTTCCGGAGGAGCGCCACCGCATCTCTCTACGCAAAAAATACAAACTGTCAGCAAGGAAAAAAGTAAGTACAAGTAGGCGCCAAAGCCGAAAACTAACCTCCAAGGGTACCGGCGAGTGCGAGAAGGCGGTCGACTTGAGTTTTCTCTTGGGTGGCCCGCACTCGCTCGTGCTCCTGGGACTCGTGCAGGGTTTTCTCAAGCTGAGCCTGAGCCTGGAGCTTCAGCTCCAACTCAGCAACCCGCCTAGTAGCCTGGTCCAGAGAAGCACGCAGCTGGTCCCTCTCCTTCTCCAGGCGAACATAAGCCGCGGCTGCGTCAAGCTGCTGGCGGTAGTACGGGTAAAACACAAGCAAGAAATTAATAAAGTTGCGGGCGACTATACTAGTCACCCACACCTACGGGGGCTACTCCCATCGGGAGCGCTGATCGCGCACCCGATGAAATTGCAAGACTACCAGTACAAGCATAAAGGGCTTACGTGGTCCAGGAGGTCGACATCTTCCGAAGCCGAAGGAGGAGCACAACTCGACGACGCGAGGCTAGCAGGCTGCGAGCGCTCCTCGATCGCCACCCGAGTCACCAGCTCCATCGAAGGGGCGGATGTGTGCTCCACTTCACGACGAGGGGAGCTGACATCGCCAGAACTGAAGGGGATCGTGTGCAGAAAACAAAAAAATTCCTAGCAACGATATCCTTAAACTAGCCAAGATCTACACTATGCAGATATAGAAGTACGATACCCTCGTAGACCGAATAGAGGGGATTACGCTCCCGCACAAGCGTTGACGACGAAGACGACGTAGCCGACCTCTAGGTCGCGGAGAACTCGGCGCGACGAAGACGACGAAGATGACCTCAAGGTCGGGTGGAGGAAGTAGGCCTCCGAGTACCGCTAGCGCAGCACCTCGCAGGGCGTCACACACATACGGTGGAGACGACGGCCTCCGAAGCTCCAGTCCAGGACGAGCAGCGGAAGACTTGGACCGGAACACCAGCAGCGCGGCAGCGGGCTATGGTGGAAGAGATCCCCCTCCTCTCCTCGGCGCGGCTCCGACAAGGGAACCACGAGATCAAGAGAGAAATTGGGAATTAATTGGTGAATTAAAAGGCCAGGGGTGCCCCTTCTTATATAGGCTCCCGGGGGGAGCCAACCTCCCTAGCCAGGCAATGTGGGACTATCCCACAGCCATGGTGCGGCTAGGGATGGTGCGCTGGCCCTAGGTGGGCCCCATTTGGCCCACCTAGGCCGGCCAAGCCTCCCCCACAAAATTCACTTGAGGGTTTTCCCCCCCATGGGCCTTCTTTCGACCTGAAGGCCCATTTAGGGAAATCAGACTAAATAAATTCGAAAATAAATATATAAAATCATATTTGCATATTAATTACACTAATTAATATCAAACATAATATATATAATTTATCCTAGCTCCGAAAACTCTTTCGTCGCTGCCCGATCTCCATCGGACCCCTCCCGGGACGTTCAGGTGATCTCTTTCCTTTCCGGTTGTCTTGTCAAAACCCCTTAAGGGTGTTACCCTAGCGGTTCGATATAATAACAGGTACAATCAAGACTCCTCTATGATCGACGACTAACTCGTAGGCCTGGACCCCATGAATTAATCCCTGTGATATAACGAATGACTTTCATCTATCAAACCTGGACGTATAGTCTTAAACCCTTTGTCATGGCGATACTTAGCGTGTTCGAGCATCATTCTCAGATATCTCCATACCTAGCATGATCTTGTTACCGACATCGCTATCTTCTACTCGTCTATGATATTATGTCAGCTGGTGACCTAGTCACATGTTTGCAAAGTCATTTGACATAATCTCACCGAGTGGGCCCTAGGTATCTATCCGGCTATGCAGACTGACAAATCCCGCTGTTGACCCCTCGTCTCAACTACCCCTTTCCGATACCCAAAAGTATCACCGTTATTGTCACACTAGATAAGATATGACGTTTGATGCGATCAAAGTATCTTCCAGAGATAACAATAAGAGTTGATCTCACGGTCCTAAGGCGTAATGACTATGTCCTACAAATACTGGGTATGTCCATCACATCGTTACACCTAACGATATGACTTCCATTGCCGACCGGCGCCATGCCCTATGATCGGAAAACCTCGATCATCAATCGTGCAACAAAACTAGTCTTAGTAGAGGCTACTAGGGACCTGGTTGTTTATCTACCACACCTGTATTAATATTTTCGCTTAATACAGTTATAGCATGGTATAAAACATATAATGAACAATTGGGATATTGCCAATAAACTATGTTTATTAAGTGCCTCTAGGGCATATTCCCTTCAGTCTCCCACTTGCACTAGAGTAACACTTAATCTAGTTTACAACCTGGTAAAAGCTCAACACCCATGGCATCTTGGTGCATGCCGCCTCGTGGAAGAGGAATACAGTCAACAGATCTCACACATTGAGACCTATATGTGCTTTGCAACACTTCTATGTCACCTAGTTTGACATCATCCCGTATCTTACGATGACGGTGAAATATATCCCAGTGGATGGAGTGAGACTCGAGCATTCGCGTAGCATGCGCCTTAATAGTCTGAAAGATCTATTAAGGGACCACCTGCGCTCGGAAAACTGCTCAGTCCAATCACACTTGCTACTTCTAAAGTCGCGATATATTTATATACCTATGTAGATTATGCGACAGTGCATTCATATGCGACTTCGCAAACTAACCATGTCTTTCTTCAAAATAAAGCACATCTCCTATATGAGATTTCTAGTCGTATGGGTCAGTGTAATAACTTGCATCATCGTAACCGCTTTACGGAAAGTTGCCATTCCACTCTTACCCGTTACTAGAAAACCTATCTTCAGTTCTCATAGACACTGAAGAATAAACTTAACGTTTGTTCATTGATCCACACAAGGATCACTCTAGAACCTGTTCTTTAACCAAGAACTCGGGTCACACTAAGTCGAGCTTTCAGTCTGATAGCATCTATGAGTGATACATAGATAATGTCGAACATCATTTGCTATAACTGAAAATGCCAAGATAAACTTAATATTTTACCTAGTCATACAAGTAAGAACCTCTTTCTTTGCTTGTCCTATTCTGAAACACTTCAGAATCTTGACTAAGGAAATATTCCGACATAATGTTATTAAGCCCCTTACGATCTATACAATTATAAATCGGATGCCTAATACTCCTAACTTCATTTCATAGAAAATTTAATCACTTAAATAATCCTTTACACTCTACTAGAGGATCTGTGTCATTCAATATGTTGTTACATACCAAATCACGAATGACACCTAGCTCCCACTCAAATATGCCTTCCGCTTATAAGATCAAGGAAAAGCTACTTAGCTCCCACTCACTTCTCTGCAAATGTAGGTTTCTTCAACTATTTTGGACAACTCCAAAATCCTTTGATCACATTATCAAAGTGAAGATTCCAGGTCCGATATGCTTGCTTCGCCCATGAATGGATAACCGAAGTTTGCACACATGTTTAGCATCCTCAGGATTACAAACCATTCTTAACTACACTATTAAGAACCATGGTTTTCTCATCCATCTATCAATTTCTCATTCGAAATTATAGTAATTGCTAAACGACCCAGAATAGATTTAGGCTTCGCCACTTGAGACAAAGTCTCACGTGGTCTGTCGGAACTGTTTCATGACAAATCGAATCTGCTCAATATCTACTCTCTCATAAAACTCCATATACTATTAACATCCTAGATGCCATCAAGAAGATCTCCCAAGTCAATACCTGGTAATCGTATATGTATTTTATTTCGGATCACAAATGACTCATAGCCATTTCTCGGACTTATGTCCACCATCTCTTCTTCGTAGTTCGTAGGTCTATCATATTCCATTAATATGACCTTCATAACAAGATTGTCGTAACACACCGTGTGGAACACAACCTCGTATGCCTACGCTCTTAGTATGAGCTCAGAACATCATAATCTTGAATCATCAGCTTTTTCAAGTTGTGGAGCCTGACACCGAAAACACTTTCGATTGCGCCACTCTGATGTCTGGAGAGGAAGTTCACCAACTTCGTCTTGCTCTACTTTCTTTTTCACTTATACCCTTGGACAAGAAACTATTTATTTCGCAAGGTATATCCCAGCAAAGATTTTGCCTATGTCGTGAGACATGTACCCTACTAACTCTTTAGGTAGGGTATACTACAAAGATTAATCCATTTTAGGTTCGATTACATCGAAACACTAAATTGCTGAAACGACAATCCAGGCTCAAAAGCCATGCCATCACTCGTATGGTATTGTCTCCATGGATTCAAATGGTTTCCCTATTTGCTAACGTGAGTGTTTACGTTTCTACCATATGACTCTAATGATCACAATAATTCGGTAAGAGATTTATTTACCACACACTATCCGATAGGGTGTAATTATGACGTCCTAACACACCATAACACTGTGGTGTTCCATGCGACGTAATTTGTGGAACTCTTCTCACAAGTCTTCCAATGATGTGCCAACTAACTCAAATCTTTATTCCTCGATATGCATCGCGGGAATTTGATTTTCTTGTTAAGTTTATTTCCTACTTCATTCTGGACTTGTTTGATTGAATCAAAATTTCCAGGCCAACATTCCCCGAGTGGATATCCATATATCTATTCGAATGTTCATGAAGTCTATGAAATAAATACTTCCACTACACGTTAAAGTACTTCATTGATTCACATACACCCATATGCATGATTCTCAACAAGCTATACTCAAAACGTTCAGTGAAGTTCACGAAATAAAGGTCTCCACTACTCGTCAATTACTTTATTGAACCACATACATCTCCATGTATGACTATCAATAAGTTATATGCCCGTTTTCCGAAAACGGTGTCACAGTTATTTTGCAAGTGTCAAAAGATCAAAATCTTAGGACTTGTAGGTCCATCCAGTGTGGAGCTAATGCATATAAGATTGACATGACTAAACGGTAGTGCCACACATATGTGGTGTCTTTATTAAGTTTGTATCCTTTGGCATTAATATTATGAATGTGAGAGCTTCTACCATCTAAATTCAAATCGGCATATGATCATTACTTCATAAATATAGGACACCAATTTGTCACTATCATGTATGAACAAGTGTCTCGCTAGAGGAGACACACTTGTAACGATCATACTAACAGGCGATCATAAAGAATTTACCCAAATGGTAGATCTAGAGGGAGAGTGTCTACGGCCATCACAACAACTTGATTGCCATTATCAACACGCAATGTCGCCTCATCCTTTCAAGCTACTGAAGCAGTGAACCTGGTTTTCACAAAACATGACTAGTTCAAAACTTAGTCACTACTGCGAGTACTTGCTTAGCTAAAACATTCATAACATGTATATCATATATACACCATCATCATTGATGACTTCCGGCGATCTGTTTCATCTTCTTGATACTTCCACCGTAATCAACAACCATGAAGGTGAACGATTCCCCTTGCATGACATAGTCTATGACAGTGGATTTGCACTTGGCAACGATGTAAGTCATCCAGTAATTGAGCTGAGCGAGGCGTCTCAATGTTCATTAATCATGAACATATGTCATTAAGTATGACCGCCACGTGCTCCCTCAATGTGTGTATTTTCTTCCATCCTGGTTGAGAAGACAATCAGTCAACGTACTGATAAACTTCATCAACCCAACTTTAGGGGTACCCCGAGTTTTAGCGACCATATCATATGCTCGCGATCTAAAAACTCGTACCCACCGTTGGTTCTTTATGGCAGAGATCATAGCATACACTGGACTATGATGATATCATCCGCACAAAATCCGATAATCAAAATTATCTTTTGTTAGCGGAATCTCCGGGTTTATCTCCTAGCGGGTATTGTAACACAAAGAGCTAATGGTTTAAACAAGGAGTATCCTCAAGCTAAAGTATAAAACTATGAAGTTTGGACCCAACCTTTTAAGTTTCTCAAATCGCAGGAATGCGCCTAATTTGAAAAGATGCTATCACAATGGTTAATATCTACAAAGGTTTGCAAAACAGACTCTGTTCATTATATTCTGAGTTCTAGTATTTTAAAAAAATAACTATCCGAACTCCCACTCAAACAAACATCCCTCCTGGTCGTTTAAGCGATTACATGACCCCCATCCATTGCACCACCCCTCATCATCAGAGCCGGCGGCACAACTTCAAGAGTAGACAAATGTCCGCCACACCAATTTTGTGACTCGTGCTCGACCTTTCGGTCTTCCTGTTCCGAGGCCATATTTCTGAATATGCTAGGCTCGCCACCAAAAACCTCCACGCAGACGCTTGTGCAACATGGCTTACACCCACTGTATGCGAACGACGAGATGTCTGACACCCGATCATCACGGCCTGCCTCATAACGTAGAACTTTCTTGGTGGTGCGCGTTGGAGGGAGAACACTAGTGGTATTTTGAAGGGATCATCTTATATAGCTACCGCCGTGTAACTAATGTATACTATACACACAATCACACAATATAAGATGCACACAAAACATCAAATGTAATGGAATGTGATATAGTCCATTGCACCATGGTCTTCTTGGCGCCTGCAGTTTATAAACAATTTAATAAACCTACCTTGACCATATCACATAGCCCCTGCAAAATAAAGTTAGACGCTTCTACTTTATCTTTTACATATTTTACGTGGCTCGGGGCTTTCGTAAATAGAACCGCTTCATACCTACGAACCTTATGACCACAACAACGATCCAATAATTGCATGTTTAAGCATCCCTTTCGGGCCCTCCATTGAAAATGCAAAGCCAACTAAAGAGAGAGAAACAGGCACCCGCCAGCCATAGATACGGTACAAGCCGTATGTCAGTAGTGGAACCAGTCTCGCGTAAGCGTACGCGTAAAGTCGGTCCGGGCCGCTTCATCAACTCGATGCCGCTGGAATCACAAGTGCACGCTAGAGGGTAGCAAATAACAGGAACGGTGCCCCCGTGTAGAACACGGGTTCTAACAGCGTACATCTATATCTACGATAGATCGGCTCTGATACCACTGAAGGGGATCGTGTGCAGAAAACAAAAAAATTCCTAGCAACGATATCCTTAAACTAGCCAAGATCTACACTATGCAGATATAGAAGTACGGCGGAGATCGGAATACATACCCTCGTACATCGAATAGCGGGGATTACGCTCCCGCACAAGCGTTGACGACGAAGACGACGTAGCCGACCTCTAGGTCGTGGAGAACTCGGCGCGACGAAGACGACGAAGATGACCTCAAGGTCGGGTGGAGGAAGTAGGCCTCCGAGTACCGCTAGCGCAGCACCTCGCAGGGCGTCACACACATACGGTGGAGATGACGGCCTCCGAAGCTCCAGCGGGAGCGGGCACAAGAGCGGCTACCAGAAGCCATCTGGCAACCAGGCCAATGTTGCGGTAAAAAATGGCAACCTCCCTGACGAGAAAGATAGTGGCTATCAAGCCCCAAGAGGTGCCATTGCCTGCATCCTCGGTGGAGCACAGGCGCACAAGTCGAACAATCAGTTCAAGCAGTTCGCCCGTGAACTCAACGCCGCACTCCCCAGCACCGAGACCTCCAGGCCCCTCAAGTGGTCGCAGTACACCATCGCCTTTGACGCTCAGGACCACCCCAAGTCCACCAAGACTGTTGGAACCCTCCCGCTGGTCTGCAGCCCCACCATCGACAACGTCGCTGTCTCCAAGACTCTCATTGATGGTGGTGCAGGCCTGAATGTCATCTCCACAGAGACGTTCGAAGCGCTTCAAGTGCCCTACGAGCGGCTCACGCCATCTAGGCCCTTCACGGGAGTCACCAGCGGCTCGATCGTGACTCTGGGGCAGGTCAGGCTCGCCGTCACCTTCGGAAGCGAGGAAAATTACCGCACCGAGCACATCGACTTTGATGTTGCGCACATCGGCCTGCCGTACAACGCCATCCTCGGCTACCCCGCGCTCGCGAAATTCATGGCCGTCACGCATCATGCCTACAACATGGTCAAGATCCCCGGCAGCGCTGGCACAATCACCATCCGTGGACATGTCCTGGATACTACGCGCGCTGTCGAGACGGCCTACAAGGCCGCCGCCATGGCATTCCCCGCAGACGAGGACATGGAGCCTCTCGAGAGACCCAAGAAGAAGAATCAGCTGTTCTCCGAGGAGCCAGTCGCTACAAAGAAAGTCTCTCTAAGATCCAGCAGCTCGGGGGCTGAGGGCTCGGGGGCTAGCGTAACCATTGGCGCCACGTTGCCTCCCAAATAGGAAAGCACGCTCGTCGCCTTCCTCCAGGCAAACTATGAGATGTTCGCATGGACACCGTCAGATATGTCTGGTGTACCGAGGGAGGTGATCGAGCACCACTTAGCCGTGTGTCCAAACGCGCGCCCCGTGAAGCAAAAAGCAAGAAAACAAGCCCCCGAGAAGCAAGCATTCAACGTCAAGGAGGTCGAGAAGCTCAAAGCGGCAAAAGTCGTCCGCGAAGTCGCGCACCCCACTTGGCTCTCCAATGGCGTGGTCATCCCAAAACCCGTCGGAGGAGGCCGCCTCTGTATCGACTACACTGATGTGAAAAGGCCTGCCCCAAGGACCCTTATCCCATGCCAAGAATCGACCAGATCGTGGACTCCACGGCAGGCTGCGACCTCATCTGCTTCCTCGATGCTTTCTCTGGTTATCATCAGATAAAAATGGCTACGGAAGATGAGGAGAAGACGGCTTTACTCACCCCTTGCGGTGTGTATTGCTATGCCTGCATGCCCTTCGGCCTAAAAAACGCCGGAGCCACTTTCCAGAGACTAATGAGGATAGCGCTTGGCGAGCAAATGGGCAGAAATGCCGAGGCGTATGTCGATGACATTGTCGTAAAATCCCAAGAGGGAAACAATCTCCTCAGGGACCTTGAAGAGACTTTCGCCAGCTTGCGCAAGGTGAACATCAAGATCAACCCCGCCAAGTGCGTCTTCAGAGTGCCTTCAGAAAAATTGCTTGGTTTCCTCGTGTCCCACCGGGGCATAGAGGCAAACCCTGACAACATCAACGCCATAGAGGACATGCAACCCTTACGCCGGCTCAAGGACATGCAACGCCTAGCAGGCTGCATGGCCAGCTTAGGTAGATTCATCTCCAAGTTCGGCGAAAGAGCCCTGCTGTTCTTCAAGATCATGAAAAGAACATGCACTTTCAAGTGGACCCCTGAAGCTGAAAAAGCGTTTGAAGACTTGAAGAAGTACCTAGCCAGCCCACCAGTAGGTCGCCCCAAGGACAGGCGAGCACCTGAAGCTGTACCTATCAGCCACTCCACAGACCGCCATTGCCGTCCTTGTGGTAGAAAGGGAAGAGCCAGTACTCCACAAGAAGAGTGAAACCACTCCAAATCCAAAGCCTCCTGATGAAGAGCTCGACGAAAGGGAAGGCCTCACAAACCCACCGCCAGGCCCAAAGCCACAAGGGAGGCCCGCCCCAAGTCAACCGCTGCAAGATGATCCCTCCAGGGAGCCTGAAGAGCCCCCACAGGACGACCCCCTCGAGGGCCCCAAAAAGCCTCCATAGTCCAACCCCCTCGAGGGCCATGACAAGCCCCCACAGGCCAACCCCCTTGAGGGCCCAGCGGAGCCCCTTCAGGTAGAAGACACCAAGGCTACACCAACTACCCTTGTCGAGCATCCAGTCTACTTCGTCAGCACAGTACTACGCGATGCTCGCGAGCGGTATACAATGCAGCAGAAGCTCCTCGTCGCACTCCTCATCGCCTCAAGAAAGCTGTGACACTACTTCCAGGGGCACCCCATCACGGTGGTTACCTCTTTTCCCCTGGAGCAGATCCTGCGCAACCCTAATGCCACAGATTGTGTCGCAGGATGGAATATAGAGCTACAACCATTCAGTTTGCGCTTCGATACCACAAGGGTAATCAAAGGAAGAGCGCTGGCAGACTTCGTCGCCGAATGGACTGACCCAACCACTGAAGAGCCTTTGGGAGAAGAACAAGAGCCCTCTAGAGACAAAATGCCCAGCCCCTGGACCATGAAGTTCGAAGGAGCTTTCGCTTGTCGCCACGGTGGGGCTGGCGTGGTCCCGATCTCACCAAAAGGCGACAAGCTATATTACGCGGTCCAGCTGTGCTTCGGAATCGACAAGATCTCCAAAAATATCTCTGAGTATGAAGGCATGCTTGCTGGCCTACGCGCCGCAATCGCCCTAGGCATGAAGCACCTACTCATCAAGGGCGACTCCCAGCTGCTCGTCAACTTCTCCAACAAAAGCTATAAGCCTAAGGAGGACCACATGGCCGCATACCTTGAAGAGGTCCGTAGGCTTGAGAAGCACTTCAGGGGAATGGAGCTCATGCACATCCCAAGAAAGGAGAACCAAGAGGCTGATGACATCGCCAAGCGCGCATAAAAGAGGTAAGCTCAGCTGCCAGGCGTCTTTGAAGAAAGACTCGTCAAGGCATCCATAAAGCAGCCTCAAGAGGCCACGCCCGCAAGCACAGACGAAGCGCTCCAGCCACCGCCTGCAAACGGGGCTCTAGATTGTGGGCCCCCTACAGGGAGCGCCTGTTGCTCACAGCGGTGCGTCAAGAAGCAGGATGGATTGACGGGATCAAAGGCTACCTCAACAAAGGGATCCTTCCCGAGGAAGATGTTGAAGCGGAGCGAATCGCCCGCCAAGCAAAAACTTACCAAATCCTCGAAGGGAATCTCTACCGCAAGCGCCCAAACGGCACCGCGCTCAAGTGTGTTCCTCCTGAAGAAGGCAAAATGCTGATCAAGGACATCCACATCGGGGAATGTGGCCACCATTCATGCGCCCGCACCCTCGCGGGCAAAGTCTTCAGGAGCGGCTTCTACTGGCCTCAAGCACTTCAGGATGTAGTTGACATTGTCCAAGCATGTGAAGCCTGCCAATTCCACGCCAAGCAAATCCACAAACCTGCGCAGGGGCTACAGACCATTCCGCTCTCCTGGCCGTTCGCAGTCTGGGGGCTGGACATCCTAGGACATTTCCCAACAGCGCAAGGGGGATATCGCTACCTCTTCGTGGCCATCGACAAGTTGACTAAGTGGCCCGAAGTGGAGGTGACACGCACAATCACAGCAGGCGCGGCAGTGAAATTCATCAGAGTCCTGGTCTGCCGCTTTGGAGTGACTAACCGCGTAATCACCGACAATGGCTCGCAATTCACTAGTGGCATCTTCAGAGCTTACTGCGAAAGAATGTGCATCAAGCTCGGATTCGCCTCAGTCGCACATCCACAGAGCAACGGACAGGCTGAGCGCGCAAACGCAGAAGTCCTAAAGGGCCTAAAGACCAGGATCTTCGACATCCTCAAAGGCCACGGCAAGGGCTGGATCAACGAGCTCCCTTCGGTGCTCTGGTCCATCTGCACAACGCCACCCAAGCCTACGGGGGAAACACCACAGAGATAAAGCATGGATCCCCGCAGGTCCTTGCCTTT
The DNA here is from genome assembly GCA_026929855.1 of Poa annua. NCBI lineage: Eukaryota > Viridiplantae > Streptophyta > Magnoliopsida > Poales > Poaceae > Poa > Poa annua. The sequence goes on from CM049426.1 coordinate 161,738,763, forward strand.
AACGAGGACCAGCAAGAGGACCTCCACAACGACGACCTGCTGCTTCTCGAGGGACTTCGACGCCGCGCTGCCCTACGGACAGCCAAATACCAGCAGGACCTGAGGCGCTACCACAGCCGCAACGTGCGCTCGCGTACCTTGGAGGCAGGCAATCTCGTCCTCAGGCGAATCCTCTCCAGGGAAGGCCTCCGCAAGCTGTCCCCGACGTGGGAAGGTCCCTACAGGGTCACCCACATCGCCAGGCCTGGCGTGGCTCGCCTCGAGACTCAAGACGGCATCCCCGTCAAGAATCAATGGAACATCATGCATCTACGCAAGTTCTACCCGTGATCATCGTCACGCCCGTGATCATTGTCACGTCAAGACATCTGGCGGAAGAGGCAGCTTACGGCTCAACCTCCAAGCATTTTATGTCTTTAGAGGTTAATAGCTCACGACTTAAACCTCCCAAGCATTTTTTGTCTCCTAAAGGAACAAACGTAACCGTGATCATTGTCACGCCTATGATCATTGTCACGTCAAGACATCTGGCGCAAGAGGCAGCTTACGGCTCAACCTCCAAGCATTTTTGTCTCAAGAGGTTAAAATCTCACGGCTTAAACCTCCAAGCTCCAAAGGCTTCCCTCGAGGGTCAACCCTCCGAGCTCTCCTTGTAACGAGCCACCTCAGGCCGTTGAGAGTCTCTGACACTAATGGGTGGTCCCCATGCCTCGACATGGTCCAAAAATTAACTTGGCAACTCCAAGCATAATGAGACAATTTCGTTCCCAAGTGAACTTAGCGCTACGGCGCCGCTATGTAATATTTGATGGTGAGTTTTATTTACGCATTACTTCGTTGAAATGCGCGATTATATCTCTCCACATGCGTACCTCATGAGCGGGGGCTGAGTACGGTGCCAGTGCCTCAAACGACACACCAGCAGCACTGCAAAATCCAAGGATCCGAGCTCTGGCTGGAGGGCAAGATCCCACAAACACGCCATCTCTACAGAGGACCTTGATACTTACTCTCCTCGCGAGGAACGCCTGAGGGGACCTATAAGCGTGCACGAGTCCCCTATACTGTGCTCCAGCGTTTGGGTTCGCCCCTCTAACACCTACAGGGAAGGAATGCTCCCACAAGCCTGAGGAGGCATCCGGGAACGATCCCTCAGGAGGATCTCCTCGCCAGGCAAAAAGCCTCTACATGGCAAAAACCTCGAGAAGCTAAGTCTCGCACCCGCGTCTTAAGAGCGTTTTTCCCCCTGTAGCGCACGTTTGCCCCTCAAGCGACTTCGCTTTCCCTTACGCTTCATGGACTACTCGTACGTCTAAGGGGGGCACTTGAGCATCGCGACTCAGGGCTCTTACCTCTCCTAGGCCTAAACTCCCCCCGTCCTTGCGGAGTCATTGCTCCAGCATACCAAAGTGGCGGAGTCATGGCACGAAGAGATGAGTCCTACCGACGCAGAGAACAAATAGACATGAAGATGAGTCCAAAGAGACCTCTCGAGGGGCAAGCAAGCTAAAATCAGTTTGCAAATAAGAGTATATTATAGCCAAAAGGTTGCAAATGTCTAAGCATAATATTGTTTCAGACATAAGCGCACGCAGGCGCGAGGACATGCAGCTCATGCGCAGGCGTCATCATCTTGGACCTCCTCCACGGCGCCCTCCTCGGTCTCGGCAGAGGCAGCATCCTCCTCGCTGTCCTCCGCCGCAGCCTCCGCATGCGTGAAGCGGTTGCAGAAAGCATCGACCTGCTCGAGGAGGGAGTTGGAGACTATGCGTGCATCCTCACCTTGGGCGGCCTCCGTCACGGTGGAGAAGTTGAAGCCTGGCGTTAGGATCCTGAGGTTGGTGAAGATGCGGTCGACGACAACCCCCAGGAGCTGCCGGCTCTCATCCTCTATCACCTCGCGAAGCTTGGCGACAGGGCCCTCGAGCGCCGTGAAGAGCTGGTCAAAGTAGACCAGGTACATGGCAGCATCTCCGCGGCCTTGGACCTCGGTGTGCGGCACCTCCGGGCGACCAACGCCTCGAGCATGCGCTCACGCTGCTTCGTAAGCGCGCGAGTTGCCTGGGCAAAGTCGGTCGCCTCCGCCACCCGCTCCATCGCGGGAGCCACTTGCTCCTCCACATCCTTGGCCAAGGAGTTGAGGTCATGGACTGCCTCGTCGCGGGCTGTCAGACCCTTAATTCAGGCTACACAAACAAAGCGTATCGGTTGGGCCACACAACCAAGAGCATACTAGGGAATACCAATCACAGGAAACAGGCAGGCCAGGCTCGGAATGGATTATCGGCCGACATCTCTTGGCGACCCCAACGTCACATACGTTTCAAGATTGTGCACGCAAGAACCCAAAAAGTCTTCTAACTCGTATACTTCAACCATACACACATGGTATACGAGTCTGATTTTTAACAAGTTGAAAACACAGAATAAACCTAAGACACAAAGAAAGGAATGAATTATCCTAAAGCTCTCACTGAGCAAAATATAGCGAATGGCACCAATCAGAGGACACATGTCCCAACATTACATCATGCAGCGGAAGACAAACCGGTCTGAGTACAGACAAGAAGCAAAGGGCTCAAGGCCGAAACAGAAAAAAGAAGGCTCATCCACGCGGTCCACCAGGAAGAAGCGCAGGGGAACTCTAACTACTCGTCGTAGATCTCGTCGTCGAACTCCACGTAGTATCCACCAACCTGGTCGTACGGAGAATCCTCAACTGCAGAAAAACCACAACCTGCGAACGGGTCAATACACCAAAGCGTATCGAACAAGCTTAAGCTAACATGTTACAAAACATCAAGATTCCCAAAGTATGGGGGTAGGTGTACTTAGCGGCAGCAGCACTAGCAACCTAAAGAGACACGCTAAAACTTCCGTCTAAAAAGAGAGGGATAAGAGAGCGCTTAAGTTGCCATATACAACTAACACCAATCATAACCCATTCTCGGATTAACCCCCTCAACCAAGTATGAGGAAGAAATCCGGGAATACTCACCCGTTAACAATTTTAGTTACCATTTATGGTGTAAGTAATTCTATATTACTAGTCAAATTAATTAACAATGATTTGCTGTAAGTTGTCTAGATCTTGTTAGCCAGCATCATCACCAGGTCGTCCATAACCGTGGACACGGCTCATCGATAAGATTATACCCTGCAGGGGTGTAGTACAGTACCCATACTCGCATGATCAACCCAGTAAAAAACATTAGGGCCTCTCAACACAACTCTTCCCTTCACCGCAACAAGTCCAAGGACCCACGAGAGCTATGCTGGTCCCGGCCAAAAGGGTGCGGACTCCCGCAGGACACACCCCTCCGCACCAACAAGCCGCACCCTATATGCATGTAACAAGGCACACCGCCAAAGTAAAATACTACACTAGTATCCATGCATATGAGACAAATGGAAAAACCCGAACTAGGTGCAGCTCCCGGACAAGTTGAAGTTCCAGTCAAAGTCAAGGGGGGCTCCATGGGGCCACCCACAAGTGGTTAATACGCTCAAAGTTGGATCTGAGGACAAAATCTCAGTTCCTAGGTCGAGACTGAGCAGGACAAAGCACCTCGCAAGGTCTTCCGCCTGGTGCCTTATCTTTTAATTATAATTCCCCAACATAAGACAGCAGTTTATTAAAGTAGAACAATCTATCATACTAAGCATATGTGATAAAAGAACAGACGGACGACTCGCACAACCAACTCTAAGCATGCACCACGACTCGCAAAGGCCAACAGATAAACATGCAAGGGGTTATAGGTTGTGGGAATATATCTGTATAGGCGGCAGGATAAACATGTGATGGGATCGCAGTTTGAGAATCGATAACTAGGATAGCATAGATAAAAAAACAAGAATAAAAACCAAACAGTCGTGTAACCGGTTAGCAGAAGCTTGCGTGGCAGCTCGTGCCTCGGCACAAAAGCTGGAATCTCAAGGATGAAAGTATCGGCAGCAAACACATCGTTGTCTACCCAGAGAAGAGCAACATAGACAAAATAGGAAACATAATCAATACAAAGACATGCGCAAACAATTGATGTTGCAATATGATATGCGATGATTAGGTCATATTAAAGCGGGGATGAAATCCCGGCAAAATATTAGGGTGCAAGTTATTGATGTATCCAACAAATTAAATGTTGCTTAACATATATGGCATGGCATGGTGATCTAATCAATTTAAATGGAATAGACATTAATTAATTATTTACCCAACACATTATATATTTAGTATTTAAATGCAAATTATTTATCTACAACACAAATTAAATGTTTATTAGCATGGCAAGAAATGGTATAAAAGATATGAGCAAATTAAATGGAATTAGGGCATTATATATTCATTACCCCACACATTCCATATTTAATTATTTAGTTGCATTTGTTAAAATTAAACTAAGCATTTAAAATAAATGATGCAAAATGACATAAGAATGTTATATTAATGTTTATTGCATTTTTCTGATATGAAAACATATAAAGTTTATTTTATTTGGATTTATAGATTTAAAGTTATTGCATATGGAAGTCTAGGGGTGTTTCTGAAAAACCCAGGGACTTATCTGTGATAGAAAACTAGCAGGGGAGGTCCCTGGTGCAAAAATAGAAAACCCGGGGCTTCAGTGCAAAGTTACAACGCACTGGGATTTTCTCACCGAAGCGGGGGCACACCCAGCGACTGCAGTGCGGGCTCGAGCCAGCGTGGCACGCCCAATCGCTGACGGGTGGGCCGGACTTGTCAGTGGCGCGCAAACAAAGCGAAAAAGGTTGGCTTTAGCCACAGTCGGGGTCGAACCCGCGATCTCGCGCTCGGGCGGGTTCGCTGCGCTATCCACTGGGCTGGGGTGGTGATGTTGTTAGAGAAAACGAAAAACATGTTTTAACACGATCAATGAATACTAAGACTGACGAACTGCATCTCGTCAGAGTTTCAGAGGAACTCGTCCGAGACGAACAGCAGCGATAAATCGCCGGCGACGACTCGTTCTGGGCAGGGATGCGACGTGAAGGGTGTGTGGAGGTGCGTGGTGTGTGTGGGGTTCAGTTCCCGTCCTTGACAGGGAAAAAGGGGGCGCGACGGCTCGGGCCCGTGGTCGACACCGCGCGGCGCGTGCCCGTGGTGGCCGCCGCCGGCGCCGACGAAATTAGACCGCTAGAGGAGGGGGGAACAGAGGGAGAAGGACCGAGAATCGCCGCAGGTCACCTAGGGGAAGCTGTTAGCGAACGGATGGGAGTTGGGGAGGTCGGAGACGGCGCGTCGGTGATGGAGAATACAGCGGTTTCCGTTGCGGCGTCGGGGAAGAGGAAGAAGAAGTGGCTCCCGGCTCCTTCTGACCTCCTGCGAGGATGGAGGAAGATGCGGCGCAGCCGTTGGCGCGACGACGAGGTAGAGCGTGGCCGGAGTCACGCCGGAGATGAAGTAATCCCTCCCGGAGTCATGGCGACGGTGATGCGAGTGCGGATCAAACGGCGGCGGGGGCGGAAGAAATCTATTGTTAGGTTTTCCCGGGGGTGCGGCTTGATTTATCAGAGGGGAGAGGAGAGGAGAGAGGCAGTGGGGGCCGATGGGGGCGAGAGGGCAGAGAGGGAGGCGCCATGTCCAGGTGTAAAGGTCGCTCGTGCTCTCTGTCGTACGAAGAAGGAGAAGAGAAGGTGGGCTGTGGGGCTAGCAGTGGGCTGAGATGGGCTTGGTTTTGTATTTTAAAACAAATCAGAAAAGAAACATAATAAAACTTTTGTACAATTTTTAATAGTTTCAAATTAGTCATATTAATATCTGGTTTGATTATTTATAAATAATTTGAAACTTCATTTGAAATTATTTGAAAAGCATTTGAATTTAATTAAGAGACTTAAATTTGGAATTTGAATTTGAAACAACATATTTAATTAAATGCAACCACATATGTAAATGATGACATGAATATCCATTTTATTGCACAAGCAAGCACATGTTTATGGAAAGTTACAAATGGGCTGTTACACGGGCCTCCTCCGCTCGGCGACGACCATCCTTGGCGCGCTTGAGGCGGGCCTCCAGCTTGGAGTTGGCCTCCTCAGGCCCAGCGATCCGCTGAGCATCTGCGGCGTGCCTGGCCTTGAAGAGGTCCTCCTGCCTTTGGGCCAAGTCACGGTACTCCTGAGACTTGGTCAGCCGGAACTGCTTCTCGCGCTCCGCAAGGGCATCCTCCGCCTCCTTCTTCTTCTCGGCGAACCGCTGCTCGAAGCGTTCATAAGCAAGCTTCTGGGCAGCGACGTTCTCGTCGTACCGCGAGAGCTCCTGGGCCAGGTCTCCTTCGCACGCCTCAAGCTCCTCGCGCTGGGCGGCTAGGTCCTTCTCCACCTGAAGGTGTTGCTCGTCGCGCTGCCGCAGTTCCTTCTCCTTGGGGGCCAGCTGCCTTTCACGCTCGGCAAGGCCCTTGCGGTCCTCCTCCAGGGTTGCCTGCGCGGCCTGGTGGGCGGAGATCAACTGGGTCTCTATTTGGCCCAGCTCGCGGCGCTTCTGCGCCAGCGAGCCCTCCAATGCCTCGCGCTCGGCCATGGCTTCGCGCAAGAGTTCAGCAGCGGCGTCACGTTCCTCTTGGAGGGGCGCGAGAAGTTCTGCAGCATCGCGGATGGTCCCCTCGCGGACCTCCTTGGCGAAGTGGGTGGCCTCCTCGCGTGCGGCCTGCAGCGCCAAGTCCTCCTGCCGGCGCGCCTCAATCGCCGCATTGAAGGACGCCCACGACCTCGCGAGCTCCTCCCGCTACTGGGCGAGCTGTATGTCCCCGAGGGTGAGGTGCGCCTCCAAGCCCTCTAGGGACTCCCTCACGAGGCCAAAGGCGACCTCGCGGCGCCCCGTGCTCCAGTCCCAGCCACGGAGGACCAGCTGCTGGCTTGAGGAGGGCCCAGCCCCGGCGTCGAGGCCCGAGAGCCTGGCCCCAGGGTGAGCTCGGGGGCTAGGCTGAGCTCCGCCCCCATCCGCGCCAGCGTCCTCTTCGGCGCCCGCGTCAACAGGGCGCTCATCACCTTCAGCTGGACGAGGAGACGAAGAAGAACCTCCCCCTGCGCACGCGCCCGTGCCCGCTAGCGCCTCGCTTGCTTCCGCCGCAGGCTGCACGGGAGCCGTGGGAGCGCGCGGTGGAGTTGGCGCACGCGGTGGCGTCGACACGCGCGGTGGTTTTGACTCGCGCGGCGGAGTCGCCTCGCTCGGAGGCGTGACCGCGCGAGGGGGAGTAGGAGTGCGAGGTGGAGTGGAGATCCTCTCCTCCGCGGCCTCCACCACCATTGGCTCGGGGGGCGGCCTAGAGGCCTCTGGGCAAGGCGCGTCCTCCCCCGCCTGAGGCTCTGCCGCCTCCGCCCGATGCGCAGCCGCCTCCCCTTGAGGCACCCGCTCAAGGGGGGCTGTGGAGGCCGTCTCCACAGGCCTCATGGCCTCGTCAGCCACGGCCTCAGCCGTGGCTCTCTTCACGTCTGCAGCCTTGCAAAGCCTACGGAGCTTCGCAGGCACAAGATCACTAGCAAAAACCAAAGAAAATATCTTCAAGAAAGGGAAGCGAAAAGAAACAAGAATCAAACGACCAAGCGTCATGAACACTCACCCCGACGGAGGAACGCCGGTATCGACCCACGCCAGGCCTGGTGAGCGCCGGGAGGGCATGGTCTTGGCGCCTGACCCCTCCGGAGGCGTCACCGCTTTCCTTTTGGAGGGAACGTCGGATGGCCTCACCCCAGAGCGGTCCACGGCAGCCTTGGTGCGAGGCCCGTGCCTTCCAGGAGTGGCCTCCGCGTCGGAGGCCTCCCCCTCCTCAGCCTCCTCCTCCGCAGGGGGCGAGGAAGCAACCACGAAGGCATCATCATCGCCTGACGAGATGTCAAAAACCTCGTCAGTGAATGGCCCGGCCCTCGAAGAAGACACCTCCCCTGTCGTGGCCTCCTCCTCACCTAGCCCAGCACCTGAGGCCGTGGGAGAATCCGCTCCCTCCGCTCCTCGCGTCGCCGGCAGTGGCACCTCCATCTCCGCCAAGCCTATCGGGGTGAATGGAGGCATCCCCTCCAAGATGGCCATGCGCTTCGTCATGTTGTTTTGATGAAGAGGCCGGAGCGTGACGGCGAGCTGATCCAGGGCAGGCACCGTTCGGTTGACGAAGAGCGCGGACAAGACGTTGTCGACGGTGTGCTTGTCGTTGTCCTCACAATGAAGCCGCATCTTGTCGCTCGGACCCGAGTACATCCACATGGGCACCCAGTGTGCCTGGAGGGGGGCAATGCGGCGCGTCACGAAGTCCGCCACGATGATCTGCCCCATGAGGCCCTCCTTGCGAAGGAAGCTCAGGCGCTCCATCAAGCTCGCGTTCCACGCGCCGTCGAAGGTCGCCTTGCCCCAGTGGGAGTTGTTCAGCGGTGGCGCATCGGGGACCTCGAGGAAGTCGTAGGGATGTTCCACCCAGACGAAGAACAACTTCTGGCGGAAATCGTCCACCTTCTTCGTCACCGAGGTGACGGCCTTGTCTTCACTCCATGACATGGGGATATAGACACTCCACATGCCGTCAACGATGCGGAATGAGACGCACCCTGAGCGCTCATTTTTCGCCGTGTTCCGGAGCGCGTAGAAGCACCGGAATAGCCACACCGTGGGCTCCTAGCCCAGGTACGCCTCGCAGAGGTATGCGAAGATGGCGAGGATGAGGATGGAGTTGGGGTGCAGATGCAGCAACTGCACCTGGTAGAACGCAGGTACCGCCTCCAGGAACGGCGAGAAAGGCGGCACCAGCCCGGCGGCGAGGCAGTGCTGGAATATCGGAAAATACCCTCGCAGGCGTTTCCCGTGCGCCGCGGGCTTCAGGGCGGAGGTGTCGTGCTCGTTCGTCTGGTCCGCAACCAGGTAGCGGACCTTGGCTAGCGCCTTCTCGTTGACGCGCACGCCCAACAGCGCCGGGCCCTGCACGACCTCAGGGGCCTCTGCCTGGGAGGAAGACCCCGTAGCGGCCTTGCCCTTGCTCTTAAGGGGACTCCTCGCCGGAGCTCGGTGGGCCGCGGAAGGTGGAAGGAGCAGAAATCACAGAAGAGATCGGAGGCGGAGAGCTTGAGATGGCGAAGGCTTCTGCGAGAAGAACTGGAAACAGTAACGACTCCCTACTCCGGCGCTCGGGCTTTATGTCCCCTCAAGGAGCGGTTACCGGGGCATGGTGGGACCCCCACGACGCACGCACCAGATCGTCCGCAACTGGTACTCATCTGAGTGTCTTGTGGCTCGGGCCGGCCGAGCACTTTGGGCCCACGACGCTCCGCCTGCGCCCATGGGCTCACTAGCGCCCATCGCGGGCCTGGGGGCTACTGTCGGCCCAGTGGAGACTGGGGTATGAAGAGCCCACTCTCCCCAGGCCTCGCTCGCGGGCTAATCAGACAAAACGACTAAGTACCAAGCCTCGCCGCTTGGCGGGACCCTCGAGAGGCAATCCCCCTCGAGGGCCTGAAGAGGAAGCAAGGGCCTGAAGATGACCCTCGATTTGGGAGACCCTCCCGAGGCGCAGCGCGCCTGGAGGGAAATCAACAGGAAACCCACCACAGGTCTCCCCAGGCCTATGGGGAAACATCGCGGCCAAGGAAGTACGGCGGGGCGCAAATGGCCTCTACCACGCCCACATGGTGACGCAGTCACTCCCATTGCCGTTTGGGTGATAAAGGAGTCAATAAAGTTGCGCCACCTGCTCCAGGACTGCCAAGACCTTCCACTCTGGTGATAAAGCAGCTAGACGGCGCAACCCCCCAAGGAGAACGTCATCGCGGGCTCCACCTCAGAGACTGCCGCCCCTGCGAGCAGTACTGCGCGGTCGGCGTCTTGTCGGCCACCGCACCCAACTTTATCGATGATGGACGGCGTCCATGGACGATCCTGCGGTGGTGGACTCCTGCTCCTCCACGCCACTGCCGTGTGGGAGCCACTTTGGATTCCAAGCGGAAGAACAGCGCCTGCGGCGCCTATAATAGGAGCAAGACCTCCATCGTAGGGAGGGTCGTCCAATTTCTTGATACAACACTTGTAAACCCTAGCACTACTCGGTAGAATAGCCTCTGGCTGGAGGAGGAAGAAGACCATCGCTTCCCTCCCCACGCAAGAACTGCCTCAAGGGGGCCCTCGGCAAGCTCCACTGTACTGTAACCTCCTTGGCTCAATACAGACAAGCAGGAGTAGCGGTTTTACCTCCTCCAGAGGGCCGTGAACCTGGGTACGGGCTGGTGTCTTTATCTGTCATGGGTGTTTCGTCTCCAGGTTCGGCGAGCACCGTAGTCGTGCCCCTCGAGGGTCTTGACCTCCGTGTTCAATCCCCTTCGCAAACTATCCTTCAGTAAGTGACTACCCCTGTTCCTAGGGAGTCATAACCCGACAATATTCGATATATTTGCTCACTCAGAGCGTTGGATAACTATTTCCTTTCTTTGTGTTTTAGGTTTATCCTGTGATTCCATCTTGTTTCCAAACCAATTCGTATACCGTGCGTGTATGTTTGAAGTGTACGAGTTGGTAACATTTTGGTATTCTTGCTTGCGGAATCGTGAGACGTACGTGACGTTGGGATCGCTAGGAGCTGTCGGCCGATGATCCATTCCGAGCCAAGCCTGCATGTTTCTTGGGATTGGTAATCCCCAGTATGTTCCTAGTTGTGTGGCCCAACCGGTACATCTTGTTTGTGTAGCCTGAATCCAGGGTCTGACACACTGGCGCGTGGATAAAAAGCCCATTTTTTTGCGCACTCACTGACAGGCCTGGCCAACCGTTCAGCGACCGACTGAGCCAGCGCATCACCCGCGCGCCCGCGTGGCACTTGGGCCCGCCTGGCAGCCTCAGGTGTAGATTCTCCTTCGGTGTCAAAAGCCAGAGCATAATTCACTGCGCTGGTAGTTTTACACCCAAGCCCCTGCACTTTCTGTTTTAGTGTTAAAACCCTCATCATTACGTTTTCCATCACGAATAAGTCCCTGAACATATGTACAAGCACCCCTACACTTAATATGCTAATAACTTTAATTCTATAACTCCAAATTTAATAATCTTTATATGTTTTATTATCGGAAAAATGCAACGAACATTAATATGACATTCTTATGCCATTCTACATCATTTATTTTAAATGCATAGTGCAATTTAATATTTGCACGTATATAATAAATATGGAATGTGTTGGGCAAATATTTAATTATTGCCTATTCCATTTGATTAGATCACCCATGCCATGCTGTATATGTTAAGCAACATTTAAATTGTTGGTTATACAAATAACTTGGAACCTAATATTTTGCCGGGATTCCATCCCCGCTTTAATGTGACCTAATCATATCATACCATACTGCACCATTAATTGTTTGCGCATTTCTTGGTATTGATTATGTTTCCTATTTTTGTCTGTGTTACTCTTCTCTGGGTAGACGATGACGTGTCTGCTGACGGTACCGCTGTCCCTGAGGTTCCAGCTTTTGTGCCAGACCACGAGCTACCGGGCAAGCTTCTGTTAACCTATTACAAGCTGTTTGGTTTTCATCCTTGCCTTTTGATCTATGCTAGCCTATTTTACGATTCTTGAATTGCGATCCCATCACATGTTATCCTGCAGCCCATACAGCTTTACCTCTACATCCTAGTACCTGTTGCATGTTTATATGTTGGCCTTGCGAGTCGTAGCGCCTGCTTAGAGTTGGTTGTGTGAGTCGTCTGTTGGTCTTTTATTTCACATGCTTAGTATGATAGATTGTTCTACCTTAATCAAATGTTGTCATATGTTGGGTATTATAATTAAAAGATAAGGCACCGGCGGAAGGCCTTGCGAGGTGCTTTGTTCTGCTAAGTGTCGACCTAGGAACTAAGATCTTGCTCCCCTAATCCAAGACTGAGCGCACTAACCACTTGTGTGTGGCCCTATGGAGCCCCCCTCGACTTTGACTGGAACTTCAACTTGTCCGGGAGACGCACATAGTTCGGGTTTTCCATTTGTCTCATATGCATTGATACTAGTGTAGTATTTTACTTTGGCGGTGTGCCTTGTTACATGCATATAGGGCGCGGCCTATTGGTGCGGAGGGGTGTGTCCTGCGGGAATCCACACCCTTTTGGCCGGGACCAGCATAGCTTTCGTGGCTCCTTGGACTTGTTGCGGTGAATGAAAAAAGTTGTGTTGAGAGGCCCTAATGTTTTACTGGGTTGATCATGCGAGTATGGGTACAGTAGTGCACCCCTGCAGGGTATAATCTTATCGATGAGCCGCGTCCGTGGTTATGGAAAACTTGGTGCGTTGCCGACTAATGATATCTAGACAACTTACAACTAAACATTGTTAATTAATTTGACTAGTAATATAGAATTAATTTCACAATAAATGGTAACTAAAACTGTTCAATGTGTGAGTTTTCCCGAATTGCTTCCTCATACTTGGTTGAGGGGGTTAATCTTACTTATGCGCTCTCTTACCCCTCTCTAGTTAGACCGAAGTTGTAGCGTGTCTCTATTAGGTTGCTATTGCTGCTGCAGCTAAGTCCACGTAACCCCATACTTTGGGAGACTTTCAGTTTTGTAACTTGTTAGCTCTAGCTTGTTCGATACGCTCTGGTGTATTGACCCGTTCGCGGGCTGTGGTCTCTGTAGTTGAGGAGTCTCCGTACGACCAGGTGGGTGGCTACTATGTGGAGTTTGACGACGAGTAGTTAGAGTTCCCCTGGGCTCCTTCCTGGTGGACCGTGTGGATGGGCGTTCTCTTTTAGTTTCGTCCTTGTGCCTATTTGCTTCTTGTCTGTACTCAGACCGGCATGTTTCCGCTAAATGATATAATGTTGGGACATGTGTCCTCTGCTTGGTCATATTCACTATATTTGCTCAGTGAGAGCTTTGGATATTTATTTCCTTTCTTTGTGTCTTAGGTTTATTTTGTGATTTCCATTCTTTTTCAAAACTGATTCGTATACCGTGTATGTATGTTTGAAGTATACAAGTTGGTAGGATTTTGGATTTCTTTCGTGCGCAATCGCAAGACGTACGTGACATTGGGATCGCTAGCGAGCTGTCGGCAGATGATCCATTCCGAGCCGGCCTGCTTTTTCCTGGGATTGGTAACTCCAATATGCTCCTAGTTGTGTGGCCCAACCAGTACGTCTTCTTTGTGACGTCTGAATCCAGGGTCTGACAGTTGGTATCAGAGTCAGGTTTCGATCTCCTTGTTGTTTCGACACGATTGGTTACCGAAGCAGCGGGTCCGCAAATGCCTGTAGGATAACCTCGCTAACGGTCATTGTTTCTAGAGTGTCGAAACTATTTGACTAAAATTGTTTTGAAAAGATCACAATAGGGTTATTTTATTTCTTACCTCTATTCTATTTCTCCTCTTATCTTATTTTTTTTGGAGTCTCTTCTATCATCCAACTTTCAAAGTTTAGGTTCCTACGTGTGGGTGGACGATCTCTTGCCTTTAACCTATTTTGTTTGATCTTTTGGAAGCAACTCAGACGGAGCAACTCTTCTTGTTAGTGGTGTCGAGAAGTTCAAGTTGGAGTTAGAACTTCTTGTTAGTGGTTTCAAGAATTACAAGGTGGAGAAACAATCACTTGTTAGTGGTGTCGAGAAGTTCATCTCGAAGAATGAAGACTCCACAGTTACCCCTCTCTTCTTGTGGTCTCGGCGAGGATCGCGGGACGCGATCCCTTGTTAGTCGTGTCGATTGTAACGCCCTGGGATTTTTTCCCAAATTAGAAATTGTTTGTTTTCTTTTTTACATCATCATGACATCATCACGCATTTAATCAATTGCATATTTCATTATAGCTCAAAATAATATTTTATGCAAATCTATTTTTGTCTCACAAATAATAAATCTCACTTTCTATTTCAAATAAAAGCTCTAATTTGTAATTTGGAAATATTTGCAAATATAATTTCGTCTATAAAAATATTTGCAAAATTCTTTTTCCTTTTCTTTTAATTTTCTTTTCTTTTCCTTTTCTTTTTTTGGTTTTAAATTCCAGGAGAAGAAAAACACTTATCTGGGCCGAAACCCCACTTTGGCCCAACCCCATTTCCTTTTTGGGCCCAGCCCACCTTTCCCTCCCGTCTCTTTCCTTCGTACAGAAAGCACGCAGGGAGAAAGCTGCCATGGTGTCCCCCACCATGTGCCCCTCCTCCCAGCTTTTCCCCCTCCTTTAAGTCCCCCCAGCGCCCACCTCCAAACCCTAGCTCCTCCCTCTTCCCTTATCGCGCTGCCGCCACCTTCTCCCCTCCATCTCCTCTGTTTTCCTCCCTTTTTTTCTAAACCTCCATGACCGGAGCTCGAGGTGCTCGTCGATCCGTCGCCATGGACGTCCGTCGGGACAAGCTGCTGGCGGGAATGGAACCAGCACACCTCCCTCGTCCTCGTCGCAGGAACGCTGGAGCCGGAGTCACCTCGGATCGACCGGAGCATCGCCGTCGTCGAGTCGTTCGTCCACGATAGCCGCCATTGTCTCCTTCCTCTTCGCCGCCCCGACCCGTACCACGACGCCGACCATCTCCTAGGTAAGCCGCACTACGGGACTCTCTTTTCCCCTCCTCCCCGTTGCTCTAGACGCCCGCCATCGCGCGGCTTCGTCGCAGTCGCCGCCGGCCAGTGTCCGCCGCTGCGCTCTGTCTGATAAGATTCAATTTCTTCAGTCAAACAGTGTCGCGTCTCACCTCAGAAGTAAATCCACCGCACATCTAACACAAACACTCAATCGGCCCAGTGGCTAGCGCATCCGCTATGCGTTGCGCGCGTCTCCGGTTCAAATCCCACCGGGCGCATGGATAAAAGTCCCTATACGGTCAGTGACCGTGGTGCCACAATCACGTCCAGTCAGCGCAAGCGTGGCCTTGGGCCCGCTGGTCAGCCGCACAGGCTAGCCCAGCCACGGTGTAAAAAGCCCAGATCTGGATCTGAATCTTTGCGCCAAAGCCCCTGTTGTTTATGTTTTCTGCGCGGATACACCCACCAGCATTTTATGTCCCTCTGACATCGTGGCCCCACCGGTCAGTGACCGTGGTGCCACAATCACGTCCAGTCAGCGCAAGCGTGGCCTTGGGCCCGCTGGTCAGCCGCACAGGCTAGCCCAGCCACGGTGTAAAAAGCCCAGATCCAGATCTGGATCTGAATCTTTGCGCCAAAGCCCCTGTTGTTTATGTTTTCTGCGCGGATACACCCACAACCATTTTTCATCATGAACATGTCCCTGTAATTTACAGAAACAACCCTAATCTTGTTTTGCGGATAACTTTTAATGTATAACTCCAAATTAAATAATCTTTATATGTTTCATTATCAGAAAAATGCAATAAACATTAATATGCCATTTGTATGCCATTTTTCATCTTTTGTTTTAATTGTTTAGTGTAATTTATTTGTTGCACCTAAATAATTTAATATGGAATGTGTTGGGCTTTATTTAATTATTGCCCTATTCCATTTAATTTAATTATATCACCCATGCCATGTGTTACCTTGTTAACTAACATTTAATATTGTTGAGTAGATAAATAACTTGCACGTAAATATTAATTGTCGGGGTCGCTTTCTCACTTAATTTGGATTAATTGCATTTGTTTTGCATCTTGCCATGTCAAGCATCATTCTTGTATGACCATGCTGGATCTTTTGCCGTAGTTGTAAAATGCATCTTTTACGCTTTCCAGTGTTTGTTGCTTCTTCGCGGATAAGGCGTTGAGATGTATGAGCAACGACAAGATCTTCTTCCATGCGGGATTCCAGGCAAGCAAAATTTGCTTGTCTACCTATACATTGTCTTTCATACTTGCCGTTGATCTCTGCTACCCTAGTATTAGATTATTTATTGTGATCCCATCACATGTTTATCCTGTAGCCCATACAGCTTTATCCCACATCCTATTACCGTTGCATGTTTATATGTTGGCCTTGCGAGTCGTAGCGCATGCTTAGAGTTGGTTGTGCGAGTCGTCTGTTTGTCTTTTATTTCACATGCTTAGTATGATAGATTGTTCTACCTTAATAAAATGCTGTCATAAGTTGGGTATTATAATTAAACGATAATGCACCGGTAGAAGGCCTTGCGAGGTGCTTTCTTCTGCTAAGTGGCCACCTAGGAACTGAGATCTTGCTCCCCTAATCCAAGATTGAGCGCACTAACCACTTGTGGGTGGCCCTATGGAGGCCCCCTCGACTTTGACTGGAACTTCAACTTGTCCGGGAGCCGCACCTAGTTCGGGTTTTCCATTTGTCTCATATGCATTGATACTAGTGTAGTATTTTACTTTGGCGGTGTGCCTTGTTATATGCATATAGGGCGCGACCTGTTGGTGCGGAGGGGTGTGTCCTGCGGGAATCCGCACCCTTTTGGTCGGGACCAGCATAGCTCCCGTGGCTCCTTGGACTTGTTGCGGTGAAGGAAAAGGTTGTGTTGAGAGGCCCTAATGTTTTTGACTGGGTTGATCATGCGAGTATGGGTACAATAGTGCACCCATGGAGGGTATAATCTTATCGATTTGCCGCGTCCGGGGTTATGGACAACTTGGTCCGTTGCCGACTAATGAGATCTAGACAACTTACAACTAATCATTGTTAATTAATTTGACTAGTAATATAGAATTACTTTCACAATAAATGGTAACTAAAACTGTTCAATGTGTGAGTTTCCCGAATTGCTTCCTCATACTTGGTTGAGGTGGTTAATCCGAGAATGGGTTATGATTGGTGTTAGTAGTAGTTGGTTACTTATGCGCTCTCTTATCCCTCTCTAGTTAGACGGAAGTTGTAGTGTGTCTCTATTAGGTTGCTAGTGTTGTTGCCGCTAACTCCACCTACCCCATAGTTTGGGAGATCTTGTAGAAAGTAGGCAGGGGTTTTGCTTGCCAGGGAGTGCCCTGACCCTTCTTTGGGATGTGCTTTATGTGCAGTCAACAGGTTTGAAGTCCAACGACGTTAGCTTGGGAATCCCCCGGCTTGTCTGGGCAGGGATATGGCGCCCTTGCTTATCTTCAGAACACCTAGTCAAATTTGTATCTTATCCGTAGTCGGATACTATTTTGCTTCCGCAGTCATTTGTATGTTTGTATTCTATCTGTCGGCCCAGTGGGAACTGGGGTATCAAGAGCCCATTCCCCCCAGGCCTCGCACGCGGGCCAGTCTGACGAAACAACTAAGGACCAGGCGTGACCGCCTTGGCGGGACCCTCGAGAGGCGATTCCCCTCGAGGGCCTGAAGAGGAAACGAGGGCCTCAGGGGACCCCTCGCCTCAGGGGACCCCGCCCCAAGGCACCAACCCGCCTGAGGGGAGTCCAACAGGAAACGTCGCGGCCAAGGAAGCACGGCAGAGCGCACGTGACCTCTGCCACGCTCATGCAGTGGCACGCACATCCCCATCGCTGTCCCTGGCGATAAAGTGGTCAACAAAGCTGCTCCGCCTGCTGCGCAACTGTAAGGACCTTCTACTCTGACGATAAAGCAGGTGGACGGTGCAACCCTCCAACGGAGATCGTCATCGCGGGCTCCACCTCAGAGACTGCCCGCTCTTCTAATAGTACCGCGAGGTCGGCCGCCTGTCGGCCACGGCGCCACCTTTATCAACAATGGACCGAGTCCATGGACGAATGGAGCACGATGGACTCGTGCTGCGCCCTGCCACTGGCAAGTGGAAGCCACCTTGAATGACAAGCCGAAGGAGAAGGCCCGAGGCGCCTATAAAAGAGAGAAGACATCCATCGTAGCAAGGGTCGGCCCTTTGCGTGCAAAACACCCTAGCAACGCTGGTTAGGTTAGCCTCTGGCTGGAGGAGGAAGAAGATCATCCCTTCCCTCCCCAGGCAAGAACTGCCTCAAGGGGGCTTCCGGCAAGCTCAATTGTACTGTAACCTTCCACATATAATACAGACAGGCAGGAGTAGCGGTCTTACCTCCTCACGAGTGCCGTGAACCTGGGTAAAGGACGGTATCTTCCTTGGTCGGGTGTGCGTCTTCTTCGGGTCCGGCGAGCAAAGTCGCGGAGCCACTTGAGGGTTTAGACCTCCGCGTTCAATCCCCTTTCGAATCACACTTCAGGAAGTGACTACCCCCGATTCCTAGGAGTCATAACCCGACATTTGGCGCGCCAGGTAGGGGATCCGCAGGTGCACGCACGCCCCCAGGTGCCGCGACCACCCGCGCACGGCCGGGCCGACCCCGCCACGAGGAGCATGTCCCTTCTGGCCCTCATGCGGAGGCACCGTAGCACGACGCCGAGCACCAGGAGGACGCACAGTCGTCGCACCCAACACAGCGCCAAGGCGGCTCGGGCCCGGGGAGGACAGACCATGTGCCCCACACCGCGCTGCTCATGGCGCAGGAGCTGCTCCGCTACCAGCCCATCGCTGAGGCCCACGAGCAGTGGCTCCAACGCCTCAACCACCTCGTCGGCATCGCCGCGACGCGCCCCGCTCCGTCGTAGTCCAACATGCACCCCTCTCTCGCGGGCACGGTCGCAACAAATGCGCCTCCGCCACCTCCGGGGCCTGCATCGGCTGCGGCACAAAGGGCTGCTTCGCACGCGTCCTCGCCACACGATTGCTTAATCGTGCAGCGCACCGCGCCCGACGCTCGTGTGGGGATGGAGCTCCAGCGAGACCGCCAGAACAGGCTCGTGGAGGAGCTCGGCCAGGCGGGACAACAGAACCGCGGCGCGCTTCAGCACGGGGTCGCTCGCTACGTACACCTCAGGCTGCATGGCGTTCACTCGCTCTCTGTGTCGCGTGGTCTGGCTGCATAAGTTCAGGCCGGCTCTTCCCAAGGGCTACGACGGCTCCAGCAACCCCGTCGAGTTCCTGCAGCTCTACACCACCTCCATCCAAGCTGCAGGGGGAGACGACAAGGTCATGGCCAACTGGTTCTCCCACGCGCTACGCGACTCTGCGCTGTCGTGGCTCCTGAACCTCCCGGAGGACTCTGTGAACTCCTGGGAGGAGCTCTGCAAGCAGTTCGTCTCCAACTTCAAGGGGACGTACGAGCGCGCCCTCACCCACAACGATCTGCGCGCTGTGGTGCAGAGGAAGGATGAAACGCTCCGCAAGTATATCCAGCACTTCAGCCAAGTGCGCAACAAGATCCCGAACATCCCCGACACTCAAGTCATCGTCGCTTTCCGCAAGGGCGTCACAAACAGCAGGATGCTCGAGAAGCTGGGCATCCATGACACGCTCACCTCTGTGGTCAAGCTGTTCGACATGGCGGACAAGTGCGCCAAGGCTGAAGAGGGACTCCTCTTCGTGAAAATGTCCTCGAGAGGGGACGATCACGCTGAGGGGTCCAAAAGCCAGAAGAAGAAGGAGCAGCCAAAGCGCAAAGCCACCGTAGTTCTCGCGGCAGAGCCTGACACAAAAGGCACCCGCAGGGACTCCCCCGAGGGTGGAGAGAGGAAAGATGACCACCGCCCTTTCTGCATCTACCACAACAGGCACGGCCACTCTACGGAGTCCTGCTACGACCTCAAAAGGTTGAGCAAGGAGCGCGAGCAAGCAAAAGGCAGTGGCAGCCGCGGTCGAGGCCGTGGCTACCGCGGAGCGGACGCAAGGGCGGCTACCAGAGACCATCTGGAAAACAGGCCAACGCCACAGAAAAGAACGGCAACCTCCCTGACGAGGAAGATGGCGGCTACCAACGAGCAGTTCGCCCGCGAGCTCAACGCCGCCCTCCCAAGCACGAAAACCTCCAGGCCCCTCAAGTGGTAGCAGTACACCATCGCCTTCGACGCTCAGGACCACCCCAAGTCCACCAAGACTGTTGGATCCCTCCCGCTGGTCTGCAACCCCATCATCGACAACGTGGCTGTCTCCAAGACGCTCATCGATTGCAGAGCAGGCCTGCACGTTATCTCCATAGATACGTTCGAAGCGCTTCAAGTGCCCTACGAGCGGCTTATGCCCTCGAGGCCCTTCACGGGGGTCGCCAGCGGCTCGATTGAGCCTCTAGGCCAGGCCAGGCTTGCCGTTACCTTCGGGAGCGAGGAAAATTACCGCACCGAGCACATCGACTTCGATGTTGCACACATCGGCCTGCCGTAAAACGCCATCCTCGGCTACCCCGCGCTCACGAAGTTCATGGCCGTCACGCACATTGCGTACAACATGGTCAAGATCCCCGGCAGAGCCGGCACGATCACCATACGTGGGCATGTCCTGGACGATACGCGCGCTGTTGAGACAGACTACAAGACCGTCGCCATGGCCCTCCCCGCAAATGAGGACCAAGAGCCTCTCGAGAGGCCCAATAAGAGGAAGCAGTTGTTCTCCCAGGAGGCAGCTGCTACCAAGAAGATCTCTCTGAGCTCAGGGAGCTCGGGGGCTGAAGGCTCGGGGGCTAGCGTCACCGTTGGCGCCGTGCTGCCTCCAAAATAGGAAAGCGCGCTCGTCGCTTCCTCCAGGCAAACTCTGACATGTTCGCATGGACACAGTCAGATATGTCTGGTGTACCGAGGGAGGTGATCGAGCACCACTTGGCCGTGTGCCCAAACGTGCGCCCCGTCAAGCAAAAAGCAAGAAAGCAAGCCCCCGAGAAGCAAGCATTCATCGTCAAGGAGGTCGAGAAGCTCAAAGCGGCAAAAGTCGTTCGCGAAGTCACGCACCCCACTTGGCTCTCCAACGACTACACTGATGTAAACAAGGCCTGCCCCAAAGACCCTTATCCCATGCCCAGAATCGACCAGATCGTGGACTCCACGGTAGGCTGCGACCTCCTCTGTTTTCTCGATGCCTTCTCTGGTTATCACCAGATTAAGATGGCTAAAGAGGATGAGGAGAAGACGGCGTTCCTCACCCCATGCGGTGTGTATTGCTACGTCTGCATGCCCTTCAGACTAAAAAATGTCGGAGCCACTTTCCAGAGGTTAATGAGGATAGCCCTTGGCGGGCAAATGGGGCGAAACGCTGAAGCATATGTTGATGACATCGTCGTGAAGTCGCGAGAAGGAAATACTCTTGTCGGAGACCTTGAAGAAACCTTCGCTAGCCTACGCAAGGTGAACATCAAGCTCAATACCGCCAAGTGCGTCTTTGGAGTGCCTTCAGGCAAATTGCTCGGGTTCCTCGTGTCTCGTCTGGGCATAGAGGCGAACCCAGACAAAATCAAGGCCATAGAAGGCATGCAACCTCCACGCAGGATCAAGGACATGCAACACCTGGCAGGCTGCATGGCCAGCTTGGGTCGATTTATCTCCAAGTTCAGCGAAAGAGCCCTGCCGTTTTTCAAGATCATGAAAAGAACGGACACTTTCAAGTGGGCCCCTGAAGCTGAAAAAGCATTTGAGGACTTGAAGAAGTACTTGGCCAGCCCACCTGTAATGGTCGCCCCAAGGCTTGGCGAGCACCTGAAGCTGTACTTGTCAGCTACTCCACAAACAACCAGTGCTGTCCTTGTGGTGGAAAGAGAGGAGCCTGTACTTCACAAGAAGAGTGCAATCACTCCAAAGAGAAAGCCTCCTGATAAAGAGCTCGACGAAAGGGCAGTCCTCCCAAAGCCACCGCCAGGCCCAAAGCCTCAAGAGGGGACCGCCCCGAGTCAACCACTGCAAGAGTTTCCTACCGAAGGGACTGAGGAGACTCAAGAGGCTAACACACTTGAGGCCCAGGAGGAGCGCTGCGAGGCCAAGTCCCTTGAGGCCACGTCCCTCGAGGCCACGTCCCTCGAGGCAAAGCCCCTCGAGGCCGAGTCCTTCGAGACTAAGTCCCGCGAGGCCAACACCCTCCAGGCCCAGGACAAGCCCCTTGAAGCCAACCCCATCGAGGGCCAAGCTGGGCCACCTCAGGCGAAAGACGCCAAGGAAACAGGAACTACTCTCGTCGAGCATCCAGTTTACTTCGTCAGCACAGTACTGTGTGATGCTCGCGAGCGGTACCCGATGCAGCAGAAGCTTCTCCTCGCACTCCTCATCGCGTCAAGAAAGCTGCGACACTACTTCCAGGGGCACCCCATCACGGTGGTAACCTCTTTCCCGCGGGAGCAAATTCTGCGCAACCCAAATGCAACAGATCGTGTCGCAGGATGGAACATCGAGCTACAGCCATTCAATTTGCGCTTCGATACCAAAAGGGTAATCAAAGGAAGAGCGCTGGCAGACTTCGTCGCCGAATGGACTGATCCAACCCCTAAAGAGCCCTGGGAAGAAGAGCACAAGTCCTCTGGAGCCGCAATGCCCAGCTACTGGACCATGAAGTTCGACGGAGCTTTCGCTTGTCGCCACGGTGGGGCAGTCGTAGTCCTGACCTCACCCAAAGGCGACAAGTTGTATTACGCAGTCCAGCTGTGCTTCGCAATCGACAAGATATCCAACAACATCACCGAGTATGAAGGGCTGCTTGCTGGCCTACGCGCCGCAATCGCCCTAGGCGTCAAGCATACACTCATCAAGGGCGACTCCCACCTGCTCGTCAACTTCTCCAACAAAAGGTACAAGCCCAAGGACAACCACATGGCCGCATACCTTGAAGAGGTCCATAGGCTGGAGAAGAACTTCAGGGGAATGGAGCTCATGCATATCCCAAGAAAGGAAAATCAAGAGGCTGATGACATCGCCAAGCGTGCATCAAAGCGGCAGGCTCTGCCGCCAGGTGACTTTGAAGAAAGGCTCGTCAAAGCATCCATAAAGCAGCCCCTAGAGGCCCTGCCCGCAAGCACAGACGAAGCGCTCCCGCCACCACCTGCAAGCGGAGCTCCAGGCTGCGGGCCCCCCACGGCGGAGCGTCTGTTGCTCACAGCGGTGCACCAAGAGGTAGGATGGATCGACGAGATCAAAGACTACCTCCACAAAGGGATCCTTCCCGAGGAAGATGCTGAAGCGGAGCGAATTGCCCGCCAAGCAAAATCGTACCAAATCCTCGAAGGAATTCTCTACCGCAAGCACCGAAACGGCATCGCGCTAAAGTGGGTCCCTCCTGAAGAAGGAACACTGCTGATTAAGGACATCCACAGCGGGGAATACGGCCACCATTCGTGCGCCCGCACTCTCGCAGGAAAAGTCTTCAGGGGCGGCTTCTACTGGCCTCAAGCGCTTCAAGATGCAACGGACATCATTCAAGCTTGTGAAGCTTGCCAATTCCACGCTAAGCAAATCCACCAACCAGCGCTGGGGTACAAACCATTCCGCTCTCGTGGCCGGTTGCGGTCTGGGGGCTGGACATCCTGGGACATTTCCCAACGGCGCAAGGTGGATATCGCTACCTCTTCGTGTCCATTGACAAGTTCACAAAATGGCCTGAAGTGGAGGCGACGCGCACAATCACAGCAGGCGCGGCGGTGAAATTCATAGGAGGTCTGGTCTGCCGCTTCGGAGTGCCTAACCGCATCATCACCAACAATGGCTCGAAATTCACAAGTGGCATCTTCAGAGCCTACTGTCAGAAAATGGGCATCAAGCTCTGCTTCGCCTCAGTCGCCCATCCGCAAAGCAACGGACAGGCCGAGCGCGCAAACGCAGAGGTCCTCAAACGCTTAAAGACCAGGACCTCCGATATCCTCAAGGGCCACGGCAAGGGGTGGATCAATGAGATACCCTCGGTGCTCTGGTCCATCCGTACCACTCCACCCAAGCCCACTGCGGAAACGCCGTTCGCACTCGTCTATGGAGCCGAAGCAGTCCTCCCCGTAGAGATAAAGCATGGATCCCCACGGGTCCTTGCCTTTAATGAGGACCAGCAAGAGGAACTCCACAACGACGACCTGCTGCTCCTTGAAGGGCTAAGACGTCGCGCCGTCCTCCGGGCGGCCAAGTACCAGCAGTCCCTGAGGCGCTACCACAGCCGCAATGTGCGCTCGCGCACCCTGGAGGCAGACGATCTCGGCCTCAGGCGAATCCTCTCCAGGGAAGGCCTCCACAAGCTGTCCCCGATGTGGTAAGGTCCCTATAGGGTCTCCCACATCGCCAGGCCTGGCGTGGCTCGCCTCGAGACGCAAGACGGTGTCCCCGTCTAAAATCCATGAAACATCATGCATCTGCGCAAGTTCTACCCGTGATCATTATCACGTCAGGGCATTTAGCGAAAGAGGCAGCCCACAGCTTAACCTCCAAGCACAAGGCTTAGACCTCGCAAACCTTTGTATCCACAAGGAACAAGTTAAAAAATTGATTATTATCACGCCCGTGATCATTGTCACGTCGAGACGTCAAGCGGACGAGGCAGCCTACGGCTCAACCTCCAAGCATTTTTCGTCTCTAGAGGTTAAAACGCCAAAAGGCTTAAACCTCCAAAAACATAGCTTTGTCTCCTAAAGGAACAAATGCAACCGTGGTCATTGCCACACCCGTGATCATTGTCACGTCGAGAAGACAAGCGGAAGAGATACCCTATGGCTCAACCTCCAAGCAATGTCGTCTCTAGAGGTTAAAACGCCAAAAGACTTAAACCTCAAACACATGCTTTGTCTCCTAAGGGAACAAATGCAACCGTGGTCATTGCCACACCCGTGATCATTGTCACGTCGAGAATACACGCGGAAGAGGCAGCCTACGGCTCAACCTCCAAGCAATGTCGTCTCTAGAGGTTAAAACGCAAAAAGGCTTAAACCTCAAACAAATGCTTTGTGTCCTAAGGGAACAAACGCAACCGTGGTCATTGCCACGCACGTGATCATTGTCACGTCGAGACTCCTAGCGGACGAGGCAGCCTACGGCTCAACCTCCAAGCATTCTTGTCTTTGGAGGTTAAAACGCCAACGGCTTAAACCTCCAAAGCCCCAAAGGCTTCACTCGAGGGAAAACCCTCCGAGCTCTCAATTAAAACGAGCCACCTCAGGCCGTTGAGAGTCTCTGCCACCAACAGGTGGTCCCCGTGCCTCGACATGGTCAGAGCATTAACTTGGCAATCCCAAGCATAATGACTCAATCTCGTTCCTAAGTGAACTTAGCGCTTCGGCGCCGCTTAAAAAATGTTTTTTGGGGGGGTTTTATTACGCATTACTATTGTTGAAGTGTGCGCTTATATCTCTCCACATGCGTACCTCGCAAGCGGGGGCTGAGTACGGTGCCAGTGCCTCAAATGACACACCTGCAGCACTGCAAAATCCAAGAGTCCGAGCTCTGGCTGGAGGGCAAGATCCCACAAACACGCCATCTCTACAAAGGACCTTGGTACTTACTCTCCTCGCAAGGAACGCCTGAGGGGACCTATAAGCGCGCACGAGTCCCTTGAACCGTGTTTCAGCGTTTGGGTTCGCCCCTCTAATACCTGCAGGGAAGAATCCGCCGCGAGCCCGAAGGGGTATCCGTGAGCGACCCCTCAAGTGGGCAACCTCGCCAGGTGAAAGCCTCCCCCGGAGCGACCACTCAAGTGGGCAATCTCGCCAGGCGAAAAGCCTCCCCAGGAGCGACCCCTCAAGTGGGAAACCTCGCCAGGCGAAAAGCCTTCACAGAGCGAAACCCTCGAGAAGCTAAGTCTCGCACCCACGCTATAAGAGCGTTTTTCTCTCCCTAGCGCGCGTCTTTGCCCCTCGAGCAACTTCGCTTTCCCTTACTCTTCATGGACTACTCGCACGTCTAAGGGGCACTTGAGCATCGAAACTCAAGGCTCTTACCTCTCCTAGGCCTAAACTCCCCCCGGCCTTGCGGAGTCATTGCTCCCGCATACCGAGACGGCGGAGTCATGGCACGAAGAGATGGGACCTAACGACGCAGAGAACAAATAGACATGAAGATGAGTCCAAAGAGACCTCACGAGGGGCAGACAAGCTTGAATTAAAACATCAATTGAAAGTATATTACATGCCAAAAGTCTCAAGATGTCTAAAGCACACAACTGGTGCAGATACAAGCGCTCGCAGGCGTAGTCAAGAAAGGCTTAGGGGGATGCAGCATCGCTTTGAGCCTCCTCCGCAGCACCATCTTCAACCTCGGCGGAGCGGGCCTTTTCCTCCACAGCGCCATCTTTGACCTCGGTGGAGCGGGCCTCCTCCTCCGCAGCACCATCTTCGACCTCGGCGGAGCGGGCCTCCTTCTCCCTGAAGTCCGGCGCAGCCTCCACACGCCTGAAGCGGTTGCAGAAGGCATCCACCTGCTCGCGGAGGGAAGACGAGACCCGCTGCGCGTCCTCGCCGGGAGCAACTTTGGTCACCAAGCGGAGGTTGAAGTCCGGCACAAGGAGCTTGATGTTGGTGAAGATGTGATCAACAGCCACCCCCAAGAGCTGCCTGCTCTCGTCTTCGATCACCTCGCGAAGCTCGGCGGCGAGGACTAGCGCTGCGAAGAGCTGGTAAAAAAAGGCCAGGAACGCGGCGACGTCATCGTGGCTTCGGGTCCCAGTACACGGCGCGTCTGCGTCGAGCCGCGCCGCAAGCTCACCACCGCGCGCGACCAGCTTTTCAAACAGGCGGTCACACTGCATCGCGGGCGCACTGGACGAAGGGCCAGCGCCGTGAGTCGCCACGTCGCGAGCCTCCTCCCCTCGGCGCCAACAGGCCTTGGCGCGCTTGAAGCGGCGCGCCAGCTTGGAGTTGGCCTTCTCGAGCTCAGCGAGCCGCTGAGCGTCCGCAGCATACTCGGCCTAGAGGCGGTCCTCCCGTTTCCACAGCCGAGCGCAGTACTTCTGAAGAAGGGACCGACGGAGATGTCTCTCGTGCTCCGCGAGGGCCCTCTGCGACGCTCTCGTCCTGTTGGTGAAGCGCCGCTCCGAGCGCTCGTCAGAGCGCTTCTGAGCAGCAACGTGCTCGTCGAACTTCGAGATCGCCCGGGCCAGGCCTCCCTCGCGCGCTTCGAGGGCCTCACGCTGGGCAGCCAAGTCCTTCTCCGTCTGGAGACACTGCTCCTCGCGCCGCTGCAACTCAGTCCCCCTGAGGGCCAGCTGCCGATTGCGCTCGGCCAAGCACTTGCGGTCCTCCTCCAGAGCAGCCTGCGCGGCCTGGTGGGCAGAAAGTAGTTGGGACTCCAACCGGCCCAGCTCGCGGCGCTTCTACGCCAGCGAGCCCTTCATTGCCTCACGCTCGGCTGTGGCCCCTCGCAGGAGCTCCGCAGCGGCGTCGCGCTCTGCCTGGAGTGGCTTAAGTAGCTCTGCGGCATCGCGAATGGCTCCGTCGCGGATTTCCTTGGCAAAGCTGATGGCCTCTTCGCGGGCTGCCTGCAGCGCCAAGTCCTCCAGCCGGCGCGCCTCGACGGCCGCATGGAAGGACGCCCATGATCTCGCAAGTTCCTCCTGCTGCTGGGCGAGCCGTATGTCGCCAAGGGCGAGGTGGGCCTCCAGGCCCTCCAAGGACTCCCGCACAAGGCCGAATGCCACTTTGCGGCGCCCCGCGCTCCAATCCCAGCCTCGGAGAACCAGTTCCTGGCTAGATGAGGGCCCAGCTGCAGCGGCCGGTCCCGTGAGCCCTGCCCCAGGTCGAGCTCGGGGGCTGGGTGTGGCTCCACCTCCAGCCACGCCGGCCTCCGCTGCGGCGCTTGAGCCATTAAAACGCTCATCTTCTCCGCAGTGACACCAACGCATGCGTCACCTCCACCATGCCTCGCGTGGCGGCGTAGCCGCGCGAGGAGGAGTCGGAGTGCGAGGTGACGCGGGAGCTGTCTCCTCCGCGTTGTCCACTAGCAGAGGCTCGGGAGGCGCTGTATGAGGCTCGGCCTCCCCCACTAGGGGCACGGCCTCTCCCTCCTGAGGCGCCCCCTCCACTGGGCCTGGAGTGGACGTCTCCACATGCCTCGGGCGCTCGCCAGCCGCCACCGCAACTGCGGCTCTCTTCACACCCGCTGCCTCGTGAAGCTTGCAACGCTTCACAGGCACCAGATCGCTCGCAAAAGCCCAAAGAAGATTGTTCAGGAGAAGACGGAGTAGAGGGGACAACAAAAGCCAAAAATAACCAAGTGGTGGGAATACTCACCATGAAGGGGAAGCACCGGCGTCGACCCACGACAGGCCGGGAGAGCGCCAGGAAGGTGTGGGCTTGGCACCTGATCCCTGCAGAGGCGTCGCCGCTTTTCTTTTGGAGGGGATGTCAGAGGGCCTCGCCCCAGAGCGATCCACCATCGCCTTGGTGCGAGGCTCGCGCCTCCCCGGTCAAGCATCTGTCTCAGAGGCCGTCCCCGCCTCGGACGCCTACTTCTCGAGGCATGAAGGCACCACAACTAAGGCGTCGTCATCACCCGACGAGATGTCGCAAATCTCGACGGTGAAGGGCTCGTACCTCGCAGGGGACACCCCTCCCGTCGCGGCCTCCTCCTCGCCGCTCCAGGCACGGGAGACGGATGAATAGTCAACACCCACGACTGCACGCGCCGGCGGAGCAACCTCCTGATCCATCAAGCCCGCCAGACCATGAGGAGTAAAATCCGGCATTCCGTCCAGGATATCGACGCGGTCGCTCAGGGGAAGCTGGTGCAGAGGACGCACGGAGAAGGCGATCTTCCCAGGCACATCCAGACTGGCAAAGAGGATGTTTAGGATGGTGTCGACCACGTCCGAGCCAAGGTCCTCCGGATGAAGCCGCATTGGGTCGGAGGGGCCAGCATACATCCACATCGGCTCAGAGTGCGCCTGAAGGGGGGCGATGCGGCGTGCCACGAAGTCCGCCGCGACCATCTGACCCGTGAGACCCTCCTCGCGGAGAAATCTCAAGCGCCCCTCCAAATAAGCGTTATCCACACCGCGAAGAGCAGACTTGCACCAGTGGGAGTTCTTCACGGGCGGCGCCTCCGGGACGTCCAGGAACACGCAGGGCAACGAGACGCCGATGAGCAGCCACTTCTGGCGAAAGTCACCCACCTTCTTGATCAGGGCCGTGACAGGCTTATCCCCACTCCAGGACATGGGGATGTATACGTGCCCCATGCCGTCCGCAATGCGGAAGGAGACACACCCTGTCCTTTCGCCAGCAGTTGTGCACCGTAGCGAGTAGAAGGTCCTGAAGAGCGCTACCGAAGGGTGCACGCCCAGATAAGCCTCGCAAAGGTAGGCGAAGATGGACAGGATGAGTATGGAGTTTGGGTGAAAATGGAAGAGTTGAATTTGGTAGAATTCCAATACTGCCTCCAAGAAAGGCGAGTACGGCGGCACCAGCCCGGCGGTGATGGCGTGGAGAAAAATTGGGTAGAACCCTTGAGGAAATCTCCCGAACTGGGCGGCTTGAAGTTCGCTGGCACCGTGCTCGTTGGTCGGACCCGCAACCATCTGGCGGATCTTCCCCAGCGCCTGAAGATCGGTGCGCGCCCCCTCGAGTGACGCGCCCCGCACTACCTCCATGGCCGCCGCCCGAGAAGAAGACCCCGCTGCGGCCTTACTTTTGCTCTTCGCCGGGCCCATCGAAGAGGACTTGAGTTTTAGCGAAGTTGGAGAACAGAAACTTGCAGGAGAGAGCGGAGGCGGAGAGCTCTGTGGAGCGGAATTTTCTGCGAAGAATTGGGAACTGTAACGGCTTCCTGCCGCAGTGCTCGGGCTTTATGTCCCCTCCAGGAGCTGTTACCGGGACGTGGTGGGACCCCCCACGACTCACGCCCCAGATCGTGCGAGGCCGTTGATCGTCCGAGTGCCACGTGGCTCGGGCCGGCTGGGCACTAAGGGCCCACGACGCTTTGCCTAAGCCCATGGGCTCAGTCGTGCCCATCATGGGCCCAGGGGCTACTGTCGGCCCAGTGGGAACTGGGGTATCAAGAGCCCATTCCCCTCAGGCCTCGCACGCGGGCCAGTCTGACGAAACAACTAAGGACCAGGCGTTACCGCCTGGCGGGACCCTCGAGAGGCGATTCCCCTCGAGGGTCTGAAGAGGAAACGAGGGCCTCAGAGGACCCCTCGCCTTAGGGGACCCCCCCCCAAGGCACCAACCCGCCTGGGGGAGTCCAACAGGAATCTCCCCTCAGGCCTGGAGGGAAACGTCGCGGCCAAGGAAGCACGGCAGAGCGCACGTGACCTCTGCCACGCTCATGCAGTGGCGCGCACAGCCCCGTCGCTGTCCCTGGCGATAAAGTGGTCAACAAAGCTGTAAGGACCTTCTACTCCGACGATAAAGCAGGTGGACGGTGCAACCCTCCAACGGAGATCGTCATCGCGGGCTCCACCTCAGACACTGCCCGCTCTGCTGATAGTACCACGCGGTCGGCCGCCTGTCGGCCACGGCGCCACCTTTATCAACAATGGACCGAGTCCATGGACGAATGGAGCACGGTGGACTCGTGCTCCGCCCTGCCACTGGCAAGTGGGAGCCACCTTGAAGGCCAAGCCGAAGGAGAAGGCCCGAGGCGCCTATAAAAGAGAGAAGACATCCATCGTAGCAAGGGTCGGCCCTTTGCGTGCAAAACACCCTTGTAAACCCTAGCAACGCTGGTTAGGTTAGCCTCTGGCTGGAGGAGGAAGAAGATCATCGCTTCCCTCCCCATGCAAGAACTGGCTCAAGGGGGCTTCCGGCAAGCTCAATTGTACTGTAACCTTCCACATATAATACAGACAGGCAGGAGTAGCGGTCTTACTTCCTCACGAGGGCCGTGAACCTGGGTAAAGGACGGTGTCTTCCTTGGTTGGGTGTGCGCCTTCTTCGGGTCCGACGAGCAACGTCGCGGAGCCACTTGAGGGTTTAGACCTCCGCGTTCAATCCCCTTTCGAATCACACTTCAGGAAGTGACTACCCCCGATTCCTGGGAGTCATAACCCGACAATATCCTTTGTATCTTGATTCGTTCGAGTCGTTGTTGTATGTATATCTTCTTTTGTTGTTGTGGATGTATCGGACACCTATTGGTGGGTGAACAATCCAACACTTGGTCAATTCTGCTTTACAATGATAGGAAGAGCCGACATCGAAGGATCAAAAAGCAACGTCGCTATGAACGCTTGGCTGCCACAAGCCAGTTATCCCTGTGGTAACTTTTCTGACACCTCTAGCTTCAAACTCCGAAGATCTAACAGATCGATAGGCCACGCTTTCACGGTTCGTATTCGTCGTGGAAATCATAATCAAACGAGCTTTTACCCTTTTGTTCCACACGAGATATCTGTTCTAGTTGAGCTCATCTTAGGACACCTGCGTTATCTTTTAACAGATGTGCCGCCCCAGCCAAACTCCCCACCTGACAATGTCTTCCGCCCGGTGCGGCCCGTGAGGGCCTCCCGCTCGTCAGCTTCCTTACGCATCACAGGTTTCAGCACCCGTCAACTCGTACGCATGTCAGACTCCTTGGTCCGTGTTTCAAGGATGGGGAGCCCACAGGTCGTTGCATCGCAGTGTCCACATGGACACACCTTACGACGCGCAGGTACCGGCCGTGCCGACGACGACAGCCGAGATCACCTAAGGCCCCGACCGCCGACACAACCGACAACAGTCCACGCCTCGAGCCGAGCCGAGCCGAGCGGCGGACCAGCAAGAGCCATTACGCATACGGCCGTGACGCATCGTCGGCACCCATCCGCTTCAATCCCGACAATTTCAAGCACTCTTTGACTCTCTTTTCAAAGTCCTTTTCATCTTCCCTCACGGTACTTGTTCGCTATCGGTCTCTCGCCTGTATTTAGCCTTGGACGGAGTCTACCGCTTGATTTCGGCTGCATTCCCAAACAACCCGACTCATTGACGGCGACTCGTGATGTGACAGTGTCCGGAGCCGGACGAGGCTCTCACCCTCCCAGGCGCCCGTTTCCAGGGGACTTGGGCTCGGTCCGTCGCTGAGGAGGCCTCTCCAGACTTGGTCGAGGCGGTGTACACGAATGAGACCGCAACCGTGGATCTAATCCTCAAGAAGTACGAGCGTTGGCTCGCGGAGGAGGAGATCAAGTTCGTCGGCCTTGATCTCGAGTATGATGCCACAAAGAAGAAGGTGGTGGTGATGCAGATCGCCATGAGGCAGCATGTGCTCGTCTTCCACAAGATCAGGTACTTTCCCCCCAAAAAAATTTGCTAGTAGTCACCGTACCTTTGTTCTTGAGAGTACCAATAGTTTTATTTATTTATTTTTGGTATCAACTAGAACAGCCGGTATTTTACATGCAAGATTGATCTGCAAATTTTCTTGTGTGGTCAAAGTTCTTCTTATGTATTAGATCCCCAACATTTAGTTCTTTGCAATGTATAGTAGTGACCCAACATTTGGCATAGCAGATCGATCGATCTACAAACTGCAAATGGACGGTAGTTCCCCAACATTTAGTGCTTACCAATGTGCGTATTATTAATTAGTTGTTCAACTAAAATGTTCACTACAATGAATATATATAATATAAACAAGTTCCTAATCCTTGTTAACTGCATTTTTTCATTATGAAATATATGTACGTGAAAACAGGGTTATCCACTCAGCCTTATGGATTTTATCCGGAACAAGCAATTTACTTTCGCTGGGGTGGACATACGAGGGGACAGACGATTGCTTGATAAGGAGTGGCTGCACTTTCCTATCCAGTACCACATCGACATCCAGGACATCTACAAGATTAAAGGTACTCCATCCGGCAAGGCTGGAATGGCAGCTATGGCTGGGAAACTCATCCACAAGGACTACTTGGAGATGAAGAACAGTTTCAAGCATGACATGATTAAGCGCGAAGGGCATGATTTTTGGGCATGGAAGCCACTTCAAAAGAAAAACCTGGACTATGTTATCTTGGTGTCAGACCCTGGATTTAGACGTCATAAAGAAGACGTACCGGTTGGGCCACACAACTAGGAGCATACTGGGGTTACGAATCCCAGGAAAAAGTAGGTCTGGCTGGGAATGGATTATCGGCCGACAGCTCCTAGCGATCCCAACGTCACGTATGTATCACGATTGCACACGTAAGAAATCCAAAATCCTACCAACTCGTATACTTCAAATCTACATTCACCGTATACGAATCGGTTTGGAAACAGAATGGAAATCATAGGATAAACGTAAGACGCAAAGAAAGGAAATAGGTATCCAAAGCTCTCACTAAGAAAATATAGCGAATATCAATAAGCAGAGGACACATGTACCAACATTACATCATTCAGCGGAAACATGCCGGTCTGAGTACAGACAAGAAGCAAATAGGCACAAGGCCGAAACGAAAAGAGAAGGCCCATCCACGCGGTCCACCAGGACGAAGCCCAGGGGAACTCTAACTACTCGTCGTAGATCTCGTTGTCGAACTCCACGTAGTAGCCACCCACCTGGTCGTACGGAGAATCCTCAACTGTAGAGAAAACCATAGCCCGCGAACGGGTCAATACACCGGAGCGTAGCAAACAAGCAAGAGCTAACAAGTTACAGAACTGAAAGACTCCCAGAGTATGGGGTAGGTGGACTTAGCGGCAGTAGCACTAGCAACCTAACAGAGACACGCTACAACTTCTGTCTAATTAGAGAGGGATAAGAGAGCGCATAGGTAACCATCTACAACTAACACCAATCATAAGCCATTCTCGGATTAACCCCCTCAACCAAGTATGAGGAAGCAATTCGGGAAAAGTCACACGTTAACAGTTTTAGTTACCATTTCTTGTGAAACTAATTCTATATTACTAATCAAGTTAATTAACAATGATTAGGTGTAAGTTGTCTATGATCTTATTAGCCAGCATCATCACCAACTCGTCCATAACCGTGGACACGGCTCATCGATAAGATTATACCCTGAAGGGGTGCACTACTGTACCCATACTCGCATGATCAACCTAGTCAAAAACATTAGGGCCTCTCAAGACAACCTTTTCCTTCACCGCAACAAGTCCAAGGAGCCACATGAGCTATGCTTGTCCCGGCCAAAAGGGTGCAGATTCCCGCAGGACACACCCCTCCGCACCAACAGGATGCGCCCTATATGCATGTAACAAGGCACACCGCCAAAGTAAAATACTACACTAGTATCGATGCATATGAGACAAATGGAAAACCCGAACTAGGTGTGGCTCCCGGACAAGTTGAAGTTCCAGTCAAAGTCGAGGGGGGCTACATTGGGCCACCCACAAGTGGTTAGTACGCTCAAAATTGGATCCGAGGACAAGAACTGAGTTCCCATGTTGACAATTAGCAGAACAAAGCACCTCGCAAGGCCTTCCGCCGGTGCCTTATCATTTAATCATAATACTCCAATATAAGACAACATTTTATTAAGGTAGAATAATCTATCATTCTAAGCATATGCAATATAAGACAGGACAGAACACTCGCACAACCAACTCTAAGCATGCACTACGACTCGCAAGGCTAACAGATAAACATACAACAGGTGATGGGATGTGTGGATAAAGCTGTATGGGCTGCAGGATAAACATGTGATGGGATCGCAATTAAAGAATTGGAAACTAGGGTAGCATAGATCAAAAGGCAAGGATGAAACCAAACAACCTGTAACAGGTTAGTAATAGCTTGCCTGACAGCTCGTGGCCCGGCACAAAAGTTGGAACCTCGGGGACGAAAGTATCGTCAGCAGACATGTCATCGTCTACCCAGAGAAGAGCAACACAGACAAAATACGAAACATAAGCAATACAAGGAAATGCACAAACAATTGATGATGCAATATGGCATGCGATGATTAGGTCACATTAAAGCGGGGATGAAATCCCGGCAAAAGATTATGTTGCAAGTTATTTGTGTAACCAACAATTTGAATGTTGTTTAACATATATAGCATGGCATGGGTGATCTAATCAATTTAAATGGAATAGGCAATAATTAAATATTTGCCCAACATATTCTATATTTATTATTTAGGTGCAATTATTAAATTACACTAATTACTTAAAATAAATGATGCAAAATGGCATAAGAATGTCATATTAGTGTTTATTGCATTTTTTTGATAATTAAACATATAAAGATTATTAAATTTGGAGTTATAGATTAAAAGTTACTAATGTTTTAAGTTTAGGGGTGCTTCTGTAAATGTTTAGGGACTTATCCGTGATGGGAGAAGTTTCTGTGAGGGCTAAAACACTAAACCTGATAGTGCAAGGGGCTTGGGGTAAGTTTCCACAGCACCTCAGTCACTGACGGGTGGGACCCCGATGTTGGTGACCGAAAAAGAAAAAGGGTGCCTTTTTATTCACCACGTGCGCGGGGGTTCGAACTTTGGTCTGCGCAAGGACGGAAAGGAACGGCGCGGATAGCCACTCGGGCTGGTTCGTATTGTTGTCAACCAAAGCAACAAGTTTGTTTGTAAGGTGTAAGGTGTTCTGTTTTTCTGACGAACTGAAACCGAATCGAACCGAGGCACACGGCGGAGCAAAAAGGTCGCCGGCGACGACCCAGATTGGGCGGCGTTGAGCGCGTTAGGGTGTGCGTGGAAACGGAGTGGGTGGTGATTCCATTTTTATGCTCGGACGTGGAGGAGGGGTACCGAATGGCACGGGTTCATGGTCGACTGCCACGGGCGTGGCGGAGTAGCCTCCGGCTCCGGCGAATCGGAGCGGAACGAGACAGATAAAGGACGGGGAGAAGCGGGGAGACGGCTGCGGCTCACTGAGGAAATCCATTGGCGCGAGGACAGCGGTCGGGGAGTGGCCGGAACGAGGCGGAGAGGGAAGAAAGCAGGGCTTGAGTTTGCGGCTTTGCTCGGCTTAAGAAAGAGAGAGGGGGGAAAAGCAGGGCTCGGTGGGGGCGAGGTGCAGATACCCACGCCATTGCTTTGCCTCGCTGTAAAGGGGAGCGCCCCCATACGGAGGAAGGAGATGCATGCCAGGGGCCGGTGCTGGGCCTAGGTTGGGCCAGCTAGCCCAATTCAGCCAGGTAAGTTAGTTTTTTCCTTTTGTTTTCTTTTTCTTTTGTTTATTATTTTCTAATTTTTTTATTTTAAAACAAAATAGAAAAAGAAATGAGATAAAAACTTTTAGCCAATTTTTAATAGTTTCCAAATATACAATTTGACATACTAGTTTGAAAACTTGCAAATGATTTAAACATCATATTTGAAATGCATTTGAATTTGAAAGTGTGATTTAAATTTAAATGCCACAATTTAATTAAAAGAGGAAACAAAATGAAATGATACCATGATGTATTTTCTTTATTGCACACAAACACAACATTCTCACAGGGCATTACATTTGGGATGTTACAACACTCCCCCCCCCTCAAAGGAATCACGCTTCCTTGTCAGAGTGACGAGACCATTGGACCTTGTAGAACTTGACACTGTTGTTACGGGTGCGACGTTCATCTGTAGCGTACCTGCACTTTTAATAAGGCAGATACCTGTGTATAGTGCAAATCCCTGGATCGATTCGTTTGCACACACAGTTTACGATGTAATATCACAACAAAGTATCAATTTTTATTACATCGATGATCCAGACTTACAAATATTCAATACAATTTGCATAGCATAAAGCTAGCATTGAAAAAGTACACAGCGGAAATACAATAGCAGTGAGTCTCTATAACTTTCATGCTGCCACAGGCGAAAACTTGTTGGTTGTAGACTCGAAACCTTTAAACGAAACCTCACTCGTCATCTGATCAAATCTGCAATAAGAAAAAAATTGCAACAACGTGGGTCAGATTCCATTAAAAATGGAGTCTGGCAAGTGACACTATGGTGGACACTTAATGGAATAACTCTAAAGCCTATATGCATATTTGGCTGGTGGAGTTCAAGGCTATTTTGCATAAAGCCAATTTTTCCTATCTTTTTGTAAAACACTTTCTTCAAATCAAGACAAGTATGGCATGAAAACCATAAATCTCATCTTCCCTTGTTCACCCATCATGTTTTATTTCTGAAGTTGGAATGATGGAATCCTCCGTTGACGTCCTCGTTCAGCTGCTCAATTGTCCGTTTCCGGGGACACGGCTAAGTACTTAGTTTTTACACTCTGCAGAGGTTATGCACGTTCACCATTGTACCCATTCAATCCAGATTATCCTTTACACACCATTTGTGATAAGGAAAGGAGAAGAATGAGATGAGATCTTTCAGAAGCATTTTCCCTCCCACTCTGGCTTGACCCGTTCCACCTAACATCCCCCTACATCTGCTTGTCAAGCCGGAGAGAGTCCACGCAACATAATTGATCAAGCCAGAGCCCATATGGCAATGGCTGCACTGGAAGCAATCGTCACTCGGAGTTCTTCGGATTCCTCTGTTCCCTGGGTGGCTTTCCACAAGTGCACGTACTCCAGGAACCATAGACATGGAACTGAGCAGCCACTCAACTTCGCCGCCATACAACCAATCCACCCAGGAGTTTCCTTAACTTAGTGGATGTGCACTCTCAGGTAAAAATCACCATGCTCACGGCCCTAAGTAGAATAGAAATTCATCCTAGGCGACGACAACCATGAGCACAGTCCTGAGTAGTCACTTAACATTTTGCAAAAACCTTTCATCCATTGCATAGCATCAATATTTCTGCTAAGTATGATATAGGAACCTAGACACCGGAGTAAGGGAATTCTACACAGGTTTAGCATAGCAATACTATCTTACACATGCATATAAAAATACACTAAGTAATGCATATAGAAAATAATAGGGAGTTTATGAGGTGTGCCACTTGCCTTTGAATGTTGTCGTTGTTCACAACTCTTTTCAACGATACTCGGTACTCTCCGTTCAATCTAACAGTATAGACAGGCAACAATACAACAATCAACAACAAGCACAACTCCACAATGCATACAAACACATACTAGATGAATAAATAAGTTTTTATAAAACTTTCTAAGGAAAATATGTTTATACAAGATGTGCAAAATATTCCTAAGGGCTAGAAATGCTTTTTCATGCCATGAAAATCTTTTAAGTTAATGCAAGGCAAATAGGTTGGTCCAAAAGGACTAAGGGCTAAGGTCATAAGTTGAATAAAATATTTTGTTTTTTGTCATATTGAATAAGCCTTCTAATGGCTTAGTCTTGATGTGTAGAAATATTTAGAGAAAATACTAAGTCATTTGTTCAAGACGATCAACAATTATTATCAACTCTTTGTAAATTGGACATTCACTGTAGTGAGAGAGACAGACACCCGGCCAGCCACTTAAATTGTGGAACAGGTCTCATGTACGTGGACATGTAAGGTTTGTTTCCAGGCCGCTTCATCCCACTATGCCGCTAGGATCCAACAAACTTCAAAGATGATAACATCATGATCAAAATTTGTTAAGTCTAAAAGACAAGATTAGGAAAGAGGAAAAGATAGAAAGAAAGATGTAGTTGTCCTCCAGGCTTCATCTCCAGACTGGTAAATTTCTTCTGGATGATGTCTTGATTAAGCTCTTGGTAGTCTTGATGAATCTTCAGACTTGATGATTCTTGTATCCTCGAGGTTGGTCTTGGATTTACTTAGTCTTTATGAAGTCTCAGAGGAGAAGAAAAGACAGAGAGAAAGACTTAGAGAATAACGGGGGTTGGCCTTCTTGAACTTCTTCTTGATCTTTCTTCTAAGTCCTTCCACTCCTTGGAGATTCTTCTGGAGTCTTGTTTGGCTAAGTCCTTCATTGGTC
The DNA here is from genome assembly GCA_026929855.1 of Poa annua. Lineage (NCBI taxonomy): Eukaryota > Viridiplantae > Streptophyta > Magnoliopsida > Poales > Poaceae > Poa > Poa annua. Next base: position 161,777,102 of record CM049426.1, read on the forward strand.
TTCCAGCTCCATGTTGAAAATTACTAAGTGTCTAAGTGTAGCACATCACAAAAGGCTAAGTTGAAATTATTTCTAACTTAGAGAAAACTAATGAAGAGGGGTTTTCCTATGAGAACAAAATATGCTATGAATGAAATGAAATTTTAAATCACAAGAAACATAAAAATAACTTTTGTGATTTCTTTATAAATATGCATGAATTTATAAATGCAATTTAATTAATTTCTAATTTTGGAAAATATAATAAAAGGAATTATTATAAGATTAAAGTTTTCTATGATTAAATTTTTATAATATAATTTAATAAATAGTGATAATAGACAGGGGTATTTTAATTAAATTTATAGAAATTTACTTTAATAAAAAATAATATTAATATTTATGTTGAAAATAGTCAAACCATTCAAATTAAATATATAACTATGAATTCATTCAAAAATTACTCAAAAATATTTTATAGCATTGGCATTAATTTACAAATATTCTAAAGTTTCTAAAACAATTTTATTTGCAATTTTTGGATTTATAGATTTGAAAGTTATTACAAATATACTCAAATTCACCATTTGAAATTTGAATATTTTATAATAAGTCAAATTTTAATTTTGGCCGATCTAAAATAATCTACATGTCAAGAGCTTTCCAAATATATAAAAATTATTAAATTTGGAGTTGTGGTTAAAAAGTTATAGATGTTTTAATTACAGGGACAAATCTGCAAAACTTCCAATTAAAATTAAAATAGAAAATGATTTACACGCTGGCGCTGACGCGGATGCTGACGAGGCGCTGACGGGGCATCCACATGGCATCCTCTGATTCGTCGGTACCGGTTTGGATAAGTGATCAATTGGCAGCCGTTGGATCTCGATCTAACGGTGTAGATCTATTCTACTAAGTCTGGGCGGCGCGGTTCGCCGGAATAACTCCGGTGACCTAAATCCCGCGGCGGCGACACGCCGGTGACGCGCGTTTCCGATGATCTACAACCTAAAAGGACTAGCGGAGCGTACCGTGATGAAGAGGAGGTCTAGGCGAGGTCGATGGTGTGCTCGTGGTCCTCGGCGCTTCCTCGTTCTTCGGCAATACCTCGTCGGAGTTGCGCACGGCGGCGGGGAGCTTCGGTCACGGACGGATTGCTCGTCCTGCTGCGCAATAAGCTACCGCGCCAAGTCAGGGAGGTGCATAAGATCAAGGTGAAGCTAGGGGGGTGGATGAGAGGGGCTAGATCGATCGAAGCTCACCGGAAATTGTAGAAGACGCCGACGGCAATGGCGACACGGCGGAGACGATTATGGGCAGCCTGGAGGCGATGAGCTAGGGTTTTCGGGTGCAGGAGAGGGCGGTGGAGGTGGGGTTTAAATAGGGGGCGTCAGGAGAACTTATCCCGCAAGAATCGTGGTGTATCGATCGTTTCCGGATCGGTCTCTTCCGGTTCATGAGCTGTTTCGTTGAGATAAGGGAGGAGGGAGATGACGTGTGGGTCCCGCGCGTCAGTGAGAGGAGGAAGAAGATGGGCCGCTGCTGGGCTACTGCGCTGCGCGCGCGGGAGAAAGCGGATGGGCTTCGGCCCAGTTGGCTCGGGCTGTTCTTCTCTTCTTTTTTTTTGACAAATCATTTTCTGTTTTCAAACTTTTAATTCAAAATTGATTTTTAAACTTAACCAAACCTTTTCAGAAAAAAATCATAAAAATATGTTTTGGAAAGCTAATTTAATTTAGAACTTTTTGGTAGTATTCTGGCCCAAAATAAAAATTAATAAATTGGAATATTTTGAAAGATACAATTTAACATGTTTATGGAATAATTTCCAAAACAAACATATCAATAAATATTAAATTTCAAACTCTTATTTAATTTAAGCCACAAGATGAAATGAGGTTTATGCATGAATGCATGAGTGCAATGCTTGCAATGCTTGAATTTTCTTTTCAAAGTAAAATACTTAATAGGTTTTCAAAAGTTTTTAAATTTTTTTGATTTTTCAAAATTTGAAAATTTCCAGGATGTTACATCATCTTCATCAAGAATGCGAATAGGTTGTTCCACATAAGAAAGATCTTCTCGAAGTTCAATCGATCCATGATCAACTGCACGTCCTGGATCTTGGAAGCACTTCTTGAGTTGTGACACGTGGAAGACATCGTGCACTTTGGAGAGGTTTGGAAGAAGTTCCACACGGTAGGCCAAATCACCACGCCTTGAAAGAACATTGAAAGTCCCAACATAACGCGGAGTGAGATTGCCTTTGATGCCAAAGCGTTATGTGCCTCTCAAAGGAGTGATACGAAGGTAAGCTTGATCACCAGGTGTATAGACCATGTCCCTGTGCTTGCTATCATAATAGCTATTATGACGACACTGGGCAATCTTAAGATTGTCACGAATGATGCGAACCTTTTCTGCAGCCTCCTGGACGATGTCAGGACCAAAGAATTGACGTTCACCAGCTTGAGACCAATTCAGAGGAGTTCTGCATTTGCGCCTATAGAGAGCTTCAAAGGGAGCCATGCCTAGACTTGCTTGGAAGCTGTTGTTGTAGGAGAACTCAGCATACGGAAGGCAATCCTCCCATTTCATGCCAAAGGAGATAACACAAGCTCTGAGCATATTCTCCAGAATTTGATTCACCCTTTCAACCTGTCCACTTGTCTGCGGATGGTAAGCGGTGCTGAACAGAAGTTTGGTACCCAAGGCTTTCTGAAAGCTATCCCAAAATCGAGAAGTGAAGATACTTCCACGATCTGAGCTTATTGCTAGAGGAACACCATGTAAAGGAACCAGTCTTGTTATATAGAGTTCTGCCAACTGACTAGCTGGGACTGTCTCTTTGACTGGGAAGAAGTGAGGCACTTTGGAGAGACGATCAATGACAACAAAGATTGCATTGTTGCCCTTCTTGGATTTTGGAAACCCAGTAACGAAGTCCATTTCAATCTTGTCCCATTTCCACTCAGGAATTTGCAGTGGTTGAAGAAGTCCAGGTGGTCTCTGATGTACTGCCTTGACACGACACCAAACGTCACACTGAGACACGTAGAGAGCAATTCACGCTTCATCCTGGTCCACCAATAGATTTTCTTGAGATCCTGGTACATCTTTTTGCTGCCACGGTGGATAGAAAGCGGAGTATCGTGAGCCTACTTGAGAATCAGCTCTCTTAAGCTGTCAAGTTTGGACAATACAATGCGTCCTTCAAAGAGCAATGTACCCTTGTCATCGAGAGAGAAACTCTTGTACTTATCCTTGCCGATGTTGAATTTGATATTCTTAACACCAGAATCGCGTAGCTGTGCGGCACAGATTTTATCCTCAAGTCTAGGAGTGGCAATCAAGTTTGCAAGATAACCAGAAGGAACCACTTGGAGATTGAGCTTCTTCAATTCTTCATGAATAGGAGGTTGGATGTCCTCAACCATGAGGTTGTTGCAATAAGACTTGCGACTTAGAGCATCAGCCATCACATTAGCTTTGCCTGGAGTGTAAGAGACGGTGAGATCGAAATCTGAGAGTTTCTCAAGCCACCTTGTTTTACTGAGGTTCAAATCTGGTTGAGTGAAGAGATATTTGAGACTCTTGTGGTCGGTGAAGATCTCACAGCTGTGCCCCAACAAATAAGGTCTCCAAACCTTGAGGGCATACATGATTGCTGCAAGTTCAAGGTCATGTGTAGGATAGTTGAGCTCATGAGACTGCAACTGACGAGATGAATAAGCCACTACTTTGCGTTCTTGCATGAGGACTGTGCCTAGTCCTTGAAGGGATGCATCACAGAAGATTTGGAAAGGTTTGGAAGTGTCTAGGCCAACTAGAACAGGAGTAGAAGTGAGTTTAGCTTTCAAGAGATTGAAGCTCTCATCACACTTTGGAGTCCAAAGAGACTTTCTATCCTTCCTAGTAAGATCGGTGAGAGGCTTAGCGATTTTGGAGAACTTCTCAATCAATCGGCGGCAATAGCTAGCCATGCCAACGAAGCTCTTGACTTATTTCACCGTTGTAGGAGGCAACCATTCAACAATGGCCTTCACCTTTTCTGGATCAACAGAAACGCCTTCAGAAGAGAGAACATGACCAAGGTAGAATACTTTAGGAAGCCAGAACTCACACTTGGAGAACTTGGCGTAGAGACGATGTTCTCGGATTTTCAACAAGATAAGGCGTAGATGTTCTCCATGTTCTTCTTCGGTTTTGGAATAGATAAGAATGTCATCGAGATAGACTACCACGAACTTGTCGAGCCATTCCATGAAACCAAAATTCATGAGACGTGAGAAAGTCGCCGGAGCACTTGTGAGACCGAAGGACATGACAGTGTACTCATAGAGACCATAACGAGTGGTGAAAGCTGTCTTTGGAATGTCTTTTTTGCGGATCTTGATCTGGTGATAACCTGACCTCAAGTACAACTTGGAGAAAACCTTAGCACCATGGAGTTGATCGAAAAGATCGTTGATGCGAGGAAGAGGGTACTTGTTCTTGATGGTTTTCTTGTTCAGAGGACGGTAGTCAACAACCAGTCGCTCTGTCGTGTCCCTATTTTTGATAAACAGAGTAGGACAACCCCAAGGAGAAGTACTAGGTTGTATGTGACCTTTACTTTCCAACTCTTCGAGTTGTCTCTTAAGTTAAGACAGTTCGTTGGGGCCCATCTTGTAAGGACGTTTGGATATAGGAGCAGTGCCTGGTTCTAGTTCAATGACGAACTCCACGGCTCTGTCAGGTGGCATACCTGGCAATTATTCTAGAAAGACGTCAGGAAAGTCTCGGACCACCTTTATATCTTCCATAGCAGGAAGAGGATGAACATTGAGAGCAAAAAGCTGAACAGATGGAGTTTTAGAATAGAAGTAGACTATCTGGCTAGAAGAATGGGTAAGCTTAACAGATTTAGCAGTATAGTCACTGACCGCTTTTGCCACATGCCAATCCATCCCTAGGATGACATCAACGCCCGAAGAACGAAGAGCAATAAGAGACGCTTGGAATGGGAGGTTCCCGATTAAGATCTCGTTGCTCAGGCTGACTTCCTTTGTAAGCCATTTGGATCCTTGTTGCTGCACTAGGACAGGGTTGTCCATCTTTTCGAAACGAACATCATTGCTAGAAGCAAAACTTTGCGAAATGAAAGAATGGGACGCACCAGAATCAAACAACACTTTAGCGAGGATAGAGTTCACGAATAGATTTCCAAGAACCACATCCGTAGCTTCCTCTGCTTCATTTGGTGTGACATGATTCACCCTTGCGCGTCTACTAACTGACCTTTTGTCGATGTTGGGGGCCTGAGGAGTAACAGCGCAGCTCTTAGGACGACAAGGTGGTGGAGGAAGTTGGTTTTGCGGGCACTTGTAACAGTAGTGGCCCGGCTCACCGCACTTGAAACAGGTGACCGAAGAGTTCGGGACCATAGGCGTTGTCTGCTCGACGAAACTCCTTGTTGCTGAAGCTGGGTTGGTTTGACCGGAAGAAAACCTCGGAGAGATTGGACTGTGGATGAGTTGAGTTTGAGCTCCATAGGGTACCCAAACCCTACATTTTTGTGGAGGTGTAGATTCAGATGGAGAAGAAGTTGTTTCAAGAGAGTGTTTACGAGATTCTTCGAACTTCTCCCGTCCAAATTCCTCTCGGAGAGCTGTGTTGACAAGATCTTCAAAGGTATCGCACTTGATAAGAGTGAGTGCGTACTTAAGATTTGGGTTTAGACCTCTGCGGAATTTGGCTTGCTTCTTGGCATCAGTTGATACCTCATCCTGAGCATAGCGGGCCAGACGATTGAACTCAGCTTGGTGGTCCAGCACGGACCTGCTTTCCTGAGTCAACTCATAGAATTGTTCACGCTTCCTTTCCTTGACCCCGTCTAGAATATGTTGGCGTTTGAAAGCTTCCTTGAATTCATCCCAAGTAGTAACAACACCTGGTGCTCGTAACTCTACGAAGTTCTCCCACCAAGACATGGATTCCCCGCGGAGCAGGTTGGTCACATAAGGAACACGGTCCTCATCGGACACATGAGAAACATCAAGAGCATTGTTCATCTCACGCAGCCAGTCATTAGCATCGAATGGCTCAGAGGGAACATCAAACGTGCGTGGGTTGAGCTGGAGGAACTCTACAATTGTCACATGGCAGTTTCCCTGGTTTTGGTTTTGCTGAATGTGACTCTAAACTTGCGTCATCTGAGACAAGACTCGCCCCATTTGGGAAGGCATTGGAGTATCTTCTTTGCCACTCTCCATCCTGAGGAGGACACCACATTAGCACCATAATCGGATAGACAAAATCCAATGTAAGTGCTTAAAGGAAAACTTTAGATTGCTAGAAAAGATAACACAGAACAAGACATGGCCATCCATCATGGTACGCCATTTTGTTTACTTCCAAAAAGGTTTAAAGAGAGGTAAGAACGAAGACTAGCACTCGGACGAGGAAACACCAATTGAGCTTGACGTAACTTCACCAAAGGAGGAGAAATAACTGATTGATTCAATAATGAAACTGAACGTAGCCGAAGAGGTTGATAACTGCTGAAACGAAAAGCACCACCATGAAGACACCTGCAACTATTGTACTACAGAAACCCAGAACACGTGATGTCGTAATTTGAAAGTTTTAGGTGAGAAGGGAAAAACATCGTAACACTTCCTTACCAGAAGAACAGGGAGGGTTGGTGGGGAAAGGAATAAAAGAACAGAATTCCTACTCTCACGTTTTAAGATTTTTCCTGATAACTACAAAATATTTTTCTAGACTCAAACAACGACCAGTAGAAGGGAACCTAAGGGCGTTTAGGCTCTGATACCAATTGTCAGGCCCTGGATTCAGACGTCACAAAGAAGACGTACCGGTTGTGTGTGTGACGCCCGAAAATTGGTACTATGTAGATTTAAGCGCTCCCGCCAAAATCCGCATAATAACGATTTTAAGTAGCCCACCAGACATAATGTGCATGTCGAAACATGCGCATTATGTGGGTGGAATTGTGATAACATTACAACAGTTTCGATACATCCACAAATACAACATAAGATATAATTACAACAACGACTCGAACGAGTCAAGATACAAATGATACAATACAAAGATACAAAGGACAGCGGAAGCAAAATAGTATCCGACTACGGATAAGATGCAAATTGGACTAAGAGTCCTGAAGATAAGCAATGGCGCCATATCCCTGCCCAGCCAAGCCAGAGGTATTCCCAAGCTAACGTCGTCAGACTTTAAACCTGTTGACTGCACATAAAGCACATCCCAAAAGAGGGTCAGGGCACTCCCTGGCAAGCAAAACCGACTTGCCTACTTTCTACACCATCTCCCAAAATATAGGGGATGTGGACTTAGCGGCAGCAGCACTAGCAACCTAAAGAGACACGCTACAACTTCCGTCTAATCAGAGAGGGATAAGAGAGCGCATAAGTAAACATCTACAACTAACACCAAACATAACCCATTCTCGGATTAACCCCCTCAACCAAGTATGAGGAAGCAATTCGGGAATACTCACACGTTGAACAATTTTAGTTACCAGTTATTGTGAAAGTAATTCTATATTACTAGTCAGGTTAATTAACAATGATTAGGTGTAAGTTGTCGATGATCTTGTTAGCCAGCATCATCACCAAGTCGTCCATAACCGTGGACACGGCTCATCGATAAGATTATACCCTGCAGGGGTGCACTACTGGACCCGTACTTGTTCGATCAACCCCAAAAGCAAAGCCAGAAGGTAGGGCATCTCAACACGGAAAATCTCTACAACCCATCCAGGGAACCGCATGATTGTGTGCACGGCTAATCAGGTCCAGTGCCCGCGGGATCGACCTGCATAGCACTCTAAGAACGTGCCACCCTATATGAGAATCGACTACTCCATCATCATGAGATCGTTAGGGAACCATATGCATGCATCAAATGGAAAGCCCGAACTACTTGCGGCGCCCTGGATAAGAAGCGGATTAGATCGAAGCCGCGGGGGTCTCCATAGGGCCTCCCACAAGCGGTTAGTGCGCTCAAAATTGGATCCGAGGACATGAACTGAGTTCCTAGGTCGACACTTAGCAGAACAAAGCACCTCGCAAGGCCTTCCGCCGGTGCCTTATCTTTTAATTATAATACCCTGATATAAGACAACATTTTATTAAAGTAGAATAAACTATCATGCTAAGCAGATGAAATAAATAAGACATACATACGACTCGCACAAACAACTCTAAGCATGCGCTACGACTCGCAAGGCTAACAGATAAACATACAACAGGTTATGGGATGTGGGGGTGAAGCTGTATCGGCTGCAGGATAAACATATGATGGGATCGCAATTCAAGAATCGTAACTAGGATAGCATAGATCAAAAGGCAAGGATGAAAGACAATGTATAGGTAAACAAGCAAACTTTGCTTGCCTGGAATCCCGCATGGAAGCAGATCTTGTCGTTGCTCACACATCTCAACGTCTTATTCGTGAAGAAGCAACAAACACTGGAAAGAGTAAAAGATGCATTTTACAACTACGGCAAAAGATGCAGCATGATCATATGAGAATGATGGATGACATGGCAAGATGCAAAACAAATGCAATTAATCCAAACTAAGCGGGAAAGCAACCCCGACAATTAATATTTAGGTGCAAGTAATTTATTTACTCAACAATATTAAATGTTGATTAACATGATTACACATGGCATGGGTGATCGAATTAAATTAAATGGAATAGAGCAATAATTAAATAAATCCCAACACATTTCATATTTAATTGTTTAGGTAAATGGTGCAACAAAGCTAAACAACAACCTATATGATGCAAACATGAGCAACGATGACATATTAATATTCATTAAATTTTTCTGATAAATTAGATGTTTAATTTGTATTATTTGGATCAGCAACACAGAAGATATAGTACATACAGGATTTGTAAAATAAAGAAAATAACAGGAAAGAGAAAAAAATGAGAAAAAGATGGAAATATGCGGGCAGAGAATTCGATCCCTGTACCTCCGGAGTGTTGAAGCAGAGCATAGCCACTGGGATACGGCTCGGGTTTTTGATAGAAACTGAACCGAACACTTATTGTACTGTAGCAGCGACGCTAGATCTGATAATAAAGAGAAAAAATGTAATCTCACATGGGTGGGGATTTGAACCCGAGACCTGCCCGGGAGAGACACAGGAGCACAGCCATTACCCTAGGATGCGAGCTAGTGATTGCATTCAAGCCCGACTGGACAAAGGAAAAACAAGCGATGTTTAACTGAATCTCGAAGTTCAGACTTGCGCACTGACAAATGAGGACGGACACGAACTGGGATCGATGATTCCTCGCCGATGCCGCGCGAAGGCGGGTCTAGAGCAAGGGGAGGGAAGGGGTAGAGGTCCCTGAGGTGTGGCTTACATTGGGGAGGTCGGGGACTAGCTCGTGTGGCCGGAGGGCGACCGAGACGGCCGGAAAAGAGGCGAACGACGACGAGGAAGGTGAGATCGAGGGAGGCGCTTCGGGCCGCTGCAGCTCTTGTTCTTCAGCGCGTACGACGAGGGAGGTGCGGCGGTTCAGTTCCCGCACTCACGAGGACAAAGGGGCGACCATGGCGGCGGCTCGGACCACCTCGAGTTTCGGTCATGGAGGTGAAGATTTGGGGGGAGGATAACAGAGAAGAGGAAGGGGAGATGGTGGCGGCGGCAGGGAGGGAAGAGGGGAGGCTAGGGTTCCAGGAGGGGCAGTGGCTCGGCTAAGAAGGAGAGGAGGGGAGTGGGTGGAAGGAGCACATGGTGGGGCATGGCAGGGGAGGAGAGCACGACCACTTTCTCCTCTGTCTCCGTACGGAGGTAGGGGAAAGCGATGGCGTGGGCTTTTGGGCTTGAAGAAGATGGGCCAGGAGGGAGAGAACGGCCCAGGTGAGTTTTTCCTTCTCTGAAATTTTTATTTTTCTTTTAAAATCTTTTCAGTTTTTGTATTTTAAAACAAAATAGAAAGAATTTGAATAAAGAAACTTCACAAAATAGTTTTAGCTTAAAATATGCAATTTAATAAATTAGTTTTTTAACATTTACCAAAGATTTGAAAAATCACATTTTTAATTGATTTGATAGGCATTTTGAAATTAAAAGTGAAATTTGAATTTGAAGGGTGCGATTTAAATTTAAATGCAATAAAATAAATGAAATGACAAATGCATGATGATGTGATGTCATGATGGTGCAAAAAAAGAAAACAACAAAAATCTAATTGGGGATAACTCCCGGGGCGTTACATTGTGCCACACAACTAGGAGCATACTGGGGTTACCAATCACAGGAAAAAGCAGGCCTGGCTCGGACTGGATTATCGACCGACAACTCCTAGCGATATCAATGTCACGTACGTCCCACGATTTTGCACGCAAGAAATCTAAAATCCTACCAACTCGTATACTTCAAACATACATACACTGTATAAGAATCGGTTTGGAAACAGAATGGAAATCACAGGATAAACCGAAGACACAAAGAAAGGAAATAAGTATCCAAAGCTCTCACTGAGCAAATATAGCGAATGTAACATCATTCAGCGGAAACTTGCCGGTCTGAGTACAGACAAGAAGCAAATAGGCACAAGGCCGAAACAAAAAGAGAAGGTCCATCCACGCGGTCCACCAGGAAGAAGCACATGGGAACTCTAGCTACTCGTCGTAGATCTCGTTGTCGAACTCCACGTAGAAGCCACCCACCTGGTCGTATAGAGAATCCTCAACTGTAGAGAATACCACAGCCCGCGAACGGGTAATTACACCGGAGCGTATCGAACAAGCTAGAGCTAACAAGGTACATAACAGAAAGACTCCCAAAGTATGGGGTAGGTGGACTTAGCGGCAGTAGCACTAGCAACCTAATAGAGACATGCTATAACTTCCGTCTAATTAGAGAGGGATAAGAGAGCGCATAAGTAACCATCTACAACTAGCACCAATCATAAGCCATTCTCGGATTAACACCCTCAACCAAGTATGAGGAAGCAATTCGGGAAAACTCACACGTTAACAGTTTTAGTTACCATTTATTGTGAAATTAATTCTATATTACTAATCAAGTTAATTAACAATGATTAGGTGTAAGTTGTCTATGATCTTATTAGCCAGCATCATCACCAAGTCGTCCATAACCGTGGACACGGCTCATCGATAAGATTATACCCTGCAGGGGTGCAGTACTGTACCCATACTCGCATGATCAACCCAGTCAAAAACATTAGGGCCTCTCAACACAACCTTTTCCTTCACCGCAACAAGTCCAAGGAGCCACGGGAGCTATGCTGGTCCCGGCCAAAAGGGTGCGGATTCCCGCAGGACACACCCCTCCGCACCAACAGGCCGCACCCTATATGCATGTAACAAGGCACACTGCCAAAGTAAAATACTACACTAGTATCGATGCATATGAGACAAATGGAAAACCCGAACTAGGTGCGGCTCCCGGACAAGTTGAAGTTCCAGTCAAAGTCGGGGGGGCTACATTGGGCCACCCACAAGTGGTTAGTACGCTCAAAATTGGATCCGAGGACAAGAACTAAGTTCCTGTGTTGACAATTAGCAGTACAAAGCACCTCGCAAGGCCTTCCGACGGTGCCTTATCATTTAATTATAATACCCCAATATAATATAAGATTTTATTAAGGTAGAATAATCTATCATACTAAGCATATAAAATATAAGACATGAAAGAAGACTCGCACAACCAACTCTAAGCATGCACTACGACTCGCAAGGCTAACAGATAAACATACAACATGTGATGGGATGTGGGGATAAAGCTGTATGGGCTGCAGGATAAACATGTGATGGGATCGCAATACAAGAATCAGAAACTAGGGTAGCATAGATCAAAAGGCAAGGATGAAAACCAAACAGCCTGTAACATGTTAGCAATAGGTTGCCTGGCAGCTCGTGGCCCGGCACAAAAGATGGAACCTCGGGGACGAAAGTATCGTCAGTAGACACGTCGTCTACCTAGAGAAGAGCAACACATAGAAAATAGGAAACATAATAAATACAAGGAAATGCGCAAACAATTGATGATCAATGTGGCATGCGATGATTAGGTCACATTAAAGCGGGGATGAAATCCCGACAAAATATTATGTTGCAAGTTATTTGTGTAACCAACAATTTAAATGTTGTTTAACATATATAGCATGGCATGGGTCATCTAATCAATTTAAATGGAATAGGCAATATATAGAGACCCACGCCATTGCTTTGCCTCGCTGTAAAGGGGAGCGCCCCCGTACGGAGGAAGGAGATGCAGGCCAGGGGCCGGTGCTGGACCTAGGTTGGGCCAGCTGGCCCAATTCAGCCAGGTAAGTGATTTTTTCCTTCTTTTTCTTTTTCTTTTTCTTTTGTTTATTCTTTTCTGCTTTTGTATTTTAAAACAAAATAGAAAAATAAATGAGATAAAAACTTTTAGCCAATTTTTAATAGTTTCCAAATATACAATTTGACATACTAGTTCAAAAACTTGCAAAAGATTTGAACATCCTATTTGAAATATTTGAAATGCATTTGAATTTGAAAGCGTGATTTAAATTTAAATGCAACAATTTAATTAAAAGAGGAAACAAAATGAAATGATGCCATGATGTATTTTCTTTATTGCACACAAACACAACATTCTCGCAGGGCATTACATTTGGGATGTTACACTTGGATGGATATGTCACCTACGAACTCTATCGCAGGATCAGCTTAGTGAACCAGGGACAGGTTCACCTGAAGAATGTGGCATTGTGCCTCCCACGATCTAGTAGGACAAGTCAGCCAAGTAACTCCGAGGTGGGAGAATCTTCCAACAGCGCCAAGAAGAGGAAGACTGGCTAGAACTAGGACTTCCTATATTCTGTTATCTTACTATATATATATATATGCTGATGTGTAAAACCCTGGAGGTGGTTCATATACCCCTCACTTCTATCTGCATTTTGGCCTAGGGTGTGGAAGCAAGTTGGTGTCTCCTGCCCCCTTTGATTCTTCTGGTCTCTGTAAGTAAAGTTGGGATAATACTTAGCTAATTTCTAGTCGCACGGGCACTTGTTGGTTTTGGCTATGTTGTCAGGCATGTGATGTGTGTGGGTGTAGGCTTTTGTAAATCTACTATGTTTGTGTTCATATCATATATATGTGTGTGAAGACCTACTATTGTCATTATGCTTTTGCAATCATATAAATTTTTGTGTTGGAAGTACTATGTTAGCACAACAAGTGTTTATGTTGCATGTACTTAAATTTTGAAGTACTATATATGTGTGAGCAGCAAGGTTGTGTTTGTATGCAAATTAATTTGGATCAAGTCGTATTTTACATGTTGCTTCTGATTTCTACTGATCAAATTGTTCTCTGTATCATAATAAATAAAAGTCCAAATTTAAAACAAGAAAATTGTATGAAGAATTCATTCATACTATTGTATGTTTATATTGGAGGCCGTTGGGTGTGGAGAAAGTTGTTGTTTCCTGCTCCCTAAATACTTCTTGTCTCTAAGTAAAGTTGGGATAAATGGTGAGCTACATGGCAGGATGCACACAAATTTTGGGTTGATTTGGAGTTGGTAAAAAAAAATCACTTACGTTAGCAAAAAACCGTCTAGCCAAAGTTAAGCATTATTTCTAGCAAGGTAATTTTTTCAACCTCCTTCAAATCATCTCTAATTTTTTAAACATTATCTATTACTCAAACCTAGATGTCTTGTGAAGGTTTTATATGTTTTTTAAATTTATATAATTTATGTATTGTCGAATCTCAGGACCCAGAATACAGTTCTATACCCTTTTACCTAAACATGAAACTGCCTTTTGGATTTTTTATTACAATACTCTATATTAACTATATGTAAGAACACACACAAAATTTGGGTGATTTGGAGATGGTCGAAAAAATCACATGCTTAGAGATAGACCGTCTGGTTTCACATAAGCCTGTTTTTTTAGAAAGGGGATTTTTTCGACCTCCTCCAAATAATCTATAATTTTTTACACATGATCTATGACACGAACCTATATGTTTTGTGAAGGTTTTACATGTTTTTAAAATTTATAGAATTTATAATATATTGTCGAACCTTAGTCCAAAATACCGGTTTATACCTAGTTTACCCCAATATGAAACTAATTTTTGAATTTTTTTATTACAATACTCTATATTAACTATATGGAAGCACACACACAAAATTATGTGGGTGGAATTGTGATAACATTACAACAGTTCCGATACATCCACAACAACAAAAGAAGATATAAATACAACAACGATTCGAACGAGTCAAGAAATAAAGGACACAATACAAAGATACAAATGACAGCATAAGCAAAATAGTATCCGACTACGAAAAGATACAAATTGGACTAAGAGTCCTGAAGATAAGCAATGGCGCCATATCCCTGCCCAGCCAAGTCGGAGGGATTCCCAATCTAACGTCGTTGGATTTCAAACCTGTTGACTGCACATAAAGCACAACCCAAAGAAGGGTCAGGGCACTCCGTGGAAAGAAAACCAACCTGCCTACTTTCTACAAGATGTCCTATGGGGTAGGTAGACTTAGCGGCAGCAGCACTAGCAACCTAATAGAGACACTCTACAACTTCCGTCTAGTTAGAGAGGGATAAGAGAGCGCATAAGAAACAAAATACTACTAAGACCAATCATAACCCATTCTCGGATGAACCCCCTCAACCAAGTATGAGGAAGCAATTCGGGAAACTCACACATTGAACAGTTTTAGTTACCATTTATTGTGAAAGTAATTCTATATTACTAGTCAAATTAATTAACAATGTTTAGGTGTAAGTTGTCTAGATCTCATTAGTCGGCAACGCACCAAGTTGTCCATAACCGTGGACGCGGCTCATCGATAAGATTATACCCTGCAGGGGTGCACTACTGTACCCATACTCACATGATCAACCAAGTAAAAACATTAGGGCCTCTCAACACAAACCTTTCCTTCACCGCAACAAGTCCGAGAAGCCACGGGAGCTATGCTGGTCCCGGCCAAAAGGGTGCGGATTCTCGCAGGACACACCCCTCCGCACCAACAGGCCGCGTTGTATATGCATGTAACAAGGCACACCGCCAAAATAAAATACTACACTATTATGAATGCATATGAGACAAATGGAAAGCCCGAACTAGGTGCAGCTCCTGGACAAGTTGAAGTTCCAGTCAAAGTCGAGGGGGGCTCCATAGGGCCTCCCCCAAGTGGTTAGTGCGCTCAGTCTTGGATTAGGGGAGAAAGATCTCAGTTCCTAGGTCGACACTTAGGAGAACAAAGCAGCTCACAAGGCCTTCCGCCGTTGCCTTATCTTTTAATTATAATACCCAACATATGACAACATTTTATTAAGGTAGAACAATCTATCATACTAATCATGTGAAATAAAAGACCAACAGACGACTCGCACAACCAACTGTAAGCATGCACTACGACTCGCAAGGCCAACTAATAAACATGCAACGGTAATAGGATGTGGGGATAAAGCTGTATAGGCTGCAGGATAAACATGTGATGGGATCGCGATAAAGAATCGATTACTAGAGTAGCAGAGATCAACGGCAGGAATGAAATATATAGGTAAACAAGCAAACTTTGGCAAAAGATTCAGCATGATCATGAGATGATGCATGACATGGAAAGATGCAATACGAGATGCACTAGATCCAATGAAGCGGGAATGCAATCCCGACTATTAATATTTAGTTCAAGTTATTTATCTACACATCAAATTAAATGTTCATTAACATGGCAAGACATGGCATGGGTGATATAACCAAATTAAATGGAATAGGGCATTATATATTTATTACCCCACACATTCCATATTTAATTATTTAGTTGCATTTGTTAATTTAAACTAAGAAATAAAATTAAATGATGCAAAATGGCATAAGAATGGCATATTAATGTTCATTGCATTTTTCTGATAAATAAACATATAAAGATTATTTGATTTGGAGTTATAGAATACAAGTTATTAGCATTTTAAGTTTCAGAACTAAACTGCAAAGTACAGGGTCTTGTTCGTGGTGGAAAAGTATCTGTGAGTTCTACTGTGCAGAAAACAAACAAACATGAGGCTCGTTGTAAAGAAGTCAGCCTTATCTGTCTCTAGATAGTCTATGACAGGCGGGACCCACATGTCAGCGAGTGAAGAGAAATAAAAAGGTGGGCAATTTTATTCGCGACGCGCCTGGCACGGATTCGAACCCACGACCTCGTGCGGGGGGAGGGATGGTTGTGCTAACCACTAGGACAGTTCGGTGATGGTGAGAGAAAAAGGGTGTGTCTCCTTATGAAGTGTCTCTGGTGCATAATTTCTGTCGAAACTGAAGATCGTGAACGCAGCGATGGAGGGATCGACGCTGGCGACCCAAGGACGGGCGACGCGGGGCTGGTGTGTGCGTGCGGGAACTATTGAAGGGGATCGGAGGCAGAAAAAAAGATTTCCTAACAACGATATCCTTCAAACATGTCAAGATCTATTCTACGCAGATATAGTAGTACGAACAGAGATCGGAATACATATCCTTGTAGACCGAAAACATGATTACGTTCCCGCACGAACGTTGACGATGAAGACCGACGAAGCCGACCTCAAGGTCGTGAACAGGAAGTAGACCTCCCAGTACCGCTAGCGCAGCACCTCGCAGGGCGTTATGAAGGAGATATTGTAACGCCCCGGGATTTTTCCCAATTAGAAAATTGTTTCTTTTTCTTTTTTGCATCAACATGACATCATCATGCATCATTTGCATCTATCAATCTTAATTTAAATTATTGCATTTAAATTCAACTCCATTTTAATTCTTTCCACTTTTAAATCTAAATGCAAATCAATTTAATTTAAATGTGATATTTAAATTATTTTAAAAATATTGAAACTAATATATTAAATTGTATATTTTGAAACTATTTAATTTTGCTAAATGTTTCTATCTCTGTTCTTCTCTATTTTTCTTAAAAACACTAAAACATAAAAGAATTAAAAAGAAAAAGAACAAAACCAGAGGGAGAAAAACATTTTTCCTGGCCCATCTCCAAAGCCCACCTCTGGCCCACTCTTCCTCCTCCCTTGTCTTCTTCCTCGCTTTACAGCAAGGCAGAGACAGAGCCATGGCTGCCCCCACCTCAACCACCCCCCTCCCCTCTACTTAGCCGCACCTTCTCCTCTCCCGAACCCTAAACTCATCCCCTCTCTCCCTCTCCTTCGCGCCGCCGCCTCCCTTCTTCTCTCCACCTCGTGTTCTTCTCTGTTCTCCATCACATCGAAACACCTCCGGCCACCTCCACGTCGCGCCGCCGCTCCGTTGCCGTCGAAGACCAGCAGAGCGACCCAGGAGCCGCGCCTCCCCGTCGCCAACCTCCTACCCGAAGGAATCGGTCCAGGAGCCCCGGTGCCCGTCGCCCTCGTCCCCGTTTGTCCCCGACTCCGGCAGTCCCCCGCCTCCAATTTCGACGAACCGAACCTCCCCCGCACCAAGTAACCCCTCCGTCGAACCCGCGGTGAGTTCCTCTCCTGATTCCTCCTATTCCCTCCTCTCAATTTCTTCACGTGCCGTCGGATGTGTCTTCGACCTCCTCCGTTCCGCCATGGCCACCATGGAGAAATCCGGGCACGAACAAGAGTTCCCCCACCTCCCTCCTCGCCTCCGTGCTACCACACGCGCACACAACACATCCAGTACACACGCCGCACCCCAGCCCCGCCAACTCGTGGTCGACGCCGACGCCGGCGCTACCTTCTGCTCCGCCATGCCCACGATCCGCTTCTGGTTCAGTTTCGTCAGGCCAGGGACTCATTGGGTGTTTAAAAACGGTGCCTTGCTCGTTCTGTCAACAACACGCACTGGCTCTTCTGGCTAACACCACCGATCCTTACGTCGCACGCCCGCGAGTCGAGTTCGAATCCCCCCGGGGCTCGTGGAATAAAAACCCCCTTTTTCTCCTTTGTTGCTCCCACTGACATGCGGGCCCGCCTGTCATCGACAGCGGAGGCCAGCGCAGCACGCACCCCCCCCCGCGTGGCGCCTGGACCCGCCTGTCATCCTCACTGGGTGGATCCGTGCGCGGTGCAAAAAGCCCAGATCCAGATCCAGATCTGGATCTTTACACCGAGCCCCCTGTCTTTATGGTTTCCACACAGAGGTCCCCAGAGACTTTGTTTCCATCACAGACAGGTCCCTGTACTTTTCAGAAAGAACCCTAAAACTAAATTGTTAATAACTAATTCTATAACTCCAATTAAAATAATCTTTATATGTTTTTGTATCAGAAAAATGCAAGGAATATTAATATGCCATTTGTATGCCATTTTGCATCTGTTATTTTAATTGCTTAGTGTATTTGTTAATTGCAACTAAATAATTAAACATGCAATGTGTGGGGTAATAAATATATAAAGCCCTATTCCATTTAATTTAATTAGGTCACCCATGCCATGTGTTACCATGTTAACCAACATTTAATATTGTTGAGTAGATAAATAACTTGCACCTAAATATTTATTGTCGGGGTTGCTTTCCCGCTTAATTTGGAATTACTTACATTGTATTGCACCTTGCCATGCCATGCATCATTCTCGTATGATCATGCTGAATCTTTTGCCGTAGTTGTAAAATGCATCTTTTACGCTTTCCAGTGTTTGTTGCTTCTTTGCGGATAAGACGTTGAGATGTGTGAGCAACGACAAGATCTGCTTCCATGCGGGATTCCAGGCAAGCAAAGTTTGCTTGTTTACCTATACATTGTTTTTCATTCCTGCCGTTGATCTCTGCTACCCTAGTATTCGATTCTTTATCGCGATCCCATCACATGGTATCCTGCAGCCGATACTGCTTTATCCCCACATCCCATCACCTGTTGTATGTTTATCTGTTAGCCTTGCGAGTCGTAGTGCATGCTTAGAATTGGTTGTGCGAGTCGTCAGTTGGTTTTTTGTTTCATGCTTAGCTTGATAGATTATTCTACCTTAATAAAATGTTATATTATATTGGGGTAATATAATTAAAAGATAAGGCACCGGCGGAAGGCCTTGCGAGGTGCTTTGTTCTGCTAAGTTTCGACCTAGGAACTGATATTTTATCCTCGGATCCAATTTTGAGCGCACTAACCACTTGTGTGAGGCCCTATGGAGCTCCCCTCGACTTTGACTGGAACTTCGACTTGTCCGGGAGCCGCACCTAGTTCTGGTTTTCCATTTATCTCATATGCATCAATACTAGTGTTGTATTTTACTTTGGCGGTGTACCTTGTTACATGCATATAGGGCGCGGCCTGTTGGTGTGGAGGGGTCTGTCCTGCGGGAGTACGCACCTTTTTGGCCGGGACCAGCATAGCTCCCGTGGCTCCTGGACTTGTTGCGGTGAAGGAAAAGAGTTGGGTTGAAAGGCCCTAATGTTTTTGACTGGGTTAATCATGCGAGTATGTGTCCAGTAGTGCACCCCTGCAGGGTATAATCTTATCGATGAGCCGTGTCCACGGTTATGGACGTTTTGCTGATGATGCTGGCTAACAAGATCTAGACAACTTACACCTAATCATTGTTAATTAACCTGACTAGTAATATAGAATTACTCTCACAATAAATGGTAATTAAAATTGTTCAACGTGTGAGTTTCCCGAATTGCTTCCTCATACTTGGTTGAGGGGGTTAATTCGAGAATGGGTTATGTTTGGTGTTAGTAGTAGTTGGTTATCTTATGCGCTCTCTTACCCCTCTCTATTTAGACGGAAGTTGTAGCATGTCTCTTTAGGTTGCTAGTGCTGCTGCCGCTAAGTCCACCTCCCCTATATTTTGGGAGATGGTGTAGAAAGTATGCAAGTCGGTTTTGCTTGCCAGGGAGTGCCCTGACCCTCTTTTGGGCTGTGCTTTATGTGCAGTCAACAGGTTTGAAGTTCGGCGACGTTAGCTTGGGAAGCCCTCCGGCTTGGCTGGGCAGGGATATGGTGCCATTGCTTATCTTCGGGACTCTTAGTCCAATTTGCATCTTATCCGTAGTCGGATACTATTTTGCTTCCGCTGTCATTTGTATCTTTGTGTTAAAACATTTGTATCTTGACTCGTTCGAGTCGTCGTTGTAAATTATATCTTCTTTTGTATTTGTGGATGTATCGGAACTGTTGTAATGTTATCACAATTCCACCCACATAATGCGCATGTTTCGGCGTGCACATTATGTCTGGTGGGCGACCTAAAATCGTTATTATGTGGATTTCGGCGGATGCGCATAAATCTACATAGTACCGATTTTCGGGCATCACAAAGTGGTATCAGAGCCTTGGTTTCGATCTCCTTGTTGTTTCGATACAAATGGTTATCGAAGCAGCGGGTCCGCAAAAGCCTGCAGGATAACCTCACTAACGGTCGTTGTTTCTAAAGTTCGAAACTATTTAACTAAAATTATTTTTGAAATGATCTCAATAGGTTTCTTTTTACTCCTTACCTCAATTCTGTTTCTCCTCATACCTTTCTTGTTTTGAGTCTCTTCTCTTATCCAACTTTCAAAGTTTTATGATCCTACGTGTGGGTGGACGATTTTCTTGCCTTTTCTCCTATTAGGTTCCATCTTCGGAGTCGTCTTCAACGTGACCAACTGCTCTTGTTAGTGGTGTCGAGATTTTCAAGGTGGAACAACAATCCCTTGTTAGTGGTGTCGAGAAGTTCATCACGGAGTCGGAAGACTCGGTAGTTACCCCTCTCTATTCTGATCTCGGCGTGGATCGCTGGACGCGATCCCTTGTTAGTGGTGTCGGTTGTAACACCCCGGGATTTTTCCCAATTAGAAAATTGTTTGTTTTTCTTTTTTGCATCAACATGACATCATCATGCATCATTTGCATCTGTCAATCTTAATTTAAATTATTGCATTTAAATTCAACTCCATTTAAATTCTTTTCCACTTTTGAATCTAAATGCAAATTAATTTAATTTAAATGTGATATTTAAATTCTTTTCAAATATTCAAACTAACATATTAAATTTTATAGTTTGAAACTATTTAATTTTGTTAAATGTTTATATCTCTCTTCTTCTCTATTTTTCTTAAAAACACTAAAACAGAAAAGAATTAAAAAGAAAAAGAATAAAACCAGAGGGAGAAAAACATTTTTCCTGGCCCATCTCCAAAGCCCACCTCTGGCCCACTCCTCCTCCTCCCTTGTCTTCTTCCTCGCTTTACAGCGAGGCAGAGACAGAGCTATGGCTGCCCCCACCTCAACCACCCCCTCACCTCTACTTAGCCGCACCTTCTCCTCTCCCGAACCCTAAACTCCTCCCCTCTCTCCCTCTCCTTCGCGCCGCCGCCTCCCTTCTTCTCTCCACCTTGTGTTCTTCTCTGTTCTCCATCACATCGAAACTCCTCCGGTCACCTCCACGTCGCGCCGCCGCTCCGTTTCCGTCGAAGACCAGCAGAGCGACCTAGGAGACGCGCCTCCCCGTCGCCAACCTCCTACCCGAAGGTATCGGTCCAGCAGCCCTGGTGCCCGTCGCCCTCGTCCCCGTTCGTCCCCGACTCCGGTGGTCCCCCGCCTCCAATTTCGACGAACCAAACCTCCCACGCACCAAGTAACCCCTCCGTCGAACCCGCGGTGAGTTCCTCTCCCGATTCCTCCCTTTCCCCCTATCAATTTCTTCACGTGCCGTCGGATGTGTCTCCGACCTCCTCCGTTCCGCCATGGCCACCATGGAGAAATCCGGGCACGAACAAGAGTTCCCCCACCTCCCTCCTCGCCTCCGTGCTACCACACGCGCACACAACACATCCAGCACACACGCCGCACCCCAGCCCCGCCAACTCGTGGTCGACGCCGTTGCCGGCTCTACCTTCTGCTCCGCCGTGCCCACGATCCGCTTCTGGTTCAGTTTCGTCATGCCAGGGACTCATTGGGTGTTTAAAAACGGTGTCTTGCTCGTTCTGTCAACAACACGCACTGGCTCTTCTGGCTAACACCACCGATCCTTCCGTCGCACGCCCGCGAGTCGAGTTCGAATCCCCCCGGGGCTCGTGGAATAAAAACCCCCTTTTTCTCCTTTGTTGCTCCCACTGACATGCGGGCCCGCCTGTCATCGACAGCAGAGGCCAGCGCAGCACGTACCCGCCCGCGTGGCGCCTGGACCCGCCTGTCATCCTCACTGGGTGGATCCGTGCGCGGTGCAAAAATCCCATATCCAGATATAGATCTGGATCTTTACACCGAGCCCCCCGCCTTTCTGGTTTCCACTTAGAGGTCCCCAGAGACTTTGTTTCCATCACAGACAGGTCCCTGTACTTTTCAGAAAGAACCCTAAAACTAAATTGTTAATAACTTTAATTCTATAACTCCAATTAAAATAATCTTTATATGTTTTTGTATCAGAAAAATGCGAGGAATATTAATATGCCATTTTTATGCCATTTTGCATCTGTTATTTTAATTTCTTAGTGTATTTGTTAATTGCAACTAAATAATTAAACATGGAATGTGTGGGGTAATAAATATATAAAGCCCTATTCCATTTAATTTAATTAGGTCACCCATGCCATGTGTTACCATGTTAACCAACATTTAATATTGTTGAGTAGATAAATAACTTGCACCTAAATATTTATTGTCGGGGTTGCTTTCCCGCTTAATTTGGAACTACTTACATTGTATTGCACCTTGCCATGCCATGCATCATTCTCGTATGATCATGCTGAATCTTTTGCCGTAGTTGTAAAATGCATCTTTTACGCTTTCCAGTGTTTGTTGCTTCTTCGCGGATAAGACGTTGAGATGTGTGAGCAACGACAAGATCTGCTTCCATGCGGGATTCCAGGCAAGCAAAGTTTGCTTGTTTACCTATATATTGTTTTTCATTCCTGCCGTTGATTCTTTATCGTGATCCCATCAAATGGTATCCTGCAGCTGATACAGCTTTATCCCCACATCCCATCACCTGTTGTATGTTTATCTGTTAGCCTTGCGAGTCGTAGTGCATTCTTAGAATTGGTTGTGCGAGTCGTCAGTTGGTCTTTTATTTCATATGCTTAGCTTGATAGATTATTCTACCTTAATAAAATGTTATATTATATTGGGGTAATATAATTAAAAGATAAGGCACCGGCGGAAGGCCTTGCGAGGTGCTTTGTTCTGCTATGTGTCGACCTAGGAACTGAGATTTTGTCCTCGGATCCAATTTTGAGCGCACTAACCACTTGTGGGAGGCCCTATGGAGCCCCCCTCGACTTTGACTGGAACTTCGAATTGTCCGGGAGCTGCACCTAGTTCGGTTTTCCATTTGTCTCATATGCATTAATACTAGTGTAGTATTTTACTTTGGCGGTGTGCGTTGTTACATGCATATAGGGTGCGGCCTCTTGGTGTGGAGGGGTGTGTCCTGCGGGAGTCCGCACCCTTTTTGCCGGGACCAGCATAGCTCCCGTGGCTCCTGGACTTGTTGCGGTGAAGGAAAAGAGTTGGGTTGAAAGGCCCTAAGGTTTTTGACTGGGTTGATCATGCGAGTATGGGTCCAGTAGTGCACCACTGCAGGGTATAATCTTATCGATGAGCCGTGTCCTCGGTTATGGACGTTTTTGTGATGATGCTGGCTAACAAGATCTAGACAACTTACACCTAATCATTGTTAATTAACCTGACTAGTAATATATAATTACTCTCACAATAAATGGTAATTAAAATTGTTCAACGTGGGAGTTTCCCGAATTGCTTCCTCATACTTGGTTGAGGGGGTTAATTCGAGAATGGGTTATGTTTGGTGTTAGTAGTAGGTTGTTATCTTATGCGCTCTCTTACACCTCTTTATTTAGACGGAAGTTGTAGCGTGTCTCTTTAGGTTGCTAGTGCTGCTGCCGCTAAGTCCACCTCCCCTATATTTTGGGAGATGGTGTAGAAAGTATGCAAGTCGGTTTTGCTTGCCAGGGAGTGCCCTGACCCTCTTTTGGGCTGTGCTTTATGTGCAGTCAACAGGTTGGAATTTCGACGACGTTAGCTTGGGAAGCCCTCCGGCTTGGCTGGGCAGGGATATGGTGCCATTGCTTATCTTCAGGACTCTTAGTCCAATTTGCATCTTATCCGTAGACGGATACTATTTTGCTTCCGCTGTCATTTGTATCTTTGTATTGTAACATTTGTATCTTGACTCGTTCGAGTCGTTGTTGTAATTTATATCTTCTGTTGTATTTGTGGATGTATCGGAACTGTTCTAATGTTATCACAATTCCACCCACATAATTCGCATGTTTCGGCGTGCACATTATGTCTGGTGGGCGACTTAAAATCGTTATTATGCGGATTTCGGCGGATGCGCTTAAATCTACATAGTACCGATTTTCGGGCGTCACAGATATTCCCTAGAGGCAATTAATAAAGTGTATTTCTTTATCATATCTCGTTTGTTCATAATATGTTTTTGTGTCATGCTATAACCGTATTAAGCGGAAACATTAATACGGGTGTGATGCGTAAACAACCAGGTCCCTAGTAGCCTCTACTTAGACTAGTTTCATTGCGCGATCGATGATCGAGGTTTCCCGATCAAAGGGCATAGTGCCGAAGTCGTATCGTTAGAGAACGATGTGATGGACATACCCAGATTTGGAGGACATAGTCATTACGCCTTTGACTGTGAGACCAACTCTTATTGTTATTCCTGGAAGATACTTTGATTGCACCAAACGTAGTATCTTAATTAGTATGACAATAACGGTGATACTTTTGGGTGTCGGAAAGGAGTAGTTGAGACGAGGGTTCAAGAGCGGGATTTGCCAGTCCGCATAGCAGGATAGATACTCTAGGTCCCACTCGGTGAGATTATGTCTAATGAGCTTGCAAGCATGTGACTAGGTCACGGAAACATGAAATCATAGACGAGTAGAATATAGCGTTGTCGGTAACGAGGTCAAGCTAGATATGGGGATATCAATGAACGACTCTCGGACACGCTAAGTATCGCTATGGCAAAAGGTTTAAGACTTTACGTTCAGGTTTGATAGATGAAAGTCATTCGTTATATCACAGGGATTAATTCATGGGGTCCAGGCCTACGAGTTAGTCGTTGATCGGAGAGGAGTCTCCATCGTACCTGTTATTATATCAAACCGCTAGGGGTAAACACACTTAAGGGGTTTCGACAAGACAACCGGAAAGGAAAGAGATCACCGGGAATGTCCCGGGAGAGGTCCGATGGAGATCAGGCAGCGACGAAAGAGTTTTCAGAGCTAGAATAAATTATATATAATATGGTTGATATTAATTTGTGTAATTAATGTCTAAATATGATTTATATATTTATTTTCGAATTTATTTAGGCTGATTTCCCTAAATTGGCCTTCTAGTCGAAAGAAGACCCAAGAGGGGAAAAATTCCCTAGGGAATTCGGTGGGGGCTTGGGTGGCCGACCCAAGTGGGCCAAGAGGCCCACTAGGGGGCCGGCGCACCAGCCTATGCCGCACCATGCATGTGGGGTTTAATCCCACATTGCCTGGCTGGCAGGTTGGCACCCCCCTGGGAGCCTATATAAGAAGGGGCACCCCTGGCTTTTTGATTAACCAATTAATTCCCCAATTCTATCTCGATTTCGTGATTCCCTTTGTCGGAGTTGCGCCGAGTTGAGAGGGGGATCTCTTCCACCATAGCCCGCTGCCGCGCTGCTGGTGTTCCGGTCCAAGTCTTCCGCTGCTCGTCCTGGACTGGAGCTTTGGAGGCCGTCGTTTCCACCGTACGTGTGTAACGCCCTGCGAGGTGCTGCGCTAGCGGTACTCGGAGGTCTGCTTCCTCTACACGACCTTGAGGTCGGCTTCGTCGGTCTTCATCGACAACGTTTGTGAGGGAACGTAATCCCCGCTTTCGGTCTACAAGGGTATTTATTCCGATCTCCGTTCGTACTGCTATATCTTCATAGAATATATCTTGGCATGTTTTAGGGATATCGTTGCTAGGAAAATTATTGTTTTCTGCACCCGATCCCCTTCACGTTACACACGTACGGTGGAGACGACGGCCTCCGAAACTCCAGTCCAGGACGAGCAGCAGAAGACGTGGACCGGAACACCAGTAGTGCGGCAGCGGGCTATGGTGTAGAGATCCCCCTCTCAACTCGGCGCAACTCCAACAAAGGGAATCACGAAATCGAGAGAGAATTGGGGAATTAATTGGTGAATTAAAAGACCAGGGGTGCCCCTTCTTATATAGGCTCCGGGGAGGGGGGGAGCCAACTTGCCAGCCATGCAATGTGGGACTAATCCCACATGCCTGGTGCGGCATGGCTGGGTGCGCCGGCCCCATGGTGGGCCTCTTGGCCCACCTAGGATGGCCCCCATGCCCCCCACCAAATTCCCCTAGGGAATTTTCCCCTCTTGGGCCTTCTTTCGACCAGAATGCCCATTTAGGCAAATCAGCCTAAATTAATTCGAAAATAAATATATAAAATCATATTTAGACATTAATTATACTAATTAATATCAAACATATTATATATAATTTATTCTAACTTCGAAAACTATTTCTTCGCTGCCCGATCTCCATCGGACCTTTCAGACCCTGGATTCAGGCTACACAAACAATACGTATCGGTTGGGCCACACAACTAGGAGCATACTGGGTAATACCAACCCTGGAAACAGGAAGGCCTGGCTCGGAATGGATCATCGGCCGACAGCTCCTAGCGACCCCAACATCACATATGTCTCAAGATTGTGCACGCAAGAACCCAAAATCCTACCAACTCGTATACTTCAATCATACACACATGGTATACGAGTCGGTTTTTAACAGAGTGGAAATCACAGGATAAACCTAAGACACAAAGAAAAGAAATAGGTATCCAAGGCTCTCACTGAGCAAATATATCGAATGTCACCAAACAGAGGACACATGTCCCAACATTACATCATGCAGAGGAAAACAAGCCGGTCTGAGTAGAGACAAGAAGCAAAGGGCACAAGGCCGAAACGAAAAGAGGAGGCCCATCCACGCGGTCCACCAGGAAGAAGCCCAGGGGAACTCTAACTACTCGTCGTAGATCTCGTCGTCGAACTCCACGTAGTAGTCACCCACCTGGTCGCTCGGAGAATCCTCAACTGCAGAGAAAACCACAGCCCGCGAACGGGTCAATACACCGGAGCGTATCGAACAAGCTAAAGAGACACGCTACAACTTCCGTCTAATTAGAGAGGGATAAGAGAGCGCTTAAATAAACAACTACGACTAACACCGATCATAACCCATTCTCGGATTAACCCCCTCAACCAAGTATGTGGAAGCAATTCGGGAAAACGCACACACTGAAGAGTTTTAGTTACCATTTATTGTGAAAGTAATTCTATATTACTAGTCAAGTTAATTACCAATGATTAGGTTTAGGTTGTCTAGATCTTGTTAGCCAACATCATCACCAAGTCGTCCATAACCATGGATACGGCTTATCGATTAGATTATACCCTGCATGGGTGCACTACTGTACCCGTACTTGCATGATCAACCCAATCAAAAACATTAGGGACTCTCAACACGACTCATTCCTTCACCGCAACAACTCCAAGGAGGCACGGGAGCTATGTTGGTCCCGGCCAAAAGGGTGCGGATTCCCGCAGGACACACCCCTCCGCACCAACAGGCCGTGCCCTATATGCATGTAACAAGGCACACCGCCAAAGTAAAATCTACACTAGTATCGATGCATATGAGACAAATGGAAACCCGAACTAGGTGCGGCTCCCGGACAAGTTGAAGTTCCAGTCAAAGTCGAGGGGGGCTCCATTGGGCCACCCATAAGTGGTTAATGCGCTCAAAGTTGGATCCGAGGACAAAATTTCAGTTCCTAGGTCGACATTTAGCAGTACAAAGCACCTCGCAAGGCATTCCGCCGGTGCCTTATCGTTTAATTATAATAGCCCAATATACGACAACATTTTTATTAAGGTAGAATAATCTATCATGCTAAGCATATGAAATATAAGACCGACACAAGACTCTCACAACCAACTCTAAGCATGCACTACGACTCGCAAGGCTAATAGATAAACATACAACAAGTGATGGGATGTGGGGATAAAGCTGTATGGGCTGCAGGATAACATGTGATGGGATCACAATTTAAGAAACGGTAACTAGGATAACATAGATCAAAAGGCAAGGATGAAAACCAAATAGTCGTGTAACATGTTAGCAGAAGCTTCCCTGGTAGCTCGTGGCCCGACACAAAAGCTGGAACCTCATTATCGTAGGTACTCACAGCAGGCACGTCGTCTACCCAGAGACAAAACCAAACACAGACAATAGAAAACATAATCAATACATGGGATGCGCAAACAATTGATGTGACAATATTGCATGTGATGATTAGGTCACATTAAAGCGGGGATGAAATCCCGGCAATTAATTATGGTGCAAATTATTTATCTACACATCAAGTTAAATGTTTATTAGCATGGCAAGACATGGTGTAGATGGTATGATCAAATTAAATGGAATTAGGACATTGTATATTTATTACCCCACACATTCCGTATTTAATTATTTAGTTGCATTTGTTAAATTAAATATTGCAAAATGGCATAAGGATGTCATTTTAATGTTTATTGCATTTTTCTGATATTAAAACATATAAAGATTATTTTATTTGGAGTTATAAAACTAAAGTTATTAACATTTAAAGTTAGGGGGTGTTCTGTAAATGTGCAGGGACTTATCCGTGATGGTAACAAGTTTCTGTGAGGGCTAGAGCGGAAAACAGAGAGCACAGAGGCTCGGGTATAAAACTACAGACGCCAGTCACTGACGTGTGGGCCACACATGTCAGCGAGCCAAAGAAAATAAAAGGAGACCTTTTAATCACCGTGGCCGGGGTTCGAACCCGCGAGCTCGCGCGGGCTGAACGGAGTAGCGCTGCTAGCCACCCGGGTTTGGATCGTGTTGGTGTTACAAAAAGCGTTGATTTCCTTTTATCAGTAACAAGGTGCGGTTTTTATAACCTGACAAAACTGACGAACACTAATATCTTCAGAGAACATCGCGCGGTGGCGGAGCAGAATCAGACGGGGGCGACCTCAGTCGGGCGGCTCCAGGCTGGGCGTGCGTGCGGGTTGTGTGTGGCGGACTGTGGCGTGCGTGCGCATGCTCAGGAGAAAATGTAGCGCCCCATCTTTTTTTAAAGATGGAACACCTGTGTTAAGTGCTAGTCCCTGGATCACTGCCAGCACCACAGTACAAAAATATAAAGTATCATTGCAAAAGTATCAATTTACTACAACGAGATCCAAAAATAGCTAAGTATAGCTTTATTGAAAAGTGCATAGCCATGAAGGCTAGCTAGAATATTCAGAGTTCACAACAAAAGCAAATAACAATGAGCCTCATCTTCAAGCATGCGCCACAGGCAAACATGTTGGGTGTAGATTCGAGCCCAAACTTATTCTTCATCTGAAGTACCTGCACATTTGAATATGCAGCCACCGAAGGAGGTCAATACCACGAAGTATTGGCAAGTGACTATGGTGGATAATAAATGACAAGTCTAATTCTATATGCATATTTGGCTTGGTGGAGTTGTAGGCTATTTTTGAAGAAAGCAAGTTTTCTCCTATCTTTTGTAAAACACTTTTGTTTTCCAAAGACTTGGCACAAGGGGATGAAGCCCAAGTGCACCAACAATTCTTTCCTTAGTCAAATTTTACTTCATGAAAACGGTGTTGAGATTCTTCCATCCATCCTTGTCCAGCTGCTCGAAGTAGTCCATCACCGGGGACACCGCTAAGTACTCAGATTGTCGACTCGGCAGAGGTTGTGCACTTTCACCTTTAGACTCAATTAACCCAAACATTCTATACACACAGAATGCATTTAGGAAAGGAGAGAATTGAGACAAGAACTTTCAGAAGAAGAATTCAACCATACTAGCAAGACTCTACATCTGCTTGTCAAGCCGACAGGTTGAACTATCACAACTTAATTGTTCTAGACAGAGCCCATTGTCAAAAAGGCTGCACGGGAAGCATCTAAACTTGGAGGGACTTAGTAATGTCTTTGTTCCTGGGTGGCCGTCCACAAGTGCACTTTTGGGTGACAACCACCATGCTCATGGCATTAAGTAGAATAGAAATTCATCCTAGGCGACGACAACCACAAGCATAGTCCCAAATAGCCACTCAACATAAACCATACCAACCAATCCACCCAAGTGTGTATTTTAAGTTTAACACTTAGAAATATTTCCATAACATGGCATGTAAATAATTTTATAGCATTGGTAAGCATCTAATAAAACTTTTAATTGGCTGAATGGTAAAGGGTAGCTACACACTACTAGGAATTTTCCAAAGCATATAGCTAACTTAGCATAATAAAATAACAAAAAAAATTCCTATCATGCATACTACTCAAATATTCTACTAATGCATATAGGAAAATATTGGGTAGTTCATGAATGTCACTTGCCTTGGTAACAGGAGGAGCAAGCACAACAAAAATAACAATCACAAGCAAGTCCTTCCTCCTCTTCACAAGCTAGCACAAGCAATACATAAAATAAATAAATACACACACATTATAACAATTAAAGCACCAAACATAAACATGTATGCATGCATGATGTGCTATGAGTAAAGCAAGAAACACTTATTAACATTTTATACTTTCGGATATTAAATGCATGAAATGCAATTTTAAGAAATTTAATATTAGAAAACAATATAGCAAATTTAGAGTTCTAAGACTACAACTTTCATTGTTTTATGAAAAGTTTTCAAATAAAACACATGTTGATCTTTCTGGATAGAGAACAATAATACAAATCTAAAACAATACAATTTATTAGAAAAAACATTTTTTACTATTTAAGTTATGAATTTCAATAGCCAAAATACTATTCTGATAATTACACGAATTAAAAGTTATCAATAGGAAAAATAAAAGATGTAGAAATAAACTACACTAGCAGGGCTATCCGTTGATATAAAATTTATCAAATTTAGACTTACAGATCAAAAGATATGAATTTTACAAGTTTTACATATTTTCTGTTTTTATTTACTAAATTTGCCGAAAATAGAAAAAGGAGGGTCTACGTGGCGATGTGAGATTCGCCCGTACCTCTTTGCGCGGATCGTGATTGTTAACCGTCCGATCTAAACGAAATCAACGCCCCAGATCTAATATTCCTACTCCTAGCGACGAGCGGCGCCGGTGTGCCGGAATTTGCTCCGGCTGCGGCGGAGCCATCGCCGACGTCGAGCTCTACGGCTAGCAGAAGGAGAACGGAGAGGGATTTGATTATCGATCGATGTGAGGCGACGAGGCGAACTCGATGGCGAGGTAGAAGCTGTCGCGGTGGTCTGCTACCCCCCCTGGTTGCTCTCCGGAGTAGAAAGGCGGACGGCGGCGTCGGGTCGCGGACGGAAGCGTCGATCTGGTGCACGAACCGAGACGGCAGCAAGTCCGTTAGATGCGCACGAGAAACTGAGGGAGGTTAGAGAGGTACGGGAGGGTTGGAATTTACCAGTGCACGAAGATTGGCGGCGGCGGTAATGGCGAGACGGTGAGCTCGCGACGGGCAGCCTGGAGGCGATTGTGTTAGGGTTTTCTGGGGGAAAAAGGGAGGCGGCGATGCGGGGTATAAGTAGGGGCGCTCCCGGGGATCAAATCGTGGTAAACTCGCGTTGATTTGATCCGATTTCGGATCGATCTCCCGACGGAAATCGCGGATGGAGGTTGAAGATCCACCTGACAAGTGGATCCCACTGGTCAGCGAGGGAGAGAGAGAGAGAGAAGAGGGCTGCGGCTGGTTTGCTCGGATGATGGGCCGAGACAGCGCGTGCGCGGTAAATAGCACTGGGCCGGCTCGTTTCTCCTTTTCCTATTTCTTTTATCAAATTAATTTCTGTTTTCAAAACTGATTTTAAAATGATTTTTAAACTTATTCAAAACATTTCAGAAAAATTCATAAAAATATATTTTGGAAAGGTTATTAAAATTAGAACTTTTTAGAAGTATCTTGATAAATAAATAACCAAATAAATAAGGAATATTATGAGGAGTTCAATTTCACCTCTTTTATGGAATACAAAATTATTCAAACTAATAAATAACTTTAAATTATTCCTTTTGTGATTTAGATGCAATGTCTATATGATGAATGATGCATGAATGCAAGGTTTTAAATTTTTTAGAATTTTGGGATGTTACAGACTAACCCCCTTAAGAGTAAGCTCGCCCTCGAGCTTCGGAAAGGTCAGCAAATAGGTGAGGATAGTCTTCTCGTAGGTCATCTTCTCGTTCCCAAGTGGCTTCTTCCTCGGTGTGATGATTCCACTGAACCTTGCAGAACTTGATGATTTTGGAACGGGTGACTCTTTGTGCTATCTGTAATACCTTGATGGCCTTCTCTTCATAAGTCAAGTCACTATCTAATTGTACTTCCTCGAGGGGTATAGTTGTCGGCCCAGTGGGACCTGGGGTATGGAGAGCCCATTCCCCCCAGGCCTCGCACGCGGGCCAGTCGGACGAAACGACTAAGGACCAGGCATCACCGCCTAGCGGGACCCTCGAGAGGCTCTTCCCCTCGAGGGCCTGAAGAGGAAACGAGGGCCTCAAGGGACCTCGCGCATCAAGGGACCCTCCCGAGGCGCCAGCTCGCCTCGAGGGAGCCCCGCATGAATCTCTCCTCAGGCCTCCCCGCGCCTGAGGGGAAACGTCGCGGCCAAGGAAGCACGACAAGATACACGTGGCCTCTGCCACGCACATGCATTGTCGCACGCACCCCCGCCACTGTCCTTGGCGATAAAGTGGTCAACAAAGCAGCCCTGCCTGCTGCGCACCTGCCAGGACCTTCTACTCTGACGATAAAGCGGGTGGACAGCACAACCCTCCAAAGGAGGACGTCATCGTGGGATCCACCTCAGAGACTGCCCTCCCTGCGGGCAGTACATCGCGGTCGGCCATCGGTCGGCCACCGCGCCCACCTCTACCAGCAATGGACCGAGTCCATGGACGAATGGAGCACGGTGGACTCAAACACCACCCTGCCACTGGCATGTGGGAACCACCTGGAATGCCAAGCCGAAGGAGAAGGCCAGAGGCGCCTATAAAAGGGGCAAGATGTCCATCATAGCGCGGGTCGGCTCTTGGCACACTGCAACCCTGTAAACCCTAGCTACACCTGTTAGGAAAGCCTCTGCCCTGAGGAGGAAGAAGACGATCGCTTCCCTCCCAGGCAAGAACTGCCTCAAGGGGGCTTTCGGCAAGCTCCATTGTACTGTAACCTACACCATCTAATACAGACAAGCAGGAGTAGCGGTTTTACCTCCCCACGAGGGCCGTGAACCTAGGTAAAGGCTGGTGTCTCCCTTCGTGTGTGTGTGTCTTATTCGGGTCCGGCGAGCAACGTCGCGGAGCCACTCGAGGGTCTAGACCTCCATGTTCAATCCCCTTCCCGAAGTACACTTCAGGAAGTGACTACCCCCGGTTCTTGGGAGTCATAACCCGACATTTGACTACCCCCGGTTCTTGGGAAACCTCTCAAACCTTTGTATCCACAAGGAACAAGTTAAAAACGTGATTATCGTCACGCACGTGATCATTGTCACGTCGAGACTTCAAGCGGACGAGGCAGCCTACGGCTCAACCTCCAAGCATGGTCGTCTCTAGAGGTTAAAATGCTCACGGCTTAAACCTCCAAAAATATGCTTTGTCTCCCTAAAAAGGAACAAACGCAACCGTGGTCATTGCCACGCCCGTGATCATTGTCACGTCGAGACTTCAAGCGGACAAGGCAGCCTACGGCTCAACCTCCAAGCATTTTCGTCTCTAGGGGTTAAAATGCTCACGGCTTAAACCTCCAAAAACATGCTTTGTCTCCTAAAGGAACAAATGCAACCGTGGTCATTGCCACGCCCGTGATCATTGTCACCTTGAGACCACGAGCGGAAGAGGCAGCCTACGGCTAAACCTCCAAGCACCCGTGTCTCTAGAGGTTAAAACGCTCACGGCTTAAACCTCCAAGCTCCAGAGGCTTCTCTCAAGGGGAAACCCTCCGAGCTCTCCATTAAACGAGCCACCGCAGGCCGTCGAGAGTCTCGCCCACTAATAAGTGGTCCCCGTGCCTCGACATGGTCAAAGCATTAACTTGGCAACCCCAAGCATAATGACTCAATTTCGTTCCCAAGTGAACTTTGCGCCTCGGCGCCGTCTTAAAAATTTGTTTTGGGGGTTTTATTTCCGCATTACTTCGTTGAAGTGTGCGCTTATACCTCTCCTCATGCGTACCTCGCGAGCGAGGGCTGAGTACGGTGCCAGTGCCTCAAATGACACACCAGCAGGACTGCAAAATCCTCGCAGGGAACCCCTGAGGGCAAGATCCCACAAACACGCCATCTCTAGAGAGGACCTTGGTACTTACTCTCCTCGCAAGGAACCCCTGAGGGGACCTATAAGCGCGCACGAGCCCTTTGAGTCGTGTTACAGCGTCTGGGTTTGTCCCTCTAACATATGCAGGGAAATCCCCCCACAAGCCTGAAGGGGCATCAAGGAGCGACCCCTCAAGTGGGCAACCTCGCCTGGCGAAAAGCCTCCTCAGGAGCGACCGCTCAAGCGGGCAACCTCGCCAGGCAAAAAGCCTCCTCAGGAGCAACCCCTCAAGCGGGCAACCTCGCCGGGCGAAAAGGCCTTCGCAGGGCGAAAACCTCAAGAAGCTAAGTCTCGCACCCACGCTTTAAGAGCGTTTTTCTCTCCCTAGCGCGCGTTTGCCCCTCAAGCGACTTCGCTTTCCCTTACGCTTCATGGACTACTCACACGTCTAAGGGGGGCACTTGAGCATCGCGACTCAGGGCTCTTACCTCTCCTAGGCCTAAACTCCCCCCGGCCTTGCGGAGTCATCGCTCCTGCATACCGAAGTGGCGGAGTCATGGCACGAAGAGATGGGACCTACAGACGCGTAGAACAAATAGGCATGAAGATGAGTCCAAATAGACCTCACGGGGGGCAACCAAACTCGAATTAAACAGCAATTCAAGAGTATATTACAGGCCAAAGGTCTTTAAAATGTCTAAGCACACAACTATTGCAGATACAAGCGCACGCAGGCGCAGTAAAGAAAGGCTCATGGGGAAGCATCGCCGCCTTGAGCCTCCTCCGCAGAACCCTCTTCATTTTCGGCGGGGAAGGCCTCCTCCTCGCTGTCTTCAGCTGCAGCCTCCGCGCGCCTGAAACGGTTGCAGAAGGCGTCAACCTGCTCACGGAGGGAACCGGAGACCCGCCGCGTGTCCTCGCCTTGAGCAGCCTCTGTGACGGAGGAGATGTCGAAGCCTGGCGTGAGGAGGTTGAGGTTGGTGAAGATGCGATCCACAACCACCCCCAGGAGCTGCCAGCTCCCGTCTTCGATCAGCCAGCGAAGCTCGGCGACTGGACCCTCGAGCGCCTCGAAGAGCTGGTCGAAGTAGACCAGGTACATGGCAGCATCGCCGCGGCCCCTAATGTCGGTGTGCGGTGCATCTGCACCGAGCTGCGCGGCGAGCTCGTTGCCACGAGCGACCAACGCCTCAAACATGCATTCGCGCTGCTTTGAGAGCGCGCGAGCTCCAGTAGAGGATTCTGAGGCCTCCGCCGCCCGCTGCATCGCCGGGGCCACCTGCTCCTCCACGTCCTTGGCCAAGGTGTTGACGTCATGGACAGCTTCGGTGCGAGCCTCCTCAGCTCGGTGACGGGCATCCTTGGCGCGCTTGAGGCGGTCCTCCAGCTTGGAGTTGGCCCTCTCGAGCTCGGTGATCCGCCGAGCATCCGCGGCGTGCTTGGCCTTGAAGCGCTCCTCCTGTGCCAGGGCCAAGTCGCGGTACTTCTGAGAAGTGGACTTGCGGAATTGCTTCTCGTGCTCCACGAGGGCGTCGTCGGCCTCCTTCTTCTTC
Organism: Poa annua; assembly: GCA_026929855.1. Classification (NCBI taxonomy): domain Eukaryota; kingdom Viridiplantae; phylum Streptophyta; class Magnoliopsida; order Poales; family Poaceae; genus Poa; species Poa annua. The sequence goes on from CM049426.1 coordinate 161,812,989, forward strand.
TCAGCGAAACGCCGCTCGAAGCGCTCCTAAGCTATCTTCTGGGCAGCGACATTTTCGTCGTACTTCACGATCGCTTTGGCCAGGTCTCCCTCTCGCTCCTCAAGGGCCTCGCGCTGGGTGACCAGGTCCTTCTCCACTTGGAGGCGCTGCTCCTCGCGCTTCTGCAGCTCCTTATCCTTGAGGGCCAGCTGCCGCTCACGCTCGGCAAAGACCTTGCGGTCCTCCTCCAGAGCGGCCGAGGCGACCTAGTGGGCGGAGAGCAGCTGGGTCTCCAGCTGGCCCAGCTCATGGCGCTTTTGCGCCAGCGAGCCCTCCATTGCCTCGCGCTCTGCCTTGACCTCACGCAGCAGCTCAGCCGCAGCCTCGCGTTCCGCCTGAAGGGGGTCGAGCAGCTCTGCAGCATCACGGATGGCCTCCTCTCGGATCTCTTTGGCGAAGCGGGTGGCCTCCTCGCGTGTGGCCTGCAGTGCCAAATCGTCCAGCCGGCGCACCTCGACCGCTGCGTGGAAGGACGCCCACGACTCCGCCAGCTCCTCATGTTGCCGAGCGAGCCAGATGTCCTTGAGGGCGAGGTGAGCCTCTAAGCCCTCCAGGGATTCCCTAACAAGGCCGAAGGCGACCTCGCGGCGCCCCGCGCTCCAGTCCCAACTGCGAAGCGCCAGTGCCTGGCTCGAGGAGGGCCCGGCCCCAGCATCGAGTCCCGCGGGAGCAGCTGTGGGGAGAGCTCGGGGGCTAGCCTGAGCCCCGCCGGTGCCCGCGCCCGCATCCTATTCAGGCCACGCAGCCGCGGGACGCTCCTCGCCTCCATCTTGGCGAGGAGGAGAGAAGGAATCTCCCCCGGTAGACGTGCCCGCACCTGCTGGAGTCTCGCGCGTCTCCGGCGCAGGCTGCGCGGGAGCAGCGGGCGCAGGCGGCAGGGGTAGACACGCATGGAGGCGTCGGCGCGTGAGGCGGCATTGGTTCACGCGGCGGTGTGGGCTCGCACAGAGGCGTGGCCGCGCGAGGAGGAGTAGAGGCGCGAGGCGACGCGGAAGTCCTTTCCTCAGGGCCTTCCGCTCCCAAAGGCTCGCGGGGCGCTACAGGCACAACTGGGCTTCCTGCGCCCTCTTCCGCCTGAGGCCCTGCCGCCCCCGCCTGAGGCGCAGCTTGCACCACTTGAGGCGCCTCCGCAAGGGGGATCACGGGGGCTGCCTCCACAGGCCTCGCGGCCTCGTCAGCCACGGCCCCTGCCGTGGCGCTCTTCACCTCAGATGCCTTGGGTAGCCAGCGGCGCTTCGCGGGCGCAAATGCACTGACATGAGCCCAAGAAGAGACTTCAGGAAAAAGAAATGCAAGGGAGAAAGCTAAAATACGAATGAGCCAAAGTTGTGAGCACTAACCCTGAAGGGGAGGGGGGGGGGGCAGCGTCGACCCACGCCAGGACTGGCGAGCGCCATGAAGGGAAGGGCTTGGAAGCAGGCTTTGCAGGGGGTGCCTCTGCCTTCCTCTTAGAAGGGACGTCAGACGGCCTCGCCCCTGGGTTGTCCACGGCGGCTTGGGTGCAAGCCCCGCGCCTTCCTGGAGAGGCTTCCACGCCCGAGGCCTCCCCTTCCTCAGCCTCCTCCTCCACGGGACGCGAGGGCGCCACCACGAAGTGTCTTCATCGCCTGACGAGATATCGCAAATCTCGTCAGTAAATGGCCCAGCTCTCGAAGAGGAAACCTCCCCAGCCGCGGCCTCCTCCTCACCTAGGCCAGCTCCTGAGGCCGTGGGAGAGTCGGCCCCCTCCGCTCCCTGCGCGACCAGCATCGGCGCCCCGAGGTCCGCCTGGCCTGTCGGGGTGAACGGAGGCATCCCCTCCAGAAGGTGCATGCGCTCCGTCAGATTACATTGATGAAGGGGCCGGAGCGCCGCGGGGATCTCATCCACGGGAAGCACCGATGGGTTGACGAAGAGCGCGGAGAGGACATCGTCGACGGCGTCCTTGTCGTTGTCCTCGGCGTGAGGCCACATCTTGTCCTTCTGCCCCGAGTACATCCACATGGGGCCCGAATGCGCCTGGAGGGGCCCGATGCGGCGTGTTACGAAGTCCACGACGACCATCTGCCCCGTGAGGCCCTCCTCACGGAGGAAACTCAGACGCCCCATCTGGCTCACGTTCTTGGCGCCATCGAAGGTGGCCTTGCCCCAATGGGAGTTCTTCACCGGGTGCTCGTCGGGGACCTCGAGGAAAGCGTAGGGATGCTCCACCCCAACATAGAACAACTTCTGGCGGAAGTCGTCCACCTTCTTCGTCACCGAGGTGATGGCCTTGCCCTCGCTCCAAGACATGGGGATGTAGACGCTCCCCATGCCATCGACGATGCGGAACGAGACGCACCCAGAGCACTCGTTCTTTGCCGTGTTCTGGAGTGCGTAGAAGAACCGGAACAGCCCCACCGTGGGCTCCAGGTCCAGGTACGCCTCGCAGAGGTAGGCGAAGACGGCGAGGATCAGGACGGAATTGGGGTGCAGGTGTAGCAGCTGCACCTGGTAGAACGCCAGCACCGCCTCCAAGAACGGCGAGAAGGGCGGCACTAGGCCCGCAGCCAGACAGTGCTGGAAGACCGGGAAGAACCCTCACGGGCGCTTCCCGTGCGCCCCGGGCTTTAGGGCGGTGGCGCCGTGCTCGTTCGTCCGGTCCGCCACCAGGTGTCGGACCTTGGCGAGCGCCTTCTCATAGACGCGCACGCCCAGCAGTGTCGTGCCTACCACGGTCTCAGTGGCCTCTGTCTGGGAGGAAGACCCTGCGGCATCCTTGCCCTTGCTCTTGAGTGGGCCCATCGTCGCGGAAGCAGAAGCCTGGAGGAATTGGAGGACGAAGATTCGCAGGAGAGATCGAAGGCGGAGAGCTCTGTAGAGCGGAAATTCCTGCGAGAAGGTTTGGAAACGGTAACGGCTCCCTGCCGCCTCGCTTGGGCTTTATGTCACCTCGAGGAGCAGTTACCGGGACGTGGTGGGACCCCCCACGACTCGCGCCCCGGATCGTGCGAGACCGTTATTCGTCCAAGTGCCGAGTGGCTCGGGCCGGCTGGGCACTAAGGGCCCACGACGCTTCGCCTGAGCCCATGGGCTCAATCGCGCCCATCATGGGCCCGGGGGCTACTATCAGTCCAGTGGGAACTGGGGTATGGAGAGCCCATTCCCCCAGGCCTCGCACGCGGGCCAGTCGGACGAAACGACTAAGGACCAGGCATCACCGCCTGGCGGGACCCTCAAGAGGCTCTTCCCCTCGAGGGCCTGAAGAGGAAACGAGGGCCTCAAGGGACCTCTCACCTCAGGGGACCCTCCCGAGGTGTCAGCTCGCCTCGAGGGAGCCCCGCAGGAATCTCTCCTCAGGCCTCCCCGCGCCTGAGGGGAAACGTCGCGGCCAAGGAAGCACGGCAAGATGCACGTGGCCTCTGCCACGCACATGTAGTGTCGCACGCACCCCCGTCGCTGTCCTTGGCGATAAAGTGGTCAACAAAGCAGCACTGCGTGCTGCGCAGCTGCCAGGACCTTCTACTCTGACGATAAAGCGGGTGGACAGCACAACCCTCCAAAGGAGGACGTCATCGTGGGCTCCACCTTAGAGACTGCCCTCCCTGCGGGCAGTACAGCGCGGTCGGCCGCCGGTCGGCCACCACGCCCACCTCTACCAGCAATGGACCGAGTCCATGGACGAATGGAGCACGGTGGACTCATACACCACCCTGCCACTGGCATGTGGGAACCACCTGGAAGGCCAAGCCGAAGGAGAAGGCCAGAGGCGCCTATAAAAGGGGAAAGACGTCCATCGTAGCGCGGGTCGGCTCTTGGCACAGTGCAACCCTTGTAAACCCTAGCTACACTTGTTAGGAAAGCCTTTGCCTTGAGGAGGAAGAAGACTATCGCTTCCCTCCCCAGGCAAGAACCGCCTCAAGGGGGCTTTCGGCAAGCTCCATTGTACTGTAACCTACTGAAGGAGATATGCCCTAGAGGCAATTAATAAAGTGTATTCTTTATCATATCTCGTTTGTTCATAATAGATTTTTGTGTTATGCTAGAACCATATTAAGCGGAAAAATTAATACGGGTGTTATACGTAAACAACCAGGTCCCTAGTAGCCTCTACTAAGACTAGTTTCGTTGCGCGATTGATGATCGAGGTTTCCCGGTCATGGGGCATGGCGCCGGTCGGCAATGGGAGTCATATCGTTGGAGAACGATGTGATGGACATACCCAGATTTGGAGGACGTAGTCGTTACGCCTTTGACCGTGAGATCAACTCTTATTGTTATTCCTGGAAGATACTTTGATCGCACCAAACGTCGTATCTTATATAGTATGACAATAACGGTGATACTTTTGGGTATCGGAAAGGAGTAGTTGAGACGAGGGGTCAGGAGCGGGATTTGCCAGTCCGCATAGCAGGATAGATACTCTCAGGCCCACTCGGTGAGATCATGTCTAATGAGCTTGCAAGCATGTAACTAGGTCACGGAGACATGAGATCATGGACGAGTAGAAGATGGCCTTGTCGGTAACGAGGTCGAGATTAGGTATGGAGATATCTATGGAACGACGCTCGGACATGCTAAGTATCGCTATGGCAAAAGGTTTAAGACTTTGCGTTCAGGTTTGATAGATGAAAGTCATTCGTTATATCACAGAGATTAATTCATGGGGTCCAGGCCTACGAGTTAGTCGTTGATCATAGAGGAGTCTTGGTCATACCTGTTATTATATCGAACCGCTAGGGTAACACACTTAAGGGGTTTCGACAAGACAACCGGAAAGGAAAGAGATCACCGGGAGCTTCCCGGCAGGGGTCCGATGGAGATCAGGCAGCGTAGAAAGAGTTTTCGGAGCTAGGAAAAATTATAAATATTATGTTTGATATTAATTAGTGTAAGTAATATGCAAATATGATTTTATACATTTATTTTCGAATTTATTTAGGATGATTTCCCTAAATGGGCCTTCTTGTCGAAAGAAAGCCCATTAGGGGGTTGAATCCCCTTGGGGATTCGGTGGGGGCCAGGAGGGGCCGACCCAAGTGGGCCAAGGGCCCACTAGGGGGCCGGCGCACCCTCCCATGCCGCACCAGGCATGTGGGGGTTAGTCCCACATTGCCTGGTTAGCAAGTTGGCTCCCCCCTGGGAGCCTATATAAGAAGGGGCACCCCTGGCCTTTTAATTCACCAATTAATTCCCAATTTCTCTCTCGATCTCGTTATTCTCTTGTCGGAGTCGCGCCGAGCAGAGGAGGGGGATCTCTTCCACCATAGCCCGCTGCCGCGCTGCTGGTGTTCCGGTCCAAGTCTTCCGCTCCTCGTCCTGGACTGGAGCTTCGGAGGTTGTCGTCTCGACCGTACGTGTGTGACGCGCTGCGAGGTGCTGCGCTAGCGGTACTCGGAGGTCTGCTTCCTCTACACGAGCTTGAGGTCGGCTATGTCGGTATTCATCGACATCGTTTGTGCGGGAACGTAATCCCCGCTTTTGGTCTACAAGGGTACGTATTCCGATCTCCGTTCGTACTACTATATCTGCATAGAATGATCTTGGCATGTTTTTAGGATATCGTTGGTAGGAAAATTTTCGTTTTCTGCACACGATCCCCTTCAGTGGTACCAGAGCCGATCTATCGCAGATATAGTTGTACGCTGTTAGAACCCGTGTTCTGCACGGGGGCACCGTTCCTGTTATTTTCTACCCTCTAGCGTGCACTTGTGTCTTCCAGCGGCATTGAGTTGATGAAGCGGCCCTGACCGACTTTACGCTTACGATTACACAAGACTGGTTCCACTACTGACATACGGCTTGTACCGTATATGTGGCTGGCGGGTGTCAGTTTCTCTCTCTTTAGTTGGTCTACGCATTTTCAATGGAGGGCCCGAAAGGGATGCTTAAATATGCAATTATTGGATCGTTGTTGTGGTCATAAGGTTCGTAGGTATGAAGCGGTTCTATTTACAAAATCCCCAAGCCACGTAAAATATGCAAAAGATAAAGTAGAAGCGTCTAACTTTATTTTGCAGGGGCTATGTGATATGGTCAAGGTAGGTTTATTAAATTGTTTATAAACTGCGGGCGCGAAGAAGACCATGGCATCATGGACTATATCACATTGCATTACATTTGATGTTTTGTGTGCATCTTATATTGTGTGCTTGTATGTATAGTATATATTAGTTACACGGCGGTAGCTATATAAGATGATCCCTTCAAAATACCACTAGTGTTCTCCCTCCAACGCGCACCACCAAGAAAGTTCTACGTTATGAGGCAGGTCGTGATGATCGGGTGTCAGACATCTCGTTGTTCGCATACGGTGGGTGTAAGCCATGTTGCACAAGCGTCAGCGTGGAGGTCTTTGGTGGCGAGCCTAGCATATTCAGAAATATGGCCTCGGAACAGGAAGACCGAAAGGTCGAGCACGAGTCACAAAATTGGTGTGGCGGACTTTTGTCTACTCTTGAAGTTGTGCCGCCGGCTCTGATGATGAGGGGTGGTGCAATGGATGGGGGTCGTGTAATCGTTTAAACGACCAGGAGGGATGTTTGTTTGAGTGGGAGTTATGTTAGTTATTTTCTAAAATACTATAACTCAAAATTATTATGAACAAAGTCTTAAGTTGTTGCAAATTCCATTGTAGATGTCTCGCCCCTCGTTTAACATAGGTATGTTCCTTGAGAAACAAAAGCTTAAGACCAATGGGTCAAACTTCATGGCCTGGTTCCGCAACCTGAGGATCCTCCTCACTCCCCATAGGGTGGCCTACGTCATTGAGGCCGCCATAGGTGACCCTCCCGCAGATGATGCCTCTCAGGATGAGAAGAAGGTCTTCAAGACCAGATCGGAGTATTCTGCCTTTGTCCAGAGTGGCATGCTCTACGTCATGGAAGCCGACCTGCAGAAGCGCTTGGAGAAGATGAGCGCCTTCGAGATTATTTCTGATCTGAAGGCTGTCTTCGCGCCGCAGGCTAAGGCTGAGAGATATGAGACTTCTAAGCTTTACTTCTCAGCCAAGATGGAAGAGCATAGCAGTGTGAGCGAGCATGTAGTCAAGATGTCTGGCTACGTTCAACGCCTGAATGCTCTGGAATGCAAGATTCTCGATGTGCTGGCGATTGACAGGGTGCTGCAATCGTTGCCCCCTAGCTATAAAGGCTTCGTCATGAACTACAACATGCATGGCATGGCTAAGTCCCTAGGTGAAGTGTTCGTGATGCTCAAGACTGCTGAGGTAGAGATTAAGAAGGAGCACACGCTGTGGATTGTCAACAAGGCCGTTGATTTCAAGAAATCCGGTGGCAAGGGAAAGCAGAGCTGGAAGTCTAGGAGGGAAGGCAAGATAAGTGCCAAGCCCAAGACTAACAGATCTGGTCCCAGAGCTAGCGTGGAGTGCTTCTACTGCAAGGGGAAGGGTCACTGGAAGCGCAACTGCCCCAAGTACCTGGAGGATAGGAAGTTTGGCAAGACGGTCGACAAAGAGCAAGGTATATTTGATATACATGTTATAGATGTGTACCTTACATCCGCCCGGAGCAACACGAGGGTATTTGATACTGGTTCTGTTGCTCATATATGTAACTCTCAGGAGGAGTTACGGAATAGACGGCAGCTGGCGAAGTATGAGGTGACGATGCGCGTCGGCAACGGATCGAGAGTCGACGTTGTGGCTGTCGGCACGCTCCCTCTGCATCTACCATCGGGATTAGTTTTGGTTTTAAATAAGTGTTATTTTGTGCCATCCTTGAGTGTAAACATTATAAGTGAGTCTTGCCTGTTACAAGACGGTTATTCATTTAAATCAGTGTCAACCAATTGTGCTATTTATATGAATGATATCTTTTATGTTGATGCTCCCGAGAATAACGGTTTATTCTTCTTGAATCTCGATCGTAGTACTCACATCCATAACATAGAAGCCAAACGGATTAAGTGTAGTGATGATACCGCCATGTATTTGTGGCATTGCCGTCTTGGTCGTATTGGTGTAACGCGCATGAAGCAACTCCACTCCGATGGACTTTTGGACTCGTTGGATTTCGGATCCCTCGATACATGTGAACCATGCCTTATGGGCAAAATGACCAAGACACCGTTCAAAGGTTTCGTTGAACGGGCGTCGGATTTATTGGGGATCATACATACAGATGTGTGTGGACCGATGAGCGTTTCGACACGCAATGGTTATCGTTACTTCGTCACCTTCACTAATGAATTGAGTATATACGGTTATATCTATTTGATGAAACACAAGTCTGAAACTTTTGAGAAGTTCAAAGAATTCCAAAGTGAAGTTGAGAATCAGCTTAATAGGAAAATCAAGCACCTCCGATCCGATCGCGGTGGCGAGTACTTGAGTTTTGAGTTTGGCACACATCTGAAGAGTTGTGGCATAGTACCCCAACTTACGTCAGCCGGAACACCGCAGCGTAACGGCGTGTCTGAGCGACGTAATCGTACTCTACTGGATAGTGTTCTATCTATGATGTCTCTTACCGATTCGCCAGTGTCTTTCTGGGGTTATGCGTTAGAAACAACCGCATTCATTTTAAATAGGCCTCCGTCCAAATTCGTTGAAACGACAACGTATGAATTATGGTATGGCCAAAAACCTAAGTTATCGTTTCTGAAGGTTTGGGGTTGTGAGGCGTACATTAAGAAACTACAGCCCGACAAACTCGAACCGAAGTCGGAGAAAGTCATCTTTGTAGGATATCCGCGGGAAACCGTTGGGTACACCTTCTACAACCAAGCTGAGGGCAAAACTTTTGTCGCGAAGACCGGTACCTTTCTAGAGAAGGAGTTTCTCGCGAAAGGAGTAAGTGGGAGGAAGGTAGACCTCGATGAGATCGTTGATCCTGAACTCGAGATTCCGAGTGGCGCAACGGAAGCAATTTTGGAAACGTCCTCCGTGGAAGGAGTGGGAGAAACTGTCGAGGAAGGTATTCTACCCCGTAGGTCTGGTAGATCTCGGATCGCACCAGAATGGTATGGCAACATGGTTTGCACCGTCATGTTAGTCGAACAAGACGAACCTACGAACTACAAGGAGGCGATGGCGAGTCTAGAGTCCGAGAAATGGCTTGAAGCCATGAAATCCGAAATAGGATCCATGTATGATAACAAAGTGTGGACTTTGATGGATATTCCCGAAGGGCGCAAGGCCGTCGAGAATAATTGGATCTTTAAGAAGAAGACTGATGTTGATGGTAATGTGACCGTCTATAAAGCTCGGCTTGTCGCAAAGGGTTTCCGACAAGTTCATGGAATTGAATACAATGAAACCTTTTCACCGGTAGCGATGCTTAAGTCTAATCGGATTTTGTTAGCAGGAGCTGCCTATTATGATTATGAAATCTGGCAGATGGACGTCAAAAGAGCCTTCCTAAATGGAAACATTGAGGAAGAGTTGTACATGGTACAACCGGAAGGTTTTGTCGATCCAGGGAATGCTAACAAGGTGTGCAAGCTTCAGCGATCCATCTAAGGATTGAAGCAGGCATCTCGGAGCTGGAATCTTCGCTTTGATGAGGTAATCAAAGGTTTTGGATTTATCCAAAATTTGTAAGAGACCTGCATTTACAAGAAAATGAGTGGGAGCTCGGTTGTGTTCTTAGCACTGTATGTAGACGACATATTGCTGATTGGGAATGATGTGGAACTTCTGAATAGCGTGAAGGAATATTTGAACAGTAAATTTTCCATGAAGGACTTAGGAGAGGCTGCGTATGTTTTAGGCATAAAAATCTATCGTGATAAATCAAGGCGCCTATTAGCACTGAGTCAGAGTACTTATCTTGATAAAATACTGAAGCGTTTCGATATGGAGAAGGCAAAGAAGGGTTCTCTGCCGGTTATCAAGAATAAGATATTGCGGAAGGCACAGTGTCCGGTAACTGTAACAACCCGTTTGTAGCTTTCCAATTTGTTGTGCAATAAACTTGTTGAATCATCTCATCATTCCATAATTGGTTGCATTTAATTAATATTGTGTTCCTTTTTCTTTTTCCAAATTTATGTCTCTTATTTTGAATTCAAATGCTTTCAAATAAATTCATTTGAAGTTTCAAATTATTTATAAATATCCAAACTAGATATTAATATGACTAATTTGAAACCATTAAAAATTATTCAAAAGTTCTTTTTATGTCTCTTCTCTTATTTGTTTTACAAATACAAAAATCAGAAGGTTTAAAAGAAGAAAAATTAAAACTGGCCGAGCTGGGCCACCACGGCTCGATCCACCCCGGCCCACTCCCCTCTCCTCCTTCCTCGTACAGACAGAGGACGAGCTCCTTTACACGCTGGCTATGGAGCTCGCCCCCACTGCCCTCCGGCCCCCACTGCTCTCCTCTCCTCTACTTAATCGAGCCGCACCCCAGAGAAACCCTAACCCTAGCCTCGGTCGCACGGTGCGCCGCTGCCGCTCCTATTTTTCTTCTTCCCTGCCAACCACCCGAGCCCGCCGGAGCACCTCCGCCGTTCTGCTACTCCTCCGGCCTCCCCGAGCTCGTGCGACGGCTCCCCGACAAGCACTGTGAGCTGCGCGTCCTTTTCCCCCCGCTCTCCTTTTCGTTTTCGTGCTGGAATTGATGCTTTAGACCACGTTTTGCCGCCGGCCGCCATTGCCCGAAACGGCGACCACGGGCCCGAGCCATCGCCCCTTCGTTTCCCTTGTCGAGGACGGGAATCAACCCCCCGCACTCCCAGCTACGAGTCGCACACGGAGTCCACACCCACCGCCGCCGGAACGCCCGTAGTCGTACACTAGTTCGCCGCCGGCGCGCACCGTCTTCAGTTTCGTCAGAACCGGACGTCTTGCAGTTCGTCAGTTTTAGCAGTCGTGGATCGTGTTAAAACATATCTTTCGTGTTCGCTATCAACATCACCACCCGAGACCAAGTGGCTAGCAGCGCGTCCCGTTCCTCGCTCGGCCGCGCGCCGGACTTCAAAACTTCACCGTGCCGTGGTAGATTAAAAAGGCACTCTTTTTGCCTCACACCCACTGACACGCGGGCCCCGCGGGTCAGCGACCGCGGAGGCCAGCGCCGCGTGCACCCGCCTGCGTGGCACATGGGCCCGTCTGGCAGCCTCAACGTGGGTGCAGTTTTTAGGTGAGAAAAGTTTAGGGAGAACCCCCTGCGCCTGCTATTTGCATCGGAGCCCCTGGAACCCTTTTTTTTGCACAGGAATCCTTTCAGTTGTTTTTCCCATCACGAATAAGTCCTCGGTTTTTGCAGAAACAACCATACACTTCTTTTTGCAATAACTTTTAATATAAAACTCCAAATTAAATAAACTTTATATGTTTTCATATCAGAAAAATACAATAAACATTAATATCACATTCTTATGTCATTTTGCATCATTTATTTTAAATGCTTAGTTTAAATTAACAAATGCAATTAATTAATTAAATATGGAATATGTGGGGTAATAAATATATAATGCCCTAATTCCATTTAATATGCTCATATCTTTTACACCATGTCTTGCCATGTTAATAAATATTTAATTTGAATTGAAGTTAAATAATCTGCAATTAAATACTAAATGTGGAATGTGTTGGGCAATTAAGTAATTAATGTCTTTTCCATTTAAATTAATTAGATCACCATATCTGCTATAGATGTTAAGCAACATTTAATTTGTTGGCTACACAAATAAGTTACAACCTAATCTTTTGCCGGGATTTCAGCCCCACTTTAAATATGACCTAATCATCGCATACCCTATTGCACCATCATTTGATTGCGCATTTCTCTGTATTGATTATTGTTTCCTGTTGTCTGTGTTTGGCTCTCTTTGGGTAGACGACGACGTGTCTGCTGCGAGTACCTACGATACTGAGGTTCCAGCTGTCGTGCCAGGCCACGAGCTGCCAGGCAAGCTTCTGCTAACCGGTTACACGATTGTTTGGTTTTCATTCTTGCCTTTTGATCTATGCTATCCTAGTTATCGATTCTTGAACTGCGATCCCATCACATGTTTATCCTGCTGCCTATACAGCTATATCCCCACAACCCATAACCCCTTGCATGTTTATCTGTTGGCCTTTGCGAGTCATAGTGCATGCTTAGAATTGGTTGAGCGAGTCGTTCCCTTGTCTTTACTTTATATGCTGAGTATGATATATTGTTCTACTATAATAAACTGCTGTCTTATATTGGGGTTCTATAATTAAAAGATAAGGCACCAGGCAGAAGGCCTTGCGAGGTGCTTTGTTCTGCTCAGTGTCGACCTAGGAACTGAGATTTTGTCCTCGGATCCAATTTTGAGCGCACTAACCACTTGTGGGTGGCCCAATGGAGCCCCCCTCGACTTTGAACGGATCCTCAGCTCGTCCATGTGCCGCAAGTAGTTCGGGTTTTCCATTCGCTCATATGCATGTGCATGATGATGATGTTCGATGAGAGGTTACTTGATACGGGGGGTCATACAGGGGTGGTACGTTGCGTAGCGGACAGTTCCTACTGTGGTTTGAGCCGCATGGCGGCGTAGTCACAAACTAATGAGTCCACAATTGAGATTCGGCCGGACTCCTGACGCGGGTAACAACTCATATGGGTGGCACTTGGACTTGCTGTAGTGAAGGAATGAGTCGTGTTGAGAGGCCCTAATGTTTTTGACTGGGTTGATCATGCGAGTATGGGTACAGTGGTGCACCCCTGCAGGGTATAATCTTATCGATGAGCTTTGTCCATGGTTATGGACGACTTTGGTGATGATGCTGGCAAACAAGATCTAGACAACTTACATCTAATCATTGTTAATTAATGTGACTAGTAATATTGAATTACTTACACCCAAAATGGTAACTAAAATTGTTAACGTGTGAGTATTCCCGGATTGCTTCCTCATACTTGGTTGAGGGGGTTAATTCGAGAATGGGTTATGACTGGTGTTAGTTGTAGGTGGCTACTTATACGCTCTCTTATCTCTATCCAATTAGACGGAAGTTTTAGTGCGTTTCTCTAGGTTGCTTGTGCTGCTGCCGCCAAGTACACTTATCCCCATACTTTGGGAATCTATAGTTTTGTAACTTGTTAGCTTAAGCTTGTTCGATACGCTTCGGTGTATTGACCCGTTCGCGGGCTGTGGTTTTTCTGCAGTTGAGGATTCTTCGCTTGACCAGGTGGGTGGATACTACGTGGAGTTCGACGACGAGATCTACGACGAGTAGCTAGAGTTCCCCTGGGCTACTTCCTGGTGGACTGCGTGGATGGGCCTTTTTTTCCGTTTCGGCCTTGAGCCCTTTGCTTCTTGTCTGTACTCAGACTGGTTTGTTTCCGCTGCATGATGTAATGTTGGGACATGTGTCCTCTGATTGGTGCCATTCGATATATTTTGCTCCGTGAGAGCTTTTGGATATTATTTCCTTTCTTTGTGTCTTAGGTTTATTATGTGGTTTCAACTTGTTAAAAATCCGACTCGTATAGCATGTGTGTATGGTTGAAGTATACAAGTTGGAAGACTTTTTGGGTTCTTGCGTGCACAATCTGGAAACGTATGTGACGTTGGGATCGCCAAGAGCTGTCGGCCGATGATCCATTCCGAGCATGGCCTGCTTGTTTCCTGGGGTTGGTAACCCCAGTATGTTCTTGGTTGTGTGGCCCAACCGATACGTTTCGTTTGTGTAGCTTGAATTCAGGGTCTGACAGTAACGGAACTGGATAAGGCCGATATGACTAAACATCCTTATGCTTCAGCCATAGGATCGATCATGTATGCAATGTTGAGTACTAGACCGGATGTGTCATTAGCTCTAAGTTTGACAAGCCGGTTCCAGAGTAATCCTGGAATGCTGCATTGGATAGTTGTTAAGAGCATTCTTAAGTATCTCAATAATACAAAGGAAATGTTTCTTGTGTATGGTGGCTGCGATGAAGAATTTGGCGTAACGGGTTACGTAGATGCAAGTTTCTTCTCAGACCCCGATGACTCTAAGTGACAGACAGGTTATGTTTTCAAGGTGAATGGAGGCGCCGTGTGATGGAGAAGTGGCAAGAAACCCATAGTCGCACAATCTACAATGGAGTCGGAGTATATTGCTGCTTGCGAAGCCGCGAATGAAGCTGTGTGGCTGAGGAAGTTCATCATCGAACTTGGAGTGTTCCCTAGCGTGCAAGACCCCGTGATCCTCTTCTGCGACAATGCGGGTGCCATTGCGAACGCCAAGGAGCCAAGGTCTCACTCCACCGCCAAACACATTCTCCGACACTTCCATGTGATACGTCAGTACGTACAAGGAGGCGATGTGAAGATTTGCAAAGTGCATACGGATCTTAATGTGGCAGATCCGCTGACGAAGCCTCCGCCGCTTGATAAGCATGAAAAGCACCAGTTAGCTATGGGTGTTAAGCTTTTACCAAGTTGTAATCTAGATTAATTTGTACTCTAGTGCAAGTGGGAGACTGAGGAGATATGCCCTAGAGGCAATTAATAAAGTGTATTCTTTATCATATCTCGTTTGTTCATAATAGGTTTTTGTGTCATGCTATAACCGTATTAAGCGGAAACATTAATACGAGTGTGATACGTAAACAACCAGGTCCCTAGTAGCCTCTACTAAGACTAGTTTTGTTGCGCGATTGATGATCGAGGTTTCCCGGTCATGGGGCATGGCGCCGGTCAGCAATGGGAGTCATATCGTTGGAGAACGATGTGATGGACATACCCAGATGTGGAGGACGTAGTCGTTACGCCTTTGATCGTGAGATCAACTCTTATTGTTATTCCTGGAAGATACTTTGATCGCACCAAACGTCGTATCTTATATAGTATGACAATAACGGTGATACTTTTGGGTATCGGAAAGGAGTACTTGAGACGAGGGGTCAAGAGCGGGATTTGCCAGTCCGCATAGCAGGATAGATACTCTCGGGCCCACTCGGTGAGATCATGTCTAATGAGCTTGCAAGCATGTGACTAGGTCACGGAGACATGAGATCATGGACGAGTAGAAGATGGCGTTGTCGGTAACGAGGTCGAGATTAGGTATGGAGATATCTATGGAACAACGCTCGGACATGCTAAGTACCGCTATGGCAAAAGGTTTAAGACTTTGCGTTCATGTTTGATAGATGAAAGTCATTCGTTATATCACATGGATTAATTCATGGGGTCCAGGCCTACGAGTTAGTCGTTGATCATAGAGGAGTCTTGGTCATACCTGTTATTATATCGAACCGCTAGGGTAACACACTTAAGGGGTTTCGACAAGACAACCGGAAAAGAAAGAGATCACCGGGAGCGTCCCGGGAGGGGTCCGATGGAGATCGGCAGTGCCGAAAGAGTTTTGGAGCTACGGAAAAAATATATATATTATGTTTGATATTAATTAGTGTAGATAAAATACAAATATGATTTTATATATTTATTTTCGAATTTATTTAGGCTGATTTCCCTAAATGGGCCTTCTGGTCGAAAGAAGGCCCAAGAGGGGGGAATCCCCTTGGGGATTCGGTGGGGGCCAGGAGGGGCTGACCCAAGTGGGCCAAGGGCGCACTAGGGGGCCGGCGCACCCTCCCATGCTGCACCAGGCATGTGGGGGTTAGTCCCACATTGCCTGGTTAGCAAGTTGGCTCCCCCCTGGGAGCCTATGTAAGAAGGGGCACCCCTGGCCTTTTAATTCACCAATTAATTCCCAATTTCTCTCTCGATCTCGTGATTCCCTTGTCGGAGTCGCGTCGAGCAGAGGAGGGGGATATCTTCCACCATAGCCCGCTGCCGCGTTGCTGGTGTTCCGGTCCAAGTCTTCCGCTGCTCGCTGGACTGGAGCTTCGGAGGCCGTCGTCTCCACCGTACGTGTGTGACGCCCTGCGAGGTGCTGCGGTAGCGGTACTCGGAGGTCTGCTTTCTCTACACGACCTTGAGGTCAGCTACGTCGGTCTTCATTGACAATGTTTGTGCGGGAACGTAATCCCCGCTCTCGGTCTACAAGGGTACGTATTCCGATCTCCGTTCTTACTACTATATCTGCATAGAATAGATCTTGGCATGTTTTTAGGATATCGTTGGTAGGAAATTTTTTGTTTTCTGCACACGATCCCCTTTACCTACACCGTCTAATACAGACAAGCAGGAGTAGCGATTTTACCTCCCCACGAGGGACGTGAACCTGGGTAAAGGCTGGTGTCTCCCTTCGTGTGAGTGTGTGTGTCTTCTTCGGGTCCGGCGAGCAACGTCGCGGAGCCACTCGAGGGTCTAGACCTCCGTGTTCAATCCCCTTCACAAACTACACTTCAGGAAGTGACTACCCTCGGTTCTTTGGAGTCATAACCCGACAACAGTATCCTTCAAAGGAACTCCCATTATATCGGGATGACATTTCGTCAATTGACTGACATGGAACACATTATGGACAGCAGACAGAACTTCTATCAGTTCTAACTCATATGCCACTTTACCTTTGCGAGAAAGGATTTTGAATGGTCCAATGAATCGAGGTGCTAACTTTCCTTTGATTCCAAACCTATTTACACCCCGACGTGGTGACACTCTAAGATAAGCTCTATCACCCACCTTGTAGGTGACTTCTCTACGTTCGGAATCTGCGTAGCTTTTCTGGCATGACTGTGCTATCTTCAATCTATCTTTAATTAGTCTGACCTTATCTTCAGCATCCTGGATTATATCAGGTCCAAAGAAACTTCGTTCTCCTACACCACTCCACAACAATGGGGTTGTGCATTTCTTTCCATACAAGGCTTCAAACGGTGGCATCTCAATGCTAGCTTGGTAACTGTTATTGTAGGAGAACTCAGTGTAAGGTAGATTATCATCCCAGCTAGATGCATAATCGAGCGCACAAGCTCTTAACATATCCTCTAAAATCTTATTTACTCTTTCAGTCTGACCATCTGTTTGCGGGTGAAAAGCCGTACTGAATTCCAACCTGGTTCCCAGTGATTCATGCAACTGCTTCCAGAAATGACAAGTGCACTGGGTTCCTGTATCAGACACGATACTCTTAGGAACACCATGGAGGCACACAATTCTCTTCATGTAAATATCAGCTAACTTAGCACTTGTATAAGTGGTCTTTACGGGTATAAAGTGAGCTATTTTTATTAGACGGCAAACAATAACCCAAATAGAATCATAACCCGATTTGATCCTTGGTAATCCTGTGATGAAATCCATTCCAATAGAGTCCCACTTCCAGTCTGGCACTTTCAAAGGTTGTAATAGTCCTGCTGGTTTCTGATATTCTGCTTTTACCCGACTGCATACATCACACTTTGCGATATATTCTGCTATTTCCCTCTTCAGATTGTTCCAACAAAACCTGTCCTTCACATGCATATACATCTTGGTATTTCCCGGGTGAATGGAATAAGGTGTCTCATGGGCTTCTTGCAGAATCAACTTCCTAAGATCAGGGTCATTGGCCACACACACACGTTTTTCAAACCACAAGGTTCATTGCTCATCTTCATGGAATCCCTTTGCTTTTCCTGCTCTCAGATTGACTTTGATTTCTTCTATTTCCTTGTCTCCCTTCTGAGCTTCGCATATCTTGTCCATCAAGGTTGGTTGTACTACTAATGAGGCTACACAACCTTCTGGTACTACTTCCAGTCTGAGGTCCTTGAATGCCTTGCATAAATCCTCGGGTATTTCTCCTGCCGTGAGGCCATTCACATACACCTTACGACTCAGGGCATCTGCTACTACATTAGCCTTTCCAGGATGGTATTGGAGACTTAGATCATAATCTTTGATAAGTTCCAACCATCTCCTCTACCTCATGTTATATTCCTTCTGAGTGAAAATATACTTCAAACTTTTGTGATCAGTGAATACTTCACATCTATTTCCCATCAGATAGGGTCTCCAAGTCTTCAGGGCATGTACCACTGAGGCTAACTCAAGATCATGTGTAGGATAATTTGCTTCATGTTTCTTGAGCTGTCTAGAGGCATAAGATGCCACTCTGCCTTCCTGCATCAATACACTTCCCGGGCCTTGGCGTGAAGCATCACAGTACACTTGGAATTCTTTTTCTAAATCAGGTAAACATAGAATTGGGGCTAAAACTTAACGTTTCTTCAACTCCTGAAATATGGCTTCACATGCCTCAGTCCACTCAAACTTCTTCTCCCTCTTTAATAATTCGGTCAAGGCCTTGGCAGTCTTGGAAAAATTTTCAATGAATCT
This sequence comes from Poa annua, assembly GCA_026929855.1. Classification (NCBI taxonomy): domain Eukaryota; kingdom Viridiplantae; phylum Streptophyta; class Magnoliopsida; order Poales; family Poaceae; genus Poa; species Poa annua. Next base: position 161,831,142 of record CM049426.1, read on the forward strand.
TCGATAGTATCCTGCTAGACCAAGAAAACTCCGTAATTCACCCACATTCTTTGGCGGCTCCCAATTAGTTACAGCTGAAACTTTTTCAGGATCCACCGCTATACCCTCCTTGACACCACATGGCCTAGAAATCCGACTTGTTCTAACCAAAACTCACATTTGCTGTATTTGGCATACAAATTATGTTCACGTAATCTCTGCAATACCAGACGCAAATGCTCTTCATGTTCCTTGTGGCTCTTTAAGTAGATTAAAATATCATCGATGAAAACTACCACAAACTTATCCAGAAAATCCATGAACACTTTATTCATCATATTCATGAAGTAGGCTGGAGCATTGGTTAATCCAAAGGGCATTAATGTGTACTCATAGGAGCCATATCTTGTAACAAATGCAGTCTTGGGTATATCCATTTATCTAACTTTCATTTGGAGGTACACTGATCGAAGATCGATCTTTGAGAAAACACAAGCACCTTCCAGTTGATCAAATAGTTCATTAATCTTGGGTAACGGGTACTTGTTTTTGATAGTTTGCTCATTTATATCCCTTTAGTCCATGACTAGCCTCTAGGTTTGATCTTTCTTTTTAACAAATAAGACTGGTGCTCCCCATGGCGATGAACTTGGACGAATAAATCCTTTCTGAATGTGTTCCTCCAGTTGCTTCTTGAGCTGTTTCAGTTCATCAACGGCCATAGGATATGGTCTTTTAGCTATTGGTCCAGTACCCGGTTTCAGTTCGATGAGGAACTCTACATCTCTATCGGGTGGCATTCCCGGTAGTTTTTCTGGAAAAACATCTGTGTATTCCTTGACAATAAGCACATCTCCAAGGCTAACCCCCTTAAGAGAATTTAGCATAACTTTCTTAAGTTCGAAAGTTGGTATGAACTTTATCTTCTTTTTCTCTGGGGTGGTGAGGGTGCTTGCTCTATTTGCATAGTCTATGATTCCTTCAAAACGGGTCATCCAATCCATTCCGATGATAACATCCAAACCTTGGGTTTCTAGGATGACTAAGGCCATTGGAAAAATGTGCTTCATAATCTTTAAGTCTAACTGTCTACACCCAGAATTTACTATCATCTCTCCTCCAGGTGAGCTTACTCTAATAGGTTTTCCTAGGCTTTCCTCAGCTAGCCCATGTTTGTTTACAAAAGCTCTTGATATGAATGAATGCGATGCTCCAGTATCAAATAAGACTAATGCTGGAAAAGAATTGAGCATGAACGTACCAATCACAACATCAGGTTCATCATGTACTTCTTCCACATTGATGTGGTTCACTTGTCCCTTCTGGAAAGGATTGGGTTTGGAATTCTCGTCAGCCTTTCTCTCTGGGCAGTCATTTGCATAATGTCACGTCTTCTTGCACTTGAAGCAAGTAACATCAGCCAAGTCTTTCTTCCCTTCATAGTTAGGACGGTGATGCCAATTTCCATGATTATGGCCATGGTGATGGTTTCCCTTGAATCCTCCATTACTTCCATTGTATCCACCATTGTTTCCTTTGTATCCTCCATTGTTTCCTTTGTATCCTCCATTATGGTTATGACCATGATGTTTTTGGCCACTACCGTTGTTGGAGTGATTCCATGGTTTATGTCCACTGCCTTCAGAGGTGTGTTTTCTCTTGTGTGTTCCTTCTGAATGAACCTTACTTGCACTGAACTTCCTCTTCCTGTTCTCTTCCTTTCTTATGTTGTTGTCCAAAGTGATTGCTTGATCAAACAGAGCTTGATAGTTAGGAGCATAGGCCACAGACAAGGGTATCCTCAGTTCTCCCTTAAGACCATTGAGGAATTTTTCCTTCCTCTTAGCATCAGTATCAATGCCTTCTGGTGCATACCTTGATAGCATACATAAGTCATCCATATACTCCTTCAGAGTTCTACCTCCCTGCCTCAAGTTGCAAAATTCTTCTTTCTTCAGATTCATTATGCCAGAGGAAATGTGAGCATTGCAAAAACCCTCCTTGAAAGCATCCCAAGTCATGTCATCTAGAGGATGAATCACTTGATAAGTCTCCCACCACAGTGCAGCTGGTCCTTCCAACAGGTGTGCATTGAACCTCACCTTCTCTGCCTCAGAACACTCACAAGTCACTAAGTCCTTGTTGACTGAGCGAAGCCAGTCGTCAGCCACTATAGGTTCAGTAGCAAAGGAGAACTTATTAGGCCTAAGCCTTAGGAATCTAGCAAGTCTATCCACTAGAGGTGGTGGTGGTGGAGGTGGAGGATTGTGGTTGTTGTTATTGTTGGTTGCTGCAATGAACTGAGTCATAATAGTCATCAGCTGAGCTTGAGAGGCCATCAATTGCTGCATGGCATCATTGTTGTTGGGATCACGACTAGGAGGCATCTGTGGGGTTTTCAGCATGGATGAGTAAAAGATAGATAGAACTAGAGAAGGAAAATCCTACCCATGCACAAAACAACCAAGTCAAGCAATCAACATCCAATAAACAACTTAAAATTTTACTTCTTTAGCAATTCGAAAAAGGCATTCTAGGTAGATTAAATAAAACGACAAAGTCTGCAAACCAAAACAGTCTAACAGTGTCACACACAAGTTGGAGATCAATGTTTAAAAAAAAAACGACGAGCTAAACGAGAATAAAACATGGTGGTCCAACTACTAAGTCTAAACTTCATCCATGACATCTCCTTCATCTTCTTCGACCTCCTCGATGGTGATGCATTCCTTCATGAGGATCTGCTTGTAGTCGTTCACCTCCTTCTCTAAATCTTCATTCTTCTCCTGTAGCATTGTCTTCTCACGGCGCAGAGTCTCAATCGCTTCCTTCTCTAGGGCTTCGATCTTCTCTTGTAGCATCCTCTTCTCACGGCGTAGAGTCTCGATCAGATCTCTATCAGCTTCGAACTCGGCGTCGTTGCTCCTAATTTCATCCTTCAAGTTTTTTATCTCCTTGTTCTTGTCTCTAATTCTATTCTCTTGATTTTGGAACTTCTTCTCTTGAGCCCGGAATTTCTCCTCCTGAGCGTTGGCCACCTCTTCTTGGGCGTCAATCTTCTTTTGAGTTTCCTTGACTTGGGCCATTATTTCATCATTCTTCAGCAGCTCATCGCGCCTATCCTCTTCTAGTTGCCAGAGGTGAATTTCTAAGTCTTGAAGATAAAGGTGCAAGGGATCTGGTTTGTTTTTGTCTTCCTCATTTACAAGGTAGGGTATCCCATCTTCATCACGTTGGCCTAGGATAGAAAAGTAGTGGTCTTTTAACTCCCCATGGAATTGCCCACAAAGACGTCCTATTAGCTCCTGCGTGACGAGATTAAGTCCTTTCTCAAAGGAATCACTAATCGATTTGTACTGGATGTCTTCGGTCTTGGATTCAGTCTGGCGCCCGAGTTGTATGATGTGAACTCCCCATAAGCCATCCTTGTTGAAGTACTTCAGCGGACTTGCCTTGACGATGGGTGTTGGAAGCGTCGGTAGTTCCACCAACTCCAGAAGATATCTTCCAAAACGCATGTTCTTGAAGTACTCCGCGGTTTGATACATGAAGAACGACATCCTTAAGTTATAAGAGTAAACTTGTTAAAACAGAATACATAAGGTAAGAAGTACTAGTCATGATGTAATTAAGTACTTAGAGAAAATAAGGGTTCTATTCTACAAGGTGATCAACACTATTATCAACTCTTTGTAAATTGGATATTCACTATACTGAGAGAGACTGACACCCAGCCAGCCACTTATACTTGTGGAACAGGTCTCATGTACGCGGACATGTAAGGTTAGTCTCCGGGCCGCTTCATCTCACTATGCCGCTAGGATCCAACATACTTCAAAGATGGTAATATTATGATAAAAAAGGGGCTTAACCAATCCTAAGGGCTCAAACCTACAAGCAACACTTTGCTCTGATACCATTTTGTAGCGCCCCATCTTTTATTAAAGAGGGAACACCTGTGTTAAGTGCTAGTCACTGGATCACTGCCAGCACCATAGTACAAAATATAAAGTATCATTGCAAAAGTATCAATTTACTACAACGAGATCCAAAAATAGCTAAGTATATCTTTATTACAAAGTGCATAGCCATGAAGGCTACCTAGAATATTCAGAGTTCACAACAAAAGCAAATAACAATGAGCCTCATCTTCAAGCATGCGCCACAGACAGACATTTTGGGTGTAGACTCGAGTCCAAACTTATTCATCATCTGAAGTACCTGCACATTTGAATATGCAGCCCTTGAAGGAGGTCAATACCACGAAGTATTGGCAAGTGACTATGGTGGATAATAAACGACAAGTCTAATTCTATATGCATATTTGGCTTGGTGGAGTTGTAGGCGATTTTTGCAGAAAGCAAGTTTTCTCCTATCTTTTGTAAAACACTTTTGTTTTCCGAAGACTTGGCACCAAGGGATGAAGCCCAAGTGCACCAACAATTCTTTCCTTGGTCAAATTTTTCTTCATGAAAACGGTGTTGAGATTCTTCCGTCAATCCTTGTACAGCTGCTCGAAATAGTCCATCACCGGGGACACGGCTAAGTACTCAGATTGTCGACTATGCAGAGGTTGTGCACTTTCACCTTTAGAGTCAATTAACCCAAACATCCTATACACGCGGAGTGCATTAAGGTAAGGAGAGAATTGAGACAAGAAGTTTCATAAAAAGAATTCAACCATACTAGCAAGATCCGTTCCACCTACCAACTCTACACAGGTTGAACTCTCACAACTTAATTGTTCTAGACAGAGCCCATTGTCAAAAAGGCTGCACGGGAAGCATCTAAACTTGGAGGGACTTAGTAATCTCTTTGTTCCTGGGTGGCCGTCCACAAGTGCACTTTTGGGTGACAACCACCATGCTCATGGCACTAAGTAGAATAGAAATTCATCCTAGGCAACGACAACCACAAGCATAGTCCCAAATCGCCACTCAACATAAACCATGCTAACCAATCCACCCAGGTGTGTATTTTAAGTTTAAGACTTATAAATATTTCCATAACATGGCATGTAAATAGTTTTATAGCATTGCTAAGCATCTAATAAAACTTTTAATTGGCTGGATGGTAAAGGGTAGGTACACACTACTAGGAATTTTGCAAAGCATATAGCTAACTTAGCATAATATAATAACACAAAATTTTCCTATCATGCATACTACTGAAATATTCTACTAATGCATATAGAAAAAATATTGGGTTGTTCATGAATGTCACTTGCCTTGGTAACAGGAGGAGCAAGCACAACAAGAATAGCAATCACAAGCAAGTCCTTCCTCCACTTCACAATCTAGCACAAGCAATACATAAAATAAATAAATACACACACATTACAACAATTAAAACACCAAACATAAACATTTATACATGCATGATGTGCTATGAGTAAAGAAAGACACACTTATTAACATTTTATACTTTCTGTTATTAAATGCATGAAATGCAATTTCCAGAAATTTCTTATTTTAATTATTAATTAAATATTAGAAAACAATATAACAAAACTAGAGTTCTACAACTACAACTTTAATTGTTTTATGAAAAGTTTTCAAATAAAACACATGTTGATCTTTCTGGATAGAGAACAATGATACAGATCTAAAACAATTAAATTTATTAGAAAAGCATTTTTATTATTTAAGTTATGAATATAAATAGTCGAAATACTATTCTGATAATTACACGATTCAAAAGTTATCAAAAAGTAAACAAAATGATGTAGAAATAAACTACACTAGCAGGGCTATCCGTGGATATAAAATTTATCAAATTTGGACTTACAGATCAAAAGATATGAATTTGACAAGTCTTACATATTTTCTGTTTTTATATACTAAATTCTGCCGAAAATAGAAAATGAGGGGCTACGTGGCGATGTGTGATTCTCCCGTACCTCTTCGCGCAGATCGTGATCGTTAACCGTCCGATCTAAACGAAATCAACACCCCAGATCTAATCTTCCTACTCCTAGCGACGGGTGGCGCCGGTGTGCCGGAATTTGCTCCGGCTGCGGCGGAGCCATCGCCGGCGTCTTGCTTTACGGCTAGCAGAACGAGAATGGAGAGGGATTTGATTACCGATCAATGCGAGGCGACGAGGCAAACTCGATGGCGAGGTAGAAGCTGTCGCAGTGGTCTGCTACCCCCCTGGTTAATCGCCGAGTAGAAAGGCGGACGGCGACGTCGGGTCGCAGACGGATGCGTCGATCTGGTGCACGAACCGAGACGGCAGCAAGTCCGTTAGATGCGCATGAGAAATAGAAGAAGCAGAGGGAGGTTAGAGAGGCGCGGGAGGGTTGCAATTTACCAGTGCACGAAGATTGGCGGCGGCGGGAATGGTGAGACGGCGAGCTCGCGACGGGCAGCCTGGAGGCGATTGTGTTAGGGTTTTCTGGGAAAAAGGGAGGCGGCGATGCGGGGTATAAGTAGGGGCGCTCCCGTGGAAAAAAATTGCGGTAAACTCACGCTGATTTGATCTGATTTCGGATCGATCTCCCGACGGGAATCGCGGATGGAGGTTGAAGATCCACCTGACAAGTGGATCCCACCTGTCAGCGAGGGAGAGAGAGAGAGAAGAGGGCTGCCGCTGGTTTGCTGGACTGACGGGCCGAGACAGCACGCGCGCGGTAAATAGCACTGGGCCGGCTCGTTTCTCCTTTTCCTATTTTCTTTTATCAAATTAATTTCTGTTTTCAAAATTGATTTCAAAAATGATTTTTAAACTTATTCAAAACATTTCAGAAAAAATCATAAAAATATATTTTTGGAAAGGTTATTAAAATTAGAACTGTTTAGATGTATCTTGATAAATAAATAACCAAATAAATAAGGAATATTATAAGGAGTTCAATTTCACCTCTTTTATGGCAAAATTATTCAAACTAATAAATAACTTTAAATTATTCATTATGTGATTTAGATGCAATGTCTTTATGATGAATGATGCATGTATGCAAGGTTTAAATTTTTGTGAATTTTGGATGTTACAGCAAAGGAGGAGGCGTGCATCCTCGTGTTCTGGCTCGGTGCGTCGTGCACGTCACGGCCGTGGCGCAGTCGTCTACGGCGCCGATGAAAAACGGCGTCGGAGGGCAAAAACTGGAGGGGGGAAAGGGATGGGGAGCTGCGGCTCACTGGGGTGGAGCTGATGGCGCGAGGAGGGAGGCCGGGGAGCACGGAGGCGACCGGGCGGTGCTGGCGGGTGCGCGGCCGGCGTTGGGGACGGTGTGGGTGCGGAGTTCCTGTCGCGGCTCCGAAGACGTCGAGGAAGGAGTGGACGTAGCCACGCGTGTCCTGGCCCGAGGAGAACGGAGAAGGACGTCACGGGTGCGCCGGCGTCGAGCTCGGAGGTGCGGGCATCATGGCGACGACGGGCGCTAGGGGAAGGAGCAGGCGGCGGCGGGGGAAAAGGGAGAAAGAAGTCCTAGGGTTTGGGGGCGCGCTGCGAATGCGGCTTAAGGAGAGGGGTACATGCTAGGTAGCCGTGGGGGCAGCTTGCCAGGGAGCCATGGCGCCATGGCCTCGCTGGAAAGTGCAGCGCCCCCGTACGGAGGAAGGGGATGCACTGGTGGGCTGGGGTGTTGGGCCTAGGTTGGGCCAGCTTGGCCCAACTCGGCGAGGCTTCTATTTTTCCCGTTTTTCTTTTGTTTATTATTTTCTGTTTTTTTGCATTTAAAACAAAATAGAAAAGAATTATGAGAGAAAACTTTTAGACAATTTTAGTAGTTTCAAAATAGCCAAATTAATTTATTGGTAATATTAGTTGTCAAGATTTGAAACTTCATTTTTTATTTAATTGAACAAGCATTTGAATTTAAATAAGGGATTTGAATTTGTGAAACAACTTATTTATTTGAAATGCAATTCAAAATGAAAGATGCCATGATGTTACACTTTATTACACAACAAACATATATTTTAGGAAAGCATTACATTTGGGATGTTACAACACCTCTCCCGGGACGTTTCTAGTGATCTCTTTCCTTTCTGGTTGTCTTGTCGAAACCCCTTAAGTGTGTTACCCTAGCGTTTCGATATAATACCAGGTATGATCGAGACTCCTCTCAGATCAACGACTAACTCGTAGGCCTGTACACCATGAATTAATCCCTGTGATATAACGAATGACTTTCATCTATCAAACCTGAACGTAAAGTCTTAAACCTTTTGCCATAGCGATACTTAGCGAGTACGAGTATCGTTCATAGATATCTCCATACCTAGCTGACCTCGTTAACGACAACGCTATCTTCTGCTCGTCTATGATTTCTTGTCTCTGTGACCTAGTCACATGCTAACAAGCTCATTAGACATAATCTCACCGAGTGGGCCCTAGAGTATCTATCCTGCTATGCGGATTGGCAAATCCCGCTCTTGACCCCACGTCTCAACTACTCCCTTCCGATACCCAAAAGTATCACCATTATTGTCATACTATATAAGATATGATGTTTGGTGCAATCAAAGTGTCTTCCAGGAATAAAAATACGAGTTGATCTCACGGTCGAAGGCGTAATGACTACGTCCTACAAATATTGGTATGTCCATCACATTGTTCAACCAATGATATGACTTCCATTGCCGACCGACGCCATGCCCTACGATCAGAAAACCTCGATCATCGATCGTGCAACGAAACTAGTCTTAAAAGAGGCTACTAGGGACCTGGTTGTTTACGCATCACACCCGTATTAATGTTTCCGCTTAATACGGTTATAGCATGACACAAAAACGTATTATGAACAAACGAGATATGATAAAGAAATACACTTTATTAATTGCCTCTAGGGCATATCTCCTTCAGTCTCCCACTTGCACTAGAGTACAAATTAATCTAGATTACAACTTGGAAAAAGCTTAACACCCATAGCTACTTGGTGTGTTTCATGCTTGTCAAGCGGAAGAGGTTTCCTCAGAGGATCTGCCACATTCAGATCAGTATGCACTTTGCAAATCTTCACTTCACCTCCTTGTACGTACCGTATCACATGCAAGTGTCGGAGAATGTGTTTGGTGGTGGAGTGAGACCTTGGCTCCTTGGCGTTAACAATGGCACCCGTATTGTCGCAGAAGAGGATCACGGGGTCTTGCGCGCTCGTGAACACTCCAAGTTCAATGATGAACTTCCTCAGCCACACAACTTCATTTGCGGCTTCGCAAGCAGCAATATACTCTGACTCCATTGTAGACTGCGCGACGATGGGTTGCTTCCCACTTCTCCAGCACACGGCGCCTCCATTCACCTTGAATACATAACTTGTTTGTGACTTAGAGTCATCGGGGTCTGAGCAGAAACTTGCATCAACGTAACCTGTTACGCCAAGTTCTTCATCACAGCCACCATAGACAAGGAATATTTTCTTTGTCTTATTGAAATACTTAAGAATGCTCTTAACAACAATCCAATGCGCCATTCCTGGATTACTCTGGAAATGGCTTTTCAAACTTAGAGCCAATGCCACATCAAGTATAGTACTTAACATTGCATACATAATCGATCGTATGGCTGAAGCATAAGGATGTTTAGTCATTTCGGCCTTACCCTGCTCCGTTACCGGACACTGTGCCTTTCGCAATGTTTTTTCTTAATAACAGGCAGAGAACCCTTCTTTGCCTCCATACCGAAACGCTTCAGTATTTTATCAAGATAAGTACTCTGACTCAACTCTAACAGACGTCTTGATCTATCACAGTAGATTTTAATGCCTAAGACATATGCAACTTCTCCTAAGTCCTTCATGGAAAATTTACTGTTTAAATAATTCTTCACGCTTTTCAGAAGTTCCACATCATTCCCAATCAACAATATGTCATCTACATATAGTGCTAAGAACACAACCGAGCTCCCACTCATTTTCTTGTAAATGCAGGTCTCTTCTAAATTTTGGACAAATCCAAAACCTTTGATCACCTCATCAAAGCGAAGATTCCAGCTCCGAGATGCTTGCTTCAATCCACAGATGGAGCGCTGAAGCTTGCATACCTTGCTATCATTTTCTGGATCGACAAAACCTTCCGGTTGTACCATGTACAACTCTTCCTCAATGTTTCCATGTAGGAAGGCAGTTTTGACATCCATCTGCCATATTTCATAATCGTAATATGCAGCAACTGCAAACAAAATCTGAATAGACTTTAGCATCGCTACCGGTGAGAAAGTTTCATCGTAGTCAATCCCATGAACTTGTCGGACACCTTTTCGAAAAGCCGAGCTTTATAGATGGTCACATTACCATCACATCAGTATTCTTCTTAAAGATCCATTTATTCCCGACGGCCTTGCGCCCTTCGGGAATATCCATCAAAGTCCACACTTTGTTATCATACATGGATCTTATTTCGGATTCCATGGCTTCTAGCCATTTCTCGGACTCTAGTCTCGCCATTGCCTCCTTGTAGTTCGTTGGGTCGTCTTGTTCCATTAACATGACGGTGCAAACCATGTTGCCATACCATTCCGGTGCGATACGAGATCTACCAGACTTACGAGGTAGAATACTTTCCTCGATAGTTTCTCCCGCTCCATCTATGGAGGACGTTTCCAGAACAGCTTCTGTTGCGTTACTTGGAATTTCGAGTTGAGGATCAACGATCTCATCGAGGTCTACCTTCCTCCCACTTACTCCTTTCGCGAAAAACTCCTTCTCTAGGAAGGTACCGGTCTTCGCGACAAACGTTTGGCCCTCAGCTTGGTTCTAGAAGGTGTATCCTACGGTTTCCCGCGGATATCCTACAAATACGACTTTCTCCGACTTCGGTTCGAGTTTGTCAGGCTGTAGTTTCTTAACATACGCCTCACAACCCCAAACCTTCAGAAACGATAACTTAGGCTTCTTGCCATACCATTACTCATACGGCGTTGTTTCTACGTATTTGGACGGAGCCCTATTTAAAATGAATGTGGCTGTTTCTAACGCATAACCCCAGAAGGATACAGGAAAATCGGTAAGAGACATCATAGACCGGACACTATCCAGTAGAGTACTATTACGTCGCTCTGACACGCCGTTACGTTGCGGTGTTCCAGCAGGCGTATGTTGCGGTACGATGCCACAACTCTCCAGATGTGTGCCAAACTCAAAACTCAAATACTCGCCACCACGATCGGATCGGAGGTGCTTGATTTTTTTGTTAAGCTGATTTTCAACTTCACTTTGAAATTTATTGAACTTTTCAAATGTTTCAGAATTGTGTTTCATCAAATAGATATAACTTTATCGACTCAAGTCATCAGTGAAGGTGACGAAGTAACGATAACCATTGCGTGTCGGCATGCTCATTGGTCCACACACATCTGTATGTATGACTCCCAACTCGTCCGACGCCCGTTCAACGAAAACTTTGAACGGTGTCTTGGTCATTTTGCCCATAAGGCATGGTTCGCATGTATCGAGGGATCCAAAATCCAACGAGTCCAAAAATCCATCTGCGTGGAGTTTCTTCATGCGCTTTACACCAATATGACCGAGACGGCAATGCCACATATACATGGCGGTATCATCACTACACTTAATCCTCTTGGCATCTATGTTATGGATGTGAGTACTACGATCGAGATTCAACAAGAATAAACCATTACTCTCGGGAGCATCAACATAAAAGATATCATTCATTGAAATATCACAACTGATTGATACTGATTTAAATGAATAACCGTCTTGTATCAAGCAAGACCCACTGATAATGTTTACACTCAAGGATGGTACAAAATAACACTTATTTAAAACCAAAACTAATCCCGATGGTATATGTAGAGGGAGTGTGCCGACGGCCACCACGTCGACTCTCGATCCGTTGCCGACGCGCATCGTCACCTCATCCTTAGCCAAGCGCCTCTTATTCCACAACTCCTCCTGAGAGTTACAAATATGAGCAACAGGACCACTATCAAATACCAAGTGTTGCTACTGGCAGATGTAAGGTAGACATCTATAACATGTATACCAAATATACCTTGCTCTTTGTCGACTATCTTTCCAGCTCTCCTGTCCTCCAGGTACTTGGGGCAGTTGCGCTTTCAGTGACCTTTTCCCTTGAAGTAGAAGCACTCCACGCCAGCTTTGGGACAAGATTTTGGAGTCTTGGGCTTGGCAACCAATTTGCCTTCCCTCCTGGACTTCCAGCTCTTCTTTCCCTTGCCACCGGATTTCTTGAAATCGACAGTCTTGTTGACCATCAACAGCGTGTGCTCCTTCTTGATTTCCACCCCAGCAGTCTTGAGCATCACGAACACTTCACACAGGGACTTAGCCATGCCCTGCATGTTGTAGTTCATGACGAAGCCTTTATAGCTAGGGGGCAACGATTGCAGCACCCTATCAATCGCCAGCTCATCGGGAATCTTGCATTCCAGAGCATTCAGGCGTTGAACGTAGACAGACATCTTGACAACATGCTCGCTCACACTGCTATGCTCCTCCATTTTGGCCGAGAAGAAAAGCTCAGAAGCTTCATATCTCTCAGCCTTAGCCTGCAGTGCAAAGACAACTTTTAGATCGGAAATTATCTCAAAGGCGCTCATCTTCTCAAAGCGCTTCTGCAGATCGGCTTCCATGGCGTAGAGCATGCCACTCTGGACAAAGGCGGAATCCTCCGATTTGGTCTGGAAGACCTTCTTGTCATCATCAGAGGCGTCTTCTACGGGAGGGTCTCCTATGTCGGCTTCAATGACGTAAGCCACCCTATGGGGAGTTAGGAGGATCCTCAGGTTGCGGAACCAGGCCATGAAGTTTGACCCATTGGTCTTAAGATTTTCTTTCGCAAGGAACAAACCTAGGTTAAACGAGGGGCGAGACATCTACAATGGAATTTAAGCGATTCCTCCTGGTCGTTTAAGCGATTACACGACCCCCATCCATTGCACAACCCCTCATCGTCAGAGCCGGCCACACAACTTCAAGGGTAGGCAATTGTCAATCAGAACAATTCTGTGACTCATGCTCGACCTTTCGGCCTCCGTGTTCCGAGGCCATATCTGCATATGCTAGGCTCGCCACTATAACCTCTACGTAACGCTTGTACAACATGGCTTACACCCAAAGTATGTGAACGACGATATGTATGACACCCAATCGTCACGACCTGCCTCATAACGTAGAACTTTCTTGGTGGTGCTTGTTGGAGGAAGAACACTAGTGGTATTTTTGAAGGGATCATCTTATATATAATTACCGCCACGTAACTAATATATACTAATATATATAATCACACAATATAAGATGCACACAATAACATCAAATGTAAGGTGATGTGATATATTCCATTGCGCCATGGTCTTCTTGGCACCTGCAGTTTATAAACAATTTAATAAACCTAACTTGTCCATATCACATAGCCCCTGCCAAATAAAGTCAGACGCTTCTACTTTATCTTTTTGCATATTTTACGTGGTTGGGGCTTTCATAACAAGAACCGCTTCTTACCTAGGAACTTATGACCACAACAACGATCCAATAATTGCATATTTAAGCATCCCTTTTGGGCCCTCCATTGACAATGCAAGACCAACTAAAGAGAGAGAGAGAGAGACACCCGCCAGCCACAGATACAGTACAAGCCGTATGTCAGTAGTGGAACCAGTCTCGCGTAAGCGTACGCGTAAAGTCGGTCCAGGCCGCTTCATCAACTCGATGCCGCTGGAATCACAAGTGCACGCTAGAGGGTAGCAAATAACAGGAACGGTGCCCCCGTGCATAACACGGGTTCTAACAGTGTACCGCTATATCTACGATAGATCGGCTCTGATACCACTGACGGGGATAGTAGGCAGAAAACAAAAAATTTCCTAACAACAATATCCTTAAAACATTCCAAGATCTATTCTCTGCATATATATTAGTACAAACGGAGATCAGAATACATACCCTTGTAGACCGAAAACGGGATTACGTTCCTGCACGAACGTTGACGATGAAGACCGACGAAGCCGACCTCAAGGTCGTGAATAGGAAGTAGACCTCCCAGTACCGCTAGCGCAGCACCTTGCAGGGCGTTACACACGTACGGTGGAGACGACGGCCTCCGAAGCTCCAGTCCAGGACGAGCTGCGGAAGACTTGGACTGGAACACCAGCAGCGCGGCAGCGAACTATGATGGAGAGATCTCCCTCTGAACTTGGCGCAACTCCGACAAAGGGAATCACGAAATCGAGAGAGAATTGGGGAATTAATTGGTGAATTAAAAGGCTAGGGGTGCCCCTTCTTATATAGCCTCCCGGGGGGAGCCAACGGCATGGCTGGGTGCGCCCGCCCCATGGTGGGGCCCACCTAGGTCGCCCCCAAGCCCCCCACAGAATTCCCCTAGGGAATTTTCCCCTCTTGGGCCTTCTTTCGACCAGAAGGCCCATTTATGGAAATCAGCCTAAATAAATTCGAAAATAAATAAATAAAATCATATTTAGACATTATTTACACTAATTAATATCAATCATATTATATATAATTTATTCTAGCTCCGAAAACTATTTCGTCGCTGCCTGATCTCCATCAGACCTCTCCCGGGACGTTTCTGGTGATCTCTTTCCTTTCTGGTTGTCTTGTCGATACCCCTTAAGTGTGTTACCCTAGAGGTTCGATATAATAACAGGTATGATCGAGACTCCTCTCTGATCAACGACTAACTTGTAGACCTGGACCCCATGAATTAATCCTTGTGATATAACGAATGAATTTATCTATCAAACCTGAACGTAAAGTCTTAAACCTTTCCATACTGATACTTAGCGAGTCCAAGTATCGTTCATAGATATCTCCATACCTAGGAGACCTCGTTACCGACAACGCTATCTTCTACTCGTCTATGATTTCATGTCTCCGTGACGTAGTCACATGCTTGCAAACTCATTAGACATAATCTCACCGAGTGGGCCCTAGAGTATCTATCCTGCTATGCGGATTGGCACATCCCGCTCTTGACCCCTCTTCTCAACTACTCCCTTCCGATACCCAAAAGTATCACCGTTATTGTCATACTATATAAGATACGACGTTTGGTGCGATCAAAATATCTTCCAGGAACAACAATAAGAGTTGATCTCACGGTCGAAGGCGTAATGACAACGTCCTACAAATATGGGTATGTCCATCACATCGTTCAACAAACGATTTGACTTCCATTGCCGACCGGCGCCTTGCCCTATGATCAGAAAACGTCAATCATCGAGCGCGCAACAAAACTAGTCTTAGTAGAGGCTACTAGGGACCTGGTTGTTTACGCATCACACCCGTATTAATGTTTCCGCTTAATACGGTTTTGCATGACACAAAAACGTATTATGAACAAACGAGATATGATAAAGAAATACACTTTATTAATTGCCTCTAGGGTATATCTCCTTCAACTGTTGGCGGACCCGCGGTGGTGCCCAGATGCAAAGAAAAGAGGCCTAGTCCTCGGGTTCATGCTCGAGCTCGACAATGGCGGACGGGAACCGGAGGGGCGTGGACGAATCCGACGAATTCAACACAGATTCGAGAAGGGGAGAGGGGAAACGGAGAGGAAGCTCACTGTGAGGGTGTCGCAGGATTCGTCGTTGCTCGGGGAGGACCGACGACGTCGAATTCCGGCGGCGGCTCTTCGGCCGTAAGGGAGAAGGGACGAGAGCGACGGCCTGAGAAGCTCTCGGCTCGATTCCTTCGGCATGGGGGACGACGACGACGAGGAGGCGCAGCTTTGGGGCTCCTTCATGCGTCTTCAACAACGGCGTAGCAGCGGCGTGACGGCGAGGTGCCCTCGGTGGGATGGTGGCGGTGGAGGGAATCAGAGCGAAGAAGGGGAAGAAGAGAGGAGCTATGTTTAGGGTTGGGGGAGGCGCTGGAGCGGCTTTAAGGGAGGGGGAGCAGGTTAGGCAGTGGGGGCTCCATTGCTGCCTCGCTGTAAAGCGACGAAGACGACAGGGGAGGAGATGGGCTGGGCTCGCGTTGGGCTGGACTGGCCCAACTCGGGCAGGAGAGAGTTTTTTTCTCTGTTTTTTTTTTATATTGTTCGTTTTATTCTTTTCCTGGTTTGTATTTTGAAGAAGAAAAGAAAAGAATAAGATGTAGAAATTTTTGACAAATATTCATAGTTTCAAAATAGACAATTTGATACACTAGTTTGAGTATTTGGAAAATATTTGAAACAACACATTTTAATTTATTTGAATTGCATTTAAATTGAAAAGTGTAATTTTAATTTGAATGCAACAATTTAAATAAAAGAGGTGACAAATGCATGATGACATGATGACGCAAAAAGAAAATAAACAAACTAATTGGAGAAATTCCGGGGCGTTACACTTAGCGACAAGACGTCTGGTCTAACTTAGAGCATCTCTAACAACTGCCCTAGTTTAGCATCCTATCATTTTCAACGCGCGCGCGCCCAACTGCCATCCTGAAATCAGATTTTCCTCGCGCCTCTCCTGCCGCCGCCGCTCCCACGAGAAAATCCTCTGCCGCCGCCACGCATCCGGCCCTCCCCGACCACGCCGCCTCCCCCAATCACCGCTCCGCCCCCCACCCCACCCGCCGCTGCCCTAAATCGCCGCTCGGGCTCGTTCTTCGCCGCCAACAACCCTAGATCGCGTCGCCGTCCCCGCACTCTGCGGCGTCCCTGAGCTCCGCACCGATCCTTCCCGACCTCCGCAGCTCCATCACCGACCTCCCCAACCTCTGCACGGGCTCGCTTTACCCCTACCTCGCTCCGGCCCCCGACCGTATGCGCCGCCATGCCACCAAAGAAGACGAAGGCCGTCTCCGGCTTCAAGGGCGTGCGGGCGAGGCCGAGCAGCTGCTGCAGCGCCGAGCTATAGCACGAGGGCATGCGCTACTACCTTGGCACCTACGACAGCACGGATAAGGCGTCTCGGGCGTACGATGTCGCCGTGTGGCGTCTCGGCGTTCCATGGGAGCGGTTCAACGATTCACGCATCACTTGCCTGCAGGACGCCATCTTTGTCATACCTCTGATGCAGTCAAAGGTGAAGACCCGCTTGGTGAAGAAGAAGGAGGAGACGGCGAGGGTGCTCGAGACCGACGAAGAGTCGATGGCTCCGTTCGCACGGGAGCATCCCGAGTATGAGCAGGAGTTCTTCTGGAAGCGCGAATGTAGCGTACCTGCACTTAAAATGAGGCAGATACATGTGTATAGTGCAAATCCCTGGATCGATTCGTTTGCACACACAGTTTACGATGTAATATCACAACAAAGTATCAATTTTATTACATAATGATCCAGACTTGGAAAATATTCTTTTACAACTTGCATAGCATAAAGCTAGCACATAAAGAGTAAACAGCGGAAATACAATAGCAGCGAGTCTCCATCAACTTCAAGTTGCCACAGGCGAAAACATGTTGGTTGCAGACTCGAAACCTTTAAATGAAACCTCACTCGTAATCTGATCAATCTGCAATAAGAAAAATATTGAAACAACGTGGGTCAGATTCCATTAAAAATGGAGTCTTGCAAGTGACACTATGGTGGACACTTTGTGGAATAACTCTAATAACCTATATGCATATTTGGCTGGTGGAGTTCAAGGCTATTTTGCATAAAGCCAATTTTTCCTAACTCTTTTGAAAACACTTTTCTTCATTTCGAGACATTCGTGGCATGAAATCCACTGTCTCAAATTACCCTTGTTCACCCATCAAGTTTTAACTTAGAAATTGGAATGGTGGAATCCTCCGTTGATGTCCGTGATCAGCTCATCAAATTGTCCGTACCGGGGACACGGCTAAGTACTTAGTTTTACACTCTGTAGAGGTTGTGCACGTTCACCATTGTACCCATTCAACCCAAACTATCCTTTACACACTAATAGTGATAAGGAAAAGGAGAAGAATGAGTCGAGATCTTTCAGAAGCATTTTCCCTCCCACTCTGGCTTGACCCGTTCCACCTAACACCCTCTACATCTGCTTGTCAAGCCGGGGAGAGTCCACGCAACTTAGTTGATCAAGCCAGAGCCCATATGGCAATGGCGGCACTGGAAGCAATCGTCACTCGGAGTTCTTCAGATTCCTCTGTTCCCTGGGTGGCCATCCACAAGTGCACGTACTCCAGGAACCATAGACATGGGCCTGACTAGCCACTCAACTCGACTCCATACAACCAATCCACCCAGGAGGTTGTTTCATAACTTAGTAGAATTTAGATTTTCACAAAAACAACATTTGCATAGCATCAAATAATTCCACAAAGCATTGCATAGGAACCTAGACACAGGAATAAGGAATTTCTATACAGGTTTAGCATAGCAATACTATCCTACACATGCTTATATAAAAATACACTAAGTAATGCATATAGAAAATAGTAGGAAGTTTATGAGGTGTGCCACTTGCCTTTGAATGATGTCTTTGCTCACAAACTCTTTTCAACGTAACTCGAGTCTCTCCGTTCAATCTAAACAATATAGACAAGCAACAATACAACAATCAACGTAAAACATAACTACACAATGAAAACACATACCTAATGAATAAACAAGTTTTATAAAACTTCTAAGGAAAATATGTTTATGCATGATGTGCAATATATTTCTAAGGACTAGAGATGCATGCCATGCCATGAAAAATCTTTTAAGTTAATGCAAGGAAAATATGTTGGTAAAAAATGACTAAGTACTAAGGTCATAGGTTGGACATAATACTTTCCTATAAATTATCTTGAATAAGCACTCTAATGGCTTAGCCATGATGTGCATCAATACTCAGAGAAAATACTAAGTCTATTCTTCAAGGTGATCATCAATTATTAACAACTCTTTGTAAATTGGATATTCACTATAGTGAGAGAGACAGACACCCGGCCAGCCACTTATGTTGTGGAATAGGTCTCATGTACGTGGACATGTAAGGTTAGTCTCCAGGCCGCTTCATCTCACTATGCCGCTAGGATCCAACAACTTCAAGATTGTACTTACATGATCAAAAATTGTTTATGTCTAAAGTGAAAGACAAGATTAGGAGAGAGGGAAAAGATAGAAAGAAGAGTGTGATTACTTCTCCTTGCTTCCTTTTCTTCTTGATGTGATTACTTCATTGCAATTTTGTAGACTTGGTGGCTTTGAAAACTTGATGGTGTTGATGGTCTCCAGGTTGGTCTTGAATATAACTTAGTCATCATAAGGGCCAAGAGAAGAAGGGAGAAAAGGGAGAGAGGAAAGCAAGACTTAGAAATTATTGCTGGTTGGTCTTCATGGACTTCTTCTTGCTTTTCTTTTAAGTGTTTTTACTCCTTGAAGATACTTCTGAAGTCTTGTTTTGGCTATGTCGTTCATTGGTCTTCTAGCTACATGTTGAAAATTCTAAGTGTCTAAGTGCATAGCACTTTACCAAATTATTAAGTTGAAAATAATCCTAACTTAGAGAAAATAAGTGAGAAGTTTTCCTATGAGGAGTAATACTATATAATAAAACAAGTTATGCATGAAATGCACTTTTTAATCATAAGAAACATCATACTAATTTTTGTGATATTTATAAAATATGCATGAGGCTATAAATGCAATTTAATTAATTTCTATTTTTTCAAAACATAATAAAAGGAAAACATATAGATTAAAGGTTTATGTGATTTAATTTTTATAACACAATTTTATAAATGGTGATAATAGACAGAGGTGATTTAATTAAATTTATTGCAATTGGATTTACTCAAAAATGATTTTTCTATCAAGAGTTATATCAAAATTATTCAAACTATTTAATTTAAACATACAAGTATTAAATCATCAAAATAATACTCAAAATTATTTTATAACAGAGGCATCATATTACACATACTCTAAGGTTTCCAAATCAATTTTATTTTCAAATTTTGAATTTATAGATTTAAAGTTATGATAAATATACTCAAATAATCCATTTGAAATTTGAATATTTTTAAGTAAGTAAAATTTGAATTATAACAGATCTAAAATATTCTACATGACAAGGGCTTTCCAAAAATATAAAGTTTGTTAAATTTGGACAAACCAATAAAAAGTTATAATAGATCTAAGATGTGGGGGCTTTTCTGTAAAATTGTCATTTTAATTTTATTCGGAAAATTGTTTTCCACGTTGGCGCTGACGCGGCGCTGACTGGGTCGCTGACGTGGATAAGTGGAACGATCTGGGACGTTGGATCTGGATCTGATGGTCAAATTCTGACCGTACCCATTCGTGCTAAAGATCTAATCTCGGCCGTTGAACACAGATCAGACGGCCAGGAGGAGATGACCATACCGTGGTATTGCTCCAGTGGCCGGCGAGGAAGGAGACGGTGGCGGCGAATCGGGCGCGGACGGGCACGGTGCTCCGGTGGTCGAATCGGCTCGGGGAGGCGACGAGAAGGTGCGGCGCGGCACAGCAAGGAAGATGGTGGCGACGGCGTCTACTCGGGCGGCCTGGAGTGGCGTGGAGGCGTCGGCGGAGCCACGGCTACTCCGGCGAGCTCGGTCTTGCACGGTTTCGTCGACTGGCTGCGGGAGGAAGCGAAACAAGAGGTCATACAGATGCGCACGAGGATGGCGAGGACAGAGGAGAGGACCAGAGGCTCGGGGTTCGGTCACCTGGCCAGAATCGAGAAGAAACGTAGGCGGCGGTCACGAACTCTGGCGAGGATTTGTGGCAGCCTGGGGGCGTAAAACAGAGAGGGAGGAGAGGGGAAAGACGGAGGAGCTCGAGGGCTACTTATAGGGCAGAGAGGCGTGTTGATTTGGGACGCTAATCACGCGAATTGAAGGAAGGAGGCGCCGGAGGTTTCGGGCGTGAAATTTGGCCACAGGTTGAAGACGACCCTTCCCTGGCAGGTGGGTCCCGCCTGTTAGGGAATTTCCTTTTTCTTTTCTTTTTTTCTATTTTCTTTATAACTTTTGATTTAGGACTCCAAATGAAGTGAAACCAATTTCTATAAATTTGTAAAATTCATATCTATGCTTTAAAACATTAGTGGGCATGTGTTGAAAACTTTTTAAAATTAATATTTTTGAAATATTGATTATTTGCAAAATGAACACCTTATGTCAATTTTGAAATTTAGGGCTTAAATAAACTTATTTTTGGTTAAAATAGATTTATAAATTTCACAACACTTATATAAGTTAGAAACTTAATTTTTTAAAACTTATTCTCCAATATTAAAATATTGTTGGCTTTAGTACAATATTAAATAACATATTACAACTATTTGAAATGAAAAGGGAAATATGATGTATTCATTTTCAATTCAAAATAATTATTGCACCATTAAGTTTTATTTTATGATAAATCATTTGAAAACTCCCTATAGTACAGTAGGAAAACATTATATCTTTATTTCATTTCTTGTGTTAAATATATTCATGAAAATCATTTGGCAATTATACCCTGTTTTAAATAGTTTAAAAGAACACTTGTAAAATATTATTTTTATTAATGAATAGCTATGGCTAAGTGGTTGAAATCAAATACGTACAAAGAAATTTTTTATTACAAGAAAATGGTTTGAAGGTTAGTAAATCATTTATCAAATTACATATTGAGGTTTAAGAAATACAATGGATAATATAATGTTTAACTTGAACAACTTTTGAAAATAATAATTATTTGAGATATTTAAATTAATAATCAATTTATAAATTGCTATGAAGTCTTTTATGGTTGGTTTTATTATGCTTTTAATGTTTTATTTTAATCTAAAACAAAAGTTTTAAATTTTAGTGATTTTCAAACATTATAAAATGTTGGGATGTTACAGCAAACAGGAGAAGAAGAAGAAGAAGAAGAAGAAGGTCGACGATGAGGCTGGACCGTCGACGGTGAACGTGATCGAGTTGAGCTCCTCCTCCTCCTTCGACTGGGACAAGCTCCTCCTCCTCCTTCGACTCCTTTGACTGGGACGATTAGAGTAGTATCGTAGTCTTTAGAAGTTGAATATAGTTCGAAAATGTTGTTCGTACTTTAAATTTGAGTTGAAACTATGGTTCCTAGTTTAAATTGTGTCCAAATTATGGTCATAGTTTAAATTGTGTTCGAATGTGCTTTCATTTGATGCAGATTGTTGCAACGATAGATGAGTACTTTCATTTGATGCAGATTGTTCTGTCTCTTTTGGTTGAAGTGCGGAACAGGTTCAAGATGCCACATGAAAAGCCGACTATCACTGAACCTGGTGCTCAAAAGAAAACGCGAATGTAATAGGCACGTCAATGTAATCTTTACTGAATAAGAGAAGCAGACACCATATGAAGATGCTACCATTTTAGTACCTACCACTACAAGTGAAATAAGAGTAGACTCCATATGAAGATGCTTCCATTTTTCTACCCTTTCTTGCAGTTGGCACTCGAGTTCCTCTCCCTGTGCTTCCAGATGTTCCAGGTAGAGGTGAGACGACAGAGGAGCCAGCTTCAGATATTTTCCTAGAAGTTCTAAATCTTGTAGATAGACTTCCTGCTGGCTAAGGTGGTTTATTACTACATGCTAGTGAATCTTCAGCTTTACTCTCTCTAGCAGCTTGAGGTGCTTGAGCTCGACTTGTTACAGCTGCTAGGGATGCAATGATCACATAATCAGGATCATAGTCATCCTCACTCAATTCCCAGACAACTTTCTCAAAGTCACCACCACTTATGATGTCTTGATCCTCCTGGTACTCAATGTACACATTAGCAACTTCACCAACACATGTGTAATCAGCCATGTATAAACACCCACTATCATCATTAAGAGGCACTATCCCATTGAAAAGACCTTATCCAGGAAGAAGAAAATAAAACTTCATAGACTCCTTAAGCAGCAAATGATCCTTGGCAAACCTTTTCACTTATAGCAGGGAAAGCTTGTCTCTCTCAATCTTTGAAACTGCATTGGAGCCTCCAACATAGTCTAAATTAGGACCAACACGGACCAACTTGCGTCCAAAGCGAAATCGCATATTCAAAACCTCACTTGGATCCATGAATTAATTAACTTAAACAAACACATAAAGCGCAAGAATATAAACAAACACACTGCGATCATCCCTTCATAGCATCCGCTAAACCCTAACCATAGTCTAAATACTGTACAAGACGTTACCTTCATTTCCAACGAGCCGGTCGCACCGCCACAATCACCGCAGCCTCCAAGATGAACCGCCGCTAGAGATGGAAAACATCAAATCGGCATGGCCTTGCCCTTATATCGACCGGGCGGCTCCGTAGGAGGTGGGGTTGGTCAAACGAATTGCGCGCGGGGGCTGGGCCGATCGAGCGGTTTTGGGCCATTAAGAATCAAATTAATTCGGGCCTTTAACAATTCACTTTCAAAGTATGCCAAATCAACCTCACTACTCGCTCTATAAACCCTAGCAGGCTAACGCCGTTGCTCGCCCCGCCTGTCCTCCATGGCATCGAACATGCTCTAACAACAGTAATGATGTCAAGCAACCAATTTGTTTGGTTTCTGCTGTCAAGGTTATCAGTTTGGTTTTTTGTTCAGTATTTTGCTTATTTTTTGATGTCAAGCAACCGTAATGCTGCATATCATCATCTGTGATGAACCAGTTTGGCAAAATTGGTCTATGTACTGCATGGTCTATATAATAAACCAGTTTACAAAATATAAGTAAGCAAATGATCTATGTAATATACTACATGATCATCAATGTATTGTCTCAATATATGAAATATTATTTCCTGGGTATATGTGTGGAATGATAAGCTCTAGGCACGAAGAACGTTCTCCTGGCACCGTCGATCCCGAGAGATCGCGCCAGGGTGCACCACGAAGTCTAGTGTGGATTCGCTCGGATCTTCTGCATGGTCTATAACAACATCAACTGTTGTTTTCACAATTCAATCAACACAAAATTGTACACTGGCAATATGAAAAAAAAAATAGTTCACAACAAATATTTATGCAAGACTGGGAAACCTCCCACGAGACTAAAACTCAACCATGCTAGTCATAAACATGTATCTCTAATAGTCATCCAACAATTTCATTCACAGGAACAAATTCGGCGATCTCCATAACTCTGGCTTTCACCTTTACAAGTCTGTTTTGAGGTGACATCACGATTCTGGCAACAATTTCAGTCTTGGATGCGTTAACAATGGTCTGCAATAATATTACACGGGTTAATAAGTGAACTGTTGACACATATTTACTACCGAAACCCTCACTAGTTTATCGATTCTGTTACTTCCATAACGGAAAGCAACCACCATAGCAGGTACTCGTGTCACAAGACTTACCTTAAATAGTTGTCGAATTTCTCTATTACTGGTGTTCATCTGGCTGACTTTGCCTTGTCGCTAGGGAGCGGGTGGCGACTTCCAAGTTGCCGTCCAAGTCCCTTCTGTCCAGGGGAAAGCAACTCCAGGGTAGCTCGCCAGCTACCGTGCCGCTAACTCCTCAGCCCTGGGCCGGCGGCTTTATGAGTGATGCTCGCCGCCAGCCCCAGGTTCCGGCTTCTAGCCCGCCGCCAAGGGCCTCCTCTGCTGGCCGCGCAACCAGCACTTCCTTTCCATCGGCTGAGGCTACGGCCAATGAAGCCGTCCGATCGCGCGCCGCCAAGGAGGAGTTGCTGGTGGAGGTTGCCGGCGGAACGCGAAGGGCAGCCCCAGTTGCTGAAGGCGGCAAGGTTAGGGATCCTTGGTCAACCTTTAAGGAGGCCAAGGAATCCACCCTGGCTTTTGCCGACTTCGCCACCCAGACCTTTGCCGACTTGGAGGGATATATTTCTGTAAGTTGTCTAACTTGGTGGCATATACATAGACCTTCCCCCCGAGCACTTAGATGGCAGACCAATAACAGTGGTTGCCGGCTTAGAGGTTTTTTGACAATATGTTATATGCCTTTGTCTTTGTCCGCAGGGCATCCTGTCCGCCAACGTGGATCTTATCTCCTCCAGCTTGGAGATAAACAAGTGGTGTCACGATCTGAAAAACGATTGTGAAGCCAAGGATCTGCGGATTGCCGAATTGGAAACGGCCCGCAAAGAGGATGAAGGTAAGATCGCTAAGATTTTTGCCTTTCGTCATTTTTGTGTTTGCTGCCGCCAATCATTTAGCTAGCATATCCATATTGTAGAATTGCTAGATCACGCCCAGGATATACTGAAGGCGTCTACTGATATGCAAGCTATTATGAATGAAGCTTCCGATCTGACGGCCGCCAATTTGTCGATGAAGGAGGAGCATCGGAAGGAGATGGAGGCCCAGCAGTTGAAGTTTGCGCAGGAGTCTAGCCAGCTTACCGGAGAGCTGGATAGCCTGCACAAAAAATTGGCGGAGGCGGAGGATGCGGTGGCAGCTCACATGTTTGAGTTGTCTGCCTTCCATAACTCGGTCCTTGGTAAGCTATTCCTCACTATTCATCCTTTGCCATCAGTTTGTTAGCCTGAGCCAAATTGACGCTTTCATTTTTTGATACAGTTGCCGCCGGCCTAGGTGATGGCAAGGTTGTCAGCCCCCGCCTAGATCGCCTTGCGCGTCTGGGTGAGCTGATCACCGAGACTTTGGCGGCGTCCAAGCGGTTTGCCGCCAAGTTCTTCATCTCCTCGGGCAGCCAGGAGCCAGCCGAGTTCAGCGATGTGCCCAGCATGCTGGAGCAAGCCACGAAGCTACACAAGAGCTCGCTGAAGTCGGCGGCGCGGGGTGGTGCCAAGACTGCGTTAGGCTTATTCATGGCGCACTACCCCGAGGCAGAGATAGAAGCCGTCACCCAGTCCATGCCGTCTACTTATGAAGACGGCAGCGAGGTCCAGCCGGCTGCTGTACTGAACAGCGTTGCCGGCTATGCCACGCGAGTTGCCGATATGGTTGATACGAAGGTCTTCTATCGGCGCCATCCTGTGCCTCTTGCTGGTGAAGCTGGAGCTGCCGACACGGCCGAGGCGGAGGGGAGCGACAGCTCTGGGGCTGAGGTTGTCAGCCCGCAAGCCTAATGTAGGCGGCCCCCGAGCCGAAGTTGCTGTTGCCGGCTTCCTTTATGTCTTGACGGCTAGCCTTTTTCTTCCCCTGAAACAATCAAATCTCAACCTGTAATATTTGTAAATATTTTTGGAGATGTACTGCTTGGCGGGAAGCCAGCTAACTTGTTTCATTTTTGCTACTTAAGCAGGCTTTTGCCTTGTTTTTATTTGGCCCGCCTTAATTTTACTCTGACTTATATGCTTGACTGTTTGTACGGTGGCAAACCTCAGCCGGAAACTTTAGCTGAGACAACCATGGCTAAACCATATGTTTAGAATCAGAAACCAAAGCCAACATGTTGGCGCCAAAGACATACTACTAGGCGAACCACATATAAGTAATCAGACGTAAAGGAATTAGGCGGCGCAAAAAGTTGATTTTTGCTTTGGTTTGGCTCGAAAGCTGTAAGTATCTACCAATTTGAACCTTTGCACGGAGCTAGAAAATAGGTAACTTAGATACATAGGGGACATACGATTGCAAGAAAAGACAAAAGATGGCATGCTTCTCAACACAGATGAGGAACCATAGACTTTTATTTCATAGTCATATATAACTTATTACAATTATCAGTTGCTAAGTGTAGAAAGGACGTAGCTGCTCCGTCTTGTTTGTTCAAACGGCTCGTCAATGCCTCTTTGCGCCTGGTTCCTCTTCTTCCTGCCGCCTTCTTGCACCTTTTCTTTTCTTCTTCGTCGCGGATGTCGGCTAGGTAGTAGGAACCATTGAGCAACGCCTTTGTGACTATAAACGGTCCTTCCCATGGCGGGGATAGCTTGTGCAAGCCTTTTCTGTCTTGAATTAGGCGGAGAACCAGGTCACCTGTTCTGAAGCCTCGCTTCCGCACTCTCCGGCTATGATAGCGGCGGAGTTGTTGCTGGTACAAGGCGAAGCGAAGTAGAGCGACGTCTCTTTCTTCATCTAACAGGTCTAGGTCATCCTGTCTTGCACCTTCTACGTCTTCCTCGATGTAGGCTTGAACTCTTGGGGAATCGTATTTCATGTCGGTAGGTAGCACCGCCTCAGCGCCATATACTAAGAAGAAAGGGGTGTAGCCGGTAGATCGGTTTGGCGTTGTGCGCAAACTCCACAGTACGGACTGTTGCTCTTTTGCCCAAGCGCCGGCTGCCCTATGCAACGGAGCTTCGAGACGGGGATTAAGTCCTGAGAGGACCAAGCCGTTTGTACGCTCTACTTGTCCATTTGATTGCGGGTGTGACACGGATGCCAAATCAAGCCGGATGCCTAGATCACTGCAGTATTCTTCTATGTCGCCTTGAGACAGGTTGCTGCCATTATCAGTGATAATGCTGTGTGGAACTCCGAACCGAGAGATAATTCCCGAGAGGAAATTGGTGGTTGTTCGTGCGTCAAGTTTGCTGATCGGCTTGGCCTCGACCCATTTAGTGAACTTGTCGATAGCGACCAATAGGTGGGTGTACCCACCACGTGCCTTCTTGAATGGACCAACCATGTCTAAGCCCTAGACCGCGAACGGCCAAGTGATTGGAATTGTCCTGAGCTCTTGTGTCGGCATGTGAGTTTGGCGGGCATACAACTGGCAGCATTTGCATGTTTTCACGATGTGCTCGCCGTCTTCTTTGGCGGTTAGCCAGTAGAAACCTTGGCGGAAAGCTTTGGATACAATGGACTGGCGGAGGCGTGATGCCCGCAAGTGCCAATGTGTATGTCCTTCAGAATTTCCCGGCCTTCTTCTGGTAGTATGCACCGCTGATAGATACCGCACGTGCTTCGCTTATATAGCTCGCCTTTGATTATTGTGAATGCCTTGGCTCGCCTTATGATCTGCCTTTTAACACCTCATCATCCTCCGGCAACTTCTTGTCGATTAAGGGGTGGCGAAAGGAAACTAATCCCGTGATTTTTGGAATCAAAATCGCTCCGGATCGGAGAGGAATCCGCGCGGGATTTGCGTCCGGAGGTGGAAGATCCACCTTACAAGTGGGTCCCACCCGTCAACGAGAGGGGAAAGGGGCGCGGGCTACTGGGCTGTTACTGGGCCGCTTCCTTGCGCGCGCGCGGCAGTTAGCAAATGGGCTGGCCCGATTCTCCTTTTCTTTTAATAAAATAAAAACTGTTTTCAAAACTGATTTCAAAAATGAATTTTAAACCTATTCAAAACATTTCCGAAAAAATCATAAAAATATGTTTTGGAAATGTTATTAAAATTAGAACTTTCTAGAAGTACCTAGATAAATAAATAACAAAATAAAATGGAATAATATATGGAGTTTAATTTCACCTCTTTTATGGAATACAAAAATTATTCAAATTAATAAATAACTTTAAATTATTCTTTTTGTGTTTTATGTGCAATACTTATATGATGCATGATGTATGAATGCAATGTTTTAAATTTTTGAAAAATTTGGGATGTTACAGACTAACCCCCTTAAGAGGAAGCTCGCCCTCGAGATTCGGAAAGGTCAGCAAATAGGTGTGGATGGTCTTCTCGGAGGTCATCTTCTCGTTCCCAAGTGGCTTCTTCCTCGGTGTGATGATTCCACTGAACTTTGCAAAACCTGATGGTTTTGGTACGGGTAACTATTTCTATTGTCTGCAATATCTTCATGGGCTTCTCTTCGTAGGTCAGGTCACTCTCCAATTGTACTTCCTCGAGAGGTACAGTATCCTTTAAAGGAACTCCCATCATCTCGGGATGACATTTCTTCAGCTGACTGACATGGAACACATTATAGACAGAAGACAGAACTTCAGGCAGTTCTAACTCATATGCCACTTCACCTTTGCGAGAAAGGATTTTGAATGGTCCAATAAATCGAGGTGCTAACTTTCCTTTGATTCCAAACCTTTTCACACCCCGAAGTGGTGACACTCTGAGATAGGTTCTATCACCCACCTCGTAGGTGACCTCTCTACGTTTGGAATCTGCGTAGCTTTTCTGGCGTGACTGTGCTATCTTCAATCTATCTTTAATCAGTCTGACCTTCTCTTCTGCATCCTGGATTATATCAGGTCAAAAGAAACTCCGTTCTCCTACACCACTCCACAACAATGGGGTTGTGCATTTCTTCCCATATAAGGCTTCAAACGGCGCCATCTCAATGCTGGCTTGGTAACTGTTATTGTAGGAGAACTCAGCGTAAGGTAGATTATCATCCCAGCTAGATCCATAATCGAGCCCACAAGCTCTTAACATATCCTCTAAATCTGATTTACTCTTTCAGTCTGACCATCGGTTTGCGGGTGGAAAGCCGTACTGAATTCCAATCTGGTTCCCAGTGATTCATGCAATTGCTTCCAGAAATGAGAAGTGAACTGGGTCCCTCTATTAGACACGATACTCTTAGGAACGTCATGAAGGCACACAATTCTCTTCATGTAAATATCAGCTAACTTTGCACTTGTATAAGTGGTCTTCACGGGTATAAAGTGAGTTATTTTGGTTAAACGGCAAACAATAACCCAAATAGAATCATAACCCGATTTGGTCCTTGGTAAGCCGGTGATGAAATCCATTCCAATAGAATCCCACTTCCAGTCGGGTACTTTTAAAGGTTGTAAAAGTCCCACTGGTTTGATGTTCTGCCTTTACTCGACTGCATACATCACACTTAGCGATATATTCTGCTATTTCTATTTTCATGTTGTTCCACCAAAATCTCTCCGTCACATCCATATACATCTTGGTATTTCCCGGATAAATGGAATAAGGTGTCTCATGGGCTTCTTGCAGGATTAACTTCCTAAGATCAGGATCATTGGCCACACATACACGTTTTTCAAACCACAAAATCCCTTGCTCATCCTCATGGAATCCTTTAGCTTTTCCTGCTCTCAGATTGACTTTGATTTCTTCTATTTCCTTGTCTCCTTTCTGAGCTTCACGTATCTTGTCCATCAGAATAGGTTGTATTACTAATGAGGCTACAAAACCTTCTGGTACTACTTCCAATCTGAGGTCCTTGAATGCCTTGCATAAATCCTCGGGTATTTCTCCTGCTGTGAGGCCATTCACATACACTTTACGACTCAGGGCGTCTGCTACTACATTAGCCTTTCCCGGGTGATATTGGAGACTTAGATCATAATCTTTGATACGTTCCAACCATCTCCTCTGTCTCATGTTCAATTCCTTTTGTGTAAAAATATACTTCAAACTTTTGTGGTCAGTGAATACTTCACATCCTTTTCCCATCAGATAGGGTCTCCAAGTCTTCAAGGCATGTACCACTGAGGCTAACTCGAGATCATGAGTAGGATAATTTGCTTCATGTTTCTTGAGCTGTCTAGAGGCATAAGATGCCACTCTGCCTTCCTGCATCAATACACTTCCCAGGCCTTGGCGTGAAGCTTCACAATACACTTGGAATTCCTTCTCTAAATCAGGTAAGCATAGAACTGGGGCTGAAACTAGTCGTTTCTTCAATTCTTGAAAACTGGCTTCACATGCCTCATTCCACTCAAATTTCTTCTCCTTCTTTAATAATTCCGTCAAAGCCTTGGCAATCTTGGAGAAATTTTCAATGAATCTTCGGTAGTATCCTGCTAGTCCCAGAAAACTCTGTAATTCTCCAACATTCTTCGGCGGCTCCCAATTAGTTACAGCCGAAACCTTTTCAGGATCCACCGCTATACCTTCCTTGGACACCACATGGCCTAGAAATCCGACTTGTTCTAACCAAAACTCACACTTGATATATTTGGCATACAACTTATGTTCACTTAGTCTCTGCAATACTAGACGCAAATGCTCTTCATGTTCTTTGTGACTCTTGGAGTAGATTAAAATGTCATCTATGAACACTACCACAAACTTATCCAGAAAATCCATGAACACTTTATTCATCATATTCATGAAATAGGCTGGAGCATTGGTTAATCCAAAAGGCATTACGGTGTACTCGTAAGAGCCATATCTCGTAACAAATGCAGTCTTGGGTATATCCATTTCTCTAACTTTCATTTGGAGGTACCCTGATCGATGATCGATCTTTGAGAAAACACAAGCACCTTCCATTTGATCAAATAATTCATTTATCTTGGGTAACAGGTACTTGTTTTTGATAGTTTGCTCATTTATATCCCTGTAGTCCGTGACTAGTCTCTGGGTTTGATCCTTCTTTTTAGCAAATAAGACTGGTGCTCCCCAAGGCGATGAACTTGGACGAATAAATCCCTTCTGGAGGTGTTCCTCGAGTTGCTTCTTGAGCTCTTTCAGTTCATCAACAGCCATAGGATATGGTCTTTTAGCTATTGGTCCAGTACCCGGTTTCAGTTCGATGAGAAACTCTACATCTCTATCGGGTGGCATTCCCGATAGTTCTTCCGGAAAAACATCTGGGTATTCCTTGACAATAAGCACATCACCAAGGCTAACCAACTTAAGAGAATTTAGTCTAATCTTCTTAAGTTCGAAAGTTGATATGAACTTAATCTTCCTTTTCTTTGGGGTGGTGAGGGTGATTGCTCTATTTGCACAGTCTATGATTCCTTCAAAACGGGTCATCTAATCCATTCTGATAATAACATCCAAACCTTGGGTTTCTAGGATGACTAAGTCTGTTGGAAAGGTGTGCTTACCAATCTTCAAGTCTAACTGTCTACACCCGGAATTTACTATCATCTCCCCTCCAGGTGAACTTACCCTAATAGGTTTTCCCAGACTTTCCTCAGCTAGCCCATGTTTGTTTACAAAAGCTCTTGATATGAATGAATGCGATGCTCCATTATCGAATAAGACTAATGCTGGAAAAGAATTGAGCAAGAACGTACCAATCACAACATCAGGTTCGTCATGAACTTCTTCTACATTGATGTGGTTCACTTGTCCCTTCTGGAAAGAGTTGGGCTTGGAATTATCATCAGCCTTCTTCTCTGGGCAGTCAGTTGCATAATGGTATGTCTTCTTGCATTTGAAGCAAGTCACATCAGATAAGTCTTTCTTCCTTTCATAGTTAAGACGACGATGACCATTTCCATGATTATGGCCATGGTGATGGTTTCCCCTGAATCCACCGTTATTTCCTTTGTATCCTCCATTACTTCCTTTGTATCCTCCATTGTTTCCTTTGTATTCTCCATTATGGTTATGACCATGATGTTTTTGGCCACTACCATTGTTGGAGTGATTCCAGGGTTTATGGCCACTGACATCAGAAGTGTGTTGTCTCTAGTGTGTCCCTTCAGAATGTACCTTACTTGCACTGAATTTCCTCTTCCTGATCTCCTCCTTTCTTATGTTGTTGTCCAAAGTGATGGCTTGATCCAATAGAGCTTGATAATTAGGAGCATAGGCTACAAACAAGGGTATCTTCAGTCCTCCCTTAAGTCCATTGAGGAATTTTTCTTTCCTCTTAGCATCGGTGTCAATGTCTTCTGGTGCATACCTTGATAGTGAGCAAAAGTCGTCCATATACTCCTTCAGGGTTCTACCTCCCTACCTCAAGTTGCGGAACTCTTCCTTCTTCAGATTCATTATGCCAGAGGAAATGTGAGCATTGCGAAAACCTTCCTTGAAAGCATCCCAAGTCAGGTCCTCTAGAGGGTGAGTCACTTGATAAGTCTCCCACCACAGTGCAGCAGGACCTTCCAACAGGTGTGCAGTGAACCTCACTTTTTCTGCCTCAGAACACTCACAAGTTACTAAGTCCTTGTTGACTGAACGGAGCCAGTCATCCGCCACTTTTGGTTCGGTAGCAGAGGAGAACTTATTAGGCCTAAGCCTTAGGAACCTAGCAAGTCTGTCCACTGGGGGTGGCCGTGGTGGAGGTGGCGGGTTGTTGTTGTTATTGTTGGTTGCGGCAATGAACTAAGTCATCATAGTCATCAACTGAGCTTGAGCGGCCATCCGTTGTTGCATGGCATCATTGTTGTCGGTATCACGACGAGGAGGCATCTGTAGGGTTTTCAGCATAGATGAGTAAAAGATAGATAGAACTAAGAGAAGAAAATTCCTACCCATCCACAAAACAACGAAGTCAAACAATCAACGATCAATAAACAACTTAAAATTTTTCTTACTTAGCAATTCGAAACAGGCATTCTAGATTGATTAAACAAAACGACAGAGTCTGCAAACCAAAACATTCTAACATTGTCACACCACAAGTTGGAGATCAATGTTTTTAAAAACGACGAACTAAACGAGGATAAAACATGGTGGTCCAACTAAGTCTAAACTTCGTCCATGACGTCTCCTTCATCTTCTTCGACCTCCTCGATGGTGGTGCCTTCCTTCATGAGGATCTCCTTGTAATCGTTCACCTCCTTCTCTAAAGCTTCATTCTTCTCCTGTAGCAATGTCTTCTCACGGTGCAGAGTCTCGATCGCTTCCTTCTCCAGGGCTTCAATCTTCTCTTGTAGCATTCTCTTCTCACGGCGTAGAGTCTCGATCAAATCTCGATCAGCTTCGAACTCGACGTCGTTGCTCAGAATTTCATCCTTCAAGGTCTTGATCTCCTTGTTCTTGTCTCTGATTCTCTTTTCTTGATTTTGGAACTTCTTCTCTTGAGCTCGGAATTTCTCCTCTTGAGCGTTGGCCACCTCTTCTTGGGCGTCAATTTTCTTTTGAGTCTCCTTGACTTGGGCCATTATTTCATCATTCTTCAGCAGCTCATCGCGCCTATCCTCTTCTAATTGCCAGAGGTGAATTTCTGAGTCTTGGAGATAAGGGTGCAAAGGTTCTGGTTTGGTTTTATCTTCCTCATTAACAAGGTAGGGTATCCCCTCTTCGTCACGTTGGCCTAGGTTAGAAAAGTAGTGGTCTTTCAACTCCTCCTGGAATTGCCAGCAAAGACGTCCTACTAGCTCATGCGTGATGAGATTCAGTCCTTTCTCCAAGGAGTCACTAATCGACTTGTACTGGATGTCTTCGGTCTTGGGTTCAGTCTGGCACCCTTGTTGGAAAAGGCGAACTCCCCATAAGTCTTCTTTGCTGAAGTGCTTCAGCTGACTTTCCTTGATGATGGGTGTTGGAAGCGCCCGTAGTTCTACCAACTCCAGAAGATATCTTCCAAAACGCATGTTCTTGAAGTCCTCCGTGGTTTGATACATGAAGAACGACATCCTTAAGTTATAAGAGTAAAATTGTTAAAACGTAAAACATAAGGTAAGAAGTACTAGTCGCGAAATAAATAAGTACTTAGAGAAAATAAGGGTTCTATTCTACAAGGTGATCAACTTTATTACCAACTCTTTGTAAATTGGATTTTCACTATAGTGAGAGAGACAGACACCCGGCCAGCCACTTATAATTGTGGAACAAGTCTCATGTACGCGGACATGTAAGGTTAGTCCCCGGCCGCTTCATCCCACTATGCCGCTAGGATCCAACATACTTCAAAGATGGTAATATTATGATAAAAAAGAGGCTTAACCAATCCTAAGGGATCAAACCTACAGGCAACACTTTGCTCTGATACCATTTTGTAGCGCCCCATCTTTTATATAAAGATGGAACACCTGTGTTAAGTGCTAGTCCATGGATCACTGCCAGCACTACAGTACAAAATATAAAGTATCATTGCAGAAGTATCATAATACTACAACGAGAACCAAAAATAGCTATGTATAGCTTTATTACAAAGTGCATAGCCGTGAAGGCTAGCTAAAATATTCAGAGTTCACAACAAAAGCAAATAGCAATGAGCCTCATCTTCAAGCATGCGACACAGGCAGACATGTTGGGTGTAGACTCGAGTCCAACTTATTCATCATCTGAAGTACCTGCACATTTGAATATGCAACCCCGAAGGAGGTCAATACAATGAAGTATTGGCAAGTGACTATGGTGGATATAATACGACAATTCTAATTCTATATGCATATTTGGCTTGGTGGAGCTGTAGGCTATTTTGCATAAAGCAAGTTTTCTCCCATCTTTTGTAAAAACATTTTTGTTTCTCAAAGACTTGGCACCAAGGGATGAAGCCCAAGTGCACCAACATTTCTTTCCTTAGTCAAATTTTACTTCATGAAAACGGTGTTGAGATTCTTCCGTCCATCCTTGTCCAGCTGCTCGAAGTAGTCCATCACCGGGGACACGGCTAAGTACTCAGATTGTCGACTCTGCAGAGGTTGTGCACTTTCACCTTTAGACTCAATTAACCCAAACATCCTGTACACGCGGAGTGCATTAAGGAAAGGAGAGAATTGAGACAAGAACTTTCAGAAGAAGAATGCGACCATACTAGCAAGACCCGTTCCACCTACCAACTCTACATCTGCTTGTCAAGCTGACATGTTGCACTCTCACAACTTAATTACTCTAGACAGAGCCCATTGTCAAAAGGCTGCACGGGAAGCATCTAAACTTGGAGGGACTTAGTAATCTCTTTGTCCCTGGGTGGCCGTCCACAAGTGCACTTTTGGGTGACAACCACCATGCTCATGGCACTAAGTAGAATAGACATTCATCCTAGGCGACGACAACCACAAGCATAGTCCCAAATAGCCACTCAACATAAACCATACCAACCAATCCACCCAGGTGTGCATTTTAAGTTTAACACTTAGAAATATTTCCATAGCATGGTATGTAAACACTTTTATAGCATAGCTAAGCATCTAATAAAACTTTTAATGACTGCATGGGAAAGGGTGGCTACACACTACTAGGATATTTGCAAAGTATAAACTAACTTAACATTATAAAATAGTTAAAAAATTCCTATCATGCATACTACTCAAAATATACTACTAATGCATATAGAAAATATTGGGTAGATTATGAATGTCACTTGCCTTGGCAACAGGAGGAGCAAGCACAACAAGAATAACAATCACAAGCAAGTCCTTCCTCTTCTTCACAATCTAGCACAAGCAATACAAAAAATAAAATAAAGGAAAAAGTCTATTCTAAACCCTGAATTCGTAGAGGTTCGGCGATTTGAACCATAAACTCTTAATCCCGGTTGTTTGGACCCTAAACTTGTGAATCCCGCCGGTCTATTTTGAACCTTGAACAAGGATTCCAGTAGTGAAGAAAAAAAATGTCAAACTGAATAATTTGCTTGTTTCACTGACCCAGATGGCCCACATGTCATGTGCATCTTCAACCAGACTCCACCGTGTCCTACGCCTCCCACCTTTAGCGCCGCCTCTGTAGGTCGTCGCCGGCGGCGGGGCAGCAATGGAGGGCGTCGTGCTCTGCGTGGCCAACAACTCGCCGCGCACGCCCTTCTCCTTCCTCGAGCATTCTGCTCCTTCGGTACCAGCAATCGCAGTCCAGCGTTAGAAACCACAAATCCAGCGCCAAAAATCTAGGATCCAGCTTGTGCTCGCTTAGCAGCACTCGCTGACGGAAAACAAAATCAAGCTAGATGACAAGATCCACACGACGAGACCTGGCCACCACGCCGTCGCGGGATCCCTAGCCGTCACAGACAGCGCGAGGGCCCATATCGCCAACCACCCAACCTTGACTGCGTCCTTGGCAAGCCGCCCAATCGCCCACGGTACCCCGTCTGCCGAGCAGCCACGCGCAGGCCGACCTGCATCAGGAGCCGTTGTGCCGCTCAACGTCAGGCACAGCCTGCTCAACGCGTTGAACCTGTCCTATTTCGGCCCCATGCAGGGCATGCGCGCTTGGGCCGCCGCCGACGAGCACATGGCCCCCGCAGCCTTATGCACATGCAACAGCTGCTCTCGGCCGACTCCCCGCGCGCCTCCCCACGGAGCACCATCGCGCCCTCCACAGCCAGGCCGGCTGAGCGGGGCTCCTGGACCCGTTCGACTCCGACCGGCGCTGCGAGCTGCTCCGCTGCAGCGACTTCGTGCAGGCGGCGTATCAGGCCTTCCACTCGCTGCCTACGGCCGCGACGCACCAATGGGGCCTCATGCTCCCGGACCGCTCCTGCCGCCCCACGCGCAGCTCGGCAGCGGCCAGCCGCTACATCTCCCACGCTCGCCCATGGTCATCCCTCTCCCCTTCCATGGATTTTAGAGATTGGAGATGACATGTGGGCCCATCCTGTCAATGAGACAGTCGATATTCCTGGTCGGGATTTTCTGTTCCTGATGTGCCAAACAGCTATAGGGTTCATTTTAGACCGGGATTGCTAAGTTTAGGGTTCGAACAACCAGGATTTGAAGTTTAGGGTTCGATCTGCCCGACCTCTACAAATTCAGGGTTTAAAATGGACTTTTTCCTAAAATAAATAAATACACACACTTTACAACACTTCAAACACCAAAGCATAAACATGTATGCATGCATGATGTGCTATGAGTATACCAAGACACACTTATTAACATCTCATACTTTCTGTTACTGAATGCATGAAATGCAATTTCTAGAAATTTCTTATTTTACTTATCAATTTACTAATTGAAAACAATATAGAAAAATAGAATTCTACAACTACAACTTTTATTGTTTTATGAAAGATTTCAAATAAATCACATGTTGATATTTCTGGACAGAGGACAATAATACAGCCCTAAAACAAATAAATTTATTTGAAAATTATTTTTATTATTTAAGTTATGAATTTTAGTAGCCGAAATACTCCTCGGATAAATGCACGAAATATAAATTATCAAAAGGGAAAACAAATGATGTAGAATTAAACTACCGTGGATATAAAATTTATCAAATTTGGACTTACAGATCATAAGTTATGAATTTTCTAAGTTTTGCATATTTTCTGTTTTATTTATAAAAATTCTAGTGAAAACTAATAAATGGAGGGCTACGTGGCGCGATCCTATTGGACGGTAGCGTTTCGACGCGGATCGGCAGCGCGAGCCGTCGGATCTAACTAACAGTGAACGCCTCGGATGGATTTAATCAAATCCGAAAACGAAGACCAAACGCCGGCGGCGTCGTCGCCGGAAAAACACCGACCGCGGCGGAGCCATTGCCGGACTAGCGCTAGAAGGGGAGCGGGAGGGGTACGGCGTTACCGTTCGGTGCAGGGGGACTGAAAGGAAAGACGTCGCCTAGAGGGGGGGGGGGTGAATAGGCGAGGAGCACTTTTTACAATTTAGGCTTGATAAATGTGGAATAAAACTTAGTGTTTAACTTATCATTGACACAACCTAAATATACTAGGTTCACCTATGTGCACCAACAACTTAAGCTATGCAAGACAAACAACAAAGGTATATCAAGGTAAAGAACTTCAAGCACGATGGCTATCACAAAGTAAAGTGCATAAGTAAAGAGCTCGGGTATAGGGATAACCGAGGCACGCGGAGACGATGATGTATTCCCGAGTTCCACCACAAAAGGCGTACGTCTCGTTGGAGAGGTGTGAGAAACCACAACAGGTTTGCTCAACGCCACAAATGCCTCACCTTCTTCTCCGATGAACTCGACCACAAAGGTCCGAGTCCACCTTCCACTATGAACTCCTTTGGGGCGGAGAACAATCCCATACAACAACCTTGGGGCACACACCCACAAACAAATTGGGGGGCTCCCAAATGACCACAAGAGGTCTTGACCACAAAGGTCCCAACTAGCCACAAAGGACTTGACCACAAAAGGTCCTATGCCACAAAGGCGGCCACTAAGGCGTCTAGGGTCCAAGACCCAAGAGTAACAAGCTTACGAATTTTACCACCACGAATCCTCGTGGAGGGCTCAAACCGATGCAAGATGCAATGGTAAGAACACACAAAGTGCTCAAGTCCTTCACTCTCAAATTCCAACAAAGCAACAAATGCTTATGGGGGAATAAGAGAGGAAGAACCAAGAAACCACAAAGGAGACAAATCCTACACTCCCAAATCCCACCACAAGCAACTAATGCTTATGGGGGGATAAGAGAGAGCAAGGACAAAGGGGGAGAACCACAAAGGAACTCAAAGATCTAGATCCACTATGTTCCCCTCACTTAGAGGAGAGATGGATTGGTAGAATTGTAGATCTAGATCTCCTCTCACTTTTCCCTCAAAGATATGCAAGAATCATGGGAGGATTTGAGAGGGGGCAAGCTTTCCCAAGGTCAACAATGGCAAGAGAGAGAGGGGAAAGTCGTCGAACTGAGTAAGAAGAAGGGGAGGGATATTTATAGCCCCTCCCTGATTTCTAGCCGTTGGGAATCTCCAGTCCGGAAATTTCCGAACTGAGGTCTGAAGATTTCCGGACCCCAGAAATCTCCGGTAGGAATTCTGACGCGAGCTGAGAAAAGATCAGTGTTGAAGGCAAATAAGACTTGGCGAGAAACTGCAACTTGTTGTCCGGAAATATCCGAACCAGGGCCGGAGATTTCCGGACCCCGGACATCTCCGGTAGAAAATCCGAAGGAAATCTGAACTGAGTCAGTACGCAACTGAGATCTGGACTTGGTAAAAATCTTCTGCCACTCGGAGATCTCTGGACTGGGGCTCGGAAATCTCCGAGCGCCGGAAATCTCCGAGCAAGGTTCGGACATTTCCGCCCCTTTGAAAAACTGCAGAAACAACAGAACTGAAAGAACTTTTGCAAATAAACTCCGAATGATTTGAGACCAACTCCGTTGGAAATATTGCAAACCATAAATAGAGCAAAGTCTCCACACATGTGAAGGTGTGGAACTTTCCTCAAGGCTGAACCGGTAATATTTCCACACCGAAAACGTAACGAGTTTTCCAAACAAAAACCGTTTTCGAAGAACTTGGTCTTGTCATGAAGATCACGACAAGCACCAAAAACCAACAAGGAGAAAAGCCAAATAAGAATCAAGAAAGATGAAATGACAAGCATGCAAAGGTTTGATCTCTCCACAAAGATGCGATCAAGTTACTCACTCGAGAGCCCCTCTTGATAGTACGCCTATCTATCCTATAGCCCTATCAAGATCATACCTTGCCTTGAGCAATCCACTTGAGCTGGATGATGACGATCTTGATCTCTTCAAGTGGACCACCTTTCTTGATTGCTCTTGCTAGCACATGCTTGATGAAGACTCCTCCATATACTCCCCCATACTCCATCATGGGAGAGTCTCGCTTAGCTTCGTCTTCATGTCTCCGACAGCTTCCCTTGGTCTTGCACTAGTCAACCTTGATGACGATCATGGCATGACATCATCCTCCATGAGCTATATGAATTGATCTTCTTGTTGCAAGCTCATGGAAGATACCATCTTTCTTCATATAGGTGATGGCTTGACAACTTCAAGCCATACTTGCAATATGCTCAAAACACACATTAGTCCTTAGATTGTCATTAATTACCAAAACCATACATGAGGGCACATGCCCTTTAAGGGACGGGCTGACGACGATGGCGCGGTGGGGAACTACACAGACTCCTCCTCCTCTCCTCGGTTCCTCGCCGGAGATGAAAAAGCGGACGACAGCGTCGGTCGAGGACGGAGGCGTCGTTTGGCTGCACAAAAGGATGGGACTCGATGTCAAGGGGTAGCGCACGATGTTAGGAAGAAGGACTAGAGGGAGAAGGAGGCTCGGGGAGCTCGAACGTGGTCGTGGCGGCGGTTCTCACCAGCGGAAATGGCGGCGGCGAAAACTCCGCTTTCGAGCGGCCTGGGAGGCGAATACGCTAGGGTTTTGGGCGCGGGGAACGGCGGCGGGGTGGAGGTCTATAAGCGGTGGCGAAATGAAACCAATCCCGTGATTTTTGGAATCAAATCGCTCCGGATCGGAGAGGAATCCGCGCGGGATTTACGTCCAGAGGTGGAAGATCCACCTTACAAGTGGGTCCCACCCGTCAGCGAGAGGGGAGAGGGGCACAGGCTACTGGGCTGTTGCTGGGCCGCTTCCTTGCGCGCGCGCGGCAGTTAGCAAATGGGCCGGCCCGATTCTCCTTTTATTTTAATAAATAAAAACTGATTTCAAAAATGATTATTAAACCTATTCAAAAGATTTCAGAAAAAATCATAAAAATATGTTTTGGAAAGGTTATTAAAATTAGAACTTTTTAGAAGTACCTAGATAAATAAATAACAAAATAAAATGGAATAATATATGGAGTTTAATTTCACCTCTTTTATGGAATACAAAAATTATTCAAATTAATAAATAACTTCAAATTATTCTTTTTGTGTTTTATGTGCAATACTTATATGATGCATGATGTATGAATGCAATGTTTTAAATTTTTGAAAAAATTGGGATGTTACACTTGGGTTCCGGGGACTACCAACCTCGCCGGATTTCAAGAAGTGGCGGCGGCGGAGGTGCGGTACTCCGGCGTGTGATTCCGGCAGCCTTGGGGAGAAATTAGGAGGGGGAGGAGAGGGGAAATGGAGCCGGGGTCGCGGGGATATAAGCAGGGGGTAGAGCGTGTCGTGGGGGCTCGAGGGGGAGAGGGGCGAGTGGAGCGAGTTCGTGGGGAGCTTCTCCGGTCGTGGGTGTCGTGTGCAGGGCGGTTGGAGGTGGGAGATGACGAGTGGAGCCCAGTCGTCAGTGAGTGGAGAGCGAGAGAGGCCGGGGCGGGCTGGCTGGGCTCAAGTTGGGCCTTTGCGCAATATGCGAGCGGGATGGAGAGGCTCGGCTGGCTCGGGCTGGCCCGGCTAATTCTTTTTTTGTTTCTTTTCCTTTTCATTTTATTTTCTGTTTTTCTTATTTCTTCTATATCTTTTATTTATTTATTCAAAAGATATCAAACAAATTTCTATAAATTTGTAAAACCCAGATCTTTCTTTGAAAACGTTCAAACACATGTTTTTAATATATTTCAAATTATAAACTTTTCAAAGAACATAATTGAACAATTTTTGTGGAGTTTAAAATAGAATTTTTAATAAAGAATTTATGTCATTATAAAATCAAGAAATATATCACAAATTCTTATGTTTAAAATAAATCTTTCTAAACCCATTTTCAAAATCAAACACTTGAATCAAACTATATTTTTGAAATAGAGGGTATTCCAAATAGTCTCTTGACTTCAAGGATTATGTCTTAGGGTTCCATAGGAACCTAAATACAATATTTTGAATTATATTATTGACCAAAGCTATTTTAGAATTAGACATAACTTAAGTAACCTGAAGTACTTTGCAAATATATTTTTAGGGTTCAATAATGATTAGAAAATTTATTTATTGCTCAACACCTTAGGTTTGAAAATAAAGTTTACTTGATTGAATTTATATCATAATACTTTTGAATAAGTCATAATAATCCTTTTTAGTTGTCCTTTTTGGATAATCATGGTTTTATTTTAATAAGAAATAAATGGTTTAATTTTTTGTGATATTTAAACATTCCAAAATTTTGGAATGTTACAACTCACTTCTTTGCAAATGCAGGTTTCTTCAACTATTTTGGACAACTCCAAAATCCTTTGATCACATTATCAAAGTGAAGATTCCAGCTCTGATATGCTTGCTTTTGCCCATGAACGGACAACTGAAGTTTGCATATATGTTTAGCATCCTCAGGATTACAAC
Organism: Poa annua; assembly: GCA_026929855.1. NCBI lineage: Eukaryota > Viridiplantae > Streptophyta > Magnoliopsida > Poales > Poaceae > Poa > Poa annua. The sequence continues at coordinate 161,873,361 of CM049426.1, forward strand.
TCTTTCTTAATGACACTATTAAGAAACATGGTTTTCTTATCCATCTATTAATTTCTCATTCGAAATTACAGTAATTGCTAAACGAACCAGAATAGATTTAGGCTTCACCACTTGAGACAAACTCTCATGTGGTCAGCTTTTGAATCTGTCGGAACTGTTTCACGAAAAATCGATCCTTATCAATGTCTACTCTCTCATAAAATTCCATATTCTATTAACATCCTAGATACCATCAAGAAGATCTCCCAACTCATTACCTGGTAATCGTACATGGATTTTATTTTGGATCATATATGACTCATAGCCATTTCTCGGACTTAGGTCCACCATCTCTTCTTCGTAGTTCGTAGGTCTGGCATATTCCATTAATATGACCTTCATAACAAGATTGTCGTAACACACAGTGTGGAACACAACCTCGTACGCCTACATTCTTAGTATGAGCTCAGAGCATCATGATCTTGTATCATCAGCTTTTTCAAGCCATGGAGCATGACACCGAAAACACTTTGGGTTGCGCCACTCTGATGTCTGGAGAGAAAGTTCACCAACTTCGTCTTGCTCTACTTTCTTTCTCACTTATACCCTTGGACAAGAAACTATTTCTTTTGCAAGGTATATCCCGGCAACAATTTTTCCTATGTTGTGAGACATGTACCCAACTAACTCTTTAGGTACGGTACACTACAAAGATTAATCCATTTTAGGTTTGATCACATCGAAACACTAAATTGCTGAAACGACAATCCAGGCTTAAAGCCACGCCATTACTCATATGGTATTGTCTCCATGGATGTAAATGGTTTCCCTATTATCTAACGTGAGTGTTGCATTTCTACCATATAACTCTAACGATCACAATATTTTGGTAAGATATTTATTTACCACACACTATCTGATAGGGTGCTCTTACGACGTCCTAACATACCATAAGACTATGGTGTTCCATGCGACGTAATTTGTGGAACTCTTATCACAAGTCTTCAAATGATGTGCCAACATTATAACTCAAATCTTTATTTCCTCGATCTGTATCGCAGGAATTTGATTTTCTTGTTAAATTTATTTCCTACTTTATTCTGAACTTGTTTGATCAAATCAAATTTCCAGACTAACATTCCCGGAGTGGATATCCATATATCTACTCGGAATATTCATGAAGTCTATGAAATAAATACTTCCACTACACGTTAAAGTACTTCATTGATTCACATACACCCATATGCACGATTCTCAACAAGCCATACTCAAAACGTTCAGTGAAGTTCACGAAATAAAGGTCTCCACTACCCGTCAATTACTTCATTGAACCACATAAATCTATATGCATGACTATCAATAAGTTATATGCCCGTTTTCCGAAAACGGTGTCTTAGTTATTTTGCAAGTGTCAAAAGATCAAATCTAAGGACTTGTAGATCCATCCGTTATGGAGCTAATTCATTGACTATAACATTGACATGAATTAAACGGTAGTGCCACACATATGTGGTGTCTTTATTAAGTTTGTATCCTTTGACATTAATATTATAAGGCATATACCTGTGTATAGTGCAAATCCCTGGATCGATTCGTTTGCACACACAGTTTACGATGTAATATCACAACAAAGTATCAATTTTATTACATCGATGATCCAGACTTACAAAATATTCAATACAAGTTGCATAGCATAAAGCTAGCTTTGGAAGAGTAAACTGCGGAAATACAATAGCAGTGAGTCTCCATCACATTCATGTTGCCACAGGCGAAAACATGTTGGTTGCAGACTCGAAACCCTTAAACGAAACCTCACTCGTCACCTGATCAATCTGCAATAAGAAAAATGTTGCAACAACGTGGGTCTAATTCCATTAAAAATGGAGTCTGTCAAGTGACACTATGGTGGACACTTAGTGGAATAACTCTAGTAACCTATATGCATAATTGGGCTGGTGGAGTTCAATGCTATTTTGCAAAAAGCCAATTTTCCTAACTCTTTGGAAAACACTTTTCTTCTATTCGGGACTTTCGTGGCATGAAAACCACTGTCTCATTCTACCCTTGTTCACCCTTCAAGTTTTATATTTTTGAATTTGGAATGGTGGAATCCTCCGTTGACGTCCGTGATCAGCTGCTCACATTGCCCGTACCGGGGACATGGCTAAGTACTTAGTTTTACACTCTACAGAGGTTGTGCACGTTCACCATTGTACCCATTCAACCCAAACTATCCTTTACACACTTATAGTGATAAGGAAAAGGAGAAGAATGAGACGAGATCTTTCAAAAGCATTTTCCCTCCCACTCTGGCTTGACCCGTTCCACCTAACACCCTCTACATCTGCTTGTCAAGCCGGGGAGAGTCCACGCAACATAGTTGATCAAGCCAGAGCCCATATGGCAATGGCTGCACTTGAAGCAATGGTCACTCGGAGTTCTTCAGATTCCTCTGTTCCTGGGTGGCCGTCCACAAGTGCACGTACTCCAGGAACCATAGACATGGGCCTGAGTATCCACTCAACATAAACCATACAACCACTTTCCACCCAGGTGTTTCATTCTTAACTTAGTAGAATTTAGATTTTCACAAAACCACATTTGCGTAGCATCAATATTTCTACTAAGTATTATATAGGAACCTAGACACAGGAATAAGGAATTTCTACACAGGTCTAGCATAGCATTACTATCCTACACATGCTTATATAAAAATACACTAAGTAATGCATATAGAAAATAGTAGGAGGTTTATGAATGTGCCACTTGCCTTTGGATAATGTCTTGCTCACAAACTCTTTTCAACGTAACTCGAGTCTCTCCGTTCAATCTAAACAATATAGACAAGCAACAATACAACAATCAACATATACCACACAACTACACAACGCATACAAACACATACTTAAAGAACAAACAAGTTTTATAAAACTTCTAAGGAAAAATATGTCATGCGTGATGTGCAAAATATTTCTAAGGACAAGAGATGCATGTCATGACATGAAAATCTTGTAAGTTAATGCAAGGCAAATATGTTAGTCAAAAATGACTAAGGGCTAAGGTCATAGGTTGGACAAAATACTTTGCTATAAATCATATGGAATAAGCACTCTAATGACTTAGTCATAATGTGCATAACTTCTTAGAGAAAATACTAAGTATTTTTCAAGGTGATCAACAATTATTATCAACTCTTTGTAAATTGGATATTCACTATAGTGAGAGAGACAGACATCCGGCCAGCCACTTAAGTTATGGAACAGGTCTCATGTACGTGGACATGTAAGGTTTGATGGGTTCGTAGCATAGAAAGCAAAAAATTTCCTACGGTATGAACAAACCAACAAGCCAAGATCTAGTCTAGAAGATGCTCGTAACGAGTGGAACAAATTCCAAGAGAACTAACCCTCGAAGACCGTAAGCGTTTCGAGAATAATTCTCGTGGATGATGTAGTCGTTCACTCGCCGATCTCAAGATCGTGAAAATGTGCGCTGCAACGGGCAGCGCCTCCGTACTCGGTCACACGTACGGCTTGATGACGACCTCCGTTCCCTCGATCCAGCGGGGCAGCAGAAGTAGTAGAACCACTGGAAACTCCAGCAGCACGACGGCGTGCTGTGGTGGAGAAACTAATCGGCCATGGCTTCGCAAGCGGATGGCTGGAAGGTGGAGCAGCGGGAGGAAGGAGAGAGAGGCAAGTGTGTGGGGAGAGGGAGCTTACACCCCTCTTTATATAGGAGGGGGGAGGCAGCCACGAATTTGGAGTGCCCCCACCTCTCCCCTCATCATGTGAGTGGAGTCTCCACTCAACCCAATCATTCTCTCATCAATTCCGACTCAAAATTCCAAGGGGTTTTCTTTATTAAATAAAACAATTTAATTTCTTTTTAATATTTGTTAATTCTATTAACAAACATTAACACTTACCCCCTTGGTTCATTTGTTAATTCTACCCATTGGCAACCATTGACAATTAACTCCTTGAACTATTTCAATATTACCCGAAACAATTTCGGTGCTATCCAAAATTTTCTCCGAAATTCCGTGTCTACCCAAAAGCGTCGACAAACCTTAAGTGTGTCACCCTACGGTTCGTGAATAATGTAGACATGATCGAGACACCTCTCCGATCTATAGTCAACAGCGGTATCTGGAGATCCGTAATGACTCCTACATATTCGACGATGAATCTTGTGATCGTGTGAACCAAAAACGTCATAACCAATTCCTTTTGTCTCGCGATATTTTACTTGTCCGAGATCCGATCATTGGTATCATCTATACCTAGTTCGATCTCGTTCCCGACAAGTACTCTTTACTCGTTATGTGATATGACATCCTTGTGGCCTAGTCACGTGCTTGCAAGCGGTGTCGATGTGATATCATCGAGAGGGCCCAGAGTATGTCTCTCCGTCATCTGGATGGACAAATCCCACTTCTTGATCCATGAGACTCAACTAATACTTTCGGAATACCCAACGCCACCTTTATAATCACCCTGTTACGGTGTGACGTTTGATGTTATCAAAGCATTCTTCCGGTGTTAGTGATTGACATGATCTCATGGTCTAAGGATTAGGATTACTTCGTATGCTTAGTATAACAATGTAAACTTAATGACTTGATCGCATTGCTATACTTAATTTGGGTGTGTGTTCATCACATCATTCTCCTAATGACGTGATCCCGCTATTAACAACATCCAATGTTCATGATCAGGAAACCTTAATCATCAGTTAATCAACGAGCTAGTTAAACGAGAGGCGTTACTAGGAACTCTTATTTGTTCATTAGTCACACATGTATTAACGTTTCCAGTTAATACAATTCTAGCATGAGAAATAAACATTTATCATAAACATGGAATAATATAATAACCACTTTATTATTGCCTCTCGGGCATATTCCTTTCAAGGTTAGTCTCCAGGCCGCTTCATCTCACTATGCCGCTAGGATCCAATAAACTTCAAAGATGGTAATAACATGATCAAAATTGTTTATGTCTAAAGTGAAAGACAAGATTAGGAAAGAGGGACAAGATAGAAAGAAGAATGTAAAATCTTCTCCTTGCTTTCTTTTCTTCTTGATGTGATGACTTCATTGCAATTTTGTAGACTTGATGGCTCTGAAGACTTGATGGTGTTGTTAGCATCAAAGTTGGTCTTGAATATAACTTAGTCATTAAAAGGTCTAAGGGAAGAAGGAAGAAAAGAGAGAGAGAGAAAGCAAGACTTAGAAAATATTGCTGGTTGGTCTTCATGAACTTCTTCTTGATTTTCTTCTAAGTGCTTCTACTCCTTGAAGATACTTCTGAAGTCTTGTTTTGGCTAAGTCCTTCATTGGCCTCCTAGCTCCATGTTGAAAATCCTAAGTGTCTAAGTGCATAGCACTTTACCAAAATACTAAGTTGAAAATAATCCTAACTTAGAGAAAGTAATGAAGATTTTTTCCTATGGGAAGTATAACTACAAAATAAAATATGCTATGCATGAAATGCAATTTTTAATCACAAGAAAGCATCATAGCAACTTTTATGATTTTTATAAATATGCATAAAGTTATAATTCCCATTTAATTAATTTCTATTATAGGAAAATAAAATAAAAGGGTAAATACAAGATCAAAGTTTTCTGTGATTAAATTTTTATAATAAAATTTTATAAATAATATTAATAGACAGAGGGGATTTTAAAAAAATTTATAGAAATTGGATTTAATCAAAATTAATGTTTCTATTAAAAGTTATGTCAAAAATAGTCAAACTTACTCAAATTAAAATTATGATTATTAAATTATTAAATAGTGCTCAAAATTATTTTCTAACATAGGAATACAATTACAAGTATTATAAAGTTTCTAAAATAATTTTATTTGCAATTTTTGAATTTATAGATTTAAAGTTATGACAAATATACTCAAATCATCCATTTGAAATTTGAATAATTTATACTAAGTCAAATTTGAATTCTAACAGTTCTAAAATATTCTAAATGTCAAGGGCTTTCCAAATATATAAAATATATCTAATTTGGATGTGTGAGTGAAGAGTTATGAATGTTTCAATTACAGGGACTAATCTGCAAAACTGCCAGATTAAATCTAAATTAGAAAAATAAATTCCACGCGGGCGCTGACTGGCTGCTGACGCGGATCTGACTGGGCGCTGACGGGGCATCGATGTGGCATCTCCTGATTCGATGGTACCGGTTCGGTAATTAAAATAAAAAGGATCCGTTGGATCTAGATCCAAAGGTCCAGATCTAATCGGCCGGGGCTAGCGGCGCTAGGTCACCGGAGAACCTCGCCGGCGATGCGCCCGCGGTGGCGACGCGGCGTTCCGGATGTTCTACGGCTTCCCGGGATGAACAGGACTCACCAGAGCGAAGAGGAGATCGTGGAGACGTCGGTGGCGAGGTGGCAGAGGCCGGAGCGTCACGGTTCCTCTCCTACTGCTCGCCGGAGTTGCGCACGACGTCGGCTTGCTCCGGGCGTGGACGGACTCGTTGTTCTGGCGTTCGGGGAGATTTTTAATCGTGTCAAAAACGTGTGCAATACCAAAGGAAGGAGACAGGAGGGGTAGGGGAGCTCGGGATCAACGGAGCTCACCGAAACTTGAAGAAACGGGCGGCGGTAATGGCGGAGATGCGGCGGATGATTCCGAGCAGCCTGGGGGCGATTAGCTTGTGGGTTTGTGGGGGAAAGGAGGCGGCGGAATTGAGCTTTATATAGGGGCCGACGGGGGCATGATTCGTGGTCTTCACGGCGCGAATCGAAGGAAAGAAATCGCCGGCGGTTTCGGCGTGATTTGCGAGGGGAGGTTGAAGACGACATGACGTCATCGTTGACGTCAGCATTTTTCTTCTTCTTTTTCTTATTTTCCATTTAATTCATATCTTTTTATTTAAGACTCCAAATCAAGTCAAATAAATTTCTGAAAACTTGTAAAAGCATTATCTTTGTGTTAAACCAGTTGTGGGTATGTTTTGAACATTCTTGAAGAATAATGTTTGAAATATTCATAAAATACAATTTTTCCTATTTTAGGTTAACTTTGAAATTAGGGATTTAATATTCATTAAGGGTTAAATAAAAATTTATGAAAGTACCAAAGTTATATATGTGTGATATTTAGTTATCTTAAACTCATTTTCAATATTCATTCGTTTTTACTTTAGTATAATATAAAATAACATAACACAACTATTTGAAATGAAAAGGGAAATATAATGGATTCAATTTTATTTTGTGCACCATTATATTTTATATTAAGATAATTCATTTGCAAACTTCATAAAACAACTTTGGAAAAGATCTTAGATTTAAGTTATTTCTTATGTAGAATATTTTCATCATTTCATGTTTGAAAATTAATGAAAGTAATTTAAGTTAATGAAATGCCTATTTGGATAATTAATTAAAATCTATGAAGTTGTAAGGTTATAAACTATAGATTTGTAATTTCCAAACTATGTTTTGAACTTAGGTAAAGAATTAAAACCATTTGACAAATAGATCATGTTTTAAATAGTTTAAAAGGATACTTGTAAACATTATTTAAATTTATGCATAGCTATGCCTAAGTGGTTGAAATAATATACTTAAAAAGAAACCTTTTATTACATGAAAATGGTTTGGAGTTGGAAATTCATTTGTCAAATTATATATTGAGGTTTAAGAAAATACAATGGATATTATAATGTTTAACTTGAAACAACTTTTGAAAATAATGAAAAATTGAGATATTTGAAATATTAAACTTTTTTTCAATATGCTTGAAGTCTTTTATAGTTGGTTTTCTTATGCATTTTAATATTTTATTTTAATCAAAACAAAAGTTTTAAATTTTAGTGATTTTTAAACATTCCAAAATATTGTGATGTTATAGGGAGCTTCTACCATCTAAGTTCAAATTGGCATATGATCATTACTTCATAAATATAGGACAACGAATTTGTCACTAACATGTATGGACAAGTGTCTCGCTAGAGGAGACACACTTGTAACGATCATACTAACAGGCGATCATAAAGAATTAATTCAAATGGTAGATCTAGAGGGAGAGTGTCTATGTCCATCACAACAGTTTGTCTGCCATTATCAACACGCAATGTCGCCTCATCCTTTCAAGCTACTCAAGCAGTAAACCTAGTTTTCATAAAACATGACTTGTATCAAAAACTTAGTCACTACTACGAGTACTTGCTTAGCTAAAACATTCATAACATGTATATCATATATACACCATAGCAGGAAGAGGATGAACATTCAGAGCATACAACTGAACATATGGAGTTTTTGAATAGAAGTAGACTATCTGGCCAGAAGAATGGGTAAGCTTAACAGATTTAGCAGTACAAGCAATGACCGCTTTATTTGCCACAAGCCAATCCATCCCTAGGATGACATCAATGTCTGAAGAACGAAGAGCAATAAGAGACGCTTGGAATGGAAGATTTCCGATTAAGATCTCGTTGTTCAGGCTAACTTCTTTTGTAAGCCATTTGGATCCTGGTTGCTGCACTAAGACAGGGCTGTCCATCTTTTCGAAAGTAACACCATTGCTGGAAGCAAAACTTTGCGAGATGAAAGAATGGGACGCCCTAGAATAAAACAACACTTTAGCGAGTACGGAGTTCACAAATAGATTTCCAAGAACCACATCAGTAGCTTCCTCTGCTTCTTTTGTTGTAACATGATTCACCCTTGCACGTCTACCAATAGACCTTTTGTCGATGTTGGGGGCCTGAGGAGTAACAGCACAACTCTTAGGGCGACAAGGTGGAGAAGGAAGTGTGTTTTGCGGACACTTATAAGAGAAGTGGCCCGGCTCACCGAACTTGAAACAGGTGACCGAAGAGTTTGGAACTATAGGCGTTGTATGCTCGATGAAACTCCTTGTAGCCGAAGCTGGGTTGGTTAGACCGGAAGAAAACCTCGGAGAGATTGGACTGTGGATGAGTTGAGTTTGAGCTGCATAGGGTATCCAAACCCTACGTTTCCGCGAAGGTGTAGAATCTGATGGAGAAGAAGTTGTTTCAAAAGAGTGTTTACGAGATTCTTCGAACTTCTCACGTCCAAATTCCTCTCGGAGAGCTGTGTTGACAAGGTCTTCAAAGGTATCGCACTTGATAAGAGTGAGTGCGTACTTAAGATCTGGGTTTAGACCTCTGCGGAATTTGGCTTGCTTTTTGGCATCAGTTGATACCTCATCCTGAGCATAGCGGGCCAAACGATTGAACTCAGCTTGATAGTCCAGCACTGACATGCTTTCCTGAGTCAAGTCATAGAATTCTTCCCGCTTTCTTTCCATGACCCCTTCTGGAATATGGTGGCATTTGAAAGCCTCCTTGAACTCATCCCAAGTAGTCACAACACCTGGTGCTCGTAACTCTAGGAAGTTCTCACACCAAGACATGGATTCACCGCGGAGCAGGTAGGTGACATAAGGAACACGGTCCTCATCGGATACATGAGAAACAGCTAGAGCATTTTTCATCTCATGCAGCCAGTCATCAGCATCGAGTGGCTCAGAGGGAACATCAAACGTGCGGGGATTGAGCTGGAGAAACTGCACGATAGACACACAGTTCTTGCCCTGATTCTGGTTTTGCTGAATTTGACTCAATACTTGCGTCATCTGAGACAAAACTTGTCCCATTTGGGAAGGTATTGGAGTATCTTCTTCGCCACTCTCCATCCTGAGGAGGATGCAACGTTAACACGACAATCGGATAAACAAAATCCAATGCTTAAAGGAAAACTTCAGATTGCTTAGAAAAGACAACAAGGAACGAGACATGGCCATCCATCATGGTACGCCACTTTGTTCACTTCCATAAAGGTTTAAAGAGAGGTAAGAACGAAGACTAGCACTAGAACTAGGAAACACCAATTGAGCTTGACGTAACTTCACCAAAAGAGGAGAAACAACTGATTGATTCAAGAATGAAACTGAACATAGCCGAAGAGGTTGAAACTGCTGAAACGAAGAGCACCACCTTAAAGACACGTGCAACTATGGTACTACAGAAACCCAGAACACGTGATGTCCTAATTTTTAAAATTTAGGTGAGAAGGGAAATATCGTAACACTTCCTTACCAGAATAACAGGGAGGGTGGGTGGGGAAACGGAAGATCAGGTTCTTTAAGGTCCAATGGAGCAACCATTCGGAGGAAGAAGCCACCTGGGAGCGTGAAGAATATTTGGAGCATGAATTCCCTGGTTTTCTCTCTTCTTCAAATCTGGAATCTCGGGGACGAGATTCTCCTAAGGAGGGAAGGTCTGTAACACCCCAATTCTCTTAGCCTTAGCATTGTGGTGTTATTCTGAATCTTTCACCTCTTGCTGAAACTTTTGTGTGTAGAATTTGGGTAAAGAATTATTTTGTTTGCTCATCTTATGCCATGTGTGCTCCACTAGTTTTCCCTGTCATTGAAAACCCTAAAGTCTCATAGCACCAAAATAAAATATCCACTATTATGATCTTCATGGTTGTTAAAATTTAGCCAAACCAGGAGCTTTGATTAAGCAAACCCTAACTGGTTTTGGGAATGCCCTTGAAACATTCCCATCTAGATCACATATACTTCCATCCCCTGTTCTAAATTTCCACACAAGAACTTGTTTGCATATAAATCTCACTAGGTTTTGTGGTCATCAAATTAACATGACCATTTGGGATATTCTTTTAATTATCACCAAAATATTTATTTTCTTTGAAAGCCAAATGAGATAGTTGACTTGGGCTTTTGTAAGTTCAGTACCTCCTCTAAATTTAGGTAAGTTTGGGGTGTAGATCCATTTTACTTTTGTGGGTCATATTTAAATTTTTCAAACTTAGGTTTTCAATTTCATTTGAGCATTTCACTCAAAGCATTCACCTTCTATTTTCTCTCTCACTCTTTTCTACCCCACCTGCTGGAAGAGGAGAACAGCACCCCCCCCTGCTGGCCCCACCTGTCATGGACTAGGGTGAATCTCTCCTCTCTCTTCTCTCTTTTCTCTTCTTTCTCACCCAATCCGAGCCCCCCTCCTCACTTCTCACTGGCCAGCCACTCCCCTCCCGACCAACATCCTCTCTGCCCCTCTCCACAGCCCCTGAGGACCAACCAGAACTCCCCTCCCCTCCCCCAAACCGCCCCTACCCGAGGAGAGCCCGAGAAACCCGCCCCTGGTTTTGGAGCTGCCCCAGCTCGCCCTCTCCTCTTAAAACCCCACCCGAGGTTCCCCCACTCCTCCTCTGCTCACCCATACCACCCTCACCCAAAGCCACGCCCTCTCTCGAGCTCTGGAAGAAGAAATCGCCGTCGGAGACCGAGCCCTTCCCGCGGCATTCATCGTCGATCCTCTTCATCTTTTTCTGCCATTCTCGGCCCCTCGAGCACGTCTCGTCGAGATCTAACTCCCCCTGCCCTCCGTTTCTCTTCTAGGTGTCCGTAGCCGTCGCGCTCGTCCTCGACCCGAGAAGCTCGCCGTCGCCGTCGCCATGGTTTCCGACGTTGCATGCAAGCGCTGAGGGCACCGTCGAGCTCGCCATCGTCCCCTCCGTCGATCTCCACCCTTCCCCTGGCCCAGCGTGGTCTCTGGTGAGCGCCAGCGCCACCCTCTCCCTCCCCCTCGTCTGGTTCGTCCGCGCTGCGTCGCGAGGAGGACGACGACCGTGGACCGTAGATCGCGAGATCTACGGCCAGGTTTGAACCTCTCCGTGCGCGCGCAGCCGCGCGCGTTTGGGCCGGCCCAGCTCCGTCCCCGCGCGTTGCCGCGCCGTTCTGCGTGGCATCTGGGCCGATCTGGCCCAGATCTGGCCCGTTCGGCATGTTCCCCTTTAATTCTTTTTCTGTTAATTTCCCAGTAAATCTAAAGTTTAGCTTTAAATCATTTGTGGTAAAACTGGAATGGCTAAAATGATGGGACAAATTTTGTAACATGCATGCACGTTTTCTTAACCATGTGGCATTGGATTTGGTCCAAAATGTGTTTCCTGTTGAGTGTTAAAATAGATCTAGTAAAAAGTATCTATTTCACCATTTGTTTAATAACTTGGGTTCTGTAAATCCAAATCATGCAATTATGGATCTGTTGGAAAGCTTGTAAAAATTTCTATCTAGATTGGTAAATCTTGCATGCAGGATATTATTCTAGCAAAAGTTATATTTACTCTAAGAATAACATCAGTAAGTGTTTGTTGATTTTTAACTCTTCAATAAAAACACTTTTTGAGGTAAATCCAATTGGAAGTGTTAGATATGTGTTAGAGGTCTCACATACTACAAATGTGGATATTTCCAGTGACTTGATAATTCTTAGTGAATAAATCCCTGAACAACAGTGAAATAATCTCTTTAATTACATTTCTGAAATTTCAGAGATTATGACATGTCTAGTTTTAATTGGTGAAGCCACCTATGTCCATAAAAATATATTAAGGATAATTTTGTGGGATAGCCACAGGTTTTATCTAACTCACCCCACTGGATTGACCCCAAAATCATTCTTATTATTTTCTGCACATAAATAATGGTCAGAAGAATATTTTATTTTAAAACTGGGATAACTTGAGCTAGGAATATCCAATTTTGATGAATAAAATCTTAACTTAAAGAGAAAACTCATATCTCACCAGAAAGGCTAATTGTGCATTCAGGAGATCTATAAAAAATGAACCTATCTTCTGTTTAAGTTTGACATCAGCAGCCCTTATCTGATTTTTAATTGTTGATTGGTGATGAGTTTTCATGCACAGCTAATTTCCAGAGTTCCCCCTGATTGTTAGTAGTAATGTGACAAAAGGGTTTAATTTTAGGATCAGTACCTTAAGAACTATGCTTAAAACATGTAAACAACCTCTAATAAATATTGGATGCATTAGTTGTGTTTCCTGTTTGTGATGCTTGATGTTTGCTGTTATACCTTAGATTGTTATCAACTCGCATTTTAGGACTTACGCTAGTCTCGTCTGTTTTTCATGTTACGGTAGAATCGCAACCCGAGGAAGAGCAGTACGAGGTAGCTGAGCACGACTTCGCCGAAGAGCAAGACCAGGGACAGTACCTTGAGCAAGGCAAGCCCACCTCACCACTATAATGAAATCTTATTATTTTACCAAGCATGTTTTGTTTTCAAAATAAAATTATGCATGTTTTACTTCTTTTGTGGCGCCTTGCCACCCGAAAACTATTTGTCCCAAATATTGTTTGACCACAGTTACCTAATAGAATAGCTGTAGGTGTTACACGAAGAGGTTTACTTGTGGAGTCTTGTCCTTGAAGGCTCTATAAAGAAGATTAAGTTTTTAGATAGTATATTCTGTTACCTTACCTCAAAACTATAGGATGGGGACCCTATTTGATAAAAATGTTTATGGAGGAAAACCCGAGCTGCTGGGAGTAGTCGTAAGTGTGGAAGTTGTTTTTGAAAAACAAAGTACTGCCCTAGCAGCCGCTCGAACAATTAACCCGTGCAACCACACTACCTGACATGGGTAGGGCTTAGCCGGAAACTTGTCTGTTTTAGTGTTGGGGCTCTCACACTCTCTATGAGGGCTGGGCCCTCGAAGCCGGGTTGTCGTCCGGAAGAGACAATACACTGTTGAGGACCAACAGCCGGACGATTACGGCAGGTCTCCTGACGTGGCGGTGTGGTCTCCCGAGGAAAGACCATGAGGTCTGGTGGAGCACACGGCGCCGAGGAGAACAAACCTACCGGGAGGCCCCGATACTAGGGTGGTCATAGTGGAAAGTTTTGATCGTGTTATCCGGACCCCCGCATGCCGTCGTATGACGGGCCGTGGCAGACATGGTGGAATAACCGATAGGTGTGGGAAAAGTGTACAACCTCTGCAGAGTGTAAATCTATTCGAATAGCCGCGTCCGCGGTCATGGACGGTTGGAAAGGCCACTGATCTAGGCGTATGGGCAATTTGGTTTAAAAAGAGAATTGTTTCCGGAGAAAACAAAGAGACATGAAAGAGGTACCTGGGAGGTACGGAATTTGGGTGAGGATGGTTGATCTCGGGGAGACATCCAGTCCGATCTCAAGGCAGGAGAAAGGGTTACCCCTATCCTAGCGTTTTGATAAACTTTTATAAACAAAAGTTTTGAACTTGGATATGTCCTTTTTATATCTAAGAGAAGAGAATTCTATCTCTAAATGTTTCTTCAACAAAGATATAGAGATGTCGTAGTCTCTATGTCTAAAATCATGGTATTCAAAAACTGAAATATAGCAGCCATCCCAGTTTTCCAAAAGTGTTTTTCTTGCACTATCACGAGATCTTAAAACTAAAGGTGGTCTTGCGAGTACGTAATTGTACTCATGTGGCTCTGTCCCTGGATATTCAAATGTCCAGATTGCAATGAGGAGGCCTTCGTCGAGGAGGAGGTGTTTGACGACGATTTTGCCACTTAGCTGTCACCGGTCAACTGCACTTGTGGAAATCTGTGCTCGGAGATGTGAAGAGCCGTCGCTAGCCACGAGCTTCCGCTATCTTAGTTAATTCCGTCCTGCGTGACGAAGTATGTTGACTTTGGTCGTATGACCGTCTTTGTGTTGTAAGAGTTTTATTCGTACGACTTGAATGATGTAACTCTTTGATACCTATGTTGGTTATGTGATTGCGATGCACTAATCATTGGGATCGTGATCTCTCATCGGCATCTCGGACTTGTCCGAGGGGTCCCTACAGACTTGGTATCAGAGCCATCGTTGACCTTAGGAGACTCTAGCTAGGATGGGCGTCGACGTCACGCAAAAATGCTTTTTCCTAAATAGCTAGGAGGAAAAGACCTAAAATATGCAGAATCTACTGCTACTCCTCACTCCCCTCTGATATTACTCACCGATTAATTTTATACCTGCATTAAATCTTATGATTTTACCTGATTAAAATTTGATACATCGTTCACTAATTAAACCTCCATTTAAAATTTTGTGTAGATGAGCGGACATTTCTCGTCATCGATTCAGTTGGGAGCTGTGCCAGATACCAGAGTTTCGCGTCTGTTCCAGGCAGACCTACTCCAGTTGACCCAGCACCTGAGGCGTCCGCTACTAGAGCTGCTGATTGGACGCTGTCTGCCCATGGTGGGAGATGAGCTGTCCTGGGCTGTGAGGTGCATCCTTCGAGGGCCATTGGTGCCACCCTTCGCCGAGGAGCTGGTTGAGGATGCCCTTGCATCTACTCAGATGGGAGCATTCGTCACCGTGCTGCAGAGAGCCCTCGCCCGCTTGGTGTGTGCTCATAGTTCCGAGCTGGGCGGCACCCGCTTTGAGTTTTACTCTGGCTTGCACGAGCAGAGTAAACCTTTGCCGCCGTGTCCCCACCCCATTCTCGGTAACCACTTGGCCGAGCTGGGACTCCTCGTCGAGTACACCCAGTCCCAGCTGGTCGTTAGTCGGTACGAGAGTGACCTTCACCGTCTTAATCATGACGGAGCTGAGGTGCGGATCTCGGCAGCTGAGCTGAGGATAGAGGACTTGGAGATGCAACTCGAGGCCTCTCAGGACCAGCTGAAGACCCTGGAGCTGAAGCTCAAGGCATCGGAGGAGCGTTTAGCGGAGTCCCAGGCAGAGCTCAAGATAGAGCGCAAGGAGCGCCGTTCCACCTTCGCACGCCTCCAGACTACTCGTTTCTACAGGTTCCAGCTTGACGGGATGGTTGACATGCTCAAGTCGACCGTTGATGCCCGAGACGAGCGGATCAGCGAGTTGGAGAGTAAGGTGGAGGCTCTGAGCAAAGAGAATGATGATCTTCTGCCTGAGGATGAGGACCCTACCGAGGACGTAGATATGGAGCCCGTGAGCGAGCCGGGTGATGACGACCTTCGAGGCGAGGATGCTGAGGACTCGGGAGCTGTGATGTCTGAGGACGAGGACCCCGACGAGCCACCCTTTGACAGTGACGCTGCCGTGGACGTGGAGTAGATAGTTGCGCAGTATCTTTTGGGTTAGGACCGAACCATCGCGATAAGTGTATGCGATTGTGTGGTCTAGTTAGCGTGTGTGTGTCTGGATGGTTGTAAGAACTATGTCAGTCTATGTTTTGTGACTATGCACTTGTGATGATGCTTTTGGAACCTTGCTATGGGACGGAATCATGTCTTTTTAGAAATATTGTCTTGCTGAAATTTGTATGTTTTTGTGTATGCCTGGTGAACCCTTTTTCAAAAAAACTTGTTTTAAAAATTTCTTAGTAGAATGATAATGTATGTTTATTTCTGAAATTCAGAATGGCAAGGGATCCACCCCCACCCCCACCCCCCGAGCCATCTATGGCTCAGGTGCTCCGTCTTCTCATGGAGGATCGCGAGGCGGCTCGCACTGAGAGAAGCGCCAATCTTGCCACCCTGCAGCATCTTGCTCAAATTGCAGTCAATCAGCCTGGTGGCCAAGGGAATGAAGAACCCCGCTCAAAGCTTCGTGATTTTCAGAACACAAATCCTCCAGTTTTCTCCAAGAGTGAAGTACCGTTGGATGCCGATGACTGGATCCGTACTATAGAGAACAACTTGAGGGTCGCCCAAGTGGGTGACAACGAGAAGGTGGTCTACGCCACTCACTACCTCTCTGGTTCTGCCCGAGCATGGTGGGAGGCCATCCGTGCTCTATTGCCACCGGAGGAAGTTGTGGCTTGGCCTGCATTCAAGACCAAGTTCTTGAAGCGTTATGTGCCCTCTGGACTCGTCAGTATCATGCGAGAGAAGTTCTTGCAGCTGAAGCAAGGCGGGATGTCGGTGGGTGAGTACTTGGAGAAGTTTACCTCTCTAGCAAGGTATGCGCCCACCGATACGGATACTGAGGACAAGAAGAAAGAGAGATTCATGAATGGACTTCATGATGAAATGTAGTGCAATCTGGTGGTGATGCCTTTCCCCGACTTGGAATCATTGACAGATGCAGCCATTATGATGGAACACAAACGCAAGGCTTCGTTGGACAACCGCAAGCGTCGCCAACTGATGCAGCAAGGCAGTAGCAGCAACAGCCCGACAGGAAGTTATGCCCGTCCGCGCCCTTCACCTCCACAGAGACCTTCTTATCCATCACCAAGGCCTCCAACATTTGCACCAAGACCCAGCTACCCTTCTCGGTCGCCTGCACCTCGTCTAGGAAGTGGTTCCAACCCCGGCCTCAACTTTAATAGGCCGCCTGCTCCAAAGCCCACAGGAAGATGTTTCACTTGTGGACAGCCGGGACATTTCTCGCGGGAGTGCCCCACTAGACAGCCCGCTGGTGGTCGCCCCAATGCGACAAAGATGAACCAAGGTCCACCCCGTCCACCTGGAGGCAAGAACCCGTATCCCAAGAAAGCAGCCCCTGCCACCCGAGGTCACCTGAATCACATCAGTGCAGAAGAAGCTCAGGAGGCACCAGATCTGGTTATGGGTACGTTCCCTGTCAACTCAGTTCCTGCATCAGTTCTGTTTGATTCGGGAGCTTCCCATTCTTTCGTTACAGAACCTTTTGTTAGGAAAAGTGGTATGGTTCCAACTTTGCTGAATCGTCCTATGAGTGTGCAAATTCCGGGGGCCACCACTAAAGCCATTGTATCTTGCAAGGAGACTCCTGTGGAAATTCAAGGGGCCCAATTCCATGCGGATTTGGTGGTATTAGGAAAGCAAGGGATAGAAGTGGTTTTAGGGATGGACTGGATGTCAGTAAATCGAGGGAAAATAGATTGCACTAACAAATCTGTCACACTAACCACCCCGGAAGGAGAAGAGATTACCCACTTCTCAACCTACCACTCCACCTCAAGTCATTGTCATAAAAGTGTAGCTGGAGCCATTTTGGAAGAGGTACCGGTAGTTTGTGACTATCCCGATGTTTTTTCCGAAGAATTGCCCGGAATGCCACCGGATAGGGATATTGAGTTCATTATTGAGTTGGTACCCGGTACTGGGCCTATCGCTCAAAAACCATACCGGATGAATCCTGAAGAATTGGAGGAACTAAAGAAGCAGTTGGATGACCTACTTAGGAAGGGTATGATACGCCCTAGTGCGTCACCCTGGGGGTCACCCATCATCTTCGTGGATAAGAGAGACGGTACCACCCATTTGTGTGTGGATTACCGTAAGTTAAATGATGTGACTATTAAAAACAAATACCCCCTACCCAAGATTGAAGATCTGTTTGATCAACTCAACGGAGCTCGAGTCTTCTCCAAGATCGATCTCCGCACCGGCTATTATCAATTGAAAGTCAGAGAATCTGATATTCCCAAAACAGCCTTTGTCACTCGTTACGGATTATTCGAGTATACAGTGATGTCTTTTGGCCTGAACAATGCTCCAGCCTATTTCATGAATCTCATGAACAAGGTGTTCATGGATTACTTGGATAAATTTGTGGTTGTCTTTATTGACGACATCTTGATTTATTCCAAGTCTGAAGAGGAGCATGAAGAGCATCTGAGGTTGGTTCTCGGTACCCTACGAGAACACCAGTTGTATGCTAAGTTCAGCAAGTGCCAGTTTTGGTTGAAGGAAGTAGGCTTTCTCGGTCACGTTATTTCAGCCGGAGGGATATCCGTAGACCCTACCCACATCAAGTCCATTCTTGAATTCCCGACCCCCACCAACCAAACCGAAGTAAGGTCCATTCTTGGATTAGCCGGGTATTACCGCAAGTTTGTTGGGGGATTCTCAAGCATTGCAAAGCCCCTTACCCAACTTTTGAAGAAGGATCAGAAGTTCATTTGGTCCGACAAATGTGAAGCCAGCTTCTAGGAACTGAAAAAGCGCCTTACTACCGCACCTATCTTGACCATGCCCGATGTGACCAAAGATTTTGTGGTCTATTGCGACGCCTCCAAACTTGGACTTGGTTGTGTCCTTATGCAAGAGGGCAAGGTGATTTCTTACTCGTCGCGCCAACTCCGCAAGCATGAGCAGAATTACCCAACCCATGATCTAGAGCTTGCTGCAGTAGTCCATGCACTCAAGGCATGGCGGCATTTTCTGATGGGTAACCGTTGCGAAGTTTACACCGATCACAAGAGCCTAAAGTACATCTTCACCTAGAGGGACTTGAACATGAGGCAACGAAGATGGATAGAGCTCATCAAGGATTACGATTTGGACATCCATTACCACCCTGGAAAAGCTAACGTGGTAGCTGATGCCCTTAGTCGTCAGCCATGTTCATTTAACTCCCTGATCAAGGTTAGACGGCCAGAACTCTGGGAAGAGCTGGATAAAATGGGTATAGAGGTGGTCAGCCATGGGGCAGTCGATCAACTCTTATTGCAACCCACCCTATGGGAGCAAATCAAGCGAGCACAGAGGGGCCATGAAAGCATTGAGGGCATCAAAAGAAGGTTGGACAAAGAGGAAGTCTTTGGGTTCACCATCGACACTGAGGGTATTCTTTGGTATAAAGAGCGCATATGCGTACCGTCAGACCCTGCTTTGAAGCATTTAATTATGAAGGAGGCTCACGAGACTTTGTATTCTATCCACCCTGGTGGAACCAAGATGTACCAGGATTTGAAGCAGAATTTATGGTGGCATGGTATGAAGCGCGAGATTGCACTCTTCGTCCAAAACTGCGATATCTGCCGAAGGGTCAAAGCAGAGCATCAGCGGCCCGCTGGATTACTTCAACCTCTCAAGTTGCCCGAATGGAAATGGGATGAGATTGGCATGGACTTCATTACTGGATTACCCCGATCCAATCGTGGGCATGACGCTATTTGGGTTATCGTGGACAGGCTTACCAAAGTAGCACACTTTTTGCCAGTGCGGACCACCCATCGATCGGATCAGCTCGCAGCGCTATTCATGTCCTGCATCGTCAGCCTTCATGGAATACCTAAGACTATTGTATCAGACCGAGGAACCCAATTCACTTCTCGATTTTGGACTAAGCTTCAGGAAGAGCTCGGAACCAAACTCTTTTTCAGTACTGCTTATCACCCTCAGACAGGAGGACAAACAGAAAGAACCAACCAGGTCTTAGAAGACATGCTTAGATCTTGTGTGTTAGCTTATGGGGCCAAATGGGAGGATTGCCTGCCGTTTGCCGAATTTTCCTACAACAACAACTATCAAGCCAGTCTGAAGATGGCACCATTCGAGGCTTTGTACGGGCGTAGGTGTCGTACACCCTTGAATTGGTCGCAAACAGGAGACAGCAAATTTTTTGGAGTTGACACCCTGAGGGAAGCTGAAGAGCAAGTTCAACTCATTCGTGACCGTCTTAAGGCCGCCCAGTCTCGACAGAAGAGCTACGCCGATTCTAGGAGGCGGGAGCTTAGTTTCAAGGCTGGTGATATGGTATACCTACACGTTACTCCACTCAAGGGAATGCAGCGTTTCCATGTGAAGGGAAAGTTGGCTCCGAGATATATAGGTCCCTTTAGAGTAAGTGGTCGAAGAGGAGAAGTGTCATATCAGCTAGACCTGCCACCCCATCTGTCAGGATACCATGATGTATTTCATGTATCTCTGCTCCGGAAGTGTCTGCAAGTTCCTGGAGATACTCACTCCTATCTGGAGGTAGATCATCACACCATTGACCTCAATCATGATCTCACCTATCGGGAACGACCACTTCGTGTTCTCGCTGAAGACATCCGTCTGACACGGAAACGGAAGATCAGGTTCTTTAAGGTCCAATGGAGCAACCATTCGGAGGAAGAAGCCACCTGGGAGCGTGAAGAATATTTGGAGCATGAATTCCCTGGTTTTCTCTCTTCTTCAAATCTGGAATCTCGGGGACGAGATTCTCCTAAGGGGGGAAGGTCTGTAACACCCCAATTCTCTTAGCCTTAGCATTGTGGTGTTATTCTGAATCTTTCACCTCTTGCTGAAACTTTTGTGTGTAGAATTTGGGTAAAGAATTATTTTGTTTGCTCATCTTATGCCATGTGTGCTCCACTAGATTTCCCTGTCATTGAAAACCCTAAAGTCTCATAGCACCAAAATAAAATATCCACTATTATGATCTTCATGGTTGTTAAAACTTAGCCAAACCAGGAGCTTTGATTAAGCAAACCCTAACTGGTTTTGGGCATGCCCTTGAAACATTCCCATCTGGATCACATATACTTCCATCCCCTGTTCTAAATTTCCACACAAGAACTTGTTTGCATATAAATCTCACTAGGTTTTGTGGTCATCAAATTAACATGACCATTTGGGATATTCTTTTAATTATCACCAAAATATTTATTTTCTTTGAAAGCTAAATGAGATAGTTGACTTGGGCTTTTCTAAGTTCAGTACCTCCTCTAAATTTAGGTAAGTTTGGGGTGTAGATCCATTTTACTTTTGTGGGTCATATTTAAAATTTTCAAACTTAGGTTTTCAATTTCATTTGAGCATTTCACTCAAAGCATTCACCTTCTATTTTCTCTCTCACTCTTTTCTACCCCACCTGCTGGAAGAGGAGAACAACACCCCCCTCCTGGTCCCACCTGTCATGGACTAGGGTGAATCTCTCCTCTCTCTTCTCTCTTTTCTCTTCTTTCTCACCCAATCCGAGCCCCCCTCCTCACTTCTCACTGGCCAGCCACTCCCCTCCCGACCAACATCCTCTCTGCCCCTCTCCACCGCCCCTGAGGACCAACCAGAACTCCCCTCCCCCAAACCGCCCCTGCCCGAGGAGAGCCCGAGAAACCCGCCCCTGGTTTTGGAGCTGCCCCAGCTCGCCCTCTCCTCTTAAAACCCCACCCGAGGTTCCCCCACTCCTCCTCTGCTCACCCATACCACCCTCAACCAAAGCCACGCCCTCTCTCGAGCTTTGGAAGAAGAAATCGCCGTCGGAGACCAAGCCCTTCCCGCGGCATTCATCGTCGATCCTCTTCATCTTTTTCTGCCATTCTCGGCCCCTCGAGCACGTCTCGTCGAGATCTAACTCCCCCTGCCCTCCGTTTCTCTTCTAGGTGTCCGTAGCCGTCACGCTCGTCCTCGACCCGAGAAGCTCGCCGCCGTCGTCGCCATGGTTTCCGACGTTGCATGTAAGCGCTGAGGGCACCGTCGAGCTCGCCATCGTCCCCTCCGTCGATCTCCACCCTTCCCCTGGCCCAGCGTGGTCTCTGGTGAGCGCCAGCGCCACCCTCTCCCTCCCCCTCGTCTGGTTCGTCCGCGCTGCGTCGCGAGGAGGACGACGACCGTGGACCGTAGATCGCGAGATCTACGGCCAGGTTTGAACCTCTCCGTGCGCGCGCAGCCGCACGCGTTTGGGCCGGCCCAGCTCCGTCCCCACGCGTCCCCGCGCCGTTCTGCGTGGCATCTGGGCCGATTGGCCCAGATCTGGCCCGTTCGGCTTGTTCCCCTTTTATTCTTTTTCTGTTAATTTCCCAGTAAATCTAAAGTTTAGCTTTAAATCATTTGTGGTAAAACTGGAATGGCTAAAATGATGGGACAAATTTTGTAACATGCATGCACGTTTTCTTAACCATGTGGCATTGGATTTGGTCCAAAATGTGTTTCCTATTGAGGGTTAAAATAGATCTAGTAAAAATTATCTATTTTACCATTTGTTTAATAACTTGGGTTCTGTAAATCCAAATCATGCAATCTTGGATCTGTTGGAAAGCTTGTAAAAATTTCTATCTAGATTGGTGAATCTTGCATGCAGGATATTATTCTAGCAAAAGTTATATTTACTCTAAGAATAAAATCAGTAAGTGTTTGTTGATTTTTAACTCTTCAATAAAAACACTTTTTGAGGTAAATCCAATTGGAAGTGTTAGATATGTGTTAGAGGTATCACATACTACAAATGTGGATTTTTCCAGTGACTTGATAATTCTTAGTGAATAAATCCCTGAACAACAGTGAAATAATCTCTTTAATTACATTTCTGAAATTTCAGAGATTATGACATGTCTAGTTTTAATTGGTGAAGCCACCTATGTCCATAAAAATATATTAAGGATAATTTTGTGGGATAGCCACAGGTTTTATCTAACTCACCCCACTGGATTGACCCCAAAATCATTCTTATTATTTTCTGCACATAAATAATGGTCAGAAGAATATTTTATTTTAAAACTGGGATAACTTGAGCTAGGAATATCCAATTTTTATGAATAAAATCTTAACTTAAAGAGAAAACTCATATCTCACCAGAAAGGCTAATTGTGCATTCAGGAGATCTATAAAAAATGAACCTATCTTCTGTTTAAGTTTGACATCAGCAGCCCTTATCTGATTTTTAATTGTTGATTGATGATGAGTTTTCATGCACAGCTAATTTCCAGAGTTCCCCCTGATTGTTAATAGTAATGTGACAAAAGGGTTTAATTTTAGGATCAGTACCTTAGGAACTATGCTTAAAACATGTAAACAGCCTCTAATAAATATTGGATGCATTAGTTGTGTTTCCTGTTTGTGATGCTTGATGTTTGCTGTTATACCTTAGATTGTTATCAACTCGCATTTTAGGACTTACGCTAGTCTCGTCTGTTTTTCATGTTATAGTAGAATCGCAACCCGAGAAAGAGCAGTACGAGGTAGCTGAGCACGACTTCGCCGAAGAGCAAGACCAGGGACAGTACCTTGAGCAAGGCAAGCCCACCTCACCACTATAATGAAATCTTATTATTTTACCAAGCATGTTTTGTTTTCAAAATAAAATTATGCATGTTTTACTTCTTTTGTGGCGCCTTGCCACCCGAAAACTATTTTTCCCAAATATTGTTTGACCACAGTTACCTAATAGAATAGCTGTAGGTGTTACAAGAAGAGGTTTACTCGTGGAGTCTTGTCCTTGAAGGCTCTATAAAGAAGATTAAGTTTTTAGATAGTATATTCTGTTACCTTACCTCAAAACTATAGGATGGGGACCCTATTTGATAAAAATGTTTATGGAGGAAAACCCGAGCTGCTGGGAGTAGTCGTAAGTGTGGAAGTTGTTTTTGAAAAACAAAGTACTGCCCTAGCAGCCGCTCGAACAATTAACCCGTGCAACCACACTACCTGACATGGGTAGGGCTTAGCCGGAAACTTGTCTGTTTTAGTGTTGGGGCTCTCACACTCTCTATGAGGGCTGGGCCCTCGAAGCCGGGTTGTCGTCCGGAAGAGACAATACACTGTTGAGGACCAACAGCCGGACGATTACGGCAGGTCTCCTGACGTGGCGGTGTGGTCTCCCGAGGAAAGACCATGAGGTCTGGTGGAGCACACGGCGCCGAGGAGAACAAACCTACCGGGAGGCCCCGATACTAGGGTGGTCATAGTGGAAAGTTTTGATCGTGTTATCCGGACCCCCGCATGCCGTCGTATGACGGGCCGTGGCAGACATGGTGGAATAACCGATAGGTGTGGGAAAAGTGTACAACCTCTGCAGAGTGTAAATCTATTCGAATAGCCGCGTCCGCGGTCATGGACGGTTGGAAAGGCCACTGATCTAGGCGTATGGGCAATTTGGTTTAAAAAGAGAATTGTTTCCGGAGAAAACAAAGAGACATGAAAGAGGTACCTGGGAGGTACGGAATTTGGGTGAGGATGGTTGATCTCGGGGAGAGATCCAGTCCGATCTCAAGGCAGGAGAAAGGGTTACCCCTATCCTAGCGTTTTGATAAACTTTTATAAACAAAAGTTTTGAACTTGGATATGTCCTTTTTATATCTAAGAGAAGAGAATTCTATCTCTAAATGTTTCTTCAACAAAGATATAGAGATGTCGTAGTCTCTATGTCTAAAATCATGGTATTCAAAAACTGAAATATAGCAGCCATCCCAGTTTTCCAAAAGTGTTTTTCTTGCACTATCACGAGATCTTAAAACTAAAGGTGGTCTTGCGAGTACGTAATTGTACTCATGTGGCTCTGTCCCTGGATATTCAAATGTCCAGATTGCAATGAGGAGGCCTTCGTCGAGGAGGAGGTGTTTGTCGACGATTTTGCCACTTAGCTGTCACCGGTCAACTGCACTTGTGGGAATCTGCGCTCGGAGATGTGAAGAGCCGTCGCTAGCCACGAGCTTCCGCTTACTTAGTTAATTCCGTCCTGCGTGACGAAGTATGTTGACTTTGGTCGTATGACCGTCTTTGTGTTGGAAGACTTTTATTCGTACGACTTGAGCGATGTAACTCTTTGATACCTATGTTGGTTATGTGATTGCGATGCACTGATCATTGGGATCGTGATCTCTTACATAACATGGGCATCTCGGACTTGTCCGAGGGGTCCCTACAGTTCCTGAAAAAGACAGGGACTTGTCCGTGATGGAAAACTTGCTGATGAGGTTTCTGTGTGAAAACAGAGAGCTCAGGGGCTTCGGGGTAAAAATTTCAGGGGGCAGTGTCGCTGACGGGTGGGACCCTCATGTGAGAGACCGAAAAGAAAATAAAAAGGGGGGATTTTTTCAATCCAACGGGTTCAAGGGGATTTGAACTCGCGATCTCGCGCAAGGCAGAGGTTCGATGTTCTAGCCACTGGGCCTAATTCGTGTTGGTGATTGCTAACAGGAAAGCAGGTAGATAAGGTGCAGTGCCACGCTTAACTTAAACTGAAACTGCAGGGTTCTAAAAAAAAAGGAAAAAAGTGAGTCGTGCGCTGCGGGGGATTTGAACTCGGGTCTGCAGACAGGACAACAGGAGCACTGACACTAAGATGGTTATGCGATTGTGAAAACCTACGGCAGTGAGACAACATGAACCAAAGAGGCGACGGTAACTGAACCAAAAATTCAGATTTTGTATTCACAGATGCAGACGACAACGAACTTGAACAGAGGGCCTGCGACGATCGGGACGGCTCCGGTGTGGACGACCAGGATCGGGCGGAGCTGAGATGCATGCGAGCGCACTGGATAGACCGGGATGCAGCGGATCGAGCAGGGGACAGAGAGCTTGAACTCGTCCATCAGTCCATGGCGTCCATGGCGGGCGGGACCTACTCGTGGACAGCGGCGACGTCTCCGACAAGGATTCGAGAGGGAAACCGCGGGGATGGAACCGGAGACTCACCGGGAGGGTGCCGGGGGAGTTGTTCATGCTCGGGGAGGACCGTACGCGGCGAATCGGTGCATCTCCAAGCTCCGGTCATGGTGGAATTCGGTGGAGAGAGGAAACAGAGGGATGAAGAGAGTGGTGGCGGCGCGGTGGAGGGAGAGGTAGAGGGGTTAGGGTTTCGGGCAGAGAGGAGGGGTCGGGCTAAGTAGGAGAAGAGGGGAGGGAGCACATGGGGGGCTCCATGGCTCCAGGTGGAAAGGTGGGCACGACCTTCTCGTGCCGTACAGAGGAAGAAGAAGGGCTTGGGCTGTTTTGACGAAGAGGTAAGTGGGCTTCGGCCCAGGCACGTTTTTCTTCTGTTTTTATTTGTTTTGCTTTTATTCTTTTCTGTTTTATGTTTTTTAAAACAAAATAGAAAAAGAATTTGAATAAAGAAACTACACAAAATAGTTTTAGTTTTTAAATAGCCAATTTAATAAACTAGTTTTTAATAATATTTACAAAAGATTTGGAATACACATTTTAATTAATTTGTAAAAACGTTTGAATTTAATTGTGGGAATTGAATTTAAATGCAACAAATTAAATTAATGAGATGAAATGCAACGACATGTTGATGCAAAAAAAATAAAACAAACAATTTAATTGGAGAAATCTCCGGGGCGTTACAATCGACACCACTAACAAGGGATCGCGTCCCGCGATCCACGCCGAGACCACAAGAAGAGAGGGGTAACTACCGAGTCTTCCGGCTCCGTGATGAACTTCTCGACACCACTAACAAGGGATTGTTGCTCCACATAGAAATTCTCGACACCACTAAGAAGAAGAGTTGCTCCGTCAATGCTGATTTCCGAAGATCGAACCTATTAGGACAAAAGGCAAGAAATCGTCCACCCACACGTAGGATCCTAAAACTTTGAAAGTTGGATAAGAGAAGAGACTCAAAACAAGTAAGGTAAGAGGAGAAATAGAATTGAGGTAAGGAGTAAAAAGAAACCTATTGAGATATTTTTCAAAAATAATTTAAGTCAAATAGTTTAGACACACTAGAAAACAACGACCGTTAGCGAGGTTATCCTACAGGCTTTTGCGGACCCGCTGCTTCGATAACCATTTGTATCGAAACAACAAGGAGATTGAAACCAAGGCTCTGATACCACTTTGTGACGCCCGAAAATCGGTACTATGTAGATTTAAGCGATCCCGCCGAAATCCGCATAATAACGATTTAAGGTCGCCCACCAGACATAATGTGCACGCCGAAACATGCGCATTATGTGGGTGGAATTGTGATAACATTACAACAGTTCCGATACATCCACAAATACAACAAAGGTATAAATATAACAACGACTCGAACGAGTCAAGATACAAATGATACAATACAAAGATACAAATGACAGCAGAAGCAAAATAGTATCCGACTACGGATAAGATGCAAATTGGACTAAGAGTTCTGAAGATAAGCGATGGCGCCATATCCCTGCCCAGCCAAGCCAGAGGGATTCCCAAGCTAACGTCGTCTCACTTCAAACCTGTTGACTGCACATAAAGCATAACCCAAAAGAGGGTCAGGGCACTCCCTGGCAAGCAAAACCGACTTGCCTACTTTCTACACCATCTCCCAAAATATAGGGGAGGTGGACTTAGCGGCAGCAGCACTAGCAACCTAGAGAGACACGCTACAACTTCCGTCTAATCAGAGAGGGATAAGAGAGCGCATAAAGTAAACAGCTACTACTAACACCAATCATAACCCATTCTCGGATTAACCCCCTCAACCAAAAATGAGGAAGAAATTCGGGAAACTCACACATTGAACAATTTTAGTTACCATTCATTGTGAAAGTAATTCTATATTACTAGTCAAATTAATTAACATTATTTAGGTGTAAGTTGTCTAGATCTCATTAGTCGGCAACGCACCAAGTTGTCCATAACCGCGGACGCGGCTCATCGATAAGATTATACCCTGCAGGGGTGCACTACTGGAACCATACTCTCATGATCAACCCAGTCAAAAACATTAGGGCCTTTCAACCCAACTCTTTTCCTTCACCGCAACAAGTCAAGGAGCCACGGGAGCTATGCTGGTCCCGGCCAAAAGGGTGCGGACTCCCGTAGGACACACCCCTCCGCACCAACAGGCCGCGCCCTATATGCATGTAACAAGGCACACCGCTAAAGTAAAAATACTACACTAGTATCGTCAGTGCATATGAGGCAAATGGAAAACCCGAACTAGGTGTGGCTCCCGGACAAGTCGAAGTTCCAGTCAAAGTCGAGGGGGGGCTCCATTGGGCCACCCACAAGTGGTTAGTGCGCTCAAAATTGGATCCGAGGACAAAATCTCAGTTCCTAGGTCGACACTGAGCAGAACAAAGCACCTCGCAAGGCCTTCCGCCTGGTGCCTTATCTTTTAATTATAGAACCCCACAATAAGACAACAGTTTATTATAGTAGAACCATCTATCATACTAAGGATATGAGATAAAAGACAAAGGAACGACTCGCTCAACCAAATCTAAGCATGCACTACGACTCGCAAAGGCCAACAGATAAACATGCAAGGGGTTATAGGTTGTGGGGATATAGTTGTATAGGCTGCAGGATAAACATATGATGGGATCGCAATTCAAGAATCGATAACTAGGATAGCATAGATCAAAAGGCAAGAATGAAAACCCGACAATCGTGTAACCGGTTAGCAGAAGCTTGCCTGGCAGCTCGTGGCCTGGCACAAAAGCTGAAACCTCAGTATCGTAGGAACTCGCAGCAGACACGTCATCGTCTACCCAAAGAGAGCCAAACACAAACAATAGGAAACAATAATCAATACAAAGGAATGCACAAAAAATGATGGTGCAATATGGTATGAGATGATTAGGTCATATTTAAAGCGGGGATGAAATCCCGGCAGGAGATTAGGGTGCAAGTTATTTGTGTAGCCATCAATTTAAATGTTACTTAACATATAGCAGATGTGGTGATCTAATTAATTTAAATGGCATATGCATTAATTACTTAATTGCCCAACACATTACATATTTAGGAATTAATTGCAATTTATTTATCTTCAACTCAAATTAAATATTTATTAGCATGGCAAGACATGGTATAAAAGATATGAGCATATTAAATGGAATTAGGGCATTATATATTTATTACCCCACACATTCCATATATAATTAATTAATTGCATTTGTTAAATTAAACTAAGCATTTAAAATAAATGAAGTAAAATGACATAAGAATGTGATATTAATGTTTATTGCATTTTTCTGATATGAAAACATATAAAGTTTATTTTATTTGGAGTTATATATTAAAAGTTATTGCATATTTAGTTCTAGGGTTGTTTCTGTAACTATGCAGGAACTTATCCGTGATAGAAACTTAGCAGTGAAGGTCCTCTGTGCAAACAGGAAAATCCAGGGGGCTCGGGGTAATTTTCCAGCGCCTTTGTCTATGACGAGTGGGACCTACATGCCAGTGGGAGAAAAAGAAAACAAAAAGGGTGGCTTTTTATTCAACAGCCAGGGGAATTCGAACTTGGGTCGGCGAGTTCGGATCGGGTGGCGCGGTTAGCCACTCGGTTCAGGGAAGTGTTGGTGTTAGGTTTAGATGTTTGATTTTTCTTAAGGTGGAACGTGAGCACTGGAGTCAAACTGCAAAACGAGCCTGACGAAACTGCAACTTTCGCCAGTGCCTAAACCCGCGGCGGAGGAAAAAGCGTGCGCCGGCGGGGACCAAAGGAGGGCGGCGCGGCCTCGTACGTGCGCGTGCGTGAGTGCTGGAGGTGCGGGGAATTCGTTCCGAGACACGGGAGGAGAAGGGAGGCGCGGGGCGCTCGGACCCGTGCTCGATTTCCTGCGGGACGTCATGGCCGTGGCGCGGTTCCGGCGCCGGCAGAAATTCGCGACGAACGGTGCAGTAATTGAAGAGGGAAAGGAGGGGGATCGGACGAGGCTCACCTCGGGACTGCGGTGGCGAGAGGAGGAAGGACGGGGTCGCCGGAGGCGACCGGACGGTGCTCGGCGACGTCGGGGACGAGGATGCTCCGGTGGTTTTTGCCTCCGGTGCTTAACAGAGGGAAAAGAGGTGGCGGCGCGAGGGGTGGTTAGGGTTTGGGGAAGAGGCCCTGGCGGCGTGCGGTGGATAAGAAGGAGAGGGAGAGGGCAGTGGAGGAGCACGGTGGGGGCAAGGCGCAGCGAGCCATGGTGCTTGTCGTCGCTGTAAAGGTTTGTGCGACCGTACTGAGGTAAGGGAAAAGGAAGGTGGGCCGGGCTGGGGTGCTGGGGCTGGCTGAGTTGGGCCGTGGTGGCCCAGCTCGGCCAGGAGCTCTGTTTTTTTTGTACTGTTTATTTTCCTTTTCTATAATGTTTTCTGGTTTTGCAAAATAAACATAAACAGAAAAGAAATATGACAAAAACTCTTAAGCAATTTTTAATAGTTTCAAAAGTAGTCATATCAAAATATTGTTTGATTATTTATAAATAATTTGAAACTTCAAATGAATTTAATTTGAAAGCATTTGAATTCAAAAATAAAAAATTTAAATTTGTAATTTGAATTTGAAGCACATAATTAAAAGAATGCAACCACATATGGAATGATGACATGACTATCCATTTTATTGCACACAGAAATTGGAAAGTTACAGTTGGGCTGTTACATCTTATCACAACTCTTCAAATGATGTGCCAACATTATAACTCAAATCTTTATTTCCTCGATCTGTATCGCAGGAATTTGATTTTCTTGTTAAATTTATTTCCTACTTCATTCTGAACTTGTTTGATCAAATCAAATTTCCAGACTAACATTCCCGGAGTGGATATCCATATATTTACTCAGAATATTCATGAAGTCTATGAAATAAATACTTCCACTACACGTTAAAGTACTTCATTGATTCACATACACCCATATGCACGATTCTCAACAAGCTATACTCAAAACGTTCAGTGAAGTTCACGAAATAAAGGTCTCCACTACCCGTCAATTACTTCATTGAACCACATAAATCTATATGCATGACTATCAATAAGTTATATGCCCGTTTTCCGAAAACGGTGTCTTAGTTATTTTGCAAGTGTCAAAAGATCAAATCTAAGGACTTGAAGATCCATCCGTTATGGAGCTAATTCATTGACTATAACATTGACATGAATTAAACGGTACTGCCACACATATGTGGTGTCTTTATTAAGTTTGTATCCTTTGACATTAATATTATAAGGCATATACCTGTGTATAGTGCAAATCACTGGATCGATTCGTTTGCCACACAGCTTACGATGTAATATCACAACAAAGTATCAATTTTATTACATCGATGATCCAGACTTACAAATATATTCAAAACAAGTTGCATAGCATAAAGCTAGCTTTGGAAGAGTAAACAACGGAAATACAATAGCAGTGAGTCTCCATAACATTCATGTTGCCACAGGCGAAACCATGTTGGTTGCAGACTCGAAACCCTTAAACGAAACCTCACTCGTCACCTGATCAATCTGCAATAAGAAAAATGTTGCAACAACGTGGGTCTGATTCCATTAAAAATGGAGTCTGGCAAGTGACACTATGGTGGACACTTAGTGGAATAACTCTAGTAACCTATATGCATAATTGGGCTGGTGGAGTTCAAGGCTATTTTGCATAAAGCCAATTTTTCCTAACTATTTGGAAAACACTTTTCTTCTATTCGGGACTTTCGTGGCATAAAAACCACTGTCTCATTCTACCCTTGTTCACCCTTCAAGTTTTATATTTTTTAATTTGGAATGGTGGAATCCTCCGTTGACGTCCGTGATCAGCTGCTCAAATTGTCCGTACCGGGGACACGGCTAAGTACTTAGTTTTACACTCTACAGATGTTGTGCACATTCACCATTGTACCCATTCAACCCAAACTATCCTTTACACACTTATAGTGATAAGGAAAAGGAGAAGAATGAGACGAGATGTTTAAAAAGCATTTTCCCTCCCACTCTGGCTTGACCCGTTCCACCTAACACCCTCTACATCTGCTTGTCAAGCCGGGGAGAGTCCACGCAACATACTTGATCAAGCCAGAGCACATATGGCAATGGCTGCACTTGAAGCAATCGTCACTCGGAGTTCTTCAGATTCCTCTGTTCCTGGGTGGCCGTCCACAAGTGCACGTACTCCAGGAACCATAGACATGGGCCTGAGTATCCACTCAACATAAACCATACAACCACTTTCCACCCAGGTGTTTCATTCTTAACTTAGTAGAATTTAGATTTTCACAAAACCACATTTGCGTAGCATCAATATTTCTACTAAGTATTATATAGGAACCTAGACACAGGAATAAGGAATTTCTACACAGGTCTAGCATAGCATTACTATCCTACACATGCTTATATAAAAATACACTAAGTAATGCATATAGAAAATAGTAGGAGGTTTATGAATGTGCCACTTGCCTTTGGATAATGTCTTGCTCACAAACTCTTTTCAACGTAACTCGAGTCTCTCCGTTCAATCTAAACAATATAGACAAGCAACAATACAACAATCAACATATAACACAACTACACAACGCATACAAACACATACTTAATGAACAAACAAGTTTTATAAAACTTCTAAGGAAAAATATGTCATGCATGATGTGCAAAATATTTCTAAGGACAAGAGATGCATGTCATGACATGAAAATCTTCTAAGTTAATGCAAGGCAAATATGTTAGTCAAAAATGACTAAGGGCTAAGGTCATAGGTTGGACAAAATACTTTGCTACAAATCATCTGGAATAAGCACTCTAATGACTTAGTCATAATGTGCATAACTTCTTAGAGAAAATACTAAGTATTTTTCAAGGTGATCAACAATTATTATCAACTCTTTGTAAATTGGATATTCACTATAGTGAGAGAGACAGACACCCGGCCAGCCACTTAAGTTATGGAACAGGTCTCATGTACGTGGACATGTAAGGTTTGATGGGTTCGTAGCATAGAAAAAGAAAATTTTCATACGGTGTGAACAAACCAACAAGCCAAGATCTAGTCTAGGAGATGCTCGTAACGAGTGGAACAAATTCCAAGAGAACTAACCCTCGAAGACCGTAAGCGTTTCGAGAATAATTCTCGTGGATGATGTAGTCGTTCACTCGCCGATCTCAAGATCGTGAAAATGTGCGCTGCAACGGGCAGCGCCTCCGTACTCGGTCACACGTACGGCTTGATGACGACCTCCGTTCCCTCGATCCAGCGGGGCAGCGGAAGTAGTAGAACCACCGGAAACTCCAGCAGCACGACGGCGTGCTGTGGTGGAGAAACTAATCGGCCATGGCTTCGCAAGCCGATGGCTGGAAGGTGGAGCAGCGGGAGGAAGGAGAGAGAGACAAGTGTGTGGGGAGAAGGAGCTTACACCCCTCTTTATATAGGAGAGGGAGGGAGCCACGAATTTGGAGTGCCCCCACCTCTCCCCTCATCATGTGAGTGAAGTCTCCACTCAACCCACTCATTCTCTCATCAATTCCCACTCAAAATTCCAAGGGGTTTTCTTTAAAAAAAACAATTTCATTTCTTTTTAATATTTGTTAATTATATTAACAAACATTAACACTTATCCCCTTGGTTTATTTTTTAATTCTATTAACAATCATTGGCAACCATTGACAATTAACTCCTTGAACTATTTCAATATTACCCGAAACAATTTCGGTGCTATCCAAACTTTTCTTCGAAATTCCGTGTCTACCCAAAAGCGTCGACAAACCTTAAGTGTGTCACCCTACGGTTCGTGAATAATGTAGACATGATCGAGACACCTCTCCGATCTATAGTCAACAGCGGGATCTGGAGATCCGTAATGACTCCTACATATTCGACGATGAATCTTGTGATCGTGTGAACCAAAAACGTCATAACCAATTCCTTTTGTCTCGCGATATTTTACTTGTCCGAGATCCGATCATTGGTATCATCTATACCTAGTTCGATCTCGTTCCCGACAAGTACTCTTTACTCGTTATGTGATATGACATCCTTGTGACCTAGTCACGTGCTTGCAAGCGGTGTCGATGTGATATCACCGAGAGGGCACAGAGTATATCTCTCCGTCATCTGGATGGACAAATCCCACTTCTTGATCCATGAGCCTCAACTAATACTTTCGGAATACCCAACGCCACCTTTATAATCACCCTGTTACGGTGTGACGTTTGATGTTATCAAAGCATTCTTCCGGTGTTAGTGATTGACATGATGTCATGGTCTAAGGATTAGGATTACTACGTATGCTTAGTATGCTTACTTCGGTGTCACCCTAGCATCAAAGTTGGTCTTGAATATAACATAGTCATCAAAAGGTCTAAGGGAAGAAGGAAGAAAAGAGAGAGAGAGAAAGCAAGACTTAGAAAGTATTGCTGGTTGGTCTTCATGAACTTCTTCTTGATTTTCTTCTAAGTGCTTCTACTACTTGAAGATACTTCTGAAGTCTTGTTTTGGCTAAGTCCTTCATTGGCCTTCTAGCTCCATGTTGAAAATCCTAAGTGTCTAAGTGCATAGCACTTTACCAAAATACTAAGTTGAAAATAATCCTAACTTAGAGAAAGTAATCAAGAATTTTTTCTATGGGAAGTATAACTACAAAATAAAATATGCTATGCATGAAATGCAATTTTTAATCACAAGAAAGCATCATAGCAACTTTTGTGATTTTTATAAATATGCATAAAGTTATAATTTCCATTTAATTAATTTCTATTATAGGAAAATAAAATAAAAGGGTAAATACAAGATCAAAGTTTTATGTGATTAAATTTTTATAATAAATTTTTATAAATAATATTAATAGACAGAGGGGATTTTAAAAAAAAATTATAGCAATTGGATTTAATCAAAATTAATGTTTCTATTAAAAGTTATGTCAAAAATAGTCAAACTTACTCAAATTAAAATTATGATTATTAAATTATCAAATAGTGCTCAAAATTATTTTCTAACATAGGAATACAATTACAAGTATTATAAAGTTTCTAAAATAACTTTATTTGCAATTTATAAATTTATAGATTTAAAGTTATGACAAATATACTCAAATCATCCATTTGAAATTTGAATAATTTATACTAAGTCAAATTTGAATTCTAAAAGTTCTAAAATATTCTAAATGTCAAGGGCTTTCCAAATATATTATATTTATCTAATTTGGATGTGTGAGTGATGAGTTATGAATGTTTCAATTACAGGGACTAATCTGCAAAACTGCCAGATTAAATCTAAATTAGAAAAATAAATTCCACGCGGGCGCTGACTGGCTGCTGACGCGGATCTGACTGGGCGCTGACGGGGCATCGATGTGGCATCTCCTGATTCGATGGTACTGGTTCGGTAATTAAAATAAAAAGGATCCATTGGATCTAGATCCAACGGTCCAGATCTAATCGGCCGGGGCTAGTGGCGCTAGGTCACCGGAGAACCTCGCCGGCGATGCGCCCGCGGCGGCGACGCGGCGTTCCGGACGTTCTACGGCTTCCCGGGATGACAAAGACTCACCAGAGCGAAGAGGAGATCGTGGAGACGTCGATGGCGAGGTGGCGGAGGCCGGAGCGTCACGGTTCCTCTCCTACTGCTCGCCGGAGTTGCGCACGACGTCGGCTTGCTCCGGGCGTGGACGGACTCGTTGTTCTGGCGTTCGGGGAGATTTTTAATCGTGTCAAAAACGTGCGCAAGACCAAAGGAAGGAGACAGGAGGAGTAGGGGAGCTCGGGATGGACGGTGCTCACCGGAACTTGAAGAAACGGGCGGCGGTAATGGAGGAGATGCGGCGGATGATTCCGAGCAGCCTGGGGGCGATTAGCTTTTGGGTTTGTGGGGGGAAAGGAGGCGGCGGAGTTGAGCTTATATAGGGGCCGACGGGGGCATGATTCGCGGTCTTCACGGCGCGAATCGAAGGAAAGAAATCGCCGGCGGTTTCGGCGTGATTTGCGAGGGGAGGTTGAAGACGACATGACGTCATCGTTGACGTCAGCATTTTTCTTCTTCTTTTTCTTATTTTTCATTTAATTCATATCTTTTTATTTAAGACTCCAAATCAAGTCAAATAAATTTCTAAAATCTTGTAAAAGCATTATCTTTGTGTTAAACCAGTTGTGGTTATGTTTTGAACATTTTTGAAGAATAATGTTTGAAATATTCATAAAATACAATTTTTCCTATTTTAGGTTAACTTTGAAATTAGGGATTTAACAATTCATTTGGGGTTAAATAAAAATTTATGAAAGTACCAAAGTTATATATGTGTGATATTTAGTTATCTTAAACTCATTTTCAATATTCATTCGTTTTTACTTTAGTATAATATTAAATAACATAACACAACTATTTGAAATGAAAAGGGAAATATAATGGATTCAATTTTAATTCAATTTTATTTTGTGCACCATTATATTTTATATTAAGATAATTCATTTGCAAACTTCATAAAACAACTTTGAAAAAGATTTTAGATTTAATTTATTTCTTATATAGAATATTTTCATCATTTCATGTTTGAAAATTAATGAAAGTAATTTAAGTTAATAAAATGCCTATTTGGATACTTAATTAAAATCTATGAAGTTGTAAGGTTATAAACTATAGATTTGTAATTTCCAAACTATGTTTTGAACTTAGGTAAAGAATGAAAACCATTTGAAAAATAGATCACGTTTTAAATAGTTTAAAAGGATACTTGTAAACATTATTTAAATTTATGCATAGCTATGCCTAAGTGGTTGAAATAATATACTTAAAAAGAAACCTTTTATTACATGAAAATGGTTTGGAGTTGGTAATTCATTTGTAAAATTATATATTGAGGTTTAAGAAAATACAATGGATATTATAATGTTTAACTTGAAACAACTTTTGAAAATAATGAAAAATTGAGATATTTGAAATATTAAACTTTTTTTCAATATGCTTGAAGTCTTTTATAGTTGGTTTTCTTATGCATTTTAATATTTTATTTTAATCAAAACAAAAGTTTTAAATTTTTAGTGATTTTTAAACATTCCAAAATATTGGGATGTTACAGGGAGCTTCTACCATCTAAGTTCAAATTGGCATATGATCATTACTTCATAAATATAGGACAACGAATTTGTCACTAACATGTATGAACAAGTGTCTCGCTAGAGGAGACACACTTGTAACGATCATACTAACAGGTGATCATAAAGAATTAATTCAAATGGTAGATCTAGAGGGAGAGTGTCTATGGCCATCACAACAGTTTGTCTGCCATTATCAACACGCAATGTCGCCTCATCCTTTCAAGCTACTCAAGCAGTAAACCTGGTTTTCATAAAACATGACTTGTATCAAAAACTTAGTCACTACTACGAGTACTTGCTTAGCTAAAACATTCATAACATGAATATCATATATACACCATCATCATTGATGACTTCCGGCGATCTGTTTCATCTTCTTGATTCTTCCAACGTAATCAAGAACCATGAAGGTGAACGATTCCCCTTGCATGACATAGTCTATGACATAGCATTTGCACTTGGCAACGACGTCTGTTTCAGCATCTGCTCAATTTTTTCAATGTCTGCTTATGCCCATTTGACCATAAAACCTGCAGACAGCAATGATGGTTTCAGCAATCAGGATCAATGCAAAATAGAAGTATAAAGGATATGCTCCTTTTACCTCAGTTTGAGTTAAAAGATGATTGCATCTGATCTACCACAATAAGTTCTCCGGCTAAAATATCCATCTTCGATCATGCACATCATCTTCAGAAAATCTCACAAACTAGTAGTTTACTTCACGTTATTTTATCCTGCATGTAAACATGCATGGTTTCTTAAGCATATTACCTCTACAAATACATACAAAGCTAGTGAACGTACATAGGCTAATCAAACAATATGGACATATTCCAACTATGGGTTCGTGGAAAATGTGAAACCGAAAAAGATGAAGCAAATCATATTGTGTTTGAGCGGCTCCTAACATCATGTATTACTGTCATGTCCTTTTCTTCTTAATTAACAAACAAAGTTTACAAGAAGAAACTTTAGTCATTTAGATAGAATAATATGCTGCTAGAACCTTTGGCTAAAATTGGCGATATCATTGTTGCTCAAAACTTCATGGGATAGTCCAGGATAGGAAATTAAAGAGCATTTACCTTTCTAAAGAAAAGAGACCTGTGTGTATCATTGAGTTACCTTTCCCGCAGGCCATCAGTTTCTTCTTTGCACCACCAAATCAATCTGAAACATAAACATACGCTAAAAAGTTAAGAAAAATGGAAACAAAGTTCTCCACATATTGAGAAATTGAGAGGGGTAGAGAAGAAGAAATATAGAAAGAAACTGGTGGAAAAGTTATCCACATATTGAAGTCCATCGTGTCTGTCCATTGGCTGTAGTTGTAGGATAACTATGGGATGTAGAAGCAACCATAACTTTTTTGCTGCAGACGAGCACACGTGTTTGGTGTAGAATAATTCAGATCTAGCAACATTACCAATTAAAAAATTCAACCGTGATGTAAATCTGCCATGGAAAAGGGATCAAGAAGGGTTCATGGGGCACTGACCTTTGTGCATGATTTTTCCTAGGAGGAGGAAGAGAACGGAGCACGCAGGCTATTGCGGCAGCTCGCTGCGCTTGCCGTTGCCCACGGCGGTCGTGTGCCCGGCCGCCAGGCGCCAAACCCCAACCACTGCTCTCCTTCCCCACACCGTCGGGCCGTCCTCCTATCCGAGACCCGCAGCTGGAGCGCCTCTTCCTACCCCACCATGACCATCCGTTCTGGCTCCGGCGAGCTGGGGGAGGAGGTGCGGGAGGGGATTCAGGAGGAGCAAGACGGTTGCGGCCGAGAGAGCGGGCGTGAGCTGGAGGAGAGGAGACACATGTTGAGAGACGATGGGGAAGAACAAACCTAGTAGAATTTGCTTCTGTCACGAATGGGGTTCTATTCGATGGAAGGCATCAAACGTGTGAGCGTTATTTTGCTGGGCTCGATCCAGTATATGGGTGCGCGCGCGACGTAACAATCTGGCAGAAAATTCTGCCTCGACGACGGACCAGCGTAGAAGTCCCAAATATAAGGGTCGGTCTAGCGGGCGCCCGGGCGCTAGACTGTAGTTTTGAGCGCTCACATTAGATGTGCGCCACGTAGGATTGGAAAGCGACGCGCACGTGTGGTAGTGAGCGCTCAGCTCGCCCGAATAGCGCACCCCATCGCCCCAATTTATTGGTCGCACCTCGCGCGCGAAACCCAGGCACCAATCCCGCCCGAGCTTGTCGTGAATTAACTGCAACCCACACCTGAAACGAGCCCCACGCACAAATCCCAGAGCCCAAACAAAAACAGAATTAGTAGGTTGAGTGGAAAGATCGTTATGCCACAAAAATAAATTTAATCAATTCTTCGTGCCTCTTTGCCCCCAGTACCCAAGCAATTGCCTCTTCCAGGTAAATCAACGCCGCCTCCACGTGATCACCGCCATGTCCTCCTCCCCCAACACCTCTGCCTTGCCCCCAATCCCCTCTCCTTGATTCCCCAAGATCAAGGTCTGCTGCGCACCATGGCAGCCTCCCCAAGATGTGCAGCTTCTGATTTCAGCATTTGGGGACTACCCAGAAGCATCAACCTCCAGGGGCGTTCCCACTTCAGTTTCAAGAGAATCTGTGTTGAACCAGCTTAGATCCAGCAAAAACCAGCAGACAACAACGATGGTTTCAGCAAATGCTATGCCCTGGGGAGTTGGAAAAGCTACAGTTTGCATGCAACAAGTTCAGGAAGCCAGAAGACCTCACAATTGGGTCGGAGAAGCAGCTGCCCGTCGGTCCTATACAAGATGCTCCAACTCCATATGAAGTAGATATAGAAATTAGAGAAATTGCTTCTGTAGATGCAGAAATTGCTGCCCAGGGCGGTAAGAAGAAGGAACTAAAGAAGAGGATGAGGGAAACAATCAGAAAAACACACTATAAAGAAAAGATGGTGGTTAAGATGAAAGATGGAAGATGGGAGGTCATTAGTTTTGTTGAAGAACATAACCATCCACTCTTGTGGAAACCCTCACTCACTAAATACTTGCGGTCACACCAAGGGATACCTGAAGACGAGAAAGAGTTTGTGAAGAATCTGCACAACACAAATTTGGGGGCGGGTATGTTTCTGAGCTAGAACACCAATCTGGTTGCATCTGGACTAATATGTAGTTGATTAAGTTTAATGGGTTGGTTGTTATCAAAATATTTTGGTTGGTAGTTTTAAAAAAATTGTACTGTTTTGCTGTTGCATCTATCCATGGTGTTGTTGTTTGTGAGGTGTGTATGTAGTTGCTGGGTTATTAAGTGCTGGAGGTGGATAATTGTTTATTGATTTTGACGAGATTGCAATGTTTAGTTGCATAAATTTCAGTGTTTGTTGTTGTTGTTGTTTTTTGCCATTAGTTGCTGCAAAAAATAACACATTATTCTTTGTAAAAAATGCAGTTAGAATAATGCACATCATGTCGGAGTACTATGGTTCTAAGTTTCTTGTTCCATACACATCAAAGACCATCAGTAATTATTTTGCAACATTGAAGAATGATGTAAATGAAGGAGATTTGGAGCAAGTTATCATCTACTTCATGGAACTGCAAGAAAAAGATCCGGATTTCTTCTACCAGGTAAAGAAGGATGAAGAGGGTAGGGCTAAAAACATATTCTGGATTGATGGTGCTGCAAGAAGGGGATATTCAGAGGCTTACCATGACTGTATCTCATTTGACACCACATACCTCACGAACATGTATAACATGCCATTTGCACAATTTATTGGCATCAACCGGCATGGATCATCCGTTATGATGGGTTGTGGATTTGTTAGGCAGGAGTTGGCGAGCAGCTTTGATTGGTTGTTTGGGTGTTTTCTTGAGGCTATGGGTGGTCGTGAACCAGACAATATCATAACAGATCAAGACATTGCAATGAAAGTGTCCATTGGCAAGATTTTCCCACTATCTGTTCACAGGAACTGCCATTGGCACATAATGCAGAAAGCACAACGAGAGTGTGGGGCAGTGTGTGGTATAAATACAGGGCTG
Source organism: Poa annua (assembly GCA_026929855.1). Taxonomy (NCBI): domain Eukaryota; kingdom Viridiplantae; phylum Streptophyta; class Magnoliopsida; order Poales; family Poaceae; genus Poa; species Poa annua. Next base: position 161,914,338 of record CM049426.1, read on the forward strand.
TATGCAGATTTCAATGACTGCATAGATTGCAACTTCTCTCCAGCAGAGTTTGAAGCGAAATGGGGGTTGTTCCTGGGTAAATGGCCAGCTGCTGCTGCACACCCATGAAGGGAATATGCCCTAGAGGCACTTAATAAACATAGTTTATTGGTAATATCCCAATTGTTCATTATATGTTTTATACCATGCTATAACTGTATTAAGAGGAAACATTAATACAGGTGTGGTAGATAAAAAACCAGGTCCCTAGTAGCCTCTACTAAGACTAGTTTCGTTGCGCGATTGATGATCGAGGTTTTCCGAACATAGGGCATGGCGCCGGTCGGCAATGTAAGTCATGTAGTTGGTTGAATGATGTGATGGACATACCCATTGTTTATAGGACATAGTAATTGCGCCTTAAGACCGTGAGATCAACTCTTATTGTTATCCCTGGAAGATACTTTGATTGCACCAAACGTCGTATCTTATTTAGTATGACAATAACGGTGATACTTATGGGTATCGGAAGGGGGTAGTTGAGACGAGGGGTCAACAGCGGGATTTGTCAGTCCGTATAGCCGGATAGATAATCTAGGGCCCACTCGGTGAGATTATGTCAAATGAGTTTGCAAACATGTGACTAGGTCACCAGGTGACATAATATCATAGACGAGTAGAAGATAGCGATGTCGGTAACGAGATCGTGCTAGGTATGGAGATATCTGAGAATGATGCTCGGACACGCTAAGTATCGCTATGACAAAAGTTTTAAGACTAGACGTCCAGGTTTGATATATGAAAGTCATTTGTTATATCACAGGGATTAATTCATGGGGTCCAGGCCTACGAGTTAGTCATTGATCGGAGAGGAGTCTCGATCATGTCTGTTATTATATCGAACCTCTAGGGTAACACACTTAAGGGGTTTTGACAAGACAACCGGAAAGGAAAGATATCACCGGGAACGTCCCGGGAATGGTCTGATGGAGATCGGGCAGCGACGAAATAGTTTTCGGAGCTAGAATAAATTATATATAATATGTTTGATATTAATTAGTGTAATTAATGTTCTGCATGGGGGCACTGTTCCTGTTATTTGTTACCCTCTAGCGTGCACTTGTGATTCCGGCAGTATTGAGTTGATGAAGCGGCCCGGACCGACTTTACACGTACGCTTACGCGAGACTGGTTCCACTACTAACATACGGCTTGTACCGTATCTGTAGCTGGCGGGTGTCTGTCTCTCTCTCTTAAGCTGGCTTTGCATTTTCAATTGAGGGCCCGAAAGGGATGCTTAAACATGCAATTATTGGATCGTTGTTGTGGTCATAGGTTCGTAGGTATGAAGCGGTTCTATTTATGACAACCCCAAGCCACGTAAAATATGCAAAAGATAAAGTAGAAGCGTCTAACTTTATTTTGTAGGGGCAATGTGAAATGGTCAAGGTAGGTTTATTAAATTGTTTATGAACTGCGAGCACCAAGAAGACCATGGCGCAATGGACTATATCACATCGCTTTACATATATGTTTTGTGTGCATCTTATATTGTGTGATTTTATATATTAGAATATATTAGTTACACGGTGGTAGTTATATATAAGATGTTCCCTTCAAAATACCTCTAATGTTCTTCCTCCAACGAGCACCAACAAGAAAGTTCTACGTTATGAGACAGGCCGTGACGATCGGGTGTCAGACATATCGTCGTTCGCATACAGTGGGTGTAAGCCATAAGCGTTACGTGGAGGTTATTGTGGTGAGCCTAGCATATGCAGATATGGCCTCGGAACACGGAGGCCAAAAGGTCGAGCATGAGTCACAGAGTTGTTGTGATTGACAATTGTCTACCCTTGAAGTTGTGTTGCCGGCTCTGACGATGAGGGGTTGTGCAATGGATGGGGGTCGTGTTATCGCTTAAACGACCAGGAGGGATGTTCGTTTGAGTGAGAGTTCTGATAGTGATTTTCTAAAATACTAGAACTCAAAATATAATGAACAAAGTCTGTTTTGCAAACCTTTGTAGATATTAACCAATGTAATAGCATCTTTTCAAATTAGTCGCATTCCTGCGATTGAGAAACTTAAAAGGTTGGTTCCAAACTTCATAGTTTTATACTTTAGCTTGGGGATACTCCTTGTTTAAACCGTTAGCTCTTTGTGATACAATAGCCGCTAGGAGATAAACCCGGAGATTGCGCTAACAAAAGATAATTTGGATTATCAGATTTTGTATGGATGATATCATCATAGTCCAGTGTATGCTATGACCTCTGCCATAGAGAACCAACAGTGGGTACGAGTTGTTAGATCGCGAACATATGAGATGGTCGCTAAACTCGGGGTACCCCTAAAGTTGGGTTGATGAATATTATCAGTACATTGACGTATTGTCTTCTCAACCAAGATGGAAGAGAATACACATATTGAGGGAGCACGTGGCAGTCATACTTGATGACATTGGTCATACTTGATGACATATCGTCATACTTGATGAACATTGAGACGCCTCGCTCAGCTCGATCACTAGATGACAGACGTCGTTGCCAAGTGCAAATGCTATGTCATAGACTATGTCATGCAAGGGGAATCATTCACCTTCATGGTTCTTGATTACGTTGGAAGAATCAAGAAGATGAAACAGATCGCCGGAAGTCATCAATGATGATGGTGTATATATGATATACATGTTATGAATGTTTTGAGCAACAATGATATCCCAAATTTTAGCCAAAGGTTCTAGCAGCATATTATTCTGTCTAAATGACTAAAGTTTCTTCTTGTAAACTTCGTTTGTTAATTAAGAAGAAAAGGACATGACAGTAATACATGATGTTAGGAGCCGCTCAAACACAATATGATTTGCTTCATCTTTTTTGGTTTCACATTTTCCACGAACCCATAGTTGGAATATGTCCATATTGTTTGATTAGCCTATGTACGTTCACTAGCTTTGTATGTATTTGTAGAGGTTATATGCTTAAGAAACCATGAATGTTTACATGCAGGATAAAATAACGTGAAGTAAACTACTGGTTTGTGAGATTTTCTGTAGATGATGTGCATGATCAAAGATGGATATTTTAGCCGGAGAACTTATTGTGGTAGATCAGATGCAATCATCTTTTAACTCAAACTGAGGTAAAAGGAGCATATCCTTTATACTTCTATTTTGCATTGATCCTGATGATTGCTGAAACCATCGTTGCTGTCTGCAGGTTTTATGGCCAAATGGGCATAAGCAGACATTGAAAAAATTGAGCAGCGTAAATTAATTTGAATATGAAATCACGAATTTGGTGTCAAGATATAGGGACAGAAAGGTTTTACAAATATGTCAGTGACTACATGATTACTAGCCTGCACAAGATAGATCTTGCTTTGGTTTGTCATTTCCATTTGCACTAGCCTATAACGCCAACACTTGTAACAAGAAAGCCAATTGTGCTGATGTATGTCCTTGAGTTCACTCTTCCATATCAGTTGCAACTGAAGTGCGAAAGGTGTAGTTTTACAGAATGAAAATCACTCTTGAGTGCAATAATATAATAATTCTAATCTGTTCTAGCAGAGCATGGCTCAGATGCCTAATATAACAGCAAAACTGAGCATGCCACCAAAGACAAGAGTGATTCTTTCTTTGGACAAAGAAACTTATAGGGCAGATTTTTTTGTACTTTTCTATTTGGCAATTAGCATGGTACATATGTTTGAGGTTTTTCTACGCGTATGGTAACCGTCAGCAGTTTTCTTTCTCAGTCTACTTAATTGTAATCTTACTGGCAGGCACATTTAAATGGTTGCATTGCCGCCGACATAAGCTCATCTTGGTGATTCCGTGTCTCATTAACTGATAGTCTCAAGTGCTCTACATGTAAATAATAACATAATCTAAACTATGGTAAATGTACGTGAGTAAGGGCCAGAGCTAATGTAACATTTTTTGGGATATGCCTCTTTTCAGGTTTACATAGAGGCTACTACTGGAACTGCTTCTGTTAAGGATACAGGCTTTGGACATCATGTTCAGAAGGCAGAACGAATGGCTTTTCCCTTGTGCTTAGCCGCCTCAGGTACGTGCTCATACATGAGCAGTTCTAGTGAGCACAGTTTGTGAGGTCCTCGGTGGTGGGCTGCCGATGAACTTAACACCTGAATTGTATTACGCAAGATCCATGAAATTAATTCAAATAATGTGAAGTGAAGATTTAGTGTCCCGTTGTAGAGTTATGTGTGGCATCCCGATTTTCTTATTCTAAATCTTGTACTGCACATAACAAAAAGGGTCAATTGGTTTTGTGCCATACCTACCTGTTATCTATCTGTTTGTGCCATACTCACGCTGTTCCTCCGGTTTGTGCCCAGTTTTGCTCGCATATTGGTCGAACAGTCGTTTCCCTCTGGTCAAACTCCTTTGAGCCGCACTTGGCCTGACTGGTGTGATCGGCTGGCGCGGCTTGGCCTGACTGGAGTAGTACGTCATCCTCCTCCAAGTGGGACCGCTCAAGTGGTGACAGAAAGGGACGAGTCTGGCGCCCAGGTTGGGTATCTCCGCCCCAGTTAACACCGAATCTACTACGCCGGCGACGGCCTAATACTACTATTAATTACTAGCAGTGCAACTAATGCACTGCTACTACGACGATCGCCGGGCGCGGCTCCTATGCGCGCTGCCTCTTGGGCAGTGGTTTCTTGTCGGAGGAGGAGTTTCGTCGTCCTCCTCCTCCTCCTCCTCGTCGTCGTCGTCCTTCTGCTTATCCTCGTCGCCCTTGATCAACTCCGGGTCCGAGTCCTCCTCCTCGGACCCGTGGTGATCATCGGAGTCGTCGCCGCTGGAGTCGGGGTCAGACCCCTCGCCGTCACCGTCGCTCTGGTCGGCGTCGGACCCTCGCTGTGGTCGTATGTGCCGGAGCCGCCGCCGTTCCCGTGGCCCACTCCCACCATTCGATCGGGTTCCCCTCCCGTAGGAGTCGCTCGGGATGCCTGGTTTCTGCCACCAAGCCTCGTCGTCCGACGACATTATTGTTGGACAGAAGCAGTGGCTGGGGTTTTTCGCAGAGAAGAGAGAATGGGGAGAAGAGAGAGTGAACGGTAATGCCAATGCGCATTAGGATTTTTATTAGGGAAGGGATAACTGCTCGTAATGAATTCACTGCCGCCGGGGTGTAAATCGATAACCGCGCTTGGGCACTGAACATGCGCATCTCTTGGTTTTCTTGCCAACGCAGTGTAACATGACAACACAATGCGCAGTGATGACATCGTGTGACCGCGCATCACGTCTGGTCGAGGTGACATGGCTATAAATGTTTACCACGTCATCTGGTGCCCTAGACGTATCGAGTACAACTGTCAAACAGTTGATGCGCGTTGTCGTTCTGGTCAAATTTACTGCAATTAGAGACGAGGCGTTGTGAGACATCTACACGTATCAAAAGCATTTGTTGCGAGAACTGACGCGATTAATTTTCTTTTTACGTGCAAATATCCGGACACGAACTGGACGTGAACTACACTATCGGTGCATCCGTGTCAACACAGCAAGCGCAATCTAGACACGAACTGAAAGTGAACTTGCACCCACAATGCACGCTCTGTATAGTTACGCGATCGGAACGTGTGTAGACCTTGTTTATAACCTTGAATCGTTTGAATATTTGTTATAGTACTTTTGTCGAACACGTTAACTGCGCACTCTGGACGCGCTCAGAGCATGTCCGGCATGCTCTAGGCGCGAACAGCGCATACTTGTGTCAAATTTGTGCGGGAACTGGGACTAGACCATTCTTAGTCACTCCTAAATGATACCGTATTTTGAAATTATCATGTTGCAATTCTCATTTGCACATTTGAGATATGCGATATCACATGAGATTCTCGCCCTTCTCATTTGAATGTATGTAGATCATGTTTTTCAACATGAGTCATTAGTATATGACATATTAAGACTATGTGCGTCGGTTTTTCAATTTTTCGATAATTTTTGAATTTATTATGGTTATTCCAAATTCAGTCAAACATAAGTTTGACCAACATTTAAACAATTTTAAAACATGAAAATGAAAAACTAAGCATAGATCCTTCTTAGTCATTCCAAAACAAACGTTTTGTGAGGTTTTTGAAATTTCATGTTGCAATTCCAAAACCACTTCTCTCCAACCTTAGACCTCATAGTTTGAGTTATGCAAAATCACATGATCTCCATCCCCTTCTCCTTTTGACTGTATGTAGACCATGTATTTCAACTTGAGTCGTTATTATATGACATAAGACTACTATGTGTGCAGGATTTTCCTTTTTTGACATTTGTTTGAATATTTAAAGCTCATTTGAAATGTCGATCAAACTGCAGTCGTCTGATTTTCTCTAGAAGGAATATGCAGCCGTCCAATTTCCTCCAGAGGGAATCTGCAAGCGATCCGCGAGAAGCTCGTTCTGCGATCTGATTGGACGCGTGCGTAGGACAAGGGTTGTACACCCGCTGGCGAGTGGACCCAACGGGGATTTTGGCTCGCCCACCCCCATTTATTTTGGCGCACCAAATGCGTATTTCGGCTGTTACTAACCAAATGGGTATTTTGGCAAACCAAATGGGGATAGTGATGAGCTTGCTCAAATCTAGCTTGAATCCATATAAATTTTCAAATGAGATTGGCCTCGCTGAAAAAATGTGTTTCAAATGAACTCCAAAGGTAAGTTAAACGTCCTCATTTCTAAGCAAAAAATGGTGGAGTCGCCGCAAAAATACGTTCCAAATGAGCTCCAAAGGTAGGGTAAACAGACTCATTTCTAGGCAAAAATGGTGGACCCGCCGCAAAAATGTGTTTCAAATGAGCTCCAAAGGTAGGGTAAACGGCCTCATTTCTAAACAAAAATGGTGGAGTCGCCTCAAAAATGTGTTTCAAATGAGCTCCAAAGGTAGGGTAAACGGCCCATTTCTAAGCAAAAAATGGTGGACTCGCTGAAAAATGAGTTTCAAATGAGCTCCAAAGGTAGGGTAAACGACCTCTTTTCTAAACAAAAATGATGGACTCGCTGAAAAATTTGCAAACTGAAGTGGATTTACACACACAATTGGAAACGTCAGGCACAAGGCCATTGCCCTTAATAAAGTAACTAATAAATAAAATAAATCAACAACTAAATTGGCATTTGCCCTTAATAAACAACCAATAACTAAAATAGACTACCACTCGTCCTCGTCATCGGAAACCTCCACCGTCTCGGCCTTGCCCTTGCCCTTGGCATCGACATCTTATGAGGCATTGTTGTTCGACGCCGACCACATGTCCTCCTTCTTCCCTGTCTCTCCGAGTAGATCTTGAGCCGTTGCTGCTTGCGGCGGAATGCTTGGCAAGGTCCATGGCTTTCTGCTCGGCAATGGCTCAGGCCAAACCCGGGTCCAGCACCTCCGTGACCTCCTCTTTCCAGGCCATGCTCCAGTGCATACCCTGGTCTCCCTTGTCGTCCTCGTGGGACAGATTGATGAAGGGAATAGGATCGGGAGCAATGGCCCTTGCCCTGCCCCTTGGACTTGGAGACTCCCCGTCCCATGCTTCTTCCCTCGCTCGCCTCATGCTCGAACTTGGAGGAGTACGTGCACGCCCACGCCCACTCCCCATGTCGCTTCCCTCGCTCGCCTCAAGAAACCAAGGATAGGGGACGTGGCGGCGTCGGCGGTTCAAGCTGGGAGTGGAGTTTCCATCACCACGAGCCATGTAGAGATAAGGTACTGGGCGAAGGTGTCTATGAGAGGAAGAGGGGATTTGTGAGCACAACAGGCAAGGAGATGGCTCCTTTTAATGCCATCTGCGGTCTGGACTGCGTCGCGGTCTAGACAGCAGTAATGGTGACTGGACATTAATTCGCCTCCAGACTGCTCAGCTTGGAGCACGACAGAATAGGCAAGAGAGAGACGCGAGGACAGCGGAGCAGATGCGCGTCCGGGCCAGCAGTGTAGGCGAAGAGACAACTTTTTGCTGACCAGGGGGCACGCCATTGAAGGCGCGTCCATTGAAGGTGCGGCAAGCACAGGCATGTACGCGCACGTACGGCTCCATGCATGATCTCCGCCGCCTGTGGACCCACTTGCATGCATGCTCTAAGGTTAAAGGGACGACCCCACTAGCCGACCCCACAAAATTCCAACCGACCCCACCAAACCGATACCCACCGGTTAAAGTAGGTTGACCAGAGGGAAATGAGCGTTTAGCCGATATGCGAGCAAATCAGTGCACATACCAGAGAAACAGCACGGGTATGACAAATACAGATAGAACTCAGAGAAACATGGCACATAACCAATTAACCCTCACAAAAAATTTCCTCGCACTATTCTGTTTAAGAGGTGGTTTTGCCAAGGCATTAGGTTTCATACTTTCATTGGTATGTTTGGTTGGGGAAATTTTTTATTTGCTTTAACATATTTATCTACAATACCCTTGTGTACTAACGTTATTCAATTCTTTAGTCCTCGCTTACTACAAATGTTTTTGGTTGTTAATATTTTATCTTGGTTGCAGTTTTTTCAATTCACAGGTGAATTGGTTAACAAGATTACAAGTGGACTACTAGCGCAAGTTCAACTTTGAGGCTAGTTCCTTTGGCGACTCACCCTAAGTTAGTCAGGGATACGATGTACACTAATGATTAATGGTTTTGTACATATTTAATTGTTTGCCTGACAATGGAGCTAAGTGGATAAAATCAGCATCCACTGAAGAAAGCACAACAGACACGTTGTCACAACTCACGTGAACCGTACAGGATCACACAAGGCTGAGTGGACACAAACCTTGGGTGTTAAATGTCACAACTTTTTGAATGTTTCATAGTACTCCGTCAAGGATAACGCCCGATAATGATCATTCTGAAGTTCGATGAGAGGATCTAGCCAAAGGCATCTATAGGTTTGAAGGCCGACGAGAGAAGCCATGTGGCAAGAGTAAGGGAGCCCCTTGAGAAAGAAAACACAAGTTTCTGTTTCAATGTCCCTGAGCTAGAATTTGTCATCGCGGAACATATGTTACTACAGCTTGCGTCGACTATTTGGTTGTGCAAGTATTGACTGGCTAAATTGGCAACAATGTCTTTTGTGTTGCTTCGATTGTTTGGTTTGCATTTTTTCTTCTGAAGTAGTCTTCCTCATCTTTCTTCATAACTTCATTGGATATTTTGCCTTCGGTTGAAATTAAATAAAATCTATACCTTAAGGAAAATACTGTTGAGTATCGCCAATTGCCATGTTGTAGGGTAGTGTCACTACTGACTACAAAGTATAATGGCGGAATTGTCAGAGTCGGGTGAGTACCAAGCACAATAATGGTCAAATTGTAAGACATGTGAAGCTAAGAGTTTGGTGCAAAATTATATCTTTTAGCGAAGAGGCAAGGATAGAGATAACAATGACTACAAAAGAAATTTGAGAACTGAACCCATAGCAACGCATGGGCATTCAGCTAGTCAGAGTTCAAATCACAGGTTTGAACCTTTTCACATTTAACCGGAATATTTTTTCATAGGAGACGATGTTCTCGTCGACAGCGAGGCGTCTGTGGTGACTTTGTCAATCTCAAAACAAGATCCGCAGACTCAGTCTATCAGAGGTGCTCATAGAGTTAGGGTGTAAGTGCTTGCGTTCATAAGGGTGAATGTATGCGCGTATATATAAGCGCTTGAGTCGTATTGTGTTTCTCAACGAAAATTGAGAACCAAAGAACAAGAATATCAGTTTGTGGTCCGGAAATTCACTTTGTCACGTGGAAATATACGCTTCATCCACCGGTTATATTTTCAAATTGTGAAACAAGTATGAAACAACAATTTCGTATGTCCATTTCTATATATTTTGTGCACACGAGTACGCTAAGAACCGGTATTTCTATGGCTTGTATAAGAAAAAAATTCACATGAATTGTACCATTGAATTTTTTCGTTTAGACAAATAAGGTTGTCTCTTAATCCAGGTAAGAAAAGTAACGTCTGAGCACTGCAGACTTTGATCAAGCAGAAATGCGTAAGTAGATCTGTTTAGACCGGATCCTTAGTATCCAGCAGCACATGCGCGTCCCAGGTGGACCAACCCAACATCAAGACGGTCGATAGGCTCATCCCCGACTAGGCAACATGAAGAGTCACCCTCTAGGTGGCCACGTGTATTCACATCATGACATTCACGACTGATACGTCCATTTTGAATCACTATTTTATATCCTAATTTACTGTTATTTATTGATATATTTCGTATTTAGAGATAATACTTATGTTATTTCATCTATTTTGCATGTTTGATGATTATTTGAGAATTGATCACCGGAGTCTGAATTCTGTTGGAAAAAGCACCATCAAAATACAATATTTGTGAAGATCAAAAATCCAAAGTGACCTGATGGAAGTTCCTAGTTTGCCAGATGCCGGAGGGAGTCAAAAGGGGAGGTTGATGTGGGCCACCATGGGCCCACACCATGCCATGGCGCAGCCACCCTCTCTGCCGCGCCGACACGTGGTGTAGAGCCCCTGGCCCACACCTGGCATTAGGGGAATGCATTGTGTATTCGAATATTAATTGTGGGGTTGCTGGAGTGACAGAAATCTAAACCTCCATTGGTATCTCGATGCATGAGGGATAGTAGGATCTCAGAGTTTGAGGTTGTGGTTAGATTTATCTTAATTACTTTCTTGTATTTGAGGTTACTTGCAAGGGGTATAAGCACAAGTATGTATTAGTTTTAGGAAGGGCGTTGCATTATAATAGGTTCACCCACACAATAGTTATCGAAACACTAAAGATTAATCAACTATATGAATCGAAAGCACTAGACATAAATCTCGTTTATCCTCAAGAACGTTTGGCCATCATAAGTAAACAAACTGACTTGTCCTTTGCTCTAAAAAGGATTGGGCCACTCGCTTATTATTATTGTACTTTATTTACTCACACTTTATTTATCTGCTATATCAAAAACTCTTAAAATCTTGTCTGCTAGTATTTATAGTGAAATCCTAATCAAAACTGCTTGTCAGCACCTTCTGCTCCTCGTTGGGTTCGATCCTCTTATTTATCAAAACTACTACGATACACCCCCTATACTTGTGGGTCATCAACGACACGTGGGCAAGAAAGTTTCGCGGGGACAGAAGGTCTCTCGTTGGCGTCCGACACCTACGTTGCGCCTGTACCACGTGTATGGCAGGTGTCTGCCGAATGACGAAAGGACACCTGCTCGTCACCTAGTCCATGTATATAAGGGTGCATGCTGGTTCGAGGAGAGGCTTGAACCCCCATTCTAGCTGGTTGATATTTTGATAATTCCAGACCAGACAAGCAGGATGTGGGATCACCCCCCACGAATGATCTGAACCTGGAAAAATTTATGATGTGCTTGTATTCTTGGTTGAATTTCATCCAAGAACGTACGTGAGATCCTTGCCCCCCCCCATGACGACTACTGAACTAAACAAAGGGGAGAGATGAACTCTTGTTGGTGTCCGCATTGCAGACGCGACAATCATTACTGTTTCCTTTTTGAGTTTATTGATACACATCTGTGGTTGAGAGTGACGTATCAACTGATAAAGTATTATTAATATTCTTGTGTTCCCCTTGAGTCGAACTATAAATTTGGGTACTACTTATCATCGGAGATTTCAGTGATCCTCTATACATGTGGGCATCAAGATATTTTCTGGCGCCGTTGTCGGGACCCTAACTTTATTGGTAAAACCACTTGTTATCATTTATTTGCTTAACTTATTGGTTTTCAAGTGTGGGATATTCTAAGAAGGTTATGATGCCTTCCACTACTCGAGGAGGTAAATACCTTGCAACTTCTTGAAATTGTTTCCTTTCTCTTTAAGAGGAGATGCTAAAATTTGGTACAATTGCTAGGAACCAAAATCCTTTACTAGCAAAGTGGCATGTATTTATCAATTCTTTAATAAATATTTCCCTGCTAGTAAGATACATGATACGACTCTTGATATTAGTAAGTTTTCACAAAAGGGAAGAGACGATTTACCTCAAGTTTGGGGGAGGTACTGTGGTTTGGTTAGGAAATGTCCTGCCCATGGTTTCAAGGATAATGAAATACCTGATATAGTTGCAATGGACTAATTGAAAGTACTATATGTTATCTAAATAGCATTGCAGGTAATGTTATAGGAACATGACCATTGATGAAGCCACATAATTATTGGATACTATTCTAATAAAGCCACCATCCATGGCAGGAGGTGAGCTGCCCGCTGACGGCCATGGTAACGCCCCTTCCGGTGGGTAGCTGTAACATACCAAATGTAATGCCCTCCTAGAATGTATGTTTGTTTGTTCAATAAAGAATACATCATGGCATCATTTCATTTTGTTTCCTCATTTAATTAAATTGTTGCATTTAAATTTAAATCACACTTTTAAATTCAAATGCAATTCAAATAATTCAAATGTGATGTTACAATTCTTTTCAAATTTTCAAACTAGTGTGTCAAATTGTATAGTTTGAAACTATTAAAATTGGCTAAAACTTTCTATCTTTTTTTTCTTTTCTATTTTTGTTTTAAAACACAAAACAAAAAAGAATAAAACAAACAGAAAAATTAAAAACAGAAGAAAAATGTCCTGGCCGAGCTGGGCCGAAACAGCCCAGGACCCAGCCCACAGGTCGGCCCAACTCGGCCTTATCCCTGGTTGTCGTCTTCCTACCCGTACGAGACCTTTCCAGCTCGACGTCGCCATGGCTCTCTATCAAGCACGCCCCCACCTCCACCTGTCCTTCTCCCTCTCCTCCTTTAAGTCGAGACGCGCCTCCCCCGAACCCTAGCTTTTCTTTTCCCTCGCCCCGCCGCCGCTAGCTTCCGTTCTCGCATCCGTCGTCGCCATGCCCGAAGGCCCGAGCTCGACAGCAGCGTGAACCCGGCCACCTCCTCCGACCTCCTCGCGCCACGAGCTACACCTCCCCTTCCTCCACCTCCTCAACGCTGCAGACACGCACGGCTTCTCCGACATGGCCGCGCCGAGTCCGCCTTCCCCGACACCGGCCGCCGTGGCAATTCTTCTTCTCCGGCACCGTTCACTTCACCTCGTCGTCCCCGACCCTTCCCCTCTCGCCAACAGGACCCTCACGGTGAGCCGTGTCGAATCCCCTCCTTTCCCTCCTCCCTTTCAAACCCCCGGTGGCTTATTTACGCCGGCGCCAGAGCGCATCGCGCACGGCTGCACGCACCCGCCGCGCACGAGCACGAACGAGAGCGTCCCGTGCCTCTCCCTCTGTCACCAAGCACGCGCACGCGCACCGCAACCCCGCACGTCCACTCACCCCAGCAGCACCGCCCGGACGTGGTTGTCACCGATGCGATTTTCGTCCGCCGTACGCACTGTCTCCGGTGACGTACAGTTTCGCCAGAAACATGGCAGAGGGTTTTAACCTTACAAAGAACTGGATCGTATTCTTAGCACTAGCACGGCTACAGACCTACTGGCTAGCACGTTTCGCTCCACCTCGCGCAGACCCGAGTTCGAACCCTCCCGTGTCCGTGGTGAATAAAAGGCACCCTTTTTATTCTTTTCGGTCACTAACAGCTGGGTCCCACCCGTCAGTGACTGAGGTGCTGAGAAAATTGCCCCGAGCCTCCTGTGCTCTCTGTCTTTGCGGTTAAGCCCTCACCAGCACTTTTACCATCACGAACAAGTCCCTGAATATTTACAGGGACAACCCTAAACTTAATATGCTAATAACTTTAATTCTTTAACTCCAAATTTAATAATATTTATATGTTTTATTATCAAAAAAATGCAATGAATATTAATATGCCATTCTTCCTTTTTATTCTTTTCGGTCACTAACAGCTGGGTCCCACCCGTCAGTGACTGAGGTGCTGAGAAAATTGCCCCGAGCCTCCTGTGCTCTCTGTCTTTGCGGTTAAGCCCTCACCAGCACTTTTACCATCACGAACAAGTCCCTGAATATTTACAGGGACAACCCTAAACTTAATATGCTAATAACTTTAATTCTTTAACTCCAAATTTAATAATATTTATATGTTTTATTATCAAAAAAATGCAATGAATATTAATATGCCATTCTTATGCCATTTTTGCATCATTTAACTTTATTGCTTAGTTTAAATTAACAAATGCAACTAAATATTTAAATATGGAATGTGTGGGGTAATAAATATATAAGGCCCTATTCCATTTAATTTGATTATATCATCTATGCCATGTCTTGCCAAGTTAATAAACATTTAATTTAATGGATGGATAAATAACTTGAATATTAATTGTCGGCATTGCATTCCCATTTAATTCGGATTAATTGCATCTCGTATTGCATCTTGCCATGTCATGCACCATCAATTGTTTGCACATTTCCTTGTATTGATTATGTTTCCTATTTTGTCTGTGTTGCTCTTCTCTTGGTAGACGACGACGTGTCTGCTGACGATACTTACGTCCGTGAGGTTCCAGCTTTTGTGCCGGGCCACGAGCTGCCAGGCAAGCTATTGCTAACTTGTTACGGGCTGTTTGGTTTTCATCCTTACCTTTTGATCTATGCTAGCCTTGTTTCCGATTCTTGAATTGCGATCCCATCACATGTTTATCCTGTAGCCCATAGAGATTTATCCCCACAGCCTATTACATGTTCTGTTGGCCTTGCGAGTCGTAGAGCATGCTAAGAGTTGGTTGTGCGAGTCGTATGTCTGTCTTATATTTTATATGCTTAGTATGATAGATTATTCTACCTTAATAAAATGTTGTCTTATATTGGGGTATTATAATTATATGATAAGGCACCGGCGGAAGGCCTTGCGAGGTGCTTTGTTCTGCTAAGTGTCGACATAGGAACTCAGTTCTTGTCCTCGGATCCAATTTTGAGCGCACTAACCACTTGTGGGTGGCGCTATGGAGCCCCCCTCGACTTTCACTGGAACTTCAACTTGTCCGGGAGCTGCACCTAGTTCAAGTTTTCCATTTATCTCATATGCATTGATACTAGTGTGGTATTTTACTTTGGCGGTGTGCCTTGTTACATGCATATAGGGCGCGGCCTGTTGGTGCGGAGGGGTGTGTCCTGCGGGAATCCACACCCTTTTGGACGGGACCAACATAGCTCCCGTGGCTCCTTGGACTTGTTGCGTTGAAGGAAAATGGTTGGGTTGAGAGGCCCTAATGTTTTTGACTGGGTTGATCATACGATTATGGGTACAATTGTGCACCCCTGCAGGGTATAATCTTATCGATGAGCCGTGTCCACGGTTATGGACGACTTGGTGATGATGCTGGCTAATAAGATCATAAACAACTTGCACCTAATTAATGTTAATTAATTTGACTAGTATTATAGAACTTACACAATAAATGGTAACTAAAAAATGTTCAATATATGAGTTCCCCAAATTGCTTCCTCAAACTTGGTTGAGGGGGGTAATCCGAGAATAGGTTATGATTGGTGTTAGTTATAGATGGTTATTTATGCGCTCTCTTATCCTTATCTAATTAGAAGGAAGTTGTATCGTTTCTCTATTATGTTGCTAGTGCGGCTGCCGCTAAGTCCACCTACCCCATACTTTGGGAGTCTTTCAGTTTTTGTAACTTGTTAGCTCTAGCTTGTTCGATACGCTCCGGTGTGTTGACCCGTTTGAAGGCTGTGGTTTTCTCTCCAGTTGAGGTTTCTTCGTATGACCAGGTGAGTGGCTACTACGTGGAGTTTGATGATGAGATCTACGACGAGTAGATAGAGTTCCCCTGGGCTTCTTCCTGGTGGACTGCGTGGATAGGCCTTCTCTTTTCGTTTCAACCTTGTGCCTATTTGCTTCTTGTCTATACTCAGACCGGCATGCTTCCGCTAAACGATGTAATGTTGGGACATGTGTCCTCTACTTGGTGATATTTGCTATCTTGCTCAGTGAGAGCGTTGGATATTTATTTCCTTTCTTTGTATCTTAGCTTTATCCTGTGATTTCCATTATATTTCCAAACCAATTCGTATACAGTGTATGTATGTTTGAAGTATACGAATTCGTAGGATTTTGGATTTCTTGCATGCGCAATCATGAGACGTACGTGACGTTGGGATCGCTAGCGAGCTGTAGGCCGATGATCCATTCTGAGCCTGCCTGCTTTTCCCTGGGATTGGTACACCCAGTATGCTCCTAGTTGTGTGGCCCAACCGGTACGTCTTCTTTGTGACGTCTGAATCCAGGGTCTGATAGTAGCATCGGTCTTGGTCTTATTTTACCAAAGCGACTGGCTATGGGAATAGGCGAGGAGATAACACGGGTTGTCGTCTAGTCGTAGCATCAAAATGGCAAGTTTTTGGTGGTGGGAATGGTAAGTGAAGATGGTCTCCTACTTTATTCAATGGAATGGCAAGTTTTGATGGTCGTGCCTTGATGCACACGATGGGTGTGTTGTCGGGAGACCCCAAGAGGAAGATATGAAGTAATGCAACAACAAGTTTCCCTCAGTATGAAACCAAGGTTATCGAACCAATAGGAGATGAAAAATTCACTTGAGGTATCAACGGCGCCAGAAAAGAGCTTGAGGTAGTTAACGTGGAATCTACACACAACACAATGAAAGTATTTTGCCCCAACTCAACGGTGAGGGTGTCAATCCCACCGGCTTGCTGTAACAAAAGGATTAAAGGTATGTGTGGAAGAAAGAGTGATGTTTGCAGAAAGTACCAGGGTTGCAGTTGTGGTTTTATCAGATTAATGGGAAGAACCGGGGTCCACAGTTCACTAGTGGTGTCTCTCCATAAATAATAATAATATTCATCCATGCGTGGTAAACAAATTACAGTTAGGCAATTGACAGAATAATGATGAGCAACCCAATGCATATACTAACGTTATGATGTCTAGTGTGAGATTCATTCGGGCATTACAACAATATACATAGACTGTTCCAACCACATCTATGACTAATAATCCACCTTCTGGTTAGCGTCTGCACCCCTTTTAGTATTAAGTTGCATGCAACAGATTATCCCCTTAAGCACTTTGTGTAAAGTAAGTAAGTAACATCATACTTAGACAAAATACTACTGTTTTATCCCTAGTAGCAACAGTACATCTACAACCTTAGAGCTTTCTGTCACTGCCCCAGATTTATTAGAGACATGAACCCACTATCGAGCATAAATACCCACTCTTGGAGTTACGAGCATCTACTTGGCCAAAGCACACACAAGTAACGGAGAGCATGCAAGATCATTAAATAGAACACACATGATATATTATGAAGCAATAACTTTAGTATCAATATTACATAAAGACGATCTTGATCATGATAGGCAGCTCACAAGATCTAAACATCATAGCACAAGAGCAGAATACAACCATCTAGCTACTGCTATGGACCCGTAGTCCAAGGTAGACTACTCACGCGTCAGCCCGGAGGTGGTCATGGCGATGTAGAGGCCTCCGGGAACGATTCCCCCTCCCAGCAGGGTGCCGGTGAGCAGTTCTGATCTCTCCCAAAATGGTGGTGGCGACGGCTCATGACCCGTGGAGGAAAAAGTGATTAACTATCCTCTGTTTTTAGGTCAAGGGGGTATTTGTAGGCGAAAGATCTAGGTCGGTGGGCGCCCGAGGGCGCCACATCGCCTCCCGGCACGGCAGATACAGGAGCCGCGCCAGCAGGCGATGTGGCGGCCTCGCGGCCCCACTTCGTCTCGTCTTCGGTTTTCCTGGACGCAAATATTCCAAAAATAATTCCTGATTGACTCGTTTCAAATTTGGCGGATTTTTCCTAAAGAGATTTTCTGAAACAAAAAACAGCAGAAAACAGGGAACTGACACTGTGGCATCTTGTAAATAGGTTAGTCCCAGAAAATGCATAAAACTATATAAAATGCATACAAAACATGTAATAACATGATATAACATAGCAGGGAACACAAGAAATTATGTATACGTTGGAGACGTATCAACATCCCCAAGCTTAGTTCTACTTGTCCCGAGTAGGCAAGAAAGATAAAAGAAGAATAATTTCTAAAGTGACATGCTTAAACACAATCTTGATCATATAATAATGTAAGGCATGTAAACTGAGATCAAATGAATAGGGGTTGTAGTTTATATTGATATCAAACGAGTAATGAATAAACAAGTAGGTGAAGCCAGCAAAACTTTCAATGATATAGTTCTAGATAGCAATCAAGTATGCAAAGTAGATATTAAAGATGATTTAAGCTTCAAGCACAACAATATAATCATCTAATGCTTCCAACAAACATGACAATTTAATGAAAGGACAATATGCACGTAGAAAATCAATATATTATTTGTTCAAAAGAAACAAGCAAGCGTTCAACGTTGGTTCCTGGCACCAGGATGTTATGGCTCATAGAATGTTAACGGAGGTTTGGAAGGCCAATGGAAGAAAGGCTCACAAAGCTGTAGATGATCATTAGACAAGAGAAAGTCTTACAATCGAAGCTATGCAAGGAGAAGTGATTGCCATACAACGGATGCACATGGAGCTATAAGTATATGAAAGCTCCAATGGAACTAGTGGGGGTGCATCCAACTTGGTTGCTCACGAAGATCTAGAGAACTTTTGAGGAGGCTCATCATTGGAATATACAAGCCAAGTTCTATAGTGTAAAGTTCCCCACATAGTTATGCAACTAAGACATGAAAACTCTCTCATATGGAGTAAATGTGCTAAACATGAGCACAAATGATGATCACACATGATATGGTGCTATAACATGAGCACAACTGATGACTATAAATGATATGGTGCTATAACGTAAGTACAAGTGCGTTATAAAGAATAGTAATGCTGCCCCCTTCTTTTATTTCTTCCTTTTTTTTCTTCTCTTTTTTCTATATTTATTCTTTTTCTGTTTCTCTTTTCGATGGCCTCCATGTCCCTTTTCACATTTAGGGGCAAGCATCCTAATATGATATATGATATATCACAACACACTAATGATGATAAAACAACATACTGATGATATAAGTAACTAATATGAATGTGCCATAAGAATACATATGACAACGGTGCATCTGCCAGTGTAGCAGGTTATGCAGTGCTCTAGCGTAACATGGGTAAAACCACACATCAGCTTTATAGAAATACGCAAAGCAATAAATAAGTAATGAATGACAACAAGTCATATAATGTAAGATGGATGTTGCATGGCAATATATCTCGGAACAGCTGTGGAAATGCTGTAGTAGGTAGGTATGGTGGATGTTTTGAGGAAGTTGTTTGGCTTATGCGTAGGAGAACAAGATGAAGATCTCCCACGAGTTTGGATGTACCCGTGAAAAAATGCACCAACTCTCAATGTGAAAAAGGGCAAAGCAAAGTACCGAAGAGGCTAGCAATATGGTGGTGGAAGTGCCATGAAAACCGTAGTTTTAGAACTCACAAGTAAGAAGATTCCAAATAAAAATATGATCATGCAAGGCATAATGAAAATTACTCCTAGAGGGATTGTGACGAATGACAAAGTCACCGTTGGCTTCCCCTACCGTAGCGCATAACATAAAGTCATTACGGTTGCTTTAGGCAAATAGAAGTTATATAGCATTATGCAATCAACTGGAAATTTAAGTGTGGCAGAGTTTTCAAGTTTCTCTAGACCAACCATTTAATCATTCCACTTTACTAGACCATCATGTTTAACATTAAGCAAATTAATATGTCAAAACAACAACAATGATTGAAGTGACACAATTTAATGATCTACAAGATTATGAATCATTTAGTTATACCATCTACCACATTTAGCATTTTCTGTTCTCAACCAAAGACCAATCAACTTATTTAAAAGATAAAATCTCCAAGTAATTAAACAATGAGACATGAGAGTATGATATAACAAAAGCTAAGAACTCTAACAAGAGATGCATGAAAAACAAGGGCTAGAGAGCAAACAAAAACATGAAAAGAATACTCAACGAATATATGTGAAGAATACGAGTATTCATATGAAAAAGCGGAGTGTGACTCTCTCCGCACAAAAGAATGCTAGGATTCATTTATTTCAGAGAATGAAAATAACAAAAACAAAAACAAACAGACGCTTCAAGATAAGAACATAAGATGTGACAGAATTAAAATATAGTTTCACTGAAAAGAACCTGATAGTTTGTCGATGAAGAAGGGGGTGCCTTGGGCATCCCCAAGCTTTGCCACTTGAGTATTCTTGAATTATATTGGGGTGAACCACCGGGGCATCCCCAAGCTTTGACTTTACTATCCTCTTGATCACATTATATCATCATTTTCTCTTGATCCTTAAAAACTTCCTCCACACCAAACTTAGAGTAACTTCATTAGAGGGTTAGTGCACAAACAATTATGATACTCTGTAGGAACACAATTGCTACCAATGCTACTGGAAATTAGCTATATCCACTGATACTTAATAGGATAAAAAGATCCAATCAAAATAGCAAAGGAGGCATTTCAAAAGAAAATGGCAGAATCTATCAAAAACAGAATAGTCCGTAAATACGAATTATTTAGAGGCACTTAACTTGCTCAGATCAGAAAACTCAAAACTAATGAAAGTTGCATATACATCTGAGGATTATGCACAAAAAAGGGCAGATTTTACTGACGTTCCAGTGAGGAGTTATGAAGTTAACGGTGGACAACAGAAATCTGTTTGGTTGACACAACATTGTGATAAGAATAAGATACAAAGGAATTGCTACAGAGGTAGGATAAGTCCTTTAAACAAGCAAAACAAAATAAAATAACAAGAAATAAAAGTGGGTTGTCTCCCATAAGCGCTTTTGTTTAACGCCTTTGATCTAGGCACAAAAAGTGAAACTCAAGTATTATAAAGAGACAAAGTATCAACATAAATAACTTCTTCCAAAACATGGTTGGTGGTAATAGGTGTTTTTGGTATCCATGAGTATGTCCTATTATGTAAACCATCACTTTTAGGCATATTGGAAGGTTTGGGTTTGGGAATATAAATTAACTTTTGCTCCCTTCCTACCAAAGCTTTATCTCTCTTAATTTTAATAGAAGCAAATGTTGAACCTAAAGTTTCCATAACATCTTCTAATTCATCAATTCTATGATTGTGAGTATCAAGGATGTTGCTAGTTTCTAAAGTAGTGATTCTTTCATTAATATCATTCATTGACCCATTACCCTTGCTAGCATTATCAAGAAAAGTTTTCTCCATAGAATCCAACTTTTTAATAATATCCTCCAAAGTGATCTCAGTTTTAACTTCTTTAGTAAGGGTTGGTGATCCTACCAAAGTTTCAATTAAATTGCAGGCTTCAAAAGAAGGTGTTCCAAGAAAATTACCCCCCATAAGAGTGTCAAGAACATATCTACACCAACTAGGGATACCAACATAACAATTCCTAAGGAGGATTAAAGTGGAGTGTTTCTTAGTGCATATTTGATGAGCATCATTTATACTATACCAAGCATCTTTTAAACTTTCTGCTCCTTGTTGTTTAAACGAGCAAACTTCAACTTCAGTACTACCCATTTCAGCAATTTTAGGACAAACCGAAATAACAATATTCAGAAAATAATAGCAAACCGAAATAAACAAAAGCAACAAAACTGAAAATAAAATAGCAAAACCGAAATATAAAAAGTAATGCAAATAACATTTTTTTTTGTATTTTTGATATTAAGCAAACAAAACTGTAATAAAAATAAACTAAGAAAGACAATAACACAATATAAAGATTGGAACTGCGAAAACTCGCCTCGCAGTGAATCTTTATCTCCCTGGCAACGGCGCCAGAAAAATGCTTGATGCACACGGTGGGTGTGTTGTTGGGAGACCCCAAGAGGAAGGTGTGAAGTAATGCAGCAACAAGTTTCCCTCAGTATGAAACCAAGGTTATCGATCCAGTAGGAGATGAAGAATTCCCTCGAGGTATCAACGGTGCCAGAAAAGAGCTTGAGGTAGTTAACGTGGAATCTACACACAACACAATCAAAGTATTTTGCCCCAACTCAACGGTGAGGGTGTCAATCCCACCGGCTTGCTGTAACAAAAGGATTAAACGTATGTGTGGAAGAAAGAGTGATGTTTGCAGAAAGTAACAGGGTTGCAGTTGTGGTTTTATAAGATTAATGAGAAGGATCGGGGTCCACAGTTCACTAGTGGTGTCTCTCCATAAATAATAATAACATTTATCCATGCGTGGTAAACAAATTACAGATAGGCAATTGACTGAATAATGATGAGCAACCCAATGCATATACTAACATTATGATGTCTAGTGTGAGATTCATTCGGGCATTAGAACAATATACATAGACCGTTCCAACCGCATGTATGACTAATGATCCATCTTCCGGTTACCATCTGCACCCCTTTCAGTATTAAGTTGCATGTAACAGATTATAGCCATAAGAACTGTGTGTAAAGTAAGTAAGTAACATCATCCTTAGACAAAGTACTACTGTTTTATCCCTAGTAGCAACAATACATCTACAACCTTAGAGCTTTCTGTCACTGCCCAGATTTAATAGAGACATGAACCCACTATCGAGCATAAATACCCTCTCTTGGAGTTAGGAGCATCTACTTGGCCAAATCACACACAAGTAACGGAGAGCATGCAAGATTATTAAATAGCACACTCATGATATATTATGAAGCAATAACTTTAGTACTCAATATTCATCGGATCCGAGCAAACACAACATGGAGAATTACATAAAGATGATCTTGATCATGATAGGCAGCTCACAAGATCGAAACATGATAGCACAAGAGGAGAAGACAACCATCTAGCTACTGCTATGGACCCATAGTCCAAGTTAGACTACTCGCGCATCAGTCCGGAGGCGGTCATGGCGACGTAGAGGCCTCCGGAGACGATTCCCCCTCCCGGCAGGGTGCCCGGGAGCAATTCTGATATCTCCCGAAGTGGTGGTGGCGACGGCGGCGGCTCGGGACCCGTGGAGGAAAAAGTGATTAACCATCCTCTGTTTATAGGCCACGGGGGTATTTGTAGGCGAAAGACCTAGGTTGGTGGGCGCCCAAGGGCACCACATCGCCTCCCGGCGCGGCAGCTACAGGAGAAGCGCCACCAGGCGACGTGGCGGCCTCGCGGCCCCACTTTGTCTTGTCTTCGGTTTTCCTGGACGCAAATATTCCTAAAATAATTCCTCGTTGACTCGTTTCCAATTTGGCGGATATTTCCTTAAGAGATTTTCTAAAACAAAAAACAGTAGAAAACAGGGAACTGACACTGTGGCATCTTGTTAATAGGTTAGTCTCAGAAAATGCATAAAACTATATAAAATGCATATAAAACATGTAATAACATGATATAACATAGCATGGAACATAAGAATTTATGGATACGTTGTAGACGTATCATGCCTGCTGCACGGAGGAGGGGGACATCACTAGATGCATTGCACGTCTCTTTATGTGGGAGGCATAGGCACATGCCTTGTCGGTAGTCACATGGTGTAAGGTGCACCTTCCCATCATGAGGGTGGCCTCGCGAGGCCCGCGGTCTAGCTCCACCGCGACCCTCTCGAGAGGCAGGGTCCCTCGCAAGGGGGTCAGGCTCCCCGAGCGTAGGTATCTGCTAGGAGAGTATCAACTGGGCCTTGGGTTGGAAATATCTTGGCCAAGAGCAGATGGGCCAGGCTACCCTGGTATCCACTCGACCGACGTCGACACTTATACTTTGATCGTAATCAAGCTCTCGGCCTTAATTGGGAGTCTTAACGGTGGCTTTTGGGTATAACCTAGAATTTGTACATGAACGAAGATTTTCTAAAAATGGTACTTATTTCTCCGGATGATGGAGATATACATCCTCTAGGACATCTCAGTATTATTGATGTTGACGAGGTTATACTAAACGGGTACCCCTTCATGTGAGTACCTGGTGCACGTAATGACTAAAGCCCAATTGTCAATAGACTGAAGAAGCCCAACAAGCGAAGGCCAAGTCAAAGACTTCTACCATGTATAGGCATAGTCGGTTATACTTTCCATATCTGTAATCCTAGTCGGTTACTACCCGAGACCTGTACCTCTATATAAAGGAAAAGAGGGTGGCCGATCAAGGACAGAACCAATCAGAACCACCAAACCCTAGCAAGATCAACATGTTGCTAGACCCTTGTACTCACCGCGTATTCACAATCAATACCAGACAGGCAGGAAGTAAGGGTGTTACCTTACTCGAGGGCCCCGAACCTGGGTAAATTCCCGCTTGTCAGCCGACGAATCTACCAACACTGCGCGTTCTCTACCTCATAACTCCCACCCTAGGCTAGCAACCATGAGTATTGATAGGGACACCCCTTGTCAATTGGCTCCGTATGTGGGAAAAGGTAGTGTTGGATCTACGGATTTCTTGGTCCTAATCGCAAACGGCAACTCGCCGACTTCATCAAAGGGATACACATCTGCAAGTTCAGATCACATTCAGTCCATAGGCGATCACTCGCCGAAACCAGCGTCACAAAACAAGATCATGCCATATTCACCCGAAGTTCAGGAGATCTACTACAATCTCAGTACAGGATTTGATCTAACCATCAGGGAACATAACTTTTTTGTTGATAGGTTTGGTGTGCAGGATCTAACTGAACAGATCGCTACTGAGCCACTCCAGGAGAGATCGATGGCGATCGTATCTTCAGCAAACAAGGAGGCCACCTCATCAAAGCTCGATCGGATCCGTCCACCCAAATCTCCCACAGATTCGATGTCATCAGCAGAATTCAACAAATTCATGACAGATGAATTCCCTGAAGACGAAGGTTAGTCGGCTGCCCCACATAAACCAGTCGAAGATCTGGTCATACCGGTGGCATCGGTAGAAGACGCGGGGGCCACTACATCACACATCGATCCGATCTCATTATCAGGATCCATGTCCACAAGGGAATTCAACGAATTCATAACAGAAAACCAACTAGAAGACGAAGTGCAGTCGAAGCTCCAGACCGATCGAGTCGAGGATCATATGCAGATTGATGATCCGGAAGAGAGCTTCCACTTCCCTGAGCATGACGAACTTCCAGAATACAACATACGTCTGACCGACTTCACCGACACAGGAATCCAAACTCCAGTCGACACTTTCACCGGTTACGACGAACCCGGAGAGCAGCCATATAGTGCTCAAAATAGAAAAAACAAAAACACATACATGGACTGGGATGACGACACTGAAGCAACGCCTGATACCCACACAACTTACACATATCCTTCACCCATACCTCGACATTGCGTTGCAATTACCGCAGAAACGTCAGCAACAACAGCCAATCAGAGGCCAGTCGAATACCCTTGCACAGTCATTCTACCAGATGGCACGACTACTTTAGTTATCACAACCGAGATGGCCGCAAAAGTAACAAAAGCCATCAAGGATGGAATAATGATGCCAGCAGACGAAACTCCAGATGAGTTAACGACCTACAATAACTTCAACTGGCAGGAAACACAGCACCTAAAACAATACAAAGCAGCACTCGAAGAAAGAAGGAAGCATGCAAGCATATCAAGTGCTCGCAAACGACAGCGGTCCATAAGCTCTACGGGAGCAACAGAAGGAAGACGCATGTCCAGATTTGACAGGATCCCCCAGGATGAAAGAGCTGAAATGAATATGCCCGAGAGGCAATAATAAAGTGGTTATTATCTTATTCCATGTTTATTATAAATGTTTATTTCTCATGCTAGAATTGTATTAATTGGAAACGTTAATACATGTGTGACTAATGAACAAATAAGAGTTCGTAGTAACGCCTCTCGTTTAACTAGATCGTTGATTAACTGATGATTAAGGTTCCAGATCATGAACATTGGATGTTGTTGATAACGGGATCACGTCATTAGAAGAATGATGTGATGAACACACACCAAAATTAAAGTATAGCAATGCGATCAAGTCATTAAGTTTACATTGTTGTACTAAGCATACGAAGTAATCCTAATCCTTAGACCATAAGATCATGTCAATCACTAACACCGGAAGAATGCTTTGATAACATCAAACGTCACACTGTAATAGGGTGACTATAAAGGTGGCGTTGGGTATTCCGAAAGTATTGGTTGAGGCTCATGGATCAAGAAGTGGGATATTTACACCCAGATGACGGAGAGATATACTCTGGGCCCTCTCGGTGATATCACATCGACACCGCTTGCAAGCACGTGACTAGGTCACAAGGATGGCATATCACATAACGAGTAAAGAGTACTTGTCGGGAACGAGATCAAACTAGGTATAGATGATACCAATGATCGGATCTCGGACAAGTAAAATATCGCGAGACAAAAGGAATTGTTTATGAAGTTTTTGGTTCACACGATCACAAGATTCATCGTCGAATATGTAGGAGTCATTACGGATCTCCAGATCCCGCTGTTGACTATTGATCGAAGAGGTGTCTCGATCATTTCTACATTATTCACGAACCATAGGGTGACACACTTAAGGTTTGTCGACGCTTTTGGGTAGACACGGAATTTCGGAGAAAAGTTTGGACAGCACCGAAATTGTTTCGGGTAATATTGAAATAGTTCAAGGAGTTAATTGTCAATGGTTGCCAATGGTTGTTAATAGAATTAACAAATGAACCAAGGGGGTAAGTGTTAATGTTTGTTAATATAATTAACAAATATGAAAAATAAATGAAATTGTTTTATTTAATAAAGAAAACCCCTTGGAATTTTGAGTGGGAATTGATGAGAGAAAGAGTGGGTTGAGTGGAGACTCCACTCACATGATGAGGGGAGAGGTGGGG
The DNA here is from genome assembly GCA_026929855.1 of Poa annua. Taxonomy (NCBI): domain Eukaryota; kingdom Viridiplantae; phylum Streptophyta; class Magnoliopsida; order Poales; family Poaceae; genus Poa; species Poa annua. The sequence continues at coordinate 161,941,057 of CM049426.1, forward strand.
GCACTCCAATTTCGTGGCTCCCTCCCCCTCCTATATAAAGAGGGGTGTAAGCTCCCTCTCCCTACACACTTGCCTCTCTCTCCCTCCTCCCGCTGCTCCACCTTCCAGCCATCCGCTTGGCGAAGCCATGGCCGATTAGTTTCTCCACCACAGCACGCCGTCGTGCTGTTGGAGTTTCCGGTGGGTCTACTACTTCCGCTGCCCCGCTGGATCGCAGGAACGGAGGTCGTCATCAAGCCGTACGTGTGACTGAGTATGGAGCCGCTGCCCGTTGCAGCGCACATCTTCACGATCTTGAGATCGGCGAGTGAACGACTACATCATCCACGAGAATTATTCTCGAAACGCTTACGGTTTTCGAGGGTTAGTTCTCTTGGAATATGTTCCACTCGTTACGAGCTTCTCCTAGACTAGATCTTGGCTTGTTGGTTTGTTCGCACCGTAGGAAAATTTTGCTTTCTATGCTACGAACCCAGCAGTGGTATCAGAGCCGTGTTTATGCGTAGATGTTTTGTACGGGTAGAACACATATGTGTATGTGAGCGTTGATGATCATGTTATTGCTTCCTTTTTGTATTTTGTATCTTAGTGGCATAGTGGGATGAAGCGGCCCGGACTAACCTTACATGTCCACGTACATGAGACTTGTTCCACGATTGACATGCAACTTGTTTTGCAAAAGTGGCTTTGCGGGTGTCTGTCTCTCCCACTATAGTTAAGATATAAAATAGAACGAGTTGCTAATAATATTTTCATCACCGTTGTGATTTCATGTTCGTAGGTAAGAACGGTTCTATCTTCGAAAGCCCTAAACCACGTGAAATATGCAAAAATAAATTAGAGGATGTCTAACTTGTTTTTTTGCAGGGCATGTGATGTGATATGGTCAAAGATACAAATTTGATGTATGAGGTGATACCTTTTGTAAATTATGACAAAACGGCAGGAGCCAAATGGTTGTCTTTTTTCATTTATGGCATGCGTGCTAAAGATCATATCTAGATGATATGTTGTAAATTTGGAGGAAAATCAAGAAGGAGGCACCATGGACCTTGGTGCCATGCCGGTGGAATGATGCAGATAAGGCCAAGATGCACAAGATGGAGATTAAGTGCGAGAAGGACCATATCATATCACATTATCAATGCATGTGATGTTAATCCTTTTATGCATCTATTTTGCTTAGATCTTTGCTTAGATCACGACGGTAGCATTATAAGATGATCCCTCTCACAGTTAATATCGAGATAATAATGTGTTCTTCCTTAGTATGCACCGTTAAGAAAGTTCGTCCTTTCAAAGCACCACGTTGAAGGAGATATGCCCTAGAGGCAATTAATAAAGTGTATTTCTTTATCATATCTCGTTTGGTCATAATATGTTTTTGTGTCATGCTATAACCGTTTTAAGCGGAAACATTATTACGGGTGTGATGCGTAAACAACCAGGTCCCTAGTAGCCTCTACTAAGACTAGTTTCGTTGCGCGATCGATGATCGAGATTTCCCGATCATAGGGCATGGCGCCGGTCGGCAATGAAAGTCATATCGTTGGTGGAACGATGTGACGGACATACCCATATTTGTAGGACGTAGTCATTACGCCTTCGACCGTGAGATCAACTCTTATTGTTATTCCTGGAAGATACTTTGATCGCACCAAACGTCGTATCTTATATAGTATGACAATAACGGGGATACTTTTGGGTATCAGAAGGGGGTAGTTGAGACGAGGGGTCAAGAGCGGGATTTGCCAATCCGCTTAGCAGGATAGATACTCTAGCATGTGACTAGGTCACGGAGACATGAAATCATAGACGTGTAGAAGATAGCATTGTCGGTAACGAGGTCAGATAGGTATGGATATATCTATGAACGATACTCGGACACGCTAAGTATGGCAATGGCAAAAGGTTTAAGACTTTACGTTCAGGTTTTATAAATAAAAGTCATTCGTTATATCACAGGGATTAATTCATGGTGTCCAGGCCTACGAGTTAGTCAGTGATCAGGGAACAGTATCGATCATACCAGTTATTAGATCGAACCGCTAGGGTAACACATATAAGGGGTTTCGACAAGACAACCGTAAAGGTAAGAGATCACCGGGAATGTCCCGGGAGAGGTCCAATGGAGATCGGGCAGCGACGAAATAGTTTAAGGAGTTATAATAAATTATATATAATATGTTTGATATTAATTAGTATAATTAATATCTAAATATGATTTTATGTATTTATTTTCGAATTTATTTAGACTGATTTCACTAAATGGGCCTTCTGGTCGAAAGAAGGCCCAAGAGGGGTAATTTCCCTAGGGGAATTCGGTGGGGGGCTTGAGGGCCGACCTAAGTGGGCCAAGAGGCCCACCATGGGGCCGCCGCACCCAACCATGCTGCACCAGGCATGTGGGAATTGTCCCACATTGCCTGGCTGGCAAGTTGGCTCCCCGCGGGAGCCTACAAAACAAGGGGCACCCCTGGCCTTTTAATTCACCAATTTATTCCCCAATTCTCTCTCGATTTCATGATTCCCTTTGTCGGAGTTGCGCCGAGTTAATAGCGGATCTCTCCACCATAGCCCGCTGTCGCGCTGCTGGTGTTCCGGTCCAAATCTTCCGCTGCTCGTCCTGGACTGGAGCTTCGAGGCCGTCGTCTCCACCGTACGTGTGTAACGCCCTGTGAGGTGCTGCGCTAGCGGTGCTGGGAGGTCTACTTCCTCTTCACGACCTTGAGGTCGGCTTCGTCGGTCTTCATCGGCAACGTTCGTGCGGGAACGTAATCCCGCTTACGGTCTACAAGGGTATGTATTCCGATCTCCGTTCGTACTACTATATCTGCATAGAATAGATCTTGTCATGTTTTAAGGATATCGTTGCTAGGAATTTTTCTGTTTTCTTCCTACGATCTCCTTCAGTGGTAACATATCCGATCTATCATAGATATAGTTGTACGTTGTTAGAACCCATGTTATGCACGGGGGCACCGTTCCTGTTATTTGCTACCCTCTAGCGTGCACTTGTGATTCCAGCGGCATCGAGTTGATGAAGCGGCCCAGACCGACTTTACGCGTACGCTTACGAGAGACTGGTTCCACTACTGACATACAACTTGTACCGTATCTGTGGCTGGCGGGTGTCTGTCTCTCTCTCTTAAGTTGGTCTTGCATTTTCAATGGAGGGCCCAAAAGGGATGCTTAAATATGCAATTATTGGATCGTTGTTGTGATCATAAGTTCGTAGCGAAGAAGCGGCTCTTTTTACGAAAGCCCCAACCAGGTAAAATATGCAAACGATAAAGTAGAAGTGTCTAACTTTATTTTGCAGGGGCTATGTGATATGGTCAAGGTAGGTTTATTAAATTGTTTATAAATTGCGGGTGCCAAGAAGACCATGGCGCAATGGACTATATCACATCGCATTACATTTGATGTTATTGTGTGCATCTTATATTGTGTGATTATATATAATAGTATATATTAGTTACGTGGCGGTAATTATATATAAGATGATCCCTTCAAAAATACCACTAGTGTTCTTCCTCCAACGAGCACCACCAAGAATGTTCTACGTTATGAGGCAGGCCGTGACGATCGGGTGTCAGACATATCGTCGTTAGCATACAGTGGGTGTAAGCCATGTTGCACAAGCGTTACGTGGAGGTTATAGTGGCGAGCCTGGCATATGCAGATATGGACTCGGAACACGGAGGCCGAAAGGTCGAGCATGAGTCACATAATTGGTGTGATTGACAATCGTCTACGCTTGAAGTTGTGTGGCTGGCTCTGACGATGAGGGGTTGTGCAATGGATGCAGGTCGTGTTATCTCTTAAACGACCAGGACGGATGTTCGTTTGAGTGGGAGTTATGTTAGTTATTTCTCTAAAAATACTATAACTCAAAATTATTATGAACAAAGTCTTATGTTGTTGCAAATTCCATTGTAGATGTCTCGCCCCTCGTTTAACCTAGGACTGTTCCTTGAGAAAGAGAAGCTTAAGACTGATGGGTCTAACTTCATGTCCTGGTTCCGCTACCTGAAGTCAATGCTTGAAACCCACAAGGTGGCTTACATCCTTGGGATAATCACTTTAAGAACACGGGTGCTTATGGGATAATCACTGAACTCTTGGTTGGTTTTGCACGACAAGTCAAGGCTGAGAGGTTCGAAGCTTCCATGCTTTTCTTCTCAGCCCAGATGGAAGAGCACGGCAATATAAGTGAGCACTTAGCCAAGATATTTGGCAGCGTTCAGCTCCTGAGTGATCTGGGAAATGTGATCTCACAAGAACTGGTTATTGATAGGGTGCTGATTTCTTTGCCCCCTAGCTATAAGAACGCCATCGTGGACTACAACATGAAAGGGACGTCAAAACCCCTATCGGAAATCCTGAAGATGCTCAAAGTGATCGAATTAGAAATCAAGATGGAGAAGATGGTGGTGACCATCGGATCACCTGAGCGCAACTGCCCCCAAGTAAGTGGAGGACAGGAAAGCTGGCAAGATAGTCGACAAAGAGCAAGGTATATTTGATATACATGTTATAGATGTGTACCTTAGATCCGCCCGTAGCAACACTTGGGTATTTAATACTGGTTCTGTTGCTCATATTTGTAACTCTCAAGAGGATTTGCGGAAGAAGAGGCGGCTGGCTAAGGATGAGGTGACGATGCGCATCGGCAACGGATCGAGAGTCGACGTGGTGGCCGTCGGCACACTCCCTCTACATCTACCATCGAGATTAGTTTTGGTTTTAAATAAGTGTTATTTTGTACCATCGCTGAGTGTAAACATTAGCAGTGGGTCTTGCTTGTTACAAGACGGTTATTCATTTAAATTAGTATGAAGCAGTTGTGCTATTTCTATGTATCATATCTTTTATGTTGATGCTCCTGAGAGTAATGGTTTATTCTTTTTGAATCTCAGTACTCACATCCATAACATAGATGCCAAAAGGATTAAGTGTAGTGATGATACCGCCATGTATATGTGGCATTGCCGTCTCGGTCATATTGGTGTAAAGCGCATGAAGAAACTCCACGCAGATGGACTTTTAGACTCGTTGGATTTTGGATCCCTCGATACATGCGAACAATGCCTTATGGGCAAAATGACCAAGACACTGTTCAAAGGTTTAGTTGAACGGGCGTCGGACTTGTTGGGAGTCATACATACAGATGTGTGTGGACTAATGAGCGTGTCGACACGCAATGGTTATCGTTACATCGTCACCTTCACCGATGACTTGAGTAGATACAATTATATCTATTTGATGAAACACAAGTCTGAAACTTTTGAAAAGTTCAAAGAATTTCAAATTGAAGTTGAAAATCAGCTTAACAAAAAAATCAAGCGCCTCCGATCCGATCATGGTGGCGAGTATTTGAGTTTTGAGTTTGGCACACATCTGAAGGCTTGTGGCATAGTGCCACAACTTACGCATGCCGGAACACCACGACGTAACGGCGTGTTCGAGCGAAATAATCGTACTCTATTGGATAGTGTCCGATCTATGCTGTCTCTTACCGATTTGCTCGTATCCTTCTGGGTTATGCGTTAGAAACAACCGCATTCACTTTAAATAGGCCTCCGTCCAAATCCGTTGAAACGACACCGTATGAATTATGGTATGTCAAGAAGCCTAAGTTATCGTTTCTGAAGGTTTGGGGTTGTGAGGCGTATGTTAAGAAACTACAGCCCGACAAACTCGAACCAAAGTCGGAGAAAGTCGTCTTTGTAGGATATCCACGGGAAACCGTAGGATTCACCTTCTACAACCAAGCTGAGGGCAAAACGTTTATCGCGAAGACCGGTACCTTTCTAGAGAAGGAGTTTCTCGCGAAAGGAGTAAGTGGGAGGAAGGTAGACCTCGATGAGATCGTTGATCCTGAACTCGAAATTCTGAGTGACGCAACGGAAGCTGTTCTGGAAACATCCTCCACAGATGGATTGGGAGAAACTATGGAGGAAAGTATTCTACCTCATAGGTCCGGTAGATCTCGTATCGCACCAGAATGGTATGGCAACATGGTTTGCACCGTCATGTTAATTGAACAAGACGAACCTACAAACTACAAGGAGGCAATGGCGAGTCTAGAGTTCGAGAAATGGCTAGAAGCCATGAAATCCGAAATAGGATCCATGCATGATAACAAAGTGTGGACTTTGATGAAAATTCCCGAAGGGCGCAAGGCCGACGAGAATAAATAGATCTTTATGAAGAAAACTGATGATGATGGTAATATGACCGTCCATAAAGTTCGGCTTCTCGCAAAAGGTTTCCGACAAGTTCATGGGATTGACTATGATGAAACTTTTTCACCGGTAGCGATGCTGAAGTCTATTCGAATTTTGTTAGTAGTTGATGCATATTACGATTAAGAAATATGGCAGATGGATGTCAAAACAGCCTTCCTAAATGGAAACATTGAGGAAGAGTTGTATATGGTACAAGCGGAAGGTTTTGTCGTTCCAGAAAATGCTAACAAGGTATGCAAGCTTCAGCGCTCCATCTATGGATTGAAGCAAGCATCTCGGAGCTGGAATCTTCATTTTGATGAGGTGATCAAAGGTTTTGGATTTGTCCAAAATTTGGAAGAGACCTGCATTTACAAGAAAATGAGTGGGAGCTCGGTTGTGTTGTTAGCACTATATGTAGATGACATATTGCTGATTGGGAATGATGTGGAACTTCTGAATAGCGTGAAGAATTATTTAAACATAAAATTTTCCATGAAGGACTTAGGAGAAGCTGCATACGTCTTAGCCATTAAAATCTATCGTGATAGATCAAGACGTCTATTAGCGTTGAGTCAGAGTACTTATCTAGATAAAATACTGAAGTGTTTCGGTATGGAGATGGAAAAGAAGGGTTCTCTGCCTGTTATCAAGAATAAAACATTGCGAAAGGCATAGTGTCCGGTAACGGAACAGGGTAAGTCCGAAATGACTAAACATCCTTATGCTTCAGCCATAGGATCGATTATGTATGCAATGTTAAGTACTAGACCTGATGTGGCATTGGCTCTAAGTTTGACAAGCCGTTTCCAGAGTAATCCAGGAATGGCGCATTGGATTGATGTTAAGAGCATTCTTAAGTATCTCAATAAGACAAAGAAAATCTTCCTTCTCTATGGTGGATGTGATGAAGAACTTGGCGTAACAGGTTACGTTGATGCAAGTTTCTGCTCAGACCCCGATGACTCTAAGTCACAGACAGGTTATGTATTCAAGGTGAATGGAGGTGCCGTGTGCGGGAGAAGTGGGAAGCAACCCATCATCGCGCAGTCTACAATGGAGTCGGAGTACATTGCTGCTTGCGAAGCCGCGAATGAAGCTATGTGGCTGAGGAAGTTCATCATTGAACTTGGAGTGTTCCCGAGCGTGCAAGACCCCGTGATCCTCTTCTGCGACAATACAGGTGTCATTGCTAACGCCAAGGAGCCAAGGTCTCACTCCACCGCCATACACATTCTCCGACGCTTTCATGTGATACGACAGTACGTACAAGGAGGCGAAGTGAAAGTTTCCAAAGTGCATACGGATCTGAATGTGGCAGATCCGCTGACGAAGCCTCTTCCGCTTGACAAGCATGAAACACACCAAGTAGCTATGGGCGTTAAGCTTTTACCAAGTTGTAATCTAGATTAATTTGTACTCTAGTGCAAGTGGGAGACTGAAGGAGATATGTCCTAGAGGCAATTAATAAAGTGTATTTCTTTATCATATCTCGTTTGTTCATAATATGTTTTTGTGTCATGCTATAACCGTATTAAGCGGAAACACTAATACGGGTGTGATGCATAAACAACCTGGTCCCTAGTAGCCTCTACTAAGACTAGTTTCGTTGCGCGATCGATGATCGAGGTTTCCCGATCATAGGGCATGGCGCCGGTCGGCAATGAAAGTCATATCGTTGGGGGAACGATGTGATGGACATACCCATATTTGTAGGACGTAGTCATTACGCTTTCAACCGTGAGATCGACTCTTATTGTTATTCCTGGAAGATACTTTAATCGCACCAAACGTCGTATCTTATATAGTATTACAATAACGGTGATACTTTTGGGTATCGGAAGGGGGTAGTTGAGACGAGGGGTCAAGAGCGGGATTTGCCAATCCGCTTAGCAGGATAGATACTCTAGGGCCCACTCGGTGAGATTATCTCTAATGAGCTTGCAAGCATGTGACTATGTCACGGAGACATGAAATCATAGACGAGTAGAAGATGGCGTTGTCGGTAACGAGGTCAGCTAGGTATGGAGATATCTATGAACGATACTCGGACACACTAAGTATGGCTATGGCAAAAGGTATAAGACTTTACGTTCAGTTTTGAAAGATGAAAGTCATTCGTTATATCACAGGGATACATTCATGGGGTCCAGGCATACGAGTTAGTCGTTGATCAGAGAGCAGTCTCGATCATAGCTGTTATTATATCGAACCGCTAGGGTAACACACTTAAGGGGTTTCGACAAGACAACCAGGAAGGTAAGAGATCACCGGGAATGTCCCGGGAGAGGTCCAATGGAGATCGGGCAGCGATGAAATAGTTTAAGGAGCTATAATAAATTATATATAATATGTTTGATATTAATTAGTATAATTAATGTCTAAATATGATTTTATGTATTTGTTTTCGAATTTATTTGGGCTGATTTCCCTAAATGGGCCTTCTGGTCGAAAGAAGGCCCAAGAGGGGAAATTTCCCTAGGGGAATTCGGTGGGGGCTTGAGGGCCGACCTAAGTGGGCCAAGTGGCCCACCATGGGGCTGGCGCACCCAGCCATGTCGCACCAGGCATGTGGGAATTGTCCCACATTGCCTGGCTGGCAAGTTGGCTCCCCGCGGGAACCTACATAAAAAGGGGCACCCCTGGGCTTTTAATTCACCAATTTATTCCCCAATTCTCTCTCGATTTCGTGATTCCCTTTGTCGGAGTTGCGCCGGGTTGAGAGGGGGATCTCGCCACCATAGCCCGTTGACGCGCTGCTGGTGTTCCGGTCCAAGTCTTCCGCTGCTCGTCCTGGACTGGAGCTTCGGAGGCCGTCGTCTCCACCGTATGTGTGTAACGCCCTGCGAGGTGCTGCGCTAGCGGTACTGAGAGGTTGGCTTCATCAGTCTTCGTCGTCAACGTTCGTGCGGGAACGTAATCCCGCTTTCGGTCTACAAGGGTATGTATTCCGATCTTCGTTCGTACTACTATATCTGCATAGAATAGATCTTGACATGTTTTAAGGATATCGTTGCTATGAATTTTTTTGTTTTCTGCCTACGATCCCCTTCACACGTGATGATCGGGTGTGATAGACTCAATGTTCGCATACAACGGGTGTAAGCCAGATTTATGCACGCAAATACTACGGGTCTACTTGGCGAGCCTAGCATGTACAAACATGGTCTCGGAACACGTAACCGAAAGGTAAAGCATGAGTCATATGGATGATATGATAAACATGTCGATGTTCGCCTTTGCGGCTGCACCATCTCTCGTGATGATCGGTTATTGGTGTAGTGAATTGGTTTGTGTAATCACTAAAATTTAGAATTAGTTTAACTCCGTATATCTATCATAAACATAGTCTAAAATTGTCTTTGCAAATATATTTGTAGTATTGGCATCCGTAGTTCACTACGCACTAGGCTTGTTAGTTGAGATCAAACTGTTCAAAATCTGATATTTACTCTATGGACTGGTACCATATTGTAAGTAAGTAATTATGTATAGAAAATTTTAAAGTTCTATTGCAAACTTTCGGTAACTCTAAAATCGCTGCATGTGATTTGGAATCTAAAATGAGCAACAATTCTTATTGGTATCTAAATTCATTCGTGTCTCCGTAAAACTTAGTTTTTGAATTTGTTTGATAATTGAGGAGAACGATGGAGCTGAAAATTTGTTTTCAGAAATGAATGAGGTATGAGATATGACTGATATATAGGACCTTGTTTTGGTTACAAGTTTTTATGAATTTCAGTGGGAGTACCTGAGCTCATATTGTATGAGTATGTACTATAGGATAGAAGATGCTAGGCATCTCAATATCCAAATAAGTTTGGCACTGATTCATATCCAATCTACTTGAGCCATGGGTGCACAGACTCCTTTTTTCTATATTTTTAGAGAGCTTCTTCATGATAGGATTCATGATGGGATGGATAAATAGTGTAAGTGAATTTGTTCATTGCATTAAAAGACCACTAAAAGTGAAATCCAGAAGAACACATATCATATGATGATCAACTTCAACATAAAACTCCAAAGTGTGCTAGTACTGACTATTCACGCCTAGGATTTTGCTCCAATTTGATTGGCACATATTTTTATGTTGAATGCTTCTTCCGCATAGAGAGGAAAAACCGAAATAGGAATTGCAAAAGTATTAGGCAGAAAAATAAAAGACAAGAAAGTCTAGTTAAGGTGTATATGGCTGATATACATGTTATCGATAATTTTCCTATTAGTCACATACTGTAATTCTTGGGTATTTGTACTAGATTGGTTGGTATGAGTTGTCACACAACTCAATACAAGAATACAATGGCCTAAGTGACTTATGAGGAATGTGGTAACAATACGCAACGAAAATATGATAATTTGTTATTGTGTTCGTAGTTGGTATTATACCTAGCCCGCGAGATTTATTCTAAAATAACTGAATAAATTTGTTATTTTGTTCTGGTCTAAATAAAACAAGTAGTTGTTCAAATTTTGACCATAATCCATAGAAGATGGATAAGTTGTTATAAATCTTGTTGGTAAAACATATATCTATAATACTAACGCTAAACGCCGCAAGGCTAATGATTTCAATTCCACATAATTGTGGAACCGACATTTAAGACATATTAGAAATAATTTCATGAAGAAACTCAATGTTATTGAATTTGAGAGTCACTTGATTTTGAATCATTTGGCGCTTGCAACACCTTCTAAAAGGAAAATGACTTGAACTTCGTTTGAGAGGCCTAAGATTGAACGAATGGCTAAACATGTTGGAAATCACACATGATTGATGTATGTGATCCATTGGGTGTAGCCATAAGCGGTAGATTCATCTACTTCGTTGATGATTTGAATAGATATATTCAGATTTACCTATTTAATGAGAAAGAAGTCTGAAACATTTGAATATGTTCAAAGATTTCAACATGACGTAGAAAATCATCATAACAATAATAACTGTGATGAGTTCACATAACGGATTATTTAAGTTACAAGTTTAGCACACGACATCTAAGTATTGCGGAATTAATTCCAAAAATTATGCTTCCCTAAAACACCACAGAAGTATGGTGGGTTCAAGAGACATAATCAGACCGTGTTTTGACATGGAATATCAAAGATGTAAATTGAAATTGCCATTATATTTTTAAAGAGCTATGCTTTAGAGTCTACCGCTTTTACACTTAAAAGAGTACCATTATATATGATCCATTGAATTGACAACAATATGAGATATGGGACGGGAAGTTACCCAACGGTCTTTTCTTTATTTTTGGTATGCAAAATGAGTTTCCAACCAAAATAGATAAATATCTTTGTAGGTTATCCCAAGGAAGTATTGGGAATTCTTTCCACTATAAGCCAAAGACAAAGTGTTGTTGTCGCTGAAAATGGCTTATTTTTTAGAAGGATGTTCTCGTGAAAGTTTTGAGTGGGAGGACAATAGAATTCAATAACTAAGATGAGCAGAGTGGCGCAACAGCAGAATTTGTTCTGGAAGCGGCCATGTCGCCCATGACACCCACAACTACAAGTTGTTGTAGCTCTAGAGATCGAATTATATATTGAACCTCACTAGTCGGGTACGCTTTCATAATCGAATAATAAGGATTTGAGAACGAAATATTATTTTAGGACAATAGTAAACCGATTTTATACAAGGAAGCGATGATGGGCCCTTAACTCCGTTAAAAATGGTTGAACGCCATAAAATCCAAGATAGTATTCATATACGAAATCAAGCTTGGAACTTGGTAAAATAAAAATGATTCTATAAACAGAAATGGATGTCACATCCATAAAAGGTTCGAGTTGTCAAAAATTGTTTACAACAAAGTTCAAGAAGTTGACTACGTTAAGATTTGGATATTCCGTAGCGAAACCTTAAATCTGAATGGATTATTCTACCAATTGTTGCATATGAGTTATGTCGGGTAACAAAGTTGTGTTCCTTAGTTGGAGTACTAACCAAGGACATATAGCTGATACATCCGAGGGAGTTGTTCATCCCGAGAGAGCTAGAAAGGGGAATGCAAACTTCCATGATAGAAGTATGCATCACGGATATGATATCTTCATTGAATGAAATAGTCAAATGAATTTTTTGATTTCATTATGAACAATGAAGATGCTTGATTTCGGAAGAAATTAAGTGAGAGGGCTAAGACATATTCATGATACTTTATGTAGATGACATATCGTTGACTGAAAGATCATGTATATTTACTTGACATGATTAAAAGTTTCACTGAAAATAGTTTTCACTGAAAGGACTTAGACCAAAAACCATGTTAGGCATCTAAGATTCATGGATATGAATTGATGCGCTTAAAAGGTTGGTTCAAAGTACATAAAAGAGATACCGAAGTAGTTTGATATGGAAACATCAAGAAGTGTTCCTGTTACATGGCGTGTTAACAAGACTTGAGTGTATTCGACACTTGATGAGTTTAGAAATATGGTTTTTTTAATAAATCATAAACGCCATGATATGTTCACAACCAGATATCATATGTTGTAATATAGTTACAAGCATATACCAGAGTGATTCATGTGATGATCACTGGATAACAGTAAGATATTCTTGGGTGCTTTGAAAGAACAAAGAATATATTTTGGGTACGAAAGTGACAAACATATCGCTGTAATATGTTACACCGACGGGAGTTGTATCACATATCCGAATAAAATTAATTTTGATCTCAATAAGGTTATATGTGTGTGCAATGAAAGTGGCACAATAGGATGGAAGGAAGTTCCATGTTGGTTTTGGATGAGTTCCAAAGTTCAACAATATGCCGGATTCTACAAATGAGGATAAGTGTACTATCGTTGTGACAAACGGCATACTACAACCTAAGGCTAAATATATCATTGCTATGACTTGCAAACGATAGCTAAGTGTATCGTTGTTTTGACAACAAATTTTAAGTCAAGAAGTTCTTGCGAACTTGGTGTACTTCCATGTGTGTCAGATCAATGAAGCTATATTGTTTTGACAGTATTAGCAACGTGATTTAGACCGATGAACTAAAGGTTCCACCATGTGACCAAAGCTTTACAAAGTCATGCCTAATCTCATTCGGAATGAGTCGTGCGTAGAGACGCAAAAGATATGCAATATACATACGGACCTGAAACGTTCAAGGTCCGTTGACTAAAACCTCTTCCATGAGATAAACATGATCATCACCAGAAGGCCATTGGTGTTGGATCTTTACAAGTGTTAACTAGATTACTGACTCTAGTGCAAGTGGGAGACTGAAAGGAATATGCCCGAGAGGCAATAAGAAAGTGGTTATTATCTTATTCCATGTTTATGATAAATGTTTACTTCTCATGCTAGAATTGTATTAATTGGAAAAGTTAATACATGTGTGACTAATGAACAAATAAGAGTTTCTAGTAACGCCTCTCGTTTAACTAGTTCGTTGATTAACTGATGATTAAGGTTTCCAGATCATGAACATTGGATGTTGTTGATAACGAGATCACGTCATTAGAAGAATGATGTCATGAGCACACACCCAAATTAAAGTATAGCAATGCAATCTAGTGATTAAGTTTACATTGTTGTACTAAGCATACGAAGTAATCCTAATCCTTAAACCATGAGATCATGTCAATCACTAACACCGGAAGAATGCTTTGATAACATCAAACGTCACACCGTAACAGGGTGACTATAAAGGTGGCGTTGGGTGTTCCGAAAGTATTAGTTGAGGCTCATGGATCAAGAAGTGGGATTTGTCCATCCAGATGACGGAGAGATATACTATGGGCCCTCTCGGTGATATCACATTGACACCGCTTGCAACCACGTGACTAGGTCACAAGGATGTCATATCAAATAACGAGTAAAGAGTACTTGTCGGGAACGAGATCAAACTAGGTATAGATGATACCAATGATCGGATCTCGGACAAGTAAAATATCGCGAGACAAAAGGAATTGGTTATGAAGTTTTTGGTTCACACGATCACAAGATTCATCGTCGAATATGTAGGAGTCATTACGGATCTCCAGATCCCGCTGTTGACTATTGATCGAAGACGTGTCTCGGTCATGTCTACATTATTCACGATCCGTAGGGTGACACACTTAATGTTTGTCGATGCTTTTGGGTAGACACGGAATTTCGAAGAAAAGTTTGGACAACACCAAAATTGTTTCGGGAAATATTGAAATAGTTCAAGGAGTTAATTGTCAATGGAAGCCAATGGTTGTTAATAGAATTAACAAATGAACCAAGGGGGTAAGTGTTAAAGTTTGTTAATATAATTAACAAATATTAAAAAGAAATGAAATTGTTTTATTTAATAAAGAAAATCCCTTGGAATTTTGAGTGGGAATTGATGAGAGAATGAGTGGGTTGAGTGGAGACTCCACTCACATGATGAGGGGAGAGGTGGGGGCACTCCAATTTCGTGGCTCCCTCCCCCTCCTATATAAAGAGGGGTGTAAGCTCCCTCTCCCGACACACTTGCCTCTCTCTCCCTCCTCCCGCTTCTCCACCTTCCAGCCATCCGCTTAGCGAAGCCATTGCCGATTAGTTTCTCCACCACAGCAGGCCGTCGTGCTGCTGGAGTTTCCGGTGGGTCTACTACTGCCGCTGCCCCGCTGGATCGAGGGAATGGAGGTCGTCATCAAGTCGTACATGTGACCGAGTACGGAGGCGCTGACCGTTGCAGCGCACATCGTCACGATCTTGGGATCGGCGAATGAATGACTACATCATCCACGAGAATTATTCTCGAAATGCTTACGGTCTTCGAGGGTTAGTTCTCTTGGAATATGTTCCACTCGTTACGAGCTTCTCCTAGACTAGATCTTGGCTTGTTGGTTTGTTCGCACCGTAGGAAATTTTGTTTTCTATGCTACGAACCCATCAAGAGCAAGGGTCACTCGAAACCTAGATCATTCATTCACAACTCTCGACTCAGGAGGCATACTCCTACCTACAACAGCCGAAGGCACGCTCATATCTATAGGGGCATACCTTCAAGCAGGAAAACCACCAATAGGAGATCCAGCTGAAGAGATGTACCTCCAACAGATGAAATCTCTAGATATTGCGACAAAAGAACAAGTAGAGGGTAGAAGACGAGGGCGCAGCAGAAGCCACTTACGAGGTCATCACAGTCGTAACCCTACACGAAGCAATGCAAGAAAAAAATCTAGCCGTCGTCGGTCAAAGAGCCGCTCGAGGAGCAGATCCAGAAGATCAACGAGTCGAGATTCACTAAGCAATCAGGATATAGGACCATGCGGAGCACAATGTTTCACTCAACGGATCCGGGAAACTAAGCTACCTAAGAAGTTTGGCCTACCAACGATGCCAAAATTTAACTCCACACCAGAGCCCTCAGGCTGGCTCGACGACTATAAGCTGGCAGTCATAAGCCAGAGAGGAACGACCACAGTAGCACTACAATATTTACAACTGATGCTTGAAGGCACAGCTCGCGACTAGCTCAAATCGTTACCTGCGGGAGCCTACGACTCCTGGGACCACTTCAAAGAAGAATTCATAAAATATTTCAATCCTCTCTGCGACCGGCCAAAGACATTCGAAGAGCTGCGGGCATGCAAGCAATAATCAGACGAGACACTCAGAGCATACATCAGAAGATGGACCGCGATACGGAACTCGGTAATCACAATATCAGAAGACAGAGCCATGGATGCCTTCACACTGGGAGTCTACCGAAAATAGTCCAAAGAGGAGCTTGGTCGCATAAACCAAAAAAGATGGCAGAACTTATGAAGTTGGCGACTGAGTGGGCCGACGGTGAAGATGCAGTTCAAAGAAAAAACCCACACTAACCACAACATCATCGTGACCGACGGGACAGTCGCGACCATCCAGACAGTCGAGATCGCCGAGACAAGGACAACAAACGAAGAAGGCGCGACTATGATTACGGAAGCAAAGACAAAGTCAGATTCGTCGCAGCTGGATTCTCCCTAAATGACAGCACTCGAGATGATAAAAAACCAGACAATCAACAGAACAGTCAATACAAAGACCGTCGAGAAACACGAAGCAGCAACTATCGAGACAATCGGCCAGTGGACCGTCATGACAACATAGATCATGATTAGCGCGGAGGTTATAGAAGACAAGACTAGCAGAGACGCTCAGATCCAAAAATAGAAAATCCGTGCAGATTGCAGTTATTCAAAGATCCAGCGACTGGAAAATTAACATCCAGCCATACCATCGATAATTGTCGTGAATTCAAACAGTTGGCTTCCGAATATGCGAGGCGACTCAGAAGAAATACATCCGATCATATGGTACCTGCACAACAAGTGGCAGTGCTACCACCTCTGCCATCACACGATTCCAGCAATCAACTCACAGGAGCAGTACAATACGTACGACAGGGTTCAACTTAACAGTACTCTTATCATCAGAGGCAAATGTACATGATCCAAAAAGGATGACCATCTAACAGGAAGCAAATACTTCACACTAGACATGTCAACATGGCCGTCATGGCGCCGCCAGCCGTACCAGAATACCTACGCGCGCCCGAAACTGCAATCACGTTCAGTCGAGAAGATCAACCACCATCTGTGTACAGGCCAGGTCACTCCGCCTTGGTGCTCAAAGCACAAATTGGTAGCTACACAACGACCAAAGTCTTTATGGATGGAGGAAGCAGTATCAATATCATCTTCGCCGACACACTACGCCGGATAAACAGGTCAGTCGACAATTTACTTCCATCATCAAATACATTTCACGACATAGTTCCAGGCAAAGCTATCATACCGAAAGGCACGGTACTGATGGGTTCGTAGCATACAAAACAAAAAATTTCCTACGGTGCAAACAAACCAACAAGCCAAGATCTAGTCTAGGAGAAGCTCGTAAAGAGTGGAACATATTCCAAGAGAACTAAACCTCGAAGACTGTAAGCGTTTCGAGAATAATGCTCGTGGATGATGTAGTCGTTCACTCGCCGATCGCAAGATCGTGAAGATGTGCACTGCAACGAGCAACACGTACGTACTCGGTCACACGTACAGCTTGATGACGACCTCCGTTCCCTCGATCCAGCGAGGCAGCGGAAGTATTAGAACCACCGAAAACTCCAGCAGCACGACGGCGTGCTGTGTTGGAGAAACTAATCGGCCATGGCTTCGCCAAGCCGATGGCTTGAAGGTGGAGCAGCGGGAGGAGGGAGAGAGAGGCAAGTGTGTGGGGAGAGGGAGCTTACACCCCTGTTTATATAGGAGGGGGAGGGAGCCACGAATTTGGAGTGCCCCCACCTCTCCCCTCGTCATGTGAGTGGAGTCTCCACTAAACCCACTCATTTTCTCTTCAATTCTCACTCAAAATTCCAAGGAGTTTTATTTATTAAATAAAAAATTATTTTTAATATTTGTTAATTCTATTCACAAACATTAAAACTTACCCCCTTGGGTCATTTGTTAATTCTATTAACAACCATTGGCAACCATTGACAATTAACTCCTTCAACTATTTCAATATTACCCGAAACAATTTCGGTGTTGTCCAAACTTTTCTCCGAAATTCCGTGTCTACCCAAAAGTGTCGAAAAACCTTAAGTGTGTCACCCTACAGTTCGTGAATAATGTAGACATGATCGAGACACCTCTCCGATCAATAGTCAACAGCAGGATCTAGAGATCCTTAATGACTCATACATATTCGATGATGAATCTTGTGATCGTGTGAACCAAAAACGTCATAACCAATTCCTTTTGTCTCGTGATATTTTACTTGTCCGAGATCCGATCATTGGTATCATCTATACCTAGTTCGACCTCGTTCCTGACACGTACTCTTTACTCGTTCTGTGATATGACATCCTTGTGACCTAGTCACGTGCTTGCAAGCGGTGTCGATGTGATATCACCGAGAGGGCTCAGAGTATATCTCTCCGTCATATGGATGCACAAATCCCACTTCTTGATCCATGAGCCTCAACTAACACTTTCGGAATACCCAACGCCACCTTTATACTCATCCTGTTGCGGTGTGACGTTTGATGTTATCAAAGCATTCTTACGGTGTTAGTGATTGACAAGATCTCATGGTCTAAGGATTAGGATTACTTCGTATGCTTTGTACAACAATGTAAACTTAATGACTTGATCGGATTGTTATACTTAATTTGGGTGTGTGTTCATCACATCATTCTCCTAATGACGTGATCTCCTTATTAACAACATCCAATGTTCATGATCAGGAAACCTTAATCATCAATTAATCAACGAGCTAGTTAAACGAGAGGCGTTACTAGGAACTCTTATTTGTTCATTAGTCACACATGTATTAATGTTTCCAATTAATACAATTCTAGCATGAGAAATAAACATTTATCATAAATATGGAATAAGATAATAACCACTTTATTATTGCCTCTCGGGCATATTCCTTTCAGTCTCCCACTTGCACTAGAGTCAATAATCTAGTTAACACTTGTAAAGATCCAACACCAATGGCCTTCTGGTGATGATCATGTTTAGCTCATGGAAGAGGTTTTAGTCAATGGACCTTGAACGTTTCAGGTCTGTATGTATATTGCACATCTTTTGCGTCTCTACCCGCGACTCATTCTGAATGAGATTGGGCATGACTTTGTATAGCTTTGGTCACATGGTGGAACCTTTGGTTCATTGGTCTGAATCACGTTGCTAATACTGTCAAAACAATATAGATTCATAGATCTGACACACATGGAACTACACCAAGTTCGCAAGAACTTCTTGACTCAAAATTTGTTGTCAAAACAACGATATACTTAGCTATCGTTTGCTAGTCATAGCAATGATATATTTAGCCTTAGGTTGTAGTATGCCGTTTGTCACAACGACAATACACTTATACTCGTTTGTAGAATCCGTCATATTGTTGAACTTTGGAACTCATCCAAAACCAACATGGAACTTCCTTCCATCCTATTGTGCCACTTTCATTGAAAACACATATATCCTTATTGAGATCAAAATTAATTTTATTCGGATATGTTACACAACTCCTGTCTGTGTAACATATTACAGCGATATGTTTGTCACTTTTGTACCCAAAATATATTCTTCGTCCTTCCAAAACACCCAAGAATATCTTACTGTTGTCCAGTGATCATCACATGAATCACTCTGGTAAATGCTTGTAACTATATTACAGCATAGGATATCTGGTTGTGTACATATCATGGCGTTTATGATTGAAAAAAAATACTCATCTTTCTAAACTCATCAAGTGTCGAATACACTCAAGTCTTGTTAACACGCCATGTAACAAGAACACTTCTTGATGTTTCCATATCGAACCACTTCGGTATCTCTTTTATGTACTTTGACCCAACCTTTTAAGCGCATCAATTCATCTCCATGAATCTTAGTTGTCTAACATAGTTTTTGGTCTAAGTCCTTTCAGTGAAAACTATTTTCAGTGAAATTTTAATTATGTCAAGTAAATATACATGATTTTTCAGCCAACGATATGTCATCTACATAAAGTATCATGAATATGTCTTAGCGCTCCCACTTAATTTCTTGCAAAAGCAAGCATCTTCGTTGTTCATAATGAAATCAAAAATTCATTTGACTATTTCATTCAATGAAGATATCATCTCCGTGATGCATAGTTCTATCATGGAAGTTTGCATTCCCCTTTCTAGATATCTCGGGATCAACAACTCCCTCAGATGTGTCAGTTATACGTCCTTTGTTAGTACTCCTACTTAGGAACACAACTTTGTTACCCGGCATAATTCATATCCAGCGATGGCTAGAATAATCTATTCAGATTTAAGGTTTCGCTACGGAAGATCCAATCTTAACGTAGTCAACTTCTTGAACTTTGTCGTAAATAATTTTTTGACAACTCGAACCTTTTATGGATGTGAAATCCACTTTTGTTTATAGACTCATTTTTATTTTACCAAGTTCCAAGCTTGATTTCGTATATGAATACTATCTTGGATTTTATGGCGTTCAACCATTTTTAACGGAGTTAAGGGCCCATCTTCGCTTCCTTGTATACAATCAGTTTACTATTGTCCTACAATAATACTTCGTTCTCAAATGCTTATTATTCGATTACGAAAGCGTACCCGACTAGTGAGGTTCAATATATAATTCAATCTCCAGAGCTACAACAACTTGTAGTTGTAGGTGTTATGGGCGACATGGCCGCTTCCAGAACAATTATGGTGTTGCGCCACTCTGCTCATCTTAGTTATTGAATTATGTTGTCCTCCCACTCAAAACTTTCACGAGAACATCCTTCTCGGAAATAAGCCATTTTCAGCGATAACAAAGTGGAAAAAAATTCCCAATGCGTCCTTAGGATAACCTACAAAGATATTTATCCATTTCGTTTGCAAACTCATTTGCATACAAAAAATGAAGAAAAGACCGTTGGGTAACTTCCCGTCCCATATCTCATATGGTTGTCAATTCACTGGATCATATATGATGGTACTCTTTTAAGCGTAAAAGCGCTAGTCTCTAAAGCATAGCTCTTCAAAAATATAATGGCAATTTCAATTTACATCTTTGATATTCCATGTCAAAACACGGTCTGATTATGTCTCTCGAACCCACCATACTTCTGTGGTGTTTTAGGGAGGCATAATTTGTGGAATTAATTCCGCAACACTTAGATGTCTTGTGCTAACTTGTAATTTAAATAATCCCTTCTATGAAATCATCATAGATATTATTGTTACGATGATTTTCTACGTCATGTTGAAATTCTTTGAACATATTCAAGTGTTGCAGACTTTTCTCATTAAAAAGGTAAATCCGAATATATCTATTCAAATCATCAACAACGTAGATGAATCTACCGCTTATGTCTACACCGAATGGATCACATACATCAATTATGTGTGATTTCAAACATGTTTAGCCATTCGTTCAATCTTAGGCCTCTCGAACGAAGTTCAAGTCATTTTCCTTTTAGAAGGTGTTGCAAGCGCCAAATGATTCAAAATCAAGTGACTCTGAAATTCAGCAACATTGAGTTTCTTCATGCAATTATTTCTAATATGACTTAAATGGCGGTTCCATAATTATGAAATTTTGAAATCATTAGCCTTGCGGCGTTTAGCGTTAGTATTATAGATATATGTTTTACCAACAAGATTTATAATATCTTATCCATCTTCTAAGGATTATCGACAAAATTTGAACAACTACTTGTTTTTTTTAGACCAGAACATAATAACAAATTTATTAAGTTATTTTAGAATAAATCTCGCGGGCTAGGTACAATACCAACTACGAACACAATAACAAATTATCATATTTTTGTTGCGTATTGTTACCACATTCCTCATAAGTCACTTAGGCCATTATATTCTTGTATCGAGTTATATGACAGTTCATACCAACCAATGAAGTACAAATACCCAAGATTTACAGTATGTGACTAATAGGAAAAATATCTATAACATGTATATTAGCCATATACACCTGAACTAGAATTTCTAGTATTTTCTTTTCTGCCAAATACTTTTGCAGTTCCTCTTTCGGTTTTTCCTCTCTATGCGGAAGAAGCATTCAACATCAACATCAACTGTCGGCCCAGTGGGAACTGGGGTATGGAGAGCCCATTCCCTCCAGGCCTCGCACGCTGGCCAGACAGACGAAACGACTAAGGACCAGGCATCACCGCGTGGCGGGACCCTCGAGAGGCAATTCCCCTCGAGGGTATGAAGAGGAAACGAGGGCCTCAAGGGATCCCTCGCCTCAGGGGACCCTCCCGAGGCGACAGCTCGCCTCGGGGGAGTCCCGCAGGAATCTCCCCTCAGGCCTCCCCGCGCCTGAAGGGAAACGTTGCAGCCACGGAAGTACGGCGAGACGCACATGGCCTTTGCCACGCCCACGTGGTGACGCCAGCACCCCCGTTGCCGTTTTGGTGATAAAGGGGTCAATAAAGCGGCTCTGCCTGCTGCGCAGCTGCCAGGACCTTCTACTCTGACGATAAAGCGGGTGGACGGCGCAACCCTCCAAAGGAGAACGTCATCGAGGGCTCCACCTCAGAGACTGCCCTCTCTGCGGGCACCACAGCGTGGTCGGCCGCCTGTCGGCCACCGCGCCCACCTTTATCAACAATGGACCGCGTCCATGGACGAACGGACGGCGGTGGACTCCTACTCCACCATGCCACTGCCATGTGGGAGCCACCTTGAAGGCCAAGACGAAGGAGAGCGCCAGAGGCGCCTATAAAAGGAGGAAGACATCCCTCTTAGCACGGGGACTCTTGGCGGGATACAACCCTTGTAAATCCTAGCAACACTTGGTAGGATAGCCTCTGACTGGACGAGGAAGAAGACGATCGCTTCCCTCCCAGGCAAGAACTGCCTCAAGGGGGCCTCCGGCAAGCTCCGTTGTACTGTAACCCATCATCTAATACAGGCAAGCAGGAGTAGCGGTATTACCTCCTCACGAGGGCCGTGAACCTGGGTAAGGGCCGGTGTTTTCCTCTGCCGTGTGCGTGTCTTGTTCGGGGCCGGCAAGCAACGTCGCGGAGCCACTCGAGGGTCTAGACCTCCGCGTTCAATTCCCTTCACGAACTACACTTCAGGAAGTGACTACCCCCGATTCTTGGGAGTCATAACCCGACATTTGGCGCGCCAGGTAGGGGATTGAGGCGCGTGAACAACCTTCGAGTTCGTCTCCGCGCCATGGTGAACACCCACGCCACCCGCGTCGCCCGCGTCAACCGACGTGCGCCTGGGGGAGCACGCGCGCCGCCAGGCACCGCGACCACCCACGCACAGCGGCGCCGACCCCGCCATAAAGAGCATGTCCCTTCTGGCCCTCACGCAGAGGGGCCGGAGCACAACTCCAACCACCAGGAGGACGCGCATTCGTCGCACCCGACGCAGCGCCCGAGCGGCTCAGGCCCGGGGAGGACAGACCCTGCGCCTCACACCGCGCTGCTCATGGCGCAGGAGCTTCTCCGCTACCAGCCCACCGCTGAGGCCCACGAGCAGTGGCTCCAACGCCTCAACCACCTCTTCGGCATCGCTAAGACGCGCCCCGCTCCGTCGCAGTCCAACCTGCGCCCCTCTCTCACGGGCACGGTCGCGACAAATGCGGCTCCGCCACCTCCGGGGCCTGCACCGGCTGCGGCGTAGAGGGCTGCTTCGCACGCGTCCTTGCCGCACGATTGCTTGATCGTGCAGCGCACCGCGCCCGACGCTCGCGTGGGGATGGAGCTCTAGCGAGACCGCCAGAACAGGCTCGTGGACGAGATTGGCCAGGCGGGTCAGCAGAACCGCGGCGTGCTGCAGCACGGGGTCGCGACGTACGCCTCAAGTTGCATGGCGTTCACCCGTTCTCTGCATCGCGTGGTCTGGCCCCCGAAGTTCAGTCCTACTCTTCCCAAGGGCTACGACGGCTCCAGCAACCCCATCGAGTTCCTGCAGCTCTACACCACCTCCATCCAAGCTGCGGGTGGAGATGACAAGGTCATGGCCAATTGGTTCTCCCACGCGCTTCGCGATTCTGCGCTGTCGTGGCTCCTGAACCTCCCTGAGGACTCCGTGAACTCCTGGGAGGAGCTCTGCAAGCAGTTCGTCTCCAACTTCAAGGGGACATACGAGCGCGCCCTCACCCACAACGATCTTGCGTGCTGTAGTGCAGAAGAAGGATGAGACGCTCCGCAAGTACATCCAGCGCTTCAGCCAAGTGCGCAACAAGATACCGAACATCCCTGACACCCAAGTCATCGCCGCGTTCCGTGAGGGCGTCACTAACAGCAGGATGCTCGAGAAGCTGGGCATCCACGACAAGCTCACCTCTGTGGTCAAGATTTTCGACCTGGCTGACAAGTGCGCCAAGGCTGAAGAGGGACTCCTCTTCGTCAAGATGTCCTCAAGAGGGGACGATCACGCTGAGGGGTCCAAGAGCCTGAAGAAGAAGGAGGAGCCCAAGCGCAAGGCCCCCGCGGTTCTCGTGGCAAAGCCCGACGCGAAGGGCACCCGCAGGGACTCCCCCGAGCCTGGAGAGAGAAGAGACGACCACCGCCCTTTCTGCATCTACCACAACAAGCGCGGCCACTCTACGTAGTCCTGCTTCGACCTGAAAAGGTTGTGCAAGGAGCGCAAGCAAGCAGAGGGCAGTGGTAGCCGTGGCTACCGCGGGAGCGCACGCAAGGGAGGCTACCAGAAACCATCGGGAAATATGGCCAACGCCGCAGAAAAGAACGGCAACCTCCCTGACGAGGAAGATGGCGGCTAACAAGCCCCGAGAGGCGCCATTGTCTGCATCCTCGGGGGAGCGCAGGCGCCAAAGTCGAACAACCAGTTCAAGCAGTTCGCCCGCAAGCTCAACGCCGCCCTCCCAAGTACGGAAACCTCCAGGCCCCTCAAGTGGTCGCAGTACACCATCACCTTCGACGCTCAGGACCATCCCAAGTCCACCAAGGCTGTTGGAACCCTCCCGCTGGTCTGCACCCCCACCATCGACAACGTGGCTTTCTCCAAGACTCTCATCGATGGCGGAGCAGGCCTGAACGTTATCTCCATAGATACGTTCGAAGCGCTTCAAGTGTCCTACGAGCGGCTCATGCCATCGAGGACCTTCACGGGGGTCACCAGCGGTTTGATTGAGCCTCTAGGCCAGGTCAGGCTTGCCGTCACCTTCGGGAGCAAGGAAAATTACCGCACCGAGCACATCGATTTCGATGTCGCACACATCGGCCTGCCGTACAATGCCATCCTCGGCTACCCCGCGCTCGCGAAGTTCATGGCCGTCACGCACCATGCCTACAACATGGTCAAGATCCAGGCAACGCTGGCACGATCACAATTCGTGGGCATGTTCTGGACGCTACGCGCGCGGTTGAGACGGCCTACAAGACTGCCGCCATGGCATTCCCCGCAGAAGAGGACCTAGAGCCTCTCGAGAGACCCAAGAAGAAGAAGCAGTTGTTCTCCCAGGAGGCAGCTGCTACCAAGAAGATCTCTCTGAGTTCCGGTAGCTCGGGGGCTGAAGGCTCGGGGGCTAGCGTCACTATTGGCGCCGCGCTGCCTCCCAAATAGGAAAGCGCGCTCGTCGCCTTCCTCCAGGCAAACTCTGACATGTTCGCGTGGACAATGTCAAATATGTCTGGTGTACAGAGAGGTGATCGAGCACCACTTGGCCGTGTGCCCAAACGCGCGCCCCATCAAGCAAAAAGCAAGAAAGCAAGCCCCCGAGAAGCAAGCATTCATCGTCAAGGAGGTCGAGAAGCTTAAAGCGGCAAAAGTCGTTCGCGAAGTCACGCATCCCACTTGGCTCTCCAACGGCGTGGTAGTCCCAAAGCCCACCGGAGGAGGCCGCCTCTGCATCGACTACACTGATGTAAACAAGGCCTGCCCCGAAGACCCTTATCCCATGCCCAGAATTGACCAGATTGTGGACTTCACGGCAGGCTGCGACCTCCTCTATTTCCTTGATGCCTTCTCTGGTTATCACCAGATAAAGATGGCTAAGGAGTACGAGGAGAAGACGGCTTTCCTCACCCCGTGCGGTGTGTATAGCTACGTCTGCATGCCTTTCGGCCTCAAAAATGCCGGAGCCACTTTTCAGAGGTTGATGAGGATAGCCCTTGGCGGGCAAATGGGGCGGAACACCGAAGCATATGTCGATGACATCGTCGTGAAATCACGAGAAGGAAATACTCTCCTCGGAGACCTTGAAGAAACCTTCGCCAGCCTGCGCAAGGTGAACATCAAGCTCAACCCCGCCAAGTGCGTCTTTGGAGTACCTTCAGGCAAATTGCTTAGGTTCCTCGTGTCTCATCTAGGCATAGAGGCAAACCCAGACAAAATCAAGGCCATAGAAGACATGCAGCCTCCACGCAGGCTCAGGGACATGCAACGCCTGGCAGGCTGCATGGCCAGCTTGGGTCGATTCATCTCCAAGTTCGGCGAAAGAGCCCTGCCGTTCTTCAAGATCATGAAAAGAATGGGCACTTTCAAGTGGACCCCTGAAGCTGAAAAAGCATTTGAGGACTTGAAGAAGTATCTGGCCAGCCCACCAGTAATGGTAGCCTCAAGGCATGGCGAGCACCAGAAGCTGTACTTATCAGCTACTCCGCAAACAGCCAGTGCTGTCCTTGTGGTGGAAAGAGAAGAGCCAGTACTCCACAAGAAGAGTGCAACCACTCCAAAGAAAAAGCCTCCTGATAAGGAGCTCGACGAAAGGGCAGCCCTCACAAACCCGCCGCCAGGCCCAAAGCCCCAAGAGAGGGCCGCCCAAAGTCAACCGCTGCAAGGAATTCATGCCGAGGAGCCTGAGGAGCCCCTTGAGGCCAACCCCCTCGAGGCCCAGGGCAAGCCCCCTGAGGCCAACCCCCTCGAGGCACAGGCCAAGCCCCCTGAGGCAAACCCCCTCGAGGTCCAAGCCAAGCCACCTCAGGAAAAATACGCCAAGGCAACTGTCGGCCCAGTGGGAACTGGGGTACCAAGAGCCCATTCCCCCAGGCCTCGCTCGCGGGCCAGACGGACGAAACGACTAAGGACCAGGCATCACCGCCTGACGGGACCCCCGAGAGGCGATCCCCCTCGGGGGCCTGAAGAGGAGGCGAGGGCCTCAAGTGACCCCTCGCCTCAGGGGATCCTCCCCGTCAAGGAACCAACCCGCCTGAGGGAAGTCCGGCAGGAATCTCCCCTCAGGCCTGAAGGGTAACGTCGTCGCCAAGCAATCCCGACAGAGCGCACGTGACCTCTGCCACGCTCGTATAGAGGCGCTCACACCCCCGTCGCTGTCCCTGGTGATAAAGCGGTCAACAAAGCTGCTCCGCCTGCTACACAGCTGTGAGGACCTTCTACTCTGACGATAAAGCTGGTCGACGGCGCAACCCTCCAACGGAGATCGTCATCGCGGGCTCCACCTCAGAGACCGCCCGCTCTACGGATGGTACGAGCGCGGTCGGCCGCCTGTCGGCCACGGCGCCACCTTTATCAACAATGGACCGAGTCCATGGACGAATGGAGCACGGTGGACTCATGCTCCGCCCCGCCAATGGCAAGTGGGAGCCACCTCGAAGGCCAAGCCGAAGAAGAAGGCCCGAGGCGCCTATAAAAGAGAGAAGACATCCATCATAGCAAGAGTCGACCCCTTGCATGCAAACCTCCCCTGTAAACCCTAGCAGCTCTAGTTAGGTTAGCCTCAGTCCGGAGGAGGAAGAAGATCATCACTTCCCTCCCCAGGCAAGAACTGCCTCGAGGGGGCAACCGGCAAGCTCAATTGTACTATAACCTCCCACATATAATACAGACAGGCATGAGTAGCGGTCTAACCTCCTCACGAGGGCCGTGAACCTGGGTAAAGGACGGTGTTTTCCTTGGTCGGGTGTGCGTCTTCTTCGGGTCCGGCGAGCAACGTCGCGTAGCCACTTGAGGGTTTAGACCTCCGCGTTCAATCCCATCTCGAACTACACTTCAGGAAGTGACTACCCCCGATTCTCGGGAGTCATAACCCGACATTTGGCGCGCCAGGTAGGGGATTGAGGCACGTCAACAACCTTCGAGTTCGTTTCCGCGCCATGTTGAACACGCGCACCACCCGCACTGCTCGAGTCGGCCGACGCGTGCCCGCGGAACACGCGGGCCCAGGCGCCGCCACCACCCAGGCGACCACCCGCGCAGGGCGGGGCCGACCCCGCCAAGAGGAGCATGTCCCCTCTGGCCCTCACGCGAAGGAGCCGGAGCACGATCCCGTGCACCAGGAGGACGCGCAGTCATCGCACCCGTCGCAGCACCCGAGCGGCTCGGGCCCGGGGAGAACTGACCGTGCGCCCCACACCGCGCTGCTCATGGCGCAGGAGTTGCTCCGCTACCAGCCCACCGCTGAGGCCCACGAGCAGTGGCTCCAACGCCTCAACCACCTCGTCGGCATCGCCACGACGCGCCCCGCTCCGTCGCAGTCCAACGCGCACCCCTCTCTCGCGGGCACGGTCGCAACAAATGCGCCTCCGCCACCTCCGGGGCCTGCGCCGGCTGCGGCACAGAGGGCTGCTTCGCACGCGACCTCGCCACACGATTGCATGATCGTGCAGCACACCGCACCCGACGCCCGTGTGGGGATGGAGCTCCAGCGAGACCGCCAGAACATGCTCGTGGAGGAGCTCGGCCAGGCGGGACAGCAGAACCGCGGCGCGCTTCAGCACAGGGTCGCTACGTACACCTCGGGCTGCATGGCGTTCATTCGCTCCCTACGCCGCGTGGTCTGGCCGCAAAAGTTCAGGCCGGCTCTTCCCAAGGGCTACGACGGCTCCAGCAACCCCGTCGAATTCCTGCAGCTCTACACCACCTCCATCCAAGCTGCGGGAGGACACGACAAGGTCATGGCCAACTGGTTCTCCCACGCGCTACGTGACTCTGCGCTGTCGTGGCTCCTGAACCTCCCGGAGGACTCTGTGAACTCCTGGGAGGAGATCTGCAAGCAGTTCGTCTCCAACTTCAAGGGGGCGTACGAGCGCGCGCTCACCCACAACGATCTGCGCGCTGTGGTGCAGAGGAAGGACGAAACGCTCCGCAAGTACATCCAGCGCTTCAGCCAGGTGCGCAACAAGATCCCGAACATCCCCGACACCCAATTCATCGCCGCCTTCCGCGAGGGCGTCATAAACAGCAGGATGCTCGAGAAACTGGGCATCCACGACAAACCCACCTCTGTGGTCAAGCTGTTCGACATGGCGGACAAGTGCGCCAAGGCTGAAGAGGGACTCCTCTTCGTGAAAATGTCCTCGAGAGGGGACGATCACGCTGAGGGGTCCAAGAGCCAGAAGAAGAAGGAGGAGCCCAAGCGCAAGGCCACCGCAGTTCTCGTGGCAGAACCTGACACAAAGGGCACCCGCAGGGACTCCCCCGAGGCCGGAGAAAGGAAAGATGATCACCGCCTTTCTACATCTACCACAACAGGCGCGGCCACTCTACGGAGTCCTGCTACGACCTCAAAAGGTTGAGCAAGGAGCGCGAGCAAGCAGAAGACACCGGCCGCCGCGGTCGAGGCCGTGGCTACCGCGGAGGCGGACGCAAGGGCGGCTACCAGAAACCATCTGGAAATCGAGCCAACGCCGCAGAAAAGAACGGCAACCTCCCTGACGAGGAAGATGGCGGCTACCAAGCCCCGAGGGGCGCCATTGCCTGCATCCTAGGAGGGGCGCAGGCGCCGAAGTCGAACAACCAGTTCAAGCAGTTCGCCCGCGAGCTCAACGCCGCCGTCCCAAGCACGGAAACCTCCAGGCCCCTCAAGTGGTCGCAGTACACCATCGCCTTCGACGCTCAGGACCACCCCAAGTCCACCAAGACTGTTGGAACCCTCCCGCTGGTCTGCACCCCCACCATCGACAATGTGGCTGTCTCCAAGACGCTCATCGACGGCGGAGCAGGCCTGAACGTCATCTCCATAGATACGTTCGAAGCGCTTCAAGTGCCCTACGAGAGGCTTATACCCTCGAGGCCCTTCACGGGGGTCACCAGCGGCTCAATCGAGCCTCTAGGCCAAGTGAGGCTTGCCGTCACCTTCGGGAGCGAGGAAAATTACCGCACCGAGCACATCGACTTCGATGTTGCGCACATCGGCCTGCCGTAGAACGCCATCCTCGGCTACCCCGCGCTCGCGAAGTTCATGGCCGTCATGCACCATGCGTATAACATGGTCAAGATCCCCGGCAGCGCCGGCACGATCACCATACGTGGGCATGTACTGAACGCTACGCGCGTGTGGAGACGGCCTACAAGACCGCCACCATGGCCTTCCCCGCAGATGAGGACCAAGGGCCTCTGGAGAGGCCCAAGAAGAAGAAGCAGTTGTTCTCTCAGGACGCAGCTGCTACCAAGAAGATCTCTCTGAGCTCAGTGAGCTCGGGGGCTGAAGGCTCGGGGGCTAGCGTCACCATCGGCGCCGCGCTGCCTCCCAAATAGGAAAGCGCGCTCGTCGCCTTCCTCCAGGCAAACTCGGACATGTTCGCATGGACACCGTCAGATATGTCTGGTGTACCGAGGGACGTGATCGAGCACCGCTTGGCCGTTTGCCCAAACGCGCGCCCCGTCAAGCAAAAAGCAAGAAAGCAAGCCCCCGAGAAGCAAGCGTTCATCGTCAAGGAGGTCGAGAAGCTCAAAGCGGCAAATGTAGTCCGCGAAGTCACGCACCCAACTTGGCTCTCAAGGACCCTTACCCCATGCCCAGAATTGACCAGATCGTGGACTCCACGCAGGCTGCGACCTCCTCTGTTTCCTCGACGCCTTCTCTGGTTATCACCAGATTAAGATGTCTAAAGAGGACGAGGAGAAGACGGCTTTCCTCACCCCATGCGGTGTGTATTGCTACGTCTACATGCCCTTCGGCCTAAAAAATGTCGGAGCCACTTTCCAGAGGTTAATGAGGATAGCCCTTGGCGGGCAAATGGGGCGAAACGCGGAAGCATATGTTGATGACATCGTCGTGAAGTCACGAGAAGGAAATACTCTGCTCGGAGACCTGGAAGAATCCTTCACCAGCCTGCGCAAGGTGAACATCAAGCTCAACCCCGCCAAGTGCGTTTTTGGAGTACCTTCGGGCAAATTGTTGGGCTTCCTCGTGTCTCATCGGGGCATTGAGGCGAACCCAGACAAAATCAAGGCCATAGAAGGAATGCAACCCCCACGCAGGCTCAAGGACATGCAACGCCTAGCAGGCTGCATGGCTAGCTTGGGCAGATTTATCTCCAAGTTCAGCGAAAGGGCCTTGCCGTTTTTCAAGATCATGAAGAGAACAGGGCACTTTCAAGTGGACCCCTGAAGCTGAAAAAGCATTTGAGGACCTGAAGAAGTACTTGGCCAGCCCTCCTGTAATGGTCGCCCCAAGTCCTGGCGAGCACCTGAAGCTGTACTTGTCAGCTACCCCACAAACAGCCAGTGTTGTCCTTGTGGTGGAAAGAGAGGAGCCTGTACTTCACAAGAAGAGTGCAACCACTCCAAAGAAGAAGCCTCCCGATGAAGAGCTCGACGAAGGGGCGGTCGTCACAAGACCCACGCCAGGCCCAAAGCCTCAAAAGGGGACCGCCCCGAGTCAACGGCTGCAAGAGGTTCATGCCGAAGGGACCGAGGAGACTCAAAAGGCTAACACACTCGAGGCCCAGGAGGAACGCTGTGAGGCCACGCCCCTCGAGGCAACGTCCCTCGAGGCCAAGCCCCTCGAGGCAGAGCCCCTCGAGGCAACGTCCCTCGAGGCCAAGCCCCTCGAGGCAAAGCGCCTCGAGGCAACGTCCCTCGAGGCCACGCCCCTAGAGGCCACGCCCCTCGAGGCCACGCCCCTAGAGGCCGAGTCCCTTGAGGCCAAGTCCCTCGAGGCCGACACCCTCGAGGCCCAGGACAAGCCTCTTGAAGCCGACCCCATCGACGGCAAAACTGGGCCACCTCAGGCGAAAGTCGCCAAGGAAAAAGAAACCACTCTCGCCGAGCATCCAGTTTACTTCGTCAGCACAGTACTGCGTGATGCTCGCGAGCGGTACCCTATGCAGCAGAAGCTTCTACTCGCACTCCTCATCGCCTCAAGAAAGCTGCGGCACTACTTCCAGGGGCACCCCATCACGGTGGTAACCTCTTTTCCCCTAGAGCAAATTCTGCGCAACCCAAATGCAACAGATCGTGACGCAGGATGGAACATCGAGCTACAGCCATTCAATTTGCGCTTCGATACCACAAGGGTAATCAAAGGAAGAACGCTGGCAGACTTCGTCGCCGAATGGACTGATCCAACCCTTGAAGAGCCCGGGGAAGAAGAGCACGAGTCCGATGGAGCCGCAATGCCCAGCTACTGGACCATGAAGTTCGACGGAGCTTTCGCTTGCCGCCATTGTGGGGCAGGTGTAGTCCTGACCTCACCAAGAGGCGATAAGTTGTATTATGCAGTCCAGCTGTGCTTCGGAATCGACAAGATATCCAACAACATCGCCGAGTATGAAGGACTGCTTGCTGGCCTACGTGCCGCAATCGCCCTAGGCGTCAAGCATATACTCATCAAGGGCGACTCCCAGCTGCTCGTCAACTTCTCCAGCAAAAGCTACAAGGCCAAGGACGACCATATGGCCGCATACCTTGAAGAGGTCCGTAGGCTGGAGAAGAACTTCAGGGGAATGGAGCTCATGCACATCCCAAGAAAAGAGAACCAAGAGGCTGATGACATCGCCAAGCGCGCATCAAAGAGGCAAGCCTAGCTGCCAGGTGTCTTTGAAGAAAGGCTCGTCAAGGCATCCATAAAGCAGCCCCTCGAGGCACTGCCCGCAAGCACAGACGAAACGCTCCCACCACCACCTGCAAGCGGAGCCCCAGGCTGCGGACCCCCAACAGGGGAGCGTCTGTTGCTCACAGCGGTACACCAAGAGGCAGGATGGATTGACGAGATCAAAGACTACCAACACAAGGGGATCCTTCCCGAGGAAGCTGTTGAAGCGGAGCGAATTGTCCGCCAAGCAAAATCGTACCAAATCCTCGAAGGAAATCTCTACCGCAAGCGCCCAAACGGCATCGCGCTCAAGTGCGTCCCTCCTAAAGAAGGAAAGCTGCTGATAAAAGACATCCACAGCGGGGAATGCGGCCACCATTCGTGCGCCCGCACCCTCGCAGGGAAAGTCTTCAAGAGCGGCTTCTACTGGCCTCAAGCGCTTCAAGATGCAACGGACATCGTTCAAGCTTGTGAAGCCTGCCAATTCCACGCCAAGAAAATCCACCAACCAGCGCTAGGCCTACAAACCATTCCGCTCTCGTGGCCGTTTGCGGTCTGGGGGCTGGACATCCTGGGAAATTTCCCAACAGCGCAAGGTGGATATCGCTACCTCTTCGTGGCCATGGACAAGTTCACAAAATGGCCTGAAGTGGAGGCGCCGCGTACAATCACAGCAGGCACGGCGGTGAAATTCATCAGAGGTCTGGTCTGCCGCTTCGGGGTGCCTAACCGCATCATCACCGACAATGGCTCGCAATTCACAAGCGGCATTTTCAGAGCCTTCTGCCAGAAGATGGGCATCAAGCTCTGCTTCGCCTCAGTCGCCCATCCGCAAAGCAACGAGCAGGCTGAGCGCGCAAACGCAGAGGTCCTCAAAGGCTTAAAGACTAGGACCTTCGATGTCTTCAAGGGCCACGGCAAGGGCTGGATCAACGAGCTACCCTCGGTGCTCAGGTCCATCCGTACAACGCCACCCAAGCCCACCGCGGAAACGCCGTTCGCACTCGTCTATGGAGCGGAAGCAGTCCTCCCTGCAGAGATAAAGCATGGGTCCCCACGGGTACTTGCCTTTAATGAGGACCAGCAAGAGGACATCCACAACGACGACCTGCTGCTCCTTAAAGGACTAAGGAGCCGCGCCGCTCTACGGGCGGCCAAGTACCAGCAGTCCCTGAGGCGCTACCACAGCCGCAATGTGCGCTCGCGCACCCTGAGGCAGGCGATCTCGTCCTCAGACGAATCCTCTCCAGGGAAGGCCTCCACAAGCTGTCTCCTATGTGGGAAGGTCCCTATAGGGTCAACCACATCACCAGCCCTGGCGCGGCTCGCCTCGAGACGGAAGACGGCGTCCCCGTCAAGAATCCATGGAACATCATGCATCTACGCAAGTTCTACCCGTGATCATCATCACGTCAGGGCATTTAGCGAAAGAGGCAGCCCACGGCTCAACCTCCAAGCATCTTTTTGTCCCTCAAGGTTAAAAGCTCAAGGCTTAAACCTCGCAAACCTTTGTATCTGCCAGGAACAAGTAAAAAAAGTGATTATTGTCACCCGTGATCATTGTCACGATGAGACGTCAAGCGGACGAGGCAGCCCACGGCTCAACCTTTAAGCATTTTTCGTCTCAGAGTTTAAAACGCCGAAAGGCTTAAACCTCCCAAAAACATAGCTTTGTCTCCTAAAGGAACAAATGCCAAAGTGGTCATTGCCACACCCGTGATCATTGTCACGTCGAGAAAACAAAGCGGAAGAGGCAGCTTACGGTTCGACCTCCAAGCAATGTCGACTCTAGAGGTTAAAATGCCAAAAGGCTTAAACCTCAAACAAATGCTTTGTCTCCCAAGGGAACAAACGCAACCGTGGTCATTGCCACGCACATGATCATTGCCACGTCGAGACTCCTAGCGGACGAGGCAGCTTACGGCTCAACCTCCAATCATTCTTGTCTCCGGAGGTTAAAACGCCAACGGCTTAAACCTCCAAAGCCCCAAAGGCTTCACTCGAGGGAAAAACCCTCCAAGCTCTCAAATAAAACGAGCCACCTCAGGCCGTTGAGAGTCTCAGCCACCAACAGGTGGTCCCCATGCCTCGACATGGTCAGAGCATTAACTTGGCAACCCCAAGCATAATGACTCAATCTCGTTCCTAAGTGAACTTAGCGCTTCGGCGCCGCTTAAAAAACGTTTTTGGGGGGTTTTATATTTACGCATTACTATTGTTGAAGTGTGCGCTTATATCTCTCCGCATGCGTACCTTGCGAGCGGGGGCTGAGTATGGTGCCAGTGCCTCAAATGACACACCAGCAGCACTAAAAAATCCAAGAGTCCGAGCTCTGGCTGGAGGGTAATTCCCCCACAAACAAGCCATCTCTACTGAGGACCTTGGTACTTACTCTCCTCGCAAGGAACGCCTGAGGGGACCTATAAGCGCGCACGATCCCTCGATCCGTGTTCCAGTGTTTGGGTTCGTCCCTCTAATACCTGCAGGAATATATTCCCCCTCGAGCCTGAAGGGGCATCCGGGAGTGACCCCTCAAGTGGGCAACCTCGCCAGGAAAAGAGTCTCCCCAGGAGCGACCCCTCAAGTGGGCAACCTCGCTAGGCAAAGAGTCTCCCCAGGAGCGACCCCTCAAGTGGGCAACCTCGCTAGGCAAAGAGTCTCCCCAGGAGCGACCCCTCAAGTGGGCAACCTCGCCAGGCGAAAGGCCTCCACAGAGCAAAAAACCTCGAGAAGCTAAGTCTCGCACCCACGCTTTAAAAGCGTTTCTCTCTCCCGAGAGCACGTCTTTACCCCTCGAGCGACTTCGCTTTCCCTTACGCTTCATGGACTACTCACACGTCTAAGGGGGGCACTTGAGCATCGCGACTCAAGGCCCTTACCTCTCCTAGGCTTAAACTCCCCCCGGCCTTGCGGAGTCATTGCTCCCGCATACCGAAGTGGTGCAGTCATGGCGCGAAGAGACGGGACCTAACGACACAGAGAGCAAATAGACATGAAGATGAGTCCAGAGAGACCTCACGAGGGGCAGACAAGCTCGGATTAAAACAACAGTTAAAGTATATTACAAGCCAAAAGTCTTGAGATGTCTAAAAGCACACAGCTGGTGCCGATACAAACGCTCGCAGGCGCAATAGAGAATGTTTCAGTGAGAAGCGGCATCGTCTTGGACCTCTTCCGCGGCGGCCTCGTCAGCCTCGGCAGAGCAGGCCTCCTCCTCGCTGTCCTCCGGCGCAGCCTCCGCGCGCCTGAAGCGGTTGCAGAAGGCGTCCACCTGCTCGCGGAGGGAGCTTGAGACACGCTGAGCGTCCTCGCCTTGGACGGCCTCGGTCACGGAACCCAGGTCGAAGTCTGGCGTGAGAAGCTTGAGGTTGGTGAAGATGCGGTCCACCACCACCCCCAAGAGCTGCCGACTCTCGTCCTCGATCATCTCCCGAAGCTCAGCGACAGGACACTCAAGCGCTGCGAAGAGCTGCTCGAAGTAGACCAAGTACATGGCGACGTCGCCGCGGCCCCGGACGTCGGTGTGCGGCGCATCTGCTCCCAGCTACGAAGCCAGCTCGTTGCCACGAGCGACCAGCGCCTCGAACATGCGCTCGCGCTGCTTCGTGAGTGCCCTAGCCGCATTGGCGGAGTCCGAAGCTCCGCCGCCCGCTGCATCGCCGGGGCCACTTGCTCCTCCACGTCCTTGGCCAGGGAGTTGAGGTTGTGGACAACCTCGGTGCGAGCCTCTTCCGCCCTGCGGCGGCCGTGCTTAGCGCGAGTAAGACAGGCCTCCAGCTTGGAGTTGGCCTTCTCGAGCTCGGCGATCTTCCGAGCGTCCGCGGCGTGCTTGGCCTTGAAGCGGTCCTCCTACGCCTGGGCAAGGTCGCGGTACTTTTGGGAAGTGGACCTGCAGAACTGCTTCTCGCGCTCCGCGAGGGCGTCTTCGGCCTCCTTTTTTTTCTCGGCGAAGCGCCGCTTGAAGCGCTCGTAAGCCACCTTCTGGGCAGCGACGTTGTCCTCGTACTTCTGGGTCGCCTGGGCCAGCTCGCCCTCTCGCTCCTCGAGGGCCTCGCGTGGAGCAGCCAGGTCCTTCTCCGCTTGGAGGCGCTGCTCCTCGCGCTGCTGCAGCTCCTTCTTCGTGAGGACCAGCTGCTGCTCGCGCTCGGCAAAGGCCTTGCGGTCCTTCTCCAGAGCAGCCGATGCGGCCTGATTGGTGGAGAGCAGCTGAGCCTCCAGCTGGCCCAGCTGGCGGCGCTTCTCCGCCAACGAGCCCTCCATCGCCTCGCGTTCTGCCCCAACCTCGCGCAGGAGCTTCGCCGCGGCATCGCGTTCCGCCTGGAGGGGTTGGAGCAGCTCTGCAGCGTCGCGAACGGCCGCCTCACGGGTCTCCTTGGCGAAGGTGGTGGCTTCCACGCGTGCGGCTTGCAGCGCCAAGTCTTCCTGCCGGCGCGTCTTCACCGCCGCGTGGAAGGACTCCCACGATTTCGCCAGCTCCTTCTGCTGCTGAGCGAGCCATATGTCCCCAAGGGCGAGGTGCGCCTCCAAGCCCTCCAAGGACTCCCTCACAAGGCCAAAGGCGGCCTCACGACGCCCCGCGCTACAGTCCCAGCCGCGGAGCACCAGGACTCGGCTCGCAGAAGTTCCGGCCTCGACGCCGAGTCCCGCAGGTCCGGCCGCGGGAAGGACAAGGGGGCTGGCTGGAGCCCCGCCGGAGCCCGTGCCCGCGCCCCCTTCAGACCCTGCAGCCACGGGGCGCTCCACGCCTCCAGCCTGGCGGGGAGGGGAGAAGGAACCGTCCCCGGCAGACGCGCCCACGCCTGCCGGCGCCTCGAAGGCCCGCGGGCTGCACAGAGGCGTTGAGCGCTGGCGGTGCAGCAGGCGCACCTGGAGGCGTCGACACGCGCGGCGGCGTCGGCTCAAGGGGCGGAGTGGCCTCGCGCGAAGACGTAGCCGCGCGAGGCGGAGTGGCCTCGCGCGGAGGCGAAGCCGCGCAAGGAGGAGTGGCGGCACGAGGCGGCGCAGGAGTCCTCGCCTCCGAGCCCCCCCACCGACGGAGACTCGCGCGGCGCAGCAGGGGCGT
Source organism: Poa annua (assembly GCA_026929855.1). NCBI lineage: Eukaryota > Viridiplantae > Streptophyta > Magnoliopsida > Poales > Poaceae > Poa > Poa annua. The sequence goes on from CM049426.1 coordinate 161,978,539, forward strand.
CCGGGCCTACGGTGCTCTCCTTCCCAGGTGGACCACCCGCCCCCGCGAGGGGCGCCGTCGCTTCTACTTGAGGCGCCTCCTCAAGGGGGCCGTTGGGGCCGTCCCCTCAGGCCTTGCGGCCTCGTCAGCCACGGCCCCTGCCGTGGCGGTCTTCACCTCGGACGCCTTGCGGAGCCGGCGGCGCTTGGCAGGCGCAGGTCCGCTGTCAAGAGCGCAAGGGAAACCTCAGCAAAGGATGATATGGAAATAGAAACCAAGAGGATAAACGACCCAACGACATATAAACTCACCCTGGAGGGGAAGCGCCAGCATCGACCCACGCGAGGCCCGACGAGCGCCATGAGGGAAAGGGCTAGGCAGCAGGCCTCGCGGGGGGCGCCTCCGCTTTCCTCTTGGAAGGGACGTCAGAGGGCCTCGCCCCTGCGTGGTCCATGGCGGCCTTGGTGCGAGGGCCGCGCCTCCCCGAAGAGTCCTACGCACCTGAGGCCTCCCCTTCCTCAGCTTCCTCCTCCACGGGGCGCGAGGGCACCACCATGAAGGCGTCTTCGTCGCCTGACGAGATATCGCGAATCTCGTCAGTAAAAGGCCCAGCCCTAGAAGAGGAGACCTCCCCGGCAGCGGCTCCCTCCTCGCCAAGGCCTGCTCTGGAGGCCGAGGGAGAATCGTCCCCCTCCGCTCCCCGCGGGGCCGGCAGTGGCACATCAGAGTCCATCGGGCCTGTCGGGGAAATGAAGGCATCTCCTCCAGGCGGGCCATGTGCTCCGTCAGATTGTATTGGTGAAGGGGCCGGAGCGCCGCGCGGACCTCGTCTGCAGGGAGCACGGAGGGGTTGACGAAGAGCGCGGAGAGGATGTTGTCGACGATGTCCTGGTCGTTGTCCTCGACGTGGAGCCGCATCTTGTCATTCGGCCCCGAATACATCCACATGGGGACTGAGTGAGCTTGCAGGGGCGCGATGCGGCGGGTCATGAAGTCCGCCACGACCATCTGCCCCGTAAGGCCCTCATCGCGAAGGAAGCTCAGGCGCCCCATCAAGCTCGCATTCTTGGCGCCGTCAAAGGTAGCCTTGCCCCAATGGGAGTTCTTCACCGGAGGCCCGTCAAGGACCTCGTGGAAGGCGCAGGGACGCTGCACCCCGACAAAGAACCACTTCTGGTGGAAGTCGTCTACCTTCTTCGTCACGGACGTGATGGCCTTGCCCTCGCTCCAGGACATTGGGATATAGACACCCCCCATGCCGTCGACGATGCGGAACGAGACGCACCCGGAGCGCTCGTTCTTCGCCGTGTTCCGGAGCGCGTAGAAGCACCGGAACGGCCCCACCGTGGGCTTCAGGCCCAGGTACGCCTCACAGAGGTAGGCGAAGACGGCGAGAATGAGGATGGAGTTGGGGTGCAGGTGCAACAACTGCACCTGGTAGAACGCCAGCACCGCCTCCAGGAACGGAGAGAAGGGCGGCACCAGTCCCGCGGCCAGGCAGTGCTGGAAGACCGGGAAAAATCCCCGCGGGCGCTTCCCGTGCGCCGCAGGCTTCAGGGCGGTGGCGCCGTGCTCGTTCGTCCGGTCCGCCACCAGATATCGGACCTTGGAGAGCGCCTTCTCGTTGACGCGGACACCGAGCAGCGCCCCACCCATCACGGTCTCGGCGGCCTCCGCCTGGGAGGAGGACCCCGCGGCGGCCTTGCCCTTACTCTTGAGAGGACTCATGGTCACGGGTGCGGAGGCGGAAGGAGTCGGAGAACAGAAAACTCGCAGGAGAGCGCGGAGGCGGAGAGCTCTGTGGAGCAGAATTTTCTGCGAGAAATTGGAAACGGTAACGGCTCCCTGCTGCAGTGCTCGGGCTTTATGTCCCCTCCAAGAGCGGTTACCGGGACGTGGTAGGACCCCCCACGACTCTCGCCCCAGATCGTGTGAAGTCGTTAATTGTCCAAGTGTCGCGTGGCTCGGGCCGGCTGGGCACAAAGGGCCCACGACGCTTCGCCTAAGCCCATGGGCTCAGTCGTGCCCATCATGGGCCCGGGGGCTACTGTCGGCCCAGTGGGAACTGGGGTACCAAGAGCCCATTCCCCCCAGGCCTCGCTCGCGGGCCAGACGGACGAAACGACTAAGGACCAGGCGTCACCGCCTGACGGGACCCCCGAGAGGTGATCCCCCTCGAGGGCCTGAAGAGGAGGCGAGGGCCTCAAGTGACCCCTCGCCTCAGGGGATCCTCCCCGTCAAGGAACCAACCCGCCTGAGGGAAGTCCGGCAGGAATCTCCCCTCAGGCCTGCAGGGAAACGCCGTCGCCAAGGAATCCCTACAGAGCGCACATGACCTCTGCCACGCTCGTACAGAGGCGCTCACACCCCCGTCGCTGTCCCTGGCGATAAAGCGGTCAACAAAGCTGCTCCGCGTGCTGCAGATCTGTGAGGACCTTCTACTCTGACGATAAAGCTGGTGGACGGCACAACCTTCCAACGGAGATCGTCATCGCGGGCTCCACCTCAGAGACCGCCCGCTCTGCGGATGGTACGAGCGCGTTCGGCCGCCTGTCGGCCACGGCGCCACCTTTATCAACAATGGACCGAGTCCATGGACGAATGGAGCACGGTGGACTCATGCTCCGCCCCGCCACTAGCAAGTGGGAGCCACCTCGAAGGCAAAGACGAAGAAGAAGGCCTAAGGCGCCTATAAAAGAGGGAAGACATCCATCGTAGCAAGGGTCGTCCCCTTGCGTGTAAACCTCCCCTGTAAACCCTAGCAGCTCTAGTTAGGTTAGCCTTGGTCCGGAGGAGGAAGAAGATCATCGCTTCCCTCCCCAGGCAAGAACTGCCTCGAGGGGGCTTCCAGCAAGCTCAATTTTACTGTAACGTCCCACATATAATACAGACAGGCAGGAGTAGTGGTCTTACCTCCTCTCGAGGGCCGGGAACCTGGGTAAAGGACGGTGTTTTCCTTGGTCGGGTGTGCGTCTTCTTCGGGTCCGGCGAGCAACGTCACGGAGCCACTTGAGGGTTTAGACCTCCGCGTTCAATCCCCTCTCGAACTACACTTCAGGAAGTGACTACCCCCGATTCCCGGGAGTCATAACCCGACAGCAACAGGAACTACCCTCGTCGAGCATCCAGTTTACTTCGTCAGCACAGTACTGCGTGATGCTCGCGAGTGGTATACAATGCGGCAGAAGCTTCTCCTCGCACAACTCATCGCCGCAAGAAAGCTGCGACACTACTTCCAGGGGCACCCCATCACGGTGGTCACCTCTTTCCCCCTGGAGCAAATACTGCCAAACCCAAACGCAACAGATCGTGTCGCAGGGTGCAACATTGAGCTACAGCCATTCAATTTGCGCTTTGATACCACAAGGGTAATCAAAGGAAGAGTGATGGTTGACTTCGTCGCCGAATGGACTGACCCAACCCCTGAAGAGACTTTGGGAGAAGAGAAAGGGCCCTCTGGAGCCGCAATGCCCAGCCACTGGACCATGAAGTTCGACGGAGCTTTCGCTTGCCGCCACAGCGGGGCAGGTGTAGTCCTGATCTCACCCAAGGGCGACAAGCTGTATTACGCAGTCCAGCTGTGCTGCGGAATCGACAAGATATCCAACAATATCGCCGAGTATGAAGGACTGCTTGCCGGCCTACGCGCCGCAGTTGCCCTAGGCGTCAAGCATATACTCATCAAGGGTGACTCCCAGCTGCTCGTCAACTTCTCTAACAAAAGCTACAAGTCTAAGGACGACCACATGGCTGCATACCTTGAAGAGGTCCGTACGCTTGAGAAGAACTTCGGGGGGATGGAGCTCATGCACATCCCAAGAAAGGAAAACAAACAGGCTGATGACATCGCCAAGCGCGCATCAAAGAGGCAAGCTCAGCCGCCAGGTGTCTTTGAAGAAAGGCGCGTCAAGGCATCCATAAAGCAGCCCCAAGAGGCCCTGCCGCAAGCACAGACAAAACGCTCCCGCCACCAGATGCAAGCGGGGCTCCAGGCTACGGGCCCCCTACAGGGGAGCGTCTGTTGCTCACAGCGGTGCACCAAGAAACAGGATGGATCGACGAGATCAAGGACTACCTCCACAAAGGGATTCTTCCCGAGGAAGACGTTGAAGCGGAGCGAATTGCCCGCCAAGCAAAATCGTACCAAATCCTCGAAGGAATTCTCTACCGCAAGCGCCCAAACGGCGTCGCGCTCAAATGTGTCCCTCTTGAAGAAGGCAAACTGCTGATCAAGGACATCCACAGCGGGGAATGCGGCCACCATTCGTGCGCCCGCACCCTCGCAGGCAAAGTCTTCAGGAGCGGCTTCTACTGGCCTCAAGCACTTCAAGATGCAATGAACATCATTCAAGCATGTGAAGCCTGCCAATTCCACGCCAAGCAAATCCACCAACCCGCGCTGGGACTACAGACCATTCCGCTCTCGTGGCCGTTTGCGGTCTGGGGGCTGGACATCCTGGGACATTTCCCAACGGCACAAGGTGGATATTGCTACCTCTTCGTGGCCATTGACAAGTTCACAAAATGGCCTGAAGTGGAGGCGACGCGCACAATCACAGCAGGCGCGGCGGTGAAATTCATTAGGGGCCTGGTCTGCCGCTTCGGAGTGCCTAACCGCATCATCACCGAGAATGGCTCACAGTTCACCAGTGGCATCTTCAGGGCCTACTGTCAAAGAATGGGCATCAAGCTCTGCTTCGCCTCAGTCGCCCAGCCGCAAAGCAACAGACAGGCTGAGCGTGCAAACGCAGAGGTCCTCAAAGGCCTAAAGACCAGGACCTTCGATATCCTCAAGGGCCACGGCAAGGGCTAGATCAACAAGCTCCCCTCGGTGCTCTGGCCCATCCGTACCACGCCACCCAAGACCACCGGAGAAACACCGTTCGTACTCGTCTATGGAGCCGAAGCAGTCCTCCCCACAGAGATAAAGCATGGATCCCCACGGGTCCTGGCCTTTAACGAGGACCAGCAAGAGGACCTCCACAACGACGACCTGCTGCTTCTTGAAGAGCTACGACGCCGCGCCGCCCTCCAGGCGGCAAAATACCAGCAGAACCTGAGACGCTACCACAGCCGCAACGTGCGCTCGCGCACCCTGGAGGCAGGAAACCTCGTACTCAGACGAATCCTCTCCAGGGAAGGCCTCCACGAGCTGTCCCCGATGTGGGAAGATCCCTATAGGGTCACCCACATCGCCAGGCCTGGCGCAACTCGCCTCGGGACTTAAGACGGTGTCCCCGTCAAGAATCCATGGAACATCATGCACCTACGCAAGTTCTACCCGTGATCATTGTCACGTCAAGGCATTTAGCGAAAGAGGCAGCCCACAGCTCAACCTCCAAGCACTTTTTGTCCCTCAAGGTTAAATGCTCAAGGCTTAAACCTCACAAATCTTTGTATCCAAAAGGAACAAATTAAAAACGTGATCATAGTCACGCCCATGATCATTGTCACGTCGAGACTTCTAGCGGAAGAGGCAGCCTACGGCTCAACCTCCAAGCATTTTTGTCTCTAGAGGTTAAAATGCTCACGACTTAAACCTCCAAAACATGCTTTGTCTCCTAAGGGAACAAACGCAAAACATGATCATTGTCACGCCCGTGATCATTGTAACATCGAGACTTCAAGCGGAAGAGGTAGCCTACGGCTCAACCTCCAAGCATCTTTGTCTCTAGAGGTTAAAAGCTCACGGCTTAAACCTCCAAAGCATTCTTTGTCTCCTCAGGGAACAAATGAAACCGTGATCATTGTCACGCCCGTGATCATTGTCACGTCGAGACTTCAAGCGGAAGAGGCAGCATACGGCTCAACCTCCAAGCATCTTTGTCTCTAGAGGTTAAAAGCTCACGACTTAAACCTCCAAAGCATGCTTTGTCTCCTAAGGGAACAAATGCAACCATGGTCATTGCCACGCCCGTGATCATTGTCACATCGAGACTCCTAGCGGAAGAGGCAGCATACGGCTCAACCTCCAAGCATCTTTGTCTCTAGAGGTTAAAAGCTCACGACTTAAACCTCCAAAGCATGCTTTGTCTCCTAAGGGAACAAATGCAACCATGGTCATTGCCACGCCCGTGATCATTGTCACATCGAGACTCCTAGCGGAAGAGGCAGCCTACGTCTCAACCTTCAAGCGTCTTTGTCTCTAGAGGTTAAAAGCTCACGACTTAAACCTCCAAGCTCCAAAGGCTTCTCTCGAGGGCAAACCCTCCAAGCTCTCCATTTAACAAGCCACCTCAGGCCGTTGAGAGTCTCTGCAACTAATGGGTGGTCCGCATGCCTCAACATGGTCAAAACATTAACTTGGCAACCCCAAGCATAATAACTCAATTTCGTTCCCAAGTGAACTCAGCGCTTCAGCGCCGCTTTAAAATATATTTGGTGAGTTTTATTTTCGCATTACTCTCTTGAAGTGTGCGCTTACATCTCTCCACATGCGTACCTCGCGAGCGGGGGCTGACTACGGTGCCAGTGTCTCAAATGACACAGTAGCAGCACTTCAAAATCCAAGAGTCCAAGCTCTGGCTGGAGGGCAAGATCCCACAAACACGCCATCTCTACAGAGGACCTTGGTACTTACTCTCCTCGCAAGGAACGCCTGAGGGGACCTATAAGCGCGCACGAGTCCCTTGAACCGTGTTCCAGCGTTTGGGTTCGCCCCTCTAACATTTGCAGGGAAAAACCCCCCCACAAGCCTGAAGAGGCATCCAGGAGCGACACCTCAAGTGGGCAACCTCGCCAGGCGAAAAGCCTCTGCAGGGCGGAAACCTCTAGAAGCTAAGTCGCTCACCTACGCCTTAAGAGCGTTTTCTCCCCCTAGCGCACGTTTGCCCCTCAAGCGACTTCGCTTTCCCTTACGCTTCATGGACTACTCGCACGTCTAAGGGGGGAACTTGAGCATCGCGACTCGGGGCTCTTACCTCTCCTAGGCCTAAACTCCCCCCGGCCTTGCGGAGTCATTGCTCCTGCATACCGAAGTGGCGGAGTCATGGCACGAAGAGAAGGGACCTACCGACGCAGAGAACAAATAGACATGAAGATGAATCCAAAGAGACCTCACGGGGGGCAGACAAGCTCGAATTAAAACATCATTAAATAGTATATTACAGGCCAAAGGTCTTAAGAAATCTAAACACACAACTGTTTCAGATACAAGCGCTCACAGGCGCAATAAGGAGAGGCTCAGGGGGAAGCAGCACCGCCTTGGACCTCCCCCGCGGAACCCACCTTAGCCTCGGCAGAGCAGGCCTCCTCCTCGTTGTCTTCAGCCACCGCCTCCGCGCGCTTGAAGCGGTTGTAGAAGGCGTCAACTTTCTCACGGAGGGAACCAGAGACCCGCTGCGCGTCCTCGCCTTGAGCAGCTTCTATGACGGAGGAGAGGTCGAAGCCTGGCGTGAGGAGCTTGAGGTTGGTGAAGATGCGATCAACAACCACCCCCAGGAGCTGCCGGCTCTCGTCTTCGATCATCTCACGAAGCTCGACGACGGGACCCTCGAGCGCCTCGAAGAGCTGGTCGAAGTAGACCAGGTACATGGCAGCATCGCCGCGGCCTCGAACGTCGGTGTGCGGCGCGTCTGCGCCGAGCTGCGCAGCGAGCTCGTTGCCACGGGCGACCAACGCCTCAAACATGCGCTCGCGCTGTTTCGAGAGCGCGCCAGCCGCATTGGCAGAGTCTGAGGCCTCCGCCGCCCGCTGCATCGCCGGGGCCACTTGCTCCTCCAAGTCCTTGGCCAAGGTATTGAGGTTGTGGACTGCCTGGGTGCGAGCCTCCTCCGCTCGGCGACGGCCATCCTTGGCGTGCTTGAGGCGAGCCTCCAGCTTGGAGTTGGCCCTCTCGAGCTCAGCGATCCGCCCAGCATCCGCGGCGTGCTAGACCTTGAAGCGGTCCTCCTGCGTCTGGGCCAGGTCGCGGTACTTCTAAGAAGTGGACTTGCGGAATTGCTTCTCGCGCACCATGAGGGCGTCATCGGCCTCCTTCTTCTTCTCGGTGAAACGCCGCTCGAAGCGCTCGTAAGCTATCTTCTAGGCAGCGACGTTTTCGTCGTACTTCACAGTCGCCTTGGCCAGCTCTCCCTCGCGCTCCTCAAGGGCCTCGCGTTGGATGACCAGGTCCTTCTCCGCCTGAAGGCGCAGCTCCTCACGCTGCTGCAGCTCCTTCTCCTTGAGGGCCAGCTGCCGCTCCCGCTCGGCAAAACCCTTGCGGTCTTCCTCCAGAGCGACCTACGCGGCCTGGTGGGCGGAGAGCAGCTGGGTCTCCAAATGGCCCAACTCGCGGCGTTTCTGCGCCAGCGAGCCCTCCATCGCCTCGCGCTCAGCCTTGGCCTGGCGCAAGAGCTCCTCTGCGGCGTCACGTTCCGATTGGAGGGGCGCAAGGAGCTCCGCAGCGTCGCGAATGGCCCCCTCGCGGATCTCCTTGGCAAAGCGGGTGGCCTCCTCACGTACGGCTTGCAGCGCCGCATCCTCCAACCGGCGCGCTTCGACCGCCGCGTGGAAGGATGTCCACGACTTCGCCAGCTCCTCCTGCTGCTGAGCGAGCCATATGTCTCCGAGGGCGAGGTGGCCTCCAAGCCCTCCAAGGATTCCCTCACGAGGCCGAAGGCGACCTCGCGGCGCCCCGCGCTCCAATCCCAGCCGCGGAGGACCAACTCCTGGCTCGTGGAGGGCCCGACCCCAGCGGCGGGTCTCGTGGGCCCGGCCTCGCGGAAAGCTTGGGGGCTAGCTTGAGCTTTGCTTGCGCCCGCGGCGGTATCCTCTTCCGGCCCTGCAGTTGCGGGGCGTTCCTTGGTCACAGTTTGACGAGGAGGTGAGGAAGCATCTCCCCCAGCAGGACCACATGTGCCTGCTGCTGCCTCGCGTGCTTCCCTTGCAGGCTGCACGGGAGCAGTGGCCGCAAGTGGTGGGGTAGGCGCGCGCGGAGGCGTCAACGCGCGCGGTGGCGTTGCTTCGCGCGGTGGAGTGGCCTCGCGCGGAGGCGTAGCCGCGCGAGGAGGAGTAGGAGCGCGAGGCGGCGCGGAAGTTGTCCCCTCCGAGCCTTCCACCACCAGAAGCTCGGGGGGCGGTGCAGGTGCCTCTGGGCGTGCCATGCCCTCCTCCACCTGAGGCCCTGCTACCCCCGCCTGGGCACTGCCGCCTCCGCTTGAGGCGCCCCATCAAGGGGGCTTGTGGAGGCCGCCTCCGCAGGCCTCGCAGCCTCATCAGCCGCGGCCCCTGTCGTGGCGCTCTTCACCTCAGATGCCTTGCGAAGCCGGCGACGCTTCGCATGTACAAGGTCACTGGCAAGCGACCAAGAAAAGACTTCAGGAAAACGAGAAAGCTAAAAGACGAATGGTCCAAGATTCTGAGCACTAAACCTGAAAGGGGGGCGCCAGCGTCGACCCACGCCAGGCCTGGCGAGCGCGATGAGGGGAAGGGCTTGGAAGCAGGCCTCGCAGGTGGCGCCTCCTCTTTCCTCTTGGAGGGGACGTCAGACGGCCTAGCCCCCGAGTGGTCCACGACAGCTTTGGTGCGAGGCCCGCGCCTTCCCGGAGAGGCCTCCGCGACTGAGGCCTCCTCTTCCTCAGCCTCTTCCTCCACGAGGCGCGAGGCCCGCGCCACCACGAAGGCTTCTTCATCGCCTGACGAGATATCGCAAATATCGTCAGAAAATGGCCCAACCCTTGAACAAGAAACCTCCCCAGCCGCGGCCTCCTCCTCACCTGGGCCAACTCCTAAAGCCGAGGGAGAATCGGCCCCCTCCGCTTCCCGTGCGACCGGCATCGACGCCTCAAGGTCCGCCTGGCCTGTCGGGGTGAACGGAGGCATCCCCTCCAGGAGGTCCATGCGCTCCGTCAGATTGTATTTGTGAAGGGGCCGGAGTGCCGCAGGGAGCTCATCCACGGGAAGCACCGATGGATTGACGAAGAGCGCGGAGAGGACGTTGTCGACGGCGTCCTTGTCGTTGTCCTCGACGTGAAGCCGCATCTTGTCCTTCGGCCCCGAGTACATCCACATGGGGACCGAATGTGCCTGTAGGGGCGCAATGCGGCGCGTCACGAAGTCCACGACGATCATCTGCCCCGTGAGGCCCTCCTCGCGGAGGAAGCTCAGGCGCCCCATCAAGCTCACGTTCCTGGCGCCGTCAAAGGTGGCCTTGCCCCAGTGGGATTTCTTCACCGGGGGCTCGTCGGGAACCTCGAGGAAGGCGCAGGGGACTCCACCCCAACAAAAAACCACTTCTGGCACCGAAGTGATGGCCTTGCCTGTAACAGCCCCAGGTTTAAAACCTGAAAACCTCTGTAATTTTTCCACTTTTGTGTAATTGCATCATGGCATCCATATCCTGTTGCTACTGTTATGAACATTACCACTCACAACTTTAATCTTGCATATTTGTCAAGGAAGTTCCAAGGGTTCCAAATATTATATTTGCATTGACTCCAAATTAATAAAGTAGCAACATTTGGGAAATTGAGCAAAATGCCTTATTCAGACCTGTTGAACAATTGTTGTCAAAAACATTTTTGTTTGCAACCCCAAATTTTGTGGAGCTTCTATATGTTTTTAGGAGGCTACTGAAATTTTCTCATATTTTTCAAAAGGTTTAAGTGCTCTTATTATATCAGAGAAGTAGTACTCGTTCTAAAAAGAAACAAACAAGGGCCTCCTTGTAATTAGAGAAGGACCTGTCTGTGATGGAAATAAAAGTTACAGGGGGGGGGGGATTTAGAAACTGGTCTTCTTCTTCCTGTAGCGACCGAGGGCAACGAACAGAGCGTGCTCGAGCCACGCCAGCTCGCCGTGGCCGCCTCCCCCTGCCCGCTGCTGCCCCTGCGAGAAGGATAAGGACCCCGAGCCCGTGCTCTCTCCCTCCCCCTCGAAATATCTCATCTCTCCCCCCTGTTTTCCCCGAGCCGCCATGGCCGTGACCTAGCCGAGGTCGCCGCCGCGAATTGTCGTTGCTAGAGAGCTCGCGGAGCAGATCGAAAAGCACCACGAGCTCCGCGACGTCGCCTTCTTCCTCTGCGTCGAAGGAATCGAAGAGGGACGCCGCAAATCGACCGCACCGTCCTCGTCTTCTTCCGCTCCGGCCGCCGGACTCCGAGCACGCGCGCGACCTCCTTCGACCTCCTCCGTCACCGCCGCGAGTTCCCACGCGTCGAGGGTGAGCTGGCGCACGTCCTAGACACCTCCTCCCTCTCCATCTCTCTCTGACTCGCCGCGTAAACGTCGCTTCCGTCGGAGCCGTAGCACGCCGCCGCCGCCGCTCGTCGCCGGAGCACTTCCTGGCGACCATTTGGCCCGTAGCCCCGCCACGAGGCTCCACGCACTCGTGCGCGTCGAACGCGAGCACTCCCGGGCTCCCTGGCGCCGTAGAACCTCGTGTCCGTGCACCTCGCCGCCGGCGACCACCACGGCCACGCGCTCCGGCGTGCGCTGACGGCCTGGGCCCACGCGCTAGTGGCCCAGCACCCGCCCCGCGCCGCGTCAGCGCCACCCTGGCCCCTGGCCCGCGCGTCAGTGGCTCGGGCTAGCTGCGCGCGCGGTGAAAAACACCCGGACATTTTTCCTGCGATTTAATAAAAAGGCAGAAAATGAATAAAACTTGGAAAATTCATAACTTTCAAAATAATTGTCCAAACTTTGCAAATAATATACCAAAATGATCAGAAGAATAAATGCAATCTATTAGTATGACTCACATATCAAATGGAATTAAAGTTATTTGCTGTTTTGTTGATCCAAAGAAAGTTGTATAAATAAAAAGGTGTAGCTCAAATTCATAATAAATTTCTCCAATTGTTAAAAATGGTGCCCTTTAATTAAAATTGCTCATAAGCACCAGTGCTACATATTAAGAATCATTTCAAGCATGTTACCTAAATTAAAAATTGTAGGGGAACATAAAAAAAAATAGGAAAATATATTTCCTATATCGTTGAAGAAATATTCCTAGCATCCCATGTAAATGTGATATAATTGTTATAATAATTCAGTGCATTAAAATGTCATACCATCATGTGTTTGCGCATTGCATATGAATTGCTTGTTTTGATTGTGTTCTTTCCGGTGTTTTTAAACATTGATAGATCAAGGAACCGGGGTCTCGCCACATTACCCCGACGATCAGTATTACCCGCCTGCTGAGCAAGGCAAGCGTGATCCCCACCCTCTAGCATATCTTATCCTACTTTATGCAAATTATTTTCTCCACTATAATATTGCATGCGGTTTCAAATGTCAATTTGATTGGATTAGAGTATCCTATAGTTGCATTAAGTTACCGATGCCATTACCTGTTTTCCCTCCTATTATCCATAGGATTGTGTTGATGGCCTGAATTAATTCACTATCCTAGGTCCTTGCTTAGCCATGCTTAGTTAACTGCTTAGTGGTCCGATGGATATTCATGTTGGGATCTGATGTGGAATTTCCGCGGATGATGGTGGAGAACTGTGGTAATAATTAATAAAATGCTAAAAGGTGGGGATGAGAGGCCACATGATATGTCATGGGTTGTCTCGTTCTCGCCGCCTCAGTGCGAGTTCTCGCCTTCGAGCCAAGTTGAGCGTGCTACCATGCGTGGGCATATGGAACCTCGTCGACTGACTAACTTGTGGCGGACTAGCCGAGGGTCCTCTAGTTTGGCTTTCCATTTGCGCGTGTGTTGAGATGGTGGTCAAGACTGAGATGAGGATGATGGTGCTTAGGAGAATGAGTGGCCGCGGGGCAGGGTGTTGGAGGCACTGAACATGTCCTACCGCCACTGATGATCCTGGGTTAGTTCTAAGCAAGGTAAAGGTCGTAGCCGCTCCCACCCAGCCGGCTTTCCCCGGAAGAGAGCTAAATGATCAGGCAATGGGTCGGACGGTACGCATGGATAAGGAGCTGGGAGGTCCCTCGGGAACCTGGCGACTTTCACATTGTACACCCCCTGCAGGGATAAATCTTTTCGAAAAGCCGTGTCCACGGTTAAGGACGACTTGGTGACGAATTCAGAGATCATAGAATAACTCTAACGGAATGACTAAAAACTGGGTACTAAAGGTACCACTCACGATTGTAAGGTTGACTTCCTCGAGGGTGAGTCGGGGAGGTGCCTTGGTGGAACATGTACAGTGGTGGATGATGAGAAAGTGAATCAAAAGAGAAAGAGTTACTTCTTACCCCTCTTCGAAAATATTCTGATAATCGATGCCTTGGAGTCATATTTTATGAACAAAATCAGCTTTACACAAAACAGCCATAAAACCTTGAGAGCCAATCATGGAGCATAAATAGCTCAAAATCTTGCTGAGTTCGTCGAACTCACCCTTGTTTATTTTTGTTTCAGAGGAGGACTTTACCTACCCCGAAGGTGGGTTCTTTATTGACATCGACGAGTAGTCTGGGGTTCCCGGGTGGCAGCCTGGGGCAACTAGGAACCAGCTGGCACGGAACTGTTTATCTGTAGGCCTCTTAGGACATATTTGGATCTTGTTGTTTAGAACAACTTAATTTGCTTCCGCTTGATGTAATGATGGGTCTATGACCTCTGATTGTAATATTTGCTATCTTTCTCTACTAAGAGTTGAACTATATTATCTTGAGTCGTAGGGTCTGTCATGTGCCAGGTGTTCCGGTGTCTTAGTCTCTTTATTATACTTTGAGGGCTATGCTTTGGATATGGCATGATCGAAGGGTTGTGTGGCCGATGATCCATGCCGAGCACGCCTGCCGATGTTTACTCGGCCTGGGAGTGGTAACCCCAGTAACCTTCGATTATGTAGCATGACCACCGACACATAGCATCACTGTATAATTTATGGATTGGGGCATTACAACTTGGTATCAGAGCAGTACCGCCTGTAGGAAACCCTTCTACTGGTCGACGTTGAGTCTAGTGTTTGGAAAAATATTTTTTAACCTAAAAACGAGTTGTGAAAACCATCTTAGGATTCTTTTTTTTCTCCTTATCTGGTTACCCTCTAATCTCGGAGCAATCTTACCTCTATTTGGTTTGTGCCTTATCACGTGTCGCTTCCGCCGCGCATGACTTGTCATACAAGTGGAGTACGCTTACTCGTTTTGGGTTTTAGGGCGCGAGGCGACCAGCTTTTGGGGCTCCCGTCCCTATGTTTGCTTTCAGGATCATTCTCCTTGATGTGCCTAGTCTCTACCCGAGTTCTACTTTCATTCCGGACTCTAGAGTCTCCGTACCTGATATTTGAATTATTCTTGCTACAGTACTGTTTGATTCTGGAGCATCACATTCATTCATTTCGGTAGCATTTGCACAACAAAACAATATACCGTTTGAAGAGTTGGAAACACCGTTACTGGTCACCAGCCCGGGCACTCATTGGCAAACCAAAAGGGTGACCCCCGAAGTCCAAATTAAGATAGGCTCATTCCCCTTCCCATTTCCTCTGATAGCCTTCAAGTCAACCGGCTTTGATGCCATATTGGGCATGAACTGGCTAGGGAAATACAAAGCTAACCTCGACTGCGCTGCCAGAACCATCACCGTGACCACATCTTCCAGCGACATTGTGGAGTATTGGTCTGCACAGTCAAGACCTCCATCTTCATCCATGCCCAACTCACCAGAGCTCCTCCTTTGCTTTATGGAAGGCTTATCCCCTCCTGAAATCCAAGACATCCATGTTGTGTGCGACTTCCCGGATGTGTTCCCGGAGGAATTGCCTGGCATGCCACCTGATCGAAGTGTGGAGTTTGTCATAGAGTTGCTTCCCGGTACTGCGCCGATTGCCAAGAAGCCCTACCGAATGCCGGTGGAGGAGTTGGCGCTGTTAAAGGAGCAAATTGATGAACTGTTAGCGAAGGAGTTCATTCAGCCGAGCAGTTCACCTTGGGGTTGTCCCGTACTCTTCGTCAAGAAGAGGGATTCTACCGTGCCTCGTCTAGTCTCTGACTACAGGCCGTTAAATGCGGCGACAATCAAAAACAAGTACCCTATTCCTCGCATCAATGATCTATTGGATCAACTAGCTGGTGCAACGGTATTTTCCAAGATGGACCTGAGGTCAGGGTACCATCAGATCAAGATCCGAAAGCAGGATATTCCAAAGACGGCATTTGTTACTCGCTATGGATCATATGAGTATACCGTTATGTCCTTTGGTCTCACCAATGCTCCGGCGACGTTCATGAGGCTCATGAACTCCGTCTTCATGGATTATCTCGACAAGTTTGTTGTCATTTACATTGATGACATTCTCGTCTACTCCAAAACCGATGAAGAGCATGCCGAACATCTTCGTTTGATCCTGACACGCCTTCGAGAACACCGCCTCTATGCCAAGTTCTCCAAGTGTGAGTTTTGGTTGGACAATCTCGTCTTCCTCGGCCATGTGATTTCCGCAAGTGGAGTGGCTGTCGTTCCCGACAAGGTTCAAACTATTATGGATTGGGTAACTCCCATGTCTGTCAAGGACATCCGAAGCTTTCTGGGATTGGCAGGTTACTACCGCCGATTCATCGAAGGGTTCTCCAAAATAGCCAAGCCTCTGACCAACCTTCTCAAGAAGGATACAAGGTTCGTATGGACGGACCAAGCTGAAGAGAGCTTCAAAACCCTGAAGGCCAAACTCACTTCTGCTCCTGTGCTTTCCCTGCCAGACGCAAGCAAGGATTTCGTGGTCTTCTGTGACGCCTCTCTGCAAGGCTTGGGCTGTGTGTTAATGCAAGATGGCCATGCAGTGGCATATGCCTCTCGCCAATTGAAGCCTCATGAGAAAAACTACCCAACTCATGATTTGGAGCTTGCCGCAATGGTTTATGCTCTGAAGCAATGGAGACCATACCTGTTTGGTAACCGTTGCGAGATTTACTCGGATCACAAGAGTTTGAAATACCTTTTCACTCAGCCGGATTTAAATCTCAGGCAAAGACGTTGGTTGGAGTTAATCAAAGACTATGATGTGAGTCTGAACTACTAACCCGGCAAGGCGAACGTCGTGGCTGGCGCGCTAAGTCGAAAAGCTTATAGCAACAACCTGATGATTGAAAAGGCTCAACCTGCTCTCCATGAAGAGTTCGCCCGTTTAAACCTAGAAATTATCCCTTCTGGCTACCTCGCAAATCTGGAAATCAAATCTACTCTGGTAGACCAGATAAAGGAGGCGCAGAGACTGGATAATGGAATTCTTAATATCAAAAAGAACATTGCTAGTGGAAAGGCCAAATGCTTCTCTGAGAATGAAGCGGGAATCGTGTACTTTGGTGACCGTCTGGTGGTGCCAAAGGAGCAGAATCTGAAGGAGCTGATCCTCAAAGAAGCGCATGATTCCCCTCTCTCTATTCATCCCGGTAGTACCAAAATGTACCAAGACCTCCGACCACTATTCTGGTGGACTCGGATGAATAGAGAAATCGCCAAGTATGTTGCTGAATGCGACACCTGTCGACGTGTAAAGGCGGAACATCAAAGGCCTGCTGGCACTCTTCGCCCTATTGCGATTCCAGAATGGAAATGGGACGAGATTGGTATGGACTTTATTACGGGTCTGCCGAAGTCTCCCAAGGGCAACGATGCCATCTGGGTAATCATCGATCGACTATCCAAAGTGGCTCACTTCCTCCCAGTGCGAGTCGACATCACAGCTGCTAAGCTGGCTGACCTGTATGCTTCCCGGATCATCGTACTTCACGGTGTTCCCAAGAGGATAATCTCTGATCGTGGCAGCTTGTTTACCTCGAAATTCTGGACGAGTTTCCAACAAGCCATGGGAACCCGCCTCAACTTCAGCACAGCTTTCCATCCCCAAACTGATGGACAGACCGAAAGGGTGAACCAAGTTCTAGAGGACATGCTTCGAGCTTGTGTAATCTCTTTTGGAAAGGGGTGGGAAAAATACCTTCCCTTCGCCGAGTTCTCCTACAACAATATCTATCAAGCGAGTCTGGGTATGGCCCCATTCGAGGTTCTGTATGGAAGAAAATGCCGAACTCCGCTAAATTGGTCCGAGACCGGAGAGAGGCAACTCTTGGGTCCAGATGTGATCAATGAAGCTGAGGAGAAGGTGAAAATCATACGAGAGAATCTGAAGATTGCCCAGTCTCGGCAGAAGAGCTACTATGATAAGCACCATCGGGAGGTCCATTATGAAATTGGTGACAAGGCCTATCTACGCGTCTCTCCTCTTCGTGGTGTTCGTCGCTTTGGAATCAAGGGAAAATTGGCCCCTCGTTATGTTGGCCCTTTCACCATTCTGGCCAAACGAGGAGATCTATCCTACCAGCTAGAACTCCCAACCAATTTCCCGGATGTGCATGATGTGTTCCATGTATCCCAACTCCGCTGTTGCATCAAGGATCCTATCCGTGGAGTCAATCATGAGGAGCTGGATATCCAGGCGGATCTCACCTATCGCGAGCATCCCATACGTATCCTAGATGAAGCAGAAAGGAAGACTCGGAATAAGACTACCAAGTTCTTCAAAGTTCAGTGGTCTCACCATTCCGAAGAAGAAGCTACCTGGGAAAGAGAGTCTAGTCTTCGTGAGGAGTATCCCGACTTTCTTCCGCAACTTTAGAATCTCGGGACGAGATTCCTGTAAGGGGGGTAGATTTGTAACAGCCCCAGGTTCAAAACCTGAAAACCTCTGTAATTTTTCTACTTTTGTGTAATTGCATCATGGCATCCATATCCTGTTGCTACTGTTATGAACATTACCACTCACAACTTTAATCTTGCATATTTGTCAAGGAAGTTCCAAGGGTTCCAAATATTATATTTGCATTGACTCCAAATTAATAAAGTAGCAACATTTGGGAAATTGAGCAAAATGCCTTATTCAGACCTGTTGAACAATTGTTGTCAAAAACATTTTTGTTTGCAACCCCAAATTTTGTGGCGCTTCTATATGTTGTTAGGAGGCTACTGAAATTTTCTCATATTTTTCAAAAGGTTTAAGTGCTCTTATTAAATCAGAGAAGTAGTACTCGTTCTAAAAAGAAACAAACAAGGGCCTCCTTGTAATTAGAGAAGGACCTGTCTGTGATGGAAATAAAAGTTACAGGGGGGGGGGGGTTTAGAAACTGGTCTTCTTCTTCCTGTAGCGACCGACCGCGACGAACAGAGCGTGCTCGAGCCACGCCAGCTCGCCGTGGCCGCCTCCCGCTGCCTGCTGCTGCCCCTGCGAGAACGATAAGGACCCCGAGCCTGTGCTCTCTCACTCCCCCTCGAAATATCTCATCTCTCCCCCCTGTTTTCCCCGAGCCGCCATGGCCGTGACCTAGCCGAGGTCGCCGCCGCGAATCGCCGTTGCTAGAGAGCTCGCGGAGCAGATCGAAGAGCACCACGAGCTCCGCGACGTCGCCTTCTTCCTCTGCGCCGAAGGAATCGAAGAGGGACGCCGCAAATCGACCGCACCGTCCTCGTCTTCTTCCGCTCCGGCCGCCGGACTCCGAGCATGCACGCGACCTCCTTCGACCTCCTCCGTCACCGCCGCGAGTTCCCACGCGTCGAGGGTGAGCTGGCGCACGTCCTAGACACCTCCTCCCTCTCTATCTCTCTCTGACTCGCCGTGTAAACGTCGCTTCCGTCGGAGCCGTAGCACGCCGCCGCCGCCGCTCGTCGCCGGAGCACTTCCTGGCGACCATTTGGCCCGTAGCCCCGCCACGAGGCTCCACGAACTCGTGCGCGTCGAACGCGAGAACTCCCGGGCTCCCTGGCGCCGTAGAACCTCGTGTCCGTGCACCTCGCCGCCGGCGACCACCACGGCCACGCGCTCCGGCGTGCGCTGACGGCCTGGGCCCACACGCCAGTGGCCCAGCACCCGCCCCGCGCCGCGTCAGCGCCACCCTGGCCCCTGGCCCGCGCGCCAGTGGCTCGGGCTAGCTGCGCGCGCGGTGAAAAACACCCGGACATTTTTCCTGCGATTTAATAAAAAGGCAGAAAATGAATAAAACTTGGAAAATTCATAACTTTCAAAATAATTGTCCAAACTTTGCAAATAATATACCAAAATGATCAGAAGAATAAATGCAATCTATTAGTATGACTCACATCTCAAATGGAATTAAAGTTATTTGCTGTTTTGTTGATCCAAAGAAAGTTGTATAAATAAAAAGGTGTAGCTCAAATTCATAATAAATTTCTCCAATTGTTAAAAATGGTGCCCTTTAATTAAAATTGCTCATAAGCACCAGTGCTACATATTAAGAATCATTTCAAGCATGTTACCTAAATTAAAAATTGTAGGGGAACATAAAAAAAAATAGGAAAATATATTTCCTATATCGTTGAAGAAATATTCCTAGCATCCCATGTAAATGTGATATAATTGTTATAATAATTCAGTGCATTAAAATGTCATACCATCATGTGTTTGCGCATTGCATATGAATTGCTTGTTTTGATTGTGTTCTTTCCGGTGTTTTTAAACATTGATAGATCAAGGAACCGGGGTCTCGCCACATTACCCCGACGATCAGTATTACCCGCCTGCTGAGCAAGGCAAGCGTGATCCCCACCCTCTAGCATATCTTATCCTACTTTATGCAAATTATTTTCTCCACTATAATATTGCATGCGGTTTCAAATGTCAATTTGATTGGATTAGAGTATCCTATAGTTGCATTAAGTTACCGATGCCATTACCTGTTTTCCCTCCTATTATCCATAGGATTGTGTTGATGGCCTGAATTAATTCACTATCCTAGGTCCTTGCTTAGCCATGCTTAGTTAACTGCTTAGTGGTCCGATGGATATTCATGTTGGGATCTGATGTGGAATTTCCGCGGATGATGGTGGAGAACTGTGGTAATAATTAATAAAATGCTAAAAGGTGGGGATGAGAGGCCACATGATATGTGGTGGGTTGTCTCGTTCTCGCCGCCTCAGTGCGAGTTCTCGCCTTCGAGCCAAGTTGAGCGTGCTACCATGCGTGGGCATATGGAACCTCGTCGACCGACTAACTTGTGGCGGACTAGCCGAGGGTCCTCTAGTTTGGCTTTCCATTTGCGCGTGTGTTGAGATGGTGGTCAAGACTGAGATGAGGATGATGGTGCTTAGGAGAATGAGTGGCCGCGGGGCAGGGTGTTGGAGGCACTGAACATGTCCTACCGCCACTGATGATCCTGGGTTAGTTCTAAGCAAGGTAAAGGTCGTAGCCGCTCCCACCCAGCCGGCTTTCCCCGGAAGAGAGCTAAATGATCAGGCAATGGGTCGGACGGTACGCATGGATAAGGAGCTGGGAGGTCCCTCGGGAACCTGGCGACTTTCACATTGTACACCCCCTACAGGGATAAATCTTTTCGAAAAGCCGTGTCCACGGTTAAGGACGACTTGGTGACGAATTCAGAGATCATAGAATAACTCTAACGGAATGACTAAAAACTGGGTACTAAAGGTACCACTCACGATTGTAAGGTTGACTTCCTCGAGGGTGAGTCGGGGAGGTGCCTTGGTGGAACATGTACAGTGGTGGATGATGAGAAAGTGAATCAAAAGAGAAAGAGTTACTTCTTACCCCTCTTCGAAAATATTCTGATAGTCGATGCCTTGGAGTCATATTTTATGAACAAAATCAGCTTTACGCAAAACAGCCATAAAACCTTGAGAGCCAATCATGGAGCATAAATAGCTCAAAATCTTGCTGAGTTCGTCGAACTCACCCTTGTTTATTTTTGTTTCAGAGGAGGACTTTACCTACCCCGAAGGTGGGTTCTTTATTGACATCGACGAGTAGTCTGGGGTTCCCGGGTGGCAGCCTGGGGCAACTAGGAACCAGCTGGCACGGAACTGTTTATCTGTAGGCCTCTTAGGCCATATTTGGATCTTGTTGTTTAGAACAACTTAATTTGCTTCCGCTTGATGTAATGATGGGTCTATGACCTCTGATTGTAATATTTGCTATCTTTCTCTACTAAGAGTTGAACTATATTATCTTGAGTCGTAGGGTCTGTCATGTGCCAGGTGTTCCGGTGTCTTAGTCTCTTTATTATACTTTGAGGGCTATGCTTTGGATATGGCATGATCGAAGGGTTGTGTGGCCGATGATCCATGCCGAGCACGCCTGCCGATGTTTACTCGGCCTGGGAGTGGTAACCCCAGTAACCTTCGATTATGTAGCATGACCACCGACACATAGCATCACTGTATAATTTATGGATTGGGGCATTACATTTCCCTCGCTACAAGACATGAGGAAGTCGTCCACCTTCTTCGTCACCGAAGTGATGGCCTTGCCCTCGCTCCAAGACATGGGGATGTACACGATCCCCATGCCATCGACGATGCGGAACGAGACGCACCCAGAGCGCTCGTTCTTTGCCGTGTTCCGGAGCGTGTAGAAGCACCGGAACAGCCCCACCGTGGGCTCCAGGCCCAGGTACGCCTCGCAGAGGTAGGCGAAAACGGCGAGGATGAGGATGGAACGTGTAGAAGCACCGGAACAGCCCCACCGTGCACCTGGTAGAACGCCAACACCGCCTCCAGGAACGGCGAGAAGGGCGGCACGAGTCCCGCAGCCAGGCAATGCTGGAACACCGGGAAGAACCCACGCGGGCGCTTCCCGTGCACCGCGGGCTTCAGGGCAGTGGCGCCGTGCTCGTTCGTCCGGTCCGCCACCAGGCACCGGACCTTGTCGAGCGCCTTCTCGTTGACGCGCACGCCCAGCAGCGCCGCTCCCACAACGGTTTCAGGGGCCCCTGCCTGGGAGGAATACCCTGCAGCGGCCTTGCCCTTGCTCTTGAGAGGGCTCATCGTCGCGGAAGCGGAAGATAGGAGGAGTTGGAGAACGGAGATTCGCAGGAGAGAGCGGAGGCGGAGAGCTCTGTAGAGCGGAAATTTTTGCGAGAAGATTTGGAAACGGTAACGGCTCCCTGCTGCCTCGCTCGGGCTTTATGTCACCTCGAGTAGCAGTTACCGGGACGTGGTGGGACCCCCACGACTCGCGCCCCGGATCGTGCGAGACCATTATTCGTCCAAGTGCTGCGTGGCTCGGGCCGACTAGGCACTAAGGGCCCACGACGTTTCGCCTGAGCCCATGGGCTCAATCGTGCCCATCATGGGCCCGGGGGCTACTGTCGTCCAAGTGGGAACTGGGGTATGGAGAGCCCATTCCCTCCAGGCCTCGCACGCTGGCCAGACAGACAAAACGACTAAGGACCAGCCATCACCGCCTCACGGGACCCTCGAGACGCAATTCCCCTCGAGGGCCTGAAGAGGAAACGAGGGCCTCAAGGGATCCCTCGCCTCAGGGGACCTTCCCGAGGCGACAGCTCGCCTGGGGGGAGTCCTGCAGGAATCTCCCCTCAGGCCTCCCCGCGCCTGAAGGGAAACGTTGCGGCCAAGGAAGTACGACGAGACGCACATGGCCTCTGCCATGCCCACGTGGTGACGCCAGCACCCCCGTTGACGTTTTGGTGATAAACGGGTCAATAAAGCGGCTCTGCCTGCTGCGCAGCTGCCAGGACCTTCTACTCTGACGATAAAGCGGGTGGACGACGCAACCCTCCAAAGGAGAACGTCATCGTGGGCTCCACCTCAGAGACTGCCCTCTCTGCGGGCAGCACAGCGCGGTCGGCCGCCTGTCAGCCACCGCGCCCACCTTTATCAACAATGGACCGCGTCCATGGACGAACGGACGGCGGTGGACTCCTGCTCCTCCATGCCACTGCCATGTGGGAGCCACCTTGAAGCCAAGACGAAGGAGAGCGCCAGAGGCGCCTATGAAAGGAGGAAGACATCCCTTGTAGCGTACCTGCACTTTAAATAAGGCAGATACCTGTGTATAGTGCAAATCCCTGGATCGATTCATTTGCACACACAGTTTACGATGTAATATCACAACAAAGCATCAATTTTATTACATCGATGATCCAGAATTACAAAATATTCGATACAAGTTGCATAGCATAAAGCTAGCATTGAAAAAGTACACAGCGGAAATATAATAGCAGTGAGTCTCTATAACTTTCATGCTGCCACAGGCGAAAACATGTTGGTTGTAGACTCGAAACCTTTAAACGAAACCTCACTCGTCATCTGATCAAATCTGCAATAAGAAAAATATTGCAACAACGTGGGTCAGATTCCATTAAAAATGGAGTCTGGCTAGTGACACTATGGTGGACACTTAAGGGAATAACTCTAAAGCCTATATGCATATTTGGCTGGTGGAGTTAAAGGCTAATTTGCATAAAGCCAATCTTTCCTACTCTTTTGAAAACACTTTTCTTGAAATCCAGACGAGTATGGCATGAAAACCATAAATCTCATCTTCCCTTGTTCACCCATCAAGTTTTATTTCTGAAGTTGGAATGGTGGAATCCTCCGTTGACGTCCGTGATCAGCTGCTCAAATTGTCCGTACCGGGGACACGGCTAAGTACTTAGTTTTACACTCTGCAGAGGTTGTGCACGTTCACCATTGTACCCATTCAACCCAAGGTATCCTTTACACGCCATTTGTGATAAGGAAAGGAGAGAATAAGACGAGATCTTTCAGAAGCATTTTCCCTCCCACTCTGGCTTGACCCGTTCCACCTAACATCCCCCTACATCTGCTTGTCAAGCCGGAGAGAGTCCACGCAACATAATTGATCAAGCCAGAGCCCATATGGCAATGGCTGCACTGGAAGCAATCGTCACTCGGAGTTCTTCAGATTCCTCTGTTCCTGGGTGGCCATTCACAAATGTACATACTCCAGGAACCATAGACATGGACCTGAGTAGCCACTCAACATAAACCATGCAACCACTTACCACCCAGGTGTTTCATTCTTAACTTAATAGAATTTAGATTTTCACAAAACAACATTTGCATAGCATCAATAATTCTACTAAGTATTGCATAGGAACCTAGACACAGGAATAAGGAATTCTACGCAGGTTTAGCATAGCAATACTATCCTACACATGCATATAAAAATACACTAAGTAATGCATATAGAAATAGGAAGTTTATGAGGTGTGCCACTTGCCTTTGAATGTTGTCGTTGTTCACAACTCTTTTCAACGATACTCGGAACTCTCCGTTCAATCTAACAGTATAGACAAGCAACAATACAACAATCAACAGCAAGCACAACTTCACAATGCATGCAAACACATACTAGATGAATAAATAAGTTTTATAAAACTTTCTAAGGAAAATATGTTTATGCATGATGTGCAAAATATTCCTAAGGCTAGAAATGCTTTTTCATGCCATGGAAATCTTTTAAGTTTATGCAAGGCAAATAGGTTGGTCCAAAAGGACTAAGGGCTAAGGTCATAAGTTGAATAAAATATTTTATTTTATATCATCTTTAAACAAGCACTCTAATGGCTTAGCCATGATGTGCAAAATACTTAGAGAAAAATACTAAGTCTATAAGGTGATCAACGATTACTATCAACTCTTTGTAAATTGGATATTCGCTAAAGTGAGAGAGACAGACACCCGGCCAGCCACTTAAATTGTGGAACAGGTCTCATGTACGTGGACATGTAAGGTTTGTTTCCAGGCCGCTTCATCCCACTATGCCGCTAGGATCCAACAACTTCAAGATGATAACATCATGATCAAAATTTGTTTAAGTCCAAAAGACCAGATTAGGAAAGAGGGAAAAGATAGAAAGAAAGATGTAGTTGTCCTCCAGGCTTCATCTCCAGACTTGTAACTTTCTTCTGGATGATGTTTTGATTGAGTTCTTGGTAGTCTTGCTGAATCTTCAGACTTGATGGTTCTTGTATCCTAGAGGCTGGTCTTGGATTTACTTAGTCTTCATGAAGTCTCAGAGGAGAAGAAAAGACAGAGAGAGAGACTTAGAGAGTAAAAGGGGGTTGGCCTTCTTGAACTTCTTCTCACTTTTCTTCCAAGTGCTTGACATCTTTGGGATGCTTCCAGAGTCTGTTTTCTTCTAAGTCCTTCATGAACTTCTTCTTGATTTTCTTCTAAGTGTTTCTTCTCCTTGAAGATACTTCTGAAGTCTTGTTTTTGGCTAAGTCTTTCATGGGTCTTCCAGCTCCATGTTGAAAATCCTAAGTGTCTAAGTGTATAGCACTTTTGCCAAAATACTAAGTTTTGAAAATAATCCTAACTTAGAGAAAATGGGGAGGAGTTTTCCTTATGGAAAATATAACTATAAAATATGTTATGCATGAAATGCAATTTTAAATCACAAGCAACATAACACTAATTTTTGTGAATTTTATGAAATATGCATAAAGTTATAATTGCAATTTAATTAGTTTCTAATTTGCAAAACATAATAAAAGGAGACCTATAGATTAAAGTTTTATGTGATTTATATTTTATAACACAATTTTCTTTATAGATGGTGTTAATAGCCAGAGGTGGTTTAATTATATTTAATGCAATTTGATTTAATACAAAAATAATATTTCTATTAATAGTTATGTTGAAAATATTCAAACTATTCAAATTAAATATATAACTATGAGTTCATTCAAATATTACTCAAAAATATTTTATAGCAGTGGCATTAATTTACAAATATTCTAAAGTTTCTAAAACAATTTTATTTGCAATTTTTGGATTTATAGATTGAAAGTTATTACAAATATACTCAAATTTCCCATTTGAAATTTGAATATTTTATACTAAGTCAAATTTGAATTTTGACCGATCTAAAATAATCTACATGTCAAGAGCTCTCCAAAAATATAAAAATTATTAAATTTGGAGTTGTGGTTAAAAAGTTATAGATGTTTTAATTACAGGGACTAATCTGCAAAACTTCCAATTAAAATTAAATTAGAAAATGATTTACACGCTGGCGCTGACGCGGACGTTGACGAGGCGCTGATTTGTCCTTCCCTGATTCGCCGATACCCCTTCGTTTAAGTCATTCTGTTCCAGCCGTCGGATCGAGATCTAAAGGTGTAGATCTATTCTACTAAGTCCGGGCGGCGCGGTTCGCCGGAGTAACTCCGGTGACCTAATTCCCGCGGCGGCGACACGCCGGTGACGAGCGTTTCCGATGATCTACCACCTAAAAGGACTAGCGGAGCATACCGTGATGAAGAGGAGATCCAGGCGAGGTCGATGGCGTGCTCGTGGTCCTCGGCGCTTCCTCGTTCTTCGGCAACACCTCGTCGGAGTTGCGCACGGCGGCGGGGAGCTTCGGTCACGGACGGATGGCTCGCTCTACTGCGCAATAAGCTACCGCGCCAAGTCAGGGAGGTGCGTAAGATCGAGGGGAAGCTAAGGGGGTGGATGAGAAGGGCTAGATCGATCGAAGCTCACCGGAAATCGTCGGAGACGCCGACGGCAATGGCGACACGGCGGGGACGATTGTGGGCAGCCTGGAGGCGATGAGCTAGGGTTTTCGGGTGCGGGAGAGGGCGGCGTCTCTGGGGTATTTATGGGGCGCACGGAGGAGGATTACTCCGCAAGAAAAGGATCGGATTGATCCGAATTTGATTTCGGTTAGAGTTCGTTCGTGATACGATTTGGGGAAGGTGATGACAGGTGGGGTCCGGATGTCAGCGTGAGGGGAGAGGAAGTGGGCTTCTGCTGGGCCATTGCGGCTGCGCGCGCGGCAGAGAGAGGATGGGCTTCGGCCCAATGGCTCGGGATGTTCTTCTCATTTCCTTTTTTTTTTTGACAATTCATTTTCTGTTTTCTGTATTTAAAATAACTTTTAAAATATAACTCCAATTCAACTCAAATTAAATTCTAAAAATTTGTAAAATCATTATCTCTCTGTTAAACCAATTGTGGGAGTGTTTTGAACCTTTTTCAAAAATAATAATTTCAAACTATTGCTCAAATGTAAAAATAGATACTTTATGTTTAATTTAAACTAGGGTTTAATAAATTTTAATTTTGGCTAAATAATTTATATGAAATACCCATATTCAATTATGTTTGGATTTAAGTTATTTAAACTTGTTTTGCTGATATCCTTCTTCTTTATTTTGGCATGATATTAAGGAACTAAACATAAATAATGTTTAGAAATGTGGAGTATAAGGTATTCATTTTTAATTGAAAATTATTTGTGCAACATTATATTTTATAATATGATAATGCATTTGATACTTCATAACAACTTTGGACAAGACCTTTGTTTTAATTTTATTCTTCTTTAGAATATATTAATCATTTCATGCTTTGAAAATAGATGAAATTCATTTAAGCAAATGAAATGTTTATTTGGCTATTTCATTAATTTAAAATCTATGAAGTATTAAAGTTATACACTATAGGCTTATAATTTCCAAACTATATTTTGAACTTAGTTTAAAGGAATGAAACCATTTAGTAATTATATACCATTTTGAATAATCTTGTATTTATGAATAGATATGGCTAAGTGGTTTAATTCAAATACTTATAAAGAAACTAATTTATTTAAAATAAAATGGATTGTAGTTTGAAAAATATTTGTCAAATTATATTTTAAGGTTTTTGAAACACAGTGGATAATAAAATGTTTAAACTGTGACATTTGAAATATTAAACTCAATTTTGTGGGATACTGAAAACAGCTCAGCCGATGCTGGCCTTCACCAGACCACAGAACTAATCAATCAACCTTGACCTAGACTTCCCATCTTAAGTCTTTCATAGTTGGTTTCCTTATACATTTAACATTTTATTTTAATAAAAGAAAAGTTTTAAATTTTAGTGATTTTTGAATATTATAAAATGTTGGGATGTTACAGACTACCACCCTTAAAAGGAATCTCGTCCCCGAGATTCGGAGAAGCTAGAAAGACAAAGCAAATGCTTGATTGATTCTGATAACTCGGGATGTTTTGGGAAATGAAATTTCTGACATGGAAACTTGAAAACTTGGCAGTGAATGGTTTTTCTGATTAGGAGAATGGAAAGAAAGATAGTTTGAGATCTCTGGGTTTAAGCGACTGGGTTTGAATTATCTAGGTGGCTACCACCCTTAAAAGAAAAGTTTTGTTGATAATTAAACATTCTAACGTATAACCAAAAATCAAGGTAATCTATTGCAAACATCCTCTAACAAACATCAAGCAACAAAGTTCAAACACATGCAACACATACGTAAAAATTTTAAACTTCTTTTGAGAAATCGAACTAATCGTTTATCGAACAAAAGGTCAGGGAAATACAAAAGCAACAGTACTGCCATACCACAATTTGATAGGTCAATACTCTAAATTGATACGATAAGCTAAATAAGATAAATGGTGGTCCCTCTAACGTGGTTTTGATTACTACACTTATCCCTCCTACACATTACGCTTGCGTTTTATTGTGTGGTTATTTGCCACAGGCGTGACTTCTCCCTCAGTTGACTCTTCAAACAGCACCTCTTCGGGGTCTTCTTCCTCTGGTCCTTCCTCCTTAGTAGTTGCAGATACAGTCACATCTCCAGTGCCTTGGTCACCTCCTTCTTCAGCTACTGGCGGTGGTGGAGGTGGAATGAGTTGCGCGTCAAGCATGGCAATTTGTTCATCCTTGCCAAGGTTCTCCAAATGTAGGTCATGGATGAGTTCCTCCAACTGACCAATAAGATTTTCAGAAGCCTGGAGTTCTTGGGTTTTTGCGTGTATGACGGCTTGTGCATGATCTGCGACGTCATAAGCCTGTTGGACCCTCCTGGTCAGACAGTTGATGAGATAATCCAAGTCTTCAAACGTCTTGTTAACGAGGGGCAGGTCCAGGCGATTTCCCGTGTGAGCCATCGAGAGACCATGTGCATCCCTCTTCCCAAAGGCACGAAAGGGCAATCCTGGTGCTAGCTTGAATCGATACTTGTAACACAAACGAGCCATTAAGTCCACCATAGCTATGTTCACTCCCTCAATCCACTCTGGGTAGTAGGTGACATAGTCCACGAGCTCGAAGTCTGGCATCGTAGGATCCGGGGTCATGATGGTGCGTATTTCCCAACGTATCCCATGGGGTATGTTGGTCTCATCCTTCCTTCCTCGGAAATAGGGTGGTGGTAGCTTCAATACACTTGTCAATCTAGACAGCTGCCTCCCAAAGATGAAACCCGACAAAACTCCAGCATACGCAGTCTCAGTGTATTCTCCCATCTAGAATTTTGAACAGGTAAGAGTATTAGAATTTAAAAGGAAAGGCAAAGATGCAAGACAAGATAATGTAAAACAATATTAAAGGAAAGTTCAAAATTTACTCATGTTTTGGAAACCTAGTTTAGTTAACTATTTAACCTTTGGGGTCTCAGTCCAATCCTAGGGGTTTCGAACCTACAGGCAACACAGTGCTCTGATACCATCTGTAGCGTACCTGCACTTTAAATAAGGCAGATACCTGTGTATAGTGCAAATCCCTGGATCGATTCATTTGCACACACAGTTTACGATGTAATATCACAACAAAGCATCAATTTTATTACATCGATGATCCAGAATTACAAAATATTCGATACAAGTTGCATAGCATAAAGCTAGCATTGAAAAAGTACACAGCGGAAATATAATAGCAGTGAGTCTCTATAACTTTCATGCTGCCACAGGCGAAAACATGTTGGTTGTAGAGTCGAAACCTTTAAACGAAATCTCACTCGTCATCTGATCAAATCTGCAATAAGAAAAATATTGCAACAACGTGGGTCAGATTCCATTAAAAATGGAGTCTGGCAAGTGACACTATGGTGGACACTTAAGGGAATAACTCTAAAGCCTATATGCATATTTGGCTGGTGGAGTTAAAGGCTAATTTGCATAAAGCCAATTTTTCCTACTCTTTTGAAAACACTTTTCTTGAAATCCAGACGAGTATGGCATGAAAACCATAAATCTCATCTTCCCTTGTTCACCCATCAAGTTTTATTTCTGAAGTTGGAATGGTGGAATCCTCCGTTGACGTCCGTGATCAGCTGCTCAAATTGTCCGTACCGGGGACACGGCTAAGTACTTAGTTTTACACTCTGCAGAGGTTGTGCACGTTCACCATTGTACCCATTCAACCCAAGGTATCCTTTACACACCATTTGTGATAAGGAAAGTAGAGAATAAGACGAGATCTTTCAGAAGCATTTTCCCTCCCACTCTGGCTTGACCCGTTCCACCTAACATCCCCCTACATCTGCTTGTCAAGCCGGAGAGAGTCCACGCAACATAATTGATCAAGCCAGAGCCCATATGGCAATGGCTGCACTGGAAGCAATCGTCACTCGGAGTTCTTCAGATTCCTCTGTTCCTGGGTGGCCATTCACAAGTGTACATACTCCAGGAACCATAGACATGGACCTGAGTAGCCACTCAACATAAACCATGCAACCACTTACCACCCAGGTGTTTCATTCTTAACTTAATAGAATTTAGATTTTCACAAAACAACATTTGCATAGCATCAATAATTCTACTAAGTATTGCATAGGAACCTAGACACAGGAATAAGGAATTCTACGCAGGTTTAGCATAGCAATACTATCCTACACATGCATATAAAAATACACTAAGTAATGCATATAGAAATAGGAAGTTTATGAGGTGTGCCACTTGCCTTTGAATGTTGTCGTTGTTCACAACTCTTTTCAACGATACTCGGAACTCTCCGTTCAATCTAACAGTATAGACAAGCAACAATACAACAATCAACAGCAAGCACAACTTCACAATGCATGCAAACACATACTAGATGAATAAATAAGTTTTATAAAACTTTCTAAGGAAAATATGTTTATGCATGATGTGCAAAATATTCCTAAGGCTAGAAATGCTTTTTCATGCCATGGAAATATCTTAAGTTTATGCAAGGCAAATAGGTTGGTCCAAAAGGACTAAGGGCTAAGGTCATAAGTTGAATAAAATATTTTTTTATATCATCTTTAAACAAGCACTCTAATGGCTTAGCCATGATGTGCAAAATACTTAGAGAAAAATACTAAGTCTATAAGGTGATCAACGATTACTATCAACTCTTTGTAAATTGGATATTCGCTAAAGTGAGAGAGACAGACACCCGGCCAGCCACTTAAATTGTGGAACAGGTCTCATGTACGTGGACATGTAAGGTTTGTTTCCAGGCCGCTTCATCCCACTATGCCGCTAGGATCCAACAACTTCAAGATGATAACATCATGATCAAAATTTGTTTAAGTCCAAAAGACCAGATTAGGAAAGAGGGAAAAGATAGAAAGAAAGATGTAGTTGTCCTCCAGGCTTCATCTCCAGACTTGTAACTTTCTTCTGGATGATGTTTTGATTGAGTTCTTGGTAGTCTTGCTGAATCTTCAGACTTGATGGTTCTTGTATCCTAGAGGCTGGTCTTGGATTTACTTAGTCTTCATGAAGTCTCAGAGGAGAAGAAAAGACAGAGAGAGAGACTTAGAGAGTAAAAGGGGGTTGGCCTTCTTGAACTTCTTCTCACTTTTCTTCCAAGTGCTTGACATCTTTGGGATGCTTCCAGAGTCTGTTTTCTTCTAAGTCCTTCATGAACTTCTTCTTGATTTTCTTCTAAGTGTTTCTTCTCCTCGAAGATACTTCTGAAGTCTTGTTTTTGGCTAAGTCTTTCATGGGTCTTCCAGCTCCATGTTGAAAATCCTAAGTGTCTAAGTGTATAGCCCTTTTCCCAAAATACTAAGTTTTGAAAATAATCCTAACTTAGAGAAAATGGGGAGGAGTTTTCCTTATGGAAAATATAACTATAAAATATGTTATGCATGAAATGCAATTTTAAATCACAAGCAACATAACACTAATTTTTGTGAATTTTAAGAAATATGCATAAAGTTATAATTGCAATTTAATTAGTTTCTAATTTGCAAAACATAATAAAAGGAGACCTATAGATTAAAGTTTTATGTGATTTATATTTTATAACACAATTTTCTTTATAGATGGTGTTAATAGCCAGAGGTGGTTTAATTATATTTAATGCAATTTGATTTAATACAAAAATAATATTTCTATTAATAGTTATGTTGAAAATATTCAAACTATTCAAATTAAATATATAACTATGAGTTCATTCAAATATTACTCAAAAATATTTTATAGCAGTGGCATTAATTTACAAATATTCTAAAGTTTCTAAAACAATTTTATTTGCAATTTTTGGATTTATAGATTGAAAGTTATTACAAATATACTCAAATTTCCCATTTGAAATTTGAATATTTTATACTAAGTCAAATTTGAATTTTGACCGATCTAAAATAATCTACATGTCAAGAGCTCTCCAAAAATATAAAAATTATTAAATTTGGAGTTGTGGTTAAAAAGTTATAGATGTTTTAATTACAGGGACTAATCTGCAAAACTTCCAATTAAAATTAAATTAGAAAATGATTTACACGCTGGCGCGGACGCTGACGAGGCGCTGACGTGTCCTTCCCTGATTCGCCGATACCCCTTCGTTTAAGTCATTCTGTTCCAGCCGTCGGATCGAGATCTAAAGGTGTAGATCTATTCTACTAAGTCCGGGCGGCGCGGTTCGCCGGAGTAACTCCGGTGACCTAATTCCCGCGGCGGCGACACGCCGGTGACGAGCGTTTCCGATGATCTACCACCTAAAAGGACTAGCGGAGCGTACCGTGATGAAGAGGAGATCCAGGCGAGGTCGATGGCGTGCTCGTGGTCCTCGGCGCTTCCTCGTTCTTCGGCAACACCTCGTCGGAGTTGCGCACGGCGGCGGGGAGCTTCGGTCACGGACGGACGGTCCGGAAGGTGATACAATATGAGCTCAGGTACTCCCACTGAAATTCATAAAAACTTGAAACCAAAACAAGGTCCTAGATATCAGTCATATCTCATACCTCGTTCATTTGTGAAAACAAATTTTCAGCTCCATCGTTCTCCTCAATTATCAAACAAATTTGAAAACTAAGTTTCACAGAGACAAGAATGAATTTAGACACCAGTAACAATTGTTGCTCATTTTAGATTCCAAATCACATGGAGAAATTTTAGAGTTACCAGAAGTTTGCAATAGAATTTGAAAACTTTTCTATACATAATTACTTACTTACAATATGGTACCAGTCCATATCAGATTTTAAATATTTTTGATCTCAACTAACATGCCTAGTGCTTAGTGGACTACGGATGCCAATACTACAAATATTCATGCAAAGACAATTTTAGACTATGTTTATGATAGATATATGGAGTTAAACTAATTCTAAATTATTACATAAACTCCCACTCAAAAACAACATTCCTTTAGTCATTTTAGTGATTACACGAACCAAATTCACTACACCAATAACTGATCATCACGAGAGATGGTGCAGCTGCAAAGGCGAACATCGACATGTTGATCATATCATCCATATGACTCATGCTTTACCTTTCGGTTACGTGTTCTGAGACCATGTCTGTACATGCTAGGCTCGCCAAGTAGAACCGTAGTATTTGCGTGTGTAAATCTGTCTTACACCCGTTGTATGCGAACGTTGAGTCTATCACACCCGATCATCACGTGGTGCTTCGAAACAACGAATTTTCTTAACGGTGCATACTAAGGAAGAACACATTATTATCTTGATATTAACTGTGAGAGGGATCATCTTATAATGCTACCGTCACGATCTAAGCAAAGATCTAAGCAAAATAAGATGCATAAAAGGATTAACATCACATGCATGGATAATGTGATATGATATGGTCCTTCTCGCACTTAATCTCTATCTTGTGCATCTTGGCATGATCTCCATCATTCCACCGGCGTGCCACCAAGGTCCATGGCGTCTCCTTCTTGATTGCCCTATAAATTTAAAACATATCATCTAGATATGATATTTAGCACGCAGGCCATAAATTAAAAGGACAACCATTTGGCTCCTGCCGGTTTGTCATAATTTACAAAAGGTATCATCTCATACATCAAATTTGTAACTTTGACCATATTACATTACATGCCCTGCAAAAACAAGTTAGACGTCCTATAATTTATTTTTTGCATATTTTATGAAGATAGAACCGTTCTTACCTACGAACATGAAACCACAACGGTGATGAAATTATTATTAGTAACCCACTATATTTTATATCTAAACTATAGTGGGAGAGAAAGACACCCGCAAAGCCACTTATGCAAAACAAGTTGCATGTCAGTCGTGGAACAAGTCTC
Source organism: Poa annua (assembly GCA_026929855.1). NCBI lineage: Eukaryota > Viridiplantae > Streptophyta > Magnoliopsida > Poales > Poaceae > Poa > Poa annua. The sequence goes on from CM049426.1 coordinate 162,012,482, forward strand.
ATGTACGTGGACATGTAAGGTTAGTCCGGGCCGCTTCATCCCACTATGCCACTAAGATACAAAATATACAAACATGATCATCAACGCCCACATACACATATGTGTTCTACCCGTACAAAACATCTACGCATAGACAAGGCTCCGATACCACTTATGGGTTTGTAGCATAGAAAACAAAAAATTTCCTACGGTGCGAACAAACCAACAAGCCAAGATCTAGTCTAGGAGAAGCTCGTAACGAGTGGAACATATTCCAAGAGAACTAACCCTCGAAGACCGTAAGCGTTTCGAGAATAATTCTCGTGGATGATGTAGTCGTTCACTCGCCGATCTCAAGATTGTGAAGATGTGCACAGCAACGGGCAGCGCCTCCATACTCGGTCACACATACGGCTTGATGACGACCTCCGTTCCCTCGATCCAGAAGGGCAGCGGAAGTAGTAGAACCACCGAAAACTCGAGCAGCACGACAGCGTGCTGTGGTGGAGAAACTAATCGGCCATGGGAGGAGGGAGAGAGAGGCAAGTGTGTGGGGAGAGGGATATTACACCCCTCTTTATATAGGAGGGGGAGGGAGCCACGAATTTGGAGTGCCCCCACCTCTCCCCTTATAATGTGAGTGGAGTCTCCACTCAACTCACTCATTCTCTCTTCAATTCCCACTCAAAATTCCAAGAAGTTTTCTTTATTAAATAAAACAATTTTATTTCTTTTAATATTTGTTAATTCTATTAACAAACATTAACACTTACCCCCTTGGTTCATTTGTTAATTCTATTAACAACCATTGTCAACCATTACAATTAACTCCTTAAACTATTTCAATATTACCCAAAACAATTTCTGTGTTGTCCAAACTTTTCTCCGAAATTCCATGTCAGCCCAAAAGCGTCGGCAAACCTTAAGTGTGTCACCCTACGGTTCGTGAATAATTTAGACATGATCGAGACACCTCTCCGATCAATAGTCAACAGCGGGATCTGAGATCCGTAATGACTCCTACATATTCGACGATGAATCTTGTGATCGTGTGAACCAAAAACGTCATAACGAATTCATTTTGTCTCGCGATATTTTACTTGTCCGAGATCCGATCATTGGTACCATCTATACCTAGTTCGATCTCCTTCCCGACAAGTACTCTTTACTCGTTCTGCGATATGACATCCTTGTGAACGTGCTTGCAAGCGGTGTCGATGTGATATCACTGAGAGGGCCCAGAGTATATCTCTCCGTCATATGGATGGACAAATCCACTTCTTGATCCATGAGCCTCAACTAATACTTTCGGAATACCCAACGCCACCTTTATAGTCATCTTGTTACAGTGTGACGTTTGATGTTATCAAAACATTCTTCCGTTGTTAGTGATTGACATGATCTCATGGTCTAAGGATTAGGATTACTTCGTATGTTTAGTACAACAATGTAAACTTAATGACTTGATCCGATTGCTATACTTAATTTGGGTGTGTGTTCATCACAACATTCTCCTTATGACGTGATCCCATTATTAACAACATCCAATGTTCATGATCAGGAAACCTTAATCATCAATTAATCAACGAGCTAGTTAAACAAGAGGCGTTACTAGGAACTCTTATTTGTTCATTAGTCGCACATGTATTAAGTTTCCAATTAATACAATTCGAGCATGAGAAATAAACATTTATCATAAACATGGAATAAGATAATACAAAGACCGTTGAGAAACACGAAGCAGCAACCATCGAGACAATCGGCCAGTCGACCGTCATGACAACATATATCATGATTAGCACGGAGGTTATAGAAGACAAGACTAGCAGAGACCCTCAGATCCAAAAAAAGAAAATCCGTGCAGATTGCAGTTATTCAAAGATCCAACGACTGGAAAATTAACATCCAGCCATACCATCGATAATTGTCGTGAATTCAAACAGTTGGCTTCCAAAAATGCGAGGCGACTCAGACGAAATACATCCGAGCATATGGTACCTGCACAACAAGTGGCAGTGCTACCACCTCTGCCATCACACGATTCCAGCAATCTCACACGATTCCAGCAATCAACTCACAGGAGCAGTACAATACGTACCACAGGGTTCAACTTAACAATACTCTTATCATCATAGGCAAATGTACATGATCCAAAAAGGATGACCATCTAACAGGCAGCAAAAACTTCACACTAGACATGTCAACATGGCCGTCATGGCGCCGCCAGCCGTACCAGAATACCTACGCGCGCCCGAAACTGCAATCACGTTCAGTCGAGAAGATCAACCACCATCTGTGTACAGGCCAGGTCACTCCGCCTTGGTGCTCAAAGCACAAATTGGTAGCTACACAACGACCAAAGTCTTTATGCATGGAGGAAGCAGTATCAATATCATCTTCGCCGACACACTACGCTGGACAAACAGGTCAGTCGACAATTTACTTCCATCATCAAATACATTTCACGACATAGTTCCAGGCAAAGCTATCATATCGAAAGGCACGGTACTGATGGGTTCGTAGCATAGAAAAAAAAAATTCCTACGGTGCAAACAAACCAACAAGCCAAGATCTAGTCTAGGAGAAGCTCGTAAAGAGTGGAACATATTCCAAGAGAACTAAACCTCGAAGACCGTAAGCGTTTCGAGAATAATGCTCGTGGATGATGTAGTCGTTCACTCGCCGATCGCAAAATCGTGAAGATGTGCACTGCAACGAGCAGCACGTACGTACTCGGTCACACGTACGGCTTGATGACGACCTCCGTTCCCTCGATCCAGCGAGGCAGCGGAAGTATTAGAACAACCGAAAACTCCAGCAGCACGACGGCGTGCTGTGGTGGAGAAACTAATCGGCCATGGCTTCGCCAAGCTGATGGCTGGAAGGTGGAGCAGCGGGAGGCGGGAGAGAGAGGCAAGTGTGTGGGGAGAGGGAGCTTACACCCCTGTTTATATAGGAGGGGGAGGGAGTGTAACGCCCCGGGATTTATCCCCTTTTTGTTTTGTGTGTTTTCTTTTTGCATCGACATGGCATCGCATCGCATTAATTTAATTTGTTGCATTTAAATTAAATTTCCATAATTAAATTCAAATGCATTTCAAATTAATTAAAAATGTGTTATTTTCAAATCTTTTAAAAATGTTAAAAACTAGTTTATTAAATTGTCAATACAAAACTAAAACTATTTTGTATAGTTTTCGTATTCAGATTCTTCTTCGTTTTGATTTTAAAAATATAAATCGGCAAAGAATAAACGGAGAGAAATAAAGCCCAAGCCCATCTAACCCCAAACCCTAGGGTTTCCCCCTGGAAACTTCTTTCCCACCCCCTGGAAATTTGTAGCCACCCTCCTCTATTTTTCTGGAATTTGCAAAAGTCCTCCCACCCCTTTTTCTTTCTTTTTCCCCCTCCTTCTTTTTTTTTCTTCCTTTTATTTTCTTTCTTTTTGTTTTCTTTCTTCTCTTTCCTCTCTCTCCCTGCTCCTTCTCCACCCCGCACGCACCCGACGCCCCCTGCTTCCTCCACCCGACGGTGCCCCGCCGCCGGCCTCCTCCCCGGCCGCGTTTCCCCGCGCGCTCCGGCCCGCCGCCGCGCCGGCCGCCCGCGCCGCGCCGTCCCGAGCCGCAGAGAGCCCCGCGCGCCGCGCGCCTCCGCCTCCTGTGTGCACCGGCGCCAGCTGCCGCCGCCCTCCGCATCTCCTGCTCGCACTGCCGCTCGCGTCGCCGGACGCGCCTCCTACCATCGCCGGTCGCGTGCCGCGACCTCCACGCCGCACGTGCCCGCGCGCCCCGGCCTCCCAGCTTCCCGCCGAGTCCTCCCGCGCGTCCGCGCCCCCGAGCACCCCGTGCGCCCCGGCCTCCGCCTCCGGCCGCTCCCTGTCTCCGCGCCCGCCGCCGCCCGTGTGCGCGCCCGCGTGCCTGCCGTCCGCGATCCCCGGCCTGCTCCGCCCGCGCCTCGCCACCCCCTGCTCCTACACGTCACCGCCGTGCGCACGCCGCCAACCGCCGCCGCGTGCCCACCTTCGTGTGCCGCCGCTCCGGTTGCTCCGCACCCGCGGACCCGTGCGCCTCCACGCCGCCGCCGCGCCGCCCCGCGCGCCGTCCCCGCTGCCTCCTCTTTCCGACCGCTTGCACGCCGCCGCCGACGCCCGCCAGTTGTTTGACGAAATGCCCGTAATACTTTCGGCGTCGCAATTTTGTCCGAGTTGTCCACCCTTCGTGGTGTTGCTACATGCGCGTGCGCGTCCTCTTCCGGTGCCGCATTTCCGTGGCCGCCCATTTTCGTGTCGCGGTGCCCGCCCGTGCGCGCTTTCTTTCCGATCCAACGTGCGAACCCAAACCCTAACCCTACCTATTTTATAAAATGCATCTATCTTGTGCATATCGCATCATACTTGAATGGGTTGCATCTCTCGGGTTTGGTGGTGTAGCAAATCACCTAAATAATAAATATGGAATGTGTGGGGCAAATCAATATATATAATGCCCAATTCCATTTAATACAATTAGGTCACCCATGCCATGTGTTGCCATGTTAACCAACATTTAATATTGCTGTTAAATAAATAACTTGCACCTAAATATTAATTGTCGGGTTTGTTTTCCCGCTTAATTTGCAATTACCTGCATTGTATTGCATCTTGCCATGCCATGCATCATTCTCGTATGATCATGCTGGATCTTTTGCCGTAGTTGTAAAATGCATCTTTTACGCTTTCCAGTGTTTGTTGCTTCTTCGCGGATAAGACGTTGAGATGTGTGAGCACCGACAAGATCTGCTTCCATGCGGGATTCCAGGCAAGCAAAGTTTGCTTGTTTACCTATACATTGTCTTTCATTCCTGCCGTTGATCTCTGCTACCCTAGTTATCGATTCTTGAACCGCGATCCCATCACATGTTTATCCTGCAGCCTATACAGATTTATCCCCACATCCCATCACCTGTTGTTTGTTTATCTGTTGGCCTTGCGAGTCGTAGCGCATGCTTAGAGTTGTCTGTGCGAGTCGTCTGTTGGTCTTAAGTTTCATCTGCTTAGTATGATAGATTGTTCTACTTTAATAAAATGCTATCTTGTGTTGGGGTATTATAATTAAAAGATAAGGCACCAGGCGGAAGGCCTTGCGAGGTGCTTTGTTCTCCTCAGTGTCAACCTAGGAACTGAGATTTTGTCCTCGGATCCAATTTTGAGCGCACTAACCACTGGTGGGTGGCCCAATGGAGCCCCCCTCGACTTTGAACGGATCCTCAGCTCGTCCATGTGCCGCAAGTAGTTCGGGTTTTCCATTCTCTCATATGCATGTGCTTGATGATGATGATGATGATGATGATGATGATGATGATGAGAGGTTACTTGATACGGGGGGCCATATAGGGGTGGTGCGTACGTAGCGGACAATTCCTACCGTGGTTTGAGCCGCATGGTGCGTAGGCACAAACTAATGAGTCCGCAATTGAGATTCGGCCGGACTCCTGACGCGGGTAACAACTCATATGGGTGGCACCTGGACTTGCTGTAGTAAAGGAATGAGTCGTGTTGAGAGGCCCTAACGGATTGATCATGCGAGTATGGGTACTGTAGTGCACCCCTGCAGGGTATAATCTTATCGATGAGCCGTGTACACGGTTATGGACGACTTTGGTGATGATGCTGGCTAACAAGATCTAGACAACTTGCACCTAATTAATGTTAATTAATTTGATCAGTAATATATAATTACTTTCACAATAAAATTATAAATAAAACTGTTCAATGTGTGAGTTTCCCGAATTGCTTCCTCATATTTGGTTGAGGGGGTTAATTCGAGAATGGGTTATGTTTGGTGTTAGTTGTAGATGTTTATCTTATGCGCTCTCTTATCTCTCTCTGATTAGACGGAAGTTGTAGCGTGTCTCTCTATTTTGCTAGTGCTGCTGTCGCTAAGTCCACCTCCCCTATATTTTGGGAGATGGTGTAGAAAGTAGGCAAGTCGGTTTTGCTTGCCAGGGAGTGCCCTGACCCTCTTTTGGGATGTACTTTATGTGCAGTAAACAGGTTTGAAGTCTGACGACGTTAGCTTGGGAATCCCTCCGGCTTGGCTGGGCAGGGATATGGCGCCATCGCTTATCTTCAGGACTCTTAGTCCAATTTGCATCTTATCCGTAGTCGGATACTATTTTTTGCTTCCGCTGTCATTTGAATCTTTGTATTGTATTATTTGTATCTTGGCTCGTTCGAGTCGTTGTTGTATTTTATCTTCTGTTGTATTTGTGGATGTATCGGAACTATTGTAATGTTATCACAATTCCACCCACATAATGCGCATGTTTCGGCGTGCCCATTATATCTGGTGGGCGACCTAAAATCGTTATTATGCGGATTTCGGCGGGAACGCTTAAATCTACATAGTACCAATTTTAGGGCGTGACAAAGTGGTATCAGAGCCTTGGTTTCGATCTCGTTGTTGTTTCCATACGAATGGTTATCGAAGCAGCAGGTCCGCAAAAGCCTGTAGGATACCCTCGCTAACGGTCGTTGTTTCTAGAGTGTCGAAAACTATTTGACTAAAATTATTTTTGAAAAGATCTCAATAGGTTTCTTTTTACTCCTTACCTCTATTCTACTTCTCCTCTTACCTTATTTGATTTGGAGTCTCTTCTCTTATCCAACTTTCAAAGTTTTAGGATCCTACGTGTGGGTGGACGATTTCTTGCCTTTTACCCTATTAGGTTCGATATTTCGGAGTCGTCTTCGTCGTGAGCAACAACCCCTTGTTAGTGGTGTCGAGAATTTCAATGTGGAGCAACAATCACTTGTTAGTGGTGTCGAGAAGTTTCATCCCGGAGCGTGAAGACTCGATAGTTACCCCTCTCTTCTTGTGGTCTCGGCGTGGATCGCGGGACGCGATCCCTTGTTAGTGGTGTCGATTGTAACGCCCCGGGATTTATCCCCTTTTTGTTTTGTGAGTTTTCTTTTTGCATCGACATGGCATCGCATCGCATTAATTTAATTTGTTGCATTTAAATTAAATTTCCATAATTAAATTCAAATGCATTTCAAATTAATTAAAAATGTGTTATTTTCAAATCTTTTAAAATGTTAAAAACTAGTTTATTAAATTGTCAATACAAAACTAAAACTATTTTGTATAGTTTTCGTATTCAGATTCCTCTTCGTTTTGATTTTTTAAATATAAATCGGCAAAGAATAAACTGAGAGAAATAAAGCCCAAGCCCATCTAACCCCAAAACCTAGGGTTTCCCCCTGGAAACTTCTTTCCCACCCCCTGGAAATTTGCAGCCACCCTCCTCTATTTTTCTGGAATTTGCAAAAGTCCTCCCACCCCTTTTTCTTTCTTTTTCCCCCTCCTTCTTTTTTTTTTCTTCCTTTTCTTTTCTTTCTTTTTCTTTTCTTTCTTCTCTTTCCTCTCTCTCCCTGCTCCTTCTCCATCCCGCACGCACCCGACGCCCACTGCTTCCTCCACCCGACGGTGCCCCGGCGCCGGCCTCCTCCCCGGCCGCGTTTCCCCGCGCGCTCCGGCCCGCCGCCGCGCCGTCCGCCCGCGCCGCGCCGTCCCGAGCCGCAGCGCGCCCCGCGCGCCGCGCGCCTCCGCCTCCTGTGTGCACCGGCGCCAGCTGCCGCCGCCCTCCGCATCTCCTGCTCGCGCTGCCGCTCGCGTCGCCGGACGCGCCTCCTCCCGTCGCCGGCCGCGCGCCGCGGCCTCCACGCCGCACGTGCCCGCGCGCCCCGGCCTCCCAGCTTCCCGCCGAGTCCTCCCGCGCGTCCGCGCCCCGGCCTCCACCTCCGGCCGCTCCCTGTCTCCACGCCCGCCGCCGCCCGTGTGCGCGCCCGCGCGCCTGCCGTCCGCGAGCCCCGGCCTGCTCCGCCCGCGCCTCGCCACCCCCTGCTCCTACACGTCACCGCCGCGCGCACGCCGCCAGCCGCCGCCGAGTGCCCGCCTTCGTGTGCCGCCGCTCCGGTTGCTCCGCACCCGCGGACCCGTGCGCCTCCACGCCGCCGCCGCGCCGCCCCGCGCGCCGTCCCTGCTGCCTCCTCTTTCCGGCCGCTTGCACACCGCCGCCGACGCCCGCCAGTTGTTTGACGAAATGCCCGTAAGACTTTCGGCATCGCAATTTTTTCCGAGTTGTCCACCCTTCGTGGTGTTGCTACATGTGCGTGCGCGTCCTCTTCCGGTGCCGCATTTCCGTGGCCGCCCGTGTTCGTGTCGCGGTGCCCGCCCGTGCGCGCTTTCTTTCCGGTGTCCGTTTGCCGTGCTCCTCTGTGCCCGCGCCCGTCAACGAGGATGACTGAGTACGACTACCCGACCACTTCCACGACACCGACAAACGACGATGCCCCGGTTCCGCGATGACTACTTCCTCGACGTCAACTACTTCCTCTACGGACCGAAGACGTCGGTTTCGAACCCTATCTCTCCCGATCCAACGTGCGAACCCAAACCCTAACCCTACCTATTTTATAAAATGCATCTATCTTGTGCATATCGCATCATACTTGAATGTGTTGCATCTCTCGAGTTTGGTGGTGTAGAAAATCACCTAAATAATAAATATGGAATGTGTGGGGCAAATCAATATATATAATGCCCAATTCCATTTAATATAATTAGGTCACCCATGCCATGTGTTGCCATGTTAACCAACATTTAATATTGCTGTTAAATAAATAACTTGCACCTAAATATTAATTGTCGGGTTTGTTTTCCCGCTTAATTTGGAATTACCTGCATTGTATTGCATCTTGCCATGCCATGCATCATTCTCGTATGATCATGCTGGATCTTTTGCCGTAGTTGTAAAATGCATCTTTACGCTTTCCAGTGTTTGTTGCTTCTTCGCGGATAAGACATTGAGATGTGTGAGCACCGACAAGATCTGCTTCCATGCGGGATTCCAGGCAAGCAAAGTTTGCTTGTTTACCTATAGATTGTCTTTCATTCCTGCCGTTGATCTCTGCTACCCTAGTTATGATTCTTGAACTGCGATCCCATCACATGTTTATCCTGCAGCCTATACATCTTTATCCCCACATCCCATCACCTGTTGTTTGTTTATCTGTTGGCCTTGCGAGTCGTAGCGCATGCTTAGAGTTGTCTGTGCGAGTCGTCTGTTGGTCTTAAGTTTCATCTGCTTAGTATGATAGATTGTTCTACTTTAATAAAATGCTATCTTGTGTTGGGGTATTATAATTAAAAGATAAGGCACCAGGCGGAAGGCCTTGCGAGGTGCTTTGTTCTGCTCAGTGTCGACCTAGGAACTGAGATTTTGTCCTCGGATCCAATTTTGAGCGCACTAACCACTTGTGGGTGGCCCAATGGAGCCCCCCTCGACTTTGAACGGATCCTCAGCTCGTCCATGTGCCGCAAGTAGTTCGGGTTTTCCATTCGCTCATATGCATGTGTTTGATGATGATGATGATGATGATGAGAGGTTACTTGATACGGGGGGTCATATAGGGGTGGTGCGTACGTAGCGGACAATTCCTACCGTGGTTTGAGCCGCATGGTGCGTAGGCACAAACTAATGAGTCCGCAATTGAGATTCGGCCGGACTCCTGACGCGGGTAACAACTCATATGGGTGGCACCTGGACTTGTTGTAGTGAAGGAATGAGTCGTGTTGAGAGGCCCTAACGGGTTGATCATGCGAGTATGGGTACTGTAGTGCACCCCTGCAGGGTATAATCTTATCGATGAGCCGTGTCCACGGTTATGGACGACTTTGGTGATGATGCTGGCTAACAAGATATAGACAACTTGCACCTAATTAATGTTAATTAATTTGATTAGTAATATAGAATTACTTTCACAATAAAATTATAAATAAAACTGTTCAATGTGTGAGTTTCCCGAATTGCTTCCTCATATTTGGTTGAGGGGGTTAATTCGAGAATGGGTTATGTTTGGTGTTAGTTGTAGATGTTTATCTTATGCGCTCTCTTATCTCTCTGATTAGACGGAAGTTGTAGCGTGTCTCTCTATGTTGCTAGTGCTGCTGCCGCTAAGTCCACCTCCCCTATATTTTGGGAGATGGTGTAGAAAGTAGGCAAGTCGGTTTTGCTTGCCAGGGAGTGCCCTGACCCTCTTTTGGGATGTGCTTTATGTGCAGTAAACAGGTTTGAAGTCTGACGACGTTAGCTTGGGAATCCCTCCAGCTTGGCTGGGCAGGGATATGGCGCCATCGCTTATCTTCAGGACTCTTAGTCCAATTTGCATCTTATCCGTAGTCGGATACTATTTTTTGCTTCCGCTGTCATTTGAATCTTTGTATTGTATTATTTGTATCTTGACTCGTTCGAGTCGTTGTTGTATTTTATCTTCTGTTGTATTTGTGGATGTATCGGAACTGTTGTAATGTTATCACAATTCCACCCACATAATGCGCATGTTTCGGCGTGCCCATTATATCTGGTGGGCGACCTAAAATCGTTATTATGCGGATTTCGGCGGGAACGCTTAAATCTACATAGTACCGATTTTAGGGCGTCACAGGGAGCCACAAATTTGGAGTGCCCCCACCTCTCCCCTCGTCATGTGAGTGGAGCCTCCACTCAACCCACTCATTTTCTCTTCAATTCCCACTCAAAATTCCAAGGATTTTTCTTTATTAAATAAAAAATATATTTTTAATATTTGTTAATTCTATTCACAAACATTAAAACTTACCCCCTTGGTTCATTTGTTAATTCTATTAACAACCATTGGCAACCATTGACAATTAACTCCTTCAACTATTTCAATATTACCCGAAACAATTTCGGTGTTGTCCAAACTTTTCTCCGAAATTCCGTGTCTACCCAAAAGCGTCGACAAACCTTAAGTGTGTCACCCTACGGTTCGTGAATAATGTAGACATGGTCGAGACACCTCTCCGATCAATAGTCAACAGCAGGATCTAGAGATCCTTAATGACTCATACATATTCGACTATGAATCTTGTGATCGTGTGAACCAAAAATGTCATAACCAATTCCTTTTGTCTCGTGATATTTTACTTGTCCGAGATCCGATAATTGGTATCATCTATACCTAGTTCGACCTCGTTCCCGACACGTACTCTTTACTCGTTCTGTGATATGACATCCTGGTGACCTAGTCACGTGCTTGCAAGCGGTGTCGATGTGATATCACCGAGAGGGCTCAGAGTATATCTCTCTGTCATATGGATGCACAAATCCCACTTCTTGATCCATGAGCCTCAACTAACACTTTCGGAATACCCAACGCCACCTTTATACTCATCATGTTACGGTGTGATGTTTGATGTTATCAAAGCATTCTTACGGTGTTAGTGATTGACAAGATCACATGGTCTAAGGATTAGGATTACTTTGTATGCTTTGTACAACAATGTAAACTTAATGACTTGATCGGATTGCTATACTTAATTTGGGTGTGTGTTCATCACATCATTCTCCTAATGACGTGATCCCGTTATCAACAACATCCAATGTTCATGATCAGGAAACCTTAATCATCAATTAATCAACGAGCTAGTTAAACAAGAGGCGTTACTAGGAACTCTTATTTGTTCATTAGTCGCACATGTATTAAAGTTTCCAATTAATACAATTCTAGCATGAGAAATAAATATTTATCATAAACATGGAATAAGATAATAACCACTTTATTATTGCCTCTCGGGCATATTCCTTTCAGGTACAACTAGACGTCACATTTGGAGACGCAACACACTTTCAAACCGAGTCAATGGAGTTCAAAGTCGTCGACTGGAGATCACAATAACATGCTATACTGGGACGGCCAGCGTTTGCCCGATTCATGGCAGTTCCACATTACGCATATCTTCAACTGAAATGCCGGGTCCAAAGATCAGACGCTTGCGATCACGATTTCAACAAAATATCTGAGACATTTGGAGCAAAACAAACACTGGAGTATCTCTCACTTATCAATGACACAACATACATGCCAGATCATAAAAGATAAGCTACTGACAAGACATTCAACACCGTAGATGATACACGTCACACCAGGTTCACCCTACTGACCCGACGAAAACAATCGAAGTGTCAACAAGTTTGCCTCCCGCATAGGAAAGTGCGCTCGTCGAATTCCTCCGTGAGAACTAGGATATGTTTGTATGGTGCGCATCTGAGATGCCAGGCATACCAAGGAATTCGTTGAGCACTCTCTCCAACTCAGTACAGGAACCATGCCGGTCAAGCAAATAGTACATCGTGTGTCAGGACCCAAAAGAGAAGCTATAGAAAAACATGTTAACAAATGATATGTCCAAAACATATCTACTTTCCCGAACACTTTTTCTATTGTTTTACCTCTAATTTGTGTGTTTTGGATGCAACTAACGCGAACTAACGCAGTTTCAGCAGAATTACGTTGGTGTCTTATTTTTGTGCAGAAATATCAATTTCGGAGAAAAACCCCAAAATCCAAACATAAGTTATTTTCCATCCGAGAGGGACCAGGAACCACGAAGACCAACCAGAGAGGAGGCACGGGGGCGCCACACCACCTGGTGGTGCGGCAGGCTCCTGACCGCGCCAAGAGATGGTGTGACCAACTAAGTCACCCCCTCGCGACCCCCTCGCGGCTACTTAACCCTTCTGACCTAAAAACATTAGGGGGATAGACACTTTTCCAGAGAACACACCCGTGCGCCGCCGCCATCGTGAACGCTAGTTCGGGGACCAGAAGTCTCTATTTCGGCACCCTGCCGGGACGGGGAATCGAAGGGAATCATCGCCATCGTCATTTCCACCGCCTCTCCATCGATCATCCATGTTTCCCCCATCCATGAGTGAGAAATTCATCGCTTTAGGCTTGAGGGGATGGTAGGGATTGGATGAGATCACTCATGTAATAGCTGTAGGATTGTTAGGGCATAGTGCCTAATATCCGTTATCGGTGTTTTACGTCATTGTTGCAACTTATTATGCTTAATGCTTGACACTAGGGCCCGAGTGCCATGATTTCAGATCTGAACATGTTATTGAATTATGATGATAATTATTGTTTTGGATCATATCTATGAGTTGTATACACACGTTATTGTCCGAAACCGATGGCCCCAAAGTGATAGCAATTGGGATAACCGGAGGGAATGGCTATGATGTGAGGATCACATATATTCACGGAGTGTTAATGCTTTGCTCCGGTACTTGATTAAAACGAGTAACTTAATTGCCAGTAGTTTCCCTAGAGGCCCCGATGCAAACGGGCTGGCTGGCAGGACAAAAGATGATGTGCAAGTTTCTCATTGCAAGCACGCACAACTAAATTGGAATACATGTTTATGATTAGTTTATACCTGGATGCTTTATATTATTTGTCTGCAAATGCCTATGCTATGTTATTACATGAATAATCTTGTCCATGCAACGCCCGTACATCCGTCCCTGTGCCTATAGTATTTTAATCCTGATGTCTACTTCAATCACAATCGTTGTCTTAATTCTTCTGCTACTGTTATCTCACTACTATCTCTGCGATAAAACTGTTGCTACTGATAATCTTCCTCGAGCAAGTCTTTTCACAGGTGCAGCTGATCTGACAAATCATCTGTTAAAGCTTACAAATATTATTTGGCTTCCCTTGTGTCGAATCAATAAATTTGGGTTTTACTTCCCTCGAAGACTGTTGTGATCCCCTATACTTGTGGGTCATCAACAAACTACTCAAAGCAAATTTCATTCGAGAAATCAAGAAATCAGAATGGGTGGCTAACCTCGTGATAGTCGAGAAGATGAAAACAACCGAAACAAGGATGTGCATCAACTTCACAGGACTAAATAAGTGTTCCCTATAGGATCACTTTCCACGACCTCACATCGACCAAATCGTCGAATCCACTACGGGATGCGCTCGACCGTCATTCGTCGACGCATACTCTAGATATCATCAGATTAGAATGAAAGCAGAAGACGAAGAAAAGACAGACTTCACAACTCCACTTGGAGTATATTGTTACACCACCATGCCTTTCGGCCTCAAAAATGCAGGAGCTACCTATCAACGCTTGATGCAAAATTCTTTGAAGGCAAAAATTGGCAAAAATATAGAGGTCTACGTCGACGACATAGTGATCAAATCAAAGAAAGAGTGCACACTCTTGTCAGACATAAAAGAGACATTCGATAACCTCATAAGTTAAAGCATAAAACTAAACCCAGATAAATGTACTTTTGGCGTCCCAGCTGGAGAACTTTTAGGCTATTTAATCTCAGCCCGAGGAATCGAAGCAAATACAGAAAAAATACAGGCCATACTAACCATGCAAAGGCCTACCAAGCTTTATGAGGTACAACAGCTGACCACACGGGTGGCAGCCCTCAGTCGATTCATCAGCAAACTAGACGAGAAGGCTCTACCACTTTATCGGCTGATGAAGAAAGAAGATAAATTTGAATGGACAGAAGAAGCGGAAGCAGCCTTCATCGACCTCAAAAAGACACTCACTAAATCCCCCATCTTAGCATCACCAAAAGAAAAGGAGCCACTATACCTCTACGTGGCAGCAACAAACAGGGTGGTAAGCAAAGTGCTAGTAGTCGAACGTATGGAAGAAGGAAAAGCTCAAAGTATGCAAAGACCAGTCTACTACTTCAGCGAGGTGTTATCTCTATCCAAACCGAGATATCCACATTTTCAGAAATTGGCTTATGCAGTGTTCATAACAACAAGGAAGCTAAGGCACTACCTCAAGGAGCACCCAATAACGGTGATCTGCAAGTCCGCAATCGGAGACATACTCACAAATCAATATGCTACAGGACGAGTCGCAAAATGGCTCATCGAGCTAGGACCACTCGGAATCATGTACGATCATGTGATGCCCCAAAATCGGTACTATGTAGATTTAAGCGATCCCGCCGAAAATCCGCATAATAACAATTTTAGGTCGCCCACTAGACATAATGTGCACGACGAAACATGCGCATTATGTGGGTGGAATTATGATAACATTACAAAAGTTCCGATAAGTCCACAACAACAAAAGATATAAATATAACAACGACTCGAACGAGTCAAGATACAAATGATACAATACAAAGATACAAATGACAGCGAAAGCAAAATAGTATCCGACTACGGATAAGAAGCAAATTGGACTAAGAGTCCTGAAGATAAGCGAAGGCGCCATATCCCTCCCCAGCCCAAGCCGGAGGGATTCCCAAGCTAACATCGTCGTACTTCAAACCTGTTAACTGCACATGAATACAACCCATATACATGGGTCAATACTATCGCTAGTGATAGCAAGGCAAGCATTAAGGAGAGTTCTAACGAATGCGTAATATGTATTCCGAACAGGTGAGCGCATCTCCTTAGGAAGGTTTAGCGCCAGCGCGCAAACTCTGGACAACTACACAGACATGCTACAACATTCCCTCAAATTTTAGAGGGATAAGAGAGCGCATAAGTAACCAACTACTACTAACACCAATCATAACCCATTCTCGGATTAACCCCCTCAACCAAGTATGAGGAAGCAATTCAAGAAACTCACACATTGAAGAGTTTGAGTTACCATTTATTGTGGAAGTAATTCTATATTACTAGTCAAGTTAATTAACAATGATTAGGTGTATATTGTCTATTATCTTATTAGCCAGGACCTTCACCAAGTCGTCCACAACCGCGGACGCGGCTCATCGATAAGATTGTAGCCTTCAGGGGTGCACTACTGAAACCATACTCGTTCGATCAACCCCAAAAGCAAGCCAGAAGGTAGGGTATCTCAACACGGCAAATCTCTTCTCTACAAACCATACAGGGAACCGTATGATTGTGTGCACGGTTACTCAGCCCCATACCAGGAACTTTGTAACACTCTTAGAACGTGCCACCCTATATAAGAATCGACTACTCCATCATCATGAGATCGTTATGTAACCATATGCATGCATCAAATGGAAAGACCGAACTACTTGCGGCTCCCTGGATAAGAAGCGCATTAGATCAAATCCGCGGGGGGCTCCATAGGGCCTCCCACAAGTGGTTAGTGCGCTCGTACTTGGTTCCGAGGACAAGAACTGAGTTCCTAGGTCGACACTAGCATAACAATGCACCTCGCAAGGCCTTCCGCCGGTGCCTTATCATTTACTTATAATACCCAACATATGACATCATTTTATTAAGGTAGAACAATCTATCATACTAAACATGTGAAATATAAGGCAGAGAGACGACTCGCACAACCAACTCTAAGCATGCGCTACGACTCGTAGGCCAACAAGTAAACAAACAACAGTTAATAGGATGTGGAGGTGGGGGCTATATCATGGCTGGAAGGTAAACATGGAATAGGATCGAAACACAAGCATCGTATCACAAGGCTAGCAATAGAGGCAAAAGGCAAGCATAGGTGATCAAAGGGGAAACGCTTGCCTGCAATCCCGCATGGAAGAAGAACTTGTCGTTTATCACACATCTCAACGTCTTATCCGCGAAGAAGCAACAAACACTGGAAAGCGTAAAAGATGCATCTTACAACTACGGCAAAAGATCCAGCATGATCATGAGAATGATGCATGTCATGGCAAGATGCAATACGAGATGCACTTAATCCAAATCAAGCGGAACCGAGATTCCGACAATTAATATAATTATTCAAATTATTTATCTAAACATCCATGTTAAATGTTCATTAACATAGAAAGACATGGCATAGATGAACTAGTCAAATTAAATGGAATGGGGCAATAAATAATTAATTACCCCAACACATTCCATAATTAATTATTTAGGTGCAAATAATAAATTACATTAAGCAATTAAAATAAAATATGCAACATGGCATAAGAATGGCATATTAATGTTCCTTACATTTTATTGATCAAAATAGATGTTTAATTTGTATTATTTGGATAAGCAAAACAAAATATATATATTAAACAAGATTTACACATTTTCTGAAAAAGGGGAAAACATATAGGAATAAGGTGGGTTAAATACCTCTACAAGGATTCAAACTCGGATCTGGTGGGAGTGTAGAAAAGATATATTAATGTTCGTTACATTTTATTGATCAAAATAGATGTTTAATTTGTATTAGTTGGATAAGAAAACAAAAGATATATATTAAACAAGATTTACACATTTTTTGAAAAAGGTGAAAACAGATAGGGAAAAGGTGGATTAAATACCTCTACAAGGATTCGAACTCGGATCTGCTGGGAGTGTAGAAAGGGGCACTACCACTGAACTGATGCGGTGCTGGCGATATTGTCCCGACGCCTCTTTATATGATTGTTGGCCCATTAAATGAACTTTGCCTGACGGACAAAATAAGGGGAAAATGGAATTTTCGGTGGAGGGTGGGATTCGACATCCCGAACCGCGCGGTGTTTGATCAGGAGCGCAACCACTGGAATAAGCTGAGGATTGTAATTTAGTACGGAAATGAAGGAAGCTGAGATTGTCAGGAAAAGCTAACTGAATTTTGAACAGGCCGAAGATTCAGTCTTCCACCACCAGAACGACGACGGCGACGGACGGAAGAATCAGCGACCGACGCGGTGCCGCTCGAAGGCAGACGCCTAGAGCAAGGGAAGGGAAGGGGAAGAGGTCCCAGAGGTGCGGAACACCTTGGGGAGGTCGGGGACGAGCTCGTGTGGCCGGAGGGCGACAAAGATGGCCGGAAAAGGAGGTGAACGACGACGAGGAAGATGAGATCGAGGGAGGCGCTCCGGGCCGCTGCAGCTCCGGTTCTTCAGTGCGTACGACGAGGGAGGTGCGGCGGTTCCATTCCCGGCTTCATCATGAACTGGTGGTGGCCATGGCGATGGCTCCGTGCTGCTCTCCGAGGTCCGGCCATGGAGGCTTCGGTGGGGGAAGAAAAATAGAGAAAAGGGAGGGGGAGATGAAGAGGGGAAGGGGCGGCGGCGGCTGGGGAAGAAGGGGAGAAAGGCTAGGGTTTTGAATGGGGCTTGGGGATAGGCTTAAAGGAGTGGGGAAAGTAGGTGGGAGGTGGGGGCCATGGAGTTGGGAGGAGTCATGCACGGCTCGTGCCTCTCCTCTGTATGTCCGTACGAAGGAGAAAGGGTGAGGAGGTGGGCTGGGCCCAAAAGAAAAAAGAGTTGGCCAGAAAGAGGTTTCGGCCCAGCCATGATTTTTTCCTGTAATTGCACAACCAGAAAAAGAAAAGAGGGAATAGACTTTTGCGAATATTTTTCTAGACAAAATTATGTTCGCAATTATGTCCAAATTTGGGTTTTGCAAAATAATAATATTTTTAATTGATTTAATAAAAACATGCAAGGTGAAATGGTGCATGATGATGCAAAAACAAAAACAAACAAAATATAATTTGGGAAAATCTCGGGGCGTTACAGATCACCCGAAAGCCATCAAGGCCCATGTGTTGCCTGACTTCACCACCGAGTGGATTGAGTCCCAACTACCAGGAATACCGGATATATCCAACTCATGGACAATGTATTTCGACGGATCCAAGAAAACGAATGGGCGGGAGCAGGTGTCATGCTCGTAACATCGAAAGGGGACAAGTTAAAATACGTTCTCCAAATGGATTTCGCAACACCATCCAACAATGAAGCCGAGAATGAAGGATTGATACATGGCATACGAATGGCCAAAGGTCTGGGATGCACTCGGCTAATGATATACGGTGACTCAAATCTAGTAGTGCAGCAAACAGTGAAGGCCTGTTACGCTATAGCAGATAACATGATCGCATATCGCGACCTCTATAACACACTAGAGGGAGACTTTGATGGATGCGAGTTACGTCACATCGGACAAGAAAGCAATGAAGAAGCAGACATACTGGCCAACATTGGTTCGATAAAGCACAAGTTCCACCAGGTGTTTTTCTGGAACGCATCACGCACAGGTCTATCCATAAGCAACGATCAACGGCAAGATCGGAAGAGGCTACAAAAGATAATATATCTACCACGATGGACCCAGCTGTCGAAGTACTTTTATGTCAGGGTGATCACGTGGCTCCAGCCTGGACAGAACCAATACTAGCATTCATGCTTAAAGAAGAATTACCAGACGACACAACAGAAGCTAGAAGAATAGCCCGACGTGCCAAGGCTTACACCATCATAAACGGTGAACTCTACAAACGAAGCATCTCAGGCGTATTCCAAATGTGCGTAGAATTTGAAGATGGGAAAACTATACTTTGTGACATTCATGCAGGAACTTGCGGACACCACGCCGGCAGTAGATCGTTGGTAGCTAAAGCTTTCAGAGCAGGATCCTACTGGCCTACCGCACTCAAAGACATGGAGGATATCGTGAAAAGATGCATCAGATGCCAGAAGTTTACAACCAAACCTCATGCGCCAACATCATCACTCAAAACCATATCATTGACATGGCTGTTCGCCCAATGGGGGCTCGACATGACGGGACCACTCAAAAAATCGTCGCCTGGAGGGTATACACAGTTACTGGTGGCAGTCGACAAATTCACGAAGTGGATCGAAGCAATCCTAATCACAAATTCAA
The DNA here is from genome assembly GCA_026929855.1 of Poa annua. Lineage (NCBI taxonomy): Eukaryota > Viridiplantae > Streptophyta > Magnoliopsida > Poales > Poaceae > Poa > Poa annua. Next base: position 162,031,923 of record CM049426.1, read on the forward strand.
CAGCGACAACAACAGTTAAATTCATAAAATCCATAGTCTATCGTTTTGGCATCCCAAACAGCATCATCACGAATAACGACACAAATTTCACAGCAGAAGAATTCGAAGTTTTTTGCAAAGAGTGGGACATTACACTCAACTATGCATCAGTGGCGGACCCACAATCAAACGGACAAGTCGAATAAGCCAACGGCCTCGTATGTGCAGGTATCAAGAAAAGACTATTAGTTCCACTCAAGAGGGTTGCAGGTGTCTGGGTCGAAGAACTACCAGCAGTACTTTGGAGCCTCCGTACAACTCCAAACGCATCAACTGAGTTCACTCCATTTTTATGGTTTATGGAGCAGAAGCAGTCCTGCCACCGGAGATCAAATTTAATGCGCCAAGAATTGAGGCATACAACGAGGATGAAGCAAATTAGTCACAAGAAGATGCATTGGACATACTCGACAAAGCACGCGACACGGCCTTAGCCCGCACAACTGTCTTCCAGCAAGATCTTAGAAACTATCACAGTCGCCGTCTCCGTCCCAGGACGTTCATGGTGGGAGATTTAGTGCTACGACTAAAACAGAAGAAAGTACACAAAATAGCATCACCCTGGGAGGGCCCATTCATTATCACCAAGGTCATTGAAGGGGGCGCCTATCGGCTAAGGCTAAAGCACGCGCAGATGGGAGAACTATCACATAATCCATGGAATGTAGCGCACCTATGTCGTTTCTATGCATAAGTCTCTCGACAAATCATTGTAAAAGACAGTCTAGTATGTCAAAAAGGCTAGTAGATTCCAGACGCGCTCTTTTCCTTACCAGGGTACCTAAGGGGGTTGGAAGGTTTTTTTAATGAGGCGGTCTACTAGGTATATATCTTCAATAAAGATGGTTTACTTCATGATTATTGCCTATTATCTTACGTTCTATACACGTAAATCGAACGACTCGGGGGCTAGGTCTTGCTGAAACCAAGCAAACACATAAACCCACTCGAACGACTCGCGGATAGGTCTTGCTGAAACCAAGAAAACACATAAACCCACTCGAACGACTCAGGGATGGGTCTTGCTGAAACCAAGCAAACACATGAACCCACTCGAACGACTCGGGGGCTAGGTCTTGCTGAAACCAAGCAAACACATAACGACTCGGGGGCTGGGTCTTGCTGAAACCAAGCAAACACATAAACCCACTTGAACGCTCGGGGGTTGGATCTTGCTGAAACCAAGAAAACACACAAACCCACTCGAACGACTCGGGGGCTGGGCCTAGCTGAAAAATACCCAAACATACCAACACACTCAAATGTCTTGGGGGCTAGGTACGGCTCAAAGTACATAAAGTAGAAGACGAGCAAAAAAGCATATATCATAAATATCATGTTACAAGAATCACCGAGTGATCAAAGAAAAAAGAGGAAAGCTAGTTGCAAGGTGCGGGCTTCGTTTTTCAACATGAGATTGGCGCTCAGCGGACATCGCAGCCTGACGACGCTCTACAGTACAGATGCTAGCCTTGGCGAGGCGAGTGATGTCTACACACTCTTCTATTCTTGTAGACAGTGTTGGGCCTCCAATAGCAGAGGTTTGTAGGACAGCAGAAAGTTTCCCTTCAGTGAATCACCCAAGGTTTATCGAACTCAGGGAGGTAGAGGTCAAAGATATTCCTCTCAAGCAACCCTGCAATTAAGGTATGAGAAGTCTCTTGTGTCCCCAACAAACCCAATACACTTTTCAGATGTATAGGTGCACTAGTTATGTGAAGAGATAGTGAAATACAAGTAATATGGATGATTATATGTAGTAGTTGCAATCTGTAATAAAAATGGCAACAAACAAACATATAGCAGAACTTGTTTGAAACGGTGTTTCAGTGCTTAAAAACAAGGACTAGGGATCCTACCTTTACCAGTGGACATTCTCAAGAATGACATCAAAGTTAAATAAATAAACAATACTCTCAAACACTCTCATGTTGGATAACAAACACCATTCATTGTGTAGGGCTACAAGAGCACCCTCAAAGTCAGACTAAACTAACACCAACAACTTCCTAAATGAATCACACACGGTGCACACACTGTCACCATTACACCCGTGAATAACCTCGGAGTTCATATTAAATTAACCTCTAGAGTGGATAATAGATAAAAAGTAGCATTACATATTCAACTAGATTACAAAGCTCATGATCACATAAAAGATCACATCATGGGAAAGAGAGTGATAAACCACATGGCTACCGTAGATCCCACAGCCTCAGGGGAGAACTACTCACTCCTCATCGTAGGAGTCAGCAACGGCGATGGAGATGGTGGTGGAGTCGATGGAGATGGCTCCGGGGGCAATTCCCCGTCCCGGCAGGGTGCTCTGGACCCGTGGAGGAAATAATGAACATCGTGCGATTTTTAGGTTTTTTTGGGGTGGGGGGGGGGGGGGGTACTTATAGGCGGAAGGGCAAGGTCGGTGGGCGCCCGAGGCCGACCATCCTGGCCGCGCGAGCAACATGTGAGAGCTCCTCGGTGCCCCACTTTGTCACGTCTTTGGTCTACTGGAACCTTCATAAATCAAAAATAATTCCAGGATGTTTCTTTTCCAATTCCGAGAATATTTCCTTAAGTAGTTTTCTAAAACCAAAAACAGCAGAAAACAGAGAACTGGCACTGTGGCATCTTGTTAATAGGTTAGTCCCAGAAAATGCATAAAACTATATAAAATGTATGTAAAACAAGTACTAACTTGGTATAATATAACATGGAACATAAGAAATTATAGATACGTTGGAGACGTATCAACATCCCCAAGCTTAGTTCTACTCGTCCCGAGTAGGCAAGAACGATAAAAGAAGAATAATTTCAGAAGTGACATGCTTCACCACAATCTTGATCACGTAATAATGTAAGGCATGTAAACTGAGATCAAATGAATAAGGGTTGTAGTTTATATTGATATCAAACGAGTAACAAATAAACAAGTAGGTAAAGCAAGCAAAGCTTTCAATGATATAGTACTAGATAGCAATCAACTGTGCAAAGTAGATATTAAAGATGATTTAAGCTTCAAGCACAACAGTATAATCATCTAATGCTTCCAACAAACATGACAACTTTGTGAAAGGATCAAGTCAAGCAATATCAATATGCACGTAGAATATCAATACTCTATTTGTTCAAAAGAAACAAGCAAGCGTTCAACGTTGGTTCCTGGCACCAGGATGTTATGGCTAAGAGAATGTTCACTGAGGTTTGGAAGTCCAAGGGAAAAAAGGCTCACAAAGCTGCAAGTGATCATTAGACAAGAGAAAGTCTTACAATCGAAGCTATGCAAGGAGTAGTGATTGACACACAACGGATGCACATGGAGATATGAGTATATGAAAGCTCTCCAATGGAACTAGTGGGGGTGCATCCAACTGGCTTGCACACGAAGACCTAGAGCACTTTCTAGGACGCTCATCATTGGAATATACAAGCCAAGTTCTATAGTGTAAAGTTCCCCACAAAGTTATGCAACTAAGACGTGAACAATCTCTCATATGGAGTAAAGGTGCTAAACATGAGCACAAATGATGATCTCAAATGATACGGTGCTATAACATGAGCACAAGTGATGACTATAAATGATATGGTGCTATAACATGAGCACAAGTGTGTGATAAAGAATAGTAATGCTGCCCCCTTTTTTCTAATTTTTTTTCTTTTTCTCTTTTCGATGGCCTCCATGGCTCTTTTCACTTTTAGGGGCAAGCATCCTAATACGGTATTTGATGTATGACAACACACTAATGATGATAAGACAACATACTGATGCTATAAGTAACTAATATGAATGAGACATAAAATGCATATGTCAACGGTGCCTCTGCTAGTGTAGCAGCTTATGCAATGATCTAGCGTAACATGGGTAAAATCACACATCAACTTTATAGAAACATGCAAAGCAATATATAAGTAATGAATGAAAACAATTCATCTAATGTAAGATGGATGTTGCATGGCAATATATCTCGGAACAGCTATGGAAATGCTGTAGTAGGTAGGTATGGTGGATGTTTTGAGTAAGATATTTGGCTTATGTGTAGGAGAATAAGATGAAGATCTCCCACGAGTTTGGATGTACCCGCAAAAAATGCACCAACTCTCAATGTGAGAAAGGGCAATGCAAAGTACCAAAGAGGCTAGCAATATGGTGGTGGAAGTTCCATGAAAGCCGTAGTTTTACAACTCACAAGTTACAAAATTCCAAATAAAAATATGATCTTACAAGGCATAATGAAAATTACTCCTAGGGGAACTGTGGCAAATGAACAAGTCACTGTTGGGGACCCGACCGGAGCGCATAACACAAAGTCATTACGGTTGCCTTAGACATGTAGAAGTCATATACCATTATACAATCAACTGAAAATTAAAGTGTGGCACACCTTCAAGTTTTTCTAGACCAACCATTAATCATTACACTTTACTAAACCCTCATGTTTACCATTAAGCAAATTAATATCTCAAAACAACATCAATGATTCAAGTGACACAATGTCAGACCCTGAATTCAAGCTACACAAACAAAACGTATCGGTTGGGCCACACAACCAAGAACATACTGGGATTACCAATCCCAGGAAACAATCAGGCCATGCTTGGAATGGATCATCGGCCGACAGCTCTTGGCGACCCCAACGTCACATACGTTTCCAGATTGTGCACGCAAGAACCCAAAAAGTCTTCCAACTCGTATACTTCAACCATACACACATGGTATACGAGTCGGATTTTTAACAAGTTGAAACCACAGAATAAATATAAGACACAAAGAAAGGAAATAATATCCAAAAGCTCTCACTGAGCAAAATATATGGAATGGCACCAATCAGAGGACACATGTCCCAACATTACATCATGCAGCGGAAACAAACCGGTCTGAGTACAGACAAGAAGCAAAGGGCTCAAGGCCGAAACGGAAAAGAAGGCCCATCCACGCAGTCCACCAGGAAGTAGCCCAGGGGAACTCTAACTACTCGTCATAGCTCTCGTCGTCGAACTCCACGTAGTATCCACCCACCTGGTCGAGCGAAGAATCTGCAGAAAAAACCACAGCCCGCGAAAGGGTCAATACACCGGAGCGTATCGAACAAGCTTAAGCTAACAGGTTACAAAACTGTAAGATTCCCAAAGTATGGGGATAAGTGTACTTGGCGGCAGCAGCATTAGCAACCTAGAGAGACGCGCTAAAACTTCCATCTAATTGGATAGAGATAAGAGAGCGTTTAAGTAGCCACCTACAACTAACACCAGTCATAACCCATTCTCGAATTAACCCCCTCAACCAAGTATGAGGAAGCAATCCGGGAATACTCACATGTTAACAATTTTAGTTACCATTTAGGGTGTAAGTAATTCTATATTACTAGTCACATTAATTAACAATGATTAGATGTAAGTTGTCTAGATCTTGTTAGCCAGCATCATCACCAAAGTCGTCCATAACCGTGGACACGGCTCATCGATAAGATTATATCCTGCAGGGGTGCACTACAGTACCCATACTCGCATGATCAACCCAGTCAAAAACATTAGGGCCTCTCAACATGACTCATTCCTTCACTACAGCAAGTCCAAGTGCCACCCATATGAGTTGTTACCCGCGTCAGGAGTCCGGCCGAATCTCAATTGCGGACTCATTAGTTTGTGTCCACGCGCCATGCGGCTCAAACCACAGTAGGAACTGTCCGCTTCGCGCGCACCACCCCTATATGACCCCCCGTATCAAGTAACCTCTCATCGATCATCATCATCATGCACATGCATATGAGCGAATGGAAAACCCGAACTACTTGCGGCACATGGACGAGCTGAGGATCCGTTCAAAGTCGAGGGGGCTCCATTGGGCCACCCACAAGTGGTTAGTGCGCTCAAAATTGGATCCGAGGATAAAATCTCAGTTCCTAGGTCGACACTGAGCAGAACAAAGCACCTCGCAAGGCCTTCCGCCTGGTGCCTTATCTTTTAATTATAGAACCCCAAAATAAGACAACAGTTTATTATAGTAGAACAATATAACATACTAAGCATATGAGATAAAGACAAAGGAACGACTCGCTCAACCAATCCTAAGCATGCACTACGACTCGCAAAGGCCAACAGATAAACATGCAAGGGGTTATGGGTTGTGGGGATATAGCTGTATAGGCTGCAGGATAAACATGTGATGGGATCGCAATTCAAGAATCGATAACTAGGATAGCAGAGATCAAAAGGCAAGAATGAAAATCAAACAATCGTGTAACCGGTTAGCAGAAGCTTGCCTGGCAGCTCGTGGCCTGGCACGACAACTGGAACCTCTGTATCGTAGGTACTCGCAGCAGACACGTCGTCGTCTACCCAAAGAGAGCCAAACACAGACAACAGGAAACAATAATCAATACAGAGAAATGCGCAAACAAATGATGGTGCAATAGGGTATGAGATGATTAGGTCATATTTAAAGCGGGGCTGAAATCCCGGCAAAAGATTAGGTTGTAAGTTATTTGTGTAGCCAACAAATTAAATGTTGCTTAACATCTATAGCAGATATGGTGATCTAATTAATTTAAATGGAAAAGACATTAATTACTTAATTGCCCAACACATTCCACATTTAGTATTTAATTGCAGATTATTTAACTTCAACTCAAATTAAATATTTATTAACATGGCAAGACATGGTGTATAAGATATGAGCATATTAATTGGAATTAGGGCATTATATATTTATTACCCCACATATTCCATATTTAATTAATTAATTGCATTGGTTAATTTAAACTAAGCATTTAAAATAAATGATGCAAAAAGACATAAGAATGTGATATTAATGTTCATTGCATTTTTCTGATATGAAAACATATAAAGTTTATTTAATTTGGAGTTATATATTAAAAGTTATTGCAAAAAGAAGTGTAGGGTTGTTTCTGTAAAAACCGAGGACTTATCCATGATAGAACACTAGCAGGGGAGGTCCCTGGTGCAAAAAAATAAAAGCAGGGGCTCCGGTGCAAAAGCGCAGCGCCCCTGGGGTTTTCTCACCGTGCGCAGTGCGCACGCAACGACTGCCAGGTGGGTCCAGGTGCCACGCTGGCGCGCGCGGTGTTCTCTCTCTCCCACGGTCGCTGGCCCGTGGGAGCAGCTGTCAGCGAGCGGCGCAAAAATGCGCTTTTCCACTGCGCCGGAGGGGAATCGAGCTCGCTCGCGCGGATCGCTCGAATCGGTCACAATAACCAGTAGGTAGGGTGAGTAATGGTGCAGATCCAACACGTTAACAGTTTTTAACAGGAAGGGTGAGTGTTTTGTCCGAAGATCTGAAGGTGTCGAAACTTGTCTGTCGGAACTGACGGAACGACGAGGCGCGGCGGCGGAAAATCGACGCCAGCGACCTCCTGTGAGCGGCGCTGCGCGTGTGGGCGTGTGCGTGGGGTTGCGGGTTGTGCGGGGGTTCGATTTGTTTGGTGCTCGGGGTTCGTGGTCGAAGACCTTGGCCGAGCTCTTGATCGGCTCGCCCCAGCCCGCCATGACCGTGCGGAACACCGCGCTGTCGCCGGTGGAAACGAGGCGCGGCGGTGACGAAACCCGAGCGAGAAGGGGTGGAAGAGAGGGAGCTCACCCCGGGGAGTTTGATGGCGAGGTGGAAGAGCTCGGGGAGGTCGGGGCCGAGCGGACGGTGCGGGGAGGAAGCGGTGGTGCTCGGACCGGCGTTGGGGAAGACGAGGCCTGCACGGACGTGCTCGCTGCTCCCAGGTCCAGCTCCTGGTCGACGAAGGCGGAGTAGCTCGTGGCATAGCTACTGGCGAGAAATCGAGGAAGGAGGAGGCAGGGTTCACGCGGGGGCCGAGCTGGGCGCCTCGGTCTCCATGGCGTTGGCGTGCGCGTGGGGAGCGTGCGGCGGCGGGGAGAGGGAGGAATTTAGGGTTAGGGTTGTGGCGGCGCTGCGATTTAAAGAGAGAGGGAGGAGGAGGTGGAAGTGGGCTCCGGCGTGGGGGCGAGCTGCAGAGAGGGAGGCGCCATGCCGCGCTGGAAAGCGAGGTCCGCTCTGCGCGTCCGTACGAGGACGAAGGAGAGGGGAGTGGGCCGTGGGCTGAGTTGGGCCGTGGTGGCCCAGCTCGGACAGGAACTTTTATTTTTCTTCTCTGCTTATTTTTCCCTTTTTAGACATTCTGATTTTTGTATTTTTAAAACAAATAAGAGAAAAGGCATAAAAGAACTTTTGAATAATTTTTAAAAGTTTCCAATTAGTCATATTAATATCTTATTTGATTATTTATAAATAATTTGAAACTTCAAATGAATTTATTTTGAAAGCATTTGAATTCAAAAATAAGAATTTAAATTTGTAATTTGAATTTGAAGCACATAATTAAAAGAATGCAACTACATAAGGAAAGATGACATGACTATCCATTTTATTGCACACAGAAATTGGAAAGTTACAGACGGGCTGTTACAACACTCCCCCCCTCAAAGGAATCACGCCCCGAGATTCTTCATGGAGCAACAAAGAGGTTGGGGAACTCGACACGGAGATGGTCTTCACGTTCCCATGTAGCTTCCTTGTCAGAATGATGAGACCATTGAACCTTGTAGAACTTGACAGTGTTGTTACGGGTGCGACGTTCGGCTTCGTCAAGAATGCGAATCGGTTGTTCCACATATGAGAGATCTTCTCGAAGTTCAATTGACCCATGATAAACTGCACGACCTGGATCTTGGAAGCACTTCTTGAGTTGTGACACGTGGAAGACAGCGTGCACTTTGGAGAGGTTTGGAGGAAGTTCCAGACGGTAAGCCAAATCACCACGCCTTGAAAGAACGTTGAAAGGCCCAACATAACGCGGAGCGAGCTTGCCTTTGATGCCAAAGCGTTGCGTGCCTCTCAGAGGAGTGACACGAAGGTAAGCTTGATCACCAGGTGCATAGACCATGTCCCTGTGCTTGCTATCATAATAGCTTTTCTGCCGAGACTGGGCAATCTTCAGATTGTCACGAATGATGCGAACCTTTTCCTCAGCCTCCTGGATAATGTCAGGACCAAAGAATTGACGTTCACCAGCTTGAGACCAATTGAGAGGAGTTCTGCATTTGCGGCCATAGAGGGCTTCAAAGGGAGCCATGCCTAGACTTGCTTGGAAGCTGTTGTTGTAGGAAAACTCAGCATACGGAAGACAATCCTCCCATTTCATGCCAAACGAGATAACACAAGCTCTGAGCATATCTTCCGGAATCTGGTTCACTCTTTCAACCTGTCCACTTGTCTGCGGATGGTAAGCTGTGCTGAACAGAAATTTGGTACCCAAGGCTTTCTGAAAGCTATCCCGAAATCGAGAAGTGAAGATACTTCCACGATCTGAGCTTATTGCCAAAGGAACACCATGCAACGGAACCAATCTTGTCATATAGAGTTCTGCCAACTGACTAGCTGATACTGTCTCTTTGACTGGGAAGAAGTGAGCCACTTTGGAGAGACGATCAATGACAACAAAGATTGCATCGTTGCCTTTCTTGGACTTTAGAAACCCAGTAACGAAGTCCATTTCGATCTTGTCCCATTTCCACTCAGGAATTTGCAGTGGTTGAAGAAGTCCAGGTGGTCTCTGATGAACTGCCTAGACACGACAGCAAACATCACAATGAGACACATAGCGAGCAATTTCACGCTTCATCCTGGTCCACCAATAGATTGACTTGAGATCCTGGTACATCTTTGTGCTGCCAGGGTGGATAGAAAGCGGAGTATCATGAGCCTCCTTGAGAATGAGTTCTCTTAAGCTGTCAAGTTTGGGCACTACAATGCGTTCTTCAAACAGCAAGGTACCCTTGTCATCGAGAGAGAAACTCTTGTACTTATCCTTGCCAATGTTGTCTTTGATATTCTTGACACCAGAATCACGCAACTGTGCGGCACGGATCTTATCCTCAAGTGTAGGAGTGGCAATCAAGTTTGCAAGATAACCAGAGGGAACCACTTGAAGATTGAGTTTCTTGAATTCTTCATGAATAGGAGGTTGGATGTCCTCAACCATGAGGTTGTTGCAATAGGACTTGCGACTGAGAGCATCAACCATTACATTAGCTTTGCCTGGAGTGTAAGAGATGGTAAGATCGTAATCTGAGAGTTTCTCAAGCCACCTTGTTTGCCTGAGGTTAAAGTCTGGTTGAGTGAAGAGATATTTGAGACTCTTGTGATCAGTGAAGATCTCACAGCTGTGCCCCAACAAATAAGGTCTCCAAGCCTTGAGGGCATACATGATTGCTGCAAGTTCAAGATCATGTGTAGGATAGTTGAGCTCATGAGGCTGCAACTGGCGAGATGCATAAGCCACAACTTTGCGTTCTTGCATGAGGACTGCGCCTAGTCCTTGAAGAGATGCATCACAGAATATTTGGAAAGGTTTGGAAGTGTCTGGGCCAACTAGAACAGGAGTAGAATTGAGTTTAGCTTTCAAGAGATTGAAACTCTCATCACACTTTGGAGTCCAAAGAAACTTTCTATCCTTCCTAGTAAGATCGGTGAGAGGCTTAGCGATTTTGGAGAAGTTCTCAACAAAACGACTGCAATAGCTAGCCATGCCAAGGAAACTCCTGACTTGTTTCACCGATGTAGGAGGCAACCATTCAATAATGGCCTTCACTTTTTCTAGATCCACAGAAATGCCTTCGGCAGAGATAACATGACCAAGGTAGGATACTTTAGGAAGCCAGAATTCACACTTGGAGAACTTGGCGTAGAGACGGTGTTCTCGGAGTTTCAACAAGATAAGACGTAGATGTTCTCCGTGTTGTTCCTCGGTTTTGGAATAGATAAGAATGTCATCAAGATAGACTACCACGAACTTATCGAGGTATTCCATGAAAACGAAGTTCATGAGACGTGAGAAATTCGCCGGAGCATTTGTGAGACCGAAAGACATGACAGTGTATTCATAGAGGCCATAGCGAGTGGTGAAAGCTGTCTTTGGAATGTCTTGTTTGCGGATCTTGATCTGGTGATAACCTGACCTCAAGTCCAACTTGGAGAAAACCTTAGCACCAGCCAGTTGATCGAACAGATCGTTGATGCGAGGGAGAGGATACTTGTTCTTGATGGTTTTCTTGTTCAGAGGACGGTAGTCAACAACCAGTCGTGTCCCTCTTTTTGACAAACAGAGTAGGACAACCCCAAGGAGAAGTACTAGGTTGGATATGACCTTTACTTTCCAACTCCTCTAGCTGTCTTTTAAGCTCAGCCAGTTCTTTGGGGCCCATCTTGTAAGGACGTTTGGAGATAGTTATAGTACAATGATCCGAGGTTGTAATGCTATCACAATTAGAGGAGTTGGAAAGATGCTCCTCAAGAGCCAGAGCTGCATCGTAAGCTGCTAAGTGTACTGCCATGTCCATAGTGGAAGCCTCAGCAACATGCTTGTGCACAGTATCACCATCATCTCCCCTGATCCAAACAACAGCTCTGTAGAACGTCTGTCTGTAATCTCGGGGGATCTCGGACACCTGGTACTCCGGGAGGAAGCTGAAACCGACATAGTCAACCATGCTTCTGAGAAGCTTCGGGTAACCGGTAGTCTGCTCACAGTGGGTCTTACGCACCACCTGGGCGTGCGCCATCTACATAGCAGTTTGAAGTAGAAGTTAGCCTCCGGAAACAAAAAGGATTGATTGCACATAACGAATTGTACAATGACAAGGATATGAAATCCAGTGAAAGGTAGAACAACAACTGATTGATTCAAGATTGAAACTGAACATAGCCGAAGAAGTTGATAACTAGCAAAACGACCAAAGCAACCTTCAACACCTGCAACTATGGTACTACGGAAAACCCAGAACACGTGATGTCCTAAATTTTAAAATTAAGGTGAGAAGGGAATTATCGTAACACTTCCTTACCAGAAGAACAGGGAGGGTGGGTGGGGAAAGAAGTAAAAGAACAGAATTCCTACTCTCACGTTTAAGATTTTCCTGATAACTACAAAATAATTTTTCAAGACTCAACAACGACCAGTATAAGGGAACCTGAGGGCGTTTAAGCTCTGATACCAACTGTCAGACCCTGAATTCAAGCTACACAAACGAAACGTATCGGTTGGGCCACACAACCAAGAACATACTGGGGTTACCAATCCCAGGAAACAATCAGGCCATGCTCGGAATGGATCATCGCCCGACAGCTCTTGGCGACCCCAACGTCACATACGTTTCCAGATTGTGCATGCAAGAACCCAAAAAGTCTTCCAACTCGTATACTTCAACCATACACACATGGTAAACGAGTCGGATTTTTAACAAGTTAAAACCACATAATAAATCTAAGACACAAAGAAAGGAAATAATATCCAAAAGCTCTCACTAAGCAAAATATATCGAATGGCACCAATCAAAGGACACATGTCCCAACATTACATCATGCAGCGGAAACAAACCGGTCTGAGTACAGACAAGAAGCAAAGGGCTCAAGGCCGAAACGGAAAAGAAGGCCCATCCACGCAGTCCACCAGGAAGTAGCCCAGGGGAACTCTAACTACTCGTCGTAGCTCTCGTCGTCGAACTCCACGTAGTATCCACCCACCTGGTCGAGCGAAGAATCCTCAACTGCAGCAAAAACCACAGCCCACGAACGGGTCAATACACCGGAGCGTATCGAACAAGCTTAAGCTAACAGGTTACAAAACTGTAAGATTCCCAAAGTTTGGGCATAAGTGTACTTGGCGGCAGCAGCACTAGCAACCTAGAGAGACGCGCTAAAACTTCCGTCTAATTGGATAGAGATAAGAGAGCGTTTAAGTAGCCACCTACAACTAACACCAGTCATAACCCATTCTCGAATTAACCCCCTCAACCAAGTATGAGGAAGCAATCCAGGAATACTCACACGTTAACAATTTTAGTTACCATTTAGGGTGTAAGTAATTCAATACTACTAGTCACATTAATTAACAATGATTAGATGTAAGTTGTCTTGATCTTGTTAGCCAGCATCATCACCAAAGTCGTCCATAACCGTGGACACGGCTCATCGATAAGATTATACCCTGCAGGGGTGCACTACAGTACCCATACTCGCATGATCAACCAAGTCAAAAATATTAGGGCCTCTCAACACGACTCATTCCTTCACTACAGCAAGTCCAAGTGCCACCCATATGAGTTGTTACCCGCGTCAGGAGTCCGGCCGAATCTCAATTGCGGACTCATTAGTTTGTGTCCACGCGCCATGCGGCTCAAACCACAGTAGGAACTGTCCGATTTGCGCGCACCACCCCTATATGACGCCCCGTATCAAGTAACCTCTCATCGATCATCATCATCATGCACATGCATATGAGCGAATGGAAAACCCGAACTACTTGCGGCACATGGACGAGTTGAGGATCCGTCCAAAGTCGAGGAGGGCTCCATTGGGCCACCCACAAGTGGTTAGTGCGCTCAAAATTGGATCCGAGGACAAAATCTCAGTTCCTAGGTCGACACTGAGCAGAACAAAGCACCTCGCAAGGCCTTCCGCCTGGTGCCTTATCTTTTAATTATAGAACCCCAAAATAAGACAACAGTTTATAATAGTAGAACAATATAACATACTAAGCATATGAGATAAAGACAAAGGAACGACTCGCTCAACCAATCCTAAGCATGCACTACGACTCGCAAAGGCCAACAGATAAACATGCAAGGGGTTATGGGTTGTGGGGATATAGCTGTATAGGCTGCAGGATAAACATGTGATGGGATCGCAATTCAATAATCGATAACTAGGATAGCATAGATCAAAAGGCAAGAATGAAAATCAAACAATCGTGTAACCGGTTAGCAGAAGCTTGCTTGGCAGCTCGTGGCCTGGCACGACAGCTGGAACCTCTGTATCGTAGGTACTCGCAGCAGACACGTCGTCGTCTATCCAAAGAGAGCCAAACACAGACAACAAGAAACAATAATCAATACAGAGAAATGCGCAAACAAATGATGGTGCAATAGGGTATGAGATGATTAGGTCATATTTAAAGCGGGGATGAAATCCCGGCAAAAGATTAGGTTGTAAGTTATTTGTGTAGCCAACAAATTAAATGTTGCTTAACATCTATAGCAGATATGGTGATCTAATTAATTTAAATGGAAAAGACATTAATTAAATTGCCCAACACATTCCACATTTAGTATTTAATTGCAGATTATTTAGCTTCAACTGAAATTAAATATTTATTAACATGGCAAGACATGGTGTAAAAGATATGAGCATATTAAATGGAATTAGGGCATTATATATTTATTACCCCACATATTCCATATTTAATTAATTAATTGCATTGGTTAATTTAAACTAAGCATTTAAAATAAATGATGCAAAAAGACATAAGAATGTGATATTAATGTTTATTGCATTTTTCTGATATGAAAACATATAAAGTTTATTTAATTTGGAGTTATATATTAAAAGTTAATGCAAAAAGAAGTGTAGGGTTGTTTCTGTAAAAACCGAGGACTTATCCGTGATAGAACACTAGCAGGGGAGGTCCCTGGTGCAAAAACAGAAAAGCAGGGGCTCCGGTGCAAAAGCGCAGCGCCCCTGGGGTTTTCTCACCGTGGGCGGTGCGCACGCAGCGACTGCTAGGTGGGTCCGGGTGCCACGCTGGCGCGCGCGGTGTTCTCTCTCTCCCACGGTCGCTGACCCGTGGGGCCAGCTGTCAGCGAGCAGCGCAAAAATGCGCTTTTCCACTGCGCCGGAGGGGAATCGAGCTCGCGCGCGCGGATCGCTCGAATCGGTCGCAATAACCAGTAGGTCGGGTGAGTAATGGTGCAGATCCAACACGTTAACAGTTTTTAACAGGAAGGGTGAGTGTTTTGTCTGAAGATCTGAAGGTGTCGAAACTTGTCTGTCGGAACTGACGGAACGACGAGGCGCGGCGGCGGAAAATCGACGCCGGCGACCTCCTGTGAGCCGCGCTACGCGTGTGTGTGTGTGCGTGGGGTTGCGGGTCGTGCGGGGGTTCGATTTGTTTGGTGCTCGGGGTTCGTGGTCGAAGACCTTGGACGAGCTCTTGATCGGCTCGCCCCAGCCCGCCATGACCGTGCGGAACACCGCGCCGTCGCCGGTGGAAACGAGGCGCGGCGGTGACGAAACCCGAGCGAGAAGGGGTGGAGGTGAGGGAGCTCACCCCGGGGAGTTTGATGGCGAGGTGGAAGAGCTCGGGGAGGTCGGGGCCGAGCGGACGGTGCGGGGAGGAAGCGGTGGTGCTCGGACCGGCGTTGGGGAAGACGAGGCCTGCACGGACGTGCTCGCTGCTCCCGGGTCCAACTCTTGGTCGACGAAGGCGGAGTAGCTCGTGGCGTAGCTGCTGGCGAGAAATCGAGGAAGGACGAGGCAGGGTTCACGCGGGGGCCGAGCTTGGCGCCTCGGTCTCCATGGCGTTGGCGTGCGCGTGGGGAGCGTGCGGCGGTGGGGAGAGGGAGAAATTTAGGGTTAGGGTTGCGGCGGCGCTGCGATTTAAAGAGAGAGGGAGGAGGAGGTGGCAGTGGGGCTCCGGTGTGGGGGCGAGCTGCAGAGAGGGAGGCGCCATGCCGCGCTGGAAAGCGAGGTCCGCTCTGCGCGTCCGTACGAGGACGAAGGAGAGGGGAGTGGGTTGTGGGCTGAGTTGGGCCGTGGTGGCCCAGCTCGGCCAGGAACTTTTATTTTTCTTCTCTACTTATTTTTCCCTTTTTAGACATTCTGATTTTTGTATTTTTAAAACAAATAAGAGAAAAGGCATAAAAGAACTTTTGAATAATTTTTAAAAGTTTCCATTTAGTCATATTAATATCTTATTTGATTATTTATAAATAATTTGAAACTTCAAATGAATTTATTTTGAAAGCATTTGAATTCAAAATTAAGAATTTAAATTTGTAATTTGAATTTGAAGCACATAATTAAAAGAATGCAACTACATAAGGAAAGATGACATGACTATCCATTCTATTGCACATACAAATTGGAAAGTTAGAGACGGGCTGTTACACACAATTTAATGATCTACAAGATTATGTATCATTTAGTTATACCATCTACCACATTTAGCATTTTCTGTTCTCAACCAAACACCAATCAACTTATTTAAAAGATATACTCTCCAAGTAATTAAACAATGAGATATGAGAGTATGATATAATAAAGCTAACAGCTCTAGCAAGAGATGCATGAAAAACAAGAACTAGAAAGCAAACAGTAGCTTGAGAAGAATACTCAATAATTATAAGTGAAGAATACGAGTATTCATAAGAAAAAGCAGAGCGTGTCTCTCTCCCAAACAAGAATGCTAGGATCCAATTTATTCAGAGAATGAAAATAACAAAAACAAAAACAAACATACGCTTCAAGCAAGCACATAAGATGTGACGTAATTAAAATATAGTTTTACTAGAAAGGACCTGATAGTTTGTTGATGAAGAAGGAGATGCCTTGGGCATCCCCAAGCTTTGACGCTTGAGTCTTCTTGAAATATGTTGGGGTGAACCACCGGGGCATCCCCAATCTTTGGCGTTACTATCCTCTTGATCACATCATATCATCCTTCTCTCTTGATCCTTGAAAACTTCCTCCACACCAAACATAGAGTAAACTTCATTAGAGGGTTAGCACAAAAAATTATGATATTCTGTACGAACACAATTGCTACCAATGCTACTGGACAATAGCTACAACCATTTATACTTCATAGGATAAAAAGATCCAATCAAATTAGTAAAAGAGGCATTGCAAAATAAATGGCAGAATCTGTCAAAAACAGAACAGTCTGTAAAGACAAAAAAAATCGAGGCACTTAATTTCTCAGATAAGAAAACTCAAAACTAATTAAAGTTGCATATATATCTGAGGATCACGCACAAAAAAGGGCAGATTCTTTTGATTTTTCTGTGAAGAGTTACGAATTAAACGGTGGACAGCAGAAAACTGTTTCTGCGTAGGAGTCTAAATTTAGCATCAACTTTCAACTAGAGGCTCAACTTGACACAACAATGTAATAAAATAAAGATAAAAATAAATTGCTACAGAGGTAGGACAAGTCCTTGACTCAACAAAATAAAATAACAAAATATAAAAAGTGTGGGTTGTCTCCCATAAGCGCTTTTCTTTAAAGCATTTTAGCTAGGCATAGTGATTTTTTTGATGCTCACATAAAGATGAGAGTTGAAACATAAAAGAGAGCATCAAGAAGCATATATTAAACATATTTAAGTCTAACCCTCATCCTATGAAAAATAATCTTGTAAATATCACAGTGATTATAATTATCATATATTGGAGGCAAGGAATCATCAAAGAAAATTTTCTCCTCCGTGCTTGGGGAACTAAAAATATCATGCTCGTCAAAACCAACTCCCCCAAGCTTAGACTTTTCCATAGCATTAGCAGTAATGGTGTTCAAAGAATTCGTAGATATAACATTGCTACTAGCATGCATATAAAGTTTCATAGGTTTTTTAATTTTCTCTTCAAACACTTCATGTCCTAGCTCAAGATAAATACTATAAAGCTCTCTAATTTTGTTGTTGTTTTCCATTTAGCCTAACTAGTGAAAATAAAAACAAGAAACAAAAAGTAATAACCGCAGAGTCTAAAGGAGATACCTTCAAGCGCTCACGTCCCAAGCAACGGCACAAGAAAATAGCTTGATGTCTATGCAAGCTTATATTTTCGTAGACAGTGTTGGGCCTCCAAGAGGAGAGGTTTGTAGGACAACAACAAGTTTCCCTTAAGTGAATCACCCAAGGTATATCCAACTCAGGGAGGTAGAGGTCAAAGATATTCCTCTCTAGCAACCTTGCAATTAAGATACGAGACGTCTCTTGTGTCCCCAACACACCCAATACACTTGTCAGATGTATAGGTGCACAAGTTATGCGAAGAGATAGTGAAATACAAGTAATATGGATGATTATATGTAGTAATTGCAATCTGTAGTAAAAATGGCAGCAAGCAAACATGTAGCAGAACTTGTTGGAACCGGTGTTTCAGTGCTTTGAAACAAGGCCTAGGGATTCTACTTTCACCAGTGGACATTCTCAACAATGACATCAAAGTTAAATAAATAAACAGTACTCTCAAACACTCTCATGTTGGATAACAAACACCATTCATTGTGTAGGGCTACAAGAGCACCCTCAAAGTCAGAGTAAACTAACACCAACAACTTCATAAATGAACCACACACGGTGCACACACTGTCACCATTACACCCGTGAATAACCCCGGAGTTCATATTAAAGTAACCTCTAGAGTGCATAATAGATAAAGAGTAGCATCACATGTTCAACTAGATTACAAAGCTCATGATCACATAAAAGATCACATCATGGGAGAGACAGATAAACCATAGGGCTACCATAGATCCCGCAACCTCGGGGGAGAACTACTCACTCCTCATCGTAGGAGTCAGCAACGGCGATGGAGATGGCGGTGGAGTCGATGGAGATGGCTTTGCAGGCAATTCCTCATCCCGGCAGGGTGCCGGACCAGAGACTTCTGTCCCCCCGAATCTTGTCTTCGATGGCGGCGGCGCTCCGGACCCGTGGAGGAAATAATAAACATCGTGCGATTTTGTAACGCCCCGGGATTTTGCCCATTTAGAAATTGTTTGTTTTTCTTTTGCATCATTATGACATCATCATGCATCGTTTGTATTTTGCCAGTCTTGAATTAAAATTGTTGCATTAAATTAAAATCTAATTTCAAATTCAAATGCAATTCAAATAACTCAAATGTGATATTTTAAATCTTTTCAAATATTCAAACTTGTGAATAAATTTTCTATTTTAAAACTATATTTATTTGCCAAAAGTTTCTATCTCTTTTTCTTTTCTATTTTGTTTTCAAAAAACAAAAAACCAAAAAAGAATAAAAAGAAAAGAAATAAATCTTCAATGAGCCTCCAACTTCATGATACGCCACAGGCGAAAACATGTTGGTGCAGACTCGAAACCCAAAACATAATCCTTACTCTTCGTCAGATATTTCTGCAACAAATAATAATTTGCAGCATAGTGGGTCAGATTCCATTAAAAATGGAGTCTGGCAAGTGACACTATGGTGGACACTTAATGGAATAACTCTATAACCTGTATGTATATCTGGCTGGTGGAGTTTCAAGGCTATTTTGCATAAAGCCAGTTTTGCCTAACTCTTTGTAAAACAAACTTATTAACATCATAATTGGCAACACTGGCAAGTTCCAGTGAACCAAAAGATATCACGTCCTTAGGTGTACCCTCAGGTGAAAACCCCCACATTCAATGGTCCTAAGCATAGTGGAAACTATCTTAGGTGAAAACCCCCATGAACATGGTCCTGAGTAGTCCACTGTTGTTTATCAAAATTTTATTAAGAAATTAGAATGTTGGGATTCCTCCATGTTCCTTGATCAGCTCTAGTCTTTACTTGAAATACTTCTCCTTGAGTTCTTCACGATCTTCTCCATTTATTCGTCACATCCCTTTTTTCCTGGGTGGCCTTCCACAAGTGTGCTCTCGGGTAAAAACCCCCACGTTCACGATCCTAAGTATAGTAGAAACTATCTTAGGTGAAAACCCTCATGGACATGGTCCTGAGAAGCCACTCAACATAAACCAAACAACCAATCCACCCATATGATTCATTAACTTAGTGATGTGCACTCCCAGGTGAAAACCCCCACATACTATGATCCTAAGTATAGTAAAGACTATCTCAGGTGAAAACCCTCATAGACATGGTCCTGAGTAGCCACTTAAGATTTTATAAAGCCTTTCTTCAATTGCATAGCATCGAGATTCTACTAAGTCATTTCATAGGTACCTAGACACAATGGAATAGGGAATTCTAAAGTCTTGCATAGCAAATCTACTAAGTCCTACACATGCATAGGAAAATAACTAATTCATGCATAGAAAATACTTAGGAATTTTATGGGGGTGTGCCACTTGCCTTGGCAACAAGAAGAATAGTAACAACAACTGCAACTGTTGTCGTTTCCCTCCGAGATTTCTAACACATCAAACAAAACACACATAAACATACTAACAAGTAACAATACAAAAATATGTTATGCATGATGTGCAAAATACTTAGAGAAAACACTAAGTCTATTCTTCAAGGTGATCGACAATTATCAACAACTCTTTGTAAATTGGATATTCACTATAGTGAGAGAGACAGACACCCGGCCAGCCACTTAAGTTTGTGGATCAGGTCTCATGTACGGGGACATGTAAGGTTAGTTTCCAGGCCGCTTCATCTCACTATGCCGCTAGGATCCAACAAACTTCAAGATGGCAATAACATGATCAAAAATTGTTTTAAGTCAAGATTAGGGAAGATAGAAGAAAATGATGTAGGTTATCTTCCAGGCTTCATCTCCAGACTTGTAGTATTCTCCTTAGTGATATCTTGATCACCATGTCTTAGAGAGAAGAAAGAAAAAGAGAAAGAAAGACTTAGAGAATAGAGGGGGTTGGTCTTCTTGGACTTCTTCTTGATTTTTCTTCTAAGTGTTTCTACTTCTTGGAGATTCTTCTGGAGTCTTGTTTTGGCTAAGTCCTTCATTAGTCTTCTATCTCTATGTTGAAAATCTTGAGTGTCTAAGTGCATAGCACTTAACCAAAAATGCTAAGTTGAAAATATTCCAAACTTAGAGAAAATAATGGAGGAGTTTTTTCCTATGAGAAGAAAAACCATATAATAAAATATGTTATGCATGCAATGCTCTTTTTAATCATAATAAACATCATACAAATTTTGTGATATTTATAAAGTATGCATTAGGCTATAAATGTAATTTAATTATTTCCTAATTTTGGAAAATATAATAAAGGAATTAGATGTAAGATCAAAGTTTTATGTGATTAAACTTTTATAATAAAATTTTATAAATGGTGTTAATGGACAGAGGCATTTAATTAAATTTTATAGCAATTGCATTTAATCAAATTTAATGTTTCTATTAATAGTTATGTCAAAAATAGTCAAACTATTCAAATTAAAACATACAACTATTAAATCATGAAAATAATATTCAAAAACATTTTATAGAAGAGGCATCATATTACAAATATTCCAAAGTTTATAAAACAATTTTATTTGCAATTTTTGGATTTATAGATTTAATGTAGCGTACCTGCACTTTAAATAATGCAGATACCTGTGTATAGTGCAAATCCCTGGATCGATTCATTTGCACACACAGTTTACGATGTAATATCACAACAAAGCGTCAATTTTATTACATCGATGATCCAGAATTACAAAATATTTGATACAAGTTGCATAGCATAAAGCTAGCATTGAAAAAGTACACAGCGGAAATACAATAGCAGTGAGTCTCTATAACTTTCATGCTGCCACAGGCGAAAACATGTTGCTTGTAGACTCGAAACCTTTACGAAACCTCACTCGTCATCTGATCAAATCTGCAATAAGAAAAATATTGCAACAACGTGGGTCAGATTCCATTAAAAATGGAGTCTGGCAAGTGACACTATGGTGGACACTTATGGAATAACTCTAAAGCCTATATGCATATTTGGCTGGTGGAGTTCAAGGCTAATTTGCATAAAGCCAATTTTTCCTACTCTTTTGAAAACACTTTTCTTGAAATCCAGACGAGTATGGCATGAAAACCATAAATCTCCTCTTCCCTTGTTCACCCATCAAATTTTATTTCTGAAGTTGGGATGGTGGAATCCTCCGTTGACGTCCTTGATTAGCTGCTCAAAATTGTCCGTAACCGGGGACACGGCTAAGTACTTAGTTTTACACTCTGCAGAGGTTGTGCATGTTCACCATTGTACCCATTCAACCCAAGGTATCCTTTACACACCGTTTGTGATAAGGAAAGGAGAGAATGAGACGAGATCTTTCAGAAGCATTTTCCCTCCCACCCGGCTTGACCCGTTCCACCTAACATCCCCCTACATCTGCTTGTCAAGCCGGAGAGAGTCCACGCAACATAATTGATCAAGCCAGAGCCCATATGGCAATGGCTGCACTGGAAGCAATCGTCACTCGGAGTTCTTCAGATTCCTCTGTTCCTGGGTGGCCATTCACAAGTGTACATACTCCAGGAACCATAGACATGGACCTGAGTAGCCACTCAACATAAACCATACAACCACTTACCACCCAGGTGTTTCATTAACTTAGTGGATGTGCACTCTCAGGTAAAAATCACCATGCTCACGGCCCTAAGTAGAATAGAAATTCATCCTAGGCGACGACAGCCATGAGCACAGTCCTGAGTAGTCACTTAACATTTTGTAAAAACCTTTCATCAACTGCATAGCATCGATATTTCTGCTAAGTATGATATAGGAACCTAGACACAGGATTAAGGAATTCTACACAGGTTTAGCATAGCAACACATGCATATAAAAATACACTAAGTAATGCATATAAAAATAGGAAGTTTATGAGGTGTGCCACTTGCCTTTAAATGTTGTCGTTGTTCACAACTCTTTTCAACGATACTCGGGACTCTCCGTTCAATCTAACCGTATAGACAAGCAACAATACAACAATCAACAGCAAGCACAACTCCACAATGCATACAAACACATACTAGATGTATAAATAAGTTTTATAAAACTTTCTAAGGAAAATATGTTTATGCATGATGTGCAAAATATTCCTAAGGGCTTAGAAATACTTTTTCATGCCATGAAATTCTTTTAAGTTAATGCAAGGCAAATAGGTGGGTCAAGAATGACTAAGGACTAAGGTCTTAAGTTGGATAAACATACTTTGTTTTATATCTTATTGAAACAAGCACTCTAATGGCTTAGCCATGATGTGCAAAATACTTAGAGAAAAATACTAAAGTCATTTGTTCAAGATGATCAACAATTATTATCAACTCTTTGTAAATTGGACATTCACTATAGTGAGAGAGACAGACATCCGGCCAGCCACTTAAATTGTGGAACAGGTCTCATGTACGTGGACATGTAAGGTTTGTTTCCAGGCCGCTTCATCCCACTATGCTGCTAGGATCCAACACTTCAAGATGATAACATCATGATCAAAATTTGTTTAAGTCTAAAAGACAAGATTAGGAAAGAGGGAAAAGATAGAATGAAAGATGTAGTTGTCCTCCAGGCTTCATCTCCAGACTTGTAACTTTCTTCTGAATGATGTCTTGATTGAGTTCTTGGTAGTCTTGATGAATCTTCAGACTTGATGATTTTTGTATTCCTCGAGGCTGGTCTTGGATTTACTTAGTCTTCATGAAGTCTCAGAGGAGAAGAAAAGACAGAGAGAGAGACTTAGAAAAATAACAGGGGGTTGGCCTTCTTGAACTTCTTCTCACTTTTCTTTCAAGTGCTTGACATCTTTGGGATGCTTCCAGAGTTTGTTTTCTTCTAAGTCCTTCATGAACTTCTTCTTGATTTTCTTCTAAGTGTTTCTTCTCCTTGAAGGTACTTCTGAAGTCTTGTTTTTGGCTAAGTCCTTCATTGGTCTTCCAGCTCCATGTTGAAATTTACTAAGTGTCTAAGTTTAGCACTTCACAAACATGCTAAGTGAAATTATTTCTAACTTAGAGAAAACTAATGAAGACGGGTTTTCCTATGAGAATATATCTACAATTTAAAATATGCTATGAATGAAATGAAATTTTAAATCACAAGAATCATCAAAATAACTTTTGTGATTTCTTTATAGTATGCATGAACTTATAAATGCAATTTAATTAATTTCTAATTTTGGAAAATATAATAAAAGGACTAATTATAAGATTAAATTTTCTATGCTTAAATTTTTATAAAAAAATTTATAATTAGGGTTAATAGACAGAGAGCATTTAATTAAATCTATTGCAATTGGATTTAATCAAAAATAATGTTTCTATTAAAAGTTATTTCAAAATTAGTCAAACTATTCAGATTGAACAACAACTATGAAATCATTCAAAACTTGCTCAAAAATATTTTATAGCAGTGGCATTGATTTACAAATATTCTAAAGTTTCTAAAACAATTTTATATGCAATTTTTGGATTTATAGATTTAAAGTTATTACAATACACTCCAATTCACCATTTGAAATTTGAATATTTTATACTAAGTCAAATTTGAATTTTGTCAGATCCAAACTATTCTACATGTCAAGAGCTTTCCAAATATATAAAATTATAAAATTTGGAGTTGTGGTTAAAAAGTTATAGATGTTTTAATTATAGGGACTAATCTGCAAATTTTCCAATTAAAATTAAAATAGAAAAAGATTTATACGCTGGCGCTGACGTGGCGCTGACTGTGCACTACGTGGCACTGACGTGGCTCGCTGACGTGGATAAGTCACAGATCTGGGCCGTCCGATCTGGATCTGGCGGTCCAGATCTAAGTACCGGTTCGATTTTAAAATTTCTAATCTACACCGCACGATTGGGATCGGATGGCTCACCGTGCTCGACCAGTTGGTGGCGGCGGAGATTCGCCGGAGGTGGAGGAAGTGGCGGCGGTGCTCTCGGGCGAGGACGCTTCGGTCGATTCCGTGCCTCCCCGGATGCGCGGAGGCCAGCTCCGGACGCGGCGTAGCACGGCGAATGGAATGGTGGCGCTAGTTGGTGGCGGGGTGCTCCGGAGCTCTATCTACTCCTCGCCGGAGTTGCGGGTGGCGGCGGTCAGCTCCTGTCGATGACGGGGACGGTATTCTGGCGCGCGAAAGAAACACAGCCAAATTAGAAAAGATGCGCCTGGGAAAAATAAAGAGAAAGAGAGCAATGAGAGAGCTCGGGAGGTCTTGTACTCGCCGGAGTTGGAGAAATTCGCCGTCGGTAATGGACGAACGGCGGCGGCGTTTGCGGGCAGCCTGGGGGCGATGAAGCTAGGGTACGAGAGGGGAAAAGAGGCGGCGGGGCTGGAGTATAAATAGGAGGAGTCGAGAGATCGTATCCCGCAAGAAAGGGATCGGATTGATCCAAATTTGATTTCGGTTAGAGTTTGTTCGTGATACGGTTTGGGGAAGAAGATCGGCTGACGTCACCGCTGACGTCAGCAACTATTTTCTTTTTCTGATTTTATTTATTTAATTCATATCTTTTGATTTAAAAGTCCAAATGATGTCAAATTAATTTCTAAAAATTTGTAAAAATAATCTCTTGCTGTAAAACCAGTTGTGGGTATGTTTTGAATATTTTTGAAAAATAATATTTTGAAATATTGATTAAATACAAATTTGACACTTAAAAGTCAAATTTGAATTTATATCTTAAATAAATTTTCTTTTGGCTATATAAATTTTATAAAATACCCATATTCAAAATATTTGAATTTAATTTATTTAATCTTATTTTTGCTGAAATCATTCATCTTTATTTTGGCATAATATTAAAGAACTAAATATAAATAATGTTTAGGAAAATGTGGAGTATAAGATATTCATTTTTAATTGAAAATAATTTGTGCAACATTATATTTTATAATATGATAATGCATTTGAAAACTTCATAACAACTTTGGACAAGCCTTTGTTTTAATTTTATTCTTATTTAGAATCTATTAATCATTTCATGCTTTGAAAAATAGATGACATTCATTTAAGCAAATGAAATGTTTATTTGGCTAATTCATTAATTTAAATTCTATGAAGTTTTAAAGTTATACACTATAGGCTTATAATTTCCAAACTATATTTTGATCATAGTTAAAGGAATGAAAAACCATTTGGTAATTATATAACCTTTTGAATAATCTTGTATTTATGAATAGATATGGCTAAGTGGTTTAATTTAAATACTTATAGAGAACTACTTTATTTAAATTAAAATGAATTGTAGTTTGTAAAATATTTGTCAAATTATATTTTAAGGCTTTTGAAACACACTGGATAATAAAAGGTTTAAACTGTGACATTTGAATTATTAAACTCTTTCAATAAGTTTGAAGTCTTTTATAGTTGGTTTCCTTATGCATTTATCATTTTATTTTAATAAAAAGAAAAGTTTTAAATTTTAGTGATTTTTTGAATATTATAAAATGTTGGGATGTTACATTTAAAGTTATGAAAAAAATACTCAAATGCACCATTTGAAATTTGAATATTCTAAACTAAGTCAGATTTGAATTTTGGCAGTTCTAAAATATTCCACATGTCAAGGGCTTTCCAAAAATATAAAAATTATCTAATTTGGATAAGTGGTTAAAAAGTTATGAAGGTTTGAATATGTAGGGGCTTTTCTGCAAAAGTGCCAATTAAATTTTAATTAAGAAAATAGCGGAATTTCTCTGCACACGTGGATCTGACATGGCGCTGACTGGGCAGTGACGTGGCCGCTGACTGGGCGCTGACGTGGATAAGTGATTTGATCTAAACCGCACGATCTAGATCTAACGGTTGAAAAAGGAAAAATAACTCTTCGTTGTAAACTTCTAATCGTGGCCGTGGAATCAAGATCGAACGGCTCACCGTGCGTTGACTATCGAGCGGCGGCGCGATTTCGCCGGAGACGAGGCCGACGGCAGCGCTGCGCTCGACGAGGACGAGGTCGACGTTGCAGTGCTCCCCCGGACGCGCGGATGACGCCCGCGGGTGCGGCTCGTCGCGAGGAAGACGATGGAGGCGACGGCGTCGTCTCGGAAGCCTCGGAGGTGGCGTGGAGGTGCGGGCGGGGTGGTTCGGGCGCCGGCGAACCTCGGTAGTCCGTGCCCCGCATGATTGGTAGCAGAGGAGACACGGGAAAGGCGTCCGCGGGTGCGCACGAGCGAGGGGAGGAGAGTGGAGGGGGTCTCAGGGGTGGGGGCTTGCTTTCTCGCCGGATTTTGAAGGAAAAAGTCCAGCGGCTCAATGAAGTCCGTCGAGCAAATTGGAGAGCCTCGGGGCACGAAATGAAGGGGGAGTAGAGGGGAAAGTGAGCCGGGCTCGTCAGCTCTTTATAGTATCAAACATATGAAGAAACCGTGGTCTTAATCGCGCGCAATCAAGGGATTAAAATCGGCCGTTTTCGGCTCGGTCGTGGGCGTGGTTCCCGGCCAGAGCTTGAAGATGATGACGTCACGCTGACGTTATCATTTTTCTTTTTCTTTTCTGATTTTTCTTTTAATTCATATCTTTTGATTTAATTGTCCAAAAGATGTCAAATTAATTTATAAAAATTTGTAAAAACAATATCTTTGTGTTAAACCAGTTGTGGGCATGTTTTGAACAATTTTCAAATTTAATAATTTTGAAATATTGATTAAATACAAATTTGATACTTAATATCAATTTTGAAATTAAAACCTTATTAACTTTTCTTTTGGTTAAAATAAAATTTGTAAAATACCCATAGACAAATATGTTTGAATTTAGATTATTAACTTATTTTGCTGAAATCATTCACCTTTATTTTGGCATAAAAGTAGAATAATAGAATATAAATATTTTTAGAGTAATATGAAATAAAATGGATTTTGAATTTAAATTTTTTGTGATTTAATCAGATGATGAATGATGAGATGCATGTATGCATGAATGCAATGTTTAAAATTTTCTTTTCAAAGCAAAATACATAAATGTTTTCAAAAGTTTTAAATTTTAGTGATTTTTAAACATTTCAAAATATAGGGATGTTACAGACTACCACCCTTAAAAGGAATCTCGTCCTCGAGATTTGAGAAGGCTCGCAAAAGGTTCTGTCTTGGTATCGGGTTGGGCTACCACCCTTAAAAGAAATCTTTGTTGGTATTGAAAACTTCAATATGAAAACTTGATTCAGAATGTACCATTTACTTCTTCCAAAGTGATGTGGTTCACATATCCTTTATCGAAAGGATTTGACTTAGCAGCTTCTTCGGCCTTCTTCTTTGCTGGGCAGTCATTGGCGTAATGACCCTTGTTCTTGCATTTGTAACAAAGCACCTGACTAGTATCTCTGTGTTCAGGATTTGGACGGTGGTGTCCATTGTTATGGTTGTGGCCAGCAAATCCATTTCCTTTATGATCTCCATTGCTTCCCTTGGATCCACCATGGTAATCATGACGCTTGTGGTGACTTCCTCCATTATGGTGATTCCCATGTCTGCGGCCACTGTTCACATCATGAACAAGGTGCTTCTTAAATGAGGGTTCAGAGGAGTGCTTGTCCATCTTCCTCTTCCTATTTTCAGCTTATGCTATCTTCAAGGGTGATTGCTTGATCCAGTAGTATATGATAGTTTGGTGCATAAGCAACAGTCAGAGGTATCTTTAGCTCATCACTAAGTCCATTGAGAAATTTCGACTTCCTCTTTGCATCTGTGTCAATGTCCTCAGGCGCATATCGAGACAAGGAATGGAAGTCGTCCATATACTCCTTAAGACTTCTGTTTCCCTGACGCAGATTGCGAAACTCTTCCCATTTAAGATTCATAATTCTCATGGAGACATGAGCATTACGAAAACCTTCCTTGAATTCCTCCCAGGTCAAGGTGTCCAATGGGTGAGTAATCTGATAAGTTTCCCACCATTGGGCAGCAGGTCCTTCAAGTAGGTGTGCCGTAAACCTAACTTTCTCAGCGTCATCACATTCAGTTGTCACCAGATCCTTTTGTACAGAGCATAGCCAGTCATCAGCCACCATTGGCTCTGTTGCATTCGAGAACTTGTTTGGCCTAAGCCTCAGAAATCTGGTAAGCCTGTCCACTTAGGGAGGTGGTGGAGGATTGTTGTTATTCTTGTTATTGTTGTTGTTGCTTGCTGCAATAAACTGAGTCATCATAGTCATCAGCTGAGCTTGAGCGGCCATCAGTTGTTGCATGACATCATTGTTGTTGTTGTCTTCAGGAGCACGGCGGGGAGGCATCTGTGGGTTTTAGCATAGATGAGTAAAAGATAGACAGATCTAGGGGAAACATTCCTACCCATACAAGCAATTGACACAAACAACCACAATCAATTAAATTTCCAAATATGTTTTGAGAAAACCGAACTAATCGTTCTGTAACAAAGCACCCGAGGTTCTGGAGAACACAAACGATGATACTGCCATACCACAATTTGATAGGTCAATACATCATTAGTATCTCGTTACTCTAATAGATAGGTGGTCTAGTCTATCTCCTTCCTGAGTGCATCAAGTTCCTCTTCTATTTCCTTGAGTTCGTCAAGATACTTTTGGGTGTTTTGACTTCTAAATTGAAGTATTCTTCTAAGGTTCTCGATGGCTTCGCATGCTGCACTTCTTGCCGAGTCAAAGAATGATGTGTGGAGTATAGGGTTGGTGAACATGCAGTAGCCCTTGGTCTTGTGGTCATCTTGTTTGCTCTTGTATAGATGAAGTTGCACCCACCAGTACTCTTGACCTTCACCTATGAAAGGGAAACCTTTGTATATTGCTTCTCCTTCAAATCCCAAGCTCTTTAGTGCTCTTGGAAAATCAGTCTCACTTTGTAGGGTCATGGTTATGATTGGTCCCTTCTTGAGTGATTCAATGAGGGCGGTCATCTAAGAAAAACAAGAGAAGATACTTAGAAAGGAAATAGATAAGATAGATACAAGAATAAAGTTTGAAAAGTTCTTATTTTCAGCAAAAAGAATGAAATAGATTTTCAATCCTATGGCCAAATCCTATTTCTATCCAAACCTAGGGTTTCGAACCTACAGGCAACACAGTGTTCTGATACCATCTGTAGCGTACCTGCACATAAAATTATGGCAGGTACCTGTGTATAGTGCAAACCCCTGGATCGATTCATTTGCATACACAGTTTACGATGAATATCACAACATTGTATCAATATTACACGAATAATCCAGACTTGGTAAAATAAACTGTTCGATACATCTTTGCATAGCTTATAGCTAGCTCAAAACAATAAAGCAGCGGAAATAAATCTTCGATGAGCCTCCAACTTCATGATACGCCACAGGCGAAAACATGTTGGTGCAGACTCAAAACCCAAAACGTAATCCTTACTCTTCGTCAGATATTTCTGCAACAAATAATAATTTGCAACATAGTGGGTCAGATTCCATTAAAAATGGAGTCTGGCAAGTGACACTATGGTGGACACTTAATAGAATAACTCTATAACCTGTATGTATATTTGGCTGGTGGAGTTTCAAGGCTATTTTGCATAAAGCCAGTTTTGCCTAACTCTATGTAAAACAAACTTATTAACATCATAATTGGCAACACTGGCAAGTTCCAGTGAACCAAAAGATATCACGTCCTTAGGTGTACCCTCAGGTGAAAACCCCCACATTCAATGGCCCTAAGCATAGTGGAAACTATCTTAGGTGAAAACCCCCATGAACATGGTCCTGAGTAGTCCACTATTGTTTATCAAAATTTTATTAAGAAATTAGAATGTTGGGATTCCTCCTTGTTCCTTGATCAGCTGTAGTCTTTACTTGAAATACTTCTCCTTGAGTTCTTCACGATCTTCTCCATTTATTCCTCACATCCCTTTTTTCCTGGGTGGCCTTCCACAAGTGTGCTCTCAGGTAAAAACCCCCAGGTTCACGATCCTAAGTATAGTAGAAACTATCTTAGGTGAAAACCCTCATAGACATGGTCCTGAGTAGCCACTCAACATAAACCAAACAACCAATCCACCCAGATGATTCATTAACTTAGTGATGTGCACTCCCAGGTGAAAACCCCCACATACTATGATCCTAAGTATAGTAAAGACTATCTCAGGTGAAAACCCTCATAGACATGGTCCTGATTAGCCACTTAAGATTTTATAAAGCCTTTCTTTAATTGCATAGCATCAAGATTCTACTAAGTCATTTCATAGGTACTTAGACACAATGGAATAGGGAATTCTAAAGTCTTGCATAGCAAATCTACTAAGTCCTACACATGCATAGGAAAATAACTAATTCATGCATAGAAAATACTTAGGAATTTTATGGGGGTGTGCCACTTGCCTTGGCAACAAGAAGAATAGTAACAGCAACTGCAACTGTTGTCGTTTCCCTCCGAGATTTCTAACACATCAAAAAAAACACACATAAACATACTAACAAGTAACAATACAAAAATATGTTATGCATGATGTGCGAAATACTTAGAGAAAACACTAAGTCAAATCTTCAAGGTGATCGACAATTATCAACAACTCTTTGTAAATTGGATATTCACTATAGTGAGAGAGACAGACACCCGGCCAGCCACTTAAGTTTGTGGATCAGGTCTCATGTACGGGGACATGTAAGGTTAGTTTCCAGGCCGCTTCATCTCACTATGCCGCTAGGATCCAACAAACTTCAAGATGGCAATAACATGATCAAAAATTGTTTTAAGTCAAGATTAGGGAAGATAGAAGAAAATGATGTAGGTTATCTTCCAGGCTTCATCTCCAGACTTGTAGTATTCTCCTTAGTGATATCTTGATCATCATGTCTTAGAGAGAAGAAAGAAAAAGAGAAAGAAAGACTTAGAGAATAGAGGGGGTTGGTCTTCTTGGACTTCTTCTTGATTTTTCTTCTAAGTGTTTCTACTTCTTGGAGATTCTTCTGGAGTCTTGCTTTGGCTAAGTCCTTCATTGGTCTTCTAGCTCTATGTTGAAAATCTTGAGTGTCTAAGTGCATAGCACTTAACCAAAAATGCTAAGTTGAAAATATTCCCAACATAGAGAAAATAATGGAGGAGATTTTTCCTATGAGAAGAATAACCATATAATAAAATATGTTATGCGTGCAATGCTCTTTTAATCATAATAAACATCATACAAAATTTGTGATATTTATAAAGTATGCATTAGGCTATAAATGTAATTTAATTATTTCCTAATTTTGGAAAATATAATAAAGGAATTAGATGTAAGATCAAAGTTTTATGTGATTAAACTTTTATAATAAAATTTTATAAATGGTGTTAATGGACAGAGGCATTTAATTAAAATTTATAGCAATTGCATTTAATCAAATTTAATGTTTCTATTAATAGTTATGTCAAAAATAGTCAAACTATTCAAATTAAAACATACAACTATTAAATCATGAAAATAATATTCAAAAACATTTTATAGCAGAGGCATCATATTACAAATATTCCAAAGTTTATAAAACAATTTTATTTGCAATTTTTGGATTTATAGATTTAAAGTTATGACAAAAATACTCAAATGCACCATTTGAAATTTGAATATTCTAAACTAAGTCAAATTTGAATTTTGGCAGTTCTAAAATATTCCACATGTTAAGGGCTTTCCAAAAATATAAAAATTTGGATAAGTGGTTAAAAGTTATGAAGGTTTGAATATGTAGGGGCTTTTCTGCAAAAGTGCCAATTAAATTTTAATCAAGAAAATAGCGGAATTTCTCTGCACACGTGGATCCGACGTGGCGCTGACTGGGCAGTGACGTGGCCGCTGACTGGGCGCTGACGTGGATAAGTGATTTGATCTAAACCGCACGATCTAGATCTAACGGTTGAAAAAGGAAAATAACTCTTCGTTGTAAACTTCTAATCGTGGCCATGGAATCAAGATCGAACGGCTCGCCGTGCGTTGACCATCGGGCGGCGGCGCGATTTCCCCTGAGACGAGGCCGACGGCGGCGCTACGCTCGACGAGGACGAGGTCGACGTTGCGGTGCTCCCCCGGACGCGCGGATGACGCCCTCGGGTGCGGCTCGTCGCGAGGAAGACGATGGAGGCGACGGCGTCGTCTCGGGAGCCCCGGAGGTGGCGTGGAGGTGCGGGCGGGGTGGTTCGGGCGCCGGCGAGCCTCGGTTGTCCGTGCCCCGCACGATTGGTAGCAGAGGAGACACGGGAAAGGCGTCCGCGGGTGCGCACGAGCGAGGGGAGGAGAGTGGAGGGGGTCTCAGGGGTGGGGGCTTGCTTTCTCGCCGGAGTCAAGGGATTAAAATTGGCCGTTTTCGGCTCGGTCGTGGGCGTGGTTCCCGGCCAGAGCTTGAAGATGATGACGTCACGCTGACGTCATCATTTTTCTATTTCTTTTCTGATTTTTCTTTTAATTCATATCTTTTGATTTAATTGTCCAAAAGATGTCAAATTAATTTCTAAAAATTTGTAAAAACAATATCTTTGTGTTAAACCAGTTGTGGCATGTTTTGAACAATTTTCAAAATTAATAATTTTGAAATATTGATTAAATACAAATTTGATACTTAATATCAATTTTGAAATTATAACCTTATTAACTTTTCTTTTGGTTAAAATAAAATTTGTAAAATACCCATAGACAAATATGTTTGAATTTAGATTATTAACTTATTTTGCTGAAAGCATTCACCTTTATTTTGGCATAAAAGTAGAATAATAGAATATAAATATTTTTAGAGTAATATGAAATAAAATGGATTTTTAATTTAAACTTTTTGTGATTTAATCAGATGACGAATGATGAGATGCATGTATGCATGAATGCAATGTTTAAAATTTTCTTTTCAAAGCAAAATACATAAATGTTTTCAAATTTTTTAAATTTTAGTGATTTTTAAACATTTCAAAATATAGGGATGATACACCAGCGCCCCCTACCGAACCCTAGCTCATCTCTCTTCCACCTCGCGCCGCCGCCACCTCCCTCTTCTTCTCACCTCCTTCTCTGTTTTCTTCTCCACCGGAGTCCACCTCGCCGTGGCGCCACTGCCTCACCCACGTCGAAGGTCCCCAGAGCACTCCAGGAGCTGCGCCTCTCCTTCTTCATCCCCTACGCGCAAGGGATTGGATCAGGGGGCCACTATCGTCATCGCCCTCTTCCACTTCTTCCCCGACGCCGCCGGAGCGCTGCCGCCGAAATTCCTCTCCCTCGGTCGTCCTCGCGCACACTCAACCACCCCGGCACCCTCACCGTGAGCCCCTCATCCGATTCCTCCTCTTCCCCGGCTCGTTTTGTTCCCGGATGCGCCGCGAGCGTCCGCACCACCTCCGGCCGTCATGGACGGTAGCGTACCTGCACTTACAATATGGCAAGGTACCTGTGTATAGTGCAAATCCCTGTATCGATTCGTTTGCACACACAGTTTACGATGTAATATGACAACAAAGTATCAACTTTATTACTTCGACGATCCAGACTTACAAAATATTCTTTACAACTTGCATAGCACAAAGCTAGTACTGAAAGAGTAAACAGTGGAAATACAATAGCAGTGAGTCTCCATCGTCTTCATGTTGCCACAGGCGAAAACATGTTGGTTGCAGACTCGAAACCTTTAAACGAAACCTCTCTCGTCATCTGAACAATCTGCAATAAGAAAAATATTGTTACAACGTGGGTCAGATTCCATTAAAAATGGAGTCTGGCAAGTGACACTATGGTGGACACTTAGTGGAATAACTCTAATAACCTATATGCATATTTGGCTGGTGGAGTTCAAGGCTATTTAGCGTAAAGCCAATTTTTCCTAACTCTTTGGAAAACACTTTTCTTCTATTCAAGACATTTGTGGCATGAAATCCACTGTCTCATTCTACCCTTGTTCACCCATAAAGTTTAAATTTTGAAGTTGGAATGGTGGAATCCTCCGTTGACGTCCGTGATCAGCTGCTCAAATTGTCCGTACCGGGGACACGGCTTGTTACTTAGTTTTACAATCTGCAGAGGTTGTGCACGTTCACCATTGTACCCATTCAACCCAAACTATCCTTTACACTCTTATAATGGTAAGGAAAAGGAGAAGAATGAGACGGGATCTTTCAGAAGCATTTTCCCTCCCACTCTGGCTTGACCCGTTCCACCCAACACCCTCTACATCTGCTTGTCAAGCCAGGGCGAGTCCACGCAACTTAGTTGATCATGCCAGAGCCCATATGGCAATGGCTGCACTGGAAGCAATCGTCACTCGGAGTTCTTCAGATTCCTCTGTTCTTGGGTGGTCATCCACAAGTGCACGTACTCCAGGAACCATAGACATGGGCCTGAGTAGCCACTCAACTCGACTCCATATCCAACCAATCCACCCAGGTGATTCATTAACTTAGTGGATGTGTACTCTTAGGTGAAAAACCACCATGCTCACATCCCTAAGTATAGTAGACACTACCTTAGGCGAAGATAACCATGAGCACAGTCCTGAGTAGTCACTTTACATTTTGTAAAACTTTCATCGATTGCATAGCATCAATAATCCTACTAAGTATTGCATAGGAACCTAGACACAGGAGTAAGGAATTTCTACACAGGTCTATCATAGCAATACTATCCTAGACTAAGTAATGCATAAATAACATAGTAGGAAGTTTATGAGGTGTGCCACTTGCCTTTGGATGATGTCTTTGCTCACAAACTCTTATCAACGTAACTCGGGGCTCTCCGTTCAACCTAAACAATATAGACAAACCACAATACCACAATCAACATAAAACACAACATCACAACGCATACAAACACTTTCATAGATGAACAAACAAGTTTCATAAATTTCTAAGGAAAATATGTTTATGCATGACGTGCAAAATATTTCTAAGGACTAGAGATGCATCTCATGCCATGAAAATCTTCTAAGTTATTGCAAGGCAAATATGTTGGTCAAAAATGACTAAGGACTAAGGCCATAGGTTGGATAAAATACTTTGCTATAAATCATCTTGAATAAGTACTCTAATGGCTTTGTCATGATGTGCACTCAATTACTAAGTCTATTCTTCAAGGTGATCAACAGTTGTTAACAACTCTTTGTAAATTGGGTATTCACTATAGTGAGAGAGACAGACACCCGGCCAGCCACTTATGATTGTGGAACAGGTCTGATGTAAGTGGACATGTAAGGTTTGTCTCTGGCCGCTTCATCTCACTATGCCGCCATGATCCAACATACTTCAAAGGTGGTAATAACATGATCAAAAAGGATTTTATGCCCAAAGTGGAAGACAAATTAGGAAAGAGGGAAAAGATAGAAAGAAGGATGTAGTTGGTCTTCCAGAATCTTCTCCTTGCTTCCTTGTAGCTTTCTCCTTGATGTGATGACTTCATTGCAATTTGTAGAGTTGATGGTTATGAAGACTTGAAAGTGTTGATAGTATCCATGGTGGTCTTGAATATAACTTAGTCATCATGAGGTCTAAGAGGAGAAGGGACTAAAGAGAGAGAGAAAGCAAGACTTAGAAAACGTTGCTGGTGGGTCTTCATTAACTTCTTCAAGATTTTCTTCTAAGTGCTTCTACTCCTTGAAGATACTTTTAAAGTCTTGTTTTCTTGGATAAATCCTTCTAGCTCCATGTTGAAAATCCCAAGTGCATAACACTTTACCAAAACAACTATGTTGAAAATAATCCTTACTTAGGGAAAATAAAGAAGAAGTATAACTATACAACATATGCTAAGCATGCAATGCAACTTATTTCTAAAGACAACACTTAACAAAATAAAACAACTAAGTTTTCTAGATGCTAAAATTTTCTAAGGAAAATATTTAGCATCTTTAAGATGTTGAAATTTTTATAAGGAAGAGTGTTGTCCAAAAATAGTTATCAATTATTTTCTAAGAAATAATTTACTTTGTTCAAAGAGGCAAAATATTTCTAAGTACTTTTTAATACCAAAGTGGTCATAATATGACTAAGTACTTTATATTTCGAATAGATGATGAAAATAATTTTTAATCATTAAAACAACACTTTAAAAGTATTTAATCAATATTAATTACAAAATCACAGAAAATTATTCTACAAAAATTAGTAGAAACTTCCTACTGCCAATAATTAGTCATTCAAATTTATAGCAAAAGAGTGTGATCAATTATCAATTTTTAATTTTAAATTATGTTCAAAATACTTTTAAAGGCATTATTAAGTAATTTAACAATAATAAATTTATGCGCAAACTAAAAGTGGAAACTTATAATTTTAGTAAATTCTACATATTATTCTGATTTCATGCATATAAAGTTTTCTAAATTTGGAGTTACGGTTTAAAAGTTATGAGTTTTTAAATTTTGACAAATTTTCTGAAATTTAAAATAAACTAAGGCGACGTGGCGTCTTCTGATTGGCTGCCTCCGCTGACTGTACTGCTGACTGGATACTGACCGGGCTGTTGATTATGAATTTGACCGAAATTAAAGTTGCTCGGATCGAAAAACAATCTATACGAAAGTTGTAGAGAATTACGTGATCTATCTAACTAACAAAATTATATGATGAGTGAATGAATAGATTAGTCGTATATCGTATTATACCTTTCTGGTCCGAAACTTCAAAC
Organism: Poa annua; assembly: GCA_026929855.1. Taxonomy (NCBI): domain Eukaryota; kingdom Viridiplantae; phylum Streptophyta; class Magnoliopsida; order Poales; family Poaceae; genus Poa; species Poa annua. Next base: position 162,069,013 of record CM049426.1, read on the forward strand.
GTGAATATCTCTCAGCTCGCTGAACCAAATAACACGAATCTTGGGGCAAATGAAAGATCTTGATACGGGGAACAACTTTCGTCTTGTCGTCCCAAAGTTTTGAGATGGTTTGGTTTATCGAAAAACATTAAACACGATCTGTGTTATACAGAAAATTACGTACATTAAAATAAAAAGTTATGAGCAGAAAAGTTGTATATATAGACTAGATCTAACTTTTCACCGGATGAATTTTGATTTGGCGCAACAAGCGCGAAGAGATTTAAGAAATACGACTTCAGATCTGATGGATGACGATTCTAAATTCTTCCACCACGCTAGATAAAAAAGAGTTGAGCCTTCTTGGGATGGAAAGGTATCGACGAGATCTACAACAATGGTTAAGCTTTCGTCACGATTGGAGATGGTTTTGTTCGTCAAAGAACGAAATATAATTTCACTTATTAGGGTTTTGGTGAAACAAAAAAAAGAAAAGAGGTGCCGACGGTTACGGTGATTTATATAGGCAAAGGGGTGGTTGAACAGATAGGATTCGAAGTTGTGAACGCGTAGGATCAAACGGATCCAGATTTGGAGTTATATTTTTAGAGATAAACGTGTTTTAATGGAGAGTGGTTAGAAAAACGAATTTTGGAAGGTGCCTTGTTCGTCTCGTGCGACCGGCTCGGTCGGCCTGGGTTGGGCCGGCCGGCTGGCCCGTTTTATTTGTTTTATTGTTATTTCTTATTTATTATTTCTTTCATATCTTATGTTTTAGATTCTGATTTAAGTGAAATTAATTTCTAAAAATTTGTAAAAATCCTATCTTTATTTTAAAACATTTGTGGATATGTTTTGAACACTTTTTAAAAATATTAATTTTGAATATTTGATTTAATGCAAATATGACACTTTTGTCAAATTTGAAAATAGGGATTTAATCAATTTATTTGTGGCTAAATAAAATTTGGTACCATAATTGTGAACATATCAAAATAATTATTTCTAATAAATACAATCAAATCATTAAAGTAAAAATAAGATAAATAGCATAAATGATATTTTGTTTTTAACATTTTCTCAAATAAGTTTTCAAGTGGAAATAATATTTCAACCATTGTAATTTCAAATGCAAACAATGCAAGAAAAAAATGATGAATGCATGCATGAATTTTGTTTTCAAATCGACATACATATAGTTTTCAAAAAGTTTTAAATTTTCCGATTTTTCAAAAATTGAAAAATCCCAAGATGTTATAGACTACCACCCTTAAAACGAATCTCGTCCTCGAGATTCGAGAAGGTAGCAAAAGGTTATGACTGGTTTAACCGGATGGGCTACCACCCTTAAAAGAAACTTTTGCGCCAAACTGAAATATTTTCTTCAATCTTTGAGTCAAACTTTTCCATCATGGCACGGTGTATGGTATCATAAGTCTCCTGAATTGCTTTTGATATTGTAGGGTCACTTCTGGGTCAATCTGAAAGCCAAGCTAAGAGGATTTCATGATGACCCCTAAATCCCAATCACTTGATGTTCTCCATGTGCTTCATCTTTACAACTTCCAGTTTCCAAGCAACTAACGTAACTCTCATGGCAGACAAATCTTTGATTGTAGGGTAACTCCAAAACTTTGCTTGTGGTTATCCTCACCGTAATTTAATACAATTTGGCACCTAACATAGGGTTGTATATACCTGCCATTCTATGGTTTAGGATAAAGATCGTCGTCTCTCTTATAGGTATGTCACTCAGATTTACCATTCCGCATAGCAAGAGTGAATAATGTGAGTATTCATCACGGGGGTCAATCCATGTTGTACTCAATCATTATTCTGTACTTAGATTGGTGAATCTCGTATGATAACACTAGGTCACCTCACCTGTCTGACAGAGAGTTTCTAGTCTGTAAGACAACTTGAGCTAAACTATCGTTTCTCAAACTATTGGGGTTGCGTAACCTCTTTGCACCTCCCGTTGAATAGTTGCAATTTCTTCATATATCCTTCTTCCGGGTAGTAAGCTTCCATGATGCCTTAGAACATGTAACTTGCATTTGACATTATTATCGTCACTTCTTGATGGACTTGCTACTCTTTAGGATAGGGTGGCTTAATCATGGATGAGTAGAGATTAGAAAGAGACTAAGGGAGAATTCTACCCAAACACAGTAGACTGAGGCAACTCATCTTACAAACAATATCTAACAAAAATCAAGCAACAAGTTTCAAACACAAATAAGCAATCTAGTATTGTCATACCACACTAAGTTGGCATGAACAATACACTATCACGGTGTTGTTGTTCTAATTAAATGGTGGTCTCTTGTCTATCTCCTTGTTGAGTGTTTCAAGTTCTTCTTTCTTCAAAAATCTTCTAAGTGTTTGAGCTATGAATTTGGATTCTTCAGTGTTCTTCCATGCAGGTAGTGGTTCATGTTGACTTGTAGAATTGCATATGAAGTATCGAACTCAGACTTTACGAACATGGTCAACTAGAAAAAGATATTTTAAGAAGTTTGATATTAGACGAGAGTATAAGAGAGGATAAAATGAAAAGTTTTATTTTTAGATAACTGAATAAAAATAGATTTTCAATCCTATGGCCAAATCCTATTTCTATCCGGACTTAGGATTTCGAACCTACAGGCAACACAATGCTCTCGTACCATCTGTAGCGTACCTACACTTAAAATATGGCAAGGTACATGTGTATAGTGCAAATCACTAGATCGATTCGTTTGCACACACAGTTTACGATGTAATATCACAACAAAGTATCAATTTTATTACTTCGACGATCCATACTTACAAAGTATTCTTTACAACTTGCATAGTATAAAGCTAGCACTGAAAGAGTAAACAGCAGAAATACAATAGCAGAGAGTCTCCATCATCTTCATGTTGCCACAGTCGAAAACATGTTGGTTGCAGACTCGAAAACTTTAAACGAAACCTCTCTTGTCATCTGAACAATCTATAATAAGAAAATATTGCAACAACGTGGGTCAGATTCCATTAAAAATGGAGTCTGACAAGTGACACTATGATGGACACTTAGTGGAATAACTCTAATAACCTATATGCATATTTGGCTGGTGGGGTTCAAGGCTATTTTGCATAAAGCCAATTTTTCCTAACTCTTTGGAAAACACTTTTCTTCTATTCGAGACATTCGTGGCATGAAATCCACTGTCTCATTCTACCCTTGTTCACCCATTAAGTTTTAATTTTGAAGTTGGAATGGTGGAATCCTCCGTTGACGTCCGTGATCAGCTGCTCAAATTGTACGTACCGGGAACATGGCTAAGTACTTAGTTTTACACCCTGCAGAGATTGTGCATGTTCACCATTGTACCCATTCAACCCAAACTATCATTTATACTCTTATAGTGAAAAGGAAAATGAGAAGAATGAGACAAGATCTTTCAGAAGAATTTTCCCTCTCACTCTGGCTTGACCCGTTCCACCTAACACCCTCTACATGAGCTTGTCAAGCCGGGGCGAGTCCACACAACTTAGTTGATTAAGCCAGTGCCCATATGGCAATGGCTGCACTGGAAGCAATCGTCACTCGGAGTTCTTCAGATTCCTCTGTTCCTGGGTGGCCATCCACAAGTGCACATACTCCAGGAACCATAGAAATGGGCCTGAGTAGCCACTCAACTCGACTCCATATACAACCAATCCACCCAGGTGATTCATTAACTTAGTGGATGTGTACTCTCAGGTGAAAAAACACCATGCTCACAGCCCTGAGTATAGTAGACACTACCTTAGGCGAAGACAACCATGAGCACAGTCCTAAGTAGTCACTTTACATTTTGTAAAACTTTTCATCGATTGCATCGCATCAATAATCCAACTAAGTATTGCATAGGAACCTAGACACAGGAGTAAGGAATTTCTACACAGGTCTAGCATAGCAATACTATCCTACACATGCTTATATAAAATACACTAAGTAATGCATATAGAAAATAGTAGGAATTTTATGAGGTGTGCCACTTGCCTTTGGATGATGTCTTTGCTCACAAACTCTTATCAACGTAACTCGGGGCTATCCGTTCAACCTAAACAATATAGACAAACCACAATACCACAATCAACATAAAACACAACATCACAATGCATACAAACACTTTCATAATGAACAAACAAGTTTCATAAATTTCTAAGGAAATATATGTTTATGCATGAGGTGCAAAATATTTCTAAGGACTAGAGATGCATGTCATGCCATGAAAATCTTCTAAGTTAGTGCAAGGCAAATATGTTGGTTAAAAATGACTAAGGACTAAGGTCATAGGTTGGACGAAATACTTTGCTATAAATCATCTTGAATAAGTACTCTAATGGTTTTGCCATGATGTGCACTCAATTACTAAGTCTATTATTCAAGGTGATCAACAATTATTAACAACTCTTTGTAAATTGGATATTCACTATAGTGAGAGAGACAGACACCCGGCCAACCACTTATGATTGTGGAACATGTCTCATGTACGTGGACATGTAAGGTTTGTCTCCGGGCCGCTTCATCTCACTATGCCGCTAGGATCCAACATTCTTCAAAGGTGGTAATAACATGATCAAAAAGGAGTTTATGTCCAAAGTGGAAGACAAAATAGGAAAGAGGGAAAAGAATGAAAGAAGGATGCAGTTGGTCTTCCAGAATCTTCTCCTTGCTTCCTTGTAGCTTTCTCCTTGATGTCATGACTTCAGTGCAATTTGTAGAATTGATGGTTCTGAAGACTTGAAAGTGTTGACAGCATCCATGGTGGTCTTGAATATAACTTAGTCAACATGAGGTCTAAGAGGAGAAGGGACTAAAGAGAGAGAGATAAAGCAAGACTTAGAAAACGTTCCTGGTGGGTCTTCATGAACTTTTTCAAGATTTTTTTCTAAGTGCTTCTACTCCTTGAAGATACTTTTGAAGTCTTGTTTTCTTGGCTAAGTCCTTCTAGCTCCATGTTGAAAATCCCAAGTGCATAACACTTTACCAAAACAGCTATGTTGAAAATAAAACTAACTTAGGGGAAAAAAGGAAGAAGTATAACTATACAACATATGCTATGCATTCAATTCAACTTATTTCTAAGGACAACACTTACCAAAATAAAACAACTAAGTTTTCTAGATGCTAAAAGTTTCTAAGGAAAATATTTAGCATCTTTAAGATGTTGAAATTTTTCTAAGGAAGAGTGTTGTCCAATAATAGTTATCAATTATTTTCTAACAAAGAATTTACTTTGTTCAAAGAGGCAAAATATTGCTAAGTACTTTTTAATACCAAAGTGGTCATAGTATGACTAAGTACTTTATATTTCGAATAGATGATGAAAATAATTTGTAATAAATTTTAATCATTAAAACAACACCTAAAATGTATTTAATCAATATTCATTACAAAATCACTGAAAATTATTCTACAAAAATTAGTAGAAAATTCCTACTGCCAATACTTAGTCATTCAAATTTATAGCAAAAGAGTTTGATCAATTATCAATGTTTAATTTGAAATTATGTTCAAAATACTTTTAAAGCAATTTTAAAGTAATTTAACAATAATAAGTTTATGCGCAAACTAAAAGTGGAAACTTATAATTTTAATAAATTCTACATATTATTCTGATTTCATGGATATAAAGTTTGGTGAATTTGGAGTTACGGTTTAAAATTTATGAATTTTCAAATTTGATAAATTTTCTGAAATTTAAAATAAACTAAGGCGACGTGGTGTCTTCTGATTGGCTGCCTCCGCTGACAGTGCTTCTGAATCGATGCTGACCGGGTTCTTGACTATGAATTTGACCAAAATTAAAGGATCTCGGATCGAAAAACAATCTATACGAAAGTTGTAGAGAATTACGCGATCTATCTAACTAACCAAATTATATGATGAGTGAATGAATAAATTAGTCACAAATCGCATTATACCTTTCTGGTCCGAAACTTCAAACGCGAATATCTCTGAGCTCACTGAACCATATAAGACGAATCTTGGGCAAATGAAAGGTCTTGATCAGGGAACAACTTTCGTCTTGTCGTTCCAAAGTTTTGAGATGGGTTGGTTCCTAGAAAAACATTAAACACGATATGGGTTATAAAGAAAATTATGTACGTTAAAATAAAAAGTTGTCAATAGGAAAGTTGTAGATATAGACTAGATCTACCTTTTCACTGGATGGATTTTGATTTGGCGCAACAAGCGCGAAGAGATCTGAGAAATACGACTTCAGATCTGATGGATGACGATTCGAAATTCTTCCTCCACGCTGGATAAAAAGAGTTGAGGCTTCTTGGGATGGAAAGGTATCGACGAGATCCAACAATGGTTAAGATTTTGTCGCGATTGGAGATGGTTTTGTTCGTCAAACGAACGAAATATAATTTCACTTATTAGGGTTTTGGTGAAACGTAAAGAGAAAAAGAGATGCCGACGGCTACAAGGGTTTATATAGGCAAAGGGGTGGTTGAACAGATAGGGCTCGAAGTTGTGAACGCGTAGGATCAAATGGATCCAGATTTGGAGTTATATTTTTAGAGATAAACGTGTTTTAATGGAGAGTGGTTAGAAAAACGAATTTTGATAGGTGCCTTGTCGGACTCGTGTGTTGGGCCGGCCGGCTGACCCATTTCATTTGTTTTTTTGTTATTTGTTATTTCTTATTTCTTTCATATCTTTTGTTTTAGAACTCCGATTTAAGTGAAATTAATTTTTAAAAATTTGTAAAAATCATATCTTTATTTTAAAACATTTGTGGATATGTTTTGAACACTTTTAAAAAAATATTAATTTTGAATATTTGATTTAATGCAAATATGACACTTATGTCAAATTTGAAAATAGGGATTTAATAAATTTATTTGTGCCTACATAAAATTTGGTACCACAATTGTGAACATATGAAAATAATTATTTCTGATAAATACAATCAAATCATTAAAGTAAAAATAAGATAAATAGCTTAAATGATATTTTGTTTTTAACATTTTCTCAAATAAGTTTTCAAGTGGAATAATATTTCAACCATTGTAATTTCAAATGCAAACAATGCAAGAAAAAAAATGATGAATGGATGCACGAATTTTGTTTTCAAATCGACATACATATAGTTTTCAAAAAGTTTTAAATTTTTCTGATTTTTCAAAAATTGAAAAATCCCAGGATGTTACATGGACACCGTGGATAAGCCCCAAGCTCCGCTCTTTTGGCTCTGGTTCTCGCTCCCCTGCGCGCACACACACACACGCCTCGCGCACCCGCACGCACGTCCGCACCCTCCACTCGCTAGAACCACGCGCCGCCTGGAGATGGTCGTCGTCGGCATCCATCTCGCCACCGTGCGTGTGCTCTGTTCTTCAAACAGTCAGTTTCGTCAGTTTCGTAAGAAACACTGCCTCCGTTTAAAATCAAGCGCACATCAATCACAACATCAACACACTTACCGCCCTAGTGGCTAGCGCAGCTGACCGATCCGTCCTGGCGCGCACGCGAGTTCGATTCCCCTCGAGCTCGTGTAAAAAGCCCCCTTTTTTATTCTTTTTGGTCACTAACAGCTGGGTCCCACCCGTCAGTGATCGAGGTGCTGGCATAACTACCCCGAGGTCCCTGAGCTCTCCGTTTCCAGCACAAAAACTTCACTGACAAGTTTTGTATCACGAACATGTCCCTGTAATTTACAGAAAAACCCTAGAAATGTTTTAGTAATAACTTTTAATCTATAACTCCAAATTAAATAATCTTTATATGTTTATTTATCAGAAAAATGCAATGAACATTAATATGCCATTCTTATGCCATGTTGCATCTTTTATTTTAATTGCTTAGTTAAATTGGCAAATGAACCTAAATAATAAAATATGGAATGTGTGGGGTAATTTATATATATTGCCCCATTCCATTTAATTTGAATAGAACATCTTTGCCATGTTAATGAACATTTAACATTGATGGATAGATAAACAACTTGAACCTTAATATTAATTGTCGGAATCCCGATTCCGCTTATTTTGGATTCAGTGCATCTCGTATTGCATATTGCCATGCCATGCATCATTCTCATGATCATGCTGGATCTTTTGCCGTGTTTGTAAGATGGATCTTTTACGCTTTCCAGTGTTTGTTGCTTCTTCACGGATACGACGTTGAGATGTGTGAGCACCGACAAGATCTGTTTCCATGCGGGATTCCAGGCAAAAAAAATTTGCTTGTTTACCTTTACATTGTCTTTCATTCCTGCCGTTGATCTCTGCTACCCTAGTATTCGATTCTTTATCGCTATCCCATCACATGTTATCCTGCAGCCTATACAGCTTTATCCCCACAACCTATTACATGTTGTTGTTTATCTATTGTCCTTGCGAGTCGTAGTGCATGCTTAGAGTTGGTTGTGCGAGTCGTATGTTTGTCGTATATTTCACATGCTTAGTATGATAGATTGTTCTACCTTAATAAAATGTTGTCTTATTATGGGGTATTATAATTAAAAGATAAGGCACCGACGGAAGGACTTGCGAGGTGCTTTGTTCGGCTAAGTGTCGACCTAGGAACTAAGATTTTGTCCTCGGATCCAATTTTGAGTGCACTAACCACTTGTGGGAGGCCCTATGGAGCCCACGCGGCTTTGATCTAATCCGCTTCTTATCGAGGGCGCCGCAAGTAGTTCGGTCTTTCCATTTGATGCATGCATATGGTTACATAACGATCTCATGATGATGGAGTAGTCGATTCTCATATAGGGTGGCACGTTCTTAGAGTGCTATGAAGGTTGATCCCGCGGGCACTTGACCTGATTAGCCGTGCACACAATCATGCGGTTCCCTGGATGGGTTGTAAAGAAGAGATTTGCCGTGTTGAGATACCCGACCTTCTGGCTTGCTTTTTGGGGTTGATCGAACGTGTATGGGTCCAGTAGTGCACCCCTGTAGGGTATAATCTTATCGATGAGCCGCGTCCACGGTTATGGACAACTTGGTTCGTTGGCGACTAATCAGATCTAGACAATTTGCACCTAATTAATGTTAATAAATTTGACAAGTAATATAGAATTACTTTCACAATAAATGGTAACTAAAACTGTTCAATGTGTGAGTTTCCCGAATTGCTTCCTCATACTTGGTTGAGGGGGTTAATCCAAGAATGGGTTATATTTGGTGTTAGTTGTAGTTGGTTCCTAATGCGCTCTCTTATCCCTCTCTAATTAGACGGAAGTTGTAGCGTGTCTCTTTTAGGTTGCTAGTGATGCTGCCGCCAAGTCCACCTACCATATATTTTGGGAGATCTTATAGAAAGTAGGCAGGTTGGTTTTGCTTGCCAGGGAGTGCCCAGACCCTTCTTTGGGTTGTGCTTTATGTGCAGTTAACAGGTTTGAAGTCTGACGACGTTAGCTTGGGAATCCCTCCGGCTTGGGCTGGGCAGGGATATGGCACCATTGGTTATCTTCAGAACTCTTAGTCCAATTTTCATGTTATCCATAGTCGGATACTGTTTTGCTTCCGTTGTCATTTCTATCTTTGTATTGTATCATTTGTATCTTGACTCGTTCGAGTCGTTGTTGTATATATCTTATGTTGTTGTTGTTGTTGTTGTTGTTGTTGTTGTTGTTGTTGTGGATGTATCAGAACTGTTGTAACGTAATCACGATTCCACCCACATAATGCGCATGTTTCGGCGTGCACATTATGTCTGGTGGGCGACCTAAAATCGTTATTATGCGGATTTCGGCGGGATCGCTTAAATCTACATAGTACTGATTTTCGGGCGTCACAGATTTTTAGGTTTTTGGGGGGTACTTATAGGCGGAAGGGCAAGGTCGGTGGGCGCCCGAGGCCGCGTCACCACGTGCTCGCGCGGGCCCCATCCTGGTCGCGCGAGCAACAGGTGAGAGCGCCTCGGTGCCCCACTTCGTCATGTCTTCGGTCTTCTGGAACCTTCATAAATCAAAAATAATTCCAGGACGTTTCTTTTCCAATTCCGAGAATATTTCCTTAAGTACTTTTCTGAAATAAAAAACAGCAGAAAACAGGGAACTGGGACTGTGGCATCTTGTTAATAGGTTAGTCCCAGAAAATGCATAAAACTATATATAATGTATGTAATGAAGGGTATATGCCCTAGAGGCAGTTAATAAACATAGTTTATTGGTAATATCCCAATTGTTCATTATATGTTTTATACCATGCTATAATTGTATTAAGCGGAAACATTAATACAGGTGTGGTAGATAAACAACCAGGTCCCTAGTAGCCTCTACTAAGACTAGTTTCCTTGCGCAATTGATGATCGAGGTTTTCCGATCATAGGGCATGGCGCCGGTCGGCAACGGAAGTCATGTCGTTGGTTGAACGATGTGATGGACATACCCAGTATTTATAGGACATAGTCATTACGCCTTAAGACCGTGAGACCAACTCTTATTGTTATTCCGGGAAGATACTTTGATTGCATCAAATGTCGTATCTTATTTAGTATGACAATAACGGTGATACTTTTGGGTATCGGAAGGGGGTAGTTGAGACGAGGGGTCAACAGCGGGATTTGTCAGTCCGTAAAGCCGGATAGATACTCTAGGGCCCACTCGGTGAGATTATGTCAAATGAGTTTGCAAACATGTGACTAGGTCACCAGCTGACATAATATCATAGACGAGTAGAAGATAGCGATGTCGGTAATGGGATCATGCTAGGTATGGAGATATCTGAGAATGATGCTCGGACACGCCAAGTATCGCCATGACAAATGGTTTAAGACTAGACGTCCAAGTTTGATAGATGAAAGTCATTCGTTATATCACAGAGATTAATTCATGGGGTCCAGACCTACGAGTTAGTCATTGATTGGAGAGGAGTCTCGATCATGTCTGTTATTATATCGAACCGCTAGGGTAACACACTTAAGGGGTTTCGACAAGACAACCGGAAAGGTCCGATGGAGACCGGGCAGCGACGAAATAGTTTTCGGAGCTAGAATAAATTATATATAATATGTTTGATATTAATTAGTGTAATTAATGTTTAAATATGATTTATATGTTTAATTTCGAATTTATTTAGACTGATTTCCCTAAATGGGTCTTCTGGTCGAAAGAAGGCCCATAAGGGGGAAAACCCTCAAGGGGAAATTCGGTGGGGGGCTTGGCCAAATGGGGCCCACCTAGGGCCGGCGCACCCTCCCTAGCCGCACCAAGGCTGTGGGATAGTCCCACATTGCCTGGCTAGGGAGGTTGGCTCCCCCTGGGAGCCTATATAAGAAGGGGCACCCCTGGCCTTTTAATTCACCAATTAATTCTCCAATTCTCTCTCGATCTCGTGATTCCCTTTGTCGGAGTTGCGCCGAGTTGAGAGGGGGATCTCTTTCACCATAGCCCGCTGCCGCGCTGCTGGTGTTCCGGTCCAAGTCTTCCGCTGCTCGACCTGGACTGGAGCTTCGGAGGCCGTCATCTCCACCATATGTGTGTAACGCCCTGCGAGGTGATGCGCTAGCGGTGCTCGGAGGCCTACTTCCTCCACCCGACCTCGAGGTCATCTTTGTCGTCTTCGTCGCGCCGAGTTCTTCGCGACCTAGAGGTCTGCTACGTCGTCTTCGTCGTCAACGCTTGTGCGGGAGCGTAATCCCCGCTATTCGGTCTACGAGGGTATGTATTCCGATCTCCACCGTACAACTATATCTGCATAGAATAGATCTTGGCATGTTTTAAGGATATCATTGCTAGGAAATTTTTGTTTTCTGCCTACGATCCCCTTCAGTGGTATCAGAGCCGATCTATCGTAGATATAGTTGTACGCTGTTAGAACCCGTGTTCTTCAGGGGGGCACCGTTCCTGTTATTTGCTACCCTCTAGCGTGCACTTGTGATTCCAGCGGCATCGAAATGATGAAGCGGCCCAGACCGACTTTACGCGTACGCTTACGCGAGACTGGTTCCACTACTAACATACGGCTTATACCGTATATGTGGCTGGCGGGTGTCTGTCTCTCTCTTTAGTTGGCTTTGCATTTTCAATGGAGGGCCCGAAAGGGATGCTTAAATATGCAATTATTGGATCGTTTTTGTGGTCATAAGGTTCGTAGGTATGAAGCGGTTCTATTTACGACAGCCCCAAGCCACGTAAAATATGCAAAATATAAAGTAGAAGCGTCTAACATTATTTTGCAGGGGCTATGTGATATGGTCAAGGTAGGTTTATTAAATTGTTTATGAACTGCTGGCGCCAAGAAGACCATGGCGCGATGAACTATATCACATTGCATTACATTTGATGTTTTGTGTGCATCTTATATTGTGTGATTATATATATTAGTATATATTAGTTACGCGGCGGTAATTATATAAGATGATCCCTTCAAAAATACCACTAGTGTTCTTCCTCGAACGAGCACCCCCAAGAAAGTTCTACGTTATGAGGCAGGCCGTGACGATCGGGTGTCAGACATATCGTTGTTCGCATACGGTGGGTGTAAGCCATGTTGCACAAGCGTTAGCGTGGAGGTTATAGTGCCGAGCCTAGCATATGCAGATATGGCCTCGGAACACGGAGGCCGAAAGGTCGAGGACGAGTCACAAAATTGGTGTGACGGACAGTTGTCTACTCTTGAAGTTGTGCCGCCGGCTCTGACGATGAGGGGTGGTGCAATGGATGGCGGTCGTGTAATCGCTTAAACGACCAGGAGGGATGTTCGTTTGAGTGGGAGTTCGGATAGTTATTTTCTAAAATACTAGAACTCAAAATATAATGAACAAAGTCAGTTTTGCAAACCTTTGTAGATATTAACCATTGTGATAGCATCTTTTCAAATTAGGCGCATTCCTGCGATTGAGAAACTTAAAAGGTTGGGTCCAAACTTCATAGTTTTATACTTTAGCTTGAGGATACTCCTTGTTTAAATAGCTAGCTATTTGTGATACAATACACTCTAGGAGATAAACCCGGAGATTCCGCCAACAAAAGATAATTTGGATTATCAGATTTTGTGCGGACGATATCATCATCATTGTCTTGTGCATGCTATGATCTCTGCCATAGAGAACCAACGGTGGGTACGAGTTGTTAGATCGTGAAAATATGAGATGGTCGCTAAACTCGGGGTACCCCTAAAGTTGGGTTGATGAAGTTTATCAGTACGTTGACTGATTGTCTTCTCAACCAAGATGAAAGAGAATACACACATTGAATGAGCACGGGGTGGTCATACTTGATGACATATGGTCATACTTGATGAACATTGAGACGCCTCGCTCAGCTCGATCACTGGATGACAGACGTTATTGCCAAGTGCAAATCCTCTGTCATAGACTATGTCATGCAAGGGGAATCGTTCACCTTCATGGTTCTTGATTACGTTGGAAGTATCGAGAAGATGAAACAGATCGCCGGAAGTCATCAATGAAGATGGTGTATATATGATATACATGTTATGAATGTTTTAGCTAAGCAAGTACTCGCAGTAGTGACAAAGTTTTTTATACTAGTCATGTTTTGTGAAAACCAGGTTTACTGCTTGAGTAGCTTGAAAGGATGAGGCGACATTGCGTGTTGATAATGGCAGACAAACTGTTTTGATGGCCATAGACATTCTCCCTCTAGATCTACCATTTGAATAAATTCTTTATGATCGCCTGTTAGTATGATCGTTACAAGTGTGTCTCCTGTAGCGAGACACTTGTTCATACATGATAGTGACAAATTCGTTGTCCTATATTTATGAAGTAATGATCATATGCCGATTTGAATTTAGATGGTAGAAGATCCCACATTCATAATATTAATGCCAAAGGATACAAACTTAATAAAGACACCACATATGTGTGGCACTACCGTTTAATTCATCTCAATGTTATAGTCGATGCATTAGCTCCATACCGGATGGATCTACAAGTCCTTAGATTTGATCTTTTGACACTTGGAAAATAACTAAGCCACCGTTTTTGGAAAACGGGCATATAACTTATTGATAGTCATACATAGAGATGTATGTGGTTCAATGAAGTAATTGACGGGTAGTGGAGACCTTTATTTCGTGAACTTCACTGAACGTTTTGAGTATAGCTTGTTGAGAATCGTGCATATGGGTGTATGTGAATCAATGAAGTACTTTAACGTGTAGTGGAAGTATTTATTTCATAGACTTCATGAATATTCGAGTAGACATATGGATATCCACACAAGGAATGTTGGTCTGAAAATTTTGATTCGATCAAACAAATTCAGAATGAAGTAGGAAATAAATTTAACAAGAAAATCAAATTCTTGCGATACAGAACGAGGAAATAAAGATTTGAGTTATAATGTTGGCACATCATTGGAAGACTTGTGAGAAGAGTTCCACAAATTACGTCGTATGGAACACCATAGTGTTATGGTGTGTTAGGACGTCTTAATCGCACCCTATCGGATAGTGTGTGGTAAATGAATCTCTTACCGAATTATTGTGATCATTAGAGTCATATGGTAGAAACGTAAACATACACGTTAGATAATAGGGAAACCATTTAATCCATGGAGACAATACCATATGAGTAATGGCGTGCCTTTTAGCCTGGATTGTCGTTTCAGCAATTTAGTGTTTCGATGTGATCAAACCTAAAATGGATTAATCTTTGTAGTGTACCGTACCTAAAGAGTTAGTTGGGTACATGTGTCACGACATAGGCAAAATTGTTGCCAGGATATACCTTGCGAAAGAAATAGTTTCTTGTCCAAGGGTATAAGTGAGAAAGAAAGTAGAGCAAGACGAAGTTGATGAACTTTCTCTCCAGACATCAGAGTGGCGCAACCGAAAGTGTTTTCGGTGTCATGCTCCACATCTTGAAAAAGCTGATGATTCAAGATCATGATGTTCTTAGCTCATACTAAGAGCGTAGGCGTACGAGGTTGTGTTCCACACTGTGTTACGACAATCTTGTTATGAAGGTCATATTAATGGAATATGACAGACCTACGAACTACGAAGAAGAGATGGTGGACCTAAGTCCGAGAAATGGCTATGAGTCATATATGATCCGAAATAAAATCCATGTACGATTACCAGGTATTGACTTGGAGATCTTCTTGATGACATCTAGGATGTTAATAGAATATGGAATTTTATGAGAGAGTAGACATTGAAAAGGATCGATTTGTCGTGAAACAGTTCCGACAGATTCAAAAGTTGACCACAATGAGAGTTTGTCTCAAGTGGCGAAGCCTAAATCTATTCTAGGTCGTTTAGCAATTACTATAATTTTGAATGAGAAATTAATAGATGGATAAGAACCATGTTTCTTAATAGTGTCATTAAGAAAGAGTTGTAATCAGTACAATAATGGTTTGTAATCCTGAGGATGCTAAACATGTATGCAAACTTCAGTTGTCCATTCATGGGCTGAAGCTAGCATATCAGAGCTGGAATCTTCACTTTGATAATGTGAACAAAGGATTTTGGAGTTGTCCAAAATAGTTGAAGAAACCTGCATTTGCAAAGAAGTGAGTGGGAGCAAAGTAGCTTTTCTTGATCTTATATGCGGAAGGCATATTTGAGTGGGAGCTAGGTGTCATTCGTGATTTTGTATCTAACGACATATTGAATGACACAGATCCTCTAGTAGAGTGTAAAGGATTATTTAAGTGATTAAATTTTCTATGAAGTTAGGAGTATTAGGCATCCGATTTATAATTGTATAGATCATAAGGGGCTTAATAACATTAAGTCGGAATATTTCCTAAGTTAAGATTCTGAAGTGTTTCAGAATAGAACAAGCGAAGAAAGAGGTTCTTGCTTGTATCACTAGGGAAAATATTAAGTTTATCTTGGCATCTCAGTGATAGCAAATGATGTTCGACATTCTATATGTATCAGACATAGATGCTATCAGACTGAAAGCTAGACTTAGTGTGACCCAAGTTCTTGGTTGAAGAACAGGTTCTAGAGTGATCCTTATGTGGATCAATGAACAAACGTTAAGTATATCATTCAGTGTCTGTGAGAACTGAAGATATGTTTTCTAGTAAAGGGTAAGAGTGGAAATACAACTTGCCGTAAAACGGTTATGATGATGCAAGTTATAACACTGACCCATACAACTAGAAATCTCATATAGGAGATGTCCTTTATTTTGAAGAAAGACATGGTTAGTTTGCGAAGTCGCATATGAATGCACTGTCGCATAATCTACATCGGTATAGAAATATATGGCAACTTCAGAAGTAGCAAGTGTGATTGGACTGAGCAGTTTTCCGAGCGTATGTGTTCCCCTTAATAGAACTCTTAGACTTTTAAGGCCCATGCTACGCGAATGTTCGAGTCTCACTCCATCCACAAGAATATATTTCACCGTCATTGTAAGATACTGGATGATGTCAAACTAGGTGACATAGAAGTGTTGCAAAGCACATATAGGTCTCAATGTGTGAGATCTATTGACTGTATTCCTCTTCCACGAGGCGAGCAGGCACCAAGATGATATAGGTGTTGAACTTTTACCAAGTTGTAAACTAGATTAAGTGTTACTCTAGTGCAAGTGGAAGACTGAAGGGTATATGCCCTAGAGGCACTTAATAAACATAGTTTATTGGTAATATCCCAATTGTTCATTAAATGTTTTATACCATGCTATAACTATATTAAGCGGAAACATTAATACATGTGTGGTAGATAAACAACCAGGTCCCTAGTAGCCTCTACTAAAACTAGTTTCGTTGCGCGATTGATGATCGAGGTTTTCCGATCATAGGGCATGGCGCCGGTCGGCAACGGAAGTCATGTCGTTGGTTGAACGATGTGATGGACATACCCTCATCAAGAGCCTCTACAAGCTGTCTGAGCAAGACGGTGATGACTTTGATGCAGCTTTTGCCACTCAGCCTCACAAGCCAGCCCTGCTTGTCCAGAAATCTGCTCACTTGGTTCAACAACAAGCCACCATGCATGAGATCAATGAGGATGACATTTTTGGTGGTCCATCTCGGGTTCCCTCCAATCCCAACATCAAGAAAGCTGCCAAGAAAAGTCGCCCCTGGGTAGTTCGAGCAATTGAGAAAATCATGAACATGAACGGTTGCATTCACAGTGAGAACTACTCTATCTACTCTCAGAACCATCGCATTATGCAGCGCCAAGAAGCAATGATGGCTCACATGAAGATGCCTGCTCCGAAGCAACCTTTGAAGCCCCGGGTTCCCTTCAAGGATTGGAATGCAGATGGTCTCACATTTGATTGGGATGATGCTATGCCAGAGGACAGCGATCTTGAGAATGCTGACACGGAGGAGGAGGAGGAAGATGATCAGGACGCGGGTTCCGACTCTTGAGTCATGGTACGTTAGTGGAACCTCCTCCCTTTTTGGTATCTTGATGCCAAAGGGGGAGAAGTATCTCTAGGACTCTTGGGATTTGCATGGGCTAGGAGCACTTCTTTCTTTTCGCTTTGCTTCCTCCAGTGCTCTTTTATTTCGTGACTGTGTTTGTTCGTCATGTGTGTGAGACATGAGTACTGTTAAATTCTCTATTGTAATAACTCTTTATCTAAGTTTGTTGCTTCTATTGTGTTTGTGTGTGCTTTGTAAAATCTAGGGGGAGTGTTGATCCTAAGGAATGTGCACTTTGTATTCCAAAGACATTCTTAAATAGTGCACTCACTTAGGGGGAGCTCCGTCTATATTTTGCAAATCCACACCTTTTTTGTGTTGTCATCATTCGCCAAAAAGGGGGAGATTGAAAGTGCATTCTATGTACTCCCAAGTTTTGATGACTAATGACAACACAAAAAGTATTCTAATATTTGTGATGAAGCATGCAGGCTATTTTACAGGTTGACTGACAAAGAGGAACACTTAGGTTGCCTAAATGTCATTTCAATTACACTTGGTATTTGTTCAGGAATTCAGTCAGGAGATTTCCGGGGCTCGGAGATTTCCGGTCCACAGACCGGAGATTTCCGAGCCGTCCTTAATTTTCACTAAGTCTAAATTGAAATGCGTACTGACTCCAACTCAAGCTGAGCCGGAAATCCTCCCGGAGATTTCCGGCGCTCGGAGATTTCCGGGCCCCAGTCCGGAGATCTCCGAGTGACAGAGGAATTTCGACTAAGTCCAGAACTCAAATTGCGTACTGACTCCAAAACAATTTTAGCCGGAAAGCCTCTCGGAGATTTCCGGCGCTCGGAGATTTCCGAGCCCCAATCCGGAGATCTCCGAGTGTCAGAGGATTTTCGACCAAGTCAAGAAGCCCAACCAGTACTGATCCAGTTTCTTGCTCAACCGGAAATTGCACCGGAAATTTCCAGGGTCCGGAGATCTCCGGTCCTCAACCCGGAGATTTCCGGGCTGGCGGTTGTGCAACGGGCAGATTTTGGGGTGGGGTATAAATACCCCTCCACCTACCTCCAACATTCTAAGCTTCCAGATTTTCTCTCTCCTCCATTGGTGCTGAAGCTCGTTTCTCCCGGATCTCCCAATCTAGCCACTCAAATCCATTGATACTTGGGGATCTGAGGGAGAAGTCACCGATCTACATCTCCACCGAAGCGATTTGACTTTCCCCCTCTATTTCTTGAGGGGCAACGAATCTAGGGTTCCTTTGTGGATAGCTAGGTTCAACCTTGTGTATTTTGATCCTTTGTGGATTCCTTTGTGGAAGTGACCTGTTGTGGTCGTTGTGAGAGCCCCCAATTAAGTTGTGGGTTTGTGCCTCACGAATTTGTACGGGACCTTCTCCGCACTTAAAGGAGTCCTTAGTGGAAGTGTGGATTCACACCTTTGTGGTCGAATTCACAGGAGAATAGGGTGAGGCCTTTGTGGCGTTGAGCAAACCTTTGTGGTAGCTCACACCTCTCCAACGAGACGTACACCTATGTGGTGGAACTCGGGATAAAATCTTGGTCTTCGAGTTCCTACGGTTGTTTCGTTCCACTCTCCTTTACCGCATCTTTATTTCCTGTAGTTGCTTAGCTTCCTTGTAGTTTGTCACTTGTGTCACCTAGTTGCACATCTAGACAATTTACTTTCCGCTAGCCTAAAAACCTAAAAAGAGATAAAAATTGGTCACCGCCTATTCACCCCCACCCCCCTCTAGGTGGTCAACTGCCGTTCAAGTTCAAAGATGAGATAAAATATGTACAGGTGCACATAAAGAGCAGGTTAAGTTATCTTCACTAAAAGAAGCAGTACAGAAAAAATAAGCGGGCAGTACATGAGCAAGTTAATGAAAGTACAATAAGGATGCAGTCAGCTAAGTACACGTGGACAATAATATATATCTATAAAGTTCATATGGTCCCAAGAAAAGCAGTTCATACCCGAGTAAAACAAGGCAATACAAAGCCTTAAAGACAAAACAAATAACAATGTTACAGTAAAATAGTCATGGAATAGTACAAGTACGAAAATCTGGGAAGTATACAAACGAAGCGTTAGGCAGTGCAAGGATGAATAGTTAAATTTGTGACTGTACTTACGATCTCAACAGTTTCCGAATGGAATGAGCTCTTTGATTTACGCACGCCTTCAAACCATGAATAACAGTCGAGAATATCAAACGTAGGAGCGTATTTGTTCATTGCATACAACACATGATGAGACTGCCCACCCACAGGGGAAATCTTGCAATAAGGAATAAGAATCTGATCGAAACAAAAAAAATAAGATGACCAAGTCAGAAAAAAACGAGGCAGTACATGAAGGGAAAACAAAGAAGTACAAACGTGAAATGCAAAGAAGTACATGAAAAATGAGGAAAATAAATTTTATAACTTTCAGAGGATACTAACCAACTATGCTTGTGCTAGGTGATATTGTTCATTGACATGCTTCCTGTAAGAGTTTGTTGCCCTTTTCACATCAAATGGTCTCCTAGATTTCAGGTCATCCATATCAAGAACATACTGCAAATTTTTACATATGTTATTACACACGATTATAAAAAAGTTGGACATAAAAAGGGAAGCTGAAAATAACACGACCAAGGTACTCGCTTACCGACAGAAAGTGCTTGCTAAGTAGTACACGGTTAGCACTTCCGTACACATGGTTGTTTGTTGAATCAATTTTCCAATGCCTCATAACGAAACCCATAATCTGACCAAACTCATCAAACATTGTGGCCAACTCACCATAGGTATAAGTTGATTCAACAACCAGACCCTCAGGAGTCACCCCGTGGTCGAACTGACAAAGTATTTTACTTGAGGAAAACAAAACATAAAAGATACACAGTAAGACGCACAATGATAAATAAAAAGACAGTGAAGTGTAGAGATAGTGCAAAGAAAAAGAAATACAAGTACAGACAATCAAAAAAAGGAGATAGGTGCAGTTAACTCACTCTTTGTGATTTTGCTTTGCTTGATCAGACATAATTAATGCTTTCAGAAGATGATCATTCTTAAGGTGAGTACATTTACTAGGCTTCAAATGATGAACACGAAACATGAACTTACGAGGCTTTCTATTTGGCCTCTTCGTCGTAGTAATGTTTCTGGTTGAGACGGCAGGGTCCTTCTTCTTCCTAGGAGCACAAACTTTGCCACTTGTAGAATTCTTGAATGTTTCGACGAAATCGTCATCATTATCTAAAGTGAAGGTACCTACCAGAGGAAGCTTGTTACCAAAAGGTGTCTTCAAGTCAGAGGGCTGAAGATCCTGTGACTTGCCAGCACTTCTATATTTTCTGAGAGACCACCTAGCAGGTTCATCATCCAGCTTGGTTGACAGAACAATATCATGCTTGAACATGTGGGTCTCGAAGAGAAGGAAATTCTCAGCTTCCTCACCAAGGTTCGCAACTGCATGTAGCTAAATACAAAAAAATATAATCATATCCGAAGGACACATATTTTAACCGAAATAAATTGACTGCAGACAAATAAAAATAAAAATATTTACATGGGTCGTAGCCAAAAACCTTTTCAAACTGCAGGGTGAATAAACGAGACGAAACCCAGCTCCACAACAAGATTTTCTTGATATTAGGTATGTCCTTCTACGTGAATTCCGTATACTGCTCACCATCCTAGGACATAGCAATCTGAAGCATAAAAAATACATAGTCCAAACTGTAGCCACAAACCATAGCAGTAAGAGAATGGTTTTGGAAAATCTATTAACAAAGCAGGCTACAATACTAGGGGTGACAGGAAGATGTACAGGACTAAACAGACAGGACGTACATCGACTAAACAATGGGGAAGTACAGGTGAAATGCAATAACATACTAACCAATTGTCTTGAATGGGAGTTGTCATATAGTAAGTCTTGAAATCATCCAGTGTCAAGGGTGAAAAAGGTTCATCCCTACTGTCTTCAGCAGAGGCAGCAATCCACAACGCCTGTATGTTCTTTACCATCCTCTCAAAAAATCCCACCCCGCTTGACGTTCAGCTTTGTAGAGTGAGTAAAAGTAATGAAAACACTTATTTGGTATTCCAATGAAACAACCACCCAGTCTCCAACACAATCTTTAGCGGGTGGATGGTCTAAGGTTGGGAACACAATCTAGAAAAAAAAAGATTATAAAATCTGTAACATAAAGTAAAATAAAATTATAAAACATGAAACAAAAAGTAAAACCTAAAAAGAAGTCTTACAGTGGTGCATTTGTCTATACGATGTTCAACATTTTTCAGAAGCCATTTCTTGAGACATCTATCAACATGACCATCATATATATTACACTGAATGACACATAGCCGAGCAAATAAAAACCAATTCACAAAATAAAAACAAAAATGCATTAAAAATATTGATAACTATAAATATCAAAGGACATAGGACATACAGTTACCCAGTACGGAACAACAAACTTGTCAGACCCCAGATAATATCTATTCATGAGATAAATACCAACAGAAGCTGCGTCACTACAAAGCATCCCTCGTGGTTTAAACGAGTCAACGATTTGGCCCACAGTAGCATTGCAATGTCATGAACAAACATTGGTTGACCTCTGCGAGTGAAAAAAACATTAAACAAAAAAAGTAACCAGATACGAGTACATATTAAAAAGATTAAAATGGTACCAATACATCAACAAAAACTTACAATCGCTTATCGTTTTTACGAATAGATGTGACAACATCATAGAATTGTAAAATTGGGAAAGGAATCTCTGAAGGGGATCGCATGCAGGAAACAAAAAAATTCCTAGCAACGATATCCTTAAATTAGCCAAGATCTACACTATGAAGATATAGAAGTACTAGGGACATGGTTGTTTATCTACCACACTTGTATTAATGTTTCCGCTTAATTCTGTTATAGCATGATATAAAACATATAATGAACAATTGGGATATTACCAATAAACTATGTTTATTAAGTGCCTCTAGGGCATATTCCCTTCAATCTCATCAGGCAAATTATAAGACAAAACATCTGCAACAAAAAGCAAAACATAATAAAAAAGTTAAACAATGTGTTACAATCAATAATATCAGGAAAAAATAGATAGAATTTCAGGGAAGTGCATTACAAAACATTAAAGCATACAAGCATGAGTGAACAGTTGAACAAGTTTCCTAGAAGGGGAGGTAAGGGTATCATATGGCAAAACAGTACAGAACAACAAAAATATGTAATACAGGCAGTATAGAGTAAAAAATCAGAAGGTAAATATGGCTGAACGAAGATAGTGAAAGGGCATTACAGATACATAAAAAGGAAGTGCACAAAAGAAGTACTAAACATGAGGCAGTCACTAGATTGTCAGACAAGTACAAGAAAGCAGTTCAAACACGGGTAGAAGGGCAGTACAATTTGGAAAAAATGTTTGCATTGCTACGGTAACTATTGTCAAGAGAAGTATGAGATTGCAGTCACGGAAGTACACATGCATATAGAGGAAATGTTGAGGTGGTACCAGATTAGTTCGGAGGGAAGTACAAGCATTGATGAGAAAGAGGTTGTGTTATCGCATTTAACCATTCGGGGGGAGGCAAAGGACTTCACAGGAAGGGGAATAGGAGATTCCCCTCAGTACAATCATAACAAAACGGAACAAAACAATATTTACAGCCCATGTTTAACGAGAACCACAAAACCAACACGACCCTGACATATTAACCAGTAGATTAGATCCCCATAGTTCATCTCACGACCACCGTGAGAGAGGAATGTTTTAATAAAATAAACATAATAAAAAATGGACTTCATGGATTCTTGCCTTCTTCCAGAGCTGGAGAACTTAGGGCACCAATATCAAAAGCAGCAGCATCATCGGTAACCAACCTTTCCTTGCCAGGTGCAACAACTCCCTCATCTCCTTCTTGCTCCTTGTCCTTATGTTCATCTTCAGACTTCTTATCCTCATGTTTATCTTTAGGCTCCTTGTCCAGTTCTTCACCTGCAGGCTCCTTATTCTGAACTTCAACTTCAGGCTCATTGTCCTTATCTTGAACTTCAGTGATAGGATCAGCCGAAGTTGAATCTACAGCTACAACATCCGGAGCAACAGGAGACGGGGGAACTGTGCCTCCTAAAATATGATCATCCCGGGAAATAGTTTTTCACTATGAGCTTCAGTGACAGCTTCTTGAGGAGACCGGTGAACCGTGTCATCTAAAATAGGACCAACCTTAGAGATTGTATTTTCACTATCAGCTTCAATGACAACTTCTAGAGGAGCGACATGTGAATCAGTTCTCCGATTCACAGAAGGTACTGCAGATTCCTTGGTAACACCTTATTACTCCCCTAAAATCAAATATGTGAGGGCAGTTCAACCATCAGACAAATGAAAGTACTAGTTGCAAGTAAACATAAACTGACATGAAAGACATTATCTATTGAAAACAAAGAAAACTCAGTTTTCCCACATCCTGCCTACCGGTGGCAGCTGACTCATTATCTACATCTCAACCATAAAACTATGTGCCTCATCCGCAAGGCATTTAAACCGAACATCTTGCATAGACTTCAGTATCAGAAAACTAGTATGAATATTTGCTAACCCAGACTGCATCTGAGCAATATTGGTAGCTTCCATCCGGAGAATTCCTGAGGAAGATTCATCATCAAAGTTCCGTCCACCACGTATAGATGATGGAAATTGGAGAAAAAGCTCAGCACTTTAGCAAGATAATACTCCAGTTGACCAAACACATCAGCAGCTGCTCAGCATTTTTGTTGCCTCCTCCTACATCAGCAGCTGCTCAACTGGTACTTCCGGTGAACACACGCTTGCTAGAAGGCACATCGCCAGCAAAACAACCACTCCTCTTATGCGAGAGCGGACGTTGCATTGGAACAGTCACTTTTGGGTTCTTATTCCAGTAAATAATGTTAGCTTCGGACTTCCACTGAAAAGACAAAATAAAAATACATGCAATTGAAATTAGAACAACTTATTTACGCTGGTAGAATGAACGTGCAAAAGAAACTAAGTACATCAGTTATACACAAAGTAGAAAATTATAAGAATATGCTCACCCGCGACTTCCCAGAAATCCAAGATCTGGGATCCTCTTTACCCTCTTTAAACAATCCTTCTGAATGAGAGCCCTAAGATGGTAGGATCCATGTAGAGAACACGAGGAGTACGTGTAACATTCCAAATATAACATTCCTAAAATGTGTGCTTTCTTGTGCAATAAAGTGGATCATCATGTCATCATTATATGTGTGTTTGCATTTAATTAAATATATTGCTTCAAATTCCAAATTTAAGTTTCATATTTAAATTCAAATGCTTTTTTAAATAAATTCAAATGAAGTTTCAAAATATTTACAAATAATCAAACCAGTAATTTAATTTGACTATTTTGAAACTATTAAAATTGTTCAAAAGTTTTTATCATGTTTATTTTCTGTTTTGTTTTAAAAATACAAAACCAGAAAAGAATAAAAGAAAAATAAAAGCAGAAAAAAAAGCAGAGAAGAGCTCCTGGCCGAGATGGGCCAATTTCTGGCCCACCTTAGCCCAGCCCAGCACCACACCGGCCCAGCTCCCCTGTCTCCTTCCTCGTACGGACGAGGAGACGAACACCTTTACAGCGCGACGCCATGGCCTTCCCCCTCTGCAACTAGCCCCCGCTGCTCGCCCCACCTCTTTTCCCTCTCCTCTTAAGCCGCACCCCGCGCCGCAGCCGAACCCTAACCCTAATTCTTCCGTCCCCGCCGCCGCTCGCTCCTATCCTCGCACCGCCGTCGCCATGGCCGGAAGCTTTGAGCTCGCCCCCGCGTGAGCCTGGTCATCTCCGCCCCCAGCGCCCCAGCAGCCTCGCCCACCTCTCCTTCGTCCTCGACGCCGGGCGCAGCGACCCGGGAACGCCTCCGTCGAGCCATCCGTCCCCGACACCGCCGAACCCGAGCTCCTTCCCCTTCTTCAACCTCTCCGTCCACGCCTCCCCGTGCCATCCCACCTCGCCAACAAACTCCCTCGGTGAGCCGCAGCCGGACCCCCTCCTTTCCCCTCAGAATCCTTGCCTCACACCGCCGAATTGGAGGTCGTCGGAGTGTTAGTCACGCACGGTTACGGCGGTGCCTCCCGGTCGAGCACGAACGCGAGCTAAACAGGCGCCTTTCTCCGACCCGAGAGCAAAAACGAAACCCCACTCGAACGGCACAAGCACGGGCACACGCACACTCTAGCCACGCCGCTGCAATGGTCGCTAGTGTCGATCTTCCGCCGCCGCGCCACTGCCTGGCGTCAGTTTCGTTAGAGACGAAAATTTCAGTTTCGTCTGAGCGCGCCCGCTCGCCCGCGCTCGCGAGTTTGATCCCTGGCAGTGGAGAAAAGACAGCTTTTTTTGATTTTGCACGCACTGATAGTCCGGCCCCACCTGTCATCGACAGTGGGCGCCCGCGCACGGTCCCGCGCCGAGTCAACGCCATGCTGGCGCCTGGGCCCGCTAGGCAGCCTCTCTGGCTAGGCTCCAGGGCGGTGAGAAAAGCCCGAGACGTTGTAGTTTTCCACCAAGCCCCCTAGAGTTTCCTGTTTGCACAGAGGACCTCCTCTGTCACGTTTCTACCACGGATAAGTCCCTGGACTTTTTCAGAAACACCCCTAACATAAAAAATGCAATAACTATAATTCTATAACTCCAAATAAAATAATCTTTATATGTTTTAATATCAGAAAAATGCAATGAACAATAATATAACATTCTTATGTCATTTTGCATCATTTATTTTAAATGCTTAGTTTCACTTAACAAATGCATCTATATAATTAAATATGGAATGTGTGGGGTAATAAATATATAATGCCCTAATTCCATTTAATTTGCTCATACCATCTATGCCATGTCTTGACATGCTAACAAACATTTAATTTGATATGTAGATAAATAATTTGCACCATAATTAATTGTCGAGATTTCATCCCCGCTTTAATGTGACCTAATCTTCGCATGCCATTTGTCACATCAATTGTTTGCCCATTCCATGTATTGATTATTGTTTCCTATTGTCTGTGTTTGGTTTTTCTCTAGGTAGACGACGACGTGCCTGCTGCGAGTACCTACGATACTGAGGTTCCAGCTTTTGTGTCGGGCCATGAGCTGCAAGGCAAGATTCTGCTAACATGTTACACAATTGTTTGGTTTTCATCCTTGCCTTTTGGGCTATGCTATCCTAGATACCATTTCTTAAACTGCGTTCCCATCACATGAATATACTGCAGCCTATACAGATATATCCCCACAACCTGTAACCCCTTGCATGTTTATCTGTTGGCCTTTGCGAGTCATAGTGCATGCTTAAATTTGGTTGTGCGAGTCGTCTGTCAGTTTTTTTTATCTCATATGCTTAGTATGATAGATTGTTCTACTTTAATAAAATGCTATCTTATGTGGGGTATTGTAATTAAAAGATAAGGCACCAGGCGGAAGGCCTTGCGAGGTGCTTTGTTCTGCTCAGTGTCGACCTAGGAACTGAGATTTTGTCCTCAGATCCAATTTTGAGAGCACTAACCACTTGTGGGTGGCCCAATGGAGCCCCCCTCGACTTTGAACGGATCCTCAGCTCGTCCATGTGCCGCAAGTAGTTCGGGTTTTCCATTTGCTCATATGCATGTGCATGATGATGATGTTCGATGAGAGGTTACTTGATACGGGGGTCATATACGGGTGGTGCGCGAGAAGCAGACAGTTCCTACTGTGGTTTGAGCCGTAGGGCGCGCAGGCACAAACTAATGAGTCCGCAATTGAGATTCGGCCGTACTCCTGACGCGGGTAACAACTCATATGGGTGGCACTTGGACTTGCTGTAGTGAAGGAATGAGTCGTGTTGAGAGGCCCTAATGTTTTTGACTGGGTTGATCATGCGAGTATGGGTACATTAGTGCAACCCTACAGGGTATTATCTTATCGATGAGCCGTGTCCACGGTTATGGACGACTTGGTGATGATGCTGGCTAACAAGATCTAGACAACTTACACCTAATGATTGTTGATTAACTTGACTAGTAATATAGAATTACTTTCACAATAAATGGTAACTAAAACTGATAATGTGTGAGTTTCCCGAATTGATTCCTCATACTTGGTTGAGGGGGTTAATTTGAGAATGGGTTATGATTGGTGTTAGTTGTAGTTGGCTACTTATCCCTCTCTAAATAGACGAAAGTTGTAGCGTGTCTCTTTAGGTTGCTAGTGCTGCTGCCGGTATGTACACCTAATCCGTACTCTAGGAGTCTTTCAATTTTGTAACTTGTTAGCTTAAGCTTGTTCGATACGCTCCGGTGTATTAACCCGTTCGCGGGCTGTGGTTTTCTCTGCAGTTGAGGATTCTCCGTACGACCAGGTGGGTGGCTACTACGTGGAGTTCGACGACGAGATCTACGACGAGTAGTTAGAGTTCCCCTGGGCTTCTTCCTGGTGGACCGCGTGGATGGGCCTTCTCTTTCCGTTTCGGCCTTGAGCCCTTTGCTTCTTGTTTGTACTCTAACCGGCTTGTTTTCCGCTGCATGATGTAATGTTGGGACATGTGTCCTCTGCTTGGTGGCATTCGATATATTTACTCAGTGAGAGCTTGGACAATTATTTCCTTTCTTTGTGTCTTAGGTTTATCCTGTGATTTTCCACTCTATTAAAAACTGACTCGTATACCATGTGTGTATGATTTGAAGTATACGAGTTGGTAGGATTTTGGGTTCTTGCGTGCACAATCTTGAGACGTATGTGACGTTGGGGTCGCCAGGAGCTGTCGGCCGATGATCCATTCCGAGCCAGGCCTGCTTGTTTCCTGGGTTGGAATTACCCAGTATGATCCTGGTTGTGTGGCCCAACCGATACGTTTTGTTTGTGTAGCCTGAATTCAGGGTCTGACAGTTGGTATCAAAGCCTAAACGCCCTCAGGTTCCCTTCTACTGGTCGTTGTTTGAATCTAGAAAAATAGTTTGTAGTTATCAAGAAATTCTTAAACGTGAGAGTAGGAATTCTGTTCTTTTACTTCTTTCCCCCACCCACCCTCCCTGCTCTTCTGGTAAGGAAGTGTTACGATGTTTTTCCCTTCTCATCTCTAATTTAAAATTAGGACATCACGTGTTCTAGGTTTTCCGGAGTACCATAGTTGCAGGTGTTTGAAGGTTGTTTTTTCGTTTTGGCAGTTATCAACCTCTTCGGCTATGTTCAGTTTTAACCTTGAATCAATCAGTTGTTGTTCTACCTTTCACTTGAATCATCTCTTTGGCATTGTACAATCTGTTCTGTGCAATCAATATTTTTGTTTCCGGCGGCTAACTTCTACTTCAAACTACTATGTAGATGGCGCACTATCAGGTGGTGCGTATGACCCATTGCGAGCGGACTACCGGTTACCTGAAGCTTCTCAGAGGCATGGTTGACTATGTCGATTTCCGCTATCTTCCGGAGTACCAGGTGTTCGAGATCCCCAGAGATTTCGGACAGACCTCCTACAGAGATATCGTTCAGAACAGGGGAGATGATGGTGTTACTGTGCTCAAGCACGAGACTGCAGCTTCCAGTGTGGACATCGTAGTACACTTGGCAGCTTATGATGCAGCTTTGGCTCTGCGCAGGGACTACTATTGCTTCAACTACCCTCCGTTCTGCTACGTTCCATACTTCACCTACACAGACTCTCGGTACGAGACTGATGTTCTTGACAGGACCGCTCAGTTTGGCCATTCTTCAGACTCAGTTGCTGGAGCTCTACGCTTGGAGCTAGAAGCAGTCCGTGAGCAGCTGCAGCAGGCACTCTCTCACCTTGGTCAGTACAACAGGGGGAACGTCACACCGGACGCTTTCCCGAGGTTCCAGCTTCTACCACTGAGTCGCCTGTCTGATGTGGGCGGATACACTCCAGAGCATGGGCCACTGAGCACTAATTGTCCAGACTACGTTGGACCACTGTTGTACGGGAGACAGACGCCAGATGCCTACTCCTGCGAGATACGTCGTGTTGTGCCGGAGTACCACGTGTACATTGACCGCCGTCACACCCATCGCCTCACCGGAGAGGGGTGCGGACTTTCGTCTTCCGAGGGAAGTGCAAGCTAGTCTTCGGGATGCATCTCTTCCTTTGTTGTAGTAGCTGTCCTTTTGTACTGAAACCGTGTTGGTTGTACGGATGGTTAACTTTGTACTAGTAGATATCCTTGTAGTACTGAAACCTTGGTGGTTGTACTGATGGCTAACTAAGTGTCTTGTTGTGATCCTTTTCTATGAGAAGCTTGTCCTTGTTATCCTACAGTTTGCTACTGTTTTCTGAGCAAGAATTCTACTTTCCAATCTTTTACCTGGCTTTACGTATCTTGTTGTTGTTCTAATATCCAATGTCTCCAGGATGACGAACACCAGGAACAACCGCAATGCGGAAGGCAATGAGCCGCCACCGATCACTGCGTAGCTTGGGCAGAACCCAAGTTCTGGCTCAAATGCCTGAGCACCAAGCCTACCAGAACAACCACGGGCATCACAATGAAGGCAATGTACGTGTGACCGTCAAGGACTTCCTCAATCTGGGCCCAAGGAACTTTGCTTCCTCCACCGAGCCGCTGGAAGCTGATGATTGGCTTCGTGAGATGGAAAGGACCCTTGCTATCGCCCACGTGGCTGAGCAAGACAGGGTGCCTTACATGTCCTACCTGCTGAGGGGCAAGTCTGCCTCATGGTGGGAGAACTTCCAGGCAATGAGAGCTCCCAAGGTGGTCACCACTTGGGGGGATTTCAAGACAGCCTTCCTGCGCCACCACATCCCAGAAGGTCTCATGGACAGGATGCGCGAGCAGTTTAACTTGCTGACGCAAGGCAAGATGGACGTGATGGAGTACAGTGGAGAGTTCAATCGCCTTGCTCGTTACGCTGGCGATGAGGTGAACACTGAGGCAAAGAAGATGGCCAAGTTCCGCAAGGGTTTCAAC
This sequence comes from Poa annua, assembly GCA_026929855.1. Lineage (NCBI taxonomy): Eukaryota > Viridiplantae > Streptophyta > Magnoliopsida > Poales > Poaceae > Poa > Poa annua. The sequence continues at coordinate 162,099,289 of CM049426.1, forward strand.
CCCGCGCTCAAGTACAAGCTGAACCTCGTCAAGGCTGATAACTTCGAGGACCTCGTCAACATTGCGCTCAATGAGAAGCATGGGCGCAAGATCTTCGAGGAGTCGCGCAAGCACTCTCGTGAGAGCAACTCTTCTTCATCCTCAATCTCCGCCGCTCCTACTCAGAAGCGTCGGATCTGGGTGCCTAACAGCACCTTCGCACGAGCTACCTACGTGCCAGGACCTCCAGGACTCGCGCCTCGCCCACCGAACCCGGCTCTTGCTACGAGGGGTTTCGGAGGACCGCCAAGGCCAACGGGTGCTCGCCCCAACGTGACCTGCTACAAGTGCGGGCAAACGGGCCACTACTCCACCAATGGCCCGGAGACCCGTCTTCCTCCACCACCACCTCGCCCTGCTCTAACTTAGGCGATGGTCCGCGCACCTGCCCCGATTAGGCCTTTCGTCCCCAACAACAGGCCTCCAGCACGTGCTGCGCGGGTGAACCACATCAGGGCTGAGGAAGCAGAAGAAGCTCCAGAAGTTGTTCTTGGTAAACTACCCGTCAACTCTATCTCTTCTAGGGTGTTGTTCGATACATGAGCATCTCATTCTTTCGTATCAGTTAGCTTTGCGGATTTACATGGGCTAATTCTCGATCCTCTACCCAAAAACATCGCGGTTACTTCTCCCGGCATGCACATGACTTCTTCCAAGATAAGCCACGACAATGAAATCCAAATTGGAGGCCACATCTTCTTGGCATCTCTAATAATTCTCGGCAATTCAGATATTGATGTCATTCTAGGCATGGACTGGTTGAAGGCCAATCAAGCTAAGATAAACTGTTCCACAAAGACTGTAACTCTTTCTCATCCTTCTGGCCAGATAGTCTATTCTCCAAACCAAACCTCTTCAGCTCAGCTTTTCGCTCTCAATGTTGATCCTCTTCCTTCCATAGAAGCTATTCCGGTGGTCCGAGACTTTCCTGACGTCTTTCCTGAAGAATTACCAGGTATACCACCTGACAGAGCTGTGGAGTTCATTATTGAACTAGAACCAGGCACTGCTCCTATCTCCAAACGTCCTTACAAGATGGGCCCCAAAGAACTGGCTGAGCTTAAGAGACAGCTAGAAGAGTTGGAAAGTAAAGGTCACATCCAACCTAGTACTTCTCCTTGGGGTTGTCCTACTCTGTTTGTCAAAAAGAGGGACACGACTGAGCGACTGGTTGTTGACTACCGTCCTCTGAACAAGAAAACCATCAAGAACAAGTATCCTCTTCCTCGCATCAATGACCTGTTCGATCAACTCGCTGGTGCTAAGGTTTTCTCTAAGTTGTACTTGAGGTCAGATTATCACCAGATCAAGATCCGCAAAGAAGACATTCCAACGACAGCTTTCACCACTCATTATGGCCTCTATGAGTACACTGTCATGTCTTTCGGTCTCACAAATGCTCCAGCGACTTTCTCACGTCTCATGAACTTTGTTTTCATGGACTACCTCGATAAGTTCGTGGTAGTCTATCTCGATGACATTCTTATCTATTCCAAATCCGAGGAAGAACACGGAGAACATCTACGCCTTATCTTGTTGAAACTCAGAGAACATTGTCTCTACGCCAAGTTCTCCAAGTGTGAATTCTGGCTTCCTAAAGTATCCTACCTTGGTCACGTCATCTCTTCTGAATGCATTTATGTTGATCCAGAAAAAGTGAAGGCCATTGTTGAATGGTTGTCGTAGTATCGGCATATTTGATAGGAGATGAGGGTCCTCTAGCCTGCGTATGGATTGTGGGGAAGAAGGTTGGTGTCGTTGAGGACGGGATTGAACACGGCGAGTTTACCCAGCTTCAGATCCCGCGGCGGTGGCGAGATCCTACGTGCTGCTTTAATTCACTATGAGGCAAATAGACGTGAACAGGTTACAATGGGTATGATGTGTATTGAGCGATGATGTGCATGCCCTAAAGGCTTCCTGGTGGACGGCTTATATAGGCGGCCAGACCCCAGGATACAAGCCAAGTACTTGCCCGGCAAGTAGACAGAGTCCCAGACCTAGCCGTCTTAGTTGTCGCCATCCGTCTTGGGCTTGGTAGCTTGATGGGCTTCGGCCTTCCGCCTTCCTTGGACTATCCGCCTACTTCCTTGTACGTCAGCTATCTGGGCTGCCCGGCAGGCTTCAGCCTTACCACCCTTGGGCCACCCTGGATTAGCCGGATTGATCCATGTTTGAGATACCCCCAGTTGGTATATCCCCAACATTAGCCCCCAGAAAGGTTGAAGTTCTCCAGGTGCCGACTTCTTCTTGATCCTTCATTCTTCAATGTTGGCAGCTGCAGGACTTGAACCATTCTGAAAATAATGGGGGAAACGTGTACCTCAATGTTGGCACACGGCCGCCTTTATCCAACATGGGAAAGACGGCTTAATGAAACTTGCCGGATAGCTTCACAAGAAAACCTGATCCTTAGCGGCAAGCCAAACATATTTTTGGCAGATGATGCCAGTTGGCTCACGACAGTTTGAAACCAAATGGAGCGAAAATCATGCCATGATTACAAATTGCAGGAAAAGAGGAGGCGTAGAGATCGTGCATTTCTCTACGGCAACGGATGCCCGACACGTGTCCGACTAACTATACCGTTGCACAGGGAGCAACGCCCGGTCCTATAAATAGGGAGCCGAGCAGTCCATTTTCCTTCTCCACTCTCGCTCTCCTCCGTCCTTTGCTCTCCCACACTCTTGCTCTTCCAATCTTTCTCACCCTACCGAGCGAACTCCGGCGAGATTTCCCCTCCGGCGACCTCTACACACGGCGATGTCCACCGAACAGAACATTCTCCCGGTGGCGTCCAGCGGGCCTGCGACAGAGACCACCGCGAAAGCGGCGATTGGCGGTGCGGTGTCGCGCCTTGCGGCGGCGCGCACGGGTAATCCCGCCACCGCCCCATCTTCGGCCTCCACCACGCACGTTCACGCGGCGGCGGCCTCCGTGCCTTCGTCTTCCACCACGCCGGCGGCGGCTGGCGGTGCGCCTGTTGACGAGGAGGAGGATCCAGCTGACCTCGGGTTACGCTACTGGCTTCCCTCCATTGTCAACGAAGAGGCGCTCAAGGACCTGGAGGTTGCTGGCTATCTTCTGACTCGGGAGGCCTGCAGCTGCCGGCCCACCTTTGGGGATTTCGTCCCGGCTTCGAAAGCCGGCGAGCGGGTAATCCTCACCTCCCACCTAGTCAGGGGAATGGCCCTGCCGCCTTCCACCTTCTTTAGCGAGGTGTTAGATCACTATGGGCTCCAGCCCCACAATATAGCACCCAATAGCATATTAATCTTAGCCGGCTTCACAGCTCTGTTTGAGGGCTATCTAGGTATTAGGCCTAGTTTAGACTTCTTCAGATATTGCTTCCGTTGCCGGCGCCAGACTGTGCCAGACGGTGGACTAGCAACCTGCGACAACATTATTTTCAACTGCCGCCAAGGACACCAATGGTATCCCAAGATACCATACATCAAGTCCGTCAAGGGCTGGACGTCCACCTTCTTTTACTGCCAAGATATGGCAGCACCGGGGCGCCAATTTGGCATCCCGGACTTTGTCAACGTGCCGCCTATGCCCAGGCCATGCTGGGATGAGGCGGACCCCAAGTTGACGGAGGAGCTCCGCCTTATTCAAAGGAGGATCGAGTTCCTCACTCGCACGATGGTTCCCCCCTTGCTGGATGGGGTGGACACCGTCATCTGCTGGCTTAGCCGGCAAATACTGCCTCTGCGGTATAGCCCACATAAGACGTGTCAGTATTCGCCTACTGCCACGGCCTCTCTTTGCGTAAGCGAAGAGGGGTTACCAGCTGCCGAATTGGCGGCCCAACTTCGCAGCCTTTTCAAATCAGGGCTGGTGAAGGCGGTGGAGGGCGTGCCCATGCACACCCACGACAACCCTCCCCTTGAGGTAGATAATTATCATGTTGCCCTTCTTTGACAGCTTTGCCGGCTTAATGGAGTCCTATTAACACTTTCTTTTTTCTTGGTTGGTCGCTCTCTGCTCTAGGGGTGAATGACCTGGCTGCCGACTTTTACGAGTCGGAAGCCGGGAAAACCAAGAAGTGCAAGGCGTCCGGCGCTGCTTCCTCTACGGCTAATGCCGAGAAGAAGAAACAGACCGCAATGGCTACAGAGCCGGTGCTCGTCGACCTCGACGAGAACGTGGGGATTAACATCCCCCGAAGGTACATTTCCACCTTAAATAGTTGTCGAATTTCTCTATTACTGGTGTTCATCTGGCTGACTTTGCCTTGTCGCTAGGGAGCGGGTGGCGACTTCCAAGTTGCCGTCCAAGTCCCTTCTGTCCAGGGGAAAGCAACTCCAGGGTAGCTCGCCAGCTACCGTGCCGCTAACTCCTCAGCCCTGGGCCGGCGGCTTTATGAGTGATGCTCGCCGCCAGCCCCAGGTTCCGGCTTCTAGCCCGCCGCCAAGGGCCTCCTCTGCTGGCCGCGCAACCAGCACTTCCTTTCCATCGGCTGAGGCTACGGCCAATGAAGCCGTCCGATCGCGCGCCGCCAAGGAGGAGTTGCTGGTGGAGGTTGCCGGCGGAACGCGAAGGGCAGCCCCAGTTGCTGAAGGCGGCAAGGTTAGGGATCCTTGGTCAACCTTTAAGGAGGCCAAGGAATCCACCCTGGCTTTTGCCGACTTCGCCACCCAGACCTTTGCCGACTTGGAGGGATATATTTCTGTAAGTTGTCTAACTTGGTGGCATATACATAGACCTTCCCCCCGAGCACTTAGATGGCAGACCAATAACAGTGGTTGCCGGCTTAGAGGTTTTTTGACAATATGTTATATGCCTTTGTCTTTGTCCGCAGGGCATCCTGTCCGCCAACGTGGATCTTATCTCCTCCAGCTTGGAGATAAACAAGTGGTGTCACGATCTGAAAAACGATTGTGAAGCCAAGGATCTGCGGATTGCCGAATTGGAAACGGCCCGCAAAGAGGATGAAGGTAAGATCGCTAAGATTTTTGCCTTTCGTCATTTTTGTGTTTGCTGCCGCCAATCATTTAGCTAGCATATCCATATTGTAGAATTGCTAGATCACGCCCAGGATATACTGAAGGCGTCTACTGATATGCAAGCTATTATGAATGAAGCTTCCGATCTGACGGCCGCCAATTTGTCGATGAAGGAGGAGCATCGGAAGGAGATGGAGGCCCAGCAGTTGAAGTTTGCGCAGGAGTCTAGCCAGCTTACCGGAGAGCTGGATAGCCTGCACAAAAAATTGGCGGAGGCGGAGGATGCGGTGGCAGCTCACATGTTTGAGTTGTCTGCCTTCCATAACTCGGTCCTTGGTAAGCTATTCCTCACTATTCATCCTTTGCCATCAGTTTGTTAGCCTGAGCCAAATTGACGCTTTCATTTTTTGATACAGTTGCCGCCGGCCTAGGTGATGGCAAGGTTGTCAGCCCCCGCCTAGATCGCCTTGCGCGTCTGGGTGAGCTGATCACCGAGACTTTGGCGGCGTCCAAGCGGTTTGCCGCCAAGTTCTTCATCTCCTCGGGCAGCCAGGAGCCAGCCGAGTTCAGCGATGTGCCCAGCATGCTGGAGCAAGCCACGAAGCTACACAAGAGCTCGCTGAAGTCGGCGGCGCGGGGTGGTGCCAAGACTGCGTTAGGCTTATTCATGGCGCACTACCCCGAGGCAGAGATAGAAGCCGTCACCCAGTCCATGCCGTCTACTTATGAAGACGGCAGCGAGGTCCAGCCGGCTGCTGTACTGAACAGCGTTGCCGGCTATGCCACGCGAGTTGCCGATATGGTTGATACGACGGTCTTCTATCGGCGCCATCCTGTGCCTCTTGCTGGTGAAGCTGGAGCTGCCGACACGGCCGAGGCGGAGGGGAGCGACAGCTCTGGGGCTGAGGTTGTCAGCCCGCAAGCCTAATGTAGGCGGCCCCCGAGCCGAAGTTGCTGTTGCCGGCTTCCTTTATGTCTTGACGGCTAGCCTTTTTCTTCCCCTGAAACAATCAAATCTCAACCTGTAATATTTGTAAATATTTTTGGAGATGTACTGCTTGGCGGGAAGCCAGCTAACTTGTTTCATTTTTGCTACTTAAGCAGGCTTTTGCCTTGTTTTTATTTGGCCCGCCTTAATTTTACTCTGACTTATATGCTTGACTGTTTGTACGGTGGCAAACCTCAGCCGGAAACTTTAGCTGAGACAACCATGGCTAAACCATATGTTTAGAATCAGAAACCAAAGCCAACATGTTGGCGCCAAAGACATACTACTAGGCGAACCACATATAAGTAATCAGACGTAAAGGAATTAGGCGGCGCAAAAAGTTGATTTTTGCTTTGGTTTGGCTCGAAAGCTGTAAGTATCTACCAATTTGAACCTTTGCACGGAGCTAGAAAATAGGTAACTTAGATACATAGGGGACATACGATTGCAAGAAAAGACAAAAGATGGCATGCTTCTCAACACAGATGAGGAACCATAGACTTTTATTTCATAGTCATATATAACTTATTACAATTATCAGTTGCTAAGTGTAGAAAGGACGTAGCTGCTCCGTCTTGTTTGTTCAAACGGCTCGTCAATGCCTCTTTGCGCCTGGTTCCTCTTCTTCCTGCCGCCTTCTTGCACCTTTTCTTTTCTTCTTCGTCGCGGATGTCGGCTAGGTAGTAGGAACCATTGAGCAACGCCTTTGTGACTATAAACGGTCCTTCCCATGGCGGGGATAGCTTGTGCAAGCCTTTTCTGTCTTGAATTAGGCGGAGAACCAGGTCACCTGTTCTGAAGCCTCGCTTCCGCACTCTCCGGCTATGATAGCGGCGGAGTTGTTGCTGGTACAAGGCGAAGCGAAGTAGAGCGACGTCTCTTTCTTCATCTAACAGGTCTAGGTCATCCTGTCTTGCACCTTCTACGTCTTCCTCGATGTAGGCTTGAACTCTTGGGGAATCGTATTTCATGTCGGTAGGTAGCACCGCCTCAGCGCCATATACTAAGAAGAAAGGGGTGTAGCCGGTAGATCGGTTTGGCGTTGTGCGCAAACTCCACAGTACGGACTGTTGCTCTTTTGCCCAAGCGCCGGCTGCCCTATGCAACGGAGCTTCGAGACGGGGATTAAGTCCTGAGAGGACCAAGCCGTTTGTACGCTCTACTTGTCCATTTGATTGCGGGTGTGACACGGATGCCAAATCAAGCCGGATGCCTAGATCACTGCAGTATTCTTCTATGTCGCCTTGAGACAGGTTGCTGCCATTATCAGTGATAATGCTGTGTGGAACTCCGAACCGAGAGATAATTCCCGAGAGGAAATTGGTGGTTGTTCGTGCGTCAAGTTTGCTGATCGGCTTGGCCTCGACCCATTTAGTGAACTTGTCGATAGCGACCAATAGGTGGGTGTACCCACCACGTGCCTTCTTGAATGGACCAACCATGTCTAAGCCCTAGACCGCGAACGGCCAAGTGATTGGAATTGTCCTGAGCTCTTGTGTCGGCATGTGAGTTTGGCGGGCATACAACTGGCAGCATTTGCATGTTTTCACGATGTGCTCGCCGTCTTCTTTGGCGGTTAGCCAGTAGAAACCTTGGCGGAAAGCTTTGGATACAATGGACTGGCGGAGGCGTGATGCCCGCAAGTGCCAATGTGTATGTCCTTCAGAATTTCCCGGCCTTCTTCTGGTAGTATGCACCGCTGATAGATACCGCACGTGCTTCGCTTATATAGCTCGCCTTTGATTATTGTGAATGCCTTGGCTCGCCTTATGATCTGCCTTTTAACACCTCATCATCCTCCGGCAACTTCTTGTCGATTAAGAAATTGAGGTATGGGACAGTCCAATCCGGCTGTACCGAGTAGACGGTGAAACTTGCCGCTTCTACTGGTTCTTCTGCATCGGGGTCCAACAAGTCGGCGCCCTTAATGGACGGCTTATGCAAATGTTCCAGGAAAATATCCTTTGGCACATTTTTGCGTTCTGACCCGAGTCTGGTGAGGGTGTCTGCGGCCTCATTCTCAGCTCTTGGAACATGCCGGACTTCGTAGCCCATGAAATTTTTGGCGAATTCGTCGACTTTGGCCCTGTATGCCGCCATTGTTGTACTCTTCGCGTCCCATGTGTCGCTTACTTGCTGCGCGACTAAATCGGAGTCGCCATAACAGAGGATTCTCTTGATGCCGAGGTCATTTGCCACGTGTAACCCGTGAAGCAAAGTTTCATACTCTACGACGTTATTGGTTGTTGTGAAATGAATCTGCAACACATAGCTGAGCTTGTCGCCTTTGGGTGTGCGCAGAACAACTCCGGCCCCCGAGCCTTTGAGGATCTTTGATCCGTCAAAGTGCATGACCCAATATTATGACTCGGGGAGTACTATTTCCTCCATGGCTCCTGTCCAATTCGCAACAAAGTCTGCAAGTGCTAGAGTCTTAATGGCGGTCCGTGGTTTATAGACTATATCGAAGGCGGCAGGCTCGATGCCCCATTTGGCAACTTGGCCTGTTGCTTCTGCGTTGTTGATTATGTCTCCCAACGGTGCCCTGCTGACTACTATCACTATGTGCTCCTGGAAATAATGCCTAAGCTTTCTAGCGGCAAAGAATACACCATAAGCTAGCTTTTGGTAATGTGGATACCTATGCTTGGAGGCGGAGAAGACATCACTGATGAAGTTAACCGGACGTTGCTCAGACGCCGCGGCTTCGCTTTCCTTTCTTTCCACAGCCAAGACAACGCTGACAACTGCTCCAGTTGCCGCGATGTAGAGCAACATTGGTTCCTGCGATCGAGGTGCTGCCAGTATTGGAGCGGATACGGGAGCCTCCTTAAGTTGTTGCAAGGCGGCATCTGCTTCTGTTGTCCACTCAAAGCTGTCGGATTTCATCAATAGCCGGTAGAGGGGCATTTCCTTTTCCCCGAGGCGGCTTATGAAACGACTGACGGCAGCCGCCCATCCGGCTAAGCGCTGCACGTCCTTCAGACAAGTGGGTCTGGATATGTTTTGGATAGCCTTGATCTTCTCCGAATTAACTTTGATCCCTCGTTCTGAGACGATAAATCCGAGTAGTTTGCCGGCTGGAACGCCAAAAACACACTTGGCGGGATTGAGCTTCATCTGGTATTTTCGGAGATTCTAGGAGATCCGCCTTCTTTTTCGACATCACCGCAATGTCGTCTACGTAGACGTGAACATTGCGGCCGATCTGTTCGTGTAGGCAATTTTGCATAAAGCGCTGGTATGTTGCCCCTGCATTCTTCAGGCCAAAAGGCATCGTGATGTAGCAGAAAGTCCCGTATTGAGTGGTGAAAGATGTTTTCAGTTGATCTAACTCCCTCATCTTGATTTGATGGTATCCTGAGTAGGCGTCCAAAAAACAAAGTAGCTCGGAGCCTGCTGTGGAGTCTACGACTTGGTCAATTCTAGGCAGCGCAAATGGATCCTTTGGGCAACACTTGTTAACACCGGTATAGTCGATACACATCCTCAACTCTTTATTCTTCTTTGGGACAAGTACAGGATTTGCCACCCAATCGATGTGTACAACTTCTTTTATGAAATTGGCGGCCTTTAGCCTATTTATCTCCTTTCCTATAGCCTTACGTCTCTCATCACCAAAGCATCTTCTTGCTTGCTTCACCGGCTGGGATCCTTTTATGACGTTGAGTGAGTGCTCGGCAAGTTCCCTCGGTACACCAGGCATGTCTGATGGCGACCATGCAAAGATGTCGCGATTCTCACGGAGGAACTCGGCGAGCGCGCCTTCCTATTTGCTGTCAAGGTTGGAGCCGATGACAACTTGCTTAGACTTTTCACCTGGGATGAGGTCCGCCTTTTTGCTTTCTTCTGAAGCTTCAAAGGTCTTCTTGACATCAATCTTTGGCTTGGGCATGGAGTTGTCTGGGTCCGCCTCAAGTAGTGCGAGCTCTTCTTTGTGGATGACGGCTTCTGCGAAGGCGGCCATGCCACGCTCGCACTCCTTAGCTTTCTTGAAGTTGCCGGAAACCGTGATGGTTCCATTTTCCCCTTGCATTTTAAGCTTGCTGTATATGTAGTACGGCCTTGCCATGAACTTGGCGAAAGCCGGTCGTCCGAAGATTGCATGGTAGGCGCTTTTGAAGGGGACAACTTCAAACCGGAGAAACTCTGAGCGATAGTTCTCCTTTGGTCCAAAAGTTACCTTCAGCCTAGTGCTCCCCATTGACTTTGCTTGTCTGTCGGGCACTATGCCATGAAAAGTGAGGTTGTTGTGATCAAGTTGATCCTCTGACAAGTTCATGCGGCTTAGTATATCATAGTACAGGATGTTGAGGCTGCTGCCGCCATCCATGAGTACTTTTGTGAGCCTGAAGTTGTCGACAATGGGGTCGACGACAAGGGCGTATTTGCCTGGGTGAGGGACGTGATCAGGGTGGTCGGACCGATCCCAAGTGATTGCCGCCTCGGGCCAGTTCAAGTGCTGAGGGACGTCCGACATTGTCACGTTGAGTTCGCGCATCTCCGCCTTGTCCACCTTAGCCGAAGTCGTGCCGACAAAACACACGAGTGATTCTTTGACCTTCGGGTATGGCTTCTTTTTCTTGGCGGCAACATCGTCATCGCTTGAGATTGACATTTCGTCGTCATCCTCGTCATCCTTGTTGTCTTTCTTGTCGTACTTCTTTTTGAAGTCGTCCATGAAACGGCACTCGCTGAGCATATGGCTGACCTTGCCGAGTGAGGCGTGGATGGGACATGGCAAAAGTTTTGCCTGCTCGTAAGTCATACGTGCCGCCTTAGGGCCTGAGCCAGCGTCACGGTTATCTTTCTTGTTCTTCCACTTCTTTTTGCCGGCATACCCTTGGAACGTGACGGCTACCTCGTTGCTTGCTTGTGTTTGTTGTTCCGTCTTGGCGCGGTGCTGACGTCTGGATCATCGTCACGTGCGTCATCATCTGCTGCCGTGTATTGGGCGGCTAGGTTGAGCATCTCGCCAAGATCCATGACTTGCTCGCGGACGGGCCGGTGACGGAGCAGGGACTTTTTCTGTAGGCCCGTGTAGAAGGCATGGATAGCCTGTGTGTCCGAAACACCATGACAGTTGGCCTTTTCGGAGATCCAACGGCTGACAAAATTTGTCATGGTTTCGTCTGGCTTCTGAACACAGCATTGCAAATCTGTGTAGGTATTTGGACGCTTGTATGTTCCTTGGAAGTGCTATGAGAAAACCTTTTCCATGTCGTACCAGCTATGGATAGACTTTTCAGGAAGGTTGTCGATCCAAGCCCTTGTCGTGCCTTCTAACCTGAAAGGTAGGTAGCGGACGGCAATATGATTGATTCCGCCGGCAATTTCTATGGCCATGGCATAATCGGCTAGCCACGAATCCGGCTTAACAAGGCCGTTGTACCTAGGACAATTTTTACAATGATGTCATGTCCTTGGGGAACGGCTCTCTGCGGATGGCGTCGCCAAAGCACTTTGGGCCAGAGTATAGCGGCTCTCTTTCTCTTGCTATGTCTTGTAGGCGATGTCGTGCGTCTTTTGGATCGAGTTGATGTCCACCTCTGCTGGCATTTGGCTCGTCCTGCGCTGCCCGGCTTACGTTGTGCCTGGGCCCTTCTGTCGCCTCCTTCCTTTTGCTACCGGTGCTGCGCTGCAGAGACCGGCTTCGACCTCTCCTGGGAGGGTTGTTGTCGGCATCTTTTTTAGGCAGCTGGCCGTTGTCCCGGCTACCGCCGTTACCGCGCCTTGGCTGGGTTGGAGGTGGCAGGTCTCCTCTGCTTCCTGTCCGCGAGTTCTCGTCCCGCCTTGGTTTTGGCGGTGGCGTCTTTTTTGGAGGTGGTGTTTCTTTCCTTTTGTCTCCATGGCTACTGGAGCCGGACGGGCCTTCAGGGTCAGCGCCAGGTGCGGCTTTGCACTTTCCTGACTTGGATTCTAGATCTCCCCCGCGGGTGTCCGCCATGTGGCCATAGGAGTCAGTGTGGGCTTGCTATTCTAGGGCTTTGCTCACGAAGTGTCTTGCGTTGGCTAGCTTTTCCTCCGCTGTGTAAGTCTTGTCATCTAGGGTGTCTAGCGCAGCAGCATCGTTAAGGATGGGGTGCAGAAGACAACATCCCCCCTTCTGTCCACACGTTGTGGTGTTGTGCGCCAGTCAAACCCAAGATCTCGAGCTGCTTATGTTGCACGAATTGGCGGCTCCTTATCACGGCGGGTTTTTTATGGCCTTTTTTCCTCGAAGAGTTGCCGACTTGTTTTTGCCGACATCTTTTCTTGCTGTTTCTCGATCTTTTTTGCAAGGCTCTCAACATGCTCCTCTCTTTTGCGCAGGAAGTCAAAGTGCTTAAGCATATTAAGCCTAAGTTCCTCCACTTCGTCGAGTGGGGTGTCTTTGTTCATCGGAGTGTGCATGATCTCCTCTACTTCTTTGATGATGGAGAGCAAATCCGTGGGTTTGCTGCTGCCGCCTTTTTCGAGACTAGTTTTCTTCTTTGCGCGCACCTTGTCGTAACCGTCAATGAGTTGACCGGCAACGGTGTCGCTGGCATCTTCTACCGGTTTATCTTGCGTTTCAGAAGCAACTGGGGTTGACTCGTGATCGATGACAACCATCATAGCCAGCTTATCAGGCATGTCTGTATCCGCTGTGTTCTTTGAAGGAACCGGATTATCACTAGAAAAGCGGTTTTTGATTTTCTCTTCGAAGAGACTAGCATCATCATCAGAATCAGAATCTACAATGACTTGAACAGTAGACCTGGATCCGGCATCTGACATCGCATCCTCCTGGAGAGCAGGAAGGATTGACTCAGGATCGTTGTTTTCCGGCTGGGAGTCGGATCCTAGTCCGACAACTCCGATGAAGTGGAAGTCAGTTCCGGCCGACTCCTGGGAGAAGGCGGATTCAGATCCATCTTGCCGGTCGACTGCTTGGTCAAAGGGTTGGTGGGTGGGGTCGTAGAAGCGCGGTAGGCTGTACGCCTCTGGCGTGTATCCGACGAAGACGTCAATCCCTCCAATCGGTACAATTGCGCACCCGATAAGGTAGTCGTCCACCGGGAGCCAGGACTCATCTGAGTTGACGTAGCTGTGGCCGCCATACCTTGTGACACGACCGACGGCGATCTTCTTGCCCACGCCGCCAAGTGTTCCCGCCTGGAACGTGACGCCATGAACCTTATGCCCCACGGTGGGCGCCAACTGTCATAGTATCGGCATATTTGATAGGAGACGGGGGTCCTCTAGCCTGCGTATGGATTGTGGGGAAGAAGGTTGGTGTCGTCGAGGACGGGATTGAACACGGCGAGTTTACCCAGCTTCAGATCCCGCGGCGATGGTGAGATCCTACGTGCTGCTATAATTCACTATGAGACAAATAACCGTGAACAGGTTACAATGGGTATGATGCGTATTGAGCGATGATGTGCGTGCCCTAAAGGCTTCCTGGTGGCCGGATTATATAGGCGGCCAGACCCCAGAATACAAGGCAAGTGCTTGTCCGGCAAGTAAACAGAGTCCCAGACCTAGCCGGCTTAGTTGCCGCCATCCGTCTTGGGCTTGGTACCTTGATGGGCTTCGGCCTTCCGCTCACCTTGGACCGTCCGCCTACTTCCTTGTACGTCAGTTATCTGGGCCGCCCGGCAGGCTTCAGCCTTACCACCCTTGGGCCACCCTGGACTAGCCGAATTGATCCATGTATGAGATACCCCTAGTTGGTATATCCCCAACAATGGTTGCCTCCTACAACGGTGAAACAAGTCAAGAGCTTCCTTGGCATGGCAAGCTATCGCCGTCGATTTGTTGAGAACTTCTCCAAAATCGCTAAGCCTCTCACCGATCTTCCTAGGAAGGATAGAAAGTTTATTTGGACTCCAAAGTGTGATGAGAGCTTCAATCTCTTGAAAGTTAAACTCACTTCTACTCCTAGTTTAGTTGGCCCAGGCACTTCCAAACCTTTCCAAATCTTCTGTGATGCATCTCTTCAAGGACTATGCGCAGCCCTCATAGAAGAACGCAAAGTTGTGGCTTATGCATCTCATCAGTTGCAGCCTCATGAGCTCGACTATCGCACACATGATCTTGAACTTGCAGCAATCATGTATGCCCTCAAGGCTTGGAGACCTTATTTGTTGGGGCACAGCTGTGAGATCTTCACCGACCACAAGAGTCTCAAATATCTCTTCACTCAACCAGATTTGAACCTCAGTCAAACAAGGTGGCTTGAGAAACTCTCAGATTACGATCTCACCATCTCTTACACTCCAGGCAAAGCTAATGTAATGGCTGATGCTCTTAATCGCAAGTCCTATTGCAACAACCTCATGGTGGAGAACATCCAACCTCCTCTTCACGAAGAATTCAAGAAGCTCAATCTTCAAGTGGTTCCTTCTGGTTATCTTGCAAGATTGGTTGCCACTCCTACACTTGAGGATAAGATCCGTGCCGCATAGTTGCGCGATTCTGGTGTCAAGAATATCACAGCCAACATCGGCAAGGATAAGTACAAGAGTTTCTCTCTCGATGACAAGGGTACCTTGCTCTTTCAAGGACGCATTGTAGTGCCCAAGCTTGACAACTTAAGAGAGCTCATTCTCAAGGAGGCTCATGGTACTCCGCTTTCTATCCACCCTGGCAGCACAGAGATGTACCAGGATCTCAAGTCAATCTATTGGTGGACCAGGATGAAGCGTCAAATTGCTCGCTATGTGTCTCAGTGTGATGTTTGCTGTCGTGTCAAGGCAGTTCATCAGAGACCACCTGGACTTCTTCAACCACTACAAATTCCTGAGTGGAAATGGGACAAGATCGAGATGGACTTCATTACTGGGTTTCCAAAGTCCAAGAAAGGCAACGATGCAATCTTTGTTGTCATTGATCGTCTCTCCAAAGTGGCTCACTTCTTCCCAGTCAAAGAGATAGTATCAGCTAGTCAGTTGGCAGAACTCTATATGACAAGACTGGTTCCTTTACACGGTGTTCCTTTGGCAATAAGCTCATATCGTGGAAGTATCTTCACTTCTCGATTTTGGGATAGCTTTCAGAAAGCCTTGGGTACCAAACTTCTGTTCAGCACCGCTAACCATCCACAGACAAGTGGACAGGTTGAAAGGGTGAATCAAATTCTGGAGGATATGCTAAGAGCTTGTGTTATCTCCTTTGGCATGAAATGGGAGGATTTCCTTCCGTATGCTGAGTTCTCCTACAACAATAGCTTCCAAGCAAGTCTAGGCATGGCTCCCTTCGAAGCTCTCTATGGGCGCAAATGCAGAACTCCTCTGAATTGGTCTCAAACTGGTGAACGTCAATTCTTTGGCCCTGACATTATCTAGGAGGCTGAAGAAAAGGTTCGCATCATTCGTGACAATCTGAAGATTGCCCAGTCTCGTTAGAAAAGCTATTATGATAGCAAGCGCAGGGACATGGTCTATGCACCTGGTGATCAAGCTTACCTTCATGTCACTCCTCTGAGAGGCACGCAATGCTTTGGCATCAAAGAGAAGCTCGCTCCGCGTTATGTTGGGCCTTTCAACGTTCTTTCAAGGCGTGGTGAATTGGCTTACCGTTTGGAACTTCTTCCGAACCTCTCCAAAGTGCACGATGTATTCCACGTGTCACAACTCAAGATGTGCTTCCAAGATCCAGGACGTGCAGTTGATCATGGATCGATTGAACTTCGAGAAGATCTCTCTTATGTGGAACAACCGATTCGCATTCTTGATGAAGCTGAACGTCGCACCCGTAACAACAGTGTCATGTTCTACAAGGTTCAATGGTCTCATCATTCTGACAAGGAAGCTACATGGGAACGTGAAGACCACCTTCGTGCCGAATATCCCGACCTCTTCGTTGCTCCATGAAGAATCTCGGGGCGTGATTCCTTTGAGGGGGGAGTGTTGTAACATCCCAAATGTAACATTCCTAAAATGTGTGCTTTCTTGTGCAATAAAGTGGATCATCATGTCATCATTCCATGTGTGTTTGCATTTAATTAAATATATTGCTTCAAATTCAAATTCCAAATTTAAGTTTCATATTTGAATTCAAATGCTTTTTCAAATAAATTCAAATGAATTTTCAAAATATTTACAAATAATCAAACCAGTAATTTAATTTGACTATTTTGAAACTACTAAAATTGTTCAAAAGTTTTTATCATGTTTATTTTCTGTTTTGTTTTAAAAATACAAAACCAGAAAAGAATAAAAGAAAAAGAAAAAGCAGAAAACCAATAAAAAGGGCAGAGAAGAGCTCCTGGCCGAGATGGGCCAATTTCTGGCCCACCTCAGCCTAGCCCAACACCACACCGGCCCACCTCCCCCATCTCCTTCCTCGTACAGACGAGGAGACGAACACCTTTACAACGCGACGCCATGGCCTTCCCCCTCTGCAACTAGCCCCCACTGCTCGCCCCACCTCCTTTCCCTCTCCTCTTAAGCCGCACCCCGCGCCGCAGCCGAACCCTAATTCTTCTGTCCCCGCCGCCGCTCGCTCCTATCCTCGCACCGCCGTCCCCATGGCCGGAACTTCGAGCTCGCCCCCGCGTGAGCCCGGTCATCTCCGCCCCCAGCGCACCAGCAGCCTCGCCCACCTCTCCTTCGTCCTCGACGCCGGGCGCAGCGACCCGGGAACGCCTCCGTCGAGCCATCCGTCCCCGACACCGCCGAACCCGAGCTCCTTCCCCTTCTTCAACCTCTCTGTCCACGCCTCCCCGTGCCATCCCACCTCGCCAACGAACTCCCTCGGTGAGCCTCAGTCGGACCCCCTCCTTTCCCCTCAGAATCCTTGCCTCACACCGCCGAATTGGAGGTCGCCGGAGTGTTTGTCACGCACGGTTACTGCGGCGCCTCCCGGTCCAGCACGAACGCGAGCAAAACAGGCGCCTTTCTCTGACCTGAGAGAAAAAAAGAAACCCCACTCGAACGCCACAAGCACGGGCACACGCACACTCTAGCCACGCCGCTGCAATGGTCGCCGATCTCGATCTTCCGCCGCCGCGCCACTGACTGGCGTCAGATTCGTCAGTCTAACACCTAACATTAACATGTTAAAACAAATCCTAACCTAATCCTATCACTAACACACACACACACCCCACTAGCTAGCAGCGTTCAGCGCGCCCGCTCGCCCGCGCTCGCCAGTTCAATCCCTGATAGTGGAGACAAGCCAACTTTTTTTTATTTTCCACGCACTGACAGTCAAGCCCCACCTGTCATCGACAGTGGGCGCCCGCGCACGGTCCCGCGCCTGGGGCCGCTGAGCAGCCTCTCTGGCTAGGCTCCAGGACGGTGAGAAAAGCCCAAGACGCTGTAGTTTTCCACCGAGCCCCCTAGAGTTTCCTGTTTGCACAGAGGACCTCCCCTGTCACGTTTCTATCACGGATAAGTCCCTGGACTTTTTCCGAAACACCCCTAACATTAAAATGCAATAACTATAATTCTACAACTCCAAATAAAATAATCTTTATATGTTTTAATATCAGAAAAATGCAATGAACATTAATATAACATTCTTATGTCATTTTGCATCATTTATTTTAAATGCTTAGTTTAACTTAACAAATGCAACAAAATAACTAAATATGGAATGTGTGGGGTAATAAATATATAATGCCCTAATTCCATTTAATTTGCTCATACCATCTATGCCATGTCTTGACATGCTAACAAACATTTAATTTGATATGTAGATAAATAATTTGCACCATAATTAATTGCCCGGATTTCATCCCCACTTTAATGTGACCTAATCTTCGCATGCCATTTGTTACATCAATTGTTTGCGCATTCCATGTATTGATTATTGTTTCCTATTGTCTGTGTTTGGTTTTTCTCTGGGTAGACGACGTGCCTGCTGCGAGTACCTACGATACTGAGGTTCCAGCTTTTGTGTCGGGCCATGAGCTTCCAGGCAAGCTTCTGCTCACATGTTACACGATTGTTTGGTTTTCATCTTTGCCTTTTGATCTATGCTATCCTGGATACCGTTTCTTAAATTGCGATCCCATCACATGAATATCCTGCAGCCTATACAGCTATATCCCCACAACCTATAACCCCTTGCATGTTTATTTGTTGGCCTTTGCGAGTCGTAGTGCATGCTTAGATTTGGTTGTGCGGGTCGTCCGTCTATTTTTTTATCTCATATGCTTAGTATGATAGATTGTTCTACTTTAATAAAATGCTATCTTATGCGGGATATTGTAATTAAAAGATAAGGCTCCAGGCGGAAGGCCTTGCGAGGTGCTTTGTTCTGCTCAGTGTCGACCTAGGAACTGAGATTTTGTCCTCGGGTCCAATTTTGAGCGCACTAATCACTTATGGGTGGCCCAATGGAGCCCCCCTCGACTTTGAACGGATCCTTAGGTTGTCCATGAGCCGCAAGTAGTTTGGGTTTTCCATTTGCTCATATGCAAGTGCATGATGATGATGTTCGATGAGAGGTTACTTGATACGGGGGGTCATATAGGGGTGGTGCACGCGAAGCGGACAGTTCCTACTGTGGTTTGAGCCGCAGGGCGCGCAGGCACAAACTAATGAGTCCGCAATTGAGATTCGGCCGGACTCCTGAAGCGGGTAACAAATTATATGGGTGGCACTTGGACTTGCTGTAGTGAAGGAATGAGTCGTGTTGAGAGGCCCTAATGTTTTTGACTGGGTTGATCATGCGAGTATGGCTACATTAGTGCAACCCTGCAGGGTATTATCTTATCGATGAGCCGTGTTTACGGTTTTGGACAACTTGGTGATGATGCTGGCTAACAAGATCTAGACAACTTACACCTAATCATTGTTGATTAACTTGACTAGTAATATAGAATTACTTTCACAATAAATGGTAACTAAAACTGATAATGTGTGAGTTTCCCGAATTGCTTCCTCATACTTGGTTGAGGGGGTTAATTTGAGAATGGGTTATGATTGGTGTTAGTTGTAGTTGGCTACTTATGCGCTCTCTTATCCCTCTTAAAATAGACGGAAGTTGTAGCGTGTCCCTTTAGGTTGCTAGTGCTGCTGCCGCTAAGTCCACCTAATCCATACTCTGGGAGTCTTTCAGTTTTGTAACTTGTTAGCTGAAGCTTGTTCGATACGCTCCGGTGTATTGACCCGTTTACGGGTTGTGGTTTTCTCTGCAGTTGAGGATTCTCCGTACGACTAGGTGGGTGGCTACTACGTGAAGTTCGACGACGAGATCTACGACGAGTAGTTAGATTTCCCTTGGCTTCTTCCTGGTGGACCGCGTGGATGGGCCTTCTCTTTACGTTTCGGCCTTGAGCCCTTTGCTTCTTGTCTGTACTCAGACCGGCTTGTTTTCCGCTGCATGATGTAATGTTGGGACATCTGTCCTCTGCTTGGTGGCATTCGATATATTTGCTCAGTGAGAGCGTTGGATAATTATTTCCTTTCTTTGTGTATTAGGTTTATCCTGTGATTTTCCACTCTGTTAAAAACCGACTCGTATACCATGTGTGTATAATTCGAAGTATACGAGTTGGTAGGATTTTGGGTTCTTGCGTGCACAATCTTGAGACGTATGTGACGTTGGGGTCGCCAGGAGCTATCGGCCGATGATTCCTTCCGAGCCAGGCCTGCCTGTTTCCTGGGTTGTTATTACCCAGTATGCTCCTGGTTGTGTGGCCCAACCGATACGTTTTGTTTGTGTAGCCTGAATTCAGGGTCTGACAGTTGTGTATCAGAGCCTAAACGCCCTCAGGTTCCCTTCGACTGGTCGTTGTTTGAGTCTAGAAAAATATATTGTAGTTATCAGGAAATTCTTAAACGTGAGAGTAGGAATTCTGTTCTTTTACTTCTTTCCCCCAGCCACCCTCCCTGCTCTTCTGGTAAGGAAGTGTTACGATGTTTTTCCCTTCTCATCTCTAATTTAAAATGAGGACATCACGTGTTCTGGGTTTTCCGTAGTACCATAGTTGCAGGTGTTTGAAGGTTGTTTTTTTGTTTTGGCAGTTATCAACCTCTTCGGCTATGTTTAGTTTTAATATTTAATCAATCAGTTGTTGTTCTACCTTTCACTTGAATCATCTCTTTGGCATTGTACAATCTGTTATGTGCAATCAATCCTTTTGTTTCCGGCAGCTAACTTCTACTTCAAACTGCTATGTAGATGGCGCACTATCAGGTGGTGCGTATGACCCATTGCGAGCGGACTACCGGTTACCCGAAGCTTCTCAGAGGCATGGTTGACTATGTCGATTTCCGCTATCTTCCGGAGTACCAGGTGTTCGAGATGCCCAGAGATTTCGGACAGACCTCCTACGGAGATATCGTTCGGATCAGGGGAGATGATGGTGTTACTGTGCACAAGCACGAGACTGCAGCTTACAGTGTGGACATGGTAGTACACTTGGCAGCTTATGATGCAGCTATGGCTCTGCGCAGGGACTACTATTGCTTCAACTACCCTCCGTTCTGCTTCGTTCCATACTTCACCAACACAGACTCTCAGTATGAGACTGATGTTCTTGACAGGACAGCTCAGTTTGGCCAGTCTTCAGACTTAGTTGCTGGAGCTCTACGCTTGGAGCTAGCAGCAGTCCGTGAGTAGCTGCAGCGGGCACTCTCTCACCTTGGTCAGTACGACATGTGTCCTCTGCTTGATTGCATTCAATATATTTGCTCAGTGAGAGCGTTGGATAATTATTTCCTTTCTTTGTGTCTTAGGTTCATCCTGTGATTTTCCACTCTGTTAAAAACCGACTTGTATACCATGTGTGTATGATTTGAAGTATACGAGTTGGTAGGATTTTGGGTTCTTGCGTCACATTTCACCCTCCCGCCAGATCTCTCTAAAGTGAAGAAGGACAACCTCAAGAAGTGGACTCTTATTAAGATGGCGGAACAATTCCGGAACTGGAAGAAAAAGTTATGGAATCAATATGAAGAAACAAAAGAAGAGCCAGATTTCAGTGGAGCACAAGGGAAGAAGTTAGAATCTGAATGGGCGGCGTTTAAGGCGTATAGGGAATCACCTATGGCTGTGGCCCGATCGAAGATAAATAAATTGAATAATGGGCTGAAGGAACACCACCATACATTGGGGACAGGTGGCTACAAGAGCGCCATTCCTAAGTGGTTAGCCTATGAAGAAAAACTGCTTCGATCGGGGGTCCGTCCAAAGACACTTGACTGGCCCGAGAGGTCAAAATTCTGGTTGTTCGCGCATGGGGCAATGTTGGACCCAGAAACCGGAGATATTGTTGGTAAAGGAAAATGGAAGGTTCTCGTTGATAAAATAAAAAAGAAGCTTGAAGCAGCAATTAATGATGTTCGCAATGGTGTGTTCAAACTCGATAGAGAGAATGACGAGCTGACACGGGCCCTGGGGAATCCTGAACATGTTGGACGAGCTCGAGGCTTTCCTGGCGGTGCTACGTTTAAGACTGCGTGGCCGGAATCCGCTCACACTTATAGAAGCCGTAGCAGAGGTAAGAAGAAGGAGGCCGACCGGATATTACAATTGGAACGTGAAATGAAGGAGCAAAAGGCGGAAATAAAAGCATTGAAGGAGCAAAGAACGCAACCTCAGGAGCGGCACCAATTAGATCATGAAGCAGATGCCGCCACATCTCAGCGTAGAAGCAGTGTTGGTTCCACGCGTCAAGTCGATGGTCCCTACCCAGTGGATGACATCACAGAGCCTACAGGTTGTGAGCTACATATAGCAATGAGAAACATAACTTTGAAGGTGGCGGTGGGGCAAGCTTTAGTAATTCAACCTGGAGAACTCTACCATTGTGGTCAAATTCTAGATGGCTACGCTCGTGTCGGGGTGGACGAAATTATGCCGGGATTTGAACCCTTGGAACTTGAGTTCCCTGGAGGTGACGAGGAGAAGACGTTGGCAGACGTCAAGCATGCCTTCGCCCTGTGGCCCAAGAAATACATCGTCCTTTCAGAACAAGCAAATTCCACACCTCGTTCTAGGAGTCCAGCTCACCAGCAAAGTCCACTCTTCCTCGAGAGGGATCAAAGACGGAGTCCATCTCCACCTCATCAGCAAAGCCCACACCTCCCCGATAGGGACCCCAACCTGAGTCCATCTCCAGCTCATCAAGAAAGCCAACCGCCCCCCGAGAGGGTTCCTAGCGCGAGGCCATCGCAGTCTGTGCCAGTCCGCCAGAATGTTAAGTCGCTCTCGAGTAGGCGCCAGTCTGGTTCTCCTGTTAGGAAGAAACCTAGAAAGCAGAAAACACCGCCGCCTACTCCAAAGTTACATTGGGAGAGAAGCGTCGAGGAAAACGATATCGCCTGCAAAGAACATATGGATACCTGGCTTGCTGGCGTGAAACAGAAAGCGTTAGCGAAACAATTGCCTCCTGTAAAATTTACTACCGGAATTCCTCAGGAGAAAATTGACCGTTGCATCGATGCCCTATACAACCCCCCCACCATCGCCGCCAACAGACTATGATCGCAACATTGGTAAGTCATATGACGAAGAGATGGATGATCGATTGAAAAAAGGGAAACAAGTTGCCCAACTCGGAGAACAAGACACACAGTCGGCCCCCCCGCTCAAGGTGCTTGATGACAAAGTTCTCAAAAACATCAATGTGCGGGAGCTGGTATATTCGTGAGATGATATCCCCTTCGCGGATGTTGTTCGTACTTATGTTCACGGGGAGAATTTTGTCGACGGCGACTTACCAACAAGAATGCGTCAATTTCAAGCATGGTACAAGGATACCGTAAAGGAGACGAATAAAGACGCTCTCATGATGGTAGTTAAGGAAGAGCATTATTTCCAAGAATACTCCGTTGTCCTTTATTTCGCCGAAATCTTTCAGTTATACAATCTTCGGGCCCTCGACAAAGCTATCATGAGTTCCTATTGTCTGTAAGTGATCTATTCCTGTAATTTAATGTTTTAATTAGGTCTACCCGTTCATTGTTTGTGATAATCCTCTCTATAATATTGTGTGTGCTTTATTACGCAGAATGAAGATGCTAGAATGCAAGAAGAAGAACATCAACCACATTGGGTTCATTGACCCCTCTATAATGCATGAAGAAAACATAATTGATCCAAGAGCTAACAAGGATACATCGGGGAGTTTGCTAATGTTTTTCAAGCGACAAGCTTACGAAAAATATATATTATGGCCTTACAACTTCAAGTGAGTGTTACTGCTTATTACACATTCTATTTTTCTCACCCGATGTTAAGTTTAATTGATGAGTTATGCATGACTATTTATAAACATGCGCAGCTACCACTACATTCTTATCGTTATTAACTTGCGGAAAGGAGAAATTGTTGTCCTTGACTCGTTAAGAAGATGCCCTAAACAATACAAGACTTGTTTTGATTTGGTGGCAAGGTACTTTATTTTCTTATCGCCTCTTTCGTTCATTTCCTAATATCAAAGAATTTATGACTCATTCATTCATTTTCTTGTCATGCAGCGTTTGGAAAATGTTCCTCGCGGAACATCCGAACAGTGGATGGGCAGAGAAACTGCGCTGGCGTAGTAACGATGTAAGTAGTACTATAACTAGTCCCAATGCACCATTATCATACTTTATTATTATTTGATTAAATTCTATTCTTCTATAGACTTGCCTTAAACAGCCAATAGGGACTGATCTATGTGGATTCTACGTTTGCGAGTACATGCACACTGTGGTCAACGAGAGTTTGATTAGCAAAAGAAGTATCGAAGTACGTAAAGCTCTAGTCACAACATTATTTTTGTACCATCAATCGTGATGAGTTTTATTCATTTCATAGCTCATGTATTCATTGTGATATCATTTTTTTACTGTTGGCAAGAAAGCGCAACGAGTTACCAATAAAGACCCGCTTCAGGGCACTTGCAGAGGAGTTGACGGGATTTTACCTCGCCCATGTCATACCGGAGAGTACCACTATGTTACCCCTGGTGGTGCGAACACGTAATAGTGATCTCCATGTAACAATGTACTTCTAAGTATCTGGAACCGGAAAACGTGATATTCATGTACCATGCATACTTAAATGTGTATGTGTTATCAACACATGATCTTCATGTAATTGTATATATGCATGATGCAACTTCATCTAGGTTCGTATAATAATTTATACGTGTTTTTCGCCCATCGAAGCCGTAGCATCCGAAACCCCTACCCCCGACGCATCGACATGGTACCATCTGAAACCCCCTACCATCACACATCGACCATAGCATCGACGTGGTACCATCCGAAACCCCCTACCGTCACGCATCGACGTGGTTCCATCCGAAACCCCTACCCAGAAAACCGGTCGAAATAAAAAAAAAACCTGAAATGTAAAAACAAAAACAAAACCCTAGTCCCGGTTCGTAACACGAACCGGGACTAAAGGGTTCGTCCCCGTGCGCCCTGCCACCTCCACGTACGGAGCTCTAATTGGTGGGGGGGGGGGGGTGTGCGGTCCCGGTTCGTATTGAACCGAGACCAAAGGGTGGGGGGCTCTAGTCCCGGCCTGACAGTCCCGGTTGCTACACCGGGACTATAGGCCCTCTGGAACCGGGACTAGAGCCCCTTTTTCCACTAGTGGTATGTGACGTTGGGGTCACCAGGAGCTGTCGGCCGATGATCCATCCCGAGCCAGGCTTGCCTGTTTCCTGGGTTGGTATTACCCAGTATGCTCCTGGTTGTGTGGCCCAACCGATATGTTTTGTTTGTGCAGCCGGAATTCAGGGTCTGACAATACGCATATCCTTGGTTTCATGGATCGGGTCTCTAATACAATCAAGATAAGCAAGGACAGCCACAATGTCACATCCTGGGATAGCGCTCCAATCAGAAGCAGCATTGTGCCATATGATAATAGCTCTCTTAAACTCATCAAGAACAAGCGGGCACATGTCAACATCCGCCAACTCAGCTAACGTAAATTCCTCTACCGTCGGTGCCTCCCTCGAAACACGAACAAATTATCCGGGACAGACAAACTTCATATAAAATATCAGACCAAAAACTTTCAACGCCAAAGCATCTTGTGCCGGATCTTCCACAAGCGTTGTAAGCTTCAAACGCCAATCCTTGGTCTTCCCTCAACCGCATTACAGCTGCGTCAGAGCCATTTTCAGATGGGTAAGGAGGGGAATTCTTACCACGGGGTAGACCTAACAGAATATACATCGTATCCGCAGTACACTGAATTATCTTATGGCCATCTCCCAAATCAAGTGTCATAGTAGCAGGATCAATGTGATACATTAAGAATCCCATTAGGGGACGGATGATGTTGGATTTAATTTTAAAGTCCAACAATTGTCCAAGACCTCCAACCTGAAGCTCGTCAAGATGGCGACCCTTTAACAACTTAACACAAGCAACTACCTCTTTCAGGGAGCACCTCGCCGTTGTATTGAAACAGGGCTTCTTACTGGGTCTATCAGAATCAACATTAGACGAGGCTTTCGATCCCCTCTTCCTCTTAACGCTCCTCTGTTTAAGCTCATACTACACAAAGAAAACAACAGAAAACATGTCAACAAAGGAAGTTCAAGTAAAAAACAAAAAGAAGTACAAGCCATGATGCATACAAGATAAAAAATATTGCGTAAAATAAGAAATAGTAATTTATGAATAGAAGTGAATAACAAACAAAGAAAGAAGTACAGGTTCAGAATGGAAAATCACCTGAGCCAAATCATCACCATCATCAGAATCTTTGCTGACGTGCATCTCATCATCAACAAAGTCGTCGTCATCATCATTAAAACTAACTGCCTTACAATCCTTAACAACAGCAGCAGGCCTTTTCTTTTGGTCAGCACATTTCTTCTCCACAGTAGGAGCCTTGGCCTTTGCAGCAGGAGGAGCAATGGCCTCTTCAACAACAGGAGACTTGGCCTTTGCAGTGGGAGGAGCCATGGCCTTTTCAATAGAAGGAGCCTTGGGCTTTGCAAGAGCCTTGGTCTTTGCAGCAGGAGGAGCCTTGGCTTTGCAGGAGCCTTGAACTTTTCAACAACACGAGCCTTGGCCTTTACAGGAAACTTGGCCTTTGAAGCAGCAGGATCCTTGGCCTTTTCAACAGCAGGAGCCTTGGCCTTTGATTAGGGAGGAGACTTGGCCTTTGAAGCAGCAGTAGCCTTGGCCTTTGAAGCAGCAGGACTTTTGAAGCACCTTCAACAATGAGCTTTGCAACACCTTTAGCATTGGCACCAGGAACTAAATCGACAAGAAGCCTGGAATTCTTAATTGCTTGAAACTGAGGGCTACACCGTGTAGCCCCTTCATAGGTTGACGGGACATGTGGCCTTTAAAATCGATCCTCATAAGCCTTTGATCGTTGTTCAGCATTAGCATTGGCCAAACGTTCTTTAGCCCTATCAACCTTACCAACATGCTTTACTCTATCAGCCTCTAGCTGAGCTTCAGCCATCTCTCCAGCCTGAGTAACATGCTCATTAGGATCAAAAGGTGGCGATGCATGTGTCTCGGAAAGAACAAGGGAGTCAACCGAGTCGCCGAAGGCTGCATTATCTGCACCAGGGCCCCCTTCTAACATAAACTCTGCATTGATGGAAGAAACCACCTCGTCAATCTGATCACGAGCAGAATCTTCTAAGCAAAACAAAAAATCAAGTGTAAGTAAGATAGGAATAAACTAAAATTTCGGCAGCTTCAAGAATACACTTAAAAAGAACTCAAACACAAGTTAAATTATGCATAACCAAAAAGCAAAACAACAACACATAAGGCATTACACGATTTAGTTCAGATAAGTACAGGTATACATACATGAATTTTAAGGTATTAAACAGGAAAGCAGTTCACACAGGAAATAAAGGGCAGTACAATTAACATTTACTTAGAACTTCAAAACAAGACTAAAAAGAAGAAAAAAAACGGTTACAACAGGTGTGACTGCATCAGGAGGAACGATAGCAGGACTAATATCATGGCAAGTTCAGAAAATAGCTAAAAATTAAGTACAGCTACAAAAGCAAAAAAAATTGTTAAATTAGTTAAACATGAATAAGACGAAGTACAACATTAGATTAAGAGAAGTACAACTACAAAATCAATAATATGTGGATGTATTCTAAGGAAAACAATGCATACATACAGATAGCAGTTAAAACACAACAATAGGAAAAATAAATGATCCAGGGGGTACAACAGAAAATGGATGCACATTACCTACAACTAATGAGAGAGCTCCATCAGGAGAGTCATGGGAATTTTTTCATAACAACCTAAGAAGTACATAAGGAACAACAAGGAAGTACATGCTACTTAAAAGGAATTAACCTTCACACTGTCGTTCTTCGATGGGTCTAGAGAGGTAGACATGGCAGGGCAAACGGAACACCTTGAAAATAAATCCAATGAAGACGTCGAAGCCGCAAAAAAACCTAGATCCACATGAGCACAAATAAAACACATACTATGAACACGAGCAACGCGACCGAAATCGAAACCCTAGAAACTACCAACTACTATGCCATGAAAACCCTAGAAGCAATGGCGGTGGGCCGACGAGATGAAGCACTCGGAAAAATAAGTCAAGACGAAAGAGAGCACTAACCAGACGGACGGCGCAACTGAGAAGGAGGGCGCGGAGGCGCGGCGGAGGTTGCTAAGACGAGGAAAAGTGCGGCGGTTCCTGAGCGCCGTGTCGCGACGGCGCAGTTGCGACTTGCGAGCAGAGAAAACAAGAGTGCTCTCCTGCGGGGGGAGGGGTGGGGGTGGGGAAAGAAGAAGGGAGCAGAGCGGAGGCGCTGCGGAGGTTGCCAAGACGATCACGAGGGCGGCGGTTCCTGCACGCCGTGCCTAGGCGGATCAGTTCCGAGCAGAGAAAAGGAATCCTGCAGGAGAGCTGTGTGTCGAACAAGGAGAAAGTGCTCTGCGTGCGGTGCATGGGGAAAGAAGGAAATGAGAGAACAAGGGGAATCGTGGTGTCAGTTAAAGCACAACAACGGTAAAAAATTCAAAATTTATTACCAAAAATAAAACAACTAAAACAATAAAGGCAGAGCAGGGGATCTCATATTAAAAAAACTAACAAAAAATGGCAGTTATAAAAATAAACAATAGTACATGAAAGATAAGCAAGGTGTGAAAAAAATAACGGAACCAGCTATGGCTAAACAAAAAAAATTGAGATTTAAAACTATAATATGTAAAAATATAAAAAATTGGGATTACTACACCCACACCCCCAACCATAGTTGCAATGACTAAAAACATTACAGGAATTTATTAATCCAACGACTAAGAAAAGAAACCTACAAGGCTACCGCGTTGAAGGCGACGAACCATCCAAACCCTAACGCCATCGCTAACGCGTCATGATTGTACATATTTTATTTGTGTAAAAGGCCAAACGGAGTTATAAGTTCACAAAAACACATAAAAAATAAAGAACACAATGCAAATGGTACTAATAATCTAAAAATTGGGGGAAGTACAACCGCTAATGTTGGAAAGTACAGGGAGCATCCACGTGGTAGTACAGGTTCTTAAAACAGCAATAGAACTTCAGTTAGAAGTTAGGATATGAAAAAAAATTAAGTACACAAAAGCATATATGGCAGTACAGATGTTTATAACAATAAACTCCATAAAAAAAGAGTACGTCTCGTCATGGCCTTATCCGACTCATACTTGCGTGCATCGGTTGTTACTCATCAAGACCATTCTTTAACAAGTTAGATTTTCCCCCACCCCCCACCCTAAACAATAAGTCACGATAAAGCCACATTAACTTAACTTCTTGAACACCCGTCTCGGCTTCGTCGCCCGTCGCTGCTACCGCGGCGTACGGGCGTACTCAGCCTCGGTGGCATTAGGGTTTGGATGATTCCTCACCCATCAACGCTACCGCGTTGATGCCGACGAACCATCCAAACCCTAACGCCATCGCTAACGCGTCATGAATTATGCGTATTTCATTTGCCCAAAAGGCCAAACGGTGTTATATGTTCAATAAAACGCATACAAAATAAAGAACACAATGCCAATGGTACTAATAATCTAAAAATTCGGGGAAGTACAACCGCTAATGTTGGAAAGTACAGGGACCATCCATGTGGTAGTACAGGTTCTTAAAACAGCCATAGAACTTCAGTAGGAGTTAGGATATGAAAATAAATAAGTACACACAAGGATATATGGCAGTACAGATGTTTATAACAATAAACTCCATAAAAAAAGAGTATGTCTCGTCATGCCCTTATCCGACTCATACTTGTGTGCATCAGTTGTTACTCATCGAGAACATTCTTTAACAAGTTAGATTTTCCCCCACCCCCCACCATAAACAATAAGTCACGATGAAACCACATTAAATTATTTTCTTCAACAATTAGATCCCCCACCCCCACCCTAAAGAATAAGCCATGATGAAAGCACATTAAATTATTTTCTTCAACAATTAGATTTCCCCCCACCCCCCCACCCTAAACAATAAGTCACGATGAAACCACATTAAATTATTTTCTTCAACAATTAGATTTCCCCCACCGCCCACCCTAAACAGTAAGTCACGATGAAACCACATTAACCTAACTTCTTGAACACCTGTCTCGGCTTCGTCGCCCGTCGCTGCTACCTCGGCGTACGGGCGTACTCAGCCTCGGAGTTAGGATATGAAAAAAATTAAGTACACACAAGCGTATATGGCAGTACATATATTTATAACAATAAACTCCATTAAATAAGAGTATGTCTCATCATGCCCTTGTCCGACTCCTGCTTGCGTGCATCGGTTTTTACTCATCGAGAATATTCTTTAACAAATTAGATTTTTCGCGTTGACGGCAACGAACCATCCAACCCTAACGCCATTGCTGCTCGACATGAATTATAGATGTGGCAAAAACAGGAATTACAGCTGGCAAGTACAAGAAGAACATGATGCCAGAAAAATGTTACATAAGACACACAAGTTAGACTAACAAATTAGGGAAGTACATCAGTGCAACAGTAGAACGCACAACAATTAAGTACAAAGAAGCCCACGTAGACACATAAGTTTAAAATATGATCCACCAATAAGACAATATAAAAAGGGCAATGCACAAATAGGATGTACATCTGTAAAGTATAAGAAGTGTAGGGAGACACATAAAAGGCCTAACAATCGCCAGGAGGAAGAAGAATTGCAGTAGCAGATCAAACGAGATAAGGAGGTCAAGAAGCATCCACGCACGAATACCCTCGTTTAAAAGAATATTTTTTGTGTAGAAAGTATAAAATGCAGGATCTTCCGCTGCACGGATTTCCTGGGAGATTATTCTCTCTCCTTAATGATGAGGTTATTCCCCTTGGAATTGTAAAGGCGCTCCCCAGCGCACTATCGCTTATAGTTAGTGTTTGTGAGCCTATGTCTGATTGTAGATCCAGACGTAAGCTATAACAGCATAATTGGTATGCGTGTCCCTCTTCAGTGTCAGACTTTGATGGAAAAAAATAACATATAGTATCCGTCATGTTCACTAGGTCGTGGGTCGGGCAAGTGGTGGAGGCAAGGTTGTGTGAGATTGAATGAAGACCGTGCACACGAAACGCCAGAACATTTGTGGGCCGCAGGATCAACATACGTAATGATGACTAATATGTCGTTTTGCCAAGGCCTTGCATCAGAATCTCCACCAGAGGATATGTGACCGGACCTAATGTCTCTTGGGGTGTCAATGTTCGGCCTAGGGACCTGCAGCAGCCTGCTTGCCGGCGAAATGATGCGCTGTTGATGTCACGAGCGCACAGAGTCAGAGAAGGGGAAGGGTGAGCTACTATAAACACACACAAAGAGCGAAAACTCACTCCACATCTGCTCTCCATTACTCTTTTAGATCCATCTGCTTCAAGTGAACAAATCCACCAAAGATGTCAAGGACTCCGGTGTCGAGTGGTAGGGAACCTGGTCGTCCGCGCAAGCATGCCTATACGTCCAAGGTGACAGAAGGCTCGGAGTTGAGAAGACCAAGAGAGCGGCCGTCAGGAAGCGGGCGCGGAGAACGCGGAGGGAACACCTCCGAGCGTGGAGGAGCAAGGGCGTCCGCCGATGCCGCAACCATCGGTGGGGAGCCTCCGGTGAGGCGCGCTCGAGGATGTCCACGAGGAAGCGGAAGCGGTCGCGGTGGACACGAAGGGAACACCTCCGAGCGTGGAAGAGCGGCGGCGCCCCCTGATGCCGCAACCATCGGTGAGGAACCTTCGGTGAGAAGCACTCGAGGACGTCCACGAGGAAGCAGGACGGGCGGAGGACGTGGACACGGATGGAACATATAGTGACCTCACCTTTTATTATAAGGTGGAAGTCCCTGTGTTAATGTGCTAGTCCCTGGATCAAATGCTAGCACCACAGTTTAAGATGTATATCATGCAAAAGTGTCAAATACTTTATTAAATCCCATGATCCAGTGTTACAAATTTCTCTTACAACTTGCATAACCTGAAAAGGCTAGCAAAATTTCCAAGAGTAGCAGCGGAAAATTATACATACAATGAGCCTCGTCATCTTCATGTGCCACGGGCAAAGCATGTTGGTTGTATACTCGAAATCCTATCGAATACTCACTCGTCGTCTGTCGAATCTGCAAGGTTTAGTTGCAGCCCAGCTATAAAGGGTCAGCACAATTGAATTGTGGTGGCAAGTGACTTTTGAAAGCTAATATTCTACTAAGCTATATCTATATGCTTATTTGGCTGGTGGAGCTCAAGGCTATTGCGTAAAGCAAGTTTTCTCCTACTTTTGATAAACAATTTTCTTAAATCAATATCTTCTCTTTCAGAGACATCTCGAGACAAGTCCATGTCTCCTACCCATGTTCACCCAACAAAGTTTTATTAAGAAATTGGGATGAAGAGATTTTCAGAACACAACCTTGTGTAGTTACTCAAATTGTCCGATGCCGGGGACACGGCTAAGATCTTAGGTTTTAACTCTCGAGAGTGTGTGCACTTTCACCATTAGACTCGATCAACCCAAACTATCCTCTACACTCCTTTAGTGAGAAGGAAAAGGAGAAGATCAAGACGAGACTTTTCAGAAGTTGCTTTCCCATGATCATACTAAGAGATTACCACCATCCTATCAACTCTACCACCATCAATCTCTTGACCCAGGTCCACATCAACTTACTCAATCAAGACAGAGCCCATATTGACCAATGGTTGCACGATAAGCAACTAGACTCAGTGTAAACTTAAACCTCATAGCCCTGGGTGGCCTACCACAAGTGAGCAACTCAGGTTAACACCGCATATCATGGCCCCAAGTAAGTGAAAACTATCTTGGGCGAAGACAACCATGAAACTTGGCCCTGAGAAGCCACTCAACTTGAAACCTCCTCGATCGACCCAATCCACCCAGGCGTTAAATTAATTTAGTGGAAATTTTCAATTATCACATCACCATAAAACAATCATTTTTGCAGCAGGTACTTCCACTAAATTATAATAGGGTTCTAATCTGGAATTTCTAAGGGGTAACCTAAAAGGTTTGCATAGCATACTTCAATCTCCCAAAAACCTATCATGCATACTACTTTTGCAAAATCTGCTTAAAACACTAGGTATGCAATAGAATAAAAATAGTAGGTGTTTTATGAAGTCACTTTCCTGATGAATGTTGTCGTTTCTCACACACTCATTGTCGACAACGAACGTTGCACTCCGTTCAATCTATAAAGTAAAAAGACATACAATAAACAACAATTCAACAAGCACATATCATTCAAATAATCAATCAAGCGTAATAAGGCTTAGAAGTGGATTTGGTCAAGGATGTCACCTAATTCAATATGCAAAAAGAATTAATGTGATTGCGTTTAGGGTATAGTATAAAGTCAAATTGGACATTTTCAATTTGAAAGGATTGAAAGATCACATGATCTTAATGAATTGGTCTTTAAACGTTTACACGAAGAGATGCTAAGATGGTTTAATCAAAATTTAAAAGCAAGGTTCATGATTTTACAACAACCATCCATATTTAATTTCTTTTACCTAAGGTTATGTTTTCAGAATTTAAATTTCAGCAAATTCATATTCAAGAATTTCTTAATTTATCATATCTAACATTTTTAATTCCCAACTGAAAAGTTCATAGTATTAAAAATACAACCTAGTTATTTGAAATGGCATAATGTTTTAAATCACATTTTAGTAACACCTAATTAACCAATAACACTTATATACACTTGTAAATGAACTAAAATCATTTAAAAGATTTTAAAATAAAACTTACTTATTAATGTTATGTAATAATTTGGTAACCTGGATTTGAGTTTCTCTGAACAAGGACAATTATTTATGACATTTGTGCAAAGGAAATAATTTAAATATATTAATAAAAGATTTTATTATGCCAACTTAAAATCAAATAAGTATCTGATTATAAACTTCTGTTAAAATTGTTCAAATTTTATTTATAACAGTGGGTCATCATTCTACATATCTTAAGATTTCCAAAAATATTTTATTTGCAAATTTAGACATATGAATTTGAATCTATGTCAAATTTACACAATTTCTAAATCTGAAAGTTGGATCAATTTAAACTAGTCAAAATTAAAATTTAAAAGTACCAATAGATTCTACTGGTCCAGGGCTTTAATTTGACATAAAAATTGTCCAATTTGGATAATGGGTTAAAAAGTTATGAAGATTCTAAGTTGTATGGACTTTTCTGCAAAACAGGAAATTAAATCATATTCGGAAATAAAAACAGAAAAGGTTGGGCCGACGTGGCGCTCTGTGATTGGCTCGGGTCTAGGGTTAACAGGGGCCGTAGGATCTAAAGGGGATCGGGCGGTCTAGATCCATTCTTACCTCTTCGGCCTGGATCAAATCTGGACCGTTGATGGGAGATCGAACGGCCGAGGCCGCGTTGACCAGGACGGGGCGGCGCC
The DNA here is from genome assembly GCA_026929855.1 of Poa annua. Lineage (NCBI taxonomy): Eukaryota > Viridiplantae > Streptophyta > Magnoliopsida > Poales > Poaceae > Poa > Poa annua. The sequence goes on from CM049426.1 coordinate 162,133,097, forward strand.
GGTGGCCGGAGGCGAAGAGGACGGCGGCGCTGCGCACTGGCTCGGACGTCATCGACGATGCGGCGCTCCCCCGGCCTCGTGGAGACGACGGAGAGGCGCGGCGCGCCAAGGCAGAGGCGATGGACGCCACGTATTCGTCTCGCGAGTCCTCGCACGGCGACACTGCACGGGCCGAGTGATGCGGGCTCCGGCGAGCTCGGTGGTTGATGGGGACGGCACTCCCGTGGTCGCCTTGGCTCGGGAAGGCGACGAGGAGACGCGGAGGGGTATGGCGGGTCCGATGGTGGTGTTGGCGTCGAGCAACCCGTGCTGAAACGGCAAGAGGTGAGGTCGAAACCGTGCAAGGCGCCGGCGAGTTCCTGCCGAGCTAGTGCTCATGGTTCCTTCACAGAGAAGATCCAGGAAGGGGTCAGGGAGATGCGCGGGGTCACGGAAAAAGGGGGAGGAGTGGACTACGGGCTCGGGCTTGTCTCATCTCGCCGGAATCGAAGGAAAAAGGCGGCGGCGAAGATGCGGCTCCGGCGAGTCATTGCAGCGGCCTGGCGGCGCAAATCAAAGGGGGAGAAGAGGGGAATGATAGAGGGGCTCGAGGGCTAGTTATAGGGACAAACGGAGGAGTCCAATTCCTCCTAAATCGCGCGGATTTCTATCCGTAACAGCAGGATGAATCGGGGGCGACAATCTCGGGCAGGAGGTTGATGACGATGACGTCATCGCTGACGTCATCCATGAATTTATTTTTCTGTTTCTTTATAAATTCTAATTTAAGTGTCCAAATGAAGTCAAATAAATTTCTAAATATTCCTATAATCATATCTTTGTTTTAAAAAAATATGGGTATGTTTTGAACACTTTTCAAAAATAATATTTTTGAAATATTGATTGAATGTCAAATTGACACTTTATGTCAAATTTGAATTTAGGGTTTAATAAATTTTAAATGTGGCTAAAATATAGTTTATGAAAATATCACAAATACATATATATATGAAAATAAGTTATTTTAAACACCTTTTTCAAACTAAATCATTTTTGGCTTTAGTAAAATAGTAATTCACCTCACAGTGGTATTTGAAATGAAATGGAAATTATTTTCAGACTCATTTTCCAAAACAAAATACTTGTGCAAAAATTTAGTTTTACATGTGACAAATCATTTGAGACTCCATAAAATACATTTATGATAAATTCATACTTTATTTCATTTTTTATGATGAATTTATTTATGAAATTCCTTTTATATTTTGAAGGTTGATGAAAGGATTTAATTTAATGAGATGGTTATTTGGATTATTAAATAAAAATATATAAAGTTTTATAGAATTAAATTTCAAGGTTGTGAAACCCAAAACCATGTTTCAAACTCATGTAGAAGAATGAAACTATTTTAGATTTTGTAGCGCCCCATCTTTTAAATAAAGATGGAACACCTGTGTTATGTGCTAGTCCCGTGATCACTGCCAGCACCACAGTACAAAATATATAGTATCATTGCATAAGTATCAAATTACTACAGCGAGATCCAAAAATAGCTAAGTATAGCTTTATTACAAAGTGCATAGCTATGAATACTAGCTAAAATATTCAGAGTTCACAACGAAAGTAATAGAAAAGAGCCTCTTCTTCAAGCATGCGCCACAGGCAGACATGTTGGGTGTAGACTCGAGTCCAAACTCATTCCTCATCAGAATTACCTGCACATTTGAATATGCAGCCCCCGAAGGAGGTCAACACAATGAAGTATTGGCAAGTGACTATGGTGGATAATTTATGACAAGTCTATTTCTATATGCATATTTGGCTTGGTGGAGTTGTAGGCTATTTTGCAGAAAGCCAGTTTTCTCCTATCTTTTGTAAAACAATTTTGTTTCTCGAAGACTTGGCACCAAGGGATGAAGCCCAAGTGCACCAACAATTCTTTCCTTAGCCAAATTTTACTTTATGAAAACTATGATGAGATTCTTCCGTCCATCCTTGTCCAGTTGCTCGAAGTAGTCCATCACCGGGGACACGGCTGAGTACTCAGATTGTTGACTCTGCAGAGATTGTGCACTTTCACCTTCAGACTCAATTAACCCAAACATCCTATACACGCGGAGTGCATTAAGGAAAGGAGAGAATTGAGACAAGAACTTTCAGAAGAAGAATGCAACCATACTAGCAAGACCCGTTCCACCTACCAACTCTACATCTGCTTGTCAAGCTGACAGGTTGCACTCCCACAACTTAATCATTCTAGACAGAGCCCATTGTCAAAAGGCTGCATGGGAAGCTCCTAAACTTGGAGGGACTTAGAAATCTCTTTGTTCCTGGGTGGCCGTCCACAAGTGCGCTTTTGGGTGACAACCACCATGCTCATGGCCCTAAGTAGAAAAGACATTCGTCCTAGGCAATGACAACCACAAGCATAGTCCCAAAAGACACTCAACATAAACCATACAACCAATTCCACCCAGGTATGCATTTTAAGTTTAACACTTAGCAATATTTTTATAACATGGTATGTAAACACTTTTTATAGCATAGCTAAGCATCTAATAAAACTTTTGATGGCTGCATGGAAAGGGATGGCTACACACTACTAGGATATTTTCAAAGTATACTAACTTAGCATTATAAGATAGTTCAAAAAATCCCTATCATGCATACTACTCAAAATATACTACTAATGCATATAGAAAATATTGGGTAGATTATGAATGTCACTTGCCTTGCTAACAAGAGGAACAAGCACAGCAAGAAGAACAATCACAAGAAAGGCCTTCCTCCTCTTCACAATCTAGAGACAAACAATACATTAAAAAAAACACAAACACAACACTTAAAATATCAAGACAAAAATATGTATGCATGCTTGATATGCAATGAACTTAACAAGACAAAATAATTACAAATTTATTTCCTCTGTTATTAATGCATGAAATGCCATGATCAAAATTTTATTATTTAATTTAATCATTAAAAAAATATTGAGCATAACATAGAAATATTAAGCCTACAACCAAAATTCTTTAATTCTTTTATGAAAAGTTTCAAATAAAACTCAAGTTGCACTCTCTGGACAGAGGGCATTAATAAAATTCTAAAACAGTTGGATTTATTTGGAAAGCATTTTTATTAATTAAGTTATAGATTTAATAGCCGAAAAACCAAACAATTAATTCCGCAATTTAAAATACACTAAAAAGACAAACTAATGAAACCAAACTAAACTACACGAGCAGAGCTTTACGTGGATATGAAATTCATCAAATTTGGATGAAGAGATCGAAAGTTATGAATTTTGCAAGTTTGTATTGTTTTTCTGTTTTTAATTACAAAATCCATCCGAAAATAGAAAAGGATGTGCCACGCGGCGCCATCTGATTGGCTGATACCGCTTCGCTTGGATCGCGATTGCTAACCGTCTGATCTAATTAACGTGGACGCTCCAGATCAATCCGATCTAGATCCATTGGATCTAGATCCAACGGCCCGGACGCAAGGACACGGACGGGCGGCGCGGTTCGCCGGAACTCCTCCGACAGCGGCGGCGCCATCGCCGGAATAGCTCTACAAATCGCGAAAAGGAGAACGACGGGGACGTTTGCTCACCGATCGATGCGTGACAACGAGGCAGTCTTGATGGCGCGGCAGAGGCGTTCGCGGTGGTCCAATCCCTCCTCTAAAGCTTGCCGGAGTTGGAGTAGCGGACGGCGTCGGCGGTCGTGGACGGAGGCGTCGCTGGTCTGCAAATCCAGACACGAGACCACGTCAAAACGATGCGCAAGGATGAGAGGAGGTGAGGGAAGGAGACGAGGCAGCGCGGGGTGGTCGTAGGGTCCCGTACGTCGAGCTCGACGGCGACGGAACCGGCGAGATGTGAGCTCCGTTTGTGGGCAGCCCTGCGGCGATGGAGTTAGGGTTTTGGGCGGAATCGAGTGGCGGAATTGCGGGGTATAAATAGGGGGCGAGGGCACGGGATAAAACCGTTTCTAACGATCTGAATCAATCTCAAGTTTGAGATGAGTTCGGCGCCGAAGAAATCGTCGGGAGGTTGAGGATGACACGCCGTCAGCGTGTGGGTCCCGCGTGTCAGTGAGAGGAGAGGCAAGGCGCGTGCTGGGCTGCTCGTGTGCCGATGGAAGCTGCGCGCGCGGTAGATAGGGATCGGCCGGCCCGATTGGCTCGCTAAGAAATTCTTTTTATTTAAACACTTTTTCTGTTTTGAAACTTTTCAATACAATTTGATTTTTAAATCTTATCAAAACATTTCAGAAAAATTCATAAAAATATGTTTTGAAAAGCTAATTTAATTTAGAACTTTTTGATGCCATTTTGCTAAATAAATAATCTAATAAAATACAAATTATTATAAGGAGCTCAAATAGACCTCTTTATGGAATACAAATTTATTTAAACTTATAATTAAAATTTCAATTATTCTTTATGTGATTACAATGCCATGCCTATGTGATGCATGATGCATGAATGCAAGGTTTTTAAATTTTTGAGAAATTTGGGATGTTACAACAAATTACGTCGCATGGAACACCATAGTGTCATGGTGTGTTAGGACGTCGTAATTACACCCTATCGGATAGTGTGTGGTAAATAAATCTCTTACCGAATTATTGTGATCATTAGAGTCATATGGTAGAAACGTAAACACTCACGTTAGCAAATAGGAAAACCATTTGAATGCATGGAGACAATACCATACGAGTGATGGCATGGCTTTTGAGTCTGGATTGTCGTTTCAGCAATTTAGTGTTTCGATGTAATCGAACCTAAAATGGATTAATTTTTGTAGTATACCCTATCTAAAGAGTTAGTTGGGTACATGTCTCACGACATAGGCAAAATATTTGCCGGGATATACCTTGCGAAAGAAATAGTTTCTTGTCCGAGGGTATAAGTGAGAAAGAAAGTAGAGCAAGACGAAGTTGGTGAACTTCCTCTCCAGACATCAGAGTGGCGCAACCGAAAGTGTTTTCGGTGTCAGGCTCCACAGCTTGAAAAAGCTGATGATTCAAGATCATGATGTTCTGAGCTCATACTAAGAGCGTAGGAATACGAGGTTGTGTTCCACACTGTGTGTTACGACAATCTTGTTATGGAGGTCATATTAATGAAATATGATAGACCTACGAACTACGAAGAAGAGATGGTGAACCTAAAGTCCGAGAAATGGCTATGAGTCATTTATGATCCGAAATAAAATCCATGTACGATTACCAGGTATTGACTTGGGAGATATTCTTGATGGCATCTAGGATGTTAATAGTATATGGAATTTTATGAGAGAGTAGACATTGAGCAGATTCGATTTGTCGTGAAACAGTTCCGACAGACCACATGAGAGTTTGTCTCAAGTGGCGAATCCTAAATCTATTCTAGGTCGTTTAGCAATTACTATAATTTCGAATGAGAAATTGATAGATGGATGAGAAAACCATGGTTCTTAATAGTGTAATTTAGAATGGTTTGTAATCTTGAGGATGCTAAACATGTGTGCAAACTTCGGTTGTCCATTCATGGGCAGATGCAAGCATATCGGAGCTGGAATATTCACTTTGATAATGTGATCAAAGGATTTTGGAGTTGTCCAAAATAGTTGAAGAAACCTACATTTGCAAAGAAGTGAGTGGGAGCAAAGTAGCTTTCTTTGATCTTATATGCGGAAGGCATATTTGAGTGGGAGCTAAGTAGATTTCCTTGATCTTATATGCAGAAGGCATATTTGAGTGGGAGCTAGGTGTCATTTGTGATTCTGTATGTAGCGACATATTGAATGACACAGATCCTCTAGTAGAGTGTAAAGGATTATTTAAGTGATTAAATTTTCTATAAAATGAAGTTAGGAGTATTAGGCATCCGATTTATAATTGTATAAATCAGACGGGGCTTAATAACGTTAGGTCGGAATATTTACTAAGTCAAGATTCTGAAGTGTTTCAGAATAGGACAAGCAAAGAAAGAGGTTCTTGCTTGTTTGACTAGGTAAAATATTAAGTTTATCTTGGGTTTTTCAGTGATAGAAAATGATGTTCGACATTCTATATGTATCACACATAGAGTCTATCAGACTGAAAGCTCGACTTAGTGTGACCCGAGTTCTTGGTTAAAGAACAGGTTCTAAAGTGATCCTAGTGTGGATCAATGAACAAACGTTAAGTTTATTATTCAGTGTCTATGAGAACTGAAGATAGGTTTTCTAGTAACGGGTAAGAGTGGAATGGCAACTTGCCGTAAAGCGGTTACGATGATGCAAGTTACTACACTAACCCATACGACTAGAAATCTCATATAGGAGATGTCCTTTATTTTGAAGATAGACATGGTTAGTTTGCGAAGTCGCATATGAATGCACTGTCGCACAATCTACATAGGTATAGAAATATATCGCGACTTCAGAAGTAGCAAGTGTGATCGGACTGAGCAGTTTTCCGAGCGTAGGTGGTCCCCTTAATAGATCTCTTAGACTTTTAAGGCGCATGCTACGCGAATGCTCGAGTCTCACTCCATCCACTGGGATATATTTCACCGTCATCGTAAGATACGGGATTATGTCAAACTAGGTGACATAGAAGTGTTGCAAAGCACATATAGGTCTCAATGTGTGAGATCTATTGACTGTATTCCTCTTCCACGAGGCGAGCAGGCACCAAGATGCTATGGGTGTTGAGATTTTACCAAGTTGTAAACTAGATTAAGTGTTACTCTAGTGCAAGTGGGAGACTGAAGGGAATATGCCCTAGAGGCACTTAATAAACATAGTTTATTGGCAATATCCCAAGCGTTCATTATATGTTTTACACCATGCTATAACTGTATTAAGCGGAAACATTAATACAGGTGTGGTAGATAAACAACCAGGTCCCTAGTAGCCTCTACTAAGACTAGTTTCGTTGCGCGATTGATGATCGAGGTTTCCCGATCATAGGGCATGGCGCCGGTCGGCAATGGAAGTCATATCGTTAGGAGTAACGATGTGATGGACATACCCAGTATTTATAGGACATAGTCATTACGCCTTAAGACCGTGAGATCAACTCTTATTGTTATCCCTGAAAGATACTTTGATCGCACCAAACGTCGCATCTTATCTAGTGTGACAATAACGGTGATACTTTTGGGTATCGGAAGGGGGTAGTTGAGACGAGGGGTCAACAGCGGGATTTGTCAGTCCGCATAGCCGGATAGATACTCTAGGGCCCACTCGGTGAGATTATGTCAAATGAGTTTGCAAACATGTGACTAGGTCACCAGCTGACATAATATCATAGACGAGTAGAAGATAGCGATGTCGGTAACGAGATCATGCTAGGTATGGAGATATCTGAGAATGATACTCGGGCACGCTAAGTATCGCCATGACAAAGGGTTTAAGACTAGACGTCCAGGTTTGATAGATGAAAGTCATTCGTTATATCACAGGGATTAATTCATGGGGTCCAGGCCTACGAGTTAGTCGTCGATCATAGAGGAGTCTTGATCGTACCTGTTATTATATCGAACCGCTAGGGTAACACACTTAAGGGGTTTCGACAAGACAACCGGAAAGGAAAGAGATCACCGGGAACGTCCCGGGAGGGGTCCGATGGAGATCGGGCAGCGACGAAAGAGTTTTCGGAGCTAGGATAAATTATATATATTATGTTTGATATTAATTAGTGTAATTAATATGCAAATATGATTTTATATATTTATTTTCGAATTTATTTAGGCTGATTTCCCTAAATGGGCCTTCTGGTCGAAAGAAGGCCCATGGGGGGGAAAACCCTCAAGGGAATATTGTGGGGGAGGCTTGGCCGGCCTAGGTGGGCCAAATGGGGCCCACCTAGGGCCGACGCACCATCCCTAGCCGCACCATGGCTGTGGGATAGTCCCACATTGCCTGGCTAGGGAGGTTGGCTCCCCCGGGAGCCTATATAAGAAGGGGCACCCCTGGCCTTTTAATTCACCAATTAATTCCCAATTTCTCTCTCGATCTCGTGGTTCCCTTGTCGGAGCCGCGCCGAGTAGAGGAGGGGGATCTCTTCGACCATAGCCCGCTGCCGCGCTGCTGGCGTTCCGGTCCAAGTCTTCCGATGCTCGTCCTGGACTGGAGCTTCGGAGGCCGTCGTCTCCACCGTATGTGTGTGACGCCCTGCGAGGTGCTGCGCTAGCGGTGCTCGGAGGCCTACTTCCTCCACCCGACCTCGGGGTCATCATCGTCGTCTTCGTTGCGCCGAGTTCTCCGCGACCTAGAGGTCGGCTACGTCGTCTTCGTCGTCAACGCTTGTGCGGGAGCGTAATCCCCGCTATTCGGTGTACGAGGGTATGTATTCCGATCTCCGCCGTACTTCTATATCTGCATAGTGTAGATCTTGGCTAGTTTAAGGATATCGTTGGTAGGAAAAAATTTGTTTTCTGCACACGATCCCCTTCACCGTCCACCTGCTTTATCGTCAGAGTAGAAGGTCCTCACACCTGTGCAGCAGGCGGAGCAGCTTTGTTGACCGCTTTATCGCCAGGGACAGCGACGGGGGTGTGAGCGCCTCTGTACGAGCGTGGCAGAGGTCACGTGCGCTCTGTCGGGATTCCTTGGCGACGACATTTCCCTTCAGGCCTGAGGGGAGATTCCTGCCGGACTTCCCTCAGGCGGGTTGGTTCCTTGACGTCGAGGATCCCCTGAGGCGAGGGGTCACTTGAGGCCCTCGCCTCCTCTTCAGGCCCCCGAGGGGGATCGCCTCTCGGGGGTCCAGTCAGGCGGTGACGCCTGGTCCTTAGTCGTTTCGTCCGTCTGGCCCGCGAGCGAGGCCTGGGGGGAATGGGCTCTTGATACCCCAGTTCCCACTGAGCCGACAGTAGCCCCTCCTGATGGCACCCGCACTCATTGGGTGTGGGTAGAGCTCAACCAAACCCGCACCCATGTACTCAAATTTTAATCACACCCGCACCCGCACCCACGTCTGGGTACAAATTTAATACCATACCCGCACCCATGTGGGTAATAAAAACCCACGGGTAAACCCACCAAAAAAACTCAACATGATATACTACGCATTACATATATGAAAATAACAACACTATGTAATTCGAAAATAACATTAATGCAGAGCCTGCAGCCCAACATAACTACATAAGGTGCATAGAATCATAACAAATATATGTAGTTCTAACTTCGGCCAATACATGTGCAAAGACGTCACATGGCATCACAATCAACTTTAGAAGTTCACAATTTAACGATTACAATAACGGTTCAGATGACAGAGAATTTAAGAATATAAGGAGATGACTGGGTGCGGGTCGGTGAGATTTTTATTTTTCAGAACTACATAATGCATAATTTATGGAGTCAAATGTGCGATATACCGGGTAGGTGGGTACGCGGGTATGGGTTTTGATATACCATACCCGTACCCGCAATACCCAATGGGTGCATATTTTTTACCATTTACTTACCCATGGGTAAAGATTTTATCCCATACCCTCACCCTAATGGGTAAAATCCCATCGGGTATACGGGTAATGGGTACCCATTGCCATCGGTAGTAGCCCCCGGGCCCATGATGGGCACGACTGAGCCCATGGGCTTAGGCGAAGCGTCGTGGACCCTTTGTGCCCAGCCGACCCGAGCCACGCGGCACTTGGACGATTAACGGCTTCGCACGATCTGGGGCGTGAGTCGTGGGGGGTCCCACCACGTCCTGGTAACTGCTCTCGGAGAGGACATAAAGCCCAGGCGTTGCCGCGTAGAGCCGTTACCGTTTCTAGCTCTTCCCGCAAAAGTTTCCGCTTCTCAGATCTCTCCGCCTCCGCTCTTCTCTGTGCATCTCCCACCTTTGTCTTCGCCGAAAACCCAAGACCTCTCCGACGGGCCCGGTGAAGAGCAAAAGTAAGGCCGCAGTGGGGTCTTCTTCCTGGGCGGCGGCCATGGAGGTAGTGCGGGGCGCGGCACTCGAGGGGGCGCGCACCGATCTTCAGGCGCTGTCAAAGATCCGCCATCTGCTTGTGGGGCCGTCCAACGAGCACGGCGCCAGCGCACTCCAAGCGGCCCGGTTCGGGAGATTTCCCAAGGGTTTTACCCTATTTTCCTCCACGCTATCACCGCTGGGCTGGTGCCGTCGTACTCGCCTTTCTTGGAGGCAGTACTGGAATTCTACCAAATTCAACTCCTCCATCTTCACCCGAACTCCATACTCATTTTGTCCATCTTCGCCTACCTTTGCGAGGCATATCTGGGCGTGCACCCTTCGGTTGCGCTCTTCAGGACCTTCTACTCGCTGCGGTGCACGGCTGGTGGCGAGAGGACGGGGTGCGTCTCCTTCCGCATCGCGGACGGCATGGGGCATGTATATTTCCCCATGTCCTGGAGTGGGGATAAGCCTGTTACGGCGCTGCTCAAGAAGGTGGGCGACTTTCCCCGGAAGTGGCTGCTCATCGGCGTCTCGTCGCCCTGTGCATTCCTGGATGTCCCGGAGGCGCCGCCCGTGAGGAACTCCCACTGGTGCAAGTCTGCTCTCCGTGGTGCAGACAATGCTTTCTTGGAGGGGCGTTTGAGATTTCTCCGCGAGGAGGGTCTCACAGGTCAGATGGTCGTGGCGGACTTCGTGGCACGCCGTATCGCCCCCCTCCAGGCGCACTCGGAGCCGATGTGGATGTATGTCGGCCCTTCCGACCCAATGCGGCTTCATCCGGAGTACCTTGGCTCGGACGTGGTCGACACCATCCTAAACATCCTCTTCGCCAGTCCGGACGTGCCAGGGAAGATCGCCGGCTCCGTGCGTCCCCTGCACCAGCTTCCTCTGAGCGATCGCATGGATATCCTGGAGGGAATGTCGGATTTCACTCCTCATGGTCTGGCGGGCTCGACGGATCAGGTGGTCGCTACGCCGGTGCGCGCAGTCGTGGGTGTTCATTCTTCATCCACCTCTCGCTTTTGGAGCGGCGAGGAGGAGACCGCGACGGGAGAGGCGCCCCTTGCAAGGTACGAGCCATTCACCGATGAGATTTGCGACATCTCGTCGGGCAATGACGACGCCTCTGTCGTGGCGCATTCGCGCCTCGAGGAGGAGGTGCCTGAGGCGGGGGCGGTTTCTGAGATAGACGCTTCGCCGGGGAGGCGCGAGCCTCGCACCAAGGCGATGGTGGATCGCTCCGGGGCGAGGCCCTCTGACATCCCCTTCAAGAGAAAAGCGGCGACGCCTCTGGAGGGATCAGGTGCAAAGCCCACACCTTCCTGGCGCTCTCCTGGCCTGTCGTGGGTCGACGCTGGGGCTTCCCCTTCATGGTGAATATTCCCATCACTTGGTCGTTTCTGGCTTTTGTGATTTCCCCTGCTCCGTCTTCTCATGACCAATCTTCTTCGGGCTTTTTCCAGCGATCTGGTGCCCGCGAAACGTCGCAAGCTTCGCGAGTCAGCAGGTGTGAAGGGTGCCGCAGCTTCGGTGGTGGCTGGCGAGCGCCCGAGGCCTGTGGAGACGTTCGCTCCAAGCCCAGTGGAGGGGGCGCCTTAGGAGGGAGCGGCCGTGCCCCTGGTGGGGGCGCCCGAGCCTCAAACAGCGCCTCCCGAGTCTCTGCTGGTGGACAGCGCGGAGGAGGCGATTCCCGCGCCGCCTCGCGCTCTGACACCTCCTCGCGCGGCTACGCCACCACGCGAGGCAGTTTTGCTTCGCACGCTGCCATCGCCGCGTGCAGCGACGCCACCGCCTGCGCCATCTTCACCATCTCGCCCGCGGCGCCTGTGCCACCTTGCGAGGGACCGACTGAGGCTTCAGTTGGTGCAAGTGCGGCCACAGGAGGGAGTGCGGCCTCACCTCCTTTGGGGGGAGCGACCGAGGTTCCCGCGGGCGCGAGTGCAGCCGCAGGAGGGGATGAGCACCCCCGCGACTCGAGCGCCGCAGCTGAAGCCGGCGTGGACGGAGGTGGAGGCACACCCAGCCCCCGAGCCCGACCTGGGGCAGGGTTATCGGGACCGGCCGCCGCAGCGGGGCCCTCATCCAGCCAGGAAATGGTTCTCCGAAGCTGGGACTGGAGCACGGGGCGCCGTGAAGTGGCATTCGGCCTTGTGCGAGAGTCGTTGGAGGGCCTCGAGGCCCACCTTGCCCTTAGTGACATACGGCTCGCCCAACAGCAGGAGGAACTTGCGAGATCGTGGGCGTCCTTCCATGCGGCCGTCGAGGCGCGCCGGCTTGAGGACTCGGCGCTGCAGGCAGCCCGCGAAGAGGCCATCAATTTTGCCAAGGAAGTCCGCGACGGAGCCATTCGCGATGTCGCGGAGCTGCTCGAGACCCTCCAGGCAGAACGCGATGCCGCAGAGGAGTTCCTGCGAGGGGCCACAACCGAGCGTAAGGCTATGGAGGGCTCGCTGGCGCAGAAGCAACGGGAGTTGGACCGGGTGGAGTCCCAGCGTCTCTCCGCCCACCAGGTCGCGCAGGCCGCTCTGGAGGAGGACCGCAAGTGCTTGGCCGAGCGCGATCGGTAGCTGGCCCTCAGGGGGAGTGAGCTGCAGCGGCGCGAGGAGCGGTGTCTCCAGATGGAGAAGGACCAAGCCGCCCAGCGCAAGGCCCTTGAAGCGCGCGAGGGAGGCCTGGCACAGGCGGTCTTGAAGTTCGACGAGCACGTCGCTGCTCAAAAGCGCTCTGACGAGCGCTCGGAGCGGCGCTTCGCCAAGAGGACGAGAGCGGCGCAGAGGGCCCTCGCGGTGCATGAGAGACATCTCCGTCGGACCCTTCTCCAGAAGTACCGTGCTCGGCTGCGGAAGCGGGAGGACCGCCTGAGGGCCGAGCATGCTGCGGACGCTTTGCGGCTAGCTGAGCTCGAGAGAAGGCCAACTCCAAGTTGGCGCGCCGCTTCAAGCGCGCCCAGGCACATCGGCGCCGAGCGGAGGAGGCATGCGACGTGGCGTCCCACTGCGCTGGCCCTTCGTCCAGTGCGCCTGCGATGCAGTGCGACTACCGATGGCAATGGGTACCCATTACCCATATACCCGGTGGGTTTTTACCCATTAGGGTGAGGGTATGGGATAAAATCTTTACCCATGGGTAAGTAAATGGTAAAAAATATGCACCCATTGGGTATTGCGGGTACGGGTATGGTATATCAAAACCCATACCCGCGTACCCACCTACCCGGTATATCGCACATTTGACTGCATAAATTATGCATTATGTAGTTCTGAAAAATAAAAATCTCACCGACCCGCACCCAGTCATCTCCTTATATTCTTAAATTCTCTGTCATCTGAACCGTTATTGTAATCGTTAAATTGTGAACTTCTAAAGTTGATTGTGATGCCATGTGACGTCTTTGCACATGTATTGGCCGAAGTTAGAACTACATATATTTGTTATGCTTCTATGCACCTTATGTAGTTATGTTGGGCTGCAGGCTCTGCATTAATGTTATTTTCGAATTACATAGTGTTGTTATTTTCATATACGTAATGCGTAGTATATCATGTTGAGTTTTTTTGGTGGGTTTACCCGTGGGTTTTTATTACCCACATGGGTGCGGGTATGGTATTAAATTTGTACCCAGACGTGGGTGCGGGTGCGGGTGTGATTAAAATTTGAGTACATGGGTGCGGGTTTGGTTGAGCTCTACCCACACCCAATGAGTGCGGGTGCCATCAAAAAGTGCGACCGCCTGTTTGAAGAGCTGGTTCCGCGTGGTAGTGAGCTTGCGGCGCGGCTCGGCGCAGACGCACCGTACCCTTGGGCCCAAGACCATGACGGCGCCGCCGCGTTCCTGGCCTACTTCGACCAGCTCTTCGCGGCGTTGGAGGGCCCCGCCGCTGAGCTTCGCGAGGTGATCGAAGACGAGAGCAGGCAGCTCTTGGGGGTGGCTGTTGATCGCATCTTCACCAACATCAAGCTCCTTGTGCCGGACTTCGACTTCCTCTTAGTGACCGAGGTTGCTCCCGGCGAGGACGCGCAGCGCGTCTCGTCTTCCCTCCGCGAGCAGGTGGATGCCTTCTGCAACCGCTTCAGGCACGTGGAGGCTGCGCCGGACTTAGGGGGGAGGTGGCCCGCTCCGCCGAGGTCGAAGGAGGCGCTGCGGAGGAGGAGGCCCGCTCCGTCGAGGTCGAAGATGGCGCCGCGGAGGAGGAGGCCCGCCCCGCCGAGGTCGAAGACGGTGCTACGGAGGAGGAAAACACTGCTGCATCCCCCTGAGACTTTCTTGGCTGCGCCTGTGGGCGCTTGTAACTGCACCAGCTGTGTGCCTTTAGACATCTCAAGACTTTTGGCTTGTAATATACTTTAATTGCTGTTTTAATCCGAGCTTGTCTGCCCCTCATGAGGTCTCTTTGGACTCATCTTCATGTCTATTTGTTCTCTGTGTCGTTAGGTCCCGTCTCTTCGCGCCATGACTCCGCCACATCGGTATGCAGGAGCAATGACTCCGCAAGGCCGGAGGGAGTTTAGGCCTAGGAGAGGTAAGGGCCTTGAGTCACGATGCTCAAGTGCCCCCCCTTAGACGTGCGAGTAGTCCATGAAGCGTAAGGGAAAGCGAAGTCGCTCGAGGGGCAAAGACGTGCTCTCGGAGAGAGAAACGCTTTTAAAGCGTGGGTGCGAGACTTAGCTTCTCGAGGTTTTTTGCTCTGTGGAGGCCTTTCGCCTGGCGAGGTTGCCCACTTGAGGGGTCGCTCCAGGGGAGACTCTTTGCTTGGCGAGGTTGCCCACTTGAGGGGTCACTCCCGGATGCCCCTTCAGGCTCGAGGGGGAATTCTTTCCTGCAGGTATTAGAGGGGCGAACCCAAAGGCTGGAACAAGGATCGAGGGATCGTGCGCGCTTATAGGTCCCCTCAGGCGTTCCTTGCGAGGAGAGTAAGTACCAAGGTCCTCAGTAGAGATGGCTTGTTTGTGGGGGAATTGCCCTCCAGCCAGAGCTCGGACTCTTGGATTTTGCAGTGTTGCTGGTGTGTCATTTGAGGCACTGGCACCGTACTCAGCCCCCGCTCGCAAGGTACGCATGTGGAGAGATAAAAGCGCACACTATGCGTAAATATAAAACCCCCCAAAAATGTTTTTTTAAGCGGCGCCGAAGCGCTAAGTTCACTAAGGAACGAGATTGAGTCATTATGCTTGGGGTTGCCAAGTTAATGCTCTGACCATGTCGAGCATGGGGACTACCTGTTGGTGGCTGAGACTCTCAACGGCCTTAGGTGGCTCGTTTTATTTGAGAGCTCGGAGGGTTTTTGCCTCGAGTGAAGCCTTTGGGGCTTTGGAGGTTTAAGCCGTTGGCGTTTTAACCTCCGGAGACAAGAATGCTTGGAGGTTGAGCCGTAAGCTGCCTCGTCTGCTAGGAGTCTCGACGTGACAATGATCACGTGCGTGGCAATGACCACGGTTGCGTTTGTTCCCTTGGGAGACAAAGCATTTGTTTGAGGTTTAAGCCTTTTGGCGTTTTAACCTCTAGAGTCGACATTGCTTGGAGGTTGAGCCGTAAGCTGCCTCTTCCGCTTTGTTTTCTCGACGTGACAATGATCACGGGTGTGACAATGACCAATTTGGTATTTGTTCCTTTAGGAGACAAAGCTATGTTTTTGGGAGGTTTAAGCCTTTCGGCGTTTTAACCTCTAGAGACGAAAAATGCTTAGAGGTTGAGCCGTGGGCTGCCTCGTCCGCTTGACGTCTCGTCGTGACAATGATCACGGGTGTGACAATAATCACTCTTTTTTTTTACTTGTTTCTGGCGGATACAAAGGTTTGCGAGGTTTAAGCCTTGAGCTTTTAATCTTGAGGGACAAAAGGATGCTTGGAGGTTGAGCCGTGGGCTGCCTCTTTCGCTAAATGCCCTGACGTGATGATGATCACGGGTAGAACTTGCGTAGATGCATGATGTTCCATGGATTCTTGACGGGGACGCCGTCTTTCGTCTCGAGGCGAGCCGCGCCAGGCCTGACGATGTGGGTGACCCTGTAGGGACCTTCCCACATCGGAGACAGCTTGTGGAGGCCTTCCCTGGAGAGGATTCGTCTGAGGACGAGATCGCCGGCCTCCAGGGTGCGCGAGCGCACATTGCGGCTGTGGTAGCTCCTCAGGGACTGTTGGTACTTGGCCGCCCGTAGAGCGGCGCGGCGCCTTAGTCCTTCAAGGAGAAGCAGGTCGTCGTTGTGGATATCCTCTTGCTGGTCCTCATTAAAGGCAAGGACCCGTGGGGACCCATGCTTTATCTCTGCGGGGAGGACTGCTTCGGCTCCATAGACGAGTGCGAACGGCGTTTCCGCGGTGGGCTTGGGTGGCGTTGTACGGATGGACCAGAGCACCGAGGGTAGCTCGGCTATCCAGCCCTTGTCGTGGCCCTTTAGGACATCGAAGGTCCTGGTCTTTAAGCCTTTGAGGACCTCTGCGTTTGCGCGCTCAGCCTGCATGTTGCTTTGCGGATGGGCGACTGAGGCGAAGCAGAGCTTGACGCCCATCTTCTGGCAGTAGGCTCTGAAAATGCCGCTTGTGAATTGCGAGCCATTGTCGGTGATGATGCGGTTAGGCACCCCAAAGCGGCAGACCAGGCCTCTGACGAATTTCACCGCCGCGACTGCTGTGATTGTACGCGTCGCCTCCACTTCAGGCCATTTTGTGAACTTGTCAATGGCCACGAAGAGGTAGCGATATCCACCTTGCGCTGTTGGGAAATGTCCCAGGATGTCCAGCCCCCAGACCGAAAACAGCCACGAGAGCGGAATGGTTTGTAGGCCTAGAGCTGGTTGGTGGATTTGCTTGGCGTGGAATTGGCAGGCTTCACAAGCTTGAACGATGTCCGTTGCATCTTGAAGCGCTTGAGACCTGTAGAAGCCGCTCCTAAAGACTTTCCCTGCGAGGGTGCGGGCGCACGAATGGTTGCCGCATTCCCCGCTGTGGATGTCTTTTATCAGCAGCTTTCCTTCTTCAGGAGGGACGCACTTGAGCGCGATGCCGTTTTGGCGCTTGCGGTAGAGATTTCCTTCGAGGATTTGGTACGATTTTGCTTGGCGGGCAATTCGCTCCGCTTCAACATCTTCCTCGGGAAGGATCCCCTTGTGGAGGTAGTCTTTGATCTCGTCGATCCATCCTGCCTCTTGGTGTACCGCTGTGAGCAACAGACGCTCCCCTGTTGGGGGTCCGCGGCCTGGGGCTCCGCTCGCAGGTGGTGGCGGGAGCGTTTCGTCTGTGCTTGCGGGCATGGCCTCGAGGGGCTGCTTTATGGATGCCTTGACGAGCCTTTCTTCAAAGACACCTGGCAGCTGGGCTTGCCTCTTTGATGCGCGCTTGGCGATGTCATCAGCCTCTTGGTTCTCTTTTCTTGGGATGTGCATGAGCTCCATTCCCCTGAAGTTCTTCTCCAGCCTACGGACCTCTTCAAGGTATGCGGCCATGTGGTCGTCCTTGTCCTTGTAGATTTTGTTGGAGAAGTTGACGAGCAGCTGGGAGTCGCCCTTGATGAGTATATGCTTGACGCCTAGGGCGATTGCGGCGCGTAGGCCAGCAAGCAGTCCTTCATACTCGGCGATGTTGTTGGATATCTTTTCGATTCCGAAGCACAGCTGGACTGCATAATACAACTTGTCGCCTTTTTGTGAGGTCAGGACTACACCTGCCTCACCATGGCGGCAAGCGAAAGCTCCGTCAAACTTCATGGTCCAGTAGCTGGGCATCACGGCTCCAGCGGACTCGTGCTCTTCTTCCCAGGGCTCTTCAGGGGTTGGATCAGTCCATTCGGCGACGAAGTCTGCCAGCGCTCTTCCTTTGATTACCCTTGTGGTATCGAAGCGCAAATTGAATGGTTGTAGCTCGATGTTCCATCCTGCGACACGATGTTGCATTTGGGTTGCGCAGAATTTGCTCCAGGGGAAAAGAGGTTACCACCGTGATGGGGTGCCCCTGGAAGTAGTGCCGCAGCTTTCTTGAGGCGATGAGGAGTGCGAGGAGAAGCTTCTGCTGCATTGGGTACCGCTCGCGAGCATCACGCAGTATTGTGCTGACGAAGTAAACTGGATGCTCGACGAGAGTGGTTTCTTTTTCCTTGGCGTCTTTCGCCTTAGGTGGCCCAGTTTTGCCCTCGATGGGGTCGGCTTCAAGAGGCTTGTCCTGGGCCTCGAGGGTGTCGGCCTCGAGGGACTTGGTCTCGAGGGACTTGGCCTCAAGGGACTCGGCCTCTAAGGGTGTGGCCTCGAGGGACGTTGCCTCGAGGGGCTTTGCCTCGAGGGACTTGGCCTCGAGGGACGTGGCCTCTAGGGGCGTGGCCTCGAGGGACGTTGCCTCGAGGGGCTTTGCCTCGAGGGGCTTGGCCTCGAGGGACGTTGCCTCGAGGGGCGTGGCCTCACAGCGTTCCTCCTGGGCCTCGAGTGTGTTAGCCTTTTGAGGCTCCTCGGTCCCTTCGGCATGAACCTCTTGCAGCAGTTGACTCGAGGCGGTCCCCTTTTGAGGCTTTGGGCCTGGCGTGGGCCTTGTGACGACCGCCCCTTCGTCGAGCTCTTCATCGGGAGGCTTATTCTTTGGAGTGGTTGCACTCTTCTTGTGAAGTACAGGCTCCTCTCTTTCCACCACAAGGACAACACTGGTTGTTTGTGGGGTAGCTGACAAGTACAGCTTCAGGTGCTCGCCAGGCCTTGGGGCGACCATTACAGGAGCGCTGGCCAAGTACTTCTTCAGGTCCTCAAATGCTTTTTCAGCTTCAGGGGTCCACTTGAAGATGCCCGTTCTCTTCATGATCTTTAAAAACGGCAAGGCCCTTTCGGCGAACTTGGAGATAAATCTGCCCAAGCTGGCCATGCAGCCTGCTAGGCGTTGCATGTCCTTGAGCCTGCGTGGGGGTTGCATGCCTTCTATGGCCTTGATTTTGACTGGGTTCGCCTCTATGCCCCGATGAGACACGAGGAAGCCCAGCAATTTGCCCGAAGGTACTCCAAAGACGCACTTGGCGGGGTTGAGCTTGATTTCACCTTGCGCAGGCTGGCGAAGGTTTCTTCCAGGTCTCCGAGCAGAGTATTTCCTTCTCGTGACTTCACGATGTCATCAACATATGCTTCCGTGTTTCGCCCCATTTGCCCGCCAAGGGCTATCCTCATTAACCTCTGGAAAGTGGCTCCGGCATTTTTTAGGCCGAAGGGCATGCAGACGTAGCAATACACACCGCATTGGGTGAAGAAAGCCGTCTTCTCCTCGTCCTCTTTAGCCATCTTAATCTGGTGATAACCAGAGAAGGCATCGAGGAAACAGAGGAGGTCGCAGCCTGCCGTGGAGTCCACGATCTGGTCAATCCTGGGCATGGGGTAAGGGTCCTTGGGGCAGGCCTTGTTTACGTCGGTGTAGTCGATGCAGAGGCGGCCTCCGCCGGCGGGCTTTGGGACCACCACGCCGTTGGAGAGCCAAGTGGGGTGCGCGACTTCGTGGACTACATTTGCCGCTTTGAGCTTCTCGACCTCCTTGACGATGAACGCTTGCTTCTCGGGGGCTTGCTTTCTTGCTTTTTGCTTGACGGGGCGCGCATTTGGGCACACGGCCAAGTGGTGCTCGATCACCTCCCTCGGTACACCAGACATATCTGACGATGTCCATGCAAACATGTCAGAGTTTGCCTGCAGGAAGGCGACGAGCGTGCTTTCCTATTTGGGAGGCAGCGCGGCGCCAATGGTGACGCTAGCCCCCGAGCTCCCTGAGCTCAGAGAGATCTTTTTGGTAGCAGCTGCTTCCTGAGAGAACAACTGCTTCTTCTTCTTGGGCCTCTCGAGAGGCTGTTGGTCCTCATCTGCGGGGAAGGCCATGGCGGCGGTCTTGTAGGCCGTCTCCACAGCGCGCGTAGCGTCCAGGACATGCCCACGTATGGTGATCGTGCCGGCGCTGCCGGGGATCTTGACCATGTTATACGCATGGTGCGTGACGGCCATGAACTTCGCGAGCGCGGGGTAGCCGAGGATGGCGTTGTAGGGCAGGCCGATGTGCGCAACATCGAAGTCGATGTGCTCGGTGAGGTAATTTTCCTCGCTCCCGAAGGTGACGGCAAGCCTCACCTGGCCTAGAGGCTCGATTGAGCCGCTGGTGACCCCCGTGAAGGGCCTCGAGGGCATAAGCCTCTCGTAGGGCACTTGAAGCGCTTCGAACGTATCTATGGAGATGACGTTCAGGCCTGCTCCGCCGTCGATGAGCGTCTTGGAGACAGCCACATTGTCGATGGTGGGGGTGCAGACCAGCGGGAGGGTTCCAACAGTCTGGCTGGACTTGGGGTGGTCCTGAGCGTCGAAGGCGATGGTGTACTGCGACCGCTTGAGGGGCCTGGAGGTTTCCGTGCTTGGGAGGGCGGCGTTGAGCTCGCGGGCGAACTGCTTGAACTGGTTGTTCGACTTTGGCGCCTGCGCCCCTCCTAGGATGCAGGCAATGGCGCCGCTCGGGGCTTGGTAGCCGCCATCTTCCTCGTCAGGGAGGTTGTCGTTCTTTTCTGCGGCGTTGGCTCTATTTCCAGATGGTTTCTGGTAGCCGCCCTTGCGTCCGCCTCCGCGGTATCCACGGCCTCGACCGCGGCCGCCGCTGTCTTCTGCTTGCTCGTGCTCCTTGCTCAACCTTTTGAGGTCGTAGCAGGACTTCGTGGAGTGGCCGCGCCTGTTGTGGTAGATGCAGAAAGGGCGGTGATCATCTTTCCTTTCTCCGGCCTCGGGGGAGTCCCTGCGGGTGCCCTTTGTGTCAGGTTCTGCCACGAGAACTGCGGTGGCCTTGCGCTTGGGCTCCTCCTTCTTCTTCTGGCTCTTCGACCCCTCAGTGTGATCGTCCCCTCTCGAGGACACTTTCACGAAGAGGAGTCCCTCTTCAGCCTTGGCGCACTTGTCCGCCATGTCGAACAGCTTGACCACATAGGTGAGTTTGTTGTGGATGCCCAGTTTCTCGAGCATCCTGCTGTTTGTGACGCCCTCGCGGAAGGCGGCGATGACTTGGGTGTCGGGGATGTTCGGGATCTTGTTGCGCACTTGGCTGAAGCGCTGGATGTACTTGCGGAGCGTTTTGTCCTTCCTCTGCACCACAGCGCGCAGATCGTTGTGGGTGAGGGCGCGCTCGTACGTCCCCATGAAGTTGGAGACGAACTGCTTGCAGAGCTCCTCCCAGGAGTTCATAGAGTTCTCCGGGAGGTTCAGGAGCCACGACAGCGCAGAGTCGCATAGCGCGTGGGAGAACCAGTTGGCCATGACCTTGTCGTCTCCTCCCGCGGCTTCGATGGACGTGGTGTAGAGCTGCAGGAACTCGACGGGGTTGCTAGAGCCGTCGTAGCCCTTGGGAAGAGCCGGCCTGCACTTCTGCGGCCAGACCACGCGGCGTAGGGAGCGAGTGAACGCCATGCAGCCCGAGGTGTACGTAGCGACCCCGTGCTGAAGCGCGTCGCGGTTCTGCTGCCCCGCCTGGCCGAGCTCCTCCACGAGCCTATTCTGGCGGTCTCGCTGGAGCTCCATCCCTACACGGGCGTCGGGTGCGGTGCGCTGCACGATCATGCAATCGCGCGGCGAGGTCGCGTGCGAAGCAGCCCTTTGTGCCGCAGCCGGCGCAGGCCCCGGAGGTGGCGGAGGCGCATTTGTTGCGACCGTGCCCGCGAGAGAGGGGTGCGCGTTGGACAGCGACGGAGCGGGGCGCGTCGTGGCGATGCCGAGGAGGTGGTTGAGGCGTTGGAGCCACTGCTCGTGGGCCTCAGCGGTGGGCTGGTAGTGGAGCAGCTCCTGCGCCATGAGCAGCGCGGTGTGGGGCGCAGGGTCGGTTCTCCCCGGGCCCGAGCCACTCGGGCGCTGCGACGGGTGCGACGACTGCGCGTCCTCCTGGTGCTCGGCATCGTGCTCCGGCTCCTCCGCGTGAGGGCCGGAGGTGACATGCTCCTCTTGGCGGGGTCGGCCCCGCCTTGCGCGGGTGGTCGCGTGGGTGGCGGCGGCGCCTGGGGGCGCGCGTGTTCCCGCGGGCACGCGTCGGCTGACTCGAGCAGTGCGGGTGGTGCGCGTGTTCACCATGGTGCGGAGACGAACTCGAAGGTTGTTGACGCGCCTCAATCCCCTACCTGGCGCGCCAAATGTCGGGTTATGACTCCCGGGAATCGGGGGTAGTCACTTCCTGAAGTGTAGTTCGAGAGGGGATTGAACGCGGAGGTCTAAACCCTCAAGTGGCTCCGCGACGTTGCTCGCCGGACCCGAAGAATACGCACACCCGACCAAGGAAAACACCGTCCTTTACCCAGGTTCACGGCCCTCGTGAGGAGGTAAGACCGCTATTCCTGCCTGTCTGTATTATATGTGGGAGGTTACAGTACAATTGAGCTTGCCGGAAGCCCCCTCGAGGCAGTTCTTGCCTGGGGAGGGAAGCGATGATCTTCTTCCTCCTCCGGACAGAGGCTAACCTAACTAGAGCTTCTAGGGTTTACATGGGAGGTTTGCACGCAAGGGGCCGACCCTTGCTACGATGGATGTCTTCTCTCTTTTATAGGCGCCTCGGGTCTTCTTCTTCGGCTTGGCCTTCGAGGTGGCTCCAACTTGCCAGTGGCGGGGCGGAGCATGAGTCCACCGTGCTCCATTCGTCCATGGACTCGGTCCATTGTTGATAAAGGTGGCGCCGTGGCCGATAGGCGGCCGACCGCGCTCGTACCATCTGTAGAGCGGGCGGTCTCTGAAGTGGAGCCCGCGATGACGATCTCTGTTGGAGGGTTGCGCCGTCCACCTGCTTTATCGTCGGAGTAGAAGGTCCTCACAGCTGTGCAGCAGGCGGAGCAGCTTTGTTGACCGCTTTATCGCCAGGGACAGCGACGGGGGTGTGAGCGCCTCTGTACGAGCGTGGCAGAGGTCACGTGCGCTCTGTCGGGATTCCTTGGCGACGACGTTTCCCTTCAGGCCTGAGGGGAGATTCCTGTCGGACTTCCCTCAGGCGGGTTGGTTCCTTGACGTCGAGGATCCCCTGAGGCGAGGGGTCACTTGAGGCCCTCGCCTCCTCTTCAGGCCCCCGAGGGGGATCGCCTCTCGGGGGTCCCGTCAGGCGGTGACGCCTGGTACTTAGTCGTTTCGTCCGTCTGGCACGCGAGCGAGGCCTGGGGGGGATGGGCTCTTGGTACCCCAGTTCCCACTGGGCCGACAGCCTTATCTTTTAATTATAATACCCCAATATAAGACAACATTTTATTAAGGTAGAATAATCTATCATACTAAGCATATAAAATATACGACCAACAGAGGACTCGCACAACCAACTCTAAGCATGCGCTACGACTTGCAAGGCTAACAGATAAACATTCAACAGGTGATGGGATGTGGGGATAAAGTTGTATAGGCTACAGGATAAACATGTGATGGGATCGCAATAAAGAATCGAATACTAGGGTAGCAGAGATCAACGGCAGGAATGAAAGACAATGTATAGGTAAACAAGCAAACTTTGCTTGCCTAGAATCCCGCATGGAAGCAGATCTTGTCGTTGCTCACGCATCTCAACGTCTTATCCGCGAAGAAGCAACAAACACTGGAAAGCGTAAAAGATGCATTTTACAACTACGGCAAAAGATCCAGCATGATCATACGAGAATGATGCATGGCATGGCAAGATGCAACACATTGCAGGTAATCCAAATTAAGCGGGAAAGCAACCCCGTCAATTAATATTTAGGTGCAAGTTATTTATTTACTCAGCAATATTAAATGTTGGTTAACATGGTAACACATGGCATGGGTGCTCTAATTAAATTAAATGGAATAGGGCAATAATTAAATAAAGCCCAACACATTCCATATTTAATTATTAGGTGCAACAAATAAATTACAATAAGCAATTAAAATAAAAGATGCAAAATGGCATACAAATGGCATATCAAAGTTTATTGCATTTTTCTGATAATAAAACATATAAAGATTATTTTATTTGGAGTTGTAGATTAAAAAATATTAGCATTTTATTATTAGGGTTCTTTCTGCAAAATACAGGACTTGTTCGTGATGGAAAAAGTGTCTCGGGGGGCTTAGGTGCGAAAAACCAGAGAGCAGGGGCTCTGGTGCAAGTTTCCCACGTAGAGATTCTTCTCAGAACCTTTCTCACCGAAACAGAGTCCACACCTGTGGCTGCCAGGCGGCCCAGGTGCCACGCGACGTGCGGTGTGCTGTGCGGGCTCCCGCAGTCAGTGGGGCGGAAAAGGAAAAAGGTGGGCATTTTGTCCATCGCGCCCACGGTGATTTGAACTCGCGTCGAGACGCGCAAGGAACGGTGATGCTGTCCACCCGGTCGGTCGAGTGTTGGTGATACGCTACGGTACGGATTTTATTTAAGGTGTTAAACATACACGGTTTCTTCTGACGAAACTGAACCCGAAAGTTCAGTCTTTCCGAACATGAAGCTGGAGATGAACTGCACTCCGGCGACCTGCAGCGGAGATTGGCGGCGCGTGAACGTGTGCAGGACGTCGCTAGGGTGTGGGCATCAAACGCGTGTGCGTGCGGTGCAAGGTGTGTGCGGGTTTGAGTGCAGGGGGCGAGCATCAGAGAAAAACGGACTTGGAGCTTGCTACAGTATCCATGGCGAACCCAGGGTTGCGTGGATGAATTCGTCGATTTCAACACGGAATCGAGCAAAGAAGCGGGGGAACGGGAAGAGAAGCTCACAGCGAATGAACTCGGAGTAGTTGTTCATGCCGGAGACGACCGGAGGCGGGGAATTTGCGGTGGCGGCGACGATGCCGAGGACGACGGGGACGAGGCCAACGGCCCTAGCAGCTACCAGCTCAATTGTTTCAGGGGAGAGGACGGCGACGGCGCGGTGAATCTCCTGGACCGAAGGGGGCTTCTTCGACGTCGCCGGAGAGGCGGGGCGACGGCGATGTGGCTCCGGTGGGGCGTGGTGGAGAAGAACAACGGAGGAAGGAGACAGAGAAAAGGGGGGCGGCGCAGGGGAGGGAGGAGAAGAGAGCTAGGGTTCCATGGGGAGGGTCGGGGAGCGATTTAAAGGAGGGGGAAAAGAGGAGCAGTGGGGCACGTGGTGGGGGAGGCCATGGCTTTTTCTCCTTGTTGACTGTCCGTACGAAGAAGAAGGGAAGGAGGGGATGGGCTGGGCCAGAGGGGAGAGGGGAGATGGGCCAGAAGAGAGAGAAAACGCCAGGTGAGTATTTTTCTTCTCTGAAATTTTTATTTATTTTATTTTATTCATTTTTGTTTTATGTTTTAAAATAAAATAGAAGAAGAAAAGATATATAACTTTTGGCAAATAATTATTGTTTCAAAATACACCATCTAATATATTAGTTTGAATATTTGAAAAGAATTTAAAGATCACATTTAAATTGATTTGGTTTGCATTTGAAATTAAAAGTGGAAAAGAATTTAAATGGAGTTGAATTTAAATGCAATAATTTAAATTAAGATTGACAAATGCAAATGATGCATGATGATGTCATGTTGATGCAAAAAGGAAAAACAAACAATTTTCGAATTGGGAAAAAATCTCGGGGCGTTACACCCTTGCTCTTGAGGGGGCTCATCGTCGCGGGTGCGGAAGTTTGAAGGAGACGGAGAAGGGAGAATCACAGGAGAGAGCGGAGGCGGAGAGCTCTAGGAAGCGGAAACTCCTGCGAGAAGAATTGGAAACGGTAAGGCTCCCTGCTGCTTCGCTCGGGCTTTATATCACCCCAAGGAGCAGTTACCGGGACGTGGTGGGACCCCCCACGACTTGCGCCCCGGATCGTGCGAGACCGTTACTCGTCCGAGTGCCGCGTGGCTCGGACCGGCTGGGCACTAAGGGCCCACGACGCTTCGCCTGAGCCCATGGGCTCAATCGTGCCCATCGCGGGCCCGGGGGCTACTGTCGGCCCAGTGGGAACTGGGGTATGGAGAGCCCACTCCCCCCAGGCCTCGCACGCTGGCCAGTCAGACGAAACGACTAAGGACCAGGCCTCACTACCTGGCGGGACCCTCGAGAGGCAATTCCCCTCGAGGGCCTGAAGAGGAAACGAGGGCCTCAGGGGACTCCTCGCTTCAAGGGACCCTTCTGAGGCGCCTGAACAGGAATCCCCCCTCAGGCCTCCTCAGGCCTGAAGGGAAACTTCGCGGCCAAGGAAGTACGGCGAGACGCACATGGCCTCTGCCACGCCCACGTGGTGACGCAAGCACCCCCGTTGCCGTTTTGGTGATAAGGGGTCAATAAAGCGGCGCCGCCTGCTGCAGAGCTGCCAGGACCTTCTACCCTGGCGATAAAGAAGGTGGACGGCGCAACCCTCCTACGGAGAACATCATCGCGGGCTCCACCTCAGAGACTGCCCTCCCTGCGGGCAGTACAGCGCGGTCGGCCACCGGCCCACCTTTATCAGCAATGGACTGCGTCCATGGACGAATGGGCCGCGGTGGACTCCTGCTCCACCGCGCCACTGCCGTGTGGGAACCACCTTGAAGGCCAAGAAGAAGGAGAGTGCCAGAGGCGCCTATAAAAGAACAAGACTTTCATCGTAGGAAGGGTCGGCCAATTGCTTGTAACCACGCTTGTAAACCCTAGCAAGCCCAAGTAGAATAGCCTCTGGCTGGACGAGGAAGAAGACCATCGCTTCCCTCCCCATGCTAGAATCGCCTCAAGGGGGCCTCCGGCAAGCTCCGTTGTACTGTAACCTCCATCATCCAATACAGACCAGCAGGAGTAGCGGTCTTACCTCCACACGAGGGTCGTGAACCTGGGTACGGGCCGGTGTGTGTCTCTGTCGTGGGTGTGTCGTCTTCGGGTCCGGCGAGCAGCGTCGCAGTGTCCCTCGAGGGTCTTGACCTCCGCGTTCAATCCCCTTCACGAACTACACTTCAGGAAGTGACTACCCCCGATTCTTGGGAGTCATAACCTGACAACAACCGTTGACGAGTGGACCCAACGGGGACTTTTGGCTCGTCCATCCCCATTTGCCTCAGTGAGACCAAATGGGTATTTTGGCGCACCAAATGCGGATTTTGGTTGTTACCCGTCGTAACCAAATGGGTATTTTTGCAAACCAAATAAGGATAGCGATGAGCTTGCTCAAATCTAGCTTGAATCCAAATAAATTTTCAAATGAGCTTGTACTTGCTGAAAAATGTGTTTCAAATGAGCTCCAAAGGTAGGGTAAACGGCCTCATTTCTAAGTAAAAAATGGTGGAGTCGCCTGAAAAATGTGTTTCAAATGAGCTCCAAAGGAGGGGTAAACGGCCTCATTTCTAAACCAAAAATGGTCGAGTCGCCGAAAAAATGTGATTCGAATGAGCTCCAAATGTAGGCTAAACGGCCTCATTTCTAAGAAAAAAATGGTCGAGTCGCCGCAAAAATGTGTTTCAAATGAGCTCCAAAGGTAGGGTGAACGGCCTCATTTCTAAGCAAAAAAAGGTCGAGTCGCCGCAAAAATGTGTTTCAAATGAGCTCCCAAGGTAGGGTAAACGGCCTCATTTCTAAGCAAAAATGGTGGACTCGCTGAAAAATGTGTTTCAAATGAGCTCCAAAGGTAGGGCAAACGGACTCATTTTTAAGCCAAAAACAGTGGACTGGCTAAAAACTGTCAAAGTGAAGTGAATTAACACACACAATTGGAAAAATCAAGCACAAGACCATTGCCCTTAATAAAGCAACTAATAACTACAATGGACTACACACTCGTCCTCCACCGTCTCGGCCTTGCCCTTGCCCTTGCTCTTGGCATCCACTTCTTCTGAGGTGTTGCTGTTCGACGCCGACCACATGTCCTCCTTCTTCCCCTGGCTCTCCGAGTAGATCTTGAGACGTTACTGCTCGGCGGCGGAATGCTTGGCAAGGTCCATTGCTTTCTGGTCGGCCATGGCCCAGGCCAAACCCGGGTCCAGCACCTCCGTGACCTCCTCATTCCAGGCCATGGTCCAGTGCATACCATGGTCGTCCTTGTCGTCCTCATCGGACAGATCGATGAAGGGAATGGGATCGGGCGCAATGGCTCTGCCCCTGCCCCTGTCCCTTGGACTTGGAGAGTCCCCGTCCCATGCTGCTTCCCTCGCTCGCCACCTGCTGGAGCTTGGAGGAGTACGTGCACGCCCACACCCACACCCACGCGCACTCCCCATGCCGCTTCCCTCGCTCGCCTCAAGAAACCAAGGTTAGGGGACGTGGCGGCAGCGGCGGTTCGAGCTGGGAGTGGAGCTTCCATCACCACGAGCCATGGAGAGATAAGGGACTGGGCGAAGATGTCTAGGAGAGAAAAGAGGGGATTTGTGAGCGGAACGGGCAAGGAGATGGCTCCTTTTAATGCCTTCTGCGGTCTCTGGACGGCGTCATGGTCTAGAAGGCAGCAATGGTGACCGGACATTAAGTCGGCTCCAGACTGCTCAGCTTGGAGCAGGACAGAGTAGGCAAGAGAGACGCGTGGACGGCAGAGCAGATGCGTGTCCGGGCCGGCAGTGTAGGCGGAGAGGTAGCTTTTTGCCGGCCAGGGGGGCACGCCATTGAAGGCGCGGCGAGCACAGGCATGGACGCGCACGTACGGCTCCAGACATGCTCTCCGCCGCCGTAGGCCCCACTTGCATGCATGCATGCTCTAAGGTCAAAGGCACGACCCCACTAGCCGACCCCACGAAATTCCGGCAGAGTCGCACCAGGCCGACCCCACTGGTTAAAGTAGGTTGACCAGAGGGAAACGAGCGTTTGGGCGATATGAGAGCAAACCGGGGCACAGAACAGAGAAACAGCGCGGGTATGGCACAGACCGATAAAACTCATCAAACCATGGCACAGAACCAATTGACCCTTTCCAATATGGTAGCTCCCAAAATATAGATTTCTTCTTCCACATGGGTGCGTGTCCGTTAGCGTCATTCGAAACTTGTAGTCCTCCCGGACCCTTTCCAAAGATTACTTTTATATCTTTGACCATATCAAATATTTGATCACGCGTACGTTCCATTGGCCTGCTGCGTCTACCTGTCTCACATTTGAAATGTTTTCCTTTCTTCCGTATGTTATGCCTGACCGGAAGAAATCGACGATGCCCCAGGTACACACACTTCTTACATTTATCCAAGTATATATATTCAGTATAATCCAAACATTGTGTGCATGCATGGCATCCCTTAGTTGTCTGTCCTGATATGTTACTAAGAGCAGGCCAATCATTGATCGTTACGAAAAGCAACCCTCAAAGGTCCAAATCCTCATGTGTGTGCTCATCCCACACACGTACACCTTCTTCCCGCCACAACTCTAAAAGTTCATCAACTAATGCCTGAGATACACATCAAGCTCGCTGTTGGGTTGCTTCGGGCATTGGATGAGCACTGGCATCATAATGAACTTTCGCTTCATGCACAACCAAGGGGGAAGGTTGTAAATACATAGAGTCACAGACCAGGTGCTATGACTGCTGCTATGCTCCCCAAAAGGATTGAAGCCGTCCGTACTTAGACCAAACCCTAAGTTCTTTGCGTCATTTACAAAGTCCGGGAACTCTCTCTCGATTTTTCTCCACTTTGACCCATCAGCGCGGTGTCTGAACATCGCGTATTTCTTACGGTCCTCTTTGTGCCATCGCAACAACTTGGCATGCTCTCTGTTGCTGAACAAACGTTTCAACCGTGGTATTATAGGAGCATACCACATCACCTTGGCAGGAACCCTCTTTCTGGGGCGCTCGTCCTCAACTTCACCAGGGTCATCTCGCCTCATCTAATACCGCAGTGCACCGCAAACCGGGCATGCATTCACATTCTCTTACCGCTCACCACGGTAGAGTATGCAGTCATTAATGCATGCATGTATCTTTTGCATCTCTAATCTTAGAGGGCAGACGATCTTCTTTGCCTCGTACGTACTGTCGGGCAATTCGTTATCCTTTGTAAGCATCTTCTTTATCTTTTTCAGCAACTTTTCAAACCCCTTATCCGATACACCATTCTCAGGCTTCCATTGCAACAAATCCAGCGTGGTACCCAGCTTTTTCTGGTCATCTTCGGCAGCTGGGTACAATTTTTTGTTGTGATCCTCTAACATGCGCTCCAATTTTAACCACTCTCTCTGACTTACGTTGTTTCTCTGTGCATCAGCAATGGTCCGAGCAAGATCATCAACGGGCTCATCCGGCGCCTCTTCGTAAGGCACGTCTTCCCCAGGTTCCCCCATTGTAGTACTGTCGTATTCAGGAAACTCGGGATAGTTGTCATCGTCCTCTTCTTTTTCATTGTCTTCTATTATGACCCCTGTTTCTCCGTGTTTGGTCCAACAATTATAGCCGGACATGAAACCAGACTCAAATAGGTGGATGTGAATATTTTTTGATTTGGAGTAACACTTGGTATTCTTACAATCACAACATGGACAGTACATAAAGCCGCTTATTTGCCTTAGTAATACGGATAAAATCATGCATGCCGGTCATGACTCTAGAGAGCGTCGGTCAACGTACATTCATTGTCGATTCATCTGCATTATAAACCATTACACCGTAGCTATATATATCACTAATAGAGATAAGTGACCAATTCATTAATACAGGTTCACCATATTTAAACAAATCTAATACATAGTTCTCATAAACATTCATTAATTCAAACTAACATAGAACTAGCTAAAGAATTTAAATCCAACAACAAATGCGATCAAAATCGCAACTAAGGTAATTATTGAACCAACAACATAATTATACCAAGTCTCTTGACTAATGACATATTTTTTAAACCTTTTAAACTTCAAGCGCAATGCGTTCATCTTGATCTTGTGTTTCAAGCGTATTGCCTCCATCTTGATCTTATTATCATCGACGACGTCGGCAATCTTCAACTCCCATTTCATCTTCTCTTCGAGACGAAGATTTTTACTTATTTTCATTTTCTTTCAAATCATTGTTTTATTTTACAAAAACATAACAATAGGGTCCACATCCGAATAATAGAGCGGGCGAGAGCCGGTGTGGACAGATGTCAAAACATGACACTATATATAATAAAAAATACACAAATAAGAAAATTATACAAGTAATAATTATATAACTAAGATTTATTAAAATAAAACTAGAAAACAAGAGGCTCACTGAGGTGGGTGTCGGCGACGGGACGACACGGGAGATCGTTGGCGGTGAGGAAGGGGACGCAACGACACTAGAAAAAACCACAAATCCTTAATCACACTACAATTAAAAGAGCCAACTTATGTTGAGCTGTGTTAGTTTAAATCTAAACGGTTTAATCCATCCGACGATCCACATTGTTGGGCAAGAAAAAAAACGATTCGCACGGGCCAACAAATAAATCGATTCGCTCTGAGCTGGGAAAAAAGAACTCGCACAAATGCGCGTTCGTCAACAGGGCCGGCGCCGATGTAGCCTCTGGCGTCGCTGTGGTGGGTTGCCGCCTAGGTGTCGATGTAGCCTATGGCTTCGCCGGCGCGACGCTGCGGTGGGTTGCCGCCTCGGTGCCGATGTATCCTCTAGCCTCGCCGGCACGCTGTGGTGGGTTGTCGCCTCTCTGCCGATAGAGCCTCTGTCGTCGCCTGCGCGCTGCGATGGGTTGCTGATCAGGTACCGCGATGTACTCGCCTGGGTGCCAATGTATCCTCTGGCTTCGCCAGCGCGCTACGGTGTGTTGCCGCCTCTCTGCCGATTGAGCCTCTGGCGTCGTCGGCGCGCTGCGATGGGTTGCCGATCAGGTACTGCGATGTACTGGGTTGTTCCATGGAGGCCACGCGCTGCCGGCTTGCTGGCCATGGGGCGCTGGACGCACTGTGCCGTGGAGTAATCCTTTTTTGCATCAACATGGGTGAGCTATACACGAAAAAGATTACTGCACCGGATCAAAATCAATCTAAGCAACGTGCAGAACGATCACAAATTTGAGACTGGAATTTCTCACCAGATTAAGACTGTTGTTACATTCTACATGGAAAGCTACATGTTTGAATGACAGAGATACGACTTTGTAAAGACACGAGCTGCCAGTTGCATAAATGTTAGTCACTGAAGTTCAGGTTCAAGTACGCCTTGAGCTAGAGGAAAACTGGAAACTGTTTGTTAGACCAAAGAGCGCCTGCTACTCACCGCCTTTCCTTGTTTTTATCACGAAAATGTTGTCTAATGCTTGGCAGGCCGCAGACGCACGGACGTCACATCAGAATCCAACAGGGCGATGATCTCTTCTTATGTACCCACTACTCAGGACACGATGGACGGTAACCTGCTGTGCCTTCGGCGGGCCGACCCTCGGCCTACGTCACGAACTACAATAAATCAGTCCATTTGTGATGATTTTTTAATGATGATCTTAGGAAGGTCACAACTTAGTGACGATTTGCGATAGAAACGTCACTAGCCGCAGAGAGCCAAACCGCTCGTACTTAGTTACGTTTTCAGACAAAAACGTCACAACCTAACTAGGTCAAAACTTCACTAAACTTAGTGACTTCTTATGTACCCACTACTCAGGACACGATGGACGGTAACCTGCTGTGCCTTCGGCGGGCCGACCCTCGGCCTACGTCACGAACTACAATAAATCAGTCCATTTGTGATGATTTTTTAATGATGATCTTAGGAAGGTCACAACTTAGTGACGATTTGCGATAGAAACGTCACTAGCCGCAGAGAGCCAAACCGCTCGTACTTAGTTACGTTTTCAGACAAAAACGTCACAACCTAACTAGGTCAAAACTTCACTAAACTTAGTGACTATTTAAACGTTACTAATTTTTATTTATTTTCCTGCCTATTTATCTCTGTTAATTTTTGCACGCGATTTATTCTCACAAAAACAGAAGTCGCGGCGAGAAGGAGTCGACCTCGCGACCTCTTCACCCTTGCGAAGCTCCTCTAACAATGAACAAGAAGATTTTAGATGTTATTCTCAGACTAAAATGCATTTTATACAAGCCGCGCGCTGTAACTAAGATGGACCGGCCCATTTTGGTGGTCCATTTTTGTTGTCCTTTTCTTTTTATTCTTTTCTGTTTTCTTCATAACTTTTGATTTTGAAGTCCAATTTAACACAAATAATTTCACAAATATTGTAATGATGTACAATATAATTGTATATTATTAGGTACTATCTTTTCAAACTAAATAAAAATAATGCAAAACAATTTTATTAGCCATGTGAGGGTTGGCTGATTTATGAATAATGCCGGCCTAATATCCAAATATTGTAATGATGTACAATATCATTGTATATTTTTAGGTACTATTTTTTCAAACTAAATAAAAATAATGCTAAACATAGTTATTAGCCAATGTAAGGGCTGGCTGGTTTATGAATAATGCCGGCCTAAAATCCAAATATTGTAATGATGTACAATATCATTGTATATTATTACGTACTATTTTTTCAAACCAAATAAAAATAACGCTAAACAACTTTTAGCGGCTGGATTATGAATAATGCCGGCCTAAAATCCAAATATTGTAATGATGTACAATATCATTGTATATTATTAGGTACTATTTTTTCAAACTAAATAAAAATAACGCTAAACAATTTTATTAGCGGCTGGATTATGAATAATGCCAGCCTAAAATCCCTAAAAGGGAGCATCATTACAATTGTATTAGCCAATGTAAGGGCTGGCTGGTTTATGAATAATGCCGGCCTAAAATTCAAATATTATAATGATGTACAATATCATTGCATATTACTCACTCCATTCCTGAATGTAAGAGCTATAGTTTTTTGAGAAAAATTCCAAAATATATGGTTTACAACGATTTTTGGATGAATTTACCGATGAAAAAAGTGAGTTTCATTCTCGAACGGAGTGATTTTATGGATTGTTTTCATTTGTTGTCTATTAGGGAGTCCTCTCTTCTGAATTTTGTCTAAAACAAATGAGTCCATAGTATGTCAAATACTACTGTCTTAATATCCGTGCAGAAAACTATATCTCTTACATTCTAGAACAGAGGGAGTATTAGGTAATATTTTTTAAAACTAAATAAAAATAACGCTAAACAATTTTATTAGCGGCTGGATTATGAATTATGCCAGACTAAAATCCCTAAAGAGGAGCATCATTACAATTTTATTAGCGCTGGCTGGTTTATGAATAATGCCGGCCTAAAATCCAAATATTGTAATGATGCACAATATCATTGCATATTATTAGGTACTATTTTTTCAAACTAAATAAAAATAACGCTAAACATATTTATTAGCCGTTGGATTATAAATAATGCCGGTATAAAATCCAAATATTGTAATAATGATGTACGATATCATTGTATATTAGTAGGTACTATTTTTCAAACTAAATAAAAATAACGCTAAACAATTTAAATAGCTGCTGAATTACGAATAATGCCGGCCTAAAATCCCGCACACGGGAGTCGAAACCAGAACCTCATCCACATTACCAAGCTTTTCAACCAATAGGCCTGTAATAGTTTTTTTTTAGCAATAGGCCTGTAATAGTTGATAAATCAGCAGCGCGGGGGACGAGGTGGCCGTCTCCCTGTCTTGTGCCGTCTAGGTGGGCTACGAGGTGCTGGGCGGGCCGGCTAGGTCGGTTCTTTTTTTCCTTTATTTCCTTTATTGTTGGCCTAGGCGGGGGACGCGATGTTGGGCCGGCCGGCTTGGTTAGTTTTTTTTCCTTTTTTCGTTTATGATTTCTATTATCAATAACTTTTGATTTTGAACTCCAATTCCAATTAACTAAACTTTGTAAAGATTTACTCTACCATAAAAACATTTACAAAGCGGTTTTAGTCAAAATAAAAATACAAAATAATCCTTGTTAGCATTACATTTTTCTTTATACATGGTTTAAAGAATGTGTCATATTTTATAAAAATGGTGTTCTACCACATTTTTGGTAGATGCTTCACAAAATAAACTCAATTTTCACACTCAGAAAATGGAAAACGGTTTTTTTGTACAGATAAAATGAAAACTTTCTTCGGCAACATCGTTCTCCATTCGAAGATGCATGTATGTGTGTAATATGAGATTATTTGAACAAACTTTGATATGGTTATCGACATAACATTGGTCATTTGGGTTGAAAGCCACGAATCTTTGTACATGAAAGTCATTTTTTTGAACACTTTTTAAAAATCTCTTACATTTTTTAAGTTTGTTATTTTTCCACAGAACTAGGTCACAAATGATGACACTTGGCGAAGAATTCACACCTTTTTGATTTTTTTTAATTCTATGCACCTATTTTAAAATACGGTCAAAATGTCGGGCGTGACCGTTTGTTCTAGGGGTGGAATTTTGAGAAACTTTTGGTATATCTCTGATGAAACATCTACTTTTGTACCTAGAAGTGAAATTTATAAAAATTCATGAGCAAGATATAAAGCACTTGTAGTTCAAATTTGGCCCGCTTTCAACTAAATCGACGGAAATTTGTCTTTTTAGAAAGGGGTGGAAAGAAAGCATTTCAGACATAAACATTTGGTTAATTGTACATGAAATGTGGTCTGATAGTTTATAAAAATGATTCTCTCCCATTTTGTAACATACTTTTGGTAGGTGCTTCACAAAAAAACCTATTTTTCACACTAATAAAATATAAAATGATTTTTCTGTGCAATAAAGTTGAAAACTTTGTTCGGCAACATTGTTCATTGTTCCAAGATGCACGCTTGTGCGGAATATGGGAACATTTGAACAAACTATGTCATGCTTATCACCATAATATTGGTTCTTTAGGCTCAAAGCCACGAATCTTTGTACATGAAGGTCATTCTTGTGAACACTTTTTACAAATATCTTTCATTTTCCAGGTTTGATATTTTTCGTCAGAACTAGGTCACATATGATGACACTTGGTGAAGATACACACTTTTCTGATTTTTTTTTGAATTCTATGCGTCGATTTCAAAATACGGTCAAAACGGCGGATGTGACCGTTTGTATCTAGGTAATGAATTTTGTGAAACTCTTGGTGTATCAATGATGAAACATCTAATTTTGTACCTAGAAATGAATTTTTTAAAAAATCACGAGCAAACTATAAAGCACATGTAGTTCAGATTTACTCGCTTTCAACTAAATCGTCGGAAAATTGTCTTTTCGGAAAGAGGTAGAAGGAAAGCTTTTCAGACACAAACATTTCGTTATTTGTACATTACATGTGGTCTTATATTTTATAAAAATGGTGCTCTCCCATTTTGCAACGTATTTTTGGTAGATGCTTCACAAACAAACCTATTTTTCACACTCAGAAAATGAAAAATTGATTTTCCGTGCAAAGAAATGGAAAACTTTATTCGGCAACATTGTTCTAAGTTAGAAGATGCACGCTTGTGCGGAATATGGGAACAATTAAACAAACTATGTCGTGGTTATCGCCAGAACATTGGTCATTTGGACTCAAAACTACGAATCTTCATACTGGAAGGTCATTTTTGTGAACATTTTTAAAAAATACCTTTGATTTTCCAAGTTTGTTATTTTTCTTTAAAACTAGGTCACATATGATGAACTTGGTGAAGGATTCACACCTTTTTTTTGAACTCTATGTGTCGATTTCAAAATACGGTCTTAACAGGGACGTGACCGTTCGTATCAACACGGGGGACATGACTCTTGGTGTATCTCTGATGAAACATCTAATTTTATACGTAGAAATGAAATTTTCAAAAAATCACGAGCAAACTATAAAGCACCTGTAGTTTAAATTTGACCCGCTTTCAGCTCAATCGGTAGAACTTTGTCTTTTTTGAAAGAGGTAGAAGGAAAGCTTTTGAGACACAACCATTTGGTTATTTGTACATGAAATGTGGTATGATATTTTATTAAAAAAAGGTTCTCTCCCATTTTGCAACATATTTTGGGTAGATGCTTCACAAAAAAACTAAATTTTCACACCCAGAAAATTAAAAATGGTTTTTTTATAGAGAAAATGAAAACTTTCTTCGGCAAAATTATTCTACATTCCAAGATGCATGTTTGTGCCCAATATGAGATCATTTGAACATTCTATGTTGTGGTTTCTCCATAACATTGGTCATTTGGGTTGAAAGCTATGAATCTTCGTACATGAAGTGTCATTTCTGTGAACACTTTTAAAAAACTACTTTCATTTTCCAAGTTTGTTATTTTTAATTGAAACTAGGTCACATATGATGACACTTGGCGAAGGATTCACACATTTTTTACTTCTTTTGAATTTTGTTCATCGATTTCAAAAAATAATGCGTGTTGATCGGCTGGAGCGAGTTTCACACGTGTTGGGGGGATCATAACCCGGTAGGCCCACCGACATAGAAGATAAGCCGGCCTGCCCAGAGTCTAGGCCGGATCAGGCATAAAGATATGGGTCAGGTCCCACGTAAGCCAGTGCGCAACGTGTGCCTTGGTCCGCAAGCTAGAGGAAGGATCCACAAGGATGGAGACCAAGTACAAGACGGAATCCCGATAAGAAAGGCGAAGGCTTAGAGGACTTAGAGTAGAGTCTGCGTATGATATTAACCCGGAACCCGGCTTGTACCTCCAGCGAGACCCCCCGCCTATATAAGGGGGTCTCTTGGTTCCTAGAGAGGGAAGCTTTTACCATAACCCTAGTACCACCATCGTAATCTCGAGACCCGGAAGCTAAGGCGCTGAGTCCTCGTAACCCACATCAATAAAGCAGAAGCAGTAAGTAGGTATTTACCTCAAGATGAGAGGTTGAAGCCACGTTAGACAAACTCCCGATGTCAGAAGCCGCCATGCCCCTCATCTCAAGTTTCCATTCGGAAACATCTGTTGTGACAATCCCACGACAGTTGGCGCCCACCGTGGGGCCTACGGCCAAGAGCATCACTTTTTCAGGAGAAGCGCGGCGCGGTATGGAAAACCTAGCTATCGGCCAGATCTACACGCTTCCAGGCGGGGAGAGGATCGTGGATGACTCCGGCTGGACAGAAGAGGCAGATTTTTTGGAAACTGGATCTATGCTCATCTTCGGCTCGATGTTTTCGTCGGTGTGATCCGATCTAGCAGAGCCAGCGGAGACCAGTATGAGCCGGAGTTTGAGTCAGAATCCAGGTCAACCACAATGGCTCAGACAGACGGAGAAGAGTTTGTTGGATCGCCAGGATTTGAAGCTATCACCGAAGAGGAAGAGGCGGCGATCCAAGCTATGCAAGGTTCCATTATCACCCCCACCAGCATGTCAGATCTAGATACTAATACATAGTCGATCTTACCATTATTTGAGGATCGTTACGGATACGGGCTTGAAGAGGAGGATCACCCGACGCAAGCGGGACCCATACGTCATATGATGGTTCACGTTGTAACCCGGGTGCCACCGACTGATGGAGTTACGGCTTCCGTGAGCGACGAGACAAGTGTAGAAGCAGCAGCGAGGCGAAACAGAGATGCTTGGGATCGAGATCAAACCGTTGTACCAGTAGCGAATTACGCACCAGCCAATCCCAATACCGGAGCAGTTCTACCGACTTTCAGTTCCATGGTCCAAACGCACGCACCAGCTCCAGGGACGGCTCTCGCAAACCCGATCTTGGTGCATACTCCAGTACTGCCACCAAACCCGGCTAACTTGGTGCAGCCACCGCCAGCATACCAGCAAGCGCTCGCCGGGACATCCGAAAGCCCGGCCCAATACTTGGGTGAAGTAAAAACACTAATACCACCATGATGAGAGAGATAGAAGATCTAAGGCAGGCGGTGGCAAGGGCAAATCAAGAACGCGCAGAGGAAACCCGGCGCATATCAGAGAGAGAGCGACTTGTGTCTCAGCAAGAACAGAGGTTAGAAGAATAGAGAAATACCCTCCAGAGAAGAAGGGATGAGATCACCGCAGTACAAAACAGAAGGCACGGAAGCTGGCATCCAGAGCCGGGATCAGCAAGATCAGTCCATAATAGGCTTCGACCGGTAAACCGGCAAGTGCATCAATAAGAAGTACAACAACCACAACCGGTGATTGCACCACAAAGGGTGGTTGCGCCTGCGGCGCCCGCAGCCCAGTTGATAGTGAACAGTTCGAGAGCAAGACGCGTAGCCGCGGGAGTGGTGTTACCAGAAGCCGGAGTGGGAGTCACGACTCAGCCAAGACCCATCGTACCTTCGCCTACGCCGGGTCACGGTGCATCTACCCACTGGAACGAACGCCATAGAACCTCGGGCTTTGGAGTATCAAACACCGACAAACATCATACCAGTACCAGTACCAGCGATTTACCCGGTGCCAGGGGCAGGCGTGCCACCGGCCGGGTTACCAGAAGTACAAGCAAGAAGCCCGGCAGAAGGAGTCGGGGTTGCAGTCGCGGAACAACTATCACCGCTTCCACCCAGGTTTAGTCCTCTTCCAGGTCATTACAATAACCCAGTTGATAATGTTTTTTTAGGGCAGCACATGCCCTAGAGCAGATACCGTTTGATAATTCACCGGTCGGCTTAGAGGCACGAAGAGCTGTTGATCTACTACGAACCGTCGTGGTCCAGCAGAACAATAACCCACGCGGCTCGCAAGCTTTCAATTCAGAACCAGAGAGAAGTCACACCAGAAGCCGGCATCCAGAGCCAGGAGCAGCAAGATCAGTCTGCAATAGGCTTAGACCGGTAAACCGGCAAGTCCAGCAACAAGAAATACATCAACCACAGCCGGTGATTGCACCATAAAGGGTGGTTGCACCTGCGGATTCTGCAACCCAGTCGATAGTAATCAGTTCGAGAGCAAGACGCGCAGCCGCGGGAGTGGTGTTACCAGAAGCCGGAGTTGGAGTCACGGCTCAGCCAAGACCCGTCGTACCTTCGCCTACGCCGAGTCAAGGAGGAGGCTCGTCAGCAAACCTAACAAGTCCAAAGTGCTTATATGATGCGATCAGATCAGAACCTTTTCCAGAAAAATTTAAAGAGCCAAGCAAGATAGTCAACTATGAGCCGAACATGAATCTAGAGACATGGTTGAGTGGCTATGGTATGGCCATGGACATGAAGAATGCAACACCGAATTTGTGTGCACGTTACCTGTATCTCATGATGGCAGAAGGAGCACCAAAGATCTGGCTGGACCGACTTCCACCACGCAGCATCAACTCGTGGGAGGAGCTAAAGGCGGCATTCATCAAGAACTTCAGCAAGAAACAATACACAGAGGCGGATTTAGACCGGTGTGTCATGACGAAAACCGAGTCAGCAAGGCAATGGGTGTCCAGAGTCACGGAGATCTTGCAGTCTTCCATCAACATCTCAGCGCATACGTCTATAACATATATGGAGAGAAATTGTGGTTTTTATTCTCGGACGCACAAGCTTGGACGTATGAAGGAAGACGCAGCCTGCAAGGATATCATGATAGGAGAAGTGGTGACAATAGCTCACAAGTACGCAACCACGGATAAAAGGTCGGGTGAGATAAAGGAGAAACAAAAGAACAATCGGGTCAGTGGAGGTCGTAACCCAAACCAGAATCAGAACAATGGAAATCTTAACAACAATAACAAGCGTCCATATGAGCGAGGTAACCCAGAGTTCGTCGTAACCACTCAGTCAACGGGCTACAAAGGGCCAAGACCCGGAGGAAATTTCAGAGGAGGTCCTGCGAGAGTACCAAACATCAACGAGACATATAACATGTCATGTCCTTGACACGCCAAGAACGGTAAGCCGGCAAACCACTCCTTGGCTCAGTGTGCTGACACGAGAGCGTGGATGAGACACGAACATGCCATGGAGCGGAATCAAGGAAACTTCAATGGAAACAATGGGAACAGCGGTAACCCGGCCAGACAGCGTCAAGGATCTGGGTATCATGGACCACCGAATAACAATGCCGGATCTAATTAGAACCAAGGAAGCGGATATCAGCAGAACCCGGAGGAGCTTCATAGTCAGGAAGAGTACCATGTCTTCACCACCAACACATCCAGAAGGGAGCAAAAGGTAAAAGAGAGAGCCATCAATGTTGTAGCAACGGCAGTGCCTAGATTCTTGAAGTGGTCAGAACAACCAGTTACATGGAGCCGGGAAGATCATCCGCCAAGAATAGAGCACCCAGGGCTCCTAGCCCTGGTCGTGGCACCTCAGGTAGCCGGTTTTCGCCTAAACAAGGTCCTGATGGAAGCAGTATCAACATCTTATATGGGTTTGTCTGTTGATCGCTGGACACCAACTTCAACAATCTTTCACGGTATAGTTCCAGGAAAGTCGGCACACCCAATAGGTCAAATAAATCTGGAGGTAGCCTTTGGAGTAAACAAGGAGCAGTTCAGGTCAGAGTACCTAACATTTGAGGTTGTCGATTTAAAAAGGCCATATCATGCTCTGTTTGGAAGACCGGCTAAGCCAAGTTCATGGCAAGACTTGCTATGTGTACCTCAAGTTGAAGATACCGGGTCCCCAGCTAAGCCAAGCCTTCCGTAACATTGCCTTATCCTCCTCTGATATAAGCATCATCCGAGCCCGCAACAATAGCTTATGATAGTAGGGAATCGATGTATGGAGCTTATTTGAAGAGTCATTCCACCACAGCTTTGTAGGATCACAAATGAACTCTTGGGCTAGGGTACTAACCATTGTTGAGGGTGCCTCTTTAAGGACTGGCTCTAGAACAATAAATGTAGTGTCCTTCTCTTCGGTTGCAACTTCATTATCTTGCTAAAAGCCTTCACGGCGGAAGAATTAGTTTGTTAAATCACTAGGAGGAGTAGGGATTGTGCATATGTTAAGAGGACGTGCCATGATCTTCATCCTATATGTGTGTTCAAGACCCAATAATTTAGCAGCTTCGCTAATGTATTGCTCTGTCCTCGTCGACATCTGGAAGGTTCATCACAACATCATTATACACCTCATGAGTCTCTTCCCACATGATAGTTTCACCGTCAGCACCCGCTTTCTCATCAAAATCGGTGTCGCTATAACTGTTGTGGCTAATGTCCTTTCGAGAAGGGCCTGGACGAGCGTTTGAGTTCTAAAAAAATGAAGAAGTGAGCAAACTGTACTAGATGGAGAGATAAAAACGTATATGGAGTATCAATATAGTACAGACTCAAGTTTTACCTGCCGAGTTCTTTCTTGAGTTGATGATCCAAGAGATGCTTTTCTCACGTTTCCCACCCATATCAGAGGCAATATGGTTGTACCTGTGCTGATGTTGGGCTATTGGATAGTTTGTGTTTCTGAAGTGAGAATCACCTTCGTGGAAAGAAGTACTCCCTCTGTTTCAAAATAAGTGTCTCAAATTTGTTAAAAAAAAGATGTATCTAGAAAAAACCTTGCGTAGACATATCTTCTTTTTGACAAACTTGACACTTATTTGTGCATAGAGGGAGTATTTAAGTATTGATATTGTGGACGTCTGTAGCCTCGTGGCCTGAATTGATGAGCTCGAGGCCTGTGGTAAAACCGAGGATTGCAACCACCTCTTTACCCGGATTATGGTGAGGAGCGTAGTTGTTTTCACGATCGTAGTACTCTTCACCTTATCTCCACCTATCTTCCTCACGCCTGCTCCATTGAGGCCGGATGTAAGTGTTACACATTGACAAAAACAAAATATAGGTTCCTACCTGCAAACGTCAAATATATTGATGATGCAGAGGCCGAGTAGCCATTTCCAAAAAAAAACTGCAAACGTCAAAGAGGGAAGATTTATCAATAAAACAATTACAGCTATATATAGGCAATAAACTTGATGGCTGCTACTGATTAGATGAAGCCAAAGTGGCCCAGCACTAATAACAGTTTGAGGATTTGATTGATGATGACTGTCGCTGTAACAACGGTGAGACTATAACAACTTCAGAGGTACCTAACGAAGGCTACAACATAACAACAAGAAATCCATGATTCTAATTTACATGATCTTGCACTGAAGCTCCTCGTTTGCATCAATACAGCGGAAACATCAATCTGGAGAAGGTATATTCCACGAAATTCTGCAACCAGTGATGGTTTGATGGCACCCTCAT
Source organism: Poa annua (assembly GCA_026929855.1). Classification (NCBI taxonomy): domain Eukaryota; kingdom Viridiplantae; phylum Streptophyta; class Magnoliopsida; order Poales; family Poaceae; genus Poa; species Poa annua. The sequence goes on from CM049426.1 coordinate 162,175,853, forward strand.
GTCTCCATTATTAGTTTATGGCCTTGGAACTGGGTCTGATAAAAGCTGCTTGAGATAGCCCGTGACCAAAATACTACATAGTGCTCATAGTTCAGCAGCTTCAACTCAGACGATTGTTAAAGACAGCCGTGATGATTCCACTGCTTAAAAAAACAGCTTCAACTCAGCCTAAGCGAAAACTACTATACAGAGCCATTATATTTATTTATTTTTGGGGCTGACAACTACAGAAAACTCAGCACTAGCATACGGTCGGTCGCATATAATACTACTATATATGAAAGTTGGTCAGATTGACACTTAAATCAAGCATCCACGTCATCCTTTAATCGTCGACCGTCCGATCTAAGCAGCCGACGGCCAAGATCGCAAGTTTCTGGACATCAAAAAGGAATCTACTATAGCACGCCTCTCTCCACCAATCGCGGCGCGCCACGTCGCCCGGTCGCTGGCCGGTGCACTCCGGTTCCACCGGTCACCGCGGCTATTTTGCAGGAAAGCCATTGGGAAATCAAACTCGTGACCCGCAGTCCAGATTTTAAGGCTATCAAGGAGCTATTCAACAATAGGTAAACCGTCATATACCTTTTCGCAAAAATACCCGCGCAGTTCCCCCTCCCATCCTCTCTCCCGTCTGACCCTGAGATCGCCGCCGCCGGTACGTACCTCCCCAGTCAAATCGACGGTCACAGGGAGGTGCTTCGCCGCTCCCGCTACCTCCTCGACGGTGGACCTGTGCGGGGATGGCCGGAATCTCCAGAATCCCCACGCGCATCCAAACCCTACACCAATTTCCCCAATCCTCGCTTGCCGTCGTGCGCCGTTCTGCCCGCCTCGGACCGAATCGAAACAGGAGCAAGCTCCGCCGCACTGCCCACCTCCTCCACGACTTGCATGCCGGTTTGGCCGAAATCAACCGTGCAAGGTTGCCTTCTCCGCGGCTGGCCGCCGCTCAGCCGATTCGGAAATCTGCGACCTCCTTCGATCTCCGGGGGTCAGACGACGAGCTCAGGGGCGCGCTCGACAAGCTCACGTGCCCACGCAGTCAGGTAGGCCATCCCTCATACACGTCTCTTTTGCCGCGCTTCTGCGTGTGCCCAGTCGTTGGTCGCCGTTGTTCATCTCATGGTTGATTGTTGTGTGCTGGGCTACTTGCTTGATGCATCTGTGCTTGGTTGTATGCTGGATTCGACTGACTCGCCGGTTGCGCCTGTTTCTGCTTCTCGGCAAGTTCCCCAACGCCGTGCGTTCCACGCTCCATAACCTGGGTTTGTTTCACTGCTTGCTCAACTTCCGCTGCTGATTTCTCGTGGTCGCTGTTTGGGTCGTTCACTTGGTGTTTCATCTACTGCTGATGAGCCCTCTCCTTTGAGGTCCTCTGCAACGTTGTCTGTTCCTGTGGACGGGCATGCTGCTGCTTCTGTGCCGCTTGAAGAGGATGCACGCAGGACAGAGCTACAAGAAGATGCATGAAGGAAAGAGATACGGTTGGGCAAGCGCCCGCTGAATGATGCTTCCTTTTGCTCGGATGCTTCTGGTATGTTTCTGTTCTCTTATTTTCTTTTTTTTTGTTGCCAATTTGCCATTAAGGTGTTTTACATTCACATGAGCTCCAAGGTAGTCTCTACTCCTGAATATATAGATGCACAAATGTGGAGAACAACATGTTACCTTTAGGTTTGATGGAGTTGATAGTAGAATTTATATGTCAGATCTTTCCCTTTCCTTCCATATCGAGTACTTGACAGGTTCAATAAAAGATTTCAAGTCACAAGTTTGCTAGAAGAAGAATATTTCTTCTGTTCTAATTTCTCAATAGTCTTTCAGACATATGTTGTAGCTAGCCACTTGCTCAACCAACAAATTTGCATGCTAGCATATTATGTTTTCTTGCAGTTAAAGGGATAAGAAAAAATATAACCATAAGAATTTAAATTGCATAGATTGACAAGTCCCAAATGTATATTTGAGCTTATGGCCAGTCCAGGAATTCTGTTTAGACACACCTAAGGATATATAGTTGTTTTGAATGTCTATTATGTATTTTGTAGAGATTGTGGACACTGGAGGAACTGTCGGTATACAAGGAAACGAATGTGGGGCTGCCCAAACTACTTGGGATTTTGGGGGTATTTGTACATCTCTTGCATGCTTTACCATTATACCAACTAGGGACCTTTCAATCTGCCTATTGCTCATACACAATCAAACCTGAGTTTGCTTTAGTACAAAAGAGCTTCAGTTGTGCTAAAAAAACAACTAATTTGAAATCAGGTTCTAAAGATTAATTACAAACAAAGCGCTCATGCATTTGGTTTAAGTTAGAAATTTCTTATACTGTCATCACAAAGCTATCGTGTTTCTATGACGTGAAGCAATCATTTTGCTGCGACTTATATTATTTGTTATCTTGATATGATTTTGTATTGCAAACTACAAATGGTAAACTTGAGTGTTGTTGTTCCATGTATTGTATGTGCTTTGTTTTAACCACCCGAGTTTACCTTAATTTATGTTCTTCCTCTATTTTTCTTCTCTTGGCTTATCATGGCAAGCGATGGCATCTCAACATCAGTACATATGGCTACCGAAGGTGAGATGCTTATTGACTGTGCTTGACTCGGTTACTCAGTCCTCTTGGCCTATATGATCAGCAAAAAATATGTCATTTACCATTGATCCAACATCATATGTAGAATGGTTTTGTTAGCCCGTCAAAATTATCAGGTAAAGAAATAGATAAATGATTTTGTTGTGCTGATGTGCGCTGGTAATATTCCAGGTAATTCTGCTAGATGATAGTATGTACCGAATTTAAACTATTACCTGTCAACTATTACCTATCGCATTACCCCAAGGCGCTGATCCGTCAGATGTGTGAGGCTCTTGTGGTCTGTACGAATCTTGAACTCCCTCAGTTGCAAGTACGGCCGCCATTGTTGCACGGCTAGAAGGATCGCCAAGTACTCCTTCTAATACACAGAGAGACCCCTGTTCCGCGGCCCGAGCGCGCGGCTGACGTACGCAACTGGGTGCCCTTTTTGTGAGAGATGCACCCCCTTCTTCAGTAACGCTGTCAGCGGCTGGCAGATGATCACGTAGTGTTCTATGAACTTGCGGTAATACCCTGTAATTCCCAGAATTCCCCGCAACTCCTTCATGTTACATGATGTAGGCCAATTTTTGTTTGTCTGAATCTTCGCAGGGTCAGTGGTAACACCTGCAGAAACGACGTGCCCCAAGTATGCCACCTCCTGACGTGCAAAAGCACACTTGGATAACTTCACATACCACTGATCTCTCTGCAGTATCTCGAGCACTGTCGCAAGGTGCTCCAAATGTGCCTCATAAGTCCGGGTATAGATAAGGATGTCGTTAAAGAACACCAACGCCAACTTGCAAAGAACTGGCTCCAGAGTGGCATTCATCGCGTGCTGGAATGTTGCCGGCGCGCCTGTCAGTCTGAACGCCATTACCCTGAACTCGTAATGGCCATAATGCATCAGTCTTATGTTCCTCGCCTGGAGCCAAACAAATCTGGTGATAACCTGCCTTTAGATCCAGCTTAGAGAACCACTACGCGCCGGCTAGCTCATCCAACAGCTCGTCAATTACAGGCAGAGGGTACTTGCCCTTGATCGTCAGCGCATTAAGAGGCATGTAATCGAACACCAGTCGCTAGTCGACTATGTCCTTCTTTACCAATAACACTGGCGCTCCAAAGGCGTTGTTACTATGCGTGATCACCCCTTGCTTGAGCAAGTCATTCACTTGCCACTCAATTTCTGCTTTCAGCTCCGGCGCGACACGGTATGGCTTGATCGATACTGGTTGCGCGCCCGGCACCAGTGGAATACGGAGATCGTAGCGTCGTCGTGGCGGCAGTCCCGACGGTGCCGCAAACACAGGCGTGAACCTGTCCAACACCTCCTGAACCTCGTCTGGACCACAGACTGCTCCACCTCTGCTTTGTGAACCAGACTGAGCTCCGCGAGCGCGTGCGTGCACACCCGCGGCTGATCGCCCCGCAACACCACCTGCTTTCCTTCATGCTGGAACGAGAGCCACCCTTTGCACCCAGTGCGTGAGCATGGGGCTGTATTTTCCCAGCCAGTCCAAGCCAATGATACCGTTGTAGCTTGCCAGGTTCAGAACACGGAACGTGTCAGTGAATGTCACTCCATCTGCTGTCCACTCTAAGCTCGGGAAATCAACAGTGCACTCCAAGGTTGCGCACCCCGCTACACGCACGGTGGCTGGCAAGGTCAGTTTCATTGCACCCTGTAGCAACCGAGCTCGTTGTTGATCGATGAAACACGCCGAACTGCCCTAGTCAACCAGGAACAGGAACGAGTGGCCCTTAAGGAGATATGCCCTAGAGGCAAATAAATAAGTAGTATTTATCGTATTATCTCATAAGTTTATAATATGTCTTTATAGTATGCTATAACTGTATTAATCGGAATTCCCTCCCCACATCTGGACTGGTGGATTACCCTCTCCGGGAAAGGCCGCGGAAGGGCCCGATTTTCCTCCACCCGCGGACAGCCAAATGGCACAGTAGGCTATCCGGGGCCAATTTGACACGTGGTTTGTTGGGCCGAGGAAAAGGCTGGGATCCCCCCATTTTCCCTGTGCACCAAACAAGTCCTCATGGGGCTTCTTTCCAATAGAAGGCCCATTTAGGGAAATCTACATTTAAAATTCGAAAATAAATAAATAAAAATGTATTTAGCTATTAATTACACCAATTAATATTAATTACATAGTATAAATTTATTCTCACTTCGAAAACAATTTTGGAGCTGCCCGATCTCCATCGGACCATTATTAGGACGTTCCCGGTGTTCTCTTTCCTTTCCGGTTGTCTTGTCGAAACCCCTTAAGTGTGTTACCCTAGCGGTTCGATATAATAACAGACATGATCGAGACCCCTATCTGATCAATGATTAATCCGTAAGCCTGGACCCCTTGAATTAACCCATGTGATATAACAAATGACAATTTGTCTATCGAACCTAGACGTCGAGTCTTAAACCTTTTTTCATAACGATTCTTAGCGTGTCCGAGACTCCTTCATAGATATCTCCATACCTAGCATGATCTCGTTACCGACAACACTATCTTCTACTCGTCCATGATCTTATGTCCGAGTGACCTAGTTACATGCTTGCAAGCTCATTGTACATAATCTCACCGAGTGGGCCCTAAAGTATCTTTCCGGCTGTACGACCCCTCGTCTCAACTACCCCCTTCCGATACCCGAGAGTGTCACCTTTATTGTCACACTATATATGATATGACGTTTAATGCAATCAAAGTATCTTTCAGGAATAACAATAAGAGTTGATCTCACGGTCAAAGGCATACTGACTTCGTCCTACAAAATATGGGTATGTCCATCACATCGTTCTACCAACGGACTTCATTGCCAACTGACGCCATGTCACATGATCGGGAAACCTCGATCATAAATCGCACAATGAACTAGTCTTAGTAGAGACTACTAGGGACCTGATTGTTTACGTATCACACATATATTAATGTTTCCGCTTAATACAGTTATAGCATGACACGCAAACGTATTATGAACAAACGAGATATGATAAATAAATCACTTTATTAATTGTCTCTAGGGCACATCTCCTTCAGTCTCCCACTTGCACTAAAGTACAATTAAATCTACTTTACAACTTGGTAAAAGCTTAACACCTATAGCTTCTTGGTGTTTCTCATGCTTGTCAAGTGGAAGAGGCTTCGTTAGAGGATCTGCCACATTCAAATCCGTATGCACTTTGCAAATCTTCACATCGCCTTCCTGTACATACTGTCGTATCACATGGAAGCGTCGGAGAATGTGTTTGACAGTTGAGTGAGACCTTGGTTCCTTTGTGTTAGCAATAGCACCCGTATTGTCGCAGTAGAGGGTCACGGGGTCTCGCGCGCTAGGGAACACTCCAAGTTCAACGATGAACTTTCTTAGCCACACAGCTTCATTCACGGCTTTGCAAGCAGCGATGTACTCTGACTCCATTGTAGATTGCGCCACGATGGGTTGTTTCCCACTTTTCCAGCACACATCGCCTCCATTCACCTTGAACACATAACATGTTTGTGACTTAGAGTTATCGGGGTCTGTGCAGAAACTTGCATCAACGTAACCTCTTACGCCAAGTTCTTCATCACAACCACCAAAGACAAGGAACATTTCCTTTGTCCTCTTGAGATACTTAAGAATGCACTTAACAATAATCCAATGTTCCATTCCTGGATTACTTTGGAAACGGCTCGTCAAACTAAGAGCCAATGCTAGATCAGGTCGAGTACTCAACATTGCATATATAATCGATCCTATGGCTGAAGCATAAGGATGTTTAGTTGTTCCGTCACCGGACACTGTGCTTTTCGCAATGTTTTATTCTTGATAACAGGCAGAGAACCTTTATTTGTCGTCTCCATACCAAAACGCTTCAGTATCTTATCAAGATAAGTACTCTGACTCAACGCTAACAGACGTCTTGATCTATCACGATAGATTTTAATGCCTAAGAGGTATGCAGCTTCTCCTAAGTCCTTCATGGAAAATTTATAGTTAAAATATTTCTTCACGCTATTCAGAAGTTCCACATCATTCCCAATCAGCAATATATCATCTACATATAGTGCTAAGAACACAATCGAGCTCCCACTCATTTTCTTGAAAATGCAGGTCTCTTCCACTATTTGGACAAATCCAAAACCTTTGATCACCTCATCAAAGCGAAGATTCCAGCTCCGAGATGCTTGCTTCAATCCATAGATGGAACGCTCAAGCTTGGATACCTTGTTAGCATTTTTTGGATCGACAAAACCTTCCGGTTGTGCCATATACAACTCTTCCTCAATGTTGCCATTTAGGAACGCTGTTTTGACATCCATCTGCCATATTTCAAAATCATAATATGCGGCAATTACTAACAAAATCCGAATAGACTTGAGCTTCGCTACCGGTGAAAACGTTTCATCGTAGTCAATCCCATGAACCTGTCGGAAACCTTTTGCGACAAGCCGAGCTTTATAGACGATCATATTACCGTCATCATCAGTCTTCTTCTTAAAGATCCATTTATTCTCGACGGCTTTGGGAATCTCCATCAAAGTTCACACTTTGTTGTCATACATGGATCCTATTTCGGATTTCATGGCTTCTAGAAATTTTTAGGACTCTAGGCTTGCCATAGCCTCTTTGTAGTTCGTAGGTTCGTCTTGTTCAATTAACATGACGGTGTAAACTGGTTGCCATACCATTCTGGTGCGATACGAGATCTTCCAGACCTACGAGGTAGAGCAATGTCCTCGACAGTTTCTCCCACTCCATCTGTGGAGAACGTTTCCGGAACAACTTTGTGACGCCCTAAAATCGGTACTATGTAGATTTAAGCGCTCCCGCCAAAATCTGCATAATAACGATTTTAGGTCGCCCACCAGACATAATGTGCACGCCGAAACATGCGCATTATGTGGGTGGAATTGTGATAACATTACAATAGTTCCGATACATCCACAAATACAACAGAAGATATAAAAACAACAACGACTCGAACGAGTCAAAATACAAATGATACACTACAAAGAGTCAAATGACAGCGGAAGCAAAATGGTATCCGACTACGGATAAGATGCAAATTGGACTAAGAGTCCTGAAGATAAGCGATGGCGCCATATCCCTGCCCAGCCAAGCCGGAGGGATTCCCAAGCTAACGTCGTCAGACTTCAAACCTGTTGACTGCACATAAAGCACATCCCAAAAGAGGGTCAGGGCACTCCCTGGCAAGCAAAACCGACTTGCCTACTTTCTACACCATCTCCCAAGATATAGGGGAGGTGGACTTAGCGGCAGCAGCACTAGCAACCTAGAGAGACACGCTATAACTTCCGTCTAATCAGAGAGGGATAAGAGAGCGCATAAGATAACAACCTACTACTAACACCAAACATAACCCATTCTCGAATTAACCCCCTCAACCAAGTATGAGAAAGCAATTCGGGAAACTCACACGTTGAACAGTTTTAATTACCATTTATGGTGAAAGTAATTCTACATTACTAGTCAGGTTAATTAACAATGTTTAGGTGTAAGTTGTCTAGATCTTGTTAGCCAGCATCATCACCAAGTCGTCCATAACCGTGGACACGGCTCATCGATAAGATTATACCCTGCAGGGGTGCACTACTAGACCCATACTCGCATGATCAACCCAGTCAAAAACATTAGGGCCTTTCAACCCAACTCATTTCCTTCACCGCAACAAGTCCAGGAGCCACGGGAGCTATGCTGGTCCCGGCCAAAAGGGTGCGGACTCCCGCAGGACACACCCATCCGCACCAACAGGCCGCGCCCTATATGCATGTAACAAGGCACACCGCCAAAGTAAAATACTACACTAGTATTGATGCATATGAGACAAATGGAAAACCCGAACTAGGTGCGACTCCCGGACAAGTCGAAGTTCCAGTCAAAGTCGAGGGGGCTCCATAGGGCCTCCCACAAGTGGTTAGTGCGCTCAAAATTGGACCCGAGTACAAAATCTCAGTTCCTAGGTTGACACTTAGCAGAACAAAGCACCTCGCAAGGCCTTCCGCCGGTGCCTTATCTTTTAATTATAATACCCCAATATAATACAACATTTTATTAAGGTAGAATAATCTATCAAGCTAAGCATATGAAATAAAAGACCAACTGACGACTCGCACAACCAAATCTAAGCATGCACTACGACTCGCAAGGCTAACAGATAAACATACAACAAGTGATGGGATGTGGGTATAAAGCTGTATCGGCTGCGGGATAGCATGTGATGGGATCGCGATAAAGAATCGAATACTAGGGTAGCAGAGATCAACGGCAGGAATGAAATACAATGTATAGGTAAACAATCAAACTTTGCTTGCCTGGAATCCCGCATGGAAGCAGATCTTGTCGTTACTCACGCATCTCAACGTCGTATCCGCGAAGAAGCAACAAACACTGGAAAGCGTAACAGATGCATTTTACAACTACGGCAAAAGATCCAGCATGATCATGCGACAGATGAATGACATGGCAAGATGCAATGCGAGATGCACTTAATCCAAATTAAGAGGAACCGGGATTCCGACAATTAATATTTATGTGCAAGTTATTTATTTACCCACAATATTAAATGTTGGTTAACATGGCAACACATGGCATGGGTGATCTAATTAAATTAAATGGAATAGGGCATTATATATTTATTACCCCACACATTCCATATTGAATTATTTAGGTGATTTGCTACACCTGCAAACCCAAGAGATGCAACACAGACAATTATGATGCGAAATGCACAAGATAGATGACATTTAATAAAATAGGTTTAGGGTTTGGGTTTGGGTCCGTACGTCGGATCGGGTGAACTAGATTTCGAAACCAACGTCTTCGGTCCGTTGAGAAAGTAGTCGACGTCGGGGAAGTAGGCGTCGCAGAACCGGGGCATCGTCGTTTGTCGGTGTCGGGGAAGTGGTCGGGTAGTCGTACTCGGTCATCACCGTTGACGGGCGCGGGCACGTGGGAGCACGGGAACGGACACCAGAAAGAAATTGCGCGCGGGCGTGCGCCGAAACACGAACATGGGCAGTCGCGGCAACGCGGCACCGAAAGGAGCACTCGCATGTAGCAACACCACGAAGGGTGGACAACTCGGACAAAAGTGGCGACGAAGGTCTTGCGGACATTTTTTCGAACACCTGGCGGGCGGCGGCGTGCACGCGACCGAAAATAGAAGAACGCACGGCGGCGCGGAGCGGCGCGGGCGGAGGCGCGCGACACGGTGGCGTGGGACGCGGCGCGGAGGCGCGCGCGGCAGCCGGGGAGCACGGGGCGGAGGCACCCGGTGGCTCGTGCGTGCGGTAGGCGGCGCACGGTGTCGGGGTGCACGGGCACGGGCGGAAAGGCGGCGACGAAGCTGCGGCGCGTGAAGGAGCAGGACGTGGCGGCGGCGCACGGCGGCGGGTGCCGGAGAGGCGGCGCACGGGGCTGGCGGAGGACGCGCGTGGGGCGGCGCGCACGGGCGTCGGAGACGTTGCGTGCGGCGGGGAAGGAGCAGGGCAGCGGCGGCGCCGGGAGGAGCAGGGGGCGGCGGCGCGGCGCTCGGCGCATGGCATCTATGCTATGGATGTGAGTACTCAATCGAGATTCAACAAGAATAAACCATTACTCTCGGGAGCATTAACATAAAAGATATCATTCATCAAAATAGTACAACCACTTGATACTGAATTGAATGAATATCCGTCTTGCAACAAGCAAGGACCACTGATAATGTTTACACTCAAGGATGGTACAAAATAACACTTATTTCAAACCAAAACTAATCCCGATGGTAGATGTAGAGGGAGTGTGCCGACAGCCACCACGTCAACTCTTGATCCGTTGCCGACGTGCATCGTCACCTCGTCCTTAGCCAGGTGCCGTTATTCCGCAACTCCTCCTGAGAGTTACAAATATGAGCAACAGAACCAGTATCAAATACCCAAGTGTTGCTACGGTTGGATGTAAGGTACACATCAATAACATGTATATCGAATATACCTTTCTCTTTGCCGACTATCTTGCCAGCTTTCTTGTCCTCTAGGTACTTGGGGCAGTTGCGCTTCCAGTGACCATCTCCTTTGCAGTAGAAGCATTCCACGCCATCTTTTGGACCAGATTTGTTGGTCTTAGGCTTGGCAACAAATTTGCCATCCTTCTTGGAATTCCAGCTCTTCCTTCCCTTGCCACCGCATTTTTTAAAATCGACGGTCTTGTTGACCATCAACAGCGTGTGCTCCTTCTTGATCTCCACCTCAGCAGCCTTGAGCATCACGAACACTTCACCCAGGGACTTAGCCATGCCCTGCATGTTGTACTTCATGGTGAAGCCTTTATAGCTAGGGGGCAAAGATTGCAGCACCCTATAAATCACCAGCTCATCGGGAATCTTGCATTCCTGAGCGTTCAGGCGTTGAACGTAGCTAGACATCTTGACCACGTGCTCGCTCACACTGTTATGCTCTTCCATCTTGGCGGAGAAGCTTCATATCTCTCAGCCTTAGCCTGCGGCGCAAAGACATCCTTGAAACCAGAAATTATCTCGAAGGCACTCATCTTCTCAAAGCGCTTCTACAGGTCGACTTCCATGGCGTAGAGCATGCCACTCTGGACAAAGGAGGAATCCTCCAACTTGGTCTGGAAGACCTTCTTCTCATCATCGGAGGCGTCATCTGCGGGAGGGTCTCCTATGGTGGCTTCAATGACGTAAGACACCCTATGGGGAGTGAGGAGGATCCTCAGGTTGTGGAACCAGGACATAAAGTTAGACCCATTGGTCTTAAGCTTTTCTTTCTCAAGGAATAGACCTAGGTTAAACGAGGGCGAGACATCTACAATGGAATTTGCAACAAAATAAGACTTGGTTCATAATATTTTGAGTTCTAGCAATTTAGTAAATTAACTATCAGAACTCCCACTCAAACGAACATCCCTCCAAATCGTTTCAGCGACTACACGACCCCCATCCATTATGCAACCTCGCATCATCAGAGCCGGCAACACAACTTCAAAGGTGGACAACGGATTGTCGATCACAACAACTTTGTGACTCATGCTCGACCCTTCGGCCTCCGTGTTCCGAGGCCATATCTGCATATGCTAGGCTCACCACAATAACCTCCAACGTAAATGCTTGTGTAAAACTGTCTTACACCCACTGTATGCGAACAACGATATGTCTGACACCCGATCGTCACGGCATGCCTCATAATGTAGAACTTTCTTGGTGGTGCACGTTGGAGGAAGAACACTAATGGTATTTTGGAGGGATCATCTTATATTCTACCGCCGTGTAACTACTAATCAATCACATAATATAACATGCACTCAAAAACATCAAATGTAATGCGACGTGATATGATCCATGCGCCATAGTCTTCTTGGCGCCCACAGTTTATAAACAATTTAATAAACCTACCTTGACCATATCATATTGCCCCTGCAAAATAAAGTTAAACGCGTTCTACTTTATCTTTTGCATATTTTACGTGGCTTGGGGCTGTCGTAAAAAGAACCGCTTCTTACCTACGAACTTATGACCACAACAACGATCCAATAATTGCATGTTTAATCATCCCTTTCGGGCCCTCCATTGAAAATTTAAAGCCAGCTAAAGAGAGAGAAACAGACACCCACCAGCCACAGATACGATACAAGCCATATGTCAGTAGTGGAACCAGTCTCGCGTAAGCGTACACGTAAAGTCGGTCCGGGCCGCTTCATCAACTCAATACTGCCGGAATCACAAGTGCACGCTAGAGGGTAGCAATAATAGAATGATGCCCCCGTGAAGAATCACGGGTTCTAAAAACGTACAACTGTATCTATGCCTAGAACGGCTCTGATACAACTGAAGAGGATCGCATGCAGAAAACAATAATTTTCCTAGCAACGATATCCTTAAACTAGCCAGAAACTATACAATGCAGATACAGAAGTACGACGGAGATCGGAATACATACCCTTGTAGACCGAAAGCAGGGATTACGTTCCCGCACGAACGTTGACGATGAAGACGACGAAGCCGACCTCAAGGTCGTGTAGTGGAAGTAGGCCTCCCAGCACCGCTAGCGCAGCACCTCGCAGGGCGTTACACACGTTCGGTGGAGACGACGACTCCCGAAGCTCCAGTCCAGGACGAGCAGCGGAAGACTTGGACCGGAACACCAGCAGCGGCACTGGGCTATGGTGGAGAGACCCCCTCTCTTCTCGGTGCAACTCCGACAAAGGGAATCACGTAATCAAGGAGAGAAAGAGAAATTAATTGGTGAATTAAAAGGTCAGGGGTGCCCACCTATATAAAGGCTCCAGGGGGGAGCCAACCTTGCCAGCTAGGCGGTGGGACTATCCCCACACCCCCATGCGCCGGCCAACACAGCCGCCGGCCCTAGGTGGGCCCCATTTGGCACACCTAGGCCGCCCCTCCCCCAAATCTAACCCTGAGGGGGACTTTCCCCCCCCCCCCCCCCTCATGGGCCTTCTTTCCACTAGAAGGCCCATTTAGGGAAATCTGCCTTTAAAAATTCGAAAATAAATAAATAAAAATGTATTTAACTATTAATTACACCAATTAATATTAACTACATATTATATAATTTATTCTCACTCCGAAAACTATTTCGGAGCTGCCCGATCTCCATCGGACCATTCCCGGGACGTTCCCGGTGTTCTCTTTCCTTTCCGGTTGTCTTGTCGAAACCCCTTAAGTGTGTTGCCCTAGCGGTTCGATATAATAACAGACATGATCGAGACCCCTCTCCGATCAATGATTAATCCGTAGGCCTGGACCCCATGAATTAACCCATGTGATATAACAAATGACTATTTGTCGATCAAACCTAGACGTCGAGTCTTAAACCTTTTGTCATAGTGATACTTAGCGTGTCCGAGACTCGTTCATAGATATCTCCATACCTAGCATGATCTCATTACCGACAACAATATCTTCTACTCGTCCATGATCTTATGTTCGGGTGACCTAGTTACATACTTGCAAGCTCACTGAACGTAATCTCACCGAGTGGGCCCTAGAGTATCTATCCGGCTATACGGACTGACAAATTCCGCTCTTGACCCCTCGTTTCAACTACCCCTTTCCGATACTCGAGAGCACGCACTGCTGGCAGCAACCCATCCAGGAACTTAGTGGTAATGCTCACCACATCCGGATTCGGCTCATACACAGCGATATGATCCACCAGTTCCGAGAATCGCTGCACATAATCCTCCACTATGGTGACCTGAGCGATGTGCAACAGGCGCCGACACAGCACCGAGTGTTGGTTGCGACTGAACCGTGCTAGCACGGTGTCGATGAACTCGCCCCAGGTCGGCGACGGCTTCTTCTGCAGGGACGACTCCAGCCATGTCGCAGCCACGCCCGTGAATGCGGCGGACGCATCCGCAGCCCATAACGCCATCGGCGTCTAGCCTCGCCGGAAGAACTCCTCACAGCGAATCTGCCACAATTTCGGGTTGCTCCCCTCAAAATGCGGCAACGCCACACGAGATGCCAAAGGTACACAGTCAAAACGTTGCGGCGATGAACTGGAATCAAATTGCCTCAAGAGTGCCCGACCAGAGAAATTACCTCCGACCGGAGGAGAGGAGTGCGAGGCACTTATCATCCCCCGGTGTTGTTGTTGTTCGTCGTGCCATGCAAGGCCTACAGACCCGCTCCCTGGCTCCCGAAGAGATGAAACAGAGGGGCGATCCGCAATCGCGTCCGGATCGGGACGCGGAACACGCTCCAGCGCCATTGACAGCAAGGCGATCTGGGCGCTGATTGTCTCCTGGATAGCGGCGATGTCGTCGCCAATGGACTGACGCGCCGACTCCAGATCCCCATTGAAGGTTGTCCGCACGGAGTCGATGGAGGACCTGGTCACCTCCAGATCCGCTGTCACAGCAGACCTGATGAAGTCGATGTTTCCGTTCATCGTTGCCAACTTGTTCTCGGTGTCGATGACGGACTTGCGCACGGCAGCGAGCGTCGTCTTATCCTACGCGAGGAACTTCACATCAAATTCCTCCGAGGTCGCGGTGCGGAGGAGGTCGTAGATCGTGCGTGACTCCAGCAAGAGCGTCTCCATGGCTTCCGCCCGCGATCTAGCTGAGAAACGGGTGGGGTAAGTGCGGGTTGGAAACTCCAGATTGGGATCTTATGGCTCTGAATACCACTTGTAAGACACTAAATACCACTTGTAAGACACTGGCTACCTAATCGGAAGAGGAACAGGGAAAACGAAGGATGAACTCAGCCAATCATGAACGAGAGACAGGAATTCAGCTTTATTCCACCGGATCCTCCCAATCACCCCCGGGCTAGTTCCACACGTCACTGCCGTTCATTACACTTGGTATTCGACAACGATAAAGGAGAAGGTTCCATTCCTTTTAAGGAGCAGGTGGCTATGCCACCCAAGTGTCGCCAGCTAGCCAAGCTGGCCGCGGACACAATCTCTCGGGCCTCGTGCCACCTCCAGGTGGGCCTCCGTCTTCCATCTCTCTGGCATGTGGGACTGGGTCGCTGACAGTATGTAACAAAGTAGGAAGCTTTAAGTCTGCACTAGGGTTAAGATTTTATCTCTACAATTGATATTATTAGGTTAACCACATCAGATGGGATTATTCTGGCGACATGAAGGTTAATTTGTTTCGCCAAGACAAGCACAAACCGCTCAACATTTTGAACTTCGCTTGACGAGAGGCATTTGTTCGACTACGTTTTTGGCACACACATACCTCAATATATTAAGGCCAAAGATTATGGCCCTCCCTCCTTTCTCGAAAATTCGGCCGTTCGATCAATATCGGACGGCCCAGATCGCCTAATTCGGGCGATGAACGGTTATGAACAGTGCCGCGCGCGCTTTTGCAATTAACCGCCCGTCAAGGACCTAGATGCAATTATCAGAAACTGCAGAGACTGTTTCCTAAATCCTCCTCATTCGTCCCCACGCCCAGCCAACCCAGCGGTGAAAAGTTGAAAACCCTAGCCCAATCCCCACGCGTGTTCCTTGCTCAATCCCCTCCCTCTCCGCCCGCCGAAGCGTCGTCGAGCCTCTAGCCTCGACGTCACTCTCCTCTTCCACATGTTGGAGAAGCCGGGACGACATGGGTTGCGGGCGGCGCCAGCTCGCATCGGGCGGAGCGGGTCCAGGGACAACAGATCACAGCTGTGATTCGCTGCCGGACGGCGAGACCACCATGGGCGTCCTTAATAAGCCCACAACTGTGATGCGCTGCCGGCCGGCTGCGACCACCAGTCCGTGCAAGGAAGCACGGCCAAGCGGCAGCGCGGGTGGCCGTCACGGTGTGTGGGCGTTTGGTGTGCGCTCAGGTAAGCCAAGCTAGCTAGCTGCGCGCTCTTTCTCGCCGGCCTGGCCTCAGGTAATCATTTGGCTGGGTAGCTAGCTGCACGCCCGTGCGTTCTTACCGGCAGGACGGGCTAGCTAGCTTGGCTTACCCTGGTGTTGGATGAGTAGTTGGGCAGATTCAAAGCTAGCTATGTTGGGTACGAGAGGAATTAGGGAGACCCTGGGGCATGGAGGATGGATTGGTTGTACTTCTTTTTGGATCTTCTTCTTTTGTTTGCAGCTGTTTGGATTAATACATGTACTGCAGATTTGCAGCGAGAGTTTGTTTGATTTATTGATTTTGCAGTAACCATGAATCAGAGGTGCCATGAATAGCTGTCCGGGCGAGACATCCAGAAACCCATCAAGCACCATCCACGTTCTTCCCAAGAGGCATGACTACGCCTCCTCACCGTTGATTGATGACCTGGACGATTGCGATGACAAGGTAATTTAATCCTCTTAGCAGAACAGCTAGGTAAGGAGCAACACTATGAATCTTTCTCTCCTAGGTTCCAATAATTTTTTTACCTATATCTGGGATATGGACTCTAAATGGTTTGAGGAATTGAGATTCATGTAATACAATAAAACCCAAAATAAAGAACTTGATTTCAGAGTTGTAAACACGAAAAGTATAGCATTAGTTAATTTTCATATACAGTGGAACACCACATCGATAAATGTTGCTTACCTATCAGCTCCACATTAATTCTATATTTATTCTTTTAAACTTAATTACAGTTTGTTTTTATTAACAATTAAGGTTGCTTTCTTTAGATTTAACTATGGAGTAAAATGATATATGTATGTTCTCATTATCAATAAAGGTTTCTTTCTTTAGATATAACTATAGAGTAAATTGATTTCTGTACTTACCAGCTGCTGCACTAATGTTAAGACAAGGCATTGAGGTAGCAATTCCTCAGTGATTTTGAGCTGATTTGCAAATGATTTGATAGGCACTAAGATTTAATTCTACAGTGAGTAAGGTAAAATAAATAATTTACAACTACCTCTTTACCAATTAAAATTAGTCAGCCTAAAATTTATAACCTTTTCTTTCAACCATAGATCAGTGCTATATTTTCTGGTATAGTCGGTGTGCATTAAACCAAGTCTGACCAGTTGCTTCCTTATATGTTTGTCTCCAAGCAAAATTTACTTACAGACTCCATAGATTGTATTTTAATTTTAATATACTATATTTATCTGCATAGATTTTTAGAATAAGTTTGAACAGAGTTCCTGCTGGCTCTTTTTAACCATGAACTTGCCATTGGGAACATAAGAATGCACAAAGATCTATCTTAATTAACCATGAGCTTGCTCTTTTTTATTTGATGACCATGTTAGATCTCAGATATTATTCTGTACTGTATTATTGAATAAGCACTTTTGGTTCTTAAGGGTTGTTTTTTATACCTCATGACGGTACTGAATTTTCCGTCTTGCAGTTGCAAAGACCTCGGTTGGTTCGATGGTGAAGCAGTGTGCTACCTATGTGTTTCACAATTACCTTGATGTCATGTTTATTACTTCAGAGCTTGCTTTTTCCGCTTTATATGCTATGGTATGGTTTGATTTGAGATGTTCTGCTGATTTTGATTTGGTGTATTTTGTCTCGCTGTAGCCAGCGTCGGGGACGGTGCACCGCCAGTTTTGTTTGGACTGCGGTGGCTTAGATGAATGTGAGGGTAGGCGATGCATTTCTTGCACTTGAGCAACAACACAGTTGAAGCCAGATGCATGAAGCAGCCAGGCAGCTCAGTGGTAATAACATACTCCTTAACAGTTTGGTAGTGTTTTAGGCGCTCAAGGTGTGTTCAGGTGGTTAACTCTAAGTAGTACAGCTTTATCATATTTTGTCTATTAAGGATTCTAGAACTTAATCACGGATTGGTATCCATGTGAAAGCTTTCAATATTTCGGGCAAGTGAAAGTGATGTTCCCTTCATATATACTAGTGATATTATAAGAGTGCATAATATTGCTGATACAAAAATCATGGTAATGATAATTTCTTGGAATTATAAATAATTGATTCAGAAAGAACTAAAAGAGTGGTGACTTATTTAACGGAAATACGATTGGTTGTTGGATCGATCAGCTATATACTCTCATCAAACTGCAGCGAATAGCTACATGCATGCACGTATTGACTTGTGTGATTATCTCTTCAGCTAGTAGAATACGTGTATGTTTAAATCTTGAAACTAGTACATAGCAGCCGGATGCCTAGCTAATGTCAAGTAAACGACTAAGGGCATGTATAATGGTAGAGAAGTCTCCCTCAGCCATCCACATCATTTTTAAGAAAGACAATATTATATGTTGTACAGTACATGCCCTAAGTACCTCGTCCGCTGAAACAAACTCCGGGATAAAGTGATTAGCTCGTTAACAAACACGGCCGTGTCGCGGCGTCGCGTTTGCACTTATCTAGTTGTCCGTGTGCCGGCTACGCTGCAGCGGGCACTATAAAAAAGACTCGCATATCACTGATGGAGGTTCAGAGATTTACCCCAAACACACTCATACGTCACTCATGCGTCCAGTTCACTTCCGCCACCACCATACTTTCATTCCGTCAGCCACACTCAACCTTGTTTGGTGGACTTTTTCAAGTCGCAGATCGATGGCGCCGTCTGGTAAGTGAATCGGGTAGCATGCGATATTAGTACTATTTCCTTCTTTTATGATTACAGGTTTGTAGCATTTTTGCGGCTCTACTTATATCATCACCACGGATGTTATTTTCTTTCTGTTTATCGGTTCTACGCGACATGGATCGCCGCCGTCCGATTTGCAAGAATGGGTAGTCATTCCGGCTCTACACGATCAAATCGGCGCCGGTAGTGTTCATGATCCGATCTATAATGTTGATGTCATCCTGACTCTACGCGATCAAATCACCGTCGATAGTGTTTGTGGTCTAATCTATAATGCTGATGTTGTCTCAGCTTCACGTGATTTAGATCGCCGCCGATGATGATTATGGTCTTATTTACACTATTATTTGTCTCGACTCCATGCGACTTAGATCGCCGTCGTATTAAGTTGGTCTATTGGGTGACGTTCCTCGGCTACGCAATTGTATTGCCGCAGTGTACGTTTTGGTATTTCATGGTTTAAATCTCAGATGGTAATCTCCAAAGGAATGCAACACTGTCTCACCTTATGTACGGTACATATGGACATATGTGAGGCTTCAAATATATAAAGCACGGCCATCTACTTTGGAATAAGAGAGATGGATTCACATCGGCCGGTGATTTAGTATTTGATCTCACCCATCTTAATTTATTTCCGCAACCGCCTGACCGATGAGGCAGGATACATTTGTTCGTGACCGACGAGGCCAAACACTTAATATATTAGGATTTTATCTGAGTTCCGTGTCCGATAGGATATACATCTGTAATATGTTGATATGGCTACGCTCATATTATAAAATATTTGCATAGTGCATGCCGTGGGATATGAGGAGATGACGACGACCGTTAAGGCAATATAATCAGAGGTTTTCCGTAGACACGGAGCTGTGGATGTAATTAACTAGAGATCCTCTCTAGGAGTCAAGAATTACACACAATGACGTTTATATGTCACATGCCGCACAAGAAATATGTAAAATGAGACTTATATGTTGTTTGATAAAGATATCAATAAAGACTACACGTTTTCCTGCGTATTTCTTTGTGTTTGAATAATTATTTTGTATACTCTCGTATACGTCCGCATTTTATACCACAAGGGCCGAGAAATTTGATTAGTTCTCACGCCTAAAACAGCCTCCAAAACCATGGCGGGAAAACCCGCATGCTTCCAAGTCCTTTGCCACCAGTTTTGGTAAAGTGGTCGACCAAGACAGGTCTACGGCTCTAGTTTTGGTAAAGTGGTCGACCAAGACAGGTCTACGGCTCTGCCCCGGCTGCGCGGCCGTTGTCCTCATCTACCTACAACTCTGGCCGATGCCTCCTTTGCACGGAAGCAGACGTCCTAGGAGATAGGGATGGGGTACAGACCAGCAACAAACATATAACCAGACTTCACTTCATTCTTCATGGTCAATGGAGCGGAAGCTGTGTCACCCAGCGACATCGACATCTTCCACAATTCTCCTAGAGTAGCAAGCAATATCCTCCACGATTCTCCAAGAGTAGCAAATTGTGTGAAAACAGAGAACGAGCAAGCCAGCCCAACAAAACTCAGTCGATATGCTCAAAGAAACACGAGAGTTAGCCTTGAGAGGTCAGCCGTCTATCAATAATACCTACACCGCTATCACAGCCACAGGGTTAGAACAAGAACTTTTCAGGAAGGAGACTCGGTGCTCCCCTGTATAACAACGCCAAGGCGCCCAGGCACCGTGGACCAAAGCCCAACCCAGTAGGGCTGACACTACACTAAAAAACAGCATAATCCAATGTAAACAACATAATGCAATGATGGACATAATCGTCCATCGAATGCATCTCGCCCAATTAGCAAACACCAGATCTGATGTACGCAGAAGGATATGACATCGCAACTCTCATCCAATACAACAAAGTCTCCCAAAAATGTGGTTTCCAACTACAGAAAACTGTATGTTGGACTTATCTGTGTACATGAGCTTAAATGTGTGCTTATTTGTAAAAATGAACCGTTTCACACATTTCCACATATTGTAGTGGTGCCATATGCTCTTGGATGGCCAAACTGTTAAAAGACCATCACCCTGCAAGCTCCCGCAGACACAAAAACTATTCGCAAACCTAAAGACCACTGTTTTGGAAAGCAGAAACCAAAGGGTACTCTGCTACGATCTTAAAGTACACAGCTAGAACTACAATCATATTACAGAAGACTGGGTACAATTCAATCCGGTATATTCCCCCGCAGCTCCCATAATTTCACTGTGCCATCATCGCTCGCCGAAGCCAACACTCTTGGGTCCTATATTTGACAAGGATAAGGCAATCTATGCAAAGTAAGATACTTAAAACCAATACAGATCGTGATCGTGATACATTAAGGTTGAACAAGTAAATATACTACTCCCTCCGTCCCAAAATAAGTGTCTCAAGTTTGTCAAAAAGTAGATGTATCTAGACATCTAGATACATCTACTTTTTGACAAACTTGAGACATTTATATGTGGACGGAGGGAGTATCATCTTAACAAGATGAGATTGAGCTGTTGATAATTTACGGAAATTACCTGAGGACACCATCTGACAGAGTTAATATCCATATCATGTGCCTTCTCCTTATTCAATATTAATTTGTACGAGGGCCCCTCAACCTGCACCCCATTCAAGGTAACTGTTAATACTTGACACACATATCTGATGCTGCCTCCAGCTTGTGCAAAAGAGAATGTCAGTGATGGTACTGAGAAACAATAACTATACCATCATACAATCTTTTAGAGGATTATAGTCATAAGTTAATTTAAGTGTAATATAAATAAAGGGCAGAAAATGGTTGTTTAGAAGCCAATGGTCATGTGCATTTAAAAAAATAACAACCGTCAAGCATTTATTCATACAAAACTTTGGCGAATACTAAAGTATGCAGTCCATGTTGGAACATCACAATTCACTATGTACCCCAAATATAACTTGAACAAAAGGGATCAGGTAAGCACACCCCCACAAAGATAAATCATGAGTCGTGAGATACCATACTACTCTTCTCCTCAACAAATAAGCAAATAGCATCATCGCCTGCCCCACTGGCAATAACATCCTCGCTGTCATGCACAGAGTATGAAAAAATGTCAAAGAATAGTAAAAGGAATATTCTATTTCAATTCAGCATGGGAATTGATATTGACTTATAGCTGCACAGAGTATGAAAATGTCAAACAATACTTACAATAGTAAAGAGGAATATTATATTTAATTCAGCATGGTAATTCATATTGACTTATCGCTTATGTAAAAAAACTTCAGTACATTAGACTGGTCAACAATTTTCTTTGATGATTCAGAATGACATCATATTTTGCCAATTCTGGGAGATCTAAGTTTGTTCAACATAAACATTGATAATGGTACCTTGGAAACATATAGGTAAATAGCAAGATTCAGGCTAAGAAATCCCATCTTTCATAAAAATGTATTAGACCCTAAACATGTTTAGGGACAATTAAGGACTTTTAGCAGCTTCTGCAAGATTTTGTCCATCAGTCCAATAGGAATATTGATGTGTATAGTTAAGTTTACTTGCATCAAATATAACAAACCTCCTTTTTTGCTTGAATTCATAAATAATGCTTGTGTTTTGGCCGAAAACAGAGTAAATAGCCCCCTATCGATGGAATTCAGATGCAGCAAAGGTATAAAATAGTTCATCTTACCTTGACCAATGGGCTGAAAAAATAGTCCGACCATGATATCCACTTAGAGTAGAAATATGCCGCCTGAAAGAAAGAACAATCAACCAGTTGGGGGATGGTGTGGACAGGCAACTGAGTGGCGATGGCTAAACTGCTATTATAGTGTAATGTGACAACAATATCAATAAAAATGTTACACAATTTCCAATAAATTCAACTCATAGTCCTTAAACAGTTTCTCTATAAATAGGTCAAACTTCACATGGTTTGACTTTCGACAAAATTTATGCGCCTGCTTATGTTTAAGGGTGGTGGTACAGTAGAGCCACCATGTGTGTGGAAAGGGCTGAGTTGCGCAAGATTTGCAGTACGGTATAAAACGGAACTCAATACAACTATTAATATCAGATGATAATAGCAGCAAAAATGATTGCATCCAACTTATACAAGTTTTGCTGTAAAAGAGTATAGACTGGGATATATGCCTAATAATAACTTCTCTGTGAAGAATAAGCCCATCCCCAATTATTATCTTACATATGTACGGATTGTCCCAGGGACTCAAGTGGTATATAAATACAGGAGATATAGCAAACTAATAATAATAATAGAAATCACAAGAACAATAATATGCTTTCTTATTACTGGCATAGTCTAGTTTTGGGAAGGGGGGACTAAATTTTTCTATGAATTACCAGAAAGCTTATCTTTTTCTGCAGCCATATCTTTCAGGCACAGCTGTGTTATTTCAGTGTTATCAAATTTATACGACAAATGTAATTAACAAACATGAAGGATGCTGTCTAAAAAGAAAACTTATGCATTCAGCAAAAACTCTTACCAAGATTCATGACCTTCTCCAATTTTTGGTTGCGACAAATCAACACTTGTGTCCCAAATTTTCAAAGTACGGTCATCACTGGATAAAAACTATCTGACGTTAGTAATTCTCTATAGCCTGTCTGAACCACAGGAATTCAGCAGTGCTAAAGAATCTGGGAAATACCGCTTTCCAAACAGAGCATCAGAGCCTAGGACGTCATGCGAAAAGAAAGAGCGATACTAATCCAGCATGGTAGAACAAACCTGCATGTGACCATCCTATCTCCTTTCTGATTAAATGATATTGACCATACTGTTGAGGAATGACCACTGTAATCAAGAAGCAGATCAATTGCAGCAGGGAAAGATCCAATAATCAGTTAAGTACTAAACAAAAAAATGGTTATCTGTTACTAGTGAGAGAAATAATGTCTATTGACAATTGACGTGAATAATAAAATGGAGATAAATATGCCGGAATATTTCTGATGATGAATCAGAGAAAGTGGATCATTATATCAAAACAAGATGAACCGTATAAAGATTATCCTAATAGTTAATATGAACATAATACAAACAAATTACTAACATGGGAACTGGAAAATGAAGGAAAACAATCCATGTACAGTAATCATATGATATTTATACCAACATAAAAGGGTATGGTTGGCGGTCATGGAGCACAAGTTTTCATCCAAATAATAAAATGGACAACTTTCATGTGTTGCATCTCTTTTACAATCATCAGCATCACATTAGCTCGAATTTCGTGTGAACATATTAGTGCGATATTACAATTAAATAAGTCAAAAGATACTATACCACAAGCTAGTTCAAGTTTTATTAGGCATAGGATAGCAAAAATTGCTTGTACGAAAGAGCCTCATTACCAGTTATCCGCTTCAGTTAATGTCTGTACACAATGCCACTCATCATCGCCATCATCAGCCCAGACCTACATCAAAGCATCCATATTCAGTTACTAATAACTGAGGTAGAGCACACCCTTTTTGCCTACCCCTAGCCTAAAGTTGCAAGACATCCAACACGGTAACGAGGAACGAACATATTTATGTGCATGATACATGTCATTGTTTCAAATTAAATTACCCTGATCGTATTGTCATAGCTGACAGAAACAAGAACATCAAGGATGGGGTGCCACTGGACCATCTTCACATCCTGAGTGTGCCCTTGCAACACCGCTACGCACTCGTACTCGTTTCCTGGCTGCATCTCCCATATCCACACTGCCTTGTCCCGGCTGCATGTCGCGAGCAGCGACCCCGATTGGCTCCAGGACGCACTCTTCACTTCGTTCTCATGCCCCTGCACATTCACAGCAGAGTTAACATCTACCAGTAAGGTAAGCAACACCTCCCCCAACAGCAAGACCTCGAAAAACAAATTCAGCAGAAGTTACACCTCCAGTGTGGCGACGCACTCAAAGTCGCCACCAGAGTACTCCCATATGGCCGTCGTGGCATCGAAGCTCGCGGTGGCCAGCAGCTTCCCATCGGGGGACCAAGCGCAGGATCTCACTGTGCGGTTGTGCGTGTCTTCTAGCACATCCTAATCAAACCAAACAGACGCAAAAATAAGGAAATTAATCACCCCAATGTGGAACCTCAAGAACAAACAAACGAAACTAGATTGGCCTTCACCGAGCACTGCCAGGCGCCGTCGGGAGCGCGCTTCCAGATCCGTACTGTCTTGTCGCCGCCGCAGGAGGCGAGGACGGGGCTATTGCCGGTGCCCGGGTTGGGGTTCCAGGCCAGTGCCCACGCGCGGTCGGCGTGGCCCGGCAGGCGGTGGGTCTCGCGCAGCTCCACCGCGCGGCCGCCGCTGCCGTCCATGGGCTGCTCCCCAGTGATCGCCCGTGCCTAGGGTTCCGGGCGCGAGTCACCGGTGAGGGGTACACGGGGAGAGCACGGAGGGGAGGAGGAGGTGCGAGGCGGCGACCAGCGACGAGAGCGAGGTATGGTGGGGATAGCCGGATACCTCAAGGCGAGGGTTCACCGCTGGCCCGTGGGGATCAGGGCATCTCCAGTCGTTGCCCAAGACCCAAAACGCCGGTTTTTTTCCTGGGCGGCGCTAATCTAAAATTTGAGGGCGCGGTTCCAATCGTTTCCAGCACAAATTTTGGTGCATGCAATGGGGTAAATATTAAATTCGGCGACCAGAGATAATTTCATATAATTTAACGTAAACTTGGCGATTCACATTAATTCAGTGACAAACATAGGCAATTAAAATAAAAAAACTTAAAACTACGACTAGTTGAGCATTTCCAGCCTCGCCGCGATCGCCTGGATGTAGTCGCCGGCGTCGTACCACTTGCTCATCTGCAAGGTACGTTGAACTGCTCCTCCTCGGCGTCCTCCTCCTCCTCGTCGCTCGGGTCGAGGATGAAGTACGGGATCGGCTTCGGCTGCACGGGGGGGGGGGGGGGAGGGGGGGGGATGCGGCGGGTGAGGGAGGCGCGCTGCTCGCGCTCTACACGGCGGCGCTCGACCTCGGCGAGGAGCTGCCGCTGCTGCTCGACCTCCTGCGCGGTGAACTCGCGCATGCTCCAGCTCTCGGCGAAGTCCTCCGCCGACGGCTGGACGGTGTTGAAGGAGGCCTCCTCTGCCTCCTTCAATCCCGGCCACTCCTCCTGCTGCTCCTCCTCCGGCTCGTGCTTCGGCTCGCGCTTGGGCCTGACGAGGTGGGAGAAGAGGCCGGCCGGAGACGCCGAGCTCCTCTGGCACGACTCACCGATGCGGAGGGCGCCTCTGCGCACGGGGGCGGGGCGCCCGGAGTTGAGGATCGAGGGGTGGAAGAGGAGGGCGCCGTTCGTTTACCTGTAGGCACCCAGCGTGTGCCGGAGGAGGAGGAATTCGTCCGCACCGCCGAGGAGGAGCTGCTGCCGCCCATGCGTCGGGGCGCCCAGGCCGGCATGGTGAGCCGGGGCTCGTTGTCGACGGCGATGTTGTCGAGCACCCACTGCAACGTGCGGTGCTCGCCACCCCACCACCGCCTACGGCCGTGTGCGTTGAAGAGGCCCTCCACCGGGCCGTTGCTGCCGCGGTCGGCGAGCTCCTCCTCACGGCGGCGCTGGAAATACGCCGTCCAGAAGGCGTCGTTGCCTTATGGCCTCCAGCGCGGGTCCGCGGCCTGCTCCGGCGTCAGGCTTGCCCGCACCTCAGCGATGGCGTAGTCACGCTTGACCTCGATGGGGATGGGCGGCACGGGCACCCCTCCGGCGCTCAGTGCCCATGGTCCGCGGCCGGCGGAGGCGCCGGGGACGCGCATGTCTGGTGGACATGGGTCCCCGGCGTTGTAGAGCGACCGGGCCTCCTCCTTTCGGAGGAAACGGTGCCCCCAGCCGTTCTTCGCGGCGGCGTCCATCTTCTCGGCTGCTGCTAGGGTTGCGATGGTGGAGGGGAGAGTGTGGGTGTGAGGAGAGGCAACGAGAGAGGAATGGTGATGGGCAGCGAGGCTGGGGGATTTTTATAGCGCCGCGCGGCCAGGCGAAGGAGCGAGCGGTGGGTGGTCATTACTGTGCGCCGCGTGAGCGCGCCACGCCATTAACTCCGGCAGCCTTTGACTGGGGGAGCTCACTGGCCGCCCACCACACCATTACTCTGGCAGCTTTTGACCGATGCGGGAGCCGAGACGACCTTCTTCCGCGCCATTTTCTCCCGCGTTGATGACAGCGCTGGCCCGCATCGCGTTTCGCGCCATTTCGCCCCCCCCCCAGGTTGAACCCAGTGGGCTGGGTTTCTCCTGGGGGCGCCGGCGCTATTTTTCACCGAAACGGCACTAATTGGGCTTCTGGGGGGCGGCTGGTGGAAAAACGACGCTTTTTCCTTCCGCCGGCGCTAAAAAGGTCTCCGGGGGGGCACTGGGGGGGGGGGGGGCGACTGGAGATGCCCTCAGCGCTTGCGTAGTCCAGCAGACGGGTGATGACCAAGGCGTGTTTGGTTATGGGTTAATTATATCTACGCCACTGTCCAAGTTCGGACATGTGTCCGAACAACATTTTGACGGCTGCCCACAGGAGCCCTCTCCAATCGCCCACCCCTAAACATGAGCAAACTGTCGAATTCATTAATTTTTGTTATATATTACAATTTTTTTGAATAAATTTAAACCCTAACTAGCATTAATCTAATCCGTCGAGACGGTCCTAGCCTGCCAGAGTGTCCTGTACAGCTCTGCGGCGCAAGCGGACACGCCTCTCATGCCGGAGCGTGCTCTCCCCGTGGCGCAGCTCAGCCCTCTCCACGTGCAGGGCGACGACAACCGCCAGTTGGGCGGCCTCCATCGAGGTCGGGTTCGTCGCGCGCTCCGCCGCCACGCCGTTGAGGTCGGTGTACGTCGCGCGCTCGGTATCCATGAAGACGCGGCAGCGATTGTCTCGCTCCACACTCTCAATGGAGGCCTGCACGACGTGCGCCTCCACAACGTCCGCATTCGCTTTGTAGTCGGCCCTGAACTGGTCGGCCGCCTGCTCGGCGCACCAGGTATCGATGGAGTTCACCGCGGCCACCTGGTCGGCCCAAAGCGGCGGCGACAACTCCTGCTCCTGCGGCGGCTCCTCCTCGTCCTCGTCCTGCGGTGGCTCCTCCTCCTGGTTCTCCACGTCGACGTTCGCCCAGTCGAGGGGCAAGACGTCCCCGATAGGCTGGAGCGCCAGCTCCGGCTGGTCCTCCCGCCCTAGAGGGTGGGCGCGGCGCGCAGCCTGAGTGAGGGTGGCCCAGGTGGTCTGGAGACGGCGAGGCAAGGTGTTGGCTGGAGGCTGCGGGCTATGGAGGTTGCGGGCACGGCGGAGGAGTTGGTGTACTGAGGCTGCGGGCACGACGGAGGAGTTATATAGGGGGAGGGGCGGGAAGCGGTGGCGCTGGGCGAGAAGCGGCGGGTGGGTGAGCACGCGTCACGTCGGAGTAATTGCGGCGGCGACGCGATTCGGCCACGCCGACGCTTGGGAAGCCGGGAAAGTCTGGGCACCGGCGTAATTACGAGGTGTGCCGCTGACGCCTCGCCTTCTCGTTGCTTTGTCGCCTGCAGAAACATGTCACCATTAACGCGGGTGGAGCGGCCGTGCCTCCTGCACGGCGCAATTTAGAGCAATCTGGGCGCCGTATGTCTATGACGGGTGGGGCGCACCTGTCAGGCCGATGTCTGGCACCCTAGGAGGGCCTTCAAGTATAGAGTCCCGATAGGGAGTGCCGGACATAAAAATGTTTAGGACGAGGCTTTGGTAGGTGCCACTGGTATGCGATTTTCGCGTCGGAACCCCCTGAAGGCGTTTAGGGGGTCGTTAGGCCCCCGATGGAGATGCTCTTATCTTGATACTTGGTACCCTCCGGCAAGAAAACGTCCCGCTGGGATCGTCTTCGTCGCCCGACCGATCGCTTCGCCGCTCGCTCAGGCCCATACGCCTGGTCCGGCCCAACACCCCCAAACCCTTCCCAAGACCCTAGCTCTTCGTCCTCCACGTCCCCCCGGCCCGCCGCAAGCGTCTTCTCCACTCGCCATGCCACCGAGACCACGGCACCCAGCGCCGCGCCCACCCATCACCGTGCGTGCTGAAGCAGGCTTGGTAAAGCGGGGAGCGCTACAAGCTCGACGAGTTCGAGGCCAAGTCACGCGCCTTCTCCAGGACTCACCTCGCCGACCTCGCCTCCCTTCCGCGCCCCCGCTCGTCGTTGAGTCCCTCTTCTAGCGAGGTGGGTCGAGTACGCCAACAACGCCCTCACTCTGACTTCAGCCCCTCTGCCACCTGGCCTGCAAGAAGAAGTGCATCAGACATGCCTACGTGGACTCTAAAGGATGAAGAGGGGGGACGAGGAGGAGAAGGCCACGGTCGGGTGGAGGCTGTTCAGCAGCCCTATAACCTGTAGGCAATCACGCGCTCCTGTGTTGCTCACATAGTTTGTAGGTAGAAGGTGACTCAGTATGTTGGATGTCTTGCTCACATTCTTTGATTGGATTATGTTCACTGAAAAGATCCCACCTGACCACTGTTTATATGAAATGACCACATGTTGGTCAAGACGTAGAAGGGGCCATGGCTGGCTATGGGCGAAGTTGAGAAGGTATATGCATCAAGGTAATTATGGTTATAGGAAGATGTATATTCCGATGGGTGACAGTCGCCCCTGTCCATGTGGCTAACCTGCTTGTTATATGTTCCCGCCACGGCAATGGCCAAAGTTTGCAGCATCCCAGCCGAGGCCAACATCACGAAACTATATGTTGTTGTAGTTTCATGCGCTTCGAGACTAATCTGGCTGATCTCAGGTAATGTTCCAGTGGCACATATTTTTCCCCAGTGAAATCCGTCTAATACTTCGGGCTAGAAAATACGAGTAAGTATTTCTGTTCGTTCATTGATGCATTGGCCCGATCCTCTCCAGTGCAAAACCAGCGATAAATTAGGGGCTGCTGCAAGTTGCACTTGACGCTATGCACAAGTATTAAGTGCAATTTCAATCCAATTAGCCGTGACACTATCATTTTGTTGGCCTATCTAATGAGCTGATCTTTTTTGTTTTTTCGTGTGCGTTGGCTTTTTGAATATTGCTCTACTAATTTGGTGAGACAATACAAATTATGGAGTACTTACGAAATGTGTTGTTTTGTATCCATAGTGCACATAACACATTTCATACGATAGGGTATCGGGTCTGATGATGTTGGTCGGTGCAATACGTAATCTGTAATGTGAAACATAAGTAACTTAAGGTGCTTGCTCAAACCATGAGCTGTACCATGAGATGCGGTGTGAGATGTGTCGTTTAAAATTGGTTTGTGTTCTTTATGACTGAATGCTACTTCATAGTTCATACGCTTAACTCCAACCATATACAGTGCTCAGTCATCCATTCCTGTCCATGATTAAACGAAGCATCTATTTGTCTTGTGTAGATGTAATATCAGACCAAAGGAAAATAGCTTTGGTAATTGTATGAAGCTTATACATCTCCCTGCTGTTCATTGATAGATTTGGAGAGCAAAACTGGCTGCTGGCGTAGTTGTTTTGGAAGACTCTGTAGCCAAGATTTCTTGATGCCTAAGAAGTGACTGTTCCAAGTATTAAGCCCTTTCTGAAGTGTAGTTAAATTCTGAACTGATTGATATGGTTTGTGCATTTTGCACCTGTGAAGTGCTTTCGAATTCTTAGTATCATGTTCTTAATTGCTAAAAGGTTCTTATGTGTATCTAGGTCTTGGGAACTTGATGCATGACTAGATCTTAGATTGAAGTTATGAAGTTTGGCAGCTGGAGCTCTCTGTTTGAGCAGTGCTATTACATTGTGCTTGTGTGGTACTAGGCTCTATATGTTTAGGTTTGTTTTATTTAAACTGAACTTTTCATATACAATCTCAAACAGAATTACGAAATTGTACAAAATATCCCTAGATTTATGACGAACCGATAGTTAAATTTTGGTGATCTTTTTGTGCTATATCATCACATTTTATCTACTTAGCTCTGTCTCAGTAGAGCAAAATTTATTAGCAAGATATACATGGAATTTTACTATGGAGTCTCCTTGTGTATATATGTATTTTTTTAAATGCCATACTTCTCTGAAATAGTACGTCTAGGACGTACTAATCCATTATATTGACCAGGTTATTCTGAAATGAATCTGTGGATCGACCTCATCTTATTGAATTAAAATATGCAAGTTTAAAAGGTTGGTTATCTTTGGATCGTTATATTTAGACTTTGTACAGATTCAGTCTGTAAATTATTTTTCATGAAGCTATGGATCTATTTGTGGATGTTCATTCCTCTTTTATTTTTTCTTCATCTTCTGGCTCCAATTATAAGACGTTTTGGTATACTACTTTAGCATACCAAACGTCATATAATCGGGATGGATGTAGTATAACTTAAACTCCATGGTGTACATGTAGAATAATTAATTGTTTTTTTCTAAACACAGCTAACCAGACGCTGAATTTAAGCCTGAACATCAATTATCAAGTTGAATCTTGTCGACGTGGTAATGATTCAGTTTGCTGTCGGTATGGATATGTTTAGTTTCTTGTTGGTGAGAAAGTAATGAAACAATTTATCTATAATAGGTGCAGGCAGTTGTATCCCGACTGTCAAAGACTAGCACTGATGGTGCATTTCTCTGTTCTCTGCCTCATTCAAGGTGATGTAGTAGCATACAGTAGCAATAGGCTATTATAGTGTAGTATGTAGAAGTTACTAATTTACACATTCTTGTCTCCTGCTGTCATATTAGTTGCCTGGAGTATGACTGCACACCCGTATGATTACACATTTACACACACTGACTATTTAGTTGTTCCTAGCATGGAGACATAATTAAATGATTTTGCTACCTGTTCTCCGTTTCTACAAGATGAGATGGTAGGCCAAGCTACTTTGTACTTTGCACATGGAGCTTGGGTGAGTGAAATTATCACGATGTATTTTTTCTCGTCAGTTAAGCTATGCTCCAATAAATTTGGTTGTCATATTATCCCGTGGTGAAGCATGTTATATTTGAATTGGTGCTTACCGTCAGGTGTTAAATTAAATATCTCATATTAATTATATTTGACTGTATGCTTATTAGCTGCATATCATATTGTCATTTGAGGGATAAAGAATAGCCGGAAGATGAGATAGTACTCTGGTATTAGGGAAGAAAATCTTGATAGTGATATTTTGTCAAAAATTGTGTCAGGCTTTATACAGAAAGAAATAATTAGTCAGATAGAACCATCATTATGCGTATTGAACAAAGTTTGAATTAGTCGGATAGAACAATCATTATGATTTTTAAATTACTATGTGCATATCAAGCTTATATGTTTTTCTGAATATTGTGTCTTATTTTGATTCATGTCGAATGACCATTGCTCTAAATGAGATTTTACCATTCTCTCTTCGAGCTATGTGACTACACTTTCTATTCATGAAATCATTCGGTGCATGAGTGTTAGTTCCTCTGGTGCTGCACCTACAATTGTAAATATCTCCTACCGGCCAATTGTGTGTGTAAGGAACAATCACCTCCCAAGATACAGACTTACCGATGTGTTTTTGCTAAGATCGAGCAACAATCTCTCTATTTTTTAATCCGGTTTTGCTTACACATTGGTGTGTTTACATGTGCTTGAATGCAGGTTCATTTGAGGTCCAGACTGAACAAATAAATGGAAAGACAAGGGTGGATCAATCTGAGCCGAGTACCATGCTTAATTCATATACTGTATATCCTACTTCGACAATTTTTCTTTATTTAGTGTTGCGGTGTGTGAATATATAGCTAAGTCAAGTGTGCTGCACCATGGTTTTTCCCTTTGGAAATATATAGCTATGTCAAGTATCATGCATTTATCTTTCTTTGGTACTTTAAAATTATTGCAAGTTAAAAGATATGCTCAGATAAAATCTAATAAACTTTCAAAAGGAAGTCATATTGTTTTGCAACCGTTATTTGTGTGTGATGAATGGTTTATCATCATTTATCCCATGGCGGAGGGAACAAAACGTGGGATCGTCCAAAGGCAATGCCATTGAATGTTTACTGATAAGGTACTTCACACCACCATGTTTTTTTAACATGCATTTTATTTACACGCGAAAAATTAAATTTGAGAAACCGTAGCAATGCACGGGCATTCAGCTAGTACCATTATAAAAACTGAGTTGTAAATATCACTCAAAGTTCTCAATACCTCTATACATTCCATTTTCTTTATTCCCAAATTTATGCAATAGCATACATTGGATTATACATAGGTACAGGCTGAGCACGTACTGAGTATTGGACCCACTCATCAAAAGAATCGATCCAGACTCCAACCCTCGCCAACGAGCGACCCAGCAACAACACTAGCTGCTACCGTAACAAAAACACGCTAGCTGCAGGTCGAGACGGCGGCCGGCCAGCGGCGGGAGGCACACCCGCGGACCAGCAACGGGCGTCGTGTTCACGGACAAGCGACGGGCGGCGCACCCACGGGAGGCCGCGGACCAGCGGCGGGAGCCGGCACCTGCGGAGCTGCGACGGTGGGCGGGAGGAGGCGGCGACAGGAGGCGCCAGCAGCGGGACAGCGACGGGAGGCACGGACCATTCTTGTTTTGCGTCTTGTTCAGGCTCGGATGTCAAACATGTAAGTGCATCTTGTGCTCCATGAATTGTATAGAGACGTGTATAGAAGTAGTATAATAAATACGACACGAATACATTTAAATGTATCTATTTTTAGAACCGTAATTCTATTTAGTAAAGAAAATGGCATGGATAGAGGTATTGAGATTTTTTTTAAAAAAAAACTTTTATAGAAGGAGAAAGCTAGTAACAATGGCTCGATTTGAGCCGGAGTTGACCCATTTGTTCTGATCGCCAAGAGCCGGCCGGCGGTGTGGGGGCGGTGGGCTCGGAGCAATGAGAATAAAGGTGGTGGTCCTAGGGTTCAAAATTTGCGATGTCGATACCTTGATCTGGCAGGAGTGTCGAGTTTCGGAAGGCTTCGCCCGTGATCTTTCATGGGCTAATTCCTGGAGATTGCTGGATCGGAGGGATTCGGTCGCGTCGGAGGGAGCGGCGTGAAGCTCTGCTTCTGTGGCATCATGGACAAATTCATGGTGTAGTCAGAGGCGGAGAAGGTCATGAAAACTGAGATTAAAGGACTAGCGCGACGATGAGGAACTTGCTTCGAGTTGCAGGAGGCGGAGCAGTGATATGTTAGTGGGGGCAAAATCAATGGTGAAGTTCAAAGTTCTAACTCCAAGACCTGCCCTTAATTGGTTGTGCCTGGCAATGCTGAGAGCGGGGACTATTATCTTCAGGTTGCCCAAGGTCTGGGCTTAATTGGTTGTGCCTGGCACTGTTCTTCTTGAAGACATTGATTTCGAAGATTTGGACATCAGGTGGTGTCTTGGTGGTGGTTGTGCGGCTGCTGCAATGACTGTAACTCTGTAGCGGGACTTTTCTTTTTTTATTTCTTCTTCTTATTGTTTTTCGGCTGTGTGCATCCGTAATAGATTTAGTTATTACGCTGTTGCAGAGGCTGGGTGTAATTTGTATCCTCGTGATATTAATATATTTCCGTTTATCTAAAAAGTACATGTCCTGTCGACGAACGACAGGGAACTCACACACACCAACAAACACCCACCGGAAACCTAAGCCTACTCTCGCGGTATTTTGGAAAACACCGCCGCTACACCTCGCCTGGCCAAACACCAGTGCTGGAACTCATCCTTGAGCACAGCCACCTGCTGCAAAACCTGCATCTGCTTGTTAATGTTCACAAAACACTAAGCATTCCTATTCTTTCAAAGGCTCCAGCTGACTAAGATCACAAGGGCATCGAAGTTCTTCCTTATCTTAGCCGATAACTCTTCCCGCAATCGTAGCCACCATTGATGGATCCTCTCCATCCCCAGCGGCACCGCTGCATCCGTGGGCTTTAAGCAGTAATACCAAACTTGCCTCGCATGAACACATTGCATGACGATATGCTCTACCGTGTCTTCCTCTTGTAGGCATACAAAACATGGCGTTGTGGCGTTTTGCAACCTTCGATCTGAGGTCCAAAGGCGGTGTTGCGCAGCAAGCCACATGAAAATCTTCGTCTTCAGGGTTGCCCCATTGCTCCAAATAGCCTCGGCTGGTGCAAACATCGTCTGGCCCAGTACTAGCATATTATACGTGGATTTCACCGAGTAACCCGTCGCTAGCCCAAGGCCAACGAAACTCGTCTGGTGCGTCGTTGAGTCCCCGGAACCTATGCAACCGCAGCCAAAGCTGAAAACATTGCAGCGCCTCAGCATGGGACATCTCTCCACCCAAGTTGGACATCCATTTATTCAGGTTCAGCGCCTCTAGCACCGTGCACCGTTTCCTGAGTACCTGGCTACCTGACTGACTTTGACGAACAGCAAGGGCGCTACGTCTGCGATCGCCTCGCCGTCCAGCCAGTGGTCCGTCCAGAACATCGTCTTAGCACCATTCCCCACCTTAATTGCCACCAGGCTGTCGAAAGTGTCCTCAGCCAACCTGTCCTTCAGCTTCGGCAGCCCCTGCAAAGGATGCCGATCATCCACCCTTCTCAGCCACTCCCAGCGCACTCGCAATGCCAGGCCATGTAGCTTCAGGTTTTTGACTCCTAAGCCGCCATAGCTTGTGGGGCGACAGATGGCGTCCCAAGCCACCAAACATTGTCCACAATTCACCTTATCCTTGCCTGCCCAAAAGAATGCCCTTAAGCATGAATTAAGTTCTTCCAATAGCCAGGCCGGGGCATCCGCAACCAACAAGTGGTGTATTGGCCTGGCCGAGATCACCGATTTGATAATAATCAGTCTACCCTCCCTAGAAATCAGGCCTGGCTGCCAAGCCAGAATGAACTCTCTGAACCTGTCGAGCGCTGACTCCCACTCCGCCTTAGTAAGCGGCCGCAGCGTAGCTGCAGTCCGAGATATCGAATCGGGAAGTCCGTGATGGTGAAGTGCAGCAGGTTCTGCACCCGCAGTTTGTCTAGCGGGCCACCCCGGATCACCGTAGCTGACGATTTCAGATAGTTGACGTTAAGCCCAGACACCGCACCGAAGAGCTGAGGTATTGAGAAATTTGAGTGGCATATTTACAACTTCCGTTTTTGTAATCGCATAAGTGCAATATGTGAATTGGAGAGTGGCATAGATCGAATTAACCCTTTGGTTATTGGCTATGAAAACATTGTGGTTTGGTGTTAGCCATTTTTATATACAGTATCATATTTGGTGGGGTTTGGTGGTAACCATTTTTTATACTGCCTCCGTTCTAAAATCTCATATTTGGCGGGGTAGTGTGTGCTGGCTAGCTAAATTTTATGTTTGGTTGAATGGATAAAAAGTGCTTAGGGTAGTCATATTTATGTTTATTTCGAGGGTTTAGAAATGTTTAATGTAATATTAATGAGGACATCCCACATGCTAATACAATTGTTGCACCTTCAAAAACACTCAAACGAGTTCGTGCACGACAACTTAATTATCATGTACTTTCGTTTCTTAAAATCAATTCTCACATACATGAACGTTTCTGCTGCCTAAATCGGATGTGTTTGTCACACTTAGGAACGATGGCCCTCCCATGGATGAGAGGGACAAACATTGAAGCATGATCACGCATGGAGAGGATGGCAGCAAGCGTGGGAGGATTGTAGATGACGCCACTACTGGAGACTTCCGAACATTGAAGCCATCATAATGAGAGGAGAAGACTTGGACGAAATATAGAGTTTCCACTTCATAATAATGAGAGGAGAAGACTTGGACGAAATATAGAGTTTCCACTTCATAATTACGTACATATATTCATATGGTGTTGTGTCACCTATTTAGTTATGGATTAGGTCCATATAATTTCGTCCAAATTAAGTGTGTGAACAATTAGAGTCCTTATAAGTGGAAGGAAACCGATTTAGGGTGGAATTCTACCTCCTTTTCCAAGGTTGGCTGAATCCCTCTTCGTCCCTCCTTGTATACCTCCGATAACCCCGTTGCTAGTCAGCCAACAACATTCGATCTTGGTTTTGGTTTAGACTCGGATTTTCTTTAGTTTAAGACTTACATTGCTATTCTTCGCTAAAGACAAAAGTATCGGTCTAGACCTCTTGTACTTCGCACTCGTAGAATTGCATCTGTAAAGTTTTCATCTTTATCCGCAATATCTTGATTGCATCTATAATTCTTGCTAGTTCTTTGATTGGTTGTAGGAATTGATCTTCCGATAAGGTTGATCTAGCTTCGGCGAGATCAATAGCTTCGGAAATTGGTGAAGTGATTACATTGACGCAACGTCTCGCATGTTTGTAGTCGGATCGT
This sequence comes from Poa annua, assembly GCA_026929855.1. Taxonomy (NCBI): domain Eukaryota; kingdom Viridiplantae; phylum Streptophyta; class Magnoliopsida; order Poales; family Poaceae; genus Poa; species Poa annua. The sequence continues at coordinate 162,212,787 of CM049426.1, forward strand.
CAACATCGATGTCGTGGGATTGTCACGACAGATGTTTCAGGGTGGAAACTTGAGTGATGGGACATAGCGACTTCTGACATCAGGAGCTTGTCTAGCGGGACACAAGGAAAGCAGAGTTTACCCAGGTTCGGCCCCTCTTCGTGAGGTAAAGACCTACTTCCTGCCTTGCTTTATTGATATGGGGTTTCGAGGACTCGACGCCTTAGCTTCCGGGTCTCGAGGTTACAATGTCTACAACTTAGGGCTGGTGGAACTTGTGTTCTGGTAAAGCTTATCTCTCTAGGAACCACGAGACCCCCTTATATAGGTGGTGGGTCTCGCTGGAGGTACAAGCGGGGATCCCGGTAACAATCGTACCCGAACTCTACTCTAAGTCATCTAAGTCTTTGCCTTCCTTATCAGGACTCCGTCTTGTACTTGGTCTCCAGTCTTCTTGATCCTTCTTAGCTTGCGGGCCAAGGTACATGTCGCACGCTGGCTTACGTGGGGCCCAACCCATCTCTTTATGCTTGATCTGGCCCAGGCTTCTACTAGAACGATTTGTCTTCTAGGTCGGTGGGCCTACCGGGTTATGATCCCCCCAACAGTAGCCCCCAGGATAACTTAGACACCAGACTTGACTTGCTTCACCTTGAACTCTCGGGCATAATCTTGGGGAAGCCATCATTTTTTTGTCCGGGTTCATCTGAAAAACAATAAACAACTCATTAAGCAAGCATGCTCTCGGGTATCAGTTTGGCCGGCTCTTCCTGGCGGCTCGTTCATAGCCCGGCCATCACTTGCCAGCTTTCTTTTCTCTAAGACTTTGACTCTCTTCTTTTTTTATTCTTTTCCTCAGCTTTCGGTCAACCTTGTTGGTCAATGATACGTCCAAAACGTATCTACTTTCCCAAAGACTTTTGCTATTGTTTTACCTCTAATTTATGTGTTCTGAATGCAACTAACGCGGACTAACGCTGTTTTCAGCAGAATTACCCTGGTGTCTCCTTTCTGTGCAGAAATATCAACTTCGGAGAAAAAGCTCAAAAGACATCCAGTATTTATTTTCCATCCGAGGGGAACTCAGAACCACGAAGACCAAACGGAGAAGAGGCTCGAGGGGCCCACACCACCCCGTGGCGTGGCCAGGTGGGACCCGCGCCAGCAGGTGGTGTGGCCGCCTCGGCCACCACTTCGCGACCCCCTCGCGGCTATAAGACCCTCCTGACCTAAAAACCCACGGGGGATATCCATCTTTCCAGAGAACACCACCGTACGCCGCCGCCATCGCGAACCCTAGTTCGGGGACCAGAAAGCTCTGTTCCGGCACCCTGCCGGGACGTGGAATCGAAGGGGATCATCGCCATCGTCATGTCCACCGCCTCTCCATCAACCATCCATGTTTCCCCCATCCATGAGTGAGTAATTCACCGCTGTAGACTTGAGTGACGCCCCAAAATCGGTACTATGTAGATTTAAGCGATCCCGCCGAAATCCGCATAATAACGATTTTAGGTCGCCCACCAGACATAATATGCACGCCAAAACAAGCGCATTATGCGGGTGGAATTGTGATAAACTTGCAACAGTTCAGATACATCCGAAACAACAGAAGATATATATACAACAACGACTCGAACGAGTTAAGATACAGAGGATACAATACAAAGATACAAATGACAGCGGAAGCAAAATAGTATCCGACTATGCATAAGATACAAATTGGACTAAGAGTCCTGAAGATAAGCAATGGCGCCATATCCCTGCCCAGCCAAGCCGGAGGGATTCCCAAGCTAACGTCGTCAGACTTGAAACCTGTTAACTGCAACTAAAGCACAGCCCAAAAGAGGGTCAGGGCACTCCCTGGCAAGCAAAATCGACTTGCCTACTTTCTACACCATCTCCCAAAATATGGGGTAGGTGGACTTAGCGGCAGCAGCACTAGCAACCTAAGGAGACACGCTACAACTTCCGTCTAATTAGAGAGGGATAAGAGAGCGCATAAGATAACCATCTACAACTAACACCAATCATAACCTATTCTCGGATTAACCCCCTCAACCAAGTATGAGGAAGAAATTCGGGAAAACTCACACACTGAACAGTTTTAGTTACCATTTATTGTGAAAGTAATTCTATATTACTAGTCAAATTAATTAACAATGATTAGGTGTAAGTTGTCTAGATCTTGGTAGCCAGCATCATCACCAAGTCGTCCATAACCGTGGACACGGCTCATCGATAAGATTATACCCTGCAGAGGTGCACTACTGGACCCATACTCGCATGATCAACCCAGCCAAAAACATTAGGGCCTTTCAACACAACTCTTTTCGTTCACCGCAACAAGTCCAAGGAGTCACGGGAGCTATGTTGGTCCCGGTCAAAAGGGTGCGGATTCCCGCAGGACACACCCCTCCGCACCAACAGGCCGCGCCCTATATGCATGTAACAAGGCACACCGCCAAAGTAAAAATACTACACAAGTATCGATGCATATGAGACAAATGGAAAACCCGAACTAGGTGCGGCTCCCGGACAAGTTGAAGTTACAGTCAAAGTCGAGGGGGGCTCCATAGGGCCTCCCACAAGTGGTTAGTGCGCTCAAAATTGGATCTGAGGATAAAATCTCATTTTCTAGGTCGACACTTAGCAGAACAAAGCACCTCACAAGGCCTTCCGCTGGTGCCTTATCTTTAATTATAATACCCAACGTAAGACAACATTTTATTAAGGTAGAATAATCTATCATACTAAGCATATGAAATAAAAGACCAACAAACGACTCGCACAGCCAACTCTAAGCATGCGCTACGACTCGCAAGGCCAATAGATAAACATGCAACATGTATTAGGTTGTGGGGATAAAGCTGTATAGGCTACACGATAAACATGTGATGGGATCGCGATAAAGAATCGAATACTAGGGTAGCAGAGATCAACGACAAGAATGAAAGACAATGTATAGGTAAACAAGTAAACTTTGCTCGCCTGAAATCCCGCATGGAAGAAGATCTTTGTCGTTGCTCACACATCTTAAAGGTGTATCCGCGAAGAAGCAACAAACACTGGAAAGCGTACAAGATGCATTTTATAACTACGGCAAAAGATCCAGCATGATCATACGAGAATGATGCATGCCATGGCAAGATGCAAAACAAATGCTATTAATCCAAATTAAGCACGAAAGCAGCCCCGAAAATTTAATATTTAGGTGCAAGTTATTATCTACTCAACAATATAAAATTTTGGTTAACATGGTAACACATGGCATGGGTGATCTAATTAAATTAAACGGAATAGGACAATAATTAAATAAAGCCCAACACATTTCATATTTAATTATTTAGGTGCAACAAATAAATTACACTAAGCAATTAAAATAAAAGATGCAAAATGGCATACAAATGGCATATTAATGTTTGTTGCATTTTTCTGATAAATAAACATATAAAGATTATTTAGTTTGGAGATATAGAATTAAAGTTATTAACATTTTAGTTGTTAGGGGTGTTTCTGTAAAGTTCAGGGACCTATCCGCGATGGAAAACTTGCTGGTGAGGTTTCTATGTGAAAACAGAGAGCTCAGGGGCTTAGGTGCAAAGATTACAACCTCTCTCTCTCTCAATGCGAGTCAATGACAGGGTGGACCCGCATGTCAGTGACAGACAAAGAATAAAAATATGGGCTTTGAATCACAACGCGCCCAAGAGTGATTCGAACTCGCTACCACATGCGGCGCAGGGATGGCTGCGCTAGCCACTGGGCCGGAATAGAGTTGTTGACAGATTAGGTGCAGATTGCTTTGTATACTGAATCACCGAACTGTTCTGACGAAACTGAAAACGATTCAGGCCAGGGACAGTGCGACGGCGATGGACAGGAAAACAACGACTACGGCGACGGTGCCACGCGACGGTGGCTCACAGAGCAAGGGGAGGAATGTGAACAAGAGTCCCGGAGGTGTGGCTCACCTAAGGGCTGGCCGGGGTCGGTCTCGGAGGCTTGGGGAAGGAGAAGCAGGGGACGGAGTCGGTGGCCTTGACGATTCCGGCGGACAGCCGACGAACAGGTCGGGGACGGCCACGTTCGAGAAAACTCCAGCTATGGGTCCTTCGGAGATCTTGAGGCTAACGACGAGACGGTTCCATTTCGCTCTCGCGAGATGAAGACGGTGCCCAGGGGGACGATTAGGCGAGCTTCTCAAGCTCCGGCCATGGAGGTTGATTTGGGGGGAGAAAAAAGAACAGAGGGAGGAGAAGAGGGAAGGGAGGTGGTGGCGGCGCAATGGGAGAGGGAAAAGAGGGGCTAGGGTTTCGGGTTGGAGGAGGAGGAGGCTAAAAGGAGGGGAGGGAGCAGGTGAGGCAGGGGCACATGGTGGGGGACACCATGGCCGGCTCTTTCTGCCTCGGTGTAAAGTGATACGGAGGAAGGTGACGAAGGGAGGGGGAGCTGGGCCTCAAGGTAGATGGGCCAGGAGGTGGGCTTCGGCCAGGTAAGCCTTTTCTCTCCTGGTTTTTTATTTTTTTGTTTTATTCTTTCTGTTTTGTGTTTTAAAAAAAATAGAAAAGAAAAAGAGAGAGAAAACTTTTAGCCAATTTTAATAGTTTCAAAATATACAATTTGACACACTAGTTTGAATATTTGCAAAAGATTTGAAAACTCATATTTTAATTTGTTTGAATTGCATTTAAATTGAAAAATGTAATTTGAATTTGAATGCAACAATTTAAATAATTGAGGTGACAATTGCATGATGACATGATGATGCAAAAAATAAAACCAACAATCTAATTTGGGGAAACTCCCGGGGCGTTACAATCGACACCACTAACAAGGGATCGCGTCCCGCGATCCACGCCGAGAGCACAAGAAAAGAGGGGTAACTACCGAGTCTTCAGGCTCCGTGATGACTTCTCGACACCACTAACAAGGGATTGTTGCTCCACCTTGACGTTCTCGACACCACTAACAAGAAGTTCTGACTCCACCTTGAACATCTCGACACCACTAACAAGGGATTGTTGCTCCACCTCGAAATTCTTGACACCACTAACAAGAAGAGTTGCTCACGTCGATGACGATTCCCGAAGATCGAACCTAATAGGATAAAAGGCAAGAGAACGTCCACCCACGCGTAGGATCCTAAACTTTGAAAGTTGGATAAGAGAAGAGACTCCAAAATAAATAAGATAAGAGGAGAAACAACGAATAATTTTAGTCAAATAATTTAGACACTCTAGAAACAACGACCGTTAGCGAGGTTATCCTACAGGCTTTTGCGGACCCGCTGCTTCGATAACCAATCGTATCGAAACAACAAGGAGATCAAAACCAAGGCTCCGATACCACTTTGTGACGCCCCAAAATCGGAACTATGTAGATTTAAGCGATCCCGCCGAAATCCGCATAATAACGAATTTAGGTCGCCCACCAGACATAATGTGCACGCCGAAACATGCGCATTATGTGGGTGGAATTTTGATAACATTACAACAGTTCCGATACATCCACAACAACAACAGAAGATATAAATACAACAACGAATCGAATGAGTCAAGATACAAAGGATATAATACAAAGAGACAAATCATAGCGGAAGCAAAATAGTATCCGACTACGAATAAGATACAAATTGGACTAAGAGTCCTGAAGATAAGCAATGGTGCCATATCCCTGCCCAGCCAAGCCGGAGGGATTCCCAAGCTAACGTCGTCAGACTTCAAACTGTTAACTGCACATAAAGCACAACCCAAAAGAGGGTCAGGGCACTCCCTGGCAAGCAAAACCGACTTGCCTACTTTCTACACCATCTCCCAAAATATGGGGTAGGTGGACTTAGCGGCAACAACACTTGCAACCTAAGGAGACACGCTACAACTTCCGTCTAATTAGAGAGGGATAAGAGAGCGCATAAGATAACCATCTACAACTAACACCAATCATAACCCATTCTCGGATTAAACCCCTCAACCAAGTATGAGGAAGCAATTCGGGAAAACTCACACATTGAACAGTTTTAGTTACCATTTATTGTGAAAGTAATTCTATATTACTAGTCAAATTAATTAAGAATGATTAGGTGTAAGTTGTCTAGATCTTGTTAGCCAGCATCATCACCAAGTCGTCCATAACCGTGGACACGGCTCATCGATAAGATTATACCCTGCAGGGGTGCACTACTGGACCCATACTCGCATGATCAACCCAGTCAAAAACATTAGGGCCTCTCAACACAAATATTTTCCTTCACCACAAAAAGTCCAAGGAGCCACGGGTGCTATGCTGGTCCCGACCAAAAGGGTGCGGATTCCCGCAGGACACACCCCTCCGCACCAACAGGCCGCGCCCTATATGCATGTAACTAGGCACACCGCCAAAGTAAAAATACTACACTAGTATCGATGCATATGAGACAAATGGAAAACCCGAACTAGGTGCGGCTCCCGGACAAGTTGAAGTTCCAGTCAAAGTCAAGGGGGGCTCCATAGGGCCTCCCACAAGTGGTTAGTGCGCTCAAAATTGGATCCGAGGACAAAATCTCAGTTCCTAGGTCGACACTTAGCAGAACAAAACACCTGCAAGGCCTTCCGCCGGTGCCTTATCTTTTAATTATAATACCCAACATAAGACAACATTTTATTAAGGTAAAATAATCTATCATACTAAGCATGTGAAATAAAAGACCAACAAACGACAGGCACAACCAACTCTAATCATGCGCTACGACTCGCAAGGCCAACAGATAAACATGCAACAGGTATTAGGTTGTGGGGATAAAGCTGTATAGGCTGCAGGATAAACATGTGATGGGATCGCGATAAAGAATCGAATACTAGGATAGCAGAGATCAACGGCAAGAATGAAAAACAATGTATAGGTAAACAAGCAAACTTTGCCTACCTGGAATTCCGCATGGAAAAAGATCTTTGTCGTTGCTCACACATCTCAACGTCGTATCCGCGAATAAGCAACGAACACTGGAAAGCGTAAAAGATGCATTTTACAACTACGGCAAAAGATCCAGCATGATCATACGAGAATGATGCATGCCATGGCAAGATGCAAAACAAATGCAATTAATCCAAATTAAGCGGGAAAACAACCCCGACAATTTATATTTAGGTGCAAGTTATTATCTACTCAACAATATTAAATGTTGGTTACATGGTAACACATGGCATGGGTGATCTAATTAAATTAAATGGAATAAAATAATAATTAAATAAAGCCTAACACATTCCATATTTAATTATTTAGGTGCAACAAATAAATTACAATAAGAAATTAAAATAAAATATTCAAAATGGCACACAAATGGCATATTAATGTTTATTGCATTTTTCTGATAAATAAACATATAAAGATTATTTAATTTGGAGTTATAGAATTAAAGTTATTAACGTTTTAGTTGTTAGGGGTGTTTCTGTAAAGTTCAGGGACCTATCCGTGATGGAAAACTTGCTGGTGAGGTTTCTGTGCGAAAACAGAGAGCTCAGGGGCTTATGTGCAAAGTTTACAACCTCTCTCTCACTGCGAATCAATGACAGGGTGGACCCGCATGTCAGTGACAGACAAAGAATAAAAGATGGACTTTTAATCACAACGCGCCCAGGAGTGATTCGAACTCGCGACCTCGCGCGGCGCAGGGATGGCTGCGCTAGCCACTGGGCCGAAATTGAGTTGTTGACAGATTAGGTGCAGATTGCTTTGTATACTGAATCACCGAACTGTTCTGATGAAACTGAAAACGATTCAGGGCAGGGACAGTGCGACGATGACGGAGAGGAAAACAACGACTACGGCGACGGTGCCACGCGACGGTGGCTCACAGAGCAAGGGGAGGAAGGGGAACATGAGTCCTGGAGGTGCGGCTCACCTAGGGGCTGGTCGGGGTCGGTCTCGGAGGCTCGGGGAAGGAGAAGCAGGGGACGGAGTCGGTGGCCTTGGCGATTCCGGCGGACAGCCGACGAACAGGTCGGGGACGGCCACGTTCGGGACAGCTCCAGCTACGGGTCCTTTGGAGATCTTGAGGCTAACGACGAGACGGTTCCATTTCCGCTCTTGCGAGATGAAGACGGTGTCCAGGGGGGGCGATTAGGCGAGCTTCTCAAGCTCTAACCATGGAGGTTGATTTGGGGGGAGGAAAGAGAAAAGAGGGACGAGAAGAGGGAGTGGAGATGGTGGCAGCGCGATGGGAGAGGGAAAAGAGGGGCTAGGGTTTCGGGTTGGAGGAGGGGGAGGCTAAAAGGAGGGGAGGGAGCAGGTGAGGCAGGGGCACATGGTGGGGGACACCATGTCCGGCTCTCTCTGCCTCGGTGTAAAGTGGTACGGAGGAAGGTGACGAAGGAAGGGGGAGCTGGGCCTCAAGGTAGATGGGCCAGGAGGTGGGCTTCGGCCAGGTAAGCCTTTTCTCTCCTGGTTTTTTATTTCTTTTTCTTTTCTGTTTTGTGTTTTAAAACAAAATAGAAAAGAAAAAGAGAGAGAAAACTTTTAGCCAATTTAATAGTTTCAAAATATACAATTTGACACACTAGTTTGAATATTTGCAAAAGATTTGAAAACTCATATTTTAATTTGTTTGAATTGCATTTAAATTGAAAAGTCTAATTTGAATTTGAATGCAACAATTTGAATAATTGAGGTGAAAATTGCATGATGACATGATGATGCAAAAAATAAAACCAACAATCTAATTTGGGGAAAATGCCGGGGCGTTACAGGATGGTAGGGATTGGATGAGATCACTCATGTAATAGCTGTAACATTGTTAGGGCATAGTGCCTAGTATCCGTTATCGGTGTTTTACGTCATTGTTGCAACTTCTTATGCTTAATGCTTGGTACTAGGACCCGAGTGCCATGATTTCAGATCTGAACTTGTTATTGTATCATGATAATAATCATTGTTTTGGATCATATCTATGAGTTGTATACACATATTATTGTCCGGAACCGATGGCCCCAAAGTGACATCAATTGGGATAACCGAAGGGAATGGCTATGATGTGAGGATCACATGTATTCACGGAGTGTTAATGCTTTTCTACGGTACTTTATTAAAAGGAGTATCTTAATTGCCAGTAGATTCCCTAGAGGCCCCGCTGCAAACGGGCTGGCAGGACAAAAGATGACGTGCAAGTTTCTCATTGCGAGCACGCACAACTAAATTGGAATACATGCTTATGATTAGTTAATACTTGGATGATTTATATTATTTATCCGCAAATGACTATGTTATGCTATTACAAGAATTATCTTATTCATGCAACGTCCGTACATCCGTCCCTATGCCTACAGTATTTTAATCCTGTTGTCTACTTCAATCAAAATCGCTATTCTTCCGCTACTGTTATTTCACTACTGTCTCTGCTATAAAACTGTTGCTACTGATATTCCATCTCGAGCAAGTCTATTCACAGGTGCAGCTGATCTGACAAATCATCTGTTAAATCTTATAAATATTCTTTGCCTCCCCTTATGTCGAATCAATAAATTTGGGTTTTACTTCCCTCGAAGAATGTTGCGATCCCCTATACTTGTGGGTCATCAAGACTATTTTCTGGCGCCGTTGCCGGGGAGCATAGCTTTATTTATAAACCCACCTGAGTGTGATATTGTTCGCTGGAATTTATTCATCATGGGAAGAAATGCTGATTAGAAGTTTCCCATCGTGCTATCCATTACAAGGAAAGGTACAACTCTGAACTCTGCTGCTGCGCTTGATTGTCTGTCTGTGTTGAGTAAGCTTGTTACACCACCACAACCTGCACGTTATGTACTACTGCTGAATTTGAAGTTACTTATGATGATGCTTCTATTGTTCTTGATGAAACTGGTTCATTAGGTCCCTTTTTAGATGCTACTATTGCTAAATCTAAACAAATTAAAAATTCTGAAATTCCTAATGAAAATGCTGAAACACCTGTTAATTCACCTGAATTTACATGTGATACCGATGATGAGAGTGATGATATATATGTGGATCTTGATGATGCTCTTGTTAAAGAAATTAATGCTATGAAACATGCTAGTGCCTTTGAAAAATTTGTCGTTAAATATAAATTATCTCCTGATGCTAAATTGCTACATCTCCTATAAATATAAAAGATAAGGATTATGATTTCTCTCTTGATTTGGCTCATATAGCTATTGTTGAAAGAGAACCTTTCCGTGGAACTGAAAATGAAAGTGATATAGAACATATGAATGTATTGTCTGATTTGAGTGGAATATTTGTTGAGGACATTAAAAGACGCACTTTGTTGCTAAAATATTTCCTTTCTCATTAAAAGGAGAAGCCAAAACTTGGTATAATAATTTGTCTCCTGGTTCCATCACTAGTCCTAAGGGTTTGCTTGATGCATTCTTTCAAAAATATTTCCCTGCTAGTGCTCAACATGATGCTTTGTTAAAAATCTATAATTTTAATCAAGATGAAGGTGAGAAATTGCCTAAGGCTGGACACACTTTTGTTGCATATTAAGAGACCAGCCGAACCATGATTTGGAGAAAAATGATCTAGTTGATATATTTCATAGTGGACTAACTGCTGAATCTAGGACATACCTGGATAGTTTTGCTAGTTGTGTTTTCAGGAAAAGGACTCCCCAAGAAGCTAAAGAATTATTGGCTTCAATATTCAATAATAATGATGATTGGGATATTCCTGAACCTACTCCAACACCTCCACCAACACCGAAGAATAGGGGTATGATTGGATTAAATGAAGAAACGATGAGGGAAGCCAAAAGATCTCTTCAAGAAAGTGGTATTAAATCTGAAGATGTGAAGTATTTACCTCCTATTGAAGAATTATGTAAGCCTATTCCCCCTCCAACCGCTATTGAGGTACACTCTCTCCAATGGTTTGATGATAGAGATATCCCTTACTCTAAACCTCATGCTCAATGCTTTGATGAATTTGATGATTTTATTGTAAAGCAAAGTAATTTTAATACGAGAATAGAGAATCATTTAATGGAAAATTCTCATGATATTAGTAATTTACATGATATTGTTGATAGAACTGCCATGATGTTAAAGTGCTCATTAAACACTTCCATATGGTTCAAACTCAAATAGATCAACTCACTAAAGTGCAAAAAGAATTGTTGGTAAATAACTCTATTGCTAAACAAAAACTTGTTTGCGAAGTAACAACTAGAGGTGGTAAATCTACTCAAGACCCTTTGTATCCTGAAGGACATGATAAAAGAATTAAAAAGATTCTCAACGAGTGAATGAACCTAGTATTCCTTCTAGGAAAAAGAAAAAGAAACATAAAACTGTTGTAGAATCCTCTACACCTGTTAATGATCCTAATAGTATATCTGTTTCTAATGCTGAAAATGAAAGTGGTAATGAACACAACAATGATAATGCTAATAACAATGATAAAGATAAAAATACCAATTCGGATCAGGAAGAAATAGAAGAAGAACCTGCAAAACATGCTAAAAATAAAAAGTACACTAAAGAAGATTTTATTGCTAAGAAACATGGTAATGAAAGAGAACCTTGGGTCCAAAAACCAATGCCTTTTCCTGCTAAGCAACTTAAATCTAAAGAGGAAGAACATTATAATAGATTTTGTGATTGGATAAAACCATTGTTCTTTTAAATTCCTTTGACTGATGCTATTAAGTTGCCTCCATACTCGAAATATATGAAAGATATTATGACTAACAAAAGGAAAATTCCTAATGAGGAAATATCTACTATGCTTGCTAATTAATCTTTCAATGACAAGGTTGCAAAGAAGCTTGGTGACCCAGGTATACCAACTATTCTTTGCTCTATCAAAAATAATTATGTTAAAACTGCTCTATGTGATTTGGGAGCTGGAGTTAGTGTTATGCCTTTCTCTCTTTACAAGAGGCTTTATCTTGATAAATTGATACCTACTGATATATGTTTGCAAATGGCTGATAAATCTACTGCTGTTCCTGTTGGAATTTGTGAGGATGTTCCTGTCCAAATAACTACCAAATTGCTAAATTATGACTGACTTTCTTGTTCTTGAAATGCTTGAAGATGATAATATGTCTATTATTCTTGGAGAACCTTTTCTAAATACTGCAGGGGCTGTTATTGATTGCAATAAAGGAAAGGTTACTTTTAATGTTCATGACAAGGAGCATACTGTTTATTTTCCCAAGAAAGTTGATAGAATGCCTGGAGTTAATACAACTACCAATTTGAAGTCTATTAGGGTGTGTTCGTTTTTTGGATGGAGTGGAATGGAATGGTTCCATTCCATCCCATTCCATTCCATCTCATCCCGTCTGTGTGTTCAGTTGATATCTGAAGCAAGAGAATGGAATGGAATCAAATTATTCTAAACACACAATTAGTTAGGCCCTAATTTAATATAAATATTTAATAAATCTAATTATTTCCCAAACAACAGGAGAGGAGCAAGATCGCCACCGGCCCGCCGCGGATCCTCTGCCGGCGCCGCGCATCATCGGCCCCAGTCGCACCTGGCCCCGCCCGTGTCCGGTGACCTCCGCGCGGCCGGCCGCGCTTGCCCAGCCCCGCCCGCATCCGGCGCCCTCCGCGCTCGGCCGCGCTCGCCCGCAGGAACCGCTCGTCGACGGCCAGCAGCCGCAGAGCTCGGGATTGAGGTTGATCGCGAGGGCGTCGACGGGTGGTCGGCTTGGACGAGGAGTCCGGCCCTGCGCTGGCCGCGCCTGACGAGCAGGGAGGAGGGCGGCGCCCGGTGACCTCCTGCCTTGCGCCCGCGCCCGCGACCTGCCTTGCACCGCCGCGCCGTTCCGTGTGCCCGTGACCTGCCTTGCGCCACCGCGCCCTTCCTTCCGCCGCCTGCTGGTTCCGTCGAGAGTTAGGAGAGGTGAGAGAGGGTTAGCTATAGGTGGGAGAGGGTTAGCGAGCGAGAGAGTCAGCGAGAGGCGTTCCACTCGGTCCGGCCGATTTGGCCGGACGAGTGCGTTCTACATATTCAAGGAATATTCCACCTCGGGGAATCCACCCGTTCCATTCCTAGTCCAAACTGAACACAAGAATGGCCTCCAGGTGCGGAACGATTCCATTCCGTTCCACCCGGTTCCAGAAACGAACACACCCTTAGAATGGGAAGTATTGATTGCCCATATAAAGAAGAATACAAAACTCTCATGATTGGATCCATACCAATTCATTATAAACATGAGTGTCTCATATGGTTTAAAATCTTTCATGACATATAAAATTCATTTGGTGGCAAGACTTGATCAACCTTGTTAACAAGTGCATTTTAAATGCATAAAGAAGCTAAAAAAATTTTCTTCCTCTCATCCTTGTTATACCTACTGTAATGTTATTTAGTTTGCAATGTTTTGTTAGAAAATAATTTTTCAGTATTGAATTTAATAACGCAAAATACCAGAAAATGAAAAAAAAGTTTCTTAGAAAATTAAAATTTTATATGAAAAATCATATTTTTCGAGAAGGCTCCTGGAAGTGCCAGAGAGCCACCAGGTGGACCCCCTGGTCCACCACATCTCCTGGTGGCGCGGCTGGCCTTTGGCCGCGCCAGATGGTGGTGTGGGGCCCACAGGCCCCCCCACTTGCTCTCTCTCTCCTTCCCCTGCCTTCCTCTTGCCCGAAAAATTACTCCTGCATATCTCAAATTCGTGCTCTTGCTGCTCATTTCCTCTCCACATTCAGCCAATTTCTACTGCTGAAATTTGGTGCATCTCCTCTCCGGTATGTGACTCCTCCGAATATCCAAGTATAATTTTATTTAATGGAGTATATATGAAGTATTTTTCTGCTGTAGATATCTTGTTTAGGGAGTTTAAATGCTTGTTCTAAGTTGAAGAAACTAGTTTTGATGCATGCTTAAGCCTGTAGCAAGTCACTATAGTGGTTTCCCTTCATTTAGTTGGCTAAAAATCTATTTTTATGATGTTTGTTGAAAATTTCAAAAAAGGAAGATGTATAACCGTGACTTTGATAAGGTGTTTGAGGGAGATTATCAGAGGAGGCATCCAAGGGCTGCCATTCGTGTTAGGCAGTCCTACAACGAGGAGATCCTTGCACCGACATTCGGAGATGAGGGAGCTCCACATGCCGCATCTCACCCTTGTTATAATTTCCTTCGTGCTGCAGGTTTACTTGAGGACTTCCAAACTCTTGTTGGGAGAGTAGGCTTGACCTCCTACATGATGGATGAGAGGCCACAATACTATTGGCTGACCAAGACTTTTTCGGAGACCTTCACTTTCAACACCAAGTCTTATTGGAAGGCTATTTCTTTCAAGATATATGATTTGCCTTGTAGCCTAACCTTGCAGGAGCTTTGTGGGATAATTGGTACAGCGGATGTGGGGATAACGGTGAGAATTGTCGCGAATCCCCTGGAGTTGGCAAAAACCTACCAAGAGGTGACCGACAGTGACACTCGCTCCGCACAACACGACAAGATAAGGAACATCCAATTCCCTGCTATCAAATATTTTGTCTACTATCTTACTACTAGTGTACTTGGTAGGGAAAACACTAGCAATGTTTCTAACTTGCAGCTTGCATTTCTTGCGGGTGCCCTTAAGGGTGAATTCCCGTATAAACTTGGTTCTTTGATTGCTCGCCGTTTAGCTGCTAGAGGCCCCATCTTTGGAGGCATCATTGCCTTTCGTACTGCTGAATATTTGGGGCTGCCCATTGATCCTAATTATGTACAACTTGATCCATGTTATCTTGGCCTTGCTGTAATGAAAGACCATAAATTTGTCACTACTAGCTCCACTTTGGAGAACATTGTGTTTAGGGTCGTTTGTGATGACGATCGTGAAAAGGAAGTCTCCTGGCCACAACCTTCTTTGTTTACTCTTGACAGGAGACCGTGGTCGTACTCGCTGGTAGAGTTGGAGGAGCAGTTGAGCGTACTTGGTTTCACCAGTCGCATCGCAGGCAGGAGCCACCGCCGGAGGATTACAACGGATACCATGCCGACGCATCCTCGAGCTCATATTACGGGGAAAGCTCTTTGACATAGCCCCGCAATATCGACGGCTGTGCACATTGGCCTTGAGCTCCACTTAGGCCAAAAGAATAAGCTTGGATGGAGGTATACCGATAGCACACTCATCTAAATATCTTATCATTCGGTACTTTATATATCCATGTTTCATTTTAGTTTTCTTTCTTTCGTTCATTTGTTCATGCTTTGTTTGCTTTCTATAAACTCAAAAATACCAAAAAGATTTTTGTTATTTCTCTTGCTGGTTTGTTCGAGTATCTAGTATTAATATGCTTAGTATATATTTCAGTTCAACATGTAAAAACACAAAAATAGTTTGCTTTGTTGTGTGCTGTTTTGTGTAGGGACAGATTTCTGCTGTCCACCGTTAAATTCATAACTTTTCACAGGAATGTCGGAATGACCTGAATTTTGGTGTGAATATTCCTGTGATGTGTACGCAACTTTCATTAGTTTGAGTTTTCTGATCTGGACATGCTAAGGTCCTCTAAAAAATTCGTCTTTGCTGACTTTTCTGTTTTTAGTTTTTAAATCCGAAAAAACAAAAATATTTGTAGTTTCTCTTTGCTTTTGTATAGTTTGTTTCAGAGGTCATTATCTTCAATTACTCCATGGAGCTTTGTTATTATTTCATATCTTTCACGCAAACAAGTGATAAGGAAATTATGATGATCAATGACAATTTCAAGTTGGGTAAGAGGCTGGTAATGAACTCTCTTTGCTTCTCATTTTTGTACATATACTCATTTATGTGAGCATGCTTAGATGGTTCGCATAAGGTATATGCCGATTGGTGGATGCTTAGTAGTTCGTGTTCTCTTATGATCGTTTCCAATTTATTTATGATGAATGTCATGCTTCTATGGATATTTGCTTGCATTGTTTTGCTCATAATAGAATATGACATTGTGGTATCCTCCTCTGAACAATTCATTTGAATTGACTTGGCACATGCTTACACATGTTATGACTGAAAACAAAAAGTCAATTAAGCCTTGATGACTATAACGCCCCGGGATTTCCCAAATTAGATTTGTTTGTTTTCTTTTTTGCATCATCATGTCATCGTGCATTTGTCACCTCTTTTATTTATTGTTATATTTAAATTCAATTTCCACTTTTAAACTCAAATGCAATTTAAATAAATTCAAATGTGATGTTTCAAAATGTTTTGCAAATATTCAAACTAGTGTATTATATTGTGTATTTTGAAACTATAAATATTTGCCAAAAGTCTATATATCTTTTTCTTATTCTATTTTGTTTTAAAATACAAAAACAGAAAAGAATAAAAAGAAAAAGAATAACATGGATAGAAAAAACCTTTTCTGGGCCGAAACCCAGCTTCTGGCCCACCTTCTTTTCTCTGGCCGAAGCCCACAGGCCGGCCCAGCTCCCCCTCCCTTCGTCACCTTCCTCTGTACCACTTTACACCGAGGCAGAGAGAGCCAGCCATGGTGCCCCACCTCCATGTGCTCTCCCTTCCCTCCTTTTTAGCCTCCTCTCCCCCTCCTTCCGAAACCCTAGCCGCATCTCCCCTCTTCTCCTCTACGCTGCCGCCACCTCCCTCCTCTTTCCCCTACGATCTCCTCTATTTTTCGTTTCCACCGAAAGATCGCCGGACCACCTCGCCGTCGCCCCGCCGCTCCGGCGCCGTCGAATAAGCTCCCTCAAGCCCAGGCGCACCGCGTCGACGACTTCATCCTTTCTGTGCAAGGGATTGGACCGGGGTTGGCTTCCCTCGACGCCCTCGTCCACTTCGTCTCCGAAGCCGGCGGAGCGCGCCGCGGCAATTCCTCCCCTCCGCTCGTCCTCGCGCCCGATCCTCTACTCCAGCACCCTCCCGGTGAGCCCATGATTCCACCCCCGACTTTTTTTCCGGTCGATTCCGTCCAGAGAAGCCGCCGGCGAGCACGAATTGGTTTAGGCCGCCATGGCCGTGGCTCCCGCATGAAACTCGAGCATGTGCCGAGCCGCGACGCCTCCTCTTTGGCACTCCGAGCCCTCCTGCACACACCCCACACGCCTCTGCACACTCGCATACCACGTACGCGAGCAAAGCTAGCCGCTTTGGTCGCCGGCGAAGTTTTCCGTCCGCCACGGCCACGGTCTGTTCCGGCGGTTGCAGTTTCGTCAGAAACACGTTAGAGTTTCAGTTTCATCGGGCTAGCTTCTTGTCCTGTTAAAAAGAAATACGAACCTAGATCTGTCAACAATACACTCCAACCCCAGTGGCCAGAAGCGCCGAACCGTGCTCGCTCGCGAAGCGAGTTCGATCCCCGTCCGTGTTGGTTAAAAAGGCCCTTTTTTGATAATCCACGCACCCGCAGCGGCCAGCGTAGCGCGCCGTCAGCGCCTAGTCAGCCTGGGCCCGCGCGTCAGTTTCTCGGGTTAGGGCCAAGCGCGGTAACAAAAGTCAGATGAGACCCCTGCATTGGTAAACTTGCAATAGAGCCCCCAGATTCGCTGGTTTCGAGATAAAACCCTCACCAGCACGTTTTTCATCACCAACAAGTCCCTGTAATATACAGAAAGAACCCTAAAACTAAAATGTTAATAACTTTTAATCTATAAATCCAAATTAAATAATCTTTATATGTTTTAATATCATAAAAATGCAATAAACATTAATATGACATTCTTATGCCATTTTGCATCTTTTATTTTAATTGCTTAGTGTAATTTACTTGTTGCACCTAAATAATTAAATATGGAATGTGTTAATTATTGCCCTATTCCATTTAAGTTAATTAGATCATCCATGCCATGTGTTAACATGTTAACCAACATTTAATATTGTTGAGTAGATAAATAACTTGCACCTAAATATTAATTGATGGGGTTGCTTTCTCGCTTAATTTGGATTAATTGCATTGTTTTGCATCTTGCCATGTCATGCATCATTCTCGTATTATCATGCTGGATCTTTTGCCGTAGTTGTAAAATGCTTCATTTACGCTTTCCAGTGTTTGTTGCTTCTTCGCGGATAAGACGTTGAGATGTGTGAGCAACGCCAAGATCTTCTTCCATGCGGGATTCCAGGCAAGCAAAGTTTGCTTGTTTACCTATACATTGTCTTTCATACTTGCCGTTGATCTCTGCTACCCTAGTATTAAATTCTTTATCGTGGTCCCATCACATGTTATCCTGCAGCCCATACAGCTTTATCCCCACAACCTATTACCTGTTGCATGTTTATCTGTTGGCCTTGCGAGTCGTAGCGCATGCTTAGAGTTGGTTGTGCGAGTCGTCTGTTGTTCTTTTATTTCTCATGCTTAGTATGATAGATTGTTCTACATTAATAAAATGCTGTCATATGTTGGGTATTATAATTAAAATATAAGGCACCGGCGGAAGGCCTTGCGAGGTGCTTTGTTTTGCTAAGTGTCGACCTAGGAACTGAGATTTTGTCCTTGGATCCAATTTTGAGCACACTAACCGCTTGTGGGAGGCCCTATGGAGCCCCCCGCGGCTTCGATCTAATCCGCTTCTTATCTAGGGCGCCACAAGTAGTTCGGGCTTTCCATTTGATGCATGCATATGGTTACATAGCGATCTCATGATGATGGAGTAGTCGATTCTCATATAGGGTGGCACGTTCTTAGAGTGCTATGAAGGTTGATCCCGCGGGCACTTGACCTGATTAGCCGTGCACACAATCATGCGGTTCACTGGATGGGTTGGAGAGATTTGCCGTGTTGAGACGCCCTACCTTCTAGGTTTGCTTTTTGGGGTTGATCGAACGAGTACGGGTCCAGTAGTGCACCCCTGCAGGGTATAATCTTATCGATGAGCCGTGTCAACGGTTATGGACGACTTGGTGATGATGCTGGATAACAAGATCTAGACAACTTGCACCTAATTGATGTTAATTAACTTGACTAGTAATATAGAATTACTTTCACAATAAATGGTAACTAAAACTGTTCAATGTGTGAATTTCCCGAATTGCTTCCTCATACTTGGTTGAGGGGGTTAATCTGAGAATGGGTTATGATTGGTGTTAGTTGTAGTTGGTTACTTATGCGCTCTATTATCCCTCTCTAATTAGACAGAAGTTGTAGTGTGTCTCCATTAGGTTGCTAGTGCTGCTGCCGCTAAGTCCACCTACCCCATATTTTGGGAGATGGTGTAGAAAGTAGGCAGGTTGGTTTTGCTTGCCAGGGAGTGCCCTGACCCTCTTTTGGGCTGTGCTTTATGTGTAGTTAACAGGTTTGAAGTCTGACGACGTTAGCTTGGGAATCCCTCCGGTGGCTGGGCAGGGATATGGCGCCATTGCTTATCTTCAGGACTCTTTGTCCAATTTGTATCTTATCCGTAGTCGTATACTATTTTGCTTCCGCTGTCATTTGTATCTTTATATTGTATCCTTTGTATCTTGACTCGTTCGAGTCGTTGTTGTATTATATCTTCTGTTGTTGTTGTGGATGTATCGGAGTTGTTGTAATGTTATCACAATTCCACCCACATAATGCGCATGTTTTGGCGTGCACATTATGTCTGGTGGGCGACCTAAAATTGTTATTATGCGGATTTTGGCGGGATCGCTTAAATCTACATAGTACCGATTTTGGGGCATCACAATGACATATTTTGACTCAGAGTTCTTGTATCTTTATTATGCCTCCGTTAAATCTATTTCATCGCAAGCATGATTATGACGGTTATTGCTCTCTTGAATTTTCGCTTTCCCATCTTTTGCTTGCCTCCACTTGTACTCAGCTGAGATAATGCGTGTGCTTCCAAATCCCTGAAAACCAAGTTATTCCAAAGAGTCCACCATAAATATCTATACATGGCAATTTGAAACCATTCAAGTAAATTCACATGTGCTACCTTTAAAACCTTCAAACACTTCTTAATTTGTGCCACTGTTTTGAGCTCATGAGGAAGTGGTATTTGGTCTTGTTATCTTTCATACTAATTGATTATTTGACTTTCATGCTACATCTGCTCGTCACTAATTTTGCAAAGGGCTGGTTAGACCATTGTAATATCAAAACAAGATTCGAGAAAATAAAAATAGGCACTCCTTCATGGTTTGAGATTGTTTGGTGGGCACCCGAGGATTCGGTTAGCCATGGTATTGTTAGCAAGGTGGGGAGGAGTTTCAAGCTATCAAAATGAATATAAAGATGCATATTATAAGTGCTTTGTTTTAAAAATAATCGTAACCGCTCTCAACTTGCTTTGTATGGAAGATAACAAGAACTCTATTGCTAGTCGTTGACCTACCAACCACCACTCAAAAACAATTTTACCTCTGTTTTGAAAATGATAAGAAGCTCTGGCACATGTTGAATCCCTACTTCCCTCAAAGAAGGGCATATCTTTTACTTTACTGTTGAGTCACCATCCTTCTTTGAGCACCTTCTCGAGAGCATAATTGTCATTCTTAGTGTAATGTGATTGTCCCTTAATATCTTAACCGCGGTGTAATCTAGATGCTTTTATCTTTGATATCTTTATCTCTAGTCTTCCCTTGAAACTCAGAGGTGCCTGGGCATTTATGTTTGCTGTTACATTCGGGCAAGTGAGATACCACTTTATCATACTTCCTTATGATCATTGCAATCCTGTGAATTGATATGTTTCATGTTATTTATCATCAGTATAATTGGCATCTTTTTATGGTTTGCATAACTATTGGGTGACACCGCTTATATATGTCTTGTTATGAATAGTCTGAGCATTTGTCCTCATAATGAGAATATTTACATCACATGAGCAAATGATTTCATGAAAACTCTTTTATCGCACTCAGTTGTTAACTGAATTACTTGAGGACAAGCAATAAGCTAAGCTAGGGGGGAGTTGATACGTCCAAAACGTATCTACTTTCCCGAACACTTTTGCTATTGTTTTACCTATAATTTTTTTAGGGAGTTTTACCTCTAATTTATGTGTTTTGAATGCAACTAACGCGGACTAATGTTGTTTTCAACAGAATTACCTTGGTGTTTCCTTTCTGTGCAGAAATATCAACTTCGGAGAAAAAGCCCAAAAGACATCCAGTATTTATTTTCCATCCGAGGGGAACTCAGAACCACGAAGACCAAACGGAGAAGAGGCTCGAGGGGCCCACATCACCCCGTGGCGCGGCTAGGTGGGACCCGCGCCAGCAGGTGGTGTGGCCGCCTCGGCCACCACTTCGCGACCCCCTCGCGGCTATAAGACCCTCGTGACCTAAAACCCCACGGGGGATATCCATCTTTCCAGAGAACACCACCGTACGCCGCCGCCATCGCGAACCCTAGTTCGGGGACCAGACGTATCTATTCCGGCACCCTGCCGGGATGGGGAATCAAAGGGGATCATCGCAATCGTCATCTCCACCGCCTCTCCATCAACCATCCATGTTTCCCCTATCCATGAGTGAGTAATTCACCGTTGTGGGCTTGAGGGGATGGTAGGTATTGGATGAGATCACTCATGTAATAGCTGTAAGATTGTTAGGGCATAGTGCCTAGTATCCGTTATCGGTGTCTTACGTCATTGTTGCAACTTGTTATGCTTAATGCTTGACACTAGGGCCCGAGTGCCATGATTTCAGATCTGAACTTGTTATTGTATCATGATAATAATCATTGTTTTGGATCATATCTATGAGTTGTATACACATATTATTGTCCGGAACCGATGGCCCCAAAGTGACAGCAACTGGGATAACCAGAGGGAATGGCTATGATGTGAGGATCACATGTATTCACGGAGTGTTAATGCTTTGCTCCGGTACTTTATTAAAAGGAGTACCTTAATTGCCAGTAGATTCCCTAGAGGCCCCGCTGCAAACGGGCTGGCAAGACAAAAGATGATGTGCAAGTTTCTCATTGCGAGCACGCACAACTAAATTGGAATACATGCTTATGATTAGTTAATACTTGGATGCTTTATATTACTTATCTGCAAATGCTATGCTATGTTATTACATGAATTATCTTATCCATGCAACGCCCGTACATCCGTCCCTATGCCTACATTATTTTAGTCCTGCTGTCTACTTCAATCACAATCGCTGTCTCATTTCTCCTGCTACTGTTATTTCACTACTGTCTCTGCTATACAACCGTTGCTACTGATATTCCATCTCGAGCAAGTCTATTCACATGTGCAGCTGATCTGACAAATCATATGTTAAAGCTTATAAATATTCTTTGGCTCCCATTATGTCAAATCAATAAATTTGGGTTTTACTTCCCTCGAAGACTGTTGCGATCCCATATACTTGTGGGTCATCAGTCAACGACATAATTAATGCCTATCCCGCCGTGGGAATTGAGGAGACAATAACCACCTCGGGGAAGCAAAGATTTTGTCAGGAATATCTTCTGCAGATTAGATCTTGTCCCCCGAATCAATCATTATCCCTTTATCTTTACTTTTTTCCCCTAGGTTAAAACCTAGGAGCATATATATGGGGTACCGGGGTAAAAATGAATCACTCTCCCCCCGCACGCTCCACTTCGTCTCCTACCTCGAGCCGGTCGCCAGTTCGTCTTCTGCTGAGCTCAGACTTCCCGAGCCGTTCGTCTCCCCGAGCTCAAGACTTCCCTAAGCTCAAGAACTCAACCGCGCAGATCATTTACTCGTGCGTCCCAGATCCCTCTCCCTTGCCATCTCTTGGGAAGTTTGGATCCTGATCTGGCATTTCCAATCTACTCTGTTTCCGTCGGATGAACTCGTGGTGTTCTTCGTGTTCTTGACATCTCTCCCTTCATCTTGATTTTCCGAGACTTCACAGATCTATTTCGTTGTGTACTGTTGTTTATTCACATGTTGTTTCTCTTTTTGCATCTGAGCGTCTCTTTTTCCTCTCGGGATTCCTCTTACGAACTAGCTCATGTCCTTCATTCTTCCTTTTTCCTTTTATTTCCTCTGATCCTCTAGATCCGTACTGATTTCCATCTTTCTTCATATGTTGTTTGTAGGTCTTTGAGCTTCCAATCTCCATAATGGGTTTGAAGTCTGCAGCCCAACGTGTTCCGAAGAAGGGCAAGAAGACACCCGGCGCCGGCTCATCCACTGCAGCCGTCGCCGAGAAGACGAAAAGGAAGATCGCCTGCAACTGGATCAAGTCCTCTTGATCACTCCACTATGGTATGTTGTTGGGAAACCCCAAGAGGAAGGTATGATGACTGCAGCAGCAAGTTTGACTCAGTTATGAAACCAAGGTTATCAAACCAGTAGGAAATGAGAATTCTCTAGAGGTGTCAACGGCGCCAGAAAAGGGCTTGGCGTGTAGACGTGGAACCTGCACACACCACAATCAAGATACTTTGCCCCAACTTAACAGTAAGGTTGTCAATCTCACTGGCTTGTTGTAACAAAGGATTAAACGTATGTGTGGAAAAATGATGTTTGTTTGCGGAGAATGAAAGTAATAGGATTGCAATAGG
Source organism: Poa annua (assembly GCA_026929855.1). Lineage (NCBI taxonomy): Eukaryota > Viridiplantae > Streptophyta > Magnoliopsida > Poales > Poaceae > Poa > Poa annua. The sequence continues at coordinate 162,236,147 of CM049426.1, forward strand.
TTGTATTATCAGTTTAAAGAAAAGGACCATGGTCCACAGTTCACTAGTGGTGTCTCTCCATAGATAATAATAGCATACATGTGGGTACACAAATTACAGCTAGGCAATTGATAGAATAAAGAAGTGCATAATGATGCATATACTTTTGTCATGATGTCTAGTATGAGATTCATTTGGGCATTACCAAAATATACATAGACCATTCCAACCGCATCTATGACTAATAATCAACTTTCCGGTTAGCGTCCACACCCTTTCAGTATTAAGTTGCAAGTAACAGATTATTGGATTAAGCAAAGTGTGTAAACTAAGTAATAACATCATCCTTGGATAAAGTACTATTGTTTTATCCCTATTAGCAACAGTACATCAACAATCTTAGAGCTTGCTGTCACTACCCAGATGAAACAGATACATGAACCCACTATCGAGCATAAATACTCACTCTTGGAGTCACAAGCATCGACTTGGCCAGAGTATCTACTAGTAACAGAGAGCATGCAAGATCATAAATAACACACACATAATATATTATGAAGAAAATGACAAAGTACTCAATATTCATCGGATCCCAGCAAACACAACACATAGTATTACATAACGATGATCTTGATCATGATAGTCAGTGATGTCTATGCACGCTTCTATTCTCGTAGACAGTGTTGGGCCTCCAAGAGTAGAGATTTGTAAAACAACATCAATTTTCCCTTAAGAGAATCACCCAAGGTATATCGAACTCAGGGAGGTAGAGGTCAAAGATATCCCTCTCAAGAAACCCTGCAATTAAGATACAAGAAGTCTCTTGTGTCCCCAACACACCCAATACACTTGTCAGATGTATAAGTGCACTAGTTACGCAAAGAGATATTGAAATACAAGTAATATGAATGATTATAAATAGTAATTACAATCTGTAATAAAAATGGAAGAAAGCAATCATGTAGCAGAACTTGTTGGAAATGGTGTTTCAATGCTTAGAAACAAGGCCTAGGGATCATACTTTCAATAGTGGACATTTTCGACAATGACATCTAAGCTGAATAATAAATAATACTCTTAAACACTCTCATGTTGGATGATAAAGACCATTCATTGTGTAGGGCTACAAGAGCACCCTCAAAGTCAGAGTAAACTAACACCAACAATGTCATAAAGGAATCACACACGGTGCACATACGGTCACCGTTACAACCGTGAATAACCCCGGTGTTCATATTAAAGTAACCTCTAGAGTGCATAATAGATAAAGAGTAGCATCAGATATTCAACTAGATTACAAAGCTCATGATCACATAAAGATAGACCACATAGCTACCGTAGATCCCGCAGCCCCGGGGGAGAACTACTCACTCCTCATCGTCGTAGGAGTCAGCAACGGCGATGGAGATGGTGGTGGAGTCGATGGAGATGGGTCTGGTGACAATTCCCCATCCCGGCAGGGTGCCGGAACAGAGACTTCTGTCCCCCGAATCTCTTCTTCGATGGTGGCGGCGCTCTGGAATTCGTGGAGGAAAAAGGCTTATTCTCCTAGGGTTTTTGCGTCAGGGGCAATATATGGGCGAAAGAGCGAAGGAGGTGGAGGCCCGAGGGCCCCACACCATGTCCAGGCGCGACAGAGAGGGGACCCGCGCCTGCGGGTGGTGTGGGCCCCTCGTCCATCGTCTTCGTCTCCTTTTCGGTGCTCTGGAATGTTCCTAGGAAAATAGGGGCTTTGAAAAAAAAATCGTCCGATTTCGAGAATATTTCCTTAAGTGCTTTTTTGAAACAAAAAACAGAAGAAAACAGGGAACTGGCACTGTGGCATCTTGTTAATAGGTTAGTCCTAGAAAATACATAAAACCATATAAAATGCATATAAAACATGTCATAAGTGGTATAATATAAGCATGGAACATAAGAAATTATAGATACGTTGGAGACGTATCAACATCGCCAAGCTTAGTTCTACTCGTCCCGAGTAGGCAAGAACGATACAAGAATAATGTATGAGGTGACATGCTTTCACATAATCTTGATCATATAATAATGTAAGGCATGTAAACTGAGATCAAATGAATAAGGGCTATAGTTTATATTGATATCAAATTAGTAATAAATAAACAAGTAGGCAAAGCAAAGCAAACCTTTCAATGATATAGTACTAGATAGCAATCAACCGTGCAAAGTAGATATTAGAGATGATTTAAGCTTCAAGAACAACAATATAAATCATCTAATTCTTCCAACAAACATGACAACTTTGTGAAAGGATCAAGTCAAGAAATAACAATATGCACGTAGAAAATCAACTCCTTATTTCTTCATGAGAAACAAGCAAGCGTTCAACATTGGTTCCTGGCACCAGGATGTTTTGGCTAAGAGAATGTTAAGGGGGTTTGGAAGGCCAACAGAAGAAAGTCTCACAAAGTTGCAAGTGATCATTAGACAAGAGGAAGTCTTACAATCGAAGCTATGCAAGGAGTAGTGATTGCTGAAATAATGAGCCTTTTAGCCCATTAAAGAATTCCTGAAAATCCCTAAGGCCCATGTGAAGGAGACATGCCCTAGAGGAAATTAATAAAGTGTTTTATTTATCATATCTCGTTTGTTCATAATACATTTTTATGTCATGCTATAACTGTATTAAGCGGAAGCATTAATACACGTGTGATATGTAAAACAACCAAGTCTCTAGTAGCCTCTACGTGACTAGTTCATTGTGCAATTGATGATCGAGGTTTCCCGATCATGTGACATGGCGTCAGTTGACAATGGAGTCATATCGTTAGTAGAAAGATGTGATGGACATACCCAATATATGTAGGACGTAGTCATTACGCCTTTGACTATGAGATCAACTCTTATTGCTATTCCTGAAAGATACGTTGATTGCATCAAACATCATATCTTAATAGTGTGACAATAAAGGTGTTCCTCTCGGGTATCGGAAGGGAGTATGTTGAGACAAGGGATCAAGAGCGGGATTTGCCAGTCCGCATAGCAGGATAGATACTCTAGGGCCCACTCGGTGAGATTATGTCAAATGAGCTTGCAAAGATAGTGTTGTCGATAACGAGATCAAGCTAGTGAAGGGGATCGCCGGCAGAAAACAATAATTTTCCTAGCAACGATATCCTCAAACTAGCCAGAATATCTATGCAGATATAGAAGTACAACGAAGATCGGAATACATACCCTTATAGACCGAAAGCGGGGATTATGTTCCCGCACGAACGTTGACGATGAAGACGACGTAGCCGACCTCAAGGTCGTGTAGAGGAAGTAGACCTCCCAGCACCGCTAGCGCAGCACCTCGCAGGGTGTTACACATGTACAGTGGAGACAACGAATCCCGAAGCTCCAGTCCAGGACGAGCATCAGAAGACTTGGACCAGAACACCAGCAGCGCATCAACTGGCTATGGTGGAGAGACCCCTCTCTCCTCGGCGCAACCCCGACAAAGGGATATTTCCATCTCCTTTACATGCAGCCCCATATTAACAATTAGCCTGGTAGAAAACCATTGCACTAACAAATGGTAAAAAGCAGGCCCCGGATTCCGAAGTACCAGTTAAGAAGGCATAGGAGATTCTTCATATTTATTTGTAGGAGAGAGATGGAAAGGGAGCTGGAGGGATTGACGGATATTAATCGAGGAGAAAAAGAGAATTAATTGGTTAATTAAAAAGCCAGGGGTGCCCCTCTATACAAAGGGGCAAGAGGCCTGCCCAACTTGCCAGGCTGGCGGTGTGGGACTAATCCCACACCCCAGTTTGGCCAAACCAGGTGCGCCGGCCTAGGGGGGCCCCATGTGGCTGAAAAGATTATGCCCGAGAGGCAATAATAAAGTGGTTATTATCTTATTCCATGTTTATGATAAATGTTTATTTGTTATGCTAGAATTGTATTAATTGGAAACGCTAATACATGTGTGACTAATGAACAAATAAGAGTTCCTAGTAACGCCTCTCGTTTAACTAGCTCGTTGATTAACTGATGATTAAGGTTTCCTGATCATGAACATTGGATGTTGTTAATAACGGGATCACGTCATTAGGAGAATGATGTGATGAACACAGACCCAAATTAAGTATAGCAATGCAATAAAGTCATTAAGTTTACATTGTTGTACTAAGCATATGAATTAATCCTAATCCATAGACCATGAGATCATGTCAATCACTAACACCGGAAGAATGCTTTGATAACATCAAACGTCACACCGTAACCGGGTGACTATAAAGGTGGCGTTGGGTATTCCGAAATTATTAGTTGAGTCTCATGGATCAAGAAGTGAGATTTGTCCATCCAGATGACCGAGAGATATACTCTGGGCCCTCTCGGTGATATAACATCGACACCGCTTGCAAGCATGTGACTAGGTCACAAGGATGTCATATCACATAATGAGTAAAGAGTACTTGTCGGGAACGAGATCGAACTAGGTATAGATGATACCAATGATTGGATCTCGGACAAGTAAAAATATCACGAGATAAAAGGAATTGGTTACGACGTTTGGTTCACATGATCACAAGATTCACGTCGAATATGTAGGAGTCATTACGGATCTATAGATCCCGCTGTTGACTATTGATCGGAGAGGTGTATCGATCATGTCCATATTATTCACGAACCGTAGGGTGACACACTTAAGGTTTGTCGACACTTTTGGGTAGACACGGAATTTCAGAGAAAAGTTTGGACAACACCGAAATTGTTTCGGGTAATATTGAAATAGTTCAAGGAGTTAATTGTCAATGGTTGCCAATGGTTGTTAATAGAATTAACAAATGAACCAATGGGGTAAGTGTTAATGTTTCTTAATAGAATTAACAAATATTAAAAAATAAATTAAATTGTTTTATTTAATAAAGAAAACCCCTTGGAATTTTGAGTGGTAATTGATGAGAGAATGAGTGGGTTGAGTGGAGACTCGACTCACATGAGTAGGGGAGAGGTGGGGGCACTCCAATTTCGTGGCTCCCTCCCCCTCCTATATAAAGAGGGGTGTAAGCTCCCTCTCCCCACACACTTGCCTCTCTGTCCCTCCTCCCGCTGCTCCACTTTCCTGCCATCCGCTTGGCGAAGCCATGGCCGATTAGTTTATCCACCACAACACGCCGTCGTGCTGCTGGAGTTTCCGGTGGTTCTACTACTTTCGCTGCCCCGCTGGATCGAGGGAACGGAGGTAGTCAACAAGTCTTACGTGTGACCGCGTACGGAGGCACTGCCCCTTGCAGCGCACATCTTCACGATCTTGAGATCGGCGAGTGAACGACTACATCATCCACGAGAATTATTCTCGAAATGCTTACGGTCTTTGAGGGTTAGTTCTCTTGGAATTTGTTCCACTCGTTACGAGTATCTCCTAGACTAGATCTTGGCTTGTTGGTTTGTTCACACCGTAGGAATTTTTTTGTTTTCTATTCTATGAACCCATCAGTGGTATCAGAGCCGTGTCTATGCTTAGATGTTTTGTACGGGTAGAACACATATGTGTATGTGGGCGTTGATGATAATGTTATTGCTTCCTTTGTGTATTTTGTATCCTAGTGGCATAGTGGGATGAAGAGGCCCGGACTAACCTTACATGTCCACGTACATAAGACTTGTTCCACGACTGACATGCAACTTGTTTTGCATAAGTGGCTTTGCGGATGTATGTCTCTCCCACTATAGTTAAGATATAAATAGAACGGGTTGCTAATAATATTTTCATCACCATTGTGGTTTCATGTTCGTAGGTAAGAACGGTTCTATCTTCAAAAGCCCTAAGGCACGTAAAATATGCAAAAATAAATTAGAGGACGTCTAACTTGATTTTGCAGGACATGTGATTTGATATGGTCAAAGTTACAAATTTGATGTATGAGATAATACCTTTTGTAAATTATGACAAACCGAGAGGAGCCAAATGGTTGTCTTTTTTAATTTATGGCCTGCGTGGCAAATATCATATCTAGATGATATGTTGTAAATTTGGAGGACAATCAAAAACGAGGCGCCATGGACCTTAGTGCCACGCCGGTGGAATGATGGAGATCATGCCAAGATGCAAAAGATGGAGATTAAGTGCGAGAAGGACCATATCATATCACATTATCCATGCATGTGATGTTAATCCTTTTATGCATCTTATTTGCTTAGATCGCGATGGTAGCATTATAAGATGATCCCTCTCACAGTTAATATCAAGGTAATAATGTGTTCTTCCTTAGTATGTGATACGTCTCCAACGTATCCATAATTGCTTATGTTCCATGCTATGTTATATCATGTTATTACATGTTTTATATGCTTTTTATATAGTTTTATGCATTTTCTGTGACTAACCTATTAACAAGATGCCAAAGTGCCAGTTCCCTGTTTTCTGATGTTTTGGTTTCAGAAAAGTACTTAAGGAAATATTCTCGGAATTGGAAATAAAAGATCCTGGAATTATTTCTGGATTATTTGCGTCACGAGGAACCGAAGATGAGATGGAGAAGAGCCGCGAGGCGCCCACACCACCTCGTGGAACGGGCCCCATGCTGGCCGTGCCAGGAGGTGATGTGGGGCCCTCGGGCGCCCACCGACCTTGCCCTTTCGCCCATAAATACCTACTGACTTAAAAATAATCGCATAGTGTTCATATTTTCCTCCACGGGTCCCGAGCCGCCGCCGTCGTCAACACCAATTCGGGAGAGATCAGAACTGCTCCCCGGCACCCTGCCGGGAGGGAGAATCGTCCCCGGAGGCCTCTACGTCGCCATTACCGCCTCCAGACTGATGCATGAGTAGTCTACCCTTGGACTACAGGTCCATCGCATGAGCTAGATGGTTGTATTCTCCTCTTGTGCTATCATGTTTAGATCTTGTGAGCTGCCTATCATGATCAAGATCATATTTATGTAATTCTCCATGTTGTGTTTGCTAGGATCCGGGAATATTAAGTACTAAAGTTATTGCTTCATAATATATCATGTGTGTGCTATTTAATGATCTTGCATGCTCTCCGTTACTTGTGTATGCTTTGGCCAAGTAGATGCCCGTAACTCCAAGAGGGGTATTTATGCTCGATAGTGGGTTCATGTCTCTATTAAATCTGGGGCAATGACAAAAAGCTCTAAGATTGTAGATGTATAGTTGCTACTCGGGATAAAAAAGTAGTACTTTGTCTAAGGATGATGTTACTAACTTAATTTACACACAATGCTTAAGACGATAATCTGTTGCATGCAACTTAATACTGAAAGGGGTGCGGACGCAAACCAGAAGGTGGATTATTAGTCATAGATGCAGTTGGAACGGTCTATGTATATTGTTGTATTGACCGAATGAATCTCACACTAGACATCATAACGTTAGTATATGCATTGGGTTGCACATCATTATTCTGTCAATTGCCTATCTGTAATTTGTTTACCACGCATGGATGAATGTTATTATTATTTATGAGAGACACCACTAGTGAACTGTGGACCCCGGTCCTTCTCATTAATCTAATAAAACCACAACTGCAAACCTGTTACTTTCTGTAAACATACGTCTTTCTTCCACACAGACGTTTAATCCTTTGTTACAGCAAGCCGGTGAGATTGACAACCTCACTGTTAAGTTGGGGCAAAGTATCTTGATTGTTTGTGTGCAGGCTCCACGTCAACTTAGCACCAGCTCTTTCCTGGCGCCGTTAATACCTCGAGGGAATTCTTCATCTCCTACTGGTTCGATAACCTTGGTTCCATATATGAGGGAAATTTTCTGCGGCACTACTTCATACCTTCCTCTTGGTGTCTCCCAACAACACACCCACCGTGTGCATCAAGCTCTTTTATAGCGCCATTGCCGGGGAGTTGAGCATTTCACTACGAGGGGAGTTTTTGCACTTCCAAATTTTTTATTTTGTTATTGTCTTGGTTAGTTTATTTTTATTACTGTCTTGTTTTCTTAATATCAAAAATACAAAAAAAGTAGTTACTTGCATTACTTTTCTTATTTCGGTTTGCACTTTTATTTTCAGTTTTGTTGCTTTTGTTTATTTCGGTTTAGCATTATTTTCTTTCATATTGTTATTTCGGTTTGTTAATTAATTTGCTAAAATGAGTTCCGCTGAAAATATTAAGTTGTGTTGTCGGCCCAGTGGGAACTGGGGTATGGAGAGCCCACTCCCCCCAGGCCTCGCACGCTGGCCAGCCAGACGAAACGACTAAAGACCAGGCCTCGACGCCTGGCGGGGCCCTCGAGAGGGAATCCCCCTCGAGGGCCTGAAGAGGAAACGAGGGCCTGAAGGGGTCCTCGCTTCAGAAGACCCCCCCCCCCCCCCCGAGGCGCCAGCGCGCCTGGAGGGAAGTCAACAAAAGCCCCCCCCCACAGGCCTCCCCAGGCCTGAGGGGAAACGTCGTGGCCAAGGAAGTACGGCGTGGCGCACATGGCCTCTGCCACGACCACGTGGTGACACAAGCACCCCCTTTGCCGTTTTGGTGATAAAGGAGTCAATAAAGTTGCGCCGCCAGCTGCAGAGCTGCCAGGACCTTCCACTCTGGTGATAAAGCAGGTGGACGGCGCAACCCTCCAAAGAGAACATCATCGCGGGCTCCACCTCAGAGACTACCTCCCGTGTAACAGTACTACGCGGTCGGCTGCTGGTCGGCCACCGCGCCCACCTTTATTAGCAATGGACCGCGTCCATGGACGAACGGGCCACTGTGGACTCCTGCTCTACCATGCCTCTTCCATGTGGGAACCACCTTGAAGGCCAAGCAAAAGAAGAGCGCCGGAGGCGCCTATAAAAGGGACAAGACTTCCATCGTAGCAATGGTCGGCCAATCGCTTGTAACCACGCTTGTAAACCCTAGCAAGCCCAAGTAGAATAGCCTCTGGCTGGAGGAGGAAGAAGGCGATCGCTTCCCTCCCCAGGCGAGAACCGCCTCAAGGGGGTCCTCGGCAAGCTCTGCTATACTATAACCACCGTAATCTAATACAGACAAGCAGGAGTAGCGGTCTTACCTCCACACGAGGGCCGTGAACCTGGGTACGGGCCGATGTCTATCTCTGTCGTGGGTGTTCCTTCTTCAGGTCCGGCGAGCAACGTCGCCGTGTCCCTCGAGGGTCTTGGTCTCCGCGTTCAATCCCCTTCACGAACTACACTTCAGGAAGTGACTACCCCCAATTCTAGGGAGTCATAACCCGACATGTGTGACTTTACAAGCACCAACAATAATGATTTTATATGCACACCTATTGCTCCACCTCCATCTAAAGCTGAGTTCTTTGATATTAAACCTGCGTTATTGAACCTTGTTATGAGAGAGCAATTCTCTGGTGTTAGTTCTGATGATGATGCTGCCCATATAAATAACTTTGTTGAATTATGTGAAATTCAAAAATATAAATACATAGATGGTGATATCATAAAACTGAAATTATTTCCTTTCTCCTTGAGAGGAAGAGCTAAAGAATGGTTGCTTTCACTGCGTAGGAATAGTATTGATTCTAGGATAAAATGCATAGATGCTTTTATTGGAAAATACTATCCTCCTGCTAAGATTATTTCTCTAAGAAGTAGCATCATGAATTTTAAACAACTAGATAATGAACATGTTGCTCAAGCTTAGGAAAGAATGAAATCTATGATAAAGAATTGAACAACCCATGGACTGACTGCTTTGATGATCATCCAAACCTTTTATGCAAGACTGAATTTTTCTTCAAGAAACCTATTGGATTCAGCTGCTGGAGGCACCTTTATGTCCATCACTTTGGGGGCTGCAACAAAACACTTGGATGATATGATGGTGAATTATTCTGAATGACATACGGAGAGGACACCTCAAGGTAATAAGGTAAATTCTGTTGAAGAAACCTCCTCCTTGAGTGAAAAGATTGATATTATTATGTCTATACTTGCTGGTGGTAAATCCCATATTGAACCCAATAATGTTCCTTTAGCTTCTTTAGTTGCACAAGAAGAGCATGTTGATGTAAACTTTATTAAAAGCAACAATTTTAACAACAATGCCTATAGGAACAACTATGGTAATAACAATTATAAGCCCTATCCTCCTAATAATGGTAACTCATATGGTAATTCTTATGGTAATTCTTATAACAATAATATGACTACCACCTCTGAACTTGAAACCATGTTAAAAGATTTTATCACTACACAAACTTTGTTTAATAAAACTATTGAGGAAAAGTTTGGGAAAATTGATATACTTTCATCTAAAGTTGATAGTCTTGTCCTTGATGTTGATCTTTTAAAATCTAAAGTTATACCTACTGAAACCAAAGAGGTTAATCCCTTTGCTAAAATTAATGCCATCCAAGTTCAAATTGATGAAAATGTTAAGATGATGGCTCAATTACGTGCTAGATGGGAAAGAGAGAGAGAGAGAGAACTAGAGAAAGAGGCTAATATTGTTAAAGTTTTAACTATTACTACCTCTGAAAATAATGGTGTTTCACATGTTAGTAAGCCTCCCATTATCAATAGTAACATAGTTGGTGTAGGAAATGTCTCCTCTTCTTCATCCAAAAAATTAAAATTGCCCAAAACTGCTGAAACTAGTGTTGACAAAAGTGCTGAAATTTTTAAAAACATGAGAGAATGTGGTTCGGTTTGCTTTGATGATAATAATTTTGATTTTGATAATTGTAATATCTCTGAAGTTATTAAGTTCTTGCAAAAATTGGCCACAATTCCTAATGCTAGCTCTCTTAATTTGGCTTTTACTACTCATATTACAAATGCTCTCAGCAAAGCTAGGGAAGATAAATTGAGACTTGAAGCTTCTATCTCTAATGTAAGGACCCCTCTGACTACCCGTCAGAGTTGCCCGCGTTATGTAAACAGATCACGATCCCCATGATCAGTGCATGGCGATCACATAACCAACATGGTATACAAAATTATATCATACAACTCGAATAGTATAAGACTTACATAAATAATGGTCGCATGACCGAGTCTGCAAACATCATCGCACTTGACGAATATTAACTAAGTTTCAACGGAAGATTCGGCTAGCGTCGGCCCTCGTCACGTCCTGACGCATTCCCACAGAGCAGTTGAGCGGGACACTCAGTTGGCGTAGTCGTCGGCGTACTCCTCCTTCTTTCCGTACATCTCCTCATCGGAACCTGGACGTTTGAATATCCAGGGACATAGCCATACGAGTACATTTACGTACTCGCAAGACCACCTCTAGGTCTAAGCTTTTATGATAATGCAAGTAAAGCATTTTTGAAAACTAGGATAGCTCCTATATACAACTATAGGGCTTATTTTCGAATACGATGATTTTAGGCATAGAGAATACGACATCTCTATATCTTTGTTGAAGAAAACATTTAGAGATAGAATTCTCTTCTCTTAGATATAGCAAGGACATATCCAAGTATAGAAACTTCTTTTATAAAAGTTTGTCAAAACACTAGGATAGGGATACCCCTTTTTACTGACTTGAGATCGGACTGGTTGACTCCCCGAGATCAACCATCTTCACCCAAATTTCGTACCTCCCAGGTACCTCCTTGTTTCACCGAAAACACTTTTCTTGAAACCACCTTCTTTCTCCAAGGCGCCTAGTGTGGCCTTTCCAACCGTCCATGACCACGGACACGGCTATTCGAATAGATTTACACTCTGCAGAGGTTGCACACTTTACCCACACCTATCGGTCCTTCCGGCGTGTCTGCCACGACCCGTCATACGACTGCATGCAGGGGTTCGGATAACGCGATCAAAGCTTTCCACTATGTCCACCCTAGTATCGGGGCCTCCCGGTAGGTTTGTTCTCCCCGGCACCGTGTGCTCCACTAGACCCCTGGTCTTTCCTCTGGACGCCACACCGCCACAGCAGGAGACCCGCCGTAATCGTCCGGCAGCTGGTCCTCAACAGTGTATTGTCTCTTCCGGACGACAACCCGGCTTCGAGGGCCCATCCCTCATAGAAAGTATGAGAGCCCCAATACTAAAACAGACAAGCTTCCGGCTAAGCCCTACCCATGTCAGATAGTGTGGTTGCACGGGTTAATTGTTCGGGCGGCAGCAGGGACTTCAAAATTAAACCTCCATCTTCGACTGCTCCCAGTAGCTCGGGTTTTCACAACATCTCCGAATGCTCTCAACATCTCGGGTTTTCATAAAGTATTTCTTTCTCGCTGATTGCTCCCAGCAACTCAGGTTTTCCTCCGTAAAACAGTTTTATCAAATAGGTTCCGATCCTATAGTTTTGAGGTAAAGGAATAGGAATATACTACTAGATAACTTAATCTTCTTGATGGAGCCTTCAACAACAAGGCTCATCAAGTGAAAACTTATTTTGTAACACCTATAGTATTCTAGTAGATAACTTTGGCCAAAAAATATTTGGAAAAATAGTTTTCGGGTGGCAGGGTGCCACAAAAGAAGTGAAACATGCATCATTTTATTTTGAAGACAAAACAATGCTTGATAAAAATAATAGGATTCATTATAGTGGTGAGGTGGGCTTGCCTGGCTCAGTAATATGTCATTGGTCTTGATCTTGATGTTCCTCAGGTTCACTCCTTACTTCCAGTTCCTTTCCGATCGTATCTAACGTCGTAAACAGGTAGAGGAACAACACTCAGAATACGAGACAATGCCACAAGGACATAACAAACAACAAGCATCGCACAAGACATTAAGCTAACAATCAAAAGCAAACAACTTATTTAGATAAACAACAATAAACCACAAAGTCCATAGAGCTAAGACAAGCAACAGATTCTCCTAAGAAAATATACACAACAACCCTGAGTATGTAAAAGGTAGTTCTACAGAACACTAAAACAACACATCACTTAGGGTTATTATATCATTTAACAAGAGCTGTTATATTAGTTTACAGAAATACTTCAGACAAAAGTATCTTAATTGTTTCGGAAATACTTCAAACAAAAGTATCTTAATTATTTAGGAAATACTTCAAACAAAAGTATCTTAATTGTTTAGGAAATACTTCAAACAAAACTAGGTTAACCCACAAGCAAGTATTAATTTAAACACTAGCACACTCACATGCAAAACATGGTACTAGCTCAAAAATATCTAGTACCCAGTAATTAAGCAACCAACAATGGTAACACCACTGTCAAAACAAGTTTATGACTCAGAGCTAAAATGGTGCATTAGCCTTATTTAATAGGACACCACAATTAAGACCACTTCAACAATTGAACCAAACAATCACACACTAACCACGTGTCGACAACAATCTACAATAAGAAAGTCATACATTAAGCATTGCAAAACACAAGAAACTACTGGATAAAATTCAACACCAAAAAATCATTCGCATGCATAACACACAAATGAAATTAGTGCAACTCCTAGAAAACAAGATGAACTATGTGAAACTCAAAAGTGAAGGGACTAACAATACTTTTAGGAAATTCATTAAGGTTATTAAAGGATAACCTAAGTTTCTGGACTTATGAGTTACTAAGCACATCGACACATAACAGTCCAGGTAAAACAGGGAATTAACTTATTACATTTATTAGATAAATAAGATGATATTTAAAGAGATAAAACATACCCACAAGCAAAGCATATAAACACAATTGATGTTATTATTAGGGTACAACGTGAATAATGCTAAACATAAGTAAACAATGCACCACATCTATAAAAGTGTTTTAACCAAATTATTATGGTTGAGTTAAGTTTTTGGTTTTCAAAAGTTGACAAGTAATATTTCCACAATTCACATTTGCTAAGAACAGATGATTAAAAGCTAATACTGTTATTAGCCAAATGTTGCTGTTTTGGGAGATGAATCATAACTCCTAAGATAATGTTCAGACCATTAAATCCTTCTACCACAGTACTCCTAGTAACTATAGGAAACTATGAAAATTAGATTTGCATTCAAAGCAATTATTAAACAGAAACTAAAAACCACACAAATGTTGCTGATCTCAAAAGCTAAATGTTTATAGTTTCAGTTTTAAGTATCTCTTATATGCAACACAAATTTCTATGGATAGGTACTGGTTTTATCTTTCTGTATAAATTGGATTCACTTAATTTGGACACTCCTATCTCCATATATTTCAGTTTTAGTGGAACACACACATTTTACCATTAATAGTGTGCGCACAAGATATGATTTATTTTTAGACAAATCCAACTTTGCATGATAAAAAAAATGCATAGGTACCACACAAAAATAATCCTAAACCATTTTCATAAACATATAAAGCACAAACAATTAAAACTAGATACATGCAAATAACAGGAAATAAGAATATCCATTTTAAAGTGTAATAACCTACTGTTTTAGAAAATAATCTACCATGAGAAAAATATAAGCTGTAAAATTCTACCAAGCTAGGATATGATAGCTAATACTAATATATACTACATTCAGTTGGATTTACTCCAAAAAGAGTTTTAAATAAAGATTTAAAATTCATCAAATAGCTACTGATGTCATTCTTAAACTTTATAGAACTTTATTTAGACACATCTCCTGCATGCAAGCTTGTAGATCTAGGTAGGTATTCGCCGAGGCTTTCCATATAATTCGAGTTTACTAATTTTGGATTTATAAACTTAAGTTATTAACTAAATGGTGAAAAAGACACTTTTTGCAAGAACAGATCTAGCACACACATAAAAATATATTTTTGCAAACGGCCAAATCCACATAGTTAGGAAAACTCAGAGCTGCTATTTTTTTTTGAATCAACCAATTGTGATGAGTAGATCTCCCAGAAACGAATTTAAGATACCAAGTATCTTTCTGGGAAAATAGACAGGAAAAAGGATCTAACGGAAAAAAAGAAATAGGGCCAGATCTGGAGCAGCCCTCGCCGTGCGAGTTGGGCCGGCCCATCTGCGGGGCGCGCGCGGCGAAGAGTGAAGTGGCCGCCGGATCCAAAATGGACGGCCACGATCAGATCTGGAGATTTAAACACAGGCCGTCGATCTGGGATCGGATGGATCCCGTTCATCTCCTACCACGCGACATGCAGGGTAGGGGACCGAACCCTAGAATTCGAGCAGAGCTCGGGAGGCTCACCTAGGGGGCTAGAGGGGCAACGTGGAGGGGTCAAGGCGAGAGAGGAGGCCGTGGGGTGCCCGGGGATGGTCGATCCTCGCCTCGGCGCGTCCCGAGACGTCGGCGCGGTCGTCGGCATCCGCGGCGCCCACGGGCAGGGCACGACGGCTCCGGCGTTCCTGCATGCAAACGAGGATGTCTAAGGGGTTGTCCAGGGCGAGGGGAGTGAGGAAATGCAGAGGGAGAGAGAGAAGGGGTTCGGAGTCGGAGGCATTTGAGCTCGCAGGTGCTCAGGACAGGGTGGCGGTTCCTCCACGAACACGAGAGGAGGGGAGCGAGAGCTTTCTCAGAAACGTCAGGGGTGGGAGAATGGAGATGGGGGAAGCAAATGGGCAAGGTTATAGAGTGAGGGAGGGGCGTGTGGTGGTCGAAACGCGGACGTGGCCGGCTGGACTGGCGGAGGAGGGCGCCGCTTGGGGACAGGCGGATAGGACAAGGGGACGAGCTTGGGTCTCGCCAATGCACTCATGACGGGGTGGGGGAGCTGCAGGCGCGAAGAGAGGTTAATAGAGGGTCGAGGGCACCGATTGGAGGGAGAGGGTTGTGCTCGACCATTTCTGCCCAACAGGTGTTTGCTAAAATGCCTATAAGGGATAAACAAAAGATATTCGAGCTAGGGTTGGGCAGGGTTGATGACCAAAACGTCCAGGGGTTGTGTGATGTCTAGGACATGTCCAAAACAAGGGTTGGAGGAGAGGAGAGTGTGTGTTTTAGGTATAGACGATAATAGGGCTGATTAGATTAGCTCTGTTTGCAAAGATGGATTAGTCAATCCCATGACAAGAAAATTAAGATACAAGATGATTTGATTAGAAGGGGCATAGTTGCAAGGTTTATCTTAAGAGATGAGGTCAAAAGGGTTCAACAACAACAAGATACAAAAATGGAGAAAGGCTATCTAATAAAACACATATGATCACCTTATCATAAAGCACACAAAACAAGCAAGGAATAGTGATCAAACAATTTTTCTAAAATATAAAGAATGATATAGGTGGATAGTAGAGGTGGTGATGATAAGGTTAGGTGGGTTGCATTTCTAAATTGAATAAAGTAAACCCTAATTATCATGTTCTACAAAGGCTAAACATTAACATGGGTTAAGATAGCTTTTCAACATTATATAAATTACTTGTTAAAGAATATGTTTACCCAAACATCTAAATAAGGGGGAAACAAGTTGCAAACATGCAAAACCAGCAAAAAAATATATATTACTCCAATTCAAACAAAGAAACATTCACTTAGTACAAACATGGACACATGACACTCATAAAATAACACACTCAAGTCATACAAATTAAGCACTTGTCAAATAGATAAAGCACACATACAATTGGATAAACAACCACACTTTAAGATAAAACCAAAATATTTGGGAGGTGGTGATTAATACAATAAAGACAAGATTTTTGGAGAAAGGTGATTTAAACCACACTTTGGGAATTGATTTTCCAAAGACTAATAAAAACGGGGTTCTGAAAAGAGAGTTGCTAATATTAGCTACATATAAAACTCAAAGTATATTAGGACTTATTATATAGTCCTTTATAGTTTGCAAACATAAAGACTTTTTTGGAAACACTTTTATTTTTTGAAATAAAAGGTCTTTGGGTAGCTGCTAATTTCAGTTAATCATGGTAAATACAGTTTTGTTAAACGTAAGATAGCAGAAGACATATGGACTGTTTTATTTATCAAAACATTGTTATCAGATGTCCCATTATCACTTGGTTGAGTTTTAGGGTTGATAGCTAGAGGGGTTACCAACACAAACACAAAACACAACATGACCAAAAGAGCAATCAGAGGATAACCACCTCCATTAACAAGATATTTCAAAAAGTTTTTGTTGCCTCAGAATTTTGGATCTTTTATAATTAAGTTTTTTGCTGCTTCCAAAATTTGGGGCGTTACATCTAAGAAGTTAGAAGATGGTTGGGAGCCCATCATTAAAATGAAAGTAGATAAATTTGATTGCAATGCTTTGTGTGACCTTGGTGCAAGTATTTCCGTTATGCCTAAAAAGCTTTGTGATATGTTTGATTTGCCACCATTGGAACATTGCTATTTGGATGTTTTTCTTGCTGATAATGCTTTGAAGAAACCTTTGGGGAGGATCAATGATATTCCTATTATGGTTAATAATAACCTGGTCCCTGTTGCTTTTATTGTCTTGGATATTGAATGCAATCCATCTTGTCCAATTGTGTTGGGAAGACCTTTTCTTAGAACTGTGGGTGCTATTATTGATATGAAAGAAGGTACCATGAAGTACCAATTCCCACTCAACAAAGGTATGGAACACTTCCCTAGGAAAATAATGAAGCTACCTTTTGATTCTATTTCTCGTTCAAATTATGGTATTGATGCTTCATCTCTTGATAATACTTGAGTTTTACTTTGTGCCTAGCTCAAAGGCGTTAAACAAAAGCGCTTATGGGAGACAACCCACTTTTATTTCCTGTTATTTTAATTTATTTTGCTTGCATCAAGTACTTGTCCTACCTCTGTAGCAATTCCTTTGTATCTTTATTTTATTACATTGTTGTGTCAAGTTAAGCCTCTAGTTGAAAGTTGATGCTAAAATTCAATTCCTGCGGATAAACAGATTTCTGCTGTTCAACGTTAAATTCATATCAATTCATTGGAACGTCAGACAAATCTGCCCTTTTTTGTGCATAATCCTTAGATGTATACGCAACTTCTCTTAGCTTTCAGTTTTCTGATCAGAGCAAGTTAAGTGCCTCGAAAAATTCGTCTTTACGGACTGTTCTGTTTTTGATAGATTCTGCCATTTATTTTGCAATGCCTTTTTTGCTATTTTGATTGGATCTTTTTATCCTATGAAGTATCAGTGGCTGTAGCTAATGTCCAGTAGCATTGGTAGCAGTTGCGTTCCTACAAAATATCATAATATTTTTGTGCACTAACCCTCTAATAAAGTTACTCTAAGTTTGGTGTGGAGGAAGTTTTCAAGAATCAAGAGAGAAGGATGATATAGTGTGATCAAGAGGATAGTAACGACAAAGCTTGGGGATGCCCCGGTGGTTCACCCAAATATAATTCAAGAAGACTCAAGCGTCAAAACTTGGGGATTCCCAAGGCATCCCCTTCTTCATCGACAAACTATCAGGTCCTTCCTAGTGAAACTATATTTTAATTCCGACACATCTTATGTGCTTATCTTGAAGCGTCTGTTTTTTTTCATTCTCTGAATAAAATGGATCCTAGCATTCTATTGTGTGGGAGAGAGACACGCTCCGCTTTTTATATGAATACTCATATTCTTCACTTATATTCGTTGAGTATTCTTTTCATGTTATTGTTTGCTTCCTAGCTCTTGTTTTTCATGCATCTCTTGCTAGAGCTGTTAGCTTTGTTATATCATACTCTCATATCTCATTGTTTAATTACTTGGGGACTTTATCTTTTAAATAAGTTGACTGGTGTTTGGTTGAGAACAGAAAATGCTAAATGTGATAGATGGTATAGTTAAATGATTCATAATCTTGTAGATCATTAAATTGTGTCACTTGAATCATTGATGTTGTTTTGAGATATTAATTTGCTTAATGGTAAACATGATGGTCTAGTAAAGTAGAATGCTTAATGTTTGGTCTAGAAAAACTTGAAGCTGTGTCACACTTAAATTTCCAGTTGATTGCGTAATGGTATATGACTTCTATTTGCCTAAAGCAACCGTAATGACTTTATGTTATGCTCTACGGTCGGGGAAGCCAACGGTGACTTTGTCATTCGCCACGATCCCTCTAGGAGTAATTTTCATTATGCCTTGTATGATCATACTTTTATTTGGAATCTTTTTACTTGTGAGTTCTAAAACTGCGGTTTTCATGACACTTCCACCACCATATTGCTAGCCTCTTTGGTACTTTGCTTTGCCCTTTCTCTCATTGAGAGTTGGTGCATTTTTCACGGGTACATCCAAACTCGTGGGAGATCTTCATCTTGTTCTCCTACACATAAGACAAATATCTTCCTCAAAACATCCACCATACCTACCTACTACATCATTTCTATAGCTGTTCCGAGATATATTGCCATGCAACATCCGTCTTACATTATATGACTTGTTGTCATTCATGACTTACTTATTTCTTTGTGTGATTCTATAAAGCTGATGTGTGGTTTTACCTATGTTACGCTAGATCACTACATAACCTGCTACACTGGCAGAGGCACCGTTGTCATATGTATTCTTATGGCACATTCATATTATCTACTTGTATCATCAGTATGTTGTTTTATCATCATTAGTGTGTTGACATATATCATATATCATATTAGGATGCTTGCCCCTAAAGTGAAAAGAGCCATGGAGGCCATCGAAAAGAGAAACAGAAAAAGAAAAAAAGAAGAGAAAAAAAAGAAAGGAAATAAATAAAAAAGGGGGCATCCTTACTATTCTTTATCACACACTTGTGCTTATGTTATAGCACCATATCATTTATAGTCATCTCTTGTACTCATGTTATAGCACCATATCATATATGATCATCATTTGTGCCTATGTTTAGCACCTTTACTCCATATTAGAGAGTTTTCATGTCTTAGTTGCATAACTATGTGGGGAACTTTACACTATAGAAATTGGCTTGTATATTCCAATATTGAGCCTCCTCAAAGGTGCTCTAGGTCTTCGTGCGCAAGCAAGTTGGATGCACCCCCACTCGTTCCATTGGACAACTTTCATACACTTATAGCTCATTGTGCATCCGTTGTGTGGCAATCACTTCTCCTTGCATAGTTTTGATTGTAAGACTATCTCTTCTCTAATGATCATCTACAACTTTGTGAGCCTTTCTTCTGTTGGCCTTCCAAACCTCCGTTAACATTCTCTTAGCCATAACATCCTGATGCCAGGAACCAACGTTGAAAGCTTGCTTGTTTCTTTTGAATAAATAATATATTGATCTTCTACGTGCATATTGATATTGCTTGACATGATCCTTTCATTAAGTTGTCATGTTTTTGGAAGCATTAGATGATTATATTGTTGTGCTTGAAGCTTAAATCATCTTTAATATCTACTTTGCACATTTGATTGCTATCTAGTATTATATCATTGAAAGCTTTGCTTGCTTCACCTACTTGTTTATTCATTACTCGTTTGATATCAATATAAACTACAACCCTTATTCATTTGATCTCAGTTGATCTAGATTATGATTGATCATGTCACTTCAAAAATTATTCTTCTTTTATCGTTCTTGCCTACTCGGGATGAGTAGAACTAAGCTTGGGGATGTTGATACGTCTCCACCGTATCCATAATTTTTTATGTTCCATGCTATGTTATATCATGTTATTACATGTTTATATGCATTTTATATAGTTTTATGCATTTTCTGGGACTAACCTATTAACAAGATGGCAAAGTGCCAGTTCCCAGTTTTCTACTGTTTTTGGTTTCAAAAAAGTACTTAAGGAAATATTCTCAGAATTGGAAATAAAAGATCCTAGAATTATTTCTGAAATATTTGCGTCACGAGGAACCGAAGACGAGACGAGGAAGAGCCGTGAGGAGCCCCCATCACCTCGTGGCGCGGGCCCCATGCTGGCCGCGCCAGGAGGTGATTTGGGGCCCTCGGGCGCCCACCGACCTTGCCCTTTCGCCCATAAATACCTCCCGACCTAAAAATAATCGCACGGTGTTCATATTTCCTTCCACGGGACCCGAGCCGCCGCCGTCTTCAACACCAATTCGGGAGAGATCAAAACTGCTCCCCGGCACCCTGCCGGGAGGGGGAATCGTCCCCGGAGGCCTCTACGCCGCCATGACCGCCTCCGGACTGATGCGTGAGTAGTCTACCCTTGGACTACGGGTCCATAGCAGTAGCTAGATGGTTGTCTTCTCCTCTTGTGCTATCATGTTTAGATCTTGTGAGCTGCCTATTATGATCAAGATCATCTTTATGCAATTCTCGATGTTGTGTTTGCTGGGATCCGATGAATATTGAGTACTAAAGTTATTGCTTCATAATATATCATGTGTGTGCTATTTAATGATCTTGCATGCTTTATGTTACTTGGGTGCTTTGGCCAAGTAGATGCTCGTAACTCCAAGAGGGGGTTTTATGCTCGATAGTGGGCTCATGTCTCTATTAAATCTGGGGCAGTGACAGAAAGCTCTAAGGTTGTAGATGTACTGTTGCTACTAGGCATAAAACAGTAGTACTTTATCTAAGGATGATGTTACTTACTTACTTTACACAGAGTGCTTAAGGCGATAATCTGTTGCATGCAACTTAATACTGAAAGGGGTGCGGACGCTAACCAGAAGGTGGATTATTAGTCATAGATGCGGTTGGAACGGTCTATGTATATTGTTGTAATGCCCAAATGAATCTCACACTAGACATCATAACGTTAGTATATGTATTGGGTTTCTCATCATTATTATGTCAATTGCCTAAGTGTAATTTGTTTACCACGCATGGATGAATGTTATAATTATTTATGAAGAGACACCACTAGTGAACTGTGGACCCTGGTCCTTCTCATGAATCTGATAAAAGCACAACTGCAAACATGTTACTTTCTGCAAACATACATTTTTCTTCCACACATATGTTTAATCCTTTGTTACAGCAAACCGGTGAGATTGACAACCTCACTGTTAAGTTGGGGCAAAGTATCTTGATTGTTTGTGTGCAGGCTCCACGTCAACTTAGCACCAGCTCTTTTCTGGCGTCGTTGATACCTCGAGGGAATTCTTCATCTCCTACTGGTTCGATAACCTTGGTTTCTAAACTGAGTGAAATTTGCTGCTGCACTACTTCATACCATCCTCTTGGGGTCTCCCAACAACACACCCACCGTGTGCATCAATATGCACCGTTAAGAAAGTTAATCGTTTTGAAGCACCACGTTCGCATACAACGGGTGTAAGCCAGATTTACACACGCAAATACTACGGTTCTACTTGGCGAGCCTAACATGTAGATACATGGTCTCGGAACACGTAACCAAAAGGTAAAGCATGAGTCATATGGATGATATGATCAACATGTCGATGTTCGCCTTTGCAGCTGCACCATCTCTCGTGATGATCAGTTATTGGTGTAGTGAATTTGGTTTGTGTAATCACTAAAACGACTAGAGAGATGTTGTTTTGAGTGGGAGCTCACGTAATAATTTAGAATTATTTTAACTCCATATATCTATCATAAAATAGTATAAAATTGTCTTAGCATGAATATTTGTAGTATTGGCATCCGTAGTCCACTATGCACTAGGCTTGTTAGTTGAGATCAAAACTGTTCAAAATCTGATATTTACTCTATGGACTGGTACCATATTGTAAGTAAGTAATTATGTATAGAAAAGTTTTAAAGTTCTATTGCAAACTTACGGTAACTCTAAAATTGCTCCATGTGATTTGAAATCTAAAATGAGCAACAATTTCTTGTGTCCGTGAAACTTATTTTTCTAATTTGTTTGATAATTGAGGAGAACGATGGAGCTGAATTTTATGAATGAGGTATGAGATATGACTGATATCTAGGACCTTGTTTTGGTTACATGTTTTTATGAATTTCAGTGGGAGTACCTGAGCTCATATTGTATGAGTATGAACTACAAGATAGAAGATGCTAGGCATCTCGATATCCAAATTAGTTTGGCACTGATTAATATCCAATCTAATTGAGCCATGGTAGCTTCATCATGATAGGATGCATGATGGGATGGATAAATAGTGTAAGTGAATTTGTTCATTGCATTAAAAGACCACTAATAGTGAAATCCAGAATAACACTTATCATATGATGATCAACTTCAACATAAAACTCCAAAGGGTGCTAGTACTGACTATTCACGCCTAGGATTTTGATCCAATTTGATTGACACAGATGTTGATGTTGATGCTTCTTCCTCATAGAGAGGAAAAACCGGAGAAGGAACATGTTATATATATTTTTCCTATTAGTCACATACTGTAATTCTTGGCTATTTGTACTAGATTGGTTTGTATGAACTGTCATACGACTCAATACAAGAATACAATGGCCTAAGTGACTTACGAGGAATGTGGTAACAATACGCAACGAAAATATGATAATTTGTTATTGTGTTCGTAGTTGGTATTATACCTAGGCCGCGAGATTTATTCTGAATTAACTTAATAAATTTGTTATTTTGTTCTGGTCTAAATAAAACAAGTAATGTTCAAATTTTGACCATAATCTATAGAAGATGGATAAGTTATTGTAAATCTTGTTGGTAAAACATATATCTATAATACTAACGCTAATCTTGTTAGTAAAACAGATTTCAGTTCCACATAATTGTGGAACCGCCATTTAAGTCATATTAGAAATAATTGCATGAAGAAAATCAATGTTGTTGAATTTCAGAGTCACTTGATTTTGAATCATTTGGCGCTTGCAATACCTTCTAAAAGGAAAATGACTTGAACTTCGTTCGAGAGGCCTAAGATTGATTAAATGGCTAAACATGTTAGAAATCACACATGATTGATGTATGTGATCCATTGGGTGTAGCCATAAGCGGTAGATTCATCTACTTCGTTGATGATTTGAGTAGATATATTCAGATTTACCTATTTAATGAGAAAGAAGTCCGAATCATTTGAATATGTTCAAAGAATTTCAACATGACATAGAAAATCATCGTAACAATAATATCTATGATGAGTTTATAGAAGGGATTATTTCAGTTACAAGTTTAGCACAAGACATCTAAGTGTTGCGGAATTAATTCCACAAATTATGCCTCCCTAAAACACCACAGAAGTATGGTGGGTTCGAGAGACATTATCAGACCGTGTTTTGACATGGAATATCAAAGATGTAAATTGAAATTGCCATTATATTTTGGAAGAGCTATGATTTAGAGACTACCTGCTCGGACACGCTAAGTATCGCCATGGCAAAGGGTTTAAGACTAGACGTCCAGGTTTGATAGATGAAAGTCATTCGTTATATCACAGGGATTAATTCATGGGGTCCAGGCCTACGAGTTAGTCGATGATCATAGAGGAGTCTTGATCGTACCTGTTATTATATCGAACCGCTAGGGTAACACACTTAAGGGGTTTCGACAAGACAACCGGAAAGGAAAGAGATCACCGGGAGCGTCCCGGGAGGGGTCCGATGGAGATCGGCCAGCGCCGAAAGAGTTTTCGGAGCTACGAAAAATTATATATATTATGTTTGATATTAATTAGTGTAACTAATATGCAAATATGATTTTATATATTTATTTTCGAATTTATTTAGGCTGATTTCCCTAAATGGGCCTTCTGGTCGAAAGAAGGCCCATGGGGGGGGGGGGGAAACCCTCAAGGGAATTTTGTGGGGGAGGCTTGGCCGGCCTAGGTGGGCCAAATGGGGCCCATCTAGGGCCGGCGCACCATCCCTAGCCGCACCATGGCTGTGGGATAGTCCCACATTGTCTGGCTAGGGAGGTTGGCTCCCTCTGGGAGCCTATATAAGAAGGGGCACCCCTGGCCTTTTAATTCACCAATTAATTCCCAATTTCTCTCTCGATCTCGTGGTTCCCTTGTCGGAGCCGCGCCGAGTAGAGGAGGGGGATCTCTTCCACCATAGCCCGCTGCCGCGCTGCTGGTGTTCCGGTCCAAGTCTTCCGCTGCTCGTCCTGGACTGGAGCTTCGGAGGCCGTCGTCTCCACCGTATGTGTGTGACGCCCTGCGAGGTGCTGCGCTAGCGGTACTCGGAGGCCTACTTCCTCCACCCGACCTTGAGGTCATCTTTTTCGTCTTCGTCGCGCCGAGTTCTCCGCGACCTAGAGGTCGCCTACGGCGTCGTCATCGTCAACGCTTGTGCGGGAGCGTAATCGAAAACAGAACAATAAACTTATGTAACAAGAACCAGAGCACACCAGAATAATAGTTCTATATAAAAAAACTAGATTACCTAGGACAGAACTAGCCTGGAGTGAGTTTTTGAGAAAGAACAGAACTATAGACTTTAAAGGATAAGTCCCCGCTATTCGGTCTACGAGGGTATGTATTCCGATCTCTGCCGTACTTCTATATCTACATAGTGTAGATCTTGGCTAGTTTAAGGATATCGTTGCTAGGAATTTTTTTGTTTTCTGCACACGATCCCCTTCATGCTCGCCTAGAGGCACCTGCACCACCTCCCGAGCCTCTGGTGGTGGAAGGCTCGTAGGAGACAGCTTCTGCGCCGCCTCGCGCTCCTACTCCTCCTCGCGCGGCTACGCCTCCGCGCGAGGCCACTCCACCGCGCGAAGCAACGCCGCCGCGCGCGTTGACGCCTCCGCGCGCGCCTACCCCGCCACCTGCGGCCACTACTCCCGTGCAGCCTGCGAGGGAGGCGCGCGAGGCAGCAGCAGGCACAGGCGGCTCTGCCGGGGGAGATGCTTCCTTGCCTCTACGTCAAGCCATGCCCGAGGATCGCCCTGCAGCTGCAGGGCTGGAAGTGGACGCCGGCGCGGGTGCAGGCGCAGCCCAGGCTAGCCCCCGAGCTTCCCCCGAGGCCGGGCCTGCGCGACTCGACGCTGGGGCCGGGCCCTCCACGAGCCAGGAGCTGGTCCTCCGCGGCTGGGACTGGAGCGCGGGGCGCCGCGAGGTCGCCTTTGGCCTCGTAAGGGAGTCCTTGGAGGGCTTGGAAGCGCACCTTGCCCTTGGAGACATATGGCTCGCCCGGCAGCAGGAGGAGTTGGCGAAGTCATGGGCGTCCCTCCACGCGGCGGTCGAGGCGCGCCGACTGGAGGATGCGGCGCTGCAAGCCGCGCATGAAGAGGCCACCCGCTTCGCCAAGGAGGTCCGCGAGGGGGCCATTCGTGACGCTGCGGAGCTCCTTAACCCTCTCCATGCGGAACGCGATGCTGCGGCGGAGCTCTTGCGCGAGGCCAGGGCGGAGCGCGAGGCGATGGAGGGGTAGCGACTTCACCAAAAAGCCCTTTTTTACACTCGGAAGATGATATATGGTTTTTTTCTGCAAAGAAAATGAAAACTTTCTTCGGCAACATTGTGCTCCATTCCAAGATGCATGTTTGTGCGCAATATGAGGTAATTTGAACAAACTATGTCACGATTATCGCCATAACATTGGTCATTTGGGCTGAAAGCCACGAATCTTCGTACATGAGAGGTCATTTCTGTGAACACTTTTTGAAAATATCGTCCATTTTCCAAGTTTGTTATTTTTTGTGAAAACTAGGTCACATATGATGACACTTGGCGAAGGATTCACACCTTTTGATTTTTTTGGAATTATATGCGCCGATTTCAAAATACGGTCAAAACGGGGGTCGTGACCATTCGTATCTAGGTGCGGAATTTCCTGAAACTCTTTGTGTATCTGATGAAATAGGTACTCGTGTACCTAAAAATGATTTTCTTCAAAAATCATGAGCAGACTATGAGGCACCTATAGTTCAAATTTGACCTGTTTTCAACTGAATCGGCGGGAATTTGTCTTTTTGTAAAGTGGTGGACGGAAAGCTTGTCATACACAACCATTTGGTTATTTGTATATTAAATATGTTATAATATTTTATAAAAATTAATATCTCCCATTTCGCAACATATTTTTGGTAGATACTTCACAAAAAAGCCCTTTTTTTACACTCGGAAAATGATATATGTTTTTTTTGCAAAGAAAATGAAAACTTTCTTCGGCAACATTGTCCTCCATTCCAAGATGCATGTTTGTGCGCAATATGAGGTCATTTGAACAAACTATGTCACGTTTATCGCCATAACATTGGTCATTTGGGTTGAAAGTCACGAATCTTCGTACATGAGAGGTCATTTCTGTAAACAATTTTGGAAAACATCGTCAGTTTTCCAAGTTTGTTATTTTTTCTGAAAACTAGGTCACATATGATGACACTTGGTGAAGGATTCACACCTTTTGATTTTTTTGGAATTCTATGCGCTGATTTCAAAATACGGTCCCGTTCGTATCTAGATACGGAATTTTCTGAAACTTTTTGTGTATCTATGATGAAATAGGTACTCGTGTACCTAGAAATGATTTTCTTCAAAAATCATGAGTAGACTATGAGGCACCTATAGTTCAAATTTGACCAGTTTTCAACTCAATCGGCGGGAATTTGTCTTTTTGTAAAGTGGTGGATAGAAAGCTTTTCATACATAACCATTTGGTTATTTGTACATTAAATATGGTCTAATATTTTATAAAAAATAATATCTCCCATTTTGCAACATATTTTTGGTAGATGCTTCACATAAAGACCATTTTTTACACTCAGAAAATGATATATGTTTTTTTGTGCAAAGAAAATGAAAACTTTCTTCAACAACATTGTCCTCCATTCCAAGATGCATGTTTGTGCGCAATATGAGGTCATTTGAACAAACTATGTCACGGTTATCGCCGTAACATTGGTCATTTGGACTGAAAGACACGAATCTTCGTACATGAGAGGTCATTTCTGTGAACACTTTTTGAAAATATCGTCTATTTTCCTAGTTTGTTATTTTTTCTAAAAACTAGGTCACATATGATGACACTTGGCGAAGGATTCACACCTTTTGATTTTTTTGGAATTCTATGCGCTGATTTCAAAATACGGTCAAAACGGGTGGCGTGACCGTTTGTATCTAGGTACGGAATTTTCTGAAATTCTTTGTGTATCTATGATGAAATAGGTACTCATGAACCTAGAAATGATTTTCTTCAAAAATCATGAGCAGACTATGAGGCACCTATAGTTCAAATTTGACCAGTTTTCATCTGAATCGGCGAGAATTTGTCTTTTTGTAAAGTGGTGGATGGAAAGCTTTTCATACACAACCATTTGGTTATTTGTATATGAAATATGGTATAGTATTTTATAAAAATTAATATCTCCCATTTCGCAACATATTTTTGGTAGATACTTCAAAAAAAGCTCTTTTTTTACACTCGGAAAATGATATACTGTTTTTTTGTGCAAAGAAAATGAAAACTTGGACAACATTGTCCTCTATTCCAAGATGCATGTTTGTGCGCAATATTAGGTCATTTGAACAAACTATGTCATGGTTATCGCCATAATATTGATCATTTGGGTTGAAAGCCACGAATCTTCGTACATGAGAGGTCATTTATGTGAACAATTTTTGAAAATATCGTCCGTTTTCCAAGTTTGTTATTTTTTCTCAAAACTAGGTCATATATGATAACACTTGGCGAAGAATTCACACCTTTTTGATTTTTTTGGAATTCTATGCGCCGATTTCAAAATACGGTCAAAACGGGGGGCGTGACCGTTCATATCTAGGTGTGGAATTTTCTGAAAATCTTTGTGTATCTATGATGAAATAGGTACTTGTGTACCTAGAAATGATTTTCTTCAAAAATCATAAGCAGACTATGAGGCACTTATAGTTCAAATTTGACCAGTTTTCAGTTGAATTGGCGGGAATTTGTCTTTTTGTAAAGTGATGGATGGAAATCTTTTCATACACAACCATTTGGTTATTTGTACATATTTGGTCTAATATTTTATAAAAAATAATATCTTCCATTTTGCAACATATTTTCTGTAGATGCTTCACAAAAAACCATTTTTTACACTCGGAAAATGATACATCGTTTTTTTGTGCAAAGAAAATGAAAACTTTTTTCGGCAACATTGTCCTCCATTCCCAGATGCATGTTTGTACGCAATATGAGGTCATTTGAACAAACTATGTCACGGTTATCACCATAACATTGGTCATTTGGGCTGAAAGCCACGAATCTTCCTACATGAGAGATCATTTCTGTGAACACTTTTTAAAAATATCGTCCGTTTTCAAATTTGTTATTTTTCACATATGATGATATTGATATTATTTTGCAACATTGTTTTCATAAATGATTCACATAATAGCAATTTAAGAGTAAAGATTGGAGCCAGCCCATCAGAGCAGAGAATAAAACTTCCCACGCAACCAACTGAAGCATATCTCAGCCGTTCACTTGGCTTCATCCGACGCCCAGAATTTCTTCTCCTGCCTCACGATCCCGCCCAGCCACACACTTTACACTTTAAATGACCGAAAATTACTCCAGATCATAATGGGTATTGTCGTAAATTGCTCCGTCCATCCAGATCAAAACGGAGCGGAACCCTAATTCCTCACTCCCTGCCGCCACTTTTCTTCCTCTCACAAACCCTAGGTATTTTCCTCTCCCGCCTCCATGGACCCCCGCGGCCCGCCGCCGCCGCCTCCAGGACCAGCAGCTCGTCGTCGCACTGCCTCTCCCTCTCGCCGCCTCCAGGACACCCATTCTCTCCCTCTCGCACTGCCCCTCCCTTCTCTCGGCGTGCACCTGCAGGCCGATCCCGCCGATGGCGAGCACCATCTCCTGGTGGTCGGAGTCCCATCAGATCTGGAGCGCGTCGGAGCAGCGGACCAGCTGACGCGCGTGAAGGTAGCGCCGTCGTCCTCATGGTGCCCCCAAGATGGTCGTCCACAACCCCATCGATGGTAGCACGGCCACTGCCCCACCATGCCACGGCTCCGTGCGTCAGGTATTGTTCCTCTCTCTTCTCCTTTCTCTGGTGTTTGCTCGATCTGTTGTAGGAGTAGCATGAACTGGTGCTTGCTTGATTTGGTGAAGTAGCATGAGTTGCTTGGAGTAGTATCAGTATTGCTTGTGAGCTTTACTAAATTGCTGCTCTTGCTTGCCTGTTCGGAGGAGTATTGGTTGCTACTGCTTGTTCTTAAGTCAGAAAAATCAGAGTATTCGGTGAATGATTGAAAAACTCCTGTAAAATTCCTTGTATTCCTGATGCAGTACTCCTTATTTTGTTGTCTAATACTATTTGTGATGAGTAGCAGTACTCCTGATGTCGTATTGCTGTTTTATTAAATGATGGAGTATGAACTGAAGCATAAACACTTTAAATTTGGAGCAGTTCTTGCTTGCGGTACTGCTTGTGCAATTTGGAGTAATTGGTAGGGATTCTTGCATAAATTTGTTTGTGTCGTGCTGAAATAAGTTAACAGAATTTTGATTCTGTACTTGCTTAGCAATATTTGCTTTATCTGTAGATTTTCTCTTGTCTCTGTACATCTACTTTCAGTTTCTTGATACGCTTGTATTGTTAGTAGATAAGTAGGGCACTGCTTGTAAGTATTGGCTGGTACTTAAATAAACTTGCACTGAGTAGTGTAGTTAATTCTGTCAAATATGCTGCTACTGTCAATGAATTTCGCTGTAGAAGTAAATTTCAAAAAAAATGCAACACATGTTATTTTGAAGTCCTGATCTTCTTCTGTATTGACTTGATCTTTCCTATACTGGCCTGATATTCTAAGATTTCCTGCAGATTTGCTAGCATGTTGAGCTCATGAAGTTGATCTTGTGTTTCAGTCGATGATCTAGGGTGAGGAGCTGGTGGGGGGAGATGATCTTCTTCTGTATTGACTGATCTTTCCATACTCTGATCAAGACTGAATGCATTGCTGTTAGTTAGTTATTTCTTGCAATTGATAATCATTAAGAACTTACTACTTCTAGAAATTAGATCTGGATGGGTGATGGAGTAGGAGTATTGCTTGTGCATTTGCTTTCAGTAGGAGTAGTAGTAGCAGTAGTGCTCTGTATGGTTTCTTTGTAGCTTAAGTAATTGACTGAGCAACATTGTTAATTTTATCTGTACAAGTATGGATCTGTTAATTAGAATTGAGAAATAGCTTGATTACTTACTTCACTTGTAGACTGTAGTGCCAAATTGTTGCATTTCTTATTTAAATATTTATGTACAGAATGTCAGATTGTATGTATCAGCGTATATGAGCAGGAGATTTTGCATTCTTGCGTTATTTTTTGTAGGATGGATACAGATGATGCGGCAGCAGCAGCAGCAACCTCAACCATATCACCTTGATCATCATTTCGTCCCTGGGAACATGCATGCAACAGTTCGGCTGTTTGAAAAGTTATTTACCTATTTGAACTTCGTGCTTTTTTGCTTGAATGTTCTTTATTTGTGTGTCGTTAGACTTTATTAATCGATGTGTGACTGAATTTCATTGTCTGTCATCTAGTATTTGAGTTTATGTTCCCATTTGCTTGCTGGTTTGTTAATCTCGTATAATCTGTATATATTATCCTGAAAATTACAAGTCCGTTGTGATGACTGTATATTATCCTGAAAATTACTTTCCGCTTTTTTGAACCTTGCTTGTGATGCACTGCTGCTTGCCTTGTTAGTTCGGGTTTATCTGTATATGAGAGTGGAAGTGTATAATATACACACACCAACAGTTCAGGTTTATCTTTCGTGATTCCACTGTGTCCTTGTTACTGTCATTTCATGAACCTGTGCATAGGTTGCATGTGTGTTGTTACATCATGAGATTTTCTAACATCATTGGATAGTGGTTTCAACAGCTGAACTAGTGCTAATTTTTTTCTATAGTATAATACTTGCTGACCTTGTCCATACAGATTGAAACGGGTTCTTATGTTGGCAAGGCTGTCTGGTTTGCAGATCCGGCTCGTGGAACAGTGAGAGGCAAGGCGTAGCAGACATGGACGTGTGATTCATGCTTGACAACAGATCTGACCTTGTCCATAGAGAATTGGTTAGATGATCTCGTTATAGCACTCTTTACTTTAGCGTCTTGAAACTTCTCTCGAGCATGCTTAGTTGTTTTTGGGCTGAAGCACACATGTTGCCTTCCTGTCAAGTTTGCTTACTGTTTTAGTGACTGGTTGAATTGATAAATCCCTGTAATCACTGTCACCTAATACATAGTTAGCTTCTATTTGAAACTATGATGGTCTTCCATGTTATGTTATCTAGAAGCTGCTATTGCTATGTTATCTGTGATGGTCTCCCTTGCTATTTGAAACTGTGATGGTCACCTTTTTAGCATTGTTTGCTACTGATAGCAATGTTATATGAACTGTTTCCCTTGATTATCTTCCTAACTTATCTGTTTATAACATGCAGATTCTGATCGTGGCTCATCAAAAGTTATTGTACAAGAGCTCCACGAAGAAGCATCCGAAGAAAACCAGCCCCAACATATATGTTCTAACTCACTTGACCTGATCATGTTAATATTTAGATGTTTGTAGCTGAAAGCCTTGTTTGTACAGTGCATGAGTTGTAAAAAATTCAGATTTTGTGTTCCTCTGAATCTGAGACGATATGTTATGTGCTACAAAGTTAAATTTCAATTTGTGTCAGAAGAATTTTATAGAAATAGAATTTGAATTTGGCACCGGACCTGTTCCATATCTGGCTTGTGGGCCGAATTTAAATCTGGCTGGTGGTTCAATTTCTGACAAGTGGGACCGAGCAGCCCAACAGTGTAGATGGGCTTGGTTTATTTAACCAGTCAAATTAAATAAAAAAACAAATGTAAAAAGTCTTCGGGCTTGGCCCATTTAGATGACTCAACTGGATTGAGCTCGATATGTCTGTGATAATCTAATTTGGTCACTGATCCACGCGCCACGTCGGATGAATGCCAGCTCAGCTTTTCAACGTGGCATGGCTGAAATTGTTGGTGACGAAATAGTTGGATTGGTCACAAACCAATCTATGACCAATTGAAAAAAGTAACATACTGCCATTAGTGACCCTCGGTATGTGACTTTCCTTTTTTTGTCACAAAAAGTTCACAAATGACTTATAGTGATCTTTCTGTGACCAAAATTGAAGGGTCACCCGTTGACATATTTATTGTAGTGACGGGTCCCGAGACGCCGTCGTCGTCAACACAAATTCAGGAGAGATCAGAACTTCCGGCACCCTGTCGGGAGGTGGAATCGTCCCCGGAGGCCTCTACGTCGTCATGACCGCCTCCGGACTGATGCGTGAGTAGTCTACCCTTGGACTACGGGTCCATAGCTGTAGTTAGATGGTTGTCTTCTCCTCTTGTGCTATAATGTTTAGATCTTGTGAGCTGCCTATCATGATCAAGATCGTCTTTATGTAATTCTCCATGCTGTGTTTGCTGGGATCCGATGTATATTGAGTACTAAAGTTATTGCTTCATATATATCATGTGTGTAGGATTTAATGATCTTGCATGCTCTCCGTCACTTGTGTGTGTTTTGGCCAAATAGATGCTCGTAACTCCAAGAGGGGGTATTTATCCTCGATAGTGGGTTCATGTCTCTATTAAATCTGGGGCAGTGACAAAGAGCTCTAAGGTTGTAGATGTACTGTTGCTACTAGGGATACAACAATAGTACTTTGTCTAATGATGATGTTACTTACTTACTTTACACACAATGCTTAAGGCGATAATCTGTTCAATGCAACTTAATACTGAAAAGGGTGCGGATGCTAACCGGATGGTGGATTATTAGACATAGATGGAACGATCTATGTATATTATTGTCATGCCCGAATGAATCTAACACTAGACATTATAACGTCAGTATATGCATTGGGTTTCTTATCATTATTCTGTCAATTGCCTAGCTGTAGTTTGTTTACCACGCATGGATGAATGTTATTATTTATGGAGATCCACCACTAGTGAAATGTGGACCCCGGTCCTTCTCATTAACCTGATAAAACCACAACTGCAAACCTGTTACTTTCTGCAAACAAACATCTTTCTTCCACACATACGTTTAATCCTTTGTTGCAGAAAGCCAGTTAGATTGACAACCTCACAGTTAAGTTGGGGCAAAGTATCTTGATTGTTTGTGTGCAGCCTCCACGTCAACAGCTCTTTTATGGCGCCGTTGATACCTCGGGGGAATTCTCATCTCCTACTGGTTCAATAACCTTGGTTTCATAACTGAGGGAAATTTGCTGCTGCACTACTTAATACCTTCCTCTTGGGGTTTCCCAACAACACACCCACCGTGTGCATCAGTTCCTCCAAGCGGGCACTTGGTGGCGCGGGCGGCGCGAGTGGCGCGGGTGTCCGTCATGTCGCGGAAGCGGCTCGAAGGTTGTTGACGCGCCTCAAAACCCCTACCTGGCGCGCCGAATGTCGGAGAGTGACTCCCACGGAATAGGGATAGTCACACCCTGAAGAGATAGTTCGAAGGGAGACTGAACACGGAGGTCAAACAACCCTCGAGAGGCACGACGACGTTGCTCGTCGAGCCTGAAGAGGAACAACACGGCAGAGATGGACACCAACCCGTACCCAGGTTCACGACACTCAGGAGGAGGTAGCACCGTTACTACTGCTTGTCTGTATTGCACTGCAGAGGTTACAATACAATGAGCTTGCCGAGGGCTCTCTTTAGGCAGTGTGGTGCTTGAAGAGGGAAGCTATGGTCTTCTTCCTGCTCGAGCTAGTTGGCTATCCTATACTCTTGGCTAGGGTTCCAAGGCTTCAGAGATCGATCCCTTGCTACGGAGGTGCTCCTGCTCCTTTTATAGGCGCCCCGGGCCTCATCCTTGCACTTTATGCAGAGGATGGGTTCCCACATGGTAGCGACGCGAAGGAGCGGAGTTCACCACCGCAGAATAGTTCATGGACTCGGTCCATCCGTGCAAAAGCCAGCGGTGGTGGCGGTGACGCCCGAAAATCGGTACTATGTAGATTTAAACGATCCCGCCGAAATTCGCATAATAACGATTTTAGGTCGCCCACCAGACATAATGTGCACGCCGAAACATGCGCATTATGTGGGTGGAATTGTGATAACATTACAACAATTCCGATACATCCACAAATACAACAGAAGATATAATACAACAATGACTCGGACGAGTCAAGATACAAATGATACAATACAAAGATACAAATGACAGCGGAAGAAAAAAAAATATAGTACCCGACTACGGTAAGATACAAATTGGACTAAGAGTCCTGAAGATAAGCAATGACGCCATATCCCCGCCCAGCCAAAACGGAGGGATTCCCAAGCTAACGTGGTCAGACTTCAAACCTGTTAACTGCACATAAAGCACAACCCAAAAGAGGGTCAGGGCACTCCCTGGCAAGCAAAGCCGACTTGCCTACTTTCTACACCATCTCCCAAAATATAGGGGAGGTGGACTTAGCGGCAGCAGCACTAGCAACCTAGAGAGACACGCTACAACTTCCGTCTAATCAGAGAGGGATAAGAGAGCGCATAAGATAAACATCTACAACTAACACCAAACATAGCCCATTCTCGGATTAACCCCCTCAACCAAGTATGAGGAAGCAATTCGGGAAACTCACACATTGAACAATTTTAGTTACCATTTATTGTGAAAGTAATTCTATATTACTAGTCAAGTTAATTAACATTAATTAGGTGTAAGTTGTCTAGATCTTGTTAGCCAGCATCATCACCAAGTCGTCCATTACTGTGGACACGACTCATCGATAAGATTATACCCTGCAGGGGGGCACTACTGGACCCGTACTCATTCGATCAACCCCAAAAGCAAAGCCAGAAGGTAGGGCATCTCAACGCGGCAAATCTCTTCTCTATAACACATCCAGGGAACCGCATGATTGTGTGCACGACTAATCAGGTCCAGTGCCCGCGTGATCGATCTTTATAGCACTCTAAGAACGTGCCACCCTATATGAGAATCGACTATTCCATCATCATGAGATCGTTAGGTAACCATATGCATGCATCAAATGGAAAGCCCGAACTACTTGCGGCGCCCTGGATAAGAGGCGGATTAGATCGAAGCCGCGAGGGGCTCCATAGGGCCTCCCACAAGCGGTTACTGCGCTCAAAATTGGATCCGAGGACAAGAACTGAGTTCCTAGGTCGACACTTAGCAGAACAAAGCACCTCGCAAGGCCTTCCGCCGGTGCCTTATCTTTTAATTATAATACCCCAATATAAGATAACATTTTATTAAGGTAGAATAATCTATCATGCTAAGCAGGTGAAGTAAATAAGATCTACAGACGACTCGCACAAACTACTCTAAGCATGCGCTACGACTCGCAAGGCTAACAGATAAACATTCAACAAGTTATGGGATGTGGGGGGGGGGGGGAAGCTGTATCAGCTGCAGGATAAACATATGATGGGATCGCAATTTAAGAATCGTAACTAGGCTAGCATAGATCAAAAGGCAAGGATGAAATACAATGTATAGGTAAACAAGCAAACTTTGCTTGCCTGGAATCCCGCATGGAAGCAGATCTTGTCGTTGCTCACACATCTCAACGTCTTATCCGCGAAGAAGCAACAAACACTGGAAAGCGTAGAAGATGCATTTTACAACTACGGCAAAAGATCCAGCATGATCATAGGAGAACGATGCATGGCATGGCAAGATGCAATACAATGCAAGTAATCCAAATTAAGCAGGAGAGCAACCCCGACAATTAATATTTAGGTGCAAGTTATTTATTTACCAGCAATATTAAATGTTGGTTAACATGGCAACACATGGCATGGGTGACCTAATTGAATTAAATGGAATAGGGCATTATATATTTATTACGCCACACATTCCATATTTAATTATTTAGTTGCAATTAACAAATTACACTAAGCAATTAAAATAACAGATACAAAATGGCATACAAATGGCATATTAATGTTTATTGCATTTTTCTGATAAATAAACATATAAAGATTATCAAATTTGGAGTTATAGAATTAAAGTTATTAACAAATTAAGATTAGGGGTGTTTCTGTAAATAGCAGGGACGTGTTCGTGATTGAAAAGGTTCTGGTAAGGGTTTAAACTTAAAACAGGAAGTGCAGGGGTCTAGGCGCAATTTTCCAGATCCGGATCTGGTTCTTTTTTACACCGACGCTGGGCTAGCTAGTGCGACTAACCGTCGGGCCCATGCCACGCTGGCGTGCGTGTGTGCTGTGCGGGCTCCCGCGGTCACTGAACAGCGGGGCCCGCCTGTCAGTGGGCGCGAGGAAAAAGGTGCCTTTATTTACCATGGGCACGGCGGGGATTCGGACCAGCGAGCGGGCAGTGCGACGAGGTTCGGTGGTGCTAGCCAGAA
Organism: Poa annua; assembly: GCA_026929855.1. Classification (NCBI taxonomy): domain Eukaryota; kingdom Viridiplantae; phylum Streptophyta; class Magnoliopsida; order Poales; family Poaceae; genus Poa; species Poa annua. The sequence continues at coordinate 162,273,089 of CM049426.1, forward strand.
GTCCGGACGGGTGTTGGTGACTGCTACCAGGAAACAACGAAGTTAACCTGTAGTGTCCCGTTTAACTGAAAACAGATCTTCAGACTTTTGCTCGGGAACGAATTAACAGAGGAGACCGGCGGCGTTGATCTGCAGCGGTGAGGCGTTGGGGCGGTTGGGCGTGCTGTGGCGCGGGGCGCGGCCGTGCGCGTGCGGTAGAGAGACACGGATGAGAAACCCGAGCCGAGGGAGGAGTATGAAGAAAGTGCAGGCAACCGAACGTGCTCGAGCGAAGCTTGGTAGCTTGTCAATGGCGGACAGGAAAGGTGCGTGGACGCCGCCGATGAACTGAACAACAATTCGCAGGGGGGAGAGAGGAAAACAGACCGGTGGCTCATCGGGAGGGGCTCGGAGTAGTAGTTTGGAGTCGAGGATGACCGATGGTGCCGAAATCCGGCGGCGTGGCTCGCCGGCCGTGGCGGAGGCAGAGACGAGCTCGTCGCATATACGGGCTCCCGGCTCGATTTCTTCGGTGGAGAGGAAGGTGACGATGCGGCGGACCTTCGAGGCCTGGTGGAGCTCTTTCGACGGCACCGTAGCGGCGGGGCGACGACGAGGTGGTTCCGGTGAAAATCTTTGGGGAAAGAAAAAGTAGTGAATGGGGAAGAGAGGGTGGAGGCGGCGCAAGGAGGGAGAGGGAGGAGGGGACTGCTAGGGTTTCCAGAGGAGGGCTCGGTGGCTTTAAGGGGAGGGGGGAAAAGGTGGAGGAAGGTGGGGCTGCCATGGCGTCAGCCACGTGCGTCTTCTCTGTTCCGCACTGAAGGAGAAGGAGGGAGTGAGAAATGGGTCGGCTAGGGGAGAGATGGGCTGGAGGTTGGGCCAGAGAGAGGGAAAAATAAGCCCAGGTGAGGTTTTTCTCCCTCTTAATGTTTTATTTCTTTTATTTAATTCTTTTCTGTTTTTGTATTTTAAAACAAAATAGAAAAAGAATTTGTATAGAGAAACTTTACAAAACAGTTTTTGTTTTAAATAGGCAATTTAATTAAATTAGTTTTTATAATATTTGCAAAATATTTGAATTACCCATTTAATTAATTTGAAAAGCTTTTGAAAATAATTGTGGGAAAAAGAATTTAAATGGAGTTGAATTTAAATGCAACAAATTGACAATTACAAATGATGCATGATGATGTCATGTTGAAGAAAAAAGAAAAACAAACAATTAATTGGAGAAATTCCGGGGCGTTACAATCGACACCACTAACAAGGGATCGCGTCCCGCGATCCACGCCGAGACCACAAGAATAGAGGGGTAACTACCGAGTCTTCTGGCTCCGTGATGAACTTCTCGACACAACTAACAAGTGACTGTTGCTCCACATCGAAAACCTCGACACCACTAACAAAGGATTTGGTCCGTCAATGCTGATTTCCGAAGATCGAAACCTAATAGGATAAAAGGCAAGAGATCGTCCACCCACGTAGAATCCTAAATTTTGAAAGTTGGATAAGAGGAGAGACTCCAAAACAAATAAGATAAGAGGAGAAATAAAATAGAGGTAAGGAATAAAAAGAAACCTATTGAGATCTTTTCAAAATAATTTTTAGTCAAATAGTTTTGACACTCTAGAAACAACGACCGTTAGCGAGGTTATCCTACAGGCTCTATGGACCCGCTGCTTCGATAACCAATCGTATCGAAACAACAAGGAGATCGAAACAGAGGCTCTGATACCACTTTGTGACGCCCGAAAATCGGTACTATGTAGATTTAAGCGATCCCGCCGAAATCCGCATAATAACGATTTTACGTCGCCCACCAGACATAATGTGCACGCCGAAACATGCGCATTATGTGGGTGGAATTGTGATAACATTAAAACAGTTCCGATACATCCACAAATACAACAGAAGATATAATACAATAACGACTCGGACGAGTCAAGATACAAATGATACAATACAAAGATACAAATGACAGCGAAAGCAAAAAAAATGTATCCGACTACAGATAAGATACAAATTGGACTAAGAGTCCTGAAGATAAGCAATGGCGCCATATCCCAGCCAAGCCGGAGGGATTCCCAAGCTAACGTCGTCAGACTTCAAACCTGTTAACTGCACATAAAGCACAACCCAAAAGAGGGTCAGGGCACTCCCTGGCAAGCAAAGCCGACTTGCCTACTTTCTACACCATCTCCCAAAATATAGGGGAGGTGGACTTAGCGGCAGCAGCACTAGCAACCTAGAGAGACACACTACACTTCCGTCTAATCAGAGAGGGATAAGAGAGCGCATAAGATAAACATCTACAACTAACACCAAACATAACCCATTCTCGGATTAACCCCCTCAACCAAGTATGAGGAAGCAATTCGGGAAACTCACACATTGAACAGTTTTAGTTACCATTTATTGTGAAAGTAATTCTATATTACTAGTCAAGTTAATTTACATTAATTAGGTGTAAGTTGTCTAGATCTTGTTAGCCAGCATCATCACCAAGTCGTCCATAACTGTGGACACGACTCATCGATAAGATTATACCCTGCAGGGGGCACTACTAGACCCGTACTCGTTCGATCAACCCCAAAAGCAAAGCCAGAAGGTAGGGCATCTCAACGCGGCAAATCTCTTCTCTACAACCCATCCAGGGAAATGCATGATTGTGTGCACGGCTAATCAGGTCCAGTGCCCGCGGGATCGACCTTCATAGCACTCTAAAAACGTGCCACCCTACATGAGAATCGACTACTCCATCATCATGAGATCGTTAGGTAACCATATGCATGCATCAAATGGAAATCCCGAACTATTTGCGGCGCCCTGGATAAGAGGCGGATTAGATCGAAGCCGCGAGGGGCTCCATAGGGCCTCCCACAAGCGGTTAGTGCGCTCAAAATTGGATCCGAGGACAAGAACTGAGTTCCTAGGTCAACACTTAGCAGAACAAAGCACCTCACAAGGCCTTCCGCCGGTGCCTTATCTTTTAATTATAATACCCCAATATAAGACAACATTTTATTAAGGTAGAATAATCTATCATGCTAAGCAGGTGAAATAAATAAGACCTACAAACGACTCGCACAAACAACTCTAACCATGCGCTACGAATCGCAAGGCTAACATATAAACATTCAACAGGTTATGGGATGTGGGTGGGGGGGGGGGGGTGGGGGAAGCTGTATCGGCTGCAGGACAAACATATGATGGGATCGCAATTCAAGAATCGTAACTAGGCTAGCATAGATCAAAAGGCAAGGATTAAAGACAATGTGTAGGTAAACAAGCAAACTTTGCTTGCCTGGAATCCCGCATGGAAGCAAATCTTGTCGTTGCTCACACATCTCAACGTCTTATCCGCGAAGAAGCAACAAACACTGGAAAGCGTAAAAGATGCATTTTACAACTACGACAAAAGATCCGACATGATCATAGGAGAACGATGCATGGCATGGCAAGATGCAATACAATGCAGGTAATCCAAATTAAGCGGGAGAGCAACCCCGACAATTAATATTTAGGTGCAAGTTATTTATTTACCAGCAATATTAAATGTTGGTTAACATGGCAACACATGGCATGGGTGACCTAATTGAATTAAATAGAATATGGCATTATATATTTATTACCCCACACATTCCATATTTAATTATTTAGTTGCAATTAACAAATTACACTAAGCAATTAAAATAACAGATGCAAAATGGCATACAAATGGCATATTAATGTTTATTGCATTTTTCTGATAAATAAACATATAAATATTATTAAATTTGGAGTTATAGAATTAAAGTTCTTAATAAATTAAGATTAGGGCTGTTTCTGTAAATAGCAGGGACCTGTTCGTGATTGAAAAGGTTCTGGTAAGGGTTTAAACTTAAAACAGGAAGTGCAGGGGTCTAGGCGCAATTTTCCAGATCCGGATCTGGATCTTGTTCTATTTTACACCGACGCTGGGCTAGCTAGTGCGACTAACCAGCGGGCCCATGCCACGATGGCGTGCGTGTGTGCTGTGCGGGCTCCCACGGTCACTGACCAGCGGGGCCCGCCTGTCAGTGGGCGCGAGGAAAAAGGTGCCTTTATTTACCACGGGCACGGCGGGGATTCGAACCAGCGAGCGGACAGTGCGACGCAGTTCAGTGGTGCTAGCCAGAAGTCCGGACGGGTGTTGGTGACTGCTATCAGGAAACAACGAAGTTAACCTGTAGTGTCCCGTTTAACTGCAAACAGATCTTCAGACTTTTTCTCGGGAACGAATTAACAGAGGAGACCGGCGACGTTGATCTGCAGCGGTGAGGCGTTGGGGCGGTGGGGCGGTTGGGCGTGCTGTGGTGCGGGGCGTGGCCGTGCGCGTGCGGTAGAGAGACACAGATGAGAAACCCGAGCCGAGGGAGGAGTATGAAGAAAGTGCACGCAACCGAACGTGCTCGAGCGAAGCTTGGTAGCTTGTCAATGGCGGACAGGAAAGGTGCGTGGACGCCGGCGATGAACTGAACAACAATTCGCAGGGGGAGAGAGGAAAACGGACCGGTGGCTCACCAGGAGGGGCTCGGAGTAGTAGTTCGGAGTCGAGGATGACCGATGGCGCCGAAATCCGGCGGCGTGGCTCGCTGGCCGTGGCGGAGGCAGAGACGAGCTCGTCGCATATACAGGCTCCCGGTTTGATTTCTTCGGTGGAGAGGAAGGTGACGATGCGGCGGACCTTCGAGGCCTGATGGAGCTCCTTCGACGACACCGTAGCGGCGGGGCGACGACGAGGTGGTTCCGGTGAAAATCTTTGGGGAAAGAAAAATCAGTGGATGGGGAAGAGAGGGTGGCGGCGACGCAAGGAGGGAGAGGGAGGAGGGGACGGCTAGGGTTTCCAGAGGAGGGCTCGGTGGCTTTAAGGGGAGGGGGGAAAAGGTGGAGGAAGGTGGGGCTGCCATGGCGTCAGCCATGTGCGTCTTCTCTGTTCCGCACTAAAGGAGAAGGAGGGGGTGAGAAGTGGGTCGGCTAGGGGAGAGATGAGCTGGAGGTTGGGCTAGAGAGAGGGAAAAATAAGCCCAGGTGAGGTTTTTCTCCCTCTTAATGTTTTATTTCTTTTATTTAATTCTTTTCTGTTTTTGTATTTTAAAACAAAATAGAAAAAGAATTTGTATAGAGAAACTGTACAAAACAGTTTTTGTTTTAAATAGGCAATTTAATTAAATTAGTTTTTATAATATTTGCAAAATATTTGAATTACCCATTTTAATTAATTTGAAAAGCTTTTGAATATAATTGTGGGAAAAAGAATTTAAATGCAGTTGAATTTAAATGCAACAAATTGAAAATTACAAATGATGCATGATGATGTCATGTTGAAGCAAAAAGAAAAAAAACAATTAATTGGAGAAATTCCGGGACGTTACATAGGCCGACAATTCGCAGTCCGCGTAGAACGGCCAGCAGGCGCCGCATCGATCGTGGTGGAGCTCACGATGACGATCTTCTTGGAGCGTTGCGTCGTCCAGCCACTTTATCACTAAAGAGGAAGGTCTCGTAGTCCGGCTCTGGCGGCGCAACTTTGTTGACTCCTTTAATCACCTGAATGACAACTGCGACGTCCGCGTCACGGTCTGCATACGCGTGCGTCACTCCGCGGCTGCTGCAGAGGCCATGTGCGCCCTGCAGCGGTTGCTTAGCCACGAAGTGTCTCCACAGGGCCTGGTGGCCTTGTGGAGGGATTTGTGTTCAATCCTCTCCAGTCGGGTTGAGCCTTGCGGAGTCTCCTGAAGCGAGGAGGTCCTCTTCAGGCCCTCGCTTTCTTTTCAGTCCCTCGAGAGGAATTGCCTCTCGAGAGTATCTCCAAGCGGTAGCTTGGTCCTTAGTCGTTTCGTCGAGTCTATCGCGTGCGAGGGCTGTGGAGAATGGGCTCTGCACACCCTGGTCACTGGGCCGACACTTCTGCTACAAGGGGCAATCTGCCGCTGGATTAATTTGTCGTCGCCGTCGTTCAGTCTTTGCAGCAGTGCGTGCATCCATTCCTTGCTTTGTTTCTTGTTCTGCCAACACGTTGTAACATAATTGTTATCCTAGTTCTATAGGTTGGGTTAGCATCAGGTTTGGTGGTCGATTCTTTTCATCCATGTACTTCATCCATGTTCAGAGCAGCTAATTGTTTTGTCGCATCAAACTGACCCTCTAAAGTTCAGTTTTAGAATCTGAACGAAAGTTGTAGGTCCACTTTCAGGCTTTTCATAGAATTTTCATTTGCGCATTTTGGTCAAACGGTTTGCCCGCAGCAGTCACTTTATTGTTCAGTCCAGAACTAAATATTTTCTGCACATGGTGACTTGTTTGCAACTTTAGGTCTTTTTAAATTTCGAATTTAATCTTTGCTAAAATAGGAAAACTGGAGAGAATGTTTTTCTGTTCTTAGACCAACTTTTGGTTGCTAGTTGTCGTGTAGAAAAATAGTTATTATGAACATACTTAGTGGCCTATACTGTTTTGACATAATTTATAGCAACTCTGAAGTTTATGAAAGTTAATTATATGGTTCTGCGCTTAGGAGCGATTCAATATTTTTCGTGAATGCTTTTAAAGTGTTGTTGTGTATTGAGTGTGAAATATGTTTAATTATCAGGTGTTGGTACTTCCAATTTGGACCCCTACAGCCCACACTTCATGCCCCGCGGATGAGGCAAGTGCATGGCGGGATAATACTTTGCACGATTCCCTCACTCGACTTTTATTTTCTAGCACTTGTTCTTTATTATTGTGGCTAGATAAAAGTATTGTGTGGAGAGAAAGTGGACAGAAAGAAAAGTATATTTGATCTTGCATTTTTAATATCATCATAAAGACAATGCATAGTATTCTGACCTACTGAGGTAGGCACCTCCAGGTCCCCACACTGTTGGCAGCCTCCACGAGATGGAGTGAGTGGATGCCGACGGGCGTCCACTCAAGCGATACCGGTATACGCAAAGAAAGTGAAAGCAAAGAGCATGTAGACATATAGGTTCTTGTCTGCACTAGGACATGAGTTAAAGAATAATCGATTGTTTTGTGTCTATGCAAAGCTTATTATTTCTTTATGTACTTGTTGGGCATTATAATACTCACCCTTGTTGCTTTAATATTTTTTAGGTAAAACTTGAAATATGTCATGCATGGGGAGATTTTGGAATAGCACCTTCACTACTTCACAATTCACTCATTTATCACCTTATGTGGGAACTATGCCTTATGTTGGAACTATGCCATTGAACATTAGGACTTATACTTGCGTTAAACGATTTTCAAGTCTTGTGGAAGTTTTGCTTGTTGTGGGTAGATTTAAGTTGAGATGTTGGAGAATTAACTATGGCTGAACATTGTGTTTATTCTATTCTTATGGTTATCTCCTTGTGCTTCTATTTTATTATTGTCTATCTTGGATGTTTCTAAAACAAACGAGGCTCTATCGAAATTTCCAAGAATACTTTATTATTTTCAAAAGTTATAAATGTGGTAACATTCCATGTGCTTATTTACTTGGGGTGTTACACATAAATAACACACACATACTATATTATGAAGCAAATGACATAGTACTCAATATTCATCGGATCCCAGCAAACACCACATGTAACATTACAATAAGATGATCTTGATCATGATAGCAGCTCACAAGATCTAAACATGATATCACTAGTGGGAAGATAAGCATCAACTACTACTAAAGACCCATAGTCCAAGGATGAACTACTCACACATCAACCCGGAGGCGGGCATGGTGATGTAGAGCCCTCTGGTGATGATTCCCCTCTCTGGCAGGGTGCCAGGAAGAGCTTCAGAACCCTCCCGATCTTGGGTTGACGACAGCGGCGCCTATGGGATGTTTCGTGGAAAAGTGCTCCGGGTCCTTAAGGTTTTTCCGTCGGGGGATTAAATTGGTGAAAGGGCAATGTTGGTGGCTCCCGTGGCCCCCACACCACGTGGTGGCATGATAGAGGGGGGAGCCGCGCCGCCACCAGGTGTGGCTGGCCTGTGGCCCTCTCCGTCTCCTATTCGATGTTCTGGATCCTTTCGGAAAAAATAGGGACTTTGCCTTTTTTTCGTGCAATTACGATAATATTTCCAGAAAATTTTTCTGAAACAAAAAAGAGCACAAAAACAGGAACTGGCACTATGGCATCTTGTTAATAGGTTAGTACCAGAAAATGCATAAAAATGATATAGAGTGTATATAAAACATGTAGCAATTGGTACAATATAAGTATGGAACAAAAGAAATTATAGGAACGTTTGAGACGTATTATGCATCCCCAAGCTTAGTTCTACTCGTCCCGAGTAGGTAAAACGATAACAACAAATAATTTCCGTAGTGATATGCTTCACATAATCTTGATCCAATAATATTGTAAGGCTCGTGTTATGAATGAAGGGATTAAAGGCAATGGTCTATAGTTTGCTAACAAATAGACAAGGAGTAAACAACTGAATCATATAAGTAAAAACTTTTAATGGATAGTACTTTCAAGACAAGCATCAAAAAGTTTTGCATAAGAGTTAACTCATAAAGCAATAGTTTCTAAGTAAAAGAGCATTGAAGCAACACATAGGAAGATTTATATATCAACATTGGCTTTCATCTTGTAACATGTATATCACATAGATAGTTGTCAGCACAAAGAAATATAGTAATGTCGGCCCAGTGAGGACTGGGGTGTGTAGAGCCCACTCCCCCCAGGCCTCGCCCGCTGACAGATCATACAAAACGACTAAGGACCAAGCCATCGCTTGGAGAGACCCTCGAGAGGCAACAACCCCTCGAGGGCCCGAGGAGGACGCCAGGGCCTGAAGAGGACCGCACGCTTCAATAGACTCCCCAGGCTATCTTCACCTGGTGAGACGTCAACGGAGTTCTCTCCCCAGGCCTCCGCGGCCCTGTGGAGACACTTCGCGACCAAGCAAGCGCTGCAGGGCGCACATGGCCTCTGCAGCGGCCGCAGAGTGACGCGAGCACTCCAATTGCCGTTCTGGTGATAAAGGAGTCAACAAAGTTGCACCGCCTGCGCCAGGACAGCTGGGATTTTCCTCTCTGGTGATAAAGCGGCTGGACGGTGCAACGCTCCAAGAAGATCGTCATCGTGGGCTTCACCACGATCACTGCAACCCCTGACAGCCGTTCTGCGCGGTCTGCTGCCTGTCGGCCAGCGCACCCAACTTTATCGTGGATGGACCGCGTCCATGGAAGTTTCAGCAGTGGTGGACGCCGTCTTCTCCGCGCCACTGCTGTGTGGGCGCCCACCTTGAACGCCCTGCACAAGGAAGACGCCCGAGGGGCCTATAAGAGGAGAAAGAGCTCCACCGTAGAAAAGGATCGGCCAATTGCTTGTAAAACACTTGTAACCCTAGCAAAGCAAGTAGGATAGCCATCTGCTGGAGGAGGAAGACAACCATCGTGTTCCTCTCCAAGCACGAACTGCCTCAAGAGAGCCCTCGGCAAGCTCAGTTGTACTGTAACCTTTGCAGTGCAATACATACAAGCAGGAGTAGCGGTGTTACCTCCTCCTGAGGGCCGTGAACCTAGGTACGGGCCGATGTCCATTTCTGTCGTGGATGTTCCTCTCCAGGTCCGGCGAGCACCGTCATCGTGCCTCTCGAGGGTTGCTTGACCTCCGTGTTGAATCCCCCTTTCGAACTACTCTTCAGGGTGTGACTACCCTTGTTCCGTGGGAGTCACTCTCCGACATCTGGCGCGCCATGTAGGGGATTGAGGCGCGTCAACGACCTTCAAGCCGCCTCCGCGCCATGGCGGACACCCGCGCTACTCGCGCCGCCCGCGCCAACAGACGCGCATCAGAAGGAGCTCGCGCCGCGCTAGGCGCCACTGCCACGAGCGGACGGCGGGGACGTCCCCGCCGTGAGGAGCGCGCCAACTCCGGCCCTCATGTGGAGGAGCCCGAGCACGACGCTGTGCATGAAGAGGACGCGCGACCTCGCACCCGACGCAGCGCCCGAGCGGCTCCGCCCAGGGAAGGACGGACCCCGCACCGCACACCGCCCTGCTCATGGCGCAAGAACTTCTCCGCTACCAGCCTACCTCTGAGGCCCACGAGCAGTGGCTGGAGCGCCTCAACCACCTCGTCGGCATCGCCACGACTCGCCCCGCTCCGTCGCAGTCCATCGTGCATCCCTCCCTCGCGGGTATGGCTGTGCCAGACGCACCTCCGCCTCCTCCGGGGCCTGCACCGGCCGCGACGCAGAGGGCTACCTCCCACGCGTCCTCGCCTCACGACTGCCTGATCGTGCAGCGCACCGCGCCCGACGCCCGCGGGGGGATGGAGCTCCAGCGCAACCGCCAGAACCGCCTCGTGGAAGAAATTGGCCAGGCGGCAAGCAGAACCGCGGCGCGCTGCAGCACGGAGTTGCCACATACGCCACGGGCTGCATGCCGTTCACCCGCTCCCTGCGCCGCGTGGTCTGGCCCCCGAAGTTCAGGCCGGCTCTCCCCAAGGGCTACGACGGCTCCAGAAACCCCATCGAGTTCCTGCAGTTCTACACCACCTCCATCCTGGCGGCAGGCGGAGACGACAAGGTCATGGCCAACTGGTTCTCCCACGCGCTTTGCGACTCTGCGGTGTCGTGGCTCCTGAACCTCGCTGTCTTGGGAGGAGCTCTACAAGCAGTTCGTCTCCAACTTCAAGGGGACGTACGAGCGCACGCTCACCCACAACGGCCTGCGCGCTGTGGTGCAGAAGAAGGATGAAACCGTTCGCAAGTACATCCAACGCTTCAGCCAAGTGCGCAACAAGATCGCGAACATCCCTGACACCCAAGTCATCGCCGCCTTCCGCTAGGGCGTCACGAACGGCAGGATGCTCGAGAAATTGGATATCCATGACAAGCTCACCTCTGTGGTGAAGCTGTTCGACTTGGCTGACAAGTGCGCCAAGGCTGAGGAGGGACTCCTCTTCGTCAAAATGTCCTCGCGAGGGGACGACCACGCTGAGGGGTCCAAGAGCCATTAGAAGAAGGAGGAGCCCAAGCGCAAGGCCACCGCGGTCCTCGCGGCAGAGCCTGACGCTAAGGGCACCCGCAGGGACTCTCCCGAGCCTGGGGAGAGAAAGCACGACCATCGCCTATTCTGCATCTACCACAACAAGCGCGGCCACTCTACGGAGACCTGCTTCGACCTCAAGAGGCTGAGCAAGGAGCGCGAGCAAGTTGAGGGCAGCGGCAGCCGCGGTCGAGGCCGTGGCTACCGCGGAAGCGGACGTAAGGACGGCTACCAGAAGCCATCAGGCAATTAGGACAACGCCGCTGAGAAGAACGGCAACCTCCCTGACGAGGAGGATCGAGGCTACCAAGCTCCAAGAGGCGCCATTGCCTGCATCCTCGGTGGGGCACATGCGCCCAAATCGAACAACCGGTTCAAGCAGTTCGCTCGTGAGCTCAACGCCGCCCTCCCCAGTCTCGAGACCTCCAGACCCCTCAAATGGTTGCAGTACACCATCGCCTTCGACGCTCAGGACCACCCCAAGTCCACCAAGACTGTTGGAACCCTCCCTCTGGTCTGCAGTCCCACCATCGACAACATCGCCGCCTCCAAGACACTCTTCGATGGCGGCGCAAGACCTTCAAAGCGCTTCAAGTGCCCTACGAGCGGCTCATGCCCTCTAGGTCCTTCACGGGAGTCACCAGCGGCTCATGCCCTCTAGGTCAGGCTTGCCGTCACCTTCGGCAACGAGGAAAACTACCGCACTGAGCACATCGACTTTGACGTTGCGCACAATGGTCTGCCGTACAACGACATCCTCAGCTACCCCGCCCTCGCGAAGTTCATGGACGTCACACATCATGCCTACAACATCGTCAAGATTCCCAGCAGCGCTGGCACCATCACCGTCCGTGGACATGTCCTGGATGCTACGCGCGCTGTCGAGACAACCTACAAGGCAGCCGCCATGGAATTCCCTGCTGATGAGGACACGGAGCCTCTCGAGAGACCCAAGAAGAAGAAGCAGTTGTTCTCCCAGGAGCCAGTCGCTACAAAGAAGGTCTCTCTAAGCTCCAGCAGCTCGGGGGCTGAAGGCTCGGGGGCTAGCGTCACCATTGGCGCTGGTCTGCCTCCCAAATAGGAAAGCGCGCTCGTCGACTTTCTCCGGGCAAACTCTGATATGTTCGCATGGACTCCGTCAGATATGTCCGGTGTACCGAGGGAGGTGATTGAGCACCACTTAGCCGTGTGTCCAAGCGCACGCCCCGTCAAGCAAAAAGCAAGGAAGCAAGCCCCGAGAAGCAAGCATTCATCGTCAAAGAGGTCGAGAAGCTAAAAGCGTCAAAAGTCGTCCGCGAAGTCGTGCACCCCACTTGGCTCTCCAACTTTGTGGTCGTCCCAAAACCCGCCGGAGGTGGCCGCCTCTGCATCGATTACATTGATGTCAAAAAGGCCTGCCCCAAGGATCCTTATCCCATGCCAAGAATCGACTAGATCGTGGACTCCACGGCATGTTGCGACCTCCTCTGTTTTCTCGATGCCTTCTCTGGTTATCACCAGATCAAAATGGCTAAGGAAGACGAGGAGAAGACGACATTCCTCACCCCTTGTGGTGTGTATTGCTATGTCTGCATGCCCTTCGGCCTGAAAAACACTGTCGCCACCTTTCAGAGGCTCATGAGGATAGCACTTGGCGAGCAAATGGGCAGAAATGTAGAGTCTTACGTCGATGACATCATCGTCAAGTCTCGAGAGGGAGATACTCTCCTCAGGGACCTCGAAGAGACCTTCACCAGCCTGCGCAAGGTGAATATCAAGCTCAACCCCGCCAAGTGCGTCTTCGGAGTGCCTTCAGGCAATTTCTTGGTTTCCTCGTGTCCCACCGGGGCATAGAGGCAAATCCTGACAAGATCAAGGCCATAGAGGAAATGCAACCTCCTTGCCGGCTCAAGGAAATGCAACGCCTAGCAGGCTGCATGGCCAGCTTGGGCCATTTCATCTCCAAGTTCGGCGAGAGAGCCCTGCCTTTCTTCAAGATCATGAAGAAGTCTGGCACTTTCAAGTGGACACCTGAGGCAGAAAAAGCCTTCGAGGACTTGAAGAGGTACTTGGCCAGCCCACCAGTCATGGTTCCCCCAAGGACAAGCAAGCACCTGAAGCTGTATCTATCAGCCACTCCACAGACCGCTAGCGCCGTCCTAGTGAAAGAAAGAGAAGAGCCAGTCCTCCACAAGAAGAGTGCATCCACTCCAAAGCCAAAACCGCCTGACAAAGAGCTCGACAAAGGGACAGGCCCCACAAACCCACCTTCAGGCCCAGAGCCACAAGCGGAGCCTGCCCCAAGTCAACCTCCACAGGCTGATCTAGCCAAGGACCCTGAAGAGAGTCCACATGCCAACCCCCTTGAAGGCCCTAAAGAGCCTCCACAGTACGATCCCCTCGAGGGCCCTGTAGAGCCTCTCCTAGCAGACAGCGCTGCGCCTAAACTGACAACATTCGTCGAGAATCCTGTCTACTTCGTCAGTACAGTACTGCGGGATGCTCGGGAACGGTACACGATGCAGCAAAAGCTCCTCATTGCGCTCCTCATCGCCTCAAGAAAGCTGCGACACTACTTCCAAGGACACCCCATCACGGTGGTCACATCATTCCCTCTGGAGCAGATCCTGCGCAACCCTAACGCCACAGATCTGTCGCGGGATGGAACATAGAGCTACAACCATTCAACTTGTGCTTCGATACCACAAGGGTAATCAAAGGGAGAGCGCTGGCAGAATTTGTCGCCGAATGGACTGATCCAACCCCTGAAGAGCTTCTAGGAGAAGAACCAGAGCCCTCGGAGACAAAATGCCCAGCCAGTGGACCATGAAGTTCGATGGAGCTTTCGCTTGCCACCACGACGGGGCTGGCGTTGTCCTGATCTCACCCGCGGGTGACAAGCTCTATTACGCGGTCCAGCTGTGCTTCGGATTCGACAAGATCTCCAACAACATAGCTGAGTACGAGGGCTTGCTCGCCGGCCTACGTGCCGCCATCGCTCTAGGCATCAAGCACCTACTCATCAAGGGCGACTCCCAGCTGCTCGTAAACTTCTCCAACAAGAGCTACAAGGCCAAGGGCGACCACATGGCCGCATAACTTGAAGAGGTCCGTAGGCTTGAGAAGCACTTCAGGGGCATGGAGCTCATGCACATCCCAAGGAAGGAAAATCAGGAGGCCGACGAAATCGCCAAGCGCGCATCAAGGAGGCAAGCTCAGCTGCCAAGCGTCTTTGAAGAGAGGCTCGTCAAGGCATCCATAAAACAGCCTCAAGAGGCCATACTCGCAAGCACACACGAAGTGCTCCCGCCACCACCTACAACTGGGGCTCCCGATTGCGGCCCCCAGACAGGGGAGCGCCTATTGCTCACAACGGTGCATCAAGAGACATGCTGGATCGACACGCATCAAGGAGGCAAGCTCAGCTGCCAAGCGTATTTGAAGAGAGGCTCATCAAGGCATCCATAAAACAGCCTCAAGAGGCCATACTCGCAAGCACACACGAAGTGCTCCCGCCACCACCTACAACTGGGGCTCCCGATTGCGGCCCCCAGACAAGGGAGCGCCTATTCCTCACAACGGTGCATCAAGAGAGAGGCTGGATCGATGAGCTAAAAAAATGTCGGCCCAGTGAGGACCGGTGTGTGCAGAGCCCACTCTCCCCAGGCCTCGCCCGCTGACAGATCAAACGAAACGACTAAGGACCAAGCCATCGCTTGGAGAGACCCTCGAGAGGCAACTCCCCTCGAGGGCCTGAAGAGGACGCCAGGGCCTGAAGAGACTCCCCAGGCTATCTTCGCCTGGAGAGAAGTCAACGAAAATCTCTCTACAGGCCTCCGCGGCCCTGTGGAGACACTTCACGGCCAAGCAAGCGCTGCAGGGCGCACATGGCCTATGCAGCGGCCGCAGAGTGACGCAAGCACTCCAATTGCCATTTTGGTTATAAAGGAGTTAACAAAGTTGCGCCGCCTGCACCAGGACAGATAGGACTTTCCTCTCTGGCGATAGAGCGGCCGTTCTGCGCGGTCTGCTGCATGTCGGCCACCGCACCCAACTTTATCGCGGATGGACCGCATCTATGGAGGTTTGAGCAGTGGTGGACTCCATCTCCTCCACGGCACTGCCGTGTGGGAGCCCACCTTTGACGCCCTGCGCAAGGAAGACGCCCGTGGCGCCTATAAGAGGAGCGAGAACTCCACCGTAGCAAAGGATCGGCCAATTGCTTGAAAAACACTTGTAACCTCTAGCCGAGCAAGTAGGTTAGCCATCTGCTGGAGGAGGAAGACAACCATCGTGTTCCTCTCCAAGCATGAACTGCCTCAAGAGAGCCCTCGGCAAGCTCAGTGTTACTGTAACCTTTGTAGTGCAATACATACAAGAAGGAGTAGCGGTGTTACCTCCTCCTGAGGGCCGTGAACCTAGGTACGGGCCGGTGTCCATTTCTGTCATGGGTGTTCCTCTCCAGGCCCGGCGAGCACCATCGTCGTGCCTCTCGAGGGTTGCTTGACCTCCGTATTCAATCCCCCTTCCGAACTACTCTTCAGGGTGTGACTACCCCTGTTCCGTGGGAGTCACTCTCTGACAAGAACTACCTCACCAAGGGAATTCTCCCTGAGGAAGATGTCGAAGCAGAGCGAATCGCTCGCCAGGCAAAATCATACCACATCCTCGAGGGAGATCTCTACCGCAAGCGCCCAAATGGCATCGCGCTCAAATGCGTCCCTCCTGAAGAAGGCAAAATGCTGATCAAGGACATCCACTGCGGGGAGTGTGGCCACCATTCGTGTGCCCGCACCCTCACAGGCAAAGTCTTCAGGAGTGGATTCTACTGGCCTCAAGCACTTCAGGATGCAGTTGACATCATCCAAGCTTGTGAAGCCTGCCAATTCCACGCCAAGCAAATTCATCAGCCCACGCTGGGACTATAGACCATCCGCTCTCCTGGCCGTTTGCGGTCTGGGGGCTAGACATCTTGGGACCATTCCCAACAACACAAGGGGGCTATCGCTATCTCTTCGTGGCCATCGACAAGTTCACCAAATGGCCCGAAGTAGAGGCAACACGCACAATTCCAGCAGGCGCAACGGTGAAACTTATCAAAGGCCTGGTCTGCCGCTTCGGAGTGCCTAATCGCATCATCACCGACAATGGCTCACAATTCACCAGTGGCATCTTTAGGGCTTACTGCGAGAAAATGGGCATCAAGCTCTGCTTCGCCTCAGTCGCTCATCCACAGAGCAATGGCCAAGCCGAGCGAGCAAATGCAGAAGTCCTCAAGGGCCTAAAGACCAGGACCTTCGACGTACTCAAGGGCCACGGCAAGGGCTGGATCAGCGAGCCCCCTTCGGTGCTCTGGTCCATCCGCACAACGCCGCCCAAGCCTAAGGGAGAAAAACCGTTCGCCCTCGTCTATGGAGCCAAAGCGTTCCTCCTAACAGAGATAAAGCATGGATCCCCACGGGTCCTTGCCTTTAACGAGAACGAGCAAGAAGATCTCCACAACGACGACCTGCTGATTCTCGAGGGACTATGCCGCCGTGCCGCCCTTCGGGCGGTAAAATACCTGCAGGACCTGTGATGCTACCACAGCCGCAACGTGTGCTCGCGCACGCTGGAGACAGGTGATCTCATCCTCAGGCGAATCCTCTCCAGGGAAGGCCTCCACAAACTGTCACCCATGTGGGAAGGCTCCTACAGGGTCACCCACATCACCAGGCCTGGCGCGGCTCGCCTCGAAACTCAAGACGACATCCCCGTCAAGAATCCGTGGAACATCATGCACCTTCGCAAGTTCTACCCGTGATCATAGTCACGTCAAGACATCCAGCGAAAAAGAGGCAGCTTACGGCTCAACCTCCAAGCATTTTTTGTCTCCAGAAGGATAAAAAGCCGCCCTTGATCATTGTCACGTCAAGACATCTGGCGAAAGAGGAAGCTTACGGCTCAACCTCCAAGCATTTTTTGTCTCTAGAGGTTAAAAGCTCACGGCTTAAACCTCCAAGCTCCAAAGGCTTCTCTCGAGGGTCAACCCTCCGAGCTCTCCACGTAACGAGCCACCTCAGGCCGTAGAGAGTCCCTGCCACTAATGGGTGGTCCCCATGCCTCGACATGGTCAAAACATTAACTTGGCAACCCCAAGCGCAATGAGACAATTTCGTTCCTAAGTGAACTTTGCGCTAAGGCGCCGCTGTGTAATATTTGGTGGTGAGTTTTATTTCCACATTACTTTCTCTAAATGTGCGCTTATATCTCTCCACATGGGCACCTTGTGAGCGGGGGCTGCGTACGATGCCAGTGCCTTAAATGACACACCAGCAGCACTGCAAAATCCAAGGATCCGAGCTCTGGCCGGAGGGCAAGCTCCCACAAACACGCCATCTCTACAAAGGACCTTGGTACTTACTCTCCTCGCGAGGAACGCCAGAGGGGACCTATAAGCGCGCACGAGTCCCCAGCACCGTGTACAAGCGTTTGGGTTCGCCCCTCTAACATTTACAGGAAAGAAACGTCCCTACAAGCCTAAGGAGGTAACAGGGAAAAACCCCAAGAGAGGACCTCCTCGCCAGGGAAAAACCCTCTACAGGGCAAAAGCCTCCAGAAGCTAAGTCTCGCACCCATGCCTCGAGAGCCTTTTTTCCTTCGCAAGCGCATGTTTGTCCCTCGAGCGTTTTCGCTTTCCCTTGAACTTCATGGACTACTCGTACGTCTAAGGGGGGGCACCTGAGCATCGCGACTTAGGGCTCTTTCGTCTCCTAGGCTTAAACTCCCCCCGGCCTTGCTGAAACATTGCTCTAGCATACCGAAGTGGCGGAGTCATGGCGCGAAGAGACGGGTCCTAATGACGCAGAGAACCCATAGACATGAAGATAAGACAAAAAGGACCTCTCGAGGGGCATGCAAGCTAAAAACAAATTGCAAAGAAGAATATTTTACATGCCCAAAAGCTGCATAGTGTCTGAATATGAAATTGTTCCAGATACAAACGCGCACATGCGCAATAGTCAAGGCTCAGGCAGAATCCGCGCCGCCGCGCTCCTCCTCTGCGGCACCTCCTCCATCTCGGCAGGCGCAGTCTCCTCGTCACTCTCCTCCCCAGCGACCTCCGCGCGCTTGAAGCGGTTGCAGAAGGCGTCGACTTGCTCGCGAATTGTGACGCCCTAAAATCGGTACTATGTAGATTTAAGCGTCCCCGCCAAAATCTGCATAATAACGATTTTGGGTCGCCCACCAGACATAATGTGCACGCCGAAACATGCGCATTATGTGGGTGGAATTGTGATATAATTACAACAACGACCCGAACGAGTCAAGATACAAATGATACAATAAAAAGATTCAAATGACAGCGGAAGAAAAATAGTATCCAACTACGGATAAGATGCGAATTGGACTAAGAGTCCTGAATATAAGCAATGGCGCCATATCCCTGCCCAGCCAAGCCGAAGGGATTCCCAAGCTAACGTCGTCAGACTTCAAACCTGTTAACTACACATAAAGCATAGCCCAAAAGAGGGTCAGGGCACTCCCTGGCAAGCAAAACCGACTTGCCTACTTTCTGCACCATCTCCCAAAATATGGGGTAAGTGGACTTAGCGGCAGCAGCACTAGCAACCTAGAGAGACACGCTACAACTTCCGTCTAATCAAAGAGGGATAAGAGAGCGCATAAGTACACATCTAGTACTAACACGAATCATAACCCATTCTCGAATTAACCCCCCTCAACCAAGTATCAGGAAGCAATTAGGGAAACTCACACGTTGAACAATTTTAGTTACCAGTTATTGTAGAAGTAATTCTATATTACTAGTCAAATTAATTAACATTAATTAGGTGCAAGTTGTCTAGATCTTGTTAGCCAGCATGATCACCAAAGTCGTCCATAACCGTGGACACGGCTCATCGATGAGATTATACCCTGCAGGGGTGCACCACTGTACCCATACTCGTATGATCAACCCAAGAAAGCATCAGGGCCTCTCAACTCGACTCATTCCTTCACTACAGCAAGTCCAAGTGCCACCCATATGACTTGTTACCCGCGTCAAGAGTCCGGCCGAATCTCAGTTGCGGACTCATTAGTTTGTGTCCACGCGCCATGCGGCTCAAACCACAGTAGGAACTGTCCGCTTTGCGTGCACCACCCCTATATGACCCCCCGTATCATGTAACCTCTCATCAATCATCATCATCATCATGAACATGGATATGAGCAAATGGAAAAGCCGAACTAGTTGTGGCACAAGGACAAGCTGAAGATCCGTTCAAAGTCGAGGGGGGCTCCACAGGGCCACCCACAAGTGGTTAGTGCGCTCAAAATTGGATCCGAGGACAAAATCTCAGTTCCTAGGTCGATACTGAGCAGAACAAAGCACCTCGCAAGGCCTTCCGCCTGGTGCCTTATCTTTTAATTATAATACCCCAAAATAAGACAACATTTTACTAAGGTAGAATAATCTATCATACCAAGCATATGAAATAAATGACCAACAGAGGACTCGCACAACCAACTCTAAGCATGCGCTACGACTCGCAAGGCTAACCGATAAAAATTCAACAGGTGATGGGATGTGGGGATAAAGCTGTATAGGCTGCAGGATATCATGTGATGGGATCGCGATAAAGAATCGAATACTAGTGTAGCAGAGATCAATGACAAGAATGAAAGACAATGTATAGGTAAACAAGCAAACTTTGTTTGCCTGGAATCCCGCATGGAAGCAGATCTTGTCGTTGCTCACACATCTCAACGTCGTATCCGCAAAGAATCAACAAACACTGGAAAGCATAAAAGATGCATTTTACAACTACGACAAAAGATCCAGCATGATCATGGGACAGATGAATGACATGGCAAGATGCAATATGAGATGCACTTAATCCAAATTAAGCGGAACCGGGATTATGACAATTAATATTAATGTTAGAGTTATTTATCTACCCAACAAATTAAATGTTGATTAACTTAGCAAGACATGGCATGGGTGATCTAGTCAATTTAAATGGAATTGGGCAATACATATATTGTTTTGCCCCACACATTCCATATTTATTATTTTGGTGATTTGCTACACCACCAAACCCCAGAGATGCAACGCATGCAAGTATGATGCGATATGCTCAAGATACATGACATTTAATAAAATAGGTATAGGGTTAGGGTTTGGGTCCGTACGTCGGATCAGGTGAACTAGGGTTTGAAACTGACGTCTTCGGTCCGTAGTGGAAGTAGTCGTCGTTGTGGAAGTAGTTGTCGTGGAACCGGGGCATCGTCGTTTGTCGGTGTCGTGGAAGTGGTCGGGGTAGTTGTACTCGGTCATCACCGTTGACGGGCGCGGGCACGTAGGAGCACGACAACAGACACCGGAAGGAAAAGCGCACGGGCCGTCACCGCGACACGAACATGGGCAGTCGCGGCAATGCGGCACCAGAAGGGGCACTCACACGTAGCAACACCACGAAGGGTGGACAACTCGGACAAAAATGGCGACGTCAGGGTCTTGCGGGCATTTCACCGAACACCTTGTGGGCGGCGAACGAGAGGAGGCCACCGGACGGAGAACCGGGCTAGGACGGCGCATCGTGGGGCGGCGGCGGCGTGCACGTGGCCGGGAAGAGGAGTCGGCAGTGGTGGCGCCCTGCGGCGCGCGAGGTGGAGCGCTCGGCGGCGGCGACCGGCGAGCGGCGCAGACGGAGGCGCGCGGCACGGGCGGCGGTGGAGCAGGGGAGCGGCCGGAGGAGGAGCCAGGGGCGCGCGGCGACGACGCGGCGGCGGCGGCGGAGGCGGAGCAGGACAGAGACGGCGCCGGGAGGGGCGACAGGAGGCGGGAGAGGCGGCGCACAGCGTGGGGAGGAGCGGGCCGGATGCGGCGCACGGGGTCGGGGAGCAGGGGCGCGGCGGCGGCGGACGCGGAGCAGACGCCGGCGACGGGAGGGCAAGGGCGCAGGGGCTCGGGAGCACGGGAGGAGGCGGCGGCGCGCTGGCGGCAGGGCGCGGCGACGCTCGGCCGGAGGAGGCTGGGGCGGCGCGGGCGCGGTGCCGGAGGCGGCCGGGGCGCGGGCGGCCATGGCGTGGAGGCGGCCGGCCGGGGAGGAGCGCGGGCGCGTGGGGGAGCGGCCGGACGGCGCTGGGAGGAGGAGGCGGCTAGCGTAGGCGCGGCGCGCGGCGGAGCAGCGGCAGGGCGTGGCGAGCGGCGGCTGTAGGGCCGGAGGCGGCCGGGGAGTGGCCGGCCGCGTGGAGCGAACGGGAGCAGGAGCTCGGGCCTGCTTCTCCCCTGCGGTGCGGGAAGAAGAGAAGGAGAGAAAAAAAAGAAAAGAAGAAAAGAAAAAAGGAAAAGAAGGAAAAGAGGGGGGGGGGGGGGGGGGGGGGGGGGAAAGAAAAGAAGGGGTGGAATTAAACTTTTGTAAAACCCAGAAAAAAGAGGAGGGTGGCTGCAAAATTGCAGGGGGTGGGAAAAGTTTTCAGAGGGAAAAAATCTAGGGTTTGGTTTAGATGGGCTTTTGGGCTTTTATTTCTTTCCTTTTAATCTTTTCTGTTTTATATTTTTAAAACAAAATACACAGGGAATTTAAATACGAAAACTATACAAAATAGATTTTGTTTCAAATAGACAATTTAATAAACTAGTTTTTAACATTTGCAAAAGATTTTTAAATATCATATTTTTAATTAATTTGAAATGCATTTAAATTTAATTATGGAAATTTAATTTAAATGCAACAAATTAAATTAATGAGAAGCAATGCGATGCCATGTTGATGCAAAAAGAAAACTCACAAAACAAAAAGGGGATAAATCCCGGGGCGTTACAATCGACACCACTAACAAGGGATCGCGTCCCGCGATCCACGCCGAGACCACAAGAAGAGAGGGGTAACTATCGAGTCTTCAGGCTCTGTGATGAACTTCTCGACACCACTAACAAGGGATTGTTGCTCCACCTGGAAATTCTCGACACCACTAACAAGAAGTTCTGACTCCACCTTGAATTCCTCGACACCACTAACAAAAGGAGTTGCTCCGCCGATGAAGATTTCCGAAGATCGAACCTAACAGATAAAAGCAAGAGATCGTCCACCCACACGTAGGATCCTAAAACTTTGAAAGTTTGGATAAGGGAAGAGACTCCAAAACAAGTAAGATAAGAGGAGAATTAGAATTTAGGTAAGGAATAAATAGAAACCTATTGAGACCATTTCAAAAATAATTTTTGTCAAATAGTTTTCGACAATCTAGAAACAACGACCGTTAGCGAGGTTGTCCTACAGGCTTTTGCGGACCCGCTGCATCGATAACCATTCGGATCGAAACAACAAGGATATCGAAACCAAGGCTCTGATAACACTTTGTGCCGCCCTAAAATCGGTACTATGTAGATTTAAGCGTCCCCGCCGAAATCCGCATAATAACGATTTTAGGTCGCCCACCAGACATAATGTGCACGCCGAAACATGCACATTATGTGGGTGGAATTGTGATAACATTACAACAGTTCCGATACATTCACAAATACAACAGAAGATATAATTACAACAACGACCCGAACGAGTCAAGATACAAATGATACAATACAAAGATTCAAATGACAGCGGAAGCAAAATAGTATCCGACTACGGATAAGATGCAAATTGGACTAAGAGTCCTGAATATAAGCAATGACGCCATATCCCTGCCCAGCCAAGCCGGAGGGATTCCCAAGCTAACGTCGTCAGACTTCAAACTTGTTAACTGCACATAAAGCACAGCCCAAAAGAGGGTGAGGGCACTCCCTTGCAAGCAAAACCGACTTGCCTACTTTCTACACCATCTCCCAAAATATGTGGTAGGTGGACTTAGCGGCAGCATCACTAGTAACCTAGAGAGACACGCTACAACTTCCGTCTAATCAGAGAGGGATAAGAGAGCGCATAAGTACACATCTAGTACTAACACCAATTATAACCCATTCTCGAATTAACCCCCCTCAACCAAGTATGAGGAAGCAATTCGGGAAACTCACACGTTGAACAATTTTAGTTACCAGTTATTGTAGAAGTAATTCTATATTACTAGTCAAATTAATTAACATTAATTAGGTGCAAGTTGTCTAGATCTTGTTAGCCAGCATCATCACCAAAGTCGTCCATAACCGTGGACACGGCTCATCGATGAGATTATACCCTGCAGGGGTGCACTACTGTACCCATACTCGTATGATCAACCCAAGCAAGCATCAGGGCCTCTCAACTCAATTTATTCCGTCACTACAACAAGTCCAAGTGCCACCCATATGAGTTGTTACCCGCGTCAAGAGTCCGGCCAAATCTCAATTGCGGACTCATTAGTTTGTGTCCACGCGCCATGCGGCTCAAACCATAGTAGGAACTGTCCGCTTCGCGCGCACCACCCCTATATGACCCCCCGTATCATGTAACCTCTCATCAATCATCATCATCATGCACATGGATATGAGCAAATGGAAAACCCGAACTAGTTGCGGCACATGGACAAGCTGAAGATCCGTTCAAAGTCGAGGGGGGCTCCATAGGGCCACCCACAAGTGGTTAGTGCGCTCAAAATTGGATCCGAGGACAAAATCTCAATTCCTAGGTCAACACTGAGCAGAACAAAACACCTCGCAAGGCCTTCCGCCTGGTGCCTTATCTTTTAATTATAATACCCCAAAATAAGACAACATTTTACTAAGGTAGAATAATCTGTCATACTAAGCATATGAAATAAACGACCAACAGAGGACTCGCACAACCAACTCTAAGCATGCGCTACGACTCGCAAGGCTGACAGATAAACATTCAACATGTGATGGGATGTGGGGATAAAGCTGTATAGGCTGCAGGATACCATGTGATGAGATCGCGACACAAGAATCGATTACTAGGATAGCAGAGATCAACGACAGGAATGAAAGACAATGTATAGGTAAACAAGCAAACTTTGCTTGCCTGAAATCCCGCATGGAAGAAGATCTTCGTTGCTCACACATCTCATCGTCTTATCCGCGAAGAAGCAACAAACACTGAAAGCGCAAAAGATGCATCTTACAACTACGGCAAAAGATCCAGCATGATCATGAGAATTATGCATGACATGGCAAGATGCAATTCGAGATACACTTAATCCAAATTAAGCAGGAATGCAATTCCGACAATTAATATTTAGTTTCAAGTTATTTATCTACCCATCAAATTAAATGTTGATTAGCACAGCAAGACAAGGCATATGTGTTCTAATCAAATTAAATGGAACAGGGCAATACATAATATACCCAACAACTTCCATATTTATATTTAGGTACAACTACCAATTACACTAAGCAATATAATTAAAAGATGCAACCTGCCATAAGGATGACATATAAATGTGCATTACATTTTGTTGATCAAAATAGATATAAAGTTTGTATTATTTGATACTAGATATGATATTAGCAAAAAAAAAACTGTGCGTTGCAACGGGTCTAAATATAATAATAGCGCGCTTAAAATGCCTATGCGTTGCAACGGACTCTCATTTATATATTTAAGATCATGAGGCTAAAAAAATGCATGAACTGACACATTGTGATAAATTTTTCAATACAATAATATTTATCGTTTTGCACATTGTCTTCCCCAAATTGTAGACAATTATTAGAAATTTTAATGAGCTGCGAATTGCTGCCCTTAATATATTTTAATGTTTTAGGTAAACGCATATACAGATTTTTGTTTCTTTGATGCAATAAGTGTATTCTTTAGTTACATGTTTCACATGACACAAACTCATCTCAACTTCTCTCAGAGAAATGTCAGAGTTGGACATCGAGAGTTCATATCGGACAGAGGTCTTATCACTAAATAGATGCATACTGATGCAACACCAACTCATTACTAAAGAAAGTCAAGAGTGACAAAACATCATCATCCAAAGTGGCAACCAAAAACATTCAAAACTTGCGACCGAAAAATCTTCAGACCGATAATATGAATAGGTTGGGCCTCGTTGCCTTGTATGTGGTCTTGACCTTCCTGGTGGGCGCGTCACCTTCTGGTAAACTAGCGGGAACTTGATCTGGGAGTTGTGGAACTGCTTAGTGTTGTCCCTCTTGCACAATTTGAAGTGGACTGTGGCCGTCTTGATGATCTGGAAGCAGAGGGACCTCACGCGATCTTATCCACAAATGTCGTGTCACGGAACTCCTAGTACATGTTCTGATAGCCGGTTCTACTCTGGTAATAGAGCCGGATCTCATAGTTCTTGATGGTTGTTTGGTTCTTCTCAAAGATCTGAGGGATGTACAATACGCTTAGAAGTACAAAGGAATAACAAAACATCAATGTATATATTGAGAGACTAGCATGAAGGGAAAGCACGTTACAGCCTGTTTGATGTTTGAACACTTCCAAGCTTCCTATTTTACACATAGCATGAATACAAAACACAATCATATCGAAGTTCGATAATATACCAGATAAGCAAATATACTTCAACTATAGTTTGGTGACTAACTCATTAAGCTGCAACTACATGGATTAGATAAAATGCAGCTATACAAAACCAGTTGTCTTTGAAATCCAACGATCGTAATGCCTATAAAAATGGAAAATAAGATTTGTAAAATAGAATAACAGAAAAAGAACAAAAGTTGTTGAATCTGTGCCTTAAGGGATTCAAACCCAGGAATGCATGGAGAGACAGGGAGCTCAGCCACTAGGTTAGGCAGGCGAGTATGATGGAATTCTGACACGACCGAAGATGAGTGAAGGCACTCAGGCCTGAACAAACAAAAACACATATAAGAGTTGAATTTGCGGATGGAGGGATTCGAAGACGGTTCTCCGGGTCACGCAACTGGTGCACAGCCACTGGACACGATACATATTTGTGTTGCAGTATCACGACGGACAAATATGAAGCGTACTGGAGAAGTGAACTGAACAAAATTTTCAGACTTTCAGAACCGAACGAGGACGAAGAGGTTCGGCCGGGGCTGTTGATTTCTGGCCGGTGGCGCGAGATCGTGAGGCTCCTGGGTGTGCGGGTGGTGCGTGCAAGTTGAAACTAAGGGAAACGATCAGATCGGGCCGAGGCAAGAAGTGCACCAACGGCCCGAGCTTAGCTCGTCCATGGCGTCCGTAAGCTCGGTAGCGAGAGAAAACGATGTACAACACGAAATCGAGATGGGAAGCGGAGGGAAACAGCGGGGATGGAATCGGAGGCTCACCGAGAGGATCCTGGAGGAGCTGTTCTTTCCGGAGATGGGCGGAGGCGACGAATTTTGGCGGCGAAGCTCCGCCGGCTTTGGGGAAGAAACGGATGAGCTCGTCTCGCTGGGACCGTTCCGACTTGATTCCTTCAGGGAGGACAACGAGGCTTTCGAGGCGCTGCTCCTGGTGTTCTCCTTTTGGCTGGGGGTGTCCGTAGACACGGCGCTGCGACGAGGAAGCTTCGGTGCTGTTTTGGTGGGGGAAAGAACAAGGGAGGGAGGAAGAAGAGGGGAAGGTGGCGGCGCAGGGGGGAAGGGAGGAGGCGGCTAGGGTTCTGGGATGGGGAAGGGGAGGCTTTAAGGAGGGGAGGAGAGCAGGTGAGGTGCGGGGACGACATGGTAGTGGAGTTCACGCTCCCTGCTTGCTTCTCTCTTCCGTACGAGGAAGAAGGAACAGGAGAGTTGGGCTGAATATAAGGATTCGGCCCAATAAAGATTAAAACCATTTCCAGGAAAAGAAAAGAGAAAGAGAGAAAAGGAAAAGTAGAGAGGGAAAAGAAAAGAGAGGAAAGGTTTTGAAAAGAAATATAGAGTTGCACCAAATTAATATTTTGAGTTTTACAAAATATGTGCAAGGTGAAAATATGCATGATGATGAAAAAGAAAAACAAAGAAACACTAACTTGGGAAAAATCCCCGAGCGTTACAACTTCCCCACAAGGGCGTGTGGCCCACCTAGGGCCGGCGCATCCTCCATAGCCGCATGGGGGTGTGGGGTTTAGTCCCACACCGCCCGGCTGGCGAGGGTGGCAGCCCTCTTGCCCCTTTATATAGAGGTGCTCCCTTGGCTTTTTAATTACACCAATTTCTCTCGTATTTCTCTTTGATTAACGTGATTCTCTTGTCGGAGTTGCGCCAAAGAGAAAGTTCTCTCCACCATACGCACACTGCCGTGCTGCTGGTCATCTGTTCCCGGTCTTCCGCTTCTCATCCTGGATTGGAGATTTGGAGGTCGTCGACTTCATCGTATGTGTGTGACGCTCTGCGAGGTGCCACACTAGTGGTGTTGGGCGGTCTACATCCTCTACACGACCTTGAGGTCGGCTACATCGTCTTCATCGTCAACGCTTGTGTAGGAGCGTAATCCCCGTTTTTCGGTCTACAAGGGTATGTATTCCGATCTCCTCCGTATTAATGTATCTGCATAGTATAGATCCTGGCTACTTTAAGGTTATCGTTGTTAGAAAAATTATTGTTTTCTGCCTGCGATCCCCTTCAGTGATATCAGAGCCGATCTATGCGTAGATATAGCTTTACGCTTTTAGAACCCGTGTTTATCACGGGGACATCGGTCTTTATTTGCTATCCTATAACGTGCACTTTCACTGTCGACGACATTGAGTTGATGAAGCGGCCCGGACCGACTTTACGCGTACGCTTGCGCGAGACTGGTTCCACTACTGACATACGGCTGGTACCGTATCTGTGGCTGGCGGGTGTCTTTCTCTTTAATTGTCTTTGCATTTTCAATGAAGGGCCCGAAAGGGATGCTTAAATATGCAATTATTTGATCGTTGTTGTGGCCATACGTTCGTAGGTATGAAGCGGTTCTATTTCCGACATCCCCAAGCCACGTAAAATATGCAAAAGATAAAGTAGAACGTGTCTAACTTTATTTTGCAGGGGAAATGTGATATCGTCAAGGTAGGTTTATTAAATTGTTTATAAACTGTGGGCGCCAAGAAGACCATCAGCGCAAGGACCATATCACGTCGCATTACATATTGATGTTTTGTGTGCATCTTATATTGTGCGATTAGTATATATTGGTTACACGGCGGTAGTAATTTAAGATGATCCCTCCAAAATACCATTGGTGTTCTTCCTTCAACGTGCACCACCAAGAAAGTTCTACGTAATGAGGTAGGCCGTGACGATCGGGTGTCAGACATATCGTCGTTCACATACACTGGGTGTAAGACATGTTTGGACAAGCGTTTACGTAAGGTTATTATGGCGAGCCTAGCATGTATTGACATGGCCTCAGAATACAGTGACCGAAAGGTTAAGCATGAGTCACAGAGTTGTTGTGATTGACATGTCGATGTCTACCTTTGAAGTTATGTTGCCGGCTCTGACGATGAGGGGTTGCATAATGGATGAGGATCGTGTAATCACTAAAAAGATTAGAGGGATATTCGTTTGAGTGGGAGTTCTAGTTGTTTTATTTTATTAAAACTTGAACCCTATTTTATAATGAACAAAATCTTTTATGTTTTGCAAACCCTTATTTTGATATTAACCAATGTAATGGCCCTTTTTAAAAATTAGGTGCAATCCTGCGATTGAGAAACTTATAAGGTTGGGTCCAAACTTCATAGTTTATACTTTAGCTTGAGGATAGTCTTCATTTAAACCATTAACTCTTTGTGATACAATAACCGCTAGGAGATAAACCCGGAGATTTCGTTAACAAAAGGATAATTTGGATTATTAAGTTTTGTGCGGATAAATATCATCATAGTCCAGTGTATGCTATGATCTCTGCCAAAGTGAATCAACGATGAGTGCGAGTTGTTAGATCGCGAACATATGAGATGATCGCTAAACTCAAGATACACCTAAAGTTGGGTTGATGAAGTTTATCAGTACGTTGACTGTTTTTCTTCTCAACCAAGAAGGAAGAGAATACACACATTGAAGGAGCACGTGACAGTCATACTTGATGACTGTAACGTACCTGCACTTAAAATATGGCGAGGTACCTGTGTATAGTGCAAATCCCTGGATCGATTCGTTTGCACACACAGTTTACGATGTAATATCACAACAAAGTATCAATTTTATTACATCGATGATCCAGACTTAGAAAATATTCTTTACAACTTGCATAGCATAAAGCTAGCACAGAAAGAGTAAACAACGGAAATAATAGCAGTGAGTCTCCATCATCTTCATGTTGCCACAGGCGAAAAACATGTTGGTTGCAGACTCGAAACCTTTAAAAGAAACCTCTCTTGTCATCTAAACAATCTGCAATAAGAAAAATATTGCAACAACGTGGGTCAGATTTCATTAAAAATGCAGTCTGGCAAGTGACACTCTGGTGGACACTTAGTGGAATAAGTCTAATAACCTATATGCATATTTGGCTGGTGGAGTTCAAAGCTATTTTGCATAAAGCCAATTTTTTCTAACTCTTTGGAAAACACTTTTCTCCTTTTTGAGACATCCGTGGCATGAAATCCACTGTCTCATTCTACCCTTGTTCACCCATCAAGTTTTAATTTTAAAATTGGAATGGCGGGATCCTCTTTTGACGTCCTTGATCAGTTGCTCAAATTGTCCGTACCAGGGACACATCTAAGTACTTAGTTTCACACTCTCAGAGGTTGTGCACGTTCACCATTGTACCCATTCAACCCAAACTATCCTCTACACTCCGAAGTGATAAGGAAAAGGACAAGAATGAGATCAGATCTTTCAAAAGCATTTACCCTCCCACTCTGGCTTGACCCGTTCCACCTAACATCCTCTACATCTGCTTGTCAAGCCGAGGCAAGTCCACACAACTTAGTTGATCAAGCCAGAGCCCATATGGCAATGGCTGCACTGGAAGCAATCTTCACTCGGAGTTCTTCAGATCCCTTTGTTCCTGGGTGGCCCTCCAGAAGTGTAATTCCACAGGTATGTCCCCTGGGAACCCACTCATCATAAACCATACAAAACCACTTTCAACCCAGGTGTTTCATTCTTAACTTAGTAGAATTTATATTTTCACAAAACCACATTTGAATAGCATCAATATTTCTATAAGTATTATATAGGTATCTAGACACAGGAATAGGGATATCTAAACATGGCTTGCATAGCAATACTATCCTACACATGCTTATAGAAAAAATACTCTACTCATGCATATAGAAAATAATAGGAGGTTTACGAATGTGCCACTTGCCTTTGGATGATGTCTTTCCTCACAAACTCTTTTCAACGTAACTTAGGGCTCTCCATTCAATCTAAACAATATGGAAAAACAAAAATACAACAATCAACATAAAACACAACACAACATACAAACACATACCTAATGGACAAACAATTTTCATAAAACTTCTAAGGAAAAATATGTTTATGCATGACGTGCAAAAATATTTCTAAGGACTAGAGATGCATGTCATGCCATAAAAATCTTCTAAGTTAATGCATGGCAAATATGTTGGTAAAAAAATGATTAAGTACCAAGGTCATAAGTTGGACAAAATACTTTGCTATAAATCATATTGAATAAGCACTCTAATGGCTTAGTCATGATGTGAAGAAAAACTTAGAGAAAATACTAAGTCTATTCTTCAAGGTGATCAACAATTATTAACAACTCTTTGTAAATTGGATATTCACTATAGTGAGAGAGAGACACCCGACCAACCACTTATGATTGTGGGACATGTCTCATGCACGTGGACATGTAAGGTTAGTCTCCAGGCCGCTTCATCTCACTATGCCGCTAAGATCCAACATACTTCAAAGGTGGTAATAACATGATCAAAAAAATTGTTTATGTCTAAAGTGAAAGATAATATTAGGTAAGAGGGAAAAGATAGAAAGAAGGATGTAGTTGGTCTTCCAGGAATCTTCTCCTTGCTTCCTTTTCTCCTTGATGTGATGACTTTATTGCAAATTGTGGAGTTGGTGGTCTTGAATATTGAAGTTGTTGACATCATCCAGGTTGGTTTTGAATATAACTTAGTCACCATGAGGTCTAAGAGAAGAAGGGGGAAAAGAGAGAAGGGAAGCAAGACTTAGAAATATAGCTGGTTGGTCTTCATGACTTCTTCTTGATTTTCTTCTAAGTGCTTCTACTCCTTGAAGATACTTCTGAAGTCTTGTTTTCTTGGCTAAGTCCTTCATTGGCCTTCTAGCTCCATGTTGAAAATCCCAAGTGCATAACACTTCTAAAAAAAAAAACTATGTTGACAATAAGGAAGAAGTTTTCCTATGAGGAGTATAACTATATGGCAAAATATGTTATGCATGCAATACACCCTTTTAATCATAAGAAACATTATACTAATTTTTGTGATATTTATAAAGTATGCATGAAGCTATAAATGCAATTTAATTAATTTCTATTATGGGAAAATATATAAAAAGGGGTAATTAAAAGATTAATGTTTTATCTGAGTAAATTTTTATAACAAAGTTTTATAAACAGTGCTAATAGACAGAGGGGATTTAAATAAATTTATAGCAGTTGGATTTACTGAAAAATAATGTTCCTATCAAAAGTTATATCAAAATGACTCAAACTATTCAAACTACACATATAACTGAGCTCCACCAGCCAAATAAGCATATAGATATAGCTTAGTAGAATATTAGCATTTAAAAGTCACTTGCCACCATAATTCAATTGTGCTGACCATTTATAGCTGGGCTGCAACTAAACCTTGCAGATTGTTCGAATGAGGAGTAAGGGGGTTGTCTTCGAGCTACAACCAACATGATTGCCAGTGGCTTCATGGAGATGATGTAGCTCCATGTTATCTTTGGAATTTGCGTATGAACTCTGAAATAATTTGTGAACTATCTATTTATTTAGCTAGCGCTTCAGCTATGCAAAGTTGTAAGGAATATAGTTTTTGGATCATTTCGTTCTCGGTTGTAATAAATTTGACATTGTACTGTGATATTACATCTTATTGGAAAATGCGAGACTTATATGATCCAAGTCTTCTGCACGATTCATATGCACAATTGCTTTCTTAAGCAAGGGTGCTACAGATGGTATCAGAGCACGAATGTTGCAGAGCACGAATGTTGCCTGTAGGCTCGAAACCCCTAGGATTGGATAGAAACCAAAAGTCAAATAATTGAAAATTAATAGATTTCGAATTTTGAGAAATTGAAAGTTTCCTTTCTATTTTTACAATTATTTTCTTGTATTGTATCTTTTACTTTTTCACTTTAATTCTAATACTCTTACCTTTTCAAAATTTTAGATGGGAGAGTACACTGAGACCGCGTATGCTGGAGTTTTGTCGGATTTCATCTTTGGAAGGCAGCTGTCTAGATTGACAAGTCAATTGAAGCTACCACCGCCCTATTTCCGAGGAAGGAAGGAGGAGACCGACATACCTAATGTGACGCGTTGGGAAATCTGCACTATCATGACCCCAGATTCCACGATGCCAGACTTCGAGCCCGTGGACTATGTCACCTACTACCCAGAGTGGATTGAAGGAGTGAACATAGCTATGGTGGACTTAATGGCCCGTTTGTGTTACAAGTATCGCAACAATCTAGCACCGGAATCGCCCTTCCGTGCCTTTGGGAAGAGAGATGCACTTGGCCACTCGTTGGCTCACACGGGAAATCGCTTGGACCTGCCCATCATCAACAAAATGTTCGAAGACTTAGATATTCTCATCAACTGCCTGACCAGGAAGGTTCAACAAGCTTATGACATCGCGGATCATGCCCGAGCCGTCATACACGCAAAAACCCAAGAACTCCAGACTTCTGAAACCCTTATTGGCCATATGGAGGAACACAGTCATGACCTACAGTTGCAGAACCTTGACAAAGATGAACAGATTGCCGCTCTATAGGCACAACTCAACCCACCTCCACAACCACCGCCGGTAGCTGAAGAAGGGGGTCACAAAGGCTCTGGAGATGTGGCTGTACCCGCAACTGTAAAGGAGGAAGAACATGAGGAAGAAGACCCCGAAGAGGTGCTTTTTGAAGAGTCAAGTGAGGAAGAAGTCACACCTGTGGTGAATAACCACGCAATGAAGCGCAAGCGTGAGATCAAAGAGGAATAAGTGAAGCAATTCAAGCAACGTTAGAGGGACCACCATTTATCTTATTTAGCTTATCTTATTAATTTAGTGTATTGTCCTATCAAAATGTGATATGGCAGTACCAGCGTGTTTATTTTGGAACCTAAATCGTTTTCAGATTTGAGAATTAAAACCTTCGAGTTTCAGGATTATTACAATTGAGTGGTTTTTGAACCTTGAGCTATGAATATGGTTGATTGCTTGATGTGTTGTGTGTATGACTTGAAATTATTTTAAGGGTGGTAGCCACCCAGTTAAGAATTAATCTCCATTGCTTAAACCCAGAGATCCCAAACCATTCTTCTTCCGAGCCTCCCAAATCAGAAAAATTCAGCCCCCGTCAAGTCTTCAAGATCCTTATCAAAATATTCCATTTCACAAAACCTCTCGAGTTATCAGAATCATTCAAGCATTGCTTTGTCTTTCTAGCTTCTCCGAATCTCGGGGACGAGATTCCTTATAAGGGTGGTAGTCTATAACATCCCAACATTTCATAATATTCAAAAATCACAAAAATTTAAAACTTTTGTTTGAATTAAAGTAAAACATTAAATGCATAAGGAAACCAACAATAAAAGACTTCAAACATATTGAGAAGATTTAATATTTCAAATATCTCAGTTTATCATTATTTTAAAAGTTGTTTCAAGTTAAACAAATTATTATCTATTGTAACTCATAAAACCTCATTTTGTATTTGGACAAATGTTATACAAAATTGCCAACCATTTCCTTGTAATAAAAAGGTTCTATATAATTATTTGATTTCAACCACTTAGCCATAGCTATTCATAAATTAAAATAATATATTCATGTGTTCTTTTAAACCCTTTATAACATGATCTATCTGTAAAATTATTTTATTCTTTCACCTGAATTCAAAACATAGTGTTGAAATTACAACCTATATTTTATAACTTTAATAACTTCAAATATTTTATAATAAATGGATTATCCAAATAAACATTTCATTAGCTTAAAATGATCTTCATTTATTTTCAAAACATAAAATGATTTTCATGAATATATATTCTATATAAGAAAAGAATTAAATATAAAAATCTATTCTTAACATATGTTATAAAGTTTTCAAATGATTTATCATATTATGAAACTAAATGGTGCACAAAATAATTTGAATTAAAAATGATTATATTACATTTTCTCCTTTCATTACAAATGGTTGTAATATGTTATTTAATAATCTATTAAAGTTGAATTTATTTAATATTGGAATATGAGTTTAGATAACTTAATTTCAAACATATTTGAATATGGGTATTTTACAAATTGTATTTATCCAAAAGAAAATTTAAATTAAGTTATAATTTCAAAATTGATATTAAGTATCAAATTGGTATTTAATGAATATTTCAAAAATATTAATTTTCAAAAATGTTCAAAACATGCCCACAACTGGTTTAACCCAAAGATGATAATTTTACAAATTTTTAGAAATTTGTTTGACTTCATTTGGACATTTAAATCAAAATATATGAATTAAATAAATAAAATAGAAAAAGAAATAACCTGGATGACGTCATCGCTGACGTCATCATCGTCTTCCTCCGGAGAAAATCACGGCCGAGAATCCCGCCGGCAAATCCTTTCTAAATCCGAGCGAGAATGGCGCGATTCGGTTCCCTCTCCTGCCCTTTAAATCCCCCACCCTCTGCCGCGCCTTTCCCCTCTCCCCCCTCTCAAAAACACGCCGCCAGGCCGCTGCAAAAGCTCGCGGAGTCAGCCATTTCCGCCGCCGTGTTCTTCTCAATTCCGACGAGGTGAGCACCCCCCACAGCCTGAGAGCACTCCCCTCCTCCTCGCCCCCACCTGTACGCTTCCCCCTGACCATTTCCCATGCTCTTCCTACGCAGCCAATCGTGCGGGCAAGCACGAACCGAGCTCGCCGGAGAAAGCCGTGCGTCTTCCCTCGACCCCACGCCTCTGCGAGACACAAACGAGGACACCACCACGTGCTTCGCCTTCCCCCACGTCCTCCTGAACCTCGTCGTCGTCTCCGCCGAGCAAGGGGACCATCGGGGCGACCAAGTGACACTCTGGTGGACACTTAGTGGAATAACTCTAATAACCTATATGCATATTTGGCTGGTGGAGTTCAAGGCTATTTTGCATAAAGCCAATTTTTCCTAACTCTTTGGAAAACACTTTTCTTCTATTCGAGACATCCGTGGCATGAAATCCACTGTCTCATTCTACCCTTGTTCACCCATCAAGTTTTAATTTTAAAGTTGGAATGGTGGGATCCTCTTTTGACGTCCTTGATCAGTTGCTCAAATTTTCCGTACCAGGGACACGTCTAAGTACTTAGTTTCACACTCTCAGAGGTTGTGCACGTTCACCATTGTACCCATTCAACCCAAACTATCCTCCACACTCTGAAGTGATAAGGAAAAGGACAAGAATGATATGAGATCTTTCAGAAGCATTTTCCCTCCCACTCTGGCTTGACCCGTTCCACCTAACATCCTCTACATCTGCTTGTCAAGCCGGGGCGAGTCCACGCAACTTAGTTGATCAAGCCAGAGCCCATATGGCAATGGCTGCACTGGAAGCAATCTTCACTCGGAGTTCTTCAGATCCCTTTGTTCCTGGGTGGCCGTCCACAAGTGTAATTCCACAGGTATGTCCCCTGGGAACCCACTCATCATAAACCATACAAAACCCCTTTCAACCCAGGTGTTTCATTCTTAACTTAGTAGAATTTAGATTTTCACAAAACAACATTTACATAGCATCAATATTTCTATAAGTATTATATAGGTATCTAGACACAGGAATAGGGATATCTAAACATGGCTTGCATAGCAATACTATCCTACACATGCTTATAGAAAAAATACTCTACTCATGCATATAGAAAATAATAGGAGGTTTATGAATGTGCCACTTGCCTTTGGATGATGTCTTTGCTCACAAACTCTTTTCAACGTAACTCGGGGCTCTCCATTCAATCTAAACAATATGGAAAAACAACAATACAACAATCAACATAAAACACAACACAACGCATACAAACACATACCTAATGAACAAATAATTTTCATAAAACTTCTAAGGAAAAATATGTTTATGCATGACGTGCAAAAATATTTCTAAGGACTAGAGATGCATGTCCTGCCATAAAAATCTTCTAAGTTAATGCATGGCAAATATGTTGGTAAAAAAATGATTAAGTACCAAGGTCATAAGTTGGACAAAATACTTTGCTATAAATCATCTTGAATAAGCACTCTAATGGCTTAGTCATGATGTGAATAAAAACTTGGAGAAAATACTAAGTCTATTCTTTTTAGGTGATCAACTATTATTAATGTAGTGCCCTTGCTTACGAAAGCAATGGCACATATGAATAGTGCAAAGACTTCGATCACATAAGTCTCGCATTCTCCAATAAGATGTAATATCACAGTACAAATTCATAATTTATTACAGAACGAGACACATGATCAAAAAAAAAAAAATCCTTACAACTTAGCATAGCGGAAAATGCTAGCTGAATAAATAGTTCACACTTTATTTCAGAGTTCAACGCAAAACTAAAGATAGCATGGAGCTACATCTTCTCCATGAAGCCACTGGCAAATCATGTTGGTTGTAGCTTGAAGACGACCCCCTTACTCCTTATTCGGACATTCTGCAAGGTTTAGTTGCAGCCCAACTATCAAGGGTCAGCACAATTGAATTGTGGTGGCAAGTGACTTTAATTCCTAATGTTCTATTAAGCTATAACTATATGCTTATTTTGGCTGGTGGAGCTCAAGGCTATTGCGCAAAGCAAAATTTCTCCTACTTTTGTTAAACAATTTTCTTAAATCAATATCTTCTCCTTCAGAGACATCTCGAGACAAGTCCATGTCTCCTACCCATGTTCACCCAACAAAGTTTTATTAAGAAATTTGGGATGGGGAGATTTTCAGAACACATCCTTGTGTAGTTACTCAAATTTTCCGATGCCGGGGACACGGCTAAGATCTTAGGTTTTAACTCTCGAGAGTGTGTGCACTTTCACCATTAGACTCGATCAACCCAAACTATCCTCTACACTCCTTTAGTGAGAAGGAAAAGGAGAAGATCAAGACGAGACTTTTCAGAAGTTGCTTTCCCATGATCATACTAAGAGATTACCACCATCCTATCAACTCTACCACCATCAATCTCTTGACCCAGGTCCACATCAACTTACTCCATCAAGACAGAGCCCATATTGACCAATGGTTGCACGATAAGCAACTAGACTCAGTGTAAACTTAAATCTCATAGCCCTGGGTGGCCTACCACAAGTGAGCAACTCAGGTTAACACCGCATATCATGGCCCCAAGTAAGTAGAAACTATCCTGGGCGAAGACAACCATGAAACTTGGCCCTGAGAAGCCACTCAACTTGAAACCTCCTCGATCGACCCAATCCACCCAGGCGTTAAATTAATTTAGTGGAAATTTTCATTTATCACATCAACCATAAAACTATCATTTTTGCAGTAGGTGCTTCCACTAAATTATAATAGGGGTCTAAACTGGAATTTCTAAGGGGAAACCTAAAAGGTTTGCATAGCATACTACAATCTCCCAAAAACCTATCATGCATACTACTTTTGCAAATACTGTTTGAAAACACTAGATATGCAATAGAATAAAATAGTAGGTGTTTTATGAAGTCACTTGCCTTGGCTGCAGGAGGGGCAGGCACAACAAGAATAACAATCACACGCAGGTCCTTCCTCTCCTTCACAATCTAGCACAAGCAATACATACAAATATATATCCACACAATATCTCACAACACCAAATAAAAGATGTATGCATGGATTATATGGCATGTGTAGAATTAGACACACTTATCCATAATTTATATTCTCTGTTATTAAATGCATGAGATGCAAATTCTAGGAATTTCTCATTTCACTTAACAATTTAATAATTGAAAACAATATAGCAAAACTTAGATTATACCATTACAACTTTTATTGTTCTAAGAAAGTTTTCAAATAAGACACATATTAATATTCCTGGGTAGAGGTTGATAACCTAAACCTAAAACAATTGAGTTTATTTGTAAAACATTTTTATTATTTAAGTTATGGATTTAATAGACGAATTACTCCTCGGATGGACTTATGAATTATTATTTATCAAAAACAAAAAAAATGATGTAGAATTAAACTACTCTAGCAAGGCTATCCGTGTATATAAAATTCATTGAATTTGGACTTACAGAACATAAGTTATGAATTTTCTAAGTTTTGCATATTTTCTGTTTTATTTATAAAATTCCTGCGAAAAGGAAAAATAAAAGGGCTACGTGGCGCGATCCTATTGGACGAAAACGGTTCGCGCGGATCGTGGACGAGAGCCGTCCGATTTAAATGAGATCAGACGTGCGGGATCGTTTTGATCTAGATCCAACGGCTTGGGACGCCCAGCCGAACAGAGCGGCGCGCGGGTCGCCGGAAGGCTCGCCGGCGGTGGCGCCCGCGGCGGCGGCGCGTCGGCCTCGACGTTTCCAGCGTGAAAACACAGCCCCAGGATGAACGGGTCTTACCAAAATGACGCGGAGGAGGAGGCGAGGTCGATGGCGCGGCGGCGGCGTCGAAACTCTTCTCCTTTCCTCGTCGGAGATGGTGGCCGGCGGCGAAGAACTTTGGTTGAGGTCGGTTTCGGTGTTCGGCTGCGAAATAGAACAAGCGAGGGGGCTCAACGGATGCGCAAGAGAATGGGTAAGCGAGGGGGAGCCTCGGTGGCGCTCAAGGAGCTCGGTACATACCGCACTCGTGCAAAAGTCCGGCGGCAATGGCGGCGACGGCGATTTCGATTCCGAGCAGCCCGGCGGCGGGGAGGTAGGGTTTTGGGGGGGGGGGGGGGGGTTTCGGAGGCGGCCTCGAGGAGTATAAGTAGGAGGGAGCGCGGGAGCTAATCACGGCGGAAATCGGCTCGGAAGCGGCTCGGTCGTGGACTTCGTCTCCGGCGCGATCTCCGGACGGAGGTGGAAGACGGCTGACAGGTGGGGCCCACCTGTCAGCGAGAGAGGAGCGAGGCGCGCGCTGGAGCGGGCCGATGGGCTGTTATCTAACGCGCGCGCGGTGGATAGCATCTGGGCCGGCCCGGTAACATATTCTTTTAAATAAAATGAATAAAAACTGTTTTCCAAATCTGATTTACTAAATGATTTTTAAATCTATTCAAAATCTTTTTAAGAAAAATTCTTAAAAATATATTTTGGAAAGGTTATTTAAATTAGCAATTTTTAATAATAAACTTACCCATTATATAATTTGGAAAATTATATTTATTAAGTAAGTTTAAAGAAACACTTAATGGGATTAAACATTATTTAAACTCATAATTGAATTTTTATTTAGTACTTATGTGATTAAAAGTTAAGCCTATATGATGAATGATGTATGAATGCAAAGTTTTAAATTTTTAGCAAAATTGGGATGTTACAAACCTAACCCCCTTAAGATGAATCTCGTCCTCGAGATTCGGTTTGGCCTTCAAAAAGATGTGGGTGTTCTTTCCGAAGATCATCCTCCCGTTCCCAAGTTGCTTCTTCTTTGGTATGGTGGTTCCACTGGACAAAATTTGATAGTCTTGGTTCGTGTGATCCTTTCTGCCATCTCCAAGATTTTGATTGGCTTCTCTTCATACGTCAGGTCACTTTCCAACTGAACTTCTTCTAATGGCACTGTATCCCGTAGTGGGGTTTCTGTCATCTCTGGGTGACACTTCTTCTATTGGCTCACGTGGAAGACATTGTGAACTGCTGACAGAACTTCCGGCAATTCTAGCTCATATGCTACTTCTCCCTTGCGGGAAAGAATCTTAAAGGGGTCGATGAATCGAGGTGCAAGTTTACCCTTGATCCCGAACCTCTTCACACCACGCATTGGTGACACTCTTAAATAAGCTCTGTCACCTATCTCATATGTGATTTCTCTCCTTTTGGAATCTGCATAGCTTTTCTGTCTAGACTGCGCGATCTTCAATCTGTCCTTGATTATTCAAACCTTCTCTTCAACTTCCTGGATTATATCAGGTCCAAATAAACTTCGCTCTCCAACACCGCTCCAAAGTAGTGGTGTGGTGCATTTCCTACCATAAAGCGCCTCAAACGGCGACATCTCTATGCTCGCTTGGTAGCTGTTGTTATAGGAAAATTCCGCGTATGGCAAATTATCATCCCAACTAGTCTTGTAGTCCAAGGCACATGCCCTCAGCATATCTTCTAGAATTTGGTTTACTCTTTCCGTCTGTCCATCCGTTTGGGGATGAAATGTTGTACTGAACTCTAATCTCGTACCCAACGATTCATGTAGTTGTTTCCAGAAATGCGAGGTAAACTGGGTACCTCTGTCGGACACAATCCTCTGGGGAATACCATGCAAACATACTATCCTCCTCATGTAAATCTCTGCCAACTTAGCACTTGAGTAGGTAGTCTTTACTGGCACAAAATGGGCCACCTTTGTCAAACGATCCACTATTACCCAGATCGAATCATATCCCGATCTGGTACGTGGTAACCCAGTAATGAAATCCATACCTATCTGTTCCCATTTCCAATCCGGTATAGGTAAAGGTTGCAACAATCCTGCTGGCTTCTGATGTTCCGCCTTTACTCGGCTACATACATCGCACTTAGCTATATACTCCGCGATGTCTCTCTTCAGGTTATTCCACCAAAATCTTTCCTTTACATCCATGTACATCTTGGTGTTTCCCGGGTGTATGGAATAAGGCGAGTTATGTGCTTCTTGCAGAATCAATTTTCTAAGATCCTCATCTTGCGGCACGCAGATGCGTTTCTCAAACCACAAGGTGCCTTGTTCATCTTCCCGAAAACCCTTGGCCTTCCCTTCGCTCAGGTTGACCTTGATTTCATCCATTACTTTGTCTCCCTTCTTGCCTTCCCGAATCTTATCCATCAACAAAGGTTGTACGTCCAGTGTTGCGAGGAATCCTTCGGGTACTACCTCTAATCTGAGGTCCTTAAATGCCCTACTTAAATCCTCGGGCAATTCTCCCGCTGTCAGTCCATTTACATGGACCTTACGGCTCAAAGCGTCTGCCACCACATTAGCTTTTCCTGGGTGGTATTGCAAACTCATATCATAGTCCTTAATAAGTTCCAACCATCTTCTTTGCCTCATATTCAATTCCTTCTGGGTGAAAATATATTTCAG
The DNA here is from genome assembly GCA_026929855.1 of Poa annua. Taxonomy (NCBI): domain Eukaryota; kingdom Viridiplantae; phylum Streptophyta; class Magnoliopsida; order Poales; family Poaceae; genus Poa; species Poa annua. The sequence goes on from CM049426.1 coordinate 162,314,291, forward strand.
ACTCTTGTGATCTGTGAATACCTCACAACGCTTTCCCAATAGATAGGGTCTCCACGTCTTTAGAGCATGCACTACTGATGCTAACTCCAGATCGTGGGTGGGATAGTTGACCTCATGTTTCTTAAGCTGTCTAGAAGCATATGAAACCACTTTCCCTTCTTGCATTAGGACACTTCCTAGTCCATGGTGCGAGGCATCACAATATACTTGGAATTCCTTCTCTATATCTGGCAAACATAAAACAGGTGCTGACACCAGCCGTTTCTTTAGTTCCTGGAAACTTATTTCACATTCTTCAGTCCACTTGAATTTGACTTCCTTCTTCGGTAGTGAAGTCAATGGTTTGGCAAGTTTGGAGAAGTTCTCAATAAATCTTCTATAATAACTTGCCAGTCCAAGGAAACTACGAATGTCCGCCACATTCTTGGGTACTTCCCATTTTGTCACTGCTGACACCTTTTCTGGGTCTACTGCTATTCCATTTTTCGACACAACGTGTCCTAGAAAACCAACTTCTTATAGCCAGAATTCACACTTGCTAAATTTGGCATACAACTTATGTTCTCTAAGTCTCTGTAATATCATGTGTAAGTGTTCTTCATGTTCCTCCTGACTTTTGGAGTAAATCAGGATGTCATCAATGAACACCACAACAAACTTATCCAGAAAGTCCATAAACACTTTGTTCATCATGTTCATGAAGTATGCCGGTGCATTGGTTAAACCAAACGGCATTACGGTGTACTCATATAATCCATATTTGGTAGTGAAGGAAGTCTTTGGTATATCTAGTTCTCTTACTTTCATTTGAAAGTATCCTGATCGCAAATCGATCTTAGAGAATACCGAAGCACCCTCTAGCTGGTCGAAAAGCTCATTAATTTTCGGTAGCGGGTACTTGTTCTTGATCGTCACCTCGTTGATTGCTCGATAATCCGTGACTAGCCTTTGAGTACTATCCTTTTTCTCTACAAACAGAATGGGTGCTCCCCAAGGTGAAGAACTTGGACGGATGAATCCTTTCTGCAGTTGCTCCTCTAACTGCTTCTTGAGTTCCTTCAGTTCAGCTACAGCCATTGGGTATGGTCTCTTAGCTATGGGTCCCGTTCCGGGTACCAAATCTATAAGGAATTCCACATCTCTATCGGGTGGCATTCCCGGTAGTTCTTCGGGGAAAACATCAGGGTGATCTCTTACCACACGAACGTCTCCCAGGCTAACCCCCTTAAGAGAATTTAGCTTAAATTTCTTAAATTCAAATTTGGATTTGTATCTAATCTTCTTCTTCTCGGGAGTGGTGAGTGTAATGGATCTATTCGCACAATCCAATACTCCCTCAAACTTGGCCAACCAATCCATACCGAGTATAACATCCAGACCCTGGGTCTCTAATATTATCAGGTTTACCGGAAAGGAGTGTTTACCAATTTCTAACCTCAAGTTTTGACAATCGGTTTGTGCAAGCATTTCCCCCCTGGGGAACTCACCCTAACCGGATTTAGCAGACTTGTAGTAGTCAGTTTGTTTTTATTAACAAATGCTCTTGAGATGAATGAGTGGGATGCTCCAGTATCGAACAAGACTAATGCTGGAAAGGTATGTAGTAGGAACGTACCAATCACTGCATCTGGTTCATTCTGCACTTCTTCCACATCAAGATGATTCACCTGTGCCTTCTGGAAAGGATTAGGCTTTGAAGCTTCCGGCGCCTTCTTCTTCTCTGGACAGTCTGTGGAATAATGTCCCTTGTTCCCACACTTGTAGCAAGTCACTTGACTAATATCTCGTTTAGGTTCATTGTTGTGGCGGTGTTGCTCTTTTCCACTATTGTTCCCATTGAACGGGTGGTTGTGTCCACTACCACCCTGCCCATTTCCTCTGTATCCGGAATTTCCTACTTTATGGATATGACCATTATGATTGTGGCCACTTCCACTCTTGTGACTGTGGTGACTCCCACTGTTCTCTGGAACGTATGGTTTCTTCTGCATCAGATTAGTGTTGTACTTATTGACGCTGAACTTCCGTTTTCTATTCTCCTCCTTCTTCATGTTGCCGTCCAGGGTAATGGCCTGATCAAGAAGATCCTGATAATTGGGAGCATAGGCCACAGACAATGGTATTTTAAGCTCACCATTGAGTCCATTCAGAAACTTATACTTCCTCTTTGCATTGGTGTCTACATCCTCTGGGGCATAGCGTGAGAGCGAATTGAAGTACTCCATGTACTCCCTCAGTGCACGATTTCCCTGTCTCAGGGTACGAAACTCATCCCTTTTCAGATTCATGATCCCAGTTGAGATGTGAGCATTACGGAAACCTTCTTTAAAGACTTCCCAGGTAAGTCCTTCAAGTGGGTGAGTGATCTGATATGTTTCCCACCACTGTGCCGCTGGCCCCTCCAGTAGATGGGAAGTGAACCTTATTTTCTCCAATTCCGTACACTCGCAAGTAACTAGATCCTTGTTCACAGAGCGTAGCCAATCATCGGCTACGATAGGTTCAGTAGCTGTGGAGAATTTGTTGGGTCTGAGCCTCAAGAATCTAGCAAGGCGGTCAACTTGGGGTGGGGGTGGTGGTGGCGGCGGTGGTGGGGGTGGTGGATTGTTTTGGTTTGCCATGAACTGAGCCATCATGGTCATCAACTGTGTCTGGGCTGCCATCATTTGTTGCATCATTTCGTTGGCATTGTTGTTGTCAGGATCACGACGTGGAGGCATCTGTATGGTGTGAACATAGGTAAGTAGAGATAGAAAGAGACTACAAAGGAAAATCTACCCATGCACATCAACACACTTCACAGAAACATATCAAACAACAATCAAATAGACACACCCGAAGTATTTTATAAATTCGATATTTTAGAGACTTGAATACCAAGCTAGGACATGGTTTTCAAGGTACTGCCTCACCACAAATTGGTGGGTCAATACAACTTCGATGAGATAAGGAGAAATACTCGTAAGGTAAGGATAACTGGTGGTCTCTCTAATCAAATTTTGAAACTCCTTATGTATTTGCGGGTGTTCCCACACTTGCGCTTCTTGACACCTGTGGCTTCCTTGGGAGTGTCCTCATCGGGATAGGTTATCACTAGGGGCTCTGGGGCGTCAGGGGGGGTGATTCTTCTCTGCCTGAAGTTCCATTTGGCTTAGTTGTTCACACAAATGAGCACACTGAGCCTGCAATGCCAAAATGTGGGCATCCTTCTGCGCATTCCTATCATCTTGCAGATAAATCTTGTTTTCAAGCTCCTTGTTCTCCTTAGTTAGTAGCTGAATTTCTACACGAAGAATATCCTTCTCTTCCTCTAAGCTTTCCTTAACGTGACGGTGGACGCGCCTTAAATCTGCCATGTAGAAGATCTCTTGTCCCAGAAGTATATCCAAGTTATGGCAATGAGCTCCAAGGTCTCCATGATGCTTCTCGTTCATACCCCTAAGTGAGGGTTGAACGGGTTGTCCAATGCTATCCCTCCTGGCAAAGTGTCGAAAGACGGAGTTGGGCTTGATCTCGTCATAGAACTGCTCAATGATGCGAGACAAGGTCTCGAACATCGCCATCTCCACTCCATTCTTCCAGTTGGGGTATCTAGATCGGAAACGGATCAGCTGCGATCCAGGGGGATCAAGACGAGGGAGAACTTCTGCCTCGATCTTCCAGCGTCCTTCAGGGTAATCTTCTGACATAATTTCTTTGCCCCTGAAGACTGGCAGCGTCAACCTCAGGGTTTTGGAAATACTGAGGAGCTGGTCACTAAAGTAGTACTGGTCTCCTTTCTGCGGGGATAACTCTCGAGTGAAGTTCTTCATCTACAAGAATTTTGAAGGGATAAGAATTAAGGAGATGAAACAAAAATAAGAATGTAGAAGGTAAGGAACATATTATAAGAAAATAAGTCTGGTATTTCGAATTTTAATAATTAAAATTATATTTATTTTACGGTTTGTATCCAATCCTAGGGGTTTCGAGCCTACAGGCAACATTCGTGCTCTGATACCATCTGTAGTGCCCTTGCTTACGAAAGCAATGGCACATATGAATAGTGCAAAGACTTGTATCACATAAGTCTCGCATTCTCCAATAAGATGTAATATCACAGTACAAAGTCATAATTTATTACAGAACGAGACACATGATCCAAAAACAAATATCCTTACAACTTAGCATAGCGGAAAATGCTAGCTGAATAAATAGTTCACACTTTATTTCAGAGTTCAACGCAAAACTAAAGATAGCATGGAGCTACATCTTCTCCATGAAGCCACTGGCTAATCATGTTGGTTGTAGCTCGAAGACGACCCCCTTACTCCTCATTCGGACATTCTGCAAGGTTTAGTTGCAGCCCAGCTATAAAGGGTCAGCACAATTGAATTGTGGTGGCAAGTGACTTTAATTCCTAATGTTCTATTAAGCTATAACTATATGCTTATTTTGGCTGGTGGAGCTCAAGGCTATTGCGCAAAGCAAATTTTCTCCTACTTTTGTTAAACAATTTTCTTAAATCAATATCTTCTCCTTCAGAGACATCTCGAGACAAGTCCATGTCTCCTACCCATGTTCACCCAACAAAGTTTTATTAAGAAATTTGGGATGAGGAGATTTTCATAACACAACCTTGTGTAGTTACTCAAATTGTCCGATGTCGGGGACACGGCTAAGATCTTAGGTTTTAACTCTCGAGAGTGTGTGCACTTTCACCATTAGACTCGATCAACCCAAACTATCCTCTACACTCCTTTAGTGATCCATCTCCACCACCACCACCTCCGGCGACCTCCTCCTCCACCACCATCTCCGGCAACCACCACCTTCTTCTCCTTCTTCGGCGACCTCCTCCGACAACCACCACCTCCTTCTCCTCCTCCGGTGACCACCACAACCACCTCCTACGGTGACCTCCTACGGCGATCACCACCACCTCCTCCTCCTCCGGTGACCTTCTCCGGCGTCCAACACCACCACTTCCTCCTCCGGTGACGTCCTCCGGCGACGAACACCTCCTCCACCCATCTCCGGCGACCCCCATCTTCCACCCACCGACCCACCTACAGCCAAGCATGGTGCGGCCTCCGACGAGCTCCGACGAAACGAAAATATTTTGAAATTTGGGCTGGCCGATCTAGATCTGGCCAGAATCCAAATTTAGATCTGGCCACCCTTCTTTTGAAATTCAAAAAAAAAATAGTGGCGAACCTAAGTGGGGTGCGCCACAGAAATGATTCTGTGGCGCATGGTGGTGGGGTGCGCCACATAAATATTTTTGTGACGCATCGGTCGGGTAGGCCACATAAATATATTTTAGTGGCGAGATAACTGTGGCGCACCCCCCATTTTCCTGGGTGCGCCACAGAATGGCCAAAAGGTGCACCACAGATAGTCCTTTTTCCACTAGTGTTCGAATATTTGTAAAGATTTTGAAACTTCCCCTTTGAATTTATTTGACTTTTCATTTGAATTTGAATGCACACACTTAATTAAATGCAAGACAAAATAAATGATGCCATAATGTTTCTCTTTATTGCACAAACAAACATACATTTTAGGAAGAAATTACAATTGCGATGCCTCACTTCGCGTACCGCGCCGCCGCTTATTGTCGCCGGATCACCTCTCCCTCGACTACCAACAGCCCACTGGTGTTTCTCCACCTCAACTCACCTCGGTGAGCATCAGCGCCTCCACACGCCCCGTTTGTCTTTTACCTGCACGAGCCCCTCTGATCAAGTCACATCCTGCCGTCTCGACCCGCGCCGCCGGCGGTGTCCGCGATGTTGCTGCGCTGCCCACCAGACGAGACTTCTTCAGAATTGGTTAACGATGGAGGTGCATGACCACACTGAAGCAGCGACTGCAACATATTCAGGTTACTGTTCTTGTCATCTGATTTTCTCTTTTTTGCACACCTTCGGGCCTACTACAAGAACACTATGACCATAATTTCAAATTTACGTAGTTGTGGTAGATTACTCCCTTGACCAGTGGCACACCGTAGAGAGGAAAACCTAAGGCATGCCATTATCGGCATATCTTAAAGGTTTTATCTTGTAACATCAGTTCGGTGGTAATTTGTTCAAGAATGCACTATATATGAATTAGTTTAAAATTATTTTGTTCATGTGCATTATGTTATGGTTATAGTTTCATTTTCTATGTGGCTGATCGTGAGGTATGATAGTCAAGTAGTATTCTGAAATGAGATGTATTAAGTATACCATATACGCGTGTGTTCAACAATTGGTTTTGATGTCTGCTTTTGCATAAAAACATTTGGTTGTGATGTCTAACCCTATGATATAAATTGCTTACATGAGGATAACTTCACTCATGGTTTAGTGTTAGCCGTTTAATGTATATTTTGAATATTGTTGTGCTCATTAATTCACTCCGTAGGTTAATTGTTGAACATTGAGGGGCGAGGGCATGTAGGGGAGTAGGGATTGAACGGGTCCGGACACCATAGTACCCCTGTTGCAAAAGACATGTTCCTGTCAACTGATTGGGAGAAGATAGTAGAGGGTCCGGAGCTTGGTACTGAGTGTTGTGAAGTTTCAGTTGACTGATGAAAAAACACGCCACGTTGTCTCAGCCAGTTGGGAATGTTCCCACCATCAGGCAAGCTCAAGGAAGATCATGTGCTTGCCTGCAGTAGAATGTATGTAGGCTTATCTTTCTTTAGTCCTTTTTTGCTGCAATGATTAACTCAAGTTTCTTGCCAATTTACTTTACATGCAGGATGCAGCTAGAGGTGCAGAAATCCATGGCAAAGCAAGCCTCACCTCCATAGCAAGAATGAGCGGTAAGAAATCATCTTTTTAGATCATGATATAAGTCTTTAGACAATTTATAAGCAGTGAATTATATCCGCATGTTAGACTATAAAACTGAGTTTTTCTTGTCGTTGCTATTTGAAAGTTCTCGTCAGGTTAACAACAATAACATGTTTGACTGAAAACAGCCCCTGTACAGATTGATGCAATATAGTACTAGTATATATAACAGACTGATGCCCGAGTTAAATAAACAAATCTAGGTTACAATAAAAGATAGATGATCTTGTTAAAATGTTAAAGGAAAACAGAGAGTGAGAGGCCGGCTTATTGGACCTCCATCGATGAAATGCATGAGAAGCTTCCTTTTTCCGTGGAGAAATCTATATAGGTACAGCCAAACTAGAGAGTAATCAAGTTGTAGCCGATGTAGTTTCTTGGCACTATATTCTGTGGAAATTGTTCTAGCTCTTTTATGATTGTGGTCAACGTTTTTATTCTTGATACCGTGTTGGACTCGAGCTACTGGAGTCATGATATTTTACTTGTGTTTTGTTTTTATGGAGATCTAGTCTCCTGCACTGATTCGTTGAATACCTGAATGGTTTCTGAAGTCTCTCAAATTTGTGTTGTGTCTCTTTTCTTCACGATGCATTAGGCACGGTGTTTGGAAAGTATTGGGGCAGCTTGTATCACCAGTACATCTATCAATCTGTTGGTCAATGTCAGGACAAGATGTTATTCATGTTTACCTTTGAACCTGAAGGTTGCTCTCGCTTTGTTGCTTTGCTCCCAACCTGTCAATATGCTTTTTCATGCTGAGACTTGTTATCTCTTTTATGTCATATGATTGTAATTTTATTTTATCCTTTTTGACACATGAGTTTCTGATCGCATCCAACTCTTTAATTTTTCAGGAGTTGCTGCATATGGCCAATATCCCCCTTGATCTTGTTCAGAATGAGTACTTGCTGGATGACGATGACTATGTTAGGGATATACTTAAGCTCTTGTGCACTATTGTCGATGTGCATTTATGTTGAATCTGTGTCATCTTTGTATTGTGGATATGAGCCATGTACAGATGTACTAGACAATGAATCCTGAAAAAGTTCACTTGCGAAAGAACTGCATTATTTATGCTATAATCTGTCTATTTTGATTGAAATTCAAATGTGCATTCAGAATAGCTCAAGCAGCAATTTCTGGGCAATTTAGCTCAAGAATTTGCATAAACAATTTATGTCAAACCATGCTTCCATATCTTCACTTAAAGTTTTATGTTTTTCCCTATTAATCTCATATTAATCAGGAGAACTAAGTAACAATTTTACTTTAATCAAGATTATGTCAATTACTTCAAATTCTCAATTATAACTTTAGTTTAGGTTTCACTGAGCGCTCAGTTTTAATTCTCGATCCTTTAGGTATACCATTGTTTCCTCGTAGTTTTATAGACATGTCGTGTTCAAATAAAATGACAATCAAATCATGACACAAAAAATCTGTGACTGTATAAACCGTGCCCTTGATTCCCACTTTATCAAGCTGAAATGGAGAAATTAATATGATCAATATCATTATTTCCCTTTTCTCCCAATGTAGAATTACGTACCGAAACAAATTCCGTTGCGCCACTCTATCATTATAAAGTTCAAATAACTTTAAAATAAGCTTCTATCCTTTTTCATGATTTTCTTATCGGGATACATTTCCTTGATATCATGCCAAACCTCCAGCAATACAAATTTGTAATTTTTTATTTAATCATGAAAGACATTTATTCATAATAAACTTTATGAACACACTACTAGATTTATTCGTCTAATTTCAAATTTTATACTTAATAAAAAATTCCAGAAATTACTACACACTATAAATCTTTATAATATCATTTCCACGGAATATCAAATGGTTTCCTATTTAATAAATTGAGTATAATGTCATATTCTACACGATAGATATTTGATGCCGTAAGAATCAATTCTTTTGTATCACATTATATCCAGATAAGTATGATTTATAATATACTTCAATACGCTTGAGGTATTTCTGGTATTTTATTTAATAGAACATTTCTACAAATACTTGTACCAAAATCATATCTCATAATTTTATGGTTCTTGATCAATTATCATGTTGACTCAATTATTATTCTTTCTTCAATTTAGAAATACTTTTGAACTCATCGGATGAATTCAAAGACCTTGTAAATACAAATATCAACATTGAATTTCCAACTTTAGAATTTCGAAATAATGATATCCACTACTTGTTTGTGTATCATACATCTCTATGCATAATATTAACGATTTATGTACAATTCTTTATTTATGCAGAAAACCTCTGAATGTTGTCAAGAAAAAAGGTGTACCCTCCGTCAATTTGGAGTTCTAGTCATTTCAATATAAGGAAAACATCATTCATATTGTGAGAAGATCTATTATCTAATGACAATGAATTACATCGAGTATGAAACTTTATTCATGCACTTATTCCAAAGTATGACTTTTAATTGTATTGTCATTAATATGAAGTCATTTACTCGATTTGGATAATCCAATGTTTTACATTGTTTATAAATGATCATAAATAATCATGGAGAAATAAGCGAGAATAACATGATTCATAATCAAACTCTTACCAAAAAAGGATTTACTCATTATATCAATACAACTTGGTTGTCTTTCTTACATAGTGTAACATCCCAAAACTTTGGAATGTTTAAAAATCACTAAAAATTTAAACTTTTGTTTTTGATTAAACTATAACATTAATTACCTATGAAAAAACAAGTATGAAGGAATTCAAGCTTCTTAAAAAGTGTAATGATTAAAATACCTCAAGTACTCACTATCTTCAAAAAATGAATTCAAGTTAAACATTGTATTATGCATTGTATTGCTTAGGATTCAATATATAAAACTTACAAATGATTTACAAATCTTAAAATTCCTTTCCATAACATAAAATATTTCAGTTTAAATCTTTGTTTTTAAACACTTAGGCTTGTCTTTGGTAAACCCAAAACTATAACTGCAAGGTGCTTGAAATAATCTAAAGTTTGTCACAATACTAAATGTTGTGACTTATTTAAAACATGATTTATTTACTAAAATAGTTTTGATGCATAAACCTCAGTTTAGAAAAGAGTTAATAACTCACCTACTTGGAGTTTATGTCTTTAAAACTTAGTCTACACATATTTTATGATTCTACTATTGATCTAAATATGCCCTACATTTGTTTTTTAATTATTTCCATCAATCATCAAAACATAAAATATGCCCCTACTAAACCAACATAAGGAATGAATATTTCCTAAATGTATTTTATGGTGCTTCAAATGATTCATCACATTTAAGACTAAATGTTAGACAATGTATTTGTTTTGGAAAATGAGGCCAGTAAATTTCCCATTTCATTTCAAATACCGATGGCAAGTGACATATTACTTTTACTAGAACCAAAGAATGATTTTTGTTTGAAAAAGAAGCTAAAGTGACTTATCTCCATTTGTAATATTTTTATAAATTTTATGTAGCCACCAATAAGTTTATTAAAGTCATATTTTCAAATTTGGCAAAAGGTGCCAAATTTGTATTAAAACAAAATTTTCAAATATATATATTTTTAGAAGTGTAAAAAACAAACCCACAAATGGTTTAACACAAAGACATGATTTTTACAAATTTTTGGAATTTTATTTGGCTTAATTAAATAGAAAAGGAATATCGGGATGACGTCGGCGGTGACGTCATCATGATCAACCTCCGACAGGAAATATCTCCCGAGAAATCTGCCTCCGATTCTTTTCCAAAATCCGAGCGATTCTTACGCGATATGTTGCCCCCGTGCCCGTCTACAGATACCTCGTCCCCTCCTCTCTTTTCCCCCTCTTTTTCCAAACGAATAGCGCCGCCGGGCTGCCGGAATATCTCGCCGGAGATGCCCGACCGCCGCCGCGCGTTACTTCGATTCCGGTGAGGTATGCCCAAGCCCCGTTACCGTGTCCATCCCCCTCCCCACGTCCGTTCGCATCTCCTCACCCCCTTACTTGTTTATTTTCCGCAGCCGTTCGTCGGACGAACTCGCCCGAAGCTCCACCGACGTGAGGATCTCTCCGGCCGTGCGTCGCCGCCGTTCGGAGAAGCAATCGGCGCCGCCGTCACACCCACCGTCTCCATCGCGACCTTCCGCATTCCGCCGTCGTCTCCTTGGATCAAGGAGACAACCGGAGCGCCGTCGCTGTCCACGCCTGAGGCCGCGCCGCCGTCTGCGCCATCACCGGTGACCGGAGCGCCGCCACGGTATGGTCCTAGTGTCCTTTTTTAATCGAGCGGAGCCACGGTATGCGCCAACCCATTATTTCAACGGCCATGATTAGATCCATTGGTTGTTGGCCGTTAGATTTGGATCTAACGATCCATATCGATTGAGCCCAGCCGTGCGGAGCCACGGCTAACTGAGCCGAGCCCAAGCCAAGGCCGAGACCGAGCCCAGTCTCTTCTGGTTTTTAATTCGAATAAAAATCTAAATGGTTGTTTGCAAAAATGTCCCTGCCATTTAGATTTATCATAAATTTTTAACCCGAGATCCTAATTGGACAAATGTTATATAAATTAAAGCCCTAGACCAGTAGAATCTTTTGGGACTTCTAGAATTCAAATTTGACGAGTTTAAATAGATTCAATTTTCAAATTAGGTGTTTGAGTATATTTGACCTACATTCAAATTCATCAGTCCAAAATTTGCAAATAAAATATTTTTGGAAGCTTAAGATATGTAGACCCACTGTTATAAATACTGTTTGAACTACTTAAAATGAAATAAAAAATCAGAGACTTGATTTGATTAATTTTGGCATAGTATAAGTGTTTGTGAATATTATTCCTTTGCACAAATGTCATAAATAATTGTCCTTGTCCAGAGAAACTCAAATCCATGGTTATCATTAATATGCAAGTGGTGTTTAAAACCTTTTAAATTATATTAGTACATTTAAAGGTGTTTATAAATGCTACTCCCTCCTTTCCTTGATATAAGGAGGTGTATAAGTTTTTGAAAAAAATCTAAAATATAAGGTGTATTTGCTATTTATGCACAATTTGACCCATAAAAAAAATAAAATATAGTCTCGAAAGAGCAATTTAACAGATTGTATTCATTGTATACCAATGAAGAACTCATCTCTTGCCATTTTTTTCTAAATAAAAATTTAGTACACTATGTACAAAATAGCTTGTTTTAATATCCGCGGAAAACTTATACACCCTATATTTAGGAACGGAGAGAGTATTGTTTAAATAGGTGCTAATAAAAATATGATTTAAAACTTTATGCTAGTGCATGAACATTTAAGTTGGGAATTACAAATGTTTAGATATGATAAATTAAGAAATCCTTGAATGTAAATTGTGTTTAAACCATGATGACCTTTCATTGTGTAAACTTTTAAAGACCAATCCATTAGAACCTTTGGAACACCCATACAACCTTTTCAAATTGGAAATGTTCAATTTGACTCCAGACCATCCCCTCACCAAATTGGTGAAACTCTAAACTCAAACACATAAATTCTTTTTCCATATTGAATTATGTGTCACCCGTGACCAAACACCTTTTGCAAAGACTTGTTATGCTTGTTTGTCCCTTTATGTTATGTGTTTGTTGAATTGCTTGTTTATTGGATGCCCTTTACTGTATCGTTTGAAATGGCGAACAACGTTTGACTTGCACAAGAGTGTGTGAGAAACGAAAAGTTTCATAAGGCAAGTGACTTCATGAAATACCTATTATTTTATTCTATTGCATTGGTGGTATTCTACAGTAGTATGCATGACATGTTCTTTTAGAAGTATTTTAGTATGCTATGCAAACCTGTTAGTATACCCTTTAGACAATACTTTTAGTTACCTATTATGATTTAGTGGAAGTAAATGGTGCAAAATGATTGTTTTATGGTAGATGCGATAAGTGAAAATTCCACTAAATTAATTTACCGCCTGGGTGGATTGGTTCGATTGAGGAGGTTTCAAGTCGAGTGGCTACTCAGGGGCCAGTTCTGCGGCGACCTGAGTTTTTTCACTTGTGTAAGGCCACCCAGGGCTATGAGATTTAAGTTCACACTGAGTATAGTTGCTACCAGAGCAGCCACTAGTCATCTGGGCTCTCTCTTGATTTATTAAGTTGTGTAGACTCTTCCCTGCTTGACAGGATTTGTATAGGCAGAAAACTTGCCGAGTTTACCGTGCATAGTCACCTAACACCCCCGGAGTTTACCGGGTGTAGTCACCTGACACACCGGAGTTTACCGTGTGTAGTCACCAGACACGCCGAAGTTTACCGTGCGTGGTCACCAGGCACACCAGAGTTTACCGTGTGTGGTCATCAAGCACGCGGGAGTTTTCCGTGCGTAGCCATTGACACACTGGAGTTTACCATGTGTTGTCGCGGTCTCACTGTAGTTTACCAGTTTTACCTTCTTAGTTGGTGGAACAGGTCAAGCCAGGAGTGGTGGGAAAATGCTTCTGAAAAATATCGTCTTAATCTTCTCCTTTTCCTCCTCACTAAATGAGTGTAGAGGATAGTTTGGGTTGGTTGAGTCTGGTGGTAAAAGTGCACACACTCTCGAGAGTCACAAAAACTAAGATCTTAGCCGTGTCCCCGGCATCACACAATTTGAGTGACTACACGAAGCTGTCTACTGAAAATCACTTCATCCCAATTTCTTAGATAAAAATTGATGGGTGAACTCGGGTAGGAGACACAAATTTGTCCGAGATTTCTCATAAGGAGAAGTTATTGTTTCAAAAGTCGTTCATCAAAAGTAGGAGAAAACTTGTTTTACGCTATAGCCTTGAGCTTCACCAGCCAAATAAGCATATAGTTTAGGTTGGAAATATTATATCAATTTAGAGTCACTGGCCACCACAATTCAATTGTGCTGACCCTTTATAGCTTGGCTGCAACTAAACCTTACAGATTGTTCGGATGAGGAGTAAGGGGGTCTTCTTCGAGCTACAACCAACATGATCGCCAGTTGCTTCATGGAGATGATGTAGCTCCATGTTATCCTTAGTTATTGCGTGTGAACTCTGTTATAAATTATGGAACTATTTATTTATTCGCCAGATGTTAAGCTATGCAAAATTGTAAACAAATATTGTTATTTTTTTATCATTCTCACACGGTTGTAATAGTCTTGACATTATTCTGTGATATTACATATTATTGGAGATTGCCAGACTTATTTGATCCAAGTCTTCCGCGTGATTCATAAACACCGTTACATTGTTAAGCAAGGGTGTTACACATAGGAGTAACTTGTCTCAAAAAAATGTAAAACATACAAAAGGTCCACTAATGATTACAAAATTTATCCTGCTATCTAATCCCTATGATAAATGTCGAAGAAGAATGTCCACGACCATCAACTCTTGCTTGCCACACTCACACTTTATCTTCTTATCAACCACTTTCTCCATCGGTCCAGTTTTGAAATAAAACATAAATTAGTATCAAATACTTTATATCGCAGCAAGTATAAAACATTTATAACTTGTATATAAAAATATACCTGATCAATCGATGAGTTCGCCCTCAATGGGCTCCATTTTGACATTTGTCAACCGCATAATGAATTGCATGAAAGTGACTGATTAACCTTTCATCACAATCCCTTCAACAAACTTGTTGTAACTTGGGGTAAGCGAACTCAGTACCACGTGAATGGCAAAATCGTCCGTCATCTCATAATCCATGTCTTGAGTGAGATGCCTATGATTAGCGGCCATCCTCACTAAGTGCATGATATGTCTCCAACGTATCTATAATTTGTTATGTTCCATGCTTATATTATACCAATTGCTACATGTTTTATACACATTTTATATAGTTTTATGCATTTTCTGGCACTAACCTATTAAGAAGATGCCACAGTGTCAGTTCCCCGTTTTCTCCTATTTTTGGTTTCAGAAAACCCCTTAAGGAAATATTGTCGGAATTGGACGAATTTAATACCAGAGTCCCAATTTTTCCCGACACGTTCCAGAAGTCCGAAGAGGAAACGAAGAAGGGCACCGAGGAGCCGTTATCAGGTGTCGGCGTGGGTCCCACCCCTGCTTCGCAGCACCTGACGAGGGGCCTCCGCCGCCTTCACCCTTTCGCCTACTTAAACCTCCCGAAAACACAATACTAGGAGTAGAACACTTTTCCTCCACGAGTTCCAGGGCCGCCGCCGCCATCAACCCTAGTTCGGGAGGGATCAGAAGGTCTCCCCGGCACCCTACCGGAAAGGGGAATCATCACCGAAGGGCTCTACATCACCATGCCTGCCTCCGGACTGATGTGTGAGTTGTTCATCCTTGGACTACGGGTTCATAGCAGTAGCTAGATGGTTGTGTTCTCCTCTTGCGCTATCATGTTTAGATCTTGTGAGCTGCCTATAATGATCAAGATCATCTTTGTCGGCCTAGTGGAGACTGGGGTATGAAGAGCCCACTCTCCCCAGGCCTCGCGCATGCACCGATCAGACGAAACGACTAAGGACCAAGCCACCGCTTGGAGAGACCCTCGAGAGACAAATCCTCTTGAGGGCCTGAAAAGGAAGCGAAGGCCTGAAGAGGACCTGCGCTTCAAGAGACTCTCCCGAGGCGCCGTGCCCCTCGAGAGAAGTCAACGGAAATCCCTCCACAGGCCGCCTCGGGCCTGCGGGGAAGCTTCGCGGCCAAGGAAGTATGGCAGGGCGCACATGGCCTCTGCCGTATCCGCATGGTGACGCAGGTGCCCCCTTTGTTGATTTGGTGATAAAGGAGTCAATAAAGTTGCACCGCCTGCGCCAGGACAGCTGAGACTTTCCTCTCTACTGATAAAGCGGCTGAACGGCGTAACACTCCAAGAAGATCGTCGTCGTGGGCTCCACCCCAAAGACTGCGACCCCTGCGAGCCGTTCTGCGTGGTCTGCAGCCTGTCGGCCACCGCGCCCAACTTTATCGCCGATGAACCGCGCCCATGAAGGATTCCGCCGCGGTGGACTCCAACTCGCCCCACGCCACTGCCGTGTGGGAGCCCACCTTGAACGACCTGCGCAAGGAAGACGCCTGTGGCGCCTATAAAAGGGACAAGACCTCCACCGTAGAAAAGGTCGGCCAATTGCTGGGAGAACACTTGTAAACCCTAGCTCAGCTAGTAGAATAGCCTTCGGCTGGAGGAGGAAGAAGACCATTGCTTCCCTCTCCACGCACGAATTGCCTCTAGAGAGCCCTCGGCAAGCTCGGTTGTACTGTAACCTCCACAGAGCAATACAAACAAGCAGAAGTAGCGGTTTTACCTCCTCCTGAGGGCCGTGAACCTGGGTATGGGCCGGTGTCCATCTCTGTCGTGGGTGTTCCACTCCAGGCCCGGCGAGCACCGTCGTCGTGTCTCTCGAGGGTCTTGACCTCCGTGTTCAATCCCCTTCACGAACTACTCTTCAGGGAGTGATCACCCCTGTTCTGTGGGAGTCACAACCCGACATTTGGCTTGCCAGGTAGGGGATTGAGGCATTTCAACGACCTTCGAGCCGCCTCCGCGCCATGGCGAACACGCGCGCTACTCGCGCCGCCCGCGCCAACAGACGCGCACCCGAAGGAGCCCGCGCCGCCCCCAGCGCCACGGCCACGCGCGGACGACGGGGACGACCCCGCCGTGAAGAGCGCGCCAACTCAGGCCCTCACGTGGAGGAGCCTGAGCACAACGTCGAGTAAGAGGAGGACGCGCAGTCGTCGCACCCGAAGCAGCGCCCAAGTGGCTCCGGCCCGGGGAGGCCGGACCCCGCGCCGCACACCGCCCTGCTCATGGCGCAAGAACTTATCCGCTATCAGCCTACCGCTGAGGCACACGCGCAGTGGCTGGAGCGCATCAACCACCTCGTCGGCATCGCCACGACTCGCCCCGCTCCGTCGCAATTCGTCGTGCACCCCTCCCTCACGGGCATGGCTGCGCCTGACGTGCCTCCGCCTCCACCAGAGCCTGCACCGGCTACGACACAGAGGCCTGCCTCCCACGCGTCCTCGCCTCACGACTGCTTGATCATGCAGCGCACCGCGCCAGACACGCGCGTGGGGATGGAGCTCCAGCGCAACCGCCTGAACCGCCTCGTGGAAGAAATCGGCCAGGCGATCCAGCAGACCCGCAGCGCGTTGCAGCACAGGGTCGCCACGTATGCCACCGGCTGTATGGCGTTCACCCGCTCCCTGCGCCGCGTGGTTTGGCCCCCAAAGTTTAGGCCGGCTCTCCCCAAGGGCTACGACGGCTCCAGCAACCCCATTGAGTTCCTGCAGCTCTACACTACCTCCATCCAGGCGGCATGTGGAGACGACAAGGTCATGGCCAATTGGTTCTCCCACGCGCTCCGCGACTCTGCGCTGTCGTGGCTCCTGAACTTCCCTGAGGACTCTGTAAACTCTTGGGAGGAGATCTGCAAGCAGTTCGTCTCCAACTTCAAGGGGACGTACGAGCGCGCGCTAAACCACAACGACCTGCGCGCTGTGGTGCAGAAGAAGGATGAAACCCTCCGCAAGTACATCCAGCGCTTCAGCCAAGTGCACAACAAGATCCCGAACATCCCTGACACCCAAGTCATCGCTTTCTTCCGCGAGGGCGTCACCAACAGCAGGATGCTCTAGAAGCTAGGTATCCACGATGACGTGGGGCTACCTTTCGACTAGCCCACGGTGAGGCTACCTGGGCCGCGCCAAGCTTATGGAGGCCCACAGAAGGTCCACGAGGTATACCATGTAACCTAGTCCAAGTCGGTTAGGTCTCATAACCTGCCATATCTGTAATTGCCATCGGCAGCGACCACTCGAGACCTGGCTTACCTATAAAAGCCAGGAGGGTTGCTCGTCTCAGGACACGCCAATAGCCCCCACCACAAACCCTAACGAGATCGCAATCTCGCCATTGTAACCGCTACTCGCCATCAATACCAGACAAGCAGGAGTAGGGTGTTATCCTCCGGGAGCCTGAAACTGGGTAAATTTCCCGCTTGTCAGCCGTCGTGATCACAAGCGCTTATCTCTCTCCCCCTCAATCAACCCGGGGTGCATAACCCTGGGATTTGTCGAGTTACACCCTCGTCAATCGGCGCCGTCTGTGGGAAGGACAGCAAGCGTTGGAATCATGGTCGCACCGGCTCCATCCGCAATGAAGATCGACGTCTGCACCACTCAGGAGCCCATCCGCTTCGGCTCCTTCGAGTACGCCTTCCACCCGCCGGCCCACCGCTCGGTGTACGCCGATCTGTACAAAGGTATACACATCACCTTTGGCTCCATATACTGTTTCGCCGACAGTCGCGGAATATTCAGGTCCGCGGCAACCGCGCCGCGCGCGGCGACGACACCCGCATCGGTCACCCTCGCGCCGCACTCGCCGTCACCCACCGCGGGAGCCGCATCGGCCACACCCGTGAAGATGGTACCTGCGTCGACTACATCGACAACCTCGGCAACGACCACGCAGATCGAGTCTACTCCAACCATCTTGGTCGCACGACCGGCAAAATCAAGATCTACCTCAACCACGACTGCACTCGCACGTGCGCCCAAGGGCGTGCCGCCGACAGCCGCATCGCGCGCATCTCCGTGGACCCATCAAGTCTACCACAAGCCAATCGCACTCGCTTCGGTGACTGCGAAATCTCCTTCCACGGCCACGGTGACGATCGCAAGAAGATGCAACGACGACTGCGTTGCCCATCATGTAGCAGCAATTTTTGATCCAGAGCAAGATTCGGACGATGGAAGCAGCATCGGCAGCGTAAACACTCCTACCCAGGTTTACCCCGCGCAAGTCTTCATGGCTGGCACAGCGCCCCCAGAAGGCAACGAGGAACCCGCATATCCACTGGAGGTGGTCATGCCTGACCAGACGCGACTCACCATCACGCGTGACATCGGGATCAAGGCCATGAAGCATGTCGACGATGGCACGTTCCCTGCACCCGTCGCACCTCGAGAGGATCATCTGGCGGTCCAGTACTTGCTACGAATGGAAGGCGAGCGACTTCACGCCGAAAAGACCGAGCTACTCAGGCGCAAGAGGGATGCGGATGCATCGAGTGCAAGACGGGTTGCCATCTCATTTACTTCCTCCACAGAAGTTAACCAAGGAGGACGGCGACACAGAGCTCGAGTTCCCCTCATGACGGACGCCGATCGAGCCAGGGTCACCCGCAACCTCGACTCGTCCTTCGTCACCGAGGACGAGAACGGAATACCTGTCCCCAAAACGGCGAACGCCGCCATCATAGCAGTCGAAACATACCTTCGACTCACGCAGCCACCGGAGGGAGACGCACGCGCCCTTCTCCACAAGCAGCAGATCATGTCCATGAAGGCAATCGAGGAAGCTCTGGCGACCCGAGTGCCAAGCAACCGGGCACGTGAAGAGCGAGAGCACCAAGCCCGAGAGCCAGCAACATCAGGGGTCCCGGCAGTACAGCAGCTATGACAAGCCCAACCGGGCGAAGATCTTCGCAACGTCATTACGCAAAGGACGGTGGACCGCAATTGCAGCCAGCGTTCGGCTGATACGACGAACCTGGACGATCAGGCCGATCGCAACTTCGAGCCGTGCGGCGCCGCATGCTTCAGCTTCAAGATCCGACACCCGCATGCCCAAGGGCTTCAAACTGACAGCAGGGACCCCCAGGTACGACGGGAAGCAAGACCCGCGCCTATGGCTCGAATACTACCTCATCGCCTGCACCTGCCAAGGAGGGACGTCGACTACAGCAATGCAGTACATTAAGCTCATGCTCACGGACTCAGCGCGCGGGTGGCTCACCAGCCAGCCCAAGGACTCCTTCAGAACCTGGGAAGAATTCCAAGATACTTTCATAAAAAGTTTCTCTGGAACATACGCAAGACCGACGACCTACATCAAGTTGCAAGCCTGCAAACAAGGAAGATACGAGTCGCTCCGCTCGTACATTCAGCGGCGGACACTTCTCCGAAACACCATGGAACCCGTCTCAGAAGACCGGGTGATGGATGCTTTCATGCACGGCGTCGCTCGCCGCGACCTCCGCGAGGAGTTTGGTAGGCCAACCAGTGGGCCGAGGGAGAGGACTATGTCCGCGACACCTCTCCAAAGAAGGAAGCCGAAACAAGTAACTGGCGGGACGGGTGCCAGAAGAAGAAGCAACGTTTCACCAATCTAGACACCTTCGAGCTAGTAGCGGCGGGATATCAAACCCCCCGTGATGACACACGAGATAACAATCGCCAATATGATCAGGGTCGACAGTCCAGTTCGGGGCAGTACAACCGCAGCAGCGGCAGCATTAGCCACAATGATGGAGACAGGCAAGTGGGGTGCCAACCACCTGCTGAAGGACTGCCGCAAAGCGCGCAAGATTTACCAGGCTATGCAACAGATCATCACTCCCGTGCAAGCACTGCCGGCAGCTCCACAGCTCGCTATTCAGGCAGCACCCGCAAACAACAACACAACACAAGCGGCTGGGACCTTCCCCCATCAACAGCCGCAGCATGAAGTCCAGACAGCGGCGCACGACGCATACCCGACTGCGCGAGGACAGCTCAGCATGATCCAAAAAGGACGCCCTTCGAACAGGACCCAGAAGCTCATCACCCGCCAAGTACTCCAGGCTACCACCAACCCGCGCACAGTACCAGACTACCTGAGAGGGTCAGAGACACCAATCACATTCTCCAGGGCAGACCACCCGTCAGAGGTGCCTCGACCCGGTCACGCCGCCCTGGTGATCGAAGCCCTAATTGGCGACTACAGCCTGAAGAAGGTATTCATGGACGGAGGCAGCGGCATCAACATCATATTCGCCGACACCCTGAGAAGAATGAACAAGTCGACGGAGAAGCTGCCGGAGTCGGAGACCACCTTCCACGGCATAGTACCAGGGCAAGCAATCACGCCCATGGGAACAATCACACTCGACGTCATCCTTGGCACACCCGAACACTTCAGGAAAGAGTCGATCGACTTCGAAGTCGTCGACTGGAAGTCACAGTACCACGCCATACTTGGGTGCCCAACTTCTGCTAGGTTCATGGCAGTACCTCATTACGCCTACCTGATGATCAAGTTGCCTGGACCCAAAGGGGTAATCACTGTGCGCGACGACTTCGACCGCTCCAACAGGCAGGATCTCTGAGTTCTTCGGGGTCGAAGAGCACTTCAAGGCCATATCAGTCGACAACGACAAGACAATCTTTCCACCCCGCAAGAAGCCAGCCAAAGACGCCGCCTTCAACACAAATGATGACACTGTAACCCACCAAGTCCATCCGACTGACAGCAGCAAGACGGTCAAAGTGTCATCAAGCTTGACCCCTGCATAGGAAAGCGTGCTCGTCGAGTTTCTGCGTGAGAACTGGAAAATCTTTGCATGACAACCCTCTGACATGCCAGAAATACCCATGAATCTCGCCGAACACTCTTTAAAAGTCCACAAGGACGCCAGACCAGTCAAACAAGCCATGCGACGCTTCTCAGGACCCAAACGGGATGCAATCACCTCAGAAATTGACCGACTGCTGCACGCCAAGTTCATCCGAGAAATCAAGGACTCGGACTGGGTCGCCAACCCTGTCCTGGTGGAAAAGAAGAAGACGAAGAAACTGCGCATGTGCGTAGACTTTACCGTAGTCAACAAGTGTTGTCCAAAGGATCACTTCCCGCTCCCGCGGATAGACCAGATCATCGACTCGACAGCAAGCTACGAGCGCCTGTCTTTCCTAGACGCCTACTCAGGTTACCAGCAGATCAGGCTGAAAGTCGAAGATGAAGAAAAACGGCGTTCATCACACCCGACGGTGTCTTTTGCTACCAGACGATGCCCTTCGGCGCCACATATCAGCGCACCATGCAAGCATGCCTCAAAGGGCTCATCAGGAAAATTGTCCAAGTCTGCGTCGATGACATCGTCGTCACGACCCGAAAAGAAGACACCCTAGTCGACGACCTCCGCAAGGTCTTCGCGGCACTCGACGCATACCAGATCAAGCTCAACCTAGAAAAATGCGTGTTCGGCGTGCCAGGCGGAGAGTTACTGGGATACCTTGTCTCTACAAGAGGAATCAAAGCAAATCCTGAGAAGGTGCAGAACATACTCACGATACCAGCACCCACCAAACTTCGGGAAGTGCAATGATTAGCCGGACGAGTTGCAGCTCTCAGCCGGTTCATAAGTAAGTTGGGTGAGAAGGCCCTGCCTTTCTACCAACTAATGAAGAAGACAGACAAGTTCGAGTGGACACAAGAGGCGCAAGAGGCTTTCGACCAGCTCAAAAAGACCCTGACGACTTCCCCGGTCCTGGTGGCACCACTGGAAAACGAGCCACTATACCTATACGTCTCAGCGACAAACAGGGTGGTGAGCACGGTACTCGTAGTCGAGCGGGAAGAAGAAGGGCATAGTCACCCTGTCCAGAGGCCGGTCTACGACCTCAGCGAAGTTCTAACACTGTCCAAGCAAAACTAACCGCACTACCAGAAGCTGGCATACGGGGTCTTCATGACTTCCAGGAAGGTCGTCCACTACTTGTCCGAGCACCCGATCACGGTGGTAAGCTCCTCCGGCCTAGCAGACATACTCACAAATCAGCGCGCGACAGGACGAGTCGCCAAGTGGGTCGTCGAACTAGGACCCTGGGGGCTGAAATACGCTCACCCGAAGTCTATCAAGGCCCAAGTGCTTCCAGAATTCACTACCGAGTGGATAGAAGCTCAACTGCCAGATGTCCCCGACTTGTCTAACACATGGACGATGTACTTCGACGGCTCCAAGAAATTAAAGGCGGTTGGGGCAGGAGTTGTGCTCATCTCCCCCAAATGCGACAAGTTGAAGTATGTCTTGCAGATGGACTTCCCAACACCCTCCAACAACGAAGCCGAATACGAGGCCCTGATCCACGGCATGCGGATGGCCAAGAACTGCGGCGCCACACACCTCATGATCTACGGCAACTCCTACCTGGTTGTACAGCAAACCATGAAATCCTGCGACGCCATCGCCGACAACATGATCGCCTACAGAGACATGTACAACCAGCTGGAGGGCACCTTCGACGGATGCGAGCTGCGGCACATTGGCCGCGACAGCAACGAGAAAGCCGACATCCTCGCCAACATGGGATCAGATAGGGTCCCAGTACCACCTGGCGTCTTCCTCGAGCGCATCACGCAGAGGTCCATCAAGACTTGACCCGCAGCAATCCCCTCCACACCAGCAACAAGCACCGTGAACCCGCCATGCCAAGAAAAGGAGCCCATGGAAGTAATTCTAGTCGAACCTACCTGGACAGGGCCATACCTGACATACATACTGCACCAGAGGCTGCCAACAGACCCAGTCGAAGCAAAGCGCATCATCAGGCGCTCCAAAAGTTTTACTGTCATTAACGGAGAACTCTACAAGAGAAGCATCTCAGGAATCCTGCAAAGGTGCATAGACCCAGTCGACGGCCAATCCCTCCTACTCGACATCCATGCGGGTATCTGCGGGCATCACGCCAGCAGTCGAGCATTGGTGGCCAAAGCGCTGAGAGCCGGGTTCTACTGACCAACCACTATGCAAAACGCAGAAGATCTAGTAAAGAAATGCACCGGGTGCCAAGAGTTCGCCAACAAGCCGCATGCGCCGGCGTCCGAGCTAAAAACAATACCGCTAGGCTGGCCCTTCGCCCAATGGGGACTGGACATGGTGGGCCCGCTGAAGAAATCCTCACCCGGAGGACACACTCACCTCCTGGTCGCGGTCGACAAGTTCACCAAGTGGATTGAGGTCGCACCCATCACAAGTTCGACTGCATCATCAGCGGTCAACTTCATCAGGTCCATCATCCTCAGATTTGGAGTGCCAAACGGGATCATCATGGACAACGGCTCGAACTTCACAGCCAAGGAATTCAAAGACTTCTGCTCAGATCAAGGAATCAAGCTACACTACGTGTCTGTTTCGCACCCGCAATCCAACGGGCAAGTCGAGAAGGCCAACGGCCTAGTCTGCAACCGCATCAAGAAGCGCCAGTGGGTACCGCTGAGACGCGCAGCAGGCGCATGGGTGGAAGAACTGCCATCGGTCCTATGGAGCTTGCGAACCACGCCTAACATATCCACCAGTACACTCCATTCTTCATGGTGTATGGTGCAAAAGCGGTACTACCCTGCGACATCAAGTTTGACGCACCACGGGTGGTCGCCTACGACGAGTCAGATGCAGAAGAGGCACTCGAAGACAGCATGGACATCCTGGATGAAGCCCGCGACATCGCCCTGGCACGATTAGCCGTGTACCAGCAAGATCTGCGCAACTACCATGTACGGAGGTTGCGACAAAGAGCTTTCGTCACAGGCGACCTGGTCCTCCGCCTCAAGCAGAAGTAGGTGCACAAGCTCGCCTCCCCATGGGAAGGCCCATACATTGTGACAGAGGCAATTGGCAACGGAGCTTATCGCCTGAAGGGCTCGAAGACAGGAGCAGTCTGCAGCAACCCATGGAACGTCGCACAACTTCGTCGGTTCTATGCCTAGTCGACCCAATCATTGTACCAAGGATATGTCAATGCGACAGGTTTCAGACGCACTCTTTCCCTTACCAGGGTACCTAAGGGGACTGGAAGGGTTTTAATGAGGCGGCATGTCCGTAACAATCAATAAAGTGATTTGAAGAAAATGTTGTCCACTTTACCTTCTCAATCAAGGCAAACAAAAATCCTAGGCCGTCACTCGAATCACTCTAGGGCAGCGTCATACAGGTTGAAAGAAAAGCCTAGGCCGCAACTCGAATCACCCGGGGGCTGCGCCATACAGGCACAACTCACAAAATCCTAGGGCTCTACCCAATCTACTCGGGAGTTACGCCGCACAGGTCAAGTCAAAAACCCTAGGTCACCACCTGACGCATTCGGGGGCTGCGCCTCGCAGGTAACACTTGCAAAAGCCTAGGCCGCCACTCGAATCACTCGGGGGTTGTGCCGTATAGGCACAATTTACAAAATCCTAGGCCTCCACCTGACCTACTCGGGAGTTGCGCCGCACAGGTCAAGTCAAAATCCTAGGTCGTCACCCGACGCACTCGGGGGCTGCGCCTCGCAGGTAACACTTGAAAAACCCTAGGCCACCACTCAAACAACTCGGGGGCTGCGCCATACAGGCCTCACTCGGCAAATCCCAGGCCGCCACCCGAGCTACTCGGGGGCTGCGCCATACGGGTCAAGTCCTAAAACCCTCAGTCGCCACCCGACACACTCGGAGACTGCTCTATACAGGTCTCACTTGAAAAATCCTAGGACGCCACCCGAAGAACTCGGGGGCTGGGCCACACAGGTTCACAACACAGACTTAGGCTGTCACCCAAGGTACTCGGGGGCTGCGCCATACAGGTCAAAGCCAAAGCAGATATTCACACAGTAATGCAAATAGTTTCGTTCTCATTACTCGAGATCTCCTTTAACCTCATACATTATCATTTACATTGGCAAATCCTCCCTTTATAGCTAACCCTGAACAACAGAGAACAACTACTACTAATCTGCAGGCTCGTCCTTCGGCGCGTCGAGTGGGCCTACAAGGTGCTCACTCAGCTTCTGAACCTGCTCGATCATTTGGCGCGCAGCCGCCAAGGTATCGGCATAGTCATCATCACCAGGCAGGCCACCCATCAACCTCTCCAGTGGAAGGTTCGGCCGGTGCAGCCGGACGTATGCCAGCGCCACATTCGCCCCGGCGACGAGTTGGGGGTGGACCACCTCCTTCAGCGCATCACACTCGCGGAACCTCTCCAGTAAGGTGGCCAGCCCATGCGGCTGCCCATTGTGTGGGAAGTACACACGGTGAATGTGCCAGAGGGTCTTCCGGCAACCTTCAAGAAGAAAGGCAGCACGCCAAGCCCGATCAAGCATGCGCGCAAGGACTCGCCCTCTCGACTTGTTTGTCTAGAATTGGCGAGCTTCGTATGAGTCGCCAATTGCCTCTCGGGTGACTCGCTCTTCAACGCGATCCTCCTCACCCTGCCAATCCGGGTTCACGTCTGCCTACAAAAGCTATAAGTCAAAACAAGCAAGTTTCAACGAAGAAGGCAGCCGCAAAGGATACCTACCTTGAAGCTATCGACTGATCAGATTGATCTCCCCGAGCAGAAAATCCTCGCGCTGGGAGAACTCTGCAGTAGGATGCGATTTGGAGCGATGTAACAACAACTCGGTATTCTTAAGACTCGCCTCAAGCTCGACCACCTTATTCTTCAAATAAGTGATTATTCGCTGGTCGTTCGTACTTCGTGGAGGAGCTGGCGTCGCTCGACGACGGCGCACACCCGAAGAAGAGCCCTCACCACTCGGGCCAGCCGCCGAAGCAGAGGAAGTGCCTCCGCGCACGTTAGTCTGCCATAAATGTGCAGAGTCAATACAAAAGTGCGACTGCTCAGCAAAAGCAAAAATGGTGGGAAGATGTAACATCCCAATTTTCAGAAAAATTTAAAACTTTGCATCCATGCATCATTATCATTAAACATGTCATATGAATCACATAAAATTTGAATTTAATTAATTAAATATACTTAAATTGACTCTATATCCTTTAAAATTGATATTTTGAAATGATAATAATGTTCCTTTTATTCTATTTTTATTTTAGACAAAAATAATGTCAAAAAGATCTATTTTTCATAATCTTTTCAAATATTATTTTTATGAATTTTTCTGATAAGTTTTAATATAATTTTGAATTTGTTTTATACTCAAAAGATTCAAAAACAGAAAAGAATTTTCAAAAAGAAAAAAATTAGAATCGGGCCAGCCAGTGGGCCGAAGCCCACTAGCTATCTACCGCGCGCGCGACGCAATCCAGCCCGCCAGCGGCCCGTCCCCGCCCGCGCGCGCGCGCTCACTCGCTGACAGGTGGGCCCCACCTGTCATCCCTCCCGCTGCAACGGCTCGCCCCAAATCACGCCCACGACCTAGCCGAGAAACGGCCGAATCAATTCGATTGATTCCCGACGATTTACTCACTCATTTACGTCGCCGATTTCTGCTATAAGATCCCCTCGATCCCCTCTCTCTTTTGCCCCAAGCACCACCTCCCGAGAGCCACCAGGCCGCCCACGAGCACCCCCCGAGCCCCGCCGTTACCGACGGCGAGTTCGACGAACTCCGGTGAGCCGCGTCCCTCTCAAGCCCTCTCTCCACTTCCTTCTGGTCTATCTTGACCTCACACATCATTTTGACAAGTTTTTGCGTCTTCTCGGGCAGCAGAACATCGTCTCCATCCACGCCCGAAGAGGACCGCCGCCGAGCACGACTCCGACGAGCAAATTCCGGCGCGACAGAGCACTCCATCGTCGACCACCTCGCCATCGTCCCCGCCTCGACCTCCTCCACGCACGGGTATGACTCGTTCGTCCTCGTAGGCAGTAGGGCGTGCGAAGCGAGCAACTCCGTCGATGGCACCGCCGCGGGCACGCCTCGGGCTAGGGTTCCGGCCGGCCGCGCCGCTCGCTTCTGGTCGTTTTAATCTAGACCGTTAGATCTCCCGTGTACGGCTAGGATTAGATCACATAAAACTCCGAACCGGTACGCCGCGTCAGTGCCGCGTCAGCACCACGTTAGCGCCACGTCAGATTTTATTTTCTGAATTTATATTAAATCTTTTAATTTGGCAGTTTTGCAGAAAACCCCCTGCACACTGTTTTCATCATTACTTTTTATCTGTTTAACCAAATTTAAATATTTTTATATATTTGAAATCCTTAGAACCAGTAGAACACTTTGGATTCATTAGTTTTCTGTTTTGACACATACAAAATTTTCAAATATTTTTGAGAGTAGTTTAAGTGTTTTTAACATAACTTTAGTTAGAAAGTTTAATTTTGCGTAAATCAAATTGCTAACAACTTGTTTAGATGCCCTCTGCCCAAATGTCGTTTTTACAAAATTTGATTTGAAAATTTATTTAAGTGAACTAAAGTCCTTGTCATTAACCCTTTACTCATGATTAAATAATAGAAACAAATCAAAAATTTATTCATGGATATATTTGGAAATAAATTGTTGCATCTCATCTCATGCATAGCATATATCTTCTTTGTGTGAACCTTTGCTTGTGTGTTTATGTGTGGCTGTTTATTTCTTTGTTAGACTATTCAGAGGGAAACGAGAATCTTTGCAACTGTAACTGCTGCACTCCCGATTGCCAAGGCAAGTGGCACACCCCCATAAAAGTCCTATTATTTCTATGCATGAGTAGAGTATTTTCTATAAGTATGTGTAGGATAGCATTACTATGCAAGCCATGATAGATCTCTTTATTCCTGTGTCTAGGTTCCTATGAAATTATTTAGTAGAATGGTGATGCTATGCAAAAACTATTTTGATGAAAAAGATAAAGTCTACTAAGTGTTAATCAAACACCTGGGTGGAAATTGGTTGCTTGGCTGTATGAGTTGAGTGTTGTTCCCAGGGGATTTACCTGTGGAATATTCACTTGTGGAAGGTCACCCAGGAACAAAGGAATCTGAAGAACTCTGAGTGAAGATTGCTTCTCGTGCAGCCATTGCCAATATGGGCTATGGCTTGATCAACTAAGCTGCGTGGACTCTCCCCGGCCAGACAGGTGGTGGTAGAGGATTTGTAAGTGGAGTGCGTCAGGCCAGAGTGGGAGGGGAAATGCTTCTGAAAGATCTCGTCTTATTCTTTCCCTTCCTTATCACAAATGGTGTGTAAAGGATAACCTGGGTTGAATAGGTACAATGGTGAACGTGCACAACCTCTGCAGAGTTAAAATCTAAGTACTTAGCCGTGTCCCCGTAAACGGACAATTAAGCAGCTGAACGAGGATGTCAACGGAGGATTCCACCATTCCAACTTATAAATTAAAAACTTGATGGGTGAACAAGGGTAGAATGAGACAGTGGATTTCATGCCACAGATGTCTCGAATAGAAGAAAAGTGTTTTCAAAAAGGTTAGGGAAAAACTTGCTTTCTGCAAAATAGCCTTGAGCTCCACCAGCCAGATAAGCATATAGGTCATAGAGTTATTCCTCTAAGTGTCCACCATAGTGTCACTTGCCAGTTCCATTTTAATGGTTCTGACCCACGTTGTTGCAATATATATCTTATTGCAGACTGTCCTGATGATGAGTGAAAGTTTTACTAAGGGTTTCGAGTCTTCAACCAACATGCTCGCCTGTGGCACATGATGATGATTGGGGACTCCATGAAGAATAAATTTTCCGTTGTTTACTCTGTGTACTGCTAGCTGTATGCTATGCAAATTTGTAATGAATATTTTCCTAGTCTGGATCAGCGTTGTAATAAATTGATACTTTGTTGTGATATTACATCGTAACTGTGTGTGCAAACGAATCGATCCAGGGATTTGCACTATACACAGGTATCTGCCATATTTTAGGTGCAGGTACACTACAGATGGTATCAGAGCACTGTGTTGCCTGTAGGTTCGAGCCCTTAGGATTGGAAAAACCTTTTGATCATAGTATTAACTACTTAAGTATTTTTGGATCCTAGCGGCATAGTGAGATGAAGCGGCCTGGAAACAAACCTTACATGTCCGCGTAAATGAGACATGTTCCACACTTAAGTGGCTGGCCGGGTGTCTGTCTCTCTCACTATAGTGAATATCCAATTTACAAAGAGTTGTTTATATTTGTTGATCACATTGAGATGTGACTTCGTTTTGACTCTAATTTAATAATACACTTATGACTAGTACCTCTTTACCTTACACATTTCTTGTTTTAAATTCTTTTCTTTCTTCCTAAAGGATGACGAGCTTCCACTTCACCACTGCGGAGGACTTCGAGGACACCCGTTTTGGCTGCTACCTTCTCGACATCGGCGAGAAGATAGGTTTACCGCTACCTCAAGTTAAGGGCTTCATCCTGAAGAAGTTTAACAAGGAGGGCTGTCGGGGAATAAAAGCAACTCAGCCAGGACGCGGAGAAGAGCCCCCGTTAGAAATCAAAATGGTTAGTGACTCCAAAGAAAAAGGACTCAATCTCGTGATGCAGGACCTGATTGGACGTCTCTGCGGACGCTATAGCACAGAGTTGAGGGGCCACTACTCCATTTTCTTTGGAAGGAGAAACGAGGAGGGAGAACCATACCTCTTTGATGTTGGAGATAGAGGCAAAGCAAAGCCCCTTAGTCTGTATTTTCAGGAGTTGGAGGTCCTCGTCACAGAACTTTATGAGGATAGACGCACTGAACTTCTGAAGAACGATGAGTTGTGTGCCTTACTCAAGGAGAACGAGGAAAAGATAAAAGCTCAAGAGGAAGTGGCTAAGGCCCAAGAAGAAAAGTTTGCTTCACAAGAGGAAAAATACAAGAGACAGGAGAAAAGGGTTCAAGAGAAAAACAAGACTATCAGAGAACAGAAGACAGAACTCGAGAGCAATGAAGTCGAGTTTGAAGCTGATAGTGACTTGATCAAGCGTCTTCGTACCGAGAAAAGGGAACTGCAAGAGAAGAACTCTGCCCTGGAGAAAGAAGTGAAGGAATTAAGGGAAGTATTCGACAATGAAGGAATCGAGATTCAGGAAATTGAAGAAGAAGAAGACGACATGGTCGAGTAGTTCGTTAGCGAGACTACCATTTATTTACACCTCATCGTTATCTTAGTCTTGTATTGACCTATCAACTTGTGATAAGGCAGTACCTTCTATTGTATTCCGAGGAACCTCGCGCTATATTTTTCCAAAACTCTCATGTCTGATTTATCCAAAGTTTTGAGTTGTGTGATGTTTGTTTTGTTCCTTAGGTTGTTTGTTTGTTGGGGTAATCTTTCTCATTAGACCTTTCCGTCTAAAAACTCACCTATACAAATCACAGATGCCTCCCCGTCGTACGCCCGATCACAACAACAACAACAACAACAACAACGACCACAACAACAATGATGCTATACAACAGTTGATGGCTGCTCAAGCTCAGCTAATGACTATGATGACCCAGTTCATTGCGGCAACCAACAACAACAACAACAACAACAACAACCACAACCACAACCCGCCTCCGCCACCACCCCCCCATATGGATAGACTTACCAGATTTCTGAGACTCCGACCGAACAAGTTCTCCACTGCAACTGAACCCATTGTGGCAGATGACTGGCTGCGTTCAGTGGACAGGGATCTGGTGACTTGTGAATGTACTGAAGCTGAGAAGGTGAGGTTCACCACTCATCTGATGGAAGGACCAGCGATCCAGTGGTGGGAAACCTATCAAATCACCCACCCACTAGAAACCATGACTTGGGAAAATTTAAAGGAAGGTTTTCGTAATGCTCATATCTCCTCGGGCATTATGAACTTGAAGCAGGAAGAGTTCAGAAACCTGAGACAAGGAAACATGAGCCTTAAGGAGTACATGGCTGATTTCCATGCCCTTTCCCGTTATGCCTCTGAAGACATTAACACCGAGGCAAAGAGGAAGGCAAAATTCCTAAATGGGCCGAGTGACGAGCTGAAGATCCCTTTGACAGTGGCATACGCCCCAAATTATCAGACTCTCCTAGATCAGGCTATCATACTAGAGGATAACATCAAGAAGGCTGAAAATAGGAAGAGAAAGTTGAATGTTCACAAACCCCATTCTGAGACTTCTTTCAAGAGATCTTTCCCTCAAGATGCAAACCAGAGTTATAAACCTGGTCACTATCCTAGTGGAGGAAGCAACCATAAACATCATGGTCAAAACCATAGTGGTGGTTTCAAGGGAAACAATGGGAATCACAAGGGAAATGGAAATGCTGGCCACAACAATGGACAACGTCGCCCAAACCCCGAATATAAGAAAGATATCAGCCAAGTCCTATGCTTCAAGTGCAATAACAAGGGTCACTACGCCACTGACTGCCCTGAAAAGAAGGCCACAGAAGCTGCCAAGCCCAATCCCTTCCAGAAAGGACAGGTGAACCACATCAATGTGGAAGAAGTGTACGATGAACCTGATGCTGTCATTGGTACGTTCTTGCTAAATTCATGCCCGGCATTAGTTTTATTTGATACTGGAGCATCGCATTCTTTCATTTCAAGAGCTTTTGTAAACAAACATGGGCTAGTAGTGGAAAATATAGGAAGCCCCATTAAAGTAAGCTCGCCGGGCGGAGAGATGCTAGTAACCTCTGGCTATAGACAGTCGAGTCTGAAGATTGGAAAGCATCAGTTTCCTACGGACTTGATCATCCTGGAAACACAAGGCCTGGATGTTATCATAGGGATGGATTGGATGACCCGCTATGCAGGAATCATAGACTGCGCAAATAGAACCATCACTCTCACCACTCCAGAAGGCTCGAAGATCAACTTTAGATCAAAGTTTGAACTAAAGAAGGTTAGGCTTAATTCTCTTAAGGGGGTTAGTCTCGGTGAGGTCCTTATAGTTAAGGAATACCCTGACGTGTTTCCGGAAGAACTACCAGGAATGCCACCCGATAGAGATGTAGAGTTCCTCATAGAACTAAAACCGGGGACAGGACCCATTGCTAAAAGGCCCTACCCAATGGCAACTGATGAACTGAAAGAACTCAAGAAACAACTGGAAGAGTTTATGCAGAAAGGCTTTATCCGTCCAAGTTCATCACCCTGGGGAGCCCCGATCCTTTTTGTCAAGAAGAAGGATAGTACTCAGAGATTAGTCACCGATTACCGTGACATAAATGAGCATACAATCAAGAACAAGTATCCGCTACCCAAAATAAATGAACTGTTCGATCAACTAGAAGGGGCTGTCGTCTTCTCCAAGATCGATCTCAGATCAGGGTACTTTCAGATGAAAGTCAGAGAAATGGATATACCCAAGACTGCTTTCGTTACAAGATATGGATCGTATGAGTACACGGTAATGCCTTTGGGGTTAACCAATGCCCCAGCCTATTTCATGAATATGATGAATAAGGTGTTTATGGATTTTCTGGACAAGTTTGTTGTCTTCATCGATGACATCTTAGTCTACTCCAAAAGTCACAAAGAACATGAAGAACATTTACGTCTGGTATTGTGAAGGCTCCGAGAGCATAAATTATATGCTAAGTTCAACAAGTGTGAATTCTGGTTAAAACAAGTAGGATTTCTTGAACACCTGGTGTCTAAAGATGGGATAGCAGTGGACCCTGAAAAAGTTGCTGCTGTGACAAATTGGGAATCGCCCAAAAATGTGGGAGAAATCCGCAGTTTTCTAGGACTGGCAGGGTACTACCGGAGATTTATTGAAAACTTCTCCAAGATTGCCAAGGCCTTGACTGAACTACTGAAGAAGGGAAAGAAATTTGAGTGGACGGAAGCTTGTGAGATCAGTTTTCAGGAATTAAAGAAGCGCTTGGTGTCGGCACCAGTTTTATGCTTACCAGATCTAGAGAAAGACTTCCAGGTTTATTGCGACGCTTCATATCGCGGCCTAGGAAGCGTATTGATGCAAGAAGGCAAAGTGGTGTCTTACGCCTCAAGACGACTCAAAAATCATGAAGTAAACTACCCCACTCATGATTTAGAGTTAGCTTCTGTGGTGCATGCGCTAAAGATATGGAGGCCATATTTATGGGGAAAGAGATGTGAAGTTTTTTCGGATCATAAAAGCCTCAAGTATTTCTTTACTCAGAAGGAATTAAACATGCGTCAAAGGAGATGGTTAGAATTGATCAAAGACTATGATTTAAGTCTACAGTACCACCCAGGGAAAGCCAACGTAGTGGCTGATGCCTTGAGCCGTAAGACTTATGTAAACGGACTCACGGCAGGGGAGTTGTCGGAAGATCTTTGTTAGGGGATTAAGGACCTTCGGTTAGAGGTGGTACCTGAAGGATTCATAGCATCCTTAGAAGTTCAACCTCTTCTACTTAACAAAATCAAGACAGCGCAGTTAGAGGATAAAGCAGTAAAAGAAATCAAGAGGAACCTAAGCGAAGGTAAGGCCAGAGATTTTAGAGTAGATGAAGAAGGAACCGTGTGGTATAAAGAACGCATTTGTGTTCCTGACAATGCCGACCTCAGGAAGTTAATACTTCAAGAAGCTCATGACTCACCTTATTCCATACATCCGGGTAACACCAAGATGTACATCGATGTAAAGGAGAGGTATTGGTGGATCAACTTGAAACGTGATATTGCAGAATACATTGCAAAGTGTGACGTCTGCAGTCGTGTGAAAGCAGAACACCAAAAACCAGCAGGGTTGCTACAACCGTTACCAGAACCAGACTGGAAATGGGAACAGATTGGTATGGATTTCATCACGGGTCTACCCAGGACTAAATCAGGGTATGATTCTATATGGGTTATAGTCGATCGGCTGACGAAAGTATCCCACTTTATACCCGTAAAGACTACTTACACTAGTGCCAAACTAGCTGACATCTACATGAAGAGGATTGTGTGTCTACATGGTGTTCCCAAGAAAATTGTGTCGGATATGGGTACTCAGTTTACTTCCCATTTCTGGAATCAATTACATGAGTCTCTGGGAACTAGATTGGAGTTTAGTACAGCGTTTCATCCGCAAACGGATGGACAGACAGAAAGAGTAAATCAGATCCTAGAAGATATGCTGAGAGCATGCGCTCTAGATTATAAGTCAAGCTGGGATGATAACCTTCCATATGCTGAGTTCTCTTACAACAACAGCTATCAAGCAAGCATAGAGATGTCACCATTTGAAGCCCTGTATGGGAGAAAGTGCACCACCCCACTACTGTGGAGTGGCATCAGGGAACGTAGTATGTTCGGCCCAGACATAATCAAGGAGGCCGAGGAAAAAGTCAGGTTGATTAAGGACCGTTTAAAGATAGCACAATCCATACAGAAAAGTTATGCGGACTCCAAAAGGAGAGAAGTCACGTATGAAGTGGGAGACCGAGTCTATCTCCGAGTTTCACCTATGCGGGGAGTTAAAAGGTTTGAATCAAAGGAAAGTTGGCACCTAGATTTATTGGACCCTTCAAGGTATTATCCCGCAAAGGAGAGGTCGCCTATGAATTGGAACTCCCGGAAGCACTTTCCGCGGTTCACAGTGTATTTCATGTCAGCCAGCTGAAGAAATGTCACCCAGAAATGGCAGAAACACTGCTAAGAGATACGGTGCCACTAGAGGAAGTACAACTAGAAAGTGATCTCACTTATGAAGAAAAACCAATAAAGATTTTGGAGACAGCAGAACGTGTCACCCGAACCAAGACCATCAAATTCTGTAAAGTACAGTGGAATCACCATTCAGAAGAGGAAGCAACTTGGGAAAGAGAAGATGACCTTAAAGAAGACCACCCTCACCTATTTGCTAGCCAATCCGAATCTCGAGGGCGAGATTCATCTTAAGGGGGTTAGGTTTGTAACATCCCAAATTTCAGAAAAATTTAAAACTTTGCACCCATGCATCATTATCATTAAACATGTCATATGAATCACATAAAATTTTAATTTAATTAATTAAATATACTTAAATTGACTCTATATCCTTTAAAATTGTTATTTTGAAATGATAATAATGTTCCTTTTATTCTATTTTTATTTTAGACAAAAATAATGTCAAAAAGATCTATTTTTCATAAGCTTTTCAAATATTATTTTTATGAATTTTTCTGATAAGTTTTAATATAATTTTGAATTTGTTTTATACTCAGAAGATTCAAAAACAGAAAAGAATTTTCAAAAAGAAAAAAATTAGAATCGGGCCAGCCAGTGGGCCGAAGCCCACTAGCTATCTACCCCTCGCGCGACGCAATCCAGCCCGCCAGCGGCCCGTCCCCGCCCGCGCGCGCGCTCACTCGCTGACAGGTGGGCCCCACCTGTCATCCCTCCCGCTGCAACGGCTCGCCCCAAATCACGCCCACGACCTAGCCGAGAAACGGCCGAATATATTCGATTGATTCCCGGCGATTTACTCACTCATTTACGTCGCCGATTTCTGCTATAAGATCCCCTCGATCCCCTCTCTCTTTTGCCCCAAGCACCACCTCCCGAGAGCCACCAGGCCGCCCACGAGCACCCCCCGAGCCCCGCCGTTACCGATGGCGAGTTCGACGAACTCCGGTGAGCCGCGTCCCTCTCAAGCCCTCTCTCCACTTCCTTCTGGTCTATCTTGACCTCGCACATCATTTTGACAAGTTTTTGCGTCTTCTCGGGCAGCAGAACATCGTCTCCATCCACGCCCGAAGAGGACCGCCGCCGAGCACGACTCCGACGAGCAAATTCCGGCGCGACAGAGCACTCCATCGTCGACCACCTCGCCATCGTCCCCGCCTCGACCTCCTCCACGCACGGGTATGACTCGTTCGTCCTCGTAGGCAGTAGGGCGTGCGAAGCGAGCAACTCCGGCGATGGCACCGCCGCGGGCACGCCTCGGGATAGGGTTCCGGCCGGCCGCGCCGCTCGCTTCTGGTCGTTTTAATCTAGACCGTTAGATCTCCCGTGTACGGCTAGGATTAGATCACTTAAAACTCCGAACCGGTACGCCGCGTCAGCGCCGCGTCAGCACCACGTCAGCGCCACGTCAGATTTTATTTTCTGAATTTATATTAAATCTTTTAATTTGGCAGTTTTGCAGAAAACGCCCTGCACACTGTTTTCATCATTACTTTTTATCTGTTTAACCAAATTTAAATATTTTTATATATTTGAAATCCTTAGAACCAGTAGAACACTTTGTATTCACTAGTTTTCTGTTTTGACACATACAAAATTTTCAAATATTTTTGAGAGTAGTTTAAGTGTTTTTAACATAACTTTAGTTAGAAAATTTAATTTTGAGTAAATCAAATTGCTAACAACTTGTTTATATGCCCTATGCCCAAATGTCATTTTTACAAAATTTGATTTGAAAATTTATATAAGTGAACTAAAGTCCTTGTCATTAACCCTTTACTCATGATTAAATAATAGAAACAAATCAAAAAATTATTCATGCATATATTTGGAAATAAATTGTTGCATCTCATCTCATGCATAGCATATATCTTCTTTGTGTGAACCTTTGCTTGTGTGTTTATGTGTGGATGTTTATTTCTTTGTTAGACTATTCGGAGGAAAACGAGAATCTTTGCAACTGTAACTGCTGCACTCCCGATATCCAAGGCAAGTGGCACACCCCCATAAAAGTCCTATTATTTCTATGCATGAGTAGAGTATTTTCTATAAGCATGTGTAGGATAGCATTACTATGCAAGCCATGATAGATCTCTTTATTCCTGTGTCTAGGTTCCTATGAAATTATTTAGTAGAATAGTGATGCTATGCAAAAACTATTTTGATGAAAAAGACAAAGTCTACTAAGTGTTAATCAAACACCTGGGTGGAAATTGGTTGCTTGGCTGTATGAGTTGAGTGTTGTTCCCAGGGGATTTACCTGTGGAATATTCACTTGTGGAAGGCCACCCAGGAGCAAAGGAATCTGAAGAACTCCGAGTGAAGATTGCTTCTCGTGCAGCCATTGCCAATATGGGCTCTGGCTTGATCAACTAAGCTGCGTGAACTCTCCCCGGCCAGACAGGTGGTGGTAGAGGATTTGTAGGTGGAGCGCGTCAGGCCAGAGTGGGAGGGGAAATGCTTCTGAAAGATCTCGTCTTATTCTTTCCATTCCTTATCACAAATGGTGTGTAAAGGATAACCTGGGTTGAATAGGTACAATGGTGAACGTGCACAACCTCTGCAGAGTTAAAATCTAAGTACTTAGCCGTGTCCCCGGAAACGGACAATTGAGCAGCTGAACGAGGATGTCAACGGAGGATTCCACCATTCCAACTTATAAATTAAAAACTTGATGGGTGAACAAGGGTAGAATGAGACAGTGGATTTCATGCCACGGATGTCTCGAATAGAAGAAAAGTGTTTTCAAAAAGGTTAGGGAAAAACTTGCTTTCTGCAAAATAGCCTTGAGCTCCACCAGCCAGATAAGCATATAGGTCATAGAGTTATTCCTCTAAGTGTCCACCATAGTGTCACTTGCCAGTTCCAATATATCTTATTGCAGACTGTCCTGATGATGAGTGAAAGTTTTACTAAGGGTTTCGAGTGATTGGGGACTCCATGAAGAATAAATTTTCCGTTGTTTACTCTGTGTACTGCTAGCTGTATGCTATGCAAATTTGTAATGAATATTGTCCTAGTCTGGATCAGCGTTGTAATAAATTGATACTTTGTTGTGATATTACATCGTAACTGTGTGTGCAAACGAATCGATCCAGGGATTTGCACTATACACAGGTATCTGCCATATTTTAGGTGCAGGTACACTACAGAAGAACCAATCAATTCCGGCATAAAAATATTGTTCAAGGCCAGCAGACCCGACATAACATTAGTCATTACAAGCAAAAGACAAAAGTACAGGCCATCGCGACTACTGGAAATCTACACTACAATGGCCCCTAGGTAGCAGACTCCGACCGGGAGCGACTCTTCCGAGCAGCAGCCGCCTCGGTCGCCTTAGCGAGCGCCTTCTCAAAGGTAGCCACAAGCTTCACAGCTAGCTGTGTAGCCTGCACCTTCACCCCGCTCAAAGATGCCGTCCGCCCATCAGGCCTTCGAGGGAAGCCGCTGACGACCTTCTCGAAGTCGCCATCAACCTGATGGCCTAGCAGAAGCTGGAAGGTGAGCTCGGAGCCGCGTACCGTCTGTGTCCGATTGAAGTCCGCGAGAGTGGTCGCGTCGTCTTCAAACGGAGCGGCAAGGGCATCAACGGCAGTCGGCGGCGGGTCGCTCGGAAAGATGCTGCGGTGCACCGTCGCGAGCGCTCCTGTCGACTTCTACAGAGCGGCCGTCGACTTCTGCAGCGCATCGGACGCATACGCGTAGACGCGGTCGAGGAAGCCGACAGCGGTCGCCAAGCCAACATCGTCACTCGACGAACCTTCCAGAGGAGCGCCACCGCATCTCTCTGGACAAAAATACCAACTGTCAGCAAAGAGCAAAGCAAATACAAGTAGGCGCCAAAGCCGAAAACTAACCTCCAAGGGTACCGGCGAGTGAGAGAAGGCGGTCGACTTGAGTCTTCTCCTGGATGGCCCGCACTCGCTCGCGCTCCTGGGACTCGCGCAGGGTTTTCTCAAGCTCCGCCTGAGCCTGAAGTTTCAGCTCCAACTCCTCAGCCCGCTTGGTAGCCTGGTCCAGAGAGGTGCGCAGCTGGTCCCTCTCCTTCTCCAGGCGAACGTAGGTAGCGGCTTCCTCGAGCTGTTGGCGGTAGTACGGCTGCAGAAACATCATGTTATATAAAGTTGCGGGTGACTATACTAGTCACCCACACCTTCGGGGGCTACTCCCATCGGGAGCGCTGTTCGCGCACCCGATGAAATTTCAAGACTACAAGTACAAGCTTAAAGGACTTACGTGGTCCAGGAGGTCGACACCCTCCAAAGCCGTTGGGGGAGCACAACTCGACGATGCGAGGCCAACAGTCGGCGCACTCTCCTCGATCGCCACCTGAGTCACCAGCTCTGTCGAAGGGGCGGATGTGTGCTCCACGTCACGTCGAGGGGAGCTGACATCGCCAGAGCGGTGGCTGGAGCAAAAACAATACAATGCTCAACTCGAAGATTGAAACTCCAAAGTACAACTCAGAAAAGCAAGGTGAAAAGAAACTCACATGGTGGTCTTGAACTCGTCGTCACTCCCTAGGGAGAGAGACGGCATCCGAGCGAACTCGCGCGGTGGCGCAGAGCTAACAGGAGGAGCGGCCAGTGGTCCGTCCCAGTCGCCCTGAGACCGTACACCCGAAGATGTCGCGCCGGCTTTCTCCAAATCAGCATCCGCACCCTTTGCAGGCGACGAAGCAGTCGCAGAAACGCCACCACTTCGACGTTTTTGCCTCTTCCGTGCGGGTTCCTCTTCGTCGTCATCATCCTCCACCTCTTCGTTAGGAGAGAGAGCGGACGGGCGATCGTCGTCGTCACCCTCCTCCTCAACAATCTTCGACTCGTCGTCGGGTCCGTTTTCAGGGAGAGGAGGAAGGCTGACCAGCAGAGATCGACCCTGAAACAAGGAAACACAAGTCGAATCAAGAAACAGATAAATAAAGAAGCGAAGCAAAAAAGAGAACAAATCAAGAACTCACCTCGGGAACAGGGTTCGCCGCTCCGTACGCAGCAACTGGACATTTGACGTTGCAGAGGTCCGCGGCTCGGAGGTTAGTGATGCCCCTCACCTTGGTTTCCACTTCCTCGTCGTCGAGAGGCTGGTCGCTAACGCCCTCGACTGCCCACATCAGGTGGGGCCAAGTGCCAAGCGGTTGGACACGAAACCGGAAGAAGGTGGCTATCAAGTAGATGCCACCCGACTCGCGCCCTAGGGTCTTGGTGAGGTTGCGCAGCAGGCTCAGCAGCGGCTTTGCAGCCTCCCTCTCCTCCTCGGCAAGCAGGTGCGCCCAGGCACGAGTCTTCAGCAACCCGCGCTCGCCGTCAAACTGCACCAGGCCCTCCTGATTCCACTGGATGTAGAACCAGCGTTTCCGCGACCCCTGGACGGAGTCCGACTTCTTCATCTGAAAGTACGCGGTGTCGCCGCGCACCTGGATGCCGAAGCCACCCACTGGGTATGTCAACCCGCTCTTCCCGACATTCTTGCGAACAAGGAAGAGTGACTTCCATGGCGCCCAGTGGGGTGCAATCCCCAAAAAGCACTCGCAGAGCACGATAAAGCTCGCGATGCTCAAGACGCCATTGGGGGTCAGATCGTGGATCTGAACCCCATATGCATACAAGAGACCACGAACAAAATCATGTAGAGGGAACCCGAAGCCCCGTGGAAGGAAATCCACGAAGCATACGCGCTCCCCCTCGCGAACGGCGGGGTACACCTCCTTGCCAGGGGCACGTACCTAGGCCTGATCCAACGGCGGCAGGAGACCCTGCATGCGCAGCAGCTCAAGGTCCGTCTTCTTCACCGTAGAACTCTGCCAGTCGCCATCGGGTTTCTTCATCAACCCAGCTCCGGCGGCGGCGGAGGTGCCAGCGGCGGTCTTCGACTTGCCCATGTCTTTGAAGGATCGTAGAAGGTGGGAGGACAAAAGGCACAGAGTTTGGATGGAGGCGATAATGGTAGAAAGCAGAGGAAAGGAGGCGCGGACGATTGGAGAAGATGATGCCCTCGCGCTGCGGCGCAGTACTTATGCTTTGAAGAAATTCATCTCAGCCGTCCACAAAGCAACTGCTCCGAGAAGCTACATCCAGCCGTCCACGTGTCGTGTGGAGAGGCTAACCGTCGCCGCCCACTTCGTCCACTACGCACGGGAATCAAGGCGTCATCATCATGCCGCGAAGATTTCGCGCCAAGTTCGAGAGACGTGACAAACGCTGACCACAGTCAACTCTGACAGCGGGGCCCACTACATCACGTCCCATCGAGTGCAGAAGCGTGTCATGAAGCGTCATCGCTGACGTCAGCAAGACAGTCTGGAAAAGACAAGGAGAAACAAGGCAACTCGAACGCACGGTTCGAGTAGTAAGATTCAAAGATGAAAACAACAAAGTAGGACAGAGCACTGATCTGAGAACCCGAAACAATCATTCGGGTGACAAAGAAAATTGAGTAAGCTCAAGCAAGCCGAATTCATCTACAAGTAAGCCAACAAGCTGAATAGAAGCAAGCTTCACAGGAAGGCCAAGACAAAGTATTTCGACTGCAGAGATTACTCCCATCGGGAGTGGGAGTGTCATGTTCGACTGAGGAAAACGAGTTCGAACTCAAGAAAAAATCAAATCGGCGACGGGCCCAGGAGGAAGAAGTCCTTTGCCCGACTCTGCGATTCGACCAAGCACTGGGGGGCTACCTTTCGACTAGCCCACAGTGAGGCTACCTGGGCCGCGCCAAGCTTATGGAGGCCCACAGAAGGTCCACCAGGGATACCATGTAACCTTGTCCAAGTCGGTTAGGTCTCATAACCTGCCATATTTGTAATTGCCATCGGCATCGACCACCCGAGACCTGGCTTACCTATAAAAGCCAGGAGGGTTGCTCGTCTCAGGAAACGCCAATAGCCACCACCACAAACCCTAGCGAGATCGCAATCTCGCCATTGTAACCGCTACTCGCCATCAATACCAGACAAGCAGGAGTAGGGTGTTATCCTCTGGGAGCCTGAACCTGGGTAAATTCCCCGCTTGTCAGCCGTCGTGATCACCAGCGCTTATCTCTCTCCCCCTCAATCAACCCGGGGTGCATAACCCTGGGATTTGTCGAGTTACACCCTCGTCACATGACAAGCTCACCTCTGTGGTGAAGCTGTTTGACCTGGCGGACAAGTGCGTCAAGCCTGAAGAGGGACTCCTCTTCATCAAAATGTCCTCGAGAGGGGACGAGCATGCTGAGGGGTCCAGGAGCCCGAAGAAGAAGGACGAGCCCAAGCGCAAGGCCACCACGGTCCTCGCGGCATAGCCTGGCGCTAAGGGCACCCGCAGGGACTCTCCCGAGCCTTGGGAAAGAAAAGATGACCATCGCCCACTCTGCATCTACAGAGACTTGCTTTGACCTCAAGAGGCTGAGCAAACAGCACGAACAAGCAGAGGGCAGCGGCAGCCCCGGTCGAGGTCGTGGCTACCGCGGCAGCGGGCGCAAGGGTGGCTACCAAAAGCCATCTAGCAATAAGGCCAACGCTGCGGAAAGGAACGGCAACCTCCCTGACGAGGAAGATGGAGGCTATCAAGCTCCAAGAGGCGCCATTGCCTGCATCCTCGGTGGGGCACAGACGCCCAAGTCGAACAATCAGTTCAAGCAGTTCGCTCGCGAGCTCAACGCCGCCCTCCCCAGCCTCGAGACCTCCAAGCCCCTCAAATGGTCGGAGTACACCATCGCCTTTGACACTCAGGACCACCCTAGGTCCACCAAGACTGTTGTTACCCTCCCGCTGGTCTGCAGCCCCACCATCGACAACATCGCTGTCTCTAAGACACTCATTGATGGTGGAGCAGGCCTGAATGTCATTTCCATTGAGACGTTCGAAGCGCTTGAAGTGCCCTACGAGCGGCTGATGCCCTCTAGGCCCTTCAGGGGAGTCACCAGTGGCTCAATCGAGCGTCTGGGGTAGGTCAGGCTTGCCGTCACCTTCGGATGCGAGGAAAATTACCGCACCGAGTACACCGACTTCGACGTTGCGCACATCGGCTTGCCGTACAACGCCATCCTCGGCTACCCCGCCCTCGCGAAGTTCATGGCCGTCATGCATCATGCCTATAACATGGTCAAGGTTCCCGGCCGGCAGATGTGGCACAATCACCATCCGTGGACATGTCATGGATGCCACGCGCGCCGTCGAAACAGCCTACAAGGCAGCCGCCATGGAGTTCCCTGTTGACGAGGACATGGAGCCTCTCGAGAGACGCAAGAAGAAGAAGCAGCTGTTCTCCCAGGAGCCAGCCCTACAAAGAAAGTCTCTCTAAGCTCCAGAAGCTAGGGGGCTGAAGACTTGGGGGCTAGCGTCACCATTGGCGCTGCTCTGCCTCCCAAATACGAAAGCGCACTCGTCGCCTTCCACCGGGAAAACTCTGACAAGTTCGCATGGACTCCGTCAGATATGACCGGTGTACCGAGGGAGGTGATCGAGCAACACTTGGCCGTGTGTCTGAACGCGCGCCCCGTCAAGCAAAAAGCAAGAAAGCAAGCCCCCGAGAAGCAAGCATTCATCATCAAAGAAGTTGAGAATCTAAAAGCGTCAAATGTCGTCCGCGAAGTCGCGCACCCCACTTGGCTCTCCAACGGCGTGGTCGTCCCAAAGCCCGCCAGAGGAGGCCGCCTCTCCATCGACTACACTGATGTCAACAAGGCTTGCCCCAAAGACCCTTATCCCATGCCAAGAATCGACCAGATTGTGGACTCCACGACAGGCTGTGACCTCCTCTGCTTCCTCGATGCTTTCTCTGGTTATCACCAGATAAAAATGGCTAAGGAAGACGAGGAGAAGACGGCTTTCCTCACCCCGTGCGGTGTGTATTGCTACGTCTGCATGCCCTTAGGCCTGAAAAACGCGGGCACCACCTTCCAGAGGCTCATGAGGATAACACTAGGCGAGCAAATGGGCAGAAACGCTGAGGCTTACGTCGATGATATTGTCGTCAAATCTCGAGAGGGAGATACGCTCCTTAGGGACCTTGAAGAGACCTTCGCCAGCTTGCGCAAGGTGAACATCAAGCTCAACCCCGCCAAGTGCGTCTTCGTAGTGCCTTCAGGCAAATTGCTTGGTTTCCTCGTGTCCCACCGAGGCATAGAGGCAAACCCTGACAAGATCAAGGCCATAGAGGAAATACAACCTCCACGCCGGCTCAAAGATATGCAACGTCTAGCAGGCTACATGGCCAGCTTGGGTAGATTCATCTCCAAGTTTGGCGAGAGAGCACTGCCATTCTTCAAGATCGTGAAGAGAACGGGCACCTTCAAGAGGGCTCCTGAAGTGGAAAAAGCCTTTGAGGACCATAAGAGGTACCTAGCCAGCCCACCAGTCATGGTTGCCCCAAGGACAGGCGAGCACCTGAAGCTGTATCTCTCAGT
This sequence comes from Poa annua, assembly GCA_026929855.1. Lineage (NCBI taxonomy): Eukaryota > Viridiplantae > Streptophyta > Magnoliopsida > Poales > Poaceae > Poa > Poa annua. Next base: position 162,358,565 of record CM049426.1, read on the forward strand.
CACTACACAAACTGCCAGTGACGTCCTGGTGGTAGAAAGAGAGGAGCCAGTCCTCCACAAGAAGAGTGCAACCACTCCTAAGCCAAAATCGCCTGACGAAGAGCTCGACAAAGGAGCAGGCCCCAGAAACCCACCGCCAGGCCCAAAGCCACAAGTGGAGACTGCTCCGAGCCAATCGCTACAGGATGATCTCGCCAGAGAGCCTGAAAAGCCTCCACAGGCCAACCCCCTCGAGGGCCCGGAAGAGTCTCCACAAGCCAACCCCCTCAAGGGCCCTAAAGAGTCTCCACAGGCTAACCCCCTTGAGGGCACTGCAGAGCCTCATCAGGCGGAGTGCGCCAAGGTTAAACTGACAACCCTTGTCGAGCATCCAGTCTACTTCGTCAGTACAGTACTGCGCGATGCTCGCGAGCGGCACACAATGCAGCAGAAGCTCCTCATCGCACTCCTCATCGCCTCAAGAAAGTCGCGACACTAGTTCCAGGGGCACCCCATCACGGTGGTCACCTCTTTTCCCCTAGAGCAAATCCTGCGCAACCCTAACGCCACAGATCGTGTCGCAGGATGGAACATAGAGCTACAGCCATTCAATCTGTGCTTCGATACCACAAGGGTAATCAAAGGAAGAGCGCCGACAGACTTCATCGCCGAATGGACTGACCCAACCTCTGAAGAGCCTCTAGGAGAAGAACAAGAGCCCTCCGGAGACAAAATGCGCAGCCACTGGACCATGAAGTTGGATGGAGCTTTCGCTTGTCGTCGCGGTGTGTCCGGCGTGGTCTTGACCTCACCCTAGGGCGACAAGCTCTATTACGCGGTCCAGTTGTGCTTTGGGATCGACAAGATCTCCAACAATATTGCCGAGTATGAAGGCCTGCTCGCGGGCCTGCGTGCCGCAATCGATCTAGGAATCAAGCACATGTTCATCAAGGGAGACTCCCAGCTGCTCGTCAACTTCTCCAACAAGAGCTACAAGCCTAAGGACGACCACATGGCCGCATACCTTGAAGAGGTCCGCAGGCTTGAGAAGCACTTCAGGGGAATGGAGCTCATGCACATCCTAAGAAAGGAAAATCAAGAGGCAGATGACATTGCCAAACGCGCGTCAAAGAGGCAAGCTCAGCTGCCAGGCGTCTTTGAAAAAAGACTTGTCAAGGCATCTACAAAACAGACTCAAGAGGCAATGCCCGCAAGCACAGACGAAGCGCTCCCGCCACCACCTACAGTTGGGGCTCCTGATTGCGGGCCCCCTACAGGGGAACGTCTGTTGCTCACAGCGGCGCATCAAGAAGCAGGATGGATTGACGAGATCAAAGACTACCTTGCCAAAGGAATCCTCCCCGAGGAGGATGTTGAAGCGGAGCGAATCGCCCGCCAGGCAAAATCCTACCACATCCTCGAAGGAAATCTCTACCGCAAACGCCCAAACGGCATCGCGCGAAAATGCGTTCCTCCTGAAGAAGGAAAAATGCTGATCAAGGTCATCCACAGCGGGGAGTGCGGCCACCATTCGTGCGCCCGCACCCTCGCAGGCAAAGTCTTTAGGAGCGGCTTAAGGATGCAGTTGACATCGGGGAGTGCGGCCACCACCATTCAAGCACTTAAGGATGCAGTTGACATCGTGCAAGCATGTGAAGCTTGCCAGTTCCACGCCAAGCAAATCCACCAACCTGCGCTGGGGTTACAGACCAATCCGCTCTCCTGGCCGTTCGCGGTCTGGGGGCTGGACATCCTGCGACCATTCCCAACAGCGCAAGGGTGATATCGCTACCTCTACGTGGCCATCGACAATTTCACCAAGTGGTCCGAAGTGGAGGCGACGCGCACAATTCCAGCAGGCGCGGCGGTGAAATTCATCAGAGGCCTGGTCTGCCGCTTCGGAGTGCCTAACCGCATCATCACCGACAATGGCTTGCAATTCACCAGTGGCATCTTCAGGGCTTACTGCGAAAAAATGGGCATCAAGCTCTGCTTCGCCTCGGTAGCTCATCCACAGAGCAATGGACAGGCCGAGCGAGCAAATGCAGAAGTCCTCAAGGGCTTGAAGAACAGGACCTTCGACATCCTCAAAGGCCACGACAAGAGTTGGATCAGTGAGCTCCCCTCGTTGCTCTGGTCCATCCGCACAATGCCACCAAAGCCTATAGGGGAAACACCGTTCGCCCTCGTCTATGGAGCCGAAGCAGTCCTCCCCACAGAGATAAAGCATGCATCCCCACGGGTCCTTGTCTTTAACGAGGACCAGCAAGAGGACCTCCACAACGACGACCTACTGCTTCTCGAGGGCCTGCGCCGCCGTTACCAGCAGGACCTGCGACGCTACCACAGCCGCAAAGTGCTCTCGCGCACACTGGAGACAGGTGATCTCGTCCTTAGGCGAATCCTCTCAAGGGAAGGCCTCCACAAGCTGTCTCCGATGTGGGAAGGCCCCTACAGGTTCACCCACTGTAACGCCCCGGGATTTATCCCCTTTTGTTTTGTGTATTTTCTTTTTTGCATCAACATGGCATCGCATTAATTTAATGTGTTGCATTTAAATTCAATCCCCACAATTAAATTCAAATGTATTTTCAAATTAATTAAAAATTGTGATATTTCAAATCTTTTGCAAATGTTAAAAACTAGTTTATTAAATTGTCTATTTAAAATAAAAACTAATTTGTAAAGGTTTCGTTTTCAAATTCCTTTTCTATTTTTGTTTTAAAAATATAAAACAGAAAATAATTAAAGGGGAGAAAAATAAAAGCCCACCTAAGCAAACCCTAGGGTTTCCCCCTGAAAATTCTTTCACACCCCCTGAAAATTTGGAGCCACCCTCCTCCTTTTTCTTGGATTTTGCAAAAGGTCCTCCCACCCACTTTCTTTCTTTTTTTCCCCTTCCTTTTTCTCTTCTTTTCTTTTTTTCCTTTCTTTCCTTCCTTTCTTCTTCTTTTCATTCCTTTTTTCTCTCTTCTTTCCTTCCTTTTCTTCTCCCGCACCGCACGGGAGAAACTCCCGCATCTCCTCCTTCCTTCTTCTTCTAACCTCCCGAGCCCGAGCCCCTGCGCCCGACGCGTCCACAGCCCCGTGCCTCCTCCGTCCGCCCCGCTCCCCGCCACCGCCAGCCGCCTCCTGCGCTCGCCGCACCGTCCCCTGCCACGCGCCCCTCCGCGCCTCCACCGGCGCCACGTGCCACCGCGTCGCCGCCCCGCACCGGCCGCCTCCGGCTCCGGCCGCCGGCAGCCCCGGCCGCGCTGCGCCGCGCCGCCCGTGCTCCTCCGCTTCCCCTGCTCCGCGCGCCGCGCCTCTGGGCCACGCCCTGCTCCCCCGCCCAGCTCGAAGCGCCCCGAGCGCCGCCGCCCGCACCGGCCCGCCGCCACAGCCGCCGGCCGCGCGCGCCCTCTGCGCCTCGCCCCCTCGCCTCCTCTCCGCGCGGGCGCGCCCGCCGCTGCCGCCAGCGCCCCCCGCGTGCCTCCGCCTCCTCCCGCCGCCGCGTGCTTCCGCCTCCTCCCGCCGCCACATGCTCGCTGTCGCGCTGCGCCCGCCGCCAGCTACCTCCAACCGACGCCCCGCGTCCTCGTGCGTTCGTCGCCGCCGTGCGTTTCGCCCGCGCCGTGTCGCCGTCACCGATGCCTCTTCCCGCCACGTGCACGTCATCTCCGTCCGTCGTCCTCCTCGCATCCGCCGCCCGCAAGGTGTTCGACACAAGGCCCGCAAGAACTTCGTCGCCACTTTTGTCTGAATTTCCACCCTTTGTGGTGTTGCTACGTGCGAGTGCTCCTTTCGGTGGCGCATTGCCACGACTGCCCATGTTCGTGTTGCGGTGCACGCCCCGTGTGCGCCTCCTTCCGGTGTCCTTTGTCGTGCTTTTCTGAGCACGCGCCCGTCAACGAGGATGACCGAGTACGACTACTCCCCCGGCCACTTCCACGACACCGACAAACGACGATGCCCCGGTTCAGCGACGACTACGTCCCTGATGACGACTACTTCCTCTATGGACCGAAGACGTTGGTTTTGAACCCTATCTCTTCCGATCCAACGTGCGAACCCAAACCCTATACCTATTTTATTAAATGTCATCTATCTTGCGCATATCGCATCATAATTGCATGGTTGCGTCTCTTGGGTTTGCGGGTGTAACAAATCACCTAAATAATTCAATATGGAATGTGTGGGGTAATAAATATATAATTCCCTATTCCATTTAATTTAATTAGATCACCCATGCCTTGTGTTGCCATGCTAACCAACATTTAATATTGCGGGTAAATAAATAACTTGCACCTAAATATCAATTGCCGGGAATGTTTTCCCACTTAATTTGGATTAATTGCTTTTGTATTGCATCTTGCCATGTCATGCATCATTCTCACATGATCATGTTGGATCTTTTCCGTAGTTATAAAATGCATCTTTTACGCTTTCCAGTGTTTGTTGCTTCTTCGCGGATAAGACGTTGAGATATGTGAGCAACGACAAGTTCTGCTTCCATGCTGGATTCCAGGCAAGCAAAGTTTGCTTGTTTACCTATACATTGTATTTTATTCTTGCCGTTGATCTCTGCTACCCTAGTATTCGATTCTTATCGCGATCCCATCACATGTTTATCCTGCAGCCTATACAAATTTATCCCCACATCCCATCACATGTTGTTTGTTTAGCTAGTGGCCTTGCGAGTCGTAGCGCATGCTTAGAGTTGATTGCGCGAGTCGTCTGTTGGTCTTATGTTTCATCTGCTTAATATGATAGAATATTCTACCTTAATAAAATGTTGTCTTATATTGGGGTATTATAATTAAAATATAAGGCACCAGGCGGAAGGCCTTGCGAGGTGCTTTGTTCTGCTCAGTGTCGACCTGGGAACTGAGATTTTGTCCTCGGATCCAATTTTGAGCGCACTAACCACTTGTGGGAGGCCCTATGGAGCCCCCCTCGACTTTGAACGGATCTATAGCTTGTCCATATTTTGGGAGAGGGTGTAGAAAGTAGGCAAGTCGGGTTTGCTTGCTAGGGAGTGCCCTGACCCTCTTTTGGGATGTGCTTTATGTGCAGTCAACAGGTTTGAAGTCAGACGACGTTAGCTTGGGAATCCTTCCGGCTTGTCTGGGCAGGGATATGACGCCATCGCTTATCTTAAGGACTCTTAGTCCAATTTGCATCTTATCCGTAGTCGGATACTATTTTGCTTCCGCTGTCATTTGTATCTTTGTATTGTATCATTTGTATCTTGACTCGTTCGAGTCGTTGTTGTAATTTTATTTCTGTTGTATTTGTGGATGTATCGGAACTGTTGTAATGTTATCACAATTCCACCCACATAATGCGCATGTTTCGGCGTGCACATTATGTCTGGTGGGAGACCTAAAATCGTTATTATGCGGATTTCGGCTGGTGCGCTTAAATCTACATAGTACCGATTTTAGTGCGTCACACCCACATCGCCAGGCCTGGCGCGGCTCGCCTCGAATATCAAGACGGCATCCCTGTCAAGAACCCATGGAACATCATGCACCTACGCAAGTTCTACCGGTGATCATCGTCACGCCCATGATCATTGTCACGTCAAGACATCTAGCGGAAGAGGCAGCTTACGGCGCAACCTCCAAGCATTTTGTCTCCAGAAGGATAAAAAGAAGAAAACGTGATCATTGTCACGCCCGTGATCATTGTCACGTCAAGACATCTGGCGGAAGAGGCAGCTTACGGCTCAACCTCCAAGCAATTTTTGTCTCTAGAGGTTAAAATCTCACGGCTTAACCTCCAAGCTCCAAAGGCTTCTCTCGTGGGTAAACCCTCAGAGCTCTCCATGTAACGAGCCACCTCAGGCCGTAGAGAGTCTCTGCCACTAATGGGTGGTCCCCATACCTCGACATGGTCAAAACATTAACTTGGTAACTCCAAGCATAATGAGACAATTTCGTTCCTAAGTGAACTTAGCGCTACGACGCCGCTATGTAATATTTGATGCTGAGTTTATTTACGCATTGCTTCATTTGAAATGTGCGCTTATATCTCTCCACATGCGCACCTCACGAGCGGGGGCTGAGTATGGTGATAGTGCCTCAAATGGCACACCAGCAGCACTGCAAAATCCAAGGATCCGAGCTCTGGCTGGAGGGCAAGCTCCCACAAACACGCCATCTCTACAAAGGGCCTTGGTACTTACTCTCCTCGCGAGGGACGCCTGAGGGGACCTATAAGCGTGCAAGAGTCCTCAGTACAGTGCACAAGCGTTTGGGTTCACCCCTCTAACATTTACATGGAAGAAATTTCCTCACAAGCCTGAGGAGGCTTCCGGGAAAAACTCCTAAAGAGGACCTCCTCGCCAGGCTTAAACCTCTACAGGGAAAAAGCCTCGAAAAGCTAAGTCTCACACCCCGTGCCTCGAGAGCCTTTTTCCTCCGCAAGCGCACGTTTTCCCCTCAAGCGAATTCGCTTTCCCTTATACTTCATGGACTACTCGTACGTCTAAGGGGGGCACTTGAGCATCGCGACTCAGGGCTCTTACCTCTCCTAAGCCTAAACTTCCCCCGGCCTTGCTGAGTCATTGCTCTAGCATACCGAAGTGGCGGAGTAATGGCATGAAGAGATGGGTCCTAACGACGCAGAGAACAAATGGACATGACGATAAGTCAAAAGGGACCTCTAGAGGGGCAAGCAAGCTAGAAGCAAATTGCAAACAAGAGTATATTACATGCCCAAATCGCACACTATATAAACATAAGATTGTTTCAGATACAAGCGCACACAGGCGCAATGACCACAACTCAGGCGGAGTCAGCACCGTCCTGTACATCCTCCACGGCGCCTTCCTCGGTCTCGGCAGAGGTGGCCCCCTCCTTGCTATCCTCCGCAGCGGCCTCTGCACGCTTGAAGTGGTTGTAGAAGGCATCGACTTGCTCATGGAGGGAGTTGCAGACCCGCCGCACGTCCTCGCCTTGACGAGCCTCCGTCACTGTGGAGAGGTCGAAGCCTGGCGTGAGGATCCTGAGGTTGCTGAAGATGCGGTCGACGACCACCCCCAGGAGCTGCCGGCTCTCGTCCTCTATCATATCGCGGAGGCCAGCGACAGGGACCTCGAGCGTCGTGAAGAGCTGATCGAAGTAGACTCGGTACATGGCAGCATCGCCACGGCCTCGGACCTCGGCGTGCGGCGCATCCGCGCCAAGCTGGGCGGCGAGCTCGTTGCCCCGAGCGAAACATGCGCTCCCGCTGCCTCGTGAGCGTGCGAGCCGCCTTGGCGGTGTCCGCAGCCTCCGTTGCATGCTCCATCGCGGGAGCCACCTGCTCCTCCACGTCCTTGCCGAGGGAGTTGAGGTCGACCTTCCTTGGCGCGTTGTAGGCGAAACTCGAGCTTGGAGTTGGCCTTCTCAAGCTCCTCAATTCGCTAGGCTCGGCAGCGCGTCTGGCCTTGAAGCGGTCCTCCTGCTTCTGGGCCAACTCACGGTACTCCTGGGTCTTAGTCAGCATACACTGCTTCTCGCGCTCCAGGAGGGCGTCATCCACCTCTTTCTTCTTCTCAGCGTACCGCTGCTCGAATCGCTCCGGGGCGCGCTTCTGGGCGGCGACGATCTCGTCGTATTTTTAGAGCGCCTGGGCCAGGTCCCCTTCGCGTGCCTCGAGCTCTTCGCGCTGAATGGCGAGCGCGCTCTCCGCCTGAAGCCGCTGCTCGTCGCGCAGCTGCACTTCCTTCTCCTTGAGGGCCAGCTGCCGCTCGCGCTCAGAGAGGAGCTGGGTCTCCAAATGGCCCAACTCGCGGCGTTTTTGCGCCAGCGAGCCCTCCATGGCCTCGCGGTCGGCCGTCGCCACGGATAGGAGCTCGGCAGCGGCGTCAGGCTCTTGCTGAAGGGGCGCGAGAAGCTCAGAGGCGTCGCGAATAGCCCCCTCACGCATCTCTTTGGCGAAGCGGATGGACTCCTCTCGTGCGGCCTGCAATGCCAAGTCCTCTTGGCGACGGGCCTCAACGGCCGCGTTGAAGGATGACCACGCCCTTGCCAGCTCCTCGCGCTACTGAGCAAGTTGTATGTCCTCGAGGGCGAGGTGCACCTCCAAGCCCTCTAGGGACTCCCTCACGAGGCGAAAGGCGACCTCGCGGTGCTCTGCGCTCCAGTCCCAGCCGCCAAGGACCAGGTCCTGGCTTGTCGAGGGCCTAGCCCTGATGTCTAGACCCGAGAGCCTGGCCCCGGAGCGCGCTTAGGGGCTAGGATGTACCCCGTCCACGGCCGCGCCGGAAGCCTCCTCCGCGCCCGCACCAGCCTCGTGTGCACCCCCTACAGCGTAACGGGGCAGAGAAGAAGGAGCCACTCCCGCGGACTCGCCCGCGCCTGGTGGCGCCTGCCCGCCTCGGCCTGAGGCTGCGCGGGAGGCTTGGACACACGCGCCGCAGTCGGCTCGCGCGGCGGAGTTGGCTCGCGCGGGGGCGTGACCGCGAGGTGGAGTAGGGGCGCGAGGAGGAGTAGCAACAATCTCCTCCGGAGCCACCACCACCATTGTCTCAGGAGGCGGCGCTGACAAGGGTGTAACTCGACAAATCCCAGGGTTGTGCACCCCGGGTTTATTGAGGGAGAGAGAGATAAGCGCTGGTGATCACGTCGGCTGACAAGCGGGGAATTTACCCAGGTTCAGGCTCCCGGAGCATAACACCCTACTCCTGCTTGTCTGGTATTGATGGCGAGTAGCGATTACAATGGCGAGATTGCGATCTCGGTAGGGTCTGTAGTGGTGGCTATTGGCGTGTCCTGAGACGAACGACCCTCCTAGCTTTTATAGGTAAGCCAGGTCTCGGGTGATCGATGCCGATGGCAATTACAGATATGGCAGGTTATGAGACCTAACCGACTTGGACTAGGTTACATGGTACCACTAGTGGGCCTTTTGTGGGCTTTCTTTAGCTCAGCGCGGCCGAGGTAGCCTCATTGTGGGCTAGTCGAAAGGTAGCCCCACGTCAGTAGCCCCCGAGTGCTTGGTCGGATCGTAGAGTCGGGCAAAGGACTTCTTCCTCCTGGGCTCGCCGCCGGCCTGCTTGTTCTTGAGCTTGAACTCGCTTTCTTCAGTCGAATAGGACACTACCGATGGGAGTAACTTGTGAAGTCGAATTACTTTGTCTTGTTCTCCTTGTGAAGTTTGGTTCTATTCGGCCCATCGGCGTTCTTGTAGTTTGATTCGGCTACTTGAGCTTACTCGAAGTTCTTTGCCACCCGAATAATTGTTTCGGGTTCTCAGATCAGTGCATTGTCCTACTTTGTTGTTTTCAGCTGTGGAGCTTACTACTCGAATCGCGCGTTCGAGTTGTCTTGTTTTTCCTTGTCTTCTCCAGACTGTCTTGCTGACGTCATCGATGACGCTTTGTGGCACGCTTCTGCGCTCGATGGGACGTGACGTAGTGGGCCCCGCTGTCAGAGTTGACTGCGGTCTGCATTTGTCACGTCTGTCGAACTGGGCGTAAAATTTTCGCAGCATGATGATAACGCCTTGATTCCCGTGCGTAGTGGGCGAAGTGGGCGGCGACGGTTAGCCTCTCGGCGCGACACGTGGACGGCTGGATGTAGCTGCTTGGAACAGTTGCTTTTCGGCCGGCTGAGATGGATTTCTTCGAAGCATAAGTACCGCGCCAGAGCGCGAGGGCATCATCTTCTCCAATCGTCCGTGCCTCCTTTCCTCTGCTTTCTACCATTCTCGCCTCCATCCAAGCTTTGTGCCTTTTGTCCTCCCAGCTTCTTCAGTCCTTCAAAGCCATGGGCAAGTCGAAGACCGCCGCTGGCTCCTCCGTCGGTGCCGCCGAAGCCGGGCTGATGAAGAAGCCCGACGGCGACTGGCAGAGATCGACGGTGAAGAAGACGGACTTCAAGCTTCTTCGCGCGCAAGACCTGTCGGCCCAGTGGGAACTGGGGTATCAAGAGCCCATTCCCCCATGGCCTCGCTCGCGGGCCAGACGGACGAACCGACTAAGGACCAGGCGTCATCACCTGGCGGAACCCTCGAGAGGCGATTCCCCTCGAGGGCCTGAAGAGGAAGCGAGGGCCTCAGGGGATCCCTCGCCTCAGGGGATCCTCCCCGTCAATTAACCAACCCGCCTGAGGGAAGTCCGATAGGACTCTCCCCTCAGGCCTGAAGGGAAACGTCGTCGCCAAGGAAGCCCGGCAGAGTGCACGTGACCTCTGCCACGCTCGTGCAGTGGCGCTCACACCCCCGTCACTGACCCTGGCGATAAAGATGTCAACAAAGCTGCTCCGCCTGCTTTACAACTGTGAGGACCTTCTACTCTGACGGTAAAGCAGGTGGACGGCGCAACCCTCCAACATACATCGTCATCGCGAGCTCCACCTCAAAGACTGCCCGCTCTGTGGATAGTACCGCGTGGTCGGCCGCCCGTCGGCCACGGTGCCACCTTTATCAGCAATGGACCGAGTCCATGGACGAATGGAGCACGGTGGACTCGTGATCCGCCCCGCCACTGGCGAGTGGGAGCCACCTCGAAGGCCAAGCCGAAGGAGAAGGCCCGAGGCGCCTATAAAAGGGAGAAGGCATCCATCGTACTAAGGGTCGGCCCTTTGCGTGCAAACCTCCCTTGTAAACCCTAGCGACCCTGGTTAGGTTAGCCTCTGGCTGGAGGAGGAAGAAGATCATCGCGTCCCTCTCCAGGCAAGAACTACCTCAAGGGGGCTTCCGGCAAGCTCAATTGTACTGTAACCTCCCACATATAATACAGACAAGCAGGAGTAGCGGTCTTACCTCCTCACGAGGGCCGTGAACCTGGGTAAAGGACGGTGTCTTCCTTGGTCAGGTGTGCGTCTACTTTGGGTCCGGCGAGCAACGTCGCAGAGCCACTTGAGGGTTTAGACCTCCGCGTTCAATCCCCTCTCGAACTACACTTCAGGAAGTGACTACCCCCGATTCCTGGGAGTCATAACCCGACATTTGGCGCGCCAGGTAGGGGATTGAGGCGCGTCAACAACCTTCGAGTTCGTCATCGCGCCATGGTGAACACGCGCACCACCCGCACCGCTCGAGTCAACCGACATGCGCCCGTGGGAACACGCGCGCCCCCAGGTGCCGCGACCACCCGCGCACGGCGGGGCCGACCCCGCCAAGAGGAGCATGTCCCTTCTGGCCCTCACGCGGAGGCGCCGGAGCACGACGCTGAACACCAGGAGGACGCGCAGTCGTCGCACCCGACACAGCGCCCGAGGGGCTCGGGCCCGTGGAGGACAGACCCTGCGCCCCACACCGCGCTGCTCATGGCGCAGGAGCTGCTCCGCTACCAGCCCACCACTGAGGGTCACGAGAAGTGGCTCCAACGCCTCAACCACCTCGAAGGGCAAGCCGAAGGAGAAGGCTCGAGGCGCCTATAAAAGGGAGAAGACATCCATCATAGCAAGGGTCGGCCCTTTGCATGCAAACCTACCTTATAAACCCTAGCAACCCTGGTTAGGTTAGCCTCTTGCTGGAGGAGGAAGAAGATCATCGCTTCCCTCCCCAGGCAGGAACTGCCTCAAGGGGGCTTCCGGCAAGCTCAATTGTACTGTAACCTCCCACATATAATACAGACAGGCAGGAGTAGCGGTCTTACCTCCTCACGAGGGCCGTGAACCTGGGTAAAGGACGGTGTCTTCCTTGGTCGGGTGTGCGTCTTCTTCGGGTCCGGCAAGCAACGTCGCGGAGCCACTTGAGGGTTTAGACCTCCGCGTTCAATTCCCTCTCGAACTACACTTCAGGAAGTGACTACCCCCGATTCCTGGAAGTCAACCACCTCGTCGGCATCGCCACGACGCGCCCCGCTCCGTCGCAGTCCAACATGGACCCCTCTGCCGCGGGCACGGTCGCAACAAATGCGCCTCCCCCACCTCCGGGGCCTGCACCGGCTGCGGCACAGAGGGATGTCTCGCACGCGACCTCGCCGTGCGATTTCATGATCGTGCAGCGCACCGCGCCCGACGCCCGTGTGGGGATGGAGCTCCAGCGAGACCCCCAGAACCTGGCAAGCTCGGCCAGGCGGGACAGCAGAACCGCGGCGCGCTTCAGCACGGGGTAGCTACGTACACCTCGGGCTGCATGGCGTTCACTTGCTCTCTGCTCTGCATGGTCTGGCCGCAGAAGTTCAGGCCGGCTCTTCCCAAGGTCTACGACGGCTCCAGCAACCCCGTCGAGTTCCTGCAGCTCTACACCACCTCCATCCAAGCAGCGGGGGGAGACGACAAGGTCATGGCCAACTGGTTCTCCCACGCGCTACGCGACTCCGCGCTGTCGTGGCTCCTGAACCTCCTGGAGGACTCTCTGAACTCCTGGGAGGAGCTCTGCAAGCAGTTCTTCTCCAACTTCAAGGGGACGTACGAGCGCGCCCTCACCCACAACGATCTGCGCGCTGTGGTGCAGAGGAAGGACGAAACGCTCCGCAAGTACATCCAGCGCTTCAGCCAAGTGCGCAACAAGATCCCGAACATCCCCGACACTCAAGTCATCGCCGCCTTCCGCGAGGGCGTCACAAACAGCAGGATGCTCGAGAAACTGGGCATCCACGACAAGCTCACCTCTGTGGTCAAGTTGTTTGACATGGCGGACAAGTGCGCCAAGGCTGAAAAGGGACTCCTCTTCGTGAAAATGTCCTCGAGAGGGGACGATCATGCTGAGGGGTCCAAGAGCCAGAAGAAGGAGGATCCCAAGCGCAAGGCCACCGCAGTTATCGCGGCAGAGCCTGACAAAAAAGGCACCCGCATGGACTCCCCTGAGGTTGGAGAGAGGAAAGATGATCACCGCCCTTTCTGCATCTACCACAACAGGCGCGGCCACTCTACGGAGTCCTGCTATGACCTCAAAAGGTTGAGCAAGGAGCGCGAGCAAGCAGAAGACAACGGCGGCCGCGGTAGAGGCTGTGGCTACCGCGGAGGCGGACGCAAGGGCGGCTACCAGAAACCATCTGGAAATCGAGCCAACGTCACAGAAAAGAACGGCAACCTCCCTGATAAGGCAGATGGCGGCTACCAAGCCCCGAGGGGCGCCATTGCCTGCATCCTAGGGGGGGTGCAGGCGCCGAAGTCGAACAACCAGTTCAAGCAGTTCGCCCACGAGCTCAACGCCGCCCTTCCAAGCACGGAAACCTCCAGGCCCCTCAAGTGGTCGCAGTACACCATCGCCTTCGACGCTCAGGACCACCCCAAGTCCACCAAGATTTTTGGAACCCTCCCGCTGGTCTACACCCCCACCATCGACAATGTGGCTGTCTCCAAGACGCTCATCGATAGCGGAGCAGGTGTCGGGGGGCTGCCCCCTGGGTGGGGGCAGATCCCGGAATAATTCAGTAAGGTGCCAACAGTACTTGACCTTTGGCGAGAGCCAGGGACACCTCCTGGTGTGCTGAAAGGGAAACTTGACCCTTGAGCGCTGGTAGAGTGCAAAGTGCCTCCTGGCAGACGCAAGGGTCAGCTCTAGCAACTATAAATAGACACCCCCGGCCTTCACAATGGCAGCACAAGCATCAGCGGGTGGTTCCTCTAAGAACTAGCTTCTCGAAGATGTCTTTCCTGATAGGATAAGACATCTTCGGGAGGCTAGGCCTAGAGATACTCATCCTGAGATGAACTCAGATGTCACCGGAAAGGATCTCGGATCTCAGGCTCCGAGGAGACTCCCGGAGGGAGGTGTATTCGGTTTAGCCGGATAGGCAATCCGGGTAAGAGCTAACCGGAGTATATGTCTCGGTCTTGATCTTATGTAGGAGAGGCTCACGGTGGCAAGCGAGGAGGTAGCCGGCACGAGGGACCCCGGTAGGCCGTCAACGGTCTATAGCAGGCTTTCCCGTCTGTTGCGGGGGGAAGTACCATTCCGCCTGGCACGGAGGCACGGTCACCTCCCGCCTGACACGGAAGTATGGTCATCTCCCGCCTGACACGGGAGCGCGTCAGCCGGTACGACCGCGGTACGGCAAGACCTGACATGCCTAGCCCGGCAATCCGGAAAAGGCTATCCGGGATGGGCCAAGACATGTCTTGTCTCTGGCAGGGGGACAATGATGGTTCAGGACGGCGCCTGCTGTCCTTATCAAGATGATGACACAGGGGCTATGCCAGATAGCGCGACGACTAGCTCACACTAGCCGGTGACGACATGCCGGTTAGGCCTGTCCGGTGGGGCCAGGCCGATTTAGGGTTTCCGGCCCTCCTGGCCGGAACTCTATAAAAGGCGCCATTACTGCTTCTGAGAAAAGGACGAACTTGGGAGCCAAAGTTATAGTTGTATTTACTCCTAGAGCTTTTACTTCCTCATACCTTGAGTTCATCTAGTTCTTTGTACTCCTCCCTTTGAAAGATCTAGCATCAAGTTGTAGCTCTTGTATCACACTTATATAGAGAGGAAAGGCAGGAGTAGGGGCGTTACCTCCTCACGAGGGCCCTGAACCTGGGTATATCGTGTGCGTGTTGTGTACCTTCATGCATTTGTTCGTGTTTGTTAGATCTTCCCCCTCGCACTTTGATCTTGTTTCTCGTTCTAGGGAGATCTCGGTTATACCGGGATCCTCCTCGCGTGGGCTATTCAGCTCGCTATCCCTCACCGGATCCACCAACGTCCATCGGCCCCACACATTAGCCATCCTATGGCATCTGCCGTGACACCACCACGACAGTTGGCGCCCACCGTGGGGCCGACGGAGGCGTTAGCTGGTATACACATCCGGACGGGTTCCCCCGTTCATTTCGACATTCGGGTTCTCTCTGGCCTGGTCGTAAGGCTAGGGGAGATGGACTTCGTCAGCGACAACGCAGGATGCTTCCGGAACAGGCCCTTTCCGGTGAACGGATGTCTCATTGACTTTGGTGGTTTCACCACCTACGTCGCCACCGAGGTTGTCTGTAGCTACCCGGACATGGTCCGGGAAGCTGAGGACCCTCCCATGCTCTGCGCTGCTCGTGGTCTGCGTGCCGGTCGCCCCCCGAGTTCCGTCACGGTGATGATGGTCGGGGCAACCGAGGAGGAATACCAGGACCCTGACGGCGATACCGGCAGCGGCCACATCCGGTTGGCCAAGCCTCCTCAGGAAAGGGGTGTGGCCCGGGATGGCGATCCACAACCGTCCCAGCCGCGTCGTCGCCCGGATCCCCTCTCGGGGCTGGTGGCCAAGTTGACTGTACCTGTGGCTGCTGAAGCGGATACCCAGGCCACCTCGGCTGACTTGGAGGAGCAGCGGAGGTTGCTACTCACCGAAGCACAGGAGATCGCCGAGATCCGACGCGAACTCAATGCCAGTCTCCGGGAGTACAATGCGGCTCACGGATTCCTCAAGATCGACTCCCGGGACAAGCGCATCGCGGAGCTGCGCAAGAAGGGAAGAATGGTGAATGACGAGCTGGCTGGTGGAGCCACCACCAGTCAGACGGGAAGCCGGATCTCAGCGGGGAAGCCGGTGTACAGCTCACCGGCGAAAACTCTCAGGGTTGCCGAGGCCGCCATGGCAGAGTTGGTAGGGTTATCCGGTGAGGCCCTACGCAAGCAGCAAGAGCGAGTAACGAGTTGATAATCGAGGCTAACCGTCAGAATCAGACATTCAAGAAGAAGAACCCCGGGGCAGGATCCCAGGTGCACTCAGCTAGACCCAATAGCCAGAAATCGGACGGGGAGGCCTCGTCCCCACATCCGAGCAAAAGCAAGAGCAAAAGCAAGAGCCGGAGCCGGAGTCGAGGTTCCGGGAAGAACAAGCAGCTACAGACTTATGATCCGGCCTTCGCCGGTATCCAGCAAGCCGGGCAAGCCGGGCAGCGTAACTCAGGGCAGGCGGGAAGTACCCGTGAGGACAGTAACCGGGGGGTAGGAAACAATAACCCGGTCGGCCGTGGTAATCCACCCCGGAATCCCCCTCATGTTCAGGGAAACCCGCAAAGGGGGGTCGCCTCTGTTCCACAACAAGCTGTGATCCCGGCGCAGGACAGGCTAAACGATGGCAACTCGAGACTACAGCAGCTCGGATATCAGCCTGACGAGAACCCTTTGGGATCTCGTATAGGGACCAGGCAGCTGAATCCGGCAGATGCCAGATTCCGGCTCGACCGGATTCACCAATCTGAGTTAGTGGAAGAGCAAGGGCCTCCGGGACCTGCATGTTTTGGACCCTGGATCATGCGAGAGCCACCTGTTCGGAATTTTCAGCTCAACAGGGGTGCCAAGACCTATGACGGCAACAAGAAGCCGGAGGACTGGCTAACCGACTGTGTAACTGCAGTAAGCATAGCCGGTGGAAACAGACGATGGGCGGTACGTTACGTACCGCAGATGTTGGAAGGACCTGCCCGGATCTGGTTGAACAACCTGAGGACTGGTAGCATAGACTGCTGGTTAGACTTTGAGGAGGCATTCATCAACAAGTTCACCAGCACATACAAGAGGCCAAACAGGCCTCAGCAGCTCGCCATCTGTAGGCAAAGGAGTAACGAGACTGACCGGGAGTACCTTACCCGGTGGAGCAATATTCGCAATTCGTGCGAAGGGGTGGTAGAGGCGCAAGCCATCTCCTGGTTTGCACAAGGATGCCGGCATGGCTCAATGCTGTGGCAGAAGTTGCAAAGAAAGATGCCAACGACCTTGGCAGAGACCATGCGCATCGCCGATACCTACACGCTTGGAGATCCCATGCAACCCCTGGTGGATGTCGGTGACTCCAACAGGAGGAATGCGGGACCTCAGCGTTCAGGACCGAGCCGGAGCCATGATCGCCAAGATTTTGGCCAGAAAAGGAATCACCCCGAGTATCACCGTGCCGCATAGCATGTCGCAGCAGTGACCCGGGAGCAGGAGGATGTCGGCAACAGCCAACGTCAAAAGACGAATGGCCCGACTTGGGGTCAGAGTCAGGAGGTGCAAAAGACCTGGGTGGAACAAAAGAAGCCCCTGACATATGAGGAGATGCTGAACAAGCCCTGCTGCTACCAAACCCTGGAGGCCAACAAGCCAGCAAACCACTCCACTCGGCACTGCAGCTGGTATCAGCGCACATTGCAGGAAGGCAGCTCGGGAGTTGTTCCGCCAAGTGCTCTGGCATCTCGGCCCAACATTCCGAGACCCCCTCCTCCGACATCGGGGGCCAACGCTATCCGGATCAACCCACCTTCGCGAGGGCCCCCACCTCGGCCAGTGAATATGGTGCACACACGGAACGACAACGGTGCAGGCACCAGTAACCAAGCCGGACAGCAGCAGAGCAACTACCGGGAGGCACATCAAAGCTATGTGGTCTTCGTAACCGAGCCTACTGACCGGAGAAGTGTGCGGCAGCGTGCCCTGGAGGTGAATGCTGTGATCCCGGCGGTGCCCAAGTTCTTGCACTGGTCCGAGATGGAGATCACGTGGAGCCGGAAGGATCATCCCAGGGTTATGCCTAAGCCGGGGGCGTATGCCTTGGTGGTGGACCCAACTTTTGTCGGACCCAACCTTAATGTCCGCTTCAGCCGGGTTCTGATCGACAATGGCAGTGCCATTAACATCATGTACAAGGACACGATGCTGAAGCTGGGGGTGTCCATGAACACCTTGCTGCCTACCGAGACGACCTTCCACGACATTGTTCCCGGAGTCTCTTGCTCACCCATGGGAAAAATCTGGGTTGAAGTGCTATTCGGAACTCGGGAGAACTGCCGAACCGAGAGCTTGGAGTTCGAGGTCGTGGACCTCGAGAGCCCGTATCACGCGCTGATCGGCAGACCGGCCCTGGCCAAGTTCATGATCTAACCTCACATGGGCTACCTGAAGATGAAGATGCCGGGACCTAACGGCGTAATCACCATCTCAGGAGACCACAAGCGCTCCATGGAGTGTGCCTCGGCGGGGTCATGCTTAGCTGAGTCTCTGGTGATCGCGGAAGAGAAGAAGAGAATCCAGCAGGTGGTGGCAATGGCCAAGACATCCCAACTCGGAATGCCCGGGATGGTGAACCCGGAGCAGGGTGCGTCATTTCAGCCCCCCAAAGAGACCAAGAAGGTGGGTGTGGACCCCAGCAACCCGGAGCGCCAAGTGATCATTGGCAGCAACCTGGACAGCAAATAGGACGGCGAGCTCGTCGACTTCCTCCGTGAGAATCGGGATGCTTTTGCGTGGTCGAGTGACGATCTGCAAGGTGTCCCGAGGGAGTTGGCTGAGCACTCTCTGTTTGTTCGACCGGATGCGAAGCCGGTGAAGCAACCAACTAGGCGCCTCTCGGATGAAAGAAGGGTCGCGGTCATGGAGCATCTGGCTATACTACTGGCTGCGGGATTCATAATGGAGGTGCTGCACCCGGATTGGATATCGAATCCGGTCTTGGTAGAGAAGAAGAAGGATGATCCCCTCCTGCTTAAGGTGTGGCGCATGTGCATCGACTTCACGAACCTCAATAAGGCATGCCCGAGGACCCCTTTCCACTGCCCCGGATAGATCAAGTGATAGATTCCACGGCCGGGAGTGAGCTTTTGACGTTTTTAGATGCATATTCGGGTTTTCACCAGATACCTTTAAATCCGGATGATCAATTGAAAACTGCTTTTATTACCCCTTATGGGGCTTATTGCTATCGTGTCATGACTTTCGGTTTGAGGAATGCTGGTGCTACATACCAGAGGTGCATGCAGAAATGTTTGCATTTCCAGATAGGCGGGAATGCCGAGGTCTATGTCGATGACATAGTCATAAAGACAAAAGAAAAAGCCTCACTAATAGATGATCTGAGGGAAACATTTAAGAACTTAAGAAGATTCCGGATGAAATTGAACCCGGATAAGTGCACATTTGGGGTTCCGGCGGGGAAATTACTCGGTTTCCTCATCTCAAGCCGGGGAATCGAGGTCAACCCGGGTAAAATTCGTGCTATCGAGAGCATGAAGTTGCCCGTGCGTCTCAAAGATGTACAGAAGTTCACTGGTTGTCTTGCGTCCCTAAGTTGGTTTGTGAGTCGACTTGGGGAGAAGGCCTTGCCCCTGTACCAATTGATGAAGAAGAGGCAAAACATTTGTTTGGACCCCGCAGGCTGACGCGGCGTTCAACGATTTGAAGAGGATGCTCTCAATAGCACCAGTGTTGGCATCACCGTTACCCAAGGAACCGATGCTGCTATACATCGCTGTAACCAACCGGGTAGTCAGTGTGGCAATGGTGGTAGAAAGGGAAGAAGGGGGCAAGCTGATACAAAGGCTGGTGTATTACCTCAGTGAGGTGATCTCGGAATCTAAACAGAACTACCCGCACTACCAGAAAATGGCGTATGGCGTGTACATGGCAGTAACCAAGCTCAAGCACTACTTTAAGGAACACCCGATCACAGTGGTATGCGAAGCTCCTCTGGCCGAAATCATCGGTTGCAAGGACGCTAGCGGCCGGGTAGCCAAATGGGCCATCCAGTTGTCTCCATACGCTCCGGCGTATGAGAGACGAGATGCTATCAAGTCGCAGGCGCCGCCGGACTTTTTGGTAGACTGGGCCGAGATGCAGTATGAACCTCCGATGCCGGATTACAATTTCTGAAGGATGCATTTCGATGGCTCGAAGGCTAAGATCGGATTGGGTGCTGGAGTGGTACTCACTTCCCCGAAACAAGATATACTGAAGTATGTGCTGCAAATCCACTTTCGGGCATCTAACAATGTCGCGGAGTATGAGGCCTTGGTTCATGGACTGAACGTTGCCAAGGAGATCGGCATCCGCCGGATAGAGTGTTTCGGTGACTCCGACCTCGTGGTGCAGCAGGTGTCGGGGAATTGGGATGCCCTTGATGCAAACATGGCCTTATACAGGTTTCATGTGCAGAAAATATCCGGTTTTTTCGAAGGATGCGAGTTCAAGCACATACCCAGAGGAGAAAACGAGGTAGCAGACGTCTTGTCCAAGCTAGGATCGTCTCGGGATGCCATCCCACCCGGGATAGCTCTGGAGCATTTGAGGAAGCCATCTATTCAACCCTCACCCGAGTCGGATTCTATCTTCATCCCCAAGGAGCCTGGTGCAGGTGCAGTACCCATGGAAGTAGATGTCGGGAGCAACACATCGAACCCGGAAACTGCATCAGAGTGCTCAGAGAGGCAAAGAAAGATGATGATGGAGGTGATGTCGGCAGAGCCAATGGACATAGACGCTCCCGTGTTCCCGGTTCGACCTGTTCCGGAATGGGCACAGCCCATTATGGCTTATATCTTGGAAGGAGTCCTCCCGGAGAATGAAGTGGAAGCCCGGCAGATAATGCGAAGGTCAAAAGCATACACTGTCATCAATCAAGAATTGTACAAGAGGAGTGTCACTGAGGTACTCCAGAGGTGTGTAGAACCGGCAGAAGGACAAGAGATGCTC
Organism: Poa annua; assembly: GCA_026929855.1. Taxonomy (NCBI): domain Eukaryota; kingdom Viridiplantae; phylum Streptophyta; class Magnoliopsida; order Poales; family Poaceae; genus Poa; species Poa annua. Next base: position 162,378,839 of record CM049426.1, read on the forward strand.
CTAGAAATACATCAGGGGGAGTGTGGGCATCATGCATCATCCCGGGCCCTGGTGGCGAAAGTGTTCCGGCATGGGTTCTATTGGCCCACTGCATTACAGCACGCAGAAGATATTGTCCGGAAGTGTGGGGGATGCCAGAGGTTTGCTCACCGGATACATATGCCGGCGTCAGCACTGAAGACAATCCCTATCACTTGGCCATTTGCAGTGTGGTGTTTAGATATGGTCGGGCAGTTCAAGCCGGCAAGAGGCAATATGACACATATACTGGTTATGGTGGACAAATTCACCAAGTGGATAGAGGTCAAGCCAATCCGGAAGTGCGATGGACACACCGCTGTGCAATTCCTGAAAGACATCATCTTGAGATACGGGTACCCACACGGCATTATCACGGATAATGGCACCAACTTTGCTGTGGGGGAATTCGCTCGATTTTGTGCTGAGAAGGGAATCCGGCTGGATGTAGCATCAGTCGCACACCCGGAAGCAAATGGGCAAGTCGAAAGAGCAAATGCCTTAGTCTTAGCCGGCATCAAAGCTCGTTTGATCGAACCACTGTTGAGAACTCCGGGATGCTGGATAGAGGAGTTACCGGCGGTGTTATGGGGTCTCCGGACTACACCGAATAGATCTACCGGGTACACACCATTTTTTATGGTATACGGTGCTGAGGCAGTACTCCCGACTGACATACGGTATGATTCCCCGAGAGTGACAATGTTGACCGAGACCGAGGCAAAGGAGGCCCGAGAAGATGATTTAGATTTACTCGAAGAGGCAAGAGAATTGGCACTATCTCGATCTACAATTTATCAACAGAATCTCCGTCGCTATCATAGCCGGAAAGTACACCCGAGGGTGTTCCGAGAAGGGGATCTTGTGCTGAGGCTCATCCAACGCACGGCCGGAATGCATAAATTGTCACCTCCATGGGAGGGACCTTTTGTGATAAGCAGGGCATTGCACAATGACTCCTATTACCTTGTAGATGCACAGGAGGCTAGGAAAGGTGTAATGAAAAAATCTGGTGAGGAAACCAAGCGTCCATGGAATCGCCCCTTTTACACATAAAGGGCTCAGTGTATGTTGTATCTCAGTTTTCAGTATTAATGAAAGTAAGGCACCCCGGGAGGAACCCGGGGACTGCCTGGTTATGTGCATATTTTGCTTTTTGGTCAAGTTCATTTGCTGTTTTTTACCGGCATCTCGGGAAGGAACCCGGGGACTGCCGGATAACTATCTTCTGTTTTATTTGTATGCCGGGAAAGTTCCGAGTTCGATTCTCAAAGTCAGAGTAATGTATGTCATGTGAAATCATCTTGTGACTCGACTGACGCACGCCGAAATGGTAGTCAAAAGCAAAGAGAGGGAAGGTGGGAAACACGAAAATGGTCTCGGGGACTCGGAGCAGGAACTTATCCGGCATACCTGTTTTTTACTAACTCAGTTATTTTTTATGTCGGGAATTCGGTTAGCCAGAACTCGGATTGTTTTAAGTAATGTATGCCGTATGTGGAGTTTTGTGACTCGACTGTCGAACGCCGAAATGGTAGACAAGAGCAGAAATTTCCTAAGTACGGTAAACATGAAAAGCAACTCGGGGACTCATAATAGAATAAATTGACATAAGTTGTTCGGATAGGTAGCTCAGTACGAAACGAAAATAATATAAGTGTATGTTACATCTTGCACCCGGCATCCCGGAGATTTAACAAATCTACTCTTAAGTATTTCTAAGTGATAGGAGAAGTCGGCTTCTCGATGGAGACATCAGCAGAAGCAGCGACCTCGGGAGCAGCAGCAGCAGGAGCAGCAGTAGCTGGCCGGGAGGAGGTTGTGGGACGTTTCTCCGGGGCGGTCTTGGTCGTGGCTTGCTGGGAGGGACCGCTTGGCGCGAGCTGCCGGCGAGGGCTCAGAATCTCTGCCTCAAGTCCGGGTACTCGGCGAGGACTTTCCGGAAGAAGAATGTCTCCCGAGGTGGTCGTGGCCGGAACCGGAATCTCGTCGATCACCGGGCGTGTTTCCGGAGTCACAACGGTAGCCGGTGCGGCACCGGAGGCAGCAGGCTCGCTTCCTCGAGTAGAAGGGCGAGGAGGAGAAGGGGAGGCCCGAACCGGGCTGGGAGTCCGAGTTCCGGGAGGAGGAGGAACAGCGGGTGACGGGAGGTCGAGTGCATCCCTGAAAGAGGATATCTCAGTAATAATTTATGGGCAAGACAATCATGTAGCATAAGGCAAAGTAAATTTACCCGGAGTCCACAGTGGGAGGGCCCCTGTGCCGGCGCCGAGGAGGCTTCTCGGCCGTTTGTTTATTCGGCTTGCTCCTCTTGGGGGGGTTGCCGGAGTTATCGGCAGCCTCCGTGTCGGAAGCCGCGCGCTTCCGGCTCTCGGCGCGTTTGGTCCCGGCCGTCGACTTCGGAACCACTGCTGAGGCCCAGTTGAGAGGGAGAGCGTCAATCACATCGAGAATTTGGCAGTCAATCTCATCCTCATCATCCGAAGAAATGGAAACTGCCTCTGAGGTTGAAGGGTTACCCGGGGCGGCAGCTTTCACCAGAGGAACGGCGAGGTGCTCCTCACCATCAGGATCTTCCCTCGGCATCTCTTCCGGTGTTGGGAGGTTCGGCGCGAAATTCCCATTGGCGTGGATAGCGTCTTCCTCGATCTGCCGCTCGAATAACTGCGCAAATAAATCACCAGATGATACCCATGTCGGTTTCCAACAGAACCCGGGCGCGAAGGCAAGTTTACGAAAGGCAGATATGAGCACCTGTTTCAGGGGTTTTTTCGGGATCCCCCGATGGCACCCCAAGAGTAGTCATCCGTCATCTTCGTCCGAGCAATAACTCGAACGCGGCGGACGACCGCAGCGTGATCTAGCCCAAAGATACTGGTCCGGGTAGGGTCTAAATTCCCGGCCATATGGCACATCTTGTGCACTCGGGTTCGGAGGGGGCAGACGCGGCGAATGATGAAGCAACGCAGGAGATCATCGCCGGTCATCGTGTCGTTCAGCACGTTCAGAACGTCGTGCATGCACCTGACTTCCTCGGTGTCGGGGAGCCGTTTCCAGAGGTTGAATTCACGCGAAGGACCAATGGCGAACTCCGGCAGATTGATGAAGTCCGGATTCGAGGATCCCGGAGCGTCCCCCGAGCTTTCCCGGTTCTTCACATAAAAGAAGCTGCGCTGCCACTTCCGGCAGGACTCTAGTCCTTTGACTATTGGGAATCCGGAGTCAGCGCAGGGGATGATGGTGGCAGCTCCGCAGTCAACCAAGTCTTTTATCTTCTGATCCGGGTTGGGGATGGCTTGGCGACGAAGGATGAAGTACTTGGCCCAAAGATCCAGAAATGGCCATACGCCGAGATATGCTTCCGCGTAGGTGGTGAAGACCGAAAGCATCATAATGGCGTTGGCGGGGAGATGATGGGGTTGGAGGCTGTAAGTGTCGAGGAAGTCGTGGAAGAAGGGGCTAGCCGAAGCCCAAACCCACGCTCGAAGTGCGTGAGGAATACAACGTATTCCCCGGGTTGGGGTTCCGGTTGAACCTCGTCCTCCGGGAGACGCCTCTCAACTTGCGGAGGAATCCGGTGAGTCCGATACAGCCAGTCCAAGTCCTCCTGGGTGGTCTCCGATCCATCCCAGCATCCCCGGATACCTTCTTCACCCATGCCGGAGAAGTCCGCAGACGTATCCGGGCTACTCTGCAGGCGCAGTGGCAGTTAGTCGGGGTTAGTCTATCGGGAGCTAGGATGCCTGATCGCAAACTCCTAAACGCAACCGAGTTCAGGGCGAGTAAGATCTACCGTGTGCTGATAAATCAAAACTAAAGTGAGGAAAATATACTCGGGCTAAACTCGAACGAGACGTAATGCGAGTGAAAGATCTAAGTCCTACCCCAACGGTGCATCACCGCCGTGCACCCCGTGCGCACCGCTCTAGTTGTGCTCGCCGTCGGCGGCTCAACCGCGCGTGTGTTAGAGCACGGCCGAAGGCGAGATGTTATTATACTAAAGAAGATCATCGGGGCGGAGGAAGCAACTCACCGGAGAAGAGGAGGTCAATGACACGCAAGGGGAACGGCGACGTTCGTACTCCGGCGAACAGCGAGGCCGGCGGCGTTCGGGCGACGAACACAGCGGAGGCGGTGCGCTCGAGACGACGGTGGAGGAGAAGCGAAGGAGAGGAATAAGAAGAGGAGACCGTTCCGGTCCCCTATTTATGGGGGGGATTCCGGAGCGGTTTCCAATTTTCCCGCCCACGATCTCCACGATCGTGGGTGGGATCCATTTTGTGCAGTGCGGCACATGGCGCTAGCCGGAGCGCCCGATCCGGCCACACCGAGGGTCACACGGCCCCAACGGTTGGGCTTCGGATCGGCTGCGGCTCCCGGCGCGCGAACCCAAGCGACGGCGTGCTCGGGCAGAGGCACTCGAGTGCGTTTCTGGTCAGACGGGACATCGGGTGGGGCCCAGCTCGAAATCTCGAGTTCGATACGGAGCCAACGGTCAAGATTCACTGAGACAGCATTATCCGGTTGCAGGCTTCGTCTCCCGGTTAAAACATTCTCGATAAGAAGATCTCGCGAAGAATCGATCTCGGCAAGTAAACGAAGGATGATGTCATGCGTTCTTGGAAAATAGTTGTTATTTAAAAGCTGATCCCGCACATCATCCGAGGTCGCTGTGCAGCACCAGCTTCGGGGACTAGTGTCGGGGGGCTGCCCCCCCGGGTAGGGGCAGATCCCGGAATAATTCAGTAAGGTGCCAACAGTACTTGACCTTTGGCGAGAGCCAGGGACACCTCCTGGTGTGCTGAAAGGGCAACTTGACCCTTGAGCGCCGGTAGAGTGCAAAGTGCCTCCTGGCAGGCGCAAGGGTCAGCTCTAGCAACTATAAATAGACACCCCTGGCCTTCACTATGGCAGCAGAAGCATCAGCGGGTGGTTCCTCTAAGAACTAGCTTCTCGAAGATGTCTTTCCTGATAGGATAAGACATCTTCGGGAGGCTAGGCCTAGAGATACTCATCCTGAGACGAACTCAGATGTCACCGGAAAGGATCTCGGATCTCGGGCTCCGAGGAGACTCCCGGAGGGAGGTGTATTCGGTTTAGCCGGATAGGCAATCCGGGTAAGAGCTAACCGGAGTATATGTCTCGGTCTTGATCTTATGTAGGAGAGGCTCACGGTGGCAAGCGAGGAGGTAGCCGGCACGAGGGACCCCGGTAGGCCGTCAACGGTCTATAGCAGGCTTTCCCGTCTGTTGCGGGGGGAAGTACCATTCCGCCTGGCACGGAGGCACGGTCACCTCCCGCCTGACACGGAAATATGGTCATCTCCCGCCTGACACGGGAGCGCGTCAGCCGGTACGACCGCGGTACGGCAAGACCTGACATGCCTAGCCCGGCAATCCGGAAAAGGCTATCCGGGATGGGCCAAGACATGTCTTGTCTCTGGCAGGGGGACAATGATGGTTCAGGACGGCGCCTGCTGTCCTTATCGAGATGATGACGCAGGGGCTATGCCAGATAGCGCGGCGACTAGCTCACACTAGCCGGTGACGACATGCCGGTTAGGCCTGTCCGGTGGGGCCAGGCCGATTTAGGGTTTCCGGCGCTCCTGGCCGGAACTCTATAAAAGGCACCATTACTGCTTCTGAGAAAAGGACGAACTTGGGAGCCAAAGTTATAGTTGTATTTACTCCTAGAGCTTTTACTTCCTCATACCTTGAGTTCATCTAGTTCTTTGTACTCCTCCCTTTGAAAGATCTAGCAGCAAGTTGTAGCTCTTGTATCACACTTATATAGAGAGGAAAGGCAGGAGTAGGGGTGTTACCTCCTCACGAGGGCCCTGAACCTGGGTATATCTTGTGCGTGTTGGGTACCTTCATGCATTTGTTCGTGTTAGTTAGATCTTCCCCCTCGCACTTTGATCTTGTTTCTCGTTCTAGGGAGATCTCGGTTATACCGGGATCCTCCTCGCGTGGGCTATTCAGCTCGCTATCCCTCCCCGGATCCACCAACGTCCATCGGCCCCACACATTAGCCATCCTATGGCATCTGCCGTGACACCACCACGACAGCAGGCCTGAACGTTATCTCCATAGATTCGTTCGAAGCGCTTCAAGTGCCCTATGAGAGGCTTATGCCCTCGAGGCCCTTCATGGGGGTCACCAGCGGCTCAATCGAGCCTCTAGGCCAGGTCAGGCTTGCCGTCACCTTCGGGAGCGACGAAAATTACCGCACCAAGCACATCGACTTCGATGTTGCGCACATCGGCCTGCCGTACAACGCCATCCTCGGCTACCCCGCGCTCGTGAAGTTCATGGCCGTCACGCACCATGCGTACAACATGGTCAAGATCCCCCGCAGCGCCGGCACGATCACCATACGTGGGCTTGTCCTGAACGCTACGCGTGCTGTGGAGAGGGCCTACAAGACCGCCGCCATGGCCTTCCCCGCAGACGAGGATCAAGAGCCTCTCGAGAGGCCCAAGAAGAAGAAGCAGTTGTTCTCCCAGGTGGCAGCTGCTACAAAGAAGATCTCTCTAAGCTCAGGTAGCTCGGGGCCTAGCGTCACCATTGGCGCCGCGTTGCCTCTCAAATAGGAAAGCGCGCTCGTCGCCTTCCTCCAGGCAAACTCTGACATGGTCGCATGGACACCGTCAAATATGTCTGGTGTACCGAGGGAGGTGATCGAGCACCACTTGGCTGTGTGCCCAAACGCGCGCCCCGTCAAGCAAAAAGCAAGAAAGCAAGCCCCCGAGAAGCAATCATTCATCGTCAAGGAGGTCGAGAAGCTCAAAGCGGCAAAAGTCGTCCGCGAAGTCGCGCACCCCACTTGGCTCTCCAACGGCGTGGTAGTCCCAAAACCCGCCGGCGGAGGCCGCCTCTGCATCGACTACACTGACGTAAACAAGGCCTGCCCCAAGGACCCTTACCCCATGCCCAGAATTGACCAGATCGTGGACTCCACGGTAGGCTGCGACTCAAGGCTACTACTCGCACGTCTAAGGTAGGCACTTGAGCATCGCGACTCAAGGCTCTTACCTCTCCTAGGCCTAAACTCCCCCCGGCCTTGCGGAGTCATTCCTCCCGTATACCGAAGTGGCGGAGTGATGGCACGAAGAGACGGGACCTAACGACGCAGAGAACAAATAGACATGAAGATGAGTCCAAAGAGACCTCACGAGGGGCAGACAAGCTCGAATTAAAACAACAATTAAAAGTATGTTACAAGCCAAAAGTCTTAAGATGTCTAAAAGCACACAGCTGGTGCAGATACAAACGCTCGCAGGCGCAGTAGAGAATGACTCAGTGGGAAGCAGCACCGTCCTGGACCTCTTCCGCGGCGCACTCGTCAGCCTCGGCAGAGAAGGCCTCCTCTTCACTGTCCTCCGGCGCAACCTCCATGCGCCTGAAGCGGTTGCAGAAGGCGTCCACCTGCTCGCGGAGGGAGCTTGAGACCTGCTGTGCGTTCTCACCCTGGGCGGCTTCGGTCATAGAACCCAGGTCGAAGTCTGGCGTGAGGAGCTTGAGGTTGGTGAAGATGCGATCCACCACCACCCCCAAGAGCTGCCGACTCTCGTCCTCGATCATCTCCCGAAGATCAGCAACGGGACCCTCGAGCGCTGCGAAGAGCTGTTCGAAGTAGACCAAGTACATGGCAACGTCGCCGCGGTCCCGAACGTCGGTGTGCGGCGCATCTGCTCCCAGCTGCGAGGCCAACTCGTTGCCACGAGCGACCAGCGCCTCGGACATGCGCTCGCGCTGCTTCATGAGTGCTCGAGCCGCGCTGGCGAAGTCCGAGGCCTCCGCCGCCCACTGCATTGCCGGGGCCACTTGCTCCTCCACGTCCTTGGCCAGGGAGTTAAGGTTGTGGACAGCCTCGGTGCGAGCCTCCTCCGCTCGGCGGCGGCCATCCTTAGCACGAGTGAGGCGGGCCTCCAGCTAGGAGTTGGCCTTCTCAAGCTCGGCAATCTTCCGAGCGTCCGCGGCGTGCTTGGCCTTGAAGTAGTCCTCTTGCGCCTGGGCCATGTCACGATACTTCTGAGAAGTGGACTTGCAGAACTGCTTCTCGCGCTCCGCGAGGGCGTCTTCGGCCTCCTTTTTCTTCTCGGCGAAGCGCCGCTCGAAGCGCTCGTAAGCCACCTTCTGGGCAGCGACGTTGTCTTCGTACTTCAGAGTCCCCTGGGCCAACTCGCCTTCTCGCTCCTCGAGGGCCTCGCGCTGAGCAGCCAGGTCCTTCTCCGCCTGGAGGCGCTGCTCCTCGCGCTGTTGCAGCTCGTCCTCCTTGAGGATGAGCTGCTGCTCACGCTCGGCAAAGGCCTTGCGGTCCTTCTCCAGAGCAGCCGATGCGGCCTGGTTGTGTGACGCCCTAAAATCGGTACTATGTAGATTTAAGCGCGCCCGCCGAAATCCGCATAATAACGATTTTAAGTCGCCCACCAGACATAATGTGCACGCCAAAACGTGCGCATTATGTGGGTGGAATTGTGATAACATTACAACAGTTCCGATACATCCACAAATACAATAAAAGAGATAAATACAACAACGACTCGAACGAGTCAAGATACAAATGATACAATAAAAATATTCAAATGACAGCGGAAGCAAAAATAGTATCCGACTACGGATAAGAGGCAAATTGGACTAAGAGTCCTGAAGATAAGCAATGGCGCCATATCCCTGCCTAGCCAAGCCGGAGGGATTCCCAAGCTAACGTCGTCGAACTTCAAACCTGATAACTGCACATAAAGCACATCCCAAAAGAGGGTCAGGGCACTCCCTGGCAAGCAAAACCGACTTGCCTACTTTCTACACCATCTCCCAAAATATAGGGGAGGTGGACTTAGCGGCAGCAGCACTAGCAAACTAAAGAGACACGCTACAACTTCCGTCTAATCAGAGAGGGATAAGAGAGCGCATAAAGTAGCCAACTACTACTGACACCAAACATAACCCATTCTCGAATTAACCCCCTCAACCAAGTATGAGGAAGCGATTCGGGAAACTCACACATTGAACAGTTTTAATTATAATTTATTGTGAAAGTAATTCTATATTACTAGTCAATTTAATTAACATTAATTAGGTGCAAGTTGTCTAGATCTTGTTAGCCAGCATCATCACCAAAGTCGTCCATAACCGTGGACACGGCTCACCGATAAGATTATACCCTGCAGGGGTGCACTACTGTACCCATACTCGCATGATCAACCCAAGCAACCATCAGGGCTTCTCAACACGACTTATTCCTTCACTACAGCAAGTCCAAGTGCCACCCATATGAGTTGTTACCCGCGTCAAGAGTCCGGCCGAATTCTCAATTGCGGACTCATTAGTTTGTGTCCACGCGCCATGCGGCTCAAACCACAGTAGGAACTGTCCGCTTCGCGCGCACCACACCTATATGACCCCCCGTATCATGTAACCTCTCATCAATCATCATCATCATCATGCACATGCATATGAGCAAATGGAAAACCCGAACTACTTGCGGCACATGGACAAGCTAAAGATCCGTTCAAATTCGAGGGGGGCTCCATTGGGCCTCCCACAAGTGGTTAGTGCGCTCAAAATTGGATCCGAGGACAAAATCTCAGTTCCTAGTTCGACACTGAGCAGAACAAAGCACCTCGCAAGGCCTTCCGCCTGGTGCCTTATCTTTTAATTATAATAACCCAATATAAGACAACATTTTATTAAGGTAGAAGAATCTATCATACTAAGCAGATGAAACATAAGACCAACAGACGACTCGCACAATCAACTCTAAGCATGCGCTACGACTCGCAAGGCCAACATATAAACATGCAACGGGTATTAGGTTGTGGGGATAAAGCTGTATGGGCTGCAGGATAAACATGTGATGGGATCGCAGTTCAAGAATCAATAACTAGGGTAGCAGAGATCAACGGCAGGAATGAAAGACAATGTATAGGTAAACAAGCAAATTTTGCTTGCCTGGAATCCCGCATGGAAGAAGATCTTGTCGTTGCTCACACATCTCAACGTCGTATCCGCGAAGAAGCAACAAACACTGGAAGCGCAAAAGATGCATTTTACAACTACGGCAAAAGATCCGGCATGGTCATACGAGAATGATGCATGGCATGGCAAGATGCAATACAATGCAGGTAATTCCAAATTAAGCGGGAAAACAAACCCGACAATTAATATTAGGTGCAAGTTATTTATTTACTCAGCAATATTAAATGTTGGTTAACCTGGTAACACATGGCATGGGGGATGTATAAATTAAATGGGATAGGGCAATTATTAAGTAAAGCCCAACACATTCCATATTTAATTATATAGGTGGGACAAATAAATTACGCTAAGCAATTAAAATAAAAGATGCAAAATGGCATACAAATGGCATATTAATATTCATTGCATTTTTCTGATATAAAAACATATAAAGATTATTTAATTTGGAGTTACAGAATTAAAGTTATTAACATATTAAAGTTAGGGGGTTTTCTGCAAAAGGCCAGGGGCTTGTCTGTGATGAAACAGTGCTGGGGAGGTGCTCTGTGTAGAAAGCAACAACTACAGGGGGCTCGGGGTAATTCTACCAGCTTCTCTGTCTCTGGGATTTCTGTCACCGAGGGGAAACACGCCCCACTGACTGACCTGTGGGACCCAGGGATGACTAGGCACTGACTAGGCGCTGCGGGCACCCACTGTCGCTCACAGGTGGGGCCGCCCTGTCAGTGACCGAAAAGGAAAAAGGTGGGCAATTTTATTCCAACGAGCCCGGACGGACTCGAACTCGGGCGCGCGCGCAGCGATCGTCGCGGTGGTGCTAGCCACTAGTCCGGAGCTGTGATGTTGACAGTAAAGGAGTCTGATTCTTTTTAAGGTGAGACAAGTGCAGATAACTGACGAAACTGAACTTCAACACGAGACAGTGCACGACGGCGACGAAAAACCGGACGCCGGCGACCAAAGCAGAGGCGATGGACGCGTCCGAGCGGCCGGGGTGTGTGTGGGGGGATTGGGGATTCCGTTTTTGTGCCGTGGAGGAGGAGGGAAGGCATGGAGCGGTCGGGTCCGTGCTCGACCATGGCGATGCGGGCGGACACCGGCGGTGTCGTGGATGAAAACGACGCAAACCGCACGGAGACGAGAGGAGGAGCAGGGGAAAACGGAAAGGAAGCTCACTGGGAGGGGCTCGGGGAGTCATCCGTGCTCGAAGTAGGCCGCAGGCGACGGATTCGGGCGGCGGAGGGTCGCCGTTCTCGGGGAAGAAGAGAAGGAGATCGTCGGGCTCGGAGGCTCCCAGCGCGATCCTTCGCGCGTAGAGGATGGAGAGGTTGACGTAGAGATGGGGGGCTGCTCTGCGCTCCTTCGACGTCCCGCCAGCATCGGCGCCGCCATGGAGGTCTTCGGTCGTTTTTCCGGTGGGAAGAAAACAGAGACGAAAACAGGGGAGGAGAGGGGAGAGTGGCGGCGGCGGATGGAGGAGAAGGGCTAGGTTTAGGGTTCGGGTAGAGGAGGGGAGAGGTGGCTTAAAGGGGGAGTGGGGGAGCAGGTAGGAGGTGGGGGCAGAGGGGCAGCGAGCCATGGCTCTGCTTTCTTCTCTGCCTCGCTGTAAAGTGAGGAAGAGGACAGGGAGGAGTACGGGCTGGGCTAGGTGGTGGGCTGGGTGCTGGGCTTTTGGCCCAGTTAATGTTTTTCTCTGCTATTTTTATTTCCTTTAATTTATTCATTTCTGTTTTTGTATTTTGAAACAAAATAGAGAAATAATTTGTATAAAGAAACTTTATAAAAAGTCCTTAGTGTTTAAATAGGCAATTTAATAAATTAGTTTTTATAATATTTGCAAAATATTTGAAATACACATTTTAATTAATTTCAAAAGCATTTGAATTTAATTGTGAGAAAAGAATTTAAGTGGAGTTTAAATTTAAATGCCATAAATTAAATGAAGTGACCAATGCATGATGAAATGATGACATGATGATGCACAAAAGAGAAACAACAAAAATCTAATTGGGGATAAATCCCGGGGCGTTACAACCGACACCACTAACAAGGGATCGCGTCCCGAGATCCATGCCGAGACCACAAGAAGAGAGGGGTAACTATCGAGTCTTCACGCTCCGGGATGAACTTCTCGACACCACTAACAAGGGATTGTTGCTCCACCTTGAAATTCTCGACACCACTAACAAGGGATTGTTGCTCACGCCAAAGACGACTCCGAAAGATCGAACCTAATAGGATAAAAGGCAAGAAATCGTCCACCCACACGTAGGATCCTAAAACTTTGAAAGTTTGGATAAGGGAAGAGACTCCAGAACAAATAAGGTAAGAGGAGACATAGAATTGAGATAAGGAGTAAAAAGATTCCTATAGAGACATTTTTCAAAAAAAACATTAGTCAAATAGTTTTCGACACTCTACAAACATCGACCGTTAGCGAGGTTATCCTACAGGCTTTTGCGGACCCGCTGCTTCGATAACCATTCGTATCGAAACAACAAGGAGATCGAAACCAAGGCTCTGATACCACTTTGTGACGCCCTAAAATCGGTACTATGTAGATTTAAGCGGGCCCGCCGAAATCCGCATAATAACGATTTTAAGTCGCCCACCAGACATAATGTGCACGCCGAAACGTGCGCATTATGTGGGTGGAATTGTGATAACATTACAACAGTTCCGATACATCCACAAATACAATAAAAGAGATAAATACAACAACGACTCGAACGAGTCAAGATACAAATGATACAATACAAAGATTCAAATGACAGCGGAAGCAAAAATAGTATCCGACTACGGATAAGAGGCAAATTGGACTAAGAGTCCCGAAGATAAGCAATGGCGCCATATCCCTGCCCAGCCAAGCCGGAGGGATTCCCAAGCTAACGTCGTCGAACTTCAAACCTGATAACTGCACATAAAGCACATCCCAAAAGAGGGTCAGGGCACTCCCTGGCAAGCAAAACCGACTTGCCTACTTTCTACACCATCTCCCAAAATATAGGGGAGGTGGACTTAGCGGCAGCAGCACTAGCAACCTAAAGAGACACGCTACAACTTCCGTCTAATCAGAGAGGGATAAGAGAGCGCATAAAGTAGCCAACTACTACTAACACCAAACATAACCCATTCTCGAATTAACCCCCTCAACCAAGTATGAGGAAGCAATTCGGGAAACTCACACATTGAACAGTTTTAATTATAATTTATTGTGAAAGTAATTCTATATTACTAGTCAATTTAATTAACATTAATTAGGTGCAAGTTGTCTAGATCTTGTTAGCCAGCATCATCACCAAAGTCGTCCATAACCGTGGACACGGCTCACTGATAAGATTATACCCTGCAGGGGTGCACTACTGTACCCATACTCGCATGATCAACCCAAGCAAGCATCAGGGCTTCTCAACACGACTTATTCCTTCACTACAGCAAGTCCAAGTGCCACCCATATGAGTTGTTACCCGCGTCAAGAGTCCGGCCGAATTCTCAATTGCGGACTCATTAGTTTGTGTCCACGCGCCATGCGGCTCAAACCACAGTAGGAACTGTTCGCTTCGCGCGCACCACACCTATATGACCCCCCGTATCATGTAACCTCTCATCAATCATCATCATCATCATGCACATGCATATGAGCAAATGGAAAACCTGAACTACTTGCGGCACATGGACAAGCTGAAGATCCGTTCAAAGTCGAGGGGGGCTCCATTGGGCCTCCCACAAGTGGTTAGTGCGCTCAAAATTGGATCCGAGGACAAAATCTCAGTTCCTAGTTCGACACTGAGCAGAACAAAGCACCTCGCAAGGCCTTCCGCCTGGTGCCTTATCTTTTAATTATAATAACCCAATATAAGACAACATTTTATTAAGGTAGAAGAATCTATCATACTAAGCAGATGAAACATAAGACCAACAGACGACTCGCACAATCAACTCTAAGCATGCGCTACGACTCGCAAGGCCAACAGATAAACATGCAACGGGTATTAGGTTGTGGGGATAAAGCTGTATGGGCTGCAGGATAAACATGTGATGGGATCGCAGTTCAAGAATCGATAACTAGGGTAGCAGAGATCAACGGCAGGAATGAAAGACAATGTATAGGTAAACAAGCAAATTTTGCTTGCCTGGAATCCCGCATGGAAGCAGATCTTGTCGTTGCTCACACAACTCAACGTCGTATCCGCGAAGAAGCAACAAACACTGGAAGCGCAAAAGATGCATTTTACAACTACGGCAAAAGATCCGGCATGATCATACGAGAATGATGCATGGCATAGCAAGATGCAATACAATGCAGGTAATTCCAAATTAAGCGGGAAAACAAACCCGACAATTAATATTTAGGTGCAAGTTATTTATTTACTCAGCAATATTAAATGTTGGTTAACCTGGTAACACATGGCATGGGGGATGTAATTAAATTAAATGGGATAGGGCAATTATTAAGTAAAGCCCAACACATTCCATATTTAATTATATAGGTGCGACAAATAAATTACGCTAAGCAATTAAAATAAAAGATGCAAAATGGCATACAAATGGCATATTAATATTCATTGCATTTTTCTGATATAAAAACATATAAAGATTATTTAATTTGGAGTTACAGAATTAAAGTTATTAACATATTAAAGTTAGGGGGTTTTCTGCAAAAGGCCAGGGGCTTGTCTGTGATGAAACAGTGCTGGGGAGGTGCTCTGTGTAGAAAGCAACAACTACAGGGGCTCGGGGTAATTCTACCAGCTTCTCTGTCTCTGGGATTTCTGTCACCGAGGGGAAACACGCCCCACTGACTGACCTGTGGGACCCAGGGATGACTAGGAACTGACTGGGCGCTGCGGGCACCCACTGTCGCTGACAGGTGGGGCCGCCCTGTCAGTGACCGAAAAGGAAAAAGGTGGGCAATTTTATTCCAACGAGCCCGGACGGATTCAAACTCGGGCGCGCGCGCAGCGATCGTCGCGGTGGTGCTAGCCCCTAGTCCGGAGCTGTGATGTTGACAGTAAAGGAGTCTGATTCTTTTTAAGGTGAGACAAGTGCAGATAACTGACGGAACTGAACTTCAACACGAGACAGTGCACGACGGCGACGAAAAACCGGACGCCGGCGACCAAAGCAGAGGCGATGGACGCGTCCGAGCGGCCGCGGTGTGTGTGGGGGGATTGGGGATTCCGTTTTTGTGCCGTGGTGGAGGAGGGAAGGCATGGAGCGGTCGGGTCCGTGCTCGACCATGGCGATGCGGGCGGACACCGGCGGTGTCGTGGATGAAAACGACGCAAACCGCACGGAGACGAGAGGAGGAGCAGGGGAAAACGGAAAGGAAGCTCACTGGGAGGGGCTCGGGGAGTCATCCGTGCTCGAAGTAGGCCGCATGCGACGGATTCGGGCGGCGGAGGGTCGCCGTTCTCGGGGAAGAAGAGAAGGAGATCGTCGGGCTCGGAGGCTCCCAGCGCGATCCTTCGCGCGTAGAGGATGGAGAGGTTGACGCAGAGATGGGGGGCTGCTCTGCGCTCCTTCGACGTCCCGCCAGCATCGGCGCCGCCATGGAGGTCTTCGGTGGTTTTTCCGGTGGGAAGAAAACAGAGACGGAAACAGGGGAGGAGAGGGGAGAGTGGCGGCGGCGGATGGAGGAGAAGGGCTAGGTTTAGGGTTCGCGAAGAGGAGGGGAGAGGTGGCTTAAAGGGGGAGTGGGGGAGCAGGTGGGAGGTGGGGGCAGAGGGGCAGCGAGCCATGGCTCTGCTTTCTTCTCTGCCTCGCTGTAAAGCGAGGAAGAGGACAGGGAGGAGTACGGGCTGGGCTAGGTGGTGGGCTGGGTGCTGGGCTTTTGGCCCAGTTAATGTTTTTCTCTGCTACTTTTATTTCCTTTAATTTATTCATTTCTGTTTTTGTATTTTGAAACAAAATAGAGAAATAATTTGTATAAAGAAACTTTATAAAAAGGCCTTAGTATTTAAATAGGCAATTTAATAAATTAGTTTTATAATATTTGCAAAATATTTGAAATACACATTTTAATTAATTTCAAAAGCATTTGAATTTCATTGTGAGAAAAGAATTTAAGTGGAGTTTAAATTTAAATGCCATAAATTAAATGAAGTGACCAATGCATGATGAAATGATGACATGATGATGCACAAAAGAGAAACAACAAAAATCTAATTGGGGATAAATCCCGGGGCGTTACAGGTTGGTGGAGAGCAGCTGGGCCTCCAGCTGGCCCAGCTCGCGGTGCTTCTGCGCTAACGAGCCCTCCATCGCCTCGCGCTCCGCCCCGACCTCGCGCAATGTTACAACACTCCCCCCCCTCAAAGGAATCACGCCCCGAGATTCTTCATGGAACAACGAAAAGGTCGGGATACTCGGCACGGAGGTGGTCTTCACGCTCCCATGTAGCTTCCTTGTCAGAATGATGAGACCATTGAACTTGTAGAACTTGACAGTGTTGTTACGTGTGCGACGTTCAGCTTCGTCAATAATGCGAATCGGTTGTTCCACATAAGAGAGATCTTCTCGAAGTCCAATTTATCCATGATCAACTGCACGTCCTGGATCTTGGAAGCACTTCTTGAGTTGTGACACGTGGAAGACATCGTGCACTTTGGAGAGGTTTGGAGGAAGTTCCAGACGGTAAGCCAATTCAGCACGCCTTGAAAGAACGTTGAAAGGCCCAAGATAACGCGGAGCGAGCTTGCCTTTGATGCCAAAGCGTTGCGTGCCTCTCAGAGGAGTGACACGAAGGTAAGCTTGCTCACCAGGTGCATAGACCATGTCCCTGTGCTTGCTATCATAATAGCTTTTCTGCCGAGACTGGGCAATCTTCAGATTGTCACGAATGATGCGAACCTTTTCTTTAGCCTCCTGGATAATATTCGGGCCAAAGAATTGACGTTCACCAGCTTGAGACCAATTCAGAGGAGTTCTGCATTTGCGGCCATAGAGAGCTTCAAAGGGAGCCATGCCTAGACTTGCTTGGAAGCTGTTGTTGTAGGAGAACTCAGCATACGGAAGGCAATCCTCCCATTTCATGCCAAAGGAGATAACACAAGCTCTGAGCATATCCTCCAGAATTTGGTTCACTCTTTCAACGTGTCCACTTGTCTGCGGATGGTAAGCTGTGCTGAACAGAAGTTTGCTACCCAGGGCTTTCTGAAAGCTATCCCAAAATCGAGAAGTGAAGATACTTCCACGAGTCGAGCTTATTGCCAAAGGAACACCCTGCAACGGAACCAGTCTTGTCATATAGAGTTCTGCCAACTGACTAGCTGATACTGTCTCTTTGACTGGGAAGAAGTGAGCCACTTTGGAGAGACGATCAATGACAACAAAGATTGCATCGTTGCCTTTCTTGGACTTTGGAAACCCAGTAACGAAGTCCATCTCGATCTTGTCCCATTTCCACTCAGGAATTTGTAGTGGATGAAGAAGTCCAGGTGGTGTCTGATGAATTGCCTTGACACGACAGCAAACATCACAATGAGACACATAGCGAGCAATTTCACGCTTCATCCTGGTCGACCAATAGATTGACTTGAGATCCTGGTACATCTTTGTGCTGCCAGGGTGGATAGAAAGCGGAGTATCATGAGCCTCCTTGAGAATGAGTTCTCTTAAGATGTCAAGCTTGGGCACTACAATGCGTTCTTCAAACAGCAAGTTACCCTTGTCATCGAGAGAGAAACTCTTGTACTTATCCTTGCCAATGTTGTCTTTGATATTCTTGACACCAGAATCACGCAACTGTGCGGCACGAATCTTATCCTCAAGTGTAGGAGTGGCAATCAAGTTTGCAAGATAACCAGAGGGGACCACTTGAAGATTGAGCTTCTTGAATTCTTCGTGAAGAGGAGGTTGGATGTCCTCAACCATGAGGTTGTTGCAATAGGACTTGCGACTGAGAGCATCAGCCATTACATTAGCCTTGCCTGGAGTGTAAGAGATGGTAAGATCGTAATCTGAGAGCTTCTCAAGCCACCTTGTTTGCATGAGGTTCAAGTCTGGTTGAGTGAAGAGATATTTGAGACTCTTGTGATCAGTGAAGATCTCACAGCTGTGCCCCAACAAATAAGGTCTCCAAGCCTTTAGGGCATACATGATTGCTGCAAGTTCAAGATCATGTGTAGGATAGTTGAGCTCATGAGGCTGCAACTGACGAGATGCATAAGCCACAACTTTGCGTTCTTGCATTAGGACTGCGCCTAGTCCTTGAAGAGATGCATCGCAGAAGATTTGGTAAGGTTTGGAAGTGTCTGGGCCAACCAGAATAGGAGTAGAAGTGAGTTTAGCTTTCAAGAGATTGAAGCTCTCATCACACTTTGGAGTCCAAAGAAACTTTCTATCCTTCCTAGTAAGATCGGTGAGAGGCTTAGCAACTTTGGAGAAGTTCTCAACAAATCGACGACAATAGCTAGATGCCAAGGAAACTCCTGACTTGTTTCACCGATGTGGGAGGCAACCATTCAACTATGGCCTTCACTTTTTCTGGATCCACAGAAATGCCTTCAGAAGAGATAACATGACCAAGGTAGGATACTTTAGGAAGCCAGAATTCACACTTGGAGAACTTGGCATAGAGACGGTGTTCTCGGAGTTTCAACAAGATAAGACGTAGATGTTCTCCGGTTTTTTCCTCGGTTTTGGAATAGATAAGAATGTCATCGAGATAGACTACCACGAACTTATCGAGGTATTCCATGAAAACGAAGTTCATGAGATGTGAGAAAGTCGCCGAAGCATTTGTGAGACCGAAAGACATGACAGTGTATTCGTAGAGACCATAACGAGTGGTGAAAGTTGTCTTTGGAATATCTTCTTTGCGGATCTTGATCTGGTGATAACCTGACCTCAAGTCCAACTTGGAGAAAACCTTAGCACCAGCGAGTTGATCAAACAGGTCATTGATGCGAGGAAGGGGATACTTGTATTTGATGGTTTTCTTGTTCAGAGGACGGTAGTCAACAACCAGTCGCTCAGTCGTGTCCCTCTTTTTGACAAACAGAGTAGGACAACCCCAAGGAGAAGTACTAGGTTGAATATGACCTTTGCTTTCCAACTCCTCTAGCTGTCTCTTAAGCTCAGCCAGTTCTTTGGGCCCCATCTTGTAAGGACGTTTCGAGATAGGAGCAGTGCATGGTTCTAGTTCAATAACGAACTCCACAGCTCTATCAGGTGGCATACCTGGTAATTCTTCAGGAAAGACGTCAGGAAAGTCTCGGACCACCGGAATAGCTTCTATGGAAGGAAGAGGATCAACATTGAGAGCGAAAAGCTGAGCTGAAGAGGTTTGGTTTGGAGAATAGACTCTCTGTCCAGAAGGATGAGAAAGAGTTACATTCTTTGTGGAACAGTCTATCTTAGCTTGATTGGCCTTCAACCAATCCATGCCTAGAATGACATCAATATCAGAATTGCCGAGAATTATTAGAGATGCCAAGAAGATATGGCCTCCAATTTGGATTTCATTGTCGTGGCTTATCTTGGAAGAAGTCATTCGCATGCCGGGATAACTAACCGCGATGTTTTTGGGGAGAGGATCGAGAATTAGCCCATGTAAATCCGCAAAGCTAACTAATACGAAAGAATGAGATGCTCCTGTATCAAACAACACTCTAGAAGAGATAGAGTTGACGGGTAGTGTACCAAGAACAACTTCTGGAGCTTCTTCTGCTTCCTCGGCCCTGATGTGGTTCACCCGCGTAGCACGTGCCGGAGGCCTGGTGTTGGGGACG
This sequence comes from Poa annua, assembly GCA_026929855.1. NCBI lineage: Eukaryota > Viridiplantae > Streptophyta > Magnoliopsida > Poales > Poaceae > Poa > Poa annua. The sequence goes on from CM049426.1 coordinate 162,398,571, forward strand.
AAAGGCCTAGTCGGGGCAGGTGCGCGGACAATCGCCTGAGTTGGAGAAGGGCGAGGTGGTGGTGGAGGAGGACGGGTCTCCGGGCAGTTGTTGGAGTAGTGGCCCGGTTTCCCGCACTGGTAGCAGGTCACGTTGGGGCGAGCGCGCGTTGGCCTTGGCGGTCCTCCGAAACCCCTCATAGCAAGAGCCGGGTTCGGTGGGCGAGGCGCGAGTCCTGGAGGTCCTGGCACGTGAGTAGCTCGTGCGAAGGCGCTGTTAGGCACCCAGATCCGACGCTTAAGAGTAGGAGCGGTGGCGATTGACGATGAAGAAGAGTTGCTCTCATGAGAGTGCTTGCGCGACTCCTCGAAGATCTTGCTCCAATGCTCCTCATTGAGCGCGATGTTGACGAGGTCCTCGAAGTTATCAGCCTTGACGAGGTTCAGCTTGTACTTGAGAGCGGGGTTGAAACCCTTGCGGAACTTGGCCATTTTCTTTACCTCAGTGTTCACCTCATCTCCAGCGTAACGAGCAAGGCGATTGGACTCGCCATTGTACTCCATCACATCCATCTTGCCTTGCGTCAGCGAGTTAAACTGCTCGCGCATCCTGTCCATGAGACCTTCTAGGATGTGGTGGTGCAGGAAGGCTATCTTGAAATCCCCCCAAGTGGTAACCACCCCGGGAGATCTCATAGCCTGGAAGTTTTCCCACCATGAGGCAGACTTGCCCCTAAGCAGGTAGGACACGTAAGGCACCCTGTCGTGCTCAGCCACGTGGGCGATTGCAAGGGTCCTTTCCATCTTCGAAGCCAATCATCAGCTTCCAGCGGCTCAGTGGGGGAAGCGATGTTCCTTGGGCCCAGACTGAGGAAGTCCTTGACGGTCACACGTGCATTGCCTTCATTGCGCTGCCCGTGGTTGTTCTGGTAGGCTTGTTGTTCAGCCATTTGAGCCAGAACTTGGGTCATCTGCCCAAGCAACGTAGTGATCGGTGGCGCCTCAAAGCCTTCCGCATTGCGGTTGTTCCTGGTGTTCGGCATCCTGGAGACATTGGATATTAGAACAGCAACAAGATACATAAAGCCAGGGAAAAATTGAAAGTCGAATTCTTGCTCAGAAAACAGTTGCAAACTGTAGGATAACAAGGATAAGCTTCTCATAGCAAAGGTTCATAACCATACACTTAGTTAGCCATCAGTACAACCACCAAGGTTTTGGTACTACAAGGACAGCTACTAGTACAAAGTTAACCATCCGTACAACCAACACGGTTTCGGTACAAATGATAGCTACTACAACAAGGGAAAAGATACAACTCGAAGACTACCTCGCGCTTCCATCTGAAGACGAAACTGTGCACCCCTCTCCGGTGATGCGATGGGTGTAACGACGATCGCAGTACACGTGGTACTCTCGCACAATGCGTCGAAACTCAGGGGAGTAGGCATCTGGCGTCTGCTTCCCGTACAGCAGTGGTCCAACGTGGTCTGGAGAAGTAGTGACCAGAGGACCACGCTCTGGAGTGTATCCACCCACAACAAACAGACGACTCGGAAAAGCGAGCTGGAACCTCGGGAAAGCGTCTGGTGTGACGTTCCCCCCGTCGTACTGACCCATGTGAGAGAGTGCCCGCTACAGCTGCTGACGGACTATTGCTAGCTCCAAGCGTAGTCCCAACAACTGAGTCTGAAGACTGTCCAAACTGAGCGGTCATGTCAAGAACCTCGAGCTCGTACTGAGAGTCCGTGTAGGGGTAGTATGGAACGTAGCAGAACGGAGGGTAGTTGAAACAGTAGTAGTCCCTGCGCAGAGCCAGAGCTGCATCGTAAGCTGCTAAGTGTAATGCCATGTCCACAGTGGAAGCCTCAGCCACGTGCTTGTGCACAGTATCACCATCATCTCCCCTGATCCAAACAGCAGCTCTATAGAAGGTCTGTCCGTAATCTCTGGGGATCTCGGACACCTGGTACTCCGGAAGGAAGCTAAAACCGACATAGTCAACCATGCTTCTGAGAAGCTTCGGGTAACCGGTAGTCTGCTCGCAGTGGGTCTTACGCACCACCTGATAGTGCGCCATCTACATAGCAGTTTGAAGTAGAAGTTAGCCTCCGGAAACAAAAGGATTGATTGCACAGAAAGAATTGTACAATGACAAGGAGATGATTCCAGTGAAAAGTAGAAGAACAACTAATTGATTCAAGATTGAAACTGAACATAGCCGATGAAGTTGATAACTACCAAACGACAAAAACAACCTTCAACACCTGCAACTATAGTACTACGGAAAACCCAGAACACGTGATGTCTTAAATTTAAATTAGAGATGAGAAGGGAAAAACATCGTTACACTTCCTTACCAGAAGAATAGTGAGCGAGGGTGGGGAAAGAAGTAAAAGAACAGAATTCCTACTCTCACTTTTAAGATTTTCCTGATAACTACAAAATATTTTTCTAGACACAAACAACGGCTAGTAGAAGGGAACCTGAGGGCGATTAAGCTCTGATACCAACTGTCAGACCCTGAATTCAAGCTACACAACCGAAACGTATCGGTTGGGCCACACAACCAAGAACATACTGGGGTTACCAATCCCAGGAAACAAGCAGGCCATGCTCGGAATGGAGCATCGGCCGACAGCTCTTGGCGACCCCAACGTCACATACGTTTCAATATTGTGCACGCAAGAACCCAAAAAGTCTTCCAACTCGTATACTTCAAACATTCACACATGGTATACAAGTCGGATTTTTAACAAGTTGAAACCACAGAATAAACCTAAGAACAAAGAAAGGAAATAATATCCAAAAGCTCTCACTGAGCAAAATATAGCGAATGGCACCAATCAGAGGACACATGTCCCAACATTACATCACGCAGCGGAAACAAAACGGTCTGAGTACAGACAAGAAGCAAAGGGCTGAAAGACGAAACAGAAAAGAAGGCCCATCCACGCAGTCCACCAGGAAGTAGCCCAGGGGAACTCTAACTACTCGTCGTAGATCTCGTCGTCAAACTCCACGTAGTATCCACCCACCTGGTCGAGCGAAATATCCTCAACTGCAGAAAAACCACAGCCCGCAAACGGGTCAATACACCGAAGCGTATCGAACAAGTTTAAGCTAACAGGTTACAAAACTGTAAGATTCCCAAAGTATGGGGGTAAGTGTACTTAGCGGCAGCAGCACTAGTAACCTAAAGAGACGCGCTAAAAACTTCCATCTAATTAGAGGGGGATAAGAGAGCGTTTAAGTAGCCACCAACAACTAACACCAGTCATAACCCATTCTCGAATTAACCCCCTCAACCAAGTATGAGGAAGCAATCCGGGAATACTCACACGTTAACAATTTTAGTTACCATTTATGGTGTAAGTAATTCTATATTACTAGTCACATTAATTAACAATGATTAGGTGTAAGTTGTCTAGATCTTGTTAGCCAGCATCATCACCAAAGTCGTCCATAGCCGTGGACGCGGCTCATCGATAATATTATACCCTGCAGGGGTGCACTACTGTACCCATACTCGCATTATCAACCCAGTCAAAAACATTAGGGCATCTCAACACGACTAATTCCTTCACTACAGCAAGTCCAAGTGCCACCCATATGAAATGTTACCCGCGTCAGGAGTCCGGCCGAATCTCAATTGTGGACTCATTAGTTTGAACCTGCGCGCCATGCGGCTCAAACCACAGTAGGAACTGTCCGCTTCGCGCGCACCACCCCTATATGACCCCCCGTATCAAGTAACCTCTCATCGATCATCATCATCATGCACATGCATATGAGTGAATAGAAAACCTGAACTACTTGCGGACATGGACGAGCTGAGGATCCGTTCCAAGTCGAGGGGGGCTCCATTGGGCCACCCACAAGTGGTTAGTGCGCTCAAAATTGGATCCGAGGACAAAATCTGAGTTCCTAGGTCGACACTGAGCAGAACAAAGCACCTCGCAAGGTCTTCCGCCTTGTGCCTTATCTTTTAATTATAGAACCCCAATATAAGACAACAGTTTATTATAGTAGAACAATATAGCATACTAAGCATATGAGATAAAAGACAAAGGAACGACTCACTCAACCAATTCTAAGCATGCACTACGACTCGCAAAGGCCAACAGATAAACATGCAAGGGGTTATGGGTTGTGGGGATAAAGCTGTATAGCTTGTAGGATAAACATGTGATGGGATCGCAATTCAAGAATCGATAACTAGGATAGCATAGATCAAAAGGAAAGAATGAAAACCAAACAATCGTGTAACCGGTTAGCAAAAGCTTGCCTGGCAGCTCGTGGCCTGGCACGAAAGCTGGAACCTCAGTATCGTAGGTACTCGCAGCAGACACGTCGTCGTCTACCCAAAGAAAGCCAAACACAGACAATAGGAAACAATAATCAATACAGAGAAATGCGCAATCAAATGATGGTGCATTGTGGTATGAAATGATTAGGTCATATTTAAAGCGGGGATGAAATCCCGGCAAAAGATTAGGGTGCAAGTTATTTTTGTAGCCAACAATTTAAATGTTACTTAATATATATAGCAGGTATGGTGATTTTATTAATTTAAATGGAAAAGCCATTAATTAATTATTTGTCCAACACATAACATATTTAGTAATTAATTGCAAATTATTTATCTTCAACTCAAATTAAATATTTATTAGCATGGCAAGACATGGTATAAAAGATATGAGCATATTAAATGGAATTAGGGCATTATATATTTATTACCCCACACATTCCATATTAAATTAATTAATTGCATTTGTTAAAATAAACTAAAGATTTAAAACAAATGATGCAAAATGACATAAGAATGTTATAATAATGTTTATTGCATTTTTCTGATATAAAAACATATAAAGTTTATTTTATTTGAGTTTATAGAAATAAAGTTGTTGTATTTTTAGTTCTAGGGTTGTTTCTGAAATTATCCAGGGACCTGTTCGTGATAGAAACTTAGCAGTGAAGGTCCTCTGTGCAAACAGGAAACACCAGGGGGCTCAGGGTAATTTTCCAGCGCCTCTGTCTATGACGAGTGGGACCTACATGCCAGTGGGAGAAAAAGAAAACAAAAAGGGGTGGCTTTTTATTCAACAGCCAGGGGGATTCGAACTTGGGTCGGTGAGTTCGGATCGGGCGGCGCGGTTAGCCACTCGGGTCTGGGAAGTGTTTGTGTTAAGGACAGAGATGCTTTGTTTTTGTACCGCAACAATTGGATGCCTCGGACGAAAAACTGAAGACTGAACGTGTTCTGACGCACTGAAAAACTGAAGAAAAGAGAGTAGCGCGCGGCGGAGGAAGAAGCGGATGCCGGCGTCGACCAAATCGGGGCGGCGCTCCCCCGGGCTGATGCGTGAGGGTGCGGGTTGCGTGGGAGCTTAAGTTTTTGGGCTCTGGCGTGCGCGAGGGTGTCCTGTAGCGTGGTGTTCAAGCTCGTGCCGCGCGGTTCGAGTTACGGCCATGGCGGGCTCGCTCCGGCGCCGGTGGAATTGAGGCGCTCGGCGAAGAAAAATAAGGGGGGAAAAGCGGAAGTAGGACGAGGCTCACCCTGGGTAGTCGCTGGCGAGAGGAGAAGGACGGGGGTGACCGGAGATGACTGAACGGAGTCGAGGAAGAAAGTGCGGGGCTCGGGTCGGCGTCGAGGAAGAAGCTCCCGCGTGGACGTCCTCGCTGCTCCCAGGTCCGGCTCCTGGTCAACGAAGGCGGAGGATCTCGTGGCGTAGATGCTGGCGAGGTGGAACGGCGCGGGGGCAACAGAGTGCGACGAATTGGTGGCGGCGCTCCGGCGGGTTCGGGTGGAGTAGGAGAGGAACAGAGAGGGCCGGCGGCGGCCAGAGGGGGCTAGGGTTAGGGTTTCTCGGCGGCATCGCGATTTAAAGAGAAGGGGGAGAGGAGAGGAGGGGAATCGCCGGTGGGGGCGGCATGGCAGTAGGGGCGAGCTCCATAGCTCCTCCACGCTGGAAAGGAGACTGTCGTACGGAGAAGAAGAGGTGGAGAGGGCCGGTCGGGGAGGCCGCAGGCTAAGTGGGCCAGAGGAAAGCCCAGTTCGGCTAGGCTCCCTTTTTTTTTCTTTTTGGTTTTAATTTTCTCTTAAAAACTTTTCTGATTTTTGCACTTTAACTCAAACAGATAAGAAAAGATGAAAAAAACTTTTACACCATTTTTAATAGTTTATAAAATAGTCATATTAATATCTGGTTTGAATATTTATACATAATTTGGAACTTCAAATTAATTTATTTGAAAGCATTTGAATTAAAACTAAGAGACTTAAATCTGGAACACATAATTAATTAAATGCAACCATATTTGGAATGATGACATGATTCAACATTTTATTGCACACAATTTTGGAAAGTTACAAACGGGCTGTTACATTTGATGTCTTGAAGTCTTTGAGTAAAACTTTCCTTTCATGGTAGAGTTGTAGAATAACTGAAGTTGATTGAAATACTTTTGGTATCCAAGGATAGCGGTGATATCTGGTTGGGTTTAGCATGGATGAGTAGATGTAGAAAGTTATTAAGGAAGAATCCTACCCCAAACATAGCAGGCAATTCATCTTACAAACAATCTCTAACAAACATCAAGCAACATGGTTTTAAACACAAACAAACAATCTATATTGTCACATAACATAAGTTGATATGATCAATACACTAACATGATATCGTTGTTCTAATAAAAATGTTGGTCTAGTCTATCTCCTTGAGAGCTTCATGTTCTTCTTCAACCTTTTTTAAAATCTTCTAAGTGTTTGAGCTCTGAATCTGGATATTTCCCCAAGTTTCTTCAATGGTCTTGCATGTAGCGCTTTGTGTTGACTTGTAGAATTGCATATGAAGCAGCAGAATCTGACTTTAAGGACATGGTCATCCAGAATAAGAGGAGATAATTTCAGAAGGTTTGACAATAGATGAGAGTACGAGGAAGATAAAGTGAAAAGATTTGTTTTCAGAAAAGTGAATAAAAATAGATTTTCAATCCTATGATACAAACCTATTTCTATCCAAACCTAGGGTTTCGAACCTACAGGCAACACAGTGCTCTGATACCATCTGTAGCGTACCTGCACTTAAAATATGGCAAGGTACCTGTGTATAGTACAAATCTCTGGATCGATTCGTTTGCACACACAGTTTACGATGTAATATCACAACAAAGTATCAATTTCATTACATCGATGATCCAGACTTAGAAAATATTCTTTACAACTTACATAGCATAAAGCTAGCACTGAAAGAGTGAACAGCAAAAATACAATAGTAGTGAGTCTCCATCATCTTCATGTTGCCACAGGCGAAAACATGTTGGTTGTAGACTCGAAACCTTTAAACCAAATCTCACTCGTCATCTGATCAATCTGCAATAAGAAAAATATTGCAACAACGTGGGTCAGATTCCATTAAAAAAATGGAGTCTGGCAAGTGACACTATGATGGACACTTAGTGGAATAACTCTAATAACCTATATGCATATTTGGCTGGTGGAGTTCAAGGCTATTTTGCATAAACCCAATTTTTCCTAACTCTTTGGAAAACACTTTTCTTCTATTCGAGACATCCGTGGCATCAAATCCACTGTCTCATTCTACCCTTGTTCACCCATCAAGTTTTAACTTAGAAATTGGAATGGTGGAATCCTAGGTTGACGTCCGTGATCAGCTGCTCAAATTGTCCGTACCGGGGACACGGCTAAGTACTTAGTTTTACACTCTGGAGAGGCTGTGCACGTTCACCATTGTACCCATTCAACCAAAACTATCCTATACACTCTGAAGTGATAAGGAAAAGGAGAAGAATGAGACGAGATCTTTCAGAAGCATTTTCCCTCCCACTCTGTCTTGACCCGTTCCACCTAACACACTCTACATATGCTTGTCAAGCCGGGGCGAGTCCACGCAACTTAATTGATCAAGCCAGATCCCATTGGCAATGGCTGAACTGGAAGCAATCTTCACTAGGAGTTCTTCAGATCCCTTTGTTCCCTGGGTGGCCATCCACAAGTGCATGTACTCCAGGAACCATAGACATGGGCCTGAGTAGCCACTCAACTTCGCCACCATATACAACCAATCCACCCAGGAGGTTCTTTATTAACTTAGTAGAATTTAGATTTTCACAAAACAACATTTGCATAGCATCAAACAATGCTACTAAGTATTGCGTAGGACCCTAGACACATGAGTAAGGATTTTTCTACACAGGTCTAGCATAGCAATACTACCCTACACATGCTTATATAAAAATACACTAAGTAATACATATAGAAAATAGTAGGAAGTTTATGAGGTGTGCCACTTGCCTTTGGATGATGTCTTTGCTCACAAACTCTTTTCAACGTAACTCGAGGCTCTTCGTTCAATCAAAACAATATAGACACACAACAATACAACAATCAACACAACACAACGCATACAAACACATACATAAATAACAAACAAATTTCATAAAACTTTAAGGAAAAATATGTTTATGCATGACGTGCAAAATACTTCTAAGGACTAGAGATGCATGTCATGCCATGAAAATCTTATAAGTTAATGTAAGGCAAATATGTTGGTCAAAACTGACTAAGGACTAAGGTCATAGGTTGGACAAAATAACTTCGTTATAAAATCATCTTGAATAAGCACTCTAATGGCTTAGTCATCATGTGCAAAATTCTTAGAGAAAAATACTAAGTCTAATCTTCCAGGTGATCAACAATTATTATCAACTCTTTGTAAATTGGATATTCACTATAGTGAGAGAGACAGACACCCGGCCAGCCACTTAAGTTGTGGAACAGGTCTCATGTACGTGGAAATGTAAAGTTAGTCTCTAGGGCGCTTCATGTCACTATGCCGCTAGGATCCAACAAACTTCCAAGATGGTAATTATATGATAAAAATTGTTTATGTCTAAAGTGAAATATAAACTTAGGAAAGAGGGAGGAGATAGAAAGAAAGATGTAGCTGGTCTTCCAGGATTCATCTCCAGACTTGTAACTTTCTCCCTTGTGATGTCTTGATTGATTATTATTTTCGTATATTTGATGATTCTGGTATCACCGGGGCTGGTCTTGGATATAACTTAGCCACCACAATGTCTAAGAGAAAGAGAAAAGAAGAGAGAACTTAGAAAAATAAAGGGGTTGGTCTTCTTAACTTCCTCTTGATTTTTCTTCTAAGTGCTTCTACTTCTTGGAGATGCTTCGAGAGTCTGTTTTCTTCTAAGTTCTTCATTGGCCTTCTAGCTCCATGTTGAAAATCCTAAGTGTCTAAGTGCATAGCACTTTACTAAAACAACTATGTTGAAAATAATCCTAACTTAGAGAAAATAATAAGAGGTTTTTCTATGAGAAGTATATATCTATATGAGAAAATATGTTATGCATGCAATGCACTTTTTAATCATAAGAAAGATCTTACTATTTTTTTTGAGGCTATAAATGCAATTTAATTAATTACTATTTTGGCAAAATATAGTAAGAGGAATAAATATAAGATTAAAGTTTTATGTGATTAAATTTTATAAATAGTGTTAATAGATAGAGGGGATTTAAATAAATTTATTGCAATTGAATTTACTCAAAAATAATCTTTCTATCAAAAGTTATGTCAAAAATAGTCGAACTATTTAAATTAAGGGTATGATTATTAAATCGTCAAAACTATTCCCAAAAATTATTTTCTAAAAGAAGCATAATATAACACATATTTTTTAGGATTCCAAAACAATTTTATTTGCAATTTTTGAATTTATAGATTTAAAGTTATGACAAATATACTCAAATCATCCATTTGAAATTTGAATAATTTAAACTAAGTCAAATTTGAAATCCAGCAGATTAAAAATATTCTACATGTCAAGGGTTTTCCAAAGATATTTTATTTACAAATTTTGAATTTATAGAATTAAAACAATAACTAAAACAATATTTTACACGTTTATGTAAATAACAAGTTAGTGCACGACTAAAATATAAGTTTTTATTATACCACTGTATTCTACACGTTCAGACGATTCCATAGACTACAAAAACATTGAAACGAAGTTATGGTTGAATTGATATGAGTTTCTAAAGTTTGCCTAAAATCTGTCCAAAGTCAAATCCAAAAATGAATTTTTTTGACACATGGCGATATTCTATTGGCTGAAATGGTGATCCAGGTGTTGACCAAGCAGCTGACTTGTCAATTGCTATGTGGCGCTATCCTATTAGCCAACATGAGACGAATTCAGCCAAGACACAGTGGTGCTCACCGGAAGACGACGACAACGACTCAGGTGATGTTCCGGTTGTTCTGCGGCTGCTATGACTTGTAAGTGAGATCCCTCATGCTCCCCTCGTTGCTATGAAGATCATGGAGTGCTTGGCGGTGTCACTCGGTGACTCGTTCAGCGTTGACGGCGACGCCTCGCGCTTTCGATCCGGCGACGCTTTAGATGAGTACGAGCTCCCTGTTGCACCGTCTGCGAAAGGGAAAGTTTAAACAGGCTAGAAATCAAAGAGAGTTTCTAATGGACAAGGTTAGATACGCTCAGGTTGATTGAGACGGCGACGACCGCCGAAGCTCAAGGATGACGACGACGACGACTGGGGCGACACAGACAATGCATTAGACATGAAGCATGACCATGTCCTGGAGGTAGGCAGCGGTTAGAGGAGTCTAGGAGTAAAGGGAATCGAGGAGAGGCCGAGCGTATGCGACGTACCAGTCCGTTGAAGTCGACAAGATTTGAAACAAGACGTCGATGATACGGGACGTACAGAGCTTCCCTGTAGAAAATTTCTGGACGAGAATGAAGGAGGAGCACGATAGGCACAAAGTGACGCGCTCAAGTTGGTTTGTTATGGCCGGAGGAGGGAGATCGAAAGATGTATGCCGAGTGGTGGCATTCGGTTTACCACTCCGAACTGAAAATTTTAAGACATTGGAATGGGAAATAAATTCCCTAAATGAGATGCCCACCAAATTTGGAGTAACATTCGTGTTGAAGGTAGGAAGAAACGGTCACCCCATTGATAGGGAAATGAAGAGGGAAGGGAAACAACATGGCTGTTACTAGTTCCAGGTTCTGTACGTGAAGGGAAGAAGATGACCAGGTGCGTGCCTTCTAGCTGGGCCACGATTTGGCCCAGTTTGGGTCGGCCCTCCCCTTTCTATCTTTTTTCTTTCTTTGGTTTTCTTTATAAATTTTGTTTTTAATGTCCAAATCAACTCAATTTTGTTTCTGCAAATGTAAAGACAAAATCTATCATTTAAACCACTTATGGGTATGTTTTAAACATTTTTCAAAAATCATAATTTTGAATACTTTATTAAATGTAATTTGACACTTTATGTCAACTTTGAAAATAAATTATTTGTAGCTAGATAAAATTTATAAAAATACCATAATTACAAATGTTTGATAGTAAGTTACGTTTAAACCCTTTTCAAATAAATATCATAACACAAATATTTGAATATAATTGGAAAATATAATGGACTTATTTTCAAACCAATAATACTTTATGCAAAGTTAAGTTTTAACATGATATACATTATTTGAAACTCTCCATAATACATTTGCAAATATTTCATTCTTTATGTTGACTTTATTCATGAAATCCATTTTACAAGTTAGGTATACTTTTAATAACTTTAGGCAGTTTGAAAATATGGTTTTTGAGTTTAATAAATAGCCAAAAGTTAAATATTCAAAATCAACTTTTTGGAATAAAAAATTTTATGATATGAAAATGTTATTAAATAATTTTAAACACCTTGCCAAATATATGGTTTCTATTATAAATTCTAATATTTCATTTTAATAAGAATAAAAGTTTCAAATTTTTTTGATTTTCAAACATTCCAAAATATTGGGATGTTACAGATAAGTAGAGATAGAAAGATACTAAGGAAGGATCCTACCCAAGCATGGTAGATTCAAGACCATTCATTTTTTTTACAATCAACATCTAACAAACATCAAGCAACGAGGTTCAGATACAATGAACCAGTCTACTATTGGCATACAACCTGAGTTGGTATGATCAATACACTAACACAATATCGTAGTTCTAATTGAATGGTGGTCTGATCTAAGGAAACAAAGTGATGCACTTCCTTGTCTTCTTATCCTTCATAGACTTAGTGCGATGATTCTTCAGAGATCAATACTTTTACTTTATTTGTTGAAATCTGGACATCCTTGGGCAGCATCTGGTCTTCCCGATTGCATAGTTCAGAATCTACATTCACCATGTCAGTCATCAACTGGTCACAGTGGTCTTCAAGCCATTGGTCTTCTATATCTCCTTTTTAAGTTCTTCAAGTTCTTTTTCCACATCTTTGAGGTATCCTTGAGTATTGTGCATTCTAAACCTAATTCTCCTTGAAAGTTCCTCGATGGCCCTCCAAGCTGCTCTTCGTGCTGCATCAAAGAATGATGTTTCCAGTACTTTATTGGTGAACATCCATCGTCCCGTTGTCTTGTGGTCGTCTTCTTTATCCTGATACAAGTGTATCATAATAGCTTTTCTGCCGAGACTGGGCAATCCTCCCATTTCATGCCAAAGGAGATCACACAAGCTCTGAGCATATCGTCCAGAATTTGGTTCACTCTTTCAACCTGTCCACTTGTCTGCGGATGGTAAGCTGTGCTGAACAGAAGTTTGGTGCCCAAGGCTTTCTGAAAGCTATCCCAAAATCGAGAAGTGAAGATACTCCCACGATCTGAGCTTATTGCCAAAGGAACACCATGTAAAGGAACCAGTCTTGTCATATAGAGTTCTGCCAACTGACTAGCTGATACTGTCTCTTTGACTGGGAAGAAGTGAGCCACTTTGGAGAGACGATCAATGACAACAAAGATTGCATCGTTGCCTTTCTTGGACTTTGGAAACCCAGTAACGAAGTCCATCTCGATCTTGTCCCATTTCCACTCAGGAATTTGCAGTGGTTGAAGAAGTCCAGGTGGTCTCTGATGAACTGCCTTGAGACGACAACAAACATCACAATGAGACACATAGCGAGCAATTTCACGCTTCATCCTGGTCCACCAATAGATTGTCTACAGGTCCTGGTACATCTTTGTGCTGCCAGGGTGGATAGAAAGCGGAGTATCATGAGCCTCCTTGAGAATGAGCTCTCTTAAGCTGTCAAGCTTGGGCACTACAATGCGTTCTTCAAACAGCAAGGTACCCTTGTCATCGAGAGAGAAACTCTTGTACTTATCCTTGCCAATGTTGTCTTTGATATTCTTGACACCAGAATCACGCAACAGTGCGGCACGGATTTTATCCTCAAGTGTAGGAGTGGCAATCAAGTTTGCAAGATAACCAGATGGAACCACTTGAAGATTGAGCTTCTTGAATTCTTCGTGAAGGGGAGGTTGGATGTCCATGAGGTTGTTGCAATAGGACTTGCGACTAAGAGCATCAGCCATTACATTAGCTTTGCCTAGAGTGTAAGAGATGGTAAGATCGTAATCTGAGAGCTTCTCAAGCCACCTTGTTTGCCTGAGGTTCAAGTCTGGTTGAGTGAAGAGATATTTGAGACTCTTGTGATCAGTGAAGATCTCACAGCTGTGCCCCAACAAATAAGGTCTCCAAGCCTTTAGGGCATACATGATTGCTGCAAGTTCAAGATCATGTGCAGGATAGTTGAGCTCATGAGGTTGCAACTGACGAGATGCATAAGCCACAACTTTGCGTTCTTGCATGAGGACTGCACCTAGTCCTTGAAGAGATGCATCGCAGAATATTTGGAAAGGTTTGGAAGTATCTGGGCCAACTAGAATAGGAGTAGAAGTGAGTTTAGCTTTCAAGAGATTAAAGCTCTCATCACACTTTGGAGTCCAAAGAAACTTTCTATCCTTCCTAGTAAGATCGGTGAGAGGCTTAGCGATTTTGGAGAAGTTCTCAACAAATCGACGGCAATAGCTAGCCATGCCAAGGAAACTCCTGACATGTTTCACCGATGTAGGAGGCAACCATTCAACAATGGCCTTCACTTTTTCTGTATCCACAGAAATGCCTTCGGAAGAGATAACATGACCAAGGTAGGATACTTTAGGAAGCCAGAATTCACACTTGGAGAACTTGGCGTAGAGACGGTGTTCTCGGAGTTTCAACAAGATAAAACGTAGATGTTCTCCGTGTTCTTCCTCGGTTTTGGAATAGATAAGAATGTCATCGAGATAGACTACCACTAACTTATCGAGGTATTCCATGAAAACGAAGTTCATGAGACGTGAGAAGGTCGCCGGAGCATTTGTGAGACCGAAAGACATGACAGTGTATTCGTAGAGACCATAACGAGTGGTGAAAGTTGTCTTAGGAATGTCTTCTTTGCGGATCTTGATCTGGTGATAACCTGACCTCAAGTCCAACTTGGAGAAAACTTTGGCACCAACGAGTTGATCAAACAGGTCATTGATGCGAGGAAGGGGATACTTGTTCTTGATGGTTTTCTTGTTCAGAGGACGGTAGTCAACAACCAGTCGCTCAGTCGTGTCCCTCTTTTTGACAAACAGAGTAGGACAACCCCAAGGAGAAGTACTAGGTTGAATATGACCTTTACTTTCCAACTCCTCTAGCTGTCTCTTAAGCTCAGCCAGTTCTTTGGGGCCCATCTTGTAAGGACGTTTGGAGATAGGAGCAGTGCCTGGTTCTAGTTCAATAACGAACACAACGGCTCTGTCAGGTGGCATACCTGGTAATTCTTCAGGAAAGACGTCAGGAAAGTCTCGGACCATCGGAATAGCTTCTATGGAAGGAAGAGGATCAACATTGAGAGCGAAAAGCTGAGCTGAAGAGGTTTGGTTTGGAGAATAGACTATCTGTCCAGAAGGATGAGAAAGAGTTACAGTCTTTGTGGAACAGTAAATCTTAGCTTGATTGGCCTTCAACCAATCCATGCCCAGAATGACATCAATATCCGAATTGCCGAGAATTATTAGAGATGCAAATAAGATATGGCCTCCAATTTGGATTTCATTGTCGTGGCTTATCTTGGAAGAAGTCATTTGCACGCCGGGGGAAGTGACAGTGAGATTGCTCGAGAGGTGTTCGTGAGGTAAACTATGAGTTACAGCAAACTTAGTTGAAACGAAATAATGAGATGCTCCTGTATCGAACAACACCCTAGAAAAGATAGAGTTGACGGGTAGTATACCAAGAACAACTTCTGGAGCTTCTTCTGCTTCCTCGGCCCTGATGTGGTTCACCCGCGCAGCACGTGTCGGAGGCCTGATGGAAGGGACGAAAGGCCTAGTCGGGGCAGGTGCGCGGACCATCGCCTGAGTTGGAGCAGGGCGAGGTGGTGGTGGAAGTGTACGGGTCTCCGGGCAGTTGGAGTAGTGGCCCGGTTTCCCGCACTGGTAGCAGGTCTCGTTGGGGCGAGCGCCCGTTGGCCTTGGTAGTCCTCCGAAACCCCTCATAGCTAGAGCCGGGTTCGGTGGGCGAGGCGCGAGACCTGGAGGTCCTGGCACGTAGGTAGCTCGTGCGAAGGCGTTGTTAGGCACCCAGAGCCGACGCTTCTGAGTAGGAGCGGCGGCGATTGACGATGAAGAAGAGTTGTTCTCACGAGAGTGCTTGCGCGACTCCTCGAAGACCTTGCGCCCATGCTCCTCATTGAGCGCGATGTTGACGAGGTCCTCGAAGTTGTCGGCCTTGACGAGGTTCAGCTTGTACTTGAGCGCGGGGTTGAAACCCTTGCGGAACTTGGCCATCTTCTTGACCTCAGTGTTCACCTCATCTCCCGCGTAACGAGCAAGGCGATTGAACTCGCCATTGTACTCCATCACGTCCATCTTGCTTTGCGTCAGCGAGTTAAACTCCTCGCGCATCCTGTCCATGAGACCTTCTGGGATGTGGTGGCGCAGGAAGGCTGTCTTGAAATCCCCCCAAGTGGTAACCACCCCGGGAGCTCTCAGGCCTGAAAGTTTTCCCACCATGAGGCAGACTTGCCCCTAAGCAGGTAAGACACGTAAGGCACCTTGTCGTGCTCAGCCACGTGGGCGATAGCAAGGGTCCTTTCCATTTCGCGAAGCCAATCATCAGCTTCCAGCGGCTCAGTGGGGGAAGCGAAGTTCCTTGGGCCCAGACCGAGGAAGTCCTTGACGGTCACACGTGCATTGCCTTCATTGCGATGCCCGTGGTTGTTCTGGTTGGCTTGGTTCTCAGGCATTTGAGCCAGAACTTGGGTCATCTAACCAAGCAACTCAGTGATTGGAGGTGGTTGTGGTGCGTCTTCCGCATTGCGGTTATTCCTGGTGTTCGTCATCCTGGAGACATTGGATATTAGAACAGCGACAAGATACATAAAGCCAGGGAAAAAAAACTTGGAAAGTCGAATTCTTGCTCAGAAAAACAGTTGCAAACTATAGGATAACAAGGATAAGCTTCTCATAGCAAAGGTTCATAACCATACACTTAGTTAGCCATCAGTACAACCACCAAGGTTTCAGTACTACAAGGACAACTACTAGTACAAAGTTAACCATCCGTACAACCAACATGGTTTCGGTACAAAGGATAGCTACTACAACAAAGGAAGAGATACAACTCGAAGACTAGCTCGCGCTTCCATCTGAAGACGAAACTGTGCACCCCTCTCCGGTGATGCGATTGAAGGGAATATGCCCTAGAGGCACTTAATAAACATAGTTTATTGGCAATATCCCAATCGTCATTATATGTTTTACACCATGCTATAACTGTATTAAGCAGAAACATTAATACAGGTGTGGTAGATAAACAACCAGGTCCCTAGTAGCCTCTACTAAGACTAGTTTTGTTGCGCGATTGATGATCGAGGTTTCCCGATCATAGGGCATGGCGCCGGTCAGCAATGGAAGTCATATCGTTAGGAGTAACGATGTGATGGACATACCCAGTATTTATAGGACATAGTCATTACGCCTTAAGACCGTGAGATCAACTCTTATTGTTATCCCTGGAAGATACTTTGATCGCACCAAACGTCGCATCTTATCTAGTGTGACAATAACGGTGATACTTTTGGGTATCGGAAGGGGGTAGTTGAGACGAGGGGTCAACAGCGGGATTTGTCAGTCCGCATAGCCGGATAGATACTCTAGGGCCCACTCGGTGAGATTATGTCAAATGAGTTTGCAAACATGGGACTAGGTCACCAGCTGACATAATATCATAGACGAGTAGAAGATAGCAATGTCGGTAACGAGATCATGCTAGGTATGGAGATATCTGAGAATGATGCTCGGACACGCTAAGTATCGCCATGACAAAGGGTTTAAGACTATACGTCAAGGTTTGATAGATGAAAGTCATTCGTTATATCTCAGGGGTTAATTCATGGGGTCCAGGCCTACGAGTTAGTCGTTGATCATTGAGGAGTCTTGATCATACCTGATATTATATCGAACCGCTAGGGTAACACACTTAAGGGGTTTCGACAAGACAACCGGAAAGGAAAGAGATCACCGGGAGCGTCCCGGGAGGGGTCCGATGGAGATCGGGCAGCGCCGAAAGAGTTTTCGGAGCTAGGAAAATTTATATATATTATGTTTGATATTAATTAGTGTAATTAATATGAAAATATGATTTTATATATTTATTTTCGAATTTATTTATGCTGATTTCCCTAAATGGGCCTTCTGGTCGAAAGAAGGCCCATGGGGGGAAAAACCCTCAAGGGAATTTTGTGGGGGGGGGGGCTTGGCCGGCCTAGGTGGGCCAAATGGGGCCCACCTAGGGCCGGCGCACCAGCCTTGGCCGAACCAGGCATGTGGGATAGTCCCACATTGCCTGGCTGGCAAGGTTGGCTCCCCCCGGGAGCCTATATAAGAAGGGGCACCCCTGGCCTTTTAATTCACCAATTAATTCCCAATTTCTCTCTCGATCTCGTGGTTCCCTTGTCGGAGCCGCGCCGAGTAGCGGAGGGGGATCTCTTCCACCATAGCCCGCTGCCGCGCTGCTGGTGTTCCGGTCCAAGTCTTCCGCTGCTCGTCCTGGACTGGAGCTTCGGAGGCCGTCGTCTCCACCGTATGTGTGTGACGCCCTGCGAGGTGCTGCGCTAGCGGTACTCGGAGGCCTACTTCCTCCACCCGACCTCGGGGTCATCTTCGTCATCTTCGTCGCGCCGAGTTCTCCGCGACCTAGAGGTCGGCTACGTTGTCTTCGTCGTCAACGCTTGTGCGGGAGCGTAATCCCCGCTATTCGGTCTACGAGGGTATGTATTCCGATCTCCGCCGTACTTCTATATCTGCATAGTGTAGATCTTGGCTAGTTTAAGGATATCGTTGCTAGGAAATTTTGTGTTTTCTGCACACGATCCCCTTCAGTGGTATCAGAGCCGATCTATCGTAGATATAGCTGTACGCTGTTAGAACCCGTGTTCTGCACGGGGGCACCGTAACTGTATTTACTACCCTCTAGCGTGCACTTGTGATTCCAGCGGCATCGAGTTGATGAAGCGGCCCGGACCGACTTTACGCGTACGCTTACGCGAGACTGGTTCCACTACTGACATACGGCTTGTACCGTATATGTGGCTGGCGGGTGCCTGTTTCTCTCTCTTTAGTTGGCTTTGCATTTTCAATGGAGGGCCCGAAAGGGATGCTTAAACATGCAATTATTGGATCGTTGTTGTGGTCATAAGGTTCGTAGGTATGAAGCGGTTCTATTTACGAAAGCCCCGAGCCACGTAAAATATGCAAAAGATAAAGTAGAAGCGTCTAACTTTATTTTGCAGGGGCTATGTGATATGGTCAAGGTAGGTTTATTAAATTGTTTATAAACTGCGGGCGCCAAGAAGACCATGGCGCGATGGACTTTATCACATTGCATTACATTTTATGTTTTGTGTGCATCTTATATTGTGTGATTGTGTGTATAGTATACATTAGTTACACGGCGGTAGATATATAAGATGATCCCTTCAAAATACCACTAGTGTTCTCCCTCCAACGCGCACCACCAAGAAAGTTCTACGTTATGAGGCAGGCCGTGATGATCGGGTGTCAGACATCTCGTCGTTCGCATACAGTGGGTGTAAGCCATGTTGCACAAGCGTCAGCGTGGAGGTTTTTGGTGGCGAGCCTAGCATATTCAGAAATATGGCCTCGGAACAGGGAGACCGAAAGGTCGAGCACGAGTCACAAAATTGGTGTGGCGGACTTTTGTCTACTCTTGAATTTGTGCCGCCGGCTCTGATGATGAGGGGTGGTGCAATGGATGGGGGTCGTGTAATCGCTTAAACGACCAGGAGGGATGTTCGTTTGAGTGGGAGTTCGGATAGTTATTTTCTAAAATACTAGAACTCAGAATATAATGAACAGAGTCAGTTTTGCAAACCTTTGTAGATATTAACCATTGTGATAGCATCTTTTCAAATTAGGCGCATTCCTGCGATTGAGAAACTTAAAAGGTTGGGTCCAAACTTCATAGTTTTATGCTTTAGCTTGAGGATACTCCTTGTTTAAACCGTTAGCTCTTTGTGTTACAATACCCGCTAGGAGATAAACCCGGAGATTCCGCTAACAAAAGATAATTTGGATTATCGGATTTTGTGCGGATGATATCATCATAGTCCAGTGTATGCTATGATCTCTGCCATAGAGAACCAACGGTGGGTACGAGTTTTTAGATCGCGAACATATGATATGGTCGCTGAACTCGGGGTACCCCAAACGTTGGGTTGATGAAGTTTATCAGTACGTTGACTGATTGTCTTCTCAACCAAGATGGAAGAGAATACACACATTGAGGGAGCACGTGGCGGTCATACTTAATGACGTATGTTCATGATTAATGAACATTGAGACGCCTCGCTCAGCTCAATCACTGGATGACAGACATCGTTGCCAAGTGCAAATCCTCTGTCATAGACTATGTCATGCAAGGGGAATCGTTCACCTTCATGGTTCTTGATTACGGTGGAAGTATCAAGAAGATGAAACAGATCGCCGGAAGTCATCAATGATGATGGTGTATATATGATATACATGTTATGAATGTTTTAGCTAAGCAAGTGCTAGCAGTAGTGACTAAGTCTTGAACTAGTCATGTTTTGTGAAAAACCAGGTTTACTGCTTGAGTAGCTTGAAAGGATGAGGCGACATTCCTTGTTGATAATGGCAGTCAAGTTGTTGTGACGGCCATAGACACTCTCCCTCTAGATCTACCATTTGAATAAATTCTTTATGATCGGGTGTTGGTATGATCGTTACGAGTGTGTCTCCTCTAGCGAGACACTTGTTCATACATGATAGTGACAAATTGGTGTCCTATGTTTATGAAGTAATGATCATATGCCGATTTGAATTTAGATGGTAGAAGCTCCCACATTCATAATATTAATGCCAAAGGATACAAACTTAATAAAGACACCACATATGTGTGGCACTACCGTTTAGTCATGTCAATGTTATATGCATTAGCTCCACACTGGATGGACCTACAAGTCCTAAGATTTGATCTTTTGACACTTGCAAAATAACTGTGACACCTTTTTCGGAAAGCGGGCATATAACTTATTGATAGTCATACATGAAGATGTATGTGGTTCAATGAAGTAATTGACGGGTAGTGGAGACCTTTATTTCGTGAACTTCACTGAACGTTTTGAGTATAGCTTGTTGAGAATCATGCATATGGGTGTATGTGAATCAATGAAGTACTTTAACGTGTAGTGGAAGAATTTATTTCATAGACTTCATGAACATTCGAATAGATATATGGATATCCACTCGGGGAATGTTGGCTTGGAAATTTTGATTCAATCAAACAAGTCCAGAATGAAGTAGGAAATAAACTTAACAAGAAAATCAAATTCCAGCGATGCAAGATCGAGGAATAAAGATTTGAGTTAGTTGGCACATCATTGGAAGACTTGTGAGAAGAGTTCCACAAATTACGTCGCATGGAACACCATAGAGTTATGGTGTGTTAGGGCGTCGTAATCGCACCCTATCGGATAGTGTGTGGTAAATGAATCTCTTACCGAATTATTGTAATCATTAGAGTCATATGGTAGAAACGTAAACACTCACGTTAGCAAATAGGGAAACCATTTGAATCCATGGAGACAATACCATACGAGTGATGGCATGGCTTTTAGCCTGGATTGTCGTTTCAGCAATTTAGTGTTTCGATGTAATCAAACCTAAAATGGATTAATCTTTGTAGTATACCCTACCTAAAGAGTTAGTTGGGTACATGTCTCACGACATAGGAAAAATCTTTGCCGGGATATACCTTGCGAAAGAAATAGTTTCTTGTCCGAGGGTATAAGTGAGAAAGAAAGTAGAGCAAGACGAAGTTGGTGAACTTCTTCTCCAAACATCGGAGTGGCGCAATCGAAAGTGTTTTCGGTGTCAGGCCCCACAGCTTGAAAAAGCTAATGATTCAAGATCATGATGTTCTGAGCTCATACTAAGAGCGTAGGCATACGAGGTCGTGTTCCACACTGTGTGTTACGACAATCTTGTTATGGAGGTCATATTAATGGAATATGATAGACCTACGAACTACGAAGAAGAGATGGTGGACCTAAGTCCGAGAAATGGCTATGAGTCATTTGTGATCCGAAATAAAATCCATATACGATTACCAGGTATTGACTTGGGAGATCTTCTTGATGGCATCTAGGATGTTAATAGTATATGGAATTTTATGAGAGAGTAGACATTGAGCAGATTCGATTTGTCGTGAAACAGTTCCGACAGACCACATGAGAGTTTGTCTCAAGTGGCGAAGCCTAAATCTATTCTGGGTCGTTTAGCAATTACTATAATTTCGAATGAGAAATTGATAGATGGATGAGAAAACCATGGTTCTTAATAGTGTCATTAAGAATGTTATGTAATCCTGAGGATGCTGAACAAGTGTGCAAACTTCGGTTGTCCATTCATGGGCAGAAGCAAGCATATCGGAGCTGGAATCTTCACTTTGATAATGTGATCAAAGGATTTTGGAGTTGTCCAAAATAGTTGAAGAAACCTGCATTTGCAAAGAAGTGAGTGGGAGCAAAGTAGCTTTCCTTGATCTTATATGCGGAAGGCATATTTGAGTGGGAGCTAAGTAGCTTTACTTGATCTTATATGCGGAAGGCATATTTGAGTGGGAGCTAGGTGTCATTCGTGATTTGGTATGTAACAACATATTGAATGACACAGATCCTCTAGTAGAGTGTAAAGGATTATTTAAGTGATTAAATTTTCTACGAAATGAAGTTACGAGTATTAGGCATCCGATTTATAATTGTATAGATCAGAGGGGGCTTAATAACATTAAGTCGGAGTATTTCCTACGTCAGGATTCTGAAGTGTTTCAGAAAAGGACAAGCAAAGAAAGAGGTTCTTGCTTGTATGACTAGGTAAAAGATTAAGTTAATCTTGACTTTTTCAGTGATAGAAAATGATGTTCGACATTCTCTATGTATCACACATAGAGTCTATCAGGCTGAAAGCTCGACTTAGTGTGACCCGAGTTCTTGGTTCAAGAACAGGTTCTAGAGTGATCCTTGTGTGGATCAATGAACAAACGTTAAGTTTATTCTTCAGTGTCTATGAGAACTGAAGATAGGTTTTCTAGTAACGGGTAAGAGTGGAATGGCAACTTGCCGTAAAGCGGTTACGATGATGCAAGTTATTACACTGACCCATACGACTAGAAATCTCGTATAGGAGATGTCCTTTGTTTTGAAGATAGACATGGTTAGTTTGCGAAGTCGCATATGAATGCGCTGTCGCATAATCTACATAGGTATAGAAATATATCGTGACTTTAGAAGTAGCAAGTGTGATTGGACTGAGCAGTTTTCCGAGCGTAGGTGGTCCCCTTAATAGATCTTTTAGACTTTTAAGGCGCATGCTACGCGAATGCTCGAGTCTCACTCCATCCACTGGGATATATTTCACCGTCATCGTAAGATACGGGATGATGTCAAACTAGGTGACATAGAAGTGTTGCAAAGCACATATAGGTCTCAATGTGTGAGATCTATTGCCTGTATTCTTCTTCCACGAGGAGAGCAGGCACCAAGATGCTATGGGTGTTGAGCTTTTACCAAGTTGTAAACTAGATTAAGTGTTACTCTAGTGCAAGTGGGAGACTGAAGGGAATATGCCCTAGAGGCACTTAATAAACATAGTTTATTGGCAATATCCCAATCGTTCATTATAAGTTTTACACCATGCTATAACTGTATTAAGCAGAAACATTAATACAGGTGTGGTAGATAAACAACCAGGTCCCTAGTAGCCTCTACTAAGACTAGTTTCGTTGCGCGATTGATGATCGAGGTTTCCCGATCATAGGGCATGGCGCCGGTCAGCAATGGAAGTCATATCGTTAGGAGTAACGATGTGATGGACATACCAAAATACTGGACATAGTCATTACGCCTTAAGACCGTGAGATCAACTCTTATTGTTATCCCTGGAAGATACTTTGATCGCACCAAACGTCGCATCTTATCTAGTGTGACAATAGCGGTGATACTTTTGGGTATCGGAAGGGGGTAGTTGAGACGAGGGGTCAACTGCGGGATTTGTCAGTCCGCATAGCCGGATAGATACTCTAGGGCCCACTCGGTGAGATTATGTCAAATGAGTTTGCAAACATGTGACTAGGTCACCAGCTGACATAATATCATAGACGAGTAGCACTAGTAGAAAACAGGCTAAAGGACCAAACTCCAAAACCCCATTTGTCCCGGTCGTACTGCAAACCGGGACAGATGGGGCATAAAACGCGCCGAGCAGTTCAGGCGACACTCATTTGTCCCGGTTCGTGGCTGGAACCGGGACAAATGAGGTAGCACCCGCCGAGCAGTTCAGGCGACACCCATTTGTCCCGGTTCCAGTCACGAACCGGGACAAATGTCATGGTTTCAGTTACGCGCCCGAGCCACCGCCGCGTTTTTTCGACGCGCACGGAAGACGAGCGGAAATACGGTGCCGCCGGCGATTCCTCTGCCCTCCGGCGATTCCTCTGCCCTCCGTCGGCGATTCATCTTCCTCTCCGGCGCTATAAAATGCACTGCACAGTACGACTCCTCCACACACCATTTCTCCGGCCATCTCTCCTCTCTTTTCTCCGTCCCTATGGAGCCACTCGTGCCTCGGTCCGATGAGTTTTACGACTACGAGAAGGAAGGCATGCGGTTCAAGGTGTGGGTCACCCTTCGTGCATGGCGCGTGGAGAAGTGGATCGGCGACGTGAAGAACAACTTCCTCGATGCCGCTCCGATCAAAGCCGTTGGACTCGATTGCGAGTTCACCGACCCTCGACGGAAGGATACTCCGCAGTTCGCCGCCGTCCTTCAACTCTCGGTGGCGACCGAGACTCTTGTCTTCCAAATTCTACGGCGTGACAATCAAATTTTACGGCGTGGCGAATCGGGTGCCACAGGTCCTCGTGGATTTCTTAGGTGACGAGACAATCAAATTCTACGGCGTGACAATCCATAATGACATGAAGATGCTAGCCTACTACGGAATTATTATTCGGTCCGCGGTCGACCTGCAGAGGGATCGCCGAAACCCTACCGGCAATTTTACTCCTAGTCTATATGCTCTCTCTAATGCGGTCATTGGGACAAATCTTGAGAAGAAGAAGAAATACAAGAAGAGGAAGTACACGGATGACGACAAGGAAGACACGTTACAAAAAGACCTAATTTTCGGATGGGGCAACGTTCCATTGAGCTACAATCAAGTCGTATATGCTGCTTTAGACGCTCGCCTTGGCTTCGAGATTGCACGGAAGTGGGATAGTCTACGCGGCTATAATACGGACAATGATCATCTTAATGTCGTTGATGAGTAGACTATCTATGTATTCCGTTACGCAAATATTCTGTGTGCGCGTGTTCTCTTGTATTGACCGAAATATATCTAAAGTTTGCAAAAGTGTTTTCAAATTCCAAAGTATGCAAAAGTTATTTAAAACAGAGAACAGAAAATAGTTTTGTATTAGTTAGTCAAATTCAAACATTTTTCATATTCATAGTTTTTCCAAAATCCAAAGTTTGCAAAAGTTATTTAAAACAAAAAACAGAAAAAGAAAATAAAAAAAATGAAAAAACCTCCATCTGTCCCGGTTTCAGTCACAAACCGGGACAAATGGCCTCCTTGTTGTCCCGGTTTGTGACTGAAACCGGGACAAATGGGGGGGTGCTTATATATACTGATCAGCAGCCCCCTCCCAAAACCATTGGAGGCATTTTTTTTTTGAAATGGAAGGAGGGGGTGTGTGCTAGTCTGTTTTTTTTGTATGCATGCAAGGTGTTTGATGAAATGCCCGAGAGAGTTCACGAATTGATTTGATGTACACTTAAAGAAGTTTATTCTTCTTTTCGATCAAGGTTAATTTTTCTCTCATTTCATTTGTAATTAATTGATACCGTGCATGTTCAGTGTTTATTTGTCGATGTTCTGTAATGGTTATTTATGTAGTTCATTATATAATGCAGATGGACCGACAATGGATGTATGGTGACCGACGCACTGCCGAGTACATGACAGGTTTGAGGAAATTTCCAGAGAAAGCCCAGGCCCACAGTACCAATGGTTTCATGTGTTGTCCATGTGTCAACTGTCAGAATAAGACAGATCACCCAAACGTGAGAACCCTTCAAAGTCATCTTATTCGGCATGGTTTCATGCCCAGCTATAATTGTTGGACGAAGCACGGAGAAAAAGGTGTTATGATGGAAGACAATGAAGAAGAGGAAGATGATGACAACTATCCTATGTTCCCGGACATTCTGCAACGGGGGAAGCTGAAGCTGAAGAGGCACCAGATGAGCCCACTGACGATCTTGGTAGGGCCATTGCTGATGCAAAGAGAGAGTGCGGAACTGAAAAGGAGAGGTTGAAGTTCGACCAGATGTTAGAGGATCACAAGAAATTGTTGTATCCAAGTTGCAAAGATGGTCAGAAAAAGCTGGGTACCACACTGGAATTACTGCAGTGGAAGGCAGAGTGTGGTTTGACTGACAAGGGATTTGGAAAGTTGCTGCAGATAATTAGGAAGATGCTTCCAAAGGTCAACGAGTTGCCCGACAGCACGTACGAAGCAAAGAAGGTTGTGTGCCCTCTAGGATTAGACGTGCATAAGATACATGCCTGCCCTAATGACTGCATCCTCTACCGCGGTGAGTATGAGAATTTGGATGCATGTCCAGTATGCACTGCATTGCGGTATAAGATCAGACGAGATGACCCTGGTGAAGTTGAGGGTGAGCGTCCCCGGAAGAGGGTTCCTGCCTAGGTGATGTGGTATGCTCCTATAATACCACGGTTGAAACGCCTGTTCGCGAATAAAGAGCATGCCAAGTTGTTGCGATGGCACAAAGAGGACCGTAAGAAAGACGCGATGTGTAGACACCTCGCTGATGGGTCGCAGTGGAGAAAAATTGAGAGAGAGTTCCCGGAATTTGAAGATGACGCAAGGAACTTAAGGTTTGGTCTAAGTACAGACGGTTTCAATCCGTTTGGGGAGCAGAGCAGCAGTCATAGCACATGGCCTGTGACTCTATGTATTTATAACCTTCCTCCTTGGTTGTGCATGAAGCGAAAGTTCATTATGATGCCATTGCTCATCCAAGGCCCGAAGCAACCCGGCGACGACCTTGATGTGTACCTCAGGCCATTATTTGAAGAACTTTTACAGTTGTGGCGGGAAGAAGGTGTACGGGTGTGGGATGAGCACAAACATGAGGAATTTGACCTACGAGCTCTGCTTTTTGTAACAATTAACGATTGGCCTGCTCTTGTTAACCTCTCAGGGCAGTCGACCAAGGGGTACAATGCATGCACACACTGTTTGGGTGAGACTGAATGTTTATATTTGGATAAATGTAAGAAGTGTGTGTATCTGGGGCATCGTCGATTTCTTCCGATCAGGCATACCGCAAGGAAGAAAGGCAAGCATTTTAAAGGTGAGGCTGATCACAGTAGGAGGCCTGTCAACCGTACTGGTGAAGAAATATTTGATATGGTCAAGGATCTAAAAGTAATCTTTGGAAAGGCAGGTTCCACCCTAACAGAGAGAAGGAAGAGCTATCGCGAGCCCTTAAGAATCCTGAACACAGTGGACGAACAATAGGAACCGTCGGCTCTGTACCGTGGATACTTGGGTTTCCCAAAGATGTTGGCACTTATAGAAGCCGATCGAGAAAGAAGAAAGAGATTGCCGACCGGGCCCAGTGGATGGAAAATAAATTACTACAGCATGAGAAGGAGATAGCAGAGCTGAAGGCAGCGCAGACTCGACGGATGCCCTGCGAATCTGAGACGCCCGAAGATCCTTCTCCTGATCCAAAATCAATGCGGAGAAGCAGCGTGGCTTCGACGGAGCTCGATCGCCACAATGATATGCCGGGTCCTCGTCACCCCGTGGATAATATCGTGCAGCGGGAACTTTGCGACCTACATGTGCCATGCTTGAACATAACAGTGAAGGTGGCGCACGGCTTTGCCCTACCGCCTAGCCCAAATGGAACTTACCATTGTCGCCCTATTCCAGATGGCTATGCTGTTGTCGGGGTTGATGAGGTTATCAAGACATATGAGGGAATTAAGCTGGACTTCCCTACGGGTGAAGACGAGGTTGAGTTGAGATTTGCCCTCAAGAGTACCTGCTTATGGAAAAAAGAATACATCGTGTTCCCACATATGCAGCAAAATCGCCCTCCCAGTCCACAAGCCAGTCCACATAACTACAACAACGACAACCAATGCGCTAGTCCAGACACCCCCCACAACGACAACCAAGGCGCTAGTCCATCTCCGCCGTCGCGTGAGCGTACTCCGCCGCGTGAGCGTACTCCGCCGCGTCAACGCACTCCATCGCCTCCGCAAAAGAAGCGGAAGTGCACCGCTGCGTCGACTAGTACACAGAAAAGCGAAACGGGGAAGTCTCGCTTTGTGAACTCTCGCAAAGATGTCGATACATGGGTCGAGGAGATCCAGACTTCCCAGAGAAAGAAGGCAAAAAAGATGTCTTTGCCTTTTCCGGTTTATTCTTCGGAAGCGATACGGTGGGCCATAGAATTTCTTACGCATCCGTCGCAATATGAACTAAATATGGACGATGACTACACACGCGTTCTGGTGCGTACATCTAAGAGAGTGCGGGAAGAACAAAAATCTGCTGCCACCCAGAAGAGAGATGTTCCACAGCTCGGAATGCAGGCGGGACAATCGGCCCCTCCACTCATATTGGCGCCTTACAACCGAAACCCGGTCGATGATGTACTTTCGCAGCAAGCTAGAGATATGGGTATAACTCTGGCAGAGCTTAAGGCATTGCAAGCTGGCGAGAGTGTCACCATACATGAGGTGGTGCGGACATATGTGAGAGGAGAAGATCTTGTCGACCCTGCAATGGTGCGCACTCTACCAGCTAGGTTGCACCAACTAAATGCATGGTACTTGCGTACCACGAAAAGTCAAGACGGAGACTGGCTCTATGGGAAAATTCCAAAGGATTTTTTTGGCCCAGGTGATGATGAGGTTCAAATCGAGTATTGCGAATTATGGCAGTTATTCAGTTTTGACGCGCTCGACAAATCTATCATCAGTGCCTTTTGCATGTAAGTAATTAAATTATGTATATATGTCAGTAATTCTCTAGCTCTACTCATTTTTCATTGCTTGTAATTATCCTTATCACTATATTACTTTTGTACTCTATTATGCAGGCTGAAAATTATACAATCTCGAAAGCTGGGACTCAATCACAAGATTGGATTCATTGACCCTAATCGAGTTCATCATCATGGTTTGTTACATTACCCAGATCAAACGGAGGAGCTTTTGCTTACTTATTTGATGGCGCAACATTACAAAAGCACCATAATTTTTCCGTTCAACTTCGAGTGAGTTGTTTACTTTCTTATACATACTCGATGTTAATTAAGTATATGTAATTGATGATTTAGTTATTAACAAATATAAACATATGGCAGATTTCACTGGGTATTATTTGAGATTGATGTTGAAAAGGCAATCGTTGATGTCTTGGACCCATTATCGAAACCTGAAGAAAAGTTTGACGACACGAAACAGATGCTCCAGAGGTAATTTCGTTCATTATCACAATCGACCTCGTCTTTTCTAATAATATATAGTAATTAGTTAACTTCTTTACTAATTTTCATACCGTAAACTTCAGGGTTTGGGACAAGTTCACCGGTTTCCACAAGGATGTCGGTATAGCTAAGAACCTCACTTTTAAATGGCGAGAGGTAAGACGTACTAGCTAGGTTCCACATACGCATATTCTTAATTTCAGTCGCACAATACCATTTTTTCAATATTTTTGATTATTTTTTATTAATTTCTTATCTTATTCTATCATAAAGTGCGCGAAGCAGCAACAAGGCACCAATTTGTGTGGATTCTATGTCTGCGAGTTCATCCGAATTCACTTCAATGAGGGTGTAGACTGGAATAGGGTACGTTAACAATTCATTCAAACTTGTTCACTTTTCAAATTGAATTATTTTCATAATGGTTGATATATTGGTGTTGATCTCTCCTTTTTAGTTTGAGACGATCCGGAACAGGCTTGATGCAAAAGACCGCCTACTACCAATCGCGGAGGAAATTGCGGGCTTTCTGCTTGACTATGTCATAAAGCCAGGCGCAGAATGCAGTATAATCCGGCCGCCAAAAAAGACCATCCCGAGGAAAAAATAGGGTCTAATGCTTCTCTGTCATGTAATGATCTCTGTTTGTAAATATTTAGACATGATCTTCCGATTGTAAATATTTGTTTGGGAGAACTCGTGTACTAGTAGTATTCATGACTATATCCCGAGGAAAAAATCGTGTATTCATGATATATATTACATAGTAACGTATAATATGCAACTAGATCTTGTTTGAAATGAAACATAAATGAAAAAACACAAACACAAAAGAATCAGTAACATAAATAGAAAACAGAAACAAAAATAGAAAACAGGAAACAAAACAAAAGAAACAAAAAAAGAAAACAAAAAATCATATATACTGTCCCGGTTCGTATTACGAACCGGGACAAATGAGTGGGAGCCAGAGGCTGTCTGGTTTGGCCACGTGACCCCCCTACTGGTCCCGGGTCGTGGCGTGCCCGGGACAAATAGGGGAGGCTATTTGTCCCGAACACGCTGTCCCGGGCGCGTGACCGGGACAAAAAGCCCTCCCGGCCCGGGACCAGTGGCCTGTTTTGCTCTAGTGTAGAAGATAGCGATGTCGGTAACGAGATCATGCTAGGTATGGAGATATCTGAGAATGATGCTCGGACACGCTAAGTATCGCCATGACAAAGGGTTTAAGACTATACGTCCAGGTTTGATAGATGAAAGTCATTCGTTATATCTCAGGGGTTAATTCATGGGGTCCATGCCTACGAGTTAGTCGTTGATCATTGAGGAGTCTTGATCATACCTGATATTACATCGAACCGCTAGGGTAACACACTTAAGGGGTTTCGACAAGACAACCGCAAAGGAAAGAGATCACCGGGAGCGTCCCGGGAGGGGTCCGATGGAGATCGGGCAGCGCCGAAAGAGTTTTCGGAGCTAGGAAAATTTATATATATTATGTTTGATATTAATTAGTGTAATTAATATGAAAATATGATTTTATATATTTATTTTCGAATTTATTTATGCTGATTTCCCTAAATGGGCCTTCTGGTCGAAAGAAGGCCCATGGGGGGAAAACCCTCAAGGGAATTTTGTGGGGGGGGGGGGGGGCTTGGCCGGCCTAGGTGGGCCAAATGGGGCCCACCTAGGGCCGGCGCACCAGCCTTGGCCGAACCAGGCATGTGGGATAGTCCCACATTGCCTGGCTGGCAAGGTTGGCTCCCCCCGGGAGCCTATATAAGAAGGGGCACCCCTGGCCTTTTAATTCACCAATTAATTCCCAATTTCTCTCTCGATCTCGTGGTTCCCTTGTCGGAGCCGCGCCGAGTAGAGGAGGGGGATCTCTTCCACCATAGCCCGCTGCCGCGCTGCTGGTGTTCCGGTCCAAGTCTTCGGCTGCTCGTCCTGGACTGGAGCTTCGGAGGCCGTCGTCTCCATCGTATGTGTGTGACGCCCTGCGAGGTGCTGCGCTAGCGGTACTCGGAGGCCTACTTCCTCCACCCGACCTCGGGGTCATCTTCGTCATCTTCGTCGCGCCGAGTTCTCCGCGACCTAGAGGTCGGCTACGTCGTCTTCGTCGTCAACGCTTGTGCGGGAGCGTAATCTCCGCTATTCGGTCTATGAGGGTATGTATTCCGATCTCCGCCGTACTTCTATATCTGCATAGTGTAGATCTTGGCTAGTTTAAGGATATCGTTGCTAGGAAATTTTTTGTTTTCTGCACACGATCCCCTTCAGTGGTATCAGAGCCGATCTATCGTAGATATAGCTGTACGCTGTTAGAACCCGTGTTCTGCACGGGGGCACCGTCACTGTATTTACTACCCTCTAGCGTGCACTTGTGATTCCAGCGGCATCGAGTTGATGAAGCGGCCTGGACCGACTTTACGCGTACGCTTACGTGAGACTGGTTCCACTACTGACATACGGCTTGTACCGTATCTGTGGCTGGCGGGTGCCTGTTTCTCTCTCTTTAGTTGGCTTTGCATTTTCAATGGAGGGCCCGAAAGGGATGCTTAAACATGCAATTATTGGATCGTTGTTGTGGTCATAAGGTTCGTAGGTATGAAGCGGTTCTATTTACGAAAGCCCCGAGCCACGTAAAATATGCAAAAGATAAAGTAGAAGCGTCTAACTTTATTTTGCAGGGGCTATGTGATATGGTCAAGGTAGGTTTATTAAATTGTTTATAAACTGCGGGCGCCAAGAAGACCATGGCGCGATGGACTATATCACATTGCATTACATTTGATTTTTTGTGTGCATCTTATATTGTGTGATTGTGTGTATAGTATACATTAGTTACACGGCGGTAGATATATAAGATGATCCCTTCAAAATACCACTAGTGTTCTCCCTCCAACGCGCACCACCAAGATGATCGGGTGTCAGACATCTCGTCGTTCGCATAGAGTGGGTGTAAGCCATGTTGCACAAGCGTCAGCGTGGAGGTCTTTGGTGGCGAGCCTAGCATATTCAGAAATATGGCCTTGGAACAGGGAGACCGAAAGGTCGAGCACGAGTCACAAAATTGGTGTGGCGGACTTTTGTCTACTCTTGAATTTGTGCCGCCGGCTCTGATGATGAGGGGTGGTGCAATGGATGGGGGTCGTGTAATCGCTTAAACGACCAGGAGGGATGTTCGTTTGAGTGGGAGTTCGGATAGTTATTTTCTAAAATACTAGAACTCAGAATATAATGAACAGAGTCAGTTTTGCAAACCTTTGTAGATATTAACCATTGTGATAGCATCTTTTCAAATTAGGCGCATTCCTGCGATTGAGAAACTTAAAAGGTTGGGTCCAAACTTCATAGTTTTATGCTTTAGCTTGAGGATACTCCTTGTTTAAACCGTTAGCTCTTTGTGTTACAATACCCGCTAGGAGATAAACCCGGAGATTCCGCTAACAAAAGATAATTTGGATTATCGGATTTTGTGCGGATGATATCATCATAGTCCAGTGTATGCTATGATCTCTGCCATAGAGAACCAACGGTGGGTACGAGTTTTTAGATCGCGAACATATGATATGGTCGCTGAACTCGGGGTGCCCCAAACGTTGGGTTGATGAAGTTTATCAGTACGTTGACTGATTGTCTTCTCAACCAAGATGGAAGAGAATACACACATTGAGGGAGCACGTGGCGGTCATACTTAATGACGTATGTTCATGATTAATGAACATTGAGACGCCTCGCTCAGCTCAATCACTGGATGACAGACATCGTTGCCAAGTGCAAATCCTCTGTCATAGACTATGTCATGCAAGGGGAATCGTTCACCTTCATGGTTCTTGATTACGGTGGAAGTATCAAGAAGATGAAACAGATCGCCGGAAGTCATCAATGATGATGGTGTATATATGATATACATGTTATGAATGTTTTAGCTAAGCAAGTGCTCGCAGTAGTGACTAAGTCTTGAACTAGTCATGTTTTGTGAAAAACCAGGTTTACTGCTTGAGTAGCTTGAAAGGATGAGGCGACATTCCTTGTTGATAACGGCAGTCAAGTTGTTGTGACGGCCATAGACACTCTCCCTCTAGATCTACCATTTGAATAAATTCTTTATGATCGGGTGTTGGTATGATCGTTACGAGTGTGTCTCCTCTAGCGAGACACTTGTTCATACATGATAGTGACAAATTGGTATCCTATGTTTATGAAGTAATGATCATATGCCGATTTGAATTTAGATGGTAGAAGCTCCCACATTCATAATATTAATGCCAAAGGATACAAACTTAATAAAGACACCACATATGTGTGGCACTACCGTTTAGTCATGTCAATGTTATATGCATTAGCTCCACACTGGATGGACCTACAAGTCCTAAGATTTGATCTTTTGACACTTGCAAAATAACTGTGACACCTTTTTCGGAAAGCGGGCATATAACTTATTGATAGTCATACATGAAGATGTATGTGGTTCAATGAAGTAATTGACGGGTAGTGGAGACCTTTATTTCGTGAACTTCACTGAACGTTTTGAGTATAGCTTGTTGAGAATCATGCATATGGGTGTATGTGAATCAATGAAGTACTTTAACGTGTAGTGGAAGTATTTATTTCATAGACTTCATGAACATTCGAATAGATATATGGATATCCACTCGGGGAATGTTGGCTTGGAAATTTTGATTCAATCAAACAAGTCCAGAATGAAGTAGGAAATAAACTTAACAAGAAAATCAAATTCCCGCGATGCAAGATCGAGGAATAAAGATTTGAGTTAGTTGGCACATCATTGGAAGACTTGTGAGAAGAGTTCCACAAATTACGTCGCATGGAACACCATAGTGTTATGGTGTGTTAGGGCGTCGTAATCGCACCCTATCGGATAGTGTGTGGTAAATGAATCTCTTACCGAATTATTGTAATCATTAGAGTCATATGGTAGAAACGTAAACACTCACGTTAGCAAATAGGGAAACCATTTGAATCCATGGAGACAATACCATACGAGTGATGGCATGGCTTTTAGCCTGGATTGTCGTTTCAGCAATTTAGTGTTTCGATGTAATCAAACCTAAAATGGATTAATCTTTGTAGTATACCCTACCTAAAGAGTTAGTTGGGTACATGTCTCACGACATAGGAAAAATCTTTGCCGGGATATACCTTGCGAAAGAAATAGTTTCTTGTCCGAGGGTATAAGTGAGAAAGAAAGTAGAGCAAGACGAAGTTGGTGAACTTCTTCTCCAAACATCAGAGTGGCGCAATCGAAAGTGTTTTCGGTGTCAGGCCCCACAGCTTGAAAAAGCTAATGATTCAAGATCATGATGTTCTGAGCTCATACTAAGAGCGTAGGCATACGAGGTCGTGTTCCACACTGTGTGTTACGACAATCTTGTTATGGAGGTCATATTAATGGAATATGATAGACCTACGAACTACGAAGAAGAGATGGTGGACCTAAGTCCGAGAAATGGCTATGAGTCATTTGTGATCCGAAATAAAATCCATATACGATTACCAGGTATTGACTTGGGAGATCTTCTTGATGGCATCTAGGATGTTAATAGTATATGGAATTTTATGAGAGAGTAGACATTGAGCAGATTCGATTTGTCGTGAAACAGTTCCGACAGACCACATGAGAGTTTGTCTCAAGTGGCGAAGCCTAAATCTATTCTGGGTCGTTTAGCAATTACTATAATTTTGAATGAGAAATTGATAGATGGATGAGAAAACCATGGTTCTTAATAGTGTCATTAAGAATGGTATGTAATCCTGAGGATGCTAAACAAGTGTGCAAACTTCGGTTGTCCATTCATGGGCAGAAGCAAGCATATCGGAGCTGGAATCTTCACTTTGATAATGTGATCAAAGGATTTTGGAGTTGTCCAAAATAGTTGAAGAAACCTACATTTGCAAAGAAGTGAGTGGGAGCAAAGTAGCTTTCCTTGATCTTATATGCGGAAGGCATATTTGAGTGGGAGCTAAGTAGCTTTACTTGATCTTATATGCGGAAGGCATATTTGAGTGGGAGCTAGGTGTCATTCGTGATTTGGTATGTAACAACATATTGAATGACACAGATCCTCTAGTAGAGTGTAAAGGATTATTTAAGTGATTAAATTTTCTATGAAATGAAGTTACGAGTATTAGGCATCTGATTTATAATTGTATAGATCAGAGGGGGCTTAATAACATTAAGTCGGAGTATTTCCTACGTCAGGATTCTGAAGTGTTTCAGAAAAGGACAAGCAAAGAAAGAGGTTCTTGCTTGTATGACTAGGTAAAAGATTAAGTTAATCTTGACTTTTTCAGTGATAGAAAATGATGTTCGACATTCTCTATGTATCACACATAGAGTCTATCAGGCTGAAAGCTCGACTTAGTGTGACCCGAGTTCTTGGTTGAAGAACAGGTTCTAGAGTGATCCTTGTGTGGATCAATGAACAAACGTTAAGTTTATTCTTCAGTGTCTATGAGAACTGAAGATAGGTTTTCTAGTAACGGGTAAGAGTGGAATGGCAACTTGCCGTAAAGCGGTTACGATGATGCAAGTTATTACACTGACCCATACGACTAGAAATCTCGTATAGGAGATGTCCTTTGTTTTGAAGATAGACATGGTTAGTTTGTTAAGTCGCATATGAATGCACTGTCGCATAATCTACATAGGTATAGAAATATATCGTGACTTTAGAAGTAGCAAGTGTGATTGGACTGAGCAGTTTTCCGAGCGTAGGTGGTCCCCTTAATAGATCTTTTAGACTTTTAAGGCGCATGCTACGCGAATGCTCGAGTCTCACTCCATCCACTGGGATATATTTCACCGTCATCGTAAGATACGGGATGATGTCAAACTAGGTGACATAGAAGTGTTGCAAAGCACATATAGGTCTCAATGTGTGAGATCTATTGCCTGTATTCTTCTTCCACGAGGCGAGCAGGCACCAAGATGCTATGGGTGTTGAGCTTTTACCAAGTTGTAAACTAGATTAAGTGTTACTCTAGTGCAAGTGGGAGACTGAAGGGAATATGCCCTAGAGGCACTTAATAAACATAGTTTATTGGCAATATCCCAATCGTTCATTATATGTTTTACACCATGCTATAACTGTATTAAGCAGAAACATTAATACAGGTGTGGTAGATAAACAACCAGGTCCCTAGTAGCCTCTACTAAGACTAGTTTCGTTGCGCGATTGATGATCGAGGTTTCCCAATCATAGGGCATGGCGCCGGTCAGCAATGGAAGTCATATCGTTAGGAGTAACGATGTGATGGACATACCCAGTATTTATAGGACATAGTCATTACGCCTTAAGACCGTGAGATCAACTCTTATTGTTATCCCTGGAAGATACTTTGACGCACCAAACGTCGCATCTTATCTAGTGTGACAATAACGGTGATACTTTTGGGTATCGGAAGGGGGAAGTTGAGACGAGGGGTCAACAGCGGGATTTGTCAGTCCGCATAGCCGGATAGATACTCTAGGGCCTACTCGGTGAGATTATGTCAAATGAGTTTGCAAACATGTGACTAGGTCACCAGCTGACATAATATCATAGACGAGTAGAAGATAGCAATGTCGGTAACGAGATCATGCTAGGTATGGAGATATCTGAGAATGATGCTCGGACACGCTAAGTATCGCCATGACAAAGGGTTTAAGACTATACGTCCAGGTTTGATAGATGAAAGTCATTCGTTATATCTCAGGGGTTAATTCATGGGGTCCAGGCCTACGAGTTAGTCGTTTATCATTGAGGAGTCTTGATCATACCTGATATTATATCGAACCGCTAGGGTAACACACTTAAGGGGTTTCGACAAGACAACCGGAAAGGAAAGAGATCACCGGGAGCGTCCCGAGAGGGGTCCGATGGAGATCGGGCAGCGCCGAAAGAGTTTTCGGAGCTAGGAAAAATTATATATATTATGTTTGATATTAATTAGTGTAATTAATATGCAAATATGATTTTATATATTTATTTTCGAATTTATTTAGTCTGATTTCCCTAAATGGGCCTTCTGGTCGAAAGAAGGCCCATGGGGGGAAAAACCCTCAAGGGAATTTTGTGGGGGGGGGGGGGGGGGGCTTGGCCGGCCTAGGTGGGCCAAATGAGGCCCACCTAGGGCCGGCGCACCAGCCTTGTCCGAACCAGGCATGTGGGATAGTCCCACATTGCCTGGCTGGCAAGGTTGGCTCCCCCCGGGAGCCTATATAAGAAGGGGCACCCCTGGCCTTTTAATTCACCAATTAATTCCCAATTTCTCTCTCGATCTCGTGGTTCCCTTGTCGGAGCCGCGCCGAGTAGAGGAGGGGGATCTCTTCCACCATAGCCCGCTGCCGCGCTGCTGGTGTTCCGGTCCAAGTCTTCCGCTGCTCGTCCTTTACTGGAGCTTCGGAGGCCGTCGTCTCCACCGTATGTGTGTGACGCCCTGCGAGGTGCGGCGCTAGCGGTACTCAGAGGCCTACTTCCTCCACCCGACCTCGGGGTAATCTTCGTCATCTTCGTCGCGCCGAGTTCTCCTCGACCTAGAGGTCGGCTATGTCGTCTTCGTCGTCAACGCTTGTGCGGGAGCGTAATCCCCGCTATTCGGTCTACGAGGGTATGTATTCCGATCTCC
Organism: Poa annua; assembly: GCA_026929855.1. NCBI lineage: Eukaryota > Viridiplantae > Streptophyta > Magnoliopsida > Poales > Poaceae > Poa > Poa annua. The sequence goes on from CM049426.1 coordinate 162,436,255, forward strand.
GCCGTACTTCTATATCTGCATAGTGTAGATCTTGGCTAGTTTAAGGATATCGTTGCTAGGAAATTTTTGTTTTCTGCACACGATCCCCTTCAGCGATGGGTGTAACGACGATCGCAGTACACGTGGTACTCTCGCACAATGCGTCGAAACTCAATGGAGTAGGCATCTGGCGTTTGTTTCCCGTACAGCAGTGGTCCAACGTGGTCTGGAGCAGTAGTGATCAGAGGACCACGCTCTGGAGTGTATCCGCCCACAGGACACAGGCGACTCGGAAAAGCGAGCTGAAACCTCGGGAAAGCGTCTGGTGTGACATTCCTCATGTCGTACTGACCCAAGTGAGAGAGTGCCCGGTGCAGCTGCTGACTGACAGCTGCTAGCTCCAAGCGTAGAGTCCCAGCAACTGAGTCTGAAGACTGGCCAAACTGAGCGGTCATGTCAAGAACAACGGTCTCGTACTGAGAGTCCGTGTAGGGGTAGTATGGAACGTAGCAGAACGGATGGTTGTTGAAGCAGTAGTAGTCCCTGCGCAGAGCCAGAGCTGCATCGTAAGCTGCTAAGTGTACTGCCATGTCCACAGTGGAAGCCTCAGCCACGTGCTTGTGCACAGTATCACCATCATCTCCCCTGATCCAAACAGCAGCTCTGTAAAAGGTATGTCCGTAATCTCTGGGGATCTCGGACACCTGGTACTCCGGAAGGAAGCTGAAACCGACATAGTCAACCATGCTTCTGAGCAGCTTCGGGTAACCGGTAGTCTGCTCACAGTGGGTATTACGCACCACCTGAGCGTGCGCCATCTACATAGCAGTTTGAAGTAGAAGTTAGCCTCTCGAAACAAAAGGATTGATTGCACAGAAAGAATTGTACAATGACAAGGAGATGAATCCAGTGAAAGGTAGAACAACAACTGATTGATTCAAGATTGAAACTGAACATAGCCGAAGAAGTTGATAACTACCAAAACGACAAGAGCAACATTCAACATCTGCAACTATGGTACTACGGAAAACCCAGAACACGTGATGTCCTAAATTTTAAAATTAAGGTGAGAAGGGAATTATCGTAACACTTCCTTACCAGAAGAACAAGGAGGGTGGGTGGGGAAAGAAATAAAAGAACAGAATTCCTACTCTCACGTTTAAGATTTCCTGATAACTACAAAATATTTTTCTAGACTCAAACAACGTCTAGTAGAAGGGAACCTAAGGGCATTTAAGCTCTGATACCAACTGTCAGACCCTGAATTCAAGCTACACAACCAAGAACATACTGGGGTTACCAATCCCAGGAAACAAGCAGGCCAGGCTCGGAATGGATCATCTGCCGACAGCTCTTGGCGACCCCAACGTCACATACGTTTCCAGATTGTGCACGCAAGAACCCAAAAAGTCTTCCAACTCGTATACTTCAAACATACACACATGGTATACGAGTCGGATTTTTAACAAGTTGAAACCACAGAATAAACCTAAGACACAAAGAAAAGAAATAATATCCAAAAGCTCTCACTGAGCAAAATATAGAGAATGGCACCAATCAGAGGACACAAGTCCCAACATTACATCATGCAGCGGAAACAAACCGGTCTGAGTACAGACAAGAAGCAAAGGGCTCAAAGCCGAAACGAAAAAGAAGGCCCATCCACGCAGTCCACCAGGAAGTAGCCCAGGGGAACTCGAACTTCACGTAGTAACCACCAACCTGGTCGAGCGAAGGATCCTCAACTGCAGAAAAACCACAGCCCGCAAACGGGTCAATACACAGAAGCGTATCGAACAAGCTTAAGCTAACATGTTACAAAACTGTAAGATTCCCAAAGTATGGGGGTAAGTGTACTTGGCGGCAACAGCACTAGCAACCTAAAGAGACGCGCTAAAACTTCCGTCTAATTAGAGAGGGATAAGAGAGCGTCTGGGTAGCCATCTACATCTAACACCAGTCATAACCCATTCTCGAATTAACCCCCTCAACCAAGTATGAGGAAGCAATCCGGGAATACTCCCACGTTAACAATTTTACTTACCATTTAGGGTGTAAGTAATTCTATATTACTAGTCAAATTAATTAACAATGATTAGGTGTAAGTTGTCTTGATCTTGTTAGCCAGCATCATCACCAAAGTCGTCCATAACCGTGGACACGGCTCATCGATAAGATTATACCCTGCAGGGGTGCACTACAGTACCCATACTCGCATGATCAACCCAGTCAAAAACATTAGGGTCTCTCAACTCGACTTATTCCTTCACTACAACAAGTCCAAGTGCCACCCATATGAGTTGTTACCCGCGTCAGGAGTCCAGCCGAATCTCAATTGCGGACTCATTAGTTTGTGACTACGCCACCATGCGGCTCAAACCACAGTAGGAGCTGAGGATCCGTTCAAAGTCGAGGGGGGCTCCATTGGGCCACCCACAAGTGGTTAGTGTGCTCAAGATTGGATCCGAGGACAAAATCTCATTTCCTAGGTCGACACTGAGCAGAACAAACCACCTCGCAAGGCCTTCCGCCTGGTGCCTTATCTTTTAATTATAGAACCCCAAAATAAGACAACAGTTTATTATAGTAGAACAATATATCATACCAAGCATATGAGATAAAAGACAAAGGAACGACTCGCTCAACCAATTCTAAGCATGCACTACGACTCACAAAGGCCAACAGATAAACATGCAAGGGGTTATGGGTTGTGGGGATAAAGCGGTATTGGCTGCAGGATAAACATGTGATGGGATCGCAGTTCAAGAATCGATAACTAGGATAGCATATATCAAAAGGCAAGAATGAAAACCAAACAATTGTGTAACCGGTTAGCAGAAGCTTGCCTGGCAGCTCGTGGCCTGGCGCAAAAGCTGGAACCTCGGTATCGTAGGTACTCGCAGCAGACACGTCGTCGTCTACCCAGAGAAAACCAAACACAGACAATAGGAAGCAATAACCAATACAAAGAATGCGCAAACAAATGATGGTGCAATATGGTATGAGATGGTTAGGTCATATTTAAAGCGGAGATGAAATGCCGGCAAAAGATTAGGGTGCAAGTTATTTGTGTAACCAGCAATTTAAATGTTACTTAATATATAGCAGATGTGCTGATCTAATTAATTTAAATGACATAGGCATTAATTAATTAATTGCTCAACACATTCCATATTTAGTATTTAATTGCAAAGTAGTTATCTTCAACTCAGATTAAATATTTATTAGCATGGCAAGACATGGTATGAAATATATGAACCTATTAAATGGAATTAGGGCATTATATATTTATTACCCCACACATTCCATATTTAATTAGTTAATTGCATTTGTTAAATTAAACTAAGCATTTACAATAAATGATGCAAAATGACATAAGAATATTATAATAATGTTCATTGCATTTTTCTGATATAAAAATATATAAATTTTATTTAATTTGGATTTATAAATTAAACTTTATTGCAATTTTAAGTGTAGGGGTGTTTTTCTGAAATTCCAGGGACTTATCCGTGATAGAGTTTTAACAGAGGAGGTCCTCTGTGCAAAAACCGAGTGGCAGGGGCTTCGGTGCAAAGATGACATCGCCCCGGGACTTTTCTCACCGAGTGCGGGGCACACCCAGCGACTGTCGGTGGGTCCTGGCGCCACGCGGGCGGGATGCGCACCCACAGTCACTGACCGGTGGGTCCCTTTTGTCAGCGGACGCACCAAAAAGGTGGCCTTTTCCACAACCGGGGGTGGGATTCGAACTCCGGTGCGCGCGGACGAGCAAACGCACAGCGAGCTTAGCCAGTAGGTTAGTGATAGGATTAGACTAAGTTTAGGTTTAAACCGAACCTCGTTTCTAATTTCTCTGACGAACTGCAGGTGTCGTTTTTCTGACGAACTGACGAACAAGGAACCGCGGCGCGGCGGCGAAGGAATCGACGCCGGCGTCGACCAAAATAGGGTGGTGCGAGTTCGGGGTGGTGTGCGATGTGTTCGTGCGTGACCGGGGGTTCCGTTTCCTGTTCTCGTTTCAAAGGAAAGGAGCTGCTGTCGTCGTTTTCGTACTCGACAGGTACGGGCAGGGGCGCGTCAGCGGCGTGCTCGCTGGCGCCAGGGAATTCCGGCGAACCGCGGTGAAAACGAAGGGGGGAGGAGGGGGTTCCGACTGCGGCTCACCGAGGGAGGTTGTTGGCGAGAGGAGGGCGGTTGTGGCGGAAGTGCGGCTGGCTGCCGCTCGTCCGTGGCTCCAGTTACCGTGCTTGTCGGCGACGAAGAAGGAGAGGAGGAGGCGGGGTTCCTGGCGTGCGGTCGACGGAGGGGGAGGCGAGCGGTGGTCGTCGTCTACTCCGGTGGCTGCGGTGGTTGACGGGGAGAAGGGGCGGCGGCGCCCCGTGCGATGGGCTAGGTTTAGGGTTAGGGTTTTTACCCGGTAGCTCCGCGGTTTAAAGAGAGAAGGGGGGAGAGAGGGGAGCTGCCGTGGGGGCGACATGGCAGTGGGGGGAGAGCTCCATGGCGTCGTGCTGGAAAGGGGAAAGCGTATGGAGGAGAGGGACGACCCCGAGCGGGCTGGGGGCTGGGTGCTGGGCCAAGAATTGGCCCAGCTCGGCCAGGGGTTTCATTTTTTTTGTACTGTTTTTCTTTTTCTTCTTTTCTGGTTTTTGTCTTTTAACAAAATGAGAGAAAGAAAACATTGTTTCAAAATAGTCATATTAAAATATTGTTTGATTATTTATAACTTAATTTGAAACTTCAATTGAATTTATTTGAAACACATTTGAATTTAAATAAGAAATTAAATTTGGAATTTGAATTTGAAACAACATAATTAATTAAATGCAACCACAAATGCAATGATGACATGATATCCATTATAATGCACACAATTTTGGAAAGTTACAAACGGGCTGTTACAGCTATAGAGTTATTCCATTAAGTGTCCACCATAGTGTCACTTGCGTGACTCCATTGTTAATGGAATCTGACCCACGTTGTTGCAATATTTTACTTATTGCAGATTGATCAGATGACGAGTGAGGTTTCGATTAAAATGTTTTGAGTCTACAACCAACATGCTTTCGCCTGTGGCAACATGAAAGTGATGGAGACTCACTACTATTTTATTTCCGCTGTGTACCATTTCAACGCTAGCTTTATGCTATGCAACATGTAATGAATATTTTGTAAGTCTGGATCATCGATGTAATTAAGTTGATACTTTGTTGTGATATTACATCGTAAACTGTGTGTGCAAACGAATCGATCCAGGGATTTGCAGTATACACATGTACCTGCCTTATTTAAAGTGCAGGTACGCTACAGATGGTATCAGAGCACTGTGTTGCCTGTAGGTTCGAAACCCTAGGTTTGGATAGAAATAGAATTTGGCCATAGGATTGAAAATCTATTTCATTCAGTTTGCGGAAAATAAGAACTTTTCAAACATCATTCTTGTAATTATCTTAACTATTTCTTTTCTAAGTTTCTTCTCTTGTTTCTTTAGATGACCGCCCTCATTGAATCACTCAAGAAGGGACCAGTGATGACCATGACCTTGGAATGTGAGACTGAATTTCCAAGGGCACTTAAGGATAACATGAAGAGTTTGGGTTTTGAAGGAGAAGCAGTATACAAAAGTTTTCCTTTTATAGATGAAGGCCAAGAGTACTGGTGGGTACAAGTCCATCTATACAGGAGCAAGGAAGCTGACCACAAGACTGAGGGTGACTGCATGTTCACGAACCCAATACTTCATACATCATTCTTTGATTCAGAAAGAAATGCAGCATGGAGAGCCATCGAGTACCTTGCAGAAAGACTTCATTTTAGACTTCACAACACCGAAGTATCTTGAAGAACTCAAGGAAGTTGAGGAAAAGCTCGAGGAACTCAAGAAAATGATAGATTAGACCACCTACCCATTAGAATAACGAGATATGATGATGTATTGACCTATCAAATTGTGGTGTGGCAGTACTATCAAATTTGTCTTTCCATGATGTTGGTGTATTTTCGTTCGATAAACGATTAGTTTGGTTTTTCAAAAGAAGTTTGAAGTTTTGTTATGTTTGTGTTTGCTTGTGTTTGTACCATGTTGATTGATTTGTTAGAGATTGGTTACCTTGTTCTGATTTATTGCATTAGAATTCCTCCATAGTACCTTAAATTCAACTCCTTTATTTTCTAAACCAACCAGATGTCTCACCCCAATACCAACACCAATGATTTGCACACAACTATGCGACTACTATTAGAGAACCAGAGTCAGCTGTGGAATTTGATCAATAATCAACTGCCTAAGATTGATCAAAACCATAGTGATTTTGAAGAGGACCTTATGACCAAACCAAAGGCATGCAAAACTTGTGGAGAGATAGGACATACGTCCAAAGGATGTCCTGATGAGTGGCCCCATGGTCATACCAGACATCCAGTTAAAGGATGCCTCACAAGTCAGGTTACTTGCTTCTTGTGTGAAGGAACAAACCATGTCCCAATTCAGTGTCAACTTTATCGCTTGGTGCAACAAGTTATCCAACAAACAAAGGAAGGAATGCAACAGTCTCTCATGAAGACCCTGGAGGAACAAGGACAAAAGGTTAAATCCAAGAAAGATCTTAGCCACATAAGTTGCGACAAGTGCAAAGATAAGGGACAATACGCTGATAAGTGCCCTGAGTGGAAGAAGGATAAATCTCTCCAAGGATCGAGTGATAAACGTAAGTGCTATAACTTGCTGTATCACCCCATATCATTGTATTTTGAATACTTGTACACTCTACATCAGAAAAGTAAGCATATTTCTAGACGGACCACAAAAATTTCTTTTAAGGGTGGTAGCTACCCAGATAATTCAAACCAGTTGCCTAATCCCGGAGATCCAAGTCAATCTTCTTTCTGGCCTCCCCAATCAGAAAAATCATCCCTTGCCAGTTTGCAAGATTTCCATGTTAGAAATTTCTTTTGTCAAAACATCTCGAGTTATCAGAATCATTCTAAGCATTTACTTTGACCTCCTAGCTTCTCCGAATCTCGGGGATGAGATTCCTTTTAAGGGTGGTAGTCTGTAACATCCCAACGTTTTATAATGTTCAAAAATCACTAAAATTTAAAACTTTTGTTTTGATTAAAATAAAATATTAAAATACATAGGAAAACCAACTATGAAAGACTTCAAACATATTGAAAGAGTTTAATATTTCAAATATCTCAGTTTATCATTATTTTCAAAGTTGTTTCTAGTTAAACAATTTATTATCCATTGTATTTCTTAAAACCTCAATATGTAATTTGAAAAATGTTTTACAAAATTTCAAACCTTTGCCTTGTAATAAAAAGTTTCTTTATAAGTATTTGATTTAAATAACCTAGCCATAGCTATTCATAAATTAAAATATTGTTTACAAGTATTCATTTAATATATTTAAAACATGATCTATTTGTCAAATGGTTTCATTCTTTTAACTAAGTTCAAAACATAGTTTTAGAACAAGTATATAATTTATAACTTTAAAACTTCATAGATGTTATAACTAATGAATTATCCAAATAGGCATTTCATTAATTTTCAAAACATAAAATGATTTTCATGAATATATTCAATATAAGAAATGGAATAAATATAGAATCTTTTCCAAATGTATTTATGGAGTTTTCAAATGATTTATCATAATATAAAACTTAATGATGCACAAAATAAAATTGAACTTAAACTTGAATCCATTATAATTTCTATAACTTTAAATTTTTTATATTCTATTACTTTACTATTATGCCAAAACAAAAATGAATGGTTACTAAAAATGAGTTTGAAATAACTTTATATCAACCATATAACATTGTGGTAATTTCATAAATTTATTTTAACCCCAAATGAATTATTAAATCTCTAATTTCAAAGTTAACCTAAAATAGGCAAAATTGTATTTTATGAATATTTCAAAATATTCTTTTTCAAAAATGTTCAGAACATGCCCACAACTGGTTTAACACAAATTTTACAAATTTATAGAAATTAATTTGACTTCATTTGGACATTTAAATCAAAAGATATGAATTAAATAAATAAAAACAGAAAAGGAAATTACCTGGATGACGTCATCGCTGACGTCATCGTCGTCTTCCTCTAGCCGGGAATATCGCCCCCGAATCCTCCCACGATTTCTTTAAAAATTCGGGCGAGATCGTCGCGATTTGTTTCTCTCCTCTGCCCCTATTTAATCCCCTGCTACTCCTCTCTGTTTCCCCTCAAAAACCCTAGCCAAGCACGCCCCCAGGCTGCCGGAAATTCTCACCGGAGTCCACCGTGTCCGCCATCGTATTCCTTTTCTTTCCGGCGAGGTGAGCCACCCCCTCGCGCCCGAGACCCCCTCCTGCTCTTTCCCTCGACGACGCGCTCCTCCTGACGTTTTTTCCCGACTTCTCTTCACAGCAAATCACGAGGGGGGAGGACGAGCCGAAGCTCGCCGGTGTCCGAACTCCTCCGGCCGGTCGTCACAGTCGCTCCGGGGAGAAGAGCACGCCGCCGACGCGCTTATCTTCACCGCCTTGGAGCACGGCGTCCGGAGCTGCCCTCCGCGCATCCGGGGAGGCGCCGTAGTGACCGGAGCGTCCTCGCCGAGCGCAGCGTCGCCGTCGCCTCCGTCTCCGGCGACCATCCGCGCCGCCCGGTGAGCTCCTCTTCTCCTGGCCGTCCGATCGGTGTTGTACGCGTAGGATTAGATCCTTTAAATCGAACCGGTACGAGCTGACGAGATCGGTTGGATCTGGATCTGACGATCCAGATCTAATTCACTTATCCACGTCGGATCCTAGTCAGCGCCCACTCAGCGCTGACGTGTAAAATAACTTTTCTCGATTTATCTAATTTGACAGTTTTACAGAAAAGACCCTGCAACTTAAATCTGTTATAACTTTTTACTCACACATCCAAATTAAAATATTTTTATTTATTTGGAAAGCCCTCGACATGTAGAATATTTTGGAACTGTTAGAATTCAAATTTGAATTAGTATATATTATTCAAATTTCAAATGGTGGATTTGAGTATATTTGAAATAACTTTAAATCTATAAATCCAAAAATTATAAATAAAATTGTTTTTGAAACTTTAGAATATGTGTTTTAATATGCCTCTGTTATAAAATAATTTTGAGTATTAGTTTTGATGATTTAATAGTTGAATGTTTAAATTGAATAGTTTGTCTATTTTTGACATAACTATTAATAGAAATATTATTTTTTCTTAAACCAAATTGCTATAAATTTAATTAAATGCCCTCTGTCTATTAGCACTATTTATAAAAGTTTGTTATAAAAATTTAATCACTAAAAACTTTAATTTTATATTTATTCCTTTATTTATATTTTGTAAAAATAGAAATTAATTAAATTGCATTTATAGCCTAATGCATACTTCATAAATATCATAAAAATTGGAATGATGTTTTTTGTGATTAAAAATTGCATTTTACGCATAACATATTTTATTATATAGTTATACTTCCCATAGGAAAACTCCTCCCCCATTTTCTCTAAGTTAGGATTATTTCCAACTTAATGTTTTGGTAAAGTGTTAGACACTTAGGAGTTTCAACATGGAGCTAGAAGACCAATGAAGGACTTATCCAAAACAAGACTTCACAAGTATCTCCAAGGAGTAGAAGCACTTAGAAGAAAGATCAAGAAGAAGTTCATAAAGACCAACCAGAAATATTTTCTAAGTCTTGTTCCCTCTTTCTTTCTTATCTCCCTCCTTCTCTGAGACTTCATGAAGACTAAGTTAAATCAAAGACCAGCCTAGGTGATACAAAAATCATCAAGTCTAAAGATTATTCAAGTCTACCAAGAATTCAATCAAGACATCATCAAGGAGAATATTACAAGTCTGGAGATGAAGCCTGGAAGATCAACTACATCTTTCTTTCTCTCTTTTCCCTCTTTCCTAATCTTGTATTTCACTTTAGACTTAAACAATTTTTGATCATGATATTATCATCTTGAAGTTTGTTGGATCCTAGTATCCAATTTACGAAGAGTGGTTAATAATTGTTGATCACCTTGAAGAATAGACTTAGTATTATTCTCTAAGTATTTTGCACATCATGGCTAAGACATTTGAGTGCTTGTTTCAAGATGATATAAAACAAAGTATTTTTATCCAACTTTAGATCTTAGTCCTTAGTCATTCTTGACCCACATATTTTCCTTGCATTAACTTAAGAGATTTTCATAGCATAACATGCATCTCTAGTCCTTAGAAATAAATTGCATATCATGCATGACATGTTTTCCTTAGAAGTTTTATGAAACTTGTTTGTTCACTAGATATGAGCATGTATGTTTGATGATTGTTGTTTGTTGATTGTTGTATTGTTGTTTGCATATATAAACGGAGAGCAAACGTTCGTTGTTGAAACGAGTTTGTGAACAACGACAACATTCAAAGGCAAGTGGCACACCTCATAAACTTCCTCTTATTTTATATATGCATTGATTAGTGTATTTTTATATAACCATGTGTAGGATTGTATTGCTATGCTAAACCTGTGTAGAAATTCCTTATTCCTGAGTCTAGGCTCCTATGCAATACTTAGTAGAATTATTGATGCCATGCAATGGATGAAAAGTTTTACAAAATATTAAGTGACTACTTAGGGTTGTGCTCATGGTTGTCGTCGCCTAGGATGAATGTCTATTCTACTTAGGGCCGTGAGCATGGTGATTTTCACCTGAGAGTGTACATCCACTAAGTTAATGAACCACCTGGGTGGTAAGTGGTTGTATGGTTTATGTTGAGTGGCTACTCAGGTCCATGTCTATGGTTCATGGAGTATGTACACTTGAGAATGGCCACCCAGGAACAGAGGAATCTGAAGAACTCCGAGTGACGATTGCTTCCAGTGCAACCATTGCCATATGGGCTCTGGCTTGATCAATTATGTTGCGTGGACTCTCTCCGGCTTGACAAGCAGATGTAGGGGGTGATAGGTGGAACGGGTCAAGCCAGAGTGGGAGGGAAAATGCTTCTGAAAGATCCTGTCTCATTCTTCTCCTTTTCCTTATCACTATAAGTGTGTAAAGGATAGTTTGGGTTGAATGGGTACAATGGTGAACGTGCACAACCTCTGCAGAGTGTAAAACTAAGTACTTAGCCGTGTCCCCGGTACGGACAATTTGAGCAGCTGATCACGGACGTCAACGGAGGATTCCACCATTCCAACTTCAGAAATAAAACTTGATGGGTGAACAAGGGAAGATGAGATTATGGTTTTCATGCCATACTTGTCTTGATTTGAAGAAAGTGTCCTCAAAAGAGTATGAAAAATTGGCTTTATGCAAAATAGCATTGAACTCCACCAGCCAAATATGCATATAGGCTATAGAGTTATTCCATTAAGTGTCCACCATAGTGTCACTTGCCAGACTCCATTGTTAATGGAATCTGACCCATGTTGTTGCAATATTTTTCTTATTGCAGATTGATCAGATGACGAGTGAGGTATCGTTTAAAAGGTTTTAAGTCTACAACCAACATGTTTTCGCATGTGGCAACATGAAAGTGATGGAGACTCACTGCTATTTTATTTCCGTTGTGTACTATTTCAAAGCTAGCTTTATGCTATGCAACTTGTAATGAATATTTCGTAAGTCTGGATCATCGATGTAATAAAGTTGATATTTTGTTGTGATATTACATCGTAAACTGTGTGTGCAAACGAATCGATCCAGGGATTTGCACTATACACAGGTATCTGCCTTTTTTAAAGTGCAAGTACGCTACACTCCGTGAGAATCGTGACATCTTTGCATGGTCGGCATCCGACATGCCTTGTGTACCGAGGGAACTTGCCGAGCACTCACTCAACGTCATAAAGGGATCCAAGCCCGTGAAGCAAGCAAGAAGACACTTTGGTGATGAGAGACGCAAGGCTATAAGAAAGGAGATAAATAGGTTGAAGGCCACCAATTTCATAAAACAAGTTGTACACACCGATTGGGTGGCAAATCCTGTACTTGTTCCAAAGAAGAATAAAAAGCTGAGGATGTGTATCGACTATACTTGTGTTAACAAATGCTTCCCAAAGGATCCCTTTGCGCTGCCTAGAATTGACCAAGTCGTAGACTCCACAGCAGGCTCCGAGCTACTTTGTTTTTTGGACGCCTACTCATGATATCACCAAATCAAGATGAGGGAGTCGGATCAGCTGAAATCATCTTTCACCACTCCATACGGGACGTTTTGCTACATCATGATTCCTTTTGGCTTGAAAAATGCAGGTGCAACATACCAGCGTTGTATGCAAAATTGCCTGACCGAACAAATCGGCCGCCATGTTCACGTCTATGTTGACGACATTGCGGTGATGTCGAAAAAGAAGGCGGATCTTCTAGATGATTTGGAAGAAACGTTTCAGAATCTTTGGAAACCAGATGAAACTCAATCCCGCCAAGTGTGTTTTCGGCGTTCCAGCCGGCAAACTACTTGGATTTATCGTCTTAGAACGAGGGATTGAAGTTAACCCGGAGAAGATCAAGGCTATACAAAACATATCCAGACCTACTTGTCTGAAGGACGTGCAGTGGTTAGCCGGATCGGCGGCAGCCGTCAGTCGTTTCATAAGCCGCCTCGGAGAAAAGGCAATGCCACTCTACCGGCTATTGAAGAAATCAGACAACTTCGAGTGGACAGCGGAAGCAGATGACGGCTTACAGCAGCTTAGGGAGGCTCTCACATCCGCTCCAATATTGGAAGCACCTCGATCGCAGGAACCAATGCTGCTCTACATCGCAGCAACAGGAACAGTTGTCAGCGTTGTCTTGGCTGTGGAATGAAAGGAAAGCGAAGCCATGACGTCTGAGCAACGTCCGATCAACTTCATCAGTGAAGTATTCTCCGCCTCCAAGCAGAGGTATCCACATTACCAAAAGCTGGCTTACGGTGTATTCTTCGCCGCCAGAAAGCTTAGGCATTATTTCCTAGAGCACACAGTGATAGTAGTGAGCAGGGCACCGTTGGGAGACATAATCAAAAGTGCAGAGGCAACAGGCCGAGTTGCCAAATGGGCCATCGAGCTTGTCGCCTTCGATATAGTCTACAAACCACGGACCGCCATTAAGACTCAACCACTTGCGTACTTTGTTGCCGATTGGACAGAAGCAATGGACGAAACAGTACTCACCGAGTCAGAATATTGGGTCATGCACTTTGACGGATCAAAGATGCTCAAAGGCTCGGGGGCTGGAGTTGTTTTGCGCACATCCAAAGGTGACAAGCTCAGCTACGTATTGCAGATTCATTTTACCACAACCAATAACGTCGCAGAGTATGAAGCTTTGCTTCACGGGCTACATGTGGCAAATGACCTTGGCGTCTAGAGAATCCTCTGTTATGGCGACTCCGATTTAGTCGCGCAACAAATAAGCGGCACATGGGACGCGAAGAGTAAAACAATGGCGGCTTACAGGGCCAAAGTTGATGAATTCGCTAAAAATTTCATGGGCTATGAAGTCCGGCATGTTCCAAGAGCTGAGAACGAGGTGGCAGACACCCTCGCCAGACTCGGGTCAGAACGCAAAAAAGTGTTGAAGGACACTTTCCTGGAACACTTACATAAGCCGTCCATTAAGGGCGCCGACTTGTTGGACCCCGATACAGAAGAACCAGTAGAAGTGGCAAGTCTTGTCGTCTACTTGGTACAGCCGGATTGGACTGTCCCATATCTCGATTTCTTAATCGACCAGAAGTTGTCGGAGGACGATGAGGTGTTGAAAAGGCAGATCATAAGGCGAGCCAAAGCATTCACAATAATCAAAGGAGGGATGTACAAACGAAGCACGTGCGGTATCTATCAGCGGTGCATATTTCCAGAAGAAGGCCGGGAAATTCTGAAGGACATACACATCGGCACATGCGGGCATCACGCCTCTGCCAGGTCCATTGTGTCCAAAGCTTTCCGCCAAGGTTTCTACAGGCTAACTGCCAAAGAAGACGTTGAGCACATCATGTAAACATGCAATGGCTGCCAGTTGTACGCCCGCCAACCTCACATGCCGGCACAAGAGCTCAGGACAAATCCAATCACTTGGCCGTTCGCGGTCTGGGGCTTAGACATGGTTGGTCCCTTAAAGAAGGCACCTGGTGGGTATACCCACCTATTGGTCGCTGTAGACAAGTTCACTAAATGGGTCGAGGCCAAGCCGATCAGAAAATTTAATGCACGAACAACCACCAATTTCCTCTGGCGAGTTATCTCTCGGTTCGGAGTTCCACACAGCATTATCACTGATAATGGCAACAACCTATCTCAAGGCGACATCGAAGAATACTACAGCGATCTAGGCATCCGGCTTGATTTGGCAACTGTGTCACACCCTCAATCAAATGGACAAGTAGAGCGTACAAACGGCTTAGTCCTCTCAGGACTTAAGCCCCGTCTCGAAGCTCCGCTACATAGGGCAGTCGGCACTTGGGCAGAAGAACTACAGTCCGTACTCTGGAGTTTGCACACAACGCCAAACAGATCTACCGGCTACACTCCTTTCTTCTTAGTATATGACGCAGAGGCGGTGTGTGACGCCCGAAAATCGGTACTATGTAGATTTAAGCGATCCCGCCGAAATCCTCATAATAACGATTTTAGGTCGCCCACCAGACATAATGTGCACGCCGAAACATGCACATTATGTGGGTGGAATTGTGATAACATTACAACAGTTCCGATACATACACAAATACAACAGAAGATAAAATTACAACAACGACTCGAACGAGTCAAGATACAAATGATACAATACAAAGATTCAAATGACAGCGGAAGCAAAATAGTACCCGACTACGGATAAGATACAAATTGGACTAAGAGTCCTGAAGATAAGCAATGGCGCCATATCCCTGCCCAGCCAAGCCGGAGGGGTTCCCAAGCTAACGTTGTCAGACTTCAAACCTGTTGACTGCACATAAAGCACATCCCAAAAGAGGGTCAGGGCACCTCCTGGCAAGCAAAACCGACTTGCCTACTTTCTACACCATCTCCCAAAATATAGGGGAGGTGGACTTAGCGGCAGCAGCACTAGCAACGTAAAGAGACACGCTACAACTTCCGTCTAATCAGAGAGGGATAAGAGAGCGCATAAGATAACCATCTACAACTAACACCAAACATAACCCATTCTCGGATTAACCCCCTCAACCAAGTATGAGGAAGCAATTCGGGAAAACTCACACATTGAACAGTTTTAGTTACAAGTTGTTGTGAAAGTAATTCTATATTACTAGTCAGGTTAATTAACAATGATTAGGTGTAAGTTGTCTATGATCTTGTTAGCCAGCATCATCACCAAGTCGTCCATAACCGTGGACACGGCTCATCGATAAGATTATACCCTGCAGGGGTGCACTACTGGAACCGTACTCGTTCGATCAACCCCAAAAATGCAAACCAGAAGGTAGGGCATCTCAACACGCCAAATCTCTTCTCTACAACCCATCCAGGGAACCGCATGATTGTGTGCACGGCTAATCAGGTCCAGTGCCCGCGGGATCGACCTTCATAGCACTCTAAGAACGTGCCACCCTATATGAGAATCGACTACTCCATCATCATGAGATCGTTAGGTAACCATATGCATGCATCAAATGGAAAGCCCGAACTACTTGCGGCGCCCTGGATAAGAAGCGGATTAGATCGAAGCCGCGGGGGGCTCCATAGGGCCTCCCACAAGCGGTTAGTGCGCTCAAAATTGGATCCGAGGACAAGAACTGAGTTCCTAGGTCGACACTTAGCAGAGCAAAGCACCTCGCAAGGCCTTCCGTCGGTACCTTATCTTTTAATTATAATACCCAAATATAGAACAACATTTTATTAAGGTAGAATAACCTATCATGCTAAGCAGGTGAAATTAAATAAGACATACAGACGACTCGCGCAAACAACTCTAAGCATGCGCTACGACTCGCAAGGCCAACAGATAAACATGCAACATGTATTAGGATGTGGGGATAAAGCTGTATGGGCTGCAGGATAAACATGTGATGGGATCGCAGTTCAAGAATCGATAACTAGGGTAGCAGAGATCAACAACAGGAATGAAAGACAATGTATAGGTAAACAAGCAAACTTTGCTTGCCTGGAATCCCGCATGGAAGCAGATCTTGTCGTTGCTCACATATCTCAACGTCTTATCCGTGAAGAAGCAACAAACACTGGAAGCGTAAAAGATGCATTTTACAACTACGGCAAAAGATCCAGCATGATCATGTGATAATGATGCATGACAAGGCAAGATGCAATACAAAAGCAATTAATCCAAATTAAGCGGAACCGGGGTTCCGACAATTTAATATTTAGGTGCAAGTTATTTATTTACCAGCAATATTAAATGTTGGTTAGCATGGCAACACATGGCATGGGTGATCTAATTAAATTAAATAGAATAGGGCATTATATATTTATTACCCCACACATTCCATAACTATTATTTAGGTGATTTGCTACAACCGCAAACCAAAGAGATGCAACACATGTAATTATGATGCGAAATGCACAAGATAGATGACATTTAATAAAATAGGTGTAGGGTTAGGGTTTGGGTCCGTACGTCGGATCGGGTGAACTAGGGTTCGAAACCGACGTCTTCGGCCAGTAGAGGAAGTAGTCGTCGCGGAACCGGGGCATCGTTGTTTGTAGGTGCCGTAGAAGTGGTCGGGGTAGTCGTGGCACGTAGGAGCACGAAAGCCGGACACCGGAAAGAAACGTGCACGGGCGGGCACCGCGACACAGACACGACGGTCACGGCAAAGCGGCACCGGATGAAGCACGCACGGGCGCATGTAGCAACACCTCGACGGGTGGACAACTCGGACAAAACTGCGACACCGAAGGTCTTGCGGGCATTGTGTCGAACACCTTGCGGGCGGCGGCGGCGGCGTGCACGCGGCCGGGTAGAGGAGGAAGCGGGGACGGCGGTGCGGCGAGGGCGCACGCGGGGCGGAGCAGAGGGTGGCGGCGGCTGCAGAGCGCTGCAGCGAGCGCGGGGGGCGCGGGGCGCGCGGCGGCGGAAGGAGGTGGTGCGGCGTGGCGCGGGGGCGCGCGGGCACGAGCGGCGACAACGAGGAGGTCGGGGGCGCGGCAGCACGCACGAGCGGCGCGGCCCGGAGGTGCGGCGGCCGGGGAGGCGGCGTGCTCGGGGGCGTGGCCGGAGCAAGGGAAGACGAGGGAGCTCGGGCCGGCCGGAGGAGCTCGGGGCGCGGCGGCGCGCGGCGGGGCGACGGCCGGCGGCGGCGTGCAGCCGGCGGCCGGAGGCCGGAGGCGGCGGCGACGGCGGGCCGGGCGCGAGCAGGGGGCGGCGGCGGCCATGGCGCGTGGGGGCAGAGGACGCGAGCGGGAGGCGCGTGCGGGGGCGACGGCCGGCGGGAGGCGCAGCGCGCGGCCGCCGGCGGCGGCGGGTCGGGGGAGCGGCCGGGGCGGAGGCGGCGGCGTTGGGTGCGGGGCGACGCGGAGGGCGTGGCGAGCACGAGCTCGTGCGGGTCGGGGCTCAGGCAGCTCCTCCCGTGCGGCTGCGGGAAGGAGAGAAAAAAAGAAAAGAGAGAAGGAAATAAAAATAAAGAGAAGAGAAAGAAAAAGAAAGAAAAAGAAAGAAAAGGAAAAGAAAAAGAAAGGAAGGGGAGAAAATGAAGGGGTTACGGTGCAGAAAACAATAATTTTTCTAGCGTACGAAACCTAACTAGCCAGGATCTATCTATCTAGTACATGCGATAACGGTGGAGGAACGGGTTACATTACCTCCATGTAGACCGATAGCGGGGATTACGCTCCCGCACAAGCGTTGACGATGAAGTCGTACGTAGCCGACCTCGAGGTCGCGGAGAACTTGCCGCGATGACGAAGACGATGACGCCGGGGTGTCGACGATAATCTGCGTCGACGGGCGTCGGACGGAAGAAGGCAGAGCGCGAGCACCAGAGGTGGTGCGCCGGCGGCAGAGGGGAGGGGGGCGCGACGGCTGCAGGGGCGAGACAACGTCGCCCAGGCTACTCAAAAGGAGTTACCTCCGAGCAGTCACAAACATACGGAGCTTAGCGACAACCCCCGGTCATTCAGATCCAGCTGAAATCGCAGGGGTAGATCTTATCTGGAATCCCGCAGAGTAACGGTGCTCAGCAGTATAGCTTAGGTGGAGAGAGACCCCACTTCCTCAGCTCAGCGCGGCTCCAACTTGGGAACCACGAGATCGAGAGAGAAATCGGGAATTAATTGTATTTTCCAATGAATTAATCCAATTAATATGCCTTGGTATATAAAGGGGAAGGGGGTGTGCAAACCCCTTGGCTCCCCCATGTGGGACTAAACAAAGGAGGAGGGGGGGGGTGCGCCCCCACCATGGGCTGGCCGAACCCCCCATGGGGACCACCCCCTTGCTTGGTGCGGCTCCCCCTCTTGGGCCCTCTTAGGGCCCATGTAGGTGGGAGCCCCCCTATTTCCTTTATTTAATTAATATTAATTTAATATAAAAATCCCATTAATTCATATTTATATATTTATATATAATTCAATATCCCGTGACTCCGAAAACTCTTTCGGACCACCCGAACAACTTTCGGACATTCCTGGAACCATTCCAGACCTCTCCGGAACTCCTTCCGGACCACCGGAACTCTCTCCGGATCATTTCTCTCTCTCCAACAAATTCCTATAATATTCCAGAACCTATCTCCTGGTGTCGCTAAGACCTTAAGTTTGTTACGCTACGGTTCGAGAGCACTCCAGACATGGTCGAGACACTCTGCTCACCAATGACCGTCAGGGATACCTGGAAGTATATGACGACCCCTGTGCATTCCACGAATATCGTCGTTGAACCATAAATATGATATTCATTCCCTTTGTCTCTGCGAGACTACCTTGTCCGAGATATGATCGTAGACACACCGATGTCTTTGTTGTATCTCGTTACTGACGAAGGTTATTAACTCGTCTGCGATATTACATCTCCATGACCTAGTCATAAGCTGCGCAGCTATATAGATGCAATATCACCGAGTGGGACCAGAGTATCTTTCCATTACAAGAATGAACAAATCCCGCTCTTGATCCTTACGTCTTGATGCTCTTTCGGAATACCCAAGATGGACACCGTTATTGTCATGCTATATAATACACAACGTTTGATGCTCTCAAAGCACCCGTACGAAGCATTAAGGAATAAGGAATAAGCTATCATATTCTTATCTATTGCAAATGACAGACATCGTAATACGATCTTATTGCAATACTTTGCGTATGTCCATCACCTTATTCAACTAACAAGATGACCCCATTGTCAACCGACGTCATTGTCCTTGATCGGGAATCTCGATCAACTGTTGCCCAATGGACTAGCTCATATAGAGGCTTGCTAGGGACCTGGTTGTCTATGTATCACACGTGTATTAATAATTCCGATTAATACAGTTATAGCATAATACACAAACCTATTATCAACTTATGAGATAATGCAATAAATACTACTTATTTATTTGCCTCTAGGGCATATCTCCTTCAGTCTCCCACTTGCACTAGAGTACAAATAAACTAGCTACATTTTACTTTATCAAAATCTCGTATCAAATAAGAATCATTTGATGATGCTTGCTTGTGGAAGAGTGTTACTCTGACAATCTGCACAATCCATGATTGTACATGCTTTTGCGATTCACTGATATCAACTTGCTTGATACCACCATGTTGTCCAACAACATATATGCAAATACCGTAACTAAGTGAGACTTCTGTTTCCCAGCGCTTACTCTGATTATACTAACCAGATAACTGCCCTGAAAAACACACTCAGCCATAGAGAGCCCCTTGTAACAATTACAAACTCGCGATATCTACATACTTTCACACCAATGCAGAAAACTTGACATTCTAATGTCAATCCGGCAACTAACACACCTCTACTTCCAGTAAATTCTAAATTTACTTTCATAACTGCTCTTCTTCCAAGAACATCGGTTATATTTCATCGAGCAGATAATATGGTTTCTGTATGATGTCTAATATTACATAATAGACCCACATGTCATACAACCATTACTTTCATGCATCATTACTCTTAATGATCAATTGGATTCCAAAGGACCATCCTTTTGATTCTATTCTGACTCCTCAGATATAATCCAAAACAACTCGACTAATTGGATTTCAAAATAGACACTAACTTTCAAATAGTTTCACAACTTCATCCTATTCTATTGGTACAGTTTCACAATGTGTTAACTACACAAGATGAATTCGACTCCCACTCAAAATATGTCTCCACATATTTGACAACACGAGTTCCCACTAAAAAACGTGTCATCCACATATTTGAGTTCCTGAGCTCCCACTCAAAAATATGCTCTTTACATATTCCACCTGAGTAAACTAACATTGACTCCCACTTAAATCGACATTTTGGTCAAACCAAAATCATTGACCTATTATCAATTCGAGTTTTAATACAAACTACAGTATTACATTAATACAAATCCCTCAGACTTCAAGCATGTCTACACAAATGTAGTCAACAAATTTGATCTTGTCCAAGAAACATTTCTTGACAAGACATGCTACCGCGTCTTTCTTATAGCCACATTTCTCATATAACACCTTATATGACGATTAAACAATCTTATTCCTCTAATAAGAATTGCAGCAACAATTACTCTCTTAATCCTTTCAAATGCAACTTTGGATTTCCAGGCTCAAAAAGCCTTTGTTCGTATTCCGATATTTTCTCAAATTTTCTTTGTATTCATAAAGTGCACCTTGATCTGTCAACAAGATCTGAAATACTTAATACAGTGCTGTGACCTGACAACAATATTAAATATAACAGCACTTTATTTAGAAGTTTCTTTCATGAAAATATTATGATCTTTATGAAGAGGATTGCAAGCAGAAAACAATTTTCTAGTCTCCCTCACTCTTAATCACCAAATTTTCATTAGCAGACATATACTCTTTGGAACACCTTCCAACATAGGTCTGGCACTTTATTTCAAGCTTCTAATTCCAACCCATAAACCATAATTTGAAAAATCATATTTTCCTCGGAATTATATAGACAACAAACTAAGTTTTGTTTCTATTTGGTTTTGGAATACACTCTCATCCAATGCGAGCAATCTACAAAGAACCACTCATGTATATTCCGAATTATCACATAATCATATACATGTCGACACTACTGTCGATCCTACGAATTCTCGTTGAGAAAAATATCTATTCTCTAAAGTGGACATCGACTATAATGTTTCGAACATATTAGGAAATTCTAAGACAGATTCTGACAGACCACACTTTATTTAAAATAGAGCATGATTATAATTCCCCACATGTCACCACATATGACATTATAATATTGTGAAACGAATTTCCACAAGTCTTTTGTGTTGAAACCATAATCCAAAAATATTGTCCTTTGATCGAATTTTGTGAACATAATATTCACTAATCTTTCTTCTGAAAAACCCCATTTGATCTATTATAAAATTAATTTCAGACTCCATAATTTATCAGGCAAATACTCCTATTTACCAAAATCATGGAAGAATTCGGATCATGCAATAACACCATTGATTAATCATTTAAAAATGACTCTCAATCAATTTCCTCTAGTATTGCAACTTCAATACTGCAATTTCAAACTTAATCAATTTTGGCACTCGAAATACTTAAATGGACCAAAATTATCCATTACTTCTTTCATTGCCTTTATGACTAAATTCGATGGTGTTTGTTCTTTGGACACATAATTTTATCATTCCCGCTATTATAAATGTATATCATATGCATAATGTAATTGAGATGTGATGCAAATTACTCATAACATGAAACAACTGCTTTGTTTCATAACATAAAACAACTGATGTGTTCTATATGAATAATTATGTCTTGTAACATTCAAGACACCAAATAGATCACATTCTCACTATTACAAAATGTCTTATCAAAAACTATTGATGATAACTAATATGATATCTCGAGGGCGTGAGCACTACTGGCCATGAACTTGCCATCACTCGTGCACTGTCACGTCACCCTTCGCCACACACTTGTGATAATCAGGGACTGTTTCACAAACAGAACAAGTATCAAATACTTTTCATCAAGTATGAGAAGAATACATTTATATCTTCGTATATCAAATATACCCATAGCGTCGAAGAACTCTTCTTCGATGGAATCAACTTTTAGAGATTTGAACTTCTTCACAAATGTGAAGAAGCTCACCGTGTCTCTATAGCATATTCACGCACATGCTATTCACAGCTAGGAGGTAAAGCACAATCTCTATTGCACTGGAGTTCGCTATCTAGAAATCGTAGATATTCGTAAGCCTGAAGTAGATGTCACACAACTTCTTCAACTGAGTCTCCAGACAGGTATGCTCCCCATGTGAATGGTCCGGAACTTTCTAAGCTGTCTGAACTGGTCAAGACTCAATTCATCTTTGAAGTGACATCTGATCGCATCAATCACGACATATGGCTCCATGTGTTGAAACAACTTTCAACTCAGGTGCTAGGCATACGCTCATGACGACCTTCACTTCCATGAAAATATCATGATGCTTACGGAACTCGTCATCTTGCTCCTTGCTATCAGAATCATCTGGTCTAACTCCTAACTAATGTTCTAGCACATATAGGATGTTTGTTGTGTTTGGAGAATATTTCTAAAACCAATGTACCAGCTGATCAAGTTGGACCCGTCGGCTTCTAAGGTAGAATCCGAGCTCTTGAAGAAGTAAACGAAGTGCAGTTCCATAGTCTCCAGATGTGATCGCAAAAGAGGTAAGATAAGTTTATAATATATAGGTGTGTTTTAGTTCTATAATCTCATTATCAAAAACACACCACACCAAGATTATTATCCCTAAAAATAATAATGGCGATTACACGACCCTCATCCACCACACTACCCCCGATCATCACGGCCGGCAGCACAGCTTCAAAGGTGGACGTAACATGTCGATCACAACAACTCTGTGACTCGTGCTCGATCCTTCGATCTTCCCGTGTTCCAAGGCCATACCTCTGAGTATGCTAGGCTCGCCAATCAAACCTCGAAGACCCTGCGCGTGCAACATGGCTTACACCCACTGTATGCGAACGACGAGATGTGTGACACCCGATCATCACGGCCTGCCTCATAACGTAGAACTTTCTTGGTGGTGCGCAACGAGGGAGAACACAAATTTGGTATTTGTTAGGGATCATCCTATTTATGATGCTACCGTTGTATATCTAGCATATAAGCAATCAATAGGATGCACACACAACAACACACAATAATGATGCAATGAAGTGCGATCTGACATGGTCGATGCGCCTGGACCTTCATGGCGCCATGTGCCTGGCCCCCGGCGCCCCGGCATGGCTCCGAGTCTACAGAGCCCTCCATTGCCTCCGACAGTACGAGTAATATCAAAACTTACCGTAACCATGTCACATAAAATAACGCCTCTGCAAAACAAAGTTAGACGCCTCTAGCTTTATTTAGTTTTGCAAGTTTTACGTGGCATATAGGCTTATTCGTAAGAGAATCGCTTCCCTACGTACGAACTTTGTACCACAACGTCGATCGTATAATTGCATGTTTAAGCATCCCTTTCGGGCCCTCCATTGAAAATGCTTTGCCGACTAGAGAGAGAGAAACATACACCCGCCAGCCACAGATACGGTGCAAGCCGTATGTTAGTAGTGGAACCAGTCTCGTGTAAGCGTAAGCGTAAAGTCGGTCCGGGCCGCTTCATAAACTCAATACCGAAGGCATCGCAAGTGCACGCTAGAGGGTAGCAAATATAAGAAAGACGCCCTCATTCAACATGAGTTCTAACCGTACCAGCAGTACTACACGCAGATCGGCTATGATACCACTGAAGGGGTTACGGTGCAGAAAACAATAATTTTTCTAGCGTACGAAACCCTAACTAGCCAGGATCTATCTATCTAGTACATGCGATAACGGTGGCGGAACGGGTTACATTACCTCCATGTAGACCGATAGCGGGGATTACGCTCCCGCACAAGCGTTGACGATGAAGTCGTACGTAGCCGACCTCGAGGTCGCGGAGAACTTGCCGCGATGACGAAGACGATGACGCCGGGGTGTCGACGATGATCTGCGTCGACGGGCGTCAGACGGAAGAAGGCAGAGCACCAGCACCAGAGGTGGTGCGCCGGCGGCAGAGGGGAGGGGGGGGGGCGCGGCAGCTGCAGGGGCGAGACGACGTCGCCCAGGCTACTCAAAAGGAGTTACCTCCGAGCACTCACAAACATACGGAGCTTAGCGGCAACCCCCGGTCATTCAGATCCAGCTGAAATCGCAGGGGTAGATCTTATCTGGAATCCGCAGAGCAACGGTGCTCAGCGGTATAGCTTAGGTGGAGAGAGATCCCCTTCCTCAGCTCGGCGCGGCTCCAACTTGGGAACCACGAGATCGAGAGAGAAATCGGGAATTAATTGTATTTCCCAATGAATTAATCCAATTAATATGCCTTGGTATATAAAGGGGGAAGGGGGTGTGCAAACCCCTTGGCTCCCCCATGTGGGACTAAACAAAGGAGGAGGGGGGTGGTGCGCCCCCACCATGGGCTGGACGAACCCTCCATGGGGCCCACCCCCTTGCTTGGTGCGGCTCCCCCTCTTGGGCCCTCTTAGGGCCCATGTAGGTGGGAGCCCCCCTTTTTCCTTTATTTAAATAATATTAAATTAATATAAAAATCCCATTAATTCATAATTAATATATTTATATATAATTCAATATCCCGTGACTCCGAAAACTCTTTCGGACCACCCGAACAACTTTCGTACATTCCTGGAACCATTCCAGACCTCTCCGGAACTCCTTCCGGACCACCGGAACTCTTTCCGGATCATTTCTCTCTCTCCAACAAATTCCTATAATATGCCAGAACCTATCTCCTGGTGTCGCTAAGACCTTAAGTTTGTTACGCTACGGTTCAAGAACACTCCAGACATGGTCGAGACACTCCGCTCACCAATGACCGTCAGGGATACCTGGAAGTATATGACGACCCCTGTGCATTCCACGAATATCGTCTTTGAACCATAAATATGATATTCATTCCCTTTGTCTCTGCGATACTACCTTGTCCGAGATATGATCGTAGACACACCGATGTCTTTGTTGTATCTCGTTACTGACGAAGGTTATTAACTCGTCTGCGATATTACATCTCCATGACCTAGTCATAAGCTGCGCAGCTATATAGATGCAATATCACCGAGTGGGCCCAGAGTATCTTTCCATTACAAGAATGAACAAATCCCGCTCTTGATCCTTACGTCTTGATGCTCTTTCAGAAAACCCAAGATGGACACCGTTATTGTCATGCTATATAAGACACAACGTTTGATGCTCTCAAAGCACCCCTACGAAGCATTAATAAGTACGGTCTCACGGTCTAAGGAATAAGCTATCATATTCTTATCTATTGCAAATGACAAACATCGTAATACGATCTTATTGCAATACTTTGCGTATGTCCATCACCTTATTCATCTAACAAGATGACCCCATTGTCAACCGACGTCATTGTCCTTGATCGGGAATCTTGATCAACTGTTGCCCAATGGACTAGCTCATATAGAGGCTTGCTAGGGACCTGGTTGTCTATGTATCACACGTGTATTAATAATTCCGATTAATACAGTTATAGCATAATACACAAACCTATTATAAACTTATGAGATAATGCAATAAATACTACTTATTTATTTGCCTCTAGGGCATATCTCCTTCAGAAAAGGAAAAAAAAGGAGGTGGGAGGACCTTTTGCAAAAACAGAAAACAGGAGGAGGCTGGCTGCAAAAATTGCAGGGGGTGGGAAAGAATTTTTCTAGAGGAAACCCTAGGGTTTGCTTAGGTGGGCTTTTGGGCTTTTATTTCTCTCCATTTTAATCTTTTCGGTTATATATTTTCAAAACAAAATAGACAGGGAATTTGCATACGAAAATTATACAAAATATTTTTAGTTTTAAATAGACATTTTAATAAACTAATTTTCAACATTTTTAAAAGATTTGAAAATAACACATTTTAAATTATTTGAAATGCATTTGAATTTAATTGCTGGGAACTAAATTTAAATGCCACAAATTAAATTAATGAGATGCAATGCGATGCCATGTTGATGCAAAAAGAAAACCACACCAAATTAAAAGGGGATAAATCCCGGGGCGTTACACGGTGCTACCCACCGACATGAAATACGATTCCCCTAGAGTTCAAGCCTACATCGAGCAAGACGTAGAAGGTGCAGGACAAGATAGCCTAGACTTGTTAGATGAAGAAAGAGACGTTGCTCTACATCGCTCCGCCTTGTACCAGCAAAAACTCCGCCGCTATCATAGCCAGAGAGTGCGGAAGCGAGGCTTCAGAACGGGTGACCTGGTTCTCCGCCTAATTCAAGACAGAAAAGGCATGCACAAGCTATACCCGCCATGGGAAGGACCATTTATAGTCACAAAGGCGCTGCTCAACGGTTCCTACTACCTAGCCGACATCCGCGACGAAGAAGAAAAGAAAAAGTGCAAGAAGGTGACAGGAAGGAGAGGAACCAAGCGTAAAAGAGGCATTGACGACCCGTTTGAACAAACAAGACGGCCTTGGAACATTGAGCAGCTACGTCCCTTCTACACTTAGCAATTTATAATTGTAATAAGTTATATATGATTATGAAATAAAAGTCTGTGGTTCCTCATCTGTGTTGAGAAGCATGCCATCTTTTGTCTTTTCTTGGAATCATATATCCCCTATGCATCTAAGTTACCTATTTTCTAGCTCCGTGCAAAGGTTCAAACTGATAGATACTTGCAGCTTTCGAGCCAAACCAAAGCAAAAATCAACTTTTTGCCCCGCCTAATTCCTTTACTTTGATTACTTATATGTGGTTCACCAAGTAGTATGTCTTTGGTGCCAACATGTTGGCTTTGGTTCCTGATTCTAAACTCATGGTACTAACCCTGGTTGTTTCAGCTAAAGTTCTCGGCTGAGGTTTTGCCAACATACAAACGGTCAAGCATATAAGTCAAAATAAAATTAAGGCGGGCCAAATAAACCAAGGCAAAAGTCTACTTAAATAGCAAAATAAAAACAAGTTTGTTGGCTTCCCGCCTAGCAGTACATCTCCAAAAGATATTTACAAATATTACAAGTTGAGATATAATTGTTTCAGGGGCAGGAGGAGGCTGGTCGTCAAGATAAAACAAAAGGAGCCGGCAACAACGACTTTGGTCGGGGGCCGCCTATACTAGGCTTGGGGGCTGACAACTTCAGCCCCAGAGCTATCGCTCCCCTCCGCCTCGGCCGTGTCGGAAGCTCCAACTTCTCCAGCAACCGGCACAGGATGGTGTCGATAGAAGATCGTCATATCTACCATGTCGGCGACCCGCGTGGCGTAGCCGGCAACATTGTTCACTACAACAGCCGACTGAACCTCGCTGCCATCTTCATAGGTAGACGACATGCCCTCAGTGACGATTCATATCTCCGCCTCGGGGTAGTGCGCCATGAATAATCCTAGCGCAGTTTTGGCACCACCCGCGCCGCCGACTTCAGCGAGCTCTTGTGTAGCTTCGTGGCTTGCTCCAGCATGCTGGGCACATCGCTAAACTCGGCGGGCTCCTGGGTGTCGGAGGAGATGAAGAACTTGGCGGCAAACCGCTTGGACGACGCCAAAGTCTCGGTGATCAGCACACCCAGACGCGCAAGGCGATCTAGGCGGGGGCTGACAACCTCGTCATCGCCTAAGCCGGCAGCAACTATACCAAAAAATTAAAAGCGTCAGTTTGGCTCAGGCTATCAAACTGACGGCAAAGATGAACAGTGAGGAACAGCTTACCAAGGACCGATTTATGGAAGGCGGACAACTCAATCATATGAGCTGCCACCGCATCCTTCGTGGTCTGGGCGCTAGAAGTCTGCTTGGATATCTTTTCAGCCGCCGCCTTCTCCGCCTCCGCCAATTTTTTTCGCAGACTTTCCAGCTCTCCGATTAGCTGGCTAGACTCCTGCGCAAACTTCATCTTTTGTGCCTCCTTCTCCTTCCGATGCACCTCCTTCATCACCAAGTTGGCGACCGCCAAATGAAAGGCTTCATTCATAATAGGTTGCATATCAGTAGACACCTTCAGTATATCCTGGGCGTGATCTAGCAGTTCTACAATATGGATTTACTAGCTAAATGATTGGCGGCAGCAAACACAAAACATGGCAGAAGGCAAAAAACTCAGTGATTTTACCTTCATCCTTCTTGCGGGCCGCTTCCAAGTCGGCAATCCGCACATCCTTTGCATCGCAATCTTTTTTCAGATCACGATACCGCTTGTTTATATCCGACCTGGAGGAGATAAGCTCCACGTTGGCGGCAGGGCGCCCTGCGGACAAAGACAAAGGCATATAACATATTGTCAAAAACCACTAAGCCGACAACCAATATCATTGATTTGCCATCTAAGTTCTCGGGGGGGGGGGGGGGGGGGGGGGAGACTATGTATATGCTACCAAGTTCCAAAAAGACAACTTACAACAATATTGCCTTCCAAGTCGGCGAAAGTCTCGGCGGCGAAGTCGGCAAAAGCCAGGGTGGACTCCTTGGCATCCTTAAAGGATTGCTAGGGGTCCCTAACTTTGCCGCCTCCAGAAGCAGAGGTTGCCCTTCGCGGCCCGGTGACAACCTCCGCCAGCAGCTCCTCCTTGGTGGCACAGGATCGAACAGCTTCATTGGTCGTAGTTTCAGCCGATGGAAGGGAAGCGCTAGTTGCGCAGACAGCAGATGAGGTCCTTGGCGAAGGACTAGAAGCCGAAATCTGGGACTTGCGGCAGGCGTTGCTCATGAAGCCGCTGGCCCGGGGCTGAGGAGTTGCCGGCACGGTCGCCGGTGAGTTTCCCTGGGGCCGCTTTCCCCTGGAGAAAAGGGATTTGGCCAACAACTTGGAAGTTGCCACCCGCTCCCTGGCAACAAAGTAAAGTTAGCCAGATGAATACCAGTAATACAGAAGGCCGACAAATGTCTAAGGCGGAAAATGAGTACCTTCAGGGGATGTTAATCCCCGCGTTCTCGTCAAGATCGACGAGCACCGGCACGGTAGCCGTTGCGGTCCGTTTCTTCCTCTCAGCATTAGCCGTAGAGGAAGCAGCGCCGGACGCCTTGCGCTTCTTGGTTTTCCCGGCTGTCGGCTCGTAAAACTCAGCGGCCAGGTCGTTCTCCCCAGAGCAGAGAGCTGTTAACCAAAAAGAAAAGAGAAAGTGTTAAGAAGACTCAAGTAAGCCAGCAGAGCAGCCAAATAAGGGCAAAAAAGAGATATGTCTACCACGAGGGGAGGGTTGTCGTTGGTGTTCATCGGCACGCCCTCCACCGCATTCACCAGGCCTCATTTGACAAGGCTGCGAAGTCGGGCCGCCAATTCGGCAGCTGGTAACCCCTCTTCGCTTACACGAAGAGAAGTTGTGGCAGTAGGCGAATACTGACACATCTTATGCGGGCTATACCATAGAGGTAGTATTTGTCGGCTAAGCTAGCAGATGACGGTGTCCACCCCGTCCAGCAAGGGAGGAGCCATCGTCCGAGTGAGGAACTCGATCCGCCTTTGGATAAGGCGGAGCTCCTCCGTCAACTTGGGGACCGCCTCGTCCCAGCATGGCCTGGGCATAGGCGGCGCGTTGACAAAGTCTGGGACGTCAAATTGACGGCCCGGTGCTGCCATGTCTTGGCAGTAGAAGAAGGTGGACGTCCATCCCTTGACGGACTCGATGTATGGTATCTTGGGATAACATTGGCGTCCTTGGCGGCAGTTGAAAGTGATACGGCCGCAAGTAGCCAGTCCACCGTCCGGCACGGTCTAACGCCGGCAACGGAAGAAATATCTGAAGAAATCTAATCTAGGCCTAATACCTAGATAACCCTCAAATTGAGCTGTGAAGCCGGCTAAGACTAATATGCTATTGGGCGAGATGTTGTGGGGCTTGAGCCCATAATGGTCTAGCACCTCGCTATAGAAGGCGGAAGGCGGCAGAGCTATTCCCCTAACTAGGTGGGAGGTGAGGATTGCCCGCTCGCCGGCTTTCGGAGCCGGGATGACATCCCTAAAGGCGGGCCGCCAGCTGCAATCCTCCCGAGTTGGCAGGTAGCCGGCCGCCTCCAGGTCCTTGAGGGCTTCCTCGTCGACAATGGATGGGAGCCAGTAGCGCGACCCGAGGTCGGCGGGATGCTCCTCCTCGTCGATGGGCGCGCCGCCGGCCACCGCCGGCGCGGTGGAAGACGAGGACGCCGAGGCCGCCGCCGCACGGGCATCCGTGGTCGAGGTAGAAGATGGCGGTGCGACGGAAATGCCCGCGTGCGCTGCCGCGGAGCGCGACACCGCGCCGCCCATCATCGTTGGCGCGGTGGTCTCCGTCGCAAGCTCGCTAGACGCCGCCGAAATGGTGGCTTGAGGTCCGGTATCCATCGCCGTGCGTGGAGGTCGTCAAAGAGCAGGTGCTCCCTGGAGTTCTCTCGGAGGTCGCAAGAAAACTCGGGAGAGCAAGCACGCGGGAGAGCAAAGGACGGAGGAGATGAAATGCGAAGGAGAAGAATGAACCGTTTGGCTCCCTATTTATAAGCTCGGGCGTTGCTCTCTGTGTAACGGCCCTCAATTAGCGGGACACGTGTCAGTCATCCATTGCCGCAGAACGATGCGCGCTCGCACGATCACCATGACTCCTCTTTTCCCGCGATTTGCAATCATGGCGTGATTTTCGCTACATTTGGTTTCAAATTGTCGTGAACCAAATGGCGTCATCCGTCAACCATGAATTTGACTTGCCGCCAAGGATCGGGCTTTCTCATAAAGCTATCTGGCAAGTTGTACTGAGCCGTCTTTCACATGTCGGATTAAGGCGGCCATGTGCCAACATTGTGGTACACGGTCCCCATTATTTTCAGAATGGTTCAAGCCCTGCAGCCGCCAACATTGAAGACTGAAGAATCAATAAGAAGCCAGCACCTGGAGAACTTCAACCTTTCTCGGGGCTAATGTTGGGGTTATACTAGCTAGGGGTATCTCCAACATGGATCAATCCGGCTAGTCCAGGGTGGCCCAAGGGTGGTAAGGCTGAAACCTGCCGGGTGGCCCAGATAGCTGACGTACAAGGAAGTAGGCGGACGGTCCAAGCAAGGCGGAAGGCCGAAGCCCATCAAGCCACCAAGCTCAAGACGGAAGGCGGGAACTAAGCCGGCTAGGTCTAGACTCTGTTTACTTGCCGGACAAGTACTTATCTTGTATTCTGGGGTCTGGCCGCCTATATAAGCTGGCCACCAGGAAGCCTTTGGGGCACGCTTCAATATACATCATACACATTGTAACCTGTTCACGACTATTGCCTTATAGTGAATTCTAGCAGCACGTAGGATCTCGCCACCGTTGTGGGGTCCGAAGCTGGGTAAAATCGCCGTGTTAAATCCCGTCCTCGACGACTCCAACCTTCTTCCCCACAATCCATACTTAGGCTAGAGGACCCCCGTCTCCTATAAATTATGCCGATACTCCGACACCAAAACAAAGCAAAAATCAACTTTTTGTGCCGCGTAATTTTTTTACTTTTAATTACTTATATGTGGTTCGCCTAGTAGTATATCTTTGGCGCCAACATGTTGGCTTTGGTTCCTGATTCTAAATGTATGGTACTAGCACTGGTTGTTTCAGCTAAAGATCTCGGCTGAGGTTTGCCAACATACAAACATTCAAGCACAAAAGTCAAAATAAAATTAAGGCGGGCCAAATAAAACAAAGAAAGTCTACTTAAGTAGCACAATAAAACAAGTTAGCTGGATTCCCGCCTAGCAGTACATCTCCAAAAGATATTTACAAATATTACAAGTTGAGATATAATTGTTTCAGGTGCACGAAGAGGCTAGCCGTCAAGGAACAAAACAAAGGGAGCCGGAAAAAACGACTTTGGCTCGGGGGCCGCCTATATTAGGCTTGGGGGCTGACAACCTCAGCCCCAGAGCTATCGCTCCCCTCCGCCTCGGCCGTGGCGGCAGCTCCAACTTCTCCAACAGCCGGCATAGGATGGCGTCGATAGAAGACCGTCGTATCAACCATATCAGCAACCGTAGCCGGCAACACTGTTCAGTACAGCAGCCGGCTGGACCTCGCTGCCGTCTTCATAAGTAGACGGCATGCCCTCGGTGACGACATGTATCTCCGCCTCGGGGTAGTGCGCCATGAATAAGCCTAGCGCAGTCTTGGAACCACCCCGCGCCGTCGACTTCAGCGAGCTATTGTGTAGCTTCGTTGCTTGCTCCAGCATGCTGGCTACATCGCTGAAATCAGCGGGCTACTGGCTGTCAGAGGAGATGAAGAACTTGATGGCACACTGTTTGGACGCCGCCAAAGTCTCGATGATCAGCTCATCCAGGCGCGCAAGGCGATCTAGGCGGGGGCTGACAACCTTGTCATCGCCTAAGCCGGCAGCAACTGTGTCAAAAACCAAAAACGTCAGTTGGCTCAGGCTTACAAACTGACGACAAAGATGAAGAGTGAGGAAAAGCTTACCAAGGACCGAGTTATGGAAGGCGGACAACTCGATCATATGAGCTGCCACTACATCGTCTGCAGTCTTGGCGCAAGAAGTCTGCTTGGATATGTCTTCAGCAGCCGCCTTCTCTTCCTCCGCCAATTTCTTGCGCAGACTATCCAGCTCTCCGGTTAGCTGGCTAGTCTCCTGCGCAAACTTCATTTGTTGTGCCTCCATCTCCTTCCGGTGCTCCTCCTTCATCGCCAAGTTGGCGGCCGCTAGATCATAGGCTTCATTCATAATAGCTTGCATATCAGTAGACGCCTTCAGTATATCCTGGGCGTGATCTAGCAGTTCTACAATATGGATAGGCTAGCTAAAAGATTAGCGGAAGCAAACACAAACATGGCAGAAGGGAAAAACTTAGTGATTTGACCTTCATCTTTCTTGCGGGCCGCTTCCAAGTTGGCAATCCGCGCATCCTTGGCATCACAATATTTTTTCAGATCACGATACCGCTTGTTTATCTCCGACCTGGACGAGATGAGCTCGACATTGGCGGAGAGGATGCCTGCGGACAAAGACTAAAGCATACAACATATTGTCAAAAAACCACTAAGCCGGCAACCAATCTCATGTATTTGCCATCTAAGTATTCGGGGGGAAAGATTATGTATATGCTACCAAGTACCGAAGAGACAACTTACAACAATGTCACCCTCCAGGGTGGCAAAGGTCTGGGCGGCAAAGTCGGCAAAAGCCAAGGTGGACTCCTTGGCATCCTTAAAGGACTCCCACGGATCCCTAACCCTGCAACCCCCGTAAGTCGGGGCTGCCCTTCGCGGCCCGCCGGCCACCTCCTCAAGCAACTCCTCCTTGGCGGCACGCGATCGGCCGGCTTCATTAGTCGTAGCCTCATCCAAAGGAAAGGGAGCACTAGCAGCACCGCCAGCATAGGAGGTCCTTGGAGGCGGACTAGAAGTCGGAACCTAGGGCTAGCGCGGACGGCGGGCGTCGCTCATGAAGCCGCCAGCCTGGGGCTAAGGAGTTGGCGGCATGGTTGCCGGGGAAGTGCCAAGAGGCCGCTTCCCCCTGGACAAAAGGGACTTGGCCGGCAACTTGGAGGTTGCCACCCGCTCCCTGGCAGGAAG
The DNA here is from genome assembly GCA_026929855.1 of Poa annua. Taxonomy (NCBI): domain Eukaryota; kingdom Viridiplantae; phylum Streptophyta; class Magnoliopsida; order Poales; family Poaceae; genus Poa; species Poa annua. The sequence continues at coordinate 162,469,925 of CM049426.1, forward strand.
GCCGACAAATGACTTAGGCGGAAATGATTACCTTCTGGGGATGTTAATCCCCGCATTCTCCTCAAGGTCGACGAGCACCGGCTCGGTAGCCGTTGCGGTCCGTTTCTTCCTCTCGGCGTTTGCCGTAGAGGAAGCAGCGCCGGAAGCCTTGTGCTTCTTGGTTTTCCCGGCTCCCGGCTTGTAAAAGTCGGGAGCCAGGTCATTCTCCCACAGAGCAGAGAGCTGCGTTAAACTAAAAAGATCAAGTGTTAAGGGAGACTCAAGTAAGCCGGCAAAGCCGCCAAAAAAGGGCAAAAAGAGAAATGTCTACCTCAAGGGGAGGATTGTCGTGGGTGTGCATGGGCACGCCCTCCACCGCCTTCACCAACCCTGATTTGACTGTGAAGTCGGGCCGCCAATTCGGTATCTGGTAACCCCTCTTCGCATACGCGAAGAGAAGCTGTGGCAGTAGGCGAATACGGACACATCTTATGAGGGCTATACCGCAAGGGAAGTATTTGCAGGCTAAGCCAGCAGATGACGGTGTCCACCCCGTCCAGCAAGGGGGGGCCATCGTCCGGGTGAGGAACTCGATCCGCCTTTGGATAAGGCGGAGCTCCTCCGTCAACTTGGGGATTGCCTCGTCCCAGCACGGCTTGGGCATAGGCGACGCGTTGACAAAGTCCTGGACGCCAAACTGACGCCCCGTTGCTCCATATCTTGGAAGTAGAAGAAGGTGGAGGTCCATCCCTTGACGGACTCGATGTTTGTTATCTTGGGATACCATTGGCGTCCTTGGCGGCAGTTGAAAGTAACACTGCCGCAGTTTGCCAGCCCTTCGTCCGGCACGGTCTGACGCCGGCAACGAAAGCAGTATCTGAAGAAATCTAAACTAGGCCTAATACCCAGATAGCCCTCAAAAAGAGCTGTGAAGCCGGCTAAGACTAAGATGCTATTGGGCGCTATGTTGTGGGGCTGGAGCCCATAGTGATCCAGCACCTCGCTATAAAAGGCGAAAGGCGGCAAGGCCATTCCCTTAACTAAATGGGAGGTGAGGATTACCCGCTCGCCGGCTTTCGGAGCCGGGACGACATCCCCAAAGGCGGATCGCCAGCTGCAATCTTTCCGGGTCGGCAAGTAGCCGGCCTCCTCCAGGTCCTTGAGGACATCTTCATCCACCGCGGAGGGGAGCCAGTAGCGCAACCCGAGGTCGGCTGGCTCCTCCTCTTCATCGGCAGGCGCGCCGCCGGCCTCCGCCGGCGCGGTAGATGACAAAGGTGGCGAGGCCGCCACCGCGTGGGCGTGCCCGCTCGGAGTAGAGGACAGAGCAGTGGCGGGAATGCCCGCATGCGCCGCCGCGGAGCGCGACACCGCGCCTCCCATTGTCGTAGACGCGGTGATCTCCGTCGGGAGCTCGCTGGTCGCCACCGATGTAGTGGTCTGGGGATCAGTGGCCATCGCCACGCACGGGATCGTCGGGGAAGCAAAGGTCGCCAAAGTTTGCTTGGTGGTGGCAAGAAAGCTCGGGAGGGCGAGAGCACCGGGGAGGAAAGGGCAGAATTGAAGATGAAGTTCGGAGGAAGAGAATGGACTCCTCAGCTCCCTATTTATAGGCCCAGGCGTTACTCTTTGTGCAACGGCTCAAATAGCCGGACACGTGTCGATCATCCGGATGCCACGGAACAATGCACGTTCGCACGATCACCACGACTCCTCTTTTCCCGCGATTTGCAATCATGGCGCGATTTTCGTTCCGTTTGGTTTCAAACTGTCGTGAGCCAAATGGCGTCATTCGTCAAACATAAGTTTGACTTGCCGCCAAGGATCAAGCTTTCTCATGAAGCTATCTGGCAAGTTTTACTAAGCCGTCTTTCCCATGTCGGATAAAGGCGGCCGTGTGCCAACATTGAGGTACACGTTCCCCTCAGGTAGATGCTTGCATTGGCAACTCAGGAGGAATGGAGAGGCGGCTGGTACTCAGTCCAGGTGAGCGGGACGAGTGCCAACCTGCTGGTTCCGAGTTATCCCGCACAGCGTCTGGCACACTCCAAGAAGAAAAGCACACAGGCTGAAGCCATTTCCTCTATGGTGTCTCGGCTGGCTTTTCTTCGGGGGGCGAGGAGTTACGTGTGCCATGATGGTGGCAGACTATGCGTAGGGGACTCTCTCCGCTGCGGCATTCAGAACGTCCACTATGGGATACCCACTGAGATGGTTGCAGCACCGCGGGTGTCGAAGTTTCCCTTGTCAGAGGGCAGCTGGAAGAAGATTGTAGGGAAGTTAATGCCGAGCCAGCCAATCGTCCTCCCGACGGTCTTCAACTTCTGTTCGAGGACCCCCTAGCCAACAAAGTTATTTTATCCACGCCTCAATGTAATGAGTACGGCTTGCCGGGTACCACTGAGATAGACCCTCCAACCGTGGCCAAAGATCAGAGGCCACTTGGAGCCGGCCTTAAAGCATTGGGTTTGAACCAAGGAGATGTCTCGCTCGAGGACGGCGGAGCCTCAGAAGATGACGAAGATGAGCGTCCTGAACTCCACGCGGAGACCCAAGCTCCTGCTTCGCGTCTCCCACCGCGGCTGGTTCACCCAGGCGGCGGGCCTCTTCGGTTTCTTTGCTGACCCAAAGTCCCTGTACACTGTCCGTGAGCATCCCTTCCCCGGAAGTCAGCGACGAGTTCAAGGGGCCGGGTATCTTTGGAGATTTTCTGGATAGAGAGTGGGTCTTCTCCTTCTCCAAGAAAAGGGGCTGGTAAGTCCGGCAACGACAGAGGAACTAACCTGCCTGCAGTGGCGGGGCGGCTTATCTTAATCTAACTTTCCTAGTTGTGCTAAATAATGCGCGCGATACAAAGTTCGTGGTAGAGAACTTCTTTGAGTCATCCTATTTTTTTGTTCCTTCTCGGTGTGCTTCGCTCCGGACAGGAAAACACAGAAGGCTGGTGGTGCTGTTTTTTGACGTTTTCTTCTCGTGTAGGAGACAATCGCCCGAATGCTCTAGAAAACGCGCTCATGGCGATGGTGGTGCAGCCGCTGAGGCGTCGAGCCCAAGCACCCCCAGTGGAGAGCGCGACGTGGACCCATGGGGAATGCATGGCTTTGCGGTGGCCGTGTCGCCGGGGGCTGAAGTTCCAGTGGGTGAGTCGAGCCCTGCCTGGGTAGATCGGCTCGTCCCGGAGGGTTCTCTGATGTCGGAGAGCTTCTGAGCACCACTGCATCTGCTGGCGGCTCCCGCGTCTTGTGGTGGAAGTAAGGCGAAGCTCCTGGAACAGGACCTGGCGTCAGGCGTAGAGGTCCCCGTGTTCCGAGAAGGGGTGCAAGCTATAGGTGAGGATGAACAGAGCGCTCAGGAACAACGTCTCATCGAACGAGAGCGGGAACTGGAAGCTCGCGTGGCGGCGCTGGACAGCGCGGAGGCCCTAGGCTAGGAGAAGGACTCGCGGCTTAGCCTGAAGCTAGAGGAAAGCAAGGCCCACTTAGAGCAAGGCATGGAAAACGTGGAGGCCTGGGCACGCCAAGAAGTGAGTGACAAGAGCAAGCAGGTCTCCCGGCTTTCCGAGCAGGTCGACCGTTTGTCAAAAGACCTTGAGGACATGAAGCACGACCGGGATGCCGCCCGCCGCCGCCCGGGACGATTGAGACAAGCAGAAGAAACTGGCTGACAACCTGGCAACCCGGGTTGCCAGCTTGAAGGTTGTGGTGGACGACTACGAGGGTCAGCTTGCGCGCAAAAGCGTCCTTCGAAAGAAGGAGATGCAGGAGTTTTAAGACATGAAGACCGAACTTGCGGCAACGAAGGAGGCCGCAGGGTTCTCCAACTCCTCGGCTCAGGCTGCACAGGTACGCCAGGACGAGTTGTCCGTGCAGCTAAAGGTGGCCCTGGAGGAGCGAGACCAGGCGATAGCCATCCAGCACGGCTTGGCGGGTCTTCTGCCATCCAGGGGTGCGTCCGCAGAGAATATCGTTAGCTTCGAGGCCTGCGGGTAGTTCGGCATCCGGTTACCTCGAACATCCGGTGTTTTTGGAGCGCGTCGCCGAACTTCTCCACGCGATTCGTCCTTGCACGGATCAAGCCATTCGCCTAGCCGGGAAGAAGGCCACGCGGCAGGTGGTGACCCACCTCGTTGCCGCACTCCGGCGGTGGCACGCGACTATCTCCTTGCTTGCGGAGATGGAAGATGTAGCCCCGCTTCCGGGTATCGCTGACGAAGTGAGAATATCATGGAGCACTTCTACATTGAAGGCGAGCCATAAGCTGTCGAGTGCCCTCAAACATTTAGAATGAAAATACCGGGTGTCGTGAACTATGTTTCATGTATCACCGAAAGGCAAACTTATTGTTTAAGCTTTTGACTGTATGTATCCTTTCCTTGCATTGAGTGATCTACATTATACCGTGGAGGCTTGACGCTCAAGGGGAGGATCTTCCGGCCAGAGCGCTAACCAGCCGTGTAGCCCCAGATTATCTGGTAGGCCGAGTCAGGGCGCAACCCCTGAGAAGACCCATCGTTCCTGACCGCACAATCCTCAGCCCAAGACTCCACTGCTAGAGGGAAACACACAGCGCTGCCCGGGGAGGCGCTGCCCCAGGTTACGCCTGCATTCATTCTAGCCAAAGTATAAAGAGATTAAACAAGTATGGTAAAGGCACTTAGCTTGATTCGTGGAGTCCCACGGCTATCTCGGTATTCGGTAGCGCCGCCACCATGGCGGGTCTTCTACACCGTGTTTTGGGCGTAAATCTTTTTGTCCTGCCTAATCCGGCAGGAAATAGAGTCTTGAGCCGAGATAGAAGATTCCCAGGTCTGACCCGTAGTGCCATCCTAGGCACGGCTGTTACTGGTCGGAGCCGGTCCAGGGACCTTTTTTGTTCCCCAGGAACCCGGACACCACCACACAGGTGAACCGGCTAGCTTGCTGATGTAGTGGCGACATCGGTCCAATACTAGGAGTTCACCACACAGGTGAACCGGCAGATGGCTGGCGTAGTGATGACCCTTGTCCGGGGACCTCTGGACTTCTTCTCTAGATATAGAAACCCTTCTGGTGAGAAGACCAGGAAATACTTGCTGACGTAGCGACGAAGTCGGTCCAGAGACCTCAAGAATACCGCTCCAACATGGAGATCCGGGATAATTGCTGACGTATTGAGAACATGGTCCGAAGACCTCTGGACTTCTTCTCCGGATAAATACATCCTTCCGGCGAGAAAACCCGGCAATACTGGCTGACGTATTGAGGACATTGGTCCGGAGACCTTTGGATTTCTTATCCAGTCAGAGAAATCCTTTTAGCGAGAAGACCCGGAAATGCTTGTTGACGTATTAACGACGTCGGTCCGGACACCTATCAGAAAAATCCAATCCAATCCGGGGATTCAATACTTGAGATACGAAAACCAATCTTATTTTTAGTGATGAGGCACGGATGTCGGGTCCACAATTTCAGAGGTGTCAGGCCTGGACTCCTTAGAGGCCATCCATCTAGAAATCCAATATTTCTGAGGAGGCATGCCTAGTTGAATGGTGACCACGTGACCGGGGAGTTCTCGTTGTCCGCCTGGGGCGCTTTCCGGGGCAAACGTTTGATCCCATAAGGAGTTTGTGCTTTGAGTGGGCTGCTGGAAAATCGGCAGTCTGCTTTCAGGGTAGTCACCTGGTTGTGCGGAGGCGCTGGAGAGATTTAGAAGCGTTCTCTCTTTTTCAAGTGCCCGGGAAGCTGACTTGACCTTTCTTGCCGGTTTGAGGGGACATTCCTGGCTGAGGTGTCCGAGTTCTCTAGAGGTGTAGCACTCCCCTTTGTTGCTCTTGGGATGGATGTCGTTCCTGAACTGATGGCAGCCCTCCAGGCTGTGATTGCCCAATTGATGGTATACGCACCAGACTACTGGTTTTCTATCCTTGTTAGGAGGTATGTAGATCTCCTGAGGCGTGTACCCGTCGACATCTTCCTCTAGGGGCCTTTTCCTCATTTTTGCCAGAATCTCCGTTCACTTGGTTGGTTCAGCGGGCTGCGTTGATGGGTGAATTTCTGCGGGCCCTCCCTGTTCTAGTGGAATAGGATGAGATTCAGCATGCACAGCGAGCTTCTCGGGTTCATTCTCGCTAACCGGAATGCTAATATAGCTGGCCGGTGGAATGAACTTGATTCCAAATGTTCGGCCTTCCGTCGGTGAAGGAGGGGATCCCTCAAGGATATAACTGAGGCCAGGGTACCGCAAGAAATCCATGGGTGTGTTACCCTTCCTCTTTTGGGCCATGCTCGAGCATCTAACGGCTTCTGAGGTAGGCCCCGGAGAAAGCGACGAGTTTGGCGCCCGAGCGACAAGAGTCTTCGCTGGGCAGTGTGATCCCTGAAGACCAATCTTGTCGTTGGTGGAGATCTTGTCGTAGAAGAGCTTGACGCCGAAGGACTCTCTATAGATCTTGATGAAGAAGAACTTGATGACGAAGAACTCCTTGTAGATATTGACGAAGAAGAACCTGTTGGGGCTCGAGATCCAAACAAATCCAGCGCTTGTGCCCCTGACCTGGCGTGCCAGATGTCATGTCTCGAAGGACGGACAGAGGGGATGCGAGGCACTCCCTTTGTAGATTCGGTAGGGGCGCGAAGGAGGTTGGAAACGTCTCTCGGGGGACGATCGCCAGACAAGTCCCTCACTCGCACTCCGATCTCGACGTGGTGGACAAACAAGGAAAGCACACAAGGATTTACCCAGGTTCGGGCCGCCCGGAGGCTAAAAGACTTAGTCCTGCATGTCTGGATAGATGGTGGTATCATGGTGTGGCTACAATGGTGTTTCCGGACGAGGTACCTGGCAGGATCCGCCGTCTATGAGGAAGGAGAAGGAAAGATCCTTGCTCGGAGGAGATTACCTTCCTTCCCTTCCTCTCTCTCTAGCCTAGCTTGGAGATGATATTCTTCCTTGGGTCGACGGCCAGCCACCAGGAGCATACTTGCCTACTAAGCTACCTTGGCTCAATAGTTCGACCTCCTCCTCGCCATGGCCTTGGCTCTCTTTTTATAGGGAAAAGAGATACCAAGGAGGTCATGCGAGGGGCATGAGGGGTTTTGGCGGGAAGCAATGTGACGCCCTAAAATCGGTACTATGTAGATTTAAGCGCATCCGCCGAAATCCGCATAATAACGATTTTAGGTCGCCCACCAGACATAATGTGCACGCCGAAACGTGCGCATTATGTGGGTGGAATTGTGATAACATTACAATAGTTCCGATACATCCACAAATACAACAGAAGATATAAATACAACAACGACTCGAACGAGTCAAAATACAAATGTTACAATACAAGGATACAGATGACAGCGGAAGCAAAATAGTATCCGACTACGGATAAGAAGCAAATTGGACTAAGAGTCCTGAAGATAAGCAATGGCGCCATATCCCTGCCCAGCCAAGCCGGAGGGATTCCCAAGCTAACGACGTCAGACTTCAAACCTGTTAACTGCACATAAAGCACATCCCAAAAGAGGGTCAGGGCACTCCCTGGCAAGCAAAACCGACTTGCCTACTTTCTACACCATCTCCCAAAAAATAGGGGAGGTGGACTTAGCGGCAGCAGCACTAGCAACCTAGAGAGACACGCTATAACTTCCGTCTAATCAGAGAGGGATAAGAGAGCGCATAAGATAACCAACTACTACTAACACCAAACATAACCCATTCTCGAATTAACCCCCTCAACCAAGTATGAGGAAGCAATTCACGAAACTCACACGTTGAACAATTTTAATTACTATTTATTGTGAAAGTAATTCTATATTACTAGTCAGGTTAATTAACAATTATTAGGTGTAAGTTGTCTAGATCTTGTTAGCCAGCATCATCACCAAGTCGTCCATAACCGTGGACACGGCTCATCGATAAGATTATACCCTGCAGGGGTGCACTACTGGACCCATACTCGCATGATCAACCCAGTCAAAAACATTAGGGCCTTTCAACCCAACTCTTTTCCTTCACCGCAACAAGTCCAGGAGCCACGGGAGCTATGCTGGTCCCGACCAAAAGGGTGCGGACTCCCGCAGGACACACCCCTCCGCACCAACAGGTCGCGCCCTATATGCATGTAACAAGGCACACCGCCAAAGTAAAATACTACACTAGTATCGATGCATATGAGACAAATGGAAAACCCGAACTAGGTGCAGCTCCCGGACAAGTCGAAGTTCCAGTCAAAGTCGAGGGGGGCTCCATTGGGCCTCCCACAAGTGGTTAGTGCGCTCAAAATTGGATCCGAGGACAAAATCTCAGTTCCTAGGTCGACACTGAGCTGAACAAAGCACCTCGCAAGGCCTTCCGCCTGGTGCCTTATCTTTTAATTATAATACCCCGATATAATACAACATTTTATTAAGGTAGAATATTCTATCAAGCTAAGCATATGAAATAAAAGACCAACAGACGACTCGCACAACCAACTCTAAGCATGGGCTACGACTCGCAAGGCCAACAGATAAACATGCAACAGGTATTAAGTTGTGGGGATAAAGCTGTATGGGCTGCAGGATAAACATGTGATGGGATCGCAATAAAGAATCGTAACTAGGGTAGCAGGGATCAACGGCAGGAATGAAAGACAATGTATAGGTAAACAAGCAAACTTTGCTTGTCTGGAATCCCGCATGGAAGCAGATCTTGTTGTTGCTCACAAATCTCAACGTCTTATCCGTGAAGAAGCAATAAACACTGGAAAGCGTAAAAGATGCATTTTACAACTACGCCAAAAGATTCAGCATGATCATACGAGAATGATGCATGGCATGGCAAGATGCAATACAGTACAGGTAATCTAAATTAAGCGGGAAAGCAACCCCGACAATTAATATTTAGGTGCAAGTTATTTATTTACCAGTAATATTAAATGTTGGTTAACATGGCAACACATGGCATGGGTGATCTAATTTAATTAAATGGAATAGGGCAATAATTAAATAAAACCCAACACATTCCATATTTAATTATTTAGTTGCAATTAACAAATTACACTAAGAAATTAAAATAACAGATGCAAAATGGAAAACAAATGGCATATTAATATTCACTGCATTTTTCTTATAAATAAACATATAAAGATTATTTTATTTGGAGTTATAAATTAAAAGTTATTAGCATTTTAGTTTTAGGGTTCTTTATGTAAATTACAGGGACCTATCTGTGATGGAAAAGTACTGGAGAGGGCTCTGTGCAGAAAACAGAGATTCAGGGGGCTCTGTGCAAAGTTCCAGATCCAGATCTGGATCTGGCGTTTTCTCACCGGGGCCAGGCCAACCCAAGTGGCTGCCGTGCGGGCCAGGCGTCACGCTGGCTCGGGTGTGTGTGGTGCGGGCTCCCCCGGTCACTGACCCGTGGGGCCCGCCTGTCAGGGTGCTTGAGAAAAATAGAAAAAGGGGTTTTTTAATCGAGGAGCTGGGGATCGAACCCGCGGGTGCGCGCGCGTTGCGGAACGGTGGAGCTATCCACTAGGGCCGATGCGGGTTAGTTATAGATCTACGTTCATATTGGTTTTATCAGTAACGTCGGAAACAGACGCCGTCGACGATCACCGATCGGTGGCGCTGGGGGCGCGGGCGGGCGTGTGCGAGGTGCTTCGGGAATGTGTATGGTGCGGGGGGTATGTGCAGAGGCGAGGGAAGCGAAAAGAACAGAGCGGAAAGGAAAAAAAAGGAGCTTTGCGCCTCGGGCATGGCCAAGGCAGGGACGGAGCAAGTCGAGCACGGACTCGTCGATTTCGCCGGCAAACTGAGAGGGGGAAGGCGGGGATGGAGAGAGGAGGCTCACCGGGAGGTTATAGAGGGAGTAGCTCGTCTCGGGGAGGTCCGGCGACGGCGAATTCCGGCGATGGCGCTCCGCTGGCCGCGGGCATGACGCGGACGAGGGCGACGGCCTGAGCATGTTCCTTCTTGAATCGCTCGGGGAGGAAGACGAGGACATCGAGGCGCTGCTTCGGGTGTTGAGGAAAATCCCTCGTCGTCGACGTAGAAGCTCCGCATCGGTGAGGTCCTCCGGTGGAACTTATTTCGGGAAGAACAGAGAAGAGTTGAGGAGACCAGAGGAAGAAGAAGAGGGTAGGCGGCGCGGCTGAGAGGAGAGGCGGCTAGGGTTTGCGGCGCTTGGAGGGGGCTTGCTTAATAGGAGGGAGAGTGGTTGGAGGAAGCACATGGTGGGGGAGGAGCTGGCTGCCCTTTTTCTCCTCTGTCTCCGTACGAGGAAGAAAGGGACATGGGAGGTGGGCTGGGCTAGAAGAAGAGGGAGATGGGCCAGAGGTGGGCTTCGGCCAGGGAAAAGAAGATGGGCCAGAAGAAAAGAAGAGGCCCAGGTAAGTTTTCTCACTGGATTTTTATTCTTTTTCTTTTTAATTCTTTTTTTTGCATTTAAAAAAAATAGAAAAAGAATTTGTATAAAGAAACTTTACAAAATAGTTTTTGTTTTAATTAGGCAATTTAATAAATTATTTTTTATAATATTTGCAAAATATTTGAATTACACATTTTAATTAATTTGAAAAGCATTTGAATTTAATTGTGGGAAAAGAATTTAAATGAAGTTTGAATTTAAATGCAACAATTTAAATTTAATATTGACAAATGTAAATGATGCATCGATGATGTCATGTTGATGCAAAACGAAAAACAAACAAAAATCTAACTGGGGATAAATCTCGGGGCGTTACAAGCAACCCCTCTCCGTGGTGGAGATGGTGACGTGACCTCTTCTCCTCCAAGTATCGTTGATGTGGATATACCCAACGGGTATACCCACCCGGCTAGAATGAAGAGAAATCTGCAAGAAGGCCCACCTCGAGGCCCGTGTAAAAGATATGGTCAAGAAGATGATGCATTCCAGAGAAGCTGGACTGCGGATCAAGTAAAGAGGCATCGTGCCAACTAAGTATGTCTAGAGATACGACTCGGTTTGTATTTGAACTCCTGAGACCTGACCCACTATATAAGGGTCAGGAGGGAGATAGTAGAAGGACATGCAATCTGATCATACCAAACCCTAGCGAGTCCTCAACTCGCAAGGTCGCCATTGTAGTTACTCATGTAAACTCAATATCATCAATCAGACAAGCATGAAGTAGGGTATTATCCTCTAGGAGCCTAAACCTGGGTAATTCCTTGCTTGTCGGCCGTCCGAATTCACCAACGTCCATATATTCTTCCTCCCGATATAACCCTAGGTACCTTACCATGGGACTTGCCGAGTTAATCCCTCGTCAATTGGCGCCGTCTGTGGGAAGAACTGGCATTGGATCTACGGATTCAGCGGCTCCATCGACTACATCACCATCAGCATCATCACGGAACTCGCCGGATTTGCGGAAGCCATATGCACTCGAGACCTTCGACTTCATCCCGCACTCAGTGTCTAAGCGACCCGCCTTCACAAATGTACACTCGGGTATGGATCTGACATTCGGCAGTTTCCGCTTTCTTGTCAACTAGTGGGGCACACTCCACGTGGCAAGTCCGATTCGCTCGCCGAAATCGGAAATCGAGAAAGCATCTGGGTCGCCCGCGGCTCCATCGACTTCAACCTCGTCATCTTCAATCGAGATCGCATCTGGGTCGCCCGCGGCTCCATCGACTCCATCTTCGTCATCTTCAATCGAGATTACATCTGGGTTGCCCGCGACTCCATCAACTCCAACTCAGTCATCTTCAATCCGAATCACTTCTGCGTCACTCGCGGCTCCATCGACTCCAGCTTCGTCATCTTCAATCGAGGTCGCATCTGGGTCGCCCGTGGCTCCATCAACTCCAACTTCGTCATCTTCAATCGAGATCGCATCTGCGTCACTCACGGCTTCGTCGACCCCAGCATCATCATCTTCAGTCGAGATCGCATATGCATCAGCAGAAGAAGCGGATGTGACCTGCTACTGCTCCGACTGCACCATCTTTCAAGTTGCGGCCATACTTCGCAGTTGCGGATCGTTGACTGACGATGAGCACGTACACCGACGCGGGGTACGTAGGAACCAGGCCATTCAAGTCTGCATGGTGAATGGCACTCCAGGTGCCACGCCGACCCGACACTCTACAGTACAAGTGGCGCAGTACCCCTTCACAATACAGACGGCTGACGCAGAGCTCATCATTACAGAAGAGATGACACTCAGAATTACGGACGTTGTCAACAATGGTATGTTACTACCTGTCGACTCCCCCAGGGATGACTTGTTAGCATACCAGTATCTAATACGCAAGAAGAATTTGGAATTAGTTGAGATGGAGCACGAACTCGATGAGCGGCACGCAAGAGCTGATTCTCTCAGCGCAAGAAGGTTAGCCGAGTCGTCTTTGTATTCGACCGTCGCAAATCCCGGTACAGCAGAACATGTAAGGACCAGGTCCCGACTACCCAGAACAGGGTTAGCGGTCGCGTCTGTCGCAACCTACCTCAGATCCACGATGCCTCCGTAGGACGACCCACGCCACGCCCTTCATCGGTTCAGATCGAGGCCCTAGGACATGTCTGAAGGGGATCGCAGTCAGAAAACAATAAATTTTTCTAACAACAATATCCTTAAACTAACCAGAATCTATACTATGCAGATATAGTAATACGGAGAAGATCCCGCACAAGCGTTCACGACGAAGACGACGTAGCCGACCTCAAGGTCGTGTAGAGGACGTACACCTCCCAGCACCACTAGCGTGGCACCTCGTAGAGCGTCACACACATACGGTGCAGACGACGGCCTCCGAAGCTCCAGTCTAGGACGAGCAGCGGAAGACTTGGACCGGAAGACCAGCAGCACGACGGCGTGCGTATGGTGGAGAGAAACTCTTCTCGGCGCAACTCCAAATAAGGGAGTCACGTGATCCAAGGAGAAAGAGAGAGAGAGAGAGAAATTGGTGTGTTGAGAGGGGCTCTCTCCCCCACTATATATAGGAGAAAGAAGGCACCCCACCTTTCTAACCAGGCAAGGTGGGACTAAACCCCAGCCGCACCAACAAGAGGGAGGGGGAGCCGGCCCCCACATGGGCCCCTGGGGCCCACCCAAATTCCCCTTGGTGGGTTTGGCCCTTGGGGGGAATACGGCCCCAACATGGGCCTTCTCCCTCCCGGAAGGGCCCATTTAGTGGGTTGCATGTTTAAATACGAATTTAATCATTATAAATTCATTACAATAATATTAATTCACTAATTAACATTAATTTAACATATATAATCAATTTCCTCTCTTCGAGAACTTTTTCGAAACCGGAACTTTCCCTGGACATTCACGGTGCTCTCTTTTCCTAATTTCTCTTCCGGTAAATATGTCGAAACCCCTTAAATGTCTTACCCAAGTGGTTCGATATAACACTTGTAGGAAAAATGCTACTGCTAGCGAGCTGTTTTTTCCTAGCGCTGGCGAACAGCTGTTTTTTTTAGCTCGCAAGTGCTATCCTGGTGGCTATAAGCCTTTTCCTACTAGTGTAATAACAGACATGATCGAGACACCTCTCCGATCAATGACTAAGTCGTGGCCCTGGACACCTTGAATTAATCCCTATGATATAACGAATAACTTAGTCGATCGAACCTAGACGTCGAGTTTGAAACCTTTTGCCATGACGGTACTTAGCGTGTCCGACAACATTATCTTCTACTCGTATGTGATATTATGTCCTAGTGACCTAGTTTGCAAACTCATTTGACATAATCTCACCGAGTGGGCCCTAGAGTATCTATCCTGCTATGTGGACTGGCGAATCCCGCTCTTGATCCCTCGTGTCAACATACTCCTTTCCGATACCCGCGAGGAAAACCTTTATTGTCACAATATTAAGATATGACGTTTGATGCAATCAAAGTATCTTTCAGAAATAGCAATAATAGTTGATCTCACGGTCAAAGGCTTAATGACTACGTCCTACATATATTGGGTATGTCCATCACGTCATTCTCCCAATGACATGACTCCATTGTCAACTTACATAAATGTCACATGATCGAGAAACCTTGATCATTGATTACACAATGAACTAGTCACATAGAGGCTACTAGGGACCTGGTTGTTTATCTACCACACGTGTATTAATGTTTCCGCTTAATACAGTTATAACATGGTATAAAACATATAATGAACAATTGAGATATGACTAATAAACTATCTTTATTAAGTGCCTCTAGAGCATATTCCCTTCAGTCTCCCACTTGCACTAGAGTAACACTTAATCTAGTTTACAACTTGGTAAAAGCTCAACACCCATAGCAACTTGGTGCATGCTTGTCTCGTGGAAGAGGAATACAGTAAACAGATCTCACATACTGAGACCTATATGTGCTTTGCAACATTTCTATGTCACCTAGTTTGACATAATCCCGTATCTTACGATGACGGTGAAATATACCCTAGTGGATAGAGTGAGACTCGAACCTTCGCGTAGCATGGGCCTAAAAAGTCTTAGAGATCTATTAAGGGGAACCACATATGCTCGACAAACTGCTCAGTCCAATCACACTTGCTACTACTGAAGTTGCTATATATTTCTATACCTATGTAGATTATGCGACTTCGCAAGCTAACCATGTCTTTCTTCAAAATAAAGAACGTCTCCTATATGATATTTCTTGTCGTATGGGTCAGTGTCATAACTTGTATCATCGTAACCGTTTTACGGGAAGTTGTCTTTCCACTATTACCCTTTACTAGAGAACATATCTTCAATTGTCACAGACACAGAAAAATATACTTAACGTGTGTTCATTGATCCACACAAGGATCACTCTAGAACTTGTTATTCAACCAAGAACTTGGGTCACACCAAGTCGAGCTTTCAGTCTGACAGAATATATGTCTGAGGCATACAGAATGTCGAACATCATTAGCTATCACTTAAAATGCCAAGATAAACTTAATATTTTACCTAGTCATACAAGCAAGAACCTTTTTCTTCTCTTGTTCTATTCCGAAACACTTCCGAATCTTAACTTAGGAAAATATTCCGACCTAATGTTATTAAGCCCCTTTTGATCTATACATTTACAGATCGGATGCCTAATACTCCTAACTTCATTCATAGAAAATTTAATCACTTAAAAAATCCTTTATAGTTTACTAGAGGATCTGTATCATTCTCAATATGTCGTTACATATAAAATCATGAATGACACCTAGCTCCCACTCAAATATGCTTTCCACATATAAGATCAAGAAAAGCTACTTAGCTCCCACTCACTTCTTTGCAAATGCAAGTTTCTTCAACTATTTTGGACAACTCCAAAATCCTTTACTCACATCATCAAAGTGAAGATTCCAGCTCCGATATGCTTGCTTCAGCCCATGAATGGACAACTAAAGTTTGCATACATGTTTAGCATCCTCAAGATCACCAAACCATTTCATTGAACTACTTACAACTCTTTCTTAATGATACCATTAAGAAACACGGTTTCCTTATCCATCTATCAATTTCTCAATTATAGTAACTGCTAAACGACCCTGAATAGATTTAGGCTTCGCCACTTGAGACAAAATCTCGTTGTGATCAACTTTTGAATCTGTCGGAACTGTTTTATAAAAAATTGATCCTTATCAGTGTCTACTCTCTCATAAAATTACATATTCTATTAATAGCCTAAATGCCATCAAGAAGATCTCCCAAGTCATTACCTAGTAATCGTACATGGATTTTACCTCGGATCATATATGACTCATAGCCATTTCTCGGACTTAGATCTACCATCTCTTCTTCGTAGTTCGTAGGTATGTCATATTCCATTAACCTGACCTTCATAACAAGATTGTTGTAACACACAGTGTGGAACACAACCTCGTTCCCCTACGTTCTTACTATGAGCTAAGAGCATCATGATCTTTTATCATCAGCTTCTTTCTAGTTGTGGAGCATGACACCGGAAACACTTTCCATTGCGGCACTCTGATATCTAGAGAGGAAGTTCATCAACTTCGTCTTGCTCTACTTTCTTTCCCACTTATACCTTTGGACAAGAAACTATTTCTTTTGCAAGGTATATTCCGGCAACGTTTTTGCCTATGTCGTGAGACATGAACCCAGCTAATTGTTTAGGTACGGTACACTACAAAGATTTATCCATTTAGGTTTTGATCACATCAAACACTAAATTGCTGAAACGACAATCTAGGCTAAAAGCCATGTCATCACTTATATGGTATTGTCTCCATGGATTTAAATGGTTTCCCTATTATCTAACGTGAATGTTACGTTTCTACGATATGACTCCAATGATCAAAATAATTTGATAAGAGATTTATTTACCACACATGTAATGTACCTGCACTTAAAATTGGCAGGTACCTGTGTATAGTGCAAACCCCTGGATCGATTCATTTGCACACACAGTTTACGATGAATATCAGAACATTGTATCATTTATTACACGAGTAATCCAGACTTGGTAAAATAAATAGTTCGATACATCCTTTCATAGCTTAAAGCTAGCTTGAAACAATAAAGCAGCGAAATAAATCTTCAATGAGCCTCCAACTTCATGATAAGTCATAGGCGAAAACATGTTGGTGCAGACTCGAAACCCAAACGTAGTCCTTACTCCTCGTCAGAAATTTCTGCAACAAATAATAATTTGCAATATAGTGGGTCCGATTCCATTAAAATGGAGTTTGGCAAGTGACACTATGATGGACACTTAATGGAATAACTCTATAGCCTATATGCATATTTGGCTGTGGAGTTCAAGGCTAATTTGCATAAAGCCAATTTTCCCTACTCTTTTGAAAACACTTTCTTCAAATCAAGACAAGTATGGCATGAAAACCATAATCTCATCTTCCCTTGTTCACCCATCCACTTTTAACTTAGAAATTGGAATGTTGGGAGCCTCCGTTAAATCCTTGATCAGCTGCTCAAATTGTCAGTAACCGGGAACACGGCTAAGTACTTAGTTTTACACTCTGCAGAGGTTGTGCACTTTCACCATGAGACTCAAGAAACCCTTCTGTCCTCGACCCTCATGTAGTGAAAAGTTAAGGAGAAGCCTGAGACGAGACCTTTTGGGAAAAGTCAAGGCAGAGCCATTATAACACGTGGCTGCACTGGAAGCATCTTCACTTGGAGAAAACTTTGGTCCCTTTATTCCTGGGTGGCCATCCTCAAGTGCACATACTCAGGTTCACTCATCTAAATAAGCCTGGGTCTTAGCCAGGTGCACCCACCTAAATGAACCTAAGCGGCCACTCAACTACAACCTCCAACCTCTTGCCACACCCACCCAGAAGTTTCTTTAACTTAGTAGAAATTAACTTTTCTTAAAACCACTTTTGCAGAGCATCAATATTTCTACCAATCTTTCCATAGGATTCTAGACACAACTAGTGTAAGGGATATAGTATGTTCAGCATAGCAATACTATCCCCCCTATGCATATAAGAAAATACACTAAGTAATGCATAGAAAATACTTAGGAAATTTATGAGGGTGTGCCACTTGCCTTGGCAACAATAAGAATAGCAACATCAGCTGCAACAGTTGTCGTTTCCCTCCGAAATTTCTAACACATCAAACAAAACACACATAAACATACAACCAAAATAAAAATACAAAAATATGTTATGCATGATGTGCAAAATATTTCTAAGGACTAGAGATGCATGCCATTCCATGAAAATATTCTAAGTTAAGGCAAGTAGCCAAAATGGCTAAGGACCAAAGTCATAAAATAACTTGCTATAAATCAACTTGAATAAGTTGTAAGGCTGCTCAAAGTCTTCAACATGTTTGATCTTGAATTCTTCAACTCGTTTGTAGTTTTATTCATCTTTAATTAGCACTCTAAGGATTCATAATCACTAAGGACTTGGTTTATGTCCAAAGTGGAAGAAGAATAGGAAGGCATAAAAAGATAGCGAAAAAGATGTAGTTGATCTCCCAGGCTTCATCTCCAGACTTGTAACTTTCTCGTTGGTGATGTCTTCATTGAATTTTGTAGACTTGATGGTTCTTCAGACTTGATGATTTTGGTATCACCAGGGCTGGTCTTGGATATAACTTAACCACCACACGTCTAAGAGAAAGAGAAAAGAAGGGGGAAAGACTTAGTGATATAAAGGGGTTTGGTCTTCTTGAAGTTCTTTTTGATTTTCTTCTAAATGCTTCCACTCTTGGAGATGCCTTCAGAGTTTGTTTTCTTGGCTAAGTCTTCATTGGCCTTCTAGTCTTCATGTTGAAATTCCCAAGTGTCTAAGTGCATAATCACTTTACCAAAACAACTATGTCGAAAATAAACTTAACTTAGAGAAAAACAATAACTATACAATAAATATGCTATGCATGCAATGCAATGTTTAATCACAAGAAAACATCAAACTTGATAAAGTTTGATGTGTGCTTAATTTTCTAAGGAAAAGAGTTGTCAAATTATTATCAAATATTTTCTAAGGAAGAAAATTACTTTGTTTGAGAATGCAAAATATTTCTAAGTACTTTTTGTGACCAAAGTGGTCATAATATGACTAAGTACTTTATAATTTCGAATAGATGATGAAATTAATTTTCATATATTTTTAGATAATTTTATTCATTAAAATATCATTTAAAAGTATTAAATCCATATTATTTACAAAAATTCACAAATTATTCTACAAAAATTAGTAGAAAATTCCCACTGCAAATAATTAGTCATTCAAATTAATGGCAGTTTCATTTACTCAAAAATAATATTTCTATCAAAAGTTATATCAATTTTACTCAAACATACTCAATTTAATTTATGAAATTTAAATTGTCAAAATAATGCTCAAAATAATTTTCGAACAGAGGAATAATATTGCACATATTCTAAGGTTTCTAAAACAATTTTATTTACAATTTATTAAATTATAGATTTATAGTTATGACAAATTTACTCAAACTCTCAATTTGAAATTTGCATGTAGCGTACCTGCACTTAAAATAAGGCAGATACCTGTGTATAGTGCAAATCGCTGGATCAATTCATTTGCACACACAGTTTACGATGTAATATCACAACAAAGCGTCAATTTTATTACATCGATGATCCAGAATAACAAAATATTTGATACAAGTTGCATAGCATAAAGCTAGCATTGAAAAATTACACAGCGGAAATACAATAACAGTGAGTCTCTATCACTTTCATGCTGCCACAGGCGAAAAAATGCTGGTTGTAGACTCGAAACCTTTAAACAACACCTCACTCGTCATGCTGCCACAGGCGAAAACATGCTGGTTGTGTGAGCGGGTAAGGCATTTCTCCTTCATCTTTACTGGGCACTTATCAGCATAATGTCCTTTGCCTTTACATTTGTAGCAAATTACGTCACTTAAGTTCCTCTTCTTCTTTGGTGTTTCCAGGGCTAACAGTTCTTTCAAATCTTGTTTGCTATATTCTATCTCAATTAAAGAAGTCTAGTCTCGTTTGATGTGACAATTTTGAGCTAGGTGATCTCCTTTACACTTATAGCAACACTTGGAGGTACTTTTGGATATCATTGGGTGTGACTTTACTCCCACTTCATTATCCATCTGGGCAGGAGCTTCAATCGTCCTTGGACAATGATTTGGTTCAGTGTCCTTACCAATCTTCTCCTTTATGCAGTTCAATGAACTATGTCCTTGTTCCTCCAGGGTCTTCATGAGAGACTGTTGCATTCCTTCCTTGGTTTGCTGGGTAGCTTGTTGCACCAAGGGATAAAATTGACAGTGGGTTGGGACATGGTTTGTTCCTTCACACAAGAAGCAAGTAACCTGACTTGTGAGGCATCCTTTAACTGGACGTATGGTATGACCATGGGGCCACTCATCAGTGCATTCTTTGGACGTATGTCCTATCTCTCCACAAGTTTTGCATGCCTTTAGTTTGGTTATGAGGTTCTCTTCAAAATCACTATGGTTTTGATCAATCTTAGGCAGGTGGTCATTGATCAACTTCCACAGCTGACTCTGGTTCTCTAATAGTAGTCGCATAGTTGTATACAAATCGCTGGTGTTGGTATTGGGGTGAGACATATGTTTGGTTTAGAAAGCAATGAGTTGAATTATTCGTACTTATGGAGGAATCCTAGTTCAATCAAACAAAACAAGGCAACAAATCTATAACAAAATCAATCAACATCTAACAAACATCAAGCAACAAGGTTCAAACACAAGCAAACACATACGTGAAATTTTTCAAAACTTCTTTTGAAAAACCGAACTAATTGTTTATCGAACGAAACACACCAATGTCATGGAAGACAAAATTGATAGTACTGCCATACCACAATTTGATAGGTCAATACATCATCGGATCTCGTTATTCTAATGGGTAGGTGGTCTAATCTATCTTTTTCTTGAGTGCCTCGAGTTCCTCTTCCACTTCCTTGAGTTCTTCAAGATACTTCTGGGTGTTGTGAAGCCTATAATGAAGTCTTTCTGCAAGGTACTCAATAGCTCTCCATGCTGCATTTCTTGCTGAATCAAAGAATGATGTGTGAAGTATTGGGTTCGTGAACATGCAGTCACCCTCAGTCTTGTGGTCAGCTTCTTAGCTCATGTATAGATGGACTTGCAGCCACCAATACTCTTGGCCTTCATCCATGAAAGGAAAACCTTTGTATACTACTTCTCCTTCAAAACCTAAACTCCTCATGTTATCCTTAAGTGCTCTTGGAAACTCAGTCTCGCATTCCATGGTCATGGTCATCACTGGTCATTTCTTGAGTGCTTCAATGAGGACGGTCATCTAAAGAAAACAGAGAAGAAACTTAGAAATGAAATAGATAAGATAGTTACAAGAATGATGTTTGAAAAATTCTTATTTTCAGCAAAATAAATGAAATAGATTTTCAATCCTATGGCCAAATCCTATTTCTATCCAAACCTAGGGTTTCGAACCTACATGCAACACAGTGCTCTAATACCATCTGAAGCATACCTGCACTTAAAATAAGGCAGATACCTGTGTATAGTGCAAATCCCTGGATCAATTCATTTGCACACACAGTTTACGATGTAATATCACAACAAAGCGTCAATTTTATTACATCGATGATCCAGAATTACAAAATATTTGATACAAGTTGCATAGCATAAAGCTAGCATTAAAAAAGTACACAGCGGAAATACAATAGCAGTGAGTCTCTATAACTTTCATGCTGCCACAGGCGAAAAACATGTTGGTTGTAGACTCGAAACCTTTAAACGAAACCTCACTCGTCATCTGATCAAATCTGCAATAAGAAAAATATTGCAACAACGTGGGTCAGATTCCATTAAAAATGGAGTCTGGCAAGTGACACTATGGTGGACACTTAATGGAATAACTCTAAAGCCTATATGCATATTTGGCTGGTGGATTTCAAGGCTAATTTGCATAAAGCTAATTTTTCCTACTCGTTTGAAAACACTTTTCTTGAAATCAAGACGAGTATGGCATGAAAACCATAAATCTCATCTTCCCTTGTTCACCCATCGAGTTTTATTTCTGAAGTTGGAATGGTGGAATCCTCCGTTGACGTCCGTGATCAGCTGCTCAAATTGTCCGTACCGGGGACACGGCTAAGTACTTAGTTTTACACTCTGCAGAGGTTGTGCACTTTCACCATTGTACCCATTCAACCCAATTTATCCTTTACACACCATTTGTGATAAGGAAAGGAGAAGAATGAGACGAGATCTTTCAGAAGCATTTTCCCTCCCACTCTGGCTTGACCCGTTCCACCTAACATCCCCCTACATCTGCTTGTCAAGCCGGAGAGAGTCCACGCAACATAATTGATCAAGCCAGAGCCCATATGGCAATGGCTGCACTGGAAGCAATCGTCACTCGGAGTTCTTCAGATTCCTCAGTTCCTGGGTGGCCATTCACAAGTGTACATATGCCAGGAACCATAGACATGGACCTGAGTAGCCACTCAACATAAACCATACAACCACTTACCACCCAGGTGTTTCATTCTTAACTTAGTAGAATTTAGATTTTTACAAAACAACATTTGCATAGCATCAATAATTCTACTAAGTATTGCATAGGAACCTAGACACAGGAGTAAGGGAATTCTACACAGGTTTAGCATAGCAATACTATCCTACTCATGCATATAAAATACACTAAGTAATGCATATAGAAAATAATAGGAAGTTTATGAGGTGTGCCACTTGCCTTTGAATGTTGTCGTTGTTCACAACTCTTTTCAGCGATACTCGGGACTCTCCGTTCAATCTAACAGTATAGACAAGCAACAGTACAACAATCAACAGCAAGCACAACTCCACAATGCATACAAACACATATTAGATGAATAAATAAGTTTTATAAAACTTTCTAAGGAAATTATGTTTATGCACGATGTGCAAAATATTCCTAAGGGCTAGAAATGCTTTTTCCTGCCATGGAAATCTTTTAAGTTAATGCAAGGCAAATGTGTTGGTCCAAAAGGACTAAGGGCTAAGGTCATGAGTTGAATAAAATATTTTGTTTTATATCATCTTGAATAAGCCCTCTAATGGCTTAGTCTTGATGTGTAGAAATATTTAGAGAAAATACTAAGTCATTTGTTCAAGATGATCAACAATTATTATCAACTCTTTGTAAATTGGACATTCACTATAGTGAGAGAGACAGACACCCGGCCAGCCACTTAAATTGTGGAACAGGTCTCATGTACGTGGACATGTAAGGTTTGTTTCCAGGCCGCTTCATCCCACTATGCCGCTAGGATCCAACAAACTTCAAGATGATAACATCATGATCAAAATTTGTTTAAGTCAAATGTGAAAGACAAGATTAGAAAAGAGGGAAAAGATAGAAAGAAAGATGTAGTTGTCCTCCAGGCTTCATCTCCAGACTTGTAACTTTCTTCTGGATGATGTCTTGATTGAGCTCTTGGTAGTCTTGATGAATCTTCAGACTTGATGATTCTTGTATCCTCGAGGCTTGTCTTGGATTTACTTAGTCTTCATGAAGTCTCAGAGGAGAAGAAAAGACAGAGAGAAAGGCTTAGAGAATAGAAAGAGATTGGTCTTCTTGAACTTCTGCTCACTTTTCTTCTAAGTGCTTGACATCTTGAGGACGCTTCCAGAGTTTGTTTTCTTCTAAGTCCTTCATGAAGTCTCAAAGAAAAGAAAGAGAGAGAGAGCAAGACTTGGAGAATATTTGCTGGTTGGTCTTCATGAACTTCTTCTTGATTTTCTTCTAAGTGTTTCTACTCCTTGAAGTTCCTTCTGAAGTCTTGTTTTGGCTAACTCGCTCATTGGCCTTCTAGCTCCATGATGACAATCCTAAGTGTCTAGTGCATAGCACTTTACCAAAATACTAAGTTTGAAAATAATCCTAACTTAGGGAAAATGGGGAGGAGTTTTCCTTATGGGAAATATAACTACAAAATAAATATGCTATGCATGAAATGCAATTTTAAATCATAATACTAATTTTTGTGGTATTTATAAAGTATGCATAAAGTTATAATTTCAATTTAATTAGTTTCTAATTTTTGGAAAATATAATAAAAGGCATAATTATCAGATTAAAGTTTTCTATGATTAATATTTCTATAACAAATTTTTATAAATAGTGGTAATAGACAGGGGTATTTTAATTAAATTTATAGCAATTTACTTTAATCAAAATTAATATTTTTATTAATAGTTATGTTGAAAATATTCAAACTATTCAAATTAAATATATAACTATGAATTCATTCAAAAATTACTCAAAAATATTTTATAGCAGTGGCATTAATTTACAAATATTCTAAAGTTTCTAAAACAATTTTATTTGCAATTTTTGGATTTATAGATTTAAAGTTATTACAAATATACTCAAATTCACCATTTGAAATTTGAATATTTTATACTAAGTCAAATTTGAATTTTGGCCGATCCAAAATAATCTACATGTCAAGAGCTTTCCAAATATTAAAAAAATTATTAAATTTGGAGTTGTGGTTAAAAAGTTATAGATGTTTTAATTACAGGGACTATTCTGCAAAACTTCCAATTAAATTTAAAATAGAAAAGGAATTACACGCTGGCGCTGACGCGGCGCTGACTGTGCACGCCACGTCAGTGCTGACTGGATCTAATCTGGATCGTTGGATCCAGATCTGACGGTCCTGATCTAAACATACCGGTTCAAAACATGATCTAATCTCAGCCGTAAGATGTGGATCGGACGCTCACCGTGCTTTGACCAGATCGTGGCGGCGGAGGTTCACCGAAGATGGCGATGGTGGCGGCGCCGGCGTCGGTCGAGGACGGAGTCCACGCTCCCGTAGGTTCCCGGGCTCGGGGAGGTGACGAGGAGGCGCGGCGCGACACGGCACGGTGGATGGTGGCGATGGTGTCCGCTCGGCCGTCCCGGAGCGGCGGCGGGCCGTGGTCGAAGGTGCTCGGGCGCCGGCGAGCTTTACTTGCCCGGGCCCCGCACGATTGGTAGAGGAGAAGACCCAGAGATGGTGTCCACGGATGCGCACAAACAGGGGAGGAGAGGGGAGGAGGTCTCAGGGGTGGGGGCTGCTCTTCTCGCCGGAACTCGAAGGAAAACGAGGCGGCGGCGCGGTGAAGTCCGGCGACCAATTTCTTCGGCCTGGCGGCACAAAACAGAGAGGAAGGAGAGGGCAAACGGAGGCGGGGACGCGGGGTTTATATAGAGGCAAAGGAGGGAACAAATCCCGCAAACAACTCGTCAGATTTTGGAAAGGAGATCACGGCGGGATTTTCGGTCGGAGGTTGAAGAAGGGTGACGTCAGCGATGACGTCACAGGGGATTTTCTTTTTCCTTTTTCTGATTTCTTTTATAACTTTGATTTAAACACCCAAATGGAGTCAAATAAATTTCTAAAAATTTGTAATATTCATATCTATATTTTAAAACATTAGTGGGCATGTTTTGAAAACTTTTTAAAAATAATTATTTTGAAATATTGGTTTAGTACAAATTTGACACTAAAGTCAAATTTGAAATTATTTCTTGATTAAATTTTCTTTTGGATAAGTAAAATTTGTAAAATACCATTCAATATGTTTGAATTTAAGTCATTTATATTCATTTTCAATAACCATTCATTTCTATTTTGGTATAATTGTAAAATAATAGAATATAAATATTTTTAAAGTAATAGGAAATATATTGGATTCAAGTTTTAATTCATTTTATTTTATGCACAAGTATATTCTATATTAAGATAATTCTATTTAAACTTCATAACAACTTTGGGAAAGATCTTAGTTTTAATTCCTTTCTTATTTAGGATATACTAATCATTTCATGCTTTGAAAATAAATGAAATTCATTTAAGCAAATGAGATGTTTATTTGGCTAATTCATTAATTTAAAATCTATGAAGTTTATAGTTATAAATTACAGAATTGAAATTTTAACACCATGTTTTAACTTAGTTGAGAGAATGAAAACCATTTGGCAACTAACACCATTTTTAAATAATTTGTGAATTTATGAATAGATATGGCTAAGTGGTTGAAATCAGTTTCTTATAAGTAAACTATTTACTTAAAATAAAATGGATTGTAGTTTGTAAAATATTTGTCAAATTACATTTTAAGGTTTTTGAAATACAGTGGATAATAAAATGTTTAAACTGTGACATTTGAAATATTAAACTCTTTCAATAAGTTTGAAGTCCTTTATAGTTGGTTTCCTTATGCATTTAATATTTTATTTTAATAAAAAGAAAAGTTTTAAATTTTAGTGATTTTTGAATATTATAAAATGTTGGGTTGTTACAGACTACCACCCTTAAAAGGAATCTCGTCCCCGAGATTCGGAGAGGCTAGAAAGACAAAGCAAATGCTTGATTGATTCTGATAACTCGGGATGTTTTGGGAAATGAAATTTCTGACATGGAAACTTGAAAACTGGCAGGGGATGAATTCTCTGGTTTGGGGAGGCCAAAAGAACGATGGTTTGGGATCTCCGGATTGAGGTAACGGGGTTTAAATCAATATGGGTGGCTACCACCCTTAAAAGAAATTTTTGTGGTCAGTCTAGGAACTTTGTGTAATCTTGTTTATTTCTCTGATGTAAAGCGTACAAGTATTCAAAATACAATGGCATGTGGTGGATACGGAAGTTTTAGCACTCACGTTTTCCACTCGGTCCTTGGAGATATTTATTCTTCTTCCACTCAGGGCAGCCACTGACATAGTGTCCTGTTGCTCCGCATCTGCGACATGTCACGGGACTGATGATTTTTTGTGTGAGCGGGTAAGGCATTTCTCCTTCATCTTTACTGGGCACTTATCAGCATAATGTCCTTTGCCTTTACATTTGTAGCAAATTACGTCACTTAAGTTCCTCTTCTTCTTTGGTGTTTCCAGGGCTAACAGTTTCTTTCAAATCTTGTTTGCTATATTCTATCTCAATTAAAGAAGTCTAGTCTCGTTTGATGTGACAATTTTGAGCTAGGTGATCTCCTTTACACTTATAGCAACACTTGGAGGTACTTTTGGATATCATTGGGTGTGACTTTACTCCCACTTCATTATCCATCTGGGCAGGAGCTTCAATCGTCCTTGGACAATGATTTGGTTCAGTGTCCTTACCAATCTTCTCCTTTATGCAGTTCAATGAACTATGTCCTTGTTCCTCCAGGGTCTTCATGAGAGACTGTTGCATTCCTTCCTTGGTTTGATGGGTAGCTTGTTGCTCCAAGGGATAAAATTGACACTGGGTTGGGACATGGTTTGTTCCTTCACACAAGAAGCAAGTAACCTGACTTGTGAGGCATCCTTTAACTGGACGTATGGTATGTCCATGGGGCCACTCATCAGTGCATTCTTTGGACGTATGTCCTATCTCTCCACAAGTTTTGCATGCCTTTAGTTTGGTCATGAGGTTCTCTTCAAAATCACTATGGTTTTCATCAATCTTAGGCAGGTGGTCATTGATCAACTTCCACAGCTGACTCTGGTTCTCTAATAGTAGTCGCATAGTTGTATACAAATCGCTGGTGTTGGTATTGGGGTGAGACATCTGTTTGGTTTAGAAAGCAATGAGTTGAATTATTCGTACTTATGGAGGAATCCTAGTTCAATCAAACAAAACAAGGCAACAAATTTATAACAAAATCAATCAACATCTAACAAACATCAAGCAACAAGGTTCAAACACAAGCAAACACATACGTGAAAATTTTCAAAACTTCTTTTGAAAAACCGAACTAATTGTTTATCGAACGAAACACACCAATGTCATGGAAGAAAAAATTGATAGTACTGCCATACCACAATTTGATAGGTCAATACATCATCGGATCTCGTTATTCTAATGGGTAGGTGGTCTAATCTATCTTTTTCTTGAGTGCCTCGAGTTCCTCTTCCACTTCCTTGAGTTCTTCAAGATACTTCTGGGTGTTGTGAAGCCTATAATGAAGTCTTTCTGCAAGGTACTCAATAGCTCTCCATGCTGCATTTCTTGCTGAATCAAAGAATGATGTGTGAAGTATTGGGTTCGTGAACATGCAGTCACCCTCAGTCTTGTGGTCAGCTTCTTAGCTCATGTATAGATGGACTTGCACCCACCAATACTCTTGGCCTTCATCCATGAAAGGAAAACCTTTGTATACTACTTCTCCTTCAAAACCTAAACTCCTCATGTTATCCTTAAGTGCTCTTGGAAACTCAGTCTCGCATTCCATGGTCATGGTCTTCACTGGTCATTTCTTGAGTGCTTCAATGAGGACGGTCATCTAAAGAAAACAGAGAAGAAACTTAGAAATGAAATAGATAAGATAGTTACGAGAATGATGTTTGAAAAATTCTTATTTTCAGCAAAATAAATGAAATAGATTTTCAATCCTATGGCTAAATCCTATTTCTATCCAAACCTAGGGTTTCGAACCTACAGGCAACACAGTGCTCTAATACCATCTGAAGCGTACCTGCACTTAAAATAAGGCAGATACCTGTGTATAGTGCAATTCCCTGGATCAATTCATTTGCACACACAGTTTACGATGTAATATCACAACAAAGCGTCAATTTTATTACATCGATGATCCAGAATTACAAAATATTTGATACAAGTTGCATAGCATAAAGCTAGCATTGAAAAAGTACACAGCGGAAATACAATAGCAGTGAGTCTCTATAACTTTCATGCTGCCACAGGAGAAAAACATGTTGGTTGTAGACTCGAAACCTTTAAACGAAACCTCACTCGTCATCTGATCAAATCTGCAATAAGAAAAATATTGCAACAACGTGGGTCAGATTCCATTAAAAATGGAGTCTGGCAAGTGACACTATGGTGGACACTTAATGGAATAACTCTAAAGCCTATATGCATATTTGGCTGGTGGAGTTCAAGGCTAATTTGTATAAAGCCAATTTTTCCTACTCTTTTGAAAACAATATTCTTGAAATCAAGACGAGTATGGCATGAAAACCATAAATCTCATCTTCCCTTGTTCACCCATCGAGTTTTATTTCTGAAGTTGGAATGGTGGAATCCTCCGTTGACGTCCGTGATCAGCTGCTCAAATTGTACGTACCGGGGACACGGCTAAGTACTTAGTTTTACACTCTGCTGAGGTTGTGCACTTTCACCATTGTACCCATTCAACCCAATTTATCCTTTACACACCATTTGTGATAAGGAAAGGAGAAGAATGAGACGAGATCTTTCAGAAGCATTTTCCCTCCCACTCTGGCTTGACCCGTTCCACCTAACATCCCCCTACATCTGCTTGTCAAGAAGGAGAGAGTCCACGCAACATAATTGATCAAGCCAGAGCCCATATGGCAATGGCTGCACTGGAAGCAATCGTCACTCGGAGTTCTTCAGATTCCTCAGTTCCTGGGTGGCCAGTCACAAGTGTACATACGCCAGGAACCATAGACATGGACCTGAGTAGCCTTTCAACATAAACCATACAACCACTTACCACCCAGGTGTTTCATTCTTAACTTAGTAGAATTTAGATTTTTACAAAACAACATTTGCATAGCATCAATAATTCTACTAAGTATTGCATAGGAACCTAGACACAGGAGTAAGGGAATTCTACACAGGTTTAGCATAGCAATACTATCCTACTCATGCATATAAAATACACTAAGTAATGAATATAGAAAATAATAGGAAGTTTATGAGGTGTGCCACTTGCCTTTGAATGTTGTCGTTGTTCACAACTCTTTTCAGCGATACTCGGGACTCTCCGTTCAATCTAACAGTATAGACAAGCAACAATACAACAATCAACAGCAAGCACAACTCCACAATGCATACAAACACATATTAGATGAATAAATAAGTTTTATAAAACTTTCTAAGGAAATTATGTTTATGCACGATGTGCAAAATATTCCTAAGGGCTAGAAATGCTTTTTCCAGCCATGGAAATCTTTTAAGTTAATGCAAGGTAAATGTGTTGGTCCAAAAGGACTAAGGGCTAAGGTCATGAGTTGAATAAAATATTTTGTTTTATATCATCTTGAATAAGCCCTCTAATGGCTTAGTATTGATGTGTAGAAATATTTAGAGAAAATACTAAGTCATTTGTTCAAGATGATCAACAATTATTACCAACTCTTTGTAAATTGGACATTCACTATAGTGAGAGAGACAGACACCCGGCCAGCCACTTAAATTGTGGAACAGGTCTCATGTACGTGGACATGTAAGGTTTGTTTCCAGGCCGCTTCATCCCACTATGCCGCTAGGATCCAACAAACTTCAAGATGATAACATCATGATCAAAATTTGTTTAAGTCAAATGTGAAAGACAAGATTAGAAAAGAGGGAAAAGATAGAAAGAAAGATGTAGTTGTCCTCCAGGCTTCATCTCCAGACTTGTAACTTTCTTCTGGATGATGTCTTGATTGAGCTCTTGGTAGTCTTGATGAATCTTCAGACTTGATGATTCTTGTATCCTCGAGGCTTGTCTTGGATTTACTTAGTCTTCATGAAGTCTCAGAGGAGAAGAAAAGACAGAGAGAAAGGCTTAGAGAATAGAAAGAGATTGGTCTTCTTGAACTTCTGCTCACTTTTTTTCTAAGTGCTTGACATCTTGAGGATGCTTCCAGAGTTTGTTTTCTTCTAAGTCCTTCATGAAGTCTCAAAGAAAAGAAAGAGAGAGAGAGCAAGACTTGGAGAATATTTGTTGGTTGGTCTTCATGAACTTCTTCTTGATTTTCTTCTAAGTGTTTCTACTCCTTGAAGATCCTTCTGAAGTCTTGTTTTGGCTAACTCCCTCATTGGCCTTCTAGCTGCATGATGACAATCCTAAGTGTCTAGTGCATATCACTTTACCAAAATACTAAGTTTGAAAATAATCCTAACTTAGGGAAAATGGGGAGGAGTTTTCCTTATGGGAAATATAACTACAAAATAAATATGCTATGCATGAAATGCAATTTTAAATCATAATACTAATTTTTGTGGTATTTATGAAGTATGCATAAAGTTATAATTGCAATTTAATTAGTTTCTAATTTTTGGAAAATATAATAAAAGGCATAATTATCAGATTAAAGTTTTCTATGATTAATATTTCTATAACAAAATTTTATAAATAGTGGTAATAGACAGGGGTATTTTAATTAAATTTATAGCAATTTACTTTAATCAAAATTAATATTTTTATTAATAGTTATGTTGAAAATATTCAAACTATTCAAATTAAATATATAACTATGAATTCATTCAAAAATTACTCAAAAATATTTTATAGCAGTGGCATTAATTTACAAATATTCTAAATTTCTAAAACAATTTTATTTGCAATTTTTGGATTTATAGATTTAAAGTTATTACAAATATACTCAAATTCACCATTTGAAATTTGAATATTTTATACTAAGTCAAATTTGAATTTTGGCCGATCCAAAATAATCTACATGTCAAGAGCTTTCCAAATATAAAAAAAATTATTAAATTTGGAGTTGTGGTTAAAAAGTTATAGATGTTTTAATTACAGGGATTATTCTGCAAAACTTCCAATTAAATTTAAAATAGAAAAGGAATTACACGCTGGCGCTGACGCGGCGCTGACTCTGCACGCCACGTCAGTGCTGACTGGATCTGATCTGGATCGTTGGATCCAGATCTGACGGTCCAGATCTAAACATACCGGTTCAAAACATGATCTAATCTCAGCCGTAAGATGTGGATCGGACGCTCACCGTGCTTTGACCAGATCGTGGCGGCGGAGGTTCACCGGAGATGGCGATGGTGGCGGCGCCGGCGTCGGTCGAGGACGGAGTCCACACTCCCGTAGGTTCCCGGGCTCGGGGAGGTGACGAGGAGGCGCGGCGCGACACGACACGGTGGATGGTGGCGATGGTGTCCGCTCGGCCGACCCGGAGCGGCGGCGGGCCGTGGTCGAAGGTGCTCGTGCGTCGGCGAGCTTTGCTTGCCCGGGCCCCGCACGATTGGTAGAGGAGAAGACCCAGAGATGGTGTCCACGGATGCGCACGAACAGGGGAGGAGAGGGGAGGAGGTCTCAGGGGTGGGGGCTGCTCTTCTCGCCGCAACTCGAAGGAAAACGAGGCGGCGGCGCGGTGAAGTCCGGCGACCAATTTCTTCGGCCTGGCGGCACGAAACAGAGAGGAAGGAGAGGGCAAACGGAGGCGGGGACGCGGGGTTTATATGGAGGCAGAGGAGGGAACAAATCCTGCAAACAACTCGCCGGATTTTGGAAAGGAGATCACGGCGGGATTTTCGGTCGGAGGTTGAAGAAGGGTGACGTCAGCGATGACGTCACAGGGGATTTTGTTTTTCCTTTTTCTGATTTCTTTTATAACTTTTGATTTAAACACCCAAATGGAGTCAAATAAATTTCTAATTTTTTTTAATATTCTTATCTATGTTTTAAAACATTAGTGGGCATGTTTTGAAAACTTTTTAAAAATAATTATTTTGAAATATTGGTTTAATACAAATTTGACACTAAAATCAAATTTGAAATTATTTCTTGATTAAATTTTCTTTTGGCTAAGTAAATTTGTAAAATACCCATATTCAATATGTTTGAATTTAAGTCATTTATATTCATTTTCAATAACCATTCATTTCTATTTTCGTATAATTGTAAAATAATAGAATATAAATATTTTTAAAGTAATAGGAAATATATTGGATTCAAGTTTTAATTCATTTTATTTTATGCACCAGTATATTCTATATTAAGATAATTCTATTTAAACTTCATAACAACTTTGGGAAAGATCTTAGTTTTAATTCCTTTCTTATTTAGGATATACTAATCATTTCATGCTTTGAAAATAAATGAAATTCATTTAAGCAAATGAGATGTTTATTTGGCTAATTCATTAATTTAAAATCTATGAAGTTTATTTTTATAAATTACAGAATTGAAATTTTAACACCATGTTTTAACTTAGTTGAGAGAATGAAAACCATTTGGCAACTAACACCATTTTTAAATAATTTGTGAATTCATGAATAGATATGGCTAAGTGGTTGAAATCAATTTCTTATAAGTAAACTATTTACTTAAAATAAAATGGATTGTAGTTTGTAAAATATTTGTCAAATTACATTTTAAGGTTTTTGAAGTACAGTGGATAATAAAATGTTTAAACTGTGACATTTGAAATATTAAACTCTTTCAATAAGTTTGAAGTCCTTTATAGTTGGTTTCCTTATGCATTTAATATTTTATTTTAATAAAAAGAAAAGTTTTAAATTTTAGTGATTTTTGAATATTATAAAATTTTGGGATGTTACATTGCATAATTTAAACCCACAATATTTGAATTCTAACAGAACTTAAATATTCTACATATCGAGGGCTTTTCAAAAATATAAAGTTTGTTAAATTTGGCCAAACTAATAAAAAGTTATAATAAAACTAAGATACAAAGGCTTTTCTACAAAATTGACAGTTTTAATCTATTTAAGAAAATCGTAGAAAATCTAATCTGACGTGGTGCTGACTGTGCTGCTGACGCGGATCTGACGTGGCAACTCCTGATTCGCCCATACAGGTTCGAATAAGGCATCTAATCTGAGCCAACGGATCTTGATCCAACGTTCTAGATCTAAAGACCAAAAGTGGGCGGCGCTAGGTCACCGGAAAACCTCGCCGGAGACGTGCCCGCGGCGGTGATGCACGGTCGTCCGTGTTGTACGCATATTTAAGACGAGCCGGGACAAACCGATCATACCAGATCGTAGGGGAGGTCGCGACGGACTTGGTGGCGAGCTTGGCGATTGCGGCGTGCTCCGGTTCTTCTCCAGTTCCTTGTCGGAGTTGCGCACGGCGGCGAATTGCTTCGGGTGTGCACCGTTGCGACGTTCTGGCGCACGATAGCAGACAAAACCGTGTCAAAAGGAAGCACAAGAAGAAAGGAAGGAGAGCAGGGGGAGTAAGAGGACTCGGGGTCAACGGAGTTGACCGAAAGGCGAGCTTCTCGCTGGCGGCAATGGCGGCGCTACGAAGCTCGAATTCGGCAGCCTGGAGGCGAGTTTGTAGCGTACCCGCACTTAAAATAAGGCAGACACTTATGTATAGTGCAAATCCCTGGATCGATTCGTTTGCACACACAGTTTACGATGTAATATCACAACAAAGTATCAATTTTATTACATCGATGATCCAGACTTACAAAATATTCAATACAAGTTGCATAGCATAAAGCTAGCTTTGAAAGAGTAAACAGCGAAGATACAATAGCAGTGAGTCTCCATCACAATCATGTTGCCACATGCCAAAACATGTTGGTTGTAGACTCGAAATATTTAAACGAAACCTCACTCGTCATCTGAACAATCTGCAATAAGAAAAATATTGCAACAACGTGGGTCAGATTCCATTAAAAATGGAGTCTGGCAAGTGACACTATGGTGGACACTTAGTGGAATAACTCTAATAACCTATATGCAAATTTGGCTGGTGGAGTTCAAGGCTATTTTGCATAAAGCCAATTTTTCCTAACTCTTTGGAAAACACTTTTCTTCTATTCGAGACATTTGTGGTATGATAACCATTGTCTCATTCTACCCTTGTTCACCCATCAAGTTTTAATTTTGAAGTTGGAATGGTGGAATCCTCCGTTGAAGTCCGTGATCAGCTGCTCAAATTGTCTGTATCGGGGACACAGCTAAGTACTTAGTTTTACACTCTGCAGAGGTTGTGCACGTTCACCATTGTACCCATTCAACCCAAACTATCCTTTACACACTTATAGTGATAAGGAAAAGGAGAATAATGAGACGAGATCTTTCAGAAGCATTTTCTCTCCCACTCTGGCTTGACCCGTTCCACCAAACACCCTCTACATCTGCTTGTCAAGCCGGAGAGAGTCCACGCAACATAGTTGATCAAGACAGAGCCAATTGGCAATGGTTGCACTGGAAGCAATCGTCACTCGGAGTTCCTTAGATTCCTCTGTTCCTGGGTGGCCATTCACAAGTGTACGTACTCCAGAAACAATAGACATGGCCTGAGTAGCCACTCAACATAAACCATACAACCACTTCCGACCCAGCTGTTTCATTCTTAACTTAGTAGAATTTAGATTTTTACTAAACAACATTTGCATAGCATCAATAATTCTACTAAGTATTATATAGGTACCTAGACACAGGAGTAAGGGATTTCTACATATGTGTAGCATAGCAATACTATCCTACACATGCTTATATAAAAATTTCCCTAAGTAATGCATATAGAAAATAGTTGAAAGTTTATGAGGTGTGCCACTTGCCTTTGGATAATGTCTTGTTCACAAACGCTTTTCAACGTACTTGAGTCTCTCCGTTCAATCTAACTAATATAGATAAACAACAATACAATCAACACAACAACACAACACATAGAAACACATACATAAAGAATCAAACAAGTTTTATAAAACTTCTAAGGAAAAAATATGTTTATGCATGACGTGCAAAAATATTTCTAAAGACTAGAAATGCATTTCATGCCATGAAAATCTTCTAAGTTAATGCAAGGAAAATATGTTGGTAAAAAATGCGTAAGTACTATAGTCGTAGGTTGGAAAAATAACTTTGATATAAATCATCTTGAATAAGCACTCAATGACTTAGTCATGATGTGCATAGAATACTTAGAGAAAATACTAAGTCTATTCTTCAAGGTGATCAACAATTATTATCAACTCTTTGTAAATTGGATATTCACTATAGTGAGAGAGACAGACACCCAACCAACCACTTATGATTGTGGAACAGGTCTCATGTACGTGGACATGTAAGGTTAGTCTCCTGGGCGCTTCATCTCACTATGCCGCTAGGATCCAACAAACTTCAAGATGGTAATAACATGATCAAAAATTGTTTATGTCTAAAGTGAAATGCAAGATTAGGAAAGATAGAAAGAATGTAGAATCTTCTCCTTGCTTCCTTTTCTCCTTGATGGGATGACTTGATTGCAATTTTGTAGACTTGATGGCTCTGAAGAGTTGATGGTGTTGATAGCCACCAAGTTGGTCTTGAATTTAATCATCGAGAGGTCTAAGAGAAGAAGGGAGAAAGTGAGAAGGGAAAGCAAGACCTAGAAAACATTGTTGGTTGGTCTTCATGGACTTCTTCTTGATTTTCTTCTAAGTGCTCCTACTCCTTGAAGATACTTCTGAAGTCTTTTTTGCCTAAGTCCTTCATTGGTCTTCTAGTTACATGTAGAAAATCCTAAGCGTCTAAGTGCATAGCACTTTACCAAAATACTAAGCAGAAAATAATCCTAACTTAGAGAAAATGGGGAAGGAGTTTTCCTATGAGGAGTATAACTATATAATAAAATATGTTAGGCATGCAATGCACTTTTTTATCATAAGAAACATCATACTAATTTTTATGATATTTGTAAAATATGCATGAGGCTATAAATGCAATTTAATTAGATTCTATTTTATGCAAAACATAATAAAAGGAAATAAAAATAATATTAAATTTTTCTGTGATTAAATTTTTATAACAAAATTTTATAAATAGTGTTAATAGGCAGAGGTGATTTAAATAAATTTATAGCAATTGGATTTACTCAAAAATAATGTTTCTATCAAAAGTTATGTAAAAAATACTCAAACTATTCAAATTAAACATATAACTATTAAATCATCAAAATAATAGTCAAAAATATTTTATAACACAGGGATCATATTACAAATATTCTGAAGTTTCTAAAACAATTTTATTTACAATTTTTGGATTTATAGAATTAAAGTTATTTTAAATATACTCATATCATCCATTTGAAATTTGAATATTTTAAACTAAGTAAAATTTGGAATCTAACAGAGCTAAAATATTCTACATGTAGAGTGCTTTCCAAATATATAAAATTTTCAAATTTGGATATGTGGTTAAAAAGTTATGACAGATCTAAGTTGTAGGGTCTTTTCTGTAAAACTGCCAATTAACTAAATCAAGAAATTTATTTTCCACGTCAGCGCTGACTGTGCGCTGAGTCAGCAGCG
Organism: Poa annua; assembly: GCA_026929855.1. Classification (NCBI taxonomy): domain Eukaryota; kingdom Viridiplantae; phylum Streptophyta; class Magnoliopsida; order Poales; family Poaceae; genus Poa; species Poa annua. Next base: position 162,506,287 of record CM049426.1, read on the forward strand.
ACGTGGAAACTTCTTATTCGCCGATACCGGTTCGGAAGGGGATCTAATCTGGGTCGTGGATATCAGATTGGACGGTCCTGGTGCGTTGACCAACACCAGGCGGCGGTGGGTCACCGGAGGACCTCGCCGAAGACGATGCTGACGGCGGCAACGCGGCGTTCTGCGCGCTCTACAGTGTCCCGGGATGAATGGGTCATACCTCAGGGAAGAGGAGGGCGAGACGGTGCTGGTGGCATAGTCGGAGGCCTTGGGGCTTCTCGGTTCGCCATGATTCCTTCGCCGGAGTTGGAGAGGTGGACGGTGGCGTCGGGTCGACGAGGACGTCGTCGAGAGGGAGTGATCTGGGACGCGCGGACTTGTCAAAAAGAAGCGCACAAGTGAGGGGAGGCCGCGAGTGTCAAAAGGAGGGAGAGAGGATCGTTGAGGCTCACCGGATTTGAAGGCGGTAGTGAAGAACTCCGGTGGTTCGTTTCTCTGGCCTGGCGGCGTGAAACTGAGAGGGAGGAGAGGGGAAAGGTGGAGGAGCGCGTTATCTTCAAATAGGGCCCGAGAAGGAGAGACTTAATGGCCTTAATGGCACGAATCAACGCGAGTAATCGCCGGTGGTTTTCGGTCAAGGCGTGGTCTACGGCAGGACGTTGAAGAAGATGCTGACATATGGGTCGGGATGTAAGAGAGAGAGGGAGGTTGGGCTGGGCTGAGCGCGCGCAGGCATGCGAGGAGATGGGCTCGGCCCAATAGCTTTTCCCTTCCTTTTTTTGTTCTAATTTTTTTTATGTTTTCTAAATTTTTAAATAACTTTTAAATTATGAATCCAAATCAACTCAAATTAGTTTCTATAATTTTGGAAAAACAATATCTATCATTTAAAACATCCGTGGGCATGTTTTGAACACATTTTAAAATCCAAAATTTTGAAATATTGATTAAATACAAATTTGACACTTAATGTTAAATTTGAAAATATAGTTTAAATAATTTTATTTTTGGCTAATTAAATTTATAAATTATAATACTATATAAGTTTTGAATTTAAGTTATTTAAACTCATATTCCAATATTAATTCATTTTTAGCTTTAGTAGAATATTAAATAACATATTACAACTATTGGAAATGAAAAGAGAAAATGTAATGTAATCGTTTTTAATTCAAAATATTTTGTGCACCATAAGTTTTATATTATGATAAATTATTTTAAAACTCCATAAAATATCTTTGGATAAGATTATAGATTTATTTCATTTCTTATATTGAATATATTCATGAATATCATTTTATGTTTTGGAAATTAATGAAATGCCTATTTGGAAAATAAATTAATCATAAAATCTATGAAGTTTTAAAGTTATAAACTGTAGACTTAACTTTCTAAAATTATGTTTTGAACTCAGGTAAAATAATGAAACCATTTGGCAAATAGATTATGTTTCAAATAGTTTAAAAGAACACTTGTAAATATTATTTAATTTATGAATAGCTACGGCTAAGTGGTTGAAATCAAATACTTACAAAGAAACTTCTTATTTCATGAACATGGTTTGAAAGTTTGGATATTTTTGTCAAATTACATATTGAGCTTTTAAGAAATATAATGGATAATAAAATGTTAAACTTGAAACAACCTTTTGAAAATGCTTAAAGTCTTTTATAGTTGATTTTCTTATGCATTTAATGTTTTATTTTAATCGAAAACAAAATTTTCAATTTTAGTGATTTTTAAACATTCCAAAATATTGGGATGTTATAGAGTCCTGTTTAGGGTTTGAGGGGGAAAGAGGCGGTGGGGGATGGGGTATACATGGGGGCGCACGAAAGAACTTATCTCGCAATAAAACGGCGTCGAGCTCGTGCACGGATCGGACTCCTCTGGGAAAAACTCGAACAGAAATTTGGATAAGGGAGGGAGATGACATGTGGGGCCTACTGGTCAGCGAGAGAAGAAAGGGATGGGCTGTTGGCGGCTACTACTTGGGCCGAGGTGAGCTGCGTGCGCGGGAGAAAGCAAATGGGCCGAGGCTAGCCGGCTCGGTTCTCTTTTTTTTTTGACAATTCATTTTTTTTGTTTTGAACTTTTTAATTCAAATTTGATTTTTAAAACTTAACCAAAATTGTTCATAAAAATAAGTTTTGGAAGGCTTATCAAATTTAGAGCTTTTTAGCAGTATTCTTGCCCAAAAATAAAATTAATAAACATGGAATATTATAAAAGGTACTAACAACATGTTTATGGAATTAATTCCTATTTAAGTTACTGAATAATTTTTTTAATTCAAATCCTATGTGATTTAAATAACATGCTGAAATGATGATGATGGAAGAATGCAATGCTTGAATTTTCTTTTCAAAGCAAAATACATACTCCCTCTGTTCCTGAATGTAAGAGCTATAGTTTTCCGCACGGATATTAAGATATGAGTATTTGACATACTATGGACTCATTTCTTTTAGACAAAATTTAGAAGAGAGGACTCCCTAATAGACAACAAATGAAAACAATCCATAAAATCACTCTGTTCGAGAATGAAACTCACTTTTTCATTGGTAAATTTATCAAAAAATCGTTGTAAACCATATATTGTGGAATTTTTCTCAAAAAACTATAGCTCTTACATTTAGGAATGGAGGGAGTAATAGTTTTCAAAAGTTTTAAATTTTTCTGGACTTCCAAAATTTGGAAAATTCTAGGATGTTACAACACACTATCCGATAGGGTGCGATTACGACGTCCTAACATACCTTCCACTATACTTCAAAGTACTTCATTGATTCACATACACTCATATGTATGATTCTCAACAAGTTATACTCAAAACGTTATGTGAAGTTTACGAAATAAAGATCTCCACTACACGTTAATTACTTCATTGATCCACAAACATCTATATGCATGATTATCAATAAGTAATATGCCCGCTTCCCAAAAACGGTGTCTTAGCTATCTTACAAGTGTCAAAAGATCAAATCTAAGTACTTGTAGATCCAACGTATGGAGCTTATTCATTGACTATAACTTTGACATGACTTAAAGGTCAGTGCCACCCAAATGTGGTGTCTTTATTAAGTTTGTATCCTTTGGCATTAATTGAAGGAGATATGCCCTAGAGGCAATTAATAAAGTGTATTTCTTTATCATATCTCGTTTGTTCATAATACGTTTTTGTGTCATGTTGTAACCGTAATAAGAGGAAACATTAATACGGGTGTGATGCGTAAACAACCAGGTCCCTAGTAGCCTCTACTAAGACTAGTTTCGTTGCGCAATTGATGATCAAGGTTTCCTGATCATAGGGCATGGCGCCGGTCGGCAATGGAAGTCATATCGTTGGTAGAACGATGTGATGGACATTCCCATATTTGTAGGACGTAGTCATTACACCTTCGACCGTGAGATCAAATCTTATTGTTATCCCTCGAAGATTCTTTGATCGCACCAAACCTCGTATCTTATATACTTTGAGAATAACGGTGATAATTTTAGGTATCGGAAGGGGGTAATTGAGACGAGGGGTCAAGAGCAGGATTTGCCAATTGTAACATCCCAACATTTTATAATGTTCAAAAATCACTAAAATTTTAAAACTTTTTATTTTTGATTAAAATAAAACATTAAATGCATAATAAAACCAACTATAAAAGGGCTTCAATCATATTGAAAAAGTTTATTAATTTAAATATCTCAATGCATCATTATTTTCAAAAGTTGTTCAAGTTAAACATTTTATTATCCATTGTAGTTCTTAAAACCTCAATATGTAATTTGACAAATGCTTTACAAAATTTCAAACCATTGCCTTGTAATAAAAAGTTTCTTCATAAGTATTTGATTTAAATAACCTAGCCATAGCTATTCATAAATTAAAAAATATTTAGAAGTATTCTTTTGAACTATTTAAACATAATCTATTTTGTCAAATGGTTTTCATTCTTTCAACTAAGTGCAAGACATAGTGTTGAAATTACAACCCTATAGTTTATAACTTTAATAACTTCATATATTTTATAATAAATGAATTATCCAAATAAACATTTCATTAGCTTAAATGATTTTCTTTTATTTTCAGAACATAAAATGAATTTCATGAATATATGTTCTATATAAGAAATGAATTAAATCTAAAATATTTTCCAAAGATGTTATGAAGTTTTCAAATGATTTATCTTATTATGAAACTTAATGGTGCACAAAATATTTTAAATTAAAAATGAATACATTATTTTTCCCTTTTATTTATATATTGTAGTGTTTTACTATTTAGTATTATACTAAAGCCTAAAATGATTTTAGTATTTGAAAATGAGTTTAAATAACTTGAATTCAAACATATTTGAATGTGGGTAATTGCATAAATTTTATTTAACCTCAAATGAATTATTAAATCCCTAATTTCAAAGTTAATCTAAAATAGGCAAAATTGTATTTTATGAATATTTCAAAATATTATTTTTTAAAAATGTTCAAAACATGCCCACAACTGGTTTAAAACAAAGATAATAATTTTACAAATATATAGAAATTTGTTTGACATCATTTGGACAATTAAATCAAAAGATATGAATTAAAAGAAAAAACAGAAAAGAAAAAGAAAAACCGATGACGTCATGCTGACGTCATCGTCTTCAACCTCCAGCGATATTTTCGCGGCCGAGGATTCCGCCCGCGATTCCTTCCCAAATCAAAGTGAAATCGTCGCGATTTGTTTCCCCGAATCGGCCCTATAAATTCCCCAGCCTCTGCTGCATCTTTCCCCTCTCCTCCCTCTTCGTTTCACGATGCCAGGTCGTCGTACGAGCTCGCCGGAGTCCACCGTGTCCGCCGCCGCCATTCCTCCGATTCCGGTGAACAGAGACCACCTCGAGCCTCCTCTCCACTCCCCTCCTTCATATTTTTGACAGGCGCATCTTCCTAACCCATTCCCGACCTCCCTTCGCAGCTAATCAAGAAGGGGTGGGTCGAGCCGAAGCTCGTCGGCGCCTGAACCCCTGCGGTCGGTCGTCGCGACCACTCCAGGGAGCAGAGCATGCCACCGACGCGCTCATCCTCCTCGCCTCGAAGCGCCGCACCCGAAACCGCCCTCCGCGAGCTCGGGGAAGAACGGAAACGACCGGTGCATCCAAAGCCGACGCCGGCGCCGCCACCATCGCCACCTCCGGCGAGTTTCCGCCGCCCAGGTTTTGCCATCGATCCCCTGCCGTCCGATCTGTTGTTAGTGGTCAGGATTAGATCTCTTAAAACAAACCGGTACGGATCGTTGTCGACCGTCAGATCTGGATCTCACGATCAAGATCGAATCACTTATCGCAGCGGCCATGTAACATCCCAACATTTTATAATGTTCAAAAATCACTAAAATTTAAAACTTTTGTTTTGATTAAAAATAAAACATTAAAATGCATAAGAAAACCGATTATGAAAGACTTCAAACATTTTGAAAGAGTTTAATATTTCAAATATCTCAGTTATTATTATTTTCAAAACTTGTTTCAAGTTAAACAATTTATTATTCCATTGTATTTTCTTTAAAACCTCAATATCTAATTTGACAAATGTTTTACAAGGCTTCAAACCATATTCATGAAATAAATAGTTTCCTCATAAGTATATGATTTCCACCACTTAGCCATAACTATTCATAAATTAAGTAATATTCACAAGTGTTCTTCTAAACTATTTCAAACATGATTTATTTGTCAACTGGAATTCTATTCCTTCAACTAAGTTCAAAACATAGTGTAGTTTATAACTTCATATAAACATTTCATTAGCTTAAATAATTGCCATTTATTTTCAAAACATAAAATGATTTTCATCATATTTTCTATATAAGAAATGAATTAAATCTAAAATCTTTTCCAAAAGTTGTTATAAGATTTTCAAGTGAATTATCATAATATAAAATACAATGGTACACAAATTATTTTCAATTAAAAATGAATACCTTATATTTCCCATTTCCTTAAAATTATTTATATTTAGTTCTTTAATATTATGCCAAAATATATATGAATGATTTCAGCAAAATAAGTTTAAATAACTTAAATTCAAACATATTTGAATGTGGGTATTTCATATAATTTATTTTAGTCAAAAATAAAATTAATTAAACCCTAATTTCAAATATAACATAAAGTGTCAAAATTTGCATTAATCCATATTTCAAAATTATTATTTTTGAATATTGTTCAAAACATGCCCACAACTGGTTTAACAGAAAGATAATAATTTTACAAATTTTTAGAAATTTGTTTGGCCTCAATTGGAGTTATAAAACGAAAGTTATAAAGGAAATAAATAAAACAGAAAAGAAAAAGAAAAATACCTGACAGTGGGACCCACCTGTCAGGGGAGGTCGTCTTCTTCCTCTAGCCAGAAATCACGCCCGAAAATTGCTCCGATCCCGTTTCCAAAATTCTTCGCGAGGATTACGCCATCCGTTTCCTTCTCCTGCCCTACAAATACCCCACGCCATCCTCTCCATTTTCCCCCAAGAAACCCTAGCCCGAGAGCCCCCAGGCTGCTCGAGTTCGTCCTCGGAGCTCCGCCACGGCCGACGGCGAACTTCTTCGTTTCCGATGAACTCCATCGACCCCGAGACCTCTTTTCATTTTCTTTCTCCTTGTTACAACCGCGCGAACCTCACTGACATCTTTTCCCTAACTTTTCCGCACCGGAGCATGCAGTCTGTGCACTCCCGAGGAGGACCGCCGCCGTGCGCATCTCCGGCGAGCAATAGGAGGCGGGAGGGAGCGCACCGAAGACCACTAACGCGCCACCGTCTCTGCCTCGATCTCCTCTTCCTTGCGGTATGATTCGTTGATCTCTGTAAGCCGTAGATCGTAGGGAACGATTTTCAGAGCATGTCGCCGCGCGCATCGTCTCCGGCGAGGTTCCGGTGACCTAGCGCCGCCAGTTTTTGGTCAACGCACCAGATCCGTCCGATTCTCCATCTACGGTCTAGATTAGAAATTTTAATCGAAGAGGTACCCTCGGATCTGAGCCCTCCGATCTAAATCCAACGGATACGGTTAATTCACTTATCTACGTCAGCGCTGACTCAGCGTGCATAGTCAGCAGCCACGTCAGATCCAGTCAGCGCCCAGTCAACAGATCTGGCACTTTTGCAGAAAACCCCTACATATTCAGACCTTCATAACTTTTTAACCACTTATCCAAATTTGATAAATTTTATATATTTGGAAAGCCCTCGACATTTAGATTATTTTAGATCGGCCAAAATTCAAATTTGACTTAGTATAAAATATTCAAATTTCAAATGGTGAATTTGAGTATATGTGTAATAACTTTAAATCTATAAGTCCAAAAATTGCAAATAAAATTGTTTTAGAAACTTGGAATATTAGTATTGTTATGGCTCTGTTATAAAAATATTTTTGAGTAGTATTTGATGATTTAATAGTTGTTTGTTTAATTTGAATAGTTTGAGTATTTTCAACATAACTACTAATAGAAATATTATTTTGATTAAATCAAATTGCTATAAATGTAATTAAATGCCCCTGTCTATTAACACTAATTATAAAACTTTGTTATAAAAATTTAATCACAGAAAACTTTAATCTTTCCTTTTATTATATTTTCCAAAAATAGAAATTAATTAAATTGCATTTATAAATTCATGCATATTTATAAAGAAATCACAAAAGTTATTTTGATGTTTCTTGTGATATAAAATAGCATTTCATTCATAGCATATTTTATTTTGTAGATATAATTCTCATAGGAAAACTCCTCTTCATTATTTTTCTCTAAGTTGGAAATATTTTCAACTTAGCATTTTGGTGAAGTGCTACACTTAGACACTTAGTAATTTTCAACATGGAGCTGGAAGACCAATGAAGGACTTAGCCAAACAAGACTCCAGAAGAATCTCCAACGAGTGGAAGTACTTAGAAGAAAGATCAAGAAGTAGTTCATGAAGACCAACCAGAAATATTTTCTAAGTCTTTCTCCCTCTTTCTTTCTTTTCTCCCTCCTTCTTCTGTTAGACTTCATGATTACTAAGTAAATCCAAGACCAGCCTAGAGGATACAAGAACCACCAAGTCTAAAAATTTATCAAGTCTATCAAAACTTCAATCAAGACATCATCAAGGAGAATATTACAAGTCTGGAGATGAAGCCTGGAGGACAACTACGTCTTTCTTCTATCTTTTCCCTCTTTTCTAATCTTGTCTTTCACATTGACATAAACATTTTTTGATCATGGTATTATCGTATTGAAGTTGTTGGATCCTAGCGGCATAGTGAGATGAAGCGGCCTGGAAACAACCCTTACATGTCCACGTACATGAGACTTGTTCCACAATTTAAGTGGCTGGCCGGGTGTCTGTCTCTCTCACTATAGTGAATGTCCAATTTACAAAGAGTTGATAATAATTGTTGATCATCTTGAAGAAATGACTTAGTATTTACTCTAAATATTTCTACATATCAAGACTAAGCCATTAGAGGACTTATTCAAGATGATATAAAACAAAATATTTTATTCAACTTATGACCTTAGTCCTTAGTCAGTTTTGACCAACACGTTTCCTTGCATTAACTTAAAAGATTTTCATGCATGACATGTTTTCATTAGAAGTTTACAAAACTTGTTTGTTCACTAGATATGAGCATGTAGGTTTGATGATTGTTGTTTGTTGATTGTTGTACTGTTGTTTGCTTATATTGTTTAGACTGAACGGAGAGAACCAAGTTCGTTGAAAAGATTTTGGGAGTAAAGACTACATTCAAAGGCAAGTGGCACACCTCATAAACTTCCTATTATTTCTATATGCATTACTTAGTGTATTTTATATGCATGTGTAGGATAGTAGTGCTATGCTAAACCTGTGTAGAATTCCCTTACTCTTGTGTCTAGGTTCCTATATAATACTTAGTAGATATATTGATGCTATGCAATGATGAAAAGTTTTACAAAATGTATGTGACTACTCAGGGCTGTGCTCATGGTTGTCGTCGCCTAGGATGAATGTCTATTCTACTTAGGGCCGTGAGCATGGTGATTTTCACCCGAGAGTGCACATCCACTAAGTTAATGAAACTCCTGGGTGGATTGGTTGTTAATGGTGGCGAAGTTGAGTGGCTACTCCGGTCCATGTCTATGGTTCCTGGAGTACGTGCACTTGTGGATGGCCACCCAGGGAACAGAGGAATCTGAAGAACTCCGAGTGACGATTGCTTTCAGTGCAGCCATTGCCATATGGGCTCTGGCTTGATCAATTATGTTGCGTGGACTCTCTCCGGCTTGACAAGCAGATGTAGGGGGATGTTAGGTGGAACGGGTCAAGCCAGAGTGGGAGGGAAAATGTTTCTGAAAGATCTCGTCTCATTCTTCTCCTTTCCTTATCACAAATGGTGTGTAAAGGATAAATTGGGTTGAATGGGTACAATGGTGAAAGTGTACAACCTCTGCAGAGTGTAAAACTAAGTACTTAGCCGTGTCCCCGGTACGGACAATTTGAGCAGCTGATCACGGACGTCAACGGAGGATTCCATCATTCCAACTTCAGAAATAAAACTTGATGGGTGAACAAGGGAAGATGAGATTTATGGTTTTCATGCCATACTTGTCTTAATTTGAAGAAAGTGTTTTCCAAAGAGATAGGAAAAATTGGCTTTATGCAAAATAGCCTTGAACTCCACCAGCCAAATATGCATATAGGCTATAGAGTTATTCCATTAAGTGTCCACCATAGTGTCACTTGCCAGACTCCATTTTTAATGGAATCTGACCCACGTTGTTGCAATATTTTTCTTATTGCAGATTGTTCAGATGACGAGTGAGGTTTCGTTTATAGGTTTCGAGTCTTCAACCGACATGTTTTCGCCTGTGGCAACATGAAGTTGTTGGAGACCCACTTCTATTGTATTTCCGCTGTGTACTTTTTTTTCAATGCTAGCTTTATGCTATGCAACTTGTATCGAATCTTTTGTAATTCTGGATCATCGATGTAATAAAATTGACGCTTTGTTGTGATATTACATCGTAAACTGTGTGCAAATGAATCGATCCAGAGATTTGCACTAAACACAGGTATCTGCCATATTTAAAGTGCAGGTACGTTACAGGCCACGTCAGCGGCCACGTCAGCGCCACGTCGTGCCACGTCATTGTCCAGTCAGCGCTGACATGGAAATGAATTTCTCGATTTAATTTAATTTGGCACTTTTGCAGAAACACCCCTGTCACTTAGGATTGTTATAACTTTTTACTCACATATCCAAATTCAAATATTTTTATATATTTGGAAAGCCCTTGACATGTAGAATATTTCAGATCTGCCAAAATTCAAATTTGACTTGGTTTAAAATATTCGAATTTAAAATGGAGGATTTGAGTATATTTGTAATAACTTCAAATCTATAAATCAAAAAATTACAAATAAAATTGTTTTAGAAACTTTGGAATATTTGTAGTGTGATGCCTCTGTTATAAAATATTTTTGGAGTATTATTTTGATGATTCATTAGTTGTATATTTAAATTGAATAGTTTGACTTATTTTTTTGACATAACTTTTAATAGAAAGATTAATTTTGATTAAATCAACTTGCTATAAATTTAATTAAATGCCCTCTGTCTATTAACACTATTTATAAAATTTTGTTATTAAAATTTAATCATAGAAAAACTTTAAGCTTATATTTATTTCTTTATTTATATTTTGCAAAAAAAAATTTAATTAAATTGCATTTATAACCTCATGCATATTTATAAAGAAATCACAAAAGTTATTTTGATTCTTTCTTGTGATTAAAAAGTGCATTTCATGCATAACTTATTTTATTATATAGATATATTTCTCATAGTAAAACTCCTCCCTTATTTTCTCTAAGTTTAGACTATGTTCAACTTAGCATTTTGGTAAAGTGGTATGCACTTAGACACTTAGGATTTCATCATGGAGCTAGAAGACCAATGAAGGACTTAGCCAAACAAGACTTCAGAAGTACCTTCAAGGAGCAGAAGCACTTAGAAGAAAAATCAAGAAGAAGTTCATGAAGACCAATCAGAAATATTCTCTAAGTCTTGCTCCCTCTCTGTTTCATTTCTCCTTTCTTCTCTTAGACCTCTTGAAGACTAAGTTAAATCCAAGTCCAGCCTAGGTGATATAAAAATCATAAAGTCTGAAGATTATTCAGGTCTACCAAGAATTCAATCAAGACATCATCCAGAAGAAAGTTACAAGTCTGGAGATGAAGCCTGGAGGACAACTACATGTTTCTTTCTATCTTTTCCCTCTTTCCTAATCTTGTCTTCCATTTCAGACTTAAATAATTTTTGATCTTGTTGTTATCATCTTTGAAGTTTGTTGGATCCTAGCAGCATAGTGAGATGAAGCGGCCTGGAGACTAACCTTACATGTCCACGTACATGAGACCTGTTCCACAATTTAAGTGGCTGGCCGGGTGTCTTTCTATCTCACTATAGTGAATATCCAATTTACAAAGAGTTGATAATAATTGTTGATCACCTTATAGACTTGGTATTTTACTCTAAGTATTTTTACACATCAAGACTAAGCCATTAGAGAGCTTATTCAAGATGAACTATAACAAAGTATTTTATTCAACGTATGACCTTAGTCCTTAGTCATTTTGACACCTATTTTCGCTTGCATTAAATTAAAATATTTTCTTAGCATGACATACATCTCTAGTCCTTAGGGATATTTTGCACCTCATGCATAAACATAATTTCCTTAGAAGTTTTATGAAACCTGTTTGTTCACTATGTATGTGCATGTATGTTTGACGATTGTTGTTTGTTGATTGTTGTATTGTTGTTTCCCCATATTGTTAGATTGAACGGAGAGCTCCGAATAACGTCGAAAAGAGTTGTGAGCAAAGACATCATTCGAAGGCAAGTGGCACACCTCATAAAAGTCCTAGTATTTTTCTATGCATGAGTAGGTTATTTTCCTAAGCATGTTTAGGACTTAGTAGAAATGCTATGCTAGACCTGTTTAGAATTCCTTATTCCTGTGTCTAGGTCCTATGAAAATACTTAGTAGAATTATGATGCTATGCAAAACTAATTTGATAAAATGTTAAATTCTACTAAGTTATAATCAAACACCTGGGTGGAATTGGTTGCTTGACTGTATGAGTCGAGTGTTGTTCGCAGGGGTTTTGCCTGTGGGATATTCACTTGTGGATGGCCACCCAGGAACAGAGGAATCTGAAGAACTCCAAGTGACGATTGCTTCCCGTGCAGCCATTGCCAATATGGGCTCTGGCTTGGTCAACTAAGCTGCGTGGACTCGCTCCGGCCTGACAGGTGGTGGTAGAGGTTTTGTAGATGGAGCGCGTCAGGCCAGCATGGGGAGGGGAAATGCTTCTGAAAGATCTCGTCTCATTCTTCTCCTTTTCCTTAACACTTCAAGAGTGTATAGGATACTTTGGGTTGAATGGGTACCATGGTGAACGTGCACAACCTCTGTGGGGTTAAAGATCTAAGTACTTAGCCGTGTCCCCAGAAACGGACAATTGAGCAGCTGAACGAGGACGTCAACGGAGGATTCCACCATTCCAACTTTTAAATTAAAACTTGATGGGTGAACAAGGGTAGATTGAGATTATGGCTTTCATACCATATTTGTCTCAACTAGGTAAAGTTGTTACAAAGAGTTAGGTAAAAACTTGCTTTCTGCAAAATAGCCTTGAGCTCTACCAGCCAAATAAGCATATAGGTTATAGAGTTATTCCTATAAGTGTCCACCATAGTGTCACTTGCCAGATCCATTTTTAAATGGTTCTGACCCACGTTGTTGCAATATTTTTCTTATTGCAGACTGTTCTGATGATGAGTAAGATTTTGCTTAGGGTTTCGAGTCTTCAACCAACATGCTCGCCTGTGGCACATGCTGATGATGGGGACTCCATGAAGAATAATTTTCCGTTGTTTACTCTGTTTACTGCTAGCTTTACGCTATGCAAATTGTAATGAATATTTTCTAAGTCTGGATCAGCGTTGTAATAAATGTATACTTTGTTGTGATATTACATCGTAAATTGTGTGTTCAAACGAATCAATCCAGGGATTTGCACTTTACATAGGTACCTGCCATATTTTAAGTGCAGGTACACTACACCAATGTCTAATAGCGGGATGGATACTCTAGGGCCCACTTGGTGAGATTATGTCTAATGAGCTTGGAAGCATGTGACTAGGTCACAGAGACATGAAATCATAGATGAGTAGAAGATAGCGTTGTCGGTAACGAGGTCAGCTAGGTATGGAGATATCTATGATCGATACTCGGACACGCTAAGTATCGCCATGGCAAAAGATTTAAGACTTTACGTTCAGGTTTGATAGATGAAAGTCATTTGTTATATCACAGGGATTAATTCATGGGGTCCAGGCCTACGAGTTAGTCGTTGATCAGAGAGGAGTCTCGATCATACCTGTTACTATATCGAACCGCTAGGGTAGCACACTTAAGGGGTTTCGACAAGACAACCGGAAAGGAAAGAGATCACCGGGAACGTCCCGGGAGAGGTCCGATGGAGATCGGGCAGCGACGAAATAGTTTTTGGAGCTAGAATAAATTATATATAATATGTTTGATATTAATTAGTGTAATTAATGTCTAAATATGATTTTATGTATTTATTTTCGAATTTATTTAGGCTGATTTCCCTAAATGGGCCTTCTGATCGAAAGAAGGCCCAAGAGGGGAAAAAATCCCTAGGGAATTCGGTGGGGGCCAAGGTGGCCGGCCCAGGTGGGTCAAATGGGGCCCACCAGGTGTCCGGCGCACCAAGGGATGCCGCACCAGGCATGTGGGATTAGTCCAACATTGCCTGGCTGGCAGGTTTGACTCCCCCCGAGAGTCTATATAAGAAGGGGCACCCCTGACCTTTTAATTTACCAATTAATTCCCCAATGCTCTCTCAATTTCGTGATTCCCTTTGTCGGAGTTGCGCCGAGTTGAGAAGGGAATCTCTCCACCATAAGCCCGCTGCCGCGCTGCTGGTATTCCGATCCAAGTCTTCCGCTGCTCGTCCTAGAATGGAGCTTCAGAGGCCGTCGTCTCCACCGTACGTGTGTAACGCCCTACGAGGTGCTGCGCTAGCGGTGCTGGGAGGTCTGCTTCTTCTACACGACCTTGAGGTCGGCTTCATCGGTCTTCATCGTCAACATTCGTGCGGGAACGTAATCTCCGCTTTCGGTCTACAAGGGTATGTATTCCGATCTCCGTTCGTACTACTATATCTGCATAGAATAGATCTTGGCATGTTTTAAGGATATCGTTGCTAGGAAAAAAATTCTGCCTACGATCCCCTTCAGTGGTATTAGAGTCAATATATCGTAGATATAGATGTACGATGTTAGAACCCGTGTTCTGCACGGGGCACCGTTCCTGTTATTTGCTACCCTCTAGCATGCACTTGTGATTCCAGCGGCATCAAGTTGATGAAGCGGCCCGGACCGACTTTACGCGTACGCTTACACGAAACTGGTTCCACTACTAACATACGGCTAGTACCATATCTGTGGCTAGCGGTTCCCTTTTCTCTTTTTTTAGTTGGTCTTGCATTTTCAATGGAAGGCCCGAAAGGGATGCTTAAATATGCAATTATTGGATCGTTGTTGTGGTCATAAGTTCGTAGGTAAGAAGCGGTTCTTTTTACGAAATCTCCAGCCACTTAAAATATGCAAAAGATAAACTAGAAGCGTGAAGCTTTATTTTGCAGGGGCAATGTGATATGGTCAAGGTAGGTTTATTAAATTGTTTATGAACTGCGGGCGCCAAGAAGACCATGGCGCAATGGACTATATCACATGGCATTCCATTTGATGTTATTGTGGGCATATTATATTGTGTGATTATATATATTAGTATATATTAGTTACGCGGCGGTAGTTATATATAAGATGATCTCTTCAAAATACCACTAGTGTTCTTCCTCCAACGAGCACCACCAAGAAAGTTCTACGTTATGAGGCAGGCCATGACGATCAGGTGTCAGACATATCATCTTTCGCATACAGTGGGTGTAAGCCATGTGGCACAAGCGTTACGTGGAGGTTATTGTGGCGAGCCTAGCATATGCATATGTGGCCTCGGAACACGGAGGCCGAAAGGTCGAGCATGAGTCATATAATTGTTGTGATTGACAATTGTCTACCCTTGAAGTTGTGCTGCCGGCTCTGACAATGAGGGGTTGTGCAATGGATAGGGGTCGTGTAATCGTTTAAACGACCAGGAGGGATGTTCGTTTGAGTAGGAGTTATGTTAGTTATTTTTAAAAAATACTATAACTACAAATTATTATGAACAAAGTCCTATGTTGTTGCAAATTCCATTGTAGATGTCTCACCCCTCCTTTAACCTAGCCATGTTCCTTGAGAAAGAGAAGCTATAGACCACTGGGTCTAACTTCATGTCATGGTTACGCGATCTGAAGTCCCTTCTTGAAACCCACAAGGTTTCTTACATCCTTGAAGCCGCCATAGGTGACCCTCCAGCAGATGAAGCATTTGATGATGAGAAGAAGGTCTTCCAGACGAAATTGGAGGATTCCACCTTTGTCCAGAGTGGCATGCTCTACGCCATGGAAGCCAAGCTGCAGAAGCGCTTTGAGAAGATGAACGCCTTCGAGATAATTTCTGATCTCAAGGTTGTCTTTGCGCCGCAGGCTAAGGCTGAGAGATATGAAGCTTCTGAGCTTTTCTTCTCGGCCAAGATGGAGGAGCATAGCGGTGTGAGCGAGCACACGGTCAAGATGTTTGGCTACGTTCAACGCCTGAACGCTCTGGAATGCCAGATTCCCGATGAGCTAGTGACTGATAGGGTGCTGCAATCGTTGCCCCCTAGCTATAGAGGTTTCGTCATGAACTATAACATGCAGGGCATGGCTAAGTCCCTGGGTGAAGTGTTCGTGATGCTCAAGACTGCTGAGGTGGAGATCAAGAAGGAGCACACGCTGTTGATGGTCAACAAGACCGTCGATTTCAAGAAATCTGGTGGCAAGGGAAAGAAAAACTCGAAGTCCAAGAGGGAGGGCAAATTGGTTGCCAAGCCCAAGACTACCAAATTTGGTCCCAAAGCTGGCGTGGAGTGCTTCTACTACAAGGGAAAAGTTCACTGGAAGCGCAACTGCCCCAAGTACCTGGAGGACAAGAAAGCTGGCAAGATAGTCGACAAAGAGCAAGGTATATTTGATATACATGTTATAGATGTGTATCTTACATCCGCCCGTAGCAACACTTGGGTATTTGATACTAGTTCGGTTGCTCATATTTGTAACTCTAAGGAGGAGTTGCGGAATAAGAGGCGCCTGGCTAAGGATGAGGTGACGATGCGCGTCGGCAACGGGTCGAGTGTCGATGTGGTGGCTGTCGGCACGCTCCCTCTACATCTACCATCGGGCTTAGTTTTGGATTTAAATAAGTGTTATTTTGTACCATCCTTGAGTGTAAACATTCTTGCCTGTTACAAGATGGTTATTCATTTAAATTAGTATCAAGTAGTTGTGCTATTTCAACGAATGATATCTTTTATGTTGATGCTCCCGAGAGTAATGGTTTATTCTTGTTGAATCTCGATCGTAGTACTCACATCCATAACATAGATGCCAAAAGGATTAAGTGTAGTGATGATACCACCATGTATATGTGGCATTGCCGTCTCGGTCATACTGGTGTAAAGCGCATGAAGAAACTCCACGCAGATGGACTTTTGGACTCGTTGGATTTTGGATCCCTCGGTACATGCGAACCATGCCTTATGGGCAAAATGACCAAGACACCGTTCAAAGGTTTCGTTGAACGGGCGTCGGACTTGTTGGGAGTCATACATACAGATGTGTGTGGACCAATGAGTGTGTCGACACGCAATGGTTATCGTTACTTCGTCACCTTCACCGATGACTTAAGTAGATAAGGTTATATCTATTTGATGAAACACAAGTCTGAAAGTTTTGAAAAGTTCAAAGAATTTCAAAGTGAAGTTGAAAATCAGCTTAACAAGAAAATCAAGCACCTCCGATCCGATCGTGGTGGCGAGTATTTGAGTTTTGAGTTTGGCACACATCTGAAGGCATGTGGCATAGTGTCACAACTTACGCATGCCGGAACACCGCAATGTAACGGCGTGTCCGAGCGATGTAATCGTACTCTAGTCTATGATGTCTCTTACCGATTTGCCCGTATCGTTCTGGGGTTATGCGTTAGAAACAGCCGCATTCATTTTAAATAGGGCTCCGTCCAAATCCGTAGAAACGACAACGTATGAATTATGGTATGGCAAGAAGCCTAAGTTATCGTTCTGAAGGTTTGGGGTTGTGAGGCGTATGTTAAGAAACTACAGCCCGACAAACTCGAACTGAAGTCGGAGAAAGTCGTCTTTGTAGGATATCCGCGGGAAACCGTGTGATATACCTTCTACAACCAAGCTGAGGGAAAAACATTTGTCACGAAGACCGGTACTTTTCTAGAGAAGGAGTTTCTTGCGAAAGGAGTAAGTGGGAGGAAGGTAGACCTCGATGAGATCGTTGATCCTGAAATCGAAATTCCGAGTAATGCAACGGAAGCTGTTCCGGCAACAACCTCCACAATGGAGTAGGAGAAACTATCGAGGAAAGTATTCTACCTCGTAGGTCTGGTAGATCTCGTATCGCACAAGAATGGTATGGCAACATGGTTTGCATCGTCATGTTAATTGAACAGGACGAACCTACGAACTACAAGGAGGCAATGGCGACTCTAGAGTCTAAGAAATGGCTAGAAGCCATGAAATCCGAAATAGGATCCATGTATGATAACAAAGTGTGGACTTTGATGGATATTCCCGAAGGGCGCAAAGCCGTCGAGAATAAATGGATCTTTAAGAAGAAGACTGATGTTGATGGTAATGTGACCGTCTATAAAGCTCGGCTTGTCGCCAAAGGTTTCCGACAAGTTCATGGGATTGACTACGATGAAACATTTTCACCGGTAGAGATGTTGAAGTCTATTCGGATTTTGTTAGCAGTTGCTGGATATTACAATTATGAAATATGGCAGATGGATGTCAAAACAGCCTTCCTAAATGGAAACATTGAGGAAGAGTTGTACATGGTACAACCGGAAGGTTTTGTCGATCTAGAAAATGCTGGCAAGGTATGCAAGCTTCAGCACTCCATCTGTGGGTTGAAGCAAGCATGAGCTGGAATCTTTGCTTTGATGAGGTGATCAAAGGTTTTGGATTTCTCCAGAATTTGGAAGAGACCTGCATTTACAAGAAAATGAGTGGGAGCTCGGTTGTGTTCTTAGCACTATATGTAGATGACATAATGCTGACTGGGAATGATGTGGAACTTCTGAATAGCGTGAAGAATTATTTAAACATTAAATTTTCCATGAAGGACTTAGGAGAAGCTGCATATTCTACTAATAGCCTAGATGCCATCAAGAAGATCTCCCAAGTCATTACCTGGTAATCGTAGATGGATTTTACCTCGGATCATATATGACTCGTAGCCATTTCTCGGACTTAGGTCTACCATCTCTTATTCGTAGTTCGTAGGTCTGTCATATTCCATTAACATGACCTTCATAACAAGATTGTCGTAACACACAGTGTGGAACACTGCCTGTTCGCCTACGTTCTTACTATGAGCTAAGAGCATCATGATCTTTTATCGTCAGCTTCTTTCCAGTTGTGGAGCATGACACCGGAGACACTTTCCATTGCGCCACTCTGATGTCTGGAGAGAAAGTTCATCAACTTCGTCTTGCTCTACTTTCTTTCCCACTTATACCCTTGGAAAAGAAACTATTTCTTTTGCAAGGTATATTCCGGCAAAGTTTTTGCCTATGTCGTGAGACATGAACCCAGCTAATTGTTTAGGTACAGTACACTACAAAGATTTATCCATTTAGGTTTTGATCACATTGAAACACTAAATTGCTGAAACGACAATCTAGGCTAAAATCCATGTCATCACTTATATGGTATTGTCTCCATGGATTTAAATGGTTTCCCTATTATCTAACGTGAATGTTACGTTTAAACGATATGACTCCAATGATCACAATAATTCGATAGGAGATTTATTTACAACACATTATCCGATAGGGTGCGATTACAACGTCGTAACATACATAGCACTATGGTGTCCCATGCGTTGTGGAAATCTTCTCACAAGTCTTCCGATGATATACCAACATTATAACTCAAATCTTTATTTCCTCGATCTATATCGCAGGAATTTGATTTTCTTGTTAAATTTAATTTCTTACTTCATCCTGAAATTGTTTGATCGAATCAAAATTTCCATGCTAACATTCCCTAAGTGGATATCGATATATCTACTCGGAATATTCATGAGGTCTATGAAATAAATACTTCCACTATACTTCAAAGTACTTCATTGACTCACATACACTCATATGTATGATTCTCAACAAGTTATACTCAAAACATTCAGTGAAGTTTACGAAATAAAGATCTCCACTACACGTTAATTACTTCATTGATCCACATACATTTATATGCATGATTATCAATAAGTAATATGCTCGTTTTCCAAAAACGGTGTCTTAGCTATCTTGCAAGTGTCAAAAGATCAAATCTAAGGACTTGTAGATCCATCCATATGGAGCTTATTCATTGACTATAACTTTGGCATGACTTAAACGTCAGTGCCACACGAATGTGGTGTCTTTATTAAGTTTGTATCCTTTGGCATTAATTGAAGGAGATATGCCCTAGAGACAATATATAAAGTGTATTTCTTTATCATATCTCGTTTGTTCATAATACGTTTTTGTGTCATGTTGTAACCGTATTAAGCGGAAACATTAATACGGGTGTGATGCGTAAACAACTAGGTCTCTAGTAGCCTCTATTAAGACTAGTCTCGTTGCGCGATTGATGATCGAGGTTTCCCGATCATAGGGCATGGCCATCGATCGGCAATGGAAGTCATATCGGTTGTAGAACGATGTGATGGACATAACCATATTTGTAGGACGTAGTCATTACGCCTTCGACCGTGAGATCAACTCTTATTGTTATCCCTGGAAGATACTTTGATCGCACCAAACGTCGTATCTTATATATTATGCCAATAACGGTGATACTTTTGGGTATCGGAAGGGGGTAGTTGAGACGAGGGATCAAGAGCGGGATTTGGAATTCCTCATAGCAGGATAGATACTCTAGGGCCCACTCGATGAGATTATGTCTAATGATCTTGCAAGCATGTGACTAGGTCACGGAGACATGAAATCATAGACGAGTAGAAGATAGCATTGTTGGTAACGAGGTCTGCTAGGTATGGAGATATCTATGATCGATACTCGGACACGCTAAGTATCGCCATGGCAAAAGATTTAAGACTTTACGTTCAGGTTTGATAGATGAAATTCATTCGTTATATCACAGGGACTAATTCATGGGGTCCAGGCCTATGAGTTAGTCGTTGATCAGAGAGGAGTCTCGATCATACCTGTTATTATATCGAACCGCTAGGGTAACACACTTAAGGGGTTTCGACAAGACAACCAGAAAGGAAAGAGATCATCGGGAACATCCCGGGAGAGGTCCGATGGAGATCAGGCAGCGACGAAATAGTTTTCGGAGCTAGAATAAATTTTATATAATATGTTTGATATTAATTAGTGTAATTAATGTCTAAATATGATTTTATATATTTATTTTTGCAATTATTTAGGCTGATTTCCCTAAATGGGCCATCTGGTCGAAAGAAGGCCCATGAGGGGAAAAATTCCCTAGGGAATTCGGTGGGGGCCAAGGTGGCCGTCCTAGGTGGGCGAAATGGGGCCCACAAGGTGGCCGGCGCACCAAGGGCTGCCGTGCCAGGAATGTGGGATTAGTCCCACATTGCCTGCCTGGCAGGTTGGCTCCCCCCCCCCCCGGGAGTCTATATAAGAAGGGGCACCCCTGACCTTTTAAATTACCTATTAATTCCCCAATTCTCTCTCGATTTCGTGATTCCCTTTGTCGGAGTTGCTCCGAGTTGAGAGGGGGATCTCTCCACCATAAGCCCGCTGCCTCGCTACTGGTGTTCCGGACCAAGTCCTCCGCTGCTCGTCCTAGACTGGAGCTTCGGAGGCCGTCGTCTCCACCGTACGTGTGTAACGCCCTACGAGGTATTGCGCTAGTGGTGCTGGGAGGTCTGCTTCCTCTACACGACCTTGAGGTCGGCTTCGTCGTTCTTCATTGTCAACGTTTGTGCGGGAACGTAATCCCCGCTTTCTGTCTACAAGGGTATGTATTCCGATTTCCGTTCGTACTACTTGTAGCGTACCTGCACTTAAAAATATGGTAGGTACATGTGTATAGTGCAAACCCCCGGATCGATTCATTTGCACACACAGTTTACGATGAATATCACAACATTGTCTCAATATTACAAGAATAATCCAGACTTGGTAAAATAAGTAGTTCGATACATCTTTGCATAGCTTAAAGCTAGCTCAAAACAATAAAGCAGCGGAAATAAATCTTCAATGAGCCTCCAACTTCATGATACGCCACAGGCGAAAACATGTTGGTGCAGACTCGAAACCCAAACGTAGTCCTTAGTCTTCGTCAGAAATTTCTGCAACAAATAATAATTTGCAACATAGTGGGTCAGATTCCATTAAAAATGGAGTCTGGCAAGTGACACTATGGTGGACACTTAATTTAATAACTCTATAACCTGTATGCATATTTGGCGTGTGGAGTTCAAGGCTATTTTGCATAAAGCCAGTTTTATCCTATCACTTTATAAAATAGTTTCAACATCATAGTTGGCAACACTGGCAAGTTCCAGTGAACCAAAAGATATCTTGTCCTTAGGTGCACCCTCAGGTGAAAACCCCCACATTCAATGGTCCTAAGTATAGTAAAAACTATCTTAGGTGAAAACCCCCATGAACATGGTCCTGAGTAGTCCACTGCTGTTTACTTATCAAAATTTTATTAAGAAATTAGAATGTTGGGATTCCTCCATTGTCCTTGATCAGCTATAGTCTTTCCTTGGAAAACTTCTCCTTGAGCTCTTCACTTTCCTCTCTCTTTATTCTTCACATCCCTTTGTTCCTGGGTGGCCATCCACAAGTGTGCTCTCAGGTAAAAAAAACCCCACGTTCATGATCCTAAGTATAGTAGAAACTATCTTAGGTGAAAACCTTCAAGGACATGATCCTGAAAAGCCACTCAACATAAACCAAACAACCAATCCACCCAGATGATTCATTAACTTAGTGGATGTGCACTCCCAGGTGAAAAACCCCACATACTATGATCCTAAGTATAGTAGAAACTATCTCAGGTGAAAACCCTCATAGACATGGTCCTGAGTAGCCACTTAAGATTTTATAAAACCTTTTGTCGGGTTATGACTCCCAAGAATCGGGGGTAGTCACTTCCTGAAGAGTAGTTCGTGAAGGGGATTGAACGCGGAGGTCAAGACCCTCGAGGGACACGGCGACGTACGTTGCTCGCCGGACCCGAAGACGACACGCCCACGACGGAGATAGACACCGGCCTTTACCCAGGTTCACGGACCTTGTGAGGAGGTAAGACCGCTACTCCTGCTTGTTTGTATTAGATGGTGGAGGTTACAGTACAATGGAGTTTGTCGGAGGCCCCCTTGAGGCAATTCTTGCCTGGGGAGGTAAGCGATGGTCTTCTTCCTCCTCCAGCCAGAGGCTATCCTAACAAGTGTTGCTAGGGCTTACAGTTGTTGTAGCATGCAAATGGCCCACCTTTGCTACGATGGAAGTCTTGCCCCTTTTATAGGCCCCTCTGGCGCTCTCCTTCGGCATGGCCTTCAAGGTGGCTCACACATGGAAGATGCAAGGTGGAGCAGGAGTCCACCGTGGTCCGTTCGTCCATGGACGCGGTCCATTGTTGATAAAGGTGGGCGCGGTGGCCGACAGGCGGCCGATCGCGATGTACTGCCCGCAGAGAGGGCAGTCTCTGAGGTGGAACCCACGATGACGTTCTCCTTGGAGGGTTGCGTCGTCCTCCCGCTTTATCGCCAGAGTGGAAGGTCCTGGATGTTGCGCAGCAGGCGGCGCGGCTTTATTGACCCCTTTATCGCCTAAAACGGCAACGGGGGTGCTTGCGTCACCACGTGGGTGTGGCAGAGGCCATGTGCGTCTCGTCGTACTTCCTTGGCCACGACGTTTCCCTTCAGGCCTGAGGAGGCCTGAGGGGGGATTCCTGTTGGATTCCCTCGAGGCGCGCTGGCGCCTTGGGAGGGTCCCTTGAGGCGAGGGATCCCCTGAGGCCCTCGTTTCCATTTTAGGCCCTCGAGGGGAGGTGCCTCTCGAGGGTCCCGCCAGGCGGTGGTGCCAGGTCCTTAGTCATTTCGTCTGACTAGCCAGCGTGCGAGGCCTGGGGGGAGTGGACTCTCCATACCCCAGTTCCCACTGGGCCAACACTTGTATTGACTGAGAGAACCAGTACATATAGGAGATTACAAGAGGTGCCGCACGTAGTGCTAGAGATCCTACATTCTAGGAATAAGCAGAAGACTAGGGAGTAGTGCGGTACAGAGTCTGTTACAAAGATAACGTTAACATGTGTTTCAGCAGCCCACCCACAGTTGGAACAACGCTTGCCGCGATGTTGAGATTGGATCGAAATTCTTGAAACACACTTGGAGGCAGCCCCTTTGTGAAGATGTCGGCGAACTGGGAACTTGTTGGAACATAGAGAACCCGTGCTTCGCCGAGGGCAACCCGGTTACGAACAAAGTGGAGATCAATCCCGACATGCTTTGTTCGTTGATGCTGCACCGGGTTGGAAGACATGTACATAGCACTCACATTATCACAGTAGACCACGCAGGGGGTTGATGGAGTTCATTGAGCAGTTGTCGGAGCCAACATGATTCCGCCACGCAATTTGCTACAGCCCGATACTCAGCCTCCGCGCTAGAACGAGACACGGTGGGTTGTCTTCTTGATGACCAAGAGATCAAATTGTTTCCGAGGAAAACACGAAACCCCGAGGTAGATTTTCTAGTGTCCGGACAGCCTGCCCAATCAGCATCAGAATATGAGATGAGCTCGGTAGTGGATGCTTTATGAAGCTGCAAGCCAAGATGAGACGTCCCTTTGATGTACCGAAGAATTATTTTGAGGAAATTGTAGTGGCTGTCCCTAGGAGCGTGCATGAAAAGACAAACTTGCTGCACGACATATGATATATCGGGACTGGTGAGTGTGAGATATTGCAGGGCACCGGCAAGACTCCCATATTGGGTTGGATCAGAATAAATTGGACCATCATTGGCTGAAAGCTTGTGTTTTGTGTCAACTGGTGTGGCTATGGGATGACACCCCAACATATTGGCTCGATCAAGAATCTCCAAAGCATATTGTTGTGAGAGAAACAAACCATCACTAGTGCGATGAACATTAATGCCAAGAAAGTGGTGTATATCACCCAAATCACTCATGGAAAACTCTTGGCAAAGAGAATCAATAACTGACTTGAGAAGAGTGTGAATGTTGGCGGTGAGTATAATTTCATCCACATATAAAAGGAGATATGCAATGGAAGAGCCACGTTTCAAGATGAACAAGGAAGAATCACTCTTAGAGGCCAAAAAACCAAGGAAGAGGATAAATGTGGTGAAGCGAAGAAACAATGTACGAGGTGCTTGTTTGAGGCCATAAAGAGATTTGAGCAATTTGCAAACATGATTGGAGTGTGTGGGGTCCAAAAAACCAGAAGGTTGCTCGCAATATACCGTTTCTTGCAAGGTGCCATGAAGGAAGGCATTTTTGACATCCATTTGATGAACGGGCCACTCTTGAGAGGTGGTGACGAGGTGTTAACTTGACAAGTCCCAGGGTTGTGCACCCCGGGTTGATTGATGGGGAGAGAGATCAGTGCAAGGTGATCACGACGGCTGACAAGCGAGGTTTTACCCAGGTTGAGGCTCCCGGAGGATAACACCCTACTCCTTCTTGTCTGGTTATTGATGCGAGTAGCGATTACAATGGCGAGATTGTGATCTCGCTAGGGTTTATCGTGGTAGTTATGAGCGTGTCCTTTGGGACGGGCAACCCTCCTGGCTTTATAGGCAGCCAGGTCTCGGGTGGTTGGTACAGATACGGCAGGTTACAAGACCTAACCGAGTTGGACTAGGATACGTGGTACCCCTAGTGGGCCTTCTGTGGGCCTTTCCATCCTTGGCGCGGCCCAGGTAGCATCATCGTGGGCTACCCGCAAGGCAGCCCCACGTCAGTAGCCCCCGAGTGCTTGGTCGAGGCGTAGAATCGGACAAAGGACTCCTTCCTCCTGGGCGCGCCGTTGGATTGCTTGATCTTGAGCTTGAACTCGATTTCTTCAATCGAACCAGCCACTCCCGATGGGAGTAATCTGTGCAGTCGAATTACGTTGCCTTCATCTTCTTGTGAAGCATGCTTCTACTCAGCCTGTTTGGCTTACCTTTGGATGGATTCGGCTGCTCGAGCTTACTGCGTTGCCACTCGAATAGTTTCTTCGGGTACTCGGATCATTGGCTGATCCTACCTTGTTGATTTCAGCCGTGAAGCTTACCACTCAAACAACTCTGTCGAGTTGCTTCAGTTGATTTTGGAGCCGTTGGCTTGATGACGTCATTGATGACGATCTGTTGCACGCCTCTGCGCCCAATGGGACGTGACGTGGTGGGCTCCGCTGTCAGAGCTGACCGCGGTCCACAGTTGTCACGTCTCCGAAGTGGGCGCGAAATTTGCGCGGCACGATGACGACGCCTCGGTTTTCGTGCGTAGTGGAAGAAGTGGGCGGTGACGGTTGGTTTCTCCGTGCGACACGTGGACGGCTGGATGTGCCCGCTCGGAGCCCTTGTTCGATGGACGGTTGAGATTCTGATCTTCGAGGCATAAGTACTGTGTCTTGACGTTTGGGATGTCATCTTCTCCAATCGCTTCTTGCTTTCTTTCCTCCTGCGCTCTACCATTTCCGCCGCCATCCCGAGCTCCGAGCAATCCGTCCACACACCTTGCGACCTTGACCATGGGCAAGCCGAAGAGCGCCGCTGGCTCCTCCGCCGCCGCCGATGACGCCGGGGTGATGAAGAAACCTGAAGGCGACTGGCAGAGGTCCTCGATGAAGAAGACCGATGTGGAGCTGTTCCGCGCGTAGGGCCTGCTGCCACCTGCCGACCAAGTCCAGGTACGCGTCCCTGGCAAGGAAGTCTTCCCCACTCCCCGCGATGGGGAACGTGTTTGCTTCGCGGACTTCCTTCCGCGAGGCTTCGGGTTCCCCATGCACGATTTCGTGCGCGGTCTCCTGTATGGCTATGGGGTTCAGATCCACGATCTGACCCCCAATGGCGTCTTGAGCATCGCGGTCTTCATCGTGCTCTGTGAGTGCTTCTTGGGTGTCGCGCCCCACTGGGCATTGTGGAAGTCGCTCTTCCTCGTTC
This sequence comes from Poa annua, assembly GCA_026929855.1. NCBI lineage: Eukaryota > Viridiplantae > Streptophyta > Magnoliopsida > Poales > Poaceae > Poa > Poa annua. The sequence continues at coordinate 162,532,706 of CM049426.1, forward strand.
GCAAGAACGTGGGGAAGAGCGGGTTGACCTTTCCAGTGGGCGGCTTCGGAATCCAGGTGCGCGGTGACACCGCGTACTTTCAGATGAAGAAGTCAGACTCCGTCCAAGGATGGCGCCGGAGGTGGTTCTACGTCCAGTCGAACCAAGACGGCTTGGACGCGTTCGACAGCGGGCGTGGACTGCGGAAGACCGGCGCCTGGGCGCACCCGCTGTCCGTCGTGGAGAAGGAGGCCGTGCGGCCCCTGCTGGGCTTGCTGCATGATCTGACCCAGACCCTTGGGCGCGAGGCGGGTGGCGTCTTTCTGATGGCCACCTTCTTCCGTCTTCGGGTGCAGCCGCTCAGCGCCCGGCCTCACCCGATGTGGGCCGCCGAAGGCGTCAGCACCATGCCGCTAGATGATGAGGAGGTGGAAGCCAGCATGAGGTCCATCACCAACCTCCGAGCCGCGGAAACGTGCAAAGTCAAGTGCCCGATTTCTCCTTACGGGGCCTCGAACCCCGTTCCTGAGGTAAGTCTTGTCTTATTTTCTTTTCTGTCCTTGTTCGACTTGAGTCTACCTTTCTTTTTGATTCGACTTGTGTCTACTTCCTTCAGGGTCAAGATCTGTTCATCAGCTTTCCTCCCCTCCCTGAGAACGGACCCGACGATGAGTCGAAGTTTGTCGAGGAGGAGGACGAGGACGAAGAGATTCCCTCCGCGCATTCTCCCCGCGACGAGGTGGAGGAGGAAGATGAGCTGGAGGAACCCGCGCGGAAGAAGCGGAAGCTTCCGAGTCGCGGCGAGTCTGCCACTGCGTCGTCACCTGCCCGGGATGTGGACATTGCTGAGGAGGAGGTCGTCGCGACGTCTCCGGGTGCGCGGTCTTCGGGTGGCTAAGAGGAACCTCTGAACGTTCCTTCAGTCAGCTCCGCGGCGCCACGTTCATTCGCGCGGATGCCTTCGCCTTCCCTGGAGAGCTACGACGACGCCGGCACCCCCAGGTGAGCTTCTTTGCAATGTGTCCTTCGAGTTGTACTTTGCAGTTTCGACGTTTTGATACGACAGGTGTTCTTGGTTTTGCTGCAGCCATCGTTCTGACGATGTTAGCTCCCCCCTTCGGGCCGTGGAGCTCACATCCGCCCCTTCGACTGGGTTGGGGACGCCGGTGGTGGTGGAGAAGGTGCGTGCTGAGCCTGCCGGTATTGCATCATCTAGCCGCGTGCCTCCTTCAACTGCGGAAGACCTTGAACTCCTGGACCACGTAAGTCTTTCATGCTTTTTCTTGCGTTCTTGATTTTTCATCGGGTGCGCGATCAGCGCTCCCGATGGGAGTAGCCCCCGAAGGTGTGGGCGACTAGTATAGTCGCCCGCAACTTTATTGACATCTTGCTTTTGCTTCAGCCGTACTATCGCCAACAGCTCGACGCAGCCGCGGCTTACGTTCGCCTGGAGAAAGAGAGCGACCAACTGGGTGCCTCGCTGGACCAGGCTACTGGGCGGGTTGATGAGCTTGAGAAGGCTCTTCACGAGTCTCGAGAGCGGGAGCTGGCGCGGGTCGCCCAGGAGAAAACTCAAGTTGGTCGTCTCCTTTCACTCGCCGGTGTTCTTGGGGGTAAGTTTCGGTTTGACGCCTACTGAGTCATTGATCTCTTTCTTATCCTGACTTTGAATTTTTGCGCAGACACTTGCGGTGGAGCTCCTCCAGAAGATGCGTCGAGTGACACGGTTGACCTGGCGACCGCTGTTGGCTTCCTCGACCGGGTATGCGCCTATGCTTCAGACGCGTTGAAGAAGTCTTCAGCAGCGTTGCAGAAGTCGACTGGAGCCCTCGCCGTGGTGCATCAGAGCATCTTCCCGAGCGACCGGCCGCCGGCAACCGTGGACGCCCTGGCTGCGCCGTTTGAGGACGCGACCACCATCGCCGACTTCACGCGGTCGCAGACGGTACGCGGCTCCGAGCTCACCTTCCTGCTCCTGTTAGGCCATCAAGTTCCAGGTGACTTCGAGAAGGTCGTCAGCGGTTTTCCTCGCAAACCCGATGGCCGGACCGCGTCACTGAGTGGCGTGAAGGAGCGTGCCTCGCAGTTGGCCACGCAGCTTGTGGCACTCTTCGAGAGGGCCCTTGCTAAGGCGACCGAGGCGGCTGCCGCTCGGAAGGGCCGTTCCCGGTCGCAGTCTGCGGCCTTAGAGTAGGCGTAGTTGAAGGAATGCGGCAGTCGCCGCGATCTGTATTTTGAACTTCATGCTTGTAATGAATATTGCCCTGTCGGGTCTTTTGGTCTTCAATATTGATTTTGCTGGCTTTATTTCTTCTGAGTTGATCTGTGCTTCGCAGTCGCATGATTATATTGACTCTGCGTATCCCTGGCAGAGTGCTGCGCGCGATGATGCTCCGCCTTCTCCAGTTGCCGAGCCGAGTGGCGCGGCTTCTTCTTCGGGTGCTCGCCGTCGTCGGGCGGCGCCGGCCCCTCCACGCAGTGTATCAGCGGATAATCACATATCTGAAGAACAAGGTGGTGGAGCTTGAGGCGACCCTGAAGAATGCGGAGCGGCTGCTGCACCGTTATCAGTCGCATCCCACGGCGGAGTTCTCGCGACGTGAGGATTTTTTGCTTGGGGAGATCGACCTGATCAGTCGGCAGCTGCAAGGTATGTATCCTTTTGGCGGCTGCCGTCCTTGTTGGCTTTCCTTCTCGTTCTGACTTGCATTTTATGTGCGCTTATGTTAATCCCGACTGGGAGGCCGAGCGGGCTCGCGTTGAGGAGCGAGTCACCCGAGAGGCGTCCGGCGACTCCTACGAAGCTCGACAGTTCTGAGTGAACCAGTCGAGGGGGCGCGTCCTTGCCACCATGCTTGATCGTACCTGGCGCGCTTCTTTTCTTCTGGAGAGCTGCCGGAAGACACTTTGGCACATCAATCGTGTGTACTTCCCGCATAATGCGCAGCCGAATGGGTTGTCTGCCTTGCTGGAGAGGTTCCGCGATGGTGAAGGGTTGAAGGAGGTCGTCGACGCCCAACTTGTGGCTGGTGCGAACGCGGCGTTGTCATACGTCCGGATGCACCGGCCACATCTCCCGCTTGAGAGGGTGCTTGAAGGCCTGCCGGGTGACGATGACTTCGACGAGACCTTGGCGGCTGCGCGTCGGATTATCCGGCAGGTTCAGGACCTGAGCGAGCGCCTTGTAGGGCCCCTTGATGCGCCGAAGGCTGAACCTGCAGTTTAGAGTAGCTGTCGTCTGCTATACAGGGTTAGCTATAGGGGGCAAATGTGCCTGTGTAAGTATGATAACAGATTGAAATACTTTCGAGTTATGAGAGTTGATCTTTTTACTCGAAAGTGAGAGTGCCTGATTTGATTTGCAACCTGTATGGCGTAGTCGCCTAGTATGCTAGGCAGCGGCCTAGGTTTTTCAAGTGTAACCTGTATGCCGCAGTCTCTGATTTTATTAGGTGGCGACTTAGGATTTTTGTAACTTGACCTGTATGGCGCAGCCCCCGAGTCGCTCGAGTGGTGGCCTAGGATTTTGGCTAAGACCTGTCTGGCGCAGCCCCCGAGTAGGTCGAGTGGCGGCCTAGGATTACAAGTGTTACCTGTTTGGCGCAGCCCCCGAGTACGTCGGGTGGTGACCTAGGATTTGGAACTTGACCTGTGCAGCGCAGCCCCCGAGTGGGTTCGAGTGGCGGCTGAGGATTTTTCTGAGAAGGCCTGTTTGGCGTAGCCCCCGAGTAAGTCGAGTGGTAGCCTAGGGTTACAAGTGTGACCTGTGTGGCGCAACCCCCGTGTGTGGCGGGCGGCGCCCTAGGATTTTGAACTTGACCTGTATGGCGCAGCCCCCGAGTCGGTCGAGTGGCGGCCTAGGATTTTTGACTTTATGCTTGTATGGCGCAGCCCCCGAGTAAGTTGGGTGGCGGCCTAAGCTTTTATTTCAACCTGTGTGGCGCAGCCCCCGAGTAGCTCGGGTGGCGACCTAGGATTTTGGCCATGCTTGTATGGCGCAGCCCCCGAGTGGTTCGGGTAGCGACCTAAGGTTATATTTCAACCTGTGTGGCGCAGCCCCCGAGTGGTTCGAGTGGCGGCCTAGGATTTTTGAGCTTCCTCTGAGTGACAGGTAAAGGAGACAAAATTTCTTCAAATCACTTTATTGATTCTTGCGAACAGGCCGCCTCATTAAAACCCTTCCAGTCCCCTCAGGTACCCTGGTAAGGGAAAGAGTGCGTCTGAAACCTGCCGCGCTGATTTTCTTGTACAATGGTTGTTTTGAACTAGGCGTAGAACCGGCGGAGTTATGCTACGTTCCACGGGTTACTGCAGTCTGCTCCTGTCTTCGAGTCCTTTAGGCGGTAAGCTCCATTGCCTATTGCTTCTGTTACGATGTACGGGCTCTCCCATGGGGAAGCGAGCTTGTGCACCTTCTTTTGCTTGAGTCGAAGAACCAGGTCGCCTGCAGCGAACGCTCTTGGTCGTAGCCTCCGAGTGTGATAATTGCGCAGGTCCTGCTGATACACGGCTGATCGTGCCAGGGCGATGTCTCGCGCTTCATCCAGGGTGTCTCTGCTGTCTTCGAGTGCCTCCTCTGCTTCCGACTCGTCGTAGGCGACTACTCTCGGTGCGTCGAACTTGATGTCGCAGGGGAGGACCGCTTCTGCACCGTACACCATGAAGAATGGAGTGTACTGGGTGGATCTATTCGGCGTTGTTCGCAGACTCCAGAGGACCGATGGCAGTTCTTCCACCCATGCGCCCGCTGCGCATTTTAGGGGCTCGCGCAGTCGTTTCTTGATGCCGCTGCAGACGAGGCCGTTGGCTTTCTCCACTTGTCCGTTGGACTGCGGGTGCGAGACAGACGCGTAGCTGAGCTTGATCCCCTGCTCTGAGCAGAAGTCCTTGAATTCTTCGGCTGTGAAGTTCGAGCCGTTGTCGGTGATGATCCCGTTTGGTACCCCAAACCTGAAGATGATTGACCTGATGAAGTTGACCGCTGTGGATGCAGTCGAACTTGTGATGGGCACGGCTTCGATCCACTTTGTGAACTTATCGACTGCAACCAGGAGGTGAGTGTGACCTCCGGGTGAGGATTTCTTCAGTGGGCCCACCATGTACAGACCCCATTGGGCAAAGGGCCAGGCTAATGGTATTGTTTTGAGTTCTGATGCTGGGGCGTGCGGCTTGTTGGCAAATTCCTGGCACCCCGTGCATTTCTTCACCAGCTCCTCGGCGTCATGCATGGCTGTCAGCCAGTAGAACCCGGCTCGTAGCACCTTGGCCACCAGTGCCCGACTGCTGGCGTGATGCCCGCAGATACCCGCGTGGATGTCGAGTAAGATGGCTTGGCCGTCGACTGGATCTATGCACCTTTGCAGGATTCCTGAGATGCTTCTTTTGTAGAGTTCTCCGTTGATGACGGTGAAACTTTTGGAGCGTCTGATGATGCGCTTTGCTTCGACTGGGTCGGCTGGCAGCTTCTGATGTAGTATGTATGCCAGGTACGGTCCTGTCCATGTGGCTTCGACTAGCATGACTTCCATGGGGACCTTGTTTTGACTTGGCGGGTTGAGATCGCCTTTTGTTGTTGCACTGCTTGCTGTACTCTGAGTCTTGATGGATCTCTGCGTGATGCACTCGAGGAAGACGCCAGGTGGGACTGGCACCCTGTTTGAGCCCATGTTGGCGAGGACATCGGCTTCCTCGTTGCTTTCACGGCCGATGTGGCGCAGCTCGCAGCCGTCAAAGTTTCCTTCCAACTGATTGTAGAGGTCTCTGTAGGCGATCATGTTGTCAGCGATTGCGTCGCAGGACTTCATGGTTTGCTGTACCACCAGGTAGGAGTCGCCGTAGATCATGAGGTGCGTGGCGCCGCAGTTCTTGGCCATCCGCATGCCGTGGATCAGGGCCTCATACTCGGCTTCGTTGTTGGACGGCGTCGGAAAGTCCATCTGTAGGACATACTTGAGCTTGTCGCCTTTGGGGGAGATGAGCACGACTCCTGCCCCGGCTGACATGAATTTCTTGGAGCCATCAAAGTACATTGTCCATGCGTTGGACAGGTCGGGGACATTTGGTAGCTGGGCTTCTATCCACTCAGTGGTGAATTCCGGGAGAACTTGGGCCTTGATGGACTTCGGGTGAGCATACTTCAGCCCCCATGGTCCTAGTTCGACAACCCACTTGGCGACTCGTCCTGTCGCGCGCTGGTTTGTGAGAATGTCTGCTAGTCCAGAGGAGCTTACCACCATGATCGGGTGCTCGGAGAAGTAGTGGACGACCTTTCTGGAGGTCATGAAGACTTCGTATGCCAGCTTCTGGTAATGAGGGTAGTTCTGCTTGGACAAGGTGAGGACTTCACTGAGGTAGTAGACGGGCCTCTGCACCGGGTGACTGTGCCCTTCTTCCTCTCGTTCGACTACGAGTACCGTGCTCACCACCCTGTTGGTTGCTGAGACGTACAGGTAGAGCGGCTCATTTTCCAGTGGTGCCACGAGGACTGGAGATGTTGTCAGTGTTTTCTTGAGATGGTCGAATGCGTCCTGCGCCTCTTGTGTCCACTCGAACTTGTCTGACTTCTTCATCAGTTGGTAGAAAGGTAAGGCTTTCTCTCCCAACTTACTAATGAACCGGCTGAGAGCTGCGACTCGGCCAGCTAATCGTTGCACCTCCCTGAGCTTGGTTGGTGCTGCCATTGTGAGTATGTTCTGCACCTTCTCGGGGTTTGCTTCGATGCCTCTTGCGGATACAAGGTACCCTAGTAGCTCTCCGGCTGGTACGCCGAACACGCACTTCTCTGGATTGAGCTTGATCTGATATACGTCCAGTGCGGCAAAGACCTTGCGGAGGTCGTCGACTAGGGTATCCTCCTTTCGGGTAGTGACGACGATGTCGTCGACGTAGACTTGGACGATCTGCCCGGTTAGCCCCTTGAGGCATGCTTGCATTGTCCGCTGGTACGTGGCACCTGCGTTCTTTAACCTGAACGACATCGTCTGGTAGAAAAAGACGCCGTCGGGTGTGATGAAGGCCGTCTTCTCTTCGTCCTCGACTTTCAGCCTGATCTGTTGGTAACCTGAGTAGGCATCCAGAAAGGACAGACGTTCGCAACCTCCAGTCGAGTCGATGATCTGGTCTATCCGCGGGAGCGGGAAGTGGTCCTTGGGGCAGCATTTGTTGACTGCGGTGAAGTCAACGCACATGCGTAGTTTCTTCGTCTTCTTTTTCTCAACTAGAACCGGGTTGGCGACCCAGTCCGAGTCCTTGATCTCTCGGATGAACTTAGCGTGCAGTAATCTGTCGACTTCCATGGTGATCGCGTCTCGTTTGGGTCCTGAGATGCGTCGCATGGATTGCTTGACTGGTCTTGCGTCCTTGTGGACTTTTAGAGAGTGCTCGGCGAGTTCCCTGGGTATCCCTGGCATGTCAGAAGGTTGCCATGCAAAGATTTTCCAGTTCTCACGTAGGAACTCGACGAGCGCGCCTTCCTATGCGAAGGTCAGACTTGATGAGACCTTGACCGTCTTTCCGCTGTCAGTCGGATGGACTTGGTGGGTAACAGTGTCGCCATTCGTGTTGAACGCTGCGTCTTTGGCAGGCTTCTTGCGAGCCGGGAAGATGGTCTTGTCGTTGTCGGCTGATATGGCCTTGAAGTGCTCTTCGACACCGAAGAACTCGGAGATCTTGGCGAACTCGCGGTCGCAGCTGTTGGAGAGCCCGAAGTCGCCGCGGACGGTGATCACTCCTTTCGGCCCGGGCAGCTTTATCATCAGGTAGGTGTAGTGGGGTACTGCCATGAACCTGGCAAAGCTTGGGCGTCCGAGGATTGCATGGTATTGTGACTTCCAGTCGACGACCTCGAAGTCTATCGACTCCTTCCTGAAGTGCTCGGGTGTACCGAGGATGACGTCGAGTGTGATTGTTCCCATGGGCGTGATTGCTTGCCCTGGTACTATGCCGTGGAAGGTGGTCTCCGATTCCGGCAATTTCTCTGTCGACCTGTTCATTCGTCTGAGGGTATCGGCGAATATGATGTTGATGCCGCTGCCTCCGTCCAGGAATACCTTCTTCAGGCTGTAATCGCCGATCAAGGCCTCAATCACGAGTGCGGCGTGACCGGGTCGGACTACCTCCGCTGGGTGATCTGCCCTGGAAAATGTGATTGGTGTCTCCGACCCGCGCAGGTAGTCTGGTACCGCGCGCGGGCTTTTGATGGCTTGAAGTACTTGGCGTGTGATGATTTTCTGCCGCCTGTTCGACGGGGGTCCCTTCTGGATCATGTTCAGCTGTCCCCGTGCGGCTGGGTACGTGTCGGCTGCTGCCGACGGACCTTGTTGCTGTTGCTGCGGCTGGGGGAACGCTCCTGCCGCCTGCACTTGGTTGTTGTTTGCGGGTGCTGCCTGGATGGCTAGCTGTGGTGCCGCTTGTATGGCCTGCACCGGGGCGATGATTTGCTGCATGGCATGGTAGATCTTTCTTGCTTTGCGGCAATCCTTCAACAGGTGGTTTGAACCCCACTTTCCTGTTGCCGGGTTGCGGAACGAGTGATGCTTACAGGGTTGCATCAGTTCCTCTGCTGGGGTCAACGGGCGCTTCCACTTGCGTTTCTGACTTCCATCATTGTGGTCGATGCTGCTGCTGCCACGGTTGTACTGACTCGAGCTGGGCTGCCGACTTTGCTCGTACTGTTGGCTGCCGTCACGCTTGTCCTCACGGGGGGTTTCATAACCCGCCACTACTAATTCGATTGAATCGTGGGTGTAACGTGCCTTCTTCTTTTGACGTGCCTCGCGCCAGTTGCTTGTTTCGCCTTCCTTTTTGGGAGAGGTTTCGCGGACATAGTCCTCTCCTTCGGCCCATTGGTTGGCTGTCTTCATGAGTTCTATTGTGGTCTTCGGCTGGAGCCTACCGAATTCCTCCCGGAGGTCGCGGCGAGCGACGCCATGCATGAAGGAGTCCATCACTCGATCCTCTGATACGGGTTCCATGGTATTGCGGAGGAGTGTCCACCTCTGTATGTAAGAGCGGAGCGACTCATCCTTCCCTTGCTTGCAGGCCTGCAACTCGATGTAGGTCGTCGGCCTGGCGAATGTTCCTGAGAAACTCTTGATGAAGTTGTCCTGGAATTCCTCCCATGTTCGGAAAGAGTCATTGGGTTGGCTTGTGAGCCACCCGCGTGCCGAGTCTGTCAACATGAGCTGGATGTACTGCATTGCTGTAGTCGACGTTCCGCCTTGACAGGTGCAAGCGATGAGGTAGTCTTCGAGCCATAGCTTTGGCTCTTGCTTCCCGTCGTACTTTGGTGTGCCAGCCGTCAACTTGAAGCCTTTAGGAATGCGGGTGTCGCGGATGTTGAAGCTAAAGCATGCCGCGCCACACGGCTCGAAGTCGCGGTCGGCGTGGTTGTCCGCGTGTGCCACGCTAGCCGAACTGTAACATCCCAACATTTTATAATGTTCAAAAATCACTAAAATTTAAAACTTTTCTTTTTATTAAAATACAATATTAAATGTATGAGAAAACCAACTACAAAAGACTTCAAAATCGAGTTTAATATTTCCAATGACACAGTTTAAACATTTTATTATCCACTGTGTTTCAAAACCTTAAAATATAATTTGACAAATATGTTACAAACTACAATCCATTTTATTTTAAATAAATTAGTTCTTTATAAGTATCTGAATTAAACCACTTAGCTATATCTAATCATAAATATCAGATTATTCAAAATGGTATATAATTACTAAATGGTTTTCATTCCTTTAACTAAGTTCAAAATATAGTTTGGAAATTATAAGCCTATAGTGTATAACTTTAAAACCTCGTAGAATTTAAATTAATGAATTAGCCAAATAAACATTTCATTTGCTTAAATGAATTTCATGTATGTTTCAAAGCATGAAATGATTAATGGATTCTAAATAAGAATAAAATTAAAACAAAGGTCTTGTCCAAAGTTGTTATGAAGTTTCAAATGCATTATCATATTATAAAATATAATGTTGCTCAAATTATTTTCAATTAAAAATGAATACATTATATCTTCTCTTTTTCATTTTCATATAGTTGTGTTATATCTTTAATAATTATACCAAAGCCAAAAATGAATTTAGAAATTGAAAATGAGTTTAAATAACTTAAACCCAAACATATTGAAATGTGGGTATTTTTACAAATTTATTTTAGCCAAAGGAAAATTTAAATGAGATAGAAATTCAAATTTGACTTTAAGTGTCAAATTTGTAATTAAGCAATATTTCAAAATACTAAATTTCAAAAATATTCAAAACATACCCACAACTGGTTTAACAGCAAGATATTATTTTTACAAATTTATAGAAATTAATTTGACATGATTTGGACATTTAAATCAAAAGATATGAATTAAAGAAATAAAAATCAGAAAAGAAAATATCGGCTGACGTCATGCTGACGTCAGCAGATCTTCTTCTTCCTCTAACCGAACGAAGCGCAGGATATGGAAATTGAATCGGAGACGATTTCCTCTCCGATTCGTGCGGGATACGATCTCCGAAGCCCCCTATATAATCCCCGGACCCCGCCGCGTCTTTTCCCCCTCGAAACCCTAACTAAATCACGCCACCAGGCCGCTGGAAAGCTCGTCGGAGTTCGTATCCTCCGCCGCCGTCCTCCGCAGTTTCCGGTGAGCCCCGAGCCTCCGAAGCCCTCTCATTCCCCCCCCCCCCCCCTTCGCTTCCCCATCGTCGTGCACACCTCCTAAGCCTCGTGTTCGGTGGTTTCGTGCAGCGAGTCGAGCGCCCCGTGCTCGACCGGATCGCCCGGAGCGCCGCCGCACTCTGTCCGCCGCTGCCGGCCGCGCCAGGAAGCGCGACACGACGCCGTCGCCACCATCTGCATCGCCGCGACGAGCTGCACGTCGTCGACAGCGCCGTTCGTCCGGGGGAGCACCGGAGCGTCACCGGCGTCCACACTCGAGCGGAGCGCCGCCGTCCTCGACTATTCCGGCCACCGGCGCCGCCCCCTTCCGGTCAGAGCGAGGTGAACCATCCGATTGAAATCCAACGGCGTAGATTAGATGCCTCAGATGAAACGGTACGATCTGATCTGGACCGTCAGATCCAGATCTGACGGCCCAGATCTGTGACTAATACACGTCAGCGCCACGTAGACAGCCACGCCAGTGTCCACGCCAGCGCCAGCGTGTATTTAAATTTTCTATTTTATTTTTAATTGGAAATTTTGCAGATTAGTCCCTGTAATTAAAACATCCATAACTTTTTAACCACAACTCCAAATTTAATAATTTTTATATATTTGGAAAGCTCTGGATGTGTAGAATAATTTGGATCTGACAAAATTCAAATTTGACTTAGTATAAAATATTCAAATTTCAAATGGTGAATTTGAGTATATTTGTAATAACTTTAAATCTATAAATCCAAAAATTGCAAATAAATATGTTTTAGAAACTTTAGAATATGTGTAAATTAATGCCACTGCTATTAAATATTTTGAGTAATTTTTGAATGATTTCATAGTTGTGTGTTTAATTTGAATAGTTTGACTAATTTTGAAATAACTTTTAATAGAAACATTATTTTTGATTAAATCCAATTGCAATAGATTTAATTAAATGCTCTCTGTCTATTAACACTAATTATAAAAATTTGTTATAAAAATTTAATCATAGGAAACTTTATTTTGATAGTTATTCCTTTTATTATATTTTCCAAAATTAGAAATTAATTAAATTGCATTTATAAATTCATGCATATTTATAAAGAAATCACAAAAGTTATTCTTATGATACTTGTGATTTAAAATTTGCATTTCATGCATAGCATATTTTATAGTACTATTTCCATAAGGAAAACTCCTCCCCAATTTCTCTAAGTTAGGATTATTTTCAAACTTGTATTTTGGAAAAAGTGCTATGCACTTAGACACTTAGTAATTTTCATGATGGAGCTAGAAGACCATTGAAGGACTTAGCCAAAAACAAGACTTCAGAAGTATCTTCAAGGAGAAGAAACACTTAGAAGAAAATCAAGAAGAAGTTCATGAAGGACTTAGAAGAAAACAGACTCTGGAAACATCCCCAAGATGTCAAGCACTTAGAAGAAAAGTGAGAAGAAGTTCAAGAAGGCCAACCTTCCTTTTATTCTCTAAGTCTTCCTCTCTTTCTTTCTTCTCCTCTTAGACTTCAAGAAGACTAAGTAAATCCAAGACCAGCCTCGAGGATACAAGAATCATCAAGTCTGAAGATTCATCAAGACTACAAGAACTCAATCAAGACATCATCCAAAAGAAAGTTACAAGTCTGGAGATGAAGCCTGGAGGACAACTACATCTTTCTTTCTATCTGTTCCCTCTTTCCTAATCTTGCCTTTTAGACTTAAACAAATTTTGATCATGATGTTATCATCTTGAAGTTGTTGGATCCTAGCAGCATAGTGGGATGAAGCGGCCTGGAAACAAACCTTACATGTCCATGTACATGAGACCTGTTCCACAATTTAAGTGGCTGGCCGGGTGTCTGTCTCTCTCACTATAGTGAATGTCCAACTTACAAAGAGTTGATAATAATTGTGATCATCTTGAACAAATGACTTAGTATTTTTCTCTAAGTATTTTGCACATCATGGCTAAGCCATTAGAGTGCTTGTTTCAAGAAGATATAAAACAAAATAAGTTTATCCAACTTAAGACCTTAGTCCTTAGTCATTCTTGAACCACTTAATTGCCTCACAATAACTTAAAAGATTTTCATGGCATGAAAAAGTATTTCTAGCCCTTAGGAATATTTTGCACATCATGCATAAACATATTTTCCTTAGAAAGTTTTATAAAACTTATCTATTCATCTAGAATGTGTTTGTATGCTTTGTGGATTTGTGCTTGCTGTTGATTGTTGTATTGTTACTTGCTTATATTGTTTAGATTAAACGGAGAGCAAACGTTCGTTGTTGAAAAGAGTTTGTGAACAACGACAACATTCAAAGGCAAGTGGCACACCTCATAAACTTCCTATTTTTATGCATTACTTAGTGTATTTTTATATGCATGTGTTGCTATGCTAAACCTGTGTAGAATCCCTTATTCCTGTGTCTAGGTTCCTATATCATACTTAGCAGAAATATTGATGCTATGCAATTGATGAAAGGTTTTCACAAAATGTTAAGTGACTACTCAGGACTGTGCTCATGGCTGTCTTCCCCTAGGATGAATTTCTATTCTACTTAGGGCTGTGAGCATGGTGATTTTTACCTGAGAGTGCACATCCACTAAGTTAATGAAACACCTGGGTGGTAATTGGTCGGATGGTTTATGTTGAGTGGCTACTCGGTCCATTTCTATGGTTCCTATAGAGTATGTACACTTGAGAACGGCCACCCAGGAACAGAGGAATCTGAGGGAACTCCAAGTGACGATTGCTTCCAGTGCAGCCATTGCCATATGGGCTCTGGCTTGATCAATTATGTTGCATGGACTCTCCCCGGCTTGACAAGCAGATGTAGGGGGATGTTAGGTGGAACGGGTCAAGCCAGTATGGGGAGGGAAAATGCTTCTGAAAGATCTCGTCTCATTCTCTCCTTTCCTTATCACAAATGGTGTGTAAAGGATACCTTGGGTTGAATGGGTACAATGGTGAAAGTGCACAACCTCTGCAGAGTGTAAAACTAAGTACTTAGCCGTGTCCCCGGTTACGGACAATTTTGAGCAGCTGATCAAGGACGTCAACGGAGGATTCCACCATTCCAACTTCAGAAATAAAACTTGATGGGTGAACAAGGGAAGATGAGATTTATGGTTTTCATGCCATACTCGTCGAGATTTCAAGAAAAGTGTTTTCAAAAGAATAGGAAAAATTGGCTTTATGCAAATTAGCCTTGAGCTCCACCAGCCAAATATTCATATAGGCTTTAGAGTTATTCCATAAGTGTCCACCATAGTGTCACTTGCCAGACTCCATTTTTAATGGAATCTGACCCACGTTGTTGCAATATTTTTCTTATTGCAGATTGATCAGATGACGAGTGAGGTTTCGTTTAAAGGTTTCGAGTCTACAACCAACATGTTTTCGCCTGTGGCAGCATGAAAGTTATAGAGCCTCACTGCTATTGTATTTCCGCTGTGTACTTTTTTTAAAGCTAGCTTAATGCTATGCAAATTGTAAAGAATATTTTGTAATTCTGGATCATCGATGTAATAAAATTGACCTTTGTTGTGATATTACATCGTAAACTGTGTGTGCAAATGAATCGATCCAGGGATTTGCACTATACACAGGTATCTGCCTTATTTAAAGAGCAGGTACGCTACAGATGGTATCAGAGCACTGTGTTGCCTGTAGGTTCGAAACCCCTAGGATTGGACTAAGACCCCAAAGGTTAAATAGTTAACTAAACTAGGTTTCCAAAACATGAGTGAATTTTGAACTTTCCTTAATATTGTTTTACTTTATTTATCTTGTCTTGCATCTTCCCCTTTTCTTTTAAATTCTAATACTCTTACCTATTCAAAATTTTAGATGGGAGAATACACTGAGACTGCGTATGCTGGAGTTTTGTCGGGCTTCATCTTTGGGAGGCAGCTGGCTAGGTTGACAAGTGTTTTGAAGCTACCACCACCCTATTTCCGAGGAAGGAAGGAGGAGACCAACATACCCCATGGGATACGTTGGGAAATACGCACCATCATGACCCCGGATCCTACGATGCCAGACTTCGAGCCCGTGGACTATGTCACCTACTACCCAGAGTGGATTGAGGGAGTGAACATAGCTATGGTGGACTTAATGGCTCGTTTGTGTTACAAGTATCGATTCAAGCTAGCACCAGGATCGCCTTTCCGTGCCTTTGGGAAGAGGAATGCACATGGTATCTCGATGGCTCACACGGGAAATCGTCTGGACTTGCCCCTCGTTAACAAGACATTTGAAGACTTGGATTATCTCATCAACTGTCTGACCAGGAGAGTCCAACAGACTTCTGACGTCGCAAATCATGCTCAAGCCGTCATACACGCAAAAACCCAAAAACTCCAGGCTTCTGAAAATCTTATTGGTCAGTTGGAGGAACTCATCCATGACCTACATTTGGAGAACCTTGGCAAGGATGAGCAAATTGCCATGCTTGAGGCGCAACTCATTCCACCTCCACCACCGCCAGTAGCTGAGGAAGGAGGTGACCAAGGCACTGGAAATGCGAATGTATCTGCAGCTACGAAGGAGGAAGGACCAGTGGAAGAAGACCCCGAAGAGGTGCTGTTTGAAGAGTCAACTGAGGAAGAAGTCACGCCTGTGGCAAATAACCACGCAACAAAATGCAAGCGTAGTATTTAGGAAGGATAAGTGTAGCAATCAAAACCATGTTAGAGGGACCACCATTTATCTTTTAGCCTATCGTATCGATTTAGTGTATTGACCTATCAAATTGTGGTATGGCAGTACTGTTACTTTTGTATTTGCCCGACCTTTCGTTCGATAAACAATTAGTTTGATTTCTCAAAAGAAGTTTGAAATTTCACGTATGTGTTGCTTGTGTTTGAACCTTGTTGCTTGATGTTTGTTAGAGGATGTTTGTAAAGGATTATCTTGATTTTTTTGATTGTGCATTAGAATGTTGAATTATCAACAAAACTTTCCTTTTAAGGGTGGTAGCCACCTAAAATATTCAAACCCAACTTATTAAACCCAGAGATCCCAAACAATCTTCTAGCCTCCCCAATTAGAAAATTTATTCACTGCCAAGTTTTCAAGTTTCATGTCAGAAATTTCATCTCTCAAAACATCTCGAGTTATCAGAATCACTCAAGCTTTTGCTTTGTCTTTCTAGCCTCTCCGAATCTCGGGGACGAGATTCCTTTTAAGGGTGGTAGTCTGTAACATCCCAACATTTTATAATGTTCAAAAATCACTAAAATTTAAAACTTTTCTTTTTATTAAAATACAATATTAAATGTATGAGAAAACCAACTATAAAAGACTTCAAAATGGAGTTTAATATTTCCAATGACACAGTTTAAACATTTTATTATCCACTGTGTTTCAAAACCTTAAAATATAATTTGACAAATATACAAACTACAATCCATTTTATTTTAAATAAATTAGTTCTTTATAAGTATCTGAATTAAACCACTTAGCTATATCTAATCATAAATATCAGATTATTCAAAATGGTATATAATTACTAAATGGTTTTCATTCCTTTAACTAAGTTCAAAATATAGTTTGGAAATTATAAGCCTATAGTGTATAACTTTAAAACCTCATAGAATTTAAATTAATGAATTAGCCAAATAAACATTTCATTTGCTTAAATGAATTTCATGTATGTTTCAAAGCATGAAATGATTAATGGATTCTAAATAAGAATAAAATTAAAACAAAGGTCTTGTCCAAAGTTGTTATGAAGTTTCAAATGCATTATCATATTATAAAATATAATGTTGCTCAAATTATTTTCAATTAAAAATGAATACATTATATCTTCTCTTTTTCATTTTCATATAGTTGTGTTATATCATTAATAATTATACCAAAGCCAAAAATGAATTTAGAAATTGAAAATGAGTTTAAATAACTTAAACCCAAACATATTGAAATGTGGGTATTTTTACAAATTTATTTTAGCCAAAGGAAAATTTAAATGAGATAGAAATTCAAATTTGACTTTAAGTGTCAAATTTGTAATTAAGCAATATTTCAAAATACTAAATTTCAAAAATATTCAAAACATACCCACAACTGGTTTAACAGCAAGATATTATTTTTACAAATTTATAGAAATTAATTTGACATCATTTGGACATTTAAATCAAAAGATATGAATTAAAGAAATAAAAATCAGAAAAGAAAATATCGGCTGACGTCATGCTGACGTCAGCAGATCTTCTTCTTCCTCTAACCGAACGAAGCGCAGGATATGGAAATTGAATCGGAGACGATTTCCTCTCCGATTCGTGCGGGATACGATCTCCGAAGCCCCCTATATAATCCCCGGACCCCGCCGCGTCTTTTCCCCCTCGAAACCCTAACTAAATCACGCCACCAGGCCGCTGGAAAGCTCGCCGGAGTTCGTATCCTCCGCCGCCGTCCTCCGCAGTTTCCGGTGAGCCCCGAGCCTCCGAAGCCCTCTCATTCCCCCCCCCCCTTCGCTTCCCCATCGTCGTGCGCACCTCCTAAGCCTCGTGTTCGGTGGTTTCGTGCAGCGAGTCGAGCGCCCCGTGCTCGACCGGATCGCCCGGAGCGCCGCCGCACTCCCTCCGCCGCTGCCGGCCGCGCCAGGAAGCGCGACACGACGCCGTCGCCACCATCTGCATCGCCGCGACGAGCTGCACGTCGTCGACAGCGCCGTTCGTCCGGGGGAGCACCGGAGCGACACCGGCGTCCACACCCGAGCGGAGCGCCGCCGTCCTCGACTATTCCGGCCACCGGCGCTGCCCCCTTCCGGTCAGAGCGAGGTGAACCATCCGATTGAAATCCAACGGCGTAGATTAGATGCCTCAGATGAAACGGTACGATCTGATCTGGACCGTCAGATCCAGATCTGACGGCCCAGATCTGTGACTAATACACGTCAGCGCCACGTAGACAGCCACGCCAGCGTCCACGTCAGCGCCAGCGTGTATTTAAATTTTCTATTTTATTTTTAATTGGAAAATTTGCAGATTAGTCCCTGTAATTAAAACATCCATAACTTTTTAACCACAACTCCAAATTTAATAATTTTTATATATTTGGAAAGCCCTGGATGTGTAGAATAATTTGGATCTGACAAAATTAAAATTTGACTTAGTATAAAATATTCAAATTTCAAATGGTGAATTTGAGTATATTTGTAATAACTTTAAATCTATAAATCCAAAAATTGCAAATAAATATGTTTTAGAAACTTTAGAATATGTGTAAATTAATGCCACTGCTATTAAATATTTTGAGTAATTTTTGAATGATTTCATAGTTGTGTGTTTAATTTGAATAGTTTGACTAATTTTGAAATAACTTTTAATAGAAACATTATTTTTGATTAAATCCAATTGCAATAGATTTAATTAAATGCTCTCTGTCTATTAAAACTAATTATAAAAATTTGTTATAAAAATTTAATCATAGGAAACTTTATTTTGATAGTTATTCCTTTTATTATATTTTCCAAAATTAGAAATTAATTAAATTGCATTTATAAATTCATGCATATTTATAAAGAAATCACAAAAGTTATTCTTATGATACTTGTGATTTAAAATTTGCATTTCATGCATAGCATATTTTATAGTACTATTTCCATAAGGAAAACTCCTCCCCAATTTCTCTAAGTTAGGATTATTTTCAAACTTGTATTTTGGAAAAAGTGCTATGCACTTAGACACTTAGTAATTTTCAAGATGGAGCTAGAAGACCATTGAAGGACTTAGCCAAAAACAAGACTTCAGAAGTATCTTCAAGGAGAAGAAACACTTAGAAGAAAATCAAGAAAGAAGTTCATGAAGGACTTAGAAGAAAACAGACTCTGGAAACATCCCCAAGATGTCAAGCAGCTAGAAGAAAAGTGAGAAGAAGTTCAAGAAGGCCAACCTTCCTTTTATTCTCTAAGTCTTCCTCTCTTTCTTTCTTCTCCTCTTAGACTTCAAGAAGACTAAGTAAATCCAAGACCAGCCTTGAGGATACAAGAATCATCAAGTCTGAAGATTCATCAAGACTACAAGAACTCAATCAAGACATCATCCAAAAGAAAGTTACAAGTCTGGAGATGAAGCCTGGAGGACAACTACATCATTCTTTCTATCTGTTCCCTCTTTCCTAATCTTGCCTTTTAGACTTAAACAAATTTTGATCATGATGTTATCATCTTGAAGTTGTTGGATCCTAGCAGCATAGTGGGATGAAGCGGCCTGGAAACAAACCTTACATGTCCACGTACATGAGACCTGTTCCACAATTTAAGTGGCTGGCCGGGTGTCTGTCTCTCTCACTATAGTGAATGTCCAACTTACAAAGAGTTGATAATAATTGTGATCATCTTGAACAAATGACTTAGTATTTTTCTCTAAGTATTTTGCACATCATGGCTAAGCCATTAGAGTGCTTGTTTCAAGAAGATATAAAACAAAATAAGTTTATCCAACTTAAGACCTTAGTCCTTAGTCATTCTTGAACCACTTAATTGCCTCACAATAACTTAAAAGATTTTCATGGCATGAAAAAGTATTTCTAGCCCTTAGGAATATTTTGCACATCATGCATAAACATATTTTCCTTAGAAAGTTTTATAAAACTTATCTATTCATCTAGAATGTGTTTGTATGCTTTGTGGATTTGTGCTTGCTGTTGATTGTTGTATTGTTACTTGCTTATATTGTTTAGATTAAACGGAGAGCAAACGTTCGTTGTTGAAAAGAGTTTGTGAACAACGACAACATTCAAAGGCAAGTGGCACACCTCATAAACTTCCTATTTTTATGCATTACTTAGTGTATTTTTATATGCATGTGTTGCTATGCTAAACCTGTGTAGAATCCCTTATTCATGTGTCTAGGTTCCTATATCATACTTAGCAGAAATATTGATGCTATGCAATTGATGAAAGGTTTTCACAAAATGTTAAGTGACTACTCAGGACTGTGCTCATGGCTGTCTTCGCCTAGGATGAATTTCTATTCTACTTAGGGCTGTGAGCATGGTGATTTTTACCTGAGAGTGCACATCCACTAAGTTAATGAAACACCTGGGTGGTAATTGGTCGGATGGTTTATGTTGAGTGGCTACTCGGTCCATTTCTATGGTTCCTATAGAGTATGTACACTTGAGAACGGCCACCCAGGAACAGAGGAATCTGAGGGAACTCCAAGTGACGATTGCTTCCAGTGCAGCCATTGCCATATGGGCTCTGGCTTGATCAATTATGTTGCGTGGACTCTCCCCGGCTTGACAAGCAGATGTAGGGGGATGTTAGGTGGAACGGGTCAAGCCAGTATGGGGAGGGAAAATGCTTCTGAAAGATCTCGTCTCATTCTCTCCTTTCCTTATCACAAATGGTGTGTAAAGGATACCTTGGGTTGAATGGGTACAATGGTGAAAGTGCACAACCTCTGCAGAGTGTAAAACTAAGTACTTAGCCGTGTCCCCGGTTACGGACAATTTTGAGCAGCTGATCAAGGACGTCAACGGAGGATTCCACCATTCCAACTTCAGAAATAAAACTTGATGGGTGAACAAGGGAAGATGAGATTTATGGTTTTCATGCCATACTCGTCGAGATTTCAAGAAAAGTGTTTTCAAAAGAATAGGAAAAATTGGCTTTATGCAAATTAGCCTTGAGCTCCACCAGCCAAATATTCATATAGGCTTTAGAGTTATTCCATAAGTGTCCACCATAGTGTCACTTGCCAGACTCCATTTTTAATGGAATCTGACCCACGTTGTTGCAATATTTTTCTTATTGCAGATTGATCAGATGACGAGTGAGGTTTCATTTAAAGGTTTCGAGTCTACAACCAACATGTTTTCGCCTGTGGCAGCATGAAAGTTATAGAGGCTCACTGCTATTGTATTTCCGCTGTGTACTTTTTTTAAAGCTAGCTTAATGCTATGCAAATTGTAAAGAATATTTTGTAATTATGGATCATCGATGTAATAAAATTGACCTTTGTTGTGATATTACATCGTAAACTGTGTGTGCAAATGAATCGATCCAGGGATTTGCACTATACACAGGTATCTGCCTTATTTAAAGAGCAGGTACGCTACACGAACGCTCCTTGCGGTTGCGGTCCACCGTCTTCTGTGTCAGGACGTCACGGAGGTCCTTGACTAGCTGTCGCTGCGCCGCTGGGATGCCCGACGTCGTTGGTTCAGTCGCTCGGTTGCTTGGCCCCTTGGCCGCCAGAGCTTCTTCGATTGCCCTTATGGAGGCAATTTGTTGCTTGTGGAGAAGGGAGCGCGCGTCCCCCTCCGGTGGCTGCGTGAGCCGGAGGTATGTCTCGACTGATATCAGGGCGGCATTCGCCGTCTTTGGGACGGGTATCCCGTTTTCATCTTCGGTGACGAAGGACGAGTCGAGGTTACGGGTGAGCCTTGTTCGATCAGCTTCTGCCATGTGGGGGACAGGGGCTCTGGTTCGCCGTGCTCCCTGGTTTACCTCTGTGGAGGATGTGAAGGAGAGGGCGGCTCGCCTGGCACTCGATGCATCCGCGTCCCTTTTGCGCCTGAGGAGTTCGGCTTTTTCGGCGCGAATTCGTTCGCCTTCCTTGCGTAGCAAGTACTGGACCGCCAGGTGGTCTTCTCGAGGTGCGTTGGGTGACGGGAACGTGCCGTCGTCCACATGCTTCATGGCTTGGATCGCCATGTCCCGCGTGATGACAAGTTTAGTCTAGTCCGGCATGTCCACCTCCAGCGGATATGCGGGTTCGTCTTCGTCGTCATGCGGCGCTGTGCCGGCCATGAAGACTTGCTTGGGGTAGACTCGAATTGGAGAGTTGGTGCTGCCACTGCTGCTTCTTTCGCCCCGCTTCTTGCTCGGGGTCGAAAATTGCCGCAACGTGGCGCGTGGCGCACCCGCTGTCTTGTCTCTTCGCGATTGTCCATGTGCTCACACTCGCCGGGGCGAGTGCGATTGGCTTGGGGTAGACTTGAGATCTCCACGAAGACGAGGGCGCGCGTGACATGGCTGTCGGACGCGGGCCCCTGGTCTCCCGTGCGGGTGCGACGGTGGAGGTGGATCTTGACTTGATCGACCGCATGACCGAGGTTGGGGTAGCAGACTCGATTCGCGCGGCCGTTGCCGAGATTGTCGATGTAGATGTCCTCTTCGCGCGTGCAGCTGGCGCGACCTCTGCGGGTGCGACAGATGCGATCTTCGCGGGTTCGGCGGTTGCGATCTCCGCGGGTGTAGTAGATGCGATCTCAGCGGGTTCGGCGGTCGCGATCTCCGCGGGTGCGGCAGATGCGATCTCGGCGGCTTCAGCGGGCGCGATGGTCGGCGATTTTGGTAACGCCGTCGCGCGTAGCGCAGTAGTCGTAGACCTGAGTATGCCACGACTATCTATGCAGCAGAATATGGAGCCGAAGGTGATGTGTATACCTTTGTCCAGATCGGCGTACACCGATTGATGAGCTGGCGAGTGGATGACGTACTCGAAGGAGCCGAATCGGATCGACTCCCTGATGGCGGATGCGCTGATCTTCATTGAGGATGGAGCCGGTGCAACCATGATCCTAGCACTTGTTAGCGTTCCCAGAGACGGCGCCAATTGACGAGGTGTTAACTCGACAAGTCCCAGGGTTGTGCACCCCGGGTTGATTGATGGGGAGAGAGATGAGTGCAAGGTGATCACGACGGCTGACAAGCGAGGTTTTACCCAGGTTCAGGCTCCCGGAGGATAACACCCTACTCCTGCTTGTATGGTTATTGATGCGAGTAGCGATTACAATGGCGAGATTGTGATATCGCTAGGGTTTATCGTGGTGGTTATGAGCGTGTCCTTTTGGACGGGCAACCCTCCTGGCTTTATAGGCAGCCAGGTCTCGGGTGGTTGGTACAGATACGGCAGGTTACAAGACCTAACCGAGTTGGACTAGGATACGTGGTACCCCGAGTGGGTCTTCTGTGGGCCTTTCCATCCTTGGCGCGGCCCAGGTAGCATCATCGTGGGCTACCCGCAAGGCAGCCCCACGTCAGGTGGCAATGCTGAGAACCACTCGAATAGTTGCAGGCTTCACCACTGGACTGAAAGTCTCATCAGAATCCACACCATGTTTTTGGGTGAAGCCTCGAACAACCCAACGTGCCTTGTATCTTGAGAGTGTACCATCAGAATTGAATTAGTGGCGATAGATCCATTTTCCCGTCACCACGTTAACACCTACAGGACGAGAGACCAAAGACCACGTGTCATTCTGAATTAGGGCATTTTATTCGTCGTTCATAGCATTGTTCCAATGAGGATCTTTAAGTGCCGTTTTATAGTTGGATGGGATAGGTGAAATGGGAGTGATGGTGGCAGCTAGGGAAAAAGGTTGTTTAGGCATGGAAAAACAAGATTTGCGTCTCGTCACCATGTTGTGTGGATTTTGGGGTGGCCTATCGGATGAGCATTGGGCGGGAAAGGTGGTATAGGTGGCGTGGTTGTATTGGCTGGAGGGGTTCGGGCGTGTGCAGGCGACGCGGTTTCTGGCGGGGTCGGCAAGGCAGTCTGTGCAGGCGAGGGAGATTCGGTAGGCGTGGTAGACGCGGTCAGTCGTAGGATAGGGGTGTCTGGGCGACATGGTGAGGTTGGGTTGGTGCGGGTGGGTTGTGCGGGTCGTGGGGTTTGGTGGTTAGTGGGCGCAGCATCTGGGGCGGTGATCCCGATGGGGATCAGATCAGGTTGGTTTGCACAGTTGGGATCCTATGCGCCATGCGGGCTGTGGCCAGGAGAAAAATAGGGAAAAGTGGATTGTTACAAAGTTTTGGGTATGTGACTGAGTAACCGTGCCCACAATCATGCGGTTCCCTGGATGGGTTGTAGAGAAGATATTTGCCGTGTTGAGACGCCCTACCTTCTGGTTTTGCTTTTGGGGTTGATCGAACGAGTACGGGCCCAGTAGTGCACCTAGTGAACGAGTATAATCTTATCGATGAGCCGTGTCCACGGTTATGGACGACTTAGTGATGATGCTGTCTAACAAGATCTAGACAATTTGCACCTAATTAATGTTAATTAATTTGACTAGTAATATAGAATTACTTTCACAATAAATGGTAACTAAAACTGTTCAATGTGTGAGTTTCCCGAATTGCTTCCTCATACTTGGTTGAGGGGGTTAATCCGAGAATGGGTTATGATTGGTGTTAGTAGTTTGTTACTTATGCGCTCTGTTATCCCTCTCTAATTAGACGGAAGTTTTAGCATGTCTCTATTAGGTTGCTAGTCCTGCTGCCGCTAAGTTCACCTACCCCATATTTTGGGAGATGGTGTAGAAAGTAGGCAGGTTGGTTTGCTTGCCAGGGAGTGCACTGACCCTCTTTTGGGTTGTGCTTTAGGTGCAGTTAACAAGTTTGAAGTACGGCGATGTTAGCTTGGGAATCCCTCCGTCTTGGCTGGGCAGGGAAATGGCGCCATTGCTTATCTTCCGGACTCTTAGTCAAATTTGTATCTTATCCGTAGGCGGATACTATTTTTCTTCCGCTGTCATTTGTATCTTTGTATTGTATCATTTGTATCTTGACTCGTTCGAGTCGTGTTGTATATTATATCTTTTGTTGTTGTTGTGGATGTATTGGAACTGTTGTAATGTTATCACCATTCCACCCACATAATGCGCATGTTTCGGCGTGCACATTATGTCCGGTGGGCGACCTAAAATCGTTATTATGCGGATTTCGGCGGGATCGCTTAAATCTACATGCTACCGATTTAGGGGTGTCACAATGTCCAAAGCATCCCCTTCTTCATCAACCAACTATCAAGTCCTTTCTAGTGAAACTATATTTTAATTCCGTCACATCTTATGTGCTTGCTTGAAGCGTCTGGTTGTTTTAATTTTTGTTTTTGTTATTTTCATTCTTTGAATAAAATGGATCCTAGCAGTCCTTAGGGTGGGATACAGACACGCTCCGCTTTTTCATGTGAATACTCGTATTCTTCACTTATATTATATCAGTATTCTTCGTTAGCTAGTGTTTGCTTTCTAGCTCTTGTTTTTCATGCATCTCTTGTTAGAGCCGTTAGCTTTGTTATATCGTACTCTCATATCTCATTGTTTAATTACTTGGAGAGTTTCTATTTTAAATAAGTTGATTGGTGTTTGGTTGAGAACAGAAAAATCTAAATGTGGTAGATGGTATAACTAAATAATACATAATCTTGTAGATCATTTAATTGTGTCACTAGAATCATTGATGTTGTTTTGAGATATTAATTTTCTTAATGGTAAACATGATGGTTTAGTAAAGTGGAATGATTAATGGTTGGTCTAGAAAAACTTGAAAAGGGCCACACTTAAATTTCCAGTTGATTGCATAATGGTATATGACTTCTATTCGCCTAAAGCAACCGTAATGACTTTATGTTATGCGCTACGGTCGGGGCAGCCAACGGTGACTTTGTCATTCTACACGATCCCTCTAGGAGTAATTTTCATTATGCCTTGTAAGATAATATTTTTTTTTTGGAATCTTTTTTACTTGTGAGTTCTAAAACTGCGGTTTTCATGGCACTTACACCACCATATTGCTAGCCTCTTCAGTACTTTGCATTGCCCTTTCTCGCATTGAGAGTTGGTGCATTTTTCGCGGGTACATCCAAACTCGTGGGAGATCTTCATCTTGTTCTCCTACACATAAGCCAAGTATCTTCCTCAAAACATCCACCATACCTACCTACTACAGCATTTCCATACCTGTTCCGCGATATATTTCCATGCAACATCCATCTTGCATTACATGACTTGTTGTCATTCATTACTTATATATTGCTTTGCGTGTTTCTATAAAGCTGATGTGAGGTTTTACCCATGTTACGCTAGATCATTGCATAACCTGCTACACTAGCTGAGGCACCGTTGACATATGCATTTTATGTCACATTCATATTAGTTACTTGTATCATCAGTGTGTTGTCTTATAATCATTATTGTGTTGTCATATATCATATATCGTATTAGGATGTTTGCCCCTATAAGTGAAAAGAGCCACGAAGGCCATCGAAAAGAGAAACAAAAATGAAAAATATAGAAAAAGAGAAAAATAAATAAATAAGAGGGTATTATTACTATTCTTTATCGCACACTTGTGCTTATGTTATATCACCATATCATTTATGATCATCATTTGTGCTCATGTTTAGCAAATTTACTCCATATGAGAGAATTTTCATGTCTTAGTTGTGAAGGGGATCGTGTGCAGAAAACAAAAAATTTCCTACCAACGATATCCTAAAAGCATGCCAAGATCTATTCTATGCAGATATAGTAGTACGAACGGAGATCGGAATACGTACCCTTGTAGACCGAAAGCGGGGGTTACGTTCCCGCACAAACATTGTCGATGAAGACCGACGAAGCCGACCTCAAGGTCGTGTAGAGGAAGCAGACCTCCGAGTACTGCTAGCGCAGCACCTCGCAGGGAGTCGCACACGTACGGTGGAGACGACGGCCTCCGAAGCTCCAGTCCAGGACAAGCAGCGGAAGACTTGGACCGGAACACCAGCAGCGCGGCAGCGGGCTATGGTGGAAGAGATCCCCCCTTCCTCAGCTCGGCGCGGCTCCAACTTGGGAACCACGAGATCGAGAGAGAAATCGGGAATTAATTGCTGAATTAAAAGGCCAGGGGTGCCCTTTCTTATATAGGCTCCCAGGGGGAGCCAACCTTGCCAGCCAGGCAATCTGGGACTAATCCCACATGCCTCATGCGGCACTGGAGGGTGCGCCGGCCCCCCTAGTGGGCCCTTGGCCCACTTGGGTCGGCCCCTCTTGGCCCCCACCGAATCCCCTAGGGATTTTTCCCCTCTTGGGCCTTCTTTCGACCCGAAGGCCCATTTAGGTAAATCAGCCTAAATAAATTCGAAAATAAATATATAAAATCATATTTGCATATTACTTACACTAATTAATATCAAACATAATATATATAATTTTTCCTAGCTCCGAAAACTCTTTCGGCGCTGCCCGATCTCCATCGGACCCCTCCCGGGACGCTCCCGGTGATCTCTTTCCTTTCCGGTTGTCTTGTCGAAACCCCTTAAGTGTGTTACCCTAGCGGTTCGATATAATAACAGGTATGACCAAGACTTCTCTATGATCAACGACTAACTCGTAGGCCTGGACCCCATGAATTAATCCCTGTGATATAACGAATGACTTTCATCTATCAAACCTGAACGCAAAGTCTTAAACCTTTTGCCATAGCGATACTTAGCACGTCCGAGCGTCGTTCCATAGATATCTCCATACCTAATCCCAACCTCGTTACCGACGATGCTATCTTCTACTCGTTCATGATCTCATGTCTCCGTGACCTAGTCACATGCTTGCAAGCTCATTAGACATGATCTCACTGAGTGGGCCCGAGAGTATCTATCCTGCTATGCGGACTGGCAAATCCCGCTCTTGACCCCTCGTCTCAACTACTCCTTTCCGATACCCAAAAGTATCACCGTTATTGTCATACTAAATAAGATACGACGTTTGGTGCAATCAAAGTATCTTCCAGGAATAACAATAAGAGTTGATCTCACGGTTAAAGGCGTAACGACTACGTTCTCCAAATCTGGGTATGTCCGTCACATCGTTCTCCAACGATATGACTCCCATTGCCGATCGGCGCCATGCCCCATGACCGGGAAACCTCGATCATCAATCGCCCAACAAAACTAGTCTTTAGTAGAGGCTACTAGGGACCTGGTTGTTTACGTATCACACCCGTATTAATGTTTCCGCTTAATACGGTTCTTGCATGACACAAAAACCTATTATGAACAAACGAGATATGATAAAGAATACACTTTATTAATTGCCTCTACGGCATATCTCCTTCAGTCTCCCACTTGCACTAGAGTACAACTTAATCTAGATTACAACTTGGTAAAAGCTTAACACCCATAGCTAACTGGTGCTTTTCATGCTTATCAAGCGGAAGAGGCTTCGTCAGCGGATCTGCCACATTCAGATCCGTATGCACTTTGCGAATCTTCACATCGCCTCCTTGTACGTACTGACGTATAACATGGAAGCGTCAGAGAATGTGTTTGGCGCTGGAGTGAGACCTTGGCTCCTTGGCGTTCGCAATGGCACCCGTATTGTCGCAGAAGAGGATCACGGGGTCTTGCACGCTCGGGAACACTCCAAGTTCGATGACGAACTTCCTCAGCCACACAGCTTTATTCGCAGCTTCGCAAGCAGCGATATAATCCGACTCCATTGTAGATTGTGCGACTATGGGTTGCTTCGCACTTCTCCAGCACACGGCGCCTCCATTCACCTTGAACACGTAACCTGTGTGTGACTTACAGTCATCAGGGACTGAGCAGAAACTTGCATCTACGTAACCCGTTACGCCAAGTTCTTCATCGCAGCCACCATACACAAGGAACATTTCCTTTGTCTTATTGAGATATTTAAGAATGCTCTTAACAGCTACCCAATGCGGCATTCCAGGATTACTCTGGAACCGGCTTGTCAAACTTAGAGCTAATGCCACATCCGGTCTAGTACTCAACATTGCATACATGATCGATCCTATGGCTGAAGCATAAGGATGTTTCGTCATTTCGGCCTTACCCAGTTCCGTCACCGGACACTGCGCCTTCCGCAATATCTTATTCTGGATAACCGGCAGAGAACCCTTCTTTGCCTTCTCCATACGGAAACGCTTCAGTATTTTATCAAGATAAGTACTCTGACTTAGTGCTAATAGGCGCCTTGATCTATTGCGATAGATTTTTATGCCTAAAACATACGCAGCTTCTCCTAAGTCCTTCATGGAAAATTTACTGTTTAAATTTTCCTTCACGCTATTCAGAAGTTTCACATCATTCCCAATCAGCAATATGTCGTCAACATACAGTGCTAAGAACACAACCGAGCTGCCACTCATTTTCTTATAAATACAGGTCTCTTCCACATTCTGGATAAATCCAAAACCTTTGATTACCTCATCAAAGCGAAGATTCCAGCTCCGAGATGCCTGCTTCAATCCATAGATGGATCGCTGAAGCTTGCACACCTTGTTAGCATTTCCTGGATCGACAAAACCTTCCAGCTGTACCATGTACAACTCTTCCTCAATGTTTCCATTTAGGAAGGCCGTTTTGACGTCCATCTGCCAGATTTCATAATCATAGTAGGCAGCTACCGCTAACAAAATCCGAATAGACTTAAGCATCGCTACCGGTGAAAAAGTTTCATCGTAGTCAATTCCATGAACTTGTCGGAAACCCTTTGCGACAGGCCGAGCTTTATAGACGGTCACATTACCATCAGCATCAGTCTTCTTCTTAAAGATCCACTTATTCTCGACGGCCTTGCGCCCTTCGGGAATATCCATCAAAGTCCACACTTTGTTATCATACATGGATCCTATTTCGAATTTCATGGCTTCAAGCCATTTCTCGGACTCTAGACTCGCCATCGCCTCATTGTAGTTCGTAGGTTCGTCTTGCTCGACTAGCATGACGGTGCAAACCATGTTGCCATACCATTCTGGTGCGATCCGAGATCTACCAGACCTACGAGGTAGAACATCTTCCTCGACAGTTTCTCCCACTCCTTCCATGGAGGATGTTTCCGGAATTGCTTCCGTTGCGCCACTCGGAATCTCGAGTTCAGGATCAACGATTTCATTGAGGTCTACCTTCCTCCCACTTACTCCTTTCGCGAGAAACTCCTTCTCTAGAAAGGTACCGGTCTTCGCGACAAAAGTTTTGCCCTCAGCTTGGTTGTAGAAGGTGTACCCAACGGTTTCCTGCGGATATCCTACAAAGACGACTTTCTCCGACTTCGGTTCGAGTTTGTCGGGCTGTAGTTTCTTAACGTACGCCTCACAACCCCAAACCTTCAGAAACGATAACTTAGGCTTTTGGCCATACCATAATTCATACGGCGTCGTTTCAACGGACTTGGACGGAGCCCTATTTAAAATGAATGCGGCTGTTTCTAACGCATAACCCCAGAAGGACACTGGCAGATCGGTAAGAGACATCATAGATCGGACACTATCCAGTAGAGTACGATTACGTCGCTCGGACACGCCGTTACGCTGCGGCGTTCCGGCTGGCGTAAGTTGGGTACTATGCCACAACTCTTCAGATGTGTGCCAAACTCAAAATTCAAGTATTCTCCACCGCGATCGGATCGGAGATGCTTGATTTTCCTATTAAGCTGATTCTCAACTTCACTCTGGAATTCTTTGAACTTTTCAAACGTTTCAGACTTGTGTTTCATCAAATAGATATAACCGTATCTACTCAAGTCATCAGTGAAGGTGACGAAGTAACGATAACCATTGCGTGTCGAAACGCTCATCGGTCCACACACATCTGTATGTATGATCCCCAACAAATCCGATGCCCGTTCAACGAAACCTTTGAACGGTGTCCTGGTCATTTTGCCCATAAGGCATGGTTCGCATGTATCGAGGGATCCAAAATCCAACGAGTCCAAAATTCCATCGGAGTGGAGTTGCTTCATGCGCTTTACACCAATATGACAAAGACGGCAATGCCACAAAAACATGGCGGTATCGTCACTACACTTAATCAGTTTGGCTTCTATGTTATGGATGTGAGTACTACCATCGAGATTCAACAAGAATAAACCGTTATTCTCGGGAGCATCAACATAAAAGATATCATTCATATAAATAGCACAATTGCTTGACACTGATTTAAATGAATAACCGTCTTGTAACAGGCAAGACCCACTTATAATGTTTACACTCAAGGATGGCACAAAATAACATTTATTTAAAACCAAAACTAATCCTGATGGTAGATGCAGAGCGAGCGTGCCGACAGCCACCACGTCGACTCTCGATCCGTTGCCGACGCGCATCGTCACCTCATCCTTCGCCAGCCGCCTTCTATTCAGTAACTCCTCCTGAGAGTTACATATATGAGCAACAGAACCAGTATCAAATACCCACGTGTTGCTCCGGGCGGATGTAAGGTACACATCTATAACATGTATATCAAATATACCTTGCTCTTTGTCGACCGTCTTGCCAGACTTCCTATCCTCCAGGTACTTGGGGCAGTTGCGCTTCCAGTGACCATTCCCCTTACAGTAGAAACACTCCACGCTAGCTCTGGGACCAGACCTGTTAGTCCTGGGCTTGGCAGCCAACTTTGCTTCCCTCCTGGACTTCCAGCTCTGCTTTCCCTTGCCACCGGACTTCTTGAAATCAACGGTCTTGTTGACCATCAACAGCGTGTGCTCCTTCTTAATCTCTACCTCAGCAGTCTTGAGCATCACGAACACTTCACCCAGGGACTTAGCCATGCCCTGCATGTTGTAGTTCATGACGAAGCCTTTGTAGCTTGGCGGCAACGATTGCAACACCCTGTCAATCCCCAGCTCATCGGGAATCTTGCATTCCAGAGCATTCAGGCGTTGAACGTAGCCAGACATCTTGACTACATGCTCGCTCACACTGCTATGCTCTTCCATCTTGGCTGAGAAGAAAAGCTCAGAAGCCTCATATCTCTCAGCCTTAGCCTCCGGCGTGAAGACAGCCTTAAGATCCGAAATGATCTCAAAGGCGCTCATCTTCTCACAGCGCTTCTGCAGGTCGGCTTCCATGGCGTAGAGCATGCCACTCTGGACAAAGGCAGAATCCTCCGATCGGGTCTGGAAGACCTTCTTCTCATCCTCAGAGGCATCATCTGCAGGAGGGTCACCTATGGCGGCATCAATGACGTAGGCCACCCTATGGGGAGTGAGGAGGATCCTCAGGTTGTGGAACCAGGCCATGAAGTTTGACCCATTGGTCTTAAGCTTTTCTTTCTCAAGGAACAGACCTAGGTTAAACGAGGGGCGAGACATCTACAATGGAATTTGCAACAACATAAGACTTTGTTCATAATAATTTTGAGTTATAGTATTTTAGAAAATAACTAACATAACTCCCACTCAAACGAACATCCTTCCTGGTCGTTTAAGCGATTACACGACCCCCATCCATTGCACCACCCCTCATCATCAAAGCCGGCGGCACAACTTCAAGAGTAGACAAAATCGTCCGCCACACCAATTTTGTGACTCGTGCTCGACCTTTAGGTCTTCCTGTTCCGAGGCCATACTTCTGAGTATGCTAGGCTCGCCACCAAAGACCTCCACGCTGACGCTTGTGCAACATGGCTTACACCCACTGTATGCGAACGACGAGATGTCTGACACCCGATCATCACGGCCTGCCTCATAACGTAGAACTTTCTTGGTGGTGCGCGTTGGAGGGAGAACACTAGTGGTATTTTGAAGGGATCATCTTATACAGCTACCGCCGTGTAACTAATGTATACTATACACACAATCACACAATATAAGATGCACACAAAACATCAAATGTAATGCAATGTGATATAGTCCATTGCACCATGGTCTTCTTGGTGCCCGCAGTTTATAAACAATTCAATAAACCTACCTTGACCATATCACATAGACCCTGCAAAATAAAGTTACACGCTTCTACTTTATCTTTTGCATATTTTACGTGGCTTGGGGCTTTCGTAAATAGAACCGCTTCATACCTACGAATCTTATGACCACAACAACGATCTAATAATTGCATGTTTAAGCATCCCTTTCGGGCCCTCCATTGAAAATGCGAAGACCAACTAAAGAGAGAGAAACTGACACCCGCCAGCCACATATACGGTACAAGCCGATTGTCAGTAGTGGAACCAGTCTCGCGTAAGCGTACGCGTAAAGTCGGTCCGGACCGCTTCATCAACTCAATGCCGCTGGAATACACAAGTGCACGCTAGAGGGTAGCAAATAACAGGAACGATGCCCCCGTGCAGAGCACGGGTTCTAACAGCGTACAGCTATATCTACGATAGATCGGCTCTGATACCACTGAAGGGGATCGTGTGCAGAAAATAAAAAATTTCCTACCAACGATATCCTAAAAGCATGCCAAGATCTATTCTATGCAGATATAGTAGTACGAACGGAGATCGGAATATGTACCCTTGTAGACCGAAAGCGGGGATTACGTTCCCGCACAAACATTGTCGATGAAGACCGACGAAGCCGACCTCAAGGTCGTGTAGAGGAAGCAGACCTCCGAGTACTGCTAGCGCAGCACCTCGCAGGGAGTCGCACACGTACGGTGGAGACGACAGCCTCCGAAGCTCCAGTCCAGGACGAGCAGCGGAAAACTTGGACCGGAACACCAGCAGCGCGGCAGCGGGCTATGGTGGAAGAGATCCCCCCTTCCTCAGCTCGGCGCGGCTCCAACTTGGGAACCACGAGATCGAGAGAGAAATCAGGATTAATTGGTGAATTAAAAGGCCAGGGGTGCCCTTTCTTATATAGGCTCCCAGGGGGAGCCAACCTTGCCAGCCAGGCAATGTGGGACTAATCCCACATGCCTGGTGCGGCACTGGAGGTTGCGCGGGCCCCCCTAGTGGGCCCTTGGCCCACTTGGGTCGGCCCCTCCTGGCCCCCACCGAATCCCCTAGGGATTTTTCCCCTCTTGGGCCTTCTTTCGACCAGAAGGCCCATTTAGAGAAATCAGCCTAAATAAATTCGAAAATAAATATATAAAATCATATTTGCATATTTATTACACTAATTAATATCAAACATAATATATATAATTTTTCCTAGCTCCGAAAACTCTTTCGGCGCTGCCCGATCTCCATCGGACCATTCCCGGGACGCTCCTGGTTATCTCTTTCCTTTCCGCTTGTCTTGTCGAAACCCCTTAAGTGTGTTACCCTAGCGGTTCGATATAATAACAGGTATGACCAAGACTCCTCTATGATCAACGACTAACTCGTAGGCCTGGACCCCATGAATTAATCCCTGTGATATAACGAATGACTTTCATCTATCAAACCTGAACGCAAAGTCTTAAACCTTTTGCCATAGCGATACTTAGCACGTCCGAGCGTCGTTCCATAGATATCTCCATACCTAATCCCAACTTCGTTACCGACGACGCTATCTTCTACTCGTTCATGATCTCATGTCTCCGAGAGTATCTATCCTGCTATGCGGACTGGCAAATCCCGCTCTTGACCCCTCGTCTCAACTACTCCTTTCCGATACCCAAAAGTATCACCGTTATTGTCATACTAAATAAGATACGACGTTTGGTGCAATCAAAGTATCTTCCAGGAATAACAATAAGAGTTGATCTCACGGTCAAAGGCGTAACGACTACGTTCTCCAAATCTGGGTATGTCCATCACATCGTTCTCCAACGATATGACTCCCATTGCCGATCGGCGCCATGCCCCATGACCGGGAAACCTCGATCATCAATCGCGCAACGAAACTAGTCTTTAGTAGAGGCTACTAGGGACCTGGTTGTTTACGTATCACACCCGTATTAATGTTTCCGCTTAATACGGTTCTAGCATGACACAAAAACCTATTATGAACAAACGAGAAATGATAAAGAATACACTTTATAAATTGCCTCTAGGGCATATCTCCTTCAAGTTGCATAACTATGTGGGGAACATTACACTATAGAAGTTGGCTTGTATATTCCAATGATGAGCCTCCTCAAAAGTGCTCTAGATCTTCGTGAGCAAGCAAGTTGGATGGACCCCCACTAGTTCCATGGGAGAGCTTTCATATACTTATAGTTCCATGTGCATCCGTTGTGTGGCAATCACTACTCCTTTCATAACTTTGATTGTAAGACTTTCTCTTGTCCAATGATCACTTGCAGCTTTGTGAGCCTTTCTTTCGTTGGCCTTCCAAAGCTCCGTTAATATTTTCTTAGCCATAACATCCTGGTGCCTGGAACCAACATTGAACGCTTGCGTGTTTCTTTTGAACAAATAGAGTATTGATGTTCTAAGTGCATATTGATATTGCTTGCGTGTTTCTCCACCGTTGGCCTTCTCTCCAGCACCCTGCCGGGAGGGGGAATCGTCCCCGGAGGCCTCTACGTCGCCATGACCGCCTCCAGACTGATGCATGAGTAGTCTACCCATGGACTACGGGTCCATAATAGTAGCTAGATGGTTGTCTTCTCCTCTTGTGCTATCATGTTTAGATCTTGTGAGCTGCCAATTATGATCAAGACCACCGTTATGTAATTCTCCATGTTGTGTTTTTTAGGATGCGATGAATATTGATTACTAAAGTTATTGCTTCATAATATATCATGTGTGTGCTATTTAATGATCTTGCATGCTCTCTGTTACTCGTGTGTGCTTTGGCCAAGTAGATGCTTGTAACTCCAAGAGTGGGTATTTATGCTCGATAGTAGGTTCTTGTCTCTATTAAATCCGGGGAAGTGAAAGAAAGCTCGAAGGTTGTATATGTACCGTTGCTACTAGGGATAAAACAGTAGTTATTTTTCTAAGGATGATGTTACTTACTTACTTTACACATAGTGCTTAAGGCGATAATCTTTTGCATGCAACTTAATACTGAAAGGGGTGCAGACGCTAACCGGAAGGTGGATTATTAGTCATAGATGCGGTTGGAACGGTCTATGTATATTGATGTAATGCTCGAATGAATCTCACACTAGACATCATGACATTAGTATTTGCATTGGTTTGCTCATCATTATTGTATCAATTGCCCAACTGTAATTTGTTTACCCGCATAAATGAATGTTATTATTGTTTATGGAGAGACACCACTAGTGAACTGTGGACCCCGGTCCTTCTCATTAATCTGATAAAACCACAACTGCAAACATGTTACTTTCTGCAAATATATGTCTTTTTTCCACACATACGTTTAATCCTTTGTTACAGCAAGCCGGTTAGATTGACAATCTCAATGTTCAGTTGGGGCAAAGTATCTTGATTGTTTGTGTGCAGGCTCCCCGTCAACTACCAGAAAGCATTCTTCTGGCGTTGTTGATACCTCGGGGGAATTCTCATCTCGTACTGGTTCGATAACCTTGGTTTCATACTGAGGGAAACTTGTTGTTGCACTACTTCACACCTTCCTCTTGGGGTCTCCCAACAACACACCCACCGTGTGCATCAAGCATTTTTCTGCGCCGTTGCCGGGGAAACGAGATTCTCTTGAAGACTTTCAAATCCCTCGTCAACTTAGCACCATAATTTCCTGGCACCGTTGCCGGGGACTTGAGCATTCCATTACGAGGGGAGTTTTCGCACTTCCAATCTTTTTATTTTATTATTGTCTTTCTTAGTTTATTTTTATTACTGTCTTGTTTGCTTAATATCAAATACAAAAAAATAGTTACTTGCATTATTTTTCTTATTTTGGTTTGCTTTTTTATTTTCAGTTTTTGTTATTTTTGTTTATTTCGGTTTCACCAAATTTTTCTGAAAATGGGTAGTCCCGAAGTTGAAGTTCGTTCGTTTAAACAACAAGGAGGAGAAAGTTTAAAAGATGCTTGGTATAGGATAAATGATGATCATCAACAATGCACTAAAAAACACTCCACTTTAATCCTTCTTATGAATTTGTATGGTTGTATTTCTAGTTGGTATAGGTATGTTCTTGATACTCTTACGGGAGGTAACTTTCTTGTCACCTGCTTTTGAAGTCTGCAATTTAATTGAAAGTTTGGTAGGATCACCACACCCAACTAAAGAAGTTAAAACTGAGATCACTTTGGAAGAAATTATTAAAAGATTGGATTCTATGGAGAAAACTTTTCTTGATAATGCTAGCAAGGGTAAATGAATCAATAGATGACATTAATGGAAGAATCACTGCTTTAGAAACTAGTAACACCCTTGATACTCATAATCATAGAATTTATGAACTAGAAGATGCTATGGAAACTTTAAGTTCAACCTTTGCCTCTACTAAAACTAAGAAAGATAAGGCTTTTGTAGGAAGGGAACAAAAGTTCATTTATATTCCCAAGCCCAAACCTCCCAATATGTCTAAAAGTAATGGTTTACATAATATGACACACTCATGGATACCAAAAACACCTATTACAACCAACCATGTTTTGGAGGAAATTATTGATGTTGATGCTTCATCTGTTGATAATACTTGAGTTCTTACTTTGTGCCTAGCTCAAAGGCGTTAAACAAAAGCGCTTATGGGAGACAACCCACTTTTATTTCCTGTTATTTTATTTTGTTTGAGACAAGGACTTGTACTACCTCTGTAGAAATTCCATTATATCTTAATATTATTGCAATGTTGTGTCAAGTTAAGCCTCTAAGTGAAAGTTTATGCTAAATTTGGATTCCTGCGCATAAACAGTTTTCTGCTGTCCACCGTTAAATTCATAACTCTTCATAGGAACGTCATAAAATTCTTGCCTTATTTTTGCGTGATCCTCAGATATATACGCAACTTTCATTGGTTTTGAATTTTCTGATCTGAGCAAGTTAAGTGCCTCGAAAAAAATCGTCTTTACGGATTGTTCTATTTTTGATAGATTCTGCCATTTTATTTTGCAATGTCTCTTTTGCTATTTTGATTGGATCTTTTTATCCTATTAAGTATCAGTGTCTGTAGCTAATGTCTAGTAGCATTGGTAGCAATTGTGTTCCTATAGAATATCATATTTTTTTGTGCATTAACCCTCTAATGAAGTTACTCTAATTTTGGTGTGGAGGAAGTTTTCAAGGATCAAGAGAGAAGGATAATATGATGTTATCAAGAGGATACTAACCCAATATATTATAAAAAGACTCAAGCGTCAAAGCTTGGGGATGCCCAAGCGCATCCCCTTCTTCATCAACAAACTATCAGGTCCTTTCTAGTGAAACTATATTTTAATTCCGTCACATCTTATGTGGTTGCTTGAAGCGTTTGTTTGTTTTTATTTTTGTTTTTGTTATTCTCATTCTCTGAGTAAAATGGATCCTAGCATTCCTTTGGGTGGAAGAGAGACATGCTCCGCTTTTTCATATGAATACTCATATTCTTCACTTATATTTGTTTAGAATTCTTCGTTAGCTAGTATTTTCTTTCTAGCTCTCGTTTTTCATCCATCTCTTGTTAGAGTTGTTAGCTTTGTTATATAATACTCTCATATCTCATTGTTTAATAACTTGGAGATTTTATCTTTCAAATTGGTGTTTGGTTGAGAATAGAAAATGCTAAATATGGTAGATGGTATAACTAAATGATACATAATCTTATAGATCATTAAATTGTGTCACTTGAATCATAGATGTTGTTTTGAGATATTAATTTGCTTAATGGTATACATGATGGTTTGGTAAAGTGGAATGATTAATGGTTGCTCTAGAAAAACTTGAAAACTGTGCCACACTTAAAATTCCAGTTGATTGCATAATGGTATCTGACTTCTATTTGCCTAAAGCAACCGTAATGACTTTATGTTATGCGCTACGGTCGGGGAAGCCAACGGTGACTTTGTCATTCTCCACGGTCCCTCTAGGAGTAATTTTCATTATGCCTTTTAAGATCATATTTTTATTTGGTATCTTTTTACTTGTGAGTTCTAAAATTGCGGCTTTCATGCCACTTACACCACCATATTGCTAGTCTCTTCGGTACTTCGCATTGCCCTCTCTCACATTGAGAGTTGGTGCATTTTTCGCGGGTACATCCAAACTCGTGGGAGATCTTCATCTTGTTCTCCTACACATAAGCCAAATATATTCCACAAAACATCCACCATACCTACCTACTACAGCATTTCCATAACTATTCCGAGATATATTGCCATGCGACATCCATCTTACATTACATGACTTGTTGTCATTCATTACTTATATATTGCTTTGCATGTCTCTATAAAGCTGATGTGAGGTTTTGCCCATGTTACACTAGATCATTGCATAACCTGCTACATTGGCAGAGGCACCGTTGACATATGCATTTTATGTCTCATTCATATTAGTTACTTGTATCATCAGTATGTTGTCTTATCATCATTAGTGTGTTGTCATATATCATATATCATATTAGGATGCTCGCCCCTAAAAGTGAAAAGAGCCATGAAGGTGTAACAGCCCGTTTGTAACTTTCCAAAATTGTGTGCCTACTTGTGCATTATAATGGAACTTCATGTCATCATTGCATTTGTGGTTGCATTTTTTTAATTAATTATGTTGTTTCCAAATTCTTTTTCCACATTTAAATTCTATTTAAATTCAAATGCTATTCCAAGTCATTTCAAAAATTAAAGTTTCAAATTTGTACAAACAATCTTTTCAATAGTTTAATCTGTTTGTTTTGAAACTATAAAAATTGTCAAAAGGGTTTTATATCTTTTCCTTTTCCTATTTTGTTTAAATTTACAGAACAGAAAAAGAATAAACAAAAAGGAAAAAGAAAACAGGAAAAAAATACCTAGCTGGCCGAAGTGGGCCAAATGCCCAACTTAGGCCCACCTACCTTGTCTCCCTCCTCCGTACGGAGGAGGTCGACCTCTCTTTACAGGTGGCCATGGCCAGGAGCCACTGCACCTCAGCCCCACTCGCCCCTGCCCCTTTTCCCCTCTCTCCTTAAGACGCCCCGCGCCGCCAACCCCAAACCCTAAACCTAGATCCCCGCAGCGCCGCCATCCCCTCTCGTTTTCTCTCGGTACGCCACCGAAATTCCACCGGAGCTTCCGCCGCCGCGAGCACCGTCCCTCCGGTCGCCCCTGTCCTCCTCCTCGCGCCAACAACATCCCCTCAGTCTCCGCCGTCCTCGACTGCCAACAGCTGGACCTGGGAGTCCCCGGTGAGCCGCAACGGGAGCTGCCCGACGTCGGCCGTCCGTGCGCCGCCGCGACCTCCCGACACCGTCCCCTCTCCTCCGTAGACCCCCGAGTCGCCTCGCCTCGCCATCGAGTTCCTCACGGTGAGACGCTTCGTTCCCGCCTCTCTCCCCCTGCGCTGCCTACCCCGTTTGTCCAATTCCGCCGGAGCCGGACCCGCTCTGCCCCGGCCGTGCCATCTGTGCACGCGTCGACCACGGTGCCGGAGACCTCGTACCCCTAGAGCACGTCCGAGCACCAAAAACGGAAACCCCGCCCGCACCGCTACGGAATCCACTCGAGAAAACGCGCCACCACCGCTGGGACGCCCGTCGCCGTCCACTTTTCGCCGCCGGCGTGCACTCTTCAGTTTCGTCAGACGCGTTGGTTGCAGTTTCAGATTCGTCAGCGTTGAGTGTTCAAACAAAATTCCTGCTTTTAGTAGACAACAACACCACGCGAGCTCCCTGGCTAGCAGCGCCGCACGTTTGCTCGCTCGCGTGCGCGTGGGTTCGAACCCCGGCTATGAAGAATAAAACGACCCCCTTTTTCCCATTTTTATTGCGCCACTGACACGCAGGTCCCACCTGTCAGCGGCCCGTAGTATCCAGTCAGCCTCGGACCCACTGGTCAGTCTCAAGGGCTAACTTTCCTTCGGTGAGAAAAAAAATCCCGAGGAACTGGAAAAATTACACAGAGACCCCCTGCACTTCGTGCTTAGTGTTTTAGCCCTCCCAGAAGTTTCTCCCATCACGGATAAGTCCCTGCACTTTTTCAAAAACAACCCTAGATTTATAATTGCAATAACTTTATTTCTACAACTCCAAATAAAATAAACTTTATATGTTTTTATATCAGAAAAATGTAATAAACATTAATATCACATTCTTATGTCATTTTGAATAATTTATTTTAAATGCTTAGTTTAATTTAACAAATGCAATTAATTAATTAAATATGAAATGTGTGGGGTAATAAATATATAATGCCCTAATTCCATTTAATATGCCCATATCTTTTATACCATGTCTTGCCATGCTAATAAATATTTAATTTGAGTTGAAGATAAATAAATTGCAATTAATTCCTAAATATGTAATGTGTTGGACAATTAAGTAATTAATGCATATGCCATTTAAATTAATTAGATCACCACATCTGCTATATGTTAAGTAACATTTAAATTGCTGGCTACACACATAACTTAAACCCTAATCTCTTGCAGGGATTTCATCCCCGCTTTAAATATGACCTAATCATCTCATACCATATTGCACCATCATTTGTTTGTGCATTCCTTTGTATTGATTATTGTTTCCTATTGTCTGTGTTTGGCTCTCTTTGGGTAGACGACGACGTGTCTGCTGCGAGTACCTACGATACTGAGGTTTCAGCTTTTGTGCTAGGCCACAAGCTGCCAGGCAAGCTTCTGCTAACAGGTTACACGATTGTCGGGTTTTCATTCCTGCCTTTTGATCTATGCTATCCTAGTTATCGATTCTTGAACTGCGATCCCATCACATGTTTATCCTGCAGCCTATACAGTTTTATCGCCACAACCCATAACCCCTTGCATGTTTATCTGTTGGCCTTTGCGACTCGTAGTGCATGCTTAGAATTGGTTGAGCGAGTCGTTCCTTCGTCTTCATCTCATATGGTTAGTATGATTGACTATTTTAATAAACTGATGTCTTATTTTGGGGTTCTATAATTAAAAGATAAGGCACTGGCGGAAGGCCTTGCGAGGTGTTTTGTTCTGCTAAGTGTCGACCTAGGAACTGAGATCTTGCTCCCCTAATCCAAGACTGAGCGCACTAACCACTTGTGGGAGGCCCTATGGAGCCCCCCTCGACTTTGACTGGAACTTCAACTTGTCCGGGAGCCACACCTCGTTCGGGTTTTCCATTTGTCTCATATGCATCGATGATACTAGTGTAGTATTTTACTTTGGCGGTGTGCCTTGTTACATGCATATAGGGGGCGGCCTGTTGGTGCGGAGGGGTGTGTCCTGCGGGAGTCCGCACCCTTTTGGCCGGGACCAGCATAGCTCCCGTGGCTTCTGGACTTGTTGCGATGAAGGAAAAGAGTTGGGTTGAAAGGCCCTAATGTTTTTGACTGGGTTGATCATGCGAGTATGGGTCCAGTAGTGCACCCCTGCAGGGTATAATCTTATCGATGAGCCGCGTCCGCGGTTATGGACAACTTGGTGCGTTGCCGACTAATGAGATCTAGACAACTTACACCTAATCTTTGTTAAATAATTTGACTAGTAATATAGAATTCATTTCACAACAACTGGTAACTAAAACTATTAACCTGTGAGTATTCCCGAATTGCTTCCTCATATCTGGTTGAGGGGGTTAATTCGAGAATGGGTTATGACTGGCGTTAGTTGTAGATGGCTACTTAAACGCTCTCTTATCCCTTCTAAATTAGACGGAAGTTTTAGCGCGTCTCTTTAGGTTGCTAGTGCTGCTGCCGCTAAGTACACTTACCCCCATACTTTGGGAATCTTACAGTCTTGTAACCTGTTAGCTTAAGCTTGTTCGATACGCTTCAGTGTATTGACCCATTCGCGGGCTGTGGTTTTTCTGCAGTTGAGGATTCTTCGCTCGACCAGTTGGGTGGATACTACGTGGAGTTCGACGACGAGAGCTACGACGAGTAGTTAGAGTTCCCCTGGGCTACTTCCTGGTGGACTGCGTGGATGGGCCTTCTTTTCCGTTTCGGCCTTGAGCCCTTTGCTTCTTGTCTGTACTCAGACCGGTTTGTTTCCGCTGCATGATGTAATGTTGGGACATGTGTCCTCTGATTGGTGCCATTCGATATATTTTGCTCAGTAAGAGCTTTTGGATATTATTTCCTTTCTTTGTGTCTTAGGTTTATTCTGTGGTTTCAACTTGTTAAAAACCCGACTCGTATACCATGTGTGTATGGTTGAAGTATACGAGTTGGAAGACTTTTTGGGTCCTTGCGTGCA
Source organism: Poa annua (assembly GCA_026929855.1). Taxonomy (NCBI): domain Eukaryota; kingdom Viridiplantae; phylum Streptophyta; class Magnoliopsida; order Poales; family Poaceae; genus Poa; species Poa annua. The sequence continues at coordinate 162,574,967 of CM049426.1, forward strand.
CAATCTGGAAACGTATGTGACGTTGGGGTCGCCAAGAGCTGTCGGCCGATGATCCATTCCGAGCATGGCCTGATTGTTTCCTGGGATTGGTAACCCCAGTATGTTCTTGGTTGTGTGGCCCAACCGATACGTTTCGTTTGTGTAGCTTGAATTAAGCGTCTGACAGTTGGTATCAGAGCTTAAACGCCCTCAGGTTCCCTTCTACTGGTCGTTGTTTGAGTCTAGAAAAATATTTTGTAGTTATCAGGAAAATATTAAACGTGAGAGTAGGAATTCTGTTCTTTTACTTCTTTCCCCACCAACCCTCCCTGTTCTTCTGGTAAGGAAGTGTCACGATAATTCCCTTCTCACCTTAATTTTTAAAAATTAGGACATCACGTGTTCTGGGTTTCTGTAGTACCATAGTTGCAGGTGTCTTCAAGGTGGTGCTCTTCGTTTCAGCAGTTTCAACCTCTTCGGCTACGTTCAGTTTCATTCTTGAATGAATCAGTTGTTTCTCCTCTTTTGGGGAAGTTACGTCAAGCTCAGTTGGTGTTTCCTAGTTCTAGTGCTAGTCTTCGTTCTTACCTCTCTTTAAACCTTTCTGGAAGTGAACAAGGTGGCGTACCATGATGGATGGCCATGTCTTGTTCCTTGATTGTCTTATCTAAGCAATCTGAAGTTTTCCTTTAAGCACTTACGTTGGATTTTGTTTATCCGATTGTCGTGTTAACGTTGTATCCTCCTCAGGATGGAGAGTGGCGAAGAAGATACTCCAATGCCTTCCCAAATGGGGCAAGTTTTGTCTCAGATGACGCAAGTTTTGAGTCAATTTCAGAAAAACCAGAAACAGAGCAACAACGGTGTGTCTATCGTGCAGTTTCTCCAGCTCAATCCCCGCACGTTTGATGTTCCCTCTGAGCCACTCGATGCTGATGACTGGCTGCGTGAGATGAACAATGCTCTGGTTGTTTCTCATGTATCCGATGAGGACCGTGTTCCTTTTGTCACCTACGTGCTCCGCGGTGAATCCATGTCTTGGTGGGAGAACTTCCTAGAGTTACGAGCACCAGGTGTTGTGATTACTTGGGATGAGTTGAAGGAGGCTTTCAAATGCCACCATATTCCAGAAGGGGTCATGGAAAGAAAGCGGGAAGAATTCTATGACTTGACTCAGGGTAGCATGTCTGTGTTGGACTATCAAGCTGAGTTCAATCGGTTGGCTCGCTATGCTCAAGATGAGGTATCAACTGATGCGAAAAAGCAAGCCAAATTCCGCAGAGGTCTAAACCCAGATCTTAAGTACGCACTCACTCTTATCAAGTGCGATACCTTTGAAGACCTTGTCAACACAGCTCTCCGAGAGGAATTTGGACGTGAGAAGTTCGAAGAATCTCGTAAACACTCTCTTGAAACAACTTCTTATCCATCAGATTCTACACCTCCGCAGAAACGTAGGGTTTGGGTACCCTATGCAGCTCAAACTCAACTCATCCACAATCCAATCTCTCCGAGGTTTTCTTCCGGTCTAACCAACCCAACTTCAGCTACAAGGAGTTTCGTCAAGCAGACAACACCTATAGTTCCAAACTCTTCGGTCACCTGTTTCAAGTGCGGTGAGCCGGGCCACTTCTCTTACAAGTGTCCGCAAAAAACACTTCCTTCTCCACCTTGTCGCCCTAAGAGTTGTGTTGTTACTCCTCAGGCCCCCAACATCGACAAAAGGTCTGTTAGTAGACGCGCAAGGGTGAATCATGTTACAACAAAAGAAGCAGAGGAAGCTACTGATGTGGTTCTTGGAAATCTATTCGTGAACTCTATCCTCGCTAAAGTGTTGTTTGATTATGGTGCGTCCCATTCTTTCATCTCGCAAAGTTTTGCTTCCAGCAATGGTGTTACTTTCGAAAAGATGGACATCCCTGTCTTAGTGCAGCAACCAGGATCCAAATGGCTTACAAAGGAAGTGAGCCTGAACAACGAGATCTTAATCGGAAATCTTCCATTCCAAGCGTCTCTTATTGCTCTTCGTTCTTCAGACATTGATGTCATCCTAGGGATGGATTGGCTTGTGGCAAATAAAGCGGTCATTGATTGTACTGCTAAATCTGTTAAGCTTACCCATTCTTCTGGCCAGATAGTCTAATTCTATTCAAAAACTCCTTCTGTTCAGCTATATGCTCTCAATGTTCATCCTCTTCCTGCTATGGAAGATATACCGGTGGTCCAAGACTTTCCTGACGTCTTTCCTGAAGAATTGCCAGGTATGCCACCTGACAGAGCCGTGGAGTTCGTTATTGAACTAGAACCAGGCACTGCTCCTATCTCCAAACGTCCTTACAAGATGGGCCCCAAAGAACTGGCTGAACTTAAGAGACAGCTAGAGGAGTTGGAAAGTAAAGGTCACATCCAACCTAGTACTTCTCCTTGGGGTTGTCCTACTCTGTTTGTCAAAAAGAGGGACACGACTGAGCGACTGGTTGTTGACTACCGTCCCCTGAACAAGAAAACCATCAAGAACAAGTATCCTCTCCCTCGCATCAATGACCTGTTTGATCAACTGGCTGGTGCTAAGGTTTTCTCCAAGTTGGACTTGAGGTCAGGTTATCACCAGATCAAGATCCGCAAAGAAGACATTCCAAAGACAGCTTTCACCACTCGTTATGGTCTCTACGAATACACTATCATGTCTTTCGGTCTCACTAATGCTCCGGCCACTTTCTCACGTCTCATGAACTTCGTTTTCATGGAATACCTCGATAAGTTTGTGGTAGTCTATCTCGATGACATTCTTATCTATTCCAAAACCGAGGAAGAACACGGAGAACATCTACGTCTTATCCTGTTGAAACTCCGAGAACACCGTCTCTACGCCAAGTTCTCCAAGTGTGAATTCTGGCTTCCTAAAGTATCCTACCTTGGTCATGTCATCTCGTCTGAAGGCATTTCTGTTGATCCAGAAAAAGTGAAGGCCATTGTTGAATGGTTGCCTCCTACATCGGTGAAACAAGTCAGGAGTTTCCTTGGCATGGCTAGCTATTGCCGTCGATTTGTTGAGAACTTCTCCAAAATCACTAAGCCTCTCACCGATCTTACAAGGAAGGATAGAAAGTTTCTTTGGACTCCAAAGTGTGATGAGAGCTTCAATCTCTTGAAAGCTAAACTCACTTCTACTCCTGTTCTAGTTGGCCCAGACACTTCCAAACCTTTCCAAATATTCTGCGATGCATCTCTTCAAGGACTAGGCGCAGTCCTCATGCAAGAACGGAAAGTTGTGGCTTATGCATCTCGCCAGTTGCAGCCTCATGAGCTCAACTATCCTACACATGATCTTGAACTTGCAGCAATCATGTATGCCCTCAAGGCTTGGAGACCTTATTTGTTGGGGCACAGCTGTGAGATCTTCACTGATCACAAGAGTCTCAAATATCTCTTCACTCAACCAGACTTGAACCTCAGGCAAACAAGGTGGCTTGAGAAACTCTCAGATTACGATCTTACCATCTCTTACACTCCAGGCAAAGCTAATGTAATGGCTGATGCTCTTAGTCGCAAGTCCTATTGCAACAACCTCATGGTTGAGGACATCCAACCTCCTCTCCATGAAGAATTCAAGAAGCTCAATCTTCAAGTGGTTCCCTCTAGTTATCTTGCAAACTTGATTGCCACTCCTACACTTGAGGATAAGATCCGTGCCGCACAGTTGCGTGATTCTGGTGTCAAGAATATAAAAGCAAACATCGGAAAGGATAAGTACAAGAGTTTCTCTCTCGATGACAAGGGTACCTTGCTATTTGAAGAACGCATTGTAGTGCCCAAGCTTGACAGCTTAAGAGAGCTCATTCTTAAGGAGGCTCATGATACTCCGCTTTCTATCCACCCTGGCAGCACAAAGATGTATCAGGATCTCAAGACTATCTATTGGTGGACCAGGATGAAGCGTGAAATTGCTCGCTATGTGTCTCATTGTGATGTTTGCTGTCGTGTCAAGGCAGTTCATCATAGACCACCTGGACTTCTTCAACCACTGCAAATTCCTGAGTGGAAATGGGACAAGATCGAAATGGACTTCATTACTGGGTTTCCAAAGTCCAAGAGAGGCAACGATGCAATCTTTGTGGTCATTGATCGTCTCTCCAAAGTGGCTCACTTCTTCCCTGTCAAAGAGATGATCAAGGCCGATCAGTTGGCAGAACTCTATATGACAAGACTGGTTCCTTTACATGGTGTTCTTTTGGCAATAAGCTCAGATCGTGGAAGTATCTTCACTTCTCGATTTTGGGATAGTTTTCAGAAAGCCTTGGGTACCAAACTTCTGTTCAGCACAGCTTACCATCCGCAGACAAGTGGACAGGTTGAAAGAGTGAACCAAATTCTGGAGGATATGCTCAGAGCTTGTGTTATCTCCTTTGACATGAAATGGGAGGATTGCCTTCCGTATGTTGAGTTATCCTACAACAACAGCTTCCAAGCAAGTCTAGCCATGGCTCCCTTTGAAGCTCTCTATGGCCGCAAATGCAGAACTCCTCTGAATTGGTCTCAAGCTGGTGAACGTCAATTCTTTGGTCCGGATATTATCCAGGAGGCTGAAGAAAAGGTTCGCATCATTCGTGACAATCTGAAGATTGCCCAGTCTCGGCAGAAAAGCTATTACGATAGCAAGCACAGGGACATGGTCTATGCACCTGGTGATCAAGCTTACCTTCGTGTCACTCCACTGAGAGGCACGCAACGCTTTGGCATCAAAGGAAAGCTCGCTCCGCGTTATGTTGGACCTTTCAACGTCCTTTCAAGGCGTGGTGAATTGGCTTACCGTCTGGAACTTCCTCCAAACCTCTCCAAAGTGCACAATGTCTTCCACGTGTCACAACTCAAGAAGTGCTTCCAAGATCCAGGACGTGCAGTTGATCATGGATCAATTGAACTTCGAGAAGATCTCTCCTATGTGGAACAACCGATTCGCATTCTTGACGAAGCTGAACGTCGCACCCGAAACAACACTGTCAAGTTCTACAAGGTTCAATGGTCTCATCATTCTGACAAGGAAGCTACATGGGAACGTGAAGACCACCTCCGTGCCGAGTATCCCGACCTCTTCGTTGCTCCATGAAGAATCTCGGGGCGTGATTCCTTTGAGGGGGGGAGTGTTGTAACAGCCCGTTTGTAACTTTCCAAAATTGTGTGCCTACTTGTGCATTATAATGGAACTTCATGTCATCATTGCATTTGTGGTTGCATTTTTTAATTAATTATGTTGTTTCCAAATTCTTTTTCCACATTTAAATTCTATTTAAATTCAAATGCTATTCCAAGTCATTTCAAAAATTAAAGTTTCAAATTTGTACAAATAATCTTTTCAATAGTTTAATCTGCTTGTTTTGAAACTATAAAAATTGTCAAAAGGGTTTTATATCTTTTCCTTTTCCTATTTTGTTTTAAATTTACAAAACAGAAAAAGAATAAACAAAAAGGAAAAAGAAAACAGGAAAAAAAATACCTAGCTGGCCGAAGTGGGCCAAATGCCCAACTTCGGTCCACCTACCTTGTCTCCCTCCTCCGTACGGAGGAGGTCGACCTCTCTTTACAGGTGGCCATGGCCAGGAGCCACTGCACCTCAGCCCCACTCGCCCCTGCCCCTTTTCCCCTCTCTCCTTAAGACGCCCCGCGCCGCCAACCCCAAACCCTAAACCTAGATCCCCGCAGCGCCGCCATCCCCTCTCGTTTTCTCTCGGTACGCCACCGAAATTCCACCGGAGCTTCCGCCGCCGCGAGCACCGTCCCTCCGGTCGCCCCTGTCCTCCTCCTCGCGCCAACAACATCCCCTCAGTCTCCGCCGTCCTCTTCTGCCAACAGCTGGACCTGGGAGTCCCCGGTGAGCCGCAACGGGAGCTGCCCGACGTCGGCCGTCCGTGCGCCGCCGCGACCTCCCGACACCGTCCCCTCTCCTCCGTAGACCCCGGAGTCGCCTCGCCTCGCCATCGAGTTCCTCACGGTGAGACGCTTCGTTCCCGCCTCTCTCCCCCTGCGCTGCCTACGCCGTTTGTCCCAATTCCGCCGGAGCCGGACCCGCTCTGCCCCGGCCGTGCCATCTGTGCACGCGTCGACCACGGTGCCGGAGACCTCGTACCCCTAGAGCACGTCCGAGCACCAAAAACGGAAACCCCGCCCGCACCGCTACGGACTCCACTCGAGAAAACGCGCCACCACCGCTGGGACGCCCGTCGCCGTCCACTTTTCGCCGCCGGCGTGCACTCTTCAGTTTCGTCAGACGCGTTGGTTGCAGTTTCAGATTCGTCAGCGTTGAGTGTTCAAACAAAATTCCTGCTTTTAGTAGACAACAACACCACGCGAGCTCCCTGGCTAGCAGCGCCGCACGTTTGCTCGCTCGCGTGCGCGTGGGTTCGAACCCCGGCTATGAGGAATAAAACGACCCCCTTTTTCCCATTTTTATTGCGCCACTGACACGCAGGTCCCACCTGTCAGCGGCCCGCAGTGTCCAGTCAGCCTCGGACCCACTGGTCAGTCTCAAGGGCTAACTTTCCTTCGGTGAGAAAAATCCCGAGGAACTGGAAAAATTATATAGAGACCCCCTGCACTTCGTGCTTAGTGTTTTAGCCCTCCCAGAAGTTTCTCCCATCACGGACAAGTCCCTGCACTTTTTCAAAAACAACCCTAGATTTATAATTGCAATAACTTTATTTCTACAACTCCAAATAAAATAAACTTTATATGTTTTTATATCAGAAAAATGTAATAAACATTAATATCACATTCTTATGTCATTTTGAATAAATTATTTTAAATGCTTAGTTTAATTTAACAAATGCAATTAATTAATTAAATATGAAATGTGTGGGGTAATAAATATATAATGCCCTAATTCCATTTAATATGCCCATATCTTTTATACCATGTCTTGCCATGCTAATAAATATTTAATTTGAGTTAAAGATAAATAAATTGCAATTAATTCCTAAATATGTAATGTGTTGGGCAATTAAGTAATTAATGCATATGCCATTTAAATTAATTAGATCACCACATCTGCTATATGTTAAGTAACATTTAAATTGCTGGCTACACAAATAACTTGCACCCTAATCTCTTGCCGGGATTTCATCCCCGCTTTAAATATGACCTAATCATCTCATACCATATTGCAGCATCATTTGTTTGTGCATTCCTTTGTAATTATTATTGTTTCCTATTGTCTGTGTTTGGCTCTCTTTGGCTAGACGACGACGTGTCTGCTGCGAGTACCGACGATACTGAGGTTTCAGCTTTTGTGCCAGGCCACAAGCTGCCAGGCAAGCTTCTGCTAACCGGTTACACGATTGTCGGGTTTTCATTCCTGCCTTTTGATCTATGCTATCCTAGTTATCGATTCTTGAACTGCGATCCCATCACATGTTTATCCTGCAGCCTATACAGCTTTATCGCCACAACCCATAACCCCTTGCATGTTTATCTGTTGGCCTTTGCGAGTCGTAGTGCATGCTTAGAATTGGTTGAGCGAGTCGTTCCTTTGTCTTCATCTCATATGCTTAGTATGATAGATTTTATATTTTAATAAACTGATGTCTTATTTTGGGGTTCTATAATTAAAAGATAAGGCATCGGCGGAAGGCCTTGCGAGGTGTTTTGTTATGCTAAGTGTCGACCTAGGAACTGAGATCTTGCTCCCCTAATCCAAGACTGAGCGCACTAACCACTTGTGGGAGGCCCTATGGAGCCCCCCCTCGACTTTGACTGGAACTTCAACTTGTTCGGGAGCCACACCTAGTTCGGGTTTTCCATTTGTCTCATATGCATCGATGATACTAGTGTAGTATTTTACTTTGGCGGTGTGCCTTGTTACATGCATATAGGGCGTGGCCTGTTGGTGCGGAGGGGTGTGTCCTGCGGGAGTCCGCACCCTTTTGGCCGGGACCAGCATAGCTCCCATGGCTTCTGGACTTGGTGCGGTGAAGGAAAAGAGTTGGCTTGAAAGGCCCTAATGTTTTTGACTGGGTTCATCATGCGAGTATGGGTCCAGTAGTGCACCCCTGCAGGGTATAATCTTATCGATGAGCCGCGTCCGCGGTTATGGACAACTTGGTGCGTTGCCGACTAATGAGATCTAGACAACTAACACCTAATCTTTGTTAAATAATTTGACTAGTAATATAGAATTCATTTCACAATAACTGGTAACTAAAACTGTTAACGTGTGAGTATTCCCGAATTGCTTCCTCATATCTAGTTGAGGGGGTTAATTCGAGAATGGGTTATGACTGGTGTTAGTTGTAGATGGCTACTTAAACGCTCTCTTATCCCTCTCTAAATTAGACGGAAGTTTTGTGAGGACCCCTCGGACGAGTCCGAGATGCCCACGTTATGTAAGAGATCACGATCCCAATGATCAGTGCATCGCAATCACATAACCAACATAGGTATCAAAGAGTTACATCATTCAAGTCGTACGAATAAAAGTCTTACAACACATAAACGGTCTTACGACCAAAGTCATCAAACCTCGTCACACAGGACGGAATTAACTACGATAGCGGAAGCTCGTGGCTAGCGACGGCTCTTAACATCTCCGAGCGCAGATTCCCACAAGTGCAGTTAACCGGTGACAGCTAGGCGGCAAAGTCGTCGTCGTACACCTCCTCCTCGATGCAAGCCTCCTCATTGAAATCTGGACATTTGAATATCCAGGGACAGAGCCACATGAGTACAATTACGTACTCGCAAGACCACCTCTAAGGGTTAAGTTTTCATGATAATGCAAGAAAAACACTTTTCGAAAACTGGGATGGCTGCTATATACGACTATAGGGCTTAGTTTTCGAATACCATGACTTTGGACATAGAGAACACGACATCTCTATATCTTTGTTGAAGAAAACATTTAGAGATAGAATTCTCTTCGCTGAAATGCGACATCTCTATATCTTTGTTGAAGAAAACATTTAGAGATAGAATTCTCTTCTCTTAGATATAGCAAGGACATATCCAAGTTCAAAACTTTAAAATCACTAGGATAGGTGTAACCCTTTTTCCTTCCTTGAGGTCGGACTGGTTGTCTCCCCGAGATCAATCATCCTCACCCAAATTCCGTACCTCCCAGGTACCTCCTGATTTCCACATAAGATTTTTCCTTCATAAAACAACTTCTTTCTCCAGACGCCCAGTGTGGCCTTTCCAACCGTCCATGACCGCGGACACGACTATTCGAATAGATTTACACTCTGCAGAGGTTGCACACTTTACCCACACCTATCGGTCATTCCGCCGTGTCTTCCACGGCCCGTCATACGACAGCATGCGAGGGTCCGGATAACACGATCAAAGCTTTCCACTATGACCACCCTAGTGTCGGGTCCGCAACATCTCCGAATGCTCTCAGCATCTCGGGTTTTCATAAAACAGTTCTGACTCGCTGATTGCTCCCAGCAACTCAGTTTTTCCTCCATAAAATAGTTTTACCAAACGGGTTCCCATCCTATAGTTTTTGAGGTAAGATAACAGAGTATACTATTTGAAAACTTAATCTTCTTTATAGAGCCTTCAATGACAAGACTCAACAAGTAAAACTCTTCTTATAATACCTACAGCTATTCTAGTATATAACTTTGGCCAAACAATATTTGGTAAAATAGTTTTCGGGTGGCAAGGTGCCACAAAAGAAATAAAACATGCATTATTTTATTTTAAAACAAAACATGCTTTGTAAATAGTAGGGTTTGCATAAAGGTGGTGAGGTGGGCTTGCCTTGCTCAAAGTACTGCCCCTGGTCTTGTTCTTCAGCGTAGTCGTGCTCAGCTACTTCGTACTGTTCTTTCTCGGGTTGCGATTCTATCGTAACATGAAAACAAACGAGACTAACGTAAGTCCTAGAATGCGAGTTGATAACAATCTAAAACATGTCAACAAACAACAAGCATCGCAAACAGGAAACACAACTAATGCATTAAATAGCCATTTGGGGCTGTTTAAAAGTTTTAAGCATAACTCTTAAGGTACTGTTCCTAAAATCAAACCCTTCTACCACATTATTCCTAGCAATTAGGTGGGGCTCTGAAAATTAGCTGTGCATGGAAATCTATTACCATAAAAAAATTAAAAATCAGACAAGAGCTACTGATGTCAAACTCCAACAGAGGATAGGATCAGTTTTATTGATCTCCTGAATGCATAATTTAACTTTCTGGTGAGATATGAGTTTTCTCTTTAAGTGGAGATTTTGTCTATCAGATTTGGATACTCCTAGCTCAAGTTATACCAGTTTTAAAAATAAGTATACTTCTGACCATTTTCTATGTGCAGAAAATAATAAGACTTATTTTGGGTTCAATCCAGTGGGGTGAGTTAGATAAAACCTGTGTCTATTCCACAAAATTATCATTAACATATTTTTATGGACATAGGGGGCTCCACCAATTAAAACTAGACATGTTGTAATCTCTGAAATTTCAGAAATGCAAATAAAGAGATTATTTCACTGTTGATTGGGGATTTATTCACTAAGAATTATCAAGTTACTGGAAAAATCCATATGTGTAGTATGTGATACCTCCAACACATATCTACCACTTCCAATTGGATTTACTTCAAAAAAGTGTTTCCATTTAAGAGTTAAAAATCCCTAAACACCTACTGATGTCATTCTTGGAGTAGAAGTAACATTTGCTAGATAAATCCCCTGCATGCAAGATTGACCAATATGGATAGACATTTTTACAAGCTTTTCAACAGATCCAAGATTGCATGATTTGGATTTACAGAACACAAGTTATTAAACAAATGCTGTATTAGACACTTCTGACTAAATCTATTTTACCAAACAACAGAAAACATATTTTGGACCAAAACCAATGCCACATGGTTAAGAAAACGTGCATGCATGATACAAAATTAATCTCATAATTTTATCTGCTATAGATTTACCACAAATGAATTAAAGCTAAGCTCTAGATTTACTGGAAAAATAATCAGAAAAAGGATAAAAGAGAAACAGGCCGAACGGCCAGATCTGGGCCAGATCGGCCCAGCTGCGAAGCAGAGCAGCGCGGGGACGAGCTGGGCCGGCCCAAGCGCTGCGCGCGCGCCGGCGAAGCGGTAAGAGACCGTGGATCTGAGATCCAACGGCCACGGACAGACCGGGCGCGGTTCAAACACGACCGCAGATCAAAAGATCGACGGCTCCAGGCCATCGTCTTCCTCCCGTCCGCGAAAAACATGAGTAGAGCTCGAGAAGGCGATGCCGAGCACGGAGGGCTCACCTAGGGCTTGCGCACGGATGAGGGGGAGGTCGGAGGTGAACGCGACGTCGAAGGGGAGCTCAGGGGTGGTCTCAAAGCTCGCATGCAACGTCGGAGTTCGAGATGGGGACGACGGCGCTCTCCTCGGGTCGAGGACGAACCAGACGTTCTCGAGCTGCAACAGAGCCAAAGGAGGGGAGAGGAGTTAGATCCAGAGGAGGGGAAGTCAGGGAACAAAGAATGGCGAAGAATGGCTGAGAGAAACGAGAGCTACGGCAGATTCCTCTCGTCGGTCACCGAGGTAAAACTTCTCGTCTACAGGGCGAAAGAGGGGGAGAGCTTGGTGGTTTTCGCCAGGGAGGAGAGGAGTGGGGTGGAGAGGTGCTCTGGAGGGAGAGAAATGAGCAGGGGAGGTGCTCGGGGTGGCTTTAACGAGCTCACCCGATCTAGGGTTGGCTCGGGCAGGAGAGAGGGAGGGGAGCGTCTCCTTTGCTCTTACTGGCTCAGGTGGGCGGTGGAGAGGGGACAGGGGAGATGCTGGTCGGGATGACCGGCTCTAGCCAGTGGGAAGAGAGGAGGGGAGCTCGGATTGGGTGGAAAAAGAGAGAAAAGAGAGAAGAGAGTAGAGACGTTGGCCCTAGTACATGACAAGTGGGGCCAGGGGTGAGGTTGCTGCTCTCCTTCTCAGCAGGTGGTGTGGAAAGGAGTGAGAGAGAAAGAAAAGGTGAGAAGTTTGAGTATTTTGCTCAAATGAATTTAAGATCCTAAGTTGAAAAGTTCCAACATGACGCACAAAATTAAAATGAGTCAACTCCCCAAACTTACCTAAAATAAGAGAGGGTACTGAATTTTCAAAAGCCTAATTTAGTTATCTCATTTAGCTTTTAAAGAAAAGAGAACTTTTGGTGATAAAGAAAAGAACCACTCAAATGGTCATGTTATTTTGATGGCTACAAAAGCTAGTGAGAATAATATGCAAACAAGTTTATTTGTGATAACTTAGAACAGGGTATGGAAGTATATGTGACCTAGATGGAAATGTTTCAAAGACATGCCAAAAATTCATTTTGGGTTTGCTTAATAATGGCTCCTAGTTTGGCTAAGTTTTAACAACCATCAAGATCCTAATAATGGAGATTTTATTTTTGTTGTTGTGTTTTGAGTGTTTTCAATTATCATGGAATGTTAATGACACACCACAAGCATAAGATATGTGAGCAAATTAAGTCTTGACTCAAGTTTCAGCACACACCAAATTCTCTGTAAGAGGTGAAAAACCTAGAATAACACCACAATGCTAAGGCTAAGAGAATTGGGGTGTTACAGACCTTCCCCTCCTAGGAGAATCTCGTCCCCGAGATTCCAGATTTGAAGAAGAGAGAAACCCAGGGAATTCATGCTCCAAGTAATCTTCACGCTCCCAGGTGGCTTCTTCTTCCGAATGGTTGCTCCATTGGACCTTCAGGAATTTGATCTTCCGCCTCCGTGTCAGACGGACGTCTTCAGCGAGAACACGAAGTGGTCGTTCTCGATAGGTGAGATCATGATTGAGATCAATGGTGTGGTGATCAACCTCCTGATAGGAATGAGTATTGCCAGGAATTTGCAGCCACTTCCGGAGTAGAGATACATGAAAAACATCATGGAATCCTGACAGATGGGGCGGCAGGTCTAGCTGATAAGACACTTCTCCTCTGCGACAGACCACTTTAAAAGGGCCAATGTACCTTGGTGCTAATTTCCCCTTTACATGGAAACGTTGTATTCCCTTGAGTGGTGTAACCCGCAAGTAAACCATATCTCCTTCCTTGAAGTTAAGTTCACGCCTCCTGGAATCTGCGTAACTTTTCTGTCTGGATTGGGCGGCCTTAAGGCGGTCGCGAATGAGTTGAACTTGCTCCTCGGCTTCCCTCAAGGTATCAACTCCAAAGATTTGAATGTCCCCAGTTTGCGACCAGTTCAAGGGTGTACGACATCTGCGCCCGTACAAAGCCTCAAAGGGTGCCATTTTCAGACCGACTTGATAGCTGTTGTTGTATGAAAACTCAGCAAACGGCAAGCAACACTCCCATTTGGCTCCATAAGCTAACACACAAGACCTCAGCATATCCTCAAGGATCTGATTTACTCTTTCCGTTTGACCTCCTGTCTGCGGGTGATACGCAGTACTGAAAAAGAGCTTCGTTCCCATGGCTTCATGCAGCTTGAACCAGAAACGAGAGGTGAATTGGGTTCCTCGATCAGACACGATAGTCTTAGGTATTCCATGAAGGCTGACAATACGTGACATGTAGAGATCCGCAAGCTGATCCGATCGATGCGTGGTCCTTACTGGCAAAAAGTGTGCTACCTTAGTAAGCCTATCCACGATAACCCATATGGCGTCATGCCCGCGATTGGACCGGGGCAATCCAGTGATAAAATCCATGCCGACCTCATCCCACTTCCACTCGGATCATTTGAGAGGTTGAAGTAATCCAGCGGGGCGCTGATGCTCTGCTTTGACCCGTATCGCAATTCTGTACGAAGAGTGCAATCTCGCGCTTCATGCCATGCCACCGAAAATTCTGCTTCATATCCTGGTACATCTTGGTTCCACCGGGGTGGATAGAATACAAAGTCTCGTGAGCCTCCTTCATAATTAACTGCTTCAAAACAGGGTCTGAAGGTACGCAGATGCGTCCCTTATACCAAAGAATACCGTCAGAGTCGATGGTGAACCCAGGGACTTCCTCTTTGTCCAATCTTCTCTTGATGCCCTCAATGCTTTCGTGACCTTTTTGTGCTTGCTTAATCTGCTCCCATAAGGTGGGTTGCAACAGGAGTTGATCGACTGCCCCATAGCTGACCACCTCAATACCCATCTTATCCAGCTCTTCCCAGAGTTCTGGCCGTCGAACTCTAATCAGGGAGTTGAATGAACACGGCTGACGACTAAGGACATCCGCTACAACGTTAGCCTTTCCGGGGTGGTAATGGATGTCCAAGTCGTAATCCTTGATGAGTTCTATCCATCTTCTTTGCCTCATGTTCAAATCCCTCTGGGTGAAGATGTACTTCAGGCTCTTGTGATCGGTGTAAATTTCGCAACGGTTGCCCATCAGAAAGTGCCGCCAGGTCTTGAGTGCATGGATCACTGCAGCAAGCTCTAGATCATGGGTTGGGTAATTCTGCTCATGCTTGCGGAGTTGTCGCGACGAGTAAGAAATCACCTTGCCCTCTTGCATAAGGACACAACCAAGTCCGAGTTTGGAGGCGTCGCAATAGACCACAAAATCCTTGGTCACGTCAGGCATGGTTAAGATAGGTGCGGTAGTAAGGCGCTTCTTCAGTTCCTGGAAGCTGGCTTCACACTTGTCGGACCAAATGAACTTCTGATCCTTCTTCAACAGTTGGGTAAGGGGCTTTGCGATGCTTGAGAACCCCTCAACAAACTTGCGGTAATACCCGGCTAATCCAAGAATGGACCTTACTTCGGTTTGGTTGGTGGGGGTTGGGAATTCCAGAATGGACTTGATGTGGGTAGGGTCTACCGATATCCCTCCGGCTGAAATAACGTGGCCGAGAAAGCCTACTTCTTTCAACCAGAATTGGCACTTACTGAACTTAGCATACAACTGGTGTTCTCGTAAGGTACCGAGAACCAGCCTCAGATGCTCTTCATGCTCCTCTTCAGACTTGGAATAAATCAAGATGTCGTCGATAAAGACAACCACAAATTTATCCAAGTACTCCATGAACACCTTGTTCATGAGATTCATGAAATAGGCAGGAGCATTGGTCAGGCCAAATGACATCACTGTGTACTAGAACAATCCATAACGAGTGACAAAGGCTGTTTTAGGGATATCAGATTCTCTGACTTTCAATTGATGGTAACCGGTGCGGAGATCGATCTTGGAGAAGACTCGAGCTCCATTGAGTTGATCAAACAGATCTTCAATCTTGGGTAGGGGGTATTTGTTCTTAATAGTCACGTCATTTAACTTACGGTAATCCACACACAACCGAGTGGTACCGTCTCTTTTATCCACGAAGATGATTGGTGACCCCCAGGGTGACGCACTAGGGCGTATCATACCCTTCCTAAGTAGGTCATCCAACTGTTTCTTTAATTCCTCCAATTCTTCTAGGTTCATTCGGTAAGGTTTTTGAGCTATAGGACCAGTACCGGGTACCAACTCGATAATGAACTCAATATCCCTATCCGGTGGCATTCCGGGCAACTCTTCGGGAAAAACATCCGGAAACTCACACACTACCGGTACTTCTTCCAATATGGCTCCCACTACACTCTTATGGCAATGACTCGAGGTGGAGTGGTAGGTCGAGAAGTGTGTAATCTCTTCTCCTTCCGGGGTGGTTAGGGTGACAGACTTGTTAGTGCAATCTATTTTTCCTCGGTTTACTGCCATCCAATCCATTCCTAAAACCACTTCTATCCCTTGCTTTCCTAATACCACTAGGTCTGCATGGAATCGGGCTCCTTGAATTTCCACAGGAGCCTCCTTGCAAGATACAATGGCTTTAGTAGTGGCCCCCGGAATTTGCACTCTCATTGGACGATTCAACAAAGTTGGAACCATACCACTTTTCCTAACAAATGGCTCCGTAACGAAAGAATGGGAAGCTCCCGAATCAAACAAAACTGAGGCAGGAACTGAGTTGACAGGGAACGTACCCATAACCAGGTCTGGTGCCTCCTGGGCTTCTTCTGCGCTGATATGGTTCAGATGACCCCGGGTGACAGGGGCTGCTTTCTTGGGATACGGGTTCTTGCCTCCAGGTGGACGGGGTGGCCCTTGGTTCATCTTTGTCGCATTGGGGCGACCACCAGCGGGCTGTCTAGTAAGGCAATCCCGCGAGAAATGTCCAGGCTGTCCACAAGTGAAACATCCTCCTGTGGGCTTCGGAGCAGGCGGCCTGTTAAAGTTGAGGCCGGGGTTGGAACCACCTCCAGGACGAGGTGCAGGCGGGCGAGAAGAGTAGCTGGGTCTTGGCGCAAATGTTGGAGGCCTTGGTGATGGATAAGAAGGTCTCGGTGGGGGTGAAGGGCGCGGACGAGGATAACTTCCAGTTGGACTGCTGCTGCTACTGCCTTGCTGCATCAATTGGCGACGCTTGCGGTTGTCAAACGAAGCCTTGCGCTTGTGCTCCATCATAATGGTTGCATCAGCCAAGGACTCCAGGTCGGTGAAAGGCATCACCACCAGAACGCACTGCATCTCATCATGAAGTCCATTCATGAACCTCTCTTTCTTCTTGTCCTCAGTATCGGTATCAGTGGGCGCATACCTTGCTAGAGAAGTAAACTTCTCCAAGTACTCGCTCACAGACATACTACCTTGCTTGAGTTGCAGGAATCTTTCTCGCATGATGCTGACGAGTCCAGAGGGCACGTAACGCTTCAAGAACTTGGTCTTGAATGCAGGCCAAGCCACAACTTCCTCCGGTGGCAAAAGAGCACGAAGGGCCTCCCACCATGCTCGGGCAGAACCAGAGAGGTAGTGAGTGGCATATACCACCTTCTCATTTTTGCCCACTTGGGCGACCCTCAGGTTGTTCTCAATGGTACGGATCCAGTCATCAGCATCCAGTGGCACTTCACTTTTGGAGAAAACTGGAGGATTGGTGTTCTGAAAGTCACGAAGCTTGGAGCGGGGTTCCTCATTTCCTTGGCCGCCATTCTGGTTGACCGCAATCTGAGCCAGATGTTGCAGGGTAGCTAGATTGGCATTCCTCTCAGCGCGAGCTGCCTCGCGATCCTCCATGAGAAGACGGAGTACTTGAGCCATAGATGGCTCAGGTGGTGGGGGTGGTGGTGGATCCCTTGCCATTCTGAATTTCAGAATAAACACTTATTAATTTCTCTACTTAGAAGCTTCTAACACAGGTTTTGATAAAAGAGTTCATCAAGCATACAAATTACCACAAAGTATTACTCCTAAGAAGGCATGATTCCATTCCATAGCAAGGTTCCAAAAGCATCATCACATAGTGCACAACCACAAAACACGGACTAACATGGTTCTTACATTCATCCAGACACACACATGCTAACTAGACCACACAATTGCATCCAATTATCGCGATGGTTCGGTCCTAACCCAAAAGATACTACGCAGCTATCTACTCCACGTCCACGGCAGCATCACTATCAAAGGGTGGCTCCTCGGGGTCCTCGTCCTCAGACATAACAGCTCCCGAGTCCTCACCGCCCTCGTCTCGCAAGTCGTCGTCATCCTGCTCGCTCACAGGCTCCATATCCATGTCCTCTGTAGGGTCCTCATCCACCGGTAGGAGATCGTCATTCTCCTTGCTCAGGGCCTCCACCTCGCTCTCCAGCTCGCTGATCCTCTCATCACGGGCATCAAGGGTCGACTTGAGCATGTCAACCATCCCGTCAAGCTGAAACCTGTAGAAGCGAGTAGTCTGGAGACGTGCAAAGGTAGAACGGCGCTCCTTGCGCTCTATCTTCAGCTCTGACTGGGACTCCACTAAGTGCTCCTCCGAGGTATTGAGCTTCAGCTCCACGGCCTTCAGCTTGTCCTGAGATGCCTTGAGTTGCGCCTCAAAGTCCTCAATCCTCTGCTCAGCTGCCGATATCCGCACCTCCGCTCTGTCATGATTAAGACGGTGAAGGTCACTCTCGAACCGACTAGTGACCAGCTGGGACTGGGTGTACTCGACGAAGAGTCCCAGCTCGGCCAAGTGGTTCCCGAAAGTGGGGTGGGGACGCGGTGGCACAGGGTTACTCTGCTCGTCCAAGCCAGAGTAAAACTCAAAGCGGGTGCCGCCCAGCTCGGAACTGTGAGCACAAACCAAGCGGGCAAGAGCCCTCTGCAGCGCGGTGACGAATGCTCCCATCTGAGTCGATGCAAGGGCATCCTCAATCAGCTCCTCGGCGAAAGGTGGCACCAATGGTCCTCGAAGAATGCACCTCACGGTCCAGGACATCTCATCTCCCACCATGGGCAGACAACGTCCAATCAGCAGCTCTGGTAGCGGACGCCTCAGGTGTCTAGTCAGCTGGAGTAAATCGGCCTGGAACAGACGCGAAACTCCGGTGTCTGGCACCGCTCCCAACTGAATCGACGACGAGAACTCTCCACTCATCTACACAAAATTTTAAATGGAGGTTTAATTAGTGAACGATGTACCAAATTTTAAACAGGTAAAATCATAAGATTTAATGCAGGTATAAAATTAATCAGTGAGTACTATCAGAGGGGAGGGAGGAGTAGCAGTATATTTAGCACATTTTTAAGTATTTTTCTCCTAGCTATGACGGAAAAACATTTTTGCGTGACGTCGACGCCCAACCTAACTAAAGTCTCTTAAGGTCAACGATGGCTCTGATACCAAGTCTGTGAGGACTCCTCGGACGAGTCCGAGATGCCCACGTTATGTAAGAGATCACGATCCCAATGATCAGTGCATCGCAATCACATAACCAACATAGGTATCAAAGAGTTACATCATTCAAGTCGTACGAATAAAAGTCTTACAACACATAAACGGTCTTACGACCAAAGTCATCAAACCTCGTCACACAGGACGGAATTAACTACGATAGCGGAAGCTCGTGGCTAGCGACGGCTCTTAACATCTCCGAGCGCAGATTCCCACAAGTGCAGTTGACCGGTGACAGCTAGGCGGCAAAGTCGTCGTCGTACACCCCCTCCTCGATGCAAGCCTCCTCATTGAAATCTGGACATTTGAATATCCAGGGACAGAGCCACATGAGTACAATTACGTACTCGCAAGACCACCTCTAAGGCTTAAGTTTTCATGATAATGCAAGAAAAACACTTTTCGAAAACTGGGATGGCTGCTATATACGACTATAGGGCTTAGTTTTTGAATACCATGACTTTGGACATAGAGAACACGACATCTCTATATATTTGTTGAAGAAAACATTTAGAGATAGAATTCTCTTCGCTGAAATGCGACATCTCTATATCTTTGTTGAAGAAAACATTTAGAGATAGAATTCTCTTCTCTTAGATATAGCAAGGACATATCCAAGTTCAAAACTTTAAAATCACTAGGATAGGGGTAACCCTTTTTCCTTCCTTGAGGTCGGACTGGTTGTTTCCCCGAGATCAATAATCCTCACCCAAATTCCGTACCTCCCAGGTACCTCCTGATTTCCACATAAGCATTTTTCCTTCATAAAACAACTTCTTTCTCCAGACGCCCAGTGTGGCCTTTCCAACCGTCCATGACCGCGGACACGGCTATTCGAATAGATTTACACTCTGCAGAGGTTGCACACTTTACCCACACCTATCGGTCATTCCGCCGTGTCTGCCACGGCCCGTCATACGACAGCATGCGGGGGTCCGGATAACACGATCAAAGCTTTCCACTATGACCACCCTAGTGTCGGGGCCTCCCGGTAGGTTTGTTCTCCTCGGCACCGTGTGCTCCACTAGACCTCTTGGTCTTTCCTCGGGACGCCACACCGCCACGTCAGGAGACCTGCCATAATCGTCCGGCTGTTGGTCCTCAACAGTGTATTGTCTCTTCCAGACGACAACCCGGCTTCGAGGGCCCAGCCCTCATAGAAAGTATGAGAGTCCCAACACTAAAACAGACAAGCTTCCGTCTAAGCCCTACCCATGTCAGGTAGTGTGGTTGCACGGGTTAATTGTTCGGGCGGCAGCAGGGACTTCGAAATTAAACTTCCATCTCCGACTGCTCCCAGCAGCTCGGGTTTTCGCAACATCTCCGAATGCTCTCAGCATCTCGGGTTTCATAAAACAGTTCTGACTCGCTGATTGCTCCCAGCAACTCAGGTTTTCCTCCATAAAATAGTTTTACCAAACGGGTTCCCATCCTATAGTTTTTGAGGTAAGATAACAGAGTATACTATTTGAAAACTTAATCTTCTTTATAGAGCCTTCAATGACAAGACTCAACAAGTAAAACTCTTCTTATAATACCTACAGCTATTCTAGTATATAACTTTGGCCAAACAATATTTGGTAAAATAGTTTTCGGGTGGCAAGGTGCCACAAAAGAAATAAAACATGCATTATTTTATTTTAAAACAAAACATGCTTTGTAAATAGTAGGGTTTGCATAAAGGTGGTGAGGTGGGCTTGCCTTGCTCAAAGTACTGCCCCTGGTCTTGTTCTTCAGCGTAGTCGTGCTCAGCTACTTCGTACTGTTCTTTCTCGGGTTGCGATTCTATCGTAACATGAAAACAAACGAGACTAATGTAAGTCCTAGAATGCGAGTTGATAACAATCTAAAACATGTCAACAAACAACAAGCATCGCAAACAGGAAACACAACTAATGCATTCAATAGCCATTTGGGGCTGTTTAAAAGTTTTAAGCATAACTCTTAAGGTACTGTTCCTAAAATCAAACCCTTCTACCACATTATTCCTAGCAATTAGGTGGGGCTCTGAAAATTAGCTGTGCATGGAAATCTATTACCATAAAAGAATTAAAAATCAGACAAGAGCTACTGATGTCAAACTCCAACAGAGGATAGGTTCAGTTTTATTGATCTCCTGAATGCATAATTTAACTTTCTGGTGAGATATGAGTTTTCTCTTTAAGTGGAGATTTTGTCTATCAGATTTGGATACTCCTAGCTCAAGTTATACCAGTTTTAAAAATAAGTATACTTCTGACCATTTTCTATGTGCAGAAAATAATAAGACTTATTTTGGGTTCAATCCAGTGGGGTGAGTTAGATAAAACCTGTGGCTATTCCACAAAATTATCATTAACATATTTTTATGTACATAGGGGGCTCCACCAATTAAAACTAGACATGTTGTAATCTCTGAAATTTCAGAAATGCAAATAAAGAGATTATTTCACTGTTGTTTGGGGATTTATTCACTAAGAATTATCAATTTACTGGAAAAATCCATATTTGTGGTATGTGATACCTTTAACACATATCTACCACTTCCAATTGGATTTACTTCAAAAAAGTGTTTCCATTTAAAAGTTAAAAATCCCTAAACACCTACTGATGTCATTCTTGGAGTAGAAGTAACATTTGCTAGATAAATCCCCTGCATGCAAGATTGACCAATATGGATAGACATTTTTACAAGCTTTTCAACAGATCCAAGATTGCATGATTTGGATTTACAGAACACAAGTTATTAAACAAATGGTGTATTAGACACTTCTGACTAAATCTATTTTACCAAACAACAGAAAACATATTTTGGACCAAAACCAATGCCACATGGTTAAGAAAACGTGCATGCATGATACAAAATTAATCTCATAATTTTATCTGCTATAGATTTACCACAAATGAATTAAAGCTAAGCTCTAGATTTACTGGAAAAATAATCAGAAAAAGGATAAAAGAGAAACAGGCCGAACGGCCAGATCTGGGCCAGATCGGCCCAGCTGCGAAGCAGAGCAGCGCGGGGACGAGCTGGGCCGGCCCAAGCGCTGCGCGCGCGCCGGCGAAGCGGTAAGCGACCGTGGATCTGAGATCCAACGGCCACGAACAGACCGGGCGTGGTTCAAACACGACCGCAGATCAGAAGATCGACGGCTCCAGGCCATCGTCTTCCTCCCGTCCGCGAAAAACATGAGCAGAGCTCGAGAAGGCGATGCCGAGCACGGAGGGCTCACCTAGGGCTCGCGCACGGATGAGGGGGAGGTCGGAGGTGAACGCGGCGTCGAAGGGGAGCTCAGGGGTGGTCTCAAAGCTCGCATGCAACGTCGGAGTTCGAGATGGGGACGACGGCGCTCTCCTCGGGTCGAGGACGAACCAGACGTTCTCGAGCTGCAACAGAGCCAAAGGAGGGGAGAGGAGTTAGATCCAGAGGAGGGGAAGCCAGGGAACCAAGAATGGCGAAGAATGGCTGAGAGAAATGAGAGCTACGGCAGATTCCTCTCGTCGGTCACCGAGGTAAAACTTCTCGTCTACAGGGCGAAAGAGGGGGGGAGCTTGGTGGTTTTCGCCAGGGAGGAGAGGAGTGGGGTGGAGAGGTGCTCTGGAGGGAGAGAAATGAGCAGGGGAGGTGCTCGGGGTGGCTTTAACGAGCTCACCCGATCTAGGGTTGGCTCGGGCAGGAGAGAGGGAGGGGAGCGTCTCCTTTGCTCTTACTGGCTCAGGTGGGCGGTGGAGAGGGGACATGGGAGATGCTGGTCGGGATGACCAGCTCTAGCCGGTGGGAAGAGAGGAGGGGAGCTCGGATTGGGTGGAAAAAGAGAGAAAAGAGAGAAGAGAGAAGAGAGGTTGGCCCTAGTCCATGACAAGTGGGGCCAGGGGTGAGGTTGCTGCTCTCCTTCTCAGCAGGTGGTGTGGAACGGAGTGAGAGAGAAAGAAAAGGTGAGAAGTTTGAGTATTTTGCTCAAATGAATTTAAGATCCTAAGTTGAAAAGTTCCAACATGACCCACAAAATTAAAATGAGTCAACTCCCCAAACTTACCTAAAATAAGAGAGGGTACGGAATTTTCAAAAGCCTAATTTAGTTATCTCATTTAGCTTTTAAAGAAAAGAGAACTTTTGGTGATAAAGAAAAGAACCACTCAAATGGTCATGTAATTTTGATGGCTACAAAAGCTAGTGATAATAATATGCAAACAAGTTTATTTGTGATAACTTACAACAAGGTATGGAAGTATATGTGACCTAGATTGAAATGTTTCAAAGACATGCCAAAAATTCATTTTGGGTTTGCTTAATAATGGCTCCTAGTTTGGCTAAGTTTTAACAACCATGAAGATCCTAATAATGGAGATTTTATTTTTGTTGTTGTGTTTTGAGTGTTTTCAATTATCATGGAATGTTAATGACACACAACAAGCATAAGATATGTGAGCAAATTAAGTCTTGACTCAAGTTTCAGCACACACCAAATTCTCTGTAAGAGGTGAAAAACCTAGAATAACATCACAATGCTAAGGCTAAGAGAATTGGGGTGTTACAAGTTTTAGCGCGTCTCTTTAGGTTGCTAGTGCTGCTGCCGCTAAGTACACTTACCCCCATACTTTGGGAATCTTACAGTCTTGTAACCTGTTAGCTTAAGCTTGTTCGATACGCTTCGGTGTATTGACCCGTTCGCGGGCTGTGGTTTTTCTGCAGTTGAGGATTCTTCGCTCGACCAGTTGGGTGGATACTACGTGGAGTTCGAAGACGAGAGCTACGACGAGTAGTTAGAGTTCCCCTGGGCTACTTCCTGGTGGACTGCGTGGATGGGCCTTCTTTTCCGTTTCGGCCTTGAGCCCTTTGCTTCTTGTCTGTACTCAGACCGGTTTGTTTCCGCTGCATGATGTAATGTTGGGACATGTTTCCTCTGATTGGTGCCATTCGATATATTTTGCTCAGTGAGAGCTTTTGGATATTATTTCCTTTCTTTGTGTCTTAGGTTTATTCTGTGGTTTCAACTTGTTAAAAACCCGACTCGTATACCATGTGTGTATGGTTGAAGTATACGAGTTGGAAGACTTTTTGGGTCCTTGCGTGCACAATCTGGAAACGTATGTGACGTTGGGGTCGCCAAGAGCTGTCGGTCGATGATCCATTCCGAGCATGGCCTGATTGTTTCCTGGGATTGGTAACCCCAGTATGTTCTTGGTTGTGTGGCCCAACCGATACGTTTCGTTTGTGTAGCTTGAATTCAGGGTCTGACAGAAGGCCATCGAAAAGAGAAACAGAAAAGAAAAAAAGAGAAAAAGAAATAAAAAAGGGGGCAGCATTACTATTCTTTATCACACACTTGTGCTTATGTTATATCACCATATCATTTATTATCATCATTTGTGCTCATGTTTAGCCTCTTTACTCCATATGAGAGAATTTTCATGTCTTAGTTGCATAACTATGTGGGGAACTTTACACTATAGAACTTGGCTTGTATATTTCAATGATGAGCCTCCTCAAAAGTGCTCTAGGTCTTTGTGAGCAAGCAAGTTGGATGCACCCCCACTAGTTCCATTGGAGAGCTTTCATATACTTATAGCTCCATGTGCATCCGTTGTGTGGCAATCACTACTCCTTGCATAGCTTCGATTGTAAGACTTTCTCTTGTCCAATGATCACTTGCAGCTTTGTGAGCCTTTCTTCCGTTGGCCTTCCAAAGCTCCGTTAACATTCTCTTAGCCATAACATCCTGGTGCCAGGAACCAACGTTGAACGCTTGCTTATTTATTTAGAACAAATAGAGTATTTATCTTCTACGTGCATATTGATATTGCTTGACTTGATCCTTTCACAAAGTTGTCATGTTTGTTGGAAGCATAAGCTGATTATATTGTTGTGCTTGAAGCTAAAATCATCTTTATATCTACTTTGCACAGTTGATTGCTATCTAGTACTATATCACTGAAAGCTTTGCTTGATCTATCTACTTGTTTATTTATTACTCGTTTGATATCAGTATAAACTACAACTCTTATTCATTTGATCTCAGTTTACATGTCTTACATTATTACGTGATCAAGATTGTATTGAGGCATGTCACTTCAGAAATTATTCTTCTTTTATCGTTGTTGCCTACTCAGGACGAGTAGAACTAAGCTTGGGATGTTGATACGTCTCCAACGATTCTATAATTCCTTATGTTCCATGCTATATTATACCATGTTATTACATGTTTTATATACATTTTATATAGTTTTATAAATTTTCCGGGACTAACCTATTAACAAGATGCCAAAGTGCCAGTTTCCTGTTTTCTGCTGTTTTTGGTTTCAGAAAAGTACTTAAGGAAACATTCTCGGAATTGGAAAAGCAACATCCTGGAATTATTTTTGATTTATGAAGGTTCCAGAAGACCGAATACGTGACGATGTGGGCCACCAAGGCGCCGTCACCTGGTGCTGGCGAGGCCAGCCTTGGGCCCGCGCGAGCACGTGGTGACGCGACCTCGTGCGCCCACCGACCTTGCCCTTCCGCCTATAAGTACCCCCCCCCAAAACCAAAAAATCGCACGGTGTTCATTATTTCCTCCACAATCCCGAGCCGCCGCCGTCATCAACACCAATTCGGGAGAGACCAGAACTGCGCCCCGGCACCCTGCCGGGAGGGGGAATCGTCCCCGGAGGCCTCTACGTTGCCATGACCGCCTTAGTATCAAGATGGTTGTCTTCTCCTCTTGTGCTATCATGTTTAGATCTTGTCAGCTGCCAATCATGATCAAGATCACCGTTATGTAATTCTCCATGTTGTGTTTGCTGGGATCCAATGAATATTGATTACTAAAGTTATTGCTTCATAATATATCATGTGTGTGCTATTTAATGATTTTGCATGCTCTCTGTTACTCGTGTGTGCTTTGGCCAAGTAGATGCTTGTAACTCCAAGAGGGGGTATTTATGCTCGATAGTAGGTTCTTGTCTCTATTAAATCTGGGGCGGTGACAGAAAGCTCGAAGGTTGTAGATGTACCGTTGCTACTAGGGATAAATAGTAGTACTTTGTCTAAGGATGATGTTATTTACTTACTTTACACACAGTGTTTAAGGCGATAATCTGTTGCATGCAACTTAATACTGAAAGGGGTGCAGACGCTAATCGGAAGGTGGATTATTAGTCATAGATGCGGTTGGAGCGCTCTATGTATATTGTTGTAATACCCGAATGAGTCTCACACTAGACATCATGAAGTTAGTGTATGCATTGGTTTGCTCATCATTATTCTATCAATTGCCTAGCTGTAATTTGTTTACCCGCATGAATGAATATTATTATTATTTATGGAGAGACACCACTAGTGAACTATTGACCCCGGTCCTTCTCATTAATCTGATAAAACCCCAATTGCAAGGCTGTTACTTTCTGCAAATATACATCTTTCTTCCACACATACGTTAAATCCTTTGTTACAGCAAGCCAGTGAGATTGACAACCACACTGTTAAGTTGGGGCAAAGTATCTTGATTATTTGTGTGCAGGCCACGTCAACTACCAGAAAGCATTCTTCTGGCGCTGTTGATACCTCGGGGGAATTATCATCTCCTACTGGTTCGATAACCTTGGTTTCATACTAAGGGAAACTTGTTGCTGCACTACTTCACACCTTCCTCTTGGTGTCTCCCAACAACATACCCACTGTGTGCATCAGTAGATAAATATCTTGAACCTAAATGTTCATTATCGGAATCCCGGTTCCGTTCAATTTGGATTAAGTTCTTCTCATATTGCATATTGACATGCCATGCATCGTTATCGTGATCATGTTGGATCTTTTGCCGTAGTTGTAAGATGCATCCTTGCGCTTTCCAGTTATTGCTGCTTCTTCGCAGATAAGACGTTGAGATGATGTGAGCAACGACAAGTGCTTCTTCCATGCAGGATTCCAGGCAAGCAAAGTTTGCTTGTTTACCTATACATTGTCATTCATTCTTGCCGTTGATCTCTGCTATCCTAGTATTCGATTCTTGTGTCCTGATCCTATCACATGTTTATCCTGCAGCCTGTACAGTTTTATCCCCACCACCTATTACCTGTTGCATGTTTATTTGTTAGCCTTGCGGGTCTTAGTGCATGCTTAGAGTTGGTTGTGCGAGTCGTCTGTCTTATATTTCACATGCTTAGTAATATAGATTGTTCTACTTTAATAAAATGTTGTCGTATATTGGGTATTATAACTAAATGATAAGGCACCGGCGGAAGGCCTTGCGAGGTGTTTTCTTCTGCTAAGTGTCGATCTAGGAACTAAGATCTTGCTCCCCTAATCCAAGTCTGAGCGCCCTAACCACTTGTGGGAGGTCCTGTGGAAACCCCCTCGACTTTAAACGGATCTTCAGCTTGTCCATGTGCCGCAAGTAGTTCGGGCTTTCCATTTTCTCATATGCATGTGCATTATGATGATGATTGATGAGAGGTTATGTGATATGGGGGGTCATACAGGGGCGGTTTGACGCGAAGCGGACAGTTCCTACTGTGGTTTTAGCCGCATGGTGTGTAGTTGCAAACTAATGAGTCCGCAATTGAGGTATCGACCGGACTCTTGACGCGGGTAACAACTCATATGGGTGGCACTTGGACTTGCTGTTCTGAAGGAACGAGTCATGTTGAGAAGCCCTAATGTTTTTGATTGGGTTGATCGAACGAGTATGGGTACAGTAGTGCACCCCTGCAGGGTATAATCTTATCGATGAGCCGCGTCCGCGGTTATGGACAACTTGGTGCGTTGCCGACTAATAAGATCTGGACAACTTGCACCTAAATAATGTTAATTCATTTGACTAGTAATATAGAATTACTTTCAGAATTAATGGTAACTTAAACTTTTCAATGTGTGAGTTTCCCGAAATGCTTCCTCATACTTGGTTGAGGGGGTTAATCAGAGAATGGGTTATGATAGGTGTTAGTAGTAGTTGGTTCCTTATGCGCTCTCTTATCCCTCTCTAATTAGACGGAAGTTGTATTGTGTCTTTATTAGGTTGCTAGTGCTGCTGCCGCTAAGTCCACCTACCCTATATTTTGGGAGATCTTGTAGAAAGTCAGCAGGTTGATTTTGCTTGCCAGGGAGTGCCCTGACCCATCTTATGGTTGTGTTTTTATGTGCAGTCAGCATGTTTGAAGTCCGACAACGTTAGATTGGGAATCCCTCCGGCTAGGGCTGGGCAGGGATATGGCGCCATCGCTTATCTTCATGACTCTTAGTCCTATTTGCATCTTATCCGTAGTCGGATACTATTTTTTCTTCAGCTGTCATTTGTATCTTTGTATTGTATCATTTGTATCTTGACTCGTTCGAGTCGTTGTTGTATTATATCTTCTGTTGTACCAATTTTGGGGCGTCACACTTGGCGAGGATACGCCCGCCAGGCTTCGCGCTGAGTCTCAGCCTTGCTCGTCTTGGAGTTGGGCCCACGGGCGGTGGACCCACTCTGGCAGCTCTAGGGGAGCCCCATGTTCCACTGCTGCAACAACGCCTAATACTTTGTATTACCGGGACGACACCCATGCCCTCCAGCACCTCATCTTCCAAGCCAGAGTTTTCACCGTCGGCGCCACTGGAGGCTAGTAGAGGGCGGTCGCCGTTTTCGTGTCCATGAAGACCCAGCGGAAGCGAAAGCTCTCCACATTCTTCGGAGCGCTCATCGAAACGTACAAGAGTGCCCGGGCATTGACAATGACAAAGGAGGTGCACCTAGTACATTTGCTCCCCGCCGTGAGGCGGATGCTATAGAAGTTGCCGAAGAATGCTATCGAGGGCTCCACGCCTAGGTATGCCTCGTAGAGGTAAGAAAATATCGAGATGATGATGATGATGATGGAATTAGGCAGGAGGTGGAGGGCGCAGATATGTTAGTGCTCAAGACTCGTGTCGCAGAAATCAGAAAACGGATGCACGAGGCCCACAAGGATGGCATGGAGGAAGAACGGGGACTGAGTGGCGGAAAGCTGGGCCACTGGGAAGAAGTTGTGGCGCAAAACAGAGGCCCCATTCTCGTTGGACTTGCTGGTGAAGGCGTACCAGTACTCGCAACCTTGCTCGCACTGTTCAGCCGGGACCGCTCGAAAGCGCCCCTGGCTGACCTGTCATCATGAGTTTTTTCCCTCGCGCTGCCGCAATGTGCTTGCCGCTGGTCATCTTCTCCGGCTCTGGGGCCAAGGGTTAAGAGGATGTGTGCTGGAGAAGGATGGGTTTCGAATCTGGAGATGAGGAGATATAACTGGCTCGAACCGGCGTGGCACCATTTTATGGCAGGAACGACTTCCCAAGCGCCACGTGGGAGTGGAGCATGACGCCAGGAACCGCTCAGCACGATGCTATCACTCGTTTCCGCATCTCAGTCTCTACCGTTGCTGGCCCCACATCGGCCCATGGGTACAAGACCATCGTCCGTCGCAGGCCCGGGAGCTACTATCGGCTCATTGGAAACCAGGGTACGATTGGCCAGGACTCCCCTTGATGCACTGAGGAGAGTAGGCAGTGTTCCGAACAGTCGGGACAGATTGGACCAAGCCTCGCGAGGCTAGGACAGTTCCATCGGCGCGAGCCTACGGAGGCATCTTGCGAACGTCGTCCAGGATTTCTTGTTTGCCTCACGTGGCCTCCTCAGGAGGAGTAAGAAAAGTCTCCCGAAGGTCACCCTTACAGGGAACTCACGTGCCAAATCAGAGTAAGGGGGCCTCCCTCAGGGGCAGGCCATCATCGACCTTTGTGCCAATGGATCAACGACCAAAAAGCTTGTCATTCTGGTGATTAAATGTGGAGACTAGCTACACTGCCCATCGCCGTGCTCTGGGACTTGCCATTTTGGTGCAGGCTGTACCACGGTTGGGCTGTCCCCTCTCCTTGTTACCGAGGACATCTACTTTTGTGCTAAGGAGACACCAACTGGAGTTGCAGGTGGAAGAGGACAATGACCGCGCAACAAGGCAGGGCCGTAGACCTGTCTTGGTCGGCCACTTTCGCCAAAGCAGCTGCAAAGGAGCAGAGGCGCTCTTGGAAGCTTGTGGGATCTTCCCGCCATGGAATACTGGCCAAGGTCGCTGGCCGCCTATATAAGGAGCCGAATCCTGGCATGGCTAAGGTTCAGAAGTTGTAAGCAATACCCTAGGTCCACTAGGCGAATCACCATTGTTTTTCCTTGAACCTCATCAAGCAATACCACAAAGCAGGAGTAGGGCATTCACCCCCGCGGTGGCCTAAACCTCGGTAAACAAAGTGTCAATCTCTGAAGTTTTGTCTTTTCCTTCGTCGAGCTTCGTGAGGCTCAGCGCTCTAAGGCCCCTCTGTGTTTGATACCCACACTCTTAGCTTCTTCGGAGGCAATATTACGACACCCCGGGATCAAGGCGACTGGAGAAGGATCACCTCGACAGGGTAACAGGAAGAGTCAACTAGAGGGTTGCCAGGTGTACAAACAGAAGGATATCCATGACACGTGGTCAGGAACGTGTCGCGGGGATAGATGATCCCTGATGCACACGGTGGATGTGTTGTTGGGAGACCCCAAGAGGAAGGTATGAAGTAATGCAGCAGCCAGTTTCCATCAGTCATGAAAACAAGGTTATCAAACAATCAAGATACTTTGCCCCAACATAACAGTGAGGGTGTCAATCTCACCGGCTTGCTGTAATAAAGGATTAAACGTATGTGTGGAAAAAAGATATTTGTTTGCAGAAAGTAACAGGTTTGCAGTTTGTGGTTTATCAGATTAAAGAGAAGGACCAGGTCCACATTTCACTAGTGGTGTCTCTCCATAAATAATAATAACATTCATGCGGGTAACACATTACAGCTGGGCAATTGATAAAATAATGATAAGGAAACCAATGCATATACCAACGCTATGATGTCTAGCGTGAGATTCATTTGGGCATTACAACAATATACATAGACCGTTTGTAACATCCCAAAGTTGTACTTTCCTAAATTGTATTCTTGTGCTGTAATATAGTGTGACATCATGCATATTTCATTCTGTTTGGTATTGCAATTAAATAAATTACTTTCAAATTTTAAAATCCCATATTTAAATTAAAATGCTTTTTCAAATCAATTAAAAATTGAAGTTTCAAATTTGTACAAATAATCTTTTCAATAGTTTAATCAGTTTGTTTTGAAACTTTAAAAAATTGGCAAAAAGGTTTTATCTCTTTTCCTTTTTCTATTTTGTTTTAAAATTACAAAACAGAAAAAGAATAAACAAAAAGGAAAAAGAAAACAGGAAAAAATATGACTTACCTGGCCGAAGTGGGCCAAAGGCCCAACTTCGGCCCACCTACCTTGTCTCCCTCCTCCGTACGGAGGAGGTCGACCTCGCTTTACAGGTCACGCCATGGCGTGGAGCCACTGCGCCTCGCCCCCACCACGCTGCCCCACTCGCCTCTCTTCTTATCCCCCGCGCCACAGGGCCCGAAACCCTAGCCGCATTTCTCCTCTTTCTTTTCTCCCCGCAGCGCCGCCGCCCCTCGCAATTCTCCTCTCAGTCACCCACCCAACAAAAACCGCCGGAGCGCCGCCACCGTCCGGTCGCCCCCCGTCATCCCCGCGCTCCCTCGCCTCGCCACCAGGCCCCTCACGGTGAGCCGCCACTCCCCGTCCCCTTTCCCCTCCGGCTCCCTGCCGCAACTCCTCTCGCCGGCATTGCCGATGTCGGCATCGCGCCACGGCCGCGGTCTGTCGAGCACCGAGACGAGCCCCAACGCCTCCTCTTCGTTTCCGAGAGCGGGAATGAAATCACCGCGTGCTCCCGCAACCCCGCGCACCCCCAGCACGGCGCCGCCCTCCTTTGGTCGCCGCCGGCGCTAGCTTTTTCGCCACCGCCGCGCACGATTGTTGGCTCTGTCAGATTCGTCAAGTTAAAACCCGTGTTTTAATGTTAAAAAGTGTGTAACGCCTATACTTGCAACAAAGCAAATCGGACCGAGTGGCTAGCGCCGCCGCACGCGCTACTCCCGCGTCGCGAGTTCGAGTCCTCGTACGGGCACGTGGAAGAAAAGCCTTCTTTTGTTGTTCTCCCACTGACGGAATGGGCCCATCGGTCAGCGAACAAGTGCACCACACACGCGCGCCCACGCCAGCGTGGCGCTTGGACCCACTGGTCAGCCGCACGGGCGATTCCTCCTTCGGTGAGAAAAGTCCAGAGAGACTGGGGTTTTGCGCTCAGACCCCGGCTCTCCGGTTTGCACACTTTAACCCTCAGAGAAACTTCTTCCATCACGGATAAGTCCCTGCACAATTTCAGAAACACCCCCTACAACTAAAAATGCGATAACTTTATTTCTACAACTCCAAATAAAACAATCTTCATTTGTTTTAATATCAGAAAAAGCAATGAACAACATTATGGCATTCTTATGTCATTTTGCATCATTTATTTTAAATTCTTAGTTTAATTTAACAAATACACTTAAATAATTAAATATGGAATGTGTGGGGTAATAAATATATAATGCCCTAATTCCATTTAATTTGATCTTGTCATCAATGCCATGTTGTAGTGCCCATGCTTATGAAAGCAATGGCACAATGAATAATGTAAAGACTTGGATCACATAAGTCTCACACTCTCCAAATAAGATGTAATATCACAGTACAATGTCATAATTTATTACAGAACGAGACGAATGATCCAAAAACAAATATCCTTACAACTTAGCATAGCGGAAATGCTAGCTGAATAAATAGTTCACACTTTATTTCAGAGTTCAAACGCAATCCTAAAGGTAGCATGGAGCTACATCTTCTCCATGAAGCCACTGGCAAATCATGTTGGTTGTAGCTCGAAGACGACCCCCTTACTCCTCATTCGGACATTCTGCAAGGTTTAGTTGCAGCCCAGCTATAAAGGGTCAGCACAATTGAATTGTGGTGGCAAGTGACTTTAATTCCTAATGTTCTATTATACTAATACTATATGCTTAATTTGGCTGGTGGAGCTCAAGGCTATTGCGCAAAGCAAATTTTCTCCTACTTTTGATAAACAGTTTTCTTAAATCAATAATCTTCTCCTTCAGAGACAAATCTCGAGACAAGTCCATGTCTCCTACCCATGTTCATCCAACAAAGTTTTATGAAGAAATTTGGGATGAGGAGATTTTCAGAACACAGCCTTGTGTAGTTACTCAAATTGTCCGATGCCGGGGACACGGCTAAGATCTTAGGTTTTAACTCTCGAGAGGGTGTGCACTTTCACCATTAGACTCGATCAACCCAAACTATCCTCTACACTCCTTTAGTGAGAAGGAAAAGGAGAAGATCAAGACGAGACTTTTCAGAAGTTGCTTTCCCATGATCATACTAAGAGATTACCACCATCCTATCAACTCTACCACCATCAATCTCTTGACCCAGGTCCACATCAACTTACTCCATCAAGACAGAGCCCATATTGACCAATGGTTGCACGATAAGCAACTAGACTCAGTGTAAACTTCAATCTCATAGCCCTGGGTGGCCTACCACAAGTGAGCAACTCAGGTTAACACCGCATATCATGGCCCCAGGTAAGTAGAAACTACCCTGGGCGAAGACAACCACGACACATGGCCCTGAGAAGCCACTCAACTTGAAACCTCCTCGATCGACCCAATCCACCCAGGCGTTAAATTAATTTAGTGGAAATTTTCATTTATCACATCAACCATAAAACAATCATTGTTGCAGCAGTTGCTTCCACTAAATTATAATAGGGGTCAAATCTGGAATTTCTAAGGGGAAACCTAAAAGGTTTGCATAGCATACTACAATCTCCCAAAAACTTATCATGCATACTACTTTTGCAAATACTGTTTGAAAACACTAGATATGCAATAGAATAAAATAGTAGGTGTTTTATGAAGTCACTTGCCTTGGCAGCAGGAGGGGCAGGCACAACAAGAATAGCAATCACAAGCAGGTCCTTCCTCTCTTTCACAATCTAGCACAAGCAATACATACAAATAAATATCCACAAAAAATCTCACACACTGAATAAAAGATGTATGCATGCATGGTATGCCATGTGTAGAATTAGACACACTTATCCATGATTTATATTCTCTGGCATTAAATGCATGAGATGCAATTTCTAGGAATTTCTCAATTCACTTAACAATTTATTAATTGAAAACAAAATAACCAATACTTAGATTATAACATTACAACTTTTATTGTTCTAAGAAAGTTTTCAAATGAGACATATATTAATATTCCTGGGCAGATGTTGTTAACCTAAACCTAAAACAATTGAGTTTATTTGTAAAACATTTTTATTATTTAAGTTATGAATTTAATAGCCGAATTACTCCTCGGATGATCTCATGAATTATTATTTAACAAAAGCAAAAACAAATGATGTAGAATGAAACTACTCTAGCAGGGATATCCGTGGATATAAAGTTCATTGAATTTGGACTTACAGAACATAAGTTATGAATTTTCTAAGTTTTGCATATTTTTCTGTTTTATTTATAAAATTCCTGCGAAAAAGAAAATCAGGGGGCTACGTGGCGCGATCCTATTGGAAGAAAACGGTTCGCGCGGATCGTGGACGAGAGCCGTCCGATTTAAATGAGATCGGACGCACGGGGTCGTTTGAATCTAGATCCGTTGGATCTAGATCCAACGGCGTGGGACGTCCGGCCGGACCGAGCGGCGCGCGGGTCGCCGGAAATGCTCGCCGGCGATGGCGTCCGCGGCAGGGGCGCGTCGGCCTCGACGTTTCCGGCGTTAAAACGAGGCCCTGAGAAGAGTGGGTCTTACCAAAATGATGCAGAGGAGATGGCGAGGTCGATGGCGCGACGGCGGCGTCCGAAAACCTCTCCTTTCCTCGTCGGAGTCGAGGACGGCGGCGACGGCCTCGGGTCGAAGACGGTTTCGGCGTTCGGCTGCGAAATAGAACGAGCGAGGGGGCTCAACGGGTGCGCAAGGGAATGGGGAAGCGAGGGGGAGCCTCGGTGGCGCTCGAGGAGCTCGGAGCTTACCGCACTCTCGAAAAAGTCCGGCGGCGACGGCGAGCTCGATTCCGAGCAGCCCGACGGCGGAGAGGTAGGGTTTTGGGGGGGGGGGGGGTTCGGAGGCGGCCTCGAGGGGTATAAATAGGAGGGGGCAGGGGCGCTAGACGCGTCGGGAAACGGCCGGAAACGGCTCGGACTCGGTCTCCATCTCCGGCGTGATCTCCGGACGGAGGTGGAAGACCGCTGACAGGTGGGGCCCACCTGTCAGCGAGAGGGAAGCGACGCGCGCGCGGGAGCGGGCCGATGGGCTGTTATCAAACGCGCGCGCGGTGGATAGCGTCTGGGCCGGCCCGGAAACAATTTTTCTAAAAATTAAATAAAAACTGTTTTTCAAATCTGATTTACTAAATGATTTTTAAACCTATTTAAAACTTTTCAGAAAAATTCATAAAAATATATTTTGGAAAGGTTATTTAAATTAGCAATTTTAATAATACACTTACCCATTATATAATTTGGAAAAATTATATTTATTAAGTAAGTTTAATTAAGCACTTAATGGGATTAAATAATATTTAAACTCATAATTGAATTTTTATTTAGTATTCATGTGATTAAAAGTTAATCCTATATGATGAATGATGTATGAATGCAAAGTTTTAAATTTTAGCAAAATTGGGATGTTACCAACCTAACCCCCTTAAGATGAATCTCGTCCTCGAGATTCGGTTTGGCCTTCAAAAAGATGTGGGTGTTCTTCCCGAAGATCATCCTCCCGTTCCCAAGTCGCTTCTTCTTCGGTATGGTGGTTCCACTGGACCTTACAAAATTTGATAGTCTTGGTTCGTGTGATCCTTTCTTCCATCTCCAAGATTTTGATTGGCTTCTCTTCATACGTCAGGTCACTTTCCAACTGAACTTCTTCTAATGGCACTGCATCCCGTAGTGGTGTTTCTGTCATCTCTGGGTGACACTTCTTCAATTGGCTCACATGGAAGACATTGTGAACTGCTGACAGAACTTCCGGTAATTCTAACTCATATGCTACTTCTCCCTTGCGGGAAAGAATCTTAAAGGGGCCGATGAATCGAGGTGCAAGTTTACCCTTGATCCCGAACCTCTTCATACCACGCATTGGTGACACTCTTAAATAAGCCATGTCACCTATCTCATATGTGATTTCTCTCCTTTTGGAATCTGCATAGCTTTTCTAACTGGACTGCGCGGTCTTCAATCTGTCCTTGATTATTCGAACCTTCTCTTCAGCTTCCTGGATTATATCAGGTCCAAATAAACTTCGCTCTCCCACACCGTTCCAGAGTAGTGGTGTGGTGCATTTCCTACCATAAAGTGCCTCAAACGGCGACATCTCTATACTTGCTTGGTAGCTGTTGTTATAGGAAAATTCCGCGTATGGCAAATTATCATCCCAACTAGACTTGTAGTCCAAAGCACATGCCCTCAGCATATCTTCTAAAATTTGGTTTACTCTTTCCGTCTGTCCATCCGTTTGTGGATGAAATGCTGTACTGAACTCTAATCTCGTACCCAATGATTCATGTAATTGTTTCCAGAAATGCGAGGTAAACTGGGTACCTCTGTCAGACACAATCCTCTGGGGAATACCATGAAGGCATACAATTCTCCTCATGTAAATCTCTGCCAACTTAGCACTTGAGTAGGTAGTCTTTACTGGCACAAAATGGGCCACCTTTGTCAAACGATCCACTATTACCTAGATCGAATCATATCCCGATCTGGTACGCGGTAACCCAGTAATGAAATCCATACCTATTTGTTCCCATTTCCAATCCGGTATAGGTAAAGGTTGCAACAATCCTGCTGGCTTCTGATGCTCCGCCTTTACTCGACTACATACATCGCACATAGCTATAAATTCCGCGATGTCTCTCTTCAGGTTATTCCACCAAAATCTTTCCTTTACATCCATGTACATCTTGGTGTTTCCCGGGTGTATGGAATAAGGCGAGTTATGTGCTTCTTGCAGAATCAACTTTCTAAGATCCTCATCTTGCGGCACGCAGATGCGTTTCTCAAACCACAAGGTGCCTTGCTCATCCATTCGAAAACCCTTGGCCTTTCCTTCGCTCAGGTTGACCTTGATTTCATCCATTGTTTTGTCTCCCTTCTGGCCTTCCCGAATCTTATCCATTAACAACGGTTGTACGTCCAGTGTTGCGAGGAATCCTTCGGGTACTACCTCTAATCTGAGGTCCTTAAATGCTCTACTTAAATCCTCGGGCAATTCTCCCGCTGTCAGTCCATTTACATGGACCTTACGGCTCAAAGCGTCAGCCACCACATTAGCCTTTCCTGGGTGATATTGCAAACTCATATCATAGTCCTTAATGAGTTCCAGCCATCTTCTTTGCCTCATATTCAATTCCTTCTGGGTGAAAATATATTTCAGTCTCTTGTGATCCGTGAATACTTCACAACGCTTTCCCAAAAGATAGGGTCTCCACGTCTTTAACGCATGCACTACTGATGCTAACTCCAGATCGTGAGTGGGATACTTGACCTCATGTTTCTTAAGCTGTCTGGAAGCATATGAAACCACTTTCCCTTCTTGCATTAGGACACTTCCTAGTCCATGGTGCGAGGCATCACAATATACTTGGAATTCCTTCTCTATATCTGGCAAGCATAAAACAGGTGCTGACACCAGCCGTTTCTTCAGTTCCTGGAAACTTATTTCACATTCTTCAGTCCACTTGAATTTGACTTCCTTTTTCAGTAGTGAATTCAATGGTTTGGCAAGTTTGGAGAAGTTCTCAATAAATCTTCTATAATAACCTGCCAGTCCAAGGAAACTACGGATGTCTGGCACATTCTTGGGTACTTCCCATTTTGTCACTGCTGACACCTTTTCTGGGTCTACTGCTATTCCATTTTTCGACACAACGTGTCCTAGAAAACCAACTTCTTCTAGCCAGAATTCACACTTGCTAAATTTGGCATACAACTTATGTTCTCTAAGTCTCTGTAATATCATGTGCAAGTGTTCTTCATGTTCCTCCTGACTTTTGGAGTAAATCAGGATGTCATCAATGAACACCACAACAAACTTATCCAAAAAGTCCATAAACACTTTGTTGATCATGTTCATGAAGTATGCCGATGCATTGGTTAAACCAAACGGCATTACGGTGTACTCATATAATCCATATCTAGTAGTGAAGGAAGTTTTTGGTATATCTAGTTCTCTTACTTTCATTTGAAATTATCCTGATCGCAAATCGATCTTAGAGAATACCGAAGCACCCTCTAGCTGGTCGAAAAGCTCGTTAATTTTTGGTAGCGGGTACTTGTTCTTGATCGTCACCTTGTTGATTGCTCGATAATCCGTGACTAGCCTTTGAGTACTATCCTTTTTCTCTACGAACTGAATGGGTGGTCCCCAAGGTGATGAACTTGGGCGGATGAATCCTTTCTGCAGTTGCTCCTCTAACTGCTTCTTGAGTTCTTTCAATTCAGCCACGGCCATTAGATATGGCCTCTTGGCTATGGGTCCCGTTCCGGGAACCAAATCTATGAGAAATTCCACATCCCTATCGGGCGGCATTCCCGGTAGTTCTTCGGGGAAAACATCAAGGTAATCTCTTACCACACGAACGTCTCCCAGGCTAACCCCCTTAAGAGAATTTAGCTTAACTTTCTTAAATTCAAATTTGGATTTGTATCGGATCTTCTTATTCTCGGGAGTGGTGAGTGTAATGGATCTATTCGCACAATCCAAAACTCCTTCAAACTTGGCCAACCAATCCATACCGAGTATAACATCCAGACCCTGGGTCTCTAATATTATCAGGTTTACCGGAAATGAGTGTTTACCAATTTCTAAACTCAAGTTTTGACAATCGGTTTGTGCGAGCATTTCCCCCCCTGGGGAACTCACCCTAACCGGACTTAGCAGGCTTGTAGTAGTCAGTTTGTTTTTATTAACAAAAGCTCTTGAGATGAATGAGTGGGATGCTCCAGTATCGAACAAGACTAATGCTGGAAAGGTATGTAGTAGAAACGTACCAATCACTGCATCCGGTTCATTCTGCACTTCTTCCACATCAAGATGATTCACCTGTGCCTTCTGGAAAGGATTAGGCTTTGATGCTTCCGGCGCCTTCTTCTTCTCTGGGCAGTCTATTGAGTAATGTCCCTTGTTCCCACACGTGTAGCAAGTCACTTGACTTATATCTCGTTTTGGTTCATTGTTGTGGCGGTGTTGCTCTTTTCCACTATTGTTCCCATTGAACGGGTGGTTGTGTCCACTACCACCCTGTCCATTTTCTCTGTATCCGGAATTTCCTACTTTATGGATATGACCATTATGGTTGTGGCCACTTCCACTCTTGTGACTATGGTGACCTCCACTGTTCTCAGGTACGTATGGTTTCTTCTGCATCAGATTAGTGTTGTACTTATTGGCGCTGAACTTCCTCTTTCTATTCTCCTCCTTCTTCATGTTGCTGTCCAGAGTAATGGCCTGATCAAGAAGGTCCTGGTAATTGGGAGCATAGGCTACAGACAATGGTATTTTCAGCTCACCATTGAGTCCATTCAGAAACTTGTACTTCCTCTTTGCATCGGTGTCTACATCCTCTGGGGCATAGCGTGAGAGGGAATTGAAGTCCTCCATGTACTCCCTCAGAGCACGATTTCCCTGTCTCAGAGTGCGGAACTCATCCCTTTTCAGATTCATGATCCCAGAAGAGATGTGTGCATTGCGGAAACCTTCTTTAAAGATTTCCCAGGTAAGTCCTTCAAGTGGGTGAGTGATCTGATATGTTTCCCACCACGCTGGTCCCTCCAGTAGATGGGAAGTGAACCTTATTTTCTCCAATTCCGTACACTCGCAAGTAACCAGATCCTTGTTCACAGAGCGTAGCCAATCTTCGGCTACGATTGGTTCAGAAGCTGTGGAGAATTTGTTGGGTCTGAGCCTCAAGAACCTAGCAAGGCGGTCAACTTGGGGTGGGGGTAGTGGTGGCGGCGGTGAAGGGGGTGGTGGATTGTTTTGGTTTGACATGAACTGAGCCATCATGGTCATCAACTCTGTCTGGGCTGCCATCATTTGTTGCATCATTTCGTTGGCATTGTTGTTGTCAGGATCACGACGTGGAGGCATATGTATGGTGTGGGCATAGGTAAGTAGTGATAGAAAGAGACTATAAAGGAAAAAAAAATCTACCCATGCACATCAACACACTTCACAGAAACATAACAAACAACAAGTAAACAGGCACACCCGATGTATTTTATAAATTCGATATTTTAGAGACTTGCAAACCAAGCTAGGACATGGTTTTCAGGGTACTGCCTCACCACAAATTGGTGGGTCCATACAACTTCGATGGGGTAAGGAGAAATACTCGTAAGGTAAGGATAACTGGTGGTCTTACTAATCAAATTTTAAAACTCTTTATGTATTTGCGGGTGTTCCCACACTTGCGCTTCTTGACACCTGTGGCTTCCTTGGGAGTGTCCTCATCGGGGTAGGTTAACACTAGGAGCTCTGGGGCGTCAGGGAAATGATTCTTCTCTGCCTGAAGTTCCATTTGGCTTAGTTGTTCACACAAATGAGCACACTGAGCCTGCAATGCCAAAATGTGGGCATCCTTCTGCGCAATCCTATCATCTTGCAGGTAAATCTTGTTTTCCAGTTCCTTGTTCTCCTTCGTTAGCACCTGAACTTCTACACGAAGAATATCCTTCTCTTCTTCTAAGCTTTCCTTAACGTGGCGGTGGACGCGCCTTAAATCTGCCCTGTAGAAGATCTCTTGTCCCAGAAGTATATCCAAATTATGGCAATGAGCTCCAAGGTCTCCATGATGCTTCTCGTTCATACCCCCAAGTGAGGGTTGAACGGGTTGTCCAATGCTATCCCTCCTGGCAAAGTGTCGAAAGACGGAGTTGGGCTTGATCTCGTCATAGAATTGCTCAATGATGCGGGACAAGGTCTCCAGCATTGCCATCTCCACTCCATTCTTCCAGGTGGGGTATCTAGATCGGAAACGGATCAGCTACGATCCAGGAGGATCAAGACGAGGGAGAACTTCTGACTCGATCTTCCAGCGTCCTTCAGGGTAATCTTCTGACATAATTTCTTTGCCCCTGAAGACTGGCGGCGTCAACCTCAGGGTCCTGGAAATACTGACGAGCTGGTCACTGAAGTAGTACTGGTCTCCTTTCTGCGGGGATAACTCTTGGGTGAAGTTCTTCATCTACAAGAATTTTGAAGGGATAAGTAATAAGGAGATAAATCGAAATAAGAATGAAGAAGGTAAGGAACATATTATAAGGAAAGAAGTATGGTATGTCGAATTTCATTCATTACAAATATTTATTTTAGGGTTTGTATCCAATCCTAGGGGTTTCGAGCCTACAGGAAACATTCGTGCTCTGATACCATCTGTAGTGCCCATGCTTATGAAAGCAATGGCACAATGAATAATGTAAAGACTTGGATCACATAAGTCTCACATTCTCCAAATAAGATGTAATATCACAGTACAATGTCATAATTTATTACAGAACGAGACGAATGATCCAAAAACAAATATCCTTTCAACTTAGCATAGCGGAAATGCTAGCTGAATAAATAGTTCACACT
Source organism: Poa annua (assembly GCA_026929855.1). Classification (NCBI taxonomy): domain Eukaryota; kingdom Viridiplantae; phylum Streptophyta; class Magnoliopsida; order Poales; family Poaceae; genus Poa; species Poa annua. Next base: position 162,616,163 of record CM049426.1, read on the forward strand.
TTATTTCAGAGTTCAAACGCAATCCTAAAGGTAGCATGGAGCTACATCTTCTCCATGAAGCCACTGGCAAATCATGTTGGTTGTAGCTCGAAGACGACCCCCTTACTCCTCATTCGGACATTCTGCAAGGTTTAGTTGCAGCCCAGCTAGAAAGGGTCAGCACAATTGAATTGTGGTGGCAAGTGACTTTAATTCCTAATGTTCTATTATACTAATACTATATGCTTAATTTGGCTGGTGGAGCTCAAGGCTATTGCGCAAAGAAAATTTTCTCCTACTTTTGATAAACAGTTTTCTTAAATCAATAATCTTCTCCTTCAGAGACAAATCTCGAGACAAGTCCATGTCTCCTACCCATGTTCATCCAACAAAGTTTTATTAAGAAATTTGGGATGAGGAGATTTTCAGAACACAGCCTTGTGTAGTTACTCAAATTGTCCGATGCCGGGGACACGGCTAAGATCTTAGGTTTTAACTCTCGAGAGGGTGTGCACTTTCACCATTAGACACGATCAACCCAAACTATCCTCTACACTCCTTTAGTGAGAAGGAAAAGGAGAAGATCAAGACGAGACTTTTCAGAATTTGCTTTCCCATGATCATACTAAGAGATTACCACCATCCTATCAACTCTACCACCATCAATCTCTTGACCCAGGTCCACATCAACTTACTCCATCAAGACAGAGCCCATATTGACCAATGGTTGCACGATAAGCAACTAGACTCAATGTAAACTTCAATCTCATAGCCCTGGGTGGCCTACCACAAGTGAGCAACTCAGGTTAACACCGCATATCATGGCCCCAGGTAAGTAGAAACTACCCTGGGCGAAGACAACCACGACACATGGCCCTGAGAAGCCACTCAACTTGAAACCTCCTCGATCGACCCAATCCACCCAGGCGTTAAATTAATTTAGTGGAAATTGTCATTTATCACATCAACCATAAAACAATCATTGTTGCAGCAGTTGCTTCCACTAAATTATAATAGGGGTCAAATCTGGAATTTCTAAGGGGAAACCTAAAAGGTTTGCATAGCATACTACAATCTCCCAAAAACTTATCATGCATACTACTTTTGCAAATACTGTTTGAAAACACTAGATATGCAATAGAATAAAATAGTAGGTGTTTTATGAAGTCACTTGCCTTGGCAGCAGGAGGGGCAGGCACCACAAGAATAGCAATCACAAGCAGGTCCTTCCTCTCCTTCACAATCTAGCACAAGCAATACATACAAATAAATATCCAAAAAAAATCTCACACAACGAATAAAAGATGTATGCATGCATGGTATGCCATGTGTAGAATTAGACACACTTATCCATGATTTATATTCTCTGGCATTAAATGCATGAGATGCAATTTCTAGGAATTTCTCAATTCACTTAACAATTTATTAATTGAAAACAAAATAACCAAAACTTAGATTATAACATTACAACTTTTATTGTTCTAAGAAAGTTTTCAAATAAGACATATATTAATATTCCTGGGCAGATGTTGTTAACCTAAACCTAAAACAATTGAGTTTATTTGTAAAACATTTTTATTATTTAAGTTATGAATTTAATAGCCGAATTACTCCTCGGATGATCTCATGAATTATTATTTAACAAAAGCAAAAACAAATGATGTAGAATTAAACTACTCTAGCAGTGCTATCCGTGGATATAAAGTTCATTGAATTTGGACTTACAGAACATAAGTTATGAATTTTCTAAGTTTTGCATATTTTTCTGTTTTATTTATAAAATTCCTGCGAAAAAGAAAATCAGGGGGCTACGTGGCGCGATCCTATTGGACGAAAACGGTTCGCGCGGATCGTGGACGAGAGCCGTCCGATTTAAATGAGATCGGACGCACGGGATCGTTTGAACCTAGATCCGTTGGATCTAGATCCAACGGCGTGGGACGTCCGGCCGGACCAAGCGGCGCGCGGGTCGCCGGAAATGCTCGCCGGCGATGGCGTCCGCGGCGGCGGCGCGTCAGCCTCGACGTTTCCGGCGTTAAAACGAGGCCCCGAGAAGAGTGGGTCTTACCAAAATGATGCAGAGGAGATGGCGAGGTCGATGGCGCGACGGCGGCGTCCGAAAACCTCTCCTTTCCTCGTCGGAGTCGAGGACGGCGGCGACGGCCTCGGGTCAAAGACGGTTTCGGCGTTCGGCTGCGAAATAGAACGAGCGAGGGGGCTCAACGGGTGCGCAAGGGAATGGGGAAGCGAGGGGGAGCCTCGGTGGCGCTCGAGGAGCTCGGAGCTTACCGCACTCGCGAAAAAGTCCGGCGGCAATGGCGGCGACGGCGAGCTCGATTCCGAGCAGCCCGACGGCGGAGAGGTAGGGTTTTGGGGGGGGGGGGGGGTTCGGAGGCGGCCTCGAGGGGTATAAATAGGAGGGGGCAGGGGCGCTAGACGCGGCGGTAAACGGCCGGAAACGGCTCGGACTCGGTCTCCATCTCCGGCGTGATCTCCGGACGGAGGTGGAAGACGGCTGACAGGTGGGGCCCACCTGTCAGCGAGAGGGGAGCGACGCGCGCGCGGGAGCTGTCCGATGGGCTGTTATCAAACGCGCGCGCGGTGGATAGCGTCTGGGCCGGCCCGGAAACAATTTTTTTTTAAAATTAAATAAAAACTGTTTTTCAAATCTGATTTACTAAATGATTTTTAAACCTATTCAAAACTTTTCAGAAAAATTCATAAAAATATATTTTGGAAAGGTTATTTAAATTAGCAATTTTTAATAATACACTTACCCATTATATAATTTGGAAAAATTATATTTATTAAGTAAGTTTAATTAAGCACTTAATGGGATTAAATAATATTTAAACTCATAATTGAATTTTTATTTAGTATTGATGTGATTAAAAGTTAATCCTATATGATGAATGATGTATGAATGCAAAATTTTAAATTTTAGCAAAATTGGGATGTTACACATGTCTTGCCATGATAATAAACTCTTAAATTGATGTGTAGATAAATAAATTGCATCTAACTAATAAATATGGAAAGTGTTGGACAAATATTTAATTATTGCCTACTCCATTTAAATTGATCAAATCACCATGCCATGCTAAATATGTCAAACAACATTTAATTTGTGGGTTACACAAATAACTTGCACCATAATTAATTGCCGGGATTTCATCCCCGCATTAATATGACCTAATCATCTAATTCCATATTGCAACATCAATTGTTTGCACATATCAGTTTATTGATATTGTTTCCTATTGTCTGTGTTATGCTCTTCTCTGGGTAGACGACGACATGTCTGCCGTCGATACTTCCTTCCTTGAGATTCCAGCTTTTGTGCCGGGCCACGAGCTACCAGGCAAGCTTCTGCTAACTGGTTACACGATTGTTTGATTTTCATCCTTGCCTTTTGATCTATGCTATCCTAGTTACGATTCTTGAATTGCGATCCCATCATATGTTTATCCTACAGCCCATTCAGCTTTATCCCCACCTCCTATCACCTGTTGTATGTTTAGCTGTTAGCCTTGCGAGTCGTAGTGCATGCTTAAGGTTGGTTCTACGAGTCTGTTTGTCCTATGTCATTTATACTTAGCATGATAGATTGTCTACTTTAATAAAATGTTATCTTCTGTTGGGGATTATAATTAAAAAGATAAGGCACCGGCGGAAGGCCTTGCGAGGTGCTTTGTTCTGCTAAGTGTCGACCTAGGAACTCAGTTCTTGTCCTCGGATCCAATTTTGAGTGCACTAACCGCTTGTGGGAGGCTCTATGGAGCCCCCCGCGACTTCGATCTAATCCGCTTCTTATCCAGGGCGCCGCAAGTAGTTCGGGTTTTCCATTTGATGCATGCATTTGGTTACATAACGATCTCATGATGATGGAGTAGTCAATTCTCATATAGGGTGGCACGTTCTTAGAGTGCTATGAAGGTCGATCCCGCGGGCACTAGACCTGATTAGCCGTGCACACAATCATGCGGTTCCCTGGATGGGTGGTAGAGAAGATATTTGCCGTGTTGAGATGCCCTACCTTCTGGCTTTGCTTTTGGGGTGGATCGAATGAGTACGGGTCCAGTAGTGCACCCCTGCAGGGTATAATCTTATCGATGAGCCATGTCCACGGTTATGGACGACTTGGTGATGATGCTGGCTAATAAGATCATAGGCGACTTACACCTAATCATTGTTACTAGTAATATAGATTTACTTTCACAATAACTTGTAACTAAAATTGTTCAATATGTGAGTATTCCCGAATCGCTTCCTCATACTTGGTTGAGGGGGTTGATCCGAGAATGGGTTATGATTGGTGTTAGTTGTAGATGGTTAACTTATGCGCTCCCTTATCCCTCTCTAACTTAGACTGAAGTTGTAGCGTATCTGTATTAGATTGCTAGTGCTGGTGCCGCTAAGTCCACTTAACCCCATATCTTGGGAGTCTTGCAGTTTTGTAACCTGTTAGCTTAAGCTTGTGTTGTACGCTTCGGTGTATTGACCCGTTCGCGGGCTGTGGTTTTTCTGCAGTTGAGGATTCTCCGCACGACTAGGTTGGTGGATACTACGTGGAGTTCGACAACGAGATCTGCGACGAGTAGTTAGAGTTCCCCTGTGCTTCTTCCTGGTGGACCGCGTGGATGGGCCTTCTTTTTCCGTTCCGGCCTTGAGCCCTTTGCTTCTTGTCTGTACTCAGACCGGTTTGTTTTCCGCTACATGATGTAATGTTGGGACATGTGTCCTCTGATTGGTGCCATTCGCTATATTTTTGCTCAGTGAGAGCTTTGGATAATTATTTCCTTTCTTTGTGTCTTAGGTTTATTCTGTGGTTCCTACTTGTTAACAATCCGACTCGTATACCATGTGTGTATGTTTGAAGTATACGAGTTGGAAGACTTTTTGGGTTCTTGCTTGCACAATCTTGAAACGTATGTGACGTTGGGGTCGCCAAGAACTGTCGGCCGATGATCCATTCCGAGCCAGGCCTGATTGTTTCCTGGGATTGGTAACCGCAGTATGTTGCTTGGCTGTGTGGCCCAACCGGTACGTTTCATTTGTGTAGCTTGAATTCAGGGTCTGACAGTTGGTATCAGAGCCTAAACGCCCTCAGGTTCCCTTCTACTGGTCGTTGTTTGAGTCTAGAAAAATATTTTGTAGCTATCAGGAAATTCTTAAACGTGAGAGTAGGAAGTGTTACGATATTTCCCCACCCACCCTCCCTGTTCTTCTGGTAAGAAGTGTTACGATATTTCCCTTCTCACCTAAATTTTAAAATTAGGACATCACGTGTTCTGGGTTTCTGTAGTACCATAGTTGCAGGTGTCTTCAAGGTGGTGCTCTTCGTTGTAGCAGTTATCAACCTCTTCGGCTACGTTCAATTTCATTCTTGAATCAATCAGTTGTTTCTCCTCTTTGGTGGAGTTACGTCAAGCTCAATTGGTTTTCCTCGTTCTAGTGCTAATATTCATTCTTACCTCTCTTTAAACCTTTTTGGAAGTAAACAAAGTGGCGTACCATGATGGATGGCCATGTCTTATTCCTTGTTGTCTTTTCTAAGCAATCTGGAGTTTTTTTCCTTTTAGCGCTTACATTGGATTTTGTTTATCCGATTGTGGTGTTAACGTTGTATCCTCCTCAGGATGGAGAGTGGCGAAGAAGATACTCAAATGTCATCCGAAATGAGGCAAGTGCTATCTCAGATGACGCAAGTTTTGGGTCACATTCAGCAAAACCAAAACCAGGGCAACTGCCGTGTGACAATTGTAGAGTTCCTCCAGCTCAACCCAGGCACGTTTGATGTTCCCTCTAAGCCACTTGATGCAGATGACTGGCTGCGTGAAATGATCAATGCTCTGGTTGTTTCTCATCTGTCCGATGAGGACCATGTTCCTTTTGTATCCTATCTTCTCCGCGGAAAATACATGTCTTGGTGGGAGACGTTCAACAGTTACGAGCACCAGGTGTTGTTATCACTTGGGATGAGTTCAAGGAGGCTTTCAAACACCACCATATTCCTGATGGGGTCATGGAAAGAAAGCGTGAGGAATTCTATGACTTGACTCAGGGAAGCATGTCTGTGCTGGACTATCAAGTTGAGTTCAACCGTCTGGCTCGCTATGCTCAAGATGAGGTATCAACTGATGCCCAGAAGCAAGCCAAATTTTGCAGAGGTCTAAGCCCAAATCTGAAGTATGCACTCACCTTGTTCAAGTGCGTTAACTTTGAAGAGCTCGTGAACATAGCTCTCCGGGAGGAATTTGGTCGTGAGATGTTTGAAGAATCTCGAAAACATGCTCTTGAAGGTGCTTCTTATTCAGCAAACACCATGCCTCCACATAAGCGTAGGCTTTGGGTTCCATATGCATCTCCAACTCAACCCCCCTATCTTCCAAGCCCTTTAGGGTTCACTCCTCGTCCTCCCTCCGTAATGTTTCCTACAAGAGGTTCTCAAGCTCAGAAAAGGCCAAGTGTTCAAATTCCGCCAAAGCCAGTGACTTCAAAAACCTACTTCAAGTGTGGTGATCCAGGCCATATCTCTATCCATTGTCCCCAAAACAAGCTTCATAAGCAACAATCTCGTTCTTCTCAAACACAAGCTTTGTTTTGTGCTTTCCCCAGCAATTTTCCTACATCTAGGAGTGGAAGGGTGAACCACCTCAACGCCAAAGAGGCAAAGGAAGCTCCAGAAGTTGTAATGGGCAAAATCCTAGTTAACTCTTTTCCTGCTAAGGTATTATTCGATACTGGAGCATCTCATTCTTGTGTGTAAGTAACCTTCGCTGAAACAACAAAGTTGCCTCTAGATCCCTTATCTATTCCACTCGTGATCCATTCTCCGGGAACGCAAATGCAGACTTCCATGGTAAGCCATGGAAACCAAATTCGAACTGGAGGTCATTTGTTCCTGGCTTCCATAATTCTTCTAGGTAACTCAGACATTGATGTCATTCTCGGCATGGATTGGTTGAAGGCCAACAAAGCTAAGATAGACTGTTCCACAAAGACCATAACTCTTTCTCATCCTTCTGGACAGATAGTCTATTCTCCAAATCAAACCTCTTCAGCTGAGCTTTTCGCTCTCAATGTTCATCCTCTTCCTGCTATGGAAGATATACCGGTGGTCCGAGACTTTCCGGACGTCTTTCCTGAAGAATTGCCAGGCATGCCGCCTGATAGAGCCGTGGAGTTCGTTATTGAACTAGAACCATGCACTGCTCCTATCTCCAAACGTCCTTACAAGATGGCCCCCAAAGAACTGGCTGAGCTTAAGAGACAGCTAGAGGAGTTGGAAAGTAAAGGTCATATCCAACCTAGTACTTCTCCTTGGGGTTTTCCTACTCTGTTTGTCAAAAAGAGGGACACGACTGAGCGACTGGTTGTTGACTACCGTCCTCTGAACAAGAAAACCATCAAGAACAAGTATCCCCTACCTCGCATCAATGACATGTTTGATCAACTCGCTGGTGCTAAGGTTTTCTCCAAGTTGGACTTGAGGTCAGGTTATCACCAGATCAAGATCCGCAAAGAATACATTCCTAAGATAGCTTTCACCACTCGTTATGGTCTCTATGAATACACTGTCATGTCTTTCGGTCTCACAAATGCTCCGGCGACTTTCTCACGTCTCATGAACTTCGTTTTCATGGAATACCTCGATAAGTTTGTGGTAGTCTATCTCGATGACATTCTTATCTATTCCAAAACCGAAGAAGAACACGGAGAACATCTACGTCTTATCTTGTTGAAACTCCGAGAACACCGTCTCTACGCCAAGTTCTCCAAGTGTGAATTCTGGCTTCCTAAAGTATCCTACCTTGTTCATGTCATCTCTTCTGAAGGCATTTCTGTTGATCCAGAAAAAGTGAAGTCCATTGTTGAATGGTTGCCTCCTACATCGGTGAAACAAGTCAGGAGTTTCCTTGGCATGGCTAGCTATTGCCGTCGATTTGTTGAGAACTTCTCCAAAATAGCTAAGCCTCTCACCGATCTTACTAGTAAGGATAGAAAGTTTCTTTGGACTCCAAAGTGTGATGAGAGCTTCAATCTCTTGAAAGCTAAACTCACTTCTACTACTGTTCTAGTTGGCCCAGACACTTCCAAACCTTTCCACATATTCTGCGATGCATCTCTTCAAGGACTAGGCGCGGTCCTCATGCAAGAACGCTAAGTTGTGGCTTATGCATCTCACCAGTTGCAGCCTCATGAGCTCAACTATCCTACACATGATCTTGAACTTGCAGCAATCATGTATGCCGTCAAGGCTTGGAGACCTTATTTGTTGGAGCACAGCTGTGAGATCTTCACTAATCACAAGAGTCTCAAATATCTCTTCACTCAACCAGATTTGAACCTCAGGCAAACAAGGTGGCTTGAGAAACTCTCAGATTACGATCTTACCATCTCTTACACTCCAGGCAAAGCTAATGTAATGGCTGATGCTCTCAGTCGCAAGTCCTATTGCAACAACCTCATGGTTGAGGACATCCAACCTCCTCTTCACGAAGAATTCAAGAAGCTCAATCTTAAAGTGGTTCCTTCTGGTTATCTTGCAACTTGATTGCCACTCCTACACTTGAGGATAAAATCCGTGCCGCACAGTTGCGCGATTCTGGTGTCAAGAATATCAAAGACAACATTGGCAAGGATAAGTACAAGAGTTTCTCTCTCGGTGACAAGGGTACCTTGCTGTTTGAAGAACACATTGTAGCGCCCAAGCTTGACAGCTTAAGAGAGCTCATTCTCAAGGAGGCTCATGATACTCCGCTCTCTATCCACCCTGGCAGCACAAAGATGTACCAGGATCTCAAGTCAATCTATTGGAGGACCAGGATGAAGCGTGAAATTGCTCGCTATGTGTCTCAGTGTGATGTTTGTTGTCGTGTCAAGGCAGTTCATCAGAGACCACCTGGACTTCTTCAACCACTGCAAATTCCTGAGTGGAAATGGGACAAGATCGAGATGGACTTCGTTACTGGGTTTCCAAAGTCCAAGAAAGGCAACGATGCAATCTTTGTTGTCATTGATCGTCTCCCCAAAGTGGCTCACTTCTTCCCAGTCAAAGAGACAGTATCAGCTAGTTAGTTGGCAGAACTCTATATGACAAGACTGGTTCCTTTACATGGTGTTCCTTTGGCAATAAGCTCAGATCGTGGAAGTATCTTCACTTCTCGATTTTGGGATAGCTTTCAGAAAGCCTTGGGTACCAAACTTCTGTTCAACACAGCTTACCATCCGCAGACAAGTGGACAGGTTGAAAGAGTGAATCAAATTCTGGAGGATATGCTCAGAGCTTGTGTTATCTCCTTTGGCATGAAATGGGAGGATTGCCTTCCGTATGCTGAGTTCTCCTACAACAACACCTTCCAAGCAAGTCTAGGCATGGCTCCCTTTGAAGCTCTCTATGGCGCAAATGCAGAACTCCTCTGAATTGGTCTCAAACTGGAGAACGTCAATTCTTTGGTCCTGATATTATCCAGGAGGATGAAGAAAAGGTTCACATCATTCGTGATAATCTAAAGATTGCCCAGTCTCGGCAGAAAAGCTATTATGATAGCAAGCACAGGGACATGGTCTATGCACCTGGTGATCAAGCTTACCTTCGTGTCACTCCTCTGAGAGGCACGCAACGCTTTGGCATCAAAGGCAAACTCGCTCTGCGTTATGTTGGGCCTTTCAACATTCTTTCAAGGCGTGGTGAATTGGCTTACCGTCTGGAACTTCCTCCAAACCTATTAAATGTGCACGATGTCTTTCACGTGCCACAACTCAAGAAGTGCTTCCAAGATCCAGGACGTGCAGTTGATTATGGATCAATTGAACTTCGAGAAGATCTCTCTTATGTGGAACAACCGATTCGCATTCTTGCCGAAGCTGAACGTCGCACCCGTAACAACACTGTCAAGTTCTACAAGGTTCAATGGTCTCATCATTCTGACAAGGAAGCTACATGGGAACGTGAAGACCACCTCTGTGCCGAGTATCCTGACCTCTTCAATGCTCCATAAAGAATCTCGGGGCGTGATTCCTTTGAGGGGGGGAGTGTTGTAACATCCCAAAGTTGTACTTTCCTAAATGTATGCTTGTGTTGTAATATAGTGTGACATCATGCATATTTCATTATGTTTGGCATTGCAATTAAATAAATTACTTTCAAATTTTCAAATCCCATATTTAAATTAAAATGCTTTTTCAAATCAATTAAAAATTGAAGTTTCAAATTTGTACAAATAATCTTTTCAATAGTTTAATCAGTTTGTTTTAAAACTATAAAAAATTGTCAAAAAGGTTTTATTTCTTTTCCTTTTTCTATTTTGTTTTAAAATTACAAAACAGAAAAAGAATAAACAAAAAGGAAAAAGAAAACAGGAAAAAATATGACTTACCTGGCCGAAGTGGGCCAAAGGCCCAACTTCGGCCCACCTACCTTGTCTCCTTCCTCCGTACGGAGGAGGTCGACCTCGCTTTACAGGTCACGCCATGGCGCAGAGCCACTGCGCCTCACCCCACCACGCTGCCCCACTCGCCTCTCTTCTTATCCCCCGCGCCACATCGCCCGAAACCCTAGCCGCCATTCTCCTCTTTCTTTTTTCCCCGCAGCGCCGCCGCCCCTCGCAATTCTCCTCTCTGTCACCCACCGGAGAAAAACCGCCGGAGCGCCGCCACCGTCCGGTCGGCCCCCCGTCGTCCCCGCACTCCCTCGCCTCGCCACCAGGCCCCTCACGGTGAGCCGCCACTCCCCGTCCCCTTTCCCCTCCGGTTCGCTGCCGTAACTCCTCTCGCCGGCATTGCCGACGTCGGCATCACGCCACGGCCGCGCTCTGTCGAGCACCGAGACAAGCCCCAACGCCTCCTCTTCGTTTCCGAGAGCGGGAATGAAATCCCCGCGTGCTCCCGCAACCCCGCGCACCCCCAGCACGGTGCCGCCCTCCTTTGGTCACCGCCGGCACTAGCTTTTCCTCTGCCGCCGCGCACGGTTGTTGGCTCTGTCAGATTCGTCAGGTTAAAACCCGTGTTTTACTGTTAAAAAGTGTGTAACGCCTATACTTGCAACAAAGCAAATCAGACCGAGTGGCTAGCGCCGCCGCACGCGCTACTCCCGCGTCGCGAGTTCGAGTCCTCGTACGTGCGCGTGGAAGAAAAGCCTTCTTTTTTTGTTCTCCCACTGACAGAATGGGCCCATCGGTCAGCGACCGAGTGCACCACACACGCGCGCCCACGCCAGCGTGGCGCTTGGACCCACTGGTCAGCCGCACGGGCGATTCCTCCTTCGGTGAGAAAAGTCCAGAGAGACTGGGTTTTTGCGCTCAGACCCCTGCTCTCCGGTTTCCACACTTTAACCCTCACAAAAACTTCTTCCATCTCGGATGAGTCCCTGCACAATTTCAGAAACACCCCGTACAACTAAAAATGCGATAACTTTATTTCTTCAACTCCAAATAAAATAATATTTATATGTTTTAATATCAGAAAAATGCAATGAACAACATTATGCCATTCTTATGTCATTTTGCATCATTTATTTTAAATGCTTAGTTTAATTTAACAAATGCACTTAAATAATTAAATATGGAATGTGTGGGGTAATAAATATATAATGCCCTAATTCCATTTAATTTGATCTTGTCATCAATGCCATGTCTTGCCATGATAATAAACTCTTAAATTGATGTGTAAATAAATAAATTGCATCTAACTAATAAATATGGAATGTGTTGGACAAATATTTAATTATTGCCTACTCCATTTAAATTGATCAAATCACCATGCCATGCTAAATATGTCAAACAACATTTAATTTGTGGGTTACACAAATAACTTGCACCATAATTAATTGCCGGGATTTCATCCCCGCATTAATATGACCTAATCATCTCATACCATATTGCAACATCAATTGTTTGCGCATATCACTTTATTGATATTGTTTCCTATTGTATGTGTTATGCTCTTCTCTGGGTAGACGACGACGTGTCTGTTGTCGATACTTCCTTCCTTGAGATTCCATCTTTTGTGCCGGGCCACGAGCTACCAGGCAAGCTTCTGCTAACTGGTTACACGATTGTTTGATTTTCATCCTTGCCTTTTGATCTATGCTATCCTAGTTACGATTCTTGAATTGCGATCCCATCATATGTTTATCCTACAGCCCATTCAGCTTTATCCCCACCTCCTATCACCTGTTGTATGTTTAGCTGTTAGCCTTGCGAGTCCTAGTGCATGCTTAAGGTTGGTTCTGCGAGTCTGTTTGTCCTATGTCATTTATACTTAGCATGATAGATTGTCTACTTTAATAAAATGCTATCTTCTGTTGGGGATTATAATTAAAAAGATAAGGCACCGGTGGAAGGCCTTGCGAGGTGCTTTGTTCTGCTAAGTCTCGACCTAGGAACTCAGTTCTTGTCCTGGGATCCAATTTTGAGCGCACTAAGCGCTTGTGGGAGGCCCTATGGAGCCCCCCGCGGCTTCGATCTAATCCGCTTCTTATCCAGGGCGCCGCAAGTAGTTCGGGCTTTCCATTTGATGCATGCATTTGGTTACATAACGATCTCATGATGATGGAGTATTCGATTCTCATATAGGGTGGCACGTTCTTAGAGTGCTATGAAGGTCGATCTCGCGGGCACTTGACCTGATTAGCCGTGCACACAATCATGCGGTTCCCTGGATGGGTCGTAGAGAAGAGATTTGCCGTGTTGAGATGCCCAACCTTCTGGCTTTGCTTTTGGGGTTGATCGAACGAGTACGGGTCCAGTAGTGCACCCCTGCAGGGTATAATCTTATCGATGAGCCGTGTCCACGGTTATGGACGACTTGGTGATGATGCTGGCTAATAAGATCATAGACAACTTACACCTAATCATTGTTAATTAACCTGACTAGTAATATAGAATTACTTTCGAGATAACTTGTAGCATACCTGCACTTTAATTAAGGCATATACCTGTGTATAGTGCAAATCCCTGGATCGATTCGTTTGCACACACAGTTTACGATGTAATATCACAACAAAGTATCAATTTTATTACGTCGATGATCCGGACTTACAAAATATTCGATACAAGTTGCATAGCATAAAGCTAGCATTGAAAAATTACACAGCGGAAATAATATAACAGTGAGTCTCTATCACTTTCATGCTGCCACAGGCGAAAACATGCTGGTTGTAGACTCGAAACCTATAAACAACACCTCAGTCGTCATTTGAACAATCTGCAATAAGAAAAATATTGCAACAACGTGTGTCAGATTCCATTAAAAATGGAGTCTGGCAAGTGACAGTATGGTGGACACTTAATGTAATAACTCTATAGCCTATATGTATATTTGGCTGGTGGAGTTCAAGGCTATTTTGCATAAAGCCAATTTTTCCTATCTCTTTGGAAAACACTTTCTACAAATTAAGACAAGTATGGCATGAAAACCATAAATCTCATCTTCCCTTGTTCACCCATCAAGTTTTATTTCTGAAGTTGGAATGATGGAATCCTCCGTTGACGTCCGTGATCAGCTGCTCAAATTGTCCGTACCGGGGACACGGCTAAGTACTTAGTTTTACACTCTGCAGAGGTTGTGCACGTTCACCATTGTACCCATTCAACCCAAATTATCCTTTACACACCATTTGTGATAAGGAAAGGAGAAGAATGAGACGAGATCTTTCAGAAGCATTTTCCCTCCCACTCTGTCTTGACCCGTTCCACCTAACATCCCCCTACATCTGCTTGTCAAGCCGGAGAGAGTCCATGCAACATAATTGATCAAACCAGAGCCCATATGGCAATGGCTGCACTGGAAGCAATCGTCACTCGGAGTTCTTCAGATTCCTCTGTTCCCTGGGTGGCCATCCACAAGTGCACGTACTCCAGGAACCATAGACATGGACCTGAGTAGCCACTCAACTTCGCCACCATACAACCAATCCACCCAGGAGATTCATTAACTTAGTGGATGTGCACTCTCAGGTAAAAATCACCATGCTCACGGCCCTAAGTAGAATAGACATTCATCCTAGGCGACGACAATCATGAGCACAGCCCTGAGTAGTCACTTAACATTTTGTAACACTTTTCATCAATTGCATAGCATCAATACATCTACTAAGTATTATATAGGAACCTAGACACAGGAGTAAGGGAATTCTACACAGGTTTAGCATAGCACTACTATCCTACTCATGCATATAAAAGTACACTAAGTAATGCATATAGAAAATAATAGGAAGTTTATGAGGTGTGCCACTTGCCTTTGAATGTTGTCGTTGTTCACAAACTCTTTTCAACAACGAACGTTTGCTCTCCGTTCAATCTAAACAATATAAGCAAACAACAATACAACAATCAACAAACAACAATCATCAACATACATGTACATACATAGTGAAGAAACAAGTTTCATAAAACTTCTAAGGAAAATATGTTTATGCATGATATGCAAATTATTTCTATGGACTCGAGATGCATGTCATGCTATGAAATTCTTTTAAGTTAATGCAATGCAATTAGGTTGGTGAAAATGACTAAGGATTAAGGTTAGAAGTTGGATAAGATAACTTTGTTATAGACTATCTAGAATAAGCACTCAAATGGCTTAGCCATGACGTGCATAACTACTTAGAGAAAATACTAACTCTATTCTTCAAGGTGATCAACAATTATTAACAACTCTTGTTAAATTGGATATTCACTATAGTGAGAGAGACAGACACCCGGCCAGCCACTTAAGTTGTGGGATAGGTCTCATGTACGTGGACATGTAAGGTTTGTCTCCAGGCCGCTTCATCTCACTATGCCGCTAGGATCCAACAAACTTCAAGATGATAACATCATGATCAAAATTTATTTAAGTCAAATGTGAAAGACAAGATTAGAAAAGAGGGAAAAGATAGAAGAAAGATGTAGTTGGTCTTCCAGGCTTCATCTCCAGACTTGTAATATTCTCCTTGGTGATGTCTTGATTGAATTCTTGGTAGACTTGAATAATCTTCAGACTTGATGGTTTTTGTATCGCCTAGGCTGGTCTTGGATTTAACTTAGTCTTCAAGAGGTCTAAGAGAAGAAAGGAGAAATGAAAGAGAGAGGGAGCAAGACTTAGAAAATATTTCTGGTTGGTCTTCATAAACTTCCTCTTGATTTTTCTTCTAAGTGCTTCTGCTCCTTGATGATACTTCTGAAGTCTTGTTTTGGCTAAGTCCTTCATTGGTCTTCTAGCTCCAGGTTGAAAATCCTAAGTGTCTAGTGCATAGCACTTTTACCAAAATACTAAGGTTGAAAATAAGCCTAACTTAGAGAAAATGGGGAGGAGTTTTCCTTATGGGAAATATAACTATAAGATAAAATATGCTATGCATGAAATGCAATTTTAAATCACAAGAAACATAATACTAATTTTTGTGATATTTATAAAGTATGCATAAAGTTATAATTGCAATTTCAATTAAATTCTAATTTTGCAAACATAATAAAAGGAAAACATATAGATTAAAGTTTTACGTGATTTATATTTTATAACACAATTTTTATAAATGGTGTTAATAGCCAGAGTTGATTTAATTAAATTTATTACAATTTGATTTAATCAAAAATAATATTTCTATTAATAGTTATGTTGAAAATACTCAAACTATTTAAATTAAATATATAACAATGAATTCATTCAAATATTACTCAAAAATATTTTATAGCAGTGGCATCAATTTACAAATATTCCAAAGTTTCTAAAATAATTTTATTTGCAATTTTTTAATTTACAGATTAAAAGTTATGACAAAAATACTCAAATCTTCCATTTGAAATTTGAATATTTTAAACTAATTCAAATTTGAATTTTGGATAAAAATATTCTACATGTCGAGGGCTTTCCAAATATATAAAAATATTTGAATTTGGATAAACAGAGAAAAAGATATGATAGTTTGAATAGATAGGGGCTTTTCTGCAAAACTGCCAATTAATTAAATCGCGAAAATGATTTTACACGTCAGCGCTGACTGGGCGCTGACTGTGCGCTGACTAGGCTGCTGACTGGGAACCGACGTGGATAAGTCAACAGATCTGGATCGTTGGATCCAGATCTGACGGTCCAGATCTAAACATACCGGTTCAAAACCAAGATCTAATCTCAGCCGGAGGAAAAGGATCGGGCGGATCTGGGGGATGGAGACCTCACCGTGGCGGCGCCGGTGGCCGGAGAGGTTGAAGACGGTGGCGGCGGCTCGGGTTTGGACGAACACGACACTCCGGTGGTCCTGTTGGCTCAGGGAGATCACGCTGGAGTTCAGCGCGGCGAGCTCCGTGAGGTGGTCGGCGTCGAGCTGCGCCTCCGAGAGAGGGGGAAAGGCACGGGTGGAGGTGTGGGGACCCCGGACTAGCTGTCTGAAATATTCTTGTGCCTACAAAATCAGCGATCCCGTGATCAGTCTGTCGCTGGGCACAATCGACTGGTATCAAAAAGAACATCCATAATTACCGAAAGAATTACTTACTTGAGTGAAGCCATAATCTTCAATAAGTTATTGCAGCGGAAAACACCAATCAACGTGGGGCCCGAGTCATTTGCCAAGACACCTACAGGCAGCTGACTGGGAAGACGGCCTAGTTTGCACAGACGTCATCGGTCTCTCCGTCTTCATCATGCTTCTTCTTGAACTCTGGACATGGGAATATCCAGGGACACAGCCATGAGTACATTTACGTACTCGCAAACTACCCCCAACACGAACATGCGCTATTCTTTTATTTGTTTGATAAAACTTTGGTTGCCTTGACAACTCTAAATCTTTATTAAAAGGGGAAGAAGGTTTTTAGAACTTTTCCCATAAATCTGCCTTTGCAAGAAGTCTCTTTAATACTTTTTCCCAAAAAAGTACACCCTTGTGAAAAATGGTAAGAAGTCTCTTTAATAAACATTTTTTTTCCTCCGAAAATCATCATTGTATCTGTTTATCCAAAACTCCTTCTTGTTCTGACCATACCGTCATGGTACATAATCTCCAACCACCTCATACCGGTCCGTTGGTATAGGTGTATGGAACATCCTCCACTTCCTTTGTAAAACTCAAACCTTTTTCCGAAACCATCTCCAACAACCTCATACCGATCCGTTGGTATAGGTCTATGGATCATTCTCCACTTCATTTTGTTTTTAAAAACACAAATCTTTCCAAAACTTGCACATGGTCAAAGTTGGGCCTCTCAACTGTCCATATCCGAGGACTCGGCTATTCGAATAGTTTTAACCCTCTGCAGAGGTAGCCACACCCATACGGTAACTCATCGTGTCTGCCACGTCTCGCCATACCAGGGGTATGCGAAGTTGAGTCACCGACCCTAGTCTGTCCTTTGCTCATGCTAGTATAGGAACCTGCCCATATGATACTTTCCATCGACACTTAACCCAGCCCGTCGGAATCTAAGTGTGAGGACTCATAGGTTTTATCTGGCGGTGTATAGGGGACATCCTTCTATCCTCCTCCTTATCTACTCATAGAGTTTGAGCGAGGACCCATGTCAGGGGTAGGTCACCAAACCATCCCCTCATGCATAACGGAGTCATCTCCGTTGATGAGGTATCCCATACTAATATGAGCAAATTATATGACTAAGCCCTTTCCCATATGTGGGTAAATGTGGTCGCGCAGAGTATCGGCTGATCCACGTAAGTACAAAGACACAATGTGCGTTTTATCAAAACCACCATTCTCCTTTTCTCCATTCCAACACCAACCTCTCGGTGCTTCATAACCACACAGGGTTTTCAAAAAGGGGTTTTGATTAAATGAAACTTTTCCCATCATATAGTTCGAAAAATAATCTCCATCTAGTATCCCCATATAGGGTGTCAAAATAAGATACTTTTATTTTGGAAACAAAAGGGATTTTCAAACTCATAGCTTTAGTGGCAACCACCACATAAATAATATATGCTCCTTATAAGTAAAACATGTGAACCAAAATAGAGGTATGTAGATGCAAGCTCAGAGGGTAGCTTGCCTGATTCCAGCATAATGATCTTGGACTTCTCCTCACTGATCAAGAAATAAATATCATCCTTCTCCGATAAATATTTTCCAAATACCACTCCGGTAGCGTTTATAACTAGCGTCGCAACATGAAAATAAACAACACGCAATAAGCAAACCAAACCACAAGTGGCATATAAACAAGGAACAAACCACAAGTATCAAACTAATCACTCAAGCCACAAACATAGCACTAGTTTAATCAAGCAACGAACTAAATCTATATTTACTAGGGCATTATACTCACAGGAGTATAACACCATACACATGCCAAAATATAGAGCACCAAGGCATCCTCAATTAGAGGTAATTAGTAACCACTTTTCTCTGATCAGGAAATACTTCAGACAAAAGTTAAGTCACCAATTAATCTCTATAATTTAAATACCTCACCAAGCTAAGGTGGATACACTAACAAGATATTTAAGCTAGTATTCCACTCCATGACTATCAAGTCCATCAAGCCATGCAAACATATTACTCACCAATGTGTCTAACAACTAACACTAACAGTACTAACATATTATAACATGCTAAACTACAACAACTAGCAAGCAACAACAGCACAACAATCATTACAGCAATGCAATCTTAAATGCTCTAAATAGTCACTTCATATATCAAGCAACACAATTTGGTTTCAATTTAATTGAATTAGCCATTATTTGATTGTGTCTTAATTATGGCAGAAACTAGTTGAACATGTTTAATTACATATCTTAAGTTCTGTTGACCACAAAAACACAAACTAAATTTCTACAGAAAGCTACTGATGTGTCTGAGACAACATAATTGGATTTGGGTCAATTGGAGTTACCAAACTCCCTACATAATTGTTGCAATCCAGAAGATTAATAATCAAGTTTTGGCTATCAATTAAGTTCTGTTGTTCTAAAAATTAAATCATTTTAGGGGTGGCTAACCATGACTAAATGTGACTCAATTTAATTGGTCTCAACCAATTTGGACTAACAGAGTATCAGAAACAAACAAGTTTGGATCTTAAACCCTTTAAGGCATTTTGAATAATACATTTTTATTATATATCTAAATGAGGTGAAACCAATTGGGTTGGTTATATAATTTCATAAGCATTCCAGAAAATTTGGATTTGATTTATTTGGAGTTTTAAATCTCAAGTTATTGAATTTACAAAATGAGTCCAGTATTCACTTTCTAAATTCATTTTCTTTTCTACCCTTTTTTTATTTTAATGAAAAATTATATAAACTAATTTATTTGGATAAATGAATTATACCAAAAGGCAGTATTTACCTTTCTGAACATTTTTGTATTTTATTTGTAATTTTTGGACAAGTATTTAAAAAGTTATGGATTTTACAAATTCAATTCCTTTTCTGTTTTTAATATTTTCAAAAACATTCTCGGTGAACCGTTTTTCACTGAGGGGAGGTCTAGACCGTGCCACTGCCACGCGGGCCCGAGGGCCACGCGGCGCTGATGCGGCTGTGCTGGCCTCCATGGTCACTGACCAGTGGGGGCCACATGTCAGTGCGCGAAAATAAACCAAAAGGCCGCGCGCTGGGTGGGTTTCGAACTCGGGATCTCGCGGGCGTGCGGTGCGGCTACGCTAGCCAATGGGTCGGGTGATGTTTGGTGCTAGAATACGGGTGCGGGTAAATAAGAGGTGAGGCTAGGGCACGGCGGCGACGCGCACGGCCGCGCCGTTCACCGGCGGCGAGGTGCATGGACTCGACGTTCTACGGCGCGAGGGGACGTGCTACGGTTGCTAACGACTCACGCGAACGAGGCGAGCACGAAAACGGCGGCGACGCTACCTAAGGGTCGCCGGAGCGACGCGCGCATCGGTGCCCGACGGCGGCCGGCGGCGAGCACCTCGCCTCGGCGATATACAGGGGCAGAGGAAGAACGGGGATGTCCAGGAGGTTCGTACGCTCACCCTCGACGCGTGCGTGCGACCCGTTAATGCAGAGGTGCGGTCACGGCGTCGGAAACGAGCTCGGGGCGCAGCGGCCGGAGAGGAAGAAGACGGGGACGGCGCGGTCGAACCGTGGCTCCCCTCTTCAATTCCTTGCACGGCGATGAAGAGGACGGCGGGGCGGTGTCGATGACGGTCTCTGTTGGGCTCGGGGAGGCTCCAGTCGCCGGCGGTGTGGGACGGCGAGCTCGGTGCCGTGGGGAGGAGAAGAGAGGAAAGAGAGGGAGAGAGGGCCGGGGAGCAGAGGAGCGGCTCGGGGCTTCTTATCGCGCAGGGGAGAGGAGGGGGGTCCGGCAGTGGACGCTTGGGAGAGGGGCACGGCGGGAGGCGCACGTCGCTGTGTCGCCCGTGGACATGCCGAGCGGCGGCACGGGCGCGTGCAATAAGGGAGGGGGCGTGGCGTCGATGTCCGCGTCTAAGGGAGTAGAGGAGCGAGGCGAAGAGGTGGGGGGTCCGGGCGGCGACGCTGCAGCGAGGGGAGCGGGGAGCACGGCAGCACTGCAGCCATGCCGTGCTACAGGAAGAAGGAGATCTTCCGAACCCCCCCACCCCTGGCAGAATTTCCTAGTTTCTCAATTAAGCCCCTTGCCTGTTTTTCTTTTATTTCTTTTAAATCCAGTAGCTTTTCAGTGGTTTAATTGAGGTACCAAAACATTTTAGAAAAATTTGAAAATGTTCATGGGACCTCCCATATACATGTAGAAGTTGCACAAAAATTTGTGTTGCAAAATAAAATGTTTTCAACACTTTTTGTTCATAGAGTTTTGAAATATAACATTTTTCTCAAAACCCTTTTTATAATCTTTTAGAAGTTTTAAGCAAGTTCAAATATTAATTTGAACTCTTGGAACTTCCTTGACAAATATTTTAACTTCAAATATATTTTATTTTCATAATAAGGTATTTGTTTTGAAGAAAATAGAGAGTTGAGTAGGGAGTCTAATTTATTTAGATCATTTGTTTAGCTCATGATTTAAATTCCCATTTGTTGATTAATTTGAGGAGTTTGTTTCTATTCAAGTCTCACCCAACTTTGTTGTCAAGTGTGTATTCAATTTAACACTTAATGTATTTTGTTGTAATTATTCACCCAAGCAAACAATACAATAATCATCACAACCAAGGCCACAACATTCAAACCCTAGAATTAATCATATCACCATTCAAATAGCAAGTCACACAAGTTAGAACATAGCAATGGGAAGGGAAACACAATCATTAGTGAAACATTTCAAAAAGTTTTTGTTGGTTCTGAATTTTGGGTCTGGTAAAAATAAGTTTTTCTTGGTTCCGAAATTTGGGATGTTACAAACCTTCCCCCCTTAAAATAAATCTCGTCCCGAGATTTGCAAGGTGGGGTGATAGGGGAGTACGAGGGCATGTGTTTTAGGCTGGTTATACTTCCGAGGTTGTGGCTTCTTTAGTAAGTTCACCACGTGAGATCTTGACAAATTTATGTTGAGAGGTTTTCTCAGTCGATAAACTTATGTGCTGAGCCCAGTTCCTTTATGATGGGGTTGTCTTGACGATCGACTCGTATGGATAGTATTGGTCGGCTGTTTCTGGATTCTACAGGGCCAAGGTGTACGGATCTAATTATCTTGTTCTGGTATACCTATTGCAGGTCGCCCCCCCTTAAAAGGGGTCTTAAACCGGTCTTGTAGAAAGTCGCAGCTGGAGTTGACTTGGAGGCAACCTTCTCCTGGAGTAGCTGGTTGACATTTGTCTTCATATTTGTCCTTCTTCAGCTGAATAAAGGAGGGACTTCATTGTTGACTTCATTGGTTATCGATCTCCGTGAAGCTGTAACATCCCAAATTTTGCAAAAATTTAAAACTTGCATTCAAGCATCATGCATCATTGGGCATAAAACTACATCACAAAAATATTAAATAAAACTTCAAATTATAAATATAAATAATCTATAAATCCATAAAGTGTTTATTTAAAACTCCTTTAATAAATAAAAATTTACCAATTTATATATGGGCAAGTATAATGTTAAAAAGTTCCATTTTTAATAACCTTTCCAAAACATTTTTTTAGGAATTTTTGTGAAATGTTTTGAATAGGTTTAAAAATCATATTTGAAATCAGTATTTAAAAACAGAAAAGGATTTAAATAAAAATAATTGGATTTCTGAGTCGAGTGGACCGTGGCCCGTATCTATCTGCCGCGCGCGCGTAGCCTATCAGCCCGCCAGCGGCCCAGCGCCCCGCGCGCTCGCTCGCAGTCGCTGACAGGTGGGACCCACCTGTCATCTCCCCCGCGGAGCCGTTCGTCCCCAAATCACGCCCACGTCTCCGACCGAAAACGCCCGATTTGATTTCGTTTGAATGCGGCGATTTACTACTCCATTTACCTCGCTGTTTCCCCCTACTAATAGCCCTCCTCGCCCTCGTCCGATTGCCCCAAACCACACCTCCCGAGAGCCCATAGGCTGCCCGCTCGAGCTCACGCAATCCCGCCGTCGCCGTCGGTAAGAACTCTGCCGCACGAGCAACTCCGACCACCTCGGACCTCCTTTCCACCTCCCTTCGCTCCCTGTGAGCCATGCGCATCGATTTGACACGGTGGGGCGTGTGTTTTTGCAGCGAAACGCCGCCTTCGTCCACGACCGAGAGGAACCGTCGTCGTGCGCAACTCCGGCGAGCTCTTCCGCGAAGACGAGGACGCTCCGGTCATCGCCACCGCGCCATCGCCCTCCCCTCGACGTCGCGCATCCCCTGGTGAGCTCCGTTTCCTCCTAGCACCGTAGAACGCCTCGGGCGCAAACGCCGGCCATGGCTCCGCCGCGCCCCGCGCGTCTCCGGTGACCGCGCCGCCCGTATTTGGTCAACGGATCGTGGACCGTTAGATCTAGATCCAATGGATCTAGATCGATTAGATTTCGCGTGTCCATTTTTAATTAGATCGGACGGCTCTCGCAGCCGATCCGCGTCGAAGCGGTACCGACCATTAGGATCGCGCCACGTAGCCCCTGTTAATTCTTTTTCGCAGGAATTTTTATAAATAAAACAGAAAATATGCAAAACTTAGAAAATTCATAACTTTTGATCTACAAGTTCAAATTTGATAAACTTTATATCCACGGATAGCTCTGATCATGTAGTTTATTTCCACATCAATTGTTTTTCCCTTTGACAAATTATAATTTGTATAATTATCAGAGGAGTATTTCGGCCATTAAAATAATAACTTAAATAATAAAAATGATTTAGAAATAAATGTAATTGTTTTAGGATTGTATTATTTCCCTCTGTCCAGCAATATTAATAAATGTCCAAATTGAAGATGTCATAAAAACAATAAAAGTTGTAATTATAGAAATCAAAGTTTTAATATATTAATTTAAAATTATTTAATTGATAAAAAAAAAGAAATACCTAAAAAAATTAATTCACTTATTAATGACAGAAAATAAGAAGTATTAATAAGTGTGTCCCATTATCATAGCATATCATTCATGCATACATGATTATATTTTAGTGTTGTGATGTTATTGTGTTGGTATTTATTTTATTCATTGATTGTGCTAGATTGTGAAGAAGAGGAAGGAATTGCTTGTGATTGTTATTCTTGTTGTGCTTGTTCCTCCTGTTACCAAGGCAAGTGACATTCATACAATATCCCATAATTTCTATATGCATAAGTAGTATATTTTGAGTAGTGTGCATGATAGGGAATTTTGATTTATTTTATAATACTAAGTTAGTTTGTGTTTTACAAATATCCTAGTAGTGTGTAGCCACCCTTTTTCCTAAGCTGCCATGAAAAGATTTTATTAGTTGCTTAGCCATGCTATAAAAATGTTTACCATGTTATGGAAATGTTTCTAAGTGTTAAAAATCGAAAATACACATCTGGGTGGAATTGGTTGATATGGTTTATGTTGAGTGGCTTTTGGGACTATGCTTGTGGTTGTCATCGCCTAGGATGAATGTCTATTCTACTTAGGGCCATGAGTATGGTGGTTGTTACCCAGAAGTACACTTGTGGATGGCCACCCAGGAACGAAGAGATTACCAAGTCCCTCCAAGTTTAGAAGCTTCCCGTGCAACCTTTTGACAATGGGCTCTGTCTAGAATGATTAAGTTGTGGGAGTGCAACCTGTCAGCTTGACAAGCAAATGTAGAGATGATAGGTGGAACGGGTCTTGCTAGTATGGTTGCATTCTTCTTATGAAAGTTCTTGTCTCAATTCTCTCCTTTCCATAATACACTCCGCGTGTATAGGATTTCTCGGACAAATTGAGTCTAAAGGTGAAAGTGCACAACCTATGCAGCGTCGACAAACTGAGTTCTCAGCCGTGTCCCCGGAAATGGACTACTTAGAGCAACTGGACAAGGATGGGCAGAAGAATCTCAACACTGTTTTCATAAAGTAAAATTTGACTAAGGAAAGAATTGTTGGTGCACTTGGGCTTTATCCCTCGGTGCCAAGTCTTCGAGAAATAAAAGTGTTTTACAAAATGATAGGAGAAAACTTGCTTTCTGCAAATAGCCTTCAACCCCACCAAGCCAAATATGCATATAGATGTTAGACTTGCCAGTATATATATCCACCATAGTCACTTGCCAATACATCATTGTATTGACCTCCTTCGGGGGCTGCATATTCCAATGTTCAGGAAATTCTGATGCTGAATGATTTGGCTCGAGTCTACACCCAACATGACTGCCTGTGGCGCATGCTTGAAGATGAGGCTCAATGTTATTTCGCTTTCGCTGTTAATTTTGAACTTTAGCTAGCCTTCATGGCTATGCAAATTGTAATAAAGCCATATTGGCTATTATTTTTGGATCTCGTTGTAGCAATTTAATACTTATGCAATGGTACTTTATATTTGTACTGTGGTGCTGGCAGTGATCCAGGGACTAGCACATAACACAGGTGTTCCAACTTTAATAAAAGTTGGGGTGCTACAGAAGCTTCGGTAAGAATTGCAAGAGGTCCAATCTAGGGTATCGAGTTCCCAGAGAAGTCTAAAAGTCAATTCGAGTGTCCTGAGGTAGGTGGTTTGGGGAGTGGACCGATGATTGTTCAAATGTTGCGGGTTAACGGACTTTTTAGAAAAAGTTAGTGAAGAACCTTCACACCCGTTGTTTTTCTCAAATGGTAACTTTTTCTGTTCTTGTTTTAGAAATCATATCCTTGGGAAAACACCATAAATCTCCTTGTGACTTTCTTATTTGGATCTTGCATGTTCCCTAAGTTATACACTTGATTTAAGAGAATTTTTATTGTCCTTTATTTGGGTTTGAACATCATTTATCTCACCCCTATGGTGAAGGAATCCACTTAGCCCTAGCAAAGCTTTCTATAGGTTAGTTGTATAAGAATGTGATCGTCTTTTATGACATCGAATTGCCTTAGTCATTCGAGAAGAATTTGTTAACAAGGTAGCTAGTCTTGTCAACAAACTACTTTTCATATTCCAGAGGCTGAGATGCACTGAATTATCTGACGTTCTATTTAGTTTAGGGTATGACACTCAAGTGTTTGAGCATATAAAAGTGATTTGTTAACAAGTTCATGAGACTTGTTACCAAATTACTTGTATACCACACGAACATTGGAATATCACACTATTTTTAGAGAGATTAATAATAACAGCTTATGATGTATGAGTTTCTGAATACTCAAGGATAGTCCGGTATATTAATTACTCCTTTACCAACTTAAGAAATCTATTATTAATCTCTTTATCGCAGTTCCTCCTTCTTGCGGTCTCGGAGCTCGAATCTCCACAGCAGTTCCCCTTCGAGATCTTGACGCACTTGCTTCAGGTGGTGCTTGAAGGCCATTGTCTGATTTTCCGGTTAGGTTGCAAAAATTCCAGGTTATTAGTTAAAGGTCGGGGGTCTTTTGTATCTTGCGAAACTGTCAGCTTATCGGGAGACGGTTGAGATAAGAGGAAGTTTTCAGAAAAAAAATTCCCTAAGAGGGTTTACATCTGCAACAAGGTGCAACTGACGAAAAAGGAATTTTATAAAAAGAGAACTTTGGTTTGACTTTGTGTTGCCATCAAGGCGTGATGGTGAACGCGCAAGAAAATCAACACACTAACAGAGAAGCATAGTGCACATAAGCAAAGAGCACACAAGGTACTTCTAGTACCAAAGGATGTCCTACTCGTGGTAGTCGGGTAGTACAACCGTTGGTCCTATCATGTTTTTCCTATGGGCCTTGGTTAATATGGTTGGTGAAGTCCTCACTTTGTCGCCTTCGTCTTCAGCTGGAGAAACTGAGATTGTCGAAGGAGTAACTGGGTGGAATTGTTGATATTGAGTTGAGGTCTTCTGAGGTCTTTTGCTTTGTTGATAATATTGGTACTGGCGGATCCATCACCTCGACGTGGAATGTTGAGTACTTGCAATGGAAGCTTCTTCTCGTAGGTGCTAGCTAATGGGGTCTCATTTGGGTGCATCGTCAAGTATTTTGAACAGGTAAGAGATAACAGAAGAATCCTTTGAAAAATCTTAAAATAGAGGGGTAAGACTTTGAGATATTTGATAAGGTGAGAGAAGTGGAAGTTATTTTTGGACTTCCTTAGATAAAAATATGTTTTTGGTAACAATATATTTTTAACAAAATATTTCTTTCCTAACTAACGTCCATGCTAACTAAGGTCTGTTACAGTCAACCTGGCTCTGATACCATGTCTGTGGGGACCCCGGACTAGCTGTCCGAAATACCCTTGTGCCTACAACATCAGCGATCCCGTGATCAGTCTGTCGCTGGGCACAATCGACTAGTATCAAAAAGAACATCCATAATTACCGAAAGAATTACTTACTTGAGTGAAGCCATAATCTTCAATAAGTTATTGCAGCGGAAAACACCAATCAACGTGGGCCCCGAGTCATTTGCCAAGACACCTACAGGCAGCTGACTGGGAAGACGGCCTAGTTTGCACAGACGTCATCGGTCTCTCGGTCTTCATCATGCTTCTTCTTGAACTCTGGACATGGGAATATCCAGGGACACAGCCATGAGTACATTTACATACTCGCAAACTACCCCCAACACGAACATGCGCTATTCTTTTATTTGTTTGATAAAACTTTGGTTGCCTTGACAACTCTAAATCTTTATTAAAAGGGGAAGAAGGTTTTCAGAACTTTTGTAACATCCCAACATTTTATAATGTTCAAAAATCACTAAAATTTAAAACTTTTCTTTTTATTAAAATACAATATTAAATGTATGAGAAAACCAACTATAAAAGACTTCAAAGTTTAATATTTCCAATGTCACAGTGTAAAACATTTTATTATTCCATGTAATTCAAAACCTTAAAATATAATTTGACAAAAATGTTACAAACTACAATTCTTTTTATTTTAAGTAAATAGTTGTATTTGAATTAAATCACTTAGCCATATCCATTCATAAATATAAGATTATTCAAAATGGTATATAATTACTAAATGGGTTTCATTCCTTTAACTAAGTTCAAAATATAGTTTGGAAATTATAAGCCTATAGTGTATAACTTTACAACTTCATAGAATTTAAATTACTGAATTAGCCAAATAAACATTTCTTTTGCTTAAAGGAATTTCATCTATTTTCAAAGCATGAAAGGATTAATATATTCTAAATAAGAATAGAATTAAAACAAAAATCCTTTCCAAAGTTGTTATAAAGTTTTCAAATGAATTATCATAATTAAAATATAATGTTGCACAAATTATTTTCAATTAAAAATGAATACCCTATATTTCACATTTCCTAAAACATTGTTATATGTGTTCTTTAATATTATGCCAAAATAAAGATAAATGATTTCAGCAAAATAAGTTTAAATAACTTAAATTCAAACATATTGAAATGGGGGGTATTTTTACAAATTTATTATAGCCAAAGGAAAATTTAAATAAGAAAGAAATCCAAATTTGACTTAAGTGTCAAATTTGTAATTAAGCAATATTTCAAAATATGAATTTTCAAAAATATTCAAAACATACCCACAACTGGTTTAACAGCAAGATATTATTTTTACAAATTTTTAGAAATTAATTTGACATCATTTGGAGTTATAAATAAAAAGATATGAATAAAAGAAATAAAATCAGAAAAAGAAAATAGTCGCTGACGTCAGCTGTTCATCTCCAACCTCTGTCCGATTAACACGCCGAAGAAGGAAATCGAATCGGAGACGATTTCCTCTCCGATTCGTACGGGATTCGATCTCCTGCAGCCCCTATATAATCCCCGGACCCCGCCGCGTCTTTTCCCCCTCGAAACCCTAACTAAATCACGCCGCCAGGCCGCTGGAAAGCTCGCCGGAGTTCGTCTCCTCCGCCGCACGTTCCTCACTTTTCCGTCACGGTGAGACCTTCCCCGATGCCCCTGACTCGCTCCTCTTCAATGTCGTCCTCGTGCGCATCTCCTGAGTCACGCGTTCGGCGTTTCCTGCAGTGTTTCGAGCGCATCGTCGTCGACCGGACCTCACCGGAGCCGCCGCCGCACTCGTCCTCGCCTCTCCGCTGTCCAAGGACGCCCGAGACAACCTCACCGCTCCCATCCAACTCGCCGTGCTGCGGGGAGCCGTTTGCCACTCGCCCCACGCCCGGGAGATCGCCGGAGCGACGGATCCGTCATCGACAGAGGCTGCGCCGTCGTCTTCCTCACCGCCGGCGAGCACTGCGCCGCCACCCTCAGGTCAGCGCCTCTCGATCGTCAGATCTTCGATCGACGCACGAGATTAGATCGTTGCGGACGAAGCGGTACGCTCCGATCTGGACCGTCAGATCCAGATCTGACGGCCCAGATCAGATGACTTATCCACGTCAGCGCCACGTGGACAGCCTCGTCAGCGTCCACGTCAGCGCCAGCGTGTATTTAAATTTTTCTATTTTATTTTTAATTGGAAAATTGCAGATTAGTCCCTGTAATGAAAACAATCATAACTTTTTAACCACAACTCCAAATTTAATAATTTTTATATATTTGGAAAGCTCTGGATGTGTAGAATAATTTGGATCTGACAAAATTCAAATTTGACTTAGTATAAAATATTCAAATTTCAAATGGTGAATTTAAGTATATTTGTAATAACTTTAAATCTATAAATCCAAAAATTGCAAATAAATATGTTTTACAAACTTTAGAATATGTGTAAATTAATGCCACTGCTATTAAATATTTTTGAGTAATTTTTGAATGATTTCATAGTTGTGTGTTTAATTTGAATAGTTTGACTAATTTTGAAATAACTTTTAATAGAAACATTATTTTTGATTAAATCCAATTGCAATAGATTTAATTAAATGATCTCTGTCTATTAACACTAATTATAAAATTTTGTTATAAAAAATTTAATCATAGGAAACTTTATTTTGATAGTTATTCCTTTTATTATATTTTCCAAAATTAGAAATTAATTAAATTGCATTTATTAATTCATGCATATTTATAAAGAAATCACAAAAGCTATTCTTATGATACTTGTGATTTAAAATTTGCATTTCGTGCATAGCATATTTTATAGTACTATTTCCATAAGGAAAACTCCTCCCCAATTTCTCTAAGTTAGGATTATTTTCAAACTTGTATTTTGGAAAAAGTGCTATGCACTTAGACACTTAGTAATTTTCAAGATGGAGCTAGAAGACCATTGAAGGACTTAGCCAAAAACAAGACTTCAGAAGTATCTTCAAGGAGAAGAAACACTTAGAAGAAAATCAAGAAAAAGTTCATGAAGGACTTAGAAGAAAACAGACTCTGGAAACATCCCCAAGATGTCAAGCACTTAGAAGAAAAGTGAGAAGAAGTTCAAGAAGGCCAACCTTCCTTTTATTCTCTAAGTCTCTCTCTCTGTCCTTTCTTCTCCCCTAAGATTTCATGAAGACTAAGTAAAACCAAGACCAGCCTCGAGGATACAAGAACCATCAAGTCTGAAGATTCATCAAGACAACCAAGAACTCAATCAAGACCCCATCCAGAAGAAAGTTACAAGTCTGGAGATGAAGCCTGGAGGACAACTACATCTTTCTTTCTATCTGTTCCCTCTTTCCTAATCTTGTCTTTTGGACTTAAACAAATTTTGATCATGATGTTATCATCTTGAAGTTGTTGGATCCTAGCAGCATAGTGGGATGAAGCGGCCTGGAAACAAACCTTACATGTCCACGTACATGAGACCTGTTCCACAATTTAAGTGGCTGGCCGGGTGTCTGTCTGTCTCACTATAGTGAATGTCCAACTTACAAAGAGTTGATAATAATTGTGATCATCTTGAACAAATGACTTAGTATTTTTCTCTAAGTATTTTGCACATCATGGCTAAGCCATTAGAGTGCTTGTTTCAAGGAGATATAAAACAAAGTATGTATATCCAACTTAAGACTTTAGTCCTTAGTCCTTTTCGACCAACACATTTGCCTTACATTAACTTAAAAGATTTTCCATGGCATGAAGAAGCATTTCTAGCCTTAGGAATATTTTGCACATCATGCATAAACATATTTTCCTTAGAAAGTTTTATAAAACTTATTTATTCATTTAGTATGTGTTTGTATGCATGGTGAGTTTGGCTTGCTGTTGATTGTTGTATTGTTGTTTGCTTATATTGTTTAGATTAAACGGAGAGCAAACGTTCGTTGTTGAAAAGAGTTTGTGAACAACGACAACATTCAAAGGCAAGTGGCACACCTCATAAACTTCCTATTTTTATGCATTACTTAGTGTATTTTTAAATGCATGTGTTGCTATGCTAAACCTGTGTAGAATCCCTTATACCTGTGTCTAGGTACCTATGCAATACTTAGTAGAATTATTGATGCTATGCAAATGTTGTTTTGTGAAAATCTAAATTCTACTAAGTTAAGAATGAAACACCTGGGTGGTAATTGGTCGGATGGTTTATGTTGAGTGGCTACTCGGTCCATTTCTATGGTTCCTATAGAGTATGTACACTTGAGAACGGCCACCCAGGAACAGAGGAATCTGAAGAACTCCGAGTGACGATTGCTTCCAGTGCAGCCATTGCCATATGGGCTCTGGCTTGATCGATTATGTTGCGTGGACTCTCTCCGGCTTGACAAGCAGATGTAGGGGGATGTTAGGTGGAACGGGTCAAGCCAGAATGGGGAGGGAAAATGCTTCTGAAAGATCTCGTCTCATTCTCTCCTTTCCTTATCACAAATGGTGTGTAAAGGATACCTTGTGTTGAATGGGTACAATGGTGAAAGTGCACAACCTCTGCAGAGTGTAAAACTAAGTACTTAGCCGTGTCCCCGGTTACGGACAATTTTGAGCAGCTGATCAAGGACGTCAACGGAGGATTCCACCATTCCAACTTCAAAAATATAAACTTGATGGGTGAACAAGGGTAGAATGAGACAGTGGATTTCATGCCACGGATGTCTCGAATAGAAGAAAAGTGTTTTCAAAAGAATAGGAAAAATTGGCTTTATGCAAATTAGCCTTGAGCTCCACCAGCCAAATATTCATATAGGCTTTAGAGTTATTCCATAAGTGTCCACCATAGTGTCACTTGCCAGACTCCATTTTTAATGGAATCTGACCCACGTTGTTGCAATATTTTTCTTATTGCAGATTGGATCAGATGACGAGTGAGGTTTCGTAAAGGTTTCGAGTCTACAACCAACATGTCTTCGCCTGTGGCAGCATGAAAGTTATAGAGGCTCACTGCTATTGTTTTCCGCTGTGTACTTTTTCAATGCTAGCTTTATGCTATGCAACTTGTATCAAATATTTTGTAATTCTGGATCATCGATGTAATAAAATTGACGCTTTGTTGTGATATTACATCGTAAACTGTGTGTGCAAATGAATCGATCCAGGGATTTGCACTATACACAGGTATCTGCCTTATTTAAAGTGCAGGTACGCTACAGATGGTATCAGAGCACTGTGTTGCCTGTAGGTTCGAAACCCCTAGGATTGGACTAAGACCCCAATGGTTAAATAGTTAACTAAACTAGGTTTCCAAAACACGAGAAATTTGAACTTCCTTTAATATTGTTTTACTTTATTTATCTTGTCTTGCATCTTTCCCCTTTTCTTTTAAATTCTAATACTCTTACCCGTTCAAAATTTTAGATGGGAGAATACACTGAGACTGCGTATGCTGGAGTTTTGTCGGGTTTCATCTTTGGGAGGCAGCTGGCTAGGTTGACAAGTGTTTTGAAGCTACCACCACCCTATTTCCGAGGAAGGAAGGAGGAGACCGACATACCCCATGGGATACGTTGGGAAATACGCACCATCATGACCCCGGATCCTACGATGCCAGACTTCGAGCCCGTGGACTATGTCACCTACTACCCAGAGTGGATTGAGGGAGTGAACATAGCTATGGTGGACTTAATGGCTCGTTTGTGTTACAAGTATCGATTCAAGCTAGCACCAGGATCGCCCTTCCGTGCCTTTGGGAAGAGGAATGCACATGGTATCTCGATGGCTCACACGGGAAATCGTCTGGACTTGCCCCTCGTTAACAAGACATTTGAAGACTTGGATTATCTCATCAACTGCCTGACCAGGAGGGTCCAACAGACTTCTGACGTCGCAAATCATGCTCAAGCCGTCATACGCGCAAAAACCCAAGAACTCCAGGCTTCTGAAAATCTTATTGGTCAGTTGGAGGAACTCATCCATGACCTACATTTGGAGAACCTTGGCAAGGATGAGCAAATTGCCATGCTTGAGGCGCAACTCATTCCACCTCCACCACCGCCAGTAGCTGAGGAAGGAGGTGACCAAGGCACTGAAAATGTGACTGTATCTGCAGCTACGAAGGAGGAAGGACCAGTGGAAGAAGACCCCGAAGAGGTGCTGTTTGAAGAGTTAACTGAGGAAGAAGTCACGCCTGTGGCAAATAACCACGCAATAAAACGCAAGCGTAGTATTTAGGAAGGATAAGTGTAGTAATTAAAAACCATGTTAGAGGGACCACCATTTATCTTATTTAGCTTATCGTATCGATTTAGAGTATTGACCTATCAAATTGTGGTATGGCAGTACTGTTACTTTTGTATTTCCCCGACCCTTCGTTCGATAAATAATTAGTTTTGATTTCTAAAAAGAAGTTTGAAATTGTACGTATGTGTTGCTTGTGTTTGAACTTTATTGCTTGATGTGTGTTAGATGATGTTTGTAAAGGATTTTCTTGAATTTTTGGTTGTGCATTAGGATGTTGAGTTATCAACAAAACTTTTCTTTTAAGGGTGGTAGCCACCTAGAATATTCAAACTCAACTTATTAAACCCAAAGATCCCAAACAATCTTCTAGCCTCCCCAATTAGAAAAAAAAAATTATTCACTGTCAAGTTTTCAAGTTTCCATGTTAGAAATTTCATGTCCCAAATCACTCAAGCTTTTGCTTTGTCTTTCTAGCCTCTCCGAATCTCGGGGACGAGATTCCTTTTAAGGGTGGTAGTCTGTAACATCCCAACATTTTATAATGTTCAAAAATCACTAAAATTTAAAACTTTTCTTTTTATTAAAATACAATATTAAATGTATGAGAAAACCAACTATAAAAGACTTCAAAGTTTAATATTTCCAATGTCACAGTGTAAAACATTTTATTATTCCATGTAATTCAAAACCTTAAAATATAATTTGACAAAAATGTTACAAACTACAATTCTTTTTATTTTAAGTAAATAGTTGTATTTGAATTAAATCACTTAGCCATATCCATTCATAAATATAAGATTATTCAAAATGGTATATAATTACTAAATGGGTTTCATTCCTTTAACTAAGTTCAAAATATAGTTTGGAAATTATAAGCCTATAGTGTATAACTTTACAACTTCATAGAATTTAAATTACTGAATTAGCCAAATAAACATTTCTTTTGCTTAAAGGAATTTCATCTATTTTCAAAGCATGAAAGGATTAATATATTCTAAATAAGAATAGAATTAAAACAAAAATCCTTTCCAAAGTTGTTATAAAGTTTTCAAATGAATTATCATAATTAAAATATAATGTTGCACAAATTATTTTCAATTAAAAATGAATACCCTATATTTCACATTTCCTAAAACATTGTTATATGTGTTCTTTAATATTATGCCAAAATAAAGATAAATGATTTCAGCAAAATAAGTTTAAATAACTTAAATTCAAACATATTGAAATGGGGGGTATTTTTACAAATTTATTATAGGCAAAGGAAAATTTAAATAAGAAAGAAATCCAAATTTGACTTAAGTGTCAAATTTGTAATTAAGCAATATTTCAAAATATGAATCTTCAAAAATATTCAAAACATACCCACAACTGGTTTAACAGCAAGATATTATTTTTACAAATTTTTAGAAATTAATTTGACATCATTTGGAGTTATAAATAAAAAGATATGAATAAAAGAAATAAAATCAGAAAAAGAAAATAGTCGCTGACGTCAGCAGTGACGTCAGCTGTTCATCTTCAACCTCTGTCCGATTAACACGCCGAAGAAGGAAATCCAATCGGAGACGATTTCCTCTCCGATTCGTACGGGATTCGATCTCCTGCAGCCCCTATATAATCCCCGGACCCCGCCGCGTCTTTTCCCCCTCGAAACCCTAACTAAATCACGCCGCCAGGCCGCTGGAAAGCTCGCCGGAGTTCGTCTCCTCCGCCGCACGTTCCTCACTTTTCCGTCACGGTGAGACCTTCCCCGATGCCCCTGACTCACTCCTCTTCAATGCCGTCCTCGTGCACATCTCCTGAGTCGCGCGTTCGGCGTTTCCTGCAGTGTTTCGAGCGCATCGTCGTCGACCGGACCTCACCGGAGCCGCCGCCGCACTCGTCCTCGCCTCTCCGCTGTCCAAGGACGCCCGAGACAACCTCACCGCTCCCATCCAACTCGCCGTGCTGCGGGGAGCCGTTTGACACTCGCCCCACGCCCGGGAGATCGTCGGAGCGACGGATCCGTCATCAACAGAGGCTGCGCCGTCGTCTTCCTCACCGCCGGCGAGCACTGCGCCGCCACCCTCAGGTCAGCGCCTCTCGACCGTCAGATCTTCGATCGACGCACGAGATTAGATCGTTGCGGACGAAGCGGTACGCTCCGATCTGGACCGTCAGATCCAGATCTGACGGCCCAGATCAGATGACTTATCCACGGCAGCGCCACGTGGACAGCCTCGTCAGCGTCCACGTCAGCGCCAGCGTGTATTTAAATTTTTCTATTTTATTTTTAATTGGAAAATTGCAGATTAGTCCCTGTAATGAAAACAATCATAACTTTTTAACCACAACTCCAAATTTAATAATTTTTATATATTTGGAAAGCTCTGGATGTGTAGAATAATTTGGATCTGACGAAATTCAAATTTGACTTAGTATAAAATATTCAAATTTCAAATGGTGAATTTGAGTATATTTGTAATAACTTTAAATCTATAAATCCAAAAATTGCAAATAAATATGTTTTAGAAACTTTAGAATATGTGTAAATTAATGCCACTGCTATTAAATATTTTTGAGTAATTTTTGAATGATTTCATAGTTGTGTGTTTAATTTGAATAGTTTGACTAATTTTGAAATAACTTTTAATAGAAACATTATTTTTGATTAAATCCAATTGCAATAGATTTAATTAAATGCTCTCTTTCTATTAACACTAATTATAAAATTATGTTTTAAAAATTTAATCATAGGAAACTTTATTTTGATAGTTATTCCTTTTATTATATTTTCCAAAATTTGAAATTAATTAAATTGCATTTATTAATTCATGCATATTTATAAAGAAATCACAAAAGTTATTCTTATGATACTTGTGATTTAAAATTTGCATTTCATGCATAGCATATTTTATAGTACTATTTCCATAAGGAAAACTCCTCCCCAATTTCTCTAAGTTAGGATTATTTTCAAACTTGTATTTTGGAAAAAGTGCTATGCACTTAGACACTTAGTAATTTTCAAGATGGAGCTAGAAGACCATTGAAGGACTTAGCCAAAAACAAGACTTCAGAAGTATCTTCAAGGAGAAGAAACACTTAGAAGAAAATCAAGAAGAAGTTCATGAAGGACTTAGAAGAAAACAGACTCTGGAAACATCCCCAAGATGTCAAGCACTTAGAAGAAAAGTGAGAAGAAGTTCAAGAAGGCCAACCTTCCTTTTATTCTCTAAGTCTCTCTCTCTGTCCTTTCTTCTCCCCTGAGATTTCATGAAGACTAAGTAAAACCAAGACCAGCCTCGAGGATACAAGAACCATCAAGTCTGAAGATTCATCAAGACTACCAAGAACTCAATCAAGACCCCATCCAGAAGAAAGTTACAAGTCTGGAGATGAAGCCTGGAGGACAACTACATCTTTCTTTCTATCTGTTCCCTCTTTCCTAATCTTGTCTTTTGGACTTAAAAAAAATTTGATCATGATGTTATCATCTTGAAGTTGTTGGATCCTAGCAGCATAGTGGGATGAAGCGGCCTGGAAACAAACCTTACATGTCCACGTACATGAGACCTGTTCCACAATTTAAGTGGCTGGCCGGGTGTCTGTCTGTCTCACTATAGTGAATGTCCAACTTACAAAGAGTTGATAATAATTGTGATCATCTTGAACAAATGACTTAGTATTTTTCTCTAACTATTTTGCACATCATGGCTAAGCCATTAGAGTGCTTGTTTCAAGGAGATATAAAACAAAGTATGTATATCCAACTTAAGACTTTAGTCCTTAGTCCTTTTTGACCAACACATTTGCCTTACATTAACTTAAAAGATTTTCCATGGCATGAACAAGCATTTCTAGCCTTAGGAATATTTTGCACATCATGCATAAACATATTTTCCTTAGAAAGTTTTATAAAACTTATTTATTCATCTAGTATGTGTTTGTATGCATGGTGAGTTTGGCTTGCTGTTGATTGTTGTATTGTTGTTTGCTTATATTGTTTAGATTAAACGGAGAGCAAACGTTCGTTGTTGAAAAGAGTTTGTGAACAACGACAACATTCAAAGGCAAGTGGCACACCTCATAAACTTCCTATTTTTATGCATTACTTAGTGTATTTTTAAATGCATGTGTTGCTATGCTAAACCTGTGTAGAATCCCTTATACCTGTGTCTAGGTACCTATGCAATACTTAGTAGAATTATTGATGCTATGCAAATGTTGTTTTGTGAAAATCTAAATTCTACTAAGTTAAGAATGAAACACCTGGGTGGTAATTGGTCGGATGGTTTATGTTGAGTGGCTACTCGGTCCATTTCTATGGTTCCTATAGAGTATGTACACTTGAGAACGGCCACCCAGGAACAGAGGAATCTGAAGAACTCCGAGTGACGATTGCTTCCAGTGCAGCCATTGCCATATGGGCTCTGGCTTGATCGATTATGTTGCGTGGACTCTCTCCGGCTTGACAAGCAGATGTAGGGGGATGTTAGGTGGAACGGGTCAAGCCAGAATGGGGAGGGAAAATGCTTCTGAAAGATCTCGTCTCATTCTCGCCTTTCCTTATCACAAATGGTGTGTAAAGGATACCTTGTGTTGAATGGGTACAATGGTGAAAGTGCACAACCTCTGCAGAGTGTAAAACTAAGTACTTAGCCGTGTCCCCGGTTACGGACAATTTTGAGCAGCTGATCAAGGACGTCAACGGAGGATTCCACCATTCCAACTTCAAAAATATAAACTTGATGGGTGAACAAGGGTAGAATGAGACAGTGGATTTCATGCCACGGATGTCTCGAATAGAAGAAAAGTGTTTTCAAAAGAATAGGAAAAATTGGCTTTATGCAAATTAGCCTTGAGCTCCACCAGCCAAATATTCATATAGGCTTTAGAGTTATTCCATAAGTGTCCACCATAGTGTCACTTGCCAGACTCCATTTTTAATGGAATCTGACCCACGTTGTTGCAATATTTTTCTTATTGCAGATTGGATCAGATGACGAGTGAGGTTTCGTAAAGGTTTCGAGTCTACAACCAACATGTTTTCGCCTGTGGCAGCATGAAAGTTATAGAGGCTCACTGCTATTGTTTTCCGCTGTGTACTTTTTCAATGCTAGCTTTATGCTATGCAACTTGTATCAAATATTTTGTAATTCTGGATCATCGATGTAATAAAATTGACGCTTTGTTGTGATATTACATCGTAAACTGTGTGTGCAAATGAATCGATCCAGGGATTTGCACTATACACAGGTATCTGCCTTATTTAAAGTGCAGGTACGCTACAGATGGTATCAGAGCACTGTGTTGCCTGTAGGTTCGAAACCCCTAGGATTGGACTAAGACCCCAATGGTTAAATAGTTAACTAAACTAGGTTTCCAAAACACGAGAAATTTGAACTTCCTTTAATATTGTTTTACTTTATTTATCTTGTCTTGCATCTTTCCCCTTTTCTTTTAAATTCTAATACTCTTACCTGTTCAAAATTTTAGATGGGAGAATACACTGAGACTGCGTATGCTGGAGTTTTGTCGGGTTTCATCTTTGGGAGGCAGCTGGCTAGGTTGACAAGTGTTTTGAAGCTACCACCACCCTATTTCCGAGGAAGGAAGGAGGAGACCGACATACCCCATGGGATACGTTGGGAAATACGCACCATCATGACCCCGGATCCTACGATGCCAGACTTCGAGCCCGTGGACTATGTCACCTACTACCCAGAGTGGATTGAGGGAGTGAACATGTCAGTGCGCGAAAATAAACCAAAAGGCCGCGCGCTGGGTGGGTTTCGAACTCGGGATCTCGCGGGCGTGCGGTGCGGCTACGCTAGCCAATGGGTCGGGTGATGTTTGGTGCTAGAATACGGGTGCGGGTAAATAAGAGGTGAGGCTAGGGCACGGCGGCGACGCGCACGGCCGCGCCGTTCACCGGCGGCGAGGTGCATGGACTCGACGTTCTACGGCGCGAGGGGACGTGCTACGGTTGCTAACGACTCGCGCGAACGAGGCGAGCACGAAAACAGCAGCAACGCTACCTAAGGGTCGCCGGAGCGACGCGCGCATCGGCGCCCGACGGCGGCCGGCGGCGAGCTCACCTCGCCTCGGCGAAATACAGGGGCAGAGGAAGAACGGGGATGTCCAGGAGGTTCGTACGCTCACCCTCGACGCGTGCGTGCGACCCGTTAATGCAGAGGTGCGGTCACGGCGTCGGAAACGAGCTCGGGGCGCGGCGGCCGGAGAGGAAGAAGACGGGGACGGCGCGGTCGAACCGTGGCTCCCCTCTTCAATTCCTTGCACGGCGATGAAGAGGACGGAGAGGCGGTGTCGATGAAGGTCTCCGTTGGGCTCGGGGAGGCTCCAGTCGCCGGCGGTGTGCGACGGCGAGCTCGGTGCCGTGGGGAGGAGAAGAGAGGAAAGAGAGGGAGAGAGGGCCGGGGAGCAGAGGAGCGGCTCGGGGCTTCTTATCGCGCAGGGGAGAGGAGGGGGGTCCGGCAGTGGACGCTTGGGAGAGGGGCACGGCGGGAGGCGCACGTCGCCGTGTCGCCCTCTGACATGCCGAGCGGCAGCACGGGCGCGTGCAATAAGGGAGGGGGCGTGGCGTCGATGTCCGCGTCTAAGGGAGCAGAGGAGCGAGGCGAAGAGGTGGGGGGTCCGGGCGGCGACGCTGCGGCGAGGGGAGCGGGGAGCACGGCAGCACTGCAGCCATGCCGTGCTACAGGAAGAAGGAGATCTTCCGGAAAAAAAACCCCTGGCAGAATTTCCTAGTTTCTCAATTAAGCCCCTTGCCTGTTTTTCTTTTATTTCTTTTAAATCCAGTAGCTTTTCAGTGGTTTAATTGAGGTACCAAAACATTTTAGAAAAAATTGAAAATGTACATGGGACCTCCCATATACATGTAGAAGTTGCACAAAAATTTTTGTTGCAAAATAAAATGTTTTGAACACTTTTTGTTCATAGAGTTTTGAAATATAACATTTTTCTCAAAACTCTTTTTATAATCTTTTAGAAATTTTTAAGCAAGTTCAAATATTAATTTGAACTCTTGGAACTTCCTTGACAAATATTTTAACTTCAAATATATTTTATTTTCATAATAAGGTATTTGTTTTGAAGAAAATAGAGAGTTGAGTAGGGAGTCTAATTTATTTAGATCATTTCTTTAGCTCATGATTTAAATTCCCATTTGTTGATTAATTTGAGGAGTTTGTTTCTATTCAAGTCTCACCCAACTGTGTTGTCAAGTGTGTCTTCAATTTAACACTTAAAGTATTTTGGTGTAATTATTCACCCAAGCAAACAATACAATAATCATCACAACCAAGGCCACAACATTCAAACCCTAGAATTAATCATATCACCATTCAAATAGCAAGTCACACAAGTTAGAACATAGCAATGGGAAGGGAAACACAATCATTTGTGAAACATTTCAAAAAGTTTTTGTTGGTTCTGAATTTTGGGTCTCGTAAAAATAAGTTTTTCTTGGTTCCAAAATTTGGGATGTTACAAACCTTCCCCCCTTAAAATAAATCTCGTCCCGAGATTTGCAAGGTGGGGTGATAGGGGAGTACGAGGGCATGTGTTTTAGGCTGGTTATACTTCCGAGGTTGTGGCTTCTTTATTAAGTTCACCACGTGAGATCTTGACAAATTTATGTTGCGAGGTTTTCTCTGTCGATAAACTTATGTGCTGAGCCCAGTTCCTTTATGATGGGGTTGTCTTGACGATCGACTCGTATGGATAGTATTGGTCGGCTGTTTCTGGATTCTACAGGGCCAAGGTGTACGGATCTAATTATCTTGTTCTGGTATACCTATTGCAGGTCTCCCCCCCTTAAAAGGGGTCTTAAACCGGTCTTGTGGAAAGTCGCAGCTGGAGTTGACTTGGAGGCAACCTTCTCCTGGAGTAGCTGGTCGACATTTGTCTTCATATTTGTCCTTCTTCAGCTGAATAAAGGAGGGACTTCATTGTTGACTTCATTGGTTATCGATCTCCGTGAAGCTGTAACATCCCAAATTTTGCAAAAATTTAAAACTTGCATTCAAGCATCATGCATCATTGGGCATAAAACTACATCACAAAAATATTAAATAAAACTTCATATTATAAATATAAATAATCTATAAATCCATAAAGTGTTTATTTAAAACTCCTTTAATAAATAAAAATTTACCAATTTATATAAGGGCAAGTATAATTTTAAAAAGTTCCATTTTTAATAACCTTTCCAAAACATATTTTTATGAATTTTTCTGAAATGTTTTGAATAGGTTTAAAAATCAAATTTGAAATCAGTATTTAAAAACGGAAAAGGATTTAAATAAAAATAATTGGATTTCTGAGTCGAGTGGGCCGTGGCCCGTATCTATCTGCCGCGCGCGTGTAGCCTATCAGCCCGCCAGCGGCCCAGCGCCCCGCGCGCTCGCTCGCAGTCGCTGACAGGTGGGACCCACCTGTCATCTCCCCCGCGGAGCTGTTCGTCCCCAAATCACGCCCACGTCTCCGACCGAAAACGCCCGATTTGATTTCGTTTGAATGCGGCGATTTACTACTCCATTTACCTCGCTGTTTCCCCCTACTAATAGCCCTCCTCGCCCTCGTCCGATTGCCCCAAACCACACCTCCCGAGAGCCCATAGGCTGCCCGCTCGAGCTCACGCAATCCCGCCGTCGCCGTCGGTAAGAACTCCGCCGCCCGAGCAACTCCGACCACCTCGGACCTCCTTTCCACCTCCCTTCGCTCCCTGTGAGCCGTGCGCATCGATTTGAAACGGTGGGGCGTGTGTTTTTGCAGCGAAACCCCGCCTCCGTGCACGACCGAGAGGAACCGTCGTCGTGCGCAACTCCGGCGAGCTCTTCCGGGAAGACGAGGACGCTCCGGTCATCGCCACCGCGCCATCGCCCTCCCCTCGACGTCGCGCATCCCCTGGTGAGCTCCGTTTCCTCCTAGCACCATAGAACGCCTCGGGCTCAAACGCCGGCCATGGCTCCGCCGCGCCGCGCGCGTCTCCGGTGACCGCGCCGCCCGTATTTGGTCAACGGATCGTGGACCGTTAGATCTAGATCCAATGGATCTAGATCGATTAGATGTCGCGCGTCCATTTTTAATTAGATCGTACGGCTCTCGCAGCCGATCCGCGTCGAAGCGGTACCGACCATTAGGATCA
This sequence comes from Poa annua, assembly GCA_026929855.1. NCBI lineage: Eukaryota > Viridiplantae > Streptophyta > Magnoliopsida > Poales > Poaceae > Poa > Poa annua. The sequence continues at coordinate 162,658,167 of CM049426.1, forward strand.
CGCCACGTAGCCCCTGTTAATTCTTTTTCGCAGGAATTTTTATAAATAAAACAGAAAATATGCAAAACTTAGAAAATTCATAACTTTTGATCTACAAGTTTAAATTTGATAAACTTTATATCCACGGATAGCTCTGCTCATGTAGTTTATTTCCACATCAATTGTTTTTCCCTTTGACAAATTATAATTTGTATAATTATCAGAGGAGTATTTCGGCCATTAAAATAATAACTTAAATAATAAAAATGATTTAGAAATAAATGTAATTGTTTTAGGATTGTATTATTTCCCTCTGTCCAGCAATATTAATAAATGTCCAAATTGAAGATGTCATAAAAATAATAAAAGTTGTAATTATAGAAATCAAAGTTTTACTATATTAATTTAAAATTATTTAATTGATAAATAAAATAAGAAATACCTAAAAATTATAATTGACTTATTAATGACAGAAAATAAGAAGTATTAATAAGTGTGTCCCATTATCATAGCATATCATTCATGCATACATGATTATATTTTAGTGTTGTGATGTTATTGTGTTGGTATTTATTTTATTCATTGATTGTGCTAGATTGTGAAGAAGAGGAAGGAATTGCTTGTGATTGTTATTCTTGTTGTGCTTGTTCCTCCTGTTACCAAGGCAAGTGACATTCATACAATATCCCATAATTTCTATATGCATAAGTAGTATATTTTGAGTAGTGTGCATGATAGGGAATTTTGATTTATTTTATAATACTAAGTTAGTTTGTGTTTTACAAATATCCTAGTAGTGTGTAGCCACCCTTTTTCCTAAGCAGCCATGAAAAGATTTTATTAGTTGCTTAGCCATGCTATAAAAATGTTTCTAAGTGTTAAAAATCTAAAATACACATCTGGGTGGAATTGGTTGATACGGTTTATGTTGAGTGGCTTTTGGGACTATGCTTGTGGTTGTCATCGCCTAGGATGAATGTCTATTCTACTTAGGGCCATGAGTATGGTGGTTGTTACCCAGAAGTACACTTGTGGATGGCCACCCAGGAACGAAGAGATTACCAAGTAACTCCAAGTTTAGAAGCTTCTCGTGCAACCTTTTGACAATGGGCTCTGTCTAGAATGATTAAGTTGTGGGAGTGCAACCTGTCAGCTTGACAAGCAGATGTAGAGATGATAGGTGGAACGGGTCTTGCTAGTATGGTTGCATTCTTCTTCTGAAAGTTCTTGTCTCAATTCTCTCCTTTCCATAATACACTCCGCGTGTATAGGATTTCTCGGACAAATTGAGTCTAAAGGTGAAAGTGCACAACCTATGCAGAGTCGACAACCTGAGTTCTCAGCCGTGTCCCCGGAAATGGACTACTTCGAGCAACTGGACAAGGATGGGCAGAAGAATCTCAACACTGTTTTCATAAAGTAAAATTTGACTAAGGAAAGAATTGGAGGTGCACTTGGGCTTTATCCCTCGGTGCCAAGTCTTCGAGAAATAAACGTGTTTTACAAAATGATAGGAGAAAACTTGCTTTCTGCAAATAGCCTTCAACCCCACCAAGCCAAATATGCATATAGATGTTAGACTTGCCAGTATATATATCCACCATAGTCACTTGCCAATACATCATTGTATTGACCTCCTTCGGGGGCTGCATATTCCAATGTGCAGGAAATTCTGATGCTGAATGATTTGGCTCGAGTCTACACCCAACATGACTGCCTGTGGCGCATGCTTGAAGATGAGGCTCAATGTTATTTCGCTTTCGCTGTGAATTTTGAACTTTAGCTAGCCTTCATGGCTATGCAAATTGTAATAAAGCCATATTGGCTATTATTTTTGGATCTCGTTGTAGCAATTTAATACTTATGCAATGGTACTTTATATTTGTACTGTGGTGCTGGCAGTGATCCAGGGACTAGCACATAACACATGTGTTCCAACTTTAATAAAAGTTGGGGTGCTACAGAAGCTTCGGTAAGAATTGCAAGAGGTCCAATCTAGGGTATCGAGTTCCGAGAGAAGTCTAAAAGTCAATTCGAGTGTCCTGAGGTAGGTGGTTTGGGGAGTGGACCGATGATTGTTCAAATGTTGCGGGTTAACGGACTTTTTAGAAAAAGTTAGTGAAGAACCTTCACACCCGTTGTTTTTCTCAAATGGTAACTTTTTCTGTTCTTGTTTTAGAAATCATATCCTTGGGAAAACACCATAAATCTCCATGTGATTTTCTTATTTGGATCTTGCATGTTCCCTAAGTTATACACTTGATTTAAGAGAATTTTTATTGTCCTTTATTTGGGTTTGAACATCATTTATCTCACCCCTGTGGTGAAGGAATCCACTTAGCCCTAGCAAAGCTTTCTATTGGTTAGTTGTATAAGAATGTGATCGTCTTTTATGACATCGAATTGCCTTAGTCATTCGAGAAGAATTTGTTAACAAGGTAGCTAGTCTTGTCAACAAACTACTTTTCATATTCCAGAGGCTTAGACGCACTGAATTATCAGACGTTCTATTTAGTTTAGGGTATGACACTCAAGTGTTTGAGCATATAAAAGTGATTTGTTAACAAGTTCATGAGGCTTGTTACCAAATTACTTGTATACCACACGAACATTGGAATATCACACTATTTTTAGAGAGATTAATAATAACAGCTTATGATGTATGAGTTTCTGAATACTCAAGGATAGTCCGGTATATTAATTACTCCTTTACCAACTTAAGAAATCTATTATTAATCTCTTTATCGCAGTTCCTCCTTCTTGCAGTCTCGGAGCTCGAATCTCCACAACAGTTCCCCTTCGAGATCTTGACGCACTTGCTTCAGGTGGTGCTTGAAGGCCATTGTCTGATTTTCCGGTTAGGTTGCAAAAATTTCAGGTTATTAGTTAAAGGTCGGGGGTCTTTTGTATCTTGCGAAACTGTCAGCTTATCGGGAGACGGTTGAGATAAGAGGAAGTTTTCAGAAAAATATTTTCCCTAAGAGGGTTTACATCTGCAACAAGGTGCAACTGACGAAAAAGGAATTTTATAAAAAGAGAACTTTGGTTTGACTTTGTGTTGCCATCAAGGCGTGATGGTGAACGCGCAAGAAAATCAACACACTAACAGAGAAGCATAGTGCACATAAGCAAAGAGCACACAAGGTACTTCTAGTACCAAAGGATGTCCTACTCGTGGTAGTCGGGTAGTACAACCGAGGGTCCTATCATGTTTTTCCTATGGGCCTTGGTTAATATGGTTGGTGAAGTCCTCACTTTGTCGCCTTCGTCTTCAGCTGGAGAAACTGAGATTGTCGAAGGAGTAACTGGGTGGAATTGTTGATATTGAGTTGAGGTCTTCTGAGGTCTTTTGCTTTGTTGATAATATTGGTACTGGCGGATCCATCACCTCGACGTGGAATGTTGAGTACTTGCAATGGAAGCTTCTTCTCGTAGGTGCTAGCTAATGGGGTCTCATTTGGGTGCATCGTCAAGTATTTTGAACAGGTAAGGGATAACAGAAGAATCCTTGAAAAATCTTAAAATAGAGGGGTAAGACTTTGAGATATTTGATAAGGTGAGAGGAGTGGAAGTTATTTTTGGACTTCCTTAGATAAAAATATGTTTTTGGTAACAATATATTTTTAACCAAATATTTCTTTCCTAACTAACGTCCATGCTAACTAAGGTCTGTTACAGTCAACCTGGCTCTGATACCATGTCTGTGGGGACCCCGGACTAGCTGTCCGAAATACCCTTGTGCCTACAACATCAGCGATCCCGTGATCAGTCTCTCCGTCTTCATCATGCTTCTTCTTGAACTCTGGACATGGGAATATCCAGGGACACAGCCATGAGTACATTTACGTACTCGCAAACTACCCCCAACACGAACATGCGCTATTCTTTTATTTGTTTGATAAAACTTTGGTTGCCTTGACAACTCTAAATCTTTATTAAAAGGGGAAAAAGGTTTTCAGAACTTTTCCCATAAATCTGCCTTTGCAAGAAGTCTCTTTAATACTTTTTCCCAAAAAAATACACCCTTGTGAAAAATGGTAAGAAGTCTCTTTAATAAACACTTTTTTCCTCCGAAAATCATCATTGTATCTGTTTATCCAAAACTCCTTCTTGTTCTGACCATACCGTCATGGTACATAATCTCCAACCACCTCATACCGGTCCGTTGGTATAGGTGTATGGAACATCCTCCACTTCCTTTGTAAAACTCAAACCTTTTTCCGAAACCATCTCCAACAACCTCATACCGATCCGTTGGTATAGGTGTATGGATCATTCTCCACTTCATTTTGTTTTTAAAAACACAAATCTTTCCAAAACTTGCACATGGTCAAAGTAGGGCCTCTCAATTGTCCATATCCGAGGACTCGGCTATTCGAATAGTTTTAACCCTCTGCAGAGGTAGCCACACCCATCCGATAACTCATCGTGTCTGCCACGTCTCGCCATACCAGGGGTATGCGAAGTTGAGTCACCGATCCTAGTCTGTCCTTTGCTCATGCTAGTATAGGATCCTGCCCATATGATACTTTCCATCGACACTTAACCCAGCCCGTCGGAATCTAAGTGTGAGGACTCATAGGTTTTATCTGGCGGTGTATAGGGGACATCCTTCTATCCTCCTCCTTATCTACTCATAGAGTTTGAGCGAGGACCCAGGTCAGGGGTAGGTCACCAAACCATCCCCTCATGCATAACGCAGTCATCTCCGTTGATGAGGTATCCCATACTAATATGAGCAAATTATAGGACTAAGCCCTTTCCCATATGTGGGTAAATGTGGTCGCGCAGAGTATCGGCTGATCGACGTAAGTACAAAGACACAATGTGCGTTTTATCAAAACCACCATTCTCCTTTTCTCCATTCCAACACCAACCTCTCGGTGCTTCATAACCACACAGGGTTTTCAAAAAGGGGTTTTGATTAAACGAAACTTTTCCCATCATACAGTTCGAAAAATAATCTCCATCTAGTATCCCCATATAGGGTGTCAAAATAAGATACTTTTATTTTGGAAACAAAAGGGGTTTTCAAACTCATAGCTTTAGTGGCAACCACCACATAAATAATATATGCTCCTTATAAGTAAAACATGTGAACCAAAATAGAGGTATGTAGATGCAAGCTCAGATGGTAGCTGGCCTGATTCCAGCATAATGATCTTGGACTTCTCCTCACTGATCAAGAAATAAATATCATCCTCCTCCGATAAATCTTTTCCAAATACCACTCCGGTAGCGTTTATAACTAGCGTCGCAACATGAAAATAAACAACACGCAATAAGCAAAGCAAACCACAAGTGGCATATAAACAAGGAACAAACCACAAGTATCAAACTAATCACTCAAGCCACAAACATAGCACTAGTTTAATCAAGCAACGAACTAAATCTATATTTACTAGGGCATTATACTCACAGGAGTATAACACCATACACATGCCAAAATATAGAGCACCAAGGCATCCTCAATTAGAGGTAATTAGTAACCACTTTTCTCTGATCAGGAAATACTTCAGACAAAAGTTAAGTCACCAATTAATCTCTATAATTTAAATACCTCACCAAGCTAAGGTGGATACACTAACAAGATATTTAAGCTAGTATTCCACTCCAAGACTATCAAGTCCATCAAGCCATGCAAACATATTACTCACCAATGTGTCTAACAACTAACACTAACAGTACTAACATATTATAACATGCTAAACTACAACAACTAGCAAGCAACAGCAGCACAACAATCATTACAGAAATGCAATCTTAAATTCTCTAAATAGTCACTTCATATATCAAGCAACACAATTTGGTTTCAATTTAATTGAATTAGCCATTATTTGATTGTGTCTTAATTATGGCAGAAACTAGTTGAACATGTTTAATTACATATCTTAAGTTCTGTTGATCACAAAAATACAAACTAAATTTCTACAGAAAGCTACTGATGTGTCTAAGACAACAGAATTGGATTTGGGTCAATTGGAGTTACCAAACTCCCTACATAATTGTTGCAATCCAGAAGATTAATAATCAAGTTTTGGCTATCAATTAAGTTCTGTTGTTCTAAAAATTAAATCCTTTTAGGGGTTGCTAACCATGACCAAATTTGACTCAATATAATTGGTCTCAACCAATTTGGACTAACAGAGTATCAGAAACAATCAAGTTTGGATCTTAAACCCTTTAAGGCATTTTGAATAATACATTTTTATTATATATATAAATGAGTTGAAACCAATTGGGTTGGTTATATAATTTCATAAGCATTCCAGAACATTTGGATTTGATTTATTTGGAGTTATAAATCTCAAGTTATTGATATTACAAAATGAGTCCAGTATTGACTTTCTAAATTTATTTTCTTTTCTTCCCTTTTTTTTATTTTAATGAAAAATTATATAAACTAATTTATTTGGATAAATGAATTAGACCAAAAGGCAGTATTTACCTTTCTGAACATTTTGGTATTTTATTTGTAATTTTTGGACAAGTACTTAAAAAGTTATGGATTTTACAAATTCAATTCCTTTTCTGTTTTTAATATTTTCAAAAACATTCTCGGTGTAACGTTTTTCACCGAGGGGAGGTCTAGCCCGTGCCACTGCCACGCAGGCCCGAGGGCCACGCGGCGCTGATGCGGCTGGGTGCGGCTGTGCTGGCCTCCACGGTCACTGACCAGTGGGGGCCACATGTCAGTGCGCGAAAATAAACCAAAAGGCCGCGCGCTGGGTGGGTTTCGAACTTGGGATCTCACGGGCGTGCGGTGCGGCTACGCTAGCCAATGGGTTGGGTGATGTTTGGTGCTAGAATACGGGTGCGGGTAAATAAGAGGTGAGGCTAGGGCACGGCGGCGACGCACACGGCCGCGTCGTTCACCGGCGGCAAGGTGCATGGACTCGACGTTCTACGGCGCGAGGGGACGTGCTACGGTTGCTAACGACTCGCGCGAACGAGGCGAGCACGAAAACGGCGGCGACGCTACCTGAGGGTCGCCGGAGCGACGCGCGCATCGGCGCCCGACGGCGACCGGCGGCAAGCTCACCTCGCCTCGGCGAAATACAGGGGCAGAGGAAGAACGGGGATGTCCAGGAGGTTCGTACGCTCACCCTCGATGCGTGCGTGCGACCTGTTAGTGCAGAGGTGCGCTCACGGCGTCGGAAACGAGCTCGGGGGCGCGGCGGCCGGAGAGGAAGAAGACGGGGACGGCGCGGTCGAACCGTGGCTCCCCTCTTCAATTCCTTGCACGGCGATGAAGAGGACGGCGAGGCGGTGTCGATGACGGTCTCCGATGGGCTCGGGGAGGCTCCAGTCGCCGGCGGTGTGCGACGGCGAGCTCGGTGCCGTGGGGAGGAGAAGAGAGGAAAGAGAGGGAGAGAGGGCCGGGGAGCAGAGGAGCGGCTTGGGGCTTCTTATCGCGCAGGGGAGAGGAGGGGGGTCCGGCAGTGGACGCTTGGGAGAGGGGCACGGCGGGAGGCGCATGTCGCCGTGTCGCCCGTGGACATGCCGAGCGGCGGCACGGGCGCGTGCAATAAGGGAGGGGGTGTGGCGTCGATGTCCGCGTCTAAGGGAGCAGAGGAGCGAGGCGAAGAGGTGGGGGGTCCGGGCGGCGACGCTGCGGCGAGGGGAGCGGGGAGCACGGCAGCACTGCAGCCATGCCGTGCTACAGGAAGAAGGACCCCCCCCCCCCCCCGGCAGAATTTCCTAGTTTCTCAATTAAGCCCCTTGCCTGTTTTTCTTTTATTTCTTTTAAATCCAGTAGCTTTTCAGTGGTTTAATTGAGGTACCAAAACATTTTAGAAAAAATTGAAAATGTTCATGGGACCTCCCATATACATGTAGAAGTTACACAAAAATTTGTGTTGCAAAATAAAATGTTTTGAAGACTTTTTGTTCATAGAGTTTTGAAATATAACATTTTTCTCAAAACCCTTTTTATAATCTTTTAGAAAATTTTAAGCAAGTTCAAATATTAATTTGAACTCTTGGAACTTCCTTGACAAATATTTTAACTTCAAATATATTTTATTTTCATAATAAGGTATTTGTTTTGAAGAAAATAGAGAGTTGAGTAGGGAGTCTAATTTATTTAGATCATTTCTTTAGCTCATGATTTAAATTCCCATTTGTTGATTAATTTGAGGAGTTTGTTTCTATTCAAGTCTCACCCAACTTTGTTGTAAAGTGTGTCTTAAATTTAACACTTAAAGTATTTTGGTGTAATTATTCACCCAAGCAAACAATACAATAATCATCACAACCAAGGCCACAACATTCAAACCCTAGAATTAATCATATCACCATTCAAATAGCAAGTCACACAAGTTCGAACATAGCAATGGGAAGGGAAACACAATCATTAGTGAAACATTTCAAAAAGTTTTTGTTGGTTCTGAATTTTGGGTCTGGTAAAAATAAGTTTTTCTTGGTTCCAAAATTTGGGATGTTACAGGAGGCCCGGTTATCGCCGGTGACCTTCGGTCGATTCCTCCTCGACGAGCTGCTGCGAAAACGAAGCAAGGGATGGGTTGAGAAGGTGCGCATCGACACGGGGAAGAGGGTGGATGGGGTCTCGGGCTCGGGTATGGTTTACCTCTCCGGGCAAGGAAGGAAAATCGTGGCGGACTCGAGCTTCTCCGGCGAGCAACCGTGGCGTCCTGGCGGCGTTATTTCCATGGGGAGGAGAGGGGAAATGGAGGCGGGGACGCGGGGTTTATATGGGGGGCGGGGGGAAGGGAGAGCAAATCCCGCAAAGAACGCCGCGAATTTGATCTCGGATCGGAGGAGGAATCGGAGGCGAAATTTTCGGCTGGAGGTTAGGGATGAAGTCCCCTGACAGGTGGGTCTCGCTGTCAGAGATTTTTCTTTTTCCTTTTCTGATTTTCTATATTCTTAATAACTTCTGATTTATAACTCCAAATAAAGTCAAATCAAATTCTAAAAATTTGTAAAATTATTATCTTTGTGTTAAACCAGTTGTTGGTATGTTTTGAAAACTTTTTAAAATTAATAATTTTGAATTATTCAAAAATGTAAATTTGCCCGTTTAAGTCAACTTTGAAATTAATAATTTAATAAATTCATTTGGAGTTAAATTAAATTTATGAAATTGCCACAATGTTATATGATTGATATTAATTCATTTAAAACTCATTTTTTTTGTAACCATTCATTTTTGTTTTGGCATAATAGTAAAGTAATAGAATATAAATATTTTCAAAGTAATAGAAATTATAATTGATTCAAGTTTTAATTCATTTTTTTTTGTGCACCATTATATTTTATATTAAGATAATTCATTTGAAACTTCATAAAAGCTTTGGGAAAGATTTTAGTTTTAATTCATTTCTTATTAGACTATACTAATCATTTCATGCTTTGAAAATAAATGAAATTCATTTAAGCAAATGAAATGTTTATTTGGATAATTCATAAATTTTAATTTATGAAGTTTTGAAGTTATAAACTATAGGCTTATAATTTCCAAACTATATTTTAAACTTAGTTAAAAGGGTGAAAACCATGTGGCAAAAAGATCATGTTTTAAATAGTTTAAAGGAACACTTGTAACAAATATTTTAATTTACGAATAGCTATGGCTAAGTGGTTGAAATCAATTTCTTATAAGTAAACTATTTTATTAGAATAAAATGGTTTGAAAGTTTGTAACACATTTGTCAATTTGTATAATGAGGCTTAAGAAAATACAATGGAATAATAAAATGTTTAACTTGAAACAAGTTTTGAAAATAATGTTAAACTGAGATATTTGAAATATTAAACTCTTTAATATGTTTGAAGTCTTTTATAGTTGGTTTTCTTATGCATTTTAATATTTTATTTTAATAAAAAGAAAAGTTTTAAATTTTAGTGATTTTTGAACATTATAAAATGTTGGGATGTTACAGATTACCACCCTTAAAAGGAATCTCGTCCCCGAGATTCGGAGAAGCTAAAAAGAAAAGCAACTGCTTGAATGATTCTGATAACTCGAGAGATTTCAAGAAATGATTTTTTTTCTGACATGGAAGCTGGAAACTAGTAGGGGATGATTTTTCTGATTGGAAGGCTAGAAAGAAATATAGTTTGGGATCTCTGGATTTAAGCGACGGGGTTTAATTTAACTGGGTGGCTACCACCCTTAAAATAAAGGTTTTGTTCATTTTCAAATTATTCTAACTTATGTAAGAAGATCAACACAAAATCATTACAAACAACATCTAACAAGCATCAAGCAACCAGGTTCAAACACAAGCACTCATACGTGAAAATTTTCAAACTTCTTTTGAGAAATCGAACTAATCGTTTATCGAACGAAAACACACCAATGTCGTGGAATTACAAAAACGATAGTACTGCCATACCACAATTTGATAGGTCAATACATCAAATCGATACGATAAGCTAAATGAGATAAATGGTGGTCCATCTAACGTGGTTTTTATTGCTCCACTTATTCTTCCTCACGCTTCCGCTTCATTGCGTGGTTATTCGTCACAGGCGTGACTTCTCCCTCAATTGACTCTTCAGAAAGCACCTCTTCGGGGTCTTCTTCATCCTTTACCGCTGCGGTTACTACCACATTCCCAGTGTCTTGGTCACTTTCTTCAGCTACTGGCGGTGGTGGAGGTGCATTGAGTTGCGCCTCAAGGGTGGCGATCTGCTCATCCTTGTTAAGATTCTGCAAATGTAGTTCATGGATGAGTTCCTCCATATGGCCAATAAGGGTTTCAGAAGTCTGGAGTTCTTGGGTTTTAGTGTGTATGACGGCTCGGGCATGATCTGCGATGTTATAGGCTTGCTGAACCTTTCTGGTCAGACGGTTCATGAGAAAATCCAAGTCTTCAAACATCTTGTTAGTGATGGGCAGGTCCAGGCGATTTCCCGTGTGAGCCATTGAGTGGCCATGCGCATCCCTCTTCCCAAAGGCAAGGAAGGGCGATTTTGGTGCCAGCTTGTTGCGATACTTATAACACAATCGGGCCATCAAGTCCACCATAGCTATGTTCACTCCTTCAATCCATTCAGGGTAGTAAGTGACATAGTCCACGGGCTCGAAGTCTGGCATCATGGGATTTGGGGTCATGATTGTGCGGATTTCCCAACGAGTCACATCAGGTATGTCGGTCTCTTCCTTCCTTCCTCGGAAATAGGGCGGTGGTAGCTTCAATATACTTGTCAACCTAGACAGCTGCCTCCCAAAGATGAAATCCTACAAAACTCCAGCATTCACGGTCTCAGTGTACTCTCCCATCTAAAATTTTGAAGAGGAAAGAGTATTAGAATTAAAATGAAACAGAAAAATTCATATGATAAAATGAAAAGTTTTGTTTTTAGAAAAGTGAATAAAATAGATTTTCAATCCTATGGTCAAATCCTATTTCTATCCAAATCTAGGGTTTTGAACCTACAGGCAACACTGTGCTCTGATACCATTTGTAGCATACTTGCACTTTAATTAAGGCAGATACCTGTGTATAGTGCAAATCCCTGGATCGATTCGTTTGCACACACAGTTTACGATGTAATATCACAACAAAGTATCAATTTTATTACATCGATGATCCCGACTTACAAAATATTCGATACAAGTTGCATAGCATAAAGCTAGCATTGAAAAAGTACACATCGGAAATACAATAGCAGTGAGTCTCTATCACTTTCATGCTGCCACAGGCGAAAACATGTTTGTTGTAGACTCGAAACCTATAAACGAAACCTCACTCGTCATCTGAACAATCTGCAATAAGAAAAATATTGCAACAACGTGGGTCAGATTCCATTAAAAATGGAGTCTGGCAAGTGACACTATGGTGGACACTTAATGAAATAACTCTATAGCCTATATGTATATTTGGCTGGTGGAGTTGATAGGGACCCCTCGAAACAAGTCCGAGATGCCCACGTTATGTAAAAGATCACGATCCCAATGATCAGTGCATCGCAATCACATAACCAAACATAGGTATCAAAGAGTTACATCATTCAAGTTGTACGAATAAAAAGTCTTACAATACATAGACGGCCATACGACCACAATCAACAAACCTCGCCACGCAGGGCGGAATTAACTAAGATAGCGGAAGCTCGTGGCTAGCGGCGGCTCTTAACATCTCCGAGCGTTGACCCCACAAGTGCAGTTGACCGGTGACAGCTAAGTGGCGTAGTCGTCGTCTTACACCTCCTCCTCGATGTAGACCTCCTCATTATAATCTGGACATTTGAATATCCATGGACAGAGCCACATGAGTACAATTACGTACTCGCAAGACCACCTCTAGGCTTAAATTTTCATGATAATGCAAGAAAACACATTTCGAAAACTGGGAAAGCTCCTTACTACAACTACATGGCTTATTTTTTAATACAATGATTTCAAGCATAGAGAATACGACATCTCTATATCTTTGTTGAAGAAAAACATTTAGAGATAGAATTCTCTTCGCTAGAATGCGACATCTCTATATCTTTGTTGAAGAAAAATATTTGGAGATAGAATTCTCTTCGCTAGAATGCGACATCTCTATATATTTGTTGAAGAAAAACATTTAGAGATAGAATTCTCTTCTCTTAGATATAGCAAGGACATATCCAAGTTCAAAACTTTCTTTTGTAAAAGTTTATCAAACACTAGGATAGGGGTAACCCTTTTTCCTGACTTGAGGTCGGATTGACTGACTCCCCGAGACCAATCATCTTCACCCAAATTCCGTACCTCCCAGGTACCACTTTGTTGCCTCCTTGTTTCCTTCGAAAACATTTCTCTTTCGAAACCATAAAACAGCCAGCATGCCTAGTGGGACCTTTTCAACCGTCAATGACCGCGGACGCGGCTATTCGAATAGATTTACACTCTGCAGAGGTTGCACACTTTACCCACATCTATCGTTTATTCCGCCGTGTCTGCCACGGCCCGTCATACGACAGCATGCGGGGGTCCGGATAACACGATCAAAGCTTTCCACTACGACCACCCTAGTATCGGGGCCTCCCGGTAGGTTTGTTCTCCTCGGCACCGTGTGCTCCACTAGACCTCTTGGTCTTTCCTCGGGACGCCACACCGCCACGTCAGGAGACCCACCGTAATCGTCCGGCTGTTGGTCCTTAACAGTGTATGGTCTCTTCCGGACGACAACCCGGCTTCGAGGGCACAGCCCCCATAGAAAGTATGAGAGCCCCAACACTAAAACAAACAAGCTTCCGGCTTAGCCCTACCCATGTCAGGTAGTGTGGTTGCACGGGTTAATTGTTCGGGCGGCAGCTAGGGTCACACTTTGTTTTTCAAAACACCTTCTCCTCCGACTACTCCCAGCAGCTCGGGTTTCCGCAAACATCTCAGATTGCTCCCAGCAACTCGGGTTTTAATAAAACACTTGCGCGCCGATTGCTCCCAGCAGCTCGGGTTTTCCTCCATAAAACATTTTTATCAAATAGGTCCCCATCCTATAGTTTTGGAGTAAGATAACAGAATATATACTACTAGGAAACTTAATCTTCTTGATGGAGCCTTCAATGACAAGACTCATCAAGTAAAACTCTTTTTTATAATACCTACAGCGATTCTAGTAGATAACTTTGGCCAAACAATATTTTGTAAAATAGTTTTCGGGTGACAAGGCGCCACAAAAGAGGTAAAACATGCATTATTTTATTTTGAAAACAAAACATGCTTGATACAATAATAGGATTTCATCATAGTGGTGAGGTGGGCTTGCCTTGCTCAACGTACTGTCCCTGGTCTTGTTCTTCAGCGTAGTCGTGCTCAGCTACCTCGTACTGCTCTTCCTCGGGTTGTGATTCTACCATAACATGAAAAACAAACGAGACTAGCGTAAGTCCTAAAATGCGAGTTGATAACCATCTAAAGTATATCAACAAACAACAAGCATCACAAACAGAAAACACAACTAATTCATTCAATAGTTATTAGGGGCTGTTTACATGGTTTAAGCATAACTCTTAAGGTGCTGCTCCTAAAATTAAACCCTTCTACCACATTACTGCTGACACACGTGTGGAGCTCTGACAATTAGCTGTGCATGAAAATCTATCACCAAACAAGAATTAAAAATCAGATAAGAGCTACTCATGTCAAATTTAAACAGAAGATAGGTTCAGTTTTATAGATCTCCTGAATGCATAATTAACCTTTCTGGTGAGATATGAGTTTTCTCTTTAAGTGGAGATTTTATTCACCAATTTTGGATACTCCTAGCTCAAGTTATCCCAGTTTTAAAATAAAGTATACTTCTGACCATTATCTAAGTGCAGAAAATAATAAGAATTATTTTGGTGTAAATCCAGTGGGGTGAGTTAGATAAAACCTGTGTCTATCCCACAAAAATATCCCCAACATTTATCTATGGACAGAGGTGGCTCCACCAATTAAAACTAGACATGTCATAATCTAAGAAATTTCAGAAATGCATTTTTCAGGGATTTATTCACGAAGAAATAATTAATTACCGGAAAAATCTACATTTGTAGTATATGATACCTCCAACACATATCTAACACTTCCAATTGGATTTACCTCAAAAAGTGTCTTTATTGAAGAGTTAAAAATCCCCAAACACATACTGATGTTGTACTTGGACTAAATATAACTTTTACTAGAGTAATCTCCTGCATGCAAGATTTACCAATTTGGATAGACATTTTTATAAGCTTTCCAACAGATCCAATATTGAAAGATTTGGATTTACAGAACACAAATTATTAAACAAATGGTGCAATAGATACCTTTTACTAGATCTATTTTAACACTCAACAGGAAACACATTTTGTAACAAATCCAATGCTACATGGTTAAGAAAACGTGCATGCATGCTACAAAATTAATCCCATCATTTTAGACACTCTAGATTTACCACAAAAGATTAAAAGCTTGACTGAATATTTACTGGAAAAATAACAGGAAAAGAATGAAAGAAGGGCAGGGCGAACGGGCCATATCTGGGCCAGATCGGCCCAGAGGCGACGCAGAGCAGCGCGGATCCACGCGGGGCTGAGCTGGGCCGGCCCAAACGCTGCGCGCGCGCCGGCAAAACGGTAAGCGGCCGTGGATCTGGGATCCAACGGTCCAGGATAGATCGGGCGCGGTTCAAAAACAACCGCCGATCTGAAAATTGACGGCCTCAGGCCATCGTCTTCCTCCCGACCGAAAAACACGAGCAGGAGCTCGAGAAAACGACGCCGACCACGGAGGGCTCACCTAGGGCTCGTGTATGGACGAAACGGTGGTTGGAGGTGGACGCGGCGTCGAAGGGGAGCTCAGGGGTGGTCGCAAAACTTGCATGCAACGTCGGAGTCCAAGGTGGTGACGACGGCGTCCTCCTCAGGTCGTGGACGAACCAGGTGCTCTCGAGCTGCAACAGAGCCATGGGAGGGGAGGGGAGTTAGATCCAGCAGAGGGAAAGCCAGGGAACCAAAAATGGCGAGGAATGGTTGAGAGGAACGAGTGTTACGGCAGTTTCCTTCCTTCGGCCACCGAAGGAAATCTCCTCTTCCACAGGGCGAATGAGGGGGAGAGCTTGGTGGTTTTCGCCAGGGGGGGAGATGAGTGAGTTGGTAGGAGCCAGGGAGGGGGAGAAATGGACAGGGGAGGGGCTCGGGGGGTTATAACGAGCTCCACCCGATCTAGGGTTAGCTCGGGCAGGAGAGAGGGAGGGGGGTTGTCTCCTTCGTTCTTACTGGCTCAGGTGGGCGGTGGAGAGGGGGCAGAGAGGAGTTTGGTCGGATGAGCAGCCCTAGCCAGTGAGAAGAAGGGAGGTGGCCTTCGGTTGGGTGGAAAAGAGAAGAAAAGAGAGAGGGGAGAGGAGGGGTTGGCCCTAGTCCATGACAGGTGGGACCAGGGGTGAGGGTGCTGTTCTCCTCTTCAGCAGGTGGAGTGGAAAAGAGTGAGAGAGAAATAAAAGGTGAAAGCTTTGAGTAGATTTCTCAAATGGATTTAAAATCCTAAGTTTGAATTATTCAAACATGACCCACAAAAATAAAATGGGTCCAGACCCCAAACTTACCTAAATTAAGAGAGGGTACTGAATTTACAAATTCCTAAGTCAATTATCTCATTTAGCTTTTAAAGAAAAGAAAACTTTTAGTGATAAAGAAAAGAATATCTCAAATGGTCATGTTAATTTGATGGTCACAACAGCTAATGATATTTATGTGCAAACAAACTCTTTTGAGAGAATTTAGAGTAGGGTATGAAATTATAAATGCCCTAGATCAAAATGGTTCAGATGCATGTCAAAAACCATTTATGGTTTGCTTAATAATAGCTCCTAGTTTGGCTAAGTTTTGACAATCATGAAGATCCTAATAGTGGTTATTTATTTCAGTGTGTTGTGTTTTTTTTAGTATTTTCAATTCTCATGAAATGTTAGTGACACACAACAAGCATAAGGTGTGCAAGAAAATTAAATCATGACTCAAGTTTTACACACACAAAAGTTTTTGCAAGAGGTGAAAAATCTATAATAACACCACAATGCTAAAGCTAAGAGAATTGGGGTGTTACAGACCTTTCCCCCTTAGGAGAATCTCGTCCCCGAGATTCCAGATTTGAAGAAGAGAGAAAACCAGGAAATTCATGCTCCAAATAATCTTCACGCTCCCAGGTGGCTTCTTCCTCCGAATGGTTGCTCCATTGGATCTTCAGGAACCTGATCTTCCGTCTCCGGGGCAGACGGACGTCTTCAGCGAGAACACGAAGTGGCCGTTCTCAATAAGTGAGATCATGGTTGAGATCAATGGTGTGATGATCTACCTCCTGATATGAATGAGTATCACCAGGAACTTGCAGACACTTCGGGAGCAGAGATACATGAAATATATCATGGAATTCCGACAGATGGGGTGGCAGGTCTAGCTGATAATTTATCTTGGCACTCCTCTACGACTGACCACCTTAAAAGGGCCAATATATCTTGGCGCTAATTTTCCCTTGACATGGAAACGTTGCATTCCCTTGAGTGGTGTAACGCGCAAGTAAACCATATCTCCTTCCTTGAAGTTGAGTTCACGCCTCCTGGAATCTGCTTTACTTTTCTGCCTGGATTGGGCGGCCTTAAGACGGTCGCGAATGAGTTGAACTTGCTCTTCGGCTTCTCTCAAGGTGTCAACTCCAAAAATTTGGCTGTCTCCGGTTTGCGACCAGTTCAAGGCTGTACGTCATCTGCGCCCGTACGAAGCCTCAAACGGTGCCATCTTCAGACTGGCCTGATAGCTGTTGTTGTACGAAAATTCGGCAAACGGCAAGCAATTCTCCCATTTGGCCCCATAAGCTAACACACAGGACCTAAGCATATCTTCAAGGATCTGATTGACTCTTTCCGTTTGTCCTCCTGTCTGAGGGTGGTACGCAGTACTGAAAAAGAGCTTCGTTCCGATTTCCTCTTGAAGCTTAGTCCAAAATCGAGAGGTGAATTGAGTTCCTCGATCACACACGATAGTCTTAGGTATTCCATGAAGGCTGACGATACGTGATATGTAAAGGTCCGCAAGTTGATCAGCTCGATGACGAGTGCTTACCGGGAGAAAATGTGCAACCTTGGTGAGTCTATCCACAATAACCAAATGGCATCATGCCCACGATTGGACCGGGGCAATCCAGTGATAAAATCCATGCCGATCTCATCCCATCTCCACTCGGGAAACTTGAGAGGTTGAAGTAATCCAGCGGGTCGCTGATGCTCTGCTTTGACCCTTTGGCAGATATCGCAATTCTGGACGAACAGTGCAATCTCGCGCTTCATGCCGTGCCACCAGAAATTCTGCTTCAAATCCTGGTACATCTTGGTTCCACCGGGGTGGATGGAATACAAAGTCTCGTGAGCCTCCTTCATAATTAGCTGCTTCAAAACAGGGTCTGACGGTACGCAGATGCGTCCCTTATACCAAAGAATACCGTCAGAGTCGATGGTGAACCCAGGGACTTCCTCTTTGTCCAATCTTCTTTTGATGCCCTCAATGCTTTCGTGATCCTTCTGTGCTTGCTTGATCTGCTTCCATAAGGTGGGTTGCAACAGGAGTTGATCGACTGCCCCATAGCTGACCACCTCTATACCCATTTTATCCAGCTCTTCCCAGAGTTCTGGCCGTCGAACCTCGATCAAGGAGTTGAATGAACACGGCTGACGACTAAGGGCATCAGCTACAACGTTAGCTTTTCCAGGGTGGTAATGGATGTCCAAGTCATAATCCTTGATGAGTTCTATCCTTCTTCGCTGCCTTGTGTTCAAGTCCGTTTGGGTGTAGATGTACTTCAGGCTCTTCTGATCGGTGTAAATTCCGCAACGGTTGCCCATCAGAAAGTGACGCCATGTCTTGAGTGCATGGACCACTGCAGCAAGCTCTAGGTCATGGGTCGGGTAATTTTGCTCATGCTTGCGGAGTTGTCGCGACGAGTATGAAATCACCTTGCCCTCTTGCATAAGGACACAGCCAAGTCCGAGTTTGGAGGCATCGCAATAAACCACAAAATCTTTGGTCACATCTGGCATGGTTAAGATAGGTGCGGTAGTAAGGCGCTTTTTCAGTTCCTGGAAGCTGGCTTCACATTTGTCGGTCCAAACGAACTTCTGATCCTTCTTCAATAGTTGGGTAAGAGGCTTTGCGATGCTTGAGAATCCCTCAACAAACTTGCGGTAATAACCGCTAATCCAAGGATGGACCTTACTTCGGTTTGATTGGTGGGGGTTGGGAATTCAAGAATGGACTTGATGTGGGTAGGATCTACAGATATCCCTCCGGCTGAAATAACATGGCCGAGAAAGCCTACTTCTTTTAACCAAAACTGGCACTTACTGAACTTAGCATACAACTGGTGTTCTCGCAGGGTACCGAGAACCAACCTCAGATGCTCTTCATGCTCCTCCTCCGACTTGGAGTAGATCAGGATGTCGTCAATAAAGACAACCACAAATTTATCCAAGTAACCCATGAACACCTTGTTCATGAGATTCATGAAATAGGCTGGAGCGTTGGTCAGGCCGAATGACATCACTGTGTACTCGAACAATCCGTAACGAGTGACAAAGGCCGTCTTAGGGATATCAGATTCTCTGATTTTCAACTAATGGTAACCGGTGCGGAGATCGATCTTGGAGAAGACTCGAGCTCCATTGAGTTGATCAAACAGATCTTCAATCTTGGGTAGGGGGTACTTGTTTTTAATAGTCACATCATTCAACTTACGGTAATCCACGCACAAGCGAGTGGTACCGTCCCTTTTATCCACGAAAATGATTGGTGACCCGCAGGGTGACGCACTAGGGCGGATCATCCCTTTCCTAAGCAGGTCATCCAACTGCTTCTTTAGTTCCACCAACTCCTCGGGGTTCATCCGGTAAGGTTTTTGAGCTATAGGGCCAGTACCGGGTACCAACTCAATGATGAACTCAATATCCCGATCCGGTGGCATACCGGGTAACTCTTCGGGAAAAACATCCGGGTACTCACGTACTACCGGTACCTCTTCCAAAATGGCTCCAGCTACACTCTTGTGGCAATGACTTGAGGTGGAGTGATAGGTTGAGAAGTGTGTAATCTCCTCTCCTTCCGGGGTGGTTAGGGTGACAGACTTGTTGGTGCAATCAATTTTCACCGGTTAACTGCCATCCAATCCATTCCTAAAACCACTTCTATCCCTTGCTTTTCTAATACCACTAAATCCGCATGGAATCGGGCTCCTTGAATTTCCACAGGAGTCTCCTTGCAAGATACAATGGCTTTAGTAGTGGCCCCCGGAATTTGCACTCTCATAGGACGATTCAACAAAGTTGGAACCATACCACTTTTCCTAACAAATGGCTCTGTAATGAAAGAATGGGAAGCTCCCGAATCAAACAAAACTGAGGCAGGAACTGAGTTGACAGGGAACGTACCCATAACCAGATCTGGTGCCTCCTGAGCTTCTTCTGCACTGATATGATTCAGATGACCCCGGGTGACAGGGGCCGCTTTCTTGGGATACGGGTTCTTGCCTCCTGGTGGGCGGGGTGGCCCTTGGTTCATCTTTCTCGCATTGGGGCGACCACCGGCGGGCTGTCTAGTGGGACAATCCCGCGAGAAATGTACAGGCTGTCCACAAGTGAAACATCCTCATGTGGGCTTCGGAGCAGGCGGCCTGTTAAAGTTGAGGCCGGGGTTGGAACCACTTCCAGGACGAGGTGCAGGCGGGCGAGGAGAGTAGCTGGGTCTTGGTGCAAAGGTTGGAGGACTTGGTGATGGATAAGAAGGCCTCGGTGGAGGTGAGGGGCGCGGACGGGGATAACTTCCACTTGGGCTGCTGCTGCTACTGCCTTGCTGCATCAATTGGCGACGCTTGCGGTTGTCAAACGAAGTCTTGCGTTTGTGCTCCATCATAATGGCTGCATCCGCCAAGGATTCGAGGTCGGTGAAAGGCATCACCACCAGAATGCACTGCATTTCGTTATGAAGTCCATTCATGAACCTCTCTTTCTTCTTGTCCTCAGTATCGGTATCGGTGGGCACATACCTCGCTAGAGAAGTAAACTTCTCCAAGTACTCACTCACTGACATCCCGCCTTGCTTGAGCTGCAAGAACTTCTCTCGCATGATACTGACGAGTCCAGAGGGCACATAACGCTTCAAGAACTTGGTCTTGAACGCTGGCCAAGCAACAACTTCCTCCGGCGGCAACAGAGCACGAATGGCCTCCCACCACGCTCGGGCAGAACCAGAGAGGTAGTGAGTGGCGTAGACCACCTTCTCGTTGTCACCCACTTGGGCGGCCCTCAGGTTGTTCTCTATAGTACGGATCCAGTCATCAACATCAAGTGGCACTTCACTCTTGGAGAAAACTGGGGGATTGGTGTTCTGAAAGTCACGAAGCTTGGAGCGGGGTTCTTCATTTCCTTGGCCGCCATTCTGGTTGACGGCAATCTGAGCAAGATGCTGCAGGGTGGCAAGGTTGGCATTCCTCTCGGTGCGAGCTGCCTCGCGATCCTCCATGAGAAGGCGGAGCACTTGAGCCATAGATGGCTCGGGTGGTGGGGGTGGTGGTGGATCCCTTGCCATTCTGAATTTCAGAATAAAACACACATTAATTATTCTATTTAGGAATTTTAAAACAGGTTTTGAAAAAAGGGTTCATCAAGCATACACAAAAGCATACAAATTTCGGCAAGACATTTCTCCTAAGAAGACATGATTCCATTCCATAGCAAGGTTCCAAAAGCATCATCACATAGTTCACAACCACAAAACACGGACTGACATAGTCTTACAATAATTCCGACACACACTCATGCTAACTAGACCACACAATCGCATCCACTTATCGCGATGGTTCGGTCCTAACCCAAAAGATGCTGCGCAACTAGCTACTCCACGTCCACGGCAGCGTCACTGTCAAAGGGTGGCTCGTCGGGGTCCTCGTCCTCAGACATCACTGCTCCCGAGTCCTCACCGTCCTCGCCTCGAAGGTCATCGTCGTCCTGCTCACTCACGGGCTCCATATCCATATCCTCCGTAGGGTCCTCATCATCAGGCAGGAGATCGTCATTATCCTTGCTCAGAGCCTCCACCTCGCTCTCCAGCTCGCTGATCCGCTCGTCACGGGCATCAACGGTCGACCTGAGCATGTCAACCATCCCGTCAAGCTGGAACCTGTAGAAGCGAGTAGTCTGGAGGCGCGCAAAGGTGGAACGGCGCTCCTTGCGCTCCATCTTGAGCTCTGCCTGGGACTCCACTAAGCGCTCCTCCGAGGTCTTGAGCTTCAGCTCCACGGTCTTCAGCTTGTCCTGAGACGCCTTGAGTTGCGCCTCCAAGTCCTCGATCCTCAACTCAGCTGTCGAGATCCGCACCTCAGCACCGTCGTGATTCAGACGATGAAGATCACTCTCGAAACGACTAGTGACCAGCTGGGACTGGGTGTACTCGACGAGGAGTCCCAGCTCGGCCAAGTGGTTCCCGAAAGTGGGGTGGGGACGCGGCGGCACAGGGTTACTCTGCTCGTCCAAGCCAGAGTAAAACTCAAAACGGGTGCCGCCCAGCTCGGAACTGTGAGCACACACCAAGCGGGCAAGAGCCCTCTGTAGTACGGTGACGAACGCCCCCATCTGAGTCGATGCAAGGTCATCCTCAATCAGCTCCTCGGCGAAGGGTGGCACCAACGGTCCTCGTAGGATGCACCTCACAGTCCAGGACATCTCGTCTCCCACCATGGGCAGACAGCGCCCAATCAGCAGCTCCGGTAGCGGACGCCTCAAATGCCTGGTCAGCTAGAGTAGGTCCGCCTGGAACAGACGCGAAACTCCAGTGTCGGGCACAGCTCCCAACTGAATAGACAACGAGAACTCTCCGCTCATCTACACAAAATTTTAAATGGAGGTTTAATTAGTGAACGGTGTGCAAACTTTTAAACAGGTAAAAACATAAAGTTGAATGCAAGTATAATATTATTCAGTAATTAATAACAGAGGGGACAGAGGAGTAGCAGTATATTCCGCACATTTTTAAATATTTCTCTCCTAACTATTTAGGAAAACATTTTTGCGTGACGTCGACGCCCAACCTAACTAAAGTCTCCTAAGGTCAACGATGGCTCTGATACCAAGTCTGTAGGGACCCCTCAAAATAAGTCCGAGATGCCCACGATATGTAAAAGATCACGATCCCAATGATTAGTGCATCGCGATCACATAACCAAACATAGGTATCAAAGAGTTACATCATTCAAGTCGTACGAATAAAAAGTCTTACAATACATAGACGGCCATACGACCACAATCAACAAACCTCGCCACGCAGGGCGGAATTAACTGAGATAGCGGAAGCTCGTGGCTAGCGGCGGCTCTTAACATCTCCGAGCGCTGACCCCACAAGTGCAGTTGACCGGTGACAGCTAAGTGGCGTAGTCGTCGTCATACACCTCCTCCTCAATGTAGACCTCCTCATTATAATCTGGACATTTGAATATCCAGGGACAGAGCCACATGAGTACAATTACGTACTCGCAAGACCACCTCTAGGCTTAAATTTTCATGATAATGCAAGAAAACACATTTCGAAAACTGGTAAAACTCCTTACTACAACTACAGGGCTTATTTTTAATACAATGACTTCAAGCATAGAGAATACGACATCTCTATATCTTTGTTGAAGAAAAACATTTAGAGATAGAATTCTCTTCACTAGAATGCGACATCTCTATATCTTTGTTGAAGAAAAATATTTAGAGATAGAATTCTCTTCGCTAGAATGCGACATCTCTATATCTTTGTTGAAGAAAAACATTTAGAGATATAATTCTCTTCTCTTAGATATAGCAAGGACATATCCAAGTTCAAAACTTTCTTTTGTAAAAGTTTATCAAACACTAGGATAGGGGTAACCCTTTTTCCTGACTTGAGGTCGGATTGACTGACTCCCCGAGACCAATCATCCTCACCCAAATTTCGTACCTCCCAGGTACCACTTTGTTGCCTCCTTGTTTCCTTCGAAAACATTTCTCTTTCGAAACCATAAAACAGCCAGCATGCCTAGTGGGACCTTTCCAACCGTCCATGACCGCGGACGCAGCTATTCGAATAGATTTACACTCTGCAGAGGTTGCACACTACCCACACCTATCGGTTATTCCGCCGTGTCTGCCACGGCCCGTCATACGACAGCATGCGGGGGTCCGGATAACACGATCAAAGCTTTCCACTATGACCACCCTAGTATCGGGGCCTCCCGGTAGGTTTGTTCTCCTCGGCACCATGTGCTCCACTAGACCTCTTGGTCCTTCCTCGGGACGCCACACCGCCACGTCAGGAGACCCACCGTAATCGTTCGGCTGTTGGTCCTCAACAGTGTATTGTCTCTTCCGGACGACAACCCGGCTTCGAGGGCCCTGCCCCCATAGAAAGTATGAGAGCCCCAACACTAAAACAGACAAGCTTCCGGCTAAGCCCTACCCATGTCAGGTAGTGTGGTTGCACGGGTTAATTGTTCGGGCGACAGCTAGGGTCACACTTTGTTTTTCAAAACACCTTCTCCTCCTACTACTCCCAGCAGCTCGGGTTTTCGCAAACATCTCCGATTGCTCCCAGCAACTCGGGTTTTAATAAAACACTTGCGCGCCGATTGCTCCCAGCAGCTCGGGTTTTCCTCCATAAAACATTTTTTATCAAATAGGTCCCCATCCTATAGTTTTGTGGTAAGATAACAGAATATATACTAATAGGAAAATTAATCTTCTTGATGGAGCCTTCAATGACAAGACTCATCAAGTAAAACTCTTTTTTATAATACCTACAGCTATTCTAGTAGATAACTTTGGCCAAACAATATTTTGTAAAATAGTTTTCGGGTGACAAGGCGCCACAAAAGAGGTAAAACATGTATTATTTTATTTTGAAAACAAAACATGCTTGATAAAATAATAGGATTTCATCATAGTGGTGAGGTGGGCTTGCCTTGCTCAACGTACTGTCCCTGGTCTTGTTCTTCAGCGTAGTCGTGCTCAGCTACCTCGTACTGCTCTTCCTCGGGTTGCGATTCTACCGTAACATGAAAAACAAACGAGACTAGCGTAAGTCCTAAAATGCGAGTTGATAACAATCTAAAGTATATCAACAAATAACAAGCATCACAAACAGAAAACACAACTAATGTATTCAATAGTTATTAGGGGCTGTTTACATGGTTTAAGCATAACTCTTAAGGTGCTGCTCCTAAAATTAAACCCTTCTACCACATTACTTCTGACACACATGTGGAGCTCTGAAAATTAGCTGTGCATGAAAATCTATCACCAAACAAGAATTAAAAATCAGATAAGAGCTACTCATGTCAAACTTAAACAGAAGATAGGTTCCGTTTTATAGCTCTCCTGAATGCATAATTAACCTTTCTGGTGAGATATGAGTTTTCTCTTTAAGTGGAGATTTTATTCACCAATTTTGGATACTCCTAGCTCAAGTTATCCCAGTTTTAAAATAAAGTATACTTCTGACCATTATCTAAGTGCAGAAAATAATAAGAATTATTTTGGTGTAAATCCAGGGGGTGAGTTAGATAAAACCTGTGGCTATCCCACAAAAATATCCCCAACATTTATCTATGGACAGAGGTGGATCCACCAATTAAAACTAGACATGTCATAATCTCTGAAATTTCAGAAATGCATTTTAAGAGATTATCTCCCTGTGTTTCAGGGATTTATTCACTAAGAAATAACTAATTACTGGAAAAATCTACATTTGTAGTATATGATACCCCCAACACATATCTAACACTTCCAATTGGATTTACCTCAAAAAGTGTTTTTATTGAAGAGTTAAAATCCCCAAACACATACTGATGTTATACTTAGACTAAATATAACTTTTGCTAAAGTAATCTCCTGCATGCAGTATTTACCAATTTGGATAGACATTTTTATAAGTTTTCCAACAGATCCAAGATTGCAAGATTTGGATTTACAGAACACATGTTATTAAACAAATGGTGCAATAGATACCTTTTACTAGATCTATTTTAACACTCAACAGGAAACATATTTTGGAACAAATCCAATGCTACATGGTTAAGAAAACGTGCATGCATGCTACAAAATTAATCCCATCATTTTATCCACTCTAGATTTACCACAAAAGATTAAAAGCTTGACTGAAGATTTACTGGAAAAATAACAGGAAAAGAATGAAAGAAGGGCAGGCCGAACGGGCCAGATCTGGGCCAGATCGGCCCAGAGGCGACGCAGAGCAGCGCGGATCCGCGCGGGGCTGAGCTGGGCCGGCCCAAACGCTGCGCGCGCGCCGGCGAAACAGTAAGCGACCGTGGATCTGGGATCCAACGGTCCAGGATAGATCGGGCGCGGTTCAAAAACAACCGCCGATCTGAAAATCGACGGCCTCAGGCCATCGTCTTCCTCCCGACCGAAAAACACGAGCAGGAGCTCGAGAAAACGACGCTTTGCACGGAGGGCTCACCTGGGGCTCGTGTATGGACGAAACGGTGGTTGGAGGTGGACGCGGCGTCGAAGGGGAGCTCATGGGTGGTCGCAAAACTTGCATGCAACGTCGGAGTCCAAGGTGGTGACGACGGCGTCCTCCTCGGGTTGTTGACGAACCAGGTGCTCTCGAGCTGCAACAGAGCCAAGGGAGGGGAGGGGAGTTAGATCCAGCAGAAGGGAAGCCAGGGAACCAAAAATGGCGAGGAATGGTTGAGAGGAACGAGTGCTACGGCAGTTTCCTTCCTTCGGCCACCGAAGGAAATCTCCTCGTCTACAGGGCGAATGAGGGGGAGAGCTTGGTGGTTTTCGCCAGGGGGGGGGAGAGGAGTGAGTTGGTAGGAGCCAGGGAGGGGGAGAAATGGACAGGGGAGGGGCTCGGGGGGTTATAACGAGCTCCACCCGATCTAGGGTTAGCTCGGGCAGGAGAGAGGGAGGGGGTTTGTCTCCTTCATTCTTACTGGTTCAGGTGGGCGGTGGAGAGGGGGCAGAGAGGAGTTTGGTCGGATGACCAGCCCTAGCCAGTGAGAAGAAGGGAGGTGGCCTTCGGTTGGGTGGAAAAGAGAAGAAAAGAGAGAGGGGAGAGGAGGGGTTGACCCTAGTCCATGACAGGTGGGACCATGGGTGAGGGTGTTGTTCTCCTCTTCAGCAGGTGGAGTGGAAAAGAGTTAGAGAGAAATAAAAGGTGAAAGCTTTGAGTAGATTGCTCAAATGGATTTAAAATCCTAAGTTTGAATTATTCAAACATGACCCACAAAAATAAAATGGTTCAACACCCCAAACTTACCTAAATTAAGAGAGGTTACTGAATTTACAAATGCCTAAGTCAATTATCTCATTTAGCTTTTAAAGAAAAGAAAACTTTTAGTGATAAAGAAAAGAATATCTCAAATGGTCATGTTAATTTGATGGTCACAACAGCTAATGATATTTATGTGCAAACAAACTCTTTTGAGAGAATTTAGAGTAGGGTGTGAAATTATAAATGCCCTAGATCAAAATGGTTCAGATGCATGTCAAAAACCATTGATGGTTTGCTTAATAATAGCTCCTAGTTTGGCTAAGTTTTGACAATCATGAAGATCCTAATAGTGGTTATTTATTTCAGTGTGTTGTGTTTTTTTTAGTATTTTCAATTCTCATGAAATTTTAGTGACACACAACAAGCATAAGGTGTGCAAGCAAATTAAATCATGACTCAAGTTTTACACACACAAAAGTTTTTGCAAGAGCTGAAAAATCTATAATAACTCCACAATGCTAAAGCTAAGAGAATTGGGGTGTTACAGAGTTCAAGGCTATTTTGCATAAAGCCAATTTTTCCTATCTCTTTGGAAAACACTTTCTTCAAATTAAGAAAAGTATGGCATGAAAACCATAAATCTCATCTTCCCTTGTTCAGCCATCAAGTTTTATTTCTGTAGTTGGAATGATGGAATCCTCCGTTGACGTCCGTGATCAGCTGCTCAAATTGTCCGTACCGGAGACACGGCTAAGTACTTAGTTTTACACTCTGCAGAGGTTGTGCACGTTCACCATTGTACCCATTCAACCCAAATTATCCTTTACACACCATTTGTGATAAGGAAAGGAGAAGAATGAGACGAGATCTTTCAGAAGCATTTTCCCTCCCACTATGGCTTGACCCGTTCCACCTAACATCCCCCTACATCTGCTTGTCAAGCCGGAGAGAGTCCATGCAACATAATTGATCAAGCCAGAGCCCATATGGCAATGGCTGCACTGAAAGCAATCGTCACTCGGAGTTCTTCAGATTCCTCTGTTCCCTGGGTGGCCATCCACAAGTGCACGTACTCTAGGAACCATAGACATGGACCTGAGTAGCCACTCAACTTCGCCACCATACAACCAATCCACCCAGGAGATTCATTAACTTAGTGGATGTGCACTCTCAGGTAAAAATCACCATGCTCACGGCCCTAAGTAGAATAGACATTCATCCTAGGCGACGACAACCATGCGCACATCCCTGAGTAGACACTTAACATTTTGTAAAACTTTTCATCAATTGCATAGCATCAATACATCTACTAAGTATTATATAGGAACCTAGACACAGGAGTAAGGGAATTCTACACAGGTTTAGCATAGCACTACTATCCTACTCATGCATAAAAAAATACACTAAGTAATGCATATAGAAAATAATAGGAAGTTTATGAGGTGTGCCACTTGCCTTTGAATGTTGTCGTTGTTCACAAACTCTTTTCAACAACGAACGTTTGCTCTCCGTTCAATCTAAACAATATAAGAAAACAACAATACAACAATCAACAAACAACAATCATCAACATACATGTACATACATAGTGAACAAACAAGTTTCATAAAACTTCTAAGGAAAATATGTTTATGCATGATATGCAAATTATTTCTAAGGACTCGAGATGCATGTCATGCTATGAAATTCTTTTAAGTTAATGCAATGCAATTAGGTTGGTGAAAATGACTAAGGGTTAAGGTTAGAAGTTGGACAAGATAACTTTGTTATAGACTATCTAGAATAAGCACTCAAATGGCTTAGCCATGACGTGCATAACTACTTAGAGAAAATACTAACTCTATTCTTCAAGGTGATCATCAATTATTAACAACTCTTGGTAAATTGGATATTCACTATAGTGAGAGAGACAAACACCCGGCCAGCCACTTAAGTTGTGGGACAGGTCTCATGTACGTGGACATGTAAGGTTTGTCTCCAGGCCGCTTCATCTCACTATGCCGCTAGGATCCAACAAACTTCAAGATAATAACATCATGATCAAAATTTGTTTAAGTCAAATGTGAAAGACAAGATTAGAAAAGAGGGAAAAGATAGAAGAAAGATGTAGTTGGTCTTCCAGGCTTCATCTCCAGACTGGTAATATTCTCCTTGGTGATGTCTTGATTGAATTCTTGGTAGACTTGAATAATCTTCAGACTTGATGGTTTTTGTATCGCCTAGGCTGGTCCTGAATTTAACTTAGTCTTCAAGAGGTCTAAGAGAAGAAAGGAGAAATGAAAGAGAGAGGGAGCAAGACTTAGAAAATATTTCTGGTTGGTCTTCATAAACTTCCTCTTGATTTTTCTTCTAAGTGCTTCTGCTCCTTGATGATACTTCTGAAGTCTTATTTTGGCTAAGTCCTTCATTAGTCTTCTAGCTCCAGGTTGAAAATCCTAAGTGTCTAGTGCATAGCACTTTTACCAAAATACTAAGTTTGAAAATAAGCCTAACTTAGAGAAAATAGGGAGGAGTTTTCCTTATGGGAAATATAACTATAAGATAAAATATGCTATGCATGAAATGCAATTTTAAATCACAAGAAACATAATACTAATTTTTGTGATATTTATAAAGTATGCATAAAGTTATAATTGCAATTTTAATTAGTTTCTAATTTTGCAAACATAATAACAGGAAAACATATAGATTAAAGTTTTACGTGATTTATATTTTATAACACAATTTTTATAAATGGTGTTAATAGCCAGAGGTGATTTAATTAAATTTATTGCAATTTGATTTAATCAAAAATAATTTTTCTATTAATAGTTATGTTGAAAATACTCAAACTATTCAAATTAAATATATAACTATGAATTCATTCAAATATTACTCAAAAATATTTTATAACAGTGGCATCAATTTACAAATATTCCAAAGTTTCTAAAACAATTTTATTTGCAATTTTTTAATTTACAGATTAAAAGTTATGACAAAAATACTCAAATCTTCCATTTGAAATTTGAATATTTTAAACTAAGTCAAATTTCAATTTTGGCAGATCCATAATATTCTACATGTCGAGGGCTTTCCAAATATATAAAAATATTTGAATTTGGATAAACAGAGAAAAATATATGATAGTTTTAATAGACAGGGGCTTTTCTGCAAAACTGCCAATTAATTAAATCGCGAAAATGATTTTACATGTCAGCGCTGACTGGGCTGCTGACTGGGATCCGACTTGGATAAGTCAACAGATCTGGATCGTTGGATCCAGATCTGACGGTCCAGATCTAAACATACCGGTTCAAAAACATGATCTAATCTCAGCCGGAGGAAAAGGATCGGACGGATCTGGGGATTGAGACCTCACCGTGGCGGCGCCGGTGGCTGGAGAGGTTGAAGATGGCGGCGGTGGCTCGGGTTTGGACGAACACGACGCTCCGGTGGTCCTCTTGGCTCAGGGAGATCAGCGCGGCGCGGCGAGCTCCGTGAGGTGGTCGGCGTCGAGCTGCGCCTCCGAGAGAGGGGGAAAGGCACGGGTGGAGGCGCGGTTATCGCCGGTGACCTTCAGTCGATTCCTCCTCGACGAGCTGCTGCGAAAACGAAGAAAGGGAGGGGTTGAGAAGGTGCGCATCGACACGTGGAAGAGGGTGGATGGGGTCTCGGGCTCGGGGATGGTTTACCTCGCCGGGCAAGGAAGGAAAATGGCGGCGGACTCGAGCTTCTCCGACGAGCAACCGTGGCGGCCTGGCGGCGTTATTTTCGTGGGGAGGAGAGGGGAAACGGAGGCGGGGACACGGGGTTTATATGGGGGGGGGGGGGAGGGAGAGCAAATCCCGCAAAGAACGCCGCGAATTTGAGCTCGGATCGGAGGAGGAATCGGAGGCGAAATTTTCGGCCGGAGGTTAGGGATGAAGTCCCCTGACAGGTGGGTCCCGCTGTCAGAGATTTTTCTTTTTCCTTTTCTGATTTCTATTTTCTTAATAACTTTTGATTTATAACTCCAAATAAAGTCAAATCAAATTCTAAAAATTTGAAAAATTGTTATCTTTGTGTTAAACCAGTTGTGGGTATGTTTTGCAAACTTTTTAAAATTAATAAATTTGAATTATTCAAAAATGTAAATTTGCCCATTTAGGTCAACTTTGAAATTAACAATTTAATAAATTCATTTGGGGTCAAATTAAATTTATTAAATTGCCACAATGTTATATGATTGATATTAAGTCATTTAAAACTCATTTTTTTGTAACCATTCATTTTTGTTTTGGCATAATAGTAAAGTAATATAATATAAATATTTTCAAAGTAATAGAAATTATAATTGATTCATGTTTTAATTCATTTCATTTTATGCACCATTATATTTTATATTAAGATAATTCATTTGAAATTTCATAACAGCTTTGGGAAAGATTTTAGTTTTAATTCTTTTCTTATCAGACTATACTAATCATTTCATGCTTTGAAAATAAATGAAATTCATTTAAGCAAATGAAATGTTTATTTGGATTATTCATAAATTTTAATTTATGAAGTTTTGAAGTTATAAACTATAGGCTTATAATTTCCAAACTATATTTTAAACTTAGTTAAAAGAGTGAAAACCATTTGGCAAAAAGATCATGTTTTAAATAGTTTAAAGGAACACTTGTAACTATTATTTTAATTTATGAATAGCTATGGCTAAGTGGTTGAAATCAATTTCTTATAAGTAAACTATTTTATTAGAATAAAATGGTTTGAAAGTTTGTAACACATTTGTCAATTTGTATAAGGAGGCTTAAGAAAATACAATGGAATAATAAAATGTTTAACTTGAAACAAGATTTGAAAATAATGTTAAACTGAGATATTTGAAATATTAAACTCTTTAATATGTTTGAAGTCTTTTATAGTTCGTTTTCTTAATAACTTGTAACTAAAATTGTTCAATGTGTGAGTATTCCCGAATTGCTTCCTCGTACTTGGTTGAGGGGGTTAATCCGTGTAACGTCCCAGGATTTATCCCCTTTTGATTTGTGAGTTTTTCTTTTTGCATCAACATGGCATCGCATTAATTTAATTTATTGCATTTAAATTCAATCCCCGCAATTAAATTTAAATGCATTTCAAATTAATTAAAATTGTGATATTTCAAATCTTTTGCAAATGTTAAAAACTAGTTTATTAATTTGTCTATTTAAAACTAAAAATATTTTGTATAGGTTTCGTGTTCAAATTCCTTTTCGATTTTGTTTTAAAAATATAAAACCAAAAAGAATAAATGGGTGAGAAATAAAAGCCCAAAAGCCCATCTAACCCAAACCCTAGGTTTTGTCCCCCTGAAAACTTTTCCCACCCCCTGGAATTTTTGCAGCCCATACAGCTTTATCCCTCCGGCCTGGCTGGGCAGGAATATGGCGCCATCGCTTATCTTCCGGACTCTTAGTCCAATTTGCATCTTATCCGTAGTCGGATACTATTTTGCTTCCGCTGTCATTTGAATCTTTGTATTGTATCTTTTATATCTTGACTCGTTCGAGTCGTTGTTGTAATTATATCTTCTGTCGTATTTGTGGATGTATCGGAACTGTTGTAATGTTATCACATTCCACCCACATAATGCGCATGTTTCAGCGTGCACATTATGTCTGGTGGGCGACCTAAAATCGTTATTATGCGGATTTCGGCGGGAACGCTTAAATCTACATAGTAGCGATTTTAGGGCGTCACAAAATGGTATCAGTGCCTTGGTTTCAATCTCCTTGTTGTTTCAATACGAATGGTTATCGAAGCAGCGGGTCCGCAAAAGCCTGTAGGATAACCTCGCTAACGTTCGTGGTTTCTAGAGTGTCGAAACTATTTGAATAAAAATTATTTTGGAAATATCTCAATAGGATTCTTTTTATTCCTTACCTCTATTCTATTTCTTCTCTTACCTTATTTGATTTGGAGTCTCTTCTCTTATCCAACTTTCAAAGTTTTAGGATCCTACGTGTGGGTGGACGATTTCTTGCCTTTTACCCTATTAGGTTCGATCTTTCAGAGTCGTCTTCGTCGTGAGCAACAACCCCTTGTTAGTGGAGTCGAGAATTTCCAGGTGAAGCAACAATCCCTTGTTAGTGGTGTCGAAAAGTTCATCACAGAGCCTGAAGACTCGATAGTTACCCCTCTCTTCTTGTGGTCTCGGCGTGGATCGCGGGACGCGATCCCTTGTTAGTGGTGTCGATTGTAACGCCCCGGGATTTATCCCCTTTTGATTTGTGAGTTTTTCTTTTTGCATCAACATGGCATCGCATTGCATCGCATTAATTTAATTTGTTGCATTTACATTCAATCCCCGCAATTAAATTCAAATGCATTTCAAATTAATTAAAATTGTGATATTTCAAATCTTTTGCAAATGTTAAAAACTAGTTTATTAATTTGTCTATTTAAAACTAAAAATATTTTGTATAGGTTTCGTGTTCAAATTCCTTTTCGATTTTGTTTTACAAATATAAAACCGAAAAGAATAAATGGGTGAGAAATAAAAGCCCAAAAGCCCATCTAACCCAAACCCTAGGTTTTGTCCCCCTGAAAACTTTTCCCACCCCCTGGAATTTTTGCAGCCCATACAGCTTTATCCCTCCGGCTTGGCTGGGAAGGAATATGACGCCATCGCTATCTTCAGGACTCTTAGTCCAATTTGCATCTTATCCGTAGTCGGATACTATTTTTCTTCCGCTGTCATTTGAATCTTTGTATTGTATCTTTTGTATCTTGACTCGTTCGAGTCGTTGTTGTAATTATATCTTCTGTTGTATTTGTGGATGTATCGGAACTGTTGTAATGTTATCACAATTCCACCCACATAATGCGCATGTTTCAGCGTGCACATTATGTATGGTGGGCGACCTAAAATCGTTATTATGCGGATTTCGGCGGGAACGCTTAAATCTACATAGTACCGATTTTAGGGCGTCACAATCCGAGAATGGGTTATGATTGGTGTTAGTTGTAGATTGTTAACTTATGCGCTCTCTTATCCCTCTCTAACTTAGACGGAAGTTGTAGCGTGTCTCTATTAGGTTGCTAGTGTTGTCCACTTAACCCCATATCTTGGGAGTCTTACAGTTTTGTAACCTGTTAGCTTAAGCTTGTTCGATACGCTTCGGTGTATTGACCCGTTCGCGGGCTCTGGTTTTTCTGTAGTTGAGGATTCTCCGCACGACCAGGTTGGTGGATATTACGTGGAGTTCGACGACGAGATCTGCCACGAGTAGTTAGAGTTCCCCTGGGCTTCTTCCTGGTGGACCGCGTGGATGGGCCTTCTTTTTCCGTTTCGGCCTTGAGCCCTTTGCTTCTTGTCTGTACTCAGACCAGTTTGTTTTCCGCTGCATGATGTAATGTTGGGACATGTGTCCTCTGATTGGTGCCATTCGCTATATTTTTGCTCAGTGAGAGCTTTGGATAATTATTTCCTTTCTGTGTGTCTTAGTTTTATTTTGTGGTTCCGACTTGTTAACAATCCGACTCGTATACCATGTGTGTATGGTTGAAGTATACGAGTTGGAAGACTTTTTGGGTTCTTGCATGGACAATCTTGAAACGTATGTGACGTTGGGGTCGCCAAGAACTGTCGGCAGATGATCCATTCCGAGCCAGGCCTGATTGTTTCCTGGGATTGGTAACCCCAGTATGTTGCTTGGCTGTGTGGCCCAACCGATACGTGTAACATCCCAATTTTCAGAAAAATTTAAAACTTTTGCATCCATGCATCATCATCATTAAACATGTCATATGAATCACATAAAATTTGAATTTAATTAATTAAATATATTTAAATTGACTTTATATCCTTTAAAATTGTTATTTTGAAATTATAATAATGTTCCTTTTATTCTATTTTTATTTTAGACAAAAATAATGTCAAAAGGATCTATTTTTCATAAGCTTTTCAAATTATATTTTTATGAATTTTTCTGAGAAGTTTTAATATAGTTTTGAATTTGTTTTATACTCAAAAGATTTTAAAACAGAAAAGAATTTTCAAAAAGGAAAAATAGAATCGGGCCAGCCAGTGGGCCGAAGCCCACTAGCTATCTACCGCGCGCGCGACGCAATCCAGCCCGCCAGCAGCCCGTCCCCGCCCACGTGCGCGCACTCACTCGCTGACAGGTGGGCCCCACCTGTCATCCCTCCCGCTGCAACGGCTCGCCCCAAATCACGCCCACGACCTAGCCGAGAAACGGCCGAATCAATTCGATTGATTCCCAGCGATTTACTCACTCATTTACGTCGCCGATTCTTGCTATAAGATCCCCTCGATCCCCTCTCTCTTTTGCCCCAAGCACCACCTCCCGAGAGCCACCAGGCCGCCCACGAGCATCCCCGAAGCTCCGCCGTTGCCGACGGCAAGTTCAACGAACTCCGGTGAGCTGCGACCTCCTCGCACCCTCTCTTCACTCCCAATCGTTTCATTTTATCTTTGCGCACCGTGGTGACAAGGTCTCGGGTGTTCTTTCACAGCCAAAATCCGTGTCCGTGCTCACCGATGAGAACCTCCGCCGTGCGCATCTCCGGCGAGCAACCAGAGGAGGCAGGAAGAGCTACGACCTCCACCACTTCGCCAACAACGTCGCCTCGACGCCCTCTACCCGTAGGTATGACCCACATGTCTCGGAACGCAGTAGAACGTCTAGAACGTGCGATGTCGTGCGTGTCGTCGCTGCGCGCGCTGCTCCGGCGAGGTCCTCCGGCGACCTGGCGCCGCCCGTTGTTGGTCAACGCGTGTAGACCGTACGATCTCGATCCTACGGTTAGGATTAGATCTTTTTAAACGAAACGGTACGGTTGATCTGGACCGCCAGATCCAGATCTGACGGCCCAGAGCAAATCACTTAAACACGTCAGCATGCCCAGTCAGCGCACAGTCAGTGCCCAGTCAGCGCTGACGTGTAATTTCTTTTTCCCATTTTATTTAATTTGGCAGTTTTGCAGAAAACACCCTGCATACTGTTTTTATCACTACTTTTTCTCTGTTTATCCAAATTTAAATATTTTTATATATTTGAGATCCTTGGAACCAGTAGAACACCTTGGCATCATTTGTTTTCTGTTTTGACACACAAAAAAAATTCAAATATTTTTGAGAGTAGTTTAAGTGTTTTTGACATAACTTTAGTTAGAAAATTTGTTTGTTAAGTAAATCAAATTGCTAACAACTTGTTCAGAAGCCCTCTACCCAAATGTCATTTTTACAAAATTTAATTTTGAAATTTTATTTAAGTGAACTAAAGTCCTTGTCATTAACCCTTTATTCATGATTAAATAATAGAAACAAATCAAAAATTTATTCATGCATATATCAGGAAAATCCAAAGGGATATTTTTATTAGTTTCTAGACGTTGGAAATAAATTGTTGCATCTCATCTCATGCATAGCATATATCTTCTTTGTATGAACCTTTGCTTGTGTGTTTATGTGTGGCTCTTTATTTCTTTGTTAGACTATTCGGAGGGAAACGAGAATCTTTGCAACTGTAACTGTTGCACTCCCGATTGCCAAGGCAAGTGGCACACCCCCATAAAAGTCCTATTATTTCTACGCACGAGTAGAGTATTTTCTATAAGCATGTGTAGGATATAATTGCTATGCAAGCCAAGATAGACCTCTTTATTCATGTGTCTAGGTTCCTATGAAATTACTTAGTAGAATAGTGATGCTATGCAAAAACTATTTTGATGAAAAAGATAAAGTCTACTAAGTTTTAATCAAACACCTGGGTGGAAATTGGTTGCTTGGCTGTGTGAGTTGTGTGTTGTTCCCAGGGGATTTACCTGTGGAATATTCACTTGTGGAAGGCCACCCAAGAGCAAAGGAATCTGAAGAACTCCGAGTGAAGATTGCTTTTCGTGCAGCCATTGCCAATATGGTCTCTGGCTTGATCAACTAAGCCGCGTGGACTCTCCCCGTCCTGACAGGTGGTGGTAGAGGATTTGTAGGTGGAGCGCGTCAGGCCAGAGTGGGAGGGAAAATGCTTCTGAAAGATCTCGTCTCATTCTTTCCTTTCCTTATCACAAATGGTGTGTAAAGGGTAATTTGGGTTGAATGGGTACAATGGTGAACGTGCACAACCTCTGGAGAGTTAAAATCTAAGTACTTAGCCGTGTCCCCGGAAACGGACAATTGAGCAGCTGAACGAGGATGTCAACGGAGGATTCCACCATTCCAACTTCTAAATAAAAACTTGATGGGTGAACAATGGTAGAATGAGACAGTGGATTTCATGCCACGAATGTCTCGAATAGAAGAAAAGTGTTTCCAAAAAGTTAGGGAAAAACTTGCTTTCTACAAAATAGCCTTGAGCTCCACCAGCCAAATAAGCATATAGGTCATAGAGTTATTCCTCTAAGTGTCCACCATAGTGTCACTTGCCAGTTCCATTTTAATGGTTCTGACCCACGTTGTTGCAATATATATCTTATTGCAGACTGTCCTGATGATGAGTGAAAGTTTTTACTAAGGGTTTTCGAGTCTTCAACCAACATGCTCGCCTGTGGCACATGATGATGATTGGGGACTCCATGAAGAATAATTTTCCGCTGTTTACTCTGTTCACTGCTAGCTTTATGCTATGCAAATTTGTAATGAATATTTTCTAAGTCTGGATCAGCGTTGTAATAAATTGATGCTTTGTTGTGATATTACATCGTAACTGTGTGTGCAAACGAATCGATCCAGGGATTTGCACTATACACAGGTATCTGCCATATTTTAGGTGCAGGTACACTACAGATGGTATCAGAGCACTGTGTTGCCTGTAGGTTCGAGCCCTTAGGATTGGAAAAACCTTTTGATCATAGTATTAACTACTTAAGTATTTTTGGATCCTAGCGGCATAGTGAGATGAAACGGCCTGGAAACAAACCTTACATGTCCGCGTACATGAGACATGTTCCACACTTAAGTGGCTGGCCGGGTGTCTGTCTCTCTCACTATAGTGAATATCCAATTTACAAAGAGTTGTTTATATTTGTTGATCACATTGAGATTTGACTTTGTTTTGACTCTAATTTAATAATACACTTATGACTAGTACCTCCTTACCTTACACATTTCTTGTTTTAAATTCTTTTCTTTCTTCCTAAAGGATGACGAGCTTCCACTTCACCACTGCGGAGGACTTCGAGGATACCTGTTTTGGCTGCTACCTTCTCGACATCGGCGAGAAGATAGGTTTACCGCTACCTCAAGTTAAGGGCTTCATCCTGAAGAAGTTTAACAAGGAGGGTTGTTGGGGAATAAAAGCAACTCAGCCAGGACGCGGAGAAGAGCCCCCGTTGGAAATCAAAATGGTTAGTGACTCCAAAGAAAAAGGACTCAATCTCGTAATGCAGGACCTGATTGGACGTCTCTGCGGACGCTATAGCGCAGAGTTGAGGGGCCACTACTCCATTTTCTTTGGAAGGAGAAACAAGGAGGGAGAACCATACCTCTTTGATGTTGGAGATAGAGGCAAAGCAAAGCCCCTTAGTCTGTATTTCCAGGAGTTGGAGGTCCTCGTCACAGAACTTTATGAGGATAGACGCACTGAACTTCTGAAGAACGATGAGTTGTGTGCCTTACTCAAGGAGAACGAGGAAAAGATAAAAGCTCAAGAGGAAGTGACTAAGGCCCAAGAAGAAAAGTTTGCTTCACAAGAGGAGAAATACAAGAGACTGGAGAAAAGGGTTCAAGAGAAAAACAAGACTATCAGAGAACAGAAGGCAGAACTCGAGAGCAATGAAGTCGAGTTTGAAGCTGATAGTGACTTGATCAAGCGTCTTCGTACCGAGAAAAGGGAACTGCAAGAGAAGAACTCTGCCCTGGAGAAAGAAGTGAAGGAATTAAGGGAAGTACTCGACAATGAAGGAATCGAGATTCAGGAAATTGAAGAAGAAGAAGACGACATGGTCGAGTAGTTCGTTAGCGTGACTACCATTTATTTACACCTCATCGTTATCTTAGTCTTGTATTGACCTATCAACTTGTGATAAGGCAGTACCTTCCATTGTATTCCGAGGAACCTCGCGTTTTATTTTCCAAAACTCTCATGTCTGATTAATCCAAAGTTTTGAGTTGTGTGATGTTTGTTTGTTCCTTAGGTTGTTTGTTTGTTGGGGTAATCTTTCTCATTAGACCTTTCCGTCTAAAAACTCACCTATACAAATCA
This sequence comes from Poa annua, assembly GCA_026929855.1. Taxonomy (NCBI): domain Eukaryota; kingdom Viridiplantae; phylum Streptophyta; class Magnoliopsida; order Poales; family Poaceae; genus Poa; species Poa annua. The sequence goes on from CM049426.1 coordinate 162,697,019, forward strand.
CAGATGCCTCCCCGTCGTACGCCCGATAACAACAACAACAACAACAATAACAACAACAACAACAACAACAACAACAACAACAACAACAACAACAACAACAACAACAACAACAACAACAACAACAACAACAACAACAACAACAACAACAACAACAACAACAACAACAACAACAACAACAACAACAACAACAACAACAACAACGACCACAACAACAATGATGCTATACAACAGTTGATGGCTGCTCAAGCTCAGCTAATGACTATGATGACCCAGTTCATTGCGGCAACCAACAACAACAACAACAACCACAACCCGCCTCCGCCACCACCCCCCCCCCCCCATGTGGATAGACTTACCACATTTCTGAGGCTCCGACCGAACAAGTTCTCCACTGCAACTGAACCCATTGTGGCAGATGACTGGCTGCATTCAGTGGACAGGGATCTGGTGACTTGTGAATGTACTGACGCTGAAAAGGTGAGGTTCACCACTCATCTGTTGGAAGGACCAGCAATCCAGTGGTGGGAAACCTATCAAATCACCCACCCACTAGAAACCATGACTTGGGAAAATTTCAAGGAAGGTTTTCGTAATGCTCATATCTCCTCGGGCATTATGAACTTGAAGCAGGAAGAGTTCAGAAACCTGAGACAAGGAAACAGGAGCCTTAAGGAGTACATGGCTGATTTCCATGCCCTTTCCCGTTATGCCTCTGAAGACATTAACACCAAGGCAAAGAGGAAGGCAAAATTCCTAAATGGGCTGAGTGACGAGCTGAAGATCCCTTTGACAGTGGCATACGCGCCAAATTATCAGACTCTCCTAGATCAGGCTATCATACTAGAGGATAACATCAAGAAGGCTGAAAATAGGAAGAGAAAGTTGAATGTTCACAAACCCCATTCTGAGACTTCTTTCAAGAGATCTTTCCCTCAAGATGCAAACCAGAGTTATAAACCTGGTCACTATCCTAGTGGAGGAAGCAACCATAAACATCATGGTCACAACCATAGTGGTGGTTTCAAAGGAAACAATGGGAATCACAAGGGAAATGGAAATGCTGGCCACAACAATGGACAACATCGCCCAAACCCCGAATATAAGAAAGATATCAGCCAAGTCCTATGCTTCAAGTGCAATAACAAGGGTCACTACGCCACTGACTGCCCCGAAAAGAAGGCCGCAGAAGCTGCCAAGCCCAATCCCTTCCAGAAAGGACAGGTGAACCACATCAATGTGGAAGAAGTGTACGATGAACCTGATGCTGTCATTGGTACGTTCTTGCTAAATTCATGCCCAGCATTAGTTTTATTTGATACTGGAGCATCGCATTCTTTCATTTCAAGAGCTTTTGTAAACAAACATGGGTTAGTAGTGGAAAATATAGGAAGCCACATTAGAGTAAGCTCTCCGGGCGGAGAGATGCTAGTAACCTCTGGCTGTAGACAGTTGAGTCTGAAGATTGGAAAGCATCAGTTTCCTACGGACTTGATCATCCTGGAAACACAAGGCCTGGATGTTATCATAGGGATGGATTGGATGACCCGCTATGCAGGAATCATAGAATGCGCAAATAGAACCATCACTCTCACCACTCCAGAAGGCTCGAAGATCAACTTTAGATCAAAGTTTGAACTAAAGAAGGTTAGGCTTAATTCTCTTAAGGGGGTTAGTCTCGGTGAGGTCCTTATAGTTAAGGAATACCCTGACGTGTTTTCGGAAGAACTACCAGGAATGCCACCCGATAGAGATGTAGAGTTCCTCATAGAACTAAAACCGGGGACAGGACCAATTGCTAAAAGGCCCTACCCAATGGCAACTGATGAACTGAAAGAACTCAAGAAACAACTGGAAGAGTTTATGCAGAAAGGCTTTATCCGTCCTAGTTCATCACCCTGGGGAGCCCCGATTCTTTTTGTCAAGAAGAAGGATAGTACTCAGAGATTAGTCACCGATTACCGTGACATAAATGAGCATACAATCAAGAACAAGTATCCGCTACCCAAAATCAATGAACTGTTCGATCAACTAGAAGGGGCTGTCGTCTTCTCCAAGATCGATCTCTGATCAGGGTACTTTCAGATGAAAGTCAGAGAGATGGATATACCCAAGACTGCTTTCGTTACAAGATATGGATCGTATGAGTACACGGTAATGCCTTTTGGGTTAACAAATGCTCCAGCCTATTTCATGAATATAATGAATAAGGTGTTTATGGATTTTCTGGACAAGTTTGTTGTTGTCTTCATCGTTGACATCTTAGTCTACTCCAAAAGTCACAAAGAACACGAAGAACATTTACGTCTGGTATTGCAAAGGCTCCGAGAGCATAAACTATATGCTAAGTTCAACAAGTGTGAATTCTGGTTAAAACAAGTAGGATTTCTAGGACACCTGGTGTCTAAAGATGGGATAGCAGTGGACCCTGAAAAGGTTGCTGCTGTGACAAATTGGGAATCGCCCAAAAATGTGGGAGAAATCCGCAGTTTTCTAGGACTGGCAGGGTACTACCGGAGATTCATTGAAAACTTCTCCAAGATTGCCAAGGCCTTGACTGAACTACTGAAGAAGGGAAAGAAATTTGAGTGGACGGAAGCTTGTGAGATCAGTTTTCAGGAATTAAAGAAGCGCTTGGTGTCGGCACCAGTATTATGCTTACCAGATCTAGAGAAAGACTTCCAGGTTTATTGCGACGCTTCATATCGCGGCCTAGGAAGCGTATTGATGCAAGAAGGCAAAGTAGTGTCTTACGCCTCAAGACAACTCAAAAATCATGAAGTAAACTACCGGACTCATGATTTAGAGTTAGCTTCTGTGGAGCATGCGCTCTAGATTATAAGTCAAGCTGGGATGATAATCTTCCATATGCCGAGTTCTCTTACAACAACAGCTATCAAGCGAGCATAGATATGTCACCATTTGAAGCCCTGTATGGGAGAAAGTGCACCACCCCACTACTGTGGAGTGGCGTAGGGGAACGTAGTCTGTTCGGCCCAGGCATAATCAAGGAGGCCGAGGAAAAAGTCAGGTTGATTAAGGACCGTTTAAAGATAGCACAATCCAGACAGAAAAATTATGCGGACTCCAAAAGGAGAGAAGTCACGTATGAAGTGGGTGACCGAGTCTATCTCCGAGTTTCACCTATGCGGGGAGTTAAAAGATTTGGAATCAAAGGAAAGTTGGCACCTAGATTTATTGGACCCTTCAAGGTATTATCCCGCAAAGGAGAGGTCGCCTATGAATTGGAACTCCCGGAAGCACTTTCCGCGGTTCACAGTGTGTTTCATGTCAGCCAGCTGAAGAAATGTCACCCAGAAATGGCAGAAACACTGCTAAGAGATACGGTGCCACTAGAGGAAGTACAACTAGAAAGTGATCTCACTTATGAAGAAAAACCAATAAATATTTTGGAGACAGCAGAACGTGTCACCCGAACCAAGACCATCAAATTCTGTAAAGTACAGTGGAATCACCATTCAGAAGAGGAAGCAACTTGGGAAAGAGAAGATGACCTTAAAGAAGACCACCCTCACCTATTTGCTAGCCAATCCGAATCTCGAGGGCGAGATTCATCTTAAGGGGGTTAGGTTTGTAACATCCCAATTTTCAGAAAAATTTAAAACTTTTGCATCCATGCATCATCATCATTAAACATGTCATATGAATCACATAAAATTTGAATTTAATTAATTAAATATATTTAAATTGACTTTATATCCTTTAAAATTGTTATTTTGAAATTATAATAATGTTCCTTTTATTCTATTTTTATTTTAGACAAAAATAATGTCAAAAGGATATATTTTTCATAAGCTTTTCAAATTATATTTTTATGAATTTTTCTGAGAAGTTTTAATATAGTTTTGAATTTGTTTTATACTCAAAAGATTTAAAAACAGAAAAGAATTTTCAAAAAGGGAAAATAGAATCGGGCCTCCCAGTGGGCCGAAGCCCACTAGCTCTCTACCGCGCGCGCGACGCAATCCAGCCCGCCAGCAGCCCGTCCCCGCCCGCGCGCGCTCACTCACTCGCTGACAGGTGGGCCCCACCTGTCATCCCTCCCGCTGCAACGGCTCGCCCCAAATCACGCCCACGACCTAGCCGAGAAACGGCCGAATCAATTCGATTGATTCCCAACGATTTACTCACTCATTTACGTCGCCGATTCTTGCTAGAAGATCCCCTCGATCCCCTCTCTCTTTTGCCCCAAGCACCACCTCCCGAGAGCCACCAGGCCGCCCACGAGCATCCCCGGAGCTCCGCCGTTGCCGACGGCAAGTTCAACGAACTCCGGTGAGCTGCGACCTCCTCGCGCCCTCTCTTCACTCCCAATCGTTTCATTTTATCTTTGCGCACCGTGGTGACAAGATGCCAAACTCCGTGTCCGTGCTCACCGACGAGAACCTCCGCCGTGCACATCTCCGGCGAGCAACCAGAGGAGGCAGGAAGAGCTACGACCTCCACCACTTTGCCAACAACGTCGCCTCGACGCCCTCTACCCGTAGGTATGACCCACATGTCTCGGAACGCCGTAGAACGTCTAGAACGTGCGATGCCGTGCGTGTCGCCGCCGCGCGCGCTGCTCCGGCGAGGTCCTCCGGCGACCTAGCGCCGCCCGTTGTTGGTCAACGCGTGTAGACCGTACGATCTCGATCCTACGGTTAGGATTAGATCTTTTTAAACGAAACGGTACGGTTGATCTGGACCGCCAGATCCAGATCTGACGGCCCAGATCAAATCACTTAAACACGTCAGCATGCCCAGTCAGCGCACAGTCAGCGCCCAGTCAGCGCTGACGTGTAATTTTTTTTCCCATTTTATTTAATTTGGCAGTTTTGCAGAAAACACCCTGCATACTGTTTTTATCACTACTTTTTATCTGTATATCCAAATTTAAATATTTTTATATATTTGAGATCATTGGAACCAGTAGAACACCTTGGCATCATTTGTTTTCTGTTTTGACACACACAAAATTTTCAAATATTTTTTAGAGTAGTTTAAGTGTTTTTGACATAACTTTAGTTAGAAAATTTATTTTTGAGTAAATCAAATTGCTAACAACTTGTTTAGAAGCCCTCTACCCAAATGTCATTTTTACAAAATTTAATTTTGAAATTTTATTTAAGTGAACTAAAGTCCTTGTCATTAACCCTTTATTCATGATTAAATAATAGAAACAAATCAAAAATTTATTCATGCCTATATCATGAAAATCCAAAGGGATATTTTTATTAGTTTCTAGACGTTGGAAATAAATTGTTGCATCTCATCTCATGCATAGCATATATCTTCTTTGTATGAACCTTTGCTTGTGTGTTTATGTGTGGCTCTTTATTTCTTTGTTAGACTATTCGGAGGGAAACTAGAATCTTTGCAACTATAACTGCTGCACTCCCGATTGCCAAGGCAAGTGGCTCACCCCCATAAAAGTCCTATTATTTCTATTCATGAGTAGAGTATTTTCTATAAGCATGTGTAGGATAGAATTGCTATGCAAGCCAATATAGACCTCTTTATTCCTGTGTCTAGGTTCCTATGAAATTACTTAGTAGAATAGTGATGCTATGCAAAAACTATTTTGATGAAAAAGATAAAGTCTACTAAGTTTTAATCAAACACCTGGGTGGAAATTGGTTGCTTGGCTGTGTGAGTTGAGTGTTGTTCCCAGGGGATTTACCTGTGGAATATTCACTTGTGGAAGGCCACCCAGGAGCAAAGGAATCTGAAGAACTCCGAGTGAAGATTGCTTCTCGTGCAGCCATTGCCAATATGGGCTCTGGCTTGATCAACTAAGCTGCGTGGACTCTCCCCGGCCTGACAGGTGGTGGTAGAGGATTTGTAGGTGGAGCGCGTCAGGCCAGAGTGGGAGGGAAAATGCTTCTGAAAGATCTCGTCTCATTCTTTCCTTTCCTTATCACAAATGGTGTGTAAAGGGTAATTTGGGTTGAATGGGTACAATGGTGAACGTGCACAACCTCTGCAGAGTTAAAATCTAAGTACTTAGCCGTGTCCCCGGAAACGGACAATTGAGCAGCTGAACGAGGATGTCAACGGAGGATTCCACCATTCCAACTTCTAAATAAAAACTTGATGGGTGAACAAGGGTAGAATGAGACAGTGGATTTCATGCCACGAATGTCTCGAATAGAAGAAAAATGTTTCCAAAAAGTTAGGGAAAAACTTGCTTTCTGCAAAATAGCCTTGAGCTCCACCAGCCAAATAAGCATATAGGTCATAGAGTTATTCCTCTAAGTGTCCACCATAGTGTCACTTGCCAGTTCCATTTTAATGGTTCTGACCCACGTTGTTGCAATATATATCTTATTTTAGACTGTCCTGATGATGAGTGAAAGTTTTTACTAAGGGTTTTCGAGTCTTCAACCAACATGCTCGCCTGTGGCACATGATGATGATTGGGGACTCCATGAAGAATAATTTTCCGCTGTTTACTCTGTTCACTGCTAGCTTTATGCTATGCAAATTTGTAATGAATATTTTCTAAGTCTGGATCAGCGTTGTAATAAATTGATGATTTGTTGTGATATTACATCGTAACTGTGTGTGCAAACGAATCGATCCAGGGATTTGCGCTATACACAGGTATCTGCCATATTTTAGGTGCAGGTACACTACAATACGTTTCGTTTGTGTAGCTTGAATTCAGGGCCTAACACCGTTCCAACCGCATATATGACTAATAATCCACCTTCCGGTTAGCATCCGCACCCCTTTTAGTATTAAGTTGCACGCAACAAATTATCGTCTTAAGCACTGTGTGTAAAGTAAGTAAGTAATATCATCCTTAGACAAAGTACTACTGTTTTATCCATAGTAGCAACAGTACATCTACAACCTTAGAGTTAGCTGTCACCACCCCGGATTAAATAGAGACATGAACCTACTATCGAGCATAAATACCCCCTCTTGGAGTCACAAGCATCTACTTGGCCAGAGCATCTACTAGTAACGGAGAGCATGCAAGATCATTAAATAACACACACATGATGTATTATGAAGCAATAACTTTAGTACTCAATATTCATCGGATCCCAGCAAACACAACATGAAGTATTACATAACGGTGATCTTGATCATGATAGGCAGCTCACAAGATCTAAACATGATAGCACAAGAGGAGAAGACAACCATCTAGCTACTGTTATGGACCTGTAGTCCAAGGTAGACTACTCACCCATCTGTCTGGAGGCGTAATGGCGACGTAGAGGCCTCCGGGGATGATTCTCCCTCCCGGCAGGGTGCTGGGGAGAAGTTCTTATCTCTCCCGAGGTGGTGGTGACGACAGCGGTGGCTCGGGACCCGTGGAGGATATATAGAACAATGTCCTAGGGTTTTTGGTTCGGGGGTACTTGTAGGCGAAAGGGCGAGGTCGGTGGAACCCCGAGGGGCCCACACCATGTGCTCACGCGACCAGGAAGGCTGCCATGGGAGCACCTGATGAGGCCGCCCCGGTCGCCCATTTCGTCTCGTGTTCGGTCTTCTGGAACGTTCCCAATTAAAAACGGTCGTCAGAAAAGAAATCGTCCAATTTCGAGAATATTTCCTTAAGTACTTTTCTGAAACCAAAAATAGCATAAAACAGGAACTGGCACTATGGCATCTTGTTAATAGGTTAGTCCCAGAAAATGCATAAAACTATATAAAATGCATATAAACATGTAATAAGTTGGTATAATATAGCATGGTACATAAGAAATTATAGATATGTTGGAGACGTATAAATCCCTCGTCGACACCCGACACCTACGCGTTGCTCCCAACATGACGGGTCTAAACAACACGAGGAGAGTATGCCTACGCAACGCCCAAACCCCATGTATATAAGGGTGATGAGTACGGACAAGAGAGGGGTTGAACACCCAAATAGAAGGTATGTGCAATATCAGAATAGAGATCAGACAAGTAGGAGGTAGGATTAACCCCCACGAATGATATGAACCAGGGTAAAATTTGGTGTGCATGTGTTCTTGATAGACTTCCTCTTAGGAAGCGCGTGAGATCCCTCGCCCCCATCACCTACCAAAAAAAATAAAGGAAGAGCTCTCGTTTCTTCTAGGTGTCTGTGTGCGCATACGCAATTTTTTATTTCATTTTTGCATTATTTTCTTAATTTCATATTTGGTTTAGCATTTTATTTTCAGTTTTACATTATATCACGTGTTTATCATTTCTCTTGCATTAGTTCATTTCGTTTTTACTTTCAGTTTTTTTACTTAAACCATAAAAATATAACCATACTTTGGGTCATCTCAACATTGAAAATGGGTTCTTGCATTGTAATGAATAACTTAGCTCAATATTATGGAGAATCATTAATGGGAGCTTGGTTTAGGATGAAAGACATGTATACAAATTCTTCCAATAAGCATTCCCAAACTACATTAATTAGATGTTTGGTCAAAATGCTTCTTAGATCCAGTGACATACGGAAGATTTGCTTCAGGAAACTCATCACATGCTAATATTGTAAAGGAAAATTTATTTGGGAATTCCACAAAAACAAACAAGGAAACTACAATAAAACAATTAAAATTTTCTCTTGATGAAGTAATAAATAACAAACTTCTATGGAAGAGTATCCTACTAAAAATGAGATATACTATTTTACCCTCCATGCAGAGTCTAAGTTTAGGGAAAAAAACATGGCCTTTCTACTATTTCTTTGAAAATGGCATCTATAATAAAACATGTTAATTCTAAAGATGCATTGATAAAAAATCTTGATGCCAAGATATCATCCATGATTCAGTTGGGATAAACTAAAAATCTTGTGCATTATGTTAGACAGGAAAGTGAGGAAGAAGACTTTAAAAAGGCTTTAGATGCATTAATAAAGAAAAGAAGTGAGAAATGAGTAGAGGAGGTAAAAATTCTAGTGAAGTTAAGGATCCTTTACTTGATCTTGACAAATGTAGTGCACATAGGCTTATTAATGCTTTACAAAAATGTGCTAGTGATCCTTTATTAATGCTTATCAAGAAGAATTTGCCTCTTATATAGGTAGGTACAATGAAGAAGCTATGATACCACTTTTTCTTAGAGATTTGTGGATCCCCTAGATTATAATTACCATTGGAAAGAGAAACATCATGCTTTACTAGATTTGGGTTCCAGTGTTTTAATTTTATCTATACAATTATATAAATTTCTTGAGCTTAAAATTTTAGAACAATGCTCTATTGATTTACTGCTTGCTGATGATTCTATTAAACATGCTTTAGAGAAACTAAGTAATAATGTAATGGAAGAGCTACATATGGACATGGTGACTAAACCTTCAGTCCTATTATTTTGGGAAGACCTTTTCTCCGTACTACAGGTTCAATAATTGACTCGAATGAAGGCAATGTTAAGTTTCAGTTTCCAAACAAGAAGTGTATGGAACATCTTCCCAGGAAGAGGGAAACATCGAAGTACAAACTCCCTCGTGAGCTTCAACCCTCTTGATATCAAGTAAGTAAGCCTTGCTATATGGCTTTAAAGAAAGCGCTTTATGGGAGGCAACCCCATTGTATTTTGCTTTTGATTTTGTTTGTGTCCTCTTGCTCTAATAAGAGAGTATAGTTTTAGTTTTAGTTATGAATTTTTTAATAAAGTACCAAGTTTTACCCGTTTTGGATTTCAAAGTTGAAACTTGTTATGGAGTTACATGTTCCTGCATGAATCTGTGCACCATATGATTTTTCATTTTGTTTGAAACTTTGAATGAGCTACAAAAATTACTAATGATACAAATTTTCATCCTCCATATGCATAATTTTTTGAGAATTCCTCGACATGTTTAAGTAGGGTAATTAATTACATGTGTGGTTGCTGTTTTTCTTGACATATTCTTCCCAGTATTGTTTAATGCATCCTTTAAAATTTTAAGTTGATTCTTTTTTATTTATTTGAGTTTTTAAGGAACTATGCAACATTATAGTGTTTTGGAATTTCTAGCAGCAAGCATTGCATCTTTTATGCCTACTAATGTCACCCCACATGAAAGAAGATGAGAGAAATTTTTCGAGCAACACGTTATTATCGCATAAACTTGGAGCGTTTTTTTCTTTTTCTTGTTGTTTTGTTTTATTTTTATTTTTGTGAGAACACCACTTTTATTTATATCATGGGATAGGTACTGAAGTTTTGGTAATAATAAAATTGGATGCTATAAAAAGTTTGAAATTGGGATATTGAAGTTGACTTGAAAAGAATATACATAGTTCCATGTTCCATATCCTTTAATGAGTCTCAGTTGTAAGTGCATTATGTAGGGATAGATTTTATTCATCTTTTGATGCTTGCTATTAAGTTACTTTGTTTAACATGGATTGACTAGCACTATAAACACTTACATGGTTAAGTTCCTCCCGCTTGCTAGCCCAAAAATGTTAGGTAGGTCAAGTCAAAAGTGAAAAGCTACCACCGAACCTTCCCAGCGCTATACCAAAGGATCGCTCGTCCCCTCACACTGTCTGATGCCCTCGACCCCTCCATCAGGATCCCCTCCATCGCGCTCGCGATCCAATCGCGCATCTGCCGCCTCCGCCACCCACCTCACCGGCCATCCATGTCCCTCCACCTTCGGCCGTCCTCCGATTGGCATATAGTTCTCCTCCGCTTCGCCTCGCACCTCATGGAACAGGGACGCACGCGAGAGTACGCACCTGCCGGTCAAGGCACTGCGAGCAGCCGATGGGAAGCTGGGCGGCAGAGCTCCAGACCTAGCACTGGTGGCCGACGGGGAAGACCAAAGCGCGGCAGGGCGTCGACCTCGTCCTGCGGCAGGGATGTGTGAGAAGGCGGCATGGAGGTGTAGAGGACGATCAGGTGCTCGGCTGCCCGAGGTGTTGGTGCTGGAGATCACCTCCCCGACCAGCCAGAACTTCTACTGGATGCTGCGCCCCCACCACGCAACCAGCTTCTGCTGGTGAGTTGTATCTTCTCCTCCTCCATGTCGTGTCGTCATCTACTTCCATAATTTTGGAAATCTCAGCAGCAATCTGATGGTTGTGTTCTAAGTTGCCTGCACTTACAGAATTTTTGTAGACTATTACACTTCATTCTGACTCACCAAAACAATGTTATGATAGTGTTAAGGGAATTTGTTGGAAATTCAGGGAAGGCTATGATAGAGTCAGTATTGGTAGCACAAGATGATACTCTTTACTTATGTATCTTAGGCCGGCTTATAAAGTTAATACTATTATAGATGTAGGAGGAAGTATGGAGCATTCCCCATATCAATGGTACATGGTAGTGAAGGGAATATGCCCTAGAGGCACTCAATAAAGATAGTTTATTCCCAGTTGTTCATTTTATGTTTTATACCATGTTATAACTGTATTAAGCGGAAACACTAATACACGTGTGGTACATAAACAATCAGGTCCCTAGTAGCCTCTACTAAGACTAGTTCAGTATGCGATTGATGATCGAGGTTTCCCGATCACGTGACATGGCATCAGTTGGCAATGGAGTCGTGTCATTGGGAAAATATGTGATTGACTTACCCATAATTTGTAGGACGTAGTCATTACGCCTTCGACCGTGAGATCAACTCTTATTGTTATTCCCGTAAGATACTTTGATGGCATCAAACATCATATCTTATATAGTATGACAATAAAGGTGACACTCACGGGTATCGGAAGGGGTTAGTTGAGACGAGGGCTCAAGAGCGGACTTGTCAGTCCGTATAGCCGGATAGATACTCTAGGACCCACTCGGTGAGATTATGTCAAAAGAGTTTGTAAACATATGACTAGGTCACCAGGACATAATATCACAGACGGGTAGAAGATAGTGTTGTCGGTAACGAGATCATGCTAGGTATGGAGATATCTATGAACGAGCCTCGGACACGCTAAGTATCGCTATGAAAAAAGTTTTAAGACCTAACGTTCATGTTTGATAGATGAGAGGCATTCGTTATATCACATGGATTGATTCACGGGGTTCAGGCCTACGAGTTAATTATCGATCAGAGAGAAGACTCGATCTTGTATGTTATTATATTGAACCGCTAGGGTAACACACTTAATGGGTTTTGACAAGACAACCGGAAAGGAAAGAGATCATCGGGAACGTCTCGTGAATGGTCCGATGGAGATCGGGCAGCTCCGGAATAGAATAAATTATATAATATGTAATTAATATTAATTAGTGTAATTAATAGTTAAATATATTTTTATTTATTTATTTTCGAATTTTTGAAGGCTGATTTCGCAAAATGGGCCTTCTGGTGGAAAGAAGGCCCGAGAGGGGGGAGAGTCCCCCTCAGGGTTCGGTTGGGGGAGAGGCCGACCTAGGGGGGCCAACTTGGGCCCACCTTGGGCCGGCGCACCTGGCTCGGCCGAACCAGGTATGTGGGATAGTCCCACATTGCCTGGCTGGCAAGGTTGGCTCCCCCGGGAGACTTTATATAGAGGTGCACCCCTAGCCTTTTAATTCACCAATTAATTTCTCTTTCTCTACTCGATTACGTGATTCCCTTTGTCGGAGTTGCGCTGAAAAGAGAGGGGGTCTCTTTACCATAGCCCGTTGCCGTGCTGCTTGTGTTCCGGTCCAATTCTTCCGCTGCTCGTTCTGAACTGGAGTGTAACATCCCAAAATGTAATGCCTTCCTAGAATGTTGTTTTCTGTGCAATAAAGAAAAACACCATGACATCCTTTTCATTTGTCACCTCGTTTAATTATATTGTTGCATTTAAATTAAATTCACACACTTCTAAATTCAAATGCATTTCAAATCTTTTACAATGTGATGTTACAATCTTTGAAAATATTTAAAAACTAGTTTATTAAATTTCCTACTTGAAACTAAAAATATTTTGTAAAGTTTCCTTATTCAAATTCCTTTTCTACTTTGTTGTAAAAATGCAAAACAGAAAAGAAATAAAAGAAAAAAATCAAAACAGCAGAAAAAAAAACCTCTTCTGGTCGAAGTTGGGCCGTCGGCCCAACTCCCGCCCAGCACCGGCCGACGGCCTGCTTCTCCCTCCTCCATACGGAGACGCTTTCCACCGTGCAGAACATGGCCATGGCTCGCTGCCAAGCTGCCCCCACGCCTCCACCTGCTCCCTGCCTCGCCTTAAGACGCGCATCCACAGCGCCGCCAAACCCTAGCCCCTTTCCCTAACTCCCCGTTGCCGCCTGCTTCTCATCTCCGCACGCCAACGCCATGGGCGCCGAGCATCCGAGCTCGGGCCCCGAGTGATTCGGCCCGCGCCCTGCCTCCTCCGTGCGCCAGGAGCCGCGCCTCTTCCTCCTCCTCCTTCGTCGTCCGGGAGCCGGACCAGGGAGCAGCGAGGACCACCGCACGTCGAGATCTTCCACGATGCCGGCCGCGGCACGACGTCGTCTTCCGATGCATCGTCCTCTCCACCTCGTCGTCCCCGGCCCTTCTCCTCTCGCCATCGAGTACCCCGGGGTGAGCTGCGCCTCCTCGGCATCTTTTCCCCTTCGATTTCTTCTCCGTTCGCTCTAATTTCGCCGGTGCCGGAATGGCCGCGCCACGGCGGCGCCACGACGAGCAAAAACACGAGGACCCGTGCCTTCCCGCTTCCCCTAAACACAAGAACAGTTCTGCAACACACTCCGCACGCCCGCACGCCCGCACGCACTCGCACACGAGAATCGCCGGCGCAATTTCTGCTCCGTCGCTGCGTTTTGTTCCCGAGATTCAGTTCGTCAATGTTTCTGCACACACGGCAGGATAAAAACGACCCGTCGTGCTTCTTGTCAACACCACGCATCCCACTGGCCAGAAGAGCCGATTCGCTCTATGCTCGTGCGCGCCGTGAGTTCGAACCCTGGCTCGTTGAATAAAGCCACTCCTTTTCCATTATATGCGCACACTGACATGCGTGCCCCGCTTGTCAGCGACAGCGGATGCCAGCGCAGCACCCACGTGCCAGTGAGGAAAATTGGGCCCATATGGCAGCCTCGGGTGTGGTTTTCCGTTGGTGACAATTGGGCTCGAATTCTCTGTGCTCTGAATTTTACCCAGAGCCTCCTGTGCTCTCGGATTTAGTGCTTTAGCCCTCACCAGCACTGTTTCCTCACCAACAGGTCCCTGTCTTTTGCAGAAGCACCCCTAAACTTAATATGCTAATAAATTTTAATCTATAACTCCAATTTAAATAATCTTAATATGTTTTATTATCAGAAAAATGCAACGAACATAATATGCCATTCTTATGCCTTTTTGCATCATTTTATTTTATTGCTTAGTTAAATTAACAAATGCACCTAATTAATTATATATGGAATGTGTGGGGTAATTAATATATAATGCCCTATTCACTTTAATTTGATTAGATCATCTATGCCATGTTAATGACCATTTAATTTGATGTATAGATAAATAACTTGAACTTAAATATTAATTGTCGGGATTGCATTCCCGCTTAATTTGGATTAAGTGCATCTCATATTGCATCTTGCCATGTCATGCACCATCAATTGTTTGCGCATTTCCATGTATTGATTATGTTTCCTATTTTTCTTTGGTTTGCTTTTCTCTGGGTAGACGATGACGTGCCTGCTGAAGGTACTTACGATACTAAGGTTTCAGCTTTCGTTCCAGGCCACGAGCTGCCAACCAAGCTACTGCTAACCTGTTACAGGCTGTTTCAGTTTCATCCTTGCCTTTTGATCTACGCTTTTCCGATTCTTGAATTGTGATCCCATCACATGTTATCCTGCAGCCATATACAGCTTTATCCCCACATCCCATCACCTGTTGTAAGTATATATGTTGGCCATTGCGAGTCGTAGTGCATGCTTAAGGTTGGTTCTGCGGGTCTGTATGTCCTATGTCACATATACTTAGCATGATAGATTGTTCTACTTTAATAAAATGCTATCTTATGTTGGGTATTATAACTAAATGATAAGGCACCGGCGGAAGGCCTTGCGAGGTGCTTTGTTCTGCTAAGTGTCGACCTAGGAACTCAGTTCTTGTCCTCGGATCGAATTTTGAGCGCACTACCCAGTTGTGGGTGGCCCTATGGATCCTCGCTCGTCTTTGATTAGAACTTCAACTTGTCCAGGAGTTGCACCTAGTTCGGGTTTTCCATCTGTCTCATATGCATTGATACTAGTGTAGTATTTATTTTGGCGGTGTGCCTTGTTACATGCATATAGGGTGCGGCCTGTTGGTGTGGAGGGGTGTGTCCTGCGGGAATTCGCACCCTTTTGGCCGGGACCAGCATAGCTCCTGTGGCTCCTTGGACTTGTTGCGGTGAAGGAAAGGGTTGGGTTGAGAGCCCCTAATGTTTTTGACTGGGTTGATCATACGAGTATAGGTATAGTAGTGCACCCCTGCAGGCTCTAATCTTATCGATGAGCCGTGTCCGTGGTTTTGGACGACTTGGTGATGATGCTGGCTAATGAGATCATAGACAACTTACACCTAATCATTGTTAATTAACTTGACTAGTAATATAGAATTACTTTCACAATCAATGGTAACTAAAACTGTTCAATGTGTGAGTTTTCCCGAATTGTTTCCTCATACTTGGTTGAGGGGGTTAATCCGAGAATGGGTTACTATTGGTGTTAGTTGTAGGTGGTTACTTATGCGCTCTCTTATCCCTCTCTAACTAGAAGGAAGTCGTGGCGTGTCTCTATTAGGTTGCTAGTGCTGCTGCCGCTATCCACCTAACCCCATACTTTGGGAGTCTTCTAGTTTCTGTAACTTGTTAGCTCTAGCTTGTTCGATACGCTCCAGTGTATTGACCCGTTCGCAGGCTGTGGTTTTCTCTGCAGTTGAGGAGTCTCCGAACGACCAGGTGGGTGGCTACTTTCTGGAGTTCGATGACGATATCTAAGACGAATAGATAGAGTTCCCCTGGGTGCTTCCTGGTGGACCATGTGGATGGGCTTTCTCTTTTCGTTTTGGCCTTGTTCCTATTTGCTTCTTGTTTGTACTCAGACTTGGCATGTTTCCGCTGAGTTTTTCTTCCGGTCTAACCAACCCAGCTTCAGCAACAAGGATTTTCGTCAAGCAAACAACACCAATGGTCCTGAACTCTTCGGTCACCTGTTTCAAGTGCGGTGAGCCGGGCCACTACTCTTACAAGTGTCCGCAAAACCAACTTCCTCCACCACCTTATCGCCCTAAGGGTTGCGTTGTTACTCCTCAGGCCCCCAACATCGACAAAAGGTCTATGGGTAGACGCGCAAGGGTGAATCATGTAAAGCAAAAGAAGCAGAGGAAGCTACTGATGTGGTTCTTGAAAACTCTATTTGTGAAATCTATCCTCGCTAAAGTGTTTTTTGATTCTGGTGCGTCCCATTCTTTCATTTCGTAAAGTTTTGTTCCAACAATGGTTTTCCTTTCGAAAAGATGGACAACCCTGTCTTATACAGCAACCAGGATCCAAATGGCTTACAAAGGAAGTCAGCCTAAACAACGAGATCTTAATCGGGAAACTTCCATTCCAAGCGTCTCTTATTGCTCTTGTTCTTCAGACATTGATGTCATCCTAGGGATGGATTGGCTTATGGAAAATAAAGAGGTCATTGACTGTACTGCTAAATCTGTTAAGCTTACTCATTCTTCTGGCCAAATAGTCTACTTCTATTCTAAAGCTCCATATGTTCAGCTTTTCGCTCTCAATGTTCATCCTCTTCCTGCTATGGAAGATATACCGGTGGTCCGAGACTTTCCTGACATCTTTCCTGAAGAATTGCCAGGTATGCCACCTGACAGAGCCGTGGAGTTCATCATTGAACTAGAACCAGGCACTGCTCCTATCTCCAAACGTCCTTACAAGATGGGCCCCAAAAAACTGGCTGAACTTAAGAGTCAGCTCAAAGAGTTGGAAAGTAAAGGTCACATCAAACCTAGTTCTTCTCCTTGGGGTTGTCCTACTTTGTTTGTCAAAAAGAGGGACACGACTGAGCGATTGGTTGTTGACTACCGTCCTCTGAACAAGAAAATCATCAAGAACAAGTATCCTCTTCCTCGCATCAATAACATGTTCGATCAACTTGCTGGTGCTAAGGTTTTCTCCAAGTTGGACTTGAGGTCAGGTTATCACCAGATCATGATCCGCAAAGAAGACATTCCAAAGACAGCTTTCACCACTCGTTATGGTCTCTACGAATACAATGTCATGTCCTTCGGCCTCACAAATGCTCCGGTGACTTTCTCACGTCTCATGAACTTTGTTTTCATGGAATATCTCGACAAGTTCGTGGTAGTCTATCTCGATGACATTCTTATATATTCAAAATCCGAGGAAGAACACGGAGAACATCTACGTCTTGTTGAAACTCCGAGAACATCGTCTCTACGCCAAGTTCTCCAAGTGTAAATTTTGGCTTCCTAAGGTAACCTACCTTTGTCATGTCATCTCTTTTGAACGCATTTCTGTTGATCCAAAAAAACTGAAGGCCATTGTTGAATGGTTGCCTCCTACAATGGTGAAGCAAGTCTAGAGCTTTCCTGGCATGGCTAGCTATTGCCGTCGATTTGTTGAGAACTTCTGCAAAATCGCAAAGCCTCTCACCGATCTTACTAGGAAAGATAGAAAGTTCCTTTGGACTCAAAGTGCGATGAGAGATTCAATCTCTTGAAAGCTAAACTCACTTCTACTCCTATTCTAGTTGGCCTAGACACTTGTGACGCCCGAAAATCGGTACTATGTAGATTTAAGCGCTCCCGCCGAAATCCGCATAATAACGATTTTAGGTCGCCCACCAGACATAATGTGCACGCCGAAACATGCGCATTATGTGGGTGGAATTGTGATAACATTACAATAGTCCGATACAACCACAAATACAACATAAGATATATAATACAACAACGACTCGAACGAGTCAAGATACAAATATTACAAAACAAAGATACAAATGACAGCGGAAACAAAATAAAATCCGACTACGGATAAGAAACAAATTGGACTAAGAGTCCTGAAGATAAGCGATGGCGCCATATCCCTGCCCAGCCAAGCCGGAGTGATTCCAAATCTAACGCCGTCAGACTTCAAACTTGTTGACTGCACATAAAGCACAACCCAAAAGAGGGTCAGGGCATTCCCTGGCAAGCAAAACCGACTTGCCTACTTTCTACACCACCTCCCAAAATATAGGGGACGTGGACTTAGCGGCAGCAACACTAGCAACCTAAAGAGACACGCTACAACTTCCGTCTAATCAGAGAGGGATAAGAGAGCGCATAAGATAAACATATACAGCTAACACCAAACATAACCCATTCTCGGATTAACCCCCTGAACCAAGTATGAGGAAACAATTCAGGAATGCTCACACATTGAACAATTTTAGTTACAAGTTATTGTGAAAGTAATTCTATATTACTAGTCAGGTTAATTATAATGATTAGGTGTAAGTTGTCTATGATCTTATTAGCCAGCATCATCACCAAGTCGTCCATAACCGTGGACACGGCTCATCGATAAGATTAAACCCTGCAGGGGTGCACTACTGGACCCGTACTCGTTCGATCAACCCCAAAAATGCAAAGCCAGAAGGTAGGGCATCTCAACACGGCAAATCTCTTCTCTACAACCCATCCAGGGAACCGCATGATTGTGTGCACGGCTAATCAGGTCCAGTGCCCGCGGGATCGACCTTCATAGCACTCTAAGAACGTGCCACCCTATATGAGAATCGACTACTCCATCATCATGAGATTGTTAGGTAACCATATGCATGCATCAAATGGAAAGCCTGAACTACATGCGCCGCCCTGGATAAGAAGCAGATTAGATCGAAGCCGCGGGGGGCTCCATAGGGCCCCCCACAAGCGGTTAGTGCGCTCAAAATTGGATCCGAGGACAAGAACTGAGTTCCTAGGTCTACACTTAGCAGATCAAAGCACCTCGCAAGGCCTTCCGCGGGGGGCTCCATAGGGCCTTATCTTTTAATTATAATACCCCAATATAAGACAACATTTTATGAAGGTAGAATAATCTATCATGCTAAGCAGGTGAAATAAATAAAACCTACAGACGACACGCACAAACAACTCTAAGCATGCGCTACGACTCGCAAGGCAAACAGATAAACATTCAACCGGTTATGGGATGTGGGGGGGAGCTGTATCGGCTGGAGGATAAACATATGATGGGATCGCAATTCAAGAATCGTAACTAGGATAGCATAGATCAAAAGGCAAGGATGAAAGACAATGTATAGGTAAACAAGCAAACTTTGCTTGCTTGGAATCCCGCATGGAAGAAGATCTTGTCGTTGCTCACACATCTCAACGTCGTATCCGTGAAGAAGCAACAAACACTGGAAATAGTAAAAGATGCATTTTACAACTATGGAAAAAAATTCAGCATGATCATACGAGAATGATGCATGGCATGTCAGGATCCAATACAATGCAGGTAATCCAAATTAAGCGGGAAAACAACCCGACAATTAATATTTAGGTGCAAGTTATTTATTTACCAGCAATATTTAATGTTGGTTAACATGGCAACACATGGCATGGGTGACCTAATTGGATTAAATGGAATAGCGCATTAAATATTTATTACGCCACACATTCCATAATTAATTTTTAGTTGCAATTAACAAATTACACTAAGCAATTAAAATAACAGATGCAAAATGGCATACAAATGGCATATTAATCTTTATTGCATTTTTCGGATAAATAAACATATAAAGATTATTTGATTTGGAATTCTAGAATTAAAGTTATTAGCAAAACAAGTTTTAGGGGTGTTTCTGTAAATGTCAGGGACCTGTTCGTGATGGAAAAACTAACTGGGAGGGTCCTCTGTGCAAACAGGGAACTTCAGGGGGCTCGGTGGAAACTACAGTGTCTCGGGCTTTTCTCACCGCCCTGGAGCCTAGCCAGAGAGTCTGACAGGCGGGGCCATTGCCACGGTGGCGCTGACCTGGCAGAAGATAGGATGCGTTGGCTCCCACTGTCGCTGACAGGTGGGGCCGGGGTGTTAGCGTCGGAAAAGAAATAAAAAGGGGCTCCTTTTATTCCATGCGCCCGGGGATCAAACCGTGCCCGCGAGGATGGAACGCACCGTCGCTGATAGCCAGAAGGATTGAGCGTGTGATGTTGAGAACTAGTAGACGCGTAGTGTTTTAACTCGAACAACTAATGATACCCTGACGAAACTGAACTCCGTCGAGTTTTAGAGAAGTGCGCCGGAGACGAAAATTGTGGCGGCACCGTCGTTACTTGGAATGGAGCTGAGGGCGGGTGGTGCGGCGTGCGTGCGGCGTGTTCGGGTGCGGTGTAGGGGGCGTGAAAACCGTGCTAGAGAGGAGAGAAAAGAGCAGCGGATCGTGCCCGAGCTTGCGACCATGGTGAAACGGACACGTCGAGGACGAATTCGTCGATTCATACACGGAATCGAGCAAAGAAGCGGGGGGGGGGGGGGGGGGGGGGGGGGTGGGAAGAGAAGCTCACAGCGAGGGGGGCGGTGTGGTCGATCGGCGTGGGGGAGGTCCGGTCTGCCGGAATCGTGGCGGCGGAGCTTCGCCGGCCGCGTGGGAGACGAGGACGAGGCCGATGGTTGCGGTGCCCTAGGGGTCGATTGCCTCGGGGAGGAGGATGCCGACGGGGAGGCGCTGCTCCGGGCTGCTCTGTTTGTCCTCGTCGGCGCCGGAGCTACGGGAGAACGGCGAGCTTCTCTCGGTGGCCCTTTGGGGGAAAAAGAATAGAGAGGAGAGGGACAAAGAAAAGGGGGCGGCGGCGGCGGCGATGTGGGGGGAGGAAGGGGCGAAGCTAGGGTTCCAGGGCAGAGAGGAGGGGGCGGCTTAAGAGGAGGGGGAGCAGGTGAGGAGAGAGCACGTGGTGGGGGCGCCATGGCCAGCTCTCTCTGTGCCTCGCTGGAAAGTGAGGAAGACGACAAGGAGAAGTAGGTCGGGCTGGGGATAGAGGGATGATGGGCCAGGTGGGCTTCGGCTAAAAAAATGTTTTTCTCCCTCTGGTTTTATTTCTTTTGTTTATTTATTTTTCTGTTTTAGTGTTTTTAAGAAAAATAGAAAAAGAAGAGAGATAGAAACATTTAGCAAAATTAAATAGTTTCAAAATATACAATTTAATATATTTGTTTGAATATTTGAAAAAGAATTTAAATATCACATTTAAATTAATTTGATTTGCAATTAGATTTAAAAGGGGAAAATAATTTAAATGGAGTTAAATTTAAATGCAATAATTTAAATTAAGCTTGATAAATGCAAATGATGCATGATGATGTCATGTTGATGCAAAAAGAAAAACAAACAATTTTCTAATTGGGAAAATTCCCGGGGCGTTACAATCGACACCACTAAGAAAGGATCACGTCCCGCGATCCACGCCGAGACCAGAAAAAGAGAGGGGTAACTACCGAGTCTTCCGGCTTCGTGATGAACTTCTCCACAACACTAACAAGGGATTGTTGCTTCACCTGGAAATTCTCGACACCACTAACAAGGGGTTATTGCTCCCGACGAAGACGACTCCAAAGATCGAACCTAACAGGATAAAAGCAAGAGATCGTCCACCCACACGTAGGATCCTAAACTTTGAAAGTTGGATAAGAGAAGAGACTCCAAATCAAATAAGGTAAGAGGCGAAATAGAATAGAGGTAAGGAATAAAAAGAACCCTATTGAGATATTTTTCGAAATAATTTAAGTCAAATAGTTTCGACACTCTAGAAACAACGACCGTTAGCGAAGTTATCCTACAGGCTTTTGCGGATCCGCTGCTTCGATAACCAATCGTATCGAAACAACAAGGAGATCGAAACCAAGGCTCTGATACCACAGGTCACAGGATCGAAACCTGGCTCTGATACCACCTTGTGACGCCCGAAAATCGGTACTATGTAGATTTAAGCGCTCCCGCCAAAATCCGCATAATAACGATTTTAGGTCGCCCACCAGACAAAATGTGCACGCCGAAACATGCGCATTATGTGGGTGGAATTGTGATAACATAACAACAGTCCGATACAACCACAAATACAACATAAGATATATAATTACAACAACGACTCGAACGAGTCAAGATACAAATATTACAAAACAAAGATACAAATGACAGCGGAAGCAAAATATTATCCGACTCCGGATAAGAAGCAAATTGGACTAAGAGTCCTGAAGATAAGCGATGGCGCCATATCCCTGCCCAGCCAAGCCGGAGGGATTCCCAAGCTAACGTCGTCAGACTTCAAACCTGTTGACTGCATATAAAGCACAACCCAAAAGAGGGTCAGGGCACTCCCTGGCAAGCAAAACTGACTTGCCTACTTTCTACACCATCTCCCAAAATATAGGGGAGGTGGACTTAGCGGCAGCAGCACTAGCAACCTAAAGAGACACGCTACAACTTCCGTCTAATCAGAGAGGGATAAGAGACCCCATAAGATAAACATATACAGCTAACACCAAACATAACCCATTCTCGGATTAACCCCCTGAACCAAGTATGAGGAAACAATTCGGGAATGCTCACACATTGAACAATTTTAGTTACAAGTTATTGTGAGAGTAATTCTATATTACTAGTCAGGTTAATTAACAGTGATTAGGTGTAAGTTGTCTATGATCTTATTAGCCAGCATCATCACCAAGTCGTCCATAACCGTGGACACGGCTCATCGATAAGATTAAACTCTGCAGGGGTGCACTACTGGACCCGTACTCTTTCGATCAACCCCAAAAATGCAAAGCCAGTAGGTAGGGCATCTCAACACGGCAAATCTCTTCTCTACAACCCATCCAGGGAACCGCATGATTATGTGCACGGCTAATCAGGTCAAGTGCCCGCGGGATCGACCTCCATAGCACTCTAAGAACGTGCCACCCTATATGAGAATCGACTACTCCATCATCATGAAATCGTTATGTAACCATATGCATGCATCAAATGGAAAGCCCGAACTACTTGCGGCGCCCTGGATAAGTAGCAGATTAGATCGAAGCCGCGGGGGGCTCCATAGGGCCTCCCACAAGCGGTTAGTGCGCTCAAAATTGGATCCGAGGACAAGAACTGAGTTCCTAGGTCGACACTTAGCAGAACAAAGCACCTCGCAAGGCCTTCCACCGGTGCCTTATTTTTTAATTATAATACCTCAATATAAGACAACATTATATTAAGGTAGAATAATCTATCATGCTAAGCATGTGAAATAAATAAAACCTACAGACGACTCGCACAAACAACTCTAAGCATGCGCTACGACTCGCAAGGCTAACAGATAAACATTCAACCGGTTATGGGATGTGGGGGGAAGCTGTATCGGCTGCAGGATAAACATATGATGGGATCGCAATTCAAGAATCGTAACTAGGATATCATAGATCAAAAGGCAAGGATGAAAGACAATGTATAGGTAAACAAGAAAACTTTCTTGGTACAACTTGCTATATATACATATACTTTGCGTACACGTTGTTCTTTTTGTCTCTTCCACTTTCAGCTTATCCAAAGCCGCGGACGGCTTTTCTTGAAGAAAGGGAGGATGATGAGGATATATCTATGGATTATGATGATTATCCATGTTTAAGTTGGAAGGAAATACTAAACATGATCGATGATTATTATAAGGTGAACTCATTCCTTGTTGGATATGATACCATGGATTATAAGAATGTTATACTGCCTAAGTTATTATGTTTATGTATCATTAGGTTTGAGTTAATGGAGATAATGGCGAATGGAGAAGAAGATGTGGGCAAGGAATGGAGGCTGTTGACAAACATCAAGGTGGCTAGCACAAGGCAGGCGAGGGAGGAAGTGGAGCCATCACGCAAAGATCCTTTCCAATTCGGATTCAAGATTTGTTCAGATTCGGTTCGGACTGACAGAAGTCTTGAATTTGAAACGGACGTGGATTCTTTATACGGATTCCAAATAGAGTAAAGAAGCACAATCTGAAAAGGCAATTTGAAGTGCTTTCCAATGGGTCCGGCCCCAGGCCCCGGTTCGGCTCGGACTGGGCGCGGTGACCGCAACAAGTCACGAGTTGTTTTCTGCCTGTTTCCAAACAGAGTCCGTTAAAGTTAGGAAAGTTAGGTTTTGACTCCAACACAATGTTGGACGTCCAGCAGCCTTTATAAGGCTTGTAATTTCGTGGCTTTTAGGTTCAGACCACGTTTAAGATAAACCCTAGATCGAATTTCCTCCAAGCATTCATCTATATTCGAGTTCCTTTGTGTTGCGCTCAGGAATTCAACCTCTCCACTGTGTTGCGCTCTGGAGATTATTATCCGAAGTTTGAGTGCGATCTGTTGTTCCATTGGGAATTAGTAGATTGCAAAACCGCTTCGTGGTCGGCGGCTACGTTGCAACGGTGTGAGGCGTCGCAAATATCCATTGGGTTGAAGAGCTGTTGCATTGGCAACGGGGGAACAGCCGGAGAGTTCGTCGGAATCTCGCAAGTTATCTCCCACCATCATCCATCCACCTACCGCCCACTGAGAAGATCGGGCCACCCCCTTATCACCGCGCCCGACGCTCGCGTGGGGATGGAGCTCCAGCGCAACCGCCAGAACAGGCTCGTGGAAGAGATCGGTCAGGTGGGCCAGCAGAACCGCATCGCGCTGCAGCACGGAGTCGCCACGTACGCCACCGGCTGCATGGCGTTCACCCACTCACTGCGCCGCGTGGTCTGGCCCCCGAAGTTCAGGCCGGCTCTCCCCATGGGCTACGACGGCTCCAGCAACCCCATCGAGTTCCTGCAGCTCTACACCACCTCCATCCAAGCGGCAGGCGGAGACGACAAGGTCATGGCCAACTGGTTCTCCCACGCGCTTCGCGACTCTGCGCTGTCATGGCTCCTGAACCTCCCCGAGGACTCTGTGAACTCTTGGGAGGAACTCTGCAAGCAGTTCGTCTCCAACTTAAAGGGGACGTACGAGCGCGCTCTCACCCACAACGACCTGCGCACCATGGTGCAGAAGAAGGATGAGACTCTCCACAAGTACATCCAGCGCTTCAGCCAAGTGCGCAACAAGATCTCGAACATCCCTGACACCCAAGTCATCGCCGCTTTCCGCTAGGGTGTCACAAACAACATGATGCTCGAGAAGCTGGGTATCCACGACAAGCTCACCTCTGTGGTGAAGCTGTTCGACCTAGCGGACAAGTGCGCCAAGGCTAAAGAGGGACTCCTCTTCGTCAAAATGTGCTCGAAAGGGGACGAGCACGCTGAGGGGTTTAGGAGCTAGAAGAAGAAGGAGGAGCCTAAGGGCAAGGCCACCACGGTCCTCACGACAGAGCCTGACGCGAAGGGCACCCGCAGGGATTCTCCCGAGCCTGGGGAGAGGAAAGACGACCACCGCCCATTCTGCATCTACCACAACAGGCGCGGTCACTCTACCGAGACTTGCTTCGACCTCAAGAGGTTGAGCAAAGAGCACGAGCAAGCAGAAGGTAGTGGCGGCCACGGTCGAGGCCGTGGCTACCGCGGGCGCAAGAGCGGCTACCAGAAGCCATCTGGCAACCAGGCCAATGCTGCGGAGAAGAATGGCAACCTCCCTGACGAGGAAGATGGTGGCTATCAAGCTCCAAGAGACGCCATTGCCTGCATCCTCGGTGGGGCGCAGGCGCCAAAGTCGAACAATCAGTTCAAGCAGTTTGCCCGCGAACTCAACGCTGCCCTCCCTAGCACCGAGACCTCCAGGCCCCTCAAGTGGTCGCAGTACACCATCGCCTTCGACGCTCAGGACCACCCCAAGTCCACCAAGACTGTTGGAACCCTCCCGCTGGTCTGCAGCCCCACCATCGTCAACATCGCTGTCTCCAAGACACTCATTGATGGTGGAGCAGGCCTGAATGTCATCTCCACAGAGACGTTCGAAGCGCTTCAAGTGCCCTACGAGCGGCTCATGCCATCTAGGCCCTTCACGGGAGTCACCAGCGGCTCGATCGAGCCTCTGGGGCAGGTCAGGCTCGCCGTCACCTTCGGAAGCGAGGAAAAATTACCGCACTGAACACATCGACTTTGATGTTGCGCACATCAGCCTGCCAAAAAACGCCATCCTCGGCTACCCCGCGCTCGTGAAATTCATGGTCGTCACGCATCATGCCTACAACATGGTCAAGATCCCCGGCAGCGCTGGCACAATCACCATCCGTGGACATGTCCTGGATGCTACGCGCGCTGTCGAGACGGCCTACAAGGCCGCCGCCATGGCATTCCCCGCAGACGAGGACATGGAGCCTCTCGAGAGACCCATGAAGAAAAAGCAGTTGTTCTCCCTTGAGCCAGCCGCTACAAACAAAATCTCTCTAAGCTCCAGCAGCTCGGGGGCTGAGGGCTCGGGGGCTAGCGTCACCATTGGCGTCGCGCTGCCTCCCAAATAGGAAAGCGCGCTCGTCGCCTTTTTCCAGCCAAACTCTGACATGTTTGCATGGACACCGTCAGATATGTCTGGTGTACCGACGGAGATGATCGAGCAGCACTTAGCCGTGTGTCCAAACGCGCGCCCTGTCAAGCAAAAAGCAAGAAAACAAGCCCCCGAGAAGCAAGCATTCATCATCAAAGAGGTCGAGAAGCTAAAAGCGGCAAAGGTCGTCCGCGAAGTCGCACACCCCACTTGGCTCTGCAACGGCGTGGTCGTCCCAAAACCCGCCGGAGGAGGCCGCCTGTGCATCGACTACACTGATGTGAACAAGGCCTGCCCCAAGGACCCTTATCCCATGCCAAGAATCGACCAGATCGTGGACTCCACGGCAGGCTGTGACCTCCTCTGCTTCCTCGATGCCTTTTCTGGTTATCATCAGATAAAATGGCTAAGGAAGATGAGGAGAAGACGGCTTTCCTCACCCCTTGTGGTGTGTATTGCTATGTCTACATGCCCTTCGGCCTAAAAACGCTGGAACCACTTTCGAGAGGCTAATGAGGATAGCGCTTGGCGAGCAAATGGGCAGAAATGCCGAGGCATATGTCGATGACATTGTGGTAAAATCCCGAGAGGGAAACACTCTCCTCAGGGACCTTCAAGATACTTTCGCCAACTTGCGCAAGGTGAACATCAAGCTCAACCCCGCCAAGTGCGTCTTCGGAGTGCCTTCAGGCAAACTGCTTGGTTTCCTGTTGTCCCACCGGGGCATAGAGGCAAACCCTGACAAAATCAGGGCCATAGAGTACATGCAGCCTCCACGCCGGCTCAAGGACATGCAACGCCTAGCAGGTTGCATGGCCAGCTTGGGTAGATACATCTCCAAGTTCGGCGAAAGAGCCCTGCCGTTCTTCAAGATCATGAAAATAACATGCATTTCAAGTGGACCCCTGAAGCTGAAAAAGCGTTCGAGGACTTGAAGAAGTACCTAGCCAGCCCACCAGTAATGGTCGCCCCAAGGAAAGGCGAGCGCCTGAAGCTGTATCTATCAGCCACTCCACAGACCACCAGTGCCGTCCTTGTGGTAGAAAGGGAAGAGCCAGTACTCCACAAGAAGAGTGCAACCACTCCAAAGCTAAAACCCCCTGATGAAGAGCTCGGCGAAAGGGCAGGCCTCACAAACCCACCGCCAGGCCCAAAGACACAAGAGAGGCCTGCCCCAAGTCAACCGCTGCAAGATGATCCCGCCAGGGAGCCTGAAGAGCCTCCACAGGCCAACCCCCTCGAGGGCCCCAAAAAGCCTCTACAGGCCAACCCCCTCGAGGGCCCCAAAAAGCCTCCACACGCCAACCCCCTCGAGGGCCATGACAAGCCTCCAAAGTCCAACCCCCTGGAGGGCCCAGCGGAGCCCCTTCAGGCAGAAGACACCAAGGCTACACCGACAACACTTGTCGAGCACCCAGTCTACTTCGTCAGCACAGTACTGCGCGATGCTCGCGAGCGGTATACAATGCAGCAGAAGCTCCTCGTCGCACTCCTCATCGCCTCAAGAAAGCTGCGACACTACTTCCAGGCGCACCCCATCACGGTGGTTACCTCTTTTCCCCTGGAGCAGATCCTGCGCAACCCTAATGCCACATATCGTGTAGCAGGATGGAATATAGAGCTACAGCCATTCAACTTGCGCTTCGATACCACAAGGGTAATCAAAGGAAGAGCACTGGCAGACTTCTTCGCCGAATGGACTGACCCAAGCCCTGAAGAGCCTTTGGGAGAAGAACAAGAGCTCTCGGGAGAAAAAATGCCCAGCCACTGGACCATGAAGTTCGACGGAGCTTTCGCTTGTCGCCACGTTGGGGCTGGTGTGGTCTTGCTCTCACCAAAAGGTGACAAGCTATATTACACGGTCCAGCTGTGCTTCGGAATCGACAAGATCTCCAACAATATCGCTGAGTACGAAGGCCGCTTGCTGGCCTACGCGCCACAATCGCCCTAGGCATCAAGCACCTACTCATCAAGGGCGACTCCCAACTGCTCGTCAACTTCTCCAACAAAAGCTATAAGCCTAAGGACGACCACATGGCTTGAGATGCACTTCAGGGGAATGGAGCTCATGCACATCAAGTTCTACCCGTGATCATCGTCACGCCCGTGATCATTGTCAGCTTACGGCTTAAACCTCCGAAGCATTTTTGTCTGTAGAGGTTAAAATCTCACGGCTTAAACCTCCGAAGCATTTTTTTGTCTCCTAAAGGAACAAACGCAACCATGATCATTGTCACGCCCGTGATCATTGTCACGTCAAGACATCTGGCGGAAGAGGCAGTTTACGGCTCAACCTCCAAGCATTTTTGTCTCCAGAGGTTAAAAGCTCACGGCTTAAACCTCCAAGCTCCAATGGCTTCTCTTGAGGGTCAACCCTCCGAGCTCTCCTTGTAACGAGCCACCTCAGGCCGTTGAGAGTCTCTGCCACTAATGGGTGGTCCCCATGCCTCGACATGGTCAAACATTAACTTGGCAACTCCAAGCATAATGAGACAATTTCGTTCCCAAGTGAACTTAGCGCTACGACGCCGCTATGTAATATTTGGTGGTGAGTTTTATTTCTGCATTACTTTGTTGAAATGTGCGCTTATATCTCTCCACATGCGTACCTCACAAGCGGGGACTGAGTACGGTGCCAGTGCCTCAAACGACACACCAGCAGCACTGCAAAATCCAAGGATCCGAGCTCTGGCTGGAGGGCAAGATCCCACAAACACGCCATCTCTACAGAGGGCCTTGGTACTTACTCTCCTCGCGAGGAACGCCTGAGGGGACCTATAAGCGCGCACGAGTCCCCTGTACCGTGCTCCAGTGTTTAGGTTCGCCCCTCTAACCTCTACAGGGAAGAAATGCTCCCACAAGCCTGAGGAGGCATCCAGGAACGATCCCTCAAGAGGGCCTCCTCGCCAGGCAAAAAGCCTCTACATAGCGAAAACCTCGAGAAGCTAAGTCTCGCACCCGCGCCTTAAGAGCGTTTTCCCCTCTAGCGCACATTTGCCCCTCAAGCAACTTCGCTTTCCCTTACGCTTCATGGACTACTCGTACGTCTAAGGGGGACACTTGAGCATCGCGACTCTGGGCTCTTACCTCTCCTAGGTCTAAACTCCCCCCGGCCTTGCGGAGTCATTGCTCCAGCATACCGAAGTGGCGGACTCATGGCACGAAGAGATGGGTCCTACCGACGCAGAGAACAAATAGACATGAAGATGAGTCCAAAGAGACCTCTCGAGGGGCAAGCAAGCTAAAGGCGAATTGCAAATAAGAGTATATTACAGGCCAAAATGTCGCAAATGTCTAAGCACAAGTTTGTTTCAGATACAAGCGCACGCAGGCGCAATGACGTGTAGCTCAAGCGGAGGTGTCATCATCTTGGACCTCCTCCACTGTGCCCTCCTCGGTCTCGGCAAAGGCAGCCTCCTCCTCGTTGTCCTCCGCCGCAGCCTCCGCACGCTTGAAGCGGTTGCAGAATGCATCGACTTGCTCGCGGAGGGAGTTGGAGAGCCTGCGTGCATCCTCGCCTTGGGCGGCCTCCGTCACGGTGGAGAAGTCGAAGCTTGGCGTGAGGATCCTGAGGTTGGTGAAGATGCGGTCGACGACCACCCCCTGGAGCTGCCGGCTCTCGTCCTCTATCACCTCGCGAAGATCAGCGACAGGGCCCTCGAGCACCGTGAAGAGCTGGTCGAAGTAGACCAGGTACATGGCAGCATCGCCAGGGCCTCGGACCTCCGTGTGCGGCGCGTCCACGCCAAGCTGCGCAGCGAGCTCGTTGCCCCGGGCGACCAGCGCCTCGAACATGCACTCACGCTGCTTCGTAAGCGCGCGAGTCGCTTGGGCAGGGTCGGCCGCCTCCGTCGCCCGCTCCATTGCGGGCGCCACCTGCTCCTCCACATCCTTGGCCAAGGAGTTCAAGGGCATCCTCCGCCTCTTTCTTCTTCTCGGTGAACCGCTGCTCGAAGCGTTCATAAGCACGCTTCTGGGCAGCGACGTTCTCGTCATACCGCGAGAGTGCCTGGGCCAGGTCTCCTTCGCGCGCCTCAAGCTCCTCGCGCTGGGTGGCTAGGTCCTTCTCCACCTGAAGCCGTTGCTCGTCGTGCTGCCGCAGTTCCTTCTCCTTGAGGGCCAGCTGTCGTCCATGCTCGGCAAGGCGCTTGCAGTCCTCCTCCAGGGTTGCCTGCGTGGCATGGTGGGCGGAGAGCAGCTGGGTCTCCAGTTGGCCCAGCTCGCGGCGCTTCTGCGCCAGCGAGCCCTCCATTGCCTCGCGCTCGGCCGTGGCTGCGCGTAGGAGCTCAGCAGCGGCGTCACGTTCCTCCTAGTGGGGCGCGAGAAGTTCTACGGCGTCGCGGATGGCCCCCTCGCGGACCTCCTTGGCGAAGCGGGTGGCATCCTCGCGTGCGGCCCGGAGCGCCAAGTCCTCGTGCCGGCGGGCCTCAACCGCCGCATTGAAGGACGTCCACGACCTCGCGAGCTCCTCCCGCTGCTGGGCGAGCTGTATGTCCCCAAGGGCGAGGTGCGCCTCCAGGACCTCCAGGGGCTCCCTCACGAGGCCAAAGGCGACCTCGCGGCGCCCCGTGCTCCAGTCCCAGCCACGGAGGAGCAGCTCCTGGCTTGAGGAGGGCCCAGCCCCTGCGTCGAGTCCCGAGAGCCTGGCCCCAGGGTGAGCTCGGGGGCTAGGTTGGGCTCCGCCCCCATCCGCGCCAGCGTCCTCTTCGGCGCCCGCGTCAGCAGGGCGCTCATCACCTTAAGCCGGACGAGGAGACGAAGAAGAATCTCCCCATGCGGACACGCATGCGCTGGCGCCTCGCTCGCCTCCGCCGCAGGCTGCGCAGGAGCCGTGGGCGCACGCGGCGGAGTTGGCGCACGCGGCGGCATCGACACGCGCGGCGGCGTTGGCTCGCGTGGCGGAGTCGCCTCGCGCGGAGGCGTGACCGCGCGAGGGGGAGTAAGAGCGCGAGGTGGAGTGGAGATCCTCTCCTCCACGACCTCCACCACCATTGGCTCGGGGGGCGGCCTAGAGGCCTCTGGGCGAGGCGCGTCCTCCTCCGCCTGAGGCTTTGCCGCCTCCGCCCGAGGCGCAGCCGCCTCCCCTTGAGGCACCCCCTTAGTGGGGCCTGTGGAGGCCGTCTCCATAGGCCTCGTGGCCTCGTCAGCCATGGCCTCAGCTGTGGCTCTCTTCACGTTTGCAGCCTTGCGAAGCCTACGGCGCTTCGCAGGCACAAGATCACTGGCAGAAACCCAAGAAAAAGATCTTCAAGAGAGGGAAGCGAAAAGAAACAAGAATCAAACGACCAAGCGTCATGGACACTCAGCCGGACGGAGGAACGCCGGTATCGATCCACGCCAGGCCTGGCGATCGCCAGGAGGGCATGGTCCTGGAGCCTGACCCCTCCGGAGGCATCACCGCTTTCCTTTTGGAGGGGACGTGGGATGGCCTCACCCCAGAGCGGTCCACGGCAGCCTTGGTGCGAGGCCCGCGCCTTCCCGGAGTGGCCTCCGCGTCGGAGGCTGTAACGCCCCGGGATTTTATCCCCTTTTTTTTGTGAGTTTTCTTTTTGCATCGACATGGCATCGCATTGCATCGCATTAATTTAATTGTTACATTTAAATTTGTTTTTCACAATTAAATTCAAATGCATTTCAAATTAATAAAAAATGTGTTATTTTCAAATCTTTTAAAAATGTTAAAATTAGTTTATTAAATTGTCTATCTAAAAATAAAAATATTTTGTAAAGGTTCCATGTTCAAATTCTTTTTCTATTTTGTTTTAAAAATATAAAACCGAAAAGAATAAAGAGGAGACAAATAAAGCCCAAGCCCACCTAAGCAAACCCTAGGGTTTCCCCCTGGAAACTTCTTTCCCACCCCCTGGAACTTTGCAGCCACCCTCTTCTAGTTTATGGGTTTTGCAGAAAAATCCTTCCACCCCCCTTCTTTTCTTTTTCCCCCTTTTTTTCTTTTCTTTCCTTTTCTTTCTTTTTCTTTTTCTCTTTTTCCTTTTTCCTCTTCTTCTCCTTCCCGAGCCAGTGCTCCCGAACTCCTCTCGCCGGCCCGCACGCCACACGCGCCTGCCGCCGCCGGCCTGCTCGCAAGCCTCCCGCGCTGCGCGCCCTCCTGCGCCTCGCCCCCGGCGTCGGCCGCCGCCGGCCCGAGCACCGATGCGCCGCCGCGCCTCCCCGCGCTGCCGACCGCCGTCGCGCCCGCCGAGCGCCCCTGCTCCCCGTGCTCCGCACCTCCTTCGCCAGCCGCCGCCGCCGGCCACCCTCCCACTCGTGCGCCACCGCCCGACGTCGCGTCGCCCCGCTCCTGCACCGGCTCGCCGCGCTCCTCCTGTCCCCGGCGCCCCAGCCAGCGCGCGCAGCGCCTCCAGTGCCGCCGCCTGCCCCTCCATGCCGCGGCCTCCCCCTGCTCCGTGCTCGGCCGCCGTCATCACCGCGCCGTCGCCGCCGCAGCGCACGCCGCCGTCCGCGCACGTCCTCCCCTGCTCCGCCTCCCGCGCGTGCCGCCGCGCCCCCGGCCTCCTCGCTGCCGCCACGCACGCCCCGCGTCGCCCCGTGCTCCTCCACGCCACCGCCGCGCGCCGCAGCGCGTCGTCCCCGCTGCCTCCTCTTCACGGCCGCGTGCACGCCGCCGCCACCGCCCGCAAGGTGTTCGACACAATGCCCGAAAGACATCCGGCGTCGCAATTTTGTCCGAGTTGTCCACCCTTCGTGGTGTTGCTACGTGCGCCGCGCGTGCCTCTTCCGGTGCCGCATTTCCGTGTCCGCCCGTGTTCGTGTCGCGGTGCCCGCCAGTGCGCGCTTTCTTTCCGGTGTCCGTTTGCCGTGCTCCTCTGTGCCCGCGCCCGTCAACGAGGATGACCGAGTACGACTACCCGACCACTTCCACGACACCGACAAACGATGATGCCCCGGTTCCGCGACGGCTACTTCCCCGACGGCGACTACTTCCTCTACGGACCGAAGACGTCAGTTTCGAACCCTATCTCTCCCGATCCGACGTACGGACCCAAACCCTAACCCTAAACCTATTTTATTAAATGGCATCTATCTTGTGCATATCGCATCATAATTGCATGTGTTGCATCTCTTGGGTTCGGGGTGTAGCAAATCACCTAAATAATAATTATGAAATGTGTGGGGTAATAAATATATAATGCCCTATTCCATTTAATTTAATTAGATCACCATGCCATGTGTTGCCATGCTAACCAACATTTAATATTGCTGGTAAATAAATAACTTGCACCTAAATATTAATTGTCGGAATCCCGGTTCCGCTTAATTTGGATTAAGTGCATCTCGCAATGCATCTTGCCATGCCATGCATCATTCTCCCATGATCATGCTGGATCTTTTGCCATAGTTGTAAAATGCATCTTTACGCTTTCCAGTGTTTGTTGCTTCTTCGCGGATAAGACGTTGAGATGTGTGAGCAACGACAAGATCTGCTTCCATGCGGGATTCCAGGCAAGCAAAGTTTGCTTGTTTACCTATACGTTGTCTTTCATTCCTGCCGTTGATCTCTGCTACCCTAGTATTCGATTCTTTATCGCAATCCCATCACATGTTTATCCTGCAGCCCATACAACTTTATCCCCACATCCCATCACATGTTGTATGTTTATCTGTTAGCCTTGCGAGTCGTAGCGCATGCTTAGAGTTGTTTGCGCGAGTCGTCTGTTGGTCGTTTATTTCATATGCTTAGTATGATAGATTATTCTACCTTAATAAAATGTTGTTCTATACTGGGGTATTATAATTAAAAGATAAGGCACCGGCGGAAGGCCTTGCGAGGTGCTTTGTTCTGCTAAGTGTCGACCTAGGAACTCAGTTATTGTCCTCGGATCCAATTTTGAGCGCACTAACCGCTTGTGGGAGGCCCTATGGAGCCCCCCGCGGCTTCAATCTAATCCGCTTCTTATCCAGGACGCCGCAAGTAGTTCGGGTTTTGCTTGCCAGGGAGTGCCCTGACCCTCTTTTGGGTTGTGCTTTATGTGCAGTCAACAGGTTTGAAGTCTGACGACGTTAGCTTGGGAATCCCTCCGGCTTGGCTGGGCAGGGATATGGCGTCATTGCTTATCTTCTGGACTCTTAGTTCAATTTGCATCTTATCCATAGTCGGATACTTTTTTTGCTTCCGCTGTCATTTGAATCTTTGTATTGTATCATTTGTATCTTGACTCGTTCGAGTCGTTGTTGTAATTATATCTTCTGTTGTATTTGTGGATGTATCGGAACTGTTGTAATGATATCACAATTCCACCCACCTAATGCGCATGTTTCGCGTGCACATTATGTCTGGTGGGCGACCTAAAATCGTTATTATGCGGATTTTGGCGGGATCGCTTAAATCTACATAGTACCGATTTTCGGGCGTCACAGAGGCCTCCCCCTCTTCAGCCTCCTCCTCCACGGGGCGCGAGGTAGCCACCACGAAGGCATCGTCATCGCCTGACGAGATGTCACAAACCTCGTCAGTGAATGGCCCGGCCCTCGAAGAAGACACCTCCCCTGCCGTGGCCTCCTCCTCACCTAGTGTGACGCCCGAAAATCAGTACTATGTAGATTTAAGCGCTCCCGCCGAAATCCGCATAATAACGATTTTAGGTCGCCCACCAGACATAATGTGCACGCCGAAACATGCGCATTATGTGGGTGGAATTGTGATAACATTACAACAGTTCCGATACATCCACAAATACAACAGAAGATATAATTACAACAACGACTCGAACGAGTCAAGATACAAATGATACAATACAAAGATACAAAAGACAGCGGAAGCAAAATAGTATCCGACTACGGATAAGATGCAAATTGGACTAAGAGTCCTGAAGATAATCAATGGCGCCATATCCCTGCCCAGCCAAGCCGGAGGGATTACCAAGCTAACGTCGTCTGACTTCAAACCTGTTAACTGCACATAAAGCATAACCCAAAAGAGGGTTAGGGCACTCCCTGGCAAAAAAAACCGACTTGCCTACTTTCTACACCATCTCCCAAAATATAGGGGAGGTGGACTTAGCGGCAGCAGCACTAGCAACCTAAAGAGACACGCTACAACTTCCGTCTAATCAGAGAGGGATAAGAGAGCGCATAAGATAAACATCTACAACTAACACCAAACATAACCCATTCTCGGATTAACCCCCTCAACCAAATATGAGGAAGCAATTCGGGAAACTCACACGTTGAACAATTTTAGTTACCATTTATTGTGAAGGTAATTCTATATTACTAGTCAGGTTAATTAACAATGATTAGGTGTAAGTTGTCTAGATCTTGTTAGCCAGCATCATCACCAAAACGTCCATAACCGTGGACACGGCTCATCGATAAGATTATACCCTGCAGGGGTGCACTACTGGACCCATACTCGCATGATCAACCCAGTCAAAAACATTAGGGCCTTTCAACCCAACTCTTTTCCTTCACCGCAACAAGTCCAGGAGCCACGGGAGCTATGCTGGTCCCGGCCAAAAGGGTGCGGACTCCCGCAGAACACACCCCTCCGCACCAACAGGCCGCGCCCTATATGCATGTAACAAGGCACACCGCCAAAGTAAAAATACTACACTAGTATTGATGCATATGAGACAAATGGAAAACCCGAACTAGGTGCAGCTCCCGGACAAGTCGAAGTTCCAGTCAAAGTCGAGGGGGGCTCCATTGGGCCTCCCACAAGTGGTTAGTGCGCTCAAAATTGGATCCGAGGACAAAATCTCAGTTCCTAGGTCGACACTTAGCAGAACAAAGCACCTCGCAAGGCCTTCGGCCGGTGCCTTATCTTTTAATTATAATACCCCAATATAATACAACATTTTATTAAGGTAGAATAATCTATCAAGCTAAGCATATGAAATAAAAGACCAACTGACGACTCGCACAACCAAATCTAAGCATGCACTACGACTCGCAAGGCTAACAGATAAACATTCAACAGGTGATGGGATGTGGGAATAAAGCTGTACAGGCTGCAGGATAAACATGTGATGGGATCGCAATAAAGAATCGAATACTAGGGTAGCAGAGATCAACGACAGGAATGAAAGACAATGTATAGGTAAACAAGCAAACTTTGCTTGCATGGAATCCCGCATGGAAGCAGATCTTGTCGTTGCTCACACATCTCAACGTCTTATCCGCGAAGAAGCAACAAACACTGGAAAGCGTAAGAGATGCATTTTATAACTACGGAAAAAGATTCAGCATGATCATACGAGAATGATGCATGGCATGGCAAGATGCAATACAATGCAGGTAATTCAAATTAAGCGGGAAAACAACCCCGACAATTAATATTAGGTGCAAGTTATTTATTTACTAGCAATATTAAATGTTGGTTAACATGGCAACACATGGCATGGGTGATGTAATTAAATTAAATGGAATAGGGCAATTATTAAGTAAAGCCCAACACATTCCATATTTAATTATATAGGTGCAACAAATAAATTACACTAAGCAATTACAATAAAAGATGCAAAATGTCATAAGAATGTCATATTAATGTTCCTTGCATTTTTCTGATATAAAAACATATAAGGATTATTTTAATTGGAGTTATAGAATTAAAGGTATTGCATTTATAAGTTCAGGGGTGTTTCTGCAATTGTCAGGGACTTGTCTGTGATGGAAACAAAATCTTCGGGGACTGAGTAGTGAAACCAGAGAGCACAGGGTCTCAGTGTAAGAAATCCAGGTGCTCTCTCACTGACTAGTGGGACCCACCTGTCAGTGGCTGCGGAAAAATAAAAGGTGTTGCTTTTATTCCGTAGAGCAGGGGATCGAACTCGGGATCTCGCGCTCGGGATTGTTGGCTACGCTAGCCACTAGGGTCGAATGGGTGTTGGTGTTAGAGAAGGAACCGCATTGTTTTTAACAGGGAAAGAAAAATAGACTCGGTTAACTGACGAACTGACGAACTGAAACTGAACCGAGACTGAACTGAAGAAACAGAGCAACGGGCGGAGCATGGATCGTTCCGGCGTCGACCACGGTTGGTGCTGCTGGGGCGGGGTGCGTGCTCCGGTATGGGGTGTAGTACGTGTGCTGGGTGTGTGTGTGTGCGAGGGGAGTGAGATGAACAGCGCTGAAAGGCCAGAGCTTGGTGCTCTTGGGCACGGTCATGGCGAAACAGTGGAGGACGAGGACCAACGCGACGCCTAGAGGAAGAACTAGAGCAAGGGGAGAGGGGGAATGGGGGGAGCAGCTCACGGGTAAGGGCTTGGCGTAGAGGATTGTGCCCGAGGACGACCGGAGGGGAGGGTTTGCAGCGGCGCGCTCCGCCGGCCGTGGAGAAGAAAGGACGAGGGCGACGCCCGCTGCGGCCCTCGGTCCAATTGCTCCGGCGTAGAGGTCGAGGATGCCCCGGCGCATCCCCGGGGGCCAACTTCTGTCCTTCGACGGCGAGGGAGAGTCGGGGCAGCGACGGGGTGCTCTCCGTTCGGATTTTTCCGGTGGGGGAAAAGAACAGAGGTAGGAGGAGGAAGAGTGGCGGCGGCGGATGGGAGAAGAGATGGGTTAGGGTTCCGGAAAGAGGGAGGCGGGGCGGCTAAAAGGGAGAGGGGGAGCAGGTGGGAGGTGGGGGCGCCATGGCCACGGTGGAAAGGTTCCTCTCCTCTGTCTCCGTACAGAGGAGGGAGAAGAGGTAGGTGGGCTTTGGCTGGGCTGAGCCAGAAAGGAGAGGGAGATGGGCCAGGGTGAGAAGTGGCCCAGGAAGATATTTTTTCTTCTGTGAAGTTTTTTTTTAATTTCTTTTAATTAAAACATTACTGTTTTATGTTTTTAAATTAAAATAGAAGAAGAAAAGATATATAACTTTTGTCAACTAATTATTATTTTCAAAATACACAATTTAATATATTTTGGTTTGAATATTTGAAAAGAATTTAAATACCACATTTTAAAAATAATTTGATTTGCAATTAGATTTAAAAGTGGAAAAGGATTTAAATGAAGTTGAATTTAAATGTATCAATTTAAATTAAGATTGACAAAACAAATGATGCATGATGATGTGATGACATGATGATGCAAGGAGAAAAACAAGAAAAACTAATTGGGGATAAAACCCGGGGCGTTACACCTAGCCAGGCTCCTGAGGCCGAGGGAGAATACGCTCCCTCCGCTCCTCGCGTCGCTGGCAGTGGCACCTCTGTCCCCGCCAAGCCTGTCGGGGTGAACGGAGGCATCCTCTCCAAGATGGCCATGCGCTCCGTCATATTGTATTGATGGAGAGGCCGGAGCGTGATGGGGATCTGATCCACGGCAGGCACTGTTGGGTTGACGAAGAGCGTGGACAAGACGTTGTCGACGGTGTCCTTGTCGTTGTCCTCACAATGAAGCCGCATCTTGTCGTTCGGCCCCGAGTACATCCACATGGGCATCGAGTGTGCCTGGAGGGGGAAATGCGGCGCGTCACGAAGTCCGCCACGATGATCTGCCCCGTGAGGCCCTCCTTTCAAAGGAAACTCAGGCGCCCCATCAGGCTCGCGTTCCTCGCGCCGTCAAAGGTCGCCTTGCCCCAGTGAGAGTTCTTCAGCGGCGGCTCATCGGGGACCTCGAGGAAGGCGCATGGATGCTCCACCCCGACGAAGAACCACTTCTGGCGGAAGTCGTCCACCTTCTTCATCACCGAGGTGACGGCCTTGTCTTCACTCCATGTAATGGGGACGTAGACACTCCCCATGCCGTCGACGATGCGGAATGAGACACACCTAGAGCGCTCATTCTTCGTTGTGCTCCGGAGCGCGTAAAAGCACCGGAACAGCCCCACCGTGGGCTCCAAGCCCACGTATGCCTCGCAGAGGTATGCGAAGACGGCGAGGATGAGGATGGAGTTGGGGTGCAGATGCAGCAACTGCCCCTGATAGAATGCCAGTACCGCCTCCAGGAACGGCGAGAAAGGCGACACCAGCTCGGCGGCGAGGCAGTGCAGGAATATCGGAAAATACCCTCGCGGGCGTTTCCCGTGCGCCGCGGGCTTCAACGTGGAGGCGCCGTGCTCGTTCGTCCGGTCCGCAACCATGTAGCGGACCTTGGCGAGGGGACTCATCGCCGGGGCTCAGTGTGCCGCGGAAGGCAGAAGGAGCGGAAATCGCAGAAGAGAGCGGAGGCGGAGAGCTCGAGATGGCGGAAGCTTTTGCGAGAAGAATTAGAAACAGTAACGGCTCCCTGCTCCGGCGCTCGTGCTTTATGTCCCCTCAAGGAGCAGTTACCGGGGCATGGTGGGACCCCTCACGACGCACGCCCCAGATCGTGCGCGACCGTTACTTGTCCGAGTGTCGCGTGGCTCAGGCCGGCCGGGCACTTTGGTCCCACGACGATCCGCCTGGCCCATGGGCTCACTCACGCCCATCGCGGGCCCGGGGGCTACTGTCGGCCCAGTGGAGATTGGGGTATGAAGAGCCCACTCTCCCCAGGCCTCGTACGCGGGCTAATTAGACAAAACGACTAAGGACCAAGCCACGCCGCTTGGAGAGACCCCCGAGAGGCAAGTCCCCTTGAGGGCCTGAAGAGGAAGCAACGGCCTGAAGAGGACCCGGGCGTCAGGAGACCCTCCCGAGGCGCAGCGTGTTTGGAGGGAAGTCAACAGGAACCCCTCCACAGGCCTCCCCAGGCCTGTCGGGAAACGTCGCGGTCAAGGAAGTACGGCGGGGCACACATGGCCTATGCCACGCCCACATGGTGACGCAGGCACTCCCATTGCCGTTTGGGTGATAAAGGAGTCAATAAAGTTGCGCCGCCTGCTCCAGGACTGCCAAGACCTTCCTCTCTGGTGATAAAGCAGCTGGACGGCGCAACCCTCCAAGGATAACGTCATCGCGGGCTCCACCTCAGAGACTACCGTCCCTGCGAGCGGTACTGCGCGGTCCGCCGCTTGTCGGCCACCGCGCCCAACTTTATCGATGATGGACTGCGTCCATGGACAATCCGGCGGTGGTGGACTCCTGCTCCTCCACGCCACTGCCGTGTGGGAGCCACTTCGGACGCCAAGCGGAAGGAGAGTGCCTGCGGCGCCTATAAAAGGGGCAAGACCTCCACCATAAAGAAGGTCGGCCAATTGCTTGCTAAAACACTTGTAAACCCTAGCACTACTGAGTAGAATAGCCTCTGGCGGGAGGAGGAAGAAGACCATCGCTTCCCTTCCCAGGCACGAACTGCCTCAAGGGGGCCCTCGACAAGCTCTGCTGTACTGTAACATCCTCAGTTCAATACAGACAAGCAGGAGTAGCGGTCTTACCTCCTCCTGAGGGCCTTGAACCTGGGTACGGGCTGGTGTCTTTCTCTGTCGTGGGTGTTTCGTCTCCAGGTCCGGCGAGCACCGTCATCGCGCCCCTCGAGGGTCTTGACCTCCGCGTTCAATCCCCTCCACGAACTACCCTTCAGGAAGTGACTACCCCTGTTCCTAGGAAGTCATAACCAGACAGTGAAGGTCTTGCACATGTTGTAACACATGTATTTTCAAAGTAATCAAATAAAGATACACTGTTACAATAAATTGATTCTAATTAATATTTCACAGGAGGGTATCAAACCCTTTAGGCCTCGTTCGGCAGGCTAGTTTCGGCCGGGTTTCCAGCGTAAATTCCTGGGCCATCTAAAAACACCACAAAACACCCTATTCCTGTTTAGCGGGCCGGGTTAGGTCGGGCTAGCCCCGTAGAAACCGGTCGATCCATGTCGGGTAGGACGGGATCGAAGACGCGAGGGGAGGGCCGCGTTTCTTCGTGTCTTGAGCTCTGGCGGCGCAGCGCCCGTGCGCCCTCCGCCCTCCGCCGTCGCTCGCCACCGCCGCTCTCCGTCGTCTCTCGTCGCCTCCGCCCTCTCCGACGTGCAAGCCTTCATCTTCCCCGAGATCAAGACCTTCCCCATATCCTGGATCCTTCCTCCCTTGCGCCGCCGACGGGTTCTTTGATCCCGCCACCGCCGGAGCTCCTCACGCTGCCGTAGGAATCGTTCTCCGTCGGACTTCTTCAGGAATTTTATCAGGTACGTCTTCACTCTTGCTCTTGATTTTGTTCTAGGTTATCAGGAGAAATTTTGGGTTGCCTAGGGTTTCGATCTTGCTATAGAAATCTCGAGTTCTTGGTTCACATGTCGGTCACGTCCTCTTTCCGATCCGTGTAGCTGTTATGGTGACAGTGGTGGCTTCGGACTACAGATGTTTGGCTCTAGTTTAATCACATCACAATCTACATGAATGCAAAGCTTTTGTTGAGACGTCTCATTGTTTGAGCATACTAAAATAAGCTATCCAATCCATTTTTTTTACTTCTGATGTATTTCAGATTTTCCTCTGAGATGCTTGTTTTATTTTACACTATGTTCTACTTGCTGTATAATGAGAAGGAATCTGTGGCGCCATATATATTATTCTAGGTTAAATTTGATTGAATCTTGTGAACACTTAAACATAGTAGTAGACAGTAGTGTGCATTTAATTCCCAAGTCTATGTTTGATGATATCCCCATGCTAAATTATTGGAGTTTGGTAGGTACTGATTTGGTTTGATAAATAATTCTTTGTATTCTGATTATTTCCTTTTTGTATCCTTGTAGGTACCCAAACCACCGGTTCTAGTTGGGGTGGACGAGCCGCCGCCGTCTTGGTGCCCACGTGAGCACACCTGATTACTGTATGTCCATTTCCACCGTTGTTAAACATTTTTTTAAAGTGTGAACATGCATGTTTGTTCCCTTTTACATTTTGCCAATGTTTGTGTGTTTCATCGTATTAGTTTCTTAATCTATTGTACTTTAGTTCTGCAACGAATGAACGGATCCTAGAGCGTGCTAGGAAGAGGAAAGCTGATGATGAAGAAGAGTTGTTGTTTTTCATTCTTCCTGCACTATACTTCCATCTCACACGCACCGAAAAGATTAAAAGGCATAGCTCTGTCTTGTACAGCAAGAACAAAGTTAGGGAATTGCTAGATGGCCATATCATGAATTGCTTGACAGCTTTTAGGATGGAGCCATATATATTCAGATGGTTGACATCTTACCTGAGAGCTGAGGAGCTGATAGAAGATAGTACTCTCAAGGTGGAAGAGAAGCTGGCATTTTTTTCTCTACATGCTTTCACACAATGCATCATTTCAAGATCT
Organism: Poa annua; assembly: GCA_026929855.1. Taxonomy (NCBI): domain Eukaryota; kingdom Viridiplantae; phylum Streptophyta; class Magnoliopsida; order Poales; family Poaceae; genus Poa; species Poa annua. The sequence continues at coordinate 162,739,470 of CM049426.1, forward strand.
GCAAGTGATGTTTTAACACAGTAATCCCACCTTCCACAAGTATATCAAAGAATTCTTCAATATTATCCCCATCCTAGCAACTCGGTTTTTGAGGCCTCGATATATAGATGAACCACATCCCAAAATTGCCACGGATGATCGCTTCTTTCCATACTTCCAGATCTGCATAGGTGCCATAGATGGTTCTCATGTGCCTGTAAGTAGAACTCATCAGCTTCAGGCTCCTTGGGGGAATAGGAAGGCCTCCCTTAGCCAAAACGTAATGTTTGCATGTGATTTTGATCTAAATATCACATTCATATCATGTGGATGGGAGGGATCTGCGACCAATGCTAGAGTATTCAGCTCGGCCATGCTGAAAGGTTTTAAAGTACCTCATGGAAAGTTCTATTTGGTTGATGGAGGTGATGCAAACACCCCATCCTTTCTTGCTCCATACCGAGGCATGCGGTATCACTTAAAAGAGTGGGGCATGGGCGCCGAAGGCCACAAAAACACATGGAATTATTCAATCTCCGACATGCCGTTATGAGCAACCATGTAGAAAGGCTTTTGGGTATTCTAAGAAAGAGATTTCCTATTTTAAGAGTTCCCACCTTCTACGCAATCGAGAATCAAGTGAAGATTCCAGCAGCCACATCGGTTATCCACAATATTATAAAAATGCATGGTGGAGATGAGGAATGGCTTGAGAACCAACTTGAACCTGTAATAGACCCAGCTTACTTTGTGGATCTACCCAATGATGATGATGATAACGACCAAGCAAACAATCAGCAAGAGAACAATGTGCAACGCAACCTTTTGAGGGACCAGATTGCTTCTCAGATGTGGAATGACTTTGAGTAGTTGTAGCTACTAGTTGTCTACTTGTCTTTATCATGTAATGAGGAACTACTAGTTGGCTTTATCATGTAATGAGGAACTACTAGTTGTCTACTTGTCTTTATCATGTAATGAGGAACTACTAGTTGGCTTTATCATGTAATGAGGAACTAGTAGTTGTATACTTGTCTTTATCATGTAATGAGGAACTAGTAGTTGTCTACTTGTCTTTATCATGTAATGAGGAACTAGTAGTTGTCTACTTGTCTTTATCATGTAATGAGGAACTAGTAGTTGTCTACTTGTCTGTATCATGTAATGAGGAACTAGTAGTTGTCTACTTGTCTTTATCATGTGATATTCATCATCTTGTGTTTATTTTTTAATCGCAACAGATATGTATCCCAAAGCAGCTCCATCCTATGCAAGAGGCTCTCCAAAGTATAACCAAACTCATACCAACTCAGTTGGAAAGAAAATAAAGAAAAAGCCTTCACCCAAGACTAAAAAAGTTTCACCGAAAGGTTCTTGTACTAGTATGATGCTTTTTTTGGTGATGCTTGTTTAGGTTCTGCACTTGTTAATTCTGTCATGCACATGTTGTTTTAGTGATGCTTATTTAGTTCCTGTAATTGTTAATTCTGTCATGCACGTGTTGTTTTAGTGATGCTTATTTACGTCATGCACTTGTTAATTCAACACCACACTTCATTTGTGTCTACCATTCCTCTAGGTGCAAGACCAAGGGACTCATGGAATGCTGCCCTTGAGAAGTCCCTAGTGGCTATCCTTCATGAACATAACACATGTTACCATAGAAGCCAAAATGGGTGGAATAGTGAGACTTGGAACACCATGGTCAAGCTGTTTCTTGCTAAGCACCCATATGTGCCAGTGACAAAGTCTCAAATCCAAGACAAGGAGAAAGATTTAAAGAGATATTATAGGATGTTAAAGGATGCTCGAAACCAAAGCGGAGCGGGATGGAATGAAGCTGAGTTCAAAATTGAGGCTGAACCACATCTTTGGGATAATCTAGAAGTTGTAAGTGGTGTAGGATGTTTGATATTCTATTGTTGCTTGTGTATGATTCTAACATGTTTGCTAACCATGGTTTCTCATCTTTTTGTAGTCATTTGGGACAAGGATCAAGAAATTTAAGATCAAGTCATTCCCTCTCTATGAATCACTAGCACAACTATATGAAGGTAAGCTATGTATTGTTCTTACATGGCACTTCAAAGCATCTCTCATGTATGTGGTTTAGTTTCTTATCATCTTACTTATCATTTTGTAGGGAGTATTGCTACTGCAGCTTTCAACTTCACATCCAGTTCAACCTCGGCACCTACACCATCCGATGTGACAGAAATTGAAAGTGATGGCTATGAATATATGGAGAGACCTCATGGTAGTACTGCTAGGGAAGAGATTGATGAGGACCTTCAAATTTTTATTGAAGGTACATGTGCTCAAGTGAGGCCTGGGGTGGAGCATGCTCAAGCAAAGAATGTTGTTGGGGGTTCAAGGAAGAAGTCGAAGAACAATCAGAGAAGTGGAGCTGGAGCTGGAATAGTGCAAGTTATGGAAAGGCTCGTTAACATCAAAGAAAAGGAAGCTGAAAAGGAATCTGCAAAAGAGTTCACAATAAGCAAATGCATGGATGCCTTGAAGAGGCTCAATGGTGTCACAGCTGGCGACAAGATCCCGGCCTTGGAGGTTTTCAGAAATGCAGAAAACCGTAAGATGTTTGTCAACCTTGTCGGGGATAATGATGGAACAGCGATCGAGTGGCTCCGTGTCCAGATAGCAAGCTACCTTAAGGTAAGCTACTGCTTTGCTATACTTCATTGGATTAATGGTAAACTCATGAATTTTACTTGGTTCTGTTCATGCTGTACTTTGATATCCGATCCAACCTAGTGTGTGTATGATGTACTTTGATATTTAATAAATATAAATTTTGTGATGTCTTTTGAGTAATATTTAGTGGTACAATTAATTCTTGAGTATTGTTGTTTGAGTACTGTCTGGTGGTACTGTCTAGGTTTTCTGATGGTAAGAGGCTTATGGTAAGAGGATGTAGGTTGTCTATGCCATCAGTTCATCAGTTATCACAGATAACCATCTAGTTTGTTACTACAACACATGCACATGGATATTGTATGAAAACAGAAAATTAACATTTATGTGCTCTATATAACAGAGCACAAGAAGCCTCTTAACATAAGCAACCACTAGATCTCTTCTTGATGATGTACTAGCATAGCTGGTAGTAGAAGCTGTGTAGTCTAGTCGTTGCTACTAAATTGTTTCCTTTTTGTATCCTATCCTTGTTACGGCTGTTAGGTATTACCTTGTTACGGCTGATTTTGGAGTTCTTGTTTTATACTATGGCTTAGTTAGAATCCTTTCATTGGTCATATCCTGTAGCTTTTTCTCGTGCCCAAACTCTAGTAGATATGCTTTTGTGCCTAGCTTACTAGCCTATTTCCTATATAACAGAATGATAACCTTGCCTTTTATGTGCCTGCACAATGTAGTATTAATCAGAAGCAAGTTCTAATTTTCATGTAGTATTAATCAGCAACCTAATTAATACTCTAACTCTTCTACATTTTTTCAGGTGAAATTGCAATCTATAGAAGCAAGTATGTTGATGTTCCTGTTGGTCCGGAAAATATTTCTTCTTGATAGAGCAAGCTTTTTTGTTCACGCAATCTTGCTCTTGTAGTCTTGTTCATATAATGATGTTGTTGTTGTGATTGTTCCTACACGATCTTGTTCCTGTGATCTTATTCCTGCGACGTATTGCTACTGTGATCTTGTTCCTACGAACATAATGTGTGAGATGTTATGGATTGCTTAAACTATGTGTTCCATGTGCTATGAGAAAATATCAGGTTTTGTTGATAAAATGTGTGCTTATATGTTAAAAAATATCAGTTTATTGCATTCCTATGAATCTTCGTTGCAACCTGATCCATGTGTGCAGAACAGACAAACTAGAGCAGGGGATTGGGGTGGCAAGTGTATTGAATCTAGTGGTTTGGGTTTTACGAGTGTTTCCACCAAAACATGTGTGGTTAATACACCAGAATCCCCTCCAGAACAATCCAGCCCAACAAGGCCTTAGGGAGCACGTAGCTGTAACTTTGCATGAATCTATTTCCACATGAATTATTCAAATTTTTATTATTTCCACATGAATTATTCTAGCTAATGACATGTACTATTTGTGTAGGATGCTTTTAAGTTGAGGAAAAAATTCTATTACACTTGCTCAAATACCAATAAAATGAAGTGCAAGACAACATCATCAGCTTATACGGCAATAACTAGCTAGCATCCATGAGAATGAGTAGACATTACTGGGGTGCTAATTTAATGTTCGAAGGATGTCAAAATTATACCTTTTCTCAATATACATTTCAATGAATTCTTCTTTAATATCGAGTGGATGTTTTATTCTTACACATTCATTTTTTGCATATATTCTATAGATAAAAAATTACGAAAGTTGCTCATATCCGTCGCGACGCACGGCCATTCAACTAGTATTATAATAAGTTAGAACTTGTATATCCAACTCCCTCAAAACCAAGTTATTCCAGAGTGTCCTGCATAGCTACCTATTAACATTATTGCTTCTCCAAATATATTACTCATGCTTTAATGTTTAATTTAGGTTTGAATTAAAATGCTTACGGTTTTGTTTGTTATAAGAAAATGGGTCAATTGGTTATGTGCCATAGCTACCTCAGTTATATCTGTTTGTGCCATACCCGTGATGTTTCTCTCGTCTGTGTCCTGACTGGCTCGCAAATCAGCCAAATGCTCGTTTCCCTCTGGTCAACCTCCTTTGACCGGCGCTTGTCCTGACTGGTGGGGTCGGCCTGGCGCGGCTCGACTGGAATTTCCGTGGGTCGCTAGTGTGCAGCTGGGTTGGGATTTCCTTTAGTCGGCTGTTTTCGAATTGGACCGTTGGATGAATTTGTAATACCGCGCATCTGTTGTAATATCGTGGGTCGGCTGCTTTTGAATTTGAACTCTAACTAGCCCTAATCTAAACTCCGTCGAGGCCGCCCTAGCCTGCCTCGCAGCGTGCTCTCCGCCCGGCGCAGCTCGGCCCTCTCTACGCGTGCTAGGCGCAGCTCGGCGACAATCGCCAGCTGGGCAGCATCCATCGAGGTCGGGTTCGACGTGCGCTCCGCCGCCGTGGCGTTGAGGTCGTCTTACGCCGCGCGCTCGGCGGCCATGAAGGTGCGGCAACATGGACATTGGGTAAGCTACTTAGGGCATCTCCAGTCGTTGCGCCCCAAGGGCCCAAAACGCCGCTTTTTTTCCTGCCGCCGCAACGCCAAACGGCGCTAATCTGAAACTTGGGGGGCGCGGTTCCCAGTCGTCCCCAGCCCAAGTTTCGGCCCATGCAATTCAAAAATGGCGTAAAAATTAAATTTGGCGCAAAACAGAGACAATTTCATATAATTTGGCGCAAACTTGGCGATTTCATTCATTCAGGCGCAAACATAGGCGATTAAACTAAAAAAAAACTTAAAACTACGACTAGTTGAGCATTCCCAGCCTCGCCGCGATCGCCTGGCTGTAGTCGCCGACGCCGCCTTCAACGTCCGAGCCGTTGTCGCCCTTCTTGCGGCGGTTGCGGTGGCTTTGGCCGGCGTCACCGTCGTCGTACCACTTGCTCATCTGCAAGGTACGTTGGAACTGCTCCTCCTCGGCGTCCTCCTCCACCTCGTCGCTCGGGTGGAGGATGAAGTACGGGATCGGCTTCAGCTGAGGTGGGGGAGGGATGCGGCTGCGGCGAGGGAGGGAGGCGCACTGCTCGCGCTCTGTACGGCGGCGCTCGGCCTCGGCGAGGAGCTGCCGCTGCTGCTCGACCTCCTGCGCGGTGAACTTGCGCAGGCTCTAGCTCTCAGCGAAGTCCTCCCCCGCCGGCTGGACGGTAATGAAGGAGGCCTCCTCGGCCTCCTTCAATCCCGGCCACTCCTCCTCCTGCTCCTCCTCTGGCTCATGATTCGGCTCGCGCTTGGGCCTGACGAGGCTGGAGAAGAGGCTGGCCGGAGACGCCGAGCTCTGTTGGCGCGGCTCACCGATGCCGAGGGCATCGCTGCGCAAGGGAGGGCGGGGCGCCCGGAGTTGAGGATTGGGGGAGTGGAAGAGGAGTGCGCCGTTCGTTTACCTGGAAGCGCTGAGCGTGTGCCGGAGGAGGAGGAATTCGTCCACGCCGCCAAGAAGGAGTTGTTGCCACCCATGAGCCGGGGTGCCCAGGCCGGCATGGTGAGCTGGGGCTCGTTGCCAGCGGCGATGTAGTCGAGCACCCACTGCAACGTGCGTGCTCGCCACCCACCACTGCCTGCGGCCGTGCGCGTTGAAGCGGCCCTCCACCGGGCCGTTGCTACCGCGGTTGGCGAGCTCCTCCTCGCGGCGGCGCTAGAAATACGCCGTCCAGAAGGCGTCGTTGCCTTCTGGCCTCCAGCGCGGGTCCGCGGCCTGCTCCGGCGTCAGGCTTGCCCGCACATCGGCGATGGCGTAGTCGCGCCTGACCTCGATGGGGACGGGCGGCATGGGCACCCTTCCGGCGCTCAGTGCCCATGGCCGCGGCCGGCGGAGGCGCCGGGGACGCGCATGTCTGGTGGACATGGGTACCCGGCGCTGTAGAGCAACCAGGCCTCCTCCTTTCGGAGGAAACGGCGCCCCCAGCCGTTCTTCGCGGCGGCGTCCATCTTCTCGGCGGCTGCTAGGGTGGCGACGGTGGAGGGGAGAGTCTGGGTGTGAGGAGAGGCCGCGAGAGAGGAATGGCTATGGGCGGCGAGGCTGGGGGGTTTTATAGCGTCGTGCGGCCAGGCGAAGGGGCGACCGGTGGGTGGCCGTTACTGTGCGCCGCGTGAGCGCGCCACGCCATTAACTCCGGCAGCTTTTGACTAGGGGAGCTCACTGGCCTCCCGCCACACCATTACTCCAGCAGACTTTGACCGACGCGGGAGCCGAGACGACGAGCACGGGCTGTTTCTTCCGCGCCATTTTCTCCCGCGTCGCTGGCCTGCGTCGCGTTTCGCGCCATTTCGCCCCCCCCCCCCCCCCCCAGGCCGAACCCAGTGGGCTCGGTTTCGCCTGGGGGCGCTGGAGCTTTCGCCAAAACGGTGCTAACTAGGCTTCTAGGGGGCGGCTAGTGGAAAAACGGCGTGTTTTCCTTCTGTCGACGCTAAAAAGACCTCCTGGGGGGCGACTGGAGATGCACTTAGGCTAGGGAATAGGTACACATAGGTCAGATACGCGGGCAAGTCTCAATAACCAAAGTAGGAGTTGATGAGTGTCTTTCTTCTTCTCTATTCCTTCTTACTGGACTGGACGGATTCTTTTCTGTAAACTGAGTTAATGGAGTAAAAAAAGAAGCTAGTACAGTATGCATTCTTATTCAGTAAAATAAGTCAATTGTAGGCAAGACTTTCTATCGAGAGTCCGAGCTTCGAGACGACTTTCGCAGATGTTCAATCTTGCGAGGTGTATGAGTCAGATCTTGAGTACTCTCCCGACCTGTTAGAGGCCACCCTAATAAGCGGAGATTGCCGGGAAAATGTTGCTCAACAAGACAGTAACCAACTAGAAAAAGGAGACCCTGACAAACACATATTACCGTAACCTAGTGATTAATATTTCCCGTACTACTTCGTCAACCAATCATACTAGTGGAATTGGCGCGGCGACACGCCGTGCTCTTGATGTTAAATTTTGTGTAAAGTCTATTCTGTTATCGTGGTTTACACTTATCTGTTTTGTTAGTATGTCTAGAATGTTGGTAGAATAAATGTTGATCATATTGTGGATATGTTTAAAGAAATACCTAAAACATTTTCTATAAATTGTTTGAAACATGCTTCAGTTTAAATCCGCTTTTTGCTGATAAGGGAACTGGGAAATTTGTTTTCTGAAAACGACATAAAGGAGTCAAATGTGCTCCTATATATTGTCTGAAAATTTGAAGATTTAAATCACCTTGGAAAAGATCCCAACATAGTTACGGCGGCTATGTTGATTTACACATTTTTATTAATTTGATCTAGATTAATTTGGATTTGTCTTTCAAAAGTATTAGGTTTTGTAGTTTTTTGTTTTAATTTTATCAGAGTTTGTTGTTTTCAGCGGGTCTGAGTCTTCGATAATCTTAAATTGATTTTCTGTAAGCCTTAAATAGAATTTAAATATGTTATTTAACAGAATTAGAATTTGTTGATTATATTTGTGCGCGTTATGATTTCCAACTAAAATATTTCACAGTCACGAATATTATGCTTAGTCATCTAAAACCAACAATGAGTCGGACAAAAAAGTTATATTAGTTATTGCAACAGTTTTTTTAATCAAATAACTTATTTTTGAGTCTTTTTGCCGATAAGGGAACTGGGAAATTCATTTTCTGGAAACAACATAAAGGAGTCAAATGAGCTCCTATATGTTGTCTGAAAATTTGAAGATTTGAGTCACCTTGGAAAAGAACCCAACATAGTTACACCGACTATGTTGATGTACACATTTTTATTAATTTGCTATCAATTAATTTGAAGTTGTGTTTCAAAAGTATTAGTTTTTGTAGTTTTTTGTTTAAATTTTATCAGAATTTGTTGTTTTCAGTGTGTATGAGTCTTTGATAATCTTAAATTGATTTTCTGTAAGCCCTAAATAGAATTTAAATTTGGTGTTGATGACACGCAATATTGTAAATTTTTTACTTTTTTTTTGTTTAAACATGCATGAGGATATATCGGCTGTAAAGTGATCTTTATGGTAGAGACTTTGGTATTTTATTTTTTGGTGGTGAATTATAGCTTGAAGGTTACAAATTTTACAGTTTCAAATATTGTCCGTAATTGTTTGAAATAAATAGTGAATTGTGCTGAAAAGTTTCATTTCGTTCATGTATCTGTTATTTTAACAGAATTAGAATCTGTTGATTATATATGTGCGCGTTATGATTTGCACCTTACGTATTTCACAGTCGCGAATATTATGCTTAGTCATCTAAAACCAACAATGAGTCGGAGAAAAAAGTTATATTAATTATTGCAACAGTTTTTTTAATCGGATAACTTATCTATGTGTCTTTGAATGGTTGTGATGATTATCCATAGCCTATGCAAATAATATATAAAGTTGTAATGTTAATACTTAGCTATAAGCTATGCAATTAGTATGTAAAGTTATAATGTTAATATAACTAAGACAAGTAGATATAATGGTTATTGTAATTAATGATTTTAATAACTGTTTAAATTTCAACGGAGATGAGTTAGTTGTAAAGATGTTATTTTTTCGCAAATTTGAATATTTTATTTTCATTTATCTGAGTTGTGTATCAAAAGATATGAATTATTTGATTTTTTATAGTTTTCTAAAATGGATCAAGCTGCCAGGCGGGACCCACACGTCAGCGAGTCGTGCTGACGTCAGCCCTACGCGTCAGCCACCGGCGGATGCGGGCGGCGGCGGCTGGCTCGCGGTGGCGCAACCACGCACGCGGTCAGGCCCCTGAGACGCCCATTCGGCGGAGGGCTCTGAGGCGAGTCAAACGGGCGGCGGGGCGCGCCAAATGGTCGCCGCCGGCGACCATTCCCACGGCGGCGGTTGTAGAGGACAGCGGCGGCAAAACCCAGACGCTCGTCGGCGTCTCCGGCCGTCCCACGTCCACTCCTCCGGTGAGATCGAAGCGGGAGATGCGGCGGAGGTCCTCAGCTGCTCAGAGTCGTGCGGGGAGGCGCGGAGTGGCGGCGGGGCGCGCTGGTGGCGCCGGCGACCCAGAGGTCGCGGGAGAGAGGAAGAGAGCGGGGGTGTCTGTGGAGATGGTTTTGCAAAAACTCCCTGAGTTTTTTCGGAATTGCATCTGGGTCCTTGGCGGGGGATAAATCGCAAAATCGTCTGGGCACTTTTCATAACTGTTCATTCGCGGAATTGGTGAAATCCGGCCGTCCGATGCCGATCGGACGGCCTAATTCGCAAGCGCCTGAGAAACTTCCCCCTTAATATATAGGGTAATCTATCTATTGATGCTTACTTACAATCCAGTTCTTCTTTGCATCACACGGAGGTGACCAAACTCGCTTACCTAAGATTTCTCCTTCGACCTTCCCTTCCCTGTACGTAGTCTATGTCTGCGGAGACGGGTACGGTAGAGAGGTCCCCCACTTCGCGATCGTCTCGCTCCGTGCTCTCGATAGAGGCCTACACGACGTGCGTCTCCATGGCGTCAGTAACCGCCTCCATGGCGCACCAGGTGTCGATGTAGTTCACCGCGGCCACCTGGTCGGGCCACAGCGGCAGTGGCAGCTCCTCGTCCTCGTCCTGCGCCTGCTCCTCGTCCTGCAGGTCCTCCTCCTCCTCCTGATCCTCCACGTCGACGTCCGCCCAGTCAAGGGGCAAGACGTCGCTGATAGGCTGGGGCGCCTGCTCCGGCCGGTCCTCCTGCCCCAGAGGGTGGGCCTGGCGTGCAGCTATACCCCAGGTTTGTTGACCATCTGGCGGTGCTACCACACAACTGATAGTAACGACAACATCAAATCGGACATCAGTTCCTTTGTTTTTTTAGGACACCGACCTCAGGCATTTGGCATAATATACAAGGACATAGGACGAAGGACATGAATTTAGACACAAAAATAAGGACACACCTTATGGTTCACGATAAAGCCACAATGTATAACATAAACATATTTGAGCAACCAAAGGCTCACACTAGCAATTTCAAAAGACATTGACAATTCGTACCGGACAAACATGTAATAACCTAGGACAACTAAACAGTTGTAGGATTATCCACTAGGCATTATACATAAACAGGTGTCTGAGTGATATGTGATAAGTGCACTCCGCCCGCCTCCCATGCAAATGTCTTTTTAATTTATTACCTGAAAAGCAAATGAAAAGTAAGAGTGAGTATGGATTACTCAGCAAGTACAATTAGAGCCACACGAACAATTAAACGTAGAACAATGGCCTCAATCATCATCATCAAATTGAAGTCGACAACCAAATTTCAGAATTTGTCCTCCGGACTAGCCCATGAACTGACAGTTCTCACCGAACTTTATCGGAGTAGCCACTCAGGACAGTCGCTCACCGGACGGACATGAATGGGAGCCATCGGACTAGCTCACAAGCCAACGGTTCTCACCGAACTTTATCGGAACTAGCCGCTTGTGAACAGTTTCTCACCGAGTTAGCTATGAAAGTAAGAGGCGTGATATCACTGAACAAGAATAGGAAACCCGAACCATATAAATCTGAACCGAACAATCATATATGAGCACAATCAATCGGACAATCACGGAATGATCAAATGGTTCGTCATGCACCTGCCTTAACCTCGATGATTCTAAGGAATTATTATTATCCGCACCGGCAATCCTCACACCTGGATATGAAGTGATACTTCTAAATCAGACACACTTGTAGTTCTACCATGAGGATAACTGAACACATTTGTATTTGGACAGAGTGGTCTCAAGCATACATCGTGGGCAACAACTAAGCAATACTTGTATAAGTACTATGCTTGCTCCAGGTCATATGAACATGAAACGATTCTAGAGCTGAGGCAACCATCGAATCACACAATGTGCAAATATATCAAAAATAAATTAGAGACAGGAACGCCTAGAACTTGGTAGCAGCAATTAGTATTCAGATTTGTAAACAAAAAACATCACGATCTAATAGAGCTAGAAATCTTTAACACGCAGCAGGTTTGTTGTTGATCTGAAAACATATTCCGCCAGCCATGTACTGATGGATCGGCCATGTGCCCATACTACCGATTTACAGACTGAAGTTAAATCTCATACGTCATAGTACTAAACACATGCATATCTACTCAATTGCTTGCTGGAAAAAGAAAACCGTAGAACCAGCTAGAGGAATCGAACCAGTCCAAGAAGGAACAGCAGCTGCTGGTGCCTGGTCACCTTCGGGATAGAACTGAGATGAGTACAGCTGATCTGATCTGCAGGCTGAGATTCGAACTGCGGTGATGGCGATTGGTGATCCACGATGAGGTAGCGGCGGAGACAGCGGGATGGCGTGGGGCGGCGTTGGCGGCGAAAGAACTAGGGCAAAGGCATCTGGTCGGGAATAGAGAGCCGGATGGTTGGGCTAGGTATAAATATTGTATTGCTTTCTTGTAGAAATGTCTGCACTTAGACGCTTAGGACGGCTGCTCAATTGCCCCGGACCGGTCAAATTTGAGCAGCACCGGACAAAACCAGGCTCCTACGGGGCTGCCTAAACGGACAGCGGTCTGTTTTTTTGTCCGAGACTGCTTAAACCTGGACCAAATTTGGTCCAGATATGAGGAGCCCCCGGACACCGAGTGGACACCGAAAGTGTCCTCTGTGCACACTGTCCCACCGAACAGAGATCTCTCCTAGCACCTCGCGCCCACCCCGTTCCACCGCGACCCACCCCGGTCACCCCCCGCCGCCGTTCGACCTTCTCCGGCCACCGCGAGCACCCCCCACCTCTATCCCCTCCCGCCGCCGCTCCCGGAGTCGTTTCGCCGGCCAGCCACCGCCCGGTGAACCTCCCACCTCCCCACCCCGACGGGACGCACACAAGGTGTTCGTCCATTGCTCTGCCCGACCTCGGGAGGGACGCACACCGAATTTCAGAATTTGTCCTCTGGACTAGCCCACGAGCTGACAGTTCTCACCGAACTTTATCGGAGTAGCCACTCGGGACAGTCGCTCACCGGACGGACATGAATGGGAGCCATCGGACTAGCTCACAAGCCAACGGTTCTCACCGAACTTTATCGAAACTAGCCGCTTGTGAACAATTTCTCACCGAGTTAGCTATGAAAGTAAGAGGCGTGATATCACTGAACAAGAATAGGAAACCTGAACCGTATAAATCAGAACCGAACAATCATATATGAGGACAATCGATCGGACAATCACGGAATGATCAAATGGTTCGTCATGCACTTGCCTTAACCTCGACGTTCGAAGGAATTATTATTATTCGCACCGGCAATCCTGGATATGAAGCTGCGCTCAGACTATAAGAATACAAAGTAATAGTGATACTTCTAAATCGTACACACTTGTAGTTCTACCATGAGGATAACTGAACACATTTGTATTTGGACAGAGTGGTCTCAAGCATACATCGTGGGCAACAACTAAACCATACTTGTATAAGTACTATGCTTGCTCCAGGTCATATGAACATGAAACGATTCTAGAGCGGAGGCAACCATCGTATCATACAATGTGCAAATATATCAAAAATGAATTAGAGACAGGAACGCCTAGAACTTGGTAGCAGCAATTAGTATTCAGATTTGTAAACAAAAAACATCACGATCTAATAGAGCTAAAAATTATTAACACGCAACAGGTTTGTTGTTGATCTGAAAACATATTCCGCCAGCCATGTACCGATGGATCGACCATGTGCCCATACTACAGATTTACAGACTGAAGTTAAATATCATACGTCATAGTACTAAACACATGCATATCTACTCGATTGCTTGCTGGAAAAAGAAAACCGTAGAACCAGCTAGAGGAATCGAACCAGTCCAAGAAGGAACAGCAGCTGCTGGTGCCTGGTCGGCTTCGGGGTAGAACTGAGATAAGTACAGCTGATCGTGAGATTCCCTAATAACTCCCGGTTCAGTTAAACCCCACATGTCAGTGACCCATCAAAGGGGGTTGTGGGCGATACTTAAGTGACCAGGTGGGTTATCGTAGATTATCCCCAGCTGATCTAGTCTGCAGGCTGAGATTCGAACTGCGGTGATGGCGATTGGTGATCCACGATGAGGTAGAGGTGGAGACAGCGGGCTGCCGTGGGGCGGCGTTCGTGGCGAAAGAACTAGGGCAAAGGCATCTGGTGGGGAATAGAGAGCCGGATGGTTGGGCTAGGTATAAATATTTTATTTCTTTCTTATAGAAATGTCTGCACTTAGACGCTTAGGAAAAATTTAGTGGTTGTTTGTACTGGGAATTGTCCAACTCAATAACCTTTTTTATCAGCTTCATGAGACAAATCATACTATGTTTTGTGACTTTTATTGCGACCAACGCTTTAAAATAGTCAAACATGGTCAAATATATTTTGTCTTTGTATAAAATATGTACTTAGATATATGGGGTATTATATTCTTCCCCGCTTCAACAGAATTCGACCTCGAATTCTTCACAATAGTGGGATTTCTTTTCCAAAGGAGGAAAACTATTCTGACCTAAGGTCATGCACTCATGACTCGGTCTGATCACAAACTACCAAGGGTAAAAGTTACACAGAGGTTCTCCGCATCGACATAACAAGAATTAATAGTAAGAGTACTTGGTATGGGGCCAGTCCATCCCACACTCAAACTATTAACTCTATACATGGAGAGGTAAATCTTGAAACCTAACACTCGGGCATCTTCACTTGGTACTGCAAATACATGAACCCTCCTATTTAATAAAAACAAGAATCAATACCCAAAATCTAAATTATCAACACTTCAAAGAGAGTAATTTTTTCCCAAAACTAGAGAGAGAAAAATAAATAAATATATCTTCGCAGGCAAGGAAGTAACAGAGAACATAAATTTGAATGGAGTATGACCTAGAGGCACTTAATAAACATAGTTTATTGGTTATAATTCAATTGTTAATTATATATTTTATACCATGATATAACTGTATTAAGCGGAAACATTAATACAGGTGTGGTAGATAAAACAACCAGGTCCCTAGTAGCCTCTACTAAGACAAGTTTCGTTGCGCGATTGATGATCGAGGTTTTCCGATCATAGGCCATGGCGCCGGTCGGCAATGAAAGTCGTGTCATTGGTTGAACGATGTGATGGACATACCCATTATTTATAGGACATAGTCATTACGCCTTAAGATCGTGAGATCAACTCTTATTATTATTCCTGAAAGATATTTTGATTGCACCAAACGTCGTATCTTATTTAGTATGACAAAAACAGTGATACTTTTGGGTATCGGAAGGGGGTAGTGGAGACGAGGGGTCAACAGCGGGATTTGGCGGATAGATACTCTAGGGCCCACTCGGTGAGATTATGTCAAATGAGTTTACAAACATGTGACTAGGTCACCAGCTGATATAATATCATAGACCTACGAGTTAGTCATTGATCGGAGAGGAGTCTCGATCATGTCTGTTATTATATCGAACCGCTAGGGTAACACACTTAAGGGGTTTCTACAAGACAACCGGAAAGGAAAGAGATCATCGGGAACGTTCCGGGAATGGTCCGATGGAGATCGGGCAGCGACGAAATAGTTTTCGGAGCTAGAATAAATTATATATAATATGTTTGATATTAATTAGTGTAATTAATGTTTAAATATGATTTTATATATTTATTTTCGAATTTATTTAGACTGATTTCGCTAAATGTGCCTTCTGGTGGAAAGAAGGCCCATGGGGGGGAAACCCCCTCAAGGGAATTCGGTGGGGAGCCTTGGCCGGCCTAGGTGGGCCAAATAGGGCCCACCTAGGGCCGGCGCACCTTCTTGAGCCGCACCAGACATGTGGGGATAGTCCCACATTGCCTGGCTGGCAAGGTTGGCTCCCCTAGAAGGAGCACCCCTAGCCTTTTAATTCACCAATTAATTCCCTAATTCTCTCTCGATTTTGTGATTCCCTTTGTCGGAGTCGCGCCGAGTAGAGAGGGGGTCTCTCCACCATAGCCCGTTGCCGCGCTGCTGGTGTTCCGGTCCAAGTCTTCCGCTGCTCGTCCTGAACTGGAGCTTCGGAGGACGTTGTCTCCACCGTATGTGTGTAACGCCCTGCGAGGTGCTGCGCTAGCGGTACTCGGAGGCCTACTTCCTCCACCCGACCTCGAGGTCATCTTCGTCGTCTTTCTCGCGCCGAGTTCTTCGCGACCTAGAGGTCGGCTACGTCGTCTTCGTCGTCAACGCTTGTGCGGGAGCGTAATCCCCGCTATTCGGTCTACGAGGGTATGTATTACGATCTCCGCCGTACTTCTATATCTGCATAGTATAGATCTTGCCTAGTTTAAGGATATCGTTGCTAGGAAATTTTTTGTTTTCTGCCTGCGATCCCCTTCAATGGTATCAGAACCAGGTTTATCGTAGATATAGCTGCACGCTGTTAGAACCCGTGTTCTGCACGGGGGCACCGTACCTGTTATTTGCTACCCTCTAGCGTGCACTTGTGATTCCGGCAGTATTGAGTTGATGAAGCGGCCCGGACCGACTTTACACGTACGCTTACGCGAGACTGGTTCCACTACTGACATACGGATTGTACCGTATCTGTGGCTGGCGGGTGTCTATCTCTCTCTCTTTAGTTGGCTTTGCATTTTAAATGGCGGGCCCGAAAGGGATGCTTAAACATGCAATTATTGGATCGTTGTTGTGGTCAAAGGTTCGTATGTATCAAGCGGTTCTATTTACGTCAGCACCAAGTCACGTAAAATATGCAAAAGATAAAGTAGAAGCGTCTAACTTTATTTTGCAGGGGTAATGTGATATTGTCAAGGTAGGTTTATTAAATTGTTTATGAACTACGGGCGCCAAGAAGACGATGGCGCAATGGACTATATCACATTGCATTACATTTGATGTTTTGTGTGCATCTTATATTGTGTGATTATATATATTAGTTACGCGGCGGTAGTTATATATAAGATGATCCCTTCATAATTTCACTAGTGTTCTTCCTCCATGAGCACCACCAAGAAAGTTCTACGTTATGAGGGAGGCTGTGACGATCGGGTGTGAGACATATCGTCGTTCGCATACAGTGGGTGTAAGTCTGTTTTGCAAACTTTCGTAGATATTAACCAATGTAATAGCATCTTTTAAAATTAGGCGCATTCCTGCGATTGAGAAACTTAACAGGTTGGGTCCAAACTTCATAGTTTAATACTCTAGCTTGAGGATACTCCTTGTTTAAACCGTTAGCTCTTTGTGATACAATACCCGAGATAAACCCAGAGATTCCGCTAACAAAAGATAATTTTGATTATCAGATTTTGTGCGGATGATATCATCATAGTGTATGCTATGATCTCTGCCATAAAGAACCAACGGTGGGTACGAGTTATTAGATCGCAAACATATGAGATGGTCGCTAAACTTGGGGTACCCCTAAAGTTGGATTGATGAAGTTTATCAGTACGTTGACTGATTGTCTTCTCAACCAAAATGGAAGAGAATACACACATTGAAGGAGCACATGGCAGTCATACTTGATGACATTGGTCATACTTGATGACATATGGTCATACTTGATGAACTTTGAGACGCCTCGCTCAGCTCGATCACTGGATGACAGACGTCGTTGCCAAGTGCAAATGTTATAACTATGTCATGAAAGGGAAATCGTTCACCTTCATGGTTCTTGATTACGTTGGTAGTATCAAGAAGATGAAACAGATCGACGGAAGTCATCGATGATGATGGTGTATATATGATATACATGTTATGAATGTTTTACCTAAGCAAGTACTCGCAGTAGTGACTAAGTTTTTGAACTAGTCATGTTTTATGAAAACCAGGTTTACTGCTTGAGTAGCTTGAAAGGATGAGGCGACATTGCGTGTTGATAATGGCAGACAAATTGTTATGATACCACTTTGTGACGCCCCAAAATCGGTACTATGTAGATTTAAGATATCCCGCCGAAATCCACATAATAACGATTTTAGGTCGCCCACCAGACATAATGTGCACGCTGAAACATGCGCATTATGTGGGTGGAATTGTGATAACATTACAACAGTTCCGATACATCCACAACAACAACAGAAGATATAAATACAACAACGACTGAAATGAGTCAAGATACAAATGTTACAATACAAAGATACAAATGACAGCGGAAGCAAAATAGTATCCGACTACGGATAAGATACAAATTGGACTAAGAGTCCTGAAGATAAGCAATGACGCTATATCCCTGCCCAGCCAAGCCGGAGGGATTCTCAGGCTAACGTCGTCGGACTTCAAACCTGTTAACTACACATAAAGCACAGACCAAAAGAGGGTCAGGGTACTCCCTGACAAGCAAAACCGACTTGCCTACTTTCTATGGGGTAGGTGGACTTAGCGGCAGCAGCACTAGCAACCTAAAGAGACACGCTACAACTTTCGTCTAATTAGAGAGGTATAAGAGAGCGCATAAGTAAACAACTACAACTAACACCAATCATAACCCATTCTCGGATTAACCCCATCAACCAAGTATGAGGAAGCAATTCGGAAAACTCACACAATTAACAGTTTTAGTTACCATTTATTGTGAAAGTAATTCTATATTAGTAGTCAAATTAATTAACATTTATTAGGTGCAAGTTGTCTAGATTTTGTTAACCAGCATCATCACCAAGTCGTCCATAACCGTGGACACTTAGCAGAACAAAGCACCTCGCAAGGCCTTCCGCCGGTGCCTTATCTTTTAATTATAATACCCCAATATAAGACAACATTTTATTAAGGTAGAATAATCTATCATGCTAAGCATATGAAATAAAAGACCAACAGACGACTCGCAACAAGTATTAGGTTGTGGAGATAAAGCTGTATGGGCTGCAGGATAAACATGTGATGGGATCCTGATAAAGAATCGAATACTAGGGTAGCAGATATCAACGACAGGAATGAAAGACAATGTATAGGTAAACAAGCAAACTTTGCTTGATTGGAATCCCGGATGGAAGATCGACATCCTATATCATCTGCCTTCAGATCGATCTGGCCGATTCATTCGCTTTGCCGATGTGGGCGAGAGATCAAATTTGACAGATTGATAGAAGACTCTGTACATCTACATCAATGGCAAATCGTGCGTCCGCGCCGATCCCTGCGCCAACGCCAACTCCGTCTGTGCCAGCCTCTCATGTCCATGCCGACATGATGGAAAGTTTGCATGTACGGATCGGCGAAGGAAACGTACGCGCCAGCGTGTGCATGGTTTTGCTGGCTACCAAACACAACTTCCGATCTGCCGACTTAATCAGATTCGGCGAGATTAGAGACTTGGAGTTAGCAAACCGGTTTTGGAAAGATGAGTCCATCAGCTGGATTAATTTCCAAGGCAAAAAATTTGGTTACAACTCGGCTCTTACCGGTCCAAAAGATCGCAGCCCTGAATGAATATTATGACTGGATTGCTGATTTACGCATGGACCTGCTGTATGTATTACTAATTTGCATGCGATTAATTGCAGCATGTGATAAAGCATCTTCATCGTACACCCAACTAGCTAGTACTAGTTTGGGCCTTTTGGTCAGCATACCATGTTTCAAATTGTTTAAAAGTCACACAGCCAGATATTCAGTATATCTATGTCTTCGTCTCCGACTAAATGTTTAGTTTTTATCCTATTCGTGATGTTATGCGGGACGCCGCTATCATCACATACGAATTAGATGAGTTCATCCACAAGTTGCTAAGTTGTTTCCGATCGCCCAAATCTAATCAATTTGGGCAAACATAGATCGATACAAAACATCGAAACTTTGCGTTTCGGCTTAATTGCTAACGCAACAAGACGCCTTGTCGACGCATTTATCGTCGCGTTCCGGCTTAATTGCTAACACGATATGGTGGTTTGTCACCGCCATCCAGCTTAACTGGTGTGGCAGCCTACTTTTAGCCGTCTTGCTGGGATTATCTTCGGGATACCTAGGGGTTGATATTGTCAGCCTGGGGTTGTTTTCTTCAGTCAGGGGCTGGCGTCTTCCGCCACGTCCGCCTCCTCGACATCAACATCAAACAAGGTAAGTTTATATATACTTAACATTTAATTATATGTATGGTCATGAAATAAAAGTATGTGGTTTGCTCATTATGCTCTGAGATCATGCCATCTTTTGTCTTTTCATTTGATCATATCCCTCTTAGTATTTAAGTTACCTGATATTTGCTCCGCGCTGCATGGTTCAAACTTTTAGATACTTGCTGCCTTCGGGCCAAATTAAGCAATCAGTTTGCCCCGCTGAATACCGTTATCTGATTGTTTATGTGCGGATTACCTACTAGTATGTCATTAGCACCAACATGCCGGCTTTAATTTGTCTCTAATTCTAAACTATTTGGTACTAGCCTTGGTTGTCTCAGCTAAAGTTTCCGGCTGCGGTTCTGCTAACATATGAAAAGTTAAACATATAAACCAGATAAATATTAAGGCGGGCCACATAAAATTTACAACCCATAAGTGTTTGTCAAAAACCTACCGGCTCAGGCCTTAAAATTATTCAGCTTTCATTAAAAGTACATCTTAATGCAGCTATGTCTACTATGCAGGATACTTAACACCTGTGGGCTACGACCGCAGCATTTTCATCATGTCTCAAGCCGTCTTTCAGTTAAGCCGGCACGAGCCTCGGGGACTGCAATCATCGACTTACAACACCACAAGTTCTTCCAAGCATCGAGACGACTACCGGGTACATCGACTCAACGCTCGGGGGCTGGAGATAGGCGGATCAAGAAAAACTCCGACACTCGGGGGCTCGACAACGATATTTGCCCTCGTTCGATACTTGGGGGCTGCACGACATGCAGCTCTATCGTCAACAAGAAGGCCACATTGGTGGCATGACCGTCTTGTCGGTCACCTCCATGGTAGGACCGACTTATCGTTTGCGGCACAGTCGCCTCCGTGGCATGATTGTCTTGTCGTCAACGACATAACTGCCTTCAGTGCACAACCTCCATTGTCGTCAGAGACATGGTTGCCTCCGTGGCTAAAGGCCGCCTCCTTGGTATGGCCGACAATGCATGATTTCATTACATTTGAGTTCAAACTGTCGTGGACCGAATGACGTCATCTATCAGACATTAGTTTGACCTGTCAGTAAGGGTAAGGCTTCTCCAAGAAGTCATCCGACAAGTTAAACTAGCCGTCTTTCCCATGTAGGTTAAAGGCGGTCGCACGCTGGTGATCAAGCCGGCACGTGTCCCCCATTTTTATTCAGAATGGTTCAAGCCCTGCAGCCGCCAACGTTCAAGACTGAAGATCAAGAAGACGAAGAAGCCGGCGCCTGGAGAACTTCAACCTTTCTGGTGGCTAATGTTGGGGATATACCAACTAGGGGAATCTCTAACATGGATCAATCCGGCTAGTCCAGGGTGGCCCAAGGGTGGTAAGGTTGATGCCTACCGGGCGGCCCAGATAGCTGACGTACAAGGAAGTAGGCGGACGGTCCAAGGAAGGCAGCAGACTGAAGCCCATCAAGCCACCAAGCCCAAGATGGAAGGCGACAACCAAAGCCGACTACAACTAGGACTCTGTTTACTTGCCGGCCAAGTACTTACCTTCTAACCCGGGGTCTGGCCGCCTATATAAGCCGGCCACCGGGAGGCCTTTAGGGCCAAGCTCAACCAAGTTGAGGCACACTTCAATACGCATCATACACATTGTAACATGTTCACGGTTATTGCCTCATAGTGAATTATAGCAGCACGTAGGATCTCGCCACCGCCGCGGGATCTGAAGCTGGGTAAACTCGCCGTGTTCAATCCCGTCCTTGACGACACCAACCTTCTTCCCCACAATCCATACGTAGGCTAAAGGACCCCGTCTCCTATCAATTATGCCGATACCACGACACCATGCGGCTCAAACCACAGTAGGAACTGTCCGCTTCGCGTCGTACCGCACCTATATGACCCCCCGTATCATGTAACCTCTCATCAATCATCATCATCGTGGACATGAATATGAGCAAATGGAAAACCCGAACTACTTGCGGCACATGGACAAGCTGAAGATCCGTTCAAAGTCAAGGGGGGCTCCATAGGGCCACCCACAAGTGGTTAGTGCGCTCAAAATTGGATCCGAGGACAAAATCTCAGTTCCTAGGTCGACACTTAGCAGAACAAAGCACCTCGCAAGGCCTTCTGCCGGTGCCTTATCTTTTAATTATAATACCCCAATATAAGACAACATTTTATTAAGGTAGAATAATCTATCATGCTAAGCATATGAAATATAAGACCAACAGACGACTCGCACAACCAACTCTAAGCATGCGCTACGACTCGCAAGGCCAACATATAAACATGCAACATGTATTATGTTGTGGGGATAAAGCTGTATGGGCTATAGGATAAACATGTGATGGGATCGCGATAAAGAATCGAATACTAGGGTAGCAGAGATCAACGGCAGGAATGAAAGACAATGTATAGGTAAACAAGCAAACTTTGCTCGGCTGGAATCCCACATGGAAGCAGATCTTGTCGTTGCTCACACATCTCAACGTCGTATCCGTGAAGAAGCAACAAACACTGGAAAGCGTAAAATATGCATTTTACAACTACGGCAAAAGATCCAGCGTGATCATGAGAATGATGCATGACATGGCAAGATGCAAAAACAAATGCATTTAATCCAAATTAAGCGGACCCGGGGTTCCGAAAATTAATGCTTAGGTGCAAGTTATTTATCTACTCATCAAATTAAATGTTGATTAACATGGAAAGACATGGCATAGGTGATCTAGTCAATTTAAATGGAATGGGGCAACAATAGTAAATAAATGCCCACCCATTCCATAATTATTATTTAGGTGAATTGCTACACCCCAAACCAAGAGATGCAACGCATGCAAGGATGATTCGATATGCACAAGATAGATCACATTCTATAAAATAGGTATAGGGTTAGGGTTTAGGTTCGCACGTTGGATCGGGAGAAATAGGGTTCGAAACCGACGTCTTCGGTCTGTAGAGGAAGTAGTTGTCGTCGGGGAAGTAGTCGTCGCTGAACCGGGGAATCGTCGTTTGTCGGTGTCGTGGAAGTGGTCGGGGTAGTCGTACTCGGTCATCATCGTTGACGGTCACGGGCACGTAGGAGCACGGAAAACGGAGCGAAAAGAAACGCGCACGGGTGAGCACCTCAACACGGACACGGGCGGTCACGGTGATGCGACACCGGAAGGAGCACGCGCACGTAGCAGCACCTCGAAGGGTGGACAAACACGGACAACAATGCGACGCTGGAGGTCTTGCGGGCATTTCACCGAACACCTTGCGGGCGGCGAACGTGAGGAGGTCACAGGGACGGAGCAACCGGGCTAGGACGGCGCGGCGTGGGGCAGCGGCGGCGGCTCGCTAGCGGCCGAGAAGAGGAGGCAGCGGGGTCGGCGGCGGCGCGGAGCAATTGGAGGGCGGCGCTGGTAGCCGGAGGCGGGAGGAGGAGCAGAGGCGGCGGCGGCCGGCGACGGGAGGAGCAAGGGAAGCGGTCGGCGGTGCAGGTGCGACGGCGCCGGTGCGCACGTGGAGCGGAGCAGGGCGGAGGGCGGCGGCGCACGGGGCGGCGGCGGCCGGCGGCGGAGGAGGAGCAGGGGGCGCGCGGGGGTTCGGGGAAGGAGGCGCACGGGATGGAGGAGCAGGGAGGAGAGGGGACGGTGGTCGGTGGCGCGCTGGGAAGCAGGGGGCGTACGCGGAGGCGGGGTCGGGACGGTGCGGGATGGAGGAAGAGGATGCGGGAGGAGAGGATAGAAGGAAGGGGAAACAAGGAAGAAAAGAAAAGGAGACAAAGAAAAAGAAAGGAAGGGGGGAAAAGGAAAAAGAAAAAAAGAGATAAGGGAGGAGGGTGGCTGCAAAAATGCAGGGGGTGGGAAAGAATTTTCCAGGGGGAAACCCTAGGGTTTGGCTTAGGTGGGCTTGGGGCCAGCAGGTAAGTTTCTCCTGGGTTTTTATTTCTCTTCTTTTATTCTTGTCTGTTTTATATTTTTAAAATAAAATAGAAAAGGAATTTGAATTAGGAGACTTTACAAAATAGTTTTAGTTTCAATTAGGCAATTTAATAAACTAGTTTTTATCATATTTGCAAAAGATTTGAAAATCACATTTTAATTATTTTGAAATGCATTTGAATTTAATTGTGGGAATTGAATTTAAATGCAACAAATTAATTTATTGAGATGATAATGCAATGACATGATGATGCAAAAATAAAACAAACAAATCTAATTTGGGAAAACCCGGGGCGTTACATGGCCATAGACACTCTCCCTCTAGATCTACTATTTGAATAAATTCTTTATGATCGCCTGTTAGTATGATCGTTATAAGTGTGTCTCCTCTAGCGAGACTATTGTTCATATATATTAGTGACAAATTTGTTGTCCTATATTTATGAAGTAATGATCATATGCCGATTTGAATTTAGATGGTAGAATCTCCCACATTCATAATATTAATTCCAAAGGATACAAACTTAATAAAGACACCACATATGTGTGGCACTACCGTTTAATTCATGTCAATGTTATAGTCAATGAATTCGCTCCATACCGGATGGATCTACAAGTCCTTAGATTTGATCTTTTGACACTTGCAAAATAACTAAGACACCTTTTTTGGAAAACGGGCATATAACTTATTGATAGTCATACATATAGATGTATGTGGTTCAATGAAGTAATTGACGGGTAGTGGAGACCTTTATTTCGTGAACTTCACTGAACGTTTTGAGTATAGCTTGTTGAGAATCGTGCATATGGGTGTATGTGAATCAATGAAGTACTTTAACGTGTCGTGGAAGTCTTTATTTCATAGACTTCATGAATATTCCGAGTAGATATGTGGATATCCACTCAGGGAATGTTAGTATGGAATTTTGATTCGATCAAACAAGTTTAGAATGAAGTAGGAAATAAATTTAACAAGAAAATCAAATTCTTGTGATACAGATCGAGGAAATAAAGATTTGAGTTATAATGTTGGCATATCATTGGAAGACTTGTGAGAAGTTCCACAAATTACGTCGCATGGAACACCATAATGTTATGGTATGTTAGGACGTCGTAATTGCACCCTATCGGATAGTGTGTGGTAAATAAATCTCTTACCGAATAATTGTGATCATTAGAGTCATATGGTAGAAACGCAACATTCACGTTAGATAATAGGGAAACCATTTGAATCCATGGAGACAATACCATATAAGTGGTGGCATGGCTTTGATCCTAGATTGTCGTTTCAGCAATTTAGTGTTTCGATGTGATCAATCCTAAAATGGATTAATCTTTGTACTGTACCGTACCTAAAGAGTTAGTTGGGTACATGTCTCACGACGTAGGCAAAATTGTTGCCGGGATATGCCTTGTGAAAGAAATAGCTTCTTGTCCAAGAGGATAAGTGAGAAAGAAAGTAGAGCAAGACGAAGTTGATGAACTTTCTCTCCAGACATCATAGTGGCGCAACCGAAAGTGTTTTCGGTGTCATGCTCCACAGCTTGAAATAAGCTGATGATACAAGATCATGATGCTCTGAGCTCATACTAAGAATGTAGGCGTACGAGGTTGTGTTCCACACTATGTGTTACGACAATCTTGTCATGAAGGTCAAGTTAATGGAATATAACAGTCCTACGAACTACGAAGAAGAGATGGTAGACCTAAGTCCGAGAAATGGCTATGAGTCATATATGATCCGAATTAAAAATCCATGTACGATTACCAGGTAATGAATTGGGAGATCTTCTTGATGGCATCTAGGATGTTAATATAATATAGAATTTTATGAGATAGTAGACATTGAGAAGGATCGATTTGTCGTGAAACAGTTCCGACAGATTCAAAAGTTGACCACATGAGAATTTGTCTCAAGTGGTGAAGACTAAATCTATTATGGGTCGTTTAGCAATTACTATAATTTTGAATGAGAAATTAATAGATGGATAAGAAAACCATGTTTCTTAATAGTGTCATTAAGAAAGAGTGTAATTAGTACAATAATGGTTTGTAATCCCGAAGATGCTAAACATGTATGCAAACTTCAGTTGTCCATTCATGGGCGGAAGCAAGCATATAAGAGCTGGAATCTTCACTTTGATAATGTGATCAAAGGATTTTGGAGTTGTCCAAAATAGTTGAAGAAACCTGCATTTGCAAAGAAGTGAGTGGGAGAAAAGTAGCTTTTCTTGATCTTATATGCGGAAGGCATATTTGAGTGTGAGCTAAGTAACTTTCCTTGATCTTATATGCGGAAGGCATATTTGAGTGGGAGCTAGGTGTTATTTGTGATTTTGTATGTAACGACATATTGAATGACACAGATCCTCTAGTAGAGTGTAAAGGATTATTTAAGTGATTAAATTTTCTATGAAATGAAGTTAGGAGTATTAAGCATCCGATTTATAATTGTATAGATCGTAAGGGGCTTAATAACATTAGGTCGGAATATTTCCTAAGTTAAGATTCTGAAGTGTTTCTGAATAGAACAAGCAAAGAAGATCGTAAGTGTTTCTGATTTAGGAGTGTTTCCTAGGTAAAATATTAAGTTTATCTTGGCAATTTCAGTGATAGGAAATGATGTTCGCCATTCTCTATGTATCAGACATAGATTCTATCAGACTGAAAGCTCGACTTGGTGTGACCCAAGTTCTTGGTTGAAGAACGGGTTCTAGAGTGATCCTTGTGTGGATCAATGAACAAACGTTAAGTGTATCCTTCAGTGTCTGTGAGAACTGAAGATATGTTTTCTAGTAAGAGGTAAGAGTGGAAACACAACTTGCCGTAAAACGGTTACGATGATGCAAGTTATTACACTGGCCCATACAACAAGAAATCTCATATAGGAGATGTCCTTTATTTTGAAGATAGACATGGTTAGTTTGCGAAGTCGCATATGAATGCACTGTCGCATAATCTACATAGGTATAGAAATATATGGCAACTTCAGAAGTAGCAAGTGTGATTGGACAGAGCAGTTTTCCGAGCGTATGTGGTCCCCTTAATAGATCTCTTAGACTTTTAAGTCCCATGCTACGCGAATGTTCGAGTCTGACTCCATCCACTAGGATATATTTCACCGTCATCGTAAGATACGGGATGATGTAAAACTAGATGACATAGAAGTGTTGCAAATCACATATAGGTCTCAATGTGTGAGATCTATTGACTGTATTGCTCTTCCACGAGATGAGCAGGCACCAAGATGCTATGGGTGTTGTGCTTTTACCAAGTTGTAAACTAGATTAAGTGTTACTCTAGTGCAAGTGGGTGTAACGCCCGGGGATTTATCCCCTTTTATTTTGGTGTGTTTTTCTTTTTGCATCGACGTAGCATCGCATTGCATCGCATTAATTTAATTGTTGCATTTAAATTTAATTTCCACAATTAAATTCAAATGCATTTCAAATTAATTAAAAATGTGTTATTTTCAAATCTTTTAAAAATATTAAAAACTAGTTTATTAAATTGTCTATGCAAAACTAAAAATATTTGGTAAAGGTTTCGTGTTCAAATTCTTTTTCTATTTGGTTTTAAAAATATAAATCAGAAAATAAATAAACGGTGAGAAATTAAAGCCCAAGCCCATCTAACCAAACCCTAGGTTTTCCCCCAGAATTTCTTCCCACCCCCTGCAATTTTTGCAGCCACCCTCCTCTCTTTTCTGGAATTTGCAAAAGATTCCTCCCACCTCCTTTTTTTCCTTTTCTCCCCTTCCTTTCTTTTCTTTTCCTTTTTCTCCTTTTTTTTCTTTTCTTCTTTCCTTCCTTTTCACCTTCTTCCTCCCGCAGCCGACCCAGCCTCGCACGCCCCCTGCGCGACCGAGCGCTCCCCGCCGCCTGCGCCCCGCACGCCGCGCCGTCGCGCCGCCGCCAGCCCGCGCTCCCACGTCGCCCTCCGCCGTCGCGTCCCCTGCCACCACCGCCGCTCGCCAGCCGCCGTCCCCGCCGCCCGGCGCCCTGAGCCGCGCCGTCCCCGTCGCCTCCACCACCGGCCTCACGCCGCGCCTCCCCGTGCGCCCAGCCCCGAGCTCCCGCGCGCCTCCCAGCGCCGCGCGCGCGCCTTTGCCGTGCCCTACCTCCGCCCGCGCCGCGCCACGCCCGAGCTGCCGCCGCCGCGCCTCCCCCGGCCGTCGCCCCGAGCCAGCGCCGCCGCCTCCCGCGCGCCTCCCCGACCGCCTCGCCCTCCGGCCCGAGCTCCGCCTCCACCGCACGCCCGGCGCCCCGCCACATCACCTCCGGCTGCTCCGCCCACACGCGCCGCGCGCCGCCGCCAACAGCCGCTGCCGTCCGGCCGCGCGCGCGCCAGTGCTGCCGCACCGCCGCGCCGCGCCCGTCTCCGTCACCTCCTCCGCCGCGCGCGACTCCGCCTACCGCATGCACGAGCCGCTGCCGCCACCCCGCATCGGCCCTCGCCGCCGCCTCTTCTTCCCGGCCACGTGCACGCCGTCTCCGTCCGGTGGCGTCCCCGCATCCGGCGCTCACAAGGTGTTCGGTGAAATGCCCGCAAGAACTTCGTCGCCACTTTTGTCCGAGTTGTCCACCCTTCGTGGTGTTGCTACGTGCGAGTGCTCCTTTCGGTGCCGCGTTGCCGCGACTGCCCATGTTCGTGTTTCGGTGCCCGCCCGTGCGCGCTTTCTTCCGGTGTCCGATTGCCGTGCTCCTACGTGCCCCGACTACCCGACCACTTACACGACACCGACAAACGACGATGCCCCGGTTCCGCGACGACTACTTCCTCGACGGACCGAAGACGTCGGTTTCGAACCCTAGTTCACCCTATCCGACGTACGGACCCAAACCCTAACCCAAAAACCTATTTTATTAAATGTCATCTATCTTGTGCATATCGCATCATAATTGCATTTGTTGCATCTCTTGGATTTGCGGGTGTAGCAAATCACCTAAATAATAAATATGGAATGTGTGGGGCAAATCACTATATGTATTGCCCCATTCCATTTAATTTGACTAGATCATCTTTGCCATGTCTTGCCATGTTAATGAACATTTAATTTGTGGAGTAGATAAATAACTTGCACCTAAGTATTAATTGTCGGAACCCCGGTTCCGCTTAATTTGAGTTAAGTGCATCTCAAATTGCATCTCGCCATGCCATGCATCATGCTCATATGATCATGCTGGATCTTTTGCCGTAGTTGTAAAATGCATATTTTACGCTTTCCAGTGTTTGTTGCTTCTTCGCGGATACGACGTTGAGATGTGTGAGCTACGACAATGTGGTGACCCAGCATACCACTGCATGGTGTAGTATGCTATAGTCATTGACATAGCACCAATGGATCACCGTCCACCAGTGTCACGTCATCAGAGTGGTACAACAGAAACATCGCAGGTCCAAGGCATGACTATAGATTACAAACAGAAGATCCAAAACAACATATCTAAAGAACCTCCTCAAAACAATAAGGCAAGGCCCTAACAAAAGAACATCAAATGGAAAACTCGGAGGAACTAACCTATACTAAGCCTACTTCTAATGCAGCTAGGCTTGCAATTGCGCTATAGCAACGCCTACAGGGATAGGTTCTATGACTAGGAATCTATCCTATTTTACACTACACCTTCATTTGTCCTCCGTCTTCCTTCAATTGTTTCAACTCGATGTAGTTGCCTTCTTTGGTATCTTGAGTTTATCCGTCTTCAGGGTCTTCATAACCTAAAGTGCTTCCTTCTGGTGGTTCTTCATGTCTAGCAGGGGTTTAGGAGGCAAGGGTGAGTAACAGCGTTACCCAGCAAGTTCATTATGCAAGGTGGGAAGTTTGATGCATAATTACAGCCACAGACAATGGATTGTCGTAGGCTAATACAAGTTTTCGAAAACATTTCTTCAAAAGGTTGCTTTTATTCTGAAGACTATGCTCGTCAGGAGTCACAGGGCTAGGGCTTTGAGGAGCCTCCTTTCCTGCTGCGTTCGTCGTTCCGTCCTGGAACGTGGAGTAACATGTCACATTCATACACTCTGCAGAGGTGCGCTGCTTTACCCATAAGAGATCAAGACTTTGTTGCACATCCGGGCGATCTTCCCGTCCACACTTCCTTGGTGTGGGGCCCAGTCAGTAATCCAAGCCAATCACTGCGCCTTTCCACCATCCCCGCACACTCCCCATTACTCCGGTTGCAAGCTAGTGGGCACCGTCCCATGCTAAAACTTGCTGACCAGTGGGCACCGTCCCAAGCTAGTCCCGAAGCCAACCTTCAATAGATACTAGACATCCGGCCGTTGTGATTCACAGGATAGACATCTCCCGGTAATACGGCTTTATCCTGGAACTGCGAACTCGCAACGTCAAACAAGCCCACCGATAGACATCTCCCGGTAATACGGCTTTACCGGTGGCTTGTACGCACTACCCGTCCCAGAATAGTACCCGTTGGTGTACGAGAGGAAAAGGGTACAGCTGACTTCTCCGTCCCATTTCAGATCTCATGGTTGCGCGTAATATTCGGCGCAAGAATCACTGGCGACATTTGTTATTAAATCCTATATGGTACTTTCCCGTGCAAATGGAACCTCCACCTCAACATTCTTACCGTGGTCCCATCTGCCAGCCATATGAGATTACCACCTCACTTGTGGATAACCATAGTCATATTATTATAAAATAAGTTTTCTGCCCTTTTTGTGTGATGTGCAATACTAACATTTTGAAAATAGTTTCTTATCAAATACTTCAAGAGGACATGAATAAAAGGGATGAACTTGCCTTTTTGACTGCAAGATTATGCAGCCAGAGTCTTCGATATAATATAAACTCTGAGAAATCTGGAAACAACATCATTGGTCCGGTAAGGACTAATGTTTAAAGAAGCAGCATGATTAATGCATAAGTATGAGATGCATCGCAAAGTACCCCGTATCTCATTCTAGAGGATTATGTGTTATTTGTGTTGGGTGATTTCATTTAGAGTTGTTTTGTGTTCAAGTTACTTCATTAGAAAGATGGATTCTTTAATGTTGAGTTAATAGCATCAAATTAAGCATACAAGTAAAGTAAAACAACATACCACACTTAATGGCGGTTTTAAGTTGTGTTTATTTTAGGTTGGTAGAGGACATGTATGAACTTTAATTAAATAGAGCTAGGGTAGTATTATTTTTTTATGATGGCAAAAAGAATAACTTTTGAAGAACATGAGAATGTAAATAAGTGTGAATATGATATGAAGTGGTTAAGGGAAGTTATATGATTATTCTTCTTTGTGTGTTTTACCCAAGACTTTGTATTATGAACATATTTTAATTTAATTAGGCCCTTATATAAGTTATTTCCTACTTATTTTACTTCACTAATTATAAGTAAACATTTATTCAACTAAGACTTAGTAATTTAAATCTTTATTAGATTTTTATTTATCATAAATGATTACTAAATGGTAGTAGAATATCTCTCATAAGCTTATAATTTTATTTTTAAAAATTCTGACAATAATACTTCTTTATTCTTCTCTAAAATAGAATATTATTTTAAAATATCAATTATTGTAATATGGATATTACATGTTATAATTAAAATATATTTTCAATTTTAAAGTCATGCATGTGAAATAATTTAAATGAAGTTTGAAATGCTTCCAAAATAGCATTCCAATTTAACTCCACATTTAAAAGATTAAGTGTTTTGTATTTTAAAGTTTATTCTATTTAAAATTTATTCAAATACAAATTGTAATGACATAGTTATTTAGATTTTATTTTTCTGATCATTTGGATATAAAAATTATATTTTTCTGATTTGATATGAATTACTTATGAATTTGCAAAGTTTGTATGAATTTCTGGAATTAATATATGAACAGGAAATTAAGAAAATGATTTAAAATCGATTTGCTGACGTCACATGACGTCAGCGGTGAACTTCACTCCCTGTCGAAGACCAATTCGGCGATTTTGCAAGGTTTTCTACAAATTGGAGGTTGCACAAGCTAGAGGGAACCTAGGCGAACCTATTGGTGGTGGTGCTTTGACCAAATGGTCACCGGAGCATCGCCGGCGACGAGAAATGCGGCGGCGGCGCTCGGGTCACGACGAGCTCGGATTCCCGCACGAACTAGGATGAACGGGTGGTGTAGGGAGGTGCACAAGCTCACCCTGAGCGGGAAGGAAGGCTCGGAGAAGCAAGAGGACGCCGGACGGCGACGAGCTCATCCATGGACGCCGGCGGCCGGAGTTGAATAAGACGGCGGAATCCACCATCTCCTGAGGTCCTCCGCACGCATGGCTCGTCGGGGAGGAAGAGGGAGACACGGAGAGCCTCCAGAACTTCTCGGTTTGGCACGGGGCGGCCGGAATCGTCGGGTATCGCCGGCGCACAGCGGCGGCCCGAGAGAACTAGGGTTAGGGTTAGGGAGAGGAATAGAGAGAGAGAGAGCGTGAGGAAGATAGTGAGAATGGGGAGATGCGGACGCCTCTCCACGGCCTTATCCACGCGAGGGAAGCGAGAGGACGCGGCACGGCAGGTCGGGCGCGAGGACACGGCGCTGCCGTCCTTCTGGCCGAAGGAAGAAGAAAGCGAAAAGAAAAGAAATTTTTGCGAATAACCCCCTGAATATTCGGAAACCACAAGAACAATTGACAGAGGCCCCTTCTCTTTTGTTTTGGAGTTGTTTTTTATTCTGAAACTTACAGATAAGTCCTGGGAGGTTTGTATTTGCTTTAGGATGTTTATTTAAACTTTGTATTTTGAATACTTTGTATATTTGTAATACCTTTAACATGCAAAGTGGATTTGAGCTTATTTGGATGTATTTCTTATTTAAAGTATGTGGCTTGCACTACTTCTTCTTTATTGTACATTAAAGAACTATAACATTATATTTTCTTTTCTTTTTTTTACATGCCACCAAATATTTGTGATCATTTATTATTGTCAACTTCTA
Organism: Poa annua; assembly: GCA_026929855.1. Classification (NCBI taxonomy): domain Eukaryota; kingdom Viridiplantae; phylum Streptophyta; class Magnoliopsida; order Poales; family Poaceae; genus Poa; species Poa annua. The sequence continues at coordinate 162,771,949 of CM049426.1, forward strand.
AATATGATTTGGGTTTGCCCCAAAGGTATAGATGGGTTTAATTATTCCACTTTGTAAATTGAATATCTTGTATAACTTTGATTTCAAATAACATATAAAATGACTTTGGTATTTTTGATTAGTTTCTATTGAAGAAATGTGGTATTCACCCCTTGAGTTTAGTGATGTATTTTAGACATGGAAGCATGTTTCTATTTGTTTATTTGTTCATATTTGGATTGCTATTATTTGCTGATGGAGTTACGATATGTTTAAATGATAATTGTGTTTTGATGGCTTACTCCGAGGTAATGATAGATATAATTATTCACTCTTATGATTTTGTGCTTTAAAATTTCTTGGTCAACACCAAGTTGTTGTCAAGTGGTAACTGTAATGTTCATTGGGATTCCTATAAGGAGTATATACATAGGAATAATTCACTTTCATGTTTAAATTTAAGACATGGCCATATAGGATTGATTTCATAGACTTGGCAACTAAATTATGAGAGATCATGACCAGATGTATCTGAAAGTACAAGGTATAGATAACCTGCCTTTGGTCAGGTCTTGTGGCTAGATAAACAAATAGAATGGGTGAATGTAGTCTTGCTTTATTACATCACTCCCACTGTTGATCAAAGATTGATAACTCCTTCCTGGCAGAATAGATGTCTTTGAAATGGGCATTTTTGGAAATAGTTGAATGTAGGTGTATTTATGACATCAAATGTCCTTATGCATATAAGAAAAATTTGTTAATAAGGTAGCGAACCTTGTCTCCAAATTACTACTTATACTCTAGTGGCTGAGGTATTTGATGTACTGGATTATCTAGCCTTTAATTAATTTGCATATGACACTCAAGTGTTTGAGCGTACAAAAGTGAGTTGTTAACAAGGTTTCGAAGCTTGTTCTCACACCACTTCTATATAACACAAACCTTTGGATATCACACTCTTTCTAGAGATTAAGAAAGATGGTTAATGATATAAGAGTTCCCAATTCTTCATGTTAGATTGGCATAACACTTCTATGCCCAACTATGGAATGCTTCTCAAATTCTTCTTGTTGCATTTCCTCCTTTCTGATCATCTTCTCTTGTGGATGTCTTTGGGAAGATTGGGAGATAAGAAGATAAGATGTCTAAATAAAGTAAGAAGATCTGGATTAAGGTTTAGGTAATTCAGTTTGGTCTCCAAGAATGTCATGGTTTCCATGTACTAGAAATATGTCTAGCACAATTGATCAGATTAGATGATCAGAGAATAACTAAGAATATTTGTTTTGGTCACTCATTCCTAAATATTGTTTTGTTGTAACAGGTTTTGTTTTCTTTAGTGTAACCTCTCATCTTGTATCTCTTTACCCCAAAATAAGGTGTAAGCTAAGATCATCTCAAAGTCTATAACGCTCAAGTTGATGATCTACTTCAATTCCACCAACTCAAGTGAAACTTCAATCACTTAGTGTTTTAAAATTGAATGCGCGAAAATTATTCGGATTTTCTGATGCATGAATGCAATGCACTCTCATGTGTCCACTCTATTTCTGGACCCTAAGTTCTGGGATGTTACAGTCTCCCCTCCTTAAACTAAACTTCGTCCCCGAAGTTCGTACTCTCTTACGTTTCAGATTGTGGATCCGTCCTGTATATGAGATGGCATTTCTCGAACTCCGTACTGATCCTCAGTGGAGATAGTTGGTGTATCCCCAAATCCATATTTTTTCTTGAATCCTCTTTTGACTTAGCCATTATCTCACTGCCAATTCCTTTGCTTCTATGATTCCTTTTGGGATATTCCACTTCTAGGCATGTCTTCTTGAAAATCTCCTTGGATCGAGGCTTTATCTAATCCTTATTGGTCCTATTAGCAGCTCTATCTAAATTTCTTCCCGCAATAACTGACCTACTATTTGGAAGGTGCTTAGAGTTTAGGAAGTCTTACCAAGGTGCACATTTACTTATTCTCCAACCAACCTTGGTAATGACACTATACCTAGGCCACCCTAATATGATTGGACATGATGATTCACTTTCTAAAGGTTTACTTAATCGGGTCTCCTTTTTCTCGTGTCATCTGGAATCTTGATGCTACACTCATCCTAGTGATACAAAGTGATCCCTATTACTAGATGATTTCTCCAACACCATTCTTCGGTCGTGCTCTTGGTTTGAACCAAAGAATGACCTTTTATTGACAGAAGTAGTCCAACAACTGGGTTTTGTCATTCTCCACTTAAGTCTACTCCTTACTTCATTCCAGTATGAGCCTCAACTCCTGGATTGAGATTACCTCAAGGTTTCTATTTTTGTCTGGATTACAGCTCATCTTATGAAAATAAGGCCCAACTGCTCCAAATCTTGGGTTTCTTCTCATCTTTTACTCCAATTGATCATACCTCCACACTTCCAATTCTTTATTTACTCCCCTCCTTAGATTTATGTAATGGTTTCCACACTTTGGGTGTACTAACATGGGTCTTAGGGTTGGGATCACGGTCTGTGTCTACCTCACATTTACCTTAATCTGATCTCATAAAGGAAATATGCGGTGTACCCACACAATTGTGGATATCCGAGGTGAATTCTCTAAACAATCTTCACGCTAGAAGGTCCTTCGTCTCTTCAGATGCCAATACTTCTGGCAAATCCTGGAATCCAAAGTTATACACAACTGTTATGTGCTCTTAGACATGTTAGCCGAGAGTTACTGGGGAACCACTCCCAGGCAGAATTGCACTACAGGCGTGCCGGGAACACCGGTCACACAAACCCCTCGGAAGACTACCACGCTAATCATAACCAAGAATGCATAACAAAGAATCCTAGAATCATGTTACTGTCGGACTCGACCTCTGAATTATACGGCGATGCTATGTGTCACTGGTCATGCTACGTAACCAAGGGTCCCTGAGTTTACCAATCCCAGACCGATGCTCATCGGTAGGCGTGCTCGGAATGGATCATCGGCACACAACCCCTCAGTTGCGCCATAACACGGGCATAGCCAAAACTGCATAACAAAGAGTCCAAGGACCTTAAGTCTTCATCTTCATGCAAGTCTTCATCTTCATGCAAGTCTTCATCCTTGTCCTTTAGAACTCGTCTCTTCCTTTCACGAATTCCTATTCTATCTAGATCTATAACATTAAGCCATAGCTTGGTGATGCAACATGCATTAGCACATCAAGCGAAGCTTCATGACTAGATCTAGTCACACAAAGAATCAATCAAATCCAAGAAATCCAAATGATATGCATACATGCATAAGTAAAGCCTATAACATAGCACTTCGAGTATAATATCTCTCGTACTAAGGCTTGTATAAAGTATTATAGTATGATGCACACATATAGTAGTATATAGGTCTCTACCGTTGTTTGGTAAGGTATAGGGTTCATACTACTCTTCATCTCACTGATTATCCCAGTTGACCACTTGCAACTGGATAAACTATAATAATGGGATCCAAACTAATAGTTATCTAGCACTAATTGTGATCTAGCTTACTTATTATACATGCTACCAATTGTGTTCCATCCATAGACTAACCTCACATAGTCTCTCAAAATTGCTACACAAATTATCATTAGTATACAATACATCCTCATTATCTTACTTAAGTTATCTCTATCTCACATATGTTGATCCTACACACTTTTATCCAGAGTTCCTTAGCAAATTATCACAATTAACGTTCATATCATGGTTTAGGAGCTAGACTCACCATGAGACTTTCTTCTATTGAGCTACTAACATCATACTCGTTATCCTATCACATACTAGTATTGGCTCACTAAGGATGCTACACCATCATGTAAAGAATCACAAGTGAATCTCACGTGATTAGTAGTCGTGGTTATACTACCTCAAATGCCTTCTCTTAACACGATACCACCACCAACACGAATAGGTGCTACTAAATTGGTTCTACTTCACTTCATTAAACACCGGTGGTTATAGGATAAGCTTTGCTAGGTCATAATACTAAGATGAGATATGTACGTATTCGTTAAAGAATACCTACATAACTTTATCTAAGACCAGGTAGGAAATACTTGTTCCAACAAGATATGAAAGAAGCTTTTTACTCCAGAGTGATAAGGTTATTCCCAAGTGAATATCCATCACAAGTCTAAAGAAGTTTGGTTCAGATAAGATGACTACCTATAGTCACTACCCAACCTACAGGTCTCCTTTAGAGGGTTTTAACCCTAGGGTCAAAGCGTTTGCTCTGATACCAGCTGTGGTGACCCAGCATACCACTGCATGGTGTAGTATGCTCTAGTCATTGACATAGCACCAATGGATCACCGTCCACCAGTGTCACGTCATCAGAGTGGTACAACAGAAACATCGCAGGTCCAAGGCATGACTATAGATTACAAACAGAAGATCCAAAACAACATATCTAAAGAACCTCCTCGAAACAATGAGGCAAGGCCCTAACAAAAGAACATCAAATGGAAAACTCGGAGGAACTAACCTATACTAAGCCTACTTCTAATGCAGCTAGGCTTGCAATTGCACTATAGCAACGCCTACAGGGATAGGTTCTATGACTAGGAATCTATCCTATTTTACAATACACCTTCATTTGTCCTCCGTCTTCCTTCAATTGTTTCAACTCGATGTAGTTGCCTTCTTTGGTATCTTGAGTTTATCCGTCTTCAGGGTCTTCATAACCTAAAGTGCTTCCTTCTGGTGGTTCTTCATGTCTAGCAGGGGTTTAGGAGGCAAGGGTGAGTAACAGCGTTACCCAGCAAGTTCATTATGCAAGGTGGGAAGTTTGATGCATAATTACAGCCACAGACAATGGATTGTCGTAGGCTAATACAAGTTTTCGAAAACATTTCTTCAAAAGGTTGCTTTTATTCTGAAGACTATGCTCGTCAGGAGTCACAGGGCTAGGGCTTTGAGGAGCCTCCTTTCCTGCTGCGTTCGTCGTTCCGTCCTGGAACGTGGAGTAACATGTCACATTCATACACTCTGCAGAGGTGCGCTGCTTTACCCATAAGAGATCAAGACTTTGTTGCACATCCGGGCGATCTTCCCGTCCACACTTCCTTGGTGTGGGGCCCAGTCAGTAATCCAAGCCAATCACTGCGCCTTTCCACCATCCCCGCACACCCCCCATTACTCCGGTTGCAAGCTAGTGGGCACCGTCCCATGCTAAAACTTGCTGACCAGTGGGCACCGTCCCAAGCTAGTCCCGAAGCCAACCTTCAATAGATACTAGACATCCGGCCGTTGTGATTCACAGGATAGACATCTCCCGGTAATACGGCTTTATCCTGGAACTGCGAACTCGCAACGTCAAACAAGCCCACCGATAGACATCTCCCGGTAATACGGCTTTACCGGTGGCTTGTATGCGCTACCCGGCCCAGAATAGTACCCGTTGGTGTACGAGAGGAAAAGGGTACAGCTGACTTCTCCGTCCCATTTCAGATCTCATGGTTGCGCGTAATATTCGGCGCAAGAATCACTGGTGACATTTGTTATTAAATCCTATATGGTACTTTCCCGTGCAAATGGAACCTCCACCTCAACATTCTTACCGTGGTCCCATCTGCCAGCCATATGAGATTACCACCTCACTGGTGGATAACCATAGTCATATTATTATAAAATAAGTTTTCTGCCCTTTTTGTGTGATATGCAATACTAACATTTTGAAAATAGTTTCTTATCAAATACTTCAAGAGGACATGAATAAAAGGGATGAACTTGCCTTTTTGACTGCAAGATTATGCAGCCAGAGTCTTCGATATAATATAAACTCTGAGAAATCTGGAAACAACATCATTGGTCCGGTAAGGACTAATGCTTAAAGAAGCAGCATAATTAATGCATAAGTATGAGATGCATCGCAAAGTACCCCGTATCTCATTCTAGAGGATTATGTGTTATTTGTGTTGGGTGATTTCATTTAGAGTTGTTTTGTGTTCAAGTTACTTCATTAGAAAGATGGATTCTTTAATGTTGAGTTAATAGCATCAAATTAAGCATACAAGTAAAGTAAAACAACATACCACACTTAATGGCGGTTTTAAGTTGTGTTTATCTTAGGTTGGTAGAGGACATGTATGAACTTTAATTAAATAGAGCTAGGGTAGTATTATTTTTTTATGATGGCAAAAAGAATAACTTTTGAAGAACATGAGAATGTAAATAAGTGTGAATATGATATGAAGTGGTTAAGGGAAGTTATATGATTATTCTTCTTTGTGTGTTTTACCCAAGACTTTGTATTATGAACATATTTTAATTTAATTAGGCCCTTATATAAGTTATTTCCTACTTATTTTACTTCACTAATTATAAGTAAACATTTATTCAACTAAGACTTAGTAATTTAAATCTTTATTAGATTTTTATTTATCATAAATGATTACTAAATGGTAGTAGAATATCTCTCATAAGCTTATAATTTTATTTTTAAAAATTCTGAAAATAATACTTCTTTATTCTTCTCTAAAATAGAATATTATTTTAAAATATCAATTATTGTAATATGGATATTACATGTTATAATTAAAATATATTTTCAATTTTAAAGTCATGCATGTGAAATAATTTAAATGAAGTTTGAAATGCTTCCAAAATAGCATTCCAATTTAACTCCACATTTAAAAGATTAAGTGTTTTGTATTCTAAAGTTTATTCTATTTAAAATTTATTCAAATACAAATTGTAATGACATAGTTATTTAGATTTTATTTTTCTGATCATTTGGATATAAAAATTATATTTTTCTGATTTGATATGAATTACTTATGAATTTGCAAAGTTTGTATGAATTTCTGGAATTAATATATGAACAGGAAATCAAGAAAATGATTTAAAATCGATTTGCTGACGTCACATGACGTCAGCGGTGAACTTCACTCCCTGTCGAAGACCAATTCGGCGATTTTGCAAGGTTTTCTACAAATTGGAGGTTGCACAAGCTAGAGGGAACCTAGGCGAACCTATTGGTGGTGGCGCTTTGACCAAATGGTCACCGGAGCATCGCCGGCGACGAGAAACGCGGCGGCGGCGCTCGGGTCACGACGAGCTCGGATTCCCGCACGAACTAGGATGAACGGGTGGTGTAGGGAGGTGCACAAGCTCACCCTGAGCGGGAAGGAAGGCTCGGAGAAGCAAGAGGACGCCGGACGGCGACGAGCTCATCCATGGACGCCGGCGGCCGGAGTTGAAGAAGACGGCGGAATCCTCCATCTCCTGAGGTCCTCCGCACGCATGGCTCGTCGGGGAGGAAGAGGGAGACACAGAGAGCCTCCAGAACTTCTCGGTTTGGCATGGGGCGGCCGGAATCGTCGGGTATCGCCGGCGCACAGCGGCGGCCCGAGAGAACTAGGGTTAGGGTTAGGGAGAGGAATAGAGAGAGAGAGCGTGAGGAAGATAGTGATAATGGGGAGATGCGGACGCCTCTCCACGGCCTTATCCACGCGAGGGAAGCGAGAGGACGCGGCACGGCAGGTCGGGCGCGAGGACACGGCGCTGCCGTCCTTCTGGCCGAAGGAAGAAGAAAGCGAAAAGAAAAGAAATTTTTGCGAATAACCCCCTGAATATTTCGGAAACCACAAGAACAATTGACAGAGGCCCCTTCTCTACTGTTTTGGAGTTGTTTTTTATTCTGAAACTTACAGATAAGTCCTGGGAGGTTTGTATTTGCTTTAGGATGTTTATTTAAACTTTGTATTTTGAATACTTTGTATATTTGGAATACCTTTAACATGTAAAGTAGATTTGAGCTTATTTGGATGTATTTCTTATTTAAAGTATGTGGCTTGCACTACTTCTTCTTTATTGTATATTAAAGAACTATAACATTATATTTTCTTTTCTTTTTTTTTTACATGCCACCAAATATTTGTGATCATTTATTATTGTCAACTTCTAAATATGATTTGGGTTTGCCCCAAAGGTATAGATGGGTTTAATTATTCCACTTTGTAAATTGAATATCTTGTATAACTTTGATTTCAAATAACATATAAAATGACTTTGGTGTTTTTGATTAGTTTCTATTGAAGAAATGTGGTATTCACCCCTTGAGTTTAGTGATGTATTTTAGACATGGAAGCATGTTTCTATTTGTTTATTTGTTCATATTTGGATTGCTATTATTTGCTGATGGAGTTACGATATGTTTAAATGATAATTGTGTTTTGATGGCTTACTCCGAGGTAATGATAGATATAATTATTCACTCTTATGATTTTGTGCTTTAAAATTTCTTGGTCAACACCAAGTTGTTGTCAAGTGGTAACTGTAATGTTCATTGGGATTCCTATAAGGAGTATATACATAGGAATAATTCACTTTCATGTTTAAATTTAAGACATGGCCATATAGGATTGATTTCATAGACTTGGCAACTAAATTATGAGAGATCATGACCAGATGTATCTGAAAGTACAAGGTATAGATAACCTGCCTTTGGTCAGGTCTTGTGGCTAGATAAACAAATAGAATGGGTGAATGTAGTCTTGCTTTATTACATCACTCCCACTGTTGATCAAAGATTGATAACTCCTTCCTGGCAGAATAGATGTCTTTGAAATGGGCATTTTTGGAAATAGTTGAATGTAGGTGTATTTATGACATCAAATGTCCTTATGCATATAAGAAAAATTTGTTAATAAGGTAGCGAACCTTGTCTCCAAATTACTACTTATACTCTAGTGGCTGAGGTATTTGATGTACTGGATTATCTAGCCTTTAATTAATTTGCATATGACACTCAAGTGTTTGAGCGTACAAAAGTGAGTTGTTAACAAGGTTTCGAAGCTTGTTCTCACACCACTTCTATATAACACAAACCTTTGGATATCACACTCTTTCTAGAGATTAAGAAAGATGGTTAATGATATAAGAGTTCCCAATTCTTCATGTTAGATTGGCATAACACTTCTATGCCCAACTATGGAATGCTTCTCAAATTCTTCTTGTTGCATTTCCTCCTTTCTGATCATCTTCTCTTGTGGATGTCTTTGGGAAGATTGGGAGATAAGAAGATAAGATGTCTAAATAAAGTAAGAAGATCTGGATTAAGGTTTAGGTAATTCAGTTTGGTCTCCAAGAATGTCATGGTTTCCATGTACTAGAAATATGTCTAGCACAATTGATCAGATTAGATGATCAGAGAATAACTAAGAATATTTGTTTTGGTCACTCATTCCTAAATATTGTTTTGTTGTAACAGGTTTTGTTTTCTTTAGTGTAACCTCTCATCTTGTATCTCTTTACCCCAAAATAAGGTGTAAGCTAAGATCATCTCAAAGTCTATAACGCTCAAGTTGATGATCTACTTCAATTCCACCAACTCAAGTGAAACTTCAATCACTTAGTGTTTTAAAATTGAATGCGCGAAAATTATTCGGATTTTCTGATGCATGAATGCAATGCACTCTCATGTGTCCACTCTATTTCTGGACCCTAAGTTCTGGGATGTTACAGACAAGATCTGCTTCCATGCGGGATTCCAGGCAAGCAAAGTTTGCTTGTTTACCTATACATTGTCTTTCATTCCTGCCGTTGATCTCTGCTACCCTAGTTATCGATTCTTGAAACTGCGATCCCATCACATGTTTATTATACAGCCCATACAGCTTTATCCCCACAACCTAATACCCGTTGCATGTTTATCTGTTGGCCTTGCGAGTCGAAGCGCATGCTTAGAGTTGTTTGTGCGAGTCGTCTGTTGGTCTTATGTTTCATCTGCTTAGTATGTTAGAATTATTCTACCTTAATAAAATGTTGTCTTATATTGGGGTATTATCATTAAAAGATAAGGCACCAGGCGGAAGGCCTTGCGAGGTGATTTGTTCTGCTCAGTGTCGACCTAGGAACTGAGATTTTGTCCTCGGATCCAATTTTGAGCGCACTAACCACTTGTGGGAGGCCCTATGGAGCCCCCCTCGACTTTGAACGGATCTACAGCTTGTCCATGTGTCGCAACTAGTTCGGGTTTTCCATTTGCTCATATGCATGTGCATGATGATGATGATGATGATGAGAGGTTATGTGATACGGGGGGTCATATAGGGGTGGTGCGCGCGTAGCGGACAGTTCCTACTGTGGTTTGAGTCGCATGGCGCGTAGGCACAAACTAATGAGTCCGCAATTGAGATTCGGCCGGACTCCTGACGCGGGTAACAACTCATATGGGTGGCACTTGGACTTGTTGTGGTGAAGGAATAAGTCGTGTTGAGAGGCCCTGATGCTTGCTTGGGTTGATCATGCGAGTATGGGTACAGTACTGCACCCCTGCAGGGTATAATCTTATCGATGAGCCGTGTCCACGGTTATGGACGACTTTGGTGATGATGCTGGCTAACAAGATCTAGACAACTTGCACCTAATTAATGTTAATTAATTTGACGAGTAATATAGAATTACTTTCATAATAAATTATAATTAAAACTGTTCAACGTGTGAGTTTCCCGAATTGCTTCCTCATATTTGGCTGAGGGGGTGAATTCGAGAATGGGTTATGATTGGTGTTAGTTGTAGATGGTTATCTTATGCGCTCTCTTATCCCTCTCTGATTAGACGGAAGTTGTAGCGTGTATCTTTAGGTTGCTAGTGCTGCTGCCGCTAAGTCCACCTCCCCTATATTTTGGGAGATGGTGTAGAAAGTAGGCAAGTCGGTTTTGCTTGCCAGGGAGTGCCCTGACCCTCTTTTGGGATGTGCTTTATGTGCAGTCAACAGGTTTGAAGTCTGACGACGTTAGATTGGGAATCCCTCCGGCTTGGCTGGGCAGGGATATGGCGCCATTGCTTATCTTCAGGACTCTTAGTCCAATTTGCATCTTATCCGTAGTCGGATACTTTTTCGCTTCCGCTGTCATTTGAATCTTTGTATTGTAATATTTGTATCTTGACTCGTTCGAGTCGTTGTTGTAATTTATCTTATGTTCTATTTGTGGATGTATCGGAACTGTTGTAATGTTATCACAATTCCACCCACATAATGCGCATGTTTCGGCGTGCACATTATGTCTGGTGGGCGACCTAAAATCGTTATTATGCGGATTTCGGCGGGAACGCTTAAATCTACATAGTACCGATTTTAGGGCGTCACAAAGTGGTATCAGAGCCTTGGTTTCGATCTCCTTGTTGTTTCGATACGAATGGTTATCGAAGCAGCGGGTCCACAAAAGCCTGTAGGATAACCTCGCTAACGGTCGTTGTTTCTAGAGTGTTGAAAACTATTTGACTAAAATTATTTTGAAGATATCTCTATAGGTTTCTATTTACTCCTTACCTCAACTCTATTTCTCTTCTTATCTTATTTGATTTGGAGTCTCTTCTCTTATCCAACTTTCAAAGTTTAGGATCCTACGTGTGGGTGGACGATTTCTTGCCTTTTATCCTATTAGGGTTCGATCTTCGCGAATCTTCATCGACGTGATCCACTCCTCTTGTTAGTGGTGTCGAGAATTTCAAGGTGGAGCAACAATCCCTTGTTAGTGGTGTCGAGAAGTTCATCCCGGAGCATGAAGATTCGGTAGTTACCCCTCTCTTCTTGTGGTCTCGGCGTGGATCGCGGGACGCGATCCCTTGTTAGTGGTGTCGATTGTAACGCCCCGGGATTTATCCCCTTTTATTTTGGTGTGTTTTTCTTTTTGCATCGACATAGCATCGCATTGCATCGCATTAATTTAATTGTTGCATTTAAATTTAATTTCCACAATTAAATTCAAATGCATTTCAAATTAAATAAAAATGTGTTATTTTCAAATCTTCTAAAAATATTAAAAACTAGTTTATTAAATTGTCTATGCAAAACTAAAAATATTTGGTAAAGGTTTCGTGTTCAAATTCTTTTTCTATTTGGTTTAAAAATTATAAATCAGAAAATAAATAAACGGTGAGAAATTAAAGCCCAAGCCCATCTAACCAAACCCTAGGTTTTCCCCCAGAAATTTCTTCCCACCCCCTGCAATTTTTGCAGCCACCCTCCTCTCTTTTCTGGAATTTGCAAAAGATTCCTCCCACCTCCTTTTTTCCTTTTCTCCCCTTCCTTTCTTTTCTTTTCCTTTTTCTCCTTTTTTTTCTTTTCTTCTTCCCTTCCTTTTCTCCTTCTTCCTCCCGCAGCCGACCCAGCCTCGCACGCCCCCCGCGCGACCGAGCGCTCCCCGCCGCCTGCGCCCCGCATGCCGCGCGCCGCGCGACTGAGCGCCGCCGCCAGCCCGCGCTCCCGCGTCGCCCTCCGTCGTCGCGTCCCCTGCCACCACCGCCGCACGCCAGCCGCCGTCCCCGCCGCCCGGCGCCCCGAGCCGCGCCGTCCCCGTCGCCTCCACCACCGGCCTCACGCCGCGCCTCCCCGTGCGCCCAGCCCCGAGCTCCCGCGCGCCTCCCCGCGCCGCGCGCGCGCCTCTGCCGTGCCCTACCTCCGCCCGCGCCGCGCCACGCCCGAGCTGCCGCCGCCGCGCCTCCCCCGGCCGTCGCCCCGAGCCACCGCCGCCGCCTCCCGCGCGCCTCCCCGGCCGCCTCGCCCTCCGGCCCGAGCTCCGCCTCCACCGCACGCCCGGCGCCCCGCCGCATCACCTCCGGCTGCTCCGCCCGCACGCGCCGCGTGCCGCCCGTGCACGCCGCCGCCGCCAATAGCCGCCGCCGTCCGGCCGCGCGCGCGCCCGTGCCGCCGCACCGCCGCGCCGCGCCCGTCTCCGTCACCTCCTCCGCCGCGCGCCGCTCGCTGCCGCGCGCGACTCCGCCTACCGCATGCACGAGCCGCTGCCGCCACCCCGCATCGGCCCTCGCCGCCGCCTCTTCTTCCCGACCACGTACACGCCGTCTCTGTCCGGTGGCGTCCCCGCATCCGGCGCTCACAAGGTGTTCGGTGAAATGCCCGCAAGAACTTCGTCGCCACTTTTGTCCGAGTTGTCCACCCTTCGTGGTGTTGCTACGTGCGAGTGCTCCTTTCGGTGCCGCGTTGCCGCGACAGCCCATGTTCGTGTTTCGGCGCCCGCCCGTGCGCGCTTTCTTCCGGTGTCCAATTGCCGTGCTCCTACGTGCCCCGACTACCCGACCACTTCCACGACACCGACAAACGACGATGCCCCGATTTCGCGACGACTACTTCCTCGACGGACCGAAGACGTCGGTTTCGAACCCTAGTTCACCCGATCCGACGTACGGACCCAAACCCTAACCCAAAAACCTATTTTATTAAATGTCATCTATCCTGTGCATATCGCATCATAATTGCATTTGTTGCATCTCTTGGGTTTGCGGGTGTAGCAAATCACCTAAATAATAAATATGGAATGTGTGGGGCAAATCACTATATGTATTGCCCCATTCCATTTAATTTGACTAGATCATCTTTGCCATGTCTTGCCATGTTAATGAACATTTAATTTGTGGAGTAGATAAATAACTTGCACCTAAGTATTAATTGTCGGAACCCCGGTTCCGCTTAATTTGAGTTAAGTGCATCTCAAATTGCATCTCGCCATGCCATGCATCATGCTCATATGATCATGCTGGATCTTTTGCCGTAGTTGTAAAATGCATCTTTTACGCATTCCAGTGTTTGTTGCTTCTTCGCGGATACGACGTTGAGATGTGTGAGCTACGACAAGATATGCTTCCATGCGGGATTCCAGACAAGCAAAGTTTGCTTGTTTACCTATACATTGTCTTTCATTCCTGCCGTTGATCTCTGCTACCCTAGTTATCGATTCTTGAAACTGCGATCCCATCACATGTTTATCCTGCAGCCCATACAACTTTATCCCCACAACCTAATACCCGTTGCATGTTTATCTGTTGGCCTTGCGAGTCGTAGCGCATTCTTAGAGTTGTTTGTGCGAGTCGTCTGTTGGTCTTATGTTTCATCTGCTTAGTATGTTAGAATTATTCTACCTTAATAAAATGTTGTCTTATATTGGGGTATTATAATTAAAAGATAAGGCACCAGGCGGAAGGCCTTGCGAGGTTATTTGTTCTGCTCAGTGTCGACCTAGGAACTGAGATTTTGTCCTCGGATCCAATTTTGAGCGCACTAACCACTTGTGGGAGGCCCTATGGAGCCCCCCTCGACTTTGAACGGATCTACAGCTTGTCCATGTGTCGCAACTAGTTCGGGTTTTCCATTTGCTCATATGCATGTGCATGATGATGATGATGATGATGATGATGATGAGAGGTTATGTGATACGGGGGGTCATATAGGGGTGGTGCGCGCGTAGCGGACAGTTCCTACTGTGGTTTGAGCCGCATGGCGCGTAGGCACAAACTAATGAGTCCGCAATTGAGATTCGGCCGGACTCCTGACGCGGGTAACAACTCATATGGGTGGCACTTGGACTTGTTGTGGTGAAGGAATAAGTCGTGTTGAGAGGCCCTGATACTTGCTTGGGTTGATCATGCGAGTATGGGTACAGTAGTGCACCCCTGCAGGGTATAATCTTATCGATGAGCCGTGTCCACGGTTATGGACGACTTTGGTGATGATGCTGGCTAACAAGATCTAGACAACTTGCACCTAATTAATGTTAATTAATTTGACGAGTAATATAGAATACTTTCACAATAAATTATAATTAAAACGGTTCAACGTGTGAGTTTCCCGAATTGCTTCCTCATATTTGGCTGAGGGGGTGAATTCGAGAATGGGTTATGATTGGTGTTAGTTGTAGATGGTTATCTTATGCGCTCTCTTATCCCTCTCTGATTAGACGGAAGTTGTAGCGTGTCTCTTTAGGTTGCTAGTGCTGTTGCCGCTAAGTCCACCTCCCCTATATTTTGGGAGATGGTGTAGAAAGTAGGCAAGTCGGTTTTGCTTGCCAGGGAGTGCCCTGACCCTCTTTTGGGATGTGCTTTATGTGCAGTCAACAGGTTTGAAGTCTGACGACGTTAGCTTGGGAATCCCTCCGGCTTGGCTGGGCAGGGATATGGCGCCATTGCTTATCTTCAGGACTCTTAGTCCAATTTGCATCTTATCCGTAGTCGGATACTTTTTCGCTTCCGCTGTCATTTGAATCTTTGTATTGTAATATTTGTATCTTGACTCGTTCGAGTCGTTGTTGTAATTTATCTTCTGTTCTATTTGTGGATGTATCGGAACTGTTGTAATGTTATCACAATTCCACCCACATAATGCGCATGTTTCGGCGTGCACATTATATCTGGTGGGCGACCTAAAATCGTTATTATGCGGATTTCGGCGGGAACGCTTAAATCTACATAGTACCGATTTTAGGGCGTCACAGTGGGAGACTGAAGGGAATATGCCCTAGAGGCACTTAATAAACATAGTTTATTGGTTATATTCCAATTGTTCATTATATGTTTTATACCATGCTATAACTTTATTAAGCGGAAACATTAATACATGTGTGGTAAATAAAACAACCAGGTCCCTAGTAGCCTCTACTAAGACTAGTTTCGTTGCGCGATTGATGATCGAGGTTTTCCGATCATAGGGCATGGCGCCGGTCGGCAATGAAAGTCATGTCGTTGGTTGAACGATGTGATGGACATACCCATTATTTATAGGACATAGTCATTACGCCTTAAGACCGTGAGATCAACTCTTATTGTTATTCCTGAAAGATATTTTGATTGCACCAAACGTCATATCTTATTTAGTATGACAATAACGGTGATACTTTTGGGTATCGGAAGGGGGTAGTTGAGATGAGGGGTCAACAGCAGGATTTGTCAGTCCGTATAGTCGGATAGATACTCTAGGGCCCACTCGGTGAGATTATGTCAAATGAGTTTGCAAACATGTGACTAGGTCACCAGCTGACATAATATCATAGACGAGTAGAAGATAGCGATGTCGGTAACGATATTATGCTAGGTATGGAGATACATGAGAATGATACTCGGACACGCTAAGTATCGCTATGACAAAAGGTTTAAGACTAGACGTCCAGGTTTGATAGATGAAAGTGATTCGTTATATCACAAGGATTAATTCATGGGGCCAGGCCAACGAGTTAGTCATTGATCGGAGAGGAGTCTCGCTCATGTCTGTTATTATATCGAACCGCTAGGGTAACACACTTAAGGGGTTTAGACAAGACAACCGGAAAGGAAAGAGATCACCGGGAACGTCCCGGGAATGGTCCGATGGAGATCGGGCAGCGACGAAATAGTTTTCAGAGCTAGAATAAATTACATATAATATGTTTGATATTAATTAATGTAATTAATGTTTAAATATGATTTTATATATTTATTTAGGCTGATTTCCCTAAATGGGCCTTCTGGTGGAAAGAAGGGCCATGGGGGGGAACCACTCAAGGGAATTCAGTGGGGATCCTTGGCCGGCCTAGGTGGGCCAAATGGGGCCCACCTAGGGCCGGCGCACCTTCTTGAGCCACACCAGGCATGTGGGGATAGTCCCACATTGCCTGGCTGGCAAGGTTGGCTCCCCCGTGGAGCCTATATAAGAAGGAGCACCCCTAGCCTTTTAATTCACCAATTAATTTCCTAATTCTCTCTTTATTTCGTGATTCCCTTTGTCGGAGTAGCGCCGAGTAGAGAGGGGGTCTCTCCACCATAGCCCGCTGCCACGCTGCTGGTGTTCCGGTCCAAGTCTTCCGCTGCTCGTCCTGAACTGGAGTTTCGGAGGCCGTCGTCTCCACCGTATGTGTGTAACGCCCTGCGAGGTGCCGCGCTATCGGTACTCGGAGGCCTACTTCCTCCACCCGACCTCGAGGTCATCTTCGTCATCTTTGTTGCGCTGAGTTCTTCGCGATCAAGAGGTCGGCTACGTCGTCTTCGTCGTCAACGCTTGTGCGGGAGCGTAATCCCCGCTCTTCGGTCGACGAGGGTATGTATTCCGATCTCCGCCGTAATTCTATATCTGCATAGTATAGATCTTGGCTAGTTTAAGGATATCGTTGATAGGAAATTTATGTTTTCTGCCTGCGATCCACTTCAAAATTCACCACCAGGTTCCCACTTCTAGTGATCCAAACTGACGAGTATCAACAAGGTTAGTGGAAAAACTAAGTAAGCCGGTTTCCAGTTGCGAGAGGCAAATGTGTTAAATAAAAGTCAAAAACGTGTGAGTAGCTACAGGTTAGTTAACATATGTACCTGATGCTCCATCATGGTGACCAAGAGAAGTGTTTGATGGTTGGTTGTGAACTCTGTAAGGTGTTGAGGTAGGAGAATCTGCAACTAAGGGATGTGCTCGAGTCTGAGCAGGTAGCTGGGGCGGAACATATGGTGCTGGAAGGGGACGTGCATGATAGTAGTAACCCGAGGTTCGTTGCTTGTACGGTTGAAGTGGAAGCTGGTATTCATGAGGTGGAAACTGGGGAGGTGTACCTGAAGAGGCTGCCATCATTTGAACTGAACCATGTGAAGATTTAGTGAGTGGAAAAAAGCTTACCTGTGTCGCACCCTTTAACCTTTCTGTGGCGCAGCCAGTAAAATGGGGTGCGCCACAGTTATCTCGCCACTAAAATATATCTCTATGGCGCACCTCCTCAGTGCGCCACAGAAATTTTCAGCATTCTGTGGTGCATCCTTCCCGCTGCTCCACAGAAATATTGCAGTGACACATGTGGTTTAAGTGCGCCACAGAATAATATGCGCCACAAAAAAATAAATCATGCGCCACAGAATAAATAACAGGAATTTTCGAAAAAAATATCATGTTGTACAAATATAGGTATATATACAGGATCTATACATAGTTGACACATATATATTCAACCAGTACATAAATTAGAACAGACATATCACATTCATTCGAGACCGAGAAGTCTTATCGCATACATATATAGTTATAAGAGAAGTCTTATGCAAAGTAGTAAGAAGCTAAACAAGATAAATGCTAAGCTAGCTAGAAAACAAGTCGCACGAGAAAACTACTCGTCGTCGGAGCTGGTGTTATAAAAGATGTCGGACCGCCTGGAGTCATCGGTGTCCCAGTCATCCCTGTTAGCATTCTCGCCGGCCTCCCGACGGCGTCGACGGTCTGCCCTCCTTTGCTCTCTTCGGTTCCTGTAAAACTCCAACTCGGCGGCGACGTGGCCCAGGAAGTCCTCCCTCCACTGGCGCATCAGCTGCTCGTCGTTCTCGGCGGTGTCGATCCGCCGCTGCACCTGGTGGTGGCGGCGGCGATCTTCGTTGGTGAGGAGGGCTGGCCGTGGCGCGAGTAACTCCGCCTCCGCGATGTCCTGATAGTCCGGGAAGGTCAGCTCGCTTCGCGTGCGCCGAAAACGCCACGCGACCGCGTCGTACGCGCGCGCTGCCTCCTCCGACGTGGGGTACGTCCCGAGCGTCTGCCGAAATCCGCCCACGTGGATTTCGGCATAGTAGGTGCCGTTGGGCCGCTCTCGAACACCACGGAAGCAGGACGACCCGCGACGGCGCGGCGGTATCGTCTATATGCATAAGAGGAGGTTAAGCAGTTAGTACAACAAATTAAAACTTATACACAACAAGATGCAAAGAAATAATATCAACATAAGCGCATGTCTCATATATTGTGGACACAAATTTAGAGATGGCGTTTCCGAAATCCAGTGAGATGCAAAAAATATGTATTTGTGCACATCACAGGTTTCAGAGACGTCACCTCTTAATCACACTGTGTCACAATGGTTTAATCATTGGTATATCAAAAGAAGGAAAAATACAAGTTAATTAAAAAGCAGTCAAGAAAAATAACAAACAAGGCCTCATATGGAATTGCTTCAGAGATGGTGTGAGCGAAACAACGTGGAATGAACATTATGTATATGTTCAGACAACATGGTTCACTCACACCTCCCTGAAGATGTAACGTGGAATCATCTAATCATCGGCCAAAAGTAGTCATCTTAGAAATAAATTTTAGAAATGAAATTCGGTCCAAAGAAAATCTTGCCTCATACTTAGATTGGAAACACACAAATGGTTCGACACGGAGTAAGTGAGAGTCAGTGGGATGCATAAAATATGTATTCCTGTACATCATGGGTCGCAGCACACTGGCCTCACTTACTCCATCTCGGGATCTCATGTTGTCACAGCATTTTAATCATCGGCATAACAAAAGATGGTAAAATGCAAGTTAAAGAACACTCAACAAAAACAAGCAAGGCCTCATAATTAAAAGTGACATGCTTCAGGGATGGAGCTAGCGAGCCAGGTAGGATGCATGAGATATGTGCACTCATGCATATCACAATGCTCACTAGCCTCACCCCTGAAACCTGTATCACAACATTTTAATCATCGGCATATCACAAGATGGTAAATAGTACAAAAAGTAAAATGCAATTAAAATCACCGAACAAAAACATGCAAGGCCTCATATGGAATTGATCAGTCACATATGAAATTTAAAGACGGCGTCAGCGAACAAAGTGGAATGAACATTATAGATATGTTCAGACAACATGGTTCACTCACACCTCTCTAAAGATGCAACGCGCAACCATCTGTTTAATCATCGGCCAAAAGTAAATAACCATAGAGGACAAGAAATCTACTAACAGGACAAGAAACTACTTAGCACAAATGCTATTCCTAATGGCAGACTTATTTGAACAACATCATAAACAGCCATAATCAGCCCACAATAATACAAAACAAGGCAATAACACAAATTTAACATGCTAGTACATCACGTTTTACTTAACAAAAATGCCGCTACACCCTTTGCTTTCATAACCAGTGCACCTCCTCCACAAAAATTTAACATATTTTGCATAGCATTTAGACATTTTGCATAGCATTTAGATAAAAACAGTGCACCTCCTCCACAAAAATAGTGCACCTCCTCCATAATCATAACAAATACCCAATAGCATATATATTCAAATGATTGCACTTCATAGCATTTTTAATTTTCAGTTTAGGCAAAAAAATGGCTCTGGCATTTTCACAAACACCTAATGTGCGGGAGGAAGGGGAAGGGGAATGGCGAGGGCGGCAAGGAGCGGCGGTGGACGCGCGGTAGTGGCACGACGGTGGGAGGAGGCGAGCGGCGGCGGTGCGCGGGCGCGCGCGCGGTATGATTAGGGTTCAGTTAGGTCGGGCGTGGGGGCTGGGCGGTTTTATTGAAACAGCTTTTTCTGTGGCGCATGGGCTGGCTGCGCATGGGGCATGTTTCTGTGGCGCAGACAGCCCATGCGCCACAGAAAAGGCATGTATGCGTCACAAAATTCCCTGTCTTTGCGCAAAAAAATCTACCCTATAAAAAACTATATTCAGTTGTTAAACTTCAAATAAGTTGGTACTGTACAATAGTATACAACTCAAACCAACATCACATATAACACACGACAAATTATGAAGATATATACAATACACAACTCAACTCAAATATTCAGTTCACAAAGATATTACAAGACAACTCAATTGACGATACAACATAGCTGAAATTAATGAAAATACACAACACAACTCAATCCCTTGATGCATCGCCCTTGCCCTTTGACGATGATACACTCTTCTTGTTGGACGACGATTCAACCTTCTTTCCCTTCCCCTTCGACGCTACTTCTGACTTCAGGGCCTTGGATGACGGCATGAAGTCATCGGAATCATCGCCCTCATCTACCCAACGGTAAGACTCGGCATATGAATCAAGATCCCATTGAGTCTTCAACTTACCCTTCTCAACTTTCTTGTCAAACCTGACTCGAATCCTAATCAATTCACGACGAATTTGGTTAGGGGTCCGATATGGATACCCAACGCTGCATAGCTTGGGTCTCAGCAAAGCGAGATGGCTCTCACTCTCAATAAGTTCATCGTGATAAAATTTCCTACCCTCAACAAGCAAATTATGGGAAATACGCGTGAGATACTCGGCGGCGGGACTGTGGAACCCGCCAGACGCACACTTATTGCAAGGACCAACACAAACAATCCTTACACGCCTAGCTAGACTGAAAATCTATAATTCCAAAACTCATACCGGAGGGGGATGTTATAGGAAGAGAAGAGCAGAAAATGGCCAGAAAAGGGGGAGAAACTATATGTGGCGCACCAGTATCATATGCGCCACATAAAGCTAACATTATGTGGCGCACCAGTTCCATGCGCCACGGAATGTTAACTTTTTCTGGCGCATTTGCTTTTGTGCGCCACAAAATATGCCTCGGATTTCTGAAATCAGACAAGTCTAGCGGGGCCCACCATATTTCTGTGGCGCATTGTCCTTGGTGCGCCACAAAAATGAAGATTTCAGTGGCGCATGTTTATTTTGTGCGCCACAGATATTTGTGGCGCATTTGTGTGGTGCGCCACTAATATATTTTTGTGGCGCATGGGCTGCCAACGTATTCATAATTTATTTTGTTCCATGATATATTATATCATGCTATTACATGTTTTATATGCATTTTATACAGTTTTATGCATTTTTTAGGACTAACCTATTAACAAGATGCCATAGTGCCAGTTCCCTGTTTCTGCTATTTTTTGTTTCAGAAAAGCTCTTAAGGAAATATCCACCAAATTGGAAACAACCCAACCAACATTTATGTTTGGAATATTTGCGTCCAGGAAAACCGAAGACGAAACGAAGAGGAGCCGCGAGGCGGTCTCATCACCTGGTGGCGCGGCCCACATGCCAGCCGCGCCAGGAGGTGAGGAGAGCCCCTCGGGCGCCCACCGACCTAGGTCTTTCGCCTATATAAACCCCCATGACCTAAAAACGCTTCACGGTTGAACACTTTTTCCTCCACGGGTCCCGAGCCACCGCCGTCGTCACCACCACTTCGGGAGAGATAAGAACTTCTCTCCAGCACCCCGTCGTCAGCACACTTTTTCCTCTACGTCGCCATTACCGCCTCCGGACAGATGCGTGAGTAGTCTACCTTGGAGTATGGGTCCATAGCAGTAGCTAGATGGTTGTCTTCTCCTCTTGTGCTATCATGTTTAGATCTTGTGTGTTGCCTATCATGATCATTTTTATGTAATTCTCCATGTTGTGTTTGCTGAGATCCGATGAATATTAAGTACTAAAGTTATTGCTTCATAATATATCATGTGTGTGCTATTTAATGATCTTGCATGCTCTCTGTTATTTGTGTACGCTTTGGCCAAGTAGATCCTCGTAATTCCAAGAGGGGGTATTTATGCTCGATAGTAGGTTCATGTCTCTATTTAATCTAGGGCAGTGACAGAAAGGTCTAAGGTTGTAAATGTACTGTTGCTACTAGGTATAAAACAATAGTACTTTATAAAAGGATGATGTTACTTACTTACTTTACGCACAGTGCTTAAGGCGATAATCTGTTGCATGCAACTTAATACTGAAAGGGGTGCGGACGCTAACCGGAAGGTGGATTATTAGTCATAGATGCGGTTGGAACGGTCTATGTATATTGTTGTAATGTCCAAATGAATCTCACAGTAGACACCATATAATTAGTATATGCATTGGGTTGCTCATCATTATTCTGTCAATTGCCTAGCTGTAATTTGTTTACCTTGCATAGATGAATGTTATTATTATTTATGGAGAGACACCACTAGTGAACTGTGGACCCCGATCCTTCTCATTAATCTGATAAAACCACAACTGCAAACCTGTTACTTTCTGCATACATACATCTTTCTTCCACACATACGGTTAATCCTTTGTTACAGCAAACCAGTGAGATTGACAATCTCACTGTACAATTGGGGCAAAGTATCTTGATGGTTTGTGTGCAGGCTCCACGTCAACCACCAGGAAGCATCTTTCTGGCGCTTTGACACCTCAAGGGAATTCTTAATCTCCTACTAGTTTGACAACCTTGGTTTCATACTAAGTGAAACTTGCTGCTGCAGTACTTCACACTTTCCTCTTGGGATCTCCCAACAACACATCCACCCACAAAGGGGCATCCCACCTATAAGCATTTTTCCACTAGTGCCTGAAGACACTTCATACGAAGGAATGGTAATTGTTGACCCCATGGAAGCTGGGTTGTTCAACCTCCACTTGATGATGGAGTTGGGGTTTTGCTTACGAACAAGTTTAAGCCTGCCACAATGGTCACAAGAACCAGAAAAGTCACACTCAGAAGCACAATGACCTTGACCACACTTGAAGCAAATCAAGCATTGTCCTGGGACAGGACGAATCGCACAATGACCTTGACCACACTTGAAGAAAATCAAGCATTGTCCTGGGACAGGACGAATCAACGTAGTACTATTTAAAGGTGGACTTGAGAAAGAATGCGCTCCTGGTCGATTAGTCCTGGATGACTGTTGAGGATGTTGGCCAGACTTGGACTTCTTGGATTCAAATTGCTGAGAAGACCCACTACCTCCTTGGTACATCCTCTTACGGTCTCCATCAGCACCCTTAGTACCGCCGGCACGACCCTCACGAGTTGTTGTGAGTCGAAACTCTATCTCCATCCTTCTGGCTTGCTCAATCACTTCACGGTAGCTTGTTTGCGGCTTGGTTCTTATCACTTTCCTATATCTTGAGTTGAGGCCCCTAAAGAATGATTGGGCCTTGCGTGCCTCATTTCCATTCACCGTATCCACAAATAGCACCATCTTACTAAACTCAGTAGAGCCTCATACTCGTCTACACTCTGATCTCGTTGTTGAATGTGGGTTAGCACGATGAACATTTCCTCCTTGAATGATTCTGGATAATACCTACTAGTGAATTGTTGGACAAAGAACTCCCACGCAGGCTCCCCGTGGATAGGAAGATGAGCTGCACGGACACCCCTCCACCATGCGTCAGCCAAGCCTTTAAGTTGGAGGCCCACATAAAGAACTCTCTTGCGCGGGGACAACTCCAAGGCCTCCATATACTTCTCCATGGTATTCAGCCAAGAAGCGGCTTCCATTGGTGTCCCGGTTCCCTGGAAGTCATCAACATTCAGTGACAACCAGTCTTTTAGCTTGATCTCTTGAGCATCTTGTCCCCCACGATTGATAGATTGACTACCATGTGCGTCCTTGCCTAGCACGAGTGCGACCACGATTCCGACCTCAAGGTGCCCTTGGCGGCATACTATACAACATATTACCGGCAGTTAACCCGAGAGAGAATCAACATCAGGTCAATGCACTCAGACTCAAATAGATGTAATCACAGAAGACATGAATAAATGGAACAATAAATGACATGCACACATGAACCAGATCCTATTGTGCAATGTGTGAGAATTTTACATTGTTCAATAACATGTCAAGTTTTGGTTTTAAATACAAAATACCAATTGCTTAAGAAAACTGATTTGTGTAACTTTAACCTTCTACAACCGATTCCAGAGACCTAAAAGCCTAGGCTCTGATGCCAACACACCCCAGGTTTGTTCACCATCTGGCGGTGCTACCACACAACTGATAGTAACGACAACATCAAATCGGACATCATTTCCTTTGTTTTTTTAGGACACCCACCTCAGGCATTTGGCATAATATACAAGGACATTGGACAAAGGACATGAATTTAGACACAAAAATAAGGACACACCTTATGGTTCGCGATAAAGCCACAATGTATAACATAAACATATTTGAGCAACCAAAAGCTCACACTAGCAATTTCAAAAGACATTGACAATCCGTACTGGACAAACATGTAATAACCTAGGACAACTAAACAGTTGTAGGATTATCTACTAGGCATTATACATAAACTGGTGTAGTGATGTGTGATAAGTGCGCTATGCCCGTCTCCCATGCAAATGTCTTTTTTATTTATTTCCTGAAAACCAAATGAAAAGTAAGAGTGAGTATCGATTACTCAAGAAGTACAATTAGAGCCACACGAACAATTAAACATAGAACAATAGCTTCAATCATCATCAACAAATGGAAGTCGGCAACCGAATTTCAGAATTTGTCCTCTGGACTAGCCCACGAGCTGACAGTTCTCACCGAACTTTATCGGAGTAGCCACTCGGGACAGTCGCTCACCGGACGGACATGAATGGGAGCCATCGGACTAGCTCACAAGCCAACGGTTCTCACCGAACTTTATCGAAACTAGCCGCTTGTGAACAATTTCTCACCGAGTTAGCTATGAAAGTAAGAGGCGTGATATCACTGAACAAGAATAGGAAACCTGAACCGTATAAATCAGAACCGAACAATCATATATGAGGACAATCGATCGGACAATCACGGAATGATCAAATGGTTCGTCATGCACTTGCCTTAACCTCGACGTTCGAAGGAATTATTATTATTCGCACCGGCAATCCTGGATATGAAGCTGCGCTCAGACTATAAGAATACAAAGTAATAGTGATACTTCTAAATCGTACACACTTGTAGTTCTACCATGAGGATAACTGAACACATTTGTATTTGGACAGAGTGGTCTCAAGCATACATCGTGGGCAACAACTAAACCATACTTGTATAAGTACTATGCTTGCTCCAGGTCATATGAACATGAAACGATTCTAGAGCGGAGGCAACCATCGTATCATACAATGTGCAAATATATCAAAAATGAATTAGAGACAGGAACGCCTAGAACTTGGTAGCAGCAATTAGTATTCAGATTTGTAAACAAAAAACATCACGATCTAATAGAGCTAAAAATTATTAACACGCAACAGGTTTGTTGTTGATCTGAAAACATATTCCGCCAGCCATGTACTGATGGATCGGCCATGTGCCCATACTACCGATTTACAGACTGAAGTTAAATCTCATACGTCATAGTACTAAACACATGCATATCTACTCAATTGCTTGCTGGAAAAAGAAAACCGTAGAACCAGCTAGAGGAATCGAACCAGTCCAAGAAGGAACAGCAGCTGCTGGTGCCTGGTCACCTTCGGGATAGAACTGAGATGAGTACAGCTGATCTGATCTGCAGGCTGAGATTCGAACTGCGGTGATGGCGATTGGTGATCCACGATGAGGTAGCGGCGGAGACAGCGGGATGGCGTGGGGCGGCGTTGGCGGCGAAAGAACTAGGGCAAAGGCATCTGGTCGGGAATAGAGAGCCGGATGGTTGGGCTAGGTATAAATATTGTATTGCTTTCTTGTAGAAATGTCTGCACTTAGACGCTTAGGACGGCTGCTCAATTGCCCCGGACCGGTCAAATTTGAGCAGCACCGGACAAAACCAGGCTCCTACGGGGCTGCCTAAACGGACAGCGGTCTGTTTTTTTGTCCGAGACTGCTTAAACCTGGACCAAATTTGGTCCAGATATGAGGAGCCCCCGGACACCGAGTGGACACCGAAAGTGTCCTCTGTGCACACTGTCCCACCGAACAGAGATCTCTCCTAGCACCTCGCGCCCACCCCGTTCCACCGCGACCCACCCCGGTCACCCCCCGCCGCCGTTCGACCTTCTCCGGCCACCGCGAGCACCCCCCACCTCTATCCCCTCCCGCCGCCGCTCCCGGAGTCGTTTCGCCGGCCAGCCACCGCCCGGTGAACCTCCCACCTCCCCACCCCGACGGGACGCACACAAGGTGTTCGTCCATTGCTCTGCCCGACCTCGGGAGGGAAAAAATGACGGACAGCGGCGACGAGTTCTTCTTCAACAACGTGATCATCTACTCGTCGTCGTCGGACTCGGAGACAGACGACGAGAGCGACGTCCTCGTTGCCACGACCGTGGTCAATCACCACATTGCATGTCAGCGGCCGTTGTTCCGAGGTTCCCTGCCCGGCCATGCCGCGGCCTTGGACAGGGACAGAGATGGTGGGCATGCCCGGCTGTACAGGGACTACTTCCATCCAACCAATCCGGTGTTCACGGCGAAGCTATTCCGGCGCCGTTTCCGAATGAAAAGGGACCTGTTCAACCGCATTCGACTTGGGGTGCTGGATTATGATGAATGGTTCAAGTGCAAGCCGGATGCCACTGGTAAGCTTGGCTTCTCTTCTTATCAGAAATGCACCGCGGCAGTCCGAATGCTAGCATATGGAGTAGCTGGTGATCTGGTCGATGAGTACTTGCGCATGAGTGAGACCATATGCCTAGAGTCCATGTACAAGTTTTGTGCAGCTGTGGTTCAGGTCTTTGGCCCGGAGTACTTGAGGGAACCAACTGTTGCTGACACTCAGCGGCTTTTGTCGATCAACGAGAGCAGAGGTTGGCCTGGGATGCTTGGAAGCATCGATTGTATGCACTGGGAGTGGAAGAACTGCCCATTTGGCTGGCAGGGGCAGTACAAGGCCCATGTTGGTGAGTGCATTGTTATTCTCGAGGCAGTTGCCTCGCATGATCTGTGGATTTCGCACTCGTTTTTTGGCATGGCAGGTTCACACAATGATATCAACGTGCTCCAGCGCTCTCCAGTGTTTGGCAGACTTGCCATAGGCAACTCTCCGGAGGTGAGCTACGATGTCAATGGCCACCACTACACAAAGGGATATTATCTGGCTGATGGTATCTACCCCCGTGGACTACTTTTGTGAAGACCATTTCCGCTCCTCAAGGAGAGATGAGGAAACGATTTGCCCAAGAGCAGGAGAGTGCCCGGAAGGATGTGGAGCGTGCTTTTGGTGCGCTTCAGCCTCGATGGGCTATTGTTCGGCACCCTGCTAGAACATGGAGCCCAGAGATTATGTGGTCGGTGATGACTGCTTGTGTGATCATGCACAACATGATCATAGAGGATGAGCGCGATGACAGCGTGTACGACGAGAACTGGTTGTTTCAGGGTGCGAATGTGGAGCCCCAGCCAGGAGTGGCAAATTTCCAGCAGTTCATCGACTTCGCGTACGAGCTGCGTGATGCGGGAACCCACATTGCACTTCAGGATGATTTGGTTCAGCGGAACTTCGTAGGACACCAGTAGAGTTTTAACAATATTTATGTTTGAATTATATTTATGTTTGAACAATATTTATATTTGAATTTTATTTATGTTTGAATTTTATTTAAAGAATATTTATGTTTTAAAATCTGGAAAAAACTAGCCCGGGCAACTAAATGAGCAGCCCCGTAGGGCGCATGGCTCCAGTACGCGCGGACACGCCCGCGGACGGCTGCTCAAACGGACAAAATCCGGACCAAATCGGTCCGGAAATGAACAGCCCCGTAGGAGATGTCCTTAGGGTATACTAGGCAAATACGGAGGTAATACCTGGTTAGGTCCCGCTGAAGTTCCGGAGGATCCTCTTAAAAGTCCAAGGAAAAGTCACGGAGCGGAATTTCTCATGACATTCCAATCGGGGCCTTAGGAAAAAATTTGTGGTGTCTATACTTTTTTTAAAAAAAATTACTATTAGGTCAGCAAGCCGCCTCATTAAAAACCTTATCAGTCCCCTTAGGTATCCTGATAAGGAAAAGAGCGCGTCTGGTACTTGTCGCCTCAGTCAAATAAAGATATATCGTTTATTACATCGATTTTCACAGAATGGAGTGGATCCCCATCCCAAATAAAAGACCTATCTAAGTCAAAACTGGATCTAGCTAAGTTATGCGCTACTTTGTTTGCTTCTCTAGGACAGTGGCTAAAAGTAATATTTCCAATGCATTGTGCCATCTGAAAACAATCTGCTAAAATAGCAGTATAAGGGCTCCATAGTTGACTCTCTCTCGTGCAAGCCTGTATCAATTCCAAGTTGTTCGACTCCAAGACCACTGGAGTACATGCCATTGATTCTAGTAGTTGTAGACCCAAACTTATAGCTAAAGCTTCAGTTGTTGATGGATCAAGCACATTTACCAAAGGTTCAGCGATGCCCGAGATTGCTTCACCTTGATCATTTCTAATAACAGCTGACGCCGCACCCGTACTATTAGGGAAAAAACAAGTATCAACATTAACTTTGTAAGTACCGAATGAAGGTTTTCTCCACATTATCTCTTTTGGTTTTGCTGTAGGTGTAGCCAGCTTATAATTTGTAGTCATTGCTTGAATAGAGCAAGCTGGTCTAGCCCCTGAAGCAATTGTTTCTCCCTTTACTGCTCCACGTCGTTGCCACCAAATATACCACGCCGCCACAGCGATGGTTTCCTGCAATCCCAATTGCCCAATAACTGGAGATTTTTTACATGAGCTTCTCGGGATTTCTTCGAGAATCACTGATCCTGAGCGATCAATAGAAACCACCCTATTTATCACTTCATCTAGCCCCAAAGCTTTCCATACCAAAGTAGCCCGCTTACAAGTGAAAATTAGGTGGCGAATATCTTCAGCTCCTTGAAAGCAAATAGGACACTCGGCCGAAACTTTAATATGTCTATTTGCGAGTACACATCTTCCAGGAACTACACCGTGTAAAGCTCTCCAAATAAAGATTTTTACCTTTGCCGGAATTTGCAGATTCAAAAGAATTTCCCAACCCGGATTTTGTCTGGAAGGTCCTTGTCCATCTCTACGAGATATCTTACCTCCGAATTGATGTTCCCATTCAGTGTAGTACGCAGACCTGACCAAGAAAGTAAAAGTCTTGGTTTTGTGCCAAGCAACGAAGTCATCACCAAGATTTGAGCTAATAGGGATACGTAGCACCATCTCAGCTTCTAACGGATTAAAAATGTCTTGGATGGTATCCTCGTCCCACAAACCAGTTTCAACATTAATCAATTCATCCACTGTTTGAAGTAGGCATTTACCTCTAGCTGTTTCAATCTTCCTAGAAGCACTACCAGGAACCCAATGATCTCTCTAGATATTTATACTTCTCCCATTACCAACACGCCATATGTGACCTCGTTTAAAAGTTTGAAGGCCACTAACAATACTCTGCCAAGTAAAAGAGAAACCCGCCTTTGGACCCGCACACAAAAAATTTCCATCAGGATAATATTTTGCCCGAAGAACCTTGGCGCACAACGAGTCAGGCTGTGTAAGCAACCTCCAAGACTGTTTTGAGAGCATTGCAAGATTAAAAGCATCCAAATCACGAAAACCCATACCTCCATCTTTCTTTGGTATACACATCTTCCACCAGGCACTCCAATGCATACGCTTCTGGTCTTCTGTATCACCCCACCAAAATGCAGCCATGGCATCAGTGAGCAATTTGCAAATATTTTTCGGAATCTTGAAAATTTCCATAGCAAACACAGGAATAGCTTGGATCACAGCCTTTAGAAGTATCTCCTTTGCACCCATTGATAGTTGCTTCTCCTTCCACCCATTCAGAAGGGCTATTACCCTTTCAATCAAGTATAAAAAATTATCACTTCTGTCAACCCCAACCATTGCTGGGAGGCCTAATTATTTATCAGACAGTGCCTCAGACATGATATTTAATTCAGTGCATATATCACCTTTCACCCCCACATCAACATTCGGACTAAAGAATATGCTACATTTTGCCTGACTAACCAGCTGACCTGAATTTGCACAGTAGGTATCAAGTACTTGTCTCAACGAGGTTGCATTAACTAAGTCTGCCTTCATAAGGATTAAGGAATCATCGGCAAATAACAAATGTGATACTGATGGTGCATTTCTACACACCCGAACCCCCTCAATGCCACGAACCTCCTCTTGATGAGCTAGTAAACTTGAAAGACCTTCCGCACAAATAAGCAAAAGGTAGGGAGAAAGGGGACCCCCCTGCCTTAAACCCCTTGTAGGGACAAACTCTTCAGTCTCTTGATCATTATATCTAACTTTATATTTCACAGATTTAACACATGCCATAATCAGCTCCACAAACTCAGGATGAAAGCCCAACCGAACTAGCATTCTTTCAAGGAAGAGCCATTCCACTCTATCATACGCCTTATGCATGTCAAGTTTGACTGCACAATAACCCTTTTTACTCTTCTTCTTATTTTTTATATGATGGATACTTTCATAAGCTAGGAGGATATTATCAGTTATGATCCTTCCTATAACAAAAACACTTTGTACCGGGGAAATTATATCATCAAGAATATGCTTAAAACGGAAAGCAATCATCTTAGATATTACCTTATAGAGCACATTACATAGGCTGATGGGCCTGAACTGAGAAATATTATCCGGTGAATCAACTTTTGGGATGAGAACAATTACTGTATCATTCCATCCCGCCGGGATCGAATGATTATTTATCGCGCCAAGAACTTCCTGCGTCAAAGCATCCCAATTATATGCCAACACTTTTTGAAAAAAATTGCATGCAAACCATCATTCCCGGGAGCCTTCAAATCCCCAATCAAGAAAAGTGCCTTCTTTACATCCTCAGCCGAATAAGACTTAAGCAAGGCCTCATTCATTTCTGTTGTCACCCGAGGAATTACCTTCTCCAAAACAGCCGGATCAGTATCATAGACTTCTTTACTCAAAAGACCCAAGAAATAGTCAGTAATCATCGGATTTAAATAAGCAGTTCCTTCAAGCAAGTTACCCTGCTCATTCTTCAGCTTTTTAATTTTATTCCGCTGCCTTCTAGCATTTGCAAAATTGTGAAAGTAAGAAGTATTTCTATCACCGAACTGGAGCCAGTTAATGCGACTCCTTTGAGACCAATGTATTTCTTCCTGTTCTAAGAGCTTTTCAATTTCCGTAGTTATCTCTTTTTGCCGCACAATATTTGCAGCCGTCAAATCATCTCTTGATACCCTCTCCAACTCACGTTGAGCAAGTCTAATTTTCTGTTTTGTATTTTTTAGTGTTCCGATCCCATTTGTGAAGATGATCATGCACCAATGCTAGCTTTCCCGTCAAGTCACCCGTGTTCAAAACTTGATTAGATTCCCAAATCTTTTCTACCACTTCACGGAAATTTGATTCTTTTAGCCAACGTGCCTCAAACCGTAACAGTTTTGACCCATAAGTATCTTGGGTCTCATCTTGGTTCAGAGTCATCAAAAGAGGTCTGTGATCAGATCTGCTATACGGCAAATTTTCTAGAGTTGCAAAATGAAATTTATTTCTCCACAAATCACTAACCACAACTCTATCAAGTCTTTCCCTAATATTTCCACGATGCAAAGTAAAGATGTCACCCGAATATCCCAACCCAACAACTTTTTTTAGGTCGTGCTGATATGGCCTTATCCTCCTGCTGACACGTGGCCCCTCTCTTATATCTAATTCTCACCAAATTCCACCAGATCCCGTATTTGCTTTCGATGCAGTAAAACGGTTCGATCGAAATAAGAATTTTATACTATTACAGCAAAAAAAAATTCATAAAAAATCACTAAATATTTCTATGAAGCAAAACGGGTTATTTCTAATAAGAATTTTGTACTAATGTAGCAAAAATCCGATTTCCTCTCAAAACTCACAAAATGTTTCTTCGAAGAATTTTTTTTATTTGCAGCCAATTTTTCTACTGAAGCAAAAGTCTAGCCACAAAATGCATCTATGTAGCAAAAAAAATTCATTCGTAGCATTTGTTTTGCTAATGTAGCAAGTTTCAATGCTAATGTAGCAAGTTTCAATGAGACCTTAGCGTAGCGGCAACACACCAGGTAGCAATTTTTCTATTTATTATGTCAAAGCCACATATCAATAATAGCAAAAAAAAAGTTATATTACATCATCGTAGCGAAATTCTTCCGACGAGGTTCTCCGGCAGCAGAAAAAATGTAACAAAAACACGAAATCGCTGGAGCAACGCCGCCATGCCATGCCATGGCAGCAACGCCGCTAGCTTCTTGTAGCAGCGCCAATGTTCCTCGGTAGGCTGTCCCTTGTAGCAACGCCGCCGCCGCAGGGAGCAACACAGCGAGCATTCGGCACAGTTCCCTCACCGGCGCCGTTGTTCCTTCGATAGCAACGCCGCCCTGCCATGGGAGCAACGTTGTCCTTCAGTAGCAACGTCGCCGTCCTTCAGTAGCAACGTCGCCACCACATGGCAGCAATGGCAATCGGAGCTCTGCAGCAACGCCGGAAGCAGTGGTGTCATGCCTTTGTAGCACCGCTTTTCATTCTCTAATAGCATCGCCGGGTGCCGCTGGAAGCATCAAGACCTACGACCAGAAGCAAACGGTGTTAGCATCTCAACCGTCCATGTTAGCATCTAACGAGGGTAGCATCATCGTCTCGCATCAGAAGAATAATTTGTTCTACTGTAGCATCTGATCACCGTCCATATGACCACACTGATCAAGTTCTCGCATCAGAAGAAAACGGGGACAACGACTGTAGCAAAAATCCCTTCAAATTATGCAAAACAAATAATTGATGTTAGCAAATATTTCCTTCTAATAATGCAACACGGATTAACCATTGTAGCAAAGATCCTCTTCTAATTATGCAGAACAAATAACCGATGGTAGAAAAAATTTCTTTCTAATAATGCAACATGGATTAACCATTGTAGCAAAAAACACCTTCTAATTATGCAGAACGAAGAATTCAACGGTAGCAAATTTCTCCATATTAAGATGCAAAACTGGTGAACATGGGTAGCAAAATTGTTCCCACTAGGATGCAAAACGGATGAAAATGGGTAGCAAGTTTCTCCTTACTAGGATGCAAAACAGATGAACATGGGTAGCAAATTTTCCCAGCCGCTCCCGCTGCCCCCTCCGCCCCCGCCCATCACTGCCTTGCCGTTTCCGGGGACAGCGGCGCAGGCGGCGTCGACGCAGAGGCCGAGGGTGAGGGCGAGTTGTAGTTGATCCGTGTACGTCTCCTCCGCCTGCTCCACCCAGCTCTTGCAGGGGTACGGCGTTCCCCAGCCGCCGCCCGCTGCGGCGGAAGGGAGGTTGTGGAAGGGTTAGTCGCTGGGGGCGGGAACGGAGCTCGCTGGACTGGCGCTGCAGGACGGCGGCGACGGTGGCGGAGGCGGGGTCGTCGGGGAACTGCAAAAGCAGCGAGTAGCTCGTGCGACGCCCCCCACCGCCCCCGGCCGTCGGGAGGTCCATGGTGGAGCGAATCCTACGCGGAGGGTGCGGACGCAGGAGAGGAATTTCTCGTGGGAATCGATCGACCGACCGGGGCTTCGCCGTCGGTGAGGACGGAGCCGCATAGACCATGGCAAGGCGGCGGCCAAGCTCGCCTACGAGATAGAGCAGAGGGCGCGGGGTGGTGCGGTGGTGCGCCGCATCGTCGGGCTGCTCGCGGCGTGGATGGAGGTGCTCTCGCGGGGAAGAACGGGTGGAGGAATTGGTGGGGATAAGATTGGGCTGGTGGACCCCACACCCCGTTACTCTCTCCTGGACACGCGTCGCGTAGTGGAGGCGGGGGACGCGAGTCGCGCGATCCCCCGGATGATTGGTATCATTTCCCCTTTTTTTTATCAGCTCCATGAGACAAATAATACTATGTTCTGGGACTTTTATTGCGACCAACGTTTAAAATAGTAAAACTTGGTCAAATATATTTTGTCTTTGTATAAAATATGTACTTTAGAAATATGGGGTATTATAGCAGCCCGGGTGGTCTAGAGGCGCCGAGGCATGGTGTTGGCTTTGGAGGCTGCGGGCACGGCGGAGAAGTTGGTGTAGTGAGCCTGCGGGCACGTCGGATGAGTTATATAGGCGGGAAGGGGAGAGAAATGGAGGGGCGGGAAGCGGTGGCGCTGGGTGGAAAGCGACGCCTGGGTGAGCACGCGTTGTGTCGGAGTTATTGCGGCGGCGACGCGTTTCGGACACGCCGATGCTTGGGAAGCAAGGAAAGCCTGTGCGCTGGCGTAATTGCGAGGCGTGCCGCAGACGCCTCGCCGTCCCGTCGCTTCGTCGCCTGCAGAAACGCATCACCATTAACGCGGGGGTAGCGGCCTCCTGCACCGGCGCAGTGTAGAGCACAACCTCGCACCGTATGTGTATGACAGTTGGGCCGAACCTGTCGGAGGCCATGTCCGGACGATAACGCGCGGGAAGCGAGTGAGTGGGAAACGTGCATTTGTGGGTCGTGGGGAAACGAGTTCGTGGGGTAGCCATTACTTCCGCACCCCCTCTTCAGTTCCACGTCTCGCATAAATAGAGGTGCACACCCCCTCTCGTATGTACTTCATCCCCCAGTCTTCCCGCCGCCGCCACTCATACAAATTCTTGTACTCGTCGCGGCTTCTCCATACATGGCATCACCGCTCAAGCGCTCTGCTACCATGAGGTAGGTGTGGTCTAGTTCTGATTGTTATTTCCTTACGATTGCATCTATTGTTTACATCCGGCCACATGGTTTGTTAACATCATATATATTCGGCTTATATGAGCAGGGATAATGCAGCAGAGGCGGATCGCACGCCGGAGGACGTGTCGGTGATCGCCTCCCTCACGAAGTGGATTGAGGACTTACAAGAATGACTAGTTGCAGCCTTGAAGAAAGCTAATCAGTACATGCACCATCACGTAAGATCCATGCCCTTCTCATTTGAATGTATGTAGACCATGTTTTTAACTTGAGTCGTTAGTATATGACATATGAACTATGTGCATCGGTTTTTTAATTTCTTGATAATTTTTTAAAATAGTGGACTCGCCGAAAAATGTGTTTCACATGAGCTCCAAAGATAGGGTGGTGGAGTCGCTGAAAATGTGTTTCAAATGAGTTCCAAAGGTAGGGTAAACAACCTCATTTCTAAAAACAAATGGTGGACTCGCCAAAAAGTGTGTTTGAAATGAGCTCCAAAGGTAGAGTTGTGGACTCGTTGAAAAATGTATTTCAAATGAGCTTCAAAGGTAGGGTAAACGGCCTCAGTTCTAATCACAAATGGTGGACTCGCCGAAAAATTTGTTTGAAATGAGCTCCAAAGGTAGGGTGGTGGACTCGTTGAAAAATGTGTTGCAAATGAGTTCCAAAGGTAGGGTGAACGGCCCCATTTCTAAGCAAAAATGGTGGACTCGCCGATAAAATGTGTTTCAAATGTGTTCCAAAGGTAGGGTGGTGGACTCGCTGAAAAATGTGTTTCAAATGAACTCCAAAGTTAGGGTAAACGGACTCATTTCTAATAAAAAATGGTGGACTCGCCGAAAAATGTGTTTCAAATGAGCTCTAAAGGTAGGGTGGTGGATTTGCTGGAAATGTGTTTCAAATAAGCTCCAAAGGTAGGGTAAAGGTAAACGCCCCATTTCTAAGCAAAAAAGGTGGACTCGCTGAAAAATATGCTTGTTGGAGCAAATTGGACCCGCATTTTTAAATTTTATAAAATTCTTCGTTCGCGGGAGATTACATTCAGAGCATGCTCACTGGAACTCGCCGGAGATTACATACGACCTTCAAAAATCTATGTACACTACACGGCCCTAACCCTAAGCAGCAAAATTAGCTCACCGGAGCACGAACTGTGCGGCCGCGCCATCGCCGGAGTGCTTCACTCCTCGTCGGAGGAGTCGTCGTCGACGTAGACGATGACGGCCTTCCCCTTGCTCGAGCTCGCGTGGGCCTTCTGCTGGCGGTGGAGGCGGTCCAGCTTGATCTCGACCCCCAGCAGCGGCGCTTCGCGTCCGATTGGACCTCCTCCAAGGAGCGCGCCTGGACGGCGCCGGTGACCGTTTCGAGGATCTCGTCGGGGACGAAGTCCTCGCGGGTCACTGAGGACTCGAAGGCGGCGGGATCGTAGACCTCGTACCCTTCCTCGTCCACGGTGACCTCGGGTGGGATGCGCGGCGACGGTGACAAGATCCACGAGCTAGACGAGGTCCCCTCGTCGGCGGGAGGTGACGGTGGCGCGAGAACGGTCGGCGCGGGAGGCGCGAGCGGCACTGACAGGAGAACATGGAGGAGATCAAACTCCTCCGTCTCCTGCCGCAACAGTGACGGCGCCGACCCCACGCGTCAACCCCACGCCGACCCCACGCCCACCCTACGCGCCGTCCCCACCAGTCAGACTAGTGCCCCGGCTCCACCGGTCAGAATAGTGCCCCGACCACACGCGCCGGCACCAGAGAATCCCAACCAAGCTGAAGTTCCAGCCGAGCCGCG
The DNA here is from genome assembly GCA_026929855.1 of Poa annua. Lineage (NCBI taxonomy): Eukaryota > Viridiplantae > Streptophyta > Magnoliopsida > Poales > Poaceae > Poa > Poa annua. Next base: position 162,808,621 of record CM049426.1, read on the forward strand.
CCAGACCGACCCCACCAGTCAGGCTAAGTGTGGGTCAAAAGAGGTTGACCAGAGTGAAACGAGCGTTTGGGCGATTTGCGAGCCAACCTGGACACGGACCAGAAAAACAAAATGGGTATAGCACAAACAGATAAAACTCAGAAAACCATGAGATAAAAACAATTAAACCTAAGAAAATTAGTTACTAAAGCTGTCATGAACGATGGCATAATTTATTTCTTGTATAAATAATTCTGAATCATTGTGACTAAACTAAAATTCGAAGTTATGTGCCGATATATAATAGTGAGAGTTGTGAGTCAGTCAGAACCGGGGTGGTCCTGCCATGTGTCACGGCGGCAGAGCTCTCAAAATGTAACAGCACCAATATTGTGTCGGGTGTACTCGGGTACCCGATTGATACAATGTTTTTGCGTCTTGTTACATGTTAGGATTTCCGGAGTGGAGGTGGAGATACGAGCGGGTGCAACACTCTGCCTTTCCACTTGGTAATTCATTTATGGATTTTCGATGAAGAAATCACACGAGCTATACTATACTTTCATTAACGGTATGTATCAATAGAAAATGCACTAGGGTGAAAGAAACTCAGCATATGCATTCTTATCCTCACGGATTCAACTAAATTTTACAGAAAACGTAAAGTGCAATAACCGAACAAGTGCCTTTACTTATTTTTTAGAAAAGGGGAGTCCCGACCTCTGCATCATGATGATGCGCACAACCTTTATATTAAAAGAAAGGTAGCAAAAGAGTATCAAGTAACTTATTACAACTCAAGGATCACTTAAAGTGGCGACATGAACGAACCACATGAAAAAACCTAACGGAAGACTACACATCTTGAAGTCTTCTAGTGTGTTGCCACCCATGCTTGCAACAAATAGCTCGGACCACCCTCATAAGTGCCTTTACTATCGACTTTCAAATACATGAACAGGAATATCATACATATTATATAATTGATAGCTGAGCTATCATAGTTTGAAGGAAGGGAGAGCAATACACCAAATATGAATTGCAAAAGAAAGCATAAATCTTTTCAAAATGTACCATATATCATCCCTATAAATATCATAGTTCAGAAATCATCTTCTGTCGCACTTGCAGCGCTTAGATCCACACTGAGATCAACAGTCTGATAAGATAGCAAGTTAGTTAGAATAAGAAGCTAGGATATAAGATCAAGTGTGACTGTGTAAGTAAGAAATAATATAAAAATAACTCTGAGCTCTAATGTCTTGCCTACATTTATCCCTCTTATAGATTAGTAGTAGACATTTCAAAACTTTTATGTAGTCTTCGCTTCTTGTATCTGATATTGCTGCACCTCCTTACTAACGGACGGGCCAAGCATTTTGTTCGCCGTGTATGTTCATGTTTGTGCGATTCAAAATCAAGACCAAACGCAACAATGCAAACAGACCGCTATCTGTTTTTCTGTCCGTAGCGACTCATTCTCGGCCCAAATTTGGGCAGCGTTTGCGTCAGCTGCGGACGGGCGCAGACAACACTTATGTCCTCCCCTAGTCCGCACCTGACCGACCCATCAAAGTAAAAAGCGCCACTCCGGCCTTTCATCTCCCAAAATCCCACTCAAGCTCCTTCCCTAGCCATGCCCGACATAATTGTTGCCGCTGACCCTGCTAGACCCGTCACCAAGGAGCCTTTCGTCTTCGATCGCACAATCATAGCTCCGAAGTTAATGAAAGGGATTCTGGAGGAGTAGAGGGCCATCAAGACCCATGAAGCGCGACACCCGAAGGTTGTCAGGCCCACGATCCCTGGGGTATGGTGGCCCGTCATTTCCTCGTGGTCCGCGAAGGCGTGACAACCCCTGGATAAGGCTGCTCCCGGGACGCCCAGCCTCAGGAGGGCGGACCTCAGGGGGGAAATCCTCCTGAGGAGATGCCATGCCTCATGATGGCTCGGGACCTATCTAGGGCTCGAGACCCATTAGGAGAAGGGCGCGATGTGAGGCTTCCTAAGAGTTGCTTCTACACGTGACTCACGGGCTGGCCCAGAAGGGCCCCCCTCTTCGGTGGTGGTCGTCATCAACCTCCGTGTTGCAGGACCGGCGACCCAAAAGCTTGCCATTCTAGTGATAAGAGGACGAGACCGACTGCACTTCCGACCCCGTGCTCTGATGATCGCCATTTCGGTGCAAGGACAGGACCACAGACCGGGCTATCCCCCCTCGCTCTCTTCAAAGGTGCCCATTTCCGTACAAAAGAGGGGTCGGCCAAGGTCGTGGGTAGATGAAGACAATGGCCGCTCAACCGGTGCAGGGCCATAGACCTGCCATGGTCGAGGGCTTTACAAAGCTACTAGCGGGGAGTAGGGAAGGATTTGGAGGCTTGTGGATGCTTACCACCATGGAGTTGGAGGCTAGGGAAGCGGCCGCCTATAGAAGGGGAGGAGCCCCGACCTAGCAAAGGGTTGGGATATTGTAAGATCAAACCCTAGAAACTAAGGGTGTTCCACCATTGTAGCTGGCCATCCATGCAATACAACAAAGCAGGAGTAGGGCATTCACCTCCGCGGTGGCTTGAACCTGGGTAAACAAAGAGTCACTCTCTGTCGTGTTTCCTTCTCTGTTCGTAGAGCTTCGTGAGATCACAAGCAGTGCTCTAAGGCCCCCTTTGTGCGATACCTTTCACGTATAGCCCTTGCGGCTATATTCCGACATTTGGTGCACCAGGTAGGGGGCTTTTGAGCACGCTTTCATCCTCACCGACCGCCGACATGTCTAGGGGCGGAAGCAACGCCGAGGAGCACACCCCATCCGTTGCGCTTCCCGTGCTGACACTGAGACGCGCCCACGGCGCGAGCCAGCAGCGACCCATCAAGAGGCACCAGAGGGCGGCGAACATTTGTCCACCGTACCCACGCCGCAGCCAGCAACACCCTCCGTGGCGCCCTCTGTGACGCCCTCTGTTGCCCACACGACGTACACTCTTCTCAAGCTATCCCGGCGGACCCACGTACTAAGCTGCGCTTGGCTCAGGAACTCCTACGCTACAGACCCGCTGAGAACGCCTACGACAACTAGCTCACCTGTGTCACCGAGCCGGTCCAGGCTGCGGGAATCACCTCCACGCTATCCCGGTCGCTGGTCGTCCCGGCATTTCCTAGAGTACGGACGGGGGGCGTCGCACCTCTGCCCCAGCCGCCCCGTCGTGACGGAGCCGGGGTCAACCCAGTCCAATCTTCTCGGGTAAGCGGCTGGCCCTTGCTCCGTCGCATGGTGTGTCATCCCCGCACCTCGCTCACGACAATGGTCCCAACTGTCAAATCACCCCTTGTGTTCCCAACGATCCCCGAGCGCGCGACTGAGAGCGCCAGGACCTAACAGTCCGGAACATCGTAGTGGCGAGGCACCATAACCATGCCGGGCTCGCTAGGAGGCCCGTCACATCGGCCGCATCATGCGGCCCCCCAATTTCGGGCCAGAGCTCCCCCACGATACGACGGGGCGCATAACCCGGTTGAGTTCCTACAGCTCTACACCGTGGGGGCCAAGCCGCTAGAGGCGAAGACAAGTTCATGGCGAACAGGTTCCTGCTGGCCCTCAACAACGCGGTCGTGGCTGTTGAACCTTCTCGAGGGGTTGGTGGCCTCCTGGGAGGACCTGTGCCAACAGTTCATCTCCCAACTTCAAGGGAACCTACACCCTCAATGACCTCCGCGTAGTGAAGCAAAAGGCATGGGAAACGTTGCGGAAGTATATCCAGCGGTTCTGTAACGCCCCGGGATTTATCCCCTTTTTGTTTTGTGACTTTTCTTTTTCATCAACATGGCATCGCATTGCATCTCATTAATTTAATTTGTTACATTTAAATTAAATTCAAATGCATTTCAAATTAATTAAAATTGTGATATTTTCAAATCTTTTGCAAATGTTAAAAATTAGTTTATTAAATTGTCCATTTAAAACTAAAACTATTTTGTGAAGTTTTCATATTCAATTTCCCTTTCTATTTCATTTTAAAAATATAAAACCGAAACAATTAAATGGGAGAGAAATAAAAGCCCAAAAGCCCATCTAACCCAAACCCTAGGTTCTCCCCCTGAAAAACTTTTTCCCACCCCCTAAAAATTTTGCAGCCACCCCCTCCCCTTTTTCTCTTTTTCTTTTTCCCTTTTCCTTTTCTCCTTTTTCTTTTCTCTCCTTCCTTTCTTCTTCTTTTCCTTTTTTTTCTTTCTCTTGTCCTTCCCTCACACGCACGGGAGAAACCGCCCCGAGCCCAGCCCGCACCAGCCGTGCTTCCGAGCCCCGTGCTCCCCGCGCCGTCTCCCCGGCTGCACGCCGCCCCCCCCCGACTCTGAGCCGCCGCGGCCGCCGCCTCCCCAGCGCAGCGCCGGCCGCGCCTCCCCTAGCGCTGCCACGCCGCCTCCCCGGCCGCCGCCCGCCGCCGCAGCGTGCCCCCGCGCCACTGCCGCCGCCTGCTTGCCGAACCGCCCCGCGCCGCAGCCGCTGCCTCTGCCGCCGGCGCGCCGCCGCCCGCGCCCCGCGACCCCGGCCACCTCCGCCTCCAGCCACCGCCGCGCGGCCAGCGCGCCATGTTGCTCGCCCGCGCGCCGTCTCTGGCCACCTCGCCCCGCGCCGCCCTCGTGCTGCTCGCCCGTGCGCCGTGTCCGGCCGCCTCGCCGCGCGCCCCTGCCCCGGCCTCCGCGCCCCACGCCGCGCCATGGCCGCCGCCACGCCGCCGTCCTCGCGTGCGCCGCCGCCTTGACTCCCCTGCCCCTGCTCCGGCCCGACTCCCTCGTCGCCTCCTGCCCCAGCGCCTCCGGCCGCCCGCGTCGCGCCTGTCACGCTTTGCCGAGGCACTGCGCCTCGCGTGCGCGTGCTCGCCGCCATGTCGCTCGCCGCCGCCTGCGCTCACCCGCGCAGCCGCCGCCACCCCTGCTCCGCCCCACGTGCGCCTGCGCCGTGCCGCCGTCCCCGCTGCCTCGTCCGGCCGCGTGCACGCCGTCTCCGTCCGGTGGCCTCCTCGCGTCCGCCGCCCGCAAGGTGTTCGACGAAATGCCCGCAAGAACTTTCGGTGTCGCAATTTTGTCCGAGTTGTCCACCTTCGAGGTGTTGCTACATGTGCGTGCGCGTCCTCTTCCGGTGTCGCGTTTCCGTGACCGCCCGTGTCTTTGTTGCGGTGCCCGCCCGTGCGCGCTTTCTTTCCGGTGCCCGTTTGCCGTGCTCCTACGTGCCCGCGCCCGTTAACGAGGATGACCGAGTACGACTACTTCCCCGACCACTTCCACGACACCGACAAACGATGATGCCCCGGTTCCGCGACGACTACTTCCCCGACGACAACTACTTCCTCTACGGACCGAAGACGTCGGTTTCGAACCCTAGTTCACCCGATCCGACGTACGAACCCAAACCCTAACCCTATACCTATTTTATAAAATGTCATCTATCTTGTGCATATCGCATCATTCTTGCATGTGTTGCATCTCTTGGGTTTGCGGGTGTAGCAAATCACCTAAATAATAAATATGGAATGTGTGGGGCAAATCGATATATGTATTGCCCAATTCCATTTAACTTGTCTAGAACACCTTTGCCATGTCTTGCCACGTTACTGAACATTTAATTTGATGGGTAGATAATAACTCGAACATAAATATTAATTGTCGGAATCCCGGTTCCGCTTAATTTGAATTAAGTGCATCTCGCATTGCATCTTGCCATGTCATTCATCTGTCCCATGCTCATGCTGGATCTTTTGCCGTAGTTGTAAAATGCATCTTTTACGCTTTCCAGTGATTGTTGTTTCTTCGCGGATACAACATTGAGATGTGTGAGCAACGACAAGATCTGTTTCCATGCGGGATTTCAGGCAAGCAAAGTATACTTGTTTAACTATACATTGTCTTTCATTCCTGCCGTTGATCTCTGCTACCCTAGTATTCGATTCTCGAATTGCGATCCCATCACATGTTTATCCCGCAGCCCATACAGCTTTATCCCCACAACCTATACATGTTGTTTGTTTATCTGTTGGCCTTGCGAGTCGCAGCGCATGCTTAGAGTTGATTGTGCGAGTTGTCTGTGGTCTTATGTTTCATCTGCTTAGTATGATAGATTATTTCTACCTTAATAAAATGTTGTCTTATATTGGGGTATTATAATTAAATCATAAGGCACCAGGCGGAAGGCCTTGCGAGGTGCTTTGTTCTGCTCAGTGTCGACCTAGGAACTGAGATTTTGTCCTCGGATCCAATTTTGAGCGCACTAACCACTTGTGGGAGGCCCTATGGAGCCCCCTCGACTTTGAACGGATCTTCAGCTTGTCCATGTGCCGCAACTAGTTCGGGTTTTCCATTTGCTCATATCTATGTGCATGATGATGATGATGAGAGGGTATGTGATACGGGGGGTCATATAGGGGTGGTGCGCGCGAAGCGGACAATTCCTATTGTGGTTTGAGCCGCATGGCGCGTGGACACAAACTAATGAGTCCGCAATTGAGATTCGGCCGGACTCTTGACGCGGGTAACAACTCATATGGGTGGCACTTGGACTTACTGTAGTGAAAAAATGAGTCGTGTTGAGAGGCCCTGATGCTTGCTTGGTTGATCATACGAGTATGGGTACAGTAGTGCACCCCTGCAGGGTATAATCTTATCGATGAGCCGTGTTCACGGTTATGGACGATTTTGGTGATGATGCTGGCTAACAAGATCTAGACAACTTGCACCTAATTAAAGTTAATTAATTTGACTAGTAATATATAATTACTTTCACCATAAATTATAAATAAAACTGTTCAATGTATGAGTTTCCCGAATTGCTTCCTCATACTTGGTTGACGGGGTTAATTCGAGAATGAGTTATGATTGGTGTTAGTTGTAGATGTTTACTTATGGGCTCTCTTATCCCTCTCTGATTAGACGGAAGTTGTAGCGTGTCTCTTTAGGTTTCTAGTGCTGCTGCCGCTAAGTCCACCTACCCCATATTTTGGGAGATGGTGTAGAAAGTAGGCAAGTAGGCTTTGCTTTCCAGGGAGTGCCCTGACCCTCTTTTGGGCTGTGCTTTATGTGCGGTCAACAGGTTTGAAGTCTGACGACGTTAGCTTGGGAATCCCTCCGGCTTGGCTGGGCAGGGATATGGCGCCATTGCTTATCTTCAGGACTCTTAGTCCAATTTGCATCTTATCTGTAGTCGGATACTATTTTTTGCTTCCGCTGTCATTTGTATCTTTGTGTTGTAATATTTGCATCTTGACTCGTTCAAGTCGTTGTTGTATTATATCTTCTGTTGTATTTTTGGATGTATCGGAACTGTTGTAATGTTATCACAATTCCACCCACATAATGCGCATGTTTCGACGTGCACATTATGTCTAGTGGGCGACCTAAATTCGTTATTATGTGGATTTCGGCGGGAGCGCTTAAATCTACATAGTACCGATTTTAGGGCGTCACAGTTCAGTCATGTCCGCAATAAGGTCGCCAGCTGCTTCGATGCCTCCATCATCGCTGCATTCATGAAAGGGGTAACCAACACCCGGATGAGTGAGAAACTCGGCATCCATGGCGATCTGGAGTCGACAGTGCAACTATTCGACCTAGCCGATAAGTGCGCCAAGGCTGAGCAAGGCCAGCTCTTCCAGGACGGCGTGCCCGACTAGGAGCCCGCGTGTGACAAGTGGAATAACATGAAGGCCTCCAAGAGGAAGGCGCCCACGGTCCTCGTCGCGGAGCCAGAACACGGGTCCAAGAAGGGGTCAAATAAAGAAGACGATGATCTCCCTTTCTGCGTGTGTATCACAAGCTCCACTCACACAACACTGATGAGTGCAACTAGCTCAAGAAGATTCCCGACAAGCGTCCGAACAAGCACGAGGGTCTAGTCGGAAACCACCAGCACTAGAATTGACAGGGACAATACAAAGGGAACCAGCTGAGGAGGAGACCGACGAGGCCAACTGAAACCTCGATGTCGAGGTCAATGGAGGGTACCAGGAGCCTGGCCACATGGCCTGCATCCTGGGGGGGGGGGGGCAGACGCCCATTTTAAACCGCCAGTTCAACCAATTGACCCATGAAGTGAACACAGCCCTCCCATGGGTCGAGGCCTCCGAACGCCTCAACTGGGCGGAGCACTCGATCACCTTTGATGCTAGTGATCACCCCAAGTCTACCGCCACCGTAGGCACCATCCCTTTGGTGTGCACGCCGATAATGAACAACATTGCAACCACCAACACATTGATAGACGGGGCCGCCGGCTCAACGTGATCTCCATCGACACCTTCGACAGGATGCAAGTTGACTCTGCCCCCCTGATGCCTACACGGCCCTTCGCGGGCGTGACTGAGGGCACCACGATCTCCATTGTGCAAGTACGTCTCCCCGTCACATTCGGAACACGAGAAAACTACCGTACAGAGTACATCGATTTTGACATGGCCCAAATCGGCTTGCCGTACAACGCCATCCTCGGGTATCCCTCCCTCGCCAAGTTCATGGCCGTCACGCACCACACCTTTAATCTCGTCAAGATCACCGAGAGTCAAGCCGCAGTTACCATCCGCTGCGACGAGAAGGACTCGATGCGCTCCGTCGAATGCGCCTACCGCACGGGGGCTGCCGCGCACCCTGTCGATGTGGACAACGTGCCTGAGAGCTCTGAGAGGAAGAAGAAACCGCTCTTCACCCAAGAAAGGGATGCGACCAAGAAGGTGGCACAGGGCTGCCGGCATGGGGTCTACCGCCAACATAGGAAGCAATCTCACCCCCAAATAGGAAAGCGCACTGGTCTCCTTCCTCCAGGCAAACGTGGACATGTTCGCTACGAATATGTCTGATATGCGTGGTGTCCCAAGGAAGGTGATTGAGCACCACCTAGCCATGTGTCCAAACGCATGCCTAGTAAAGACGAAGTCGAGACGCCAAGCCCCAGAGATGCTAAATTTAATAGTGCGAGAAGTTAGGAACTCGAGAAAGCAAACATCGTCCGAGAAGTCATTCAGCCGGATTGGACAGCTAACCCCGTTGTCGTCCCAAAACACACTTGAGAGGGCCGCCTTTGCGTCGACTTCACCGACCTCAACAAGGCCTGCCCGAAGGACCCTTGTCCGCTGCGCCGGATTGACCAAATTGTGCACTCCATCACCGGCTACGCCTCTGTTGTGTTTTCTCGACACCTACTCCGACTATCATCAAATCAAAATATCCAAGGAGGACGAGGATAAAACAACGTTCCTCACCCCCTGTGGCCTGTATTGCTATGTGTGCATGTCGTTTGGTTTGAAGAACGCGGGAGCGATCTTCTAGAGACTCATGCACATCGCCTTAGAATCCCAGATGTGCAAGAACGTAGAAGCGTACGTCGATGACATTGTGGTCATGATCGGATAAGCGAGACACTCATAACCTACCTCGAATAGCGTTCACCAACCTCCGCAAGGTTAACAGTAGGCTCAACCCCAGCAAATGCGTTTTCGAGGTGCCCTCCAGGAAGCTGTTGGGTTTGTTGATCACTCACCGAGGTATCGAAGCTAATCCAGACAAGATTAGGGCGATCCATGAAATGAAACCCCCAAAGCGCCTCAAGGAGATGCATCAGCTGGCAGGGTGCATGGCCGCCCTCGGCAGATTCATTTCTAAGTTTGGCGAGAAAACCCTCCCCTTCTTCAAAATCATGAAGAGGACAATACTGTTTGAGTGGACCCCCGAGGCGGAGGCCGCTTTCAATGAGCTCAAGAAAACCTGACCAGCCCACCGGTGCTGGTGGCACCACAGCCCCGAGAGCAACTGAAACTTTACATCTCCGCCACCCCGCAAACAGACAACGCGGTGCTGGTGGTTGAAAGGGAGGAGCATGTTGCTAAGAAGAGGAACCATGCAGAGGACCCTGTCGGACGAGGCAAGGACCCTCCCGCGACCGAGGCAGTACCACCAAATAAGCTCCCTAGGTCCTCCGAGCCCCCAGGCGAGATCCTCGCCGAGCCTCTGGATGGGGCGTCTCCCGACGCCCCTCAAGAGCCTTAGGAGCACCATGCCACAGGCCTGGCGGAGACACACCTCGTTGAGCACCCGATCTACTACGTCAACACATTCTTACTGGATGCACATGAGCGCTACACCATGCACCAGAAGCTACTCTTCACAATCCTCATGGCCTCCCGAAAGTTGCGCCACTACTTCCAGGTACACCCGGTGACAGTGGTGTCCTCTTTCACATTGGAGCAGATATTGCGCAACTCAAACACCACAGGACGTGTCGCCGTATGGGCAATCGAGCTGCAACCTTTCTAGCTAGGGTTCCTCACCACCAGGACCATTATAGGAGCCGCACTTGCAGACTTCACAGCTGAGTGGATGGATACACCGCCCGAGTGGGAATACGAGGAGGAGGCGCTTTGACCCGGTGAGGAGACCAAAGGTTACTGGTCTTTGAAGTTTGACGACACGTACTTCAAGAACGGCGTGGGGCTGGAGTGGTTCTGATAGCACCAACAAGGGAGAAGCTCTACTACGCGGTACAACTCGTTTTCGACCACATGGCTAAGGTGTCCAACAACATCGCAGAGTACAAGGGCCGCCTCGCCGGACTACAAGCTGCCATCGCCCTCGGTACAAAGAGCATCATAATGAAGGTGGACTCCCATCTGTTGGTCAACTTCTCCAACAAGAGCTACATGCCAAAGGATGACCACATGACAGCTTATCTGGAGGAGGTGCAAAAGATGGAGAAGACTTTCCTAGAAATAAAGCTCACGCACATACCTCGCAAAAACAATGCCGAGGCCGTCAATATCGCTCGGCTTGCGTCACGCCATGAGCTGCAAGACCCAGGAGTCTTCGAGGAGAGGCTGCATAAACCTTCATGCTCACCACCCGAGGAGATCCTCCTGAGGCTTGGCGAGGAACTGGCCTTACCACCGGCCGCAGGAGCCCTGAGCTACGGCACGCCCTCAGGAGACCCGCTTGGTACTGATCGATGAGCACCAGAGCGATGACTACATGACCGAGATCAGGGTCTACTTTGGAAAGGCGGACCTCCCAGCAGTAGAGGAGGAGGCGAGCGTGTGTCCCGACAGACCAAGCTATACCGCATCAAGGAAGACGCCCTGTACCAACGGTGCCCTAACGGGGTGGCCCTCAAGTGTGTTGCCATCATCGAAGACCGAGAGCTACTCAGCGACATCCACAATGGAGATTGCAGGCACCATTCTCCGTCGCGCACACTGGCAGTGAAGGAATATTGAAGCGATTTTGTCTGGCCCACGACCCTCCAGGACGCGATCGCTCTCCTGAGGGACTGTGAGGCGTGCCAGTTTCACGCCTAGCAAATCCACCAACCCATGCAGGAGTTGCAGACCACTCCGCTCTCGTGGCCATTCGTGGTGTGGGGGTTGGATATCTTAGGACCTTTCCCCCGGGCTCAAGAGGGTATCACTAGTTGTACGTAGTCGTCGACAAGTTCTCGAAGTGGGCTGAAGTTGAAGCCGTGGGGACCATCTCCGCCAAGTCCGCTGTCAAGTTCACATCAGGGGCTGGTGTGCCGTTTCGAGGTCCCCAACCCCATCATCACGAACAACGGCTCACAGTTCACAAGCGGCCTTTTCAAGTCGTACTGCACGAACCTGGGCATCAAGATCTGCTACGCCTCCGTGGCGCACCCACGCAGCAATGGCCAGGCGGAGCGAGCCAACGCTGAAGTCCTAAAGGGGCTCAAAACCAGGAGTTTCAAGAGGAAGCTAAAGGCATGCGGCAAGCTCTGGATTAAGGACTTACCCACAGGCCAGACGCCATTCTCTCTGGTCTACGGTGCCGAAGCGGTGCTGCCCGTGGAGCTCAAGCATGGGTCACCTCGTGTGCTAGTATTTAAAGAACCCCTCCAGAACGAGCTGCAACAAGAAGACCTGCTTCTTCTCGAGGAGGCATGACACCACACCATCCTCCGAGCGGCGCGCTACCAGCAAGCCTTGCATCGGTACCATAGCCGGCACATATGCTGCCGGAACCTTGAGGTAGGTGATCTTGTTATGCGCAAGATTCAGTCGAGGGAAGGACTTCACAAGCTATCGCCGATGTTGGAGGGTCCTTTCACGGTCCCCCGCATCGCTCGCCCAGGTGCCGCCCGATAGGTAACAATGGAAGGAGCCATTGTGCCAAACCCCTGGAACATCGAGCACCTCCGCAAGTTCTACGCATGAAGACCATGTGCTCACTGTAGCGACAGGCCTCTAAGACCCCATGTGTTCGATACCTTTCATGTATATCCCTTGCGGCTATATTCCAACAAAGGTAGAGGACCAAGGCCATCGTAGGGGGATGAAAGGTACTATAAAGAGCCAGAAGGGGAGGACCTCCTCCAGTAAATGTTCAGGGACAACAATGTATATGACCTTGAAGATTATAACTCCGGAGAAGATGATATTCTGTCGATCGGACCCGATTTCATCAACTACGATACCGAGCCGGTTTTTTATGACGAGCTCGACATCCACGCCCGCGCTATGAAGCTCGACATCGAGGAGGAGAATGCCTAGACAAGATCCAAGGTGCCAATGCAAGAGCAAAGGAGGCCGACGTCAAGGAATAAGGCATTGAGGTCACCCTATGCCAAGAGGAGGCCTGAATCATGGACCGATCTCTTCGCCTTTATCCCTACGAAGACGGCGTTACCTCAAGAAGAAAAGGTGCTATATGGACCAAGATTGATCAGATCTCGGTCATTTTAGCAATGTTTTATGTCGGTGTTGAACTATGGGCGACATGACCGGATGAACAATACTGAGGTGCCGACATTATGTGTGATTTTCATTGGAATGTATACATGCATGGGAAAAAAATTATATATGATATGATATGTTTTATTCAATGTGGTACTACTCTTATTAGTTTGCCTAAGTGATCAATTGTGATAAAAAATGATCAAAAATATGATCAAAGTGGCCAAAACCTTAGCTGCGAGGACACAATGCTTCGGCCCGTTGGATGCAGTGGCTAGAAATGGGCGGACATGGACTAGAAACGTGTCCGTTTGACGACCCAAACAGATTTCATGTCCGTTCGGATCGTTCCGTTGGAGTCATCCAAAACGATAGTTACTAGAGTAAAGATACTTTATATGACAACACTGAACCGTGTCAAATGCTTTGATTGTCATGCCTACTTGAATTCTAGATGGTTGAATTTGCACCAAAGATCCTTCCATAACACCATCAGAAAAATGAAGAAATATTTGCAAGAGTTTTGAGTGTAATACTCTGAGAACTCCTTGGATCATACAAATCAATCAACTAGAGTATGAAATTCCTAACGATCCCAATCATCATATCAAAAATCTTACAATCAAAGAGGCCCTATGGTTGGTCTAGATCTAGAGAATAATAGAATTTAGACATAACACCTTCGTAATTTAATATAATGAAACATGGAAAAAGGTGACACTACTTATTATTTTACTGAAGAGATCGCATAAAGGTTTCGATAAAAAAATTGTACCTTTCCAGTGATCTTAGTATACAAGGAAAGAACATCCATCACGGTGGACTCAAAGTGTGTCGTGGCATCATAACTCTGAAACAAAATGAATAGAGATATATTGAAATCACCTTTAATATCCCTTTTTGTTTGCTAAATCTTGAAAACAGACCAATCTCTACTTGCTTGAAAACTTACTGTTGATATAAAACAATTGTCTGAAGATGGGTCATTAGCAGGTTCATATCTGTCGTATGTGTCCATAAATAACTCATCCACTGGCCCAAGAAGATCAATTCCTGCCTTCAGTTCTGCCTCTAGATTATCACTCTCTGCTTGTGCTGACACGAATGCAATGAATTTTCCCTTCGATGCCACATTGTGAGAATAAGAACAACAGAAAACATACCTGGCATGGATAACATTGCTTAATAAAAATTATAAACGTGATGAGTTGAGACATATACTTTAAATCACCAACAAAATACTAAAAAAGAGCAATAATGCACGGAATACTTACATATCTGATTTGCGGCCAAGTTGCTTTTGCGGTATTATGATCTGTACTGAATGCGATTCAGCAGTATTTGGGATCGGATGGCTCATGATAGCAATTGCGCGAAAAACTTTTCCAACCTTTTTCACCTATTATTAGAGCAAAGAATTATCATCCCATCTTACTTTTTAAGACCTTGACGGTAAGATGCTGATGTCAAGTGATTTAGCTTTCTCTAGAATTTATGTCACCGATAATTTGTACCTTATTTAAACAGTCTGGGGAAATGTATGGCATAACGGAAGTTACACAACAGGACAGCACTCAATAGTTCATCTGTTTGTCCCTCTCGTCCCTCTCGTCGTCCCCTCCAGGCGACGGAGAGGGCATCCCTTGATCTCCGCGCCGCCACCCCCTCCTCTCCTCCTCACAGCCTTGTCGTTCCCGGAGGCCGCCGCCGGACAAAGGCCGTGCTACGCCGGTGATGGCGGCGGCGGGGATTTGGCATCGGGGCTCTCGTGCGGCGGCATGGAGGTCACCGCAGCGCTAGATCCTTCCTCCGTCGTGGTCGCCGGCCTGTGAGCTTCCCCACGCTCCTCCTCCCCGGATCCGGCTCCCCGTCGTGGTGGCGGGCGCCTCTTGCTGGTGGGAGATGGCTAGGGTTTGCTAGCGGCAGTGTGGTCGCGGCGGTGGATGGTGGGCTGGGTCGTGGCGGCGCTGATCCTCCAGATCGGTAGCGCGGCGTGCGGTGGTGGTGCGTCGCAATCACCTCGGTGGTGGCGCTCGGTGGCGGCTGCCCTCGTCGGCAGATCCGTCGTCATGCGTCGCGACCAGATGGAGCCGGGCGCGGAAGGTGCTCGCCTGGCATGACGCTCTGTCCTCGACATGAACTCTTCTTCGGGTGGATCGACGTTGAGTGGGGTGAGTTGGCCGGTGAGAACCGGGCTCCGTTGTTGGAGCCGACGATGGTGGCGTCCCCGGGCGTCATCACCTTGTTGAAGGCATCGTTGCTCCGCCCTCAACCGTTTCGTTCCGGGGGAAACCCCAGATCTGGTTTTCCAGATCGGACGATGGCGTCACCTACGGTGTCGTGCACCCTCTTGAGTGCATCGTTTTGGAACACAAACTACCGGGAGGGGGTCAGCTGGCGGAGCGATTGTCATCTACCACGTCGAAGTCGGCATGTCTCGGCGGCGTGGCGCTGCGGGATCTCGATTTCGGGTCGATGGACTCACGCTTGGAGGCGCTATCTGGCATTGTGGCGATGCTGATGGCAGCCGGTTTTGCGAAGTAATGGTGTTGATTCTTTCTGAAGATAATTTTGTGGAAGACGGCGGCAGCGACTAAAGCGTACATGTCCGTGTGTGTTGAGTGGTTAGCTGAACTGGTACTCCAGTTTTAGATGATGTGCGTTGGTGTTAGTCACCCCCATCATAGTGGTAGCGACCCTTATTGTCGAGAGGTTGATTTCAGTTTGTTTTCAACATTGTAATTTGTAAATCTGGTTGGAATTAATAAGTGTGTATGCCTGTGTGCATCACTCGATGCAGAGGCCAGGGAATCCCACGCTCCTTTTCTAAAAAAGAAGTTCATCTGTTTGTTTAAACAATAGAAAGTATGGTTTTACCTTCTCGGGGAGGTAGGACGGGTCACACACAACTTTCTTGCATTTTGCAGTCTCCCCTTCAGATGTAACACTACAAACTTTCCCTTCATCATCGAATTCAACCTGCATACATGAATTGTTTCATCGGTTAAATAGCTACCACTGAAATGAGTGCTGAAATATTGTCCAAATATTGAGTGGGCATTTGGCCCATTTAGCAATTATAGAAAAATCCTCAAAGCCCATAATGTTGTCATGGTAAGTAGTGAGACTTTAGTCCGATACTGCTAGTTGAGTGAGACGTGCACTCAGCTTATATACGGAGCCATTCTACTAATAGTATGAGTTGATATGAGGTATGAGGAGAATTGCCGTGTACCATACGCGCGCTCCTCCTCCGCCGCCCGCCTCACCGAGCCGCGGGTTACGGAAATCTCGCCAAGATGATGTGTTCTTTTTGTCACGCAAGAATAAAATGTCAACGACACGGAACTTTTTTGTGTTAATGAGATTGATTAGTAACTGAAACGTTATGTACGTTTTCAGTCTTAATGACAATTCATTACGGACGTTTCGGCTGGACGTTTTGCCTCATGCGTCTATGCCTATGTTAGCGAGAGGTCGCTCCTCTCCGTCTACACGCAATACACATAATAGACAGAAGAACTCATCTGCCTACAGCCGCCACCGTCGTGTTCCTCCAATCTGTTGCTGTCATCGTTAATGCCATCCCGTCCGCTGCGTACGCGGTCGACGGGAGAGCATGCCTCCGAAATCCTGCCTCTCCGTTTCCTGTACGGGAGAGGGGGATTAGGTTTTCGGGGAGCGTCTCCTACGCGACTGCTCGCCAATCTTCATCCACTATGTCGGCTACTTCGCCTACTTCCTCTACGTCTGCCGTGGCGTCTTCATCGTCATCATGAGTACCTACGCCGAGATCGAGAAGGCTGCTGCAGAGAAGAAGATCGCTGACGAAGCTGCCTCCGCTTCGGTCAATTGGCCAACCGCCGGGTATAATATGTTTGTACCTCTCCTAGTTATTTACTTATTTACTGTACTAGTGATTTGCGTACATGTATCTACTGTATGTCTAGTACACGATTACACTGCTAAGTTTCAGTATGTCATTAGCATCATATGCGTCATGATTTTAGTTAATATTTGGATTAATATAATTAGAAAATTGCTTATATTCTCAAGAATGAGGTAGATGTATGTAACGACATAAATATTCACTATGGTGCTTAAACTCATTGCTAATGTTTGTACTTCTCCATATGGCGAGCACAATTGCTGTAACTGTCTAGAACTTTTGCATTACGTTGTCGGTTCATTTGGTGTAACTATCACCATGCCACAATTACCAGAAGAACAATGTGTGAAATGCCATTGTTTTCCAACATATTATTGTACCTTGCACTCTGGCTTATTCAACATGTAAGTCCCACCATACACAGCACTAAGCCGTGCGAAACCCTGCATAAGCCAAGCAAATTACAAATCAGATACTTATGACATTTATAATTGTTGTAATCAGATGAGAAAATTATTTGAAAGCATTGACCTGTGGCAGCTCCCCTAAACCATAAAGAGGATAAATATATGGTGAGCCTCCTTGAAAACGAGCAACTGATTCTGCATAAAGCTGCAATAGTTGAAAGATGTTAAGGTAGCTGGCAATATACTGTAATAAGCGAAGGGATGACCTAACACCATAAAGTAATCTATACAATGAAGCATTAACATGGAACATGTGTACGGACATTAAATCTAGAATTTTTAAATTATGTTGAGGCTGGACGCCACTTAGGTTGCTGACGCATGTTCCATAGTGGTGGTTCCCAGCAAATACTAATGCATGGATTACCATGGTTTTGTCCTTGAACGCAGATATCCTAGCTTGGTATTGTTTCAAGTTCGTACACACTAGAAGCGATTGTCTAATCTAGAAAGGAATTATGAATCTAATTATTGTCAGAATACTAACCTTCATCCGCTTCACAGTTTCAATTGCAGGCTCTGACAGGTAGCTATCCTCCTTATAAAGAGCGACCGCATGACCAATGAAATCTATTGTATTATCATCCAAACCGTATTTTCTGAAACACGAAATTGCAACAGAGGGAAATAACCTAATTATAATATTATCCAAGAAATCAAAACTCCGAATATAGTTTATTATGAAGCATCATGTTTTCACTGATGCGTTTTATTATATCGACAATCCAGGCATATCATGGACTATTGTTCTTTGATGAAAAAAAAAATGCTAAAGGGCAGCAGTAAAAATGGGTACCCACGAGATAAGTTCTTTACTGGTCATTTTTGTAAGGTCCAACCCTTTGTGAGTGCTTGGGTCATTTTCCTTGTAATCTTGGACATAAAGGAAGAATTTCCCGGCCCTTCGCTTCTCAAACAAGCCCATCAATGGAGATTTGAGAGCTTCCATGTCAGTAGAGGGAACTTTGTGGATCTGGGACCAAAATAATGGATATGAATATGGATATGTCTTAGATGAAATTTCCTGAATGCATGATAGAGTGTGCATGCGTGAGAAAGAGAGTTAACCTTTCCCTTGTTGAAAACGAAGCTTCCATCAACAGCTTTAAATGTCAAATACTTTGTAACACCAGTATGAATGAGCACACGGACCAAAGCACCGTTTGCCATCATAAACTAGTCAGAATAGCATGGTTATGTTAGTAAGGAGGGGATCACACCAGTGGCTCAAAGGAGCAATATTCTCAATTATTTATCTACCTTCATTGAGACAAGTTTAACTCTACCGTAGTAACTTTGGTTTCAAATTAAAATCGATGTATATCCATTGCCCAAATGATGTACGGTACATACTAACTACCCCGAGTGCTAAAAAAGTAGTGTTCCTAGAGTATCAAAGGAACCATGCACCGTGGAACAGAACAGACCTTTGGAACCATGTCTACGTTGTAGTCTCTGCTGGCACCTATATTTGCAGGTGGTGTCCCGTCACCCTTGAACCTTTTCCAGACCTGTGAATGAAAGCGTAGTGTTAAAAAATGTTTCAGCGAGTTGCATGCACTAGATACCACAAGAAATCGACAAGTAATTCCTGATTTATCGTCTGCATTTGCTAAACTACCAGCAACTCTAGTGAATTGTGTTTCGTTGTCAGGGTCCAAACAACGCATGACAGTTGACAGTAAGACAATGAACAAAGAAAGTAAAGAGCTGTTACCTGACTGAGATTGAGCGATGTGGAGTCTCCACCGTAATAGTCATTCCTGTCCATGTGAAGCACCTGAAGGCACACAAAATATTTCATCATTGTAAGAAAACATATCTTCAGTTTGAACGAAGGCGAATCCAAAATCTCGATACAATTAACGCGTGATTAAAAAATGTATCTAGTCAGATCACGATACAGTTAACGATTTATTGGAGAGAAAAGTAACAAGAACGTACCGAAGGCACCGCCCCGGCCGGCCTTTTAATACATGACAAACGATGGATGTAAGATATTGCAATTCAAGGCGTACACGGAATTGTGTCCAAAGGGCATGCATGGAACGTCAATTTCAAGAATCGACAACGACAACCGAATCTAATATCCAGGAAGGACAACGAGATGGGAAGAGAGCAGGGGCCGGAAGGCCGCCTTACCTTGAGGCGGTTGACGGAGAGGAGGCCGCTGAGGATGCACTCCTTGAGCCCGGTCCCCAACACAATCACGTCGTACTCCACGTCCATTGCGCGCGTCGCCGATCTACTCCTTCCCGATCGAGAGAAACAAACAGAGGTGTGGTGTGATGGCGTCTCGAGCCTCGCAAAGAGAGAGAGAGAGAGAGGGGTGTGGTGCGATGCTCCCGGCGGGTAAGAAAAGTCCCGAGAGGCTTCCGAAGCGAAGGCGACACACATGCACCGCCGCTTGACTCGCTCGTCACCACGATGCAGACGTTAGATATTGCTGGCCTTCGGGCCGGCGCGGCCCGGCACGGCACGTTTAAAAAAAACACGGCACGTTTAAGGCACGGCCCTCTTGGGCAGGCATGTGTAGCTCGACTTTAGACACGGCATGGGCGACACGAATAGGGTCCGCCGACACATTAGACACTGCCCGTAAGGCATGTTTAGGACAATCGTGTCGTGTCGTGCTCGTACCGTGCTAAAAAAGCCGTGCTCCAGGCCGGGTCAAATCTTTTTTTATCTATTTGATTGGCAACCGGACATGTTTATGTCCGTCCCTTTCCAATGAACCCCATAACGGAGCTTGTCGGAATATAGCCTTCAAAAAAGCTATGAATGAGTATCGAACACTGAGGGCCTTATAGCGTTGCCTCTATCCTGACGAGGCTCGACGAAGGAGACGGAAACACTACAGAGATTGACACTTTGTTTAAACAGGTTCAGGCCACCGCGGAAGGGAATGCCCTACTCCTGCTTCGTTGTATTGCTTGGATAAACTCGAGGAGATACAATGGTGAACGCCTAGGGTTTTTAGGGTTTGTGCTTACAATGTCCAAAACTTTAGCCGGGCCGGTGGCGGCTGGGGTCTTGGTTTTCAAACTCCATGGCGGGACGCTCCCGCAAGCTTTCAAGAGGTGCTCTGCTCTTCTTCGGCTGGGTTGGCAAAAGTAGCCGACCAAGCCAGATCTACGTCTCTGTACCGCTGCGCGGTTGTTGTCTCCTTCCCGTTGCAACTTCAGTCGCTCTTCTTTGGCGTAGAGCCGTACATACTCGGTAAAGAGGAAAGCGAGGCCGAACAAGAGATGGTAACGGCGGTCGGCGCCGTCTTGCACCAAAGTGGTAAGTATTGGGAGCACGGCCCTGGGTGGCCATGCAGCTCCCCTCTCCTTATTATCGAAGAGGCAAGTCGCAGGCGTCGTCACTCTGCTCTAAGGACGAAGACTGGTACCGACGGAGGGGACCCACCGTCCTGTCGTAGCACGTGACACGGATCACGGCAAGCTTCCCGATGATGTCCCCCTTGCTTCATGAGGCCTCCGTCCTTTGGCCTGAGGAGGCTGCCCTCTTGAGGCCTCTGGCTACCTGTCTGCCCACAGCTCATGTTCACCCACGGTCGGTTCCGTGGGCCTTACGTAGCCATTCACCCTCCAAGGAAAAATGGGCCATCATACCCCAAGATCCATTGGCCTGACAGTAGCCCTCGGGCCCGCGGCGGATGCGGCCCATTTGTAGAGCCGAGTCGTCGCGGGGCCAAGTAAATAAATTTCCGGAGGAGGGCGTGATGACAGAGATTTGGCAGGCGGAGGGTGTCGGTCAATTTTCATCCAACGTGGCAGCAGAACGCGAGGGGGCGTGGTAATGATGGCAACGAGCTGCGGCGACCGTAACGTCCCATTGGTGTGGCGAATATTTTTTCCTTGCACTTGGCTCCTCAATTCTCGTCCACACTTCTCCGGGACGCAACGCCTCCCCGCCCGACCTTAAATAGGGCCGCAGGGACGCCTCCCGTCTGCACTCAGCTCCCTCTTCCCCCCTACCATCTTCCTCTGCGCCCTTCCGATGGCTCGAGGAACTCGAGGACAAGGGCGAGGGGGGCGCACGGCTGTGGCCCCTGACGTGGGCATGAGCGCTCAGGGTGCTTCCCTGAATCCTTGCGGCCACCCGCGGGGACGTTAGCCAGGCCGCAAGACAACCACCCGCGCTTCTTCGAGTGCTCTGACTCCCCCTTGCGATTGCGCCGACGGTTGCGAGCTCTTTGTGCGCATGCGCTCACGTGTTCATCAGAAGCTCCTGCTTCCCCACTTCTTCCTCCGTGCCGCCAAGGATGACCCCGTCGGCGGCTTCTGGCTTCGCATGGGAGGCTGCTGTGAGCCCGACCTGGTGCTCGGCCGAGCGCAACGATGATGGCACCGTCTTCCTGTCGAGCGGGTGGGCGACCTTCGCCCGCAGATACTTCATCTGTCTGGGGAGCCGCCTATCCATCAAGTTCGTCGGCGGCGACACCTTCCTTGTCAAGCTCTGCGAGAAGTGCGGAGCCTGACTGGCCTGCTGCCCCTGGCACTTGGGCAGCGATGGCTGCTCGTTCCCGGTCGAGGATTCCAGCACCGAGAGCCTTGAAGACGGTGGTGACAGCTCCGGCGACGATCTGAGCCCCGCGTCGGTGAAGTGCGAGGAGGAATCCGACTAGCGCCCCCTCCTCGCTTAGCTGGTGATGAGCTTGCTAAGTTGGAGATGAGTTTGCTCCCCGCCCGCGGTCTGCGCAGCCGGCCAGTAGGCCTCCACCTTGATGGTGGCGGCCTTCACCGTCGCGATCTTCTCCTCCAGCGGGTAGATTAGGCCCCTTTTGTTACCTATGTAATGTTTGCATGGAAAATAATGAAAGAAATTTCTCTTCTGGCTTTAATTTGTTGCATTACTGTACTGCTTATCCTTCCTTATACGAGGTCTGTCTCTGAGGCGCGGGGTGTCATGCTTCCGTGGTGTTGGGCCTCGCGAGGAGTGCGTGCTCTGACGCGGTTTTGATCTAGACGTGGCGTCGTTGAGGGTTTTCCTTGTGGGGGCTTAGGATTTTTTCCTGTATACGAAGACGAGAAAAAAGAGATCTTGAGAAGCACCAAGGACCGTGGTGAGGCCGTGTCTACCGCTACCTCTACGGGGAACCAAGGACCGTGATGAGGCGACATGTGTGAGGGAAAATCCCAGCCACCGCACTCGGCATTGTTGGGTTTTTCAGTGCTACCAGGGTGCTCACGTAAATGTCGGAATATAGCCCCCAAAGAAGCGATGAATGAGTATCGAACATTGGAGGCCTTAGAGCGTTGCCTCTGTCCTCATGAGGCTGGACGGAGAAGACGGAAACATTACTAAGATTGACACTTTGTTTACCCAGGTTCAGGCCACCGCGGAGGTGAATGCCCTACTCCTGCTTCGTTGTATTGCTTGAATGAACTCGAGGAGCTACAATGGTGAACGCCTAGGGTTTCTAGGGTTTGTGCTTACAATGTCCAAACCCTTAGCCGGGACGGCGGCTACCCCCTTTTATAGGCGGCTGTGGGTCTTGGTCTTCAAACTCCTTGGCAGGACGCTCCCGCAACCTTCCAAGAGGTGCTCTGCTCCCCTACGTCTGCTTTGGCAAAAGTAGCCGACCAAGCCAAATCTATGGCCCTGTACCGCTGCATGGTTATTGTCTTCTTCCCCTTGCAACTTGAGTCGCTCCTCTTTGGCGCAGAGCCGGACGTCCTCGGTAAAGAGGAAAGGGAGGCCGAACAGGAGATGGTAATGCCGGTCCTTAGCACCAAAGTGGCAAGTCTTGGGAGAACGGCCCTAGGTGGCCATGCCGGTCCCCTCTCCTTATCACCAAAGAGGCTAGTCGCAGGCGTCATCGCTCTGCTCTGAGGACGAAGACTGGTACCGACGGAGGGGACCCACCGTCCTATCATAGCATGTGACAGGGATCGCGGCAAGCTTCCCGATGTTGTGCCCCTTGCTTCCTGAGGCCTCCGTCCTTTGGCCTGACGAGGCGGCCCTCCTGAGGGCTCGGGCTACCTGTCTGCCCACAGCTCCTGTTCACCCAAGGTCGGTTCCGTTGGCCTTACGTAGCCTTTCGCCCTCCGAAGGAAAACATGCCATCATACCTGTAACATCCCAAAATTTTGGGAATGTTTAAAATCACTAAAATTTGAACTTTTATTTCTTATTAAAAATAAAATCATCAAATGCAAGAACACTAAACAAAAAGGATTTTATTGAATTATACAAAAGATTTATGACATTATTTGAATCAAGTAAACTTTGTTTCAAACTTGAGTGACGAGCTATAATTAAATATTCTAAATACTTATTTGCCTTATATTATTTGAAGTATGCCTATTTCAGAAATGTTTTGGATAAAATAATTTAATTCAAAAGCATTACATTGGATTCTTAATAAACCCTAGGTCAGTATTTATAGTCATAAAACTATTTTGAACATTTTCCTATTTTCAATAAAGATTTGATTCAGTTATTTGATTTTGAAAATGGATTTGAAATTCTTATTTTAAACCTATGTATTTGCGATATTTTGTTGATTTTATTATGACACAAATTCTTTATTAAAACTCTATTTTAAATTCTACAAAAGTGTCAAATTATGTTCTTCTAAAAAGTTCATAATATGAAATATATTGAAAACATGTGTGTGAATGTTTTAAAAGAAAGACATGGACTTTACAAATTTGTAGAATTTGGTTTGAAGTTATTTGGATAAATAAAATGGAAGTTATGAAAGAAATAAGAAAAACAAAAAAGAAAACAAAAAAAAGAAGCCGGGCCAGCCGAACGGGCCCAACACTTCCCTTCCGTGCGGGACGAAGGAGAGCAGCCCAACACCAGCCCAACTGCGGCCCGTACGCGCGCGTCTCTCCCTCTCTCTCTGCCAAGCCGGGCGCACACGTCAGTCATCGTCTCCAACTGCCCACGCCAGACACGCACGGACGCGACGCCCACGCCGTCGGGCTGCAGTTTTGTAGCCGAACTCGCCGCCTCGGCCGCCGCCGTTCTTCGACGAATTCTGGTGAGCACCGAAGACCTCCACGCCTCTTGTTTCACCCATTCCCTTCCCAACGATCTTGCACACCCCGTTGACACGTTTGTGCGTCTCGTAGCACCCCAGAACGAGCAGTTCCAACACGACCAAAACTCGCCGCCCGCTCAAAACTCCGGCGAGCAATTGCCGGAGAAGGAGACCACCCTCGCCGTCCACGACCACTCCACCGGCTCCGCCTCATTCTCCTATTTCTCCAGGTACTAACGGCGCATCCTAGATTCCCCCTCTCCCTTTGGTTCGTGCGTAGCATTCATGGCGTCGCCGCGGCCGGAGAACTTCCGGTGTACCACGCCGCCCATATTAAGTCAATAGATCTAGAGCTGTTGGATTGAGATCCATCGGCTGTTAAATTTAATTCCGAACCGGTACCTGTTAATATGAGGTGTCCATGTTAGTCAGATCAGACAGCTGGGATTAATCTTCCCTTTGAATAATTGTTTAAAAGACAGAAACTAATCCAAACTTCAAATTTTCATAACTTTCAAACCACAACTCCAAATTAAGTAAATTTTATGTCCCTAGAAAGCCATTGGTATGTAGTTTAATGTGGCATAATTGTTTATCATTTTACATCTGTTTAAATTGATCAAATTACAGAGAGGTATTTCGGCCATTTAATTTATAATTTGTATTTCAAAATTATTTGTAAAGTGGAACCTTTTGATAATTGGTAGTATCTACACCCTTTGTCCAGATAACTTAAAACCAAAATTTTATAGAATATTAAACTATAAAAGTGCAATTCTTTTATATGATGAACTTAATACATCAAATAAATATTGGTAATAGGAATAATTGCATTCAATTTGTTCATGTCATCATAAATTAAGTTATCAAATAGATAAATATTAAGTTAACATAATATGATTAATTTGTGTCAACATATTGCATACATGCATTCATAACATTGATTTTGCATTGCCATACGTGTGGATTGTGAGTGAATATTTTGTTTGTGCTAATTTTAGATTGTGTCGAGTGTCTAGCTGTTTGTGACTGTTGTACCAACCCTTACTGTGACCAGGGTAAGTGACGCTCATAAACCTCCTATTATTTTTATATATTGCATAGTAGTGTTTTCTGTAGTATAGATGTTAGGAATTGTGTGGAGTTACTGTATTATGCTATGCTCCTATTTAGTGTGTAGCCTTCCTCCACCCTGAAACGTAGTGGCACCATACAAGGTAGAATGCTTAGTCAAGCAATAAAAATGTTTTGATTAGTTGGACAGTGAAAATTAACTAAAACTAATCAATGAACTACCCGGATGCTGGTTGGAGAACCATGGTGGATGGCTACTCAGGGGGTTGATACGTCTCCAACGTATCCATAATTTCTTATGTTCCATGCTATGTTATATCATGTTATTACATATTTTATATGCATTTTATATAGTTTTATGAATTTTCTGGGACTAACCTATTAACAAGATGCCACAGTGCCAGTTCTCTGTTTTCTGCTGTTTTTGGTTTCAGAAAAGTACTTAAGGAAATATTCGCCAAATTGGAAATAAAACAACCTGGAATTATTTTTTTGAATATTTGCGTCACGAGGAACCGAAGACGAGACGAAGAGGGGCCGCGAGGCGCCCACACCACCTCGTGGCGTGGGCCCAATCCTGTTTGCGCCAGAAGGTGATGTGGAGCCCTCGGGCGCCCACCGACCTTGCCCTTCCGCCTAAAAGATACCCCTTGACCTAAGAATAACGAGAGGTTAATCAGTTTTTCCTCCACGGGTCCCGAGCCGCCGCCGTCGTCAAGACCAATTCGGGAGAGATCTGAACTGCTCCCCGGCACCCTGCCGGGAGGGGGAATCGTCCCCGGAGGCCTCTACGTCTCCATGACCGCCTCCGGACTGATGCGTGAGTAGTCTACGCTTGGACTACGGGTCCATAGCAGTAGCTTGACGGTTGTCTTCTCCTCTTGTACTATCATGTTTAGATCTTGTGAGCTGCCTATCATGATCAAGATCATCTTTATGTAATTCTCCATGTTGTGTTTGCTCGGATCCGATTAAATATTGAGTACTAAAGTTATTGCTTCATAATATATCATGTGTTTGCTATTTTATGATCTTGCATGCTCTCCGTTACTTGTGTGTGCTTTGGCCAAGTAAATTCTTGTAACTCCAAGAGGGGGTATTTATGCTCGATAGTGGGTTCATGTCTCTATTAAATCTGGGGCAGTGACAGAAAGCTCTAATAAAACCACAACTGCAAACCTGTTACTTTCTGCAAACACACACTCTTTCTTTCACACATACATTTAATCCTTTGTTACAGCAAGCCGGTGAGAATGACAACCTCACTGTTAAGTTGGGGCAAAGTATTTTAATTGTTTGTGTGCAGGCTCCATGTTCGTTGCTGACGCTGGTGTTGCGCCGTGCCAACGTCTCAACCAACAACCTCGAGGGAACTCTTCATCTCCTACTGGATTGATAACCTTGGTTTCATAACTGAGGGAAATTTGCTGTTGCGCTACTTCATACCTTCCTCTTGGGGTCTCCCAACAACACACCCACCGTGTGCATCAGGGGTCCATGTCTATGGTTTATGTCTATGGTAATTACCCTTGGTGGAAGCGCACAATTGTGGAAAATCACCCAGGCTTAAAGAGATTGTAGACGCATTGACACGACAGGTGGTTGAAGAAGTCCAGGTTGAAACATCCCGGGATTTATCCCAAATTAGATTTTATTGTTTTTCTTTTTCATCATCATGTCATCATATCATCATGCATTTGTCACCTCATTTTATTTTATTGCATTTAAATTTGAATCACACCCTTCAATTTCAAATTCCACTTTTAAATCTAATTGCAAATCATATTAATTTAAATGTGGTATTTAAATTCTTTTTCAAATATTCAAACTAATATATTAAATTGTATATTTTGAAACTATTTAATTTTGCTAAATGTTTCTATCTCTCTTCTTTTTCTATTTTTCTTAAAAACACTAAACAGAAAAATAAATAAATAAATAAAGAAATAAAACCAGAGGGAGAAAAACATTTTTCTGGCCGAAGCCCACCTGGCCCATCATCCCTCTCTCCTCCAGCCATCTCTCCCCAGCCCGGCCCACACGTATCTGTCGTCTTCCTCACCTTTACACCGAGGCAGAGAGAGACCGGCCATGGCGTCCCCACCTCCTACCTGCTCCCCCCTCTCCCTTTAAGCCGCCCCTCTCCCTCCTGGAACCCTAGATCACCCCTCTCTTCTCCCTCTCGCGCCGCCGCCGCCACTCTCCCCTCTCCTCCCTTGTTTTTCCTCCTCCACCCACCTACCACCGGAGAGCACCCCGCCGCTGCCCCGGCTCTCCCTCGCCGTCGAAGGCCAGCAGACGTTCCCCGGAGCTGCGTCGTGCCGTCCTCGACCTCCACGCCGACAGAATCGTCCCGGGAATCCACGACGGCGCCGCGCGAGCTCGGCTCCTCGACGCCGAACGCCGCGCACACCGTCGCTTCTTCCGCACCGTCTGCTCGCCGCCGACGTCTACGGCCTCGTCCCCCTCGCCACCAAGCCCCTCACGGTGAGACGCGTTCGTTCCCCCTCTTTCCCCCTTGGTTTACTGCTCTGGCGGCTCAGTTCAGTCGTTGCCGTTGCCGGCATCGCCACGGCCGTGGCGCGCTCCCGCCCGCCGAGCACGAACACGACACCCCGGTCACGTTTTTCCTTGCCCTTGAGCACTCACACGCACTCACCACCCACCCTGCACCCGCACGCCAGGGCAGCACCTCCCGGTCTTGGTCGCCGCCGGCGTGAGAACTTCCGCCGCCGCGCGCTGTTGCAGCCAAAATTTCAGTTTCGACAGTACCTGTTGCGTCTTTAGTTTTCGTCAGTTAAAAGACAACGCTTTTCTACTGATAAAAAGAAAATTGTCACTAACCTAACACCAACACGCACCCAACCCAAGTGGTTAAAACCACCGATCTCTACTCACCCGCGCTCCGAGTTCGAATCCCGGCGGTAGAATAAAAACGCCACCCCTTTTTCTCTTTTGGTTACTGACAATGCGTCCCCACCAGTCAGTGATCGTGGGCGCCAGCAAAATCTACCCGCGCCCAGTAGGCACCCTCGTGGCCCCGGGGCCCGCGCGTCAGTGTCTCAGGGTAGATCCCTATGCGGTAACAAAAGCCAGATAGGATCTCTGCGCTGGGAAACTTGCACCGGAGTCCCTGCCTTCTCGATTTTAGCGCTTTAGCCCCCACCAGCAAGTTTTCTATCACGAACAGGTCCTGTAAAATTGCAGAAACACCCCTAAACTTAATTTGCTAATAACTTTTAATTTATAATTTAAAATTAAATAATCTTTATATGTTTTTATATCAGAAAAATGCAATAATTAATATGCCATTTGTATGCTAGTTTGCATCTGTTATTTTAATTGCTTAGTGTAATTTGTTAATTGCAACTAAATAATTAAATGTGGAATGTCTGGGGTAATAAACATATAATGCCCTATTCCATTTAATTTAATTAGGTCACCCATTCCATGTGTTGCCATGTTAACCAACATTTAATATTGCTGGTAAATAAATAACTTGCACCTAAATATTAATTGCCGGGGTTGTTTTCCCCGCTTAATTTGGATTACCTGCATTGTATTGCATCGTGCCATGCCATGCATCATTCTCGTATGATCATGCTGAATCTTTTGCCGTAGTTGTAAAATGCATCTTTTACGCTTTCCAGTGTTTGTTGCTTCTTCGCGGATACGACGTTGAGATGTGTGAGCAACGACAAGATCTGCTTCCATGCAGGATTCCAGGCAAGCAAAGTTTGCTTGTTTACCTATACATCGTCTTTCATTCCTGCCGTTGATCTCTGCTACCCAAGTATTCGATTCTCGAATTGCGATCCCATAACATGTTTATCCTGCAGCCCATATAGCTTTATCCCCACAACCTATACATGTTGTTTGTTTATCTGTTGGCCTTGCGAGTCGTAGCGCATGCTTAGAGTTGACTGTGCGAGTCGTCTGTTGGTCTTATGTTTCATCTGCTTAGTGATAGATTATTCTACCTTAATAAAATGTTGTCTTATATTGGGGTATTATAATTAAATGATAAGGCACAAGGCGAAAGGCCTTGCGAGGTGCTTTGTTCTGCTCAATGTCGACCTAGGAAGTGAGATTTTGTCCTCGGATCCAATTTTGAGCGCACTAACCACTTGTGGGTGGCCCTATGGAGCCCCCCTCGACTTTGAACGGATCTACAACTTGTCCATGTGCCGCATGTAGTTCGGGTTTTCCATTTGCTCATATGCATGTGCATGATGATGATGATGAGAGGGTATGTGATAGGGGGGGTCATATAGGTGCGGTACGACACGAAGCGTACAGTTCCTACTGTGGTTTGAGCCGCATGGTGGCGTAGTCGCAAACTAATGAGTCCGCAATTGAGATTCGGCCGAACTCCTGACGCGGGTAACAACTCATATGGGTGGCACTTGGACTTGCTGTAGTGAAGGAATGAGTCGAGTTGAGAGGACCTGATGCTTGCTTGGGTTGATCATACGAGTATGGGTACAGTAGTGCACCCCTGCAGGGTATAATCTTATCGATGAGCCGTGTCCACGGTTATGGACGATTTTGGTGATGATGCTGGCTAACAAGATCTGGACAACTTACACCTAATCATTATTAATTAATTTTGACTAGTAATATAGAATTACTTTCACAATAAATGGTAACCAAAATTGTTCAATGTGTGAGTTTTCCCGAATGGCTTCCTCATACTTGGTTGAGGGGGTTAATCTGAGAATGGGTTATGTTTGGAGTTAGTTGTAGGTGTTTACTTTATACGCTCTCTTATCCCTCTCTAATTAGACGGAAGTTGTAGCGTCTCTCTTAAGGTTGCTAGTGCTGCTGCCGCTAAGTCCACCTCCCCTATATTTTGGGAGATGGTGTAGAAAGTAGACAAGTCGGTTTTGCTTGCCAGGGAGTGCCCTGACCCTCTTTTGGGATGTGCTTTATGTGCAGTTATCAGGTTTGAAGTTTTGACGACGTTAGCTTGGGAATCCCTCCGGCTTGGCTGGGCAGGGATATGGCGCCATCGCTTATCTTCAGGACTCTTAGTCCAATTTGTATCTTATTCGTAGTCGGATACTATTCTGCTTCCGCTGTCATTTGAATCTTTGTATAGTATGATTTGTATCTTGACTCGTTCGAGTCGTTGTTGTATTTATATCTTTTGTTGTATTGTGGATGTATCGGAACTGTTGTAATGTTATCACAATTCCACCCACATAATGCGCATGTTTCGGCGTGCACATTATGTCTGGTGGGCGACCTAAAAAAGTTATTATGCGGATTTCGGCGGGATCGCTGAAATCTACATAGTACCGATTTTAGGGCGTCACAAAGTGGTATAAGAGCCAGGTTTCGATCCTGGGACCTGTGGGTTATGGGCCCACGACGCTTCCACTCAGGAATTTGAAGTGGTTGAAGAAGTCCAGGTGGTCTCTGATGAACTGCCTTGACACGACAGCAAACATCACAGTGAGACACATAGCGAGCAATTTCACGCTTCATTCTGGTCCACCAATAGATTGATTTGAGATCCTGGTACATCTTTGTGCTTCCGGGTGGATAGAAAGCGGAGTATCATGAGCCTCCTTGAGAATGAGCTCTCTTAAGCTGTCAATCTTGGGCACTACAACGCGTCCTTCAAATAGCAAGGTACCCTTGTCATCGAGAGAGAAACTCTTGTACTTATCCTTGCCGATGTTGGTTTTGATATTCTTGACACCAGAATCACGCAACTGTGCGGCACAGATTTTATCCTCAAGTGTAGGAGTGGCAACCAAGTTTGCAAGATAACCAGAAGGAACCACTTGAAGATTGAGCTTCAAGAATTCTTCGTGAAGAGGAGGTTGGATGTCCTCAACCATGAGGTTGTTGCAATAGGACTTGCGACTAAGAGCATCATCCATTACATTAGCTTTGCCTGGAGTGTAAGAAATGGTGAGATCGTAATCTGAGAGCTTCTCAAGCCACCTTGTTTTCCTGAGGTTCAAATCTGGTTGAGTGAAGAGATATTTGAGACTCTTGTGGTTGGTGAAGATCTCACAGCTGTGCCTTAACAAATAAGTGAAAGAGATATGCCCTAGAGAAATTAATAAAGTGTATTTCTTTATCATATCTCGTTTGTTCATAATACGTTTTTGTGTCATATTGTAACCATATTAAGCGGAAACATTAATACATGTGTGATGCGTAAACAACTAGGTCCCTAGTAGCCTCTACTAAGACTAGTTTTGTTGCGCGATTGATGATCGAGGTTTCCCGATCATAGGGCATGGCGCCGGTCGGCAATGGAAGCCATATCGTTGGAGAACGATGTGATGGACATACGCATATTTGTAAGACGAAGTCATTACGCCTTTGACCGTGAGACCAACTCTTATTGTTATTCCTGGAAGATACTTTGATTGCACCAAACGTCGTATCTTAATAACGGTACTTTTGGGTATCGGAAAGGAGAAGTTGAGACGAGGGGTCAAGAGCGGGATTTGCCAGTCCGCATAGCAGGATAGATACTCTAGGGCCCACTCGGTGAGATTATGTCTAATGAGCTTGCAAGCATGTGACTAGGTCACGGAGACATGAAATCATAGACGAGTAGAATATAGCGTTGTCGGTAACGAGGTCAAGCTAGATATGGAGATATCTATGAATGACACCCGGACACGCTAAGTATCGCCATGGCAAAAGGTTTAAGACTTTACGTTCAGATTTGATAGATGAAAGTCATTCGTTATATCGTAGGGATTAATTCATGGGGTCCAGGCCTACGAGTTAGTCATTGATCGGAGAGGAGTCTCGATCATGTCTGTTATTATATCGAACCGCTAGGGTAACACACTTAAGGGGTTTCGACAAGACAACCAGAAAGGAAAGAGATCACCGGGAGCGTCCCGAGAGAGGTCCGATGGAGATCGGGCAGCGACGAAATAGTTTTCGGAGCTAGAATAAATTATATATAATATGTTTGATATTAATTAGTGTAATTAATGTCTAAACATGATTTATATATTTATTTTCGAATTTATTTAGACTGATTTCTCTAAATGGGCCTTCTGGTCAAAAGAAGGCCCAAGAGGGGAAAATTCCCTAGGGGAATTCGGTGGGGGCCAAGGTGGCCGGCCTAGGTGGGCCACAAGGCGCCCACGAGGTGGCCGGCGCACCATGTGCCTCACCAGGAAAGTGGGGGATAGTCCCACATTGCGTGGTGAGCAGGTTGGCTCCCCCCTAGGAGTCTATATATAGAGGGGCACCCCTGGCCTTTTAATTCACCAATTAATTCCCAAATTCTCTCTCGATTTTGTGATTCCCTTTGTCGGAGTTGCGCCGAGTTGAGAGGGGGATCTCTTCCACCATAGCCCGCTGCCGCGCTGCTGGTGTTCCGGTCCAAGTCTTCCGCTGCTCGTCCTGGACTGGAGCTTCGGAGGCCGTCGTCTCCACCGTACGTGTGTAACGCCCTGCGAGGTGCTGCGCTAGCGGTACTCGGAGGTCTGCTTCCTCTACACGGCCTTGAAGTCGGCTTCTTCGGTGTTCATCGAAAACGTTTGTGCGGGAACGTAATCCCCGCTTTCGGTCTACAAGGGTATGTATTCCGATCTCCGTTCGTACTGCTATATCTGCATAGAATAGATCTTGGCATGTTTTAATAATATCGTTGCTCACAGACTGCTGCTAGCTCCAAGCGTAGAGCTCCAGCAACTGAGTCTGAAGACTGGCCAAACTGAGCGGTCCTGTCAAGAGCATCAGTCTCATACTGAGAGTTTGTGTAGGTGAAGTATGAACGTAGCAGAACGGAGGGTAGTTGAAACATTAGTATTCCCTACGCAGAGCCGCAGCTGCATCATAAGCTGCCAAGTGTTCTGCCATGTCCACACTGGAAGCTGCAGCCTCGTACTTGTGCGCAGTACGACCATCATCTCCCCTGATCCGAACGATAGCTTTGTAGGAGGTCTGTCCGAAATCTCTCGGGATCTTGAACACCTGGTACTCCGGAAGCCAGGGGAAACCGACATAGTCAACCATGCCTCTGAGAAGCTTCGGGTAACCGGTAGTCCGCTCGCACTGGGTCATACACACCACCTGATAGTGCGCCATCTACATAGCAATTTGAAGTAGAAGTTAGCCGCCGGAAAACAAAAGGATTGATTGCACATAACAGATTGTACAATGACGAAGAGATGATTCAAGTGAAAGGTATAACAACAACTGATTGATTCAAGAATGAAATTGAACGTAGCCGAAGAGTTTGATAACTGCCAAACGAAAAAACAACCTTCAAACACCTGCAACTATGGTACTACGGAAAACCCAGAACACGTGATGTCCTAATTTTAATTTAGAGATGAGAAGGGAAAAAACATTGTAACACTTCCTTACCAGAAGAACAGGGAGGGTGGGTGGGGAAAGAAGTAAAAGAACAGAATTCGTACTCTCACGTTTAAGATTTTCCTGATAGCTACAAAATATTTTTCTAGGCTCAAACAACGACCAGTAGAAGGGAACCTGAGTGCGTTTAGGCTCTGATACCAACTGTCAGACCCTGGATTCAGTCTACACAAACAAGACGTACCGGTTGGGCCACCCAACTAGGAGCATACTGGGGATTAGCAATCCCAGGAAACAGGCAGGCCTGGCTCGGAATGGATCATCGACCGACAGCTCCTAGCGATCCCAACGTCACGTACGTCTCACGATTGCGCACACAAGAATACCAAAATCCTAACAACTCGTATACTTCAATCATACACGCACGGTATATGAATCGGTTTGGAAACAAGATGGAATCATAGGATAAACCTAAGACACAAAGAAAGGAAATAATTATCCAACACTCTCACTGAGCAAATATATCGAATGTCTCCAAGCAGAGCACACATGTCCCAACATTACATCATGCAGCGGAAGACAAGCCGGTCTGAGTATGGACAAGAAGCAAAAGGCACAAGGCCGAAACAAAAAGAGAAGACCCATCCACGCGGTCCACTTGGAAGAAGCCCAAGGGAACTCTAACTACTCGTCGTAGATCTCGTTGTCGAACTCCACGTAGTAGCCACCCATCTGGTCGTACGGAGTCTCCTCAACTGCAGAGAAAACCACAGCCCGCGAACGGGTCAATACACCGGAGCCTATCGAACAAGCTAAAGCTAACAACATACAAAACTGAAAGACTCCCAAAGTATAGGGTTAGGTGGACTTAGCGGCAGCAGCATTAGCAACCTAATAGAGACACGCTACAACTTCCGTCTAATTAGAGAGGGATAAGAGAGTGCATAAGTAACCATCTACAACTAACACCAATCATAACCCATACTCGGATTAACCCACTCAACCAAGTATGAGGAAGCAATTCGGGAAAACTCACACAGTGAACAGTTTTAGTTACCATTTATTGTGAAAGTAATTCTATATTACTAGTGAAGTTAATTAACAAGGATTAGGTGTAAATTGTCTAGATCTTGTTAGCCAACATCATCACCAAGTCGTCCATTACCGTGGACACGGCTTATCGATAAGATTATACCCTGCAGGGGTGCACTACTGTACCCATACTCGCATGATCAACCCAGTCAAAAACATTAGGGTCTCTCAACACGACTCATTCCTTCACTACAGCAAGTCCAAGTGTCACCCAAATGAGTTGTTACCCACGCCAGGAGTCCGGCCGAATCTCAATTGCGGACTCATTAGTTTGTGCCTGCGCGCCATGCGTCTCAAACCACAGTAGGAACTGTCCGCTTCGCGCACCACCCCTATATGACCCCCCGTATCAAGTAACCTCTCATCGAACATCATCATCATGCACATGCATATGAGCAACTGGAAAACCCGAACTACTTGCGGCACATAAACAAGCTGAAGATCCGTTGAAAGTCGAGGGGGGCTCCATTGGGCCACCCACAAGTGGTTAGTGCGCTCAAAATTGGATCCGAGGACAAAATCTCAGTTCCTAGGTCGACACTAGCAGAACAAAGTACCTCGCAAGGCCTTCCGCCGGTGCCCTATCTTTTAATTTTAATACCCAACATAAGACAGTAGTTTATTAAAGTAGAACAATCTATCATACGAAGCATATGAGATAAAAGACAAACGGATGACTCGCACAACCAACTCTAAGCATGCACTACGAATCGCAAAGGCCAAAAAATAAACATGCAAGGGGTTATAGGTTGTGGGGATAAAGCTTTATAGTCTGCAGGATACACATGTGATGGGATCGCGATTCAAGAATCGTATACTAGGGTAGCAGAGATCAACGACAAGTTTGAAAACCAAACAATCGTGTAACATGTTAGCAGAAGCTTGCGTGACAGCTCGTGGCCCGACACAAAAGCTAGAACCTCAGTATCATAGGTACCCGCAGCAGGCACGTCGTCGTCTACCAAGTGAAAAGCAAAACACAGACAAATAGGAAACATAATCAATATATGGAAATGCGCATGCAATTTACGTGGCAATATGGTATGCGATGGTTAGGTCACATTAAAACGGGGATGAAATCCCGACAAAAGATTATGTTACTAGTTATTTTGTATCCTGCAATTTAAATGTTGTGTAACATATATAGCATGGCATGGGTGCTCTAAACAATTTAAATGGAATAGGCAATAATTAAATGTTTGCCCCACACATTCCATATTAATTATTTAGGTGTAATGATTAACTTACACTAAGCATTTAAAATAAATGATGCAAAATGGCATAAGGATGTCATATTAAAGTTTATTGCATTTTTCTGATATTAAAACATATAAAGATTATTTTATTTTGAGTTATGGATCAAAAGCTATTGCATTTTAATGTTAGGGGTGTTCCTGCAAAAAGGCAGGGACCTATTGGTGATAGTAACGTAACATGGAAGGTTCTCTGTGCAAAATAGCAAATCAAGGGGGCTCGGTGTAAAAGTTACAGCGCCCTGGTCTTTTCTCACCGCGCGGTGCTATACACTGGAGGCTGACGGGTGGGTCCGTCAGCTACGCTGGCGCTGACCACGCGCGGACTGTGCGCTGCTGGCGCCACGGTCACTGACCGGTGCGCCCGCCGTATCAGCGAGTGCAACGAAACAAAACGGGGCTCTTTTTATCCACTGCCCGGGGAGGTCAAACTCGTGAGCGCGGCGAGCGAGTGCGCTGAGCGCTGCTAGACAGTGGGGTGCGTGTGTGTTAGTGATAGGTTTAGACTAGGATTTGTTTTAAACAACAAAGGCTCTGTCTTTTCTCCTCTGACGAAAAACAACACTGACGAAACTGAAGGTGTTTTCGTCTCTGACGAAACTGAACCCAAACTCGTCAGTGGCGAACGGCGGGCAAAGACTGACGCCGGCGACCATAACCCGGGCGGTGATGTACTTGAGATTGCGTGCGGGTGTGCGGAACGGTGGGGACAACTCATTCCCGTGCTCGGAAGCGAAAGAGGAGGCTCGAGGCGCACTCGTTCGTGCTCGTGCGCGTGCCGTGTGCGCGGCCGTGGCCGTGTGTGACACCAACTCCGGCGAACTCTAATTGTGACGTCCGCCGTGAAATCGAAGAGGGAAAGAGAAGGGATCGGTGCGGCTCACCGAGGGGAAACTGTTGGCGAGCGGAGGAGGCTTGGGGAGGCGTGGACAGAGAGGATGGTGTGGGTAGGAATGGCGGCCGTGCGGACGGCGTCGGGGACGGAGCGGTTGTGGTGGCTCCCGGTCTAGCAGCTGGGGCGTCGAGGAAGGAGTGGAGGGAGGGGCGTCTTCTGGCGCGGCGGGGAGGTCCGGGACGCTCGCGGTCAGCGGGGCTCCGAGCTCGTCTCCTCGGTCATGGCAACGGCGGGAGCTAGGGAAGAAGCTTGCGGCGGCGGGGGCAGAGGGAAGCTAGGGTTAGGGTTTTTCCGTGGCGCGGCGCAGCTAAATAGGACGAGAGCGAGGGCAGGTGGCGCGTGGGGGCACCCTGGCAGCGACCTGGCCATGGCCACCGTGGAAAGGAGCTCATCTCCTCTGTGCCTGTACGGAGAAGGGAGACAAGGCAGGTGAGCTGGGCTGGGCTAGCTGCCGGGCCGACTTCGGCCCAGCTCGGACAGGTGAGCCCTCTCCTCTATTTTTTCTTCTTTTTCTTTTGTTTTATTCTTTTCTGTTTTTGTAGTTTAAAAAAAAAATAGAAAAGAAACATGATAAAACCTTTTGGACATTTTTAATAGTTTCAAAATAGTCAAGTTAAATTATATGTTTGATTATTTGTAAAGAATTTGAAACTTCATTTGAATTTATATGAAATTGCATTTGAATATAAATATGGAATTTGAATCTGAAAGCAATTTATTTAATTAAATGCAAACACACAATGGAATGATGACATGAAGACAAGCTTTATTACACAACAAGCACAACATTTTTGGTAGGTCTACACTTGGGATGTTACAAGAAAGTTTAAGAGATGACTAGTATAGGATAAATGATGCTCATCAAAAATACACTAAGAAACACTCCACTTTAATCCTCCTTAGGAATTTTTATGTTGGTATCTCTAGTTGGTATAGGTATGTTCTTGATACTCTTACGGGGGGTAACTTTCTTGGAACACCTGCTTTTGAAGCCTGTAATTTAATTGAAAGTTTGGTAGGATCACCACCCCTTACTAAAGAAGTTAAAACTGAGATCATTTTGGAAGATATTATTAAAAAGTTGGATTCTATGGAGAAAACTTTTCTTGATAACGCTAGCAAGGGTAATGAATCAATAGATGCCATTAATGGAAGAATCACTACTTTAGAAACTAGCAACACCCTTGATACTCATAATCATAGAATTGACGAATTAGAAGATGTTATGGAAACTTTAGGTTCAATATTTGCTTCTATTAAAACTAAGGGAGATAAGGCTTTTGTAGGAAGGGAGCAAAAGTTCATTTATATTCCCAAACCCAAACCTCCCAATATGCCTAAAAGTGATGGTTTACATAATAGGACACACTCATGGATACCAAAAACACCTATTACAACCAACCATGTTTTGGAGGAAATTATTGATGTTGATGCTTCACCTCTTGATAATACTTGAGTTTTACTCTTTGTTCCTAGCTCAACGGCGTTAAACAAAAGTGCTTATGGGAGACAACCCACTTTTATTTCCTGTTATTTTATTTTATTTTTCTTGTGTCAAGGACGTGTCCTACCTCTATAGCAATTCCTTTTTATCTTTATTTTATTGCAATGTTGTGTCAAGTTAAGCCTCTAGTTGAAAGTTGATGCTAAATTTCAATTCCTGCGCATAAACAGATTTCTGCTGTTCACCGTTAAATTCATATCAATTCACTGGAACGTCAGAAAAATCTTCCCTTGCTTTTGCATATTCCTCAGATGTATACGCAACTTTCATTTGTTTTGAGTTATCTGATCTGAGCAAGTTAAGTGCCTCGAAAAAAATTATCTTTACGGACTGTTCTGTTTTTGACAAATTCTGCCATTTATTTTGCAATGCCTCTTTTATTATTTTGATTGGATATTTTATCCTATTAAGTATCATTAGATGTAGCTAATGTCCAGTAGCATTGGTAGCCATTGTGTTCCTACAGATAATAATTGTTTTGTGCACTAACCCTCTAATGGAGTTACTGTAAGTTTGGTGTGGAGGAAGTTTTCAAGGATCAAGAGAGAAGGATGATATAATATGATCAAGAGGATAGTAACGCCAAAGCTTGGGGATGTCCCGGTGGTTCACCCCAATATAATTCAATAAGACTCAAGCGTCAAAGCTTGGGGATGCCCAAGGCATCCCCTTCTTCATCGACAAACTATCAGGTCCTTTCTAGTGAAACTATATTTTAATTCCGCCATATCTTATGTGCTTATCTTGAAGCGTCTGTTTGTTTTTGTTTTTGTTATTTTGATTCTCTAAATAAAATTGGATCCTAGTATTCTTTTGTGTGGAAGAGAGACACGCTTCGCTTTTTCTTATGTATTCTCGTATTCTTCACTCATATTCGTTGAATATTCTTTTCATGTTATTGTTTGGTCTCTAGCTCTTGTTTTTCATGCATCTCTTGCTAGAGCTGTTAGCTTTGTTATATTATACTCTCATATCTCATTTTTTAATTACTTGGAGAGTTTATCTTTTAAATAAGTTGATTGGTGTTCGGTTGAGAACAGAAAATGCTAAATGTGGTAGATGGTATAATTAAATGATTCATAATCTTGTAGATCATTAAATTGTGTCACTTGAATCATTGATGTTGTTTTGAGATATTAATTTTCTTAATGGTAAACATGATGGTTTAGTAAATTGGAATGATTAAATGGTTGGTCTAGAAAAACTTGAAGATGTGCCACACTTAAATTTCCAGTTGATTGCATAATGGTATATGACTTCTATTTGCCTAAAGCAACTGTAATGACTTTATGTTATGCGCTACGGTCGGGTTCCCAAGAGTGACTTGTTCATTTGCCACAGTTCCCCAAGGAGTATTTTTCATTATGCCTTGCATGATCATATTTTTATTAGGAATCTTTCTACTCGTGAGTTCTAAAACTACGGTTTTCATGGCACTTCCACCACCATATTGCTAGCCTCTTCGGTACTTTGCATTGATCTTTCTCACATTGAGAGTTGGTGCATTATTCGCAGGTACATCCAAACTTGTGGGAGATCTTCATCTTGTTCTCCTACTCGTAAGCCAAATATCTTCCTCAAAACATCCACCATACCTACCTACTACAGCATTTCCATAGCTGTTCCGAGATATATTGCCATGCAACATCCATCTTACGTTACATGACTTCTTGTCATTCATTACTTATTTTATTGCTTTGCGTGTTTCTATAAAGCTGATGTGTGGTTTTAGCCATGTTACACATATAGTTTGGAACTAGTATCATTGCTAGGCTGATTAGATCAGGAAAAAATGTGAAGAGAATGCATCGGTTAAAGTTGTAATTAATTGGGACTGGGCATCCCAATTGTCGGCTCTTTTTGCAAAACTAATGGATAAGCGGTTCCGAGATATATTGCCATGCAACATCCATCTTACATTACATGACTTCTTGTCATTCATTACTTATTTATTGCTTTGCGTGTTTTTATAAAGCCGATGTGTGGTTTTAGCCATGTTTACACATATAGTTTGGATTTAGTATCATTGCTAGGCTGATTAGATCAGGAAAAAATGTGAAGAGAATGCAGCGGTTAACGTTGTAATTAATTGGGACTGGGCACCCCATTTGCCGGCTCTTTTTGCAAAACTAATGGATAAGCGGTGTATATGCCTCTAGTCCAGTTGGTTAAAGTCTGTCTAAAAGCAAATGACAAGGTTGATATCCGACACCACATACTTCCTCATGAGCTAATAAACATTGACACAAATAAGGGATAATAAGTTTTGAATTAAAGGTAGCATATGAAGTATTTACTTGGAATGGCAGGAAATACCATGTTGTAGGTAGGTATGGTAGACACAAATGGCATGGGTTTTGGCTCAAGGATTTTGGATGCACGAAAAGCATTCCCTCTCAGTACAAGGTTTTGGCTAGCAAGGTTGTTTGAAGCAAACACAAGTATAAACTACGACAACAAGACATATATAAAAATATATTGCATGCATTATAAAACTCTACATTGTCTTGTTGTTCAAACACTTTAACTAGAAAATATGTAGACCTTAGAGATACCAAACATGCAAACCAAGTTTCAGCAAGTTTTACGTTAGTTATTCACTAATGGGTTTTAACTACATGATGTAAAAGCTTAAACATGATCTACTTGAGAGCTCAAAACAATTTCCAAGTACCACAACATACAAGATAACAATCCATAAGAGCATGTATATCTTTTCTTTATACCATCTAGCACATTTAGCATTTTTTTCCAACCAAACACCAATCAACTTATTTAAAACATAAAATCTCCAAGTATTTAAACAATTAGATATGAGAGTATGACATGTGAGAACTAACAGCTCTGAGCAAGAGGTTCATGAAAAATAAGAGCTGGAAGTATTTAAGTAATTAGAGAATAATACTCAACAAATAAAAGTGAAGAATACGAGTATTCATAAGAAAAAGTGGAGCATTTCTCTCTCCCACACAAGAATGCTAGGATCCATTTTATACAGAGAATGAAAATGACAAAACAAAATTAAACAAATGCTTCAAGCAAAGCACATAAGATGTGACGGAATTAAAATATAGTTTCACTAGAAAGGACCTGGTAGTTTGTTGATGAAGAAGGGGAGGCCTTGGGCATACCCAAGATTTGACGCTTGATTCTTCTTGAAATATGTTGGGGGTGACCCACCAAGGCATCCCCAAGCAAAGTCTTTACTATCTTCTTGATCACATCATATCATCCTTCTCTCTTGATCCTTGAAAACTTTCTCCACACCAAACTTACAGCAAACTTCATTAGAGGGTTAGTGCACGAAAAATTATGATATTCTGTAGGAACACAATTGCTACCAATGCTACTGGACATTAGATACAGCCACTAATACTTCATGGAACAAAAAGATCCAATCAAAATAGCAAAAGAGGCATTGCAAAATAAATGGCAGAATCTATCAAAAACAAAAAGGTCCGTAAAGACGAATTTGTTCGAGACACTTAACTTGCTCAGATCAGAAAACTCAAAAGTACAAAAAAGGGCAGGTCATTTGGGTGTTTCTGTGAAGAGTTATGAATTTAACGGTGAACAACAGAAACCTGATTCTACGCAGGAATCCAAATTTAGCATCAACTTTCAACTAGAGGCTTAACTTGACACAAAAATGCAATAAGTAAAGATTCAAAGGAAATGCTATAGAGATAGACATGTTCCTTGACTCAATAAAATAAAATAATAGGAAATAATATAGTGAGTTGTCTCCCATAAGCTTTTTCTTTATAGCCATTAAGATAGGCATGGAGATTCGTATGATGCTCTCATCAAAATGAGAGTTGAAAATCATAGGAGAGCATCAAGAGAGGAAAACAACAAACACATTTAAGTCTAACCCACTTCCTATGCAAAGGAATCTTGTAATAGGATAAATTATTGAAACATAAAGCAACTATCTCAAAAAGATGAAACAAATGAAACTTCAAAACTTCCAAAATAAAGAGAGGTGTTTTAGTAACTTGAAAAACTTTTACAACCGTGTTTTCCTCTCTCATAATAACTTTCGGTAGCATCATTGATAAAATCCACAATATAACCATGTAACATCCCAAAATCTCAAAAATTGAAACTTTGCATTTATACTCATTCATCATATAGGCATGACATTTGACTCACAAAAGTATTAAACAAAAATTTATTTATAACTTAAAAAAAGTGGCTTTCCATAAAAGCTTATTAAATTGCACTCCTTATATTATTACTTTTATTAAATTTATTTGTGTACAAGATTAAAGTCTAAAAGTCCTAAATTTAATAAGCTTTCCAAAACATATTTTAAGGATTTTTTCTGAAAAGTTTTGATAAAGTTTTAAAATAGATTTTGTTTATTAATTGATTTAAAAGAATTTCTGGAGAGAATAAATAGCCGGGCCGGCCCACCTGCTATCGCTCGCAGCGCGCGTGAGCTAACGGCCCAACAGCCCGCTCCAGCCGCGCTCCTCTCTCCTCCCCCGCTGACAGGTGGGTCCCACCTGTCAGCCGTCTTCAACCTCCATTCGGAGATCGCGTCGGAGATGGAGTCCGCGACCGAATCAATTTCGTGCCGTTTTTCACCGCGATTAGCTCCCCCAACCCCCACCTATTTATCCCCCTCGAAGCCGCCTCCAAACCCCCCCCCCCCCAAACCCTAACCTCACCGCCGCCGGGCTGCTCGGAATCGGGCCGCCACCGCCGCCATTGCCGCCGGGCGTTTCGCAAGAAGCTCGGTAAGAGCCGAGCTCCTCGAGCGCCTCCGAGCTTTCCCCTCACTTCCCCATCTCCTTGCGCACCTGTTGAGCCCCCTCGCGTGTCTTCTTTCGCAG
Organism: Poa annua; assembly: GCA_026929855.1. Taxonomy (NCBI): domain Eukaryota; kingdom Viridiplantae; phylum Streptophyta; class Magnoliopsida; order Poales; family Poaceae; genus Poa; species Poa annua. Next base: position 162,851,635 of record CM049426.1, read on the forward strand.
CCAAACGCCGTATCCGTCCGCGACCTGAGACCACCGCCGCCGTCCATGACTCCGACGAGGAAAAGGGGGAGAACTCCGACGCCATCACCGCGCCATCGACCTCGCCTCTTCCTCCGCTGTATTTTGGTAAGAGCTGCTCCTCCCGGGGCTTCGTAGAACGCCGGGGAATGTCGTTGCCGACGCGCCGCCGCCGCGGGAGCCATCGCCGGCGAGCGCTCCGGCGACTCGCGCCGCCCGCTTCTGGTCGGTATGATCTGGATCGTTAGATCCCGATCGGACGGCCCATGTTTTTCTTTTTTTATATATCGAACGATTAATCTGACGCGTCCATCGTAAGTAGATCGGATGGCTCCCAGCCCGATCCTGGCCGAACCGGTACCGGCCAATCACGGCGTGCCGCGTGGCTATTCTTTTTCTTATTTTTTTCCCCAGCCGAATTTAAAAACCAGAGAACAAATAAAACTTTAAAAATTCATATCTTTAAACCATAAGTCCAATTTGGGCAAACTGTATCTCCCTGGAATCAGAAAAATGTGTAGAATTTATTAAAATTATGTTTGTATATTTTTGCACGATTTAATTATAATATTTTTACAGATTCATTAAATCTTGTTGTGGGCATATTTCCATTTAGAAAATGTTACACTTAAGTCAATTTTTGTTTTAAATAAAATTTACTTAAACTCTCTATCTATAAGAACCTATTTTCTTACTTCGGAGAGATTGCAATTAACCTCATATTTAAATTTGTCGATGCAATCCGTTTCACATATAAAATTTGATGCATTACAAATAGATCATAATACACCATTGCAATTGGTAATAAACAAAGAATAAATAAATTTTTTTATCCAATTTATTAATTGTGACTCATGCATAACATAATTTTCTTGTGTGGCATTGTGTTTGCTGGTTTGGTTGTTTATTCGGTGTTATTGTTTTATTTAGATTGCGAAGAGTGTGAAGCCTTTTGTGAGAGTTGCACCAACCAGAACCACTGTCAAGGCAAGTGACTTCATAAAATACCTACTATTTTTTATTCTATTGCATTACTAGCATTTTTTTAGCAGTATTTGTAAATAGCATGCATGATAGGTCTTTGTGAGAATTGTAGTATGCTATGCAAACCTGTTAGGTTACCCCTTTAGAAATTCCAGTTAGACACCTATTATAATTTAGTGGAAGTACATGCTGAAAAAAATGATTGTTTTATGTTTGATGTGATAAGTGAAAATTTCCACTAAATTAATTTACCGCCTGGGTGGATTGGTTCGATCGAGGAGGTTTCAAGTTGAGTGGCTACTCAGGGGCCAGTTCTGCGGCGGAATGAGTTTGCTCACTTGTGGAAGGCCACCCAGCGCTATGAGATTTAAGTTTACACTGAGTATAGTTGCTTATCGTGCAACCATTGGTTAATATGGGCTTTGTCTTGACGGAGTAAGTTGATGTGGACCTGGGTCAAGAGATTGATGGTGGTAGGGGTGATAGGATGGTGGTAATCTCTTAGTATGATCATGGGAAAGCAACTTCTGAAAAGTCTCGTCTTGATCTTCTCCTTTTCCTTCTCACTAAATGAGTGTAGAGGATAGTTTGGGTTGATTGAGTCTAATGGTGAAAGCACACGCTCTTGAGAGTTAAAACCTAAGATCTTAGCCGTGTCCCCGACATCGGACAAATTGAGTGACTACACAAGGATGTCTTCTGAAAATCTATTCATTCCAATTTCTTAATAAAACATTGATGGGTGAACATGGGTAGGAGACATGGATTTGTCCCGAGATGTCTCATAAAGAGAAGATATTGTTTCAAAAAGTGTTCGCCAAAAGTAGGAGAAAACTTGCTTTGCGAAATAGCCTTGAGCTCCACCAGCCAAATAAGCATATAGATATAGCTTAGTAGAATATTAGAAATTAAAGTCACTTGCCACCACAATTCAATTGTGTTGACCCTTTATAGCTGGGCTGCAACTAAACCTTGCAGATTGTTCGGATGAGGAGTAAAGGGGTCCTCTTCGAGCTACAACCAACATGATTGCCAGTGGCTTCATGGAGATGATGTAGCTGCATGTTATCTTTAGAATGGGGAGCATGATCATCATAAAAGAACTGGAACATGATAGACAAGTTGTTTATTAAAATGATTGGCTTGAGTAATTCTTCTATAATTATGACAAGTTTCAAAAGGATAATTATAATTATAACCCATGTCATAGTATTCTTTATAATTATCAAAGACCGGAGGCATAGTATCATCATAGGCAATGGAAAAGTTATCCTCTAAAGTGCGTTCATTTGCAAACATGTCATCATTTTTACTAGAGGGAGATGTATCAATTATATAATAATTAGTAGCAAAAGGATTTTCAAACATCTCATCCCCGAGCTCAGAGCTCTATATATCATCATGGGAAGGAACATGGATAGTATTAATAGTGCATCAATTATTAACATCATCATTTTCAAAATTATTATCCCAAAGATCTTCAATATTAAAAGAAGTGTGCTTTCTCCAATCATGATCCCTAATACAAATAACATGCATAGGTTTATCATCAAGCTCAGAATCATCAAATTCATAATTATAAGTATTAATTCTAATAGGAGCAACAAGTTTGGGAGAAGATATTGTTTCCTCTTTCCTTTTACTCCTCTTCTTCTTCCTCTTTCCCCTTTTCTTCTTTTTTTCCTCTTTAGGAGGGAGAGGCTTGAAAGGAAGCTTCTCCACATAACCTATTTTAGTATTACAGACAATGGAAGAAACTTGGGAAAATTCCTCTCTTTCATTAATAAGATAAAAACACATATTAGTCCTATCATACTTTGGTAAAGTCCTATCCTTTATAATATTTTGTATGTAGGTGGTAGCATGGAAATTATTAACAAAATAGAGATAACATCCATGCAACAAATCATGCATGTCAATATCCCTCATATTTAACAAAGAAGTTTTTCTTGATATCTCTTTACACTCCAAAAATAATGTAAGTTCATCATATTGATTAGGAGTAATCATGTTATCACAAAAGTCTCCTGCAATATGTTTATGAGAACGTGAGCATTGAAATTCGAAATGACCCTTTGCATAGCAAAGTTCACAAATAAAAGGATAGGTGGCACAAATTGTGTTACCAAGATCTCTTAGAACCTTATACCAAACTCTAGTATTTTCATTCCTATGATGGATATAATATTCATGTTCAATTTGATTAATTCCACATGGTCTATGTATTTTACAAAAAATAACATGCTTATAAGAAATAGTATTATCAGAAGTTTGAGCATGTTTATTGCAATCATTAACAACAATTTCATTTTCCATGCAAGTGTCTTTGAAAGGTTCATGATACACGTCCCAATTTTCTTTAGGAACATTAATATAAGAAGCAAAGGTTCTAAAATAATCAACAATAATATGAGAATCAAGACCATATTTAGCATTAAGCTCTTGAAAACCAGTAGTTTCAACACAAGACTTAATGCAATCATATTCAGTTTATACCTGATTCTTTACCTTTGTCATTCTCTCAATCTTTAACATTGTTTCGAATTGTTTCAAGGAGATCCCATTTAGCTTCAACCTTCTTACTTGTGAAAAAGCTCTCCGAACAGGCAGCTAGATAATCCTTGCAATGTCCTGAAAGTCTAGCATAAAAAATATTAACAATCATTTTATTAGGAAACTCATGGTTAGGACATTTGAGTATTAATGTTTTCAGCCTTCCACAGGCTTGAGCAATGCTTTCTCCATCAAGAGGCCAGAAATTATATATAGAATTACGATCTTGGTGAATCTTACTTGGAGGATAAAATTTAGAATAAAAGAGAGATACAACCTCCTCCCATTCAAGAGAGTGCCTATTCTTCAACAATTTATACCAATGCGCATCTCTTCCACCAAGTGATATAGAAAATAATTTCTTGTTTACCTTATCCATTGAAATACCTACACACTTGAACAACTCGCATAATTCATGTAAAAATAGCAAATGATCACCAGGATGGACAATTCTATCCCCTACATAGCGGTTATCCATAAGATGATCAATAATTTTCATAGGTATTTTAAATGACACTATTTCTTCAGGTGGCTTTAGAATATCACAAACATCATTAGAATTATCACATATTGGAGGTAAAAAATTATCAAGGCTAAATAATTCATCCAAAGATGAGTAGCAAAAAAGATTATTTTTGTTTAACCTAGCTCCCCCAAGCTTAGACTTATCCATAGCCTTAGCAATAATAGTGTCCACACAATTTATACTAATAACATTACTACCACTATTATGCAAACTAATTTCCAAAGGTTTTTTAATTTTCTCTTCAAAAGTATCATGTCCTAATGCAATATAAATTTCAAAGAGATCTCTAATTTTGTTGTTGTTTTCCATTAGCCTAACTAGTGAAAATAAAAACAAGAAACAAAACGTAATAACTGCAGAATCTAAAGGAGATACCTTCAAGCGCTCACCCTCCCGGGAACGACGCCAGAAAATAGCTTGATGTTTACACACACTTCTATTCTCGTAGACAGTGTTGTGCCTGAGTCCTTAGTCATTTTTGACCAACATATTTTGCTTGCATCAACTTATAGGATTTTCATGGCATGAAATGCATTTCTAGTCCTTAGAAATATTTTACACATCATGCATGACATATTTTGCTTAAATATTTATGAAACTTGTTTGTTCATGATGTATGTGTTTGTATGCATTGTGTTGTGATGTGTTGTATGTTGATTGTTGTATGTTTGTCTATATTGTTTAGACTGAACGGAGAGCCTCGACTTACGTTGAAAAGAGTTTGTGAGCAAAGACATCATCCAAAGGCAAGTGGGACACCTCATAAACTTCCTACTATTTTCTTTATGCATTACTTAGTGTATTTTTATATAAGCATGTGTAGGATAGTATTGCTATGCTAGACCTGTGTAGAAATTCCTTACTCCTGTGTCTAGGTTCCTATATAATACTTAGTAGAAATATTGGTGCTATGCAAATGTTGTTTTTTGTAAAAATCTAAATTCTACTAAGTTAAGAATGAAACACCTGGGTGGAAAGTGGTTGTATGGTTTATGTTGAGTAGTTTCCAAGGGGATTTACCTGTGGAATTACACTTGTGGATGGCCACCAGGGAATAAAGGGATCTGAAGAACTCCGAGTGACGATCGCTTCCAGTGCAGCCATTGCCATATGGGCTCTGCCTTAATCAACTAAGTTGCGTGGACTCGCCTCGACTTGACAAGCAAATGTAGAGGGTGTTAGGTGAAACGGGTCAAGCCAGAGTGGGAGGGAAAATGCTTCTGAAAGATCTCGTCTCATTCTTCTCCTTTTCCTTATCACTATAAGTGTGTAAAGGATAGTTTGGGTTGAATGGGTACAATGGTGAACGTGCACAACCTCTGCAGAGTGTAAAACTAAGTACTTAGCCGTGTCCCCTGTACGGACAATTTGAGCAGCTGATCACGGACGTCAACGGAGGATTCCATCATTCCAATTTATAAGATAAAACTTGATGGGTGAACAAGGGTAGAATGAGACCGTGGTTTCATGCCACGAATGTCTCGTATAGAAGAAAAGTGTTTTCCAAAGAGTTAGGAAAAATTGGCTTTATGAAATATAGCCTTGAACTCCAGCAGCCAAATAAGCATATAGGTTATTAGAGTTTTTCCACTAAGTGTCCACCATAGTGTCACTTGCCAGACTCAATTTTTTATGGAATCTGACCCACGTTGTTGCAATATTCTTCTTATTGCAGATTGATAAGATGACGAGTGAGGTTTCGTTTAAGGGTTTCGAGTCTACAACCAACATGTTTTCGCCTGTGGCAACATGAAAATGATGGAGACTCACTGCTATTTATTTCCGCTGTTTACTCTTTCAGTGCTAGCTTTATGCTATGCAAGTTGTAAAGAATATTTTCTAAGTCTGGATCATCGATGTAATAAAATTGATACTTTGTTGTGATATTACATCGTAAACTGTGTGTGCAAACGAATCGATCCAGGGATTTGCACTATACACAAGTACCTTGCCATATTTCAAGTGCAGGTACGCTACAAGTGGTGAGGCGGCAATCGTGGCTTGCACTCTCTTTCACTACCTATCAATCACATGACGTGGGTGTCGGAAAAAAGACTCAAAAGCACGATGTAACAAAATGGAGCCCCCCGAGCGTGTCAGGGGTTGCCGGCTTTATTTCTTTGATTGGTCTTATAGTTGGGATAAGGTTTGCATGCCAAAATCAGCTGGAGGGTTGGGAGTGTTGGATTTACGCAACCAGAAAAAACTTTACTGATGAAAAATCTCTTTAAGTTCTTCAATTGCAATGACCTACCTGAAGGGGATCGCAGGTAGAAAACAATAAATTTTCTAACAATGATAACCTTAAACTAGCCAGGATCTATACTATGCAAATATAGTAATACAGAGGGGATCGATATACATACCCTTGTAGACCGAAACGCGGGGATTACGCTCCCGCACAAGAGTTGTCGATGAAGCCGACGAAGATGACCTCACGGTCGTGTAGAGGAAGAAGACCTCCGAGCACTACTAGTGTGGCACCTCGCAGGGATTCACACACTTAGGGTGAAGACGACGACCTCCGGGCTCCGATCCAGGGACGGCAGCGGAAGACTTGGACCGGAAGACCAACAACACGGCGGTGTGCGTATGGTGGAAAGAACTTCACCTTGGCGCAACTCCAATGAAGGAATCACGTTTCAGGGAGAATGGGAGAAGAAGAGAGAGAGAGACTGGTGTACCTTAAAGGCCAAGGGGGCACCTCTATATAAAGGTCGAGGGGGGCTGCCAGCCTTGCTGGCTGGGCGGTGTGGGACTATTCCCACACCAGCCCGCCCCAAGGGGTGCGCCTCCGTCTGCTGCGCCTCCATCTCCTCCCGAGACGGCCCGAGCGCTCCGTCCCGCTCGACGCGCCCGCCGTCGCCCTCGCTCCTCCGCGCTTGCCGCCGCGCGCCCTCGACGTCGCCTCCTCTTCCCGGCCACGTGCACGCCGCCGCCGCCCCACGCCGCTCCTAGCCCGGTTCTCCGTCCGGTGGCGCCCCCGTGTCCGCCGTTCGCAAGGTGTTCGGTGAATTGCCCGCAAGACCCCGGCGTCCCTTTTTTTTGTGTCCGAGTTGTCCACCCTTCGAGGTGTTACTACATGCGCGTGCGCGTCCTCTTCCGGTGCCGCGTTTCCGTGACCGCTCGTGTCCGTGTTGCGGTGCACGCCCCGTGTGCGCCTCCTTCCGGTGTCCATTTGTCGTGCTCCTACGTGCCCGCGCCCGTCAACGGTGATGACCGAGTACGACTACCCGACCACTTCCCCAACACCGACAAACGACGATGCCCCGGTTCCGCTACGACTACTTCCACGACGTCGACTACTTCCTCTACGGACCGAAGACGTCGGTTTCGAACCCTAGTTCACCCGATCCGACGTACAGACCCAAACCCTAACCCTACCTATTTTATAAAATGTCATCTATCTTATGCATATCGCATCATACTTGCATGTGTTGCATCTCTTGAGTTTGGTGGGGTAACGATTCACCTAAATAATAAATATGGAATGTGTGGGACAAATCAATATATGTATTGCCCAATTCCATTTAATTTGACTAGAACACCTTTGCCATGTCTTGCCATGTTAATGAACATTTAATTTGTTGGGTAGATAAATAACTTTAACATTAATATTAATTGTCGGAATCCCGGTTCCGCTTAATTTGGATTAAGTGCATCTCGCAATGCATCTTGCCATGCCATGCATCATTCTTCCATGATCTTGCTGGATCTTTTGCCGTAGTTGTAAAATGCATCTTTTGCGCTTTCAGTGTTTGTTGCTTCTTCGCGGATACGACGTTGAGATGTGTGAGCAACGACAAGATCTGCTTCCATGCAGGATTCCAGGCAAGCAAAGTTTGCTTGTTTACCTATACATTGTCTTTCATTCCTGCCGTTGATCTCTGCTACCCTAGTATTCGATTCTTATCGCGATCCCATCACATGTTTATCCTACAGCCCATACAGCTTTATCCCCACATCCCATCACATGTTGTTTGTTTATCTGTTGGCCTTGCGAGTCGTAGCGCATGCTTAGAGTTGATTGTGCGAGTCGTCTGTTCATCTTATGTTTCATCTACTTAGTATGATATATTATTCTATCTTAATAAAATGTTGTATTATATTGGGGTATTATAATTAAAAGATAAGGCACCAGGCGGAAGGCCTTGCGAGGTGCTTTGTTCTGCTCAGTGTCGACCTAGGAACTGAGATTTTGTACTCGGATCCAATTTTGAGCGCACTAACCACTTGTGGGAGGCCCTATGGAGCCCCCCTCGACTTTGAACGGATCTACAGCTTGTCCATGTGTCGCAACTAGTTCGGGTTTTCCATTTGCTCATATGCATGTGCATGATGATGATGATGATGATGATGAGAGGTTATGTGATACGGGGGGTCATATAGGGGTGGTGCGCGCGTAGCGGACAGTTCCTACTGTGGTTTGAGCCGCATGGCGCGTAGGCACAAACTAATGAGTCCGCAATTGAGATTCGGCCGGACTCCTGACGCGGGTAACAACTCATATGGGTGGCACTTGGACTTGCTGTAGCGAAGGAATAAGTCGTGTTGAGAAGCCCTGATGCTTGCTTGGGTTGATCATGCGAGTATGGGTACAGTAGTGCACCCCTGCAGGGTATAATCTTATCGATGAGCAGTGTCCACGGTTATGGACGACTTTGGTGATGATGCTGGCTAACAAGATCCAGACAACTTGCACCTATTTAATGTTAATTAAATTGACTAGTAATATAGAATCACTTTCACAATAAATTATAACTAAAACTTTTCAACGTGTGAGTTTCCCGAATTGCTTCCTCATACTTGGTTGAGGGGGTTAATTCGAGAATGGGTTATGTTTGGTGTTAGTAGTAGTTGGCTACTTTATGCGCTCTCTTATCCCTCTCTGATTAGACGGAAGTTGTAGCGTGTCTCTTTAGGTTGCTAGTGCTGCTGCCGCTAAGTCCACCTACCCCATATTTTGGGAGATGGTGTAGAAAGTAGGCAAGTCGGTTTTGCTTGCCAGGGAGTGCCCTGACCCTCTTTTGGGATGTGCTTTATGTGCAGTTAACAGGTTTGAAGTCCGACGACGTTAGCTTGGGAATCCCTCCGGCTTGGCTGGGCAGGGATATGGCGCCATTTCTTATCTTCAGGACTCTTAGTCCAATTTGCATCTTATCCGTAGTCGGATACTAGTTTTGCTTCCGCTGTCATTTGTATCTTTGTATTGTATCTTTTGTATCTTGACTCATTCGAGTCGTTGTTTTAATTATACCTTTTGTTGTATTTGTGGATGTATCAGAACTGTTGTAATGTTATCACAATTCCACCCACATAATGCGCATGTTTCGGCGTGCACATTATGTCTGGTGGGCGACCTAAAATCGTTATTATGCGGATTTCGGCGGGAGCGCTTAAATCTACATAGTACCGATTTTAGGGCGTCACAGTAGTTTAGGCCCAGGAGAGGTAAGAGCCCTGAGTCGCGATGCTCAAGTGCCCCCCTTAGACGTGCGAGTAGTCCATGAAGCGTAAGGGAAAGCGAAGTCGCTTGAGGGGCAAACGTGCGCTAGGGGGAGAAAACGCTCTTGAGGCGTGTGTGCGAGACTTAGCTTCTCGAGGTTTTCGCCCTGCAGAGGCTTTTCGCCTGGCGAGGTTGCCCACTTGAGGGGTCGCTCCTGGATGCCTCTTCAGGCCTGTGGTGGGATTTTTCCCTGCAGATGTTAGAGGGGCGAACCCAAACGCTGGAACACGGTTCAAGGGACTCGTGCGCGCTTATAGGTCCCCTCAGGCGTTCCTTGCGAGGAGAGTAAGTACCAAGGTCCTCTGGAGAGATGGCGTGTTTTTGGGATCTTGCCCTTCAGCCAGAGCTCGGACTCTTGGATTTTGCAGTGCTGCTGGTGTGTCATTTGAGGCACTGGCACCGTACTCAGCCCCCGCTCGCAAGGTACGCTTGTGGAGAGATATAAGCGCACACTTCAACAGAGTAGTGCGAAAATAAAACTCACCAAATATATTACAAAGCGGCGCCGAGGCGCTAAGTTCACTTGGGAACGAAATTGAGTCATTATGCTTGGGGTTGCCAAGTTAATGTTTTGACCATGTCAAGGCATGGGGACCACCCATTAGTGGCAGAGACTCTCCACGGCCTGAGGTGGCTCGTTAAATGGAGAGCTCGGAGGGTTTTCCCTCGAGAGAAGCCTTTGGAGCTTGGAGGTTTAAGCCGTGAGCTTTTAACCTCTAGAGACAAAGATGCTTGGAGGTTGAGCCGTAGGCTGCCTCTTCCGCTCGGAGTCTCGACGTGACAATGATCACGGTTGCGTTTTGTTCCTTTAGGAGAAAAAAGTATTTGGGAGGTTTAAGCCGTGAGCTTTTAACCTCTAGAGACTAAAATGCTTGGAGGTTGAGCCGTAGGCTGCCTCTTCCGCTAGAAGCCTCGACGTGACAATGATCACGGGTGTGACAATGATCATGGTTGCGTTTTGTTCCTTTAGGAGACAAAAAGTTTTTGGGAGGTTTAAGCCATGAGCTTTTAACCTCTAGAGACAAAAATGCTTGGAGGTTGAGCCGTAGGCTGCCTCTTCCGCTAGAAGTCTCGACGTGACAATGATCACGGGCGTGACGATGATCACTTTTTGAGTTTGTTACTTGTGGATACAATGACTTGTGAGGTTTAAGCCGTGGGCTTTTAACCATTAGAGACAAAAAAATGCTTGGAGGTTGAGCCGTAGGCTGCCTCTTTCGCTAAAATGCCTTGACGTGACAATGATCACGGGTAAAACTTGCGTAGGTGCATGATGTTCCATGGATTCTTGACCAGCAAGAGGACCTCCACAACGACGACCTGCTGCTCCTTGAAGGGTTACGATGCCACGCCGCCCTCCGGGCGGCCAAATACCAGCAGGACCTGAGATGCTACCACAGCCGCAACGTGCGCTCGCGCACCCTGGAGGCAGGCGATCTCGTCCTCAGGTGAATCCTCTCCAGGGAAGGCCTCCACAAGCTATCCCCGATGTGGGAAGGCCCCTACGAGGGCGGCGTGGCGTTGTAGCCCTTCAAGGAGCAGCAGGTCGTCGTTGTGGAGGTCCTCTTTCTGGTCCTCGTTAAAGGCAAGGACCCGTGGGGATCCATGCTTTATCTCTGTGGGGAGGACTGCTTCGGCTCCATAGACGAGGGCGAACGGTGTTTCCCCGGTGGGCTTGGGTGGCGTGGTACGGATGGACCAGAGCACCGAGGGGAGCTCGTTGATCCAGCCCTTGCCGTGTCCCTTGAGGACATCGAAGGTCCTGGTCTTTAAGCCTTTGAGGACCTCTGCGTTTGCGCGCTCAACCTGTCTGTTGCTTTGCGGATGGGCGACTGAGGCAAAGCAGAGCTTGATGCCCATTCTTTCACAGTAGGCTCTGAAGATGCCACTGGTGAATTTTGAGCCATTGTCGGTGATGATGCGGTTAGGCACTCTGAAGCGGCAAACCAGGCCTATGATGAATTTCACCGCCGCGCCTGCTATGATTGTGCGCGTCGCCTCCACTTCAGGCCACTTCGTGAACTTGTCAATGGCCACGAAGAGGTAGCGATATCCACCTTGCGCCGTTGGGAAATGTCCCAGGATGTCCAGCCCCCAGACCGCAAACGGCCACGAGAGCGGAATGGTCTGTAGTCCCAGCGCTGGTTGGTGGATTTGCTTGGCGTGGAATTGGCAGGCTTCACATGCTTGAATGATGTCCATTGCATCCTGAAGTGCTCGAGGCCAGTAGAAGCCGCTTCTGAAGACTGTGAGGGTGCGGGCGCATGAATGGTGGCCTCATTCCCCGATGTGGATGTCTTTGATCAGCATTTTGCCTTCTTCAGGAGGGACTCATTTGAGCGCGATGCCGTTTGGGCGCTTGCGATAGAGAATTCCTTGGAGGATTTGTACGATTTTGCTTGGCGGGCAATTCGCTCCGCTTCAACGTCTTCCTGGGGAAGGAATCCTTTGTCGAGGTCATCTTTGATTTCTTTGATCCATCCTGTTTCTTGGTGCACCGCTGTGAGCAACAGACGCTCCCCTGTAGGGGGCCCGCAGTCTGGAGCCCCGCTTGCAGGTGGTGGCGGGAGCGCTTCGTCTGTGCTTGCGGGCAGAGCCTCTTGGGGCTGCTTTATGGATGCCTTGACAAGCCTTTCTTCAAAGACACCTGGCGGCTGAGCTTGCCTCTTTGATGCGCGCTTGGAGATGTCATCAGGCTCTTGGTTTTCCTTCCTTGGGATGTGCATGAGCTCCATTCCCCTGAAGTGCTTTTCGAGCTTACGGACCTCTTCAAGGTATGCGGCCATGTGGTCGTCCTTAGGCTTGTAGCTTTTGTTAGAGAAGTTGACGAGCAACTGGGAGTCGCCCTTGATGAGTAGATGCTTGACACCGAGGGCGATTGCGGCGCGTAAGCCGGCAAGCAGGCCTTCATACTCGGCGATATTGTTGGATATCTTGTCGATTCCGAAGCACAGCTGGACCGCGTAATACAGCTTGTCTCCTTTGGGTGAGATCAGGACTACGCCTGCCCCGCCGTGGCGACAAGCGAAAGCTCCGTCGAACTTCATGGTCCAGTGGCTGGGCATTGCAGCTCCAGAGGGCTCTTGCTCTTCTCCCAAAGGCTCTTCAGGGGTTGGGTCAGTCCATTTGGCGACAAAGTCTGCCAGCGCTCTTCCTTTGATTACCCTTGTGGTATCGAAGCGCAAATTGAATGGCTGTAGCTCTATGTTCCAACCTGCGACACAGTCTGTTGCGTTTGGGTTGCGCAGGATTTGCTCCAGGGGGAAAGAGGTGACCACCGTGATGCGGTGCCCCTGGAAGTAGTGTCGCAGCTTTCTTGAGGCAATGAGGAGTGCGAGGATAAGCTTCTGATGCATCGTATATCGCTCGCGAGCATCACGCAGTACTGTGCTGACGAAGTAAACTGGATGCTCGACGAGGGTAGTTCCTGTTGCCTTGGCGTCTTTTGCCTGAGGTGGCTCAGCTTGGCCCTCGAGGGGGTTTGCCTCAGGGGTTTGGCCTGGGCCTCGAGGGGGTTGGCCTCAGGGGGCTTGCCCTGGGTCTCGAGGGAGTTTGCCTCGAGGGGCTTGTCCTGTCCCTCGAGGGGGTTGGCCTCCTGAGGCTCCTCAGGCTCCTCGGCATGAATTCCTTGCAGCGGTTGACTTGGGGCGGGCCTCTCTTGGGGCTTTGGGCCTGGCGTTGGGTTTGTGATGGCTGCCCTTTCGTCGAGCTCCTTCTCAGGAGGCTTTTTCTTTGGAGTGGCTGCACTCTTCTTGTGGAGTACAGGCTCTTGCTCTTCTCCCAAAGGCTCTTTAGGGGTTGGGTCAGTCCATTCGGTGACTAAGTCAGCCAGCGCTCTTCCTCTGATTACCCTTGTGGTATCGAAGCGCAAATTGAATGGCTATAGCTCAATGTTCCACCCTACGACACGATCTGTTGCGTTTGGGTTGCGCAGTATTTTCTCCAGGGGAAAAGAGGTGACCACTGTGATGGGGTGCCCCTGGAAGTAGTGTCGCAGCTTTCTTGAGGCGATGAGGAGTGCGAGGAGGAGCTTCTGCTACATTGTATACCGCTCGCGAGCATCACGCGGTACTGTGCTGACGAAGTAGACTGGATGCTCGACGATGGTAGTTCCTGTAGCCTCGGTGTCTTTTGCCTGAGGTGGCCCAGCTTGGCCCTCGAGGGGGTTTTCTTCAGGGGGCTTGCCCTGTGCCTCGAGAGGGTTGGCCTAAAGGGGCTCGCCCTGTGCCTCGAGGGGGTTGGCTTCAAGGGGCTTGCCCTGTGCCTCGAGGGGGTTGGCCTCAAGGGGCTCCTCAGGCTCCTCGGCATGAATTCCTTGCGGCGGTGGACTTGGGGCGGCCTTCTCTTGGGGTTTTGGGCCTGGCGGCGGGTTTGTGAGGGTTGCCCTTTCGTCGAGCTCCTTATCAGGGGGCTTTTTCTTTGGAGTGGCCGCACTCTTCTTGTGGAGTACCGGCTCTTCTCTTTCCACCACAAGGACATCACTGGCTGTTTGCGGAGTAGCTGATAACTTCAGCTTTAGGTGCTCGCCAGGCCTTGGGGCGACCATTACTGGTGGGCTTACCAGATTCTTCTTCAAGTCCTCAAATGCTTTTTCAGCTTCAGGTGTCCACTTGAAAGTGCCTGTTCTTTTCATGATCTTGAAGAACGGCAGGGCTCTTTCACCGAACTTGGAGATGAATCGACCCAAGCTGGCCATGCAGCCTGCCAGGCGTTGCATGTCCTTGAGCCTGCGTGGAGGTTGCATGTCTTCTATGGCCTTGATTTTGTCTGGGTTTGCCTCTATGCCTCGATGAGACACGAGGAACCCAAGCAATTTGCCTGAAGGTACTCCAAAGACGCACTTGGCGGGGTTGAGCTTGATGTTCACCTTGCGCAGGCTGGCGAAGGTTTCTTCAAGGTCTCCGAGGAGAGTATTTCCTTCTCGTGATTTCACGACGATGTCATCGACATATGCTTCGGCGTTCCGCCCCATTTGCCCGCCAAGGGCTATCCTCGTCAACCTCTGGAAAGTGGCTCCGACATTTTTTAGGCCGAAGGGCATGCAGACGAGGGAAGCCGTCTTCTCCTCGTCCTCCTTAGCCATCTTTATCTGGTGATAACCAGAGAAGGCATCGAGGAAACAGAGGAGGTCGCAGCCTGCCGTGGAGTCCACAATCTGGTCAATTCTAGGCATGGGATAAGGGTCTTTGGGGCAGGCCTTGTTTACATCAGTGTAGTCGATGCAGAGACGGCCTCCTCCGGCGGGCTTTGGGACTACCACGCCGTTGGAGAGCCAAGTGGGATGCGCGACTTCGCGAACGACTTTTGCCGCTTTGAGCTTCTCGACTTCCTTGACGATGAATGCTTGCTTCTCGGGGGCTTAGTTTCTTGCTTTTTGCTTGATGGGGCGCGCGTTTGGGCACACGGCCAAGTGGAGCTCGATCACCTCCCTCGGTACAGCAGACATATCTGACGGTGTCCACGCGAACATGTCAGAGTTTGCCTGGAGGAAGGCGACGAGCACGCTTTTCTATTTGGGAGGCAGCGCGACGCAGAGAGTGACGCTAGCCCCCGAGCCTTCAGCCCCCGAGCTACTGGAGCTCAGAGAGATCTTCTTTGTAGCAGCTGTCTCCTGGGAGAACAACTGCTTCTTCTTCTTGGGCCTCTCGAGAGGCTCCAGGTCCTCGACTGCGGGGAATGCCATGGCGGCGGTCTTGTAGGCCGTCTCAACGGCGCGCGTAGCGTCCAGAACATGCCCACGGATGGTGATCGTGCCAGCGCTGCCGGGGATCTTGACCATGTTGTAGGCATGGTGCGTGACGGCTATGAACTTCGCGAGCGCTGGGTAGCCGAGGATGGCATTGTACGGCATGCCGATGTGCGCGACATCGAAATCGATGTGCTCGGTGCAGTAATTTTCCTTGCTCCCGAAGGTGACGGCAAGCCTGACCTGGCATAGAGGCTCGATCGAGCCGCTGGTGACCCCCGTGAAGGGCCTCGAGGGCGTGAGCCGCTCGTAGGGCACTTGAAGTGCTTCGAACGTATCTATGGAGATAACATTCAGGCCTGCTCCGCCATCGATGAGAGTCTTGGAGACATCCACGTTGTCGATGGTGGGGCTGCAGACCAGCGGGAGGGTTCCAACAGTCTTGGTGGACTTGGGGTGGTCCTGAGCGTCGAAGGCGATGGTGTACTGCGACCACTTGAGGGGCCTGGAGGTTTCCGTGCTTGGGAGGGCGGCGTTGAGCTCGCGGGCGAATTGCTTGAACTGGTTGTTCGACTTTGGCGCCTGCGCCCCCCCGAGGATGCAGGCAATGGCGCCTCTCGGGGCTTGGTAGCCGCCATCTTCCTCGTCAGGGAGGTTGCCGTTCTTTTCTGCGACGTTGGACCGATTTCCAGATGGTTTCTGGTAGCCGCCCTTGCGTCCGATTCCGCGGTAGCCACGGCCTCGGCCGCGGTTGCCACTGCCTTTTGCTTGCTCGCGCTCCTTGCTCAACCTTTTGAAGTCAAAGCAGGACTCCGTAGAGTGGCCGCGCCTGTTGTGATAGATGCAGAAAGGGCGGTGGTCATCTCTCCTTTCTCCAGGCTCAAGGGAGTCCCTGCGGGTGCCCTTCGCGGCAGGCTCTGCCGCGAGAACCGCGGTGGCCTTGCGCTTGGGCTCCTCCTTTTTCTTCTGGCTCTTGGACCCCTCAGCGTGATCTTCTCCTCTCGAGGACATCTTGACGAAGAGGAGTCCCTCTTCAGCCTTGGCGCACTTGTCCACCAGGTCGAACATCATTACCACAGAGGTGAGCTTGTCGTGTATGCCCAGCTTCTCGAGCATCCTGCTGCTTGTGACGCCCTCACGGAAGGCGGCGATGACTTGGGTGTCAGGGATGTTCGGGATCTTGTTGCGCACTTGGCTGAAGCGCTGGATGTACTTGCGGATCGTCTCATCCTTCTTCTGCACTACAACACGCAGATCGTTGTGGGTGAGGGTACGCTCGTATGTCCCCTTGAAGTTGGAGACAAACTGCTTGCAGAGCTCCTCCCGGGAGTTCACGTAGTCCTCAGGGAGGTTCAGGAGCCACAACAGCGCAGAATCGCGAAGCGCGTGGGAGAACCAATTGGCCATGACCTTGTCATCTGCCCCCGCAGCTTGGATGGAGGTGGTCTAGAGCTGCAGGAACTCGATGGGGTTGTTGGAGCCGTCGTAGCCCTTAGGGAGAGCCGGCCTGAACTTATGGGGCCAGACCACGCGACGCAGAGAGCGGGTGAATGCCATGCAGCCTGTGGCGTACGTGGCGACCCCGTGCTGCAGCGCGCTACGGTTCAGCTGACCCGCCTAGCCGATCTCCTCCTCGAGCCTATTCTGGCGGTTGCGCTGGAGCTCCATCCCCACACGAGCGTCGGGCGCGCTGCGCTGCACGATCAAACAATCGTGCGGCGAGGACGCATGCGAGGCCGCCCTCTGCGTTGCAGCCGGTGCTGGCCCTGGCGGTGGCGGAGGCGCATTTGTTGCGACCGTGCCCGCGAGAGAGGGGCGCACGTTGGACTGCGACGGAGCCGGGCGCGTCGTGGCGATGCCGACGAGGTGGTTGAGGCGTTGGAGCCACTGCTCGTGGGCCTCTACGGTGGGCTGGTAGCGGAGAAGCTCCTGCGCCATGAGCAGCGCGGTCTGGGGCGCAGGGTCCGTCCTCCCAGGGCCGGAGCCGCTCGGGCGTTGCGTCGGGTGCCACGACTGCGCGTCCTCCTGGTGCTCGGAGTTGTGCTCCGGCGCCTCTGCGTGAGGGCCAGAAGGGACACGCTCTTCATGGCGGGGTCGGCCCCGCCGTGCGCGGGCGGTAGCGGTGCCTGGCGGCGTGCGTGCTCCCCCAGGCGCACGTCGGTTAATGCGGGCGACGCGGGTGGCGCGGGTATTCATCATGGCGCGGAGACGAACTCGAAGGTTGTTGACACGCCTCAGTCCCCTACCTGGTGCGCCAAATGTCGGGTTATGACTCCCTAGGATCGGGGGTAGTCACTTCCTGAAGTGTAGTTCGTGAAGGGGATTGAACGCGGAGGTCAAGACCCTCGAGGGACCCTGCGACGGTGCTCGCCGGATCCGATGACGATGTAGAGGCACAGGCCATCTCCTGGTTTGCACAAGGATGCCGGCATGGCTCAATTCTGTGGCAGAAATTGCAAAGGAAGATGCCGGCGACCTTGGCAGAGACCATGCGCATCGCCGATACCTACACGCTTGGAGATCCCATGCAACCCCTAGTGGATGTCGGTGACTCCAACAGGAGGAATGCGGGACCTCAGCGTTCGGGATCGAGCAGGAGCCATGATCGCCAGGATTTTGGACAGAAGAGAAATCAGCCCGACTACCACCATGCCGCACAGCATGTCGCAGCAGTGACCCGAGATCAAGAGGATGCCGGCAACAGTCAGCGTCAGAAGACAAGTGGCCCGGCTTGGGGTCAAAGTCAGGAATTGCAAAAAACTTGGGTGGAACAAAAGAAGCCCCTGACGTATGAAGAGATGTTGAACAAGCCATGCTGCTACCATACCCTGGAGGCCAGCAAGCCGGCGAACCACTCTACTCGGCAATGCAGCTGGTATCAGCGCACATTGCAGGAGGGCAGCTTGGGAGCTGTTCGGCCGAGTGCTCCGGCATCTCGACCTAACATTACAAGACCCCCTCCTCCGACGTCGGGAGCCAACGCAGTCCAGATCAGTCAACCTCAGCGAGGACCCCCACCTCGGCCGGTGAACGTGGTGCACACCCGGAACGACAACGGTGCAGGCCCCAGTAATCAAGCTGGACAACAGCAGGGCAACTACCGGGAGGCACATCAAAGCTATGTGGTCTTCGTAACCGAGCCCACTGACCGGAGGAGTGTCCGACAGCGTGCCCTGGAAGTGAACGCCGTGATCCCGGCGGTGCCCAAGTTCTTGCACTGGTCCGAGATGGAGATCACGTGGAGTCGGAAGGATCATCCCAGAGTTATGCCTAAGCCGGGGGCGTACGCCTTGGTCGTGGACCCAACCTTTGTCGGACCAAGCCTCAATGTCCTCTTCAGTCGGGTTTCTGATTGATAATGGCAGTGCCATTAACATCATGTACAAGGACACGATGCTGAAGCTGGGGGTGTCCATGAACACCTTGTTACCTACCGAGACGACCTTCCACGGCATTTTGCCCGGAGTCTCTTGTTCACCCATGGGTAAAATCTGGGTTGAGGTGTTATTCGGAACCCGGGAGAACTGCCGGACCGAGAGCTTGGAATTCGAGGTCGTGGACCTTGAAAGCCCGTATCACGCACTGATCGGCAGGCCGGCCCTGGCCAAGTTCATGATCTCAACTCACATGGGCTACCTGAAGATGAAGATGCCGGGACCTAACGGCGTAATCACCATCTCGGGAGACCACAAGCGCTCCATGGAGTGTGCCTCGGCCGGCTCGTGCTTAGCTGAGTCCCTGGTGATCGCAGAAGAAAAGAAGAGGATCCAGCAGGTGGTGGCGATGGCCAAGACCTCCCAACTCGGAATGCCCAGGATGGTGAACCCGGAGCAGGGTGCATCATTCCAGCCCCCCAAGGAGACAAAGAAGGTGGGTGTGGACCCCAGCAACCCGGAGCGCCAAGTTATCATTGGCAGCAACCTGGACAGCAAATAGGAAGGCGAGCTCGTCGACTTCCTCCGTGAGAATCGGGATGCTTTTGCGTGGTCGAGTGACGATCTGTAAGGTGTCCCGAGGGAGTTGGCTGAGCACTCTCTGTTTGTTAGACCGGATGCGAAGCCGGTGAAGCAACCGACTAGGCGCCTCTCGGATGAAAGAAGAGCTGCCGTCATGGAGCATCTGGCTATACTTCTGGCCGCCGGATTCATAATGGAAGTGCTGCACCCGGATTGGATATCAAATCCGGTCCTAGTAGAGAAGAAGAAGGATGATCCCCTCCTGCTTAAGGTGTGGCGCATGTGCATCGACTTCACCAACCTCAACAAAGCCTGCCCGAAGGACCCCTTTCCACTACCCCGGATAGATCAAGTAATAGATTCCACTGCCGGGAGTGAGCTTTTGACTTTTTTAGATGCCTATTCTGGTTTTCACCAGATACCTTTGAATCCGGATGATCAATTGAAAACTGCTTTTATTACCCTTATGGGGCATATTGCTATCGTGTCATGACTATCGGTTTGAGGAATGCTGGTGCTACATACCAGAGGTGCATGCAAAAGTGTTTGCACGACCAGATAGGCCGGAATGCCGAAGTCTATGTCGATGACATAGTCATAAAAACGAAAGAAAAAGCCTCACTGATCGATGATCTGAGGGAAACATTTAAGAACTTAAGAAGATTCCGGATGAAGTTGAACCCGGATAAGTGCACATTCGGTGTTCCAGCAGGAAAGTTACTCGGTTTCCTCATCTCAAGCCGAGGAATTGAGGTCAACCCGGGTAAGATACGTGCTATCGAGAGCATGAAATTGCCCGTGCGTCTCAAAGATGTGCAGAAGTTCACTGGTTGCCTTGCATCCCTAAGTCGGTTTGTGAGTCGACTTGGAGAGAAGGCCTTGCCCCTATACCAGTTGATGAAGAAGAGCAAAACATTTGTTTGGACCCCGCAGGCCGACGCGGCGTTCAACGATTTGAAGAGAATGCTTTCAACAGCACCCGTGTTGGCATCCCCGTTACCCAAGGAGCCTATGCTGCTGTATATTGCTGCCACCAACCGGGTAGTCAGTGTAGCAATGGTAGTAGAAAGGGAAGAAGGGGGCAAACTGATACAAAGACCGGTGTATTACCTCAGTGAGGTGATCTCGGAATCCAAGCAGAACTACCCGCATTACCTGAAGATGGCGTATGGAGGTACATGGCAGTGACCAAGCTCAAGCACTACTTTCAAGAGCACCCGATCACAGTGGTGTGCGAGGCTCCTCTAGCCGAGATCATCGGTTGCAAGGACGCTAGCGGCCCGGTAGCCAAATGGGCCATCCAGTTGTCTCCGTACGCTCCGGCATACGAGAGACGAGATGCCATCAAGTCGCAGGCGCTGCCGGACTTTTTGGTAGACTGGGCCGAGATGCAATATGAACCTCCGATGCCAGATTACAATTTCTGGAGGATGCATTTCGATGGCTCCAAGGCTAAGATCGGGTTGGGTGCCGGAGTGGTCCTTACTTCACCAAAACAAGATGTGCTGAAATATGTCCTGCAAATTCATTTCCGGGCATCTAACAACGTCGCTGAGTATGAGGCCTTGGTTCATGAACTGAATGTCGCCAGGGAGATCGGCATCCGCCGGATAGAGTGTTTCGGTGATTCCGACCTCGTGATGCAGCAGGTGTCGGGGAACTGGGATGCGCTGGATGCAAACATGGCCTTGTACCGATTTCATGTGCAGAAAATATCCGGATTTTTCGAAGGATGCGAGTTCAAGCACATAACCAGAGGAGAAAACGAGGCAGCGGATGTCTTGTCCAAGCTAGGGTCATCTCGGGATGCCATCCCACCCGGGATCGCTCTTGAGCATTTGAGGAAGCCATCTATTCAACCCTCACCCGAGTCGGATTCTATCTTCATCCCCAAGGAACCTAGTTCGGATGCCGTACCCATGGAAGTATATGTCGGGAGCGTCACATCGAACCCGGGGACTGCATCACTGTGCTTAGAGAGGCAAAGAAAGATGATGATGGAGGTGATGTCGGCAGAGCCAATGGACATAGACGCTCCCGTGTTCCCGGTTCGACCTATCCCGGGATGGGCACAACCCATTATGGCTTACATCTTGGAAGGAACCCTCCCGGAGAATGAAGTGGAAGCCCGGCAGATAATGCGGAGGTCAAAAGCATACACCGTCATCAATCAAGAGCTATACAAGAGGAGTGTCACCGAGGTACTCCAGAGATGTGTGGAACCGGCAGAAGGACAAGAGATGCTGCTGGAAATACATCAGGGGGAATGTGGACATCATGCATCATCCCGGGCCCTGGTGGCGAAAGTGTTCCGGCATGGGTTCTACTGGCCCACTGCGTTACAGGAGGCAGAAGACATTGTCCGGAAGTGCGGAGGATGCCAGAGGTTTGCTCACCGGATACATATGCCGACGTCAGCACTGAAGACAATCCCTATCACTTGGCCATTCGCGGTATGGTGTTTGGACATGGTCGGGCAGTTCAAACCAGCACGGGGCAATATGACACACATACTGGTCATGATAGATAAATTCACCAAGTGGAGAGAGGTCAAGCCAATCCGGAAGTGTGACAGACACACCGCAGTGCAATTCCTGAAAGACATCATCTTGAGACACGGGTACCCGCACAGCATCATCACGGATAATGGCACCAATTTTGTTGTGGGGGAATTCGCTCGATTTTGTGCTGAAAAGGGAATCCGGATGGATGTAGCATCAGTTGCACACCCGGAAGCAAACGGACAAGTGGAAAGAGCAAATGCTTTGGTCTTGGCCGGCGTCAAAGCTCGTTTAATCGAACCACTGTTGAGAACTCCGGGATGCTGGATACAGGAGTTACCGGCAGTATTATGGGGTCTCCGGACTACACCGAATAGATCTACCGGGTATACGCCATTCTTCATGGTGTACGGTGCCGAGGCAGTACTCCCAACCGACATACAGTATGATTCACCGAGAGTGACAATGTTCACCGAAACCGAGGCAAAGGAGGCCCGAGAAAATGATATTGATTTACGTGAAGAGGCAAGAGAATTGGCACTTTCTCGGTCTGCAATTTACCAGCAAAACCTCCGCCGCTATCATAGCCGGAAGGTGCACCCGAGAGTGTTCCGAGAAGGAGATCTTGTGCTAAGGCTCATCAAACGCACGGTCGGAATGCATAAGCTGTCACCTCCATGGGAGGGACCTTTTGTGATAAGCAGGGCATTGCACAATGATTCTTATTACCTTGTAGATGCACAGGAGGATAGGAAAGGTGTAATGGACAAATCCGGCGAGGAAACCAAGCGTCCATGGAATGTAGCCCTGCTTCGACCCTTTTACACATAAAGGGCTCAGTGTATGAGGTATTTCAGTTTTTATGTATTAATGAAAGTAAGGCACCCCGGGAGGAACCCGGGGACCGCCTCGTTGTGTGCCCGTTTACTTTGTCCAGTTTATTTGTTATTTCATACCGGCATCCCGGGAAGGAACCCGAGGACTGCCTAGTACCTATTTTTTATGTTATCCGTATGCCGGGAGAGTTCCGAATTCGATTCTCAAAGTCAGAGTAATGTATGTCATGTGAAATCATCTTGTGACTCGACTGACGAACGCCGAAATGGTAGTCAAGAGCAAAGAGAATCAAATGTGGGGAACACGAAAATGGTCTCGGGGACTCGGAGCAGGAACTTATCCGGCATACCTGTTTTTACTAACCCAATTGTTTTTTATGTCGGGAATTCGGTTAACTAGAACTCGTATTTTCTTAAGTAATGTATGCCGTGTATGGAGTTTTGTGACTCGACTGTCGAACGCCGAAATGGTAGACAAGAGAAGAAATTGCCTAAGTACGGTAAACATGAAAAGGAACTCGGGGACTCGTGACAGAGTAAACCGACATAGCTTGTTCTGATAGATAATTTGGTACGAAACATAAATGTTAATAGTATATATTACATCTTGCACCCCGCATCCCAGGGATTTAACAGTTCTTGTAACAACCCAACTGTAACTTTCCTTATTTGTGTGCATTAAAAATGGATATCATGTCATCATTCCATATGTGCTTGCATTTATTTAATTTTGTGCATCAAATTCAAAATTATAAATTTAAATTCTTATTTTGAATTCAAATGCTTTCAAAATAAATTCATTTGAAGTTTCCAATTATTTATAAATAATCAAATGAGATATTAATATGACTAAATTGAAACTTGTAAAAATTGTTCAAAAGTTCTTTTATGTCTCTTCTCTTATTTGTTTTACAA
Source organism: Poa annua (assembly GCA_026929855.1). Taxonomy (NCBI): domain Eukaryota; kingdom Viridiplantae; phylum Streptophyta; class Magnoliopsida; order Poales; family Poaceae; genus Poa; species Poa annua. The sequence continues at coordinate 162,875,116 of CM049426.1, forward strand.
ATACAAAAAATCAGAAAGTTTTGTAAAAGAAAAAGAAAACAGTACAAAAAAATACAAGCCCTGGCCGAGTTGGGCCTGCTCGGCCCAACCCAACCCAGCTCGGCCTGCTCCGGGCCTCCTTCTTCGTACGGACAAGCAGAGCACGCGCTCGCTTTCCAGCTCGGCCATGACGTGGGTCTCTGCCGAGGTCGCCCCACCGGCCCCCACTGCCACCTCCTCTCCTCTCCCCTACTTATTCTACCCCGGAGCAAACCCTAACCGAATACCTTCTCCTCCCCCGCCGCCGCAGCTCGCTCCCCACGCATTGCCGTCGACATGGCCGCACGGACGAGCTCGCCGCCGTGTTGATCTCCGTCGACCACACGCCAGCAGCGTCCCTCCGACCTCCTCTTCATCCTCGACGCACGCAGGACGGACGGGAGGCACCGCACCATCCTCTTCTTCCCCGACGACCGCGCGGACCCGAGCTCGTCCCCGCACCGTCCTCTCCGCCTCCGGCCTCCTCGACCTCCCCAAACTCGCCTGCGACCTCCCCTCGGTGAGCCGCAGCCGCCCCTCTCTTCTCCCCCTCCGTTTCTCCGGTCGAGCACGAACCCAAGCCTTATGCGCCTTTTCCTTCGAATCGAGCACAGGAACGCTTTCTCCAGGTGTTTCCGCACACACCGCACACCCCAACGGACTCGCAGCACCGCCGGAAAGTGGTCGCCGCCGGAGATTGTCGCCGCCGCTGTGCACTGTCTCCTTTTCCCGTCAGTTTCGTCAGAGAACAAAGATATCTCACTGCCACTGCTTAAAACGAACCCGCTGCTAATCCTAACAAGATCAACACTAACCGCCCCCTGGTTAACAGCGCCGAGCCGAGCGATGCACGCGTCGCGCGTTCGAATAGCTCCAGCGCAAGTGGAAAAAGGGCGCATTTTTGCGCTGCGCCGCTGACAGCGCGGCCCCACCTGTCAGCGACAGTGGGAGCCCGCGCAGCGTTCCCTGCCCGGTCAGCGCCACCGTGGCGTTGGACCCACTCGGTCAGCCTCTCTAGCTAGGCAACTGCGCGGTGAGAAAAGTCTGAGATGTTTCCTGCGCTACAGAATTACACCGAGCCCCCTGCACTTCCTGGTTTAATGCTTTAGCCCCTCCCAGAAACTTTTCCTTCATGAACAAGTCCCTGCTTTTTGCAGTTTTGTCCAGAAACTTAAAACATTAATAACTTTAGTTTTATAACTACAAATTAAATAAACTTTATATGTTTTCATATCAGAAAAATGCAATAAACATTAATATCATATTCTTATGTCATTTTGCATCATTTATTTTAAATGCTTAGTTTAAATTAGCAAATGCAATTAATTAATTAAATATGGAGTATGAGGGGTAATAAATATATAATGCCCTAATTCCATTAAATATGCTCATATCCTTTTATACCATTTTCTTGCCATGCTAATAAATATTTATTTTGAGTTGAAGTTAAATATTTTGCAATCAAATACTAAATATGGAATGTGTTGGGCAATTAAGTAATTAATGTCATTTCCAATTAAATTAATTGGATCACCACTTCTGCTATATTATGTAACCTTTAAATTGTTGGCTACACAAATAACTTGCACCCTAATCTTTTGCCGGGATTTCATCCCCGCTTTAATATGACCTAATCATCTCATACCATATCGCACCACCATTTGTTTGCGCATTTCTCTGTATTGATTATTGTTTCCTATTGTCTGTGTTTGGCTCTCTTTGGGTAGACGACGACGTGTCTGCTGCGAGTACCTACGATACTGAGGTTCCAGCTATCGTGCCAGGCTACGAGCTGCCAGGCAAGCTTCTGCTAACCGGTTACACGATTGTCGGGTTTTCATTCTTGCCTTTTGATCTATGCTATCCTAGTTATCGATTCTTGAGTTGCGATCCCATCACATGTTTTCCTGCAGCCTATACAGCTATATCCCCACAACCCATAACCCCTTGCATGTTTATTTGTTGGCCTTTGCGAGTCGTAGTGCATGCTTAGGTTTGGTTGAGCGAGTCGTTCCTTCGTCTTTATCTCATATGCTTAGTATGATATATTGTTCTACTATAATAAACTACTGTCTTTTTGGAGTTCTATAATTAAAAGATAAGGCACCAGGCGGAAGGCCTTGCGAGGTGCTTTGTTCTGCTCAGTGTCGACCTAGGAACTGAGATTTTGTCCTTGGATCCAATTTTGAGCGCACTAACCACTTGTGGGTGGCCCAATGGATCCCCCCTCGACTTTGAACAGATCCTCAGCTCGTCCATGTGCCGCAAGTAGTTCGGGTTTTCCATTCGCTCATATGCATGTGCATGATGATGATGTTCGATGAGAGGTTAATTGTTACGGGGGGTCATACAGGGGTGGTACGTCGCGTAGCGGACAATTCCTACTGTGGTTTGAGCCGCATGGTGACGTAGTCACAAACTAATGAGTCCGCAATTGGGATTCGGCCGGACTCCTGGCGCGGGTAACAACTCATATGGGTGGCACTTGGACTTGCTGTAGTGAAGGAATGAGTCGTGTTGAGAGGCCCTAACGGGTTGATCATGCGAGTATGGGTACTGTAGTGCACCCCTGCAGGGTATAATCTTATCGATGAGCCGTGTCCACGGTTATGGACGACTTTGGTGATGATGCTGGCTAACAAGATCTAGACAACTTACACCTAATCATTGTTAATTAATGTGACTAGTAATATAGAATTACTTACACCCTAAATGGTAACTAAAATTGTTAACGTGTGAGTATTCCCGGATTGCTTCCTCATACTTGGTTGAGGGGGTTAATTCGAGAATGGGTTATGACTGGTGTTAGTTGTAGGTGGCTACTTAAACACTCTCTTATCCCTCTCTAATTAGACGGAAGTTTTAGCGTGTCTCTTTAGGTTGCTAGTGCTGCTGCCGCTAAGTACACTTACCCCCATATTTTGGGAATCTTACAGTTTTGTAACCTGTTAGCTTAAGCTTGTTCGATACGCTTCGGTGTATTGACCCGTTCGCGGGCTGTGGTTTTTCTGCAGTTGAGGATTCTTCGCTCGACCAGTTGGGTGGATACTACGTGGAGTTCGACGACGAGAGCTACGACGAGTAGTTAGAGTTCCCCTGGGCTACTTCCTGGTGGACTGCGTGGATGGGCCTTCTTTTCCGTTTCGGCCTTGAGCCCTTTCCTTCTTGTCTGTACTCAGACCGGTTTGTTTCCGCTGCATGATGTAATGTTGGGACATGTGTCCTCTGATTGGTGCCGTTTGATATATTTTGCTCAGTGAGAGCTTTTGGATATTATTTCCTTTCTTTGTGTCTTAGGTTTATTCTGTGGTTTCAACTTGTTAAAAATCCGACTCGTATACCATGTGTGTATGGTTGAAGTATACGAGTTGGAAGACTTTTTGGGTTCTTGCGTGCACAATCTGGAAACGTATGTGACGTTGGGGTCGCCAAGAACTGTCGGCCGATGATCCATTCCGAGCATGGCCTGATTGTTTTCCTGGGATTGGTAACCCCTGTATGTTCTTGGTTGTGTGGCCCAACCGATACGTTTCGTTTGTGTAGCTTGAATTCAGGGTCTGACAGTTGGTATCAGAGCTTAAATGCCCTCAGGTTCCCTTCTACTGGTCGTTGTTTGAGTCTAGAAAAATATTTTTGTAGTTATCAGGAAATCTTAAACGTGAGAGTAGGAATTCTGTTCTTTTACTTCTTTCCCCACCCACCCTCCCCGTTCTTCTGGTAAGGAAGTGTTACGATAATTCCCTTCTCACCTTAATTTTAAAATTTAGGACATCACGTGTTCTGGGTTTTCCGTAGTACCATAATTGCAGGTGGTTTTTGTCGTTTTGGTGGTTATCAACTTCTTCGGCTATGTTCAGTTTCAATCTCGAATCAATCAGTTGTTGTTCTACCTTTCTCTGGATTTCATCTCCTTGTCATTGTACAATTCATTCTGTGCAATCAATCCTTTTTGTTTCCGGAGGCTAACTTCTACTTCAAACTGCTATGTAGATGGCGCACGCCCAGGTGGTGCGTAAGACCCACTGTGAGCAGACTACCGGTTACCCGAAGCTTCTCAGAAGCATGGTTGACTATGTCGGTTTCAGCTACCTCCCGGAGTACCAGGTGTCCGAGATCCCCAGAGATTACGGACAGACTTTCTACAGAGCTGCTGTTTGGATCATCGGAGATGATGGGGATACTGTGCACAAGCACGTTGCTGAGGCTTCCACTGTGGACATGGCAGTACACTTAGCAGCTTACGATGCAGCTCTGGCTCTGCGCAGGGACTACTACTGCTTCAACAACCATCCGTTCTGCTACGTTCCATACTACCCGTACACAGACTCTCAGTACGAGCTCGAGGTTCTGGACATGACCGCTCAGTTTGGCCAGTCTTCAGACTCAGTTGCTGGGACTCTACGCTTGGAGCTAGCAGCAGTCCGTCAGCAGCTGCACCGGGCACTCTCTCACCTGGGTCAGTATGACAGGAGGAACGTCACACCAGACGCTTTCCCGAGGTTCCAGCTCGCTTTTCCGAGTCGTCTGTCTGCTGTGGGTGGATACACTCCAGAGCGTGGTCCTCTGATCACTACTGATCCAGACCACGTTGGACCACTACTATACGGGAAACAGACGCCAGATGCCTACTCCGTTCAGTTTCGACGCATTGTGCGAGAGTACCACGTGTACTGCGATCGTCGCTACACCCACCGCCGCCACCTAGTTTCGTCTTCTGAGGGAAGCGAGAGCTAGTCTTCGAGTTGTATCTTTTCCTTTGTTGTAGTAGCTATCCTTTGTACCGAAACCGTGTTGGTTGTACGGATGGTTAACTTTGTACTAGTAGCTGTCCTTGTAGTACTGAAACCTTGGTGGTTGTACTGATGGCTAACTAAGTGTATGGTTATGAACCTTTGCTATGAGAAGCTTATCCTTGTTATCCTACAGTTTGCAACTGTTTTTCTGAGCAAGAATTCGACTTTCCAAGTTTTCCCTGGCTTTGTGTATCTTGTCGATGTTCTAATATCCAATGTCTCCAGGATGACGAACACCAGGAACAATCGCAATGCGGAAGACGCACCACAACCGCCTCCGATCACTGAGTTGCTTGGTCAGATGACCCAAGTTCTGGCTCAAATGGCCGAGAACCAAGCCTACCAGAACAACCACGGGCATCGCAATGAAGGCAATGCACGTGTGGCCGTCAAGGACTTCCTCGGTCTGGGTCCAACGAACTTCGCTTCCCCCACTGAGCCGCTGGAAGTTGATGATTGGCTTCACGAGATGGAAAGGACCCTTGCTATCGCCCACGTGGCTGAGCACGACAAGGTGCCTTACGTGTCCTACCTGCTTAGGGGCAAGTCTGCCTCATGGTGGGAAAACTTCCAGGCTATGAGAGCTCCCGGGGTGGTTACCACTTGGGGGGATTTCAAGGCAGCCTTCCTGCGCCACCACATCCCAGAAGGTCTCATGGACAGGATGCGCGAGCAGTTTAACTCGCTGATGCAAGGCAAGATGGACGTGATGGAGTACAATGGCGAGTTCAATCGCCTTGCTCGTTACGCTGGAGATGAGGTGAACACTGAGGTCAAGAAGATGGCCAAGTTCCGCAAGGGTTTCAACCCCGCGCTCAAGTACAAGCTGAACCTCGTCAAGGCCGACAACTTCGAGGACCTCGTCAACACCGCACTCAATGAGGAGCATGGGCGCAAGGTCTTCGAGGAGTCACGCAAGCACTCTCGTGAGAGCAACTCTTCTTCATCGTCAATCGCGGCTGCTCCTGCTCAGAAGCGTCGGCTCTGGGTGCCTAACAACGCCTTCGCACGAGCTACCTACGTGCCAGGACCTTCAGGACTCGCGCCTCGCCCACCGAACCCGGCTCTAGCTATGAGGGGTTTCGGAGGACCGCCAAGGCCAACGGGCGCTCGCCCCAACGTGACCTGCTACCAGTGCGGTAAACCGGGCCACTACTCGAACAACTGCCCGGAGACCCGTACACTTCCTCCACCACCTCGCCCTGCTCCAACTCAGGCGATGGTCCGCGCACCTGCCCCGACTAGGCCTTTCTTCCCCAACATCAGGCCTCCGGCACGTGCTGCGCGGGTGAACCACATCAGGGCTGAGGAAGCAGATGAAGCTCCAGAAGTTGTTCTTGGTACACTACCCGTCAACTCTATCTCTTCTAGGGTGTTGTTCGATACAGGAGCATCTCATTCTTTCGTTTCAACTAAGTTTGCTGTAACTCATAGTTTACCTCACGAACCCCTCTCGAGCAATCTCACTGTCACTTCCCCCGGCGTGCAAATGACTTCGTCCAAGATAAGCCACGACAATGAAATCCAAATTGGAGGCCATATCTTCTTGGCATCTCTAATAATTCTCGGCAATTCTGATATTGATGTCATTCTGGCATGGATTGGTTGAAGGCCAATCAAGATAAGATAGACTGTTCCACAAAGACTGTAACTCTTTCTCATCCTTCTGGACAGATAGTCTATTCTCCAAATCAAACCTCTTCAGCTCAGCTTTTCGCTCTCAATGTTGATCCTCTTCCTTCCATAGAAGCTATTCCGGTGGTCCGAGACTTTCCTGACGTCTTTCTTGAAGAATTACCAGGTATGCCACCTGACAGAGCCGTCGAGTTCGTTATTGAACTAGAACCAGGCACTGCTCCTATCTCCAAACGTCCTTACAAGATGGGCCCCAAAGAACTGGCTGAGCTTAAGAGACAGCTAGAGGAGTTGGAAAGGAAAGGACATATTCGACCTAGTACTTCTCCTTGGGGTTGTCCTACTCTGTTTGTCAAAAAGAGGGACACGACTGAGCGACTGGTTGTTGACTACCGTCCTCTGAACAAGAAAACCATCAAGAACAAGTATCCTCTCCCTCGCATCAATGATCTGTTCGATCAACTGGCTGGTGCTAAGGTTTTCTCCAAGTTGGACTTGAGGTCAGGTTATCACCAGATCAAGATCCGCAAAGAAGACATTCCAAAGACAGCTTTCACCACTCGTTATGGCCTCTATGAATACACTGTCATGTCTTTCGGTCTCACAAATGCTCCGACGACTTTCTCACATCTCATGAACTTCGTTTTCATGGAATACCTCGATAAGTTCGTGGTAGTCTATCTCGATGACATTCTTATCTATTCCAAAACCGAGGAAGAACACGGAGAACATCTACGTCTTATCTTGTTGAAACTCCGAGAACACCGTCTCTACGCCAAGTTCTCCAAGTGTGAATTCTGGCTTCCTAAAGTATCCTACCTTGGTCATGTCATCTCTTCTGAAGGCATTTCTGTGGATCCAGAAAAAGTGAAGGCCATTGTTGAATGGTTGCCTCCTACATCGGTGAAACAAGTCAGGAGTTTCCTTGGCATGGCTAGCTATTGCCGTCGATTTGTTGAGAACTTCTCCCAAATCGCTAAGCCTCTCACCGATCTTACTAGGAAGGATAGAAAGTTTCTTTGGACTCCAAAGTGTGATGAGAGTTTCAATCTCTTGAAAGCTAAACTCACTTCTACTCCTGTTCTAGTTGGCCCAGACACTTCCAAACCTTTCCAAATATTCTGCGATGCATCTCTTCAAGGACTAGGCGCAGTCCTCATGCAAGAACGCAAAGTTGTGGCTTATGCATCTCGCCAGTTGCAGCCTCATGAGCTCAACTATCCTACACATGATTTTGAACTTGCAGCAATCATGTGTAGCGTACCTGCACTTCAAATAAGGCAGATACCTGTGTATAGTGCAAATCCCTGGATCGATTCATTTGCACACACAGTTTACGATGTAATATCACAACAAAGCGTCAATTTTATTACATCGATGATCCAGAATTACATAGTATCTAATACAAGTTGCATAGCATAAAGCTAGCATTGAAAAAGTACACAGCGGAAATACAGTAGCAGTGAGTCTCTATAACTTTCATGTTGCCACAGGCGAAAACATGTTGGTTGTAGACTCGAAACCTTTAACGAAACCTCACTCGTCATCTGATCACATCTGCAATAAGAAAAATATTGCAACAACGTGGGTCAGATTCCATTAAAAATGGAGTCTGGCAAGTGACACTATGGTGGACACTTAATGGAATAACTCTAAGGCCTATATGCATATTTGGCTGGTGGAGTTCAAGGCTAATTTGCATAAAGCCAATTTTTCCTACTCTTTTGAAAACACTTTTCTTGAAATCAAGACGAGTATGGCATGAAAACCATAAATCTCATCTTCCCTTGTTCACCCATCAAGTTTTATTTCTGAAGTTGGAATGGTGGAATCCTCCGTTGACGTCCGTGATCAGCTGCTCAAATTGTCCGTACCAGGGACACGGCTAAGTACTTAGTTTTACACTCTGCAGAGGTTGTGCACGTTCACCATTGTACCCATTCAACCCAGATTATCCTTTACACACCATTTGTGATAAGGAAAGGAGAGAATGAGACGAGATCTTTCAGAAGCATTTTCCCTCTCACTCTGGCTTGACCCGTTCCACCTAACATCCCCCTACATCTGCTTGTCAAGCCGGAGAGAGTCCACGCAACATAATTGATCAAGCCAGAGCCCATATGGCAATGGCTGCACTGGAAGCAATCGTCACCTGGAGTTCTTCAGATTCCTCGGTTCCTGGGTGGCCATTCACAAGTGTACATACTCCAGGAACCATAGACATGGACCTGAGTAGCCACTCAACATAAACCATGCAACCACTTACCACCCAGGTGTTTCATTAACTTTGTGGATGTGCACTCTCAGGTAAAAGTCACCATGATCACGGCCCTAAGTAGAATAGAAATTCATCCTAGGCGACGACAACCATGAGCACAGCCCTGAGTAGTCACTTATCATTTTGTAAAACTTCTCATCCATTGCATAGCATCAATATCTCTGCTAAGTATGATATAGGAACCTAGACGCAGGAGTAAGGGAATTCTACAAAGGTTTAGCATAGCAATACTATCCTACTTATGCATATAAAATACACTAAGTAATGCATATAGAAAATAATAGGAAATTTATGAGGTGTGCCACTTGCCTTTGAATGTTGTCGTTGTTCACAATTCTTTTCAACAACGAACGTTTGCTCTCCGTTTAATCTAAACAATAATAGCAAACAACCATACAACAATCAACAAACAACAATCATCAAACATACATGCTCATATCAAATGAACAACAAGTTTTGTAAATACTCCTAAGGAAAACATGTCATGTATGATATGTGAATTATTTCTAAGGGCTAGAGACACATGTTATGCTATGAAAATCTCTTAAGTTAATTGCAAGGAAAATAGGTGGGTCAAGAATGACTAAGGACTAAGGTCTTAAGTTGGATAAAAATACTTTGTTTTATATCATCTTTAGACAAGCACCCTAATGGCTTAGCCATGATGTGCAAAATACTTAGAGAAAATACTAGTTCTTATTCTTCGAGGTGATCACAATTATTATGAACTCTTTGTAAATTGGACATTCACTATAGTGAGAGAGACAGACACCCGGCCAACCACTTAAATTGTGGAACAGGTCTCATGTACGTGGACATGTAAGGTTTGTTTCCAGGCCGCTTCATCTCACTATGCTGCTAGGATCCAACAACTTCAAGATGATAACATCATGATCAAAATTTGTTTAAGTCTAAAAGCCAAGATTAGGAAAGAGGGAGAAGATAGAAAGAAAGATGTAGTTGTCCTCCAGGCTTCATCTCCAGACTTGTAACTTTCTTCTGGATGATGTCTTGATTGAGTTCTGGGTAGTCCTGATGAATCTTCAGACTTGGTGATTCTTGTATCCTCGAGGCTGGTCTTGGATTTACTTAGTCTTCATGAAGTCTTAGAGGAGAAGAAAAGACAGAGAGAGAGACTTAGAGAATAAAAGGGGGTTGGCCTTCTTGAACTTCTTCTCACTTTTCTTCCAAGTGCTTGACATCTTTGGAATGCTTCCAGAGTCTGTTTTCTCCTAAGTCCTTCATGAACTTCTTCTTGATTTTCTTCTAAGTGTTTCTTCTCCTTGAAGATACTTCTGAAGTCTTGTTTTTGGCTAAGTCCTTCATTGGTCTTCCTGCTCCATGTTGAAAATCCTAAGTGTCTAAGTGTATAGCACTTTTCCCAAAATACTAAGTTTTGAAATAATCCTAACTTAGAGAAAATGGGGAGGAGTTTTCCTTATGGAAAATATAACTATAAAATATGTTATGCATGAAATGCAATTTTAAATCACAAGCAACATAACACTAATTTTTGTGAATTTTATGAAATATGCGTAAAGTTATAATTGCAATTTAATTAGTTTCTAATTTGCAAAACATAATAAAAGGAGACATATAGATTAAAGTTTTATGTGATTTATATTTTATAACACAATTTTCTTTATAGATGGTGTTAATAGCCAGAGATGGTTTAATTATATTTAAAGCAATTTGATTTAATACAAAAATAATATTTATATTAATAGTTATGTTGAAAATATTCAAACTATTCAAATTAAATATATAACTATGAATTCATTCAAATATTACTCAAAAATATTTTATAGCAGTGGCATTAATTTACAAATATTCTAAAGTTTCTAAAACAATTTTATTTGCAATTTTTGGATTTATAGATTTAAAGTTATTACAAATATACGCAAATTTCCCATTTGAAATTTGAATATTTTATACTAAGTCAATTTTGAATTTTGGCCGATCTAAAATAATCTACATGTCAAGAGCTTTCCAAATATATAAAAATATTTGAATTTGGATAAACAGAGAAAAAGATATGATAGTTTGAACAGACAGGGGCTTTTCTGCAAAACTGCCAATTAATTAAATTGCGAAATTGATTTTACACGTCAGCGCTGACTGGGCGCTGACTGTGCGCTGACGGGGCATGCCACGTAGGCGCTGACGTGGTTAAGTGATTGAATCTGGATCGTCAGATCTGGATCTGACAGTCCAAATCCGATCTTACCGGTTGACCAAAACTTCTAATCGTGACCGTATATAATAGATCGGACGCTCACCGTGCGATGGAGGGGAGGTGGCGGCGGAAACTCGCCGGAGTTGGAGGAGGTGGCGGCGGTGCTCTCGGGAGAGGACGGCGCCGGGGTTGTAGCTCCTCCCCGGATGAACGGAGGGCAGCCCCGGGCGCGTCGCGTCGCGGGGAGGGCGATGGAGGCGGCGGCGTCTTCCCGTTCTTCCTGAAGCAGCGTGGACACGCAGGCGGAGCCACGGGTACTCCGGCGATCTCGGGTCGAGCACAGACTCGTCGTTCTGGCGCCGGAACTCGAGGAAAACACCGGCGGCAATGGCAATCTCCGGCGATGCAAGTAGACGGCCTGGGGGCGTTCTGAGCTAGGGTTTGAGAGGGGAAAAAGGCGGCGGGATCTGGGGTTTATATGGACGCATCTACGGCAACAAATCCCGCAAGAAACGGAGAGGATTCGACTCCGATTCAAATCAAACTTCGGCGCATTATTCGGAAAGAGGTTGGAGATGATCTGCTGACGTCACCGCTGACGTCAGCATGGATTTTCCTTTTTTGATTTTTCTCTAATTAATCCATAACTTTTGATTTGAATGTTCAAATGAGGTCAAACAAAATTCTAAAAATTTGTAAAATTATTACCTTTCTGTTAAACCAATTGTGCGCATGTTTTGAATATTTTTGAAAAATAATATTTGAAATATTGATTAATTACAAATTTGACATTTAAAGTCAAATTTGAATTTCTATCTTAATTAAATTTTCTTTTGGCTAAATAAAATTTGTAAAATACCCACATTTCAATATGTTTGAGTTTAAGTTATTTAAACTTATTTTGCTGAAATCATTCATCTTTATTTTGGCATAATATTAAAGACTAAATATAAATAATGTTTAGGAAATGTGAAATATAAGGTGTTCATTTTTAATTGAAAATAATTTGTGCACCATTATATTTTATATTATGATAATCCATTTGAAAACTTCATAACAACTTTGGAAAAGATTTTTGTTTTAATTCTATTCTTATTCAGAAGGTATTAATCATTTCATGCTCTGAAAAATAAATGAAATTCATTTAATCAAATGAAATGTTTATTTGGCTCATTCATTAATTTGAAATCTATGAAGTTTATAGTTATACACTATAGGCTTATAATTTCCAAACTATATTTTTAACTTAGTTAAAGGAATGAAAACCATTTAGTAATTATATACCATTTTGAATAATCTTGTATTTATGAATAGATATGGCTAAGTGGTTTAATTCAAATACTTATAAAGAAACTAATGTATTTAAAATAAAATGGATTGTAGTTTGAAAAATATTTGTCAAATTATATTTTAAGGTTTTTGAAACCCAGTGGATAATAAAATGTTTAAACTGTGACATTTGAAATATTAAACTCAATTTTTAAGTCTTTCATAGTTGATTTCCTTATACATTTAATATTTTATTTTAATAAAAGAAAAGTTTTAAATTTTAGTGATTTTTTAATATTATAAAATGTTGGGATGTTACAGACTACCACCCTTAAAAGGAATCTCGTCCCCGAGATTCGGAGAGGCTAGAAAGACAAAGCAAAAGCTTGAGTGATTCTGATAGCTCGAGATGTTTTGAGAAATGAAATTTCTGACATGGAAACTTGAAAACTTGGCAGTTTCAGATTATGAGGGTGGAAAGAAGATAGTTTGAGATCTCTGGGTTTAAGTGGCTGGGTTTGAATTATCTAGGTGGCTACCACCCTTAAAAGAAAAGTTTTGTTGATAATTAAACATTCTAATGCACAACCAAAAATCAAGATAATCCATTACAAACATCATCTAACAAACATGCAGCAACAAGGTTCAAACACAAGCAACACATACGTAAAAATTTCAAATTTCTTTTGAGAAATCAAACTAATCGTTTATCGAACGAAAGGTCGGGGAAATACAAAAGCAACAGTACTGCCATACCACAATTTGATAGGTCAATACTCTAAATTGATACGATAAGCTAAATAAGATAAATGGTGGTCCCTCTAACGTGGTTTTGCTTGCTACACTTATCCCTCCTAAACATTACGCTTGCGTTTTTTTGCGTGGTTATTTGCCACAGGCGTGACTTCTCCCTCAGTTGACTCTTCAAACAGCACCTCTTCGGGGTCTTCTTCCTCTGGTCCTTCCTCCTTCGTTGCTGCAGATACAGTCACATTTCCAGTGCCTTGGTCACCTCCTTCTTCAGCTACTGGAGGTGGTGGAGGTGGAATGAGTTGCGCCTCAAGCATGGCAATTTGCTCATCCTTGCCAAGGTTCTCCAAATGTAGGTCATGAATGAGTTCCTCCAACTGACCAACAAGATTTTCAGAAGCCTGGAGTTCTTGGGTTTTTGCGTGTATGACGGCTTGTGCATGATCCGCGACGTCATAAGCCTGTTGAACCCTCCTGGTCAGACAGTTGATGAGATAATCTAAGTCTTCAAACGTCTTGTTAACGAGGGGCAGGTCCAGGCGATTTCCCGTGTGAGCCATCGAGAGACCATGTGCATTCCTCTTCCCAAAGGCACGGAAGGGCGATCCTGGTGCTAGCTTGAATCGATACTTGTAACACAAACGAGCCATTAAGTCCACCATAGCTATGTTCACTCCCTCAATCCACTCTGGGTAGTAGGTGACATAGTCCACGGGCTCGAAGTCTGGCATCGTAGGATCCGGGGTCATGATGGTGCGTATTTCCCAACGTATCCCATGGGGTATGTCGGTCTCCTCCTTCCTTCCTCGGAAATAGGGTGGTGGTAGCTTCAATACACTTGTCAACCTAGACAGTTGCCTCCCAAAGATGAAACCCGACAAAACTCCAGCATACGCAGTCTCAGTGTACTCTCCCATCTAAAATTTTGAACAGGTAAGAGTATTAGAATTTAAAAGAAAAGGGAAAGATGCAAGACAAGATAAATAATGTAAAACAATATTAAAGGAAATTTCAAAATTTACTCATATTTTGGAAACCTAGTTTAGTTAACTATTTAACCTTTGGGGTCTCAGTCCAATCCCAGGGGTTTCGAACCTACAGGCAACACACTGCTCTGATACCATCTGTAGCGTACCTGCACTTCAAATAAGGCAGATACCTGTGTATAGTGCAAATCCCTGGATCGATTCATTTGCACACACAGTTTACGATGTAATATCACAACAAAGCGTCAATTTTATTACATCGATGATCCAGAATTACAAAGTATCTAATACAAGTTGCATAGCATAAAGCTAGCATTGAAAAAGTACACAGCGGAAATACAGTAGCAGTGAGTCTCTATAACTTTCATGTTGCCACAGGCGAAAACATGTTGGTCGTAGACTCGAAACCTTTAACGAAACCTCACTCGTCATCTGATCACATCTGCAATAAGAAAAATATTGCAACAACGTGGGTCAGATTCCATTAAAAATGGAGTCTGGCAAGTGACACTATGGTGGACACTTAATGGAATAACTCTAAGGCCTATATGCATATTTGGCTGGTGGAGTTCAAGGCTAATTTGCATAAAGCCAATTTTTCCTACTCTTTTGAAAACACTTTTCTTGAAATCAAGACGAGTATGGCATGAAAACAATAAACCTCATCTTCCCTTGTTCACTCATCAAGTTTTATTTCTGAAGTTGGAATGGTGGAATCCTCCGTTGACGTCCGTGATCAGCTGCTCAAATTGTCCGTACCGGGGACACGGCTAAGTACTTAGTTTTACACTCTGCAGAGGTTGTGCACGTTCACCATTGTACCCATTCAACCCAGATTATCCTTTACACACCATTTGTGATAAGGAAAGGAGAGAATGAGACGAGATCTTTCAGAAGCATTTTCCCTCTCACTCTGGCTTGACCCGTTCCATCTAACATCCCCCTACATCTGCTTGTCAAGCCGGAGAGAGTCCACGCAACATAATTGATCAAGCCAGAGCCCATATGGCAATGGCTGCACTGGAAGCAATCGTCACCTGGAGTTCTTCAGATTCCTCGGTTCCTGGGTGGCCATTCACAAGTGTACATACTCCAGGAACCATAGACATGGACCTGAGTAGCCACTCAACATAAACCATGCAACCACTTACCACCCAGGTGTTTCATTAACTTTGTGGATGTGCACTCTCAGGTAAAAGTCACCATGATCACTGCCCTAAGTAGAATAAAAATTCATCCTAGGCGACGACAACCATGAGCACAGCCCTGAGTAGTCACTTATCATTTTGTAAAACTTCTCATCCATTGCATAGCATCAATATCTCTGCTAAGTATGATATAGGAACCTAGACACAGGAGTAAGGGAATTCTACAAAGGTTTAGCATAGCAATACTATCCTACTTATGCATATAAAATACACTAAGTAATGCATATAGAAAATAATAGGAAGTTTATGAGGTGTGCAACTTGCCTTTGAATGTTGTTGTTGTTCACAATTCTTTTCAACAACGAACGTTTGCTCTCCGCTTAATCTAAACAATAATAGCAAACAACCATACAACAATCAACAAACAACAATCATCAAACATACATGCTCATATCAAATGAACAACAAATTTTGTAAATACTCCTAAGGAAAACATGTCATGTATGATATGTGAATTATTTCTAAGGGCTAGAGACACATGTTATGCTATGAAAATCTCTTAAGTTAATTGCAAGGAAAATAGGTGGGTCAAGAATGACTAAGGACTAAGGTCTTAAGTTGGATAAAAATACTTTGTTTTATATCATCTTTAAACAAGCACCCTAATGGCTTAGCCATGATGTGCAAAATACTTAGAGAAAATACTAGTTCTTATTCTTCAAGGTGATCACAATTATTA
The DNA here is from genome assembly GCA_026929855.1 of Poa annua. Taxonomy (NCBI): domain Eukaryota; kingdom Viridiplantae; phylum Streptophyta; class Magnoliopsida; order Poales; family Poaceae; genus Poa; species Poa annua. The sequence continues at coordinate 162,890,908 of CM049426.1, forward strand.
TCAACTCTTTGTAAATTGGACATTCACTATAGTGAGAGAGACAGACACCCGGCCAGCCACTTAAATTGTGGAACAGGTCTCATGTACGTGGACATGTAAGGTTTGTTTCCAGGCCGCTTCATCTCACTATGCTGCTAGGATCCAACAACTTCAAGATGATAACATCATGATCAAAATTTGTTTAAGTCTAAAAGCCAAGATTAGGAAAGAGGGAAAAGATAGAAAGAAAGATGTAGTTGTCCTCCAGGCTTCATCTCCAGACTTGTAACTTTCTTCTGGATGATGTCTTGATTGAGTTCTGGGTAGTCCTGATGAATCTTCAGACTTGGTGATTCTTGTATCCTCGAGGCTGGTCTTGGATTTACTTAGTCTTCATGAAGTCTCAGAGGAGAAGAAAAGACAGAGAGAGATACTTAGAGAATAAAAGGGGGTTGGCCTTCTTGAACTTCTTCTCACTTTTCTTCCAAGTGCTTGACATCTTTGAAATGCTTCCAGAGTCTGTTTTCTCCTAAGTCCTTCATGAACTTCTTCTTGATTTTCTTCTAAGTGTTTCTTCTCCTTGAAGATACTTCTGAAGTCTTGTTTTTGGCTAAGTCCTTCATTGGTCTTCCAGCTCCATGTTGAAAATCCTAAGTGTCTAAGTGTATAGCACTTTTCCCAAAATACTAAGTTTTGAAATAATCCTAACTTAGAGAAAATGGGGAGGAGTTTTCCTTATGGAAAATATAACTATAAAATATGTTATGCATGAAATGCAATTTTAAATCACAAGCAACATAACACTAGTTTTTGTGAATTTTATGAAATATGCGTAAAGTTATAATTGCAATTTAATTAGTTTCTAATTTGCAAAACATAATAAAAGGAGACATATAGATTAAAGTTTTATGTGATTTATATTTTAAAACACAATTTTCTTTATAGGTGGTGTTAATAGCCAGAGGTGGTTTAATTATATTTAAAGCAATTTGATTTAATACAAAAATAATATTTCTATTAATAGTTATGTTGAAAATATTCAAACTATTCAAATTAAATATATAACTATGAATTCATTCAAATATTACTCAAAAATATTTTATAGCAGTGCCATTAATTTACAAATATTCTAAAGTTTCTAAAACAATTTTATTTGCAATTTTTGGATTTATAGATTTAAAGTTATTACAAATATACTCAAATTTCCCATTTGAAATTTGAATATTTTATACTACGTCAATTATGAATTTTGGCCGATCTAAAATAATCTACATGTCAACAGATTTCCAAATATATAAAAATATTTGAATTTGGATAAACAGAGAAAAAGATATGATAGTTTGAATAGACAGGGGCTTTTCTGCAAAACTGCCAATTAATTAAATTGCGAAATTGATTTTACACGTCAGCGCTGACTGGGCGCTGACTGTGCGCTGACGGGGCATGCCACGTAGGCGCTGACATGGTTAAGTGATTGAATCTGGATCGTCAGATCTGGATCTGACGGTCCAGATCCGATCTTACCGGTTGACCAAAACTTCTAATCGTGACCGTATATAATAGATTAGACGCTCAGCGTGCGATGGAGGAGAGGTGGCGGCGGAAACTCGCCGGAGTTGGAGGAGGTGGCGGCGGTGCTCTCGGGAGAGGACGGCGCCGGGGTTGTATCTCCTCCCCGGATGAACGGAGGGCAGCCCCGGGCGCGGCGCGTCGCGGGGAGGGCGATGGAGGCGGCGACGTCTTCCCGTTCTTCCTGAAGCAGCGTGGACACGCAGGCGGAGCCACGGGTACTCCGGCGACCTCGGGTCGAGCACGGACTCGTCGTTCTGGCGCCGGAACTCGAGGAAAACACCGGCGGCAATGGCGATCTCCGGCGATGCAAGCAGACGGCCTGGGGGCGTTCTGAGCTAGGGTTTGAGAGGGAAAAAAGGCGGCGGGATCTGGGGTTTATATGGACGCATCTACGGCAACAAATCCCGCAAGAAACGGAGAGGATTCGACTCCGATTCAAATCAAACTTCGGCGCATTATTCGGACAGAGGTTGGAGATGATCTGCTGACGTCACCGCTGACGTCAGCATGGATTTTCCTTTTTTGATTTTTCTCTAATTAATCCATAACTTTTGATTTGAATGTTCAAATGAGGTCAAACAAAATTCTAAATATTTGTAAAATTATTACCTTTCTGTTAAAACAATTGTGGGCATGTTTTGAATATTTTTGAAAAATAATATTTTGAAATATTGATTAATTACAAATTTGACATTTAAAGTCAAATTTGAATTTCTATCTTAATTAAATTTTCTTTTGGCTAAATAAAATTTGTAAAATACCCACATTTCAATATGTTTGAATTTAAGTTATTTAAACTTATTTTTCTGAAATCATTCATCTTTATTTTGGCATAATATTAAAGACTAAATATAAATAATGTTTAGGAAATGTGAAATATAAGGTGTTCATTTTTAATTGAAAATAATTTGTGCACCATTATATTTTATATTATGATAATCCATTTGAAAACTTCATAACAACTTTGGAAAAGATTTTTGTTTTAATTCTATTCTTATTCAGAAGGTATTAATCATTTCATGCTCTGAAAATAAATGAAATTCATTTAATCAAATGAAATGTTTATTTGGCTCATTCATTAATTTGAAATCTATGAAGTTTATAGTTATACACTATAGGCTTATAATTTCCAAACTATATTTTGAACTTAGTTAAAGGAATGAAAACCATTTAGTAATTATATACCATTTTGAATAATCTTGTATTTATGAATAGATATGGCTAAGTGGTTTAATTCAAATACTTATAAAGAAACTAATTTATTTAAAATAAAATGGATTGTAGTTTGAAAAATATTTGTCAAATTATATTTTAAGGTTTTTGAAACCCAGTGGATAATAAAATGTTTAAACTGTGATATTTGAAATATTAAACTCAATTTTGAAGTCTTTCATAGTTGATTTCCTTATACATTTAATATTTTATTTTAATAAAAGAAAAGTTTTAAATTTTAGTGATTTTTGAATATTATAAAATGTTGGGATGTTACATCATGTATGCCCTCAAGGCTTGGAGACCTTATTTGTTGGGGCACAGCTGTGAGATCTTCACTGATCACAAGAGTCTCAAATATCTCTTCACTCAACCAGACTTGAACCTCAGGCAAACAAGGTGGCTTGAGAAACTCTCAGATTACGATCTTACCATCTCTTACACTCCAGGCAAAGCTAATGTAATGGCTGATGCTCTCAGTCGCAAGTCCTATTGCAACAACCTCATGGCTGAGGACATCCAACCTCCTATTCATGAAGAATTCAAGAAACTCAATCTTCAAGTGGTTCCCTCTGGTTATCTTGCAAACTTGATTGCCACTCCTACACTTGAGGATAAGATCTGTGCCGCACAGTTGCGTGATTCTGGTGTCAAGAATATCAAAGACAACATTGGCAAGGATAAGTACAAGAGTTTCTCTCTCGATGACAAGGGTACCTTGCTGTTTGAAGAACACATTGTAGTGCCCAAACTTGACAGCTTAAGAGAACTCATTCTCAAGGAGGCTCATGATACTCCGCTTTCTATTCACCCTGGCAGCACAAAGATGTACCAGGATCTCAAGTCAATCTATTGGTGGACCAGGATGAAGCGTGAAATTGCTCGCTATGTGTCTCATTGTGATGTTTGCTGTCGTGTCAAGGTAGTTCATCAGAGACCACCTGGACTTCTTCAACCACTGCAAATTCCTGAATGGAAATGGGACAAGATCGAGATGGACTTCGTTACTGGGTTTCCAAAGTCCAAGAAAGGCAACGATGCAATCTTTGTTGTCATTGATCGTCTCTCCAAAGTGGCTCACTTCTTTCCAGTCAAAGAGACAGTATCAGCTAGTCAGTTGGCAGAACTCTATATGACAAGACTGGTTCCTTTACATGTTGTTCCTTTGGCAATAAGCTCAGATCGTGGAAGTATCTTCACTTCTCGATTTTGGGATAGCTTTCAGAAATCCTTGGGTACTAAACTTCTGTTCAGCACAGCTTACCATCCGCAGACAAGTGGACAGGTTGAAAGAGTAAACCAGATTCTGGAAGATATGCTCAGAGCTTGTGTTATCTCCTTTGGCACGAAATGGGAGGATTGCCTTCCGTATGCTGAGTTTTCCTACAACAACAGCTTCCAAGAAAGTCTAGGCATGGCTCCCTTTGAAGCTCTCTATGGCCGCAAATGCAGAACTCCTCTTAATTGGTCTCAAGCTGGTGAACGTCCATTCTTTGGGCCGGATATTATCCAGGAGGCGGAGGAAAAGGTTCGCATCATTCGTGACAATCTGAAGATTGCCCAGTCTCGGCAGAAAAGCTATTATGATAGCAAGCACAGGGACATGGTCTATGCACCTGGTGATCAAGCTTACCTTCGTGTCACTCCTCTGAGAGGCACGCAACGCTTTGGCATCAAAGGCAAACTCGCTCCACGTTATGTTGGGCCTTTCAACGTTCTTTCAAGGCGTGGTGAGTTGGCTTACCGTTTGGAACTTCCTCCAAACCTCTCCAAAGTGCACGATGTCTTCCACGTGTCACAACTCAAGAAGTGCTTCCAAGATCTAGGTCGTGCACTTGATCATGGGTCAATTGAACTTCGAGAAGATCTCTCCTATGTGGAACAACCGATTCGCATTCTTGACGAAGCTGAACGTCGCACCCGTAACAACACTGTCAAGTTCTACAAGGTTCAATGGTCTCATCATTCTGACAAGGAAGCTACATGGGAACGTGAAGACCATCTCCGTGCCGAGTACCCCAACCTCTTTGTTGCTCCATGAAGAATCTCAGGGCGTGATTCCTTTGAGGGGGGGAGTGTTGTAACAGCCCAACTGTAACTTTCCTTATTTGTGTGCATTAAAAATGGATATCATGTCATCATTCCATATGTGCTTGCATTTATTTAATTTTGTGCATCAAATTCAAAATTATAAATTTAAATTCTTATTTTGAATTCAAATGCTTTCAAAATAAATTCATTTGAAGTTTCCAATTATTTATAAATAATCAAATGAGATATTAATATGACTAAATTGAAACTTGTAAAAATTGTTCAAAAGTTCTTTTATGTCTCTTCTCTTATTGGTTTTACAAATACAAAAAATCAGAAAGTTTTGTAAAAGAAAAATAAAACAGTACAAAAAAAATACAAGCCCTGGCCGAGTTGGGCCTGCTCGGCCCAACCCAACCCAGCTCGGCCTGCTCCGGGCCTCCTTCTTCGTACGGACAAGCAGAGCACGCGCTCGCTTTCCAGCTCGGCCATGGCGTGGGTCTCTGCCGAGGTCGCCCCACCGGCCCCCACTGCCACCTCCTCTCCTCTCCCCTACTTATTCTACCCCGCAGCAAACCCTAACCCTAATACCTTCTCCTCCCCCGCCGCCGCAGCTCGCTCCCGACGCATCGCCGTCGACATGGCCGCACGGACGAGCTCGCCGCCGCGTTGATCTCCGTCGACCGCACGCCAGCAGCGTCCCTCCGACCTCCTCTTCATCCTCGACGCACGCAGGACGGACGGGAGGCACCGCACCATCCTCTTCTTCCCCGACGACGGCGCGGACCCGAGCTCGTCCCCGCACCGTCCTCTCCGCCTCCGGCCTCATCGACCTCCCCAAACTCGCCTGCGACCTCCCCTTGGTGAGCCGCAGCCGCCCCTCTCTTCTCCCCCTCCGTTTCTCCTCTCGGTCGTCGTTTTTCACCGGCGCCGGACGGAGTTCTTGCGCGTCCCCGCACGGACACCTCCGGTCGAGCACGAACCCAAGCCTTATGCGCCGTTTCCTTCGAATCGAGCACGGGAACGCTTTCTCCAGGTGTTTCCGCACACACCGCACACCCCAACGGACTCGTAGCGCCGCCGGAAAGTGGTCGCCGCCGGAGATTGTCGCCGCCGCTGCGCACTGTCTCCTTTTCCCGTCAGTTTAAAACGAACCCGCTGCTAATCCTAACAAGATCAACACTAACCGCCCCCTGGTTAACAGCGCCGAGTCGAGCGATGCGCGCGTCGCGCGTTCGAATCCCTCCAGCGCAAGTGGAAAAAGGGCGCATTTTTGCGCTGCGCCGCTGACAGCGCGGCCCCACCTGTCAGCGACAGTGGGAGCCCGCGCAGCGTTCCCTGCCCGGTCAGCCCCACCGTGGCGTTGGACCTACTCGGTCAGCCTCTCTAGCTGGGCAACTGCGCGGTGAGAAAAGTATGAGATGTTTCCTGCGCTACAGAATTACACCGAGCCCCCTGCACTTCCTGGTTTAATGCTTTATGCCCCTCCCAGAAACTTTTCCTTCACGAACAAGTCCCTGCTTTTTGCAGTTTTGTCCAGAAACTTAAAACATTAATAACTTTAGTTTTATAACTACAAATTAAATAAACTTAATATGTTTTCATATCAGAAAAATGCAATAAACATTAATATCATATTCTTATGTCATTTTGCATCATTTATTTTAAATGTTTAGTTTAAATTAGCAAATGCAATTCAATTAATTAAATATGGAGTATGAGGGGTAATAAATATATAATGCACTAATTCCATTTAATATGCCCATATCCTTTTATACCATTTTCTTGCCATGCTAATAAATATTTATTTTGAGTTGAAGTTAAATATTTTGCAATCAAATACTAAATATGGAATGTGTTGGGCAATTAAGTAATTAATGTCGTTTCCAATTAAATTAATTGGATCACCACTTCTGCTATATTAAGTAACCTTTAAATTGTTGGCTACACAAATAACTTGCACCCTAATCTTTTGCCGGGATTTCATCCCCGCTTTAATATGACCTAATCATCTCATACCATATCGCACCACCATTTGTTTGCGCATTTCTCTGTATTGATTATTGTTTCCTATTGTCTGTGTTTGGCTCTCTTTGGGTAGACGACGACGTGTCTGCTGCGAGTACCTACGATACTGAGGTTCCAGCTATCGTGCCAGGCTACGAGCTGCCAGGCAAGCTTCTGCTAACCGGTTACACGATTGTCGGGTTTTCATTCTTGCCTTTTGATCTATGCTATCCTAGTTATCGATTCTTGAGTTGCGATCCCATCACATGTTTTCCTGCAGCCTATACAGCTATATCCCCACAACCCATAACCCCTTGCATGTTTATTTGTTGGCCTTTGCGAGTCGTAGTGCATGCTTAGGTTTGGTTGAGCGAGTCGTTCCTTTGTCTTTATCTCATATGCTTAGTATGATATATTGTTCTACTATAATAAACTGCTGTCTTTTTGGAGTTCTATAATTAAAAGATAAGGCACCAGGCGGAAGGCCTTGCGAGGTGCTTTGTTCTGCTCAGTGTCGACCTAGGAACTGAGATTTTGTCCCCGGATCCAATTTTGAGCGCACTAACCACTTGTGGGTGGCCCAATGGAGCCCCCCTCGACTTTGAACAGATCCTCAGCTCGTCCATGTGCCGCAAGTAGTTCGGGTTTTCCATTCGTTCATATGCATGTGCATGATGATGATGTTCGATGAGAGGTTACTTGTTACGGGGGGTCATACGGGGGGTCATACAGGGATGGTGGCGTAGTCACAAACTAATGAGTCCGCAATTGGGATTCGGCCGGACTCCTGACGCAGGTAACAACTCATATGGGTGGCACTTGGACTTGCTGTAGTGAAGGAATGAGTCGTGTTGAGAGGCCCTAACGGGTTGATCATGCGAGTATGGGTACTGTAGTGCACCCCTGCAGGGTATAATCTTATCGATGAGCCGTGTCCACGGTTATGGACGACTTTGGTGATGATGCTGGCTAACAAGATCTAGACAACTTACACCTAATCATTGTTAATTAATGTGACTAGTAATATAGAATTACTTACACCCTAAATGGTAACTAAAATTGTTAACGTGTGAGTATTCCCGGATTGCTTCCTCATACTTGGTTGAGGGGGTTAATTCGAGAATGGGTTATGACTGGTGTTAGTTGTAGGTGGCTACTTAAACGCTCTCTTATCCCTCTCTGATTAGACGGAAGTTTTAGCGTGTCTCTTTAGGTTGCTAGTGCTGCAGCCGCTAAGTACACTTACCCCCCATATTTTGGGAATCTTACAGTTTTGTAACCTGTTAGCTTAAGCTTGTTCGATACGCTTCGGTGTATTGACCCGTTCGCGGGCTGTGGTTTTTCTGCAGTTGAGGATTCTTCGCTCGACCAGTTGGGTGGATACTACGTGGAGTTCGACGACGAGAGCTACGACGAGTAGTTAGAGTTCCCCTGGGCTACTTCCTGGTGGACTGAGTGGATGGGCCTTCTTTTCTGTTTTGGCATTGAGCCCTTTGCTTCTTGTCTGTACTCAGACCGGTTTGTTTCCGCTGCATGATGTAATGTTGGGACATGTGTCCTCTGATTGGTGCCATTTGATATATTTTGCTCAGTGAGAGCTTTTGGATATTATTTCCTTTCTTTGTGTCTTAGGTTTATTCTGTGGTTTCAACTTGTTAAAAATCCGACTCGTATACCATGTGTGTATGGTTGAAGTATACGAGTTGGAAGACTTTTTGGGTTCTTGCGTGCACAATCTGGAAACGTATGTGACGTTGGGATCGCCAAGAACTGTCGGCCGATGATCCATTCCGAGCATGGCCTGATTGTTTTCCTGGGATTGGTAACCCCTGTATGTTCTTGGTTGTGTGGCCCAACCGATACGTTTTGTTTGTGTAGCTTGAATTCAGGGTCTGACAGTTCTACTCTTAAGTATTCCTAAGTAGTAGGGCAAGCCGGCTTCTCGGCGGTGGCAGCAGCGAGAGCAACAGTAGCGGTGTCCTCAGCACCGGCAGCGGTACTCGGGGCATCTGGGCGCACCTCGGCCTGGGAGGCCTCGGGTGGCGGAGGAGTTGAAGCATCCCGGGAAACCATGGTCTCGGTGGCGGCACCAGAAGCAGCGTCATCCTCCTCCAGGATCTCAGCGTCCACGTCGTCGGTCGCACCGGTTTTTTCGTCATCCTCGTAATCGGACTCGGAGTCGGAAGCAACGACGCTGGCGGTGAAGGCGCGAATATTGGACCAGGAGGCGATGCGATGCGCCACTTCTTGTCGCCGCTAGACCTTAGCCGGATCGCTGCACCACGGCGAGATGGTGCGCAGGCGCTGGATCACGTCAAGGTCGAGACCCTTGTACCAACTCAGTACCTGGTTCAAGACCTGGACGACACCAGCCCGTGCGCCGGAACGCTTCCAAGCGTGGACACGCCGCCCGACACCTCGGACTGCACTCGCCAGTTCGCCGACCGAGAGCATCGCGCTGACGCCCGGCCATAGCGCACCGTGAACGTGAATCGCGGCGCTGAGCAACTCGGTCCCGATCGACCGGAGAGGCACTATCCGGGCCTTCAGGGCAGTGAGGTGATCCTCAATGTCCCAAGTGTCCGAGACAGGGCCCTTCTCGGCGCGCTTCTCCCGGGCGGCAGCAACCGCAAGAGCAGCAGCGTCGCGGGAGTGCTCGAATTCCCCTTAAAAAAGAAGAGCTGTCAAGCGGCTAGGTCATAAGGAGGGCAACAACAAAGAAAGATAGCAAGGAAAAAAGGGGGATGTCGGTCCACTTACTGTTAAGATCCCGGTTCAATACAGTTAGCTCAGAGAGCCAAGTATCGGCCCGTGACCGGAGAAGAGCCAGCCCGGTCTCGGCGAGATGCGCGCGCTCCTCGGAGTGGTCCAAGGTCTCCTTCTGCTTCTGCGTCGCCTCCACGAAGCGCGTCTTCATGTCGGTCGCAGCAGATTTGGCCTTTTCAAGCTCCCCATTGAGATGCGCAATCTCGGCCTTCGCGGTAGCAAGTGCAGCCTTCTGATCCACCGAGATTTTGCGCGCGGCATCTCGCTCCTCCCGGAGGCGCCCCTCGCACTTCTTAGACTGACCGAGATCAGCAAGAACCCGGTTGAAGATGCTGCCACGTTTCTTGCTGCACTCCTGAAATCAAGACAAAGAAGGATAGGTCAATCTTGGAAAAGGTCTCAGGGACTCGGGAGGCTCCGAGATCGGTAACAATTAAAGGTTACTCGGTGGAAAGGAACTCGACGACTCTGCTTCCGAGTCCTGAGATTTTCTCTAAGATTGGAGCCTAGTGGTCTGCTATTCGGTGGAATCTAGAGCACTAAGCACCAATCTCGGGGACTAGTGGAGATGGACCAATTTTTGAAAAAAGTTACTCGGTGGAAAGGAACTCGGGGACTCGGCTTCCGAGTCCTGAGATTTTCTCTAAGATTGAAGCCTAGTGGTCTGCTATTCGGTGGAATCTAGAGCACTAAGCATCAATCTCGGGGACTAGTGGGGAAGGAACAAATATTTATTGGAGAAGGAAAGGGAACAAACTTACCTCGGTCACCCGAGTAACGTCCAGCGCGGCCACCTGGAGAGCGTGCAGAGCTTGAGCGCTGCGGTTAGGGCCGGCAGCGTGCAAGTCCCCCACGGTCTCGGAGGCATCAGCGGCAATCTAGGCTTGGTTGTATTCGTCAACAACATGTATGCCGGAGCCGCCAGGCGCGCGAGCAGCTACAACCTCCCGGGATCCTGAAGGCACAAAGGAGCTTACGGTTGCTCGCAGCGTCCGCAGGGCAGCAGTGGGGATCTCGGCAGGAGGTGGCGGTAACGGTGAAAACTTACCCGTGCTTAGGGCCAAGTCTTGGACCGAGGATGTCGGGGCAGTAGTAGGTTTGGCAGAAGTTGTTTTCTGCCCGGCAACCTTGGGGCGTGCTTTCATGGCAGGATGATCAGGTTGCCGGGAAGAGACCGCGGGCTGTTTTTCCGGGGCTGTCTTGCTCACAGCTTGCCGGGAGGGACCACTTGGCACGAGCTGCCGGGGAGGACTCAGGATCTCTGCCTCAAGCCCAGGCACCCTGTGCGGACTCTCCGGAAGAAGGATGTCTTCCGATGTGGTTGTGGCCTGGACTGGAGTCTCGTTGACCACGAGACGAGTATCCGGAGTCACAGCAGCAGTCGGTGCAGCACCAGAAGCAGGAGGCTCGCTTCTTCGGGTGGAAGGACGAGGTGGAGAAGAAGCAGCCCGAGGCGGGCTGGGAGTCCGGGATCCAGGAGGACGGGAGGCAAAGGATGCCGGGAGGTCGAGTGCGTCCCTGAAAGAAATACCTCAGTAAAGACTTCAGGAGAAGGCAAGATCATGTAGCGTGAAGCAAAGAAAATGTACCCGGAATCCACGGTGGGAGGACCCCTCCTTCGGCGTCGAGGCTTCTCGGCCGTTTGTTTGTTCGGCTTGCTCCTCTTGGGGGGGTTGCCGGAATCATCGGCAGCATCGGTGTCGGAAGCCGCACGCTTCCGGCTCTCGGCGCGTTTGGTCACGGCCGTGGGTTTCAGAACCACTGCTGAAGCCCAGTTGAGGGGAAGAGCGTCAATCACATCGAGTATTTGACAGTCAATCTCATCCTCATCATCCTAAGAAATGGAAATAGCCTCTGAGGTGGAAGGGTTACCCGGGGCGGCAGCTTTGACTAGAGGAACGACAAGATGCTCCTCGCCGTCAGGATCCACTCTCGGCATCTTAGCCGGTGTCGGGATGTTCGGCGCGAAATTCCTGTTGGCGTGGATCGCGTCCTCCTCGGTTTGCCGCTCGAATAACTGCACGAATAAATCATTGCATGACAACCATGTCGGTTTCCAGCAGAACCCGGGTGCAAATGCAAGTTTGCGAAAGACAGACAGGAGCACCTGTTTCAATGGTTTTTTCCGGGATCCCCCGATGACACCCCAAACATACTCATCCGACATCTTCGTCCGAGCAATAGCTCGAACGCGTCGGACGACCGCGGGACGGTCCAACCCGAAAATGCTGGTCCTGGTGGGATCATAGTTCCCGTCCATATGGCACATCTTGTGCACTCGGGTTTGTAGAGGGCAGACGCGGCGAATAATGAAACAGCGCAGGAGATCGTCGCCAGTCATCTTGTTAGTCAGCACCGCGAGGACGTCGTGCATACATCTGACCTCCTCGGTATCGGGGAACCGTTTCCAGAGGTTGAATTTGCGGGGAGGACCAATGGCGAACTCCGGCAAATTTATGAAGTCCGGATTCGAGGATCCCGGACCATCTCCTGAACTCTCCCGATTCTTCACATAGAAGAAACTGCGCTGCCACTTCCGGCAGGATTCTAGTCCCTTGACTATAGGAAATCCGGAGTCAGCACGGGGAATGATGGTGGCCGCTCCGCAGTCGACCAAGTCTTTTACTTTCTGATCCGGATTGGGGATGAATTGGCGGCGAAGGATGAAGTACCTAGCCCAGAGGTCCAAGAATGGCCACACGCCGAGATATGCTTCCGAGTAGGTCGTGAAGACCGAAAGCATTATGATGGAGTTAGCTGGGAGATGATGGGGTTGGAGGCTGTAGGTGTCGAGGAAGTTGCGGAAGAAGGGGCTAGCCGGAAGCCCAAACCCACGCTCGAAGTGCGTAAGGAATACAACGTATTCCCCGGGTTGGGGTTCCGGTTGAACCTCATCCTCCGGGAGACGGCTCTCAACTTCTGGCGGAATCCGGTGAGTCCGGTACAGCCAGTCGAGGTCCTCCTGTTTGGTCTCGGACCCATCCCAGCACCCCCGAATACTTTCTTCACCCATGCCGGAAAAGTCCGCAGATGTATCCGGGCTACTCTGCAGGCGCAGCGGCAGTTAGTCGGAATTAGTCTACCCAGAGCTAAGATACCGGATCACAAACTCCTAAAGACAACCGGGTTCCTGACAAGTAAGATCTACCGCGTGTTAGTAAATCAAAACTTAAGTGGGGAAAATACGCTCGGGCTAAACTCAAACATGGCATAGTGCGGGCAAAAGGCTAAGATCTACGGCGAGTCTTCATCCCCGCCGCGCGCCTCGTGCGCGCCGCGTGAATCGTGATCGCCGGCGGCGGTGCAGCCGCGTATGCGTTAGGGCGCGACCGAGCGCGAGGTATCGTTCCCGTGAGAGAAAAGTTCATCGGGGCGAAGAGAAGAACTCACCGGAGAAAGCGAGGCCGGTGATGGGCAAGAAGGACGCGAACCGATGATGAAGCGAAGGGCTCCGGCGACCAACGAGAGCGGCGGCGTTCGGGCTCCAGGCACGGCTACGGTGGCGTGCTTGAGACGACGGTGACAGAAGTGTGAAGGAGAGGAAGAAGAAGAGGTGACCATTCCGGTCCCCTATTTATGGGGGGATTCCGGAGCGGTTTCCAAATTTCCCGCCCACGATCTCTCCGATTGTGGGTGGGATCCATTCTGTGCAGCACGGCACGTGGCGTTCACCGGAGCGCCCGATCTGGCCACACCGGGGGCCACACAGCCCCAACGGTTGGACTTCGGATCGACTGCGGCTCCCGGCGCGCGAACCCGAGCAGCGGCGTGCTCGGTCAGAGGCACTCGAGTGCACTTCTGATCAGACAGGATATCGGGTGGGACCCAGCTCATGATCTGGAATTCAATGCAGAGCCAATGGTCAAGATTCACTCAGGCTGCACTATCCGGTTTTAGGCATCACCTTCCGGTTGAAACGATCTCGGTATGAGGATCTCGGGAAAAACCGATCTCGGCGTCTAGTCGGAGGATAATATCATATTTTCTCGGAAGATAGTTGTTATTAAAGCTGATCCCGCACATCATCCGCGGTCGCTGCGCAGCACCAGCTTCGGGGACTAGTGTCGGGGTGCTGCCCCCCGGGTAGGGCACAACCCGGAGTAATTCAGTAGTGTGCCAACAGTACTTGACCTCTGGCGAGAGCAAGGGCCACCCCCTGGTGTGCTGAAGGGGCAACTTGACCCTTGAGTGCTGGTAGAGTGCCAGGTGCCTCCTGGCAGGCGGAAGGGTCAGCTCTGGCGGCTATAAATAGACACCCTGAGCCTTCACAATGGCAGCGCAAGCATCAGCGGGTGGTTCCTCTAAGAACTAGCTTCTCGAAGATGTCTTTGCTGGCAGGCTAAGACATCTTCGGGAGGCTAGGTCTAGAGATACTCATCCTGAGACGAACTCGGGTGCATCCGGAAAGGATCTCGGATCTTGATCTCCGAGGAGACTTCCGGAAGGAGAAGTACTCGGTCTTACCGGATAAGCAATCCGGGTAAGTGCTAACCGGAACACTAAACTCTGTCCTGGACTTGTGCAGGAAGGACTCGCGAGGTCGGGCAAGACGATAACCAGCATAAGGGACCCCGGTAGGCCGTCAACAGTCTGTAGCAGGCTTTCCCGCCTAATCCGGCGGGAAGTACCGTTCCGTCTGACACGGAGGGATGGTCACCTCCCGCCTGACATGGAAGCATGGTCACCTCCCGCCTGACACGGGAGCGCGTCAGGCGGTACGACAACGGTACGACAAGACACGACGTGCCTAGCCCGGCAATCCGGAAAAGGCTATCCGGGATGGGAAAAGACATGTCCTGTCTCTGACAGGGGGACAATGATTTTCCAAGACGGCGCATGTTGTCCTTGCCAGGATGATGACGAAGGGGCTACGCCGGATAGCGCGGTGAGTAGGTCGCACTAGCCGGTGACGCCATGCCGGCTAGGCCTGTCCGGTGGGGCCAAGCCGGTTTAGGGTTTCCGGCCCCTCTGGCTGGAACTCTATAAAAGGCATCATAACTGCTTCTGTGGAGGAGAGACCAACTTGGGAGCCAAAGCTATAGTCGCATTTACTCCTAGAGCATTTACTTCTTCCTCCCTTGAGTTCATCTAGTTCTTTGTGTTCTTCACTTCGAGAGATCTAAGAGCAAGTTGAAGCCCTTGTACCACACTTATATAGAGAGGGAAGACAGGAGTAGGGGTGTTACCTCCTCACGAGGGCCCTGAACTCTTCAGCTCGTGTGAGCTCTTCAGCTCGCTACCCCTCCCCGGATCCACCAACGTCCATCGGCCCCACACATTAGCCATCCTATGGCATCTGCCGTGACACCACCACGACAACACCTGTATTAATGTTTCCGCTTAATACAGTTATAGCATGGTACAAAACATATAATGAATAATTGGAATATAACCAATAAACTATGTTTATTAAGTGCCTCTAGGGCATATTCCCTTCAGTCTCCCACTTGCACTAGAGTAACACTTAATCTAGTTTACAACTTGGTAAAAGCTCAACACCCATAGCCTCTTGGTGCCTGCTCGTCTTGTGGAAGAGGAATACAGTCAGTAGATCTCACAAATTGAGACCTATATGTGTTTTGCAACACTTCTATGTCACCTAATTTGACATCATCCCGTATCTTACGATGACGGTGAAATATATCCCAGTGGATGGAGTCAGACAGTCCAATCACACTTGCTACTTATGAAGTTGCCATATATTTCTATACCTACGTAGATTTTGTGACAGTGCATTCATATGCGACTTCGCAAACTAACCATGTCTTTCTTCAAAACAAAGGACATCTCCTATATGAGATTTCTAGTCGTATGAGTCAGTGTCACAACTTGCATCAACGTAACCATTTTACGGCAAGTTGTCTTTCCACTCTTACCCTTTACTAGAAAACATATCTTCAGTTCTCACAAACACTGAAGGATACACTTAACGTTTGCTCATTGAGCCACACAATGATCACTCTGGAACCCGTTCTTCATCCAAGAACTTGGGTCACACCACGTCGAGCTTTCAGTCTGAAAGAATCTATGTCTGATACATAGAGAATGTCGAACATCATTCGCTATCACTGAAAATGCCAAGATAAACTTAATATTTTACCTAGTCATACAAGCAACAACCTCTTTCTTCGCTTGTTCTATTCTGAAACACTTCAGAATCTTAACTTAGGAAATATTCTGACCTAATGTTATTAAGCCCCTTACGATCTATACAATTATAAATCGGATGCCTAATACTCCTAACTTCATTTCATAGAATATTTAATCACTTAAATATCTAGAGGATCTGTGTCATTCAATATATCGTTACATAAAAATCACAAATGACACCTAGCTCCCACTCAAATATGCCTTCCGCATATAAGATCAAGGAAAGCTACTTAGCTCCAACTCAAATATGCCTTCCGCATATAAGATCAAGAAAAGCTACTTTGCTCCCACTCACTTCTTAGCAAATGCAGGTTTCTTAAACTATTTTGGACAACTCCAAAATCCTTTGATCACATTATCAAAGTGAAGATTCCATCTTCGATATGGTTGCTTCAGCCCATGAATGGACAACTGAAGTTTGCATACATGTTTAGCATTCTCAGGATCACCAAACCATTAATGTACTAATTACAACTCTTTCTTAATGACACTATTAAGAACATGGTTTTCTTATCTATCTATCAATTTCTCATTAGAAATTATAGTAATTGCTAAACGACACAGAATAGATTTAGACTTCGCCACTTGAGACAAAATCTCGTTGTTGTCAACGTTTGAATTTGTCGGAACTGTTTTACAACAAATCGATCCTTATCAGTATCTACTCTCTCATAAATTCCATATTCTAATAACAGCCTAGATGCCATCAAGAAGATCTCCCAAGTCATTACCTGGTAATCGTACATGGATTTTTAATTCGGATCATATATGACTCATAGACATTTCTCGGACTTAGGTCCACCATCTCTTCTTCGTAGTTCGTAGGTCTGTCATATTCCATTAATATGACCTTCATAACAAGATTGTCGTAACACACAGTGTGGAACACAACCTTGTACGCCTACGTTCTTGGTATGAGCTCAGAGCATCATGATCTTGTATCATCAGCTTCTTTCAAGTTGTGGAGCATGACACCGAAAACACTTTCGGCTGCGCCACTCTGATGTCTGGAGAGAAAGTTCATCAACTTTTCCTTGCTCTACTTTCTTTCCCACTTATGCCCTTGGACAAGAAACTATTTCTTTCGCAAGGTATATTTCGGCAATGATTTTGCCTATGTCGTGAGACATGTACCCAACTAACTCTTTAGGTACAGTACACTACAAAGATTAAGCCATTTTAGGTTTGATCACATCGAAACACTAAATTGTGAAACAACAATCTAGGCTCAAAGCCATGCCATCACTCATATGGTACTGTCTCCATGGATTTAAATGGTTTCCCTATTATCTAGCGTGAATGTTACTTTTCAACCATATGACTCTAATTATCACAATAATTCGATAAGAGATTTATCTACCACACACTATCCGATAGGGTGCGATTACGGTGTTCTAACATACCATAACACCATGGTGTTCCATGCGACGTAATTTGTGGAACTCTTCTCACAAGTCGTCCAATGATGTGCCAACATTATAACTCAAATCTTTATTTCCTCGATCCGTATCGCAGAAATTTGATTTTCTTGTTAAATTTATTTCCTACTTAATTCTGAACTTGTTTGATCGAATCAAAATTTCCAGACTAACATTCCCTGAGTGGATATCCATATATCTACTCGGAATATTCATGAAGTCTATGAAATAAAGACTTCCACTATACGTTCAGTGAAGTTTACGAAATAAATGTCTCTACTATCCGTTAATTACTTCATTGATCCACATACATCTATATGCATGACTATCAATAAGTTATATGCCCGTTTTACGAAAACGGTGTCTTAGTTATTTTGCAAGTGTCAAAAGATCAAATCTAAGGACTTGTAGATCCATCTTTTATGGAGCTAATTCATTGACAATAACATTGACATGAATTAAACGGCAGTGCCACACATATGTGGTGTCTTTATTAAGTTTGTATCCTTTTGCATTAATATTATGAATGTGGGAGCTTCTACCATCTAAATTCAAATCGGCATATGATCATTACTTTATAAATATATAACAACGATTTTTTCACTAACATATATGAACAATTGTCTCGCTAGAGGAGACACACTTATAACGATCATACTAACAGGCGATCATAAAAGAATTTATTCAAATGGTAGATCTAGAGGGAGAGTGTCTATGGCCACAACAATTTGTCTGGCATTATCAACACGCAATGTCGCCTCATCCTTCCAAGCTACCCAAGTAGTAAATCTGGTTTTCATAAAACATCACTAGTATCAAAAACTTAGTCACTACTGCGAGTACTTGCTTAGGTAAAACATTCATAACATGTATATCATATATACACCATCATCATTGATGACTTCCCGGCGATCTGTTTCATCTTCTTGATACTTCCAACGTAATCAAGAACCATGAAGGTGAACGATTCCCCTTGCATAACATAGTCTATGACAAAGCATTTGCACTTGGCAACGGTGTCTGTCATCCAGTGATCGAGCTGAGCGAGGCGTCTCAATGTTCATCAAGTATGACCATATGTCATCAAGTATGACCAATGTCATCAAGTATGACTGCCACGTGCTCCTTCAATGTGTGTATTCTCTTCCATCTTGTTGAGAAGAAGAACAGTCAACGTACTGATAATCTTCATCAACCCAACTTTAGGGGTATCCCGAGTTTAGCGATCATCTCATATGCTGGCGATCTAAAAACTCGTACCCACCGTTGATTCTCTGTGGCGGAGATCATGGCATACACTAGACTATGATGATATCATCCGTAGAAAACGAGATAATCCAAATTATCCTTTTGTTAGCGGAATATCCGGGTTTATCTCCTAGCGTGTATTTTATCACAAAGAGCTAACGGTTCAAACAAGGAGTATCCTCAAGCTAAAGTATAAAACTATGAAGTTTGGACCCAACCTTTTAAGTTTCTCAATCGTAGGATTGCGCCTAATTTTAAAGAAGCTATCACATTGTTTAATATCAACAAAGGTTTTGCAAAACAGACTTTGTTCATTATATTTTGAGTTCTAGTATTTTACAAAATAACTACAAGAACTCCCACTCAAACGAACATGCCTCCTGGTCACTTCTGTAACATAGTCTTCTCACGGCCCAGAGTCTCGATCACTTCTCTCTCCAGGGTTTCATTCTTCTCTTGCAACATTCTCTTTTCACGGCGCAGAGTCTCGATCAGATCACGATCAGCCTCGAACTCGACATCGTTACTCATAATTTCATCCTTCAATTTTTTAATCTTCGTGTTCTTGTCTCTAATTCTCTTCTCTTGATTTTGGAACTTCTTCTCTTGAGCTTGGAATTTCTCCTCTTGAGCGTTGGCCACCTCTTCTTGGGCGTCAATCTTCTTTCGAGTCTCCTTGACTTGGGCCATTATTTCATCATTCTTCAGCAGCTCATCGCGCCTATCCTCTTCTAGTTGCCAGAGGTGAATTTCTAAGTCTTGAAGATAAGAGTGCAAAGGTTCTGGTTTGTTTTTGTCTTCCTCGTTAACCAAGTAGTGTATCCCCATCTTCGTCACGTTGGCCTAGGGTAGAAAAGTAGTGGTCCTTTAACTCCTCCTGGAATTGCCAGCAAAGACGTCATATTAGCTCCTGCGTGACGAGATTCAGTCCTTTCTCCAAGGAGTCACTAATCGACTTGTACTGGATGTCTTCAGTCTTGGGTTCAGTCTGGCGCCCTTGTTGAAAAAGGCGAACTCCCCACAAGTCTTATTTGTTGAAGTGTTTCAGCTGACTTGCCTTGATGATGGGTATTGGAAGTGCCATTATTTCCACCATCTCCAAAAGGTATCTTCCAAAACGCATATCCTTGAAGTCCTCCGCGGTTTGATACATGAAGAACGACATCCTATGTTATAAGAGTAAAAATTATCAAAACAGAAACATAAGACAAGAAGTATGAGTCTTGATGTGCAAAAATACTTAGAGAAAATATCAGTTTTGCTCTACAAGGTGATCAACAATTATTGACAACTTTTTGTAAGTTGGACATTCACTATAGTGAGAGAGACAGACACCCAGCCAGCCACTTATAATTGTCGAACAAGTCTCATGTACGCGGACATGTAAGGTTAGTCTCCGGGCCGCTTCATCTCACTATGCCGCTAGGATCCAACACACTTCAAAGATGGTCATATTATGATCAAAAAGGGGCTTAACCAATCCTAAGGTCTCGAACCTACATGCAACAGTTTGCTCTGATACCATTTTGTAGTGCCCCAACTTTTTATTAAAGTTGGAACACCTGTGTTAAGTGCTAGTCACTGGATCACTGCCAGCACCACAGTACAAAATATAAAGTATCATTGCATAAGTATCAAATTGCTACAACGAGATCCAAAAATAGCTAAGTATAACTTTATTACAAGGTGCATAGCCATGAAGGCTAGCTAATATTCAGAGTTCACAACAAAAGAAAAATAGCAATGAGCCTCATCTTCGAGCATGCGCCACAGGGAAGACATGTTGAATGTAGACTCGAGTCCAAACTTATTCTTCTTCTGAATTACCTGCACATTGGAATATGCAGCCCCCGAAGGAGGTCAATACAATGAAGTATTGGCAAGTGACTATGGTGGATATAAAATGAAAAGTCTAGAATCTATATGCATATTTGGTTTGGTGGAGTTGGAGGCTGTTTTGCAGAAAGCAAGTTTTCACCTATCTTTTAAGAAACACTTTTTATTTCCAAAGACTTGGCACCAAGGGATGAAGCCCAAGTGCACCAACATTTCTTTCCTTAGTCAAATTTTACTTCATGAAAAAGTGTTGAGATTCTTCCGTCCATCCTTGTCCAGCTGCTCGAAGTAGTCCATTACCGGGGACACAGCTAAGTACTTAGATTGTTGACTCTGCCGAGGTTGTGCACTTTCACCTTTAGACTTAATTAACCCGAACATCCTATACATCCGGAGTGCATTAAGGAAAGGAGAGAATTGAGACAAGAACTTTCTGAAAAAGAATTCAACCATACTAGCAAGACTCGTTCCACCTACCAACTCTACATCTGCTTGTCAAGCTGACATGTTGAACTCTCACAACTTAATTATTCTAGACAGAGCCCATTGTCAAAAGGCTGCACGAGAAACATCTAAACTTGGAGGGACTTAGTAATCTCTTTGTTCCTGGGTGGCCATCCACAAGTGCATCTTTGGGTGAAAACCACCATGCTCATGGCCCTAAGTAGAATAGAAATTCATCCTAGGCGACGACAACCACAAGCATAGTCCCAAATAGCCACTCAACATAAACCATAACAACCAATCCACCCAGGGGTGTATTTTAAGTTTAAACACTTAGAAATATTTCCATAACATGGTATGTAAACAATTTTATAGCATTGCTAAGAATCTAATAAAACATTTAATTGGTTGCATGGTAAAGGATGGGTATACACTACTAGTAATTTTGCAAAGTATAGAACTAACTTAGCATAATAAAATAGTCCAAAAATTCCTATCATGCATACTACTCAAAATATACAACTAATGCATATAGAAAATTATTGGGTAGTTTATGAATGTCACTTGCCTTGGTAACAGGAGGCTCAAGCACATCAAGAATAACAATCACAAGCAAATCCTTCCTCCTCTTCACACTCTAACAACAAGCAATACAAAAATAAATAAACACAACATAACACTTAAAACATCAAAGCATAAATATGTATGCAAGCATGATATGTTATGAACATAACCAAAACAACTTATTATCAATTTTATCCTCTCTGTTTATTTAATGCATGAAATGCAGTGAACAATATTTTATTTTCTATTTTAACAATTAAAATATAGAGAACAATTATAGTCAATTTAAGTACTACACTCAAATTACTTAGTTCTTTTATAAAACTTTCAACAAAAACTCATGTTGCACTTTCTGGACAGAGAGCAAAATTATTATTCCAGAACAATTGGATTTAGATGAAAAACATTTTTATTATTTAAGTTATGAATTTAAACGGCCGAAATGCCAATATGTAAATTTCTCAATTTTAAAGACACTAAAATGACAAACTAATGATATAGAAATAAAATACATGAGCAAGGCTTTCCAGTGATATAAAGTTTATCAAATTTGGACTTACAGGTTGAAAGTTATGAAATTTGCAAGTTTTAATAGTTGTATGTTTTAATATCTAAATTTTTATTCGAAATAGAAAAAGAATCGGCCACGCGGCCCGATCTGATTCGCCCGTACCGCTTCGACGCGGATCGCGATCGTGAGCCGTTAGATCTAACTGAAAACGTACGCGCCAGATTAATCGCCGAGACAAAAAAATAAAAATAAAACGGATCCGTTGGATCTAGATCCAACGGTCCAGGATGCGTTGACCTAACGCGGGCGGCGCGTGTCGCCGGAGACGCGCGGGCGCGGAGGAGCCATTGCCGGCGTTTGCGCTCGCGGCGTTCTACGGCTCGAGGATACGAACGGAGCTCACCAGGGGGTGCGCGACATCGAGGTGAAGGCGATGGCACGGTGGCGACGAGCGGAGCGTCCTCGTCTCCCCGGAAGAGCTCGCCGAAGACGCTTGCGGCGGCGGTTCCTCTCGGTCGTGGACGGAGGCGCGGATTCGCTGCGAAAACAATTGCTCCACCATGTCAATTTGATGCGCACGGTTAACAAGATAAGAAAGGAAGTAGAGAGAGGGTCCGAGGTGACCGGAGTCGTGCGTCCGGCGGAAATCTTACCGACGGCGGCGGCGGAAAAGCGAGGTCACTAGCGGACAGCCTAGGGGATCTCGGGAGGAGTGGTTTGGGGCAAATGTAAGAGAGCGGAGAGGGCTTTTAGTAGGGGAAAACAGTGCGGTAATAGGAGTAGTAAATCGCCCGTAATCGCGTGAATCAATTTGGGCGTTTCGGTCGGGGGACGGAGGCGTGATTTGAGGACAAACGGCTCCGCGGAGTGATGACAGGTGGGGCCCACCTATCGGCGTCTGCCAGAGAGAGAGAGGGAGAGCTGGGCCGCTGGCGGGCCGCTACACTACGTGCGCGCGGTGGATAGTTGCGGGCTACGGCCCAATAACTTGGATTTTTTTTAATTTATTTCAATTCCTTTTCTGTTTTTCAAAACTGAATTCAAATATGATTTTTAAACTTAATCAAATCATTTCAGAAAAATTCATAAAAATATATTTTGGAAAGCTTATCAAATTTAGAACTTTTTAGTATTATTCTTGTCTATCAAATAATTTTATATAAAGGAAAAATTATAAGGAGTACAATTAAACAACTTTAAGGAATTATATTTTATTTAAACTTATAACTGAATTTTTTTTAGTCCTTATGTAATTGAAATGTGATGTCTATTAGATGAATGATGCATGAATGCAAAGTTTTAAATTTTTGAAAATTCTGGAATGTTACAAAGATGCATCTTACAACTACGGAAAGATCCAGCATGATCATGAGATGATGCATGACATGGCAAGATGCAATACGAGATGCAATTAATCCAATTAAGCGGGAATGCAATCCCGAAAATTAATATTTAGGTTCAAGTTATTTATCTACACATCAAATTAAATGTTCATTAACATGGCAAGACTTGGCATAAATGATCTAGTCAAATTAAATGGAATAGGGCATTATTAATTAATTACCCCTCACATTCCATATTTAATTTTTTAGGTGCATTTGACAATTTAACTAAGCAATTAGAATAAAATATGCAACATGGCATATTAATGTTCATTGCATTTTTCTGATAAATAAACATACAATGATTATTAAATTTGGAGTTATAGAATAAAAGTTATTGCTAAAACAAGTCTAAGGTTGTTTCTGTAAAGTGTAGGGACTTGTTCGTGGGGGTTTAAATCTGAAACCAGAGAGCACAGGGGGCTGGGGGAAATATTCTAGGCATATCTGTCACTGAGAGTCATTGACCGGTGGGTCCCATCCGTCAGTGGGCGCGAACAAAGAACAAAAAAGGCGCAGAGGGGAAGAAGGAGGAGGCTAGGGTTTCTAGGGGCTGGGGGTAGGCTTGCTTTAAGGGAGGGGAAAAGAGCAGGTGAGGGCACATGGTGGGGGCACCATGGTCACGCTTCGCTCGTGCCTTCGTACGGAGGAAGAAGAAGGTGGGATTGGGCCAGAAAGAAAAGGACTTGGGCCAGAAGTTGGGTTTCGGCCCAGATAAGTCTTTTTCTCCTAGAATTTAAAATCAGAAAAGAAAAGAAAAAGGAAAAAGACTTTTGCAAATATTTTTATGGAGAAAATTATATTCGCAAATATTTCCAAATTACAAATTAGAGCTTTTGCTTAAAATAGAAAGAGAGAGATTTATTATCTGTGAGACAAAATAGATTTGCATAATATATTATTTTGAGCTATAATAAATATGCAATTGATTAAATGTGTGATGATGTCATGATGATGCAAAAAAGAAAACAAACAATTTATAATTTGGGAAAATCCGGGGCGTTACATCCCCATACACAAGGAACATTTCCTTTGTCTTCTTGAGATGCTTAATAATGGTCTTAACAGCTACCCAATGATCCTTTCGAGGATTACTTTGGAATCGACTCGTCAAGCTAAGAGCCAATGCTACATCAGGTCGAGTACTTAACATGGCATACATGATCGATCCTATGGCTGAATCATAGGGATGTTTAGCCATCTCGGCTCTATCATTTCTGTCAACGGACACTGAGGCTTGCTCAATGTTTTATTCTTGATAACCGGTAGAGAACCTTTCATTGCCGCCTCCATACCGAACCATTTTATTATTTTATCAAGATAAGTACTCTGACTCAACGCTAATAGACGTCTTGATCTATCACGATAGATTTTAATGCCTAAAACGTATACACCATCTCCGAAGTTCTTCATTGAAAATTTACTATTTAAATACTTCTTCACGCTATTCAGAAGATCCACATTATCCCCTATTAGTAATATATCATCCACATATAGAACTAGGAACACAACTGAGCTCCCACTCATTTTCTTGTAAATACATGTCTCTTCTATACTTTGGATAAATCCAAAACCTTTGATCACCTCATCAAAGCAAAGATTCCAGCTCCGGGATGCTTGCTTCATTTCATGAATGGAACGCTAAAGATTGCATACCTTGCCAACATTTTCTGGATCAACAAAACCTTCAGGTTGTACCATATACAACTCTTCCTCAATGTTACCATTTAGGAACGATGTTTTGAAATCCATCTGCCATATTTAATAGTCGTAATATGCAGCAAGTGCTAGCAAAATTCGAATAGACTTTAGCATCGCTACCGGTGAAAATGTTTCATCGTAATGAATTCCATGAACTTGTCAGAAACCCTTTGCGACAAGCCGAGCTTTATAGACGGTCACATTACCATCAGCATCAGTCTTTTTCTTAAAGTTCCATTTATTCTCGACGGCCTTGCGCCCTTCGGGAATCTCCATCAAAGTCTATACTTTGTTGTGATACATGGATCCTATTTCGGATTTCATGACTTTCAGCCATTTCTCGGACTCAGGGCTTGCCATAGCCTCTTTGTAGTTCGTAGGTTCGTCTTGTTCAATTAACATGACAGTGCAAACCAGGTTGCCATACCACTCAGGAGCAATACGCGATCTCCCAGACCTACGAGGTAGAATAGTATCCTCGACATTTTCTCCCACTCCATCTGTGGAGGACATTTCCGGAACAGTTTCCGTTGCGCCACTCGGAATTTCGAGTTAAGGATCAACGATATCGTCGAGGTCTATTTTCCTCCCACTTATTCCTTTGGCGAGAAACTCCTTCTCGAGAAAGGTGTCGTTCTTCGCAACAAACATTTTGCCCTTTGCTTGGTTGTAGAAGGTGTATCCTATGGTTTCCTGCGGATACCCTACAAAGAAGACTTTTTGTGATTTTGTTTTGAGTTTGTCGGGCTGTAGTTTCTTAACATACGCCTCACAATCCCAGACCTTGAGGAACGACAACTTAGGTTTCTTGCCAGGCCATATCTCATACGGTGTCGTTGCAACGGATTTGGACGGAGCCCTATGGAAAATGAATGCGGCTGTTTCTAACGCATATCCCCAGAAAGATACGGGCAAGTCGGTAAGGGACACCATAGACCCGTCGCTATCCAATAGGGTACAATATGTCCCTCGGACACACCGTTGGGCTGCGGTGTTCTAGCCGGCTTAAGTTGCGGCACGATGCCACAGGCCTTCAGATGTGTGCCAAACTCAAAACTCAAATATTCGCCACCACGATCCGATCGAAGGTGCTTGATTTTCTTGTTGAGTTTATTTTCAACTTCACTTTGAAATTCTTTGAAGTTTTCAAATGTTGCAGACTTGTGTTTCATTAAATAGATATACCCATATCTACTTAAGTCATCGGTGAAGGTGACAAAATAACAATAACCATTGTGTGTCGACAAGCTCATCGGTCCACACACATCTGTATGTATGACTCCCAATAAGTCAGACGCCCATTCCATGAAACCATTGAACGGTGTCTTGGTCATCTTGCCCATGAGGCACGGTTCGCATGTGTCGAGGGATCCGAAATCCAACGAGTCTAAAAGTCCATCGGTATGGAGTTTCTTCAAGCGATTTATACCAATATGACCGAGACGACAATGCCACATATACATGGTGGTATCACCACTAAGTTTAATCCTCTTGGCATCAATGTTATGGATGTGAGTACTATGATCGAGATTCAACAAGAATAAACCATTACTCTCGGGAGCATTAACATAAAAGATATCATTCATCGAAATAGTACAACCAGTTGATACTGATTTGAACGAATATCCGTCTTGCAACAAGCAAGACCCACTGATAATGTTTACACTCAAGGATGGTACCAAAACTAGTCCCGATGGTAGATGTAGAGGGAGTGTGCCAACAGCCACCATGTCAACTCTTGATCCGTTATCGACGCGCATCGTCTCCTCATCCTTTGCCAGACGTCGTTTATTCCGTAACTCCTCCTAAGAGTTACAAATGTGAGCAACAAAACCGGTATCAAATACCCAGATATTACTACGGGTGCATGTCAGGTACACATCAATAACATGTATATCAAATATACCTTTCTCTTTTCCGACAATATTGTCGGCCTTCTTATCTTCTAGATACTTCGGGCAGTTGCGCATCCAGTGATCATCTCCCTTGTAGTAGAAGCATTCCTTACCAGGTTTGGGATCAGGTTTGTTAGTCTTGGATTTGGCAACGTATTTTCCATCCTTCGTAGACTTCCAGTTCATTCTTCCCTTGCCGCCAGATTTCGTGAAATTGATGGTCTTGTTGACCATCAACAACGTGTGCTCCTTCTTGATTTCCACTTCAACAGTCTTGAGCATCACGAACACCTCAGACAGTGACTTAGCCATGCCCTGCATATTATAGTTCATGACGAAGCCTTTGTAGCTAGGATGCAATGATTGCAGCACCCTATCAATCGCCAGCTCATCAGGAATCCTGCATTCCAGAGCATTCAGGCGTTGAACGTAGCCGTACATTTTGACCACATGCTCGCTCACATTGCTATGCTCTTCCATCTTAGCTGAGAAGAAAAACCGAGAAGCTTCATAGCTCTCAGCCTTAGCCCGCGGCAGCGTAGAGACAGCCTTAATACCAGAAATTATCTCAAAAGCACTCATCTTCTCAAAACCCTTTTGCAGGTCGGCTTCCATGGCGTAGAGCATGCCACTCTGGACAAAGGAGGAATCTGCCAACTTGGTCTGATAGAGATTCTTCTCATCATCGGAGGCATTGTCTGCAGGAGGGTCACCTAGGGCGGCTTCAATGACGTAAGTGATGTCTACGCACACTTCTATTCTCGTAGACAATGTTGGGCCTCCAAGAGAAGAGGTTTGTAGAACAGCATCAAGTTTCCCTTAAGTGAATCACCCAAGGTATATCGAACTCAGGGAGGTAGAGGTCAAAGATAACCCTCTCAAGCGACCCTGCAATTAAAATACGAGAAGTCTCTTGTGTCCCCAACCCACCCAATAAAGTTGTCACATGAATAGGTGCACTAGTTATGCGAAGAGATAGTGAAATACAAGTAATATGGATGATTATAAGTAGTAACTGAAATATGTAATAAAAGTGGCAGCAAGCAAACATGTAGCAGAACTTATTGGAAACAATGTTTTAATGCTTAGAAACAAGGCCTAGGGATCCTACTTTCACCAGTGGACATTCTCAACAATGACATCAAAGTTAAATAAATAAACACTACTCTCAACACTCTCATGTTGGATAACAAACACCATTCATTCTGTAGGGCTACAAGAGCACCCTCAAACTCAGAGTAAACTAACACCAACAATGTCATAAAGGAATCACACACGGTGCACACACTGTCACCATTACAACCGTGAATAACCCCATAGTTCATATTAAAGTAACCTCTAGAGTGCATAATAGATAAAGAGTAGCATCACATATTCAACTAGATTACAAAGCTCATGATCACATAAAGATCACATGGGAGAGAGAGATAGACCACATGGCTACCGTAGATCCATCAGCCCCGGGGGAGAACTACTCACTCCTCATCGTAGGAGTCAGCAACGGTGAGGGAGATGGTTGTGGAGTCGATGGACATGGCTCTAGCGGCAATTCCCCGTCCCGGCAGGGTGCCGGAACAGAGACTTCTGTCCTCCGAATCTTAACTTTGATGGCGGCGGCGCTCTGGACCCTGGTGGAAATTTCGAACACCGTCCTAGGGTTTTTGGTTTGAGGGTATATGAAGGCGAAAGGGCGATGTCGGTGGACACCCGAGAGGCCCACACCATGTTCTCGCACGGCCAAGAAGCCTACCGCGCGAGGACCTGTTGTGGCCACCTCGGTCGCCCACTTCGTCTCATGTTCGGTCTTCTGGAACGTTCCCGATAAAAAAAAGACTTCAGAAATGGAATCATCCAATTCCGAGAATATTTCCTAAAGTACTTTTCTGAAACAAAAAATAGCACAAAACATGGAACTGGCACTGTGGCATCTTGTTAATAGGTTAGTCCCAGAAAATGCATAAAACTTTATGAAATGCATATAAAACATGTAATAACTTGGTATAATATAGCATGGAACATAAGAAATTATAGATACGTTGGAGACGTATCAACATCCCCAAGATTAGTTCTACTCGTCCAGAGTAGATAAGAACGATAAAAAAGTATAATTTCTGAAGTGACATGCTTTCACATAATCTTGATCATAAAATAATGTAAGGCTCATGTTATGAATGAAGTGACTCAAGGCAATGATCTATAGTTTGCTTACAAATAGACAAGGAGTAAACAACTACATCATATAAGTAGAAACTTTTCATGAATAGTACTTTCAAACAAGCATAAAAAAGATTTGCATAAGAGTTAACTCATAAAGCAATATTATCTAAATAAAAGATCATTGAAGCAACACAACGGAAGATATAAGTTTCAACATTGGCTTTCAACTTTTGAACATGTATATCATATAGATAGTTGTCACAAAGAAATATAACAAGTGCAATAAGTAAGTATATAAGAATTGGTGCACATAGTTGCCAAAAGTGTTTGCTTCGGGGACAGAAAGAAGTAGGTAAGCTGACTCAACATAAAGTAAAAGATAGGCCCTTCGCAGAGGGAAGCAGATATACAAGAATGTTGTCATGGGATTGTCACGATAGATGTTTTCGGGTGGAAACTTGAGATGAGCGGCATGGCGGGTTTCGACATTAGGAGCTTGTCTAGCGTGGCGTGGGGAAACAAGGGTTTACCCAGGTTCCGCCCCTCGTCCTGAGGTAAAGACCTACTTCCTGCTTCTGCTTTATTGATCTAGGTTTCGAGGACTCGGCGCCTTAGCTTCCGGGTCTCGAGATTACAATGGTGGTATTGCTTTTGACTTCTCACCTTTGTGAACTTAGGTGTCTAGGAACCAGGAGACCCCCTTATATAGGCCGGGGGTCTCGCTGGACGTACAAGCCGGGGTCCAGGTTCCTATATAACTCAGACTCTGCTCTAAGTCCTCTAAGTCTTCGCCTTCCTTAGCAGGACTCCGTCTTCTACTTGGTCTCTAGCCTTCTGGATCCTTCTTGCTTGTGGGCCAAGGCATACGTTGCGCACCGGCTTACGTCTCACCCGACCCATGTCTTTATGCTTGATCCGGCCCACGCTCTTGCCAGGCCGGCTTATCTTCTGTGTTGGTGGACCTACCGGGTTATGATCCCCCCAACAGTAGCCCCCAGGATAATTTGGACATCAGACCGGACTTGCTTCACCTTGCACTCTTTGGCATATTCTGTGGGAAGTCGTCAGTCCTTTTGTCTGGGTTATCTGAAAAACAATAGACAACTCATTAGACAAGTAGGCTATTGGGTGTCAGTTTGGCAGGCTCTTGCCGGCTGCTTTCTCATAACCCGGCCATCGCTTGCCGGCTTTCGCCTCTCTAAGGCTTTGACACTCTTCTTTCTTTATTCTCTCTCTTGTCTTTCGGTCAACCTTCTTGGTCAACGACATATTTAATGTCCATCCATGCGTGGGAATCGAGGAGACAATAACCACCTCGAGAAAGCAAAGATCTAGTCAGGAATATCTTCTGCACGTCAGATCTTGTCCTTCCCAAGATAATGATTATTTTCCACCTTTTGCATTTTCACCCCTAGGTCAAACCCTAGAGGCCTATAAATAGAGAGGCCAGGATGAGCTAACAGCTCACTCTCCTCCGAGCTCATCGCCTTCTTCTTCTACCTCGAGCGCACGGCCTCAGTCTTCCCGAACTCATCGCCTCCTTCCCCGAGCACATGATTCTTGAGAAGTTCATTCTCAACCTAGATCCAACTCAAGAACCGCACGCATTCTCCACATTTCACACATGATTCAACTCCTCTTCATCTTCTTTCGATCGAAGATTATATCTTCCTCCCTTGCACTTCTTATATATCCATATTTTCTTCGGATGAACACTCCTTGTCTTTCATGTTCTCCGCATCTCTTCCTTTTTCTTGATTTCCCGAGGTTCCTCAGATCTGCTCTGACGGGTACCGTTCACATTCCTCTTTGTTTTTCCTTCTCGTTCCCTCGACATCTGTTCGCCAAACCGAGCTGCGTTACCCGTGTTCTTCGTGGTTCTTGAGGTTCTCTTTTCAATCTATTTTTCTGGGCTTATTTAGACCCATTTCGCTTTTCACCGTTTGGCGTCTTGCTGTTTTCTCTCTACATCTTGACACGGTTGCTCCCTCACGGTTCTTCGCTGATGAACTGCTATGTGCTCTTCGATCTTTATTTTCTGTTATTTCTCATTATCCCGTAGATCTGTGTTGATTCCTGTTCTCTGTTTTTGCTTGTTTGCAGTATGTCGGCTTTAATTTGTCATGTGTTCAAAGTCAGCCACCCAGCGCGCTCCAAAGAAAGTGAAAAAGACCGTCGGCGCCGGGTCATCCGGGACAGCCGCCGCCAAAAAGTCCAAGCGGATGTCCGGGTGTAACTGGGGAAAATCAACCGTTCAGGAGCGCCGCGTCCAGGACTTGGTCGACCTCGGCATGCTCCAAGCTAAGTCAGAGGTCTACTGGCGACTTCCCGACGAAGAGGAGACGCTGCCGCAACCCGGCCCTGGCGAGGTTGTCGTCTTCGCGGACCATATAGCCCGGGGTTTCAAACCCCCGGGTTCTCTTTTCTTCCGCCAAGTCCTTGATTACTTCCAAATCCGGTCGCAAGATGTTGCAGCAAACTCGGTGCTTAATATCGGCCACTTTGTCATCCTCTGCGAGGCCTATCTCGGTATAGCGCCCAATATCCCTCTCCTTCTTGAATTCTACTACTGCAAACCCCAGCGCGAATACTGTAACGCCCCGGGTTTTTTCCCCAATTAGAAAATTGTTTGTTCTTCTTTTTGCATCATCACCTCATCTTGCAATTGTCACCTCTTTTATTTAAATTGTTGCATTGAAATTCAAATTCCATTTCAAATACAAATACAACAAATGAATTAGAAATGTGATGGTACAATCTTTTTCAAATATTCAAAAACTAGTTTATCAAACTGTCTATTTTTTAAAAACTATAAATATTTGCTAAAGGTTCCATATTATTTTTCCTTTTCTGTTTCGATTCAAAATACAAAAACAGGAAATAAATAAAAAGAGAATAAATCACAGAGAAGGGAAAAACATGTCTCTGGCCGTTTCGGCCCAACTGAGGCCCAACTCCAGCCCAACTTGGGCCTGCCCCCTACGTCTCTTCTTCGTCCGTACGGAGACCTTTACATCGAGGCGAACCATGGCCATGGTCGCTGCTAGGAGCGCCCCACCTCCTCACCTGCTCCCCTCTCCCTTTTACCCTCGCCCCCAGCGCCTGGAGAAACCCTTGCCTCCTCCCCCCTCTTCCCCAGCACCGCCGCCGCCTCCCTTCTTCCTCTCTCCCTCTGTTTGTCCACACCAACCGAACCACACAGAGAACCTCCACGTTGAGCCGTCACCCGTCGACGAAGGGTCTTGGAGCCACCCGGGGGAAACGTATCATCATCGCCAAGCTCCTCGCCAAAGGAATCGCCACGTGAGCTCGTCCCTGTAACATCCCAACATTTTATAATGTTTGAAAATCACTAAAATTTAAAACTTTTGTTTTAGATTTAAATAATACATTAAAAGCATAATAAAACCAACCATAAAAGACTTCATAGCAATTTCTAAATTGATTATTAATATAAATATCTCAAATAATTATTATTTTCAAAAGTTGTTCAAGTTAAACATTATATTATACATTGTATTTCTTAAACCTCAATATGTAATTTGATAAATGATTTACCAACCTTCAAACCATTGTCCTATAATAAAAAGTTCTTTGTAACTATTTGATTTCAACCACTTAGCCATAGCTATTCATCAATTATAATAATATCTTACAAGTGTTCTTTTAAACTATTTAAAACATGGTATAATTGCCAAATGATTTTCATGAATATATTTAACACAAGAAATGAAATAAAGATATAATGTTTTCCTATTGTACTATAGGGAGTTTTCAAATGATTTATCATAAAATAAAACTTAATGGTGCAATAATTATTTTGAATTGAAAATGAATACATCATATTTCCCTTTTCATTTCAAATAGTTGTAATATGTTATTTAATATTGTACTAAAGCCAACAATATTTTAATATTGGAGAATAAGTTTAAATAAATTAATGTCTAACTTATATTAGTGTTGTGAAATTTATAACTATAATTTAACCACAAATAAGTTTATTAAAACCCTAAATTTCAAAATTGACATAATGTGTTCATTTTGCAAATAATCAATATTTCAAAAATATTAAAAAGTATTCAAAACATAACCATAAGTGTTTTAAATGATAGATATTGTTTATACAAATTTATAGAAACTAATTTGAGGTCATTTGGATTCATAATTTAAAAGTTACTTAAAAATCCAGAAAACAGAAAAGGAAAAGAATAAAAAAAGAAGAAGAAGGAATAATTGGGCCGAAGCCCATCATCTCTTCCTTGCGCGCAGACAGCAGCAAGCCCAGTATCAGCCCTGCAGAAGCCCGCACCCCTGTCTCTCCTACATCCCGACCCCACCTGTCAGCATCTTCTTCAACGTCCTCCCGCATACCACGCCTCGACCGAAAACCGCCGGCGATTACTCGCGTTGATTCGTGCGATTAAGGAAATTAAGTCTCTCCCTCTCCGGCCCTATTTGAAGACCACGCCCTCCTCCACCTTTCGCCTCTCCTGCCTCTCAGTTTCACGCCGCCAGGCCGGAGAAACAAACCACCGGAGTTCTTCACTACCGCCGACGAGTTTTCTTCAAATCCGGTGAGCTCCGACGACCACCGGAGGTCACCGGAGCGCCGCCGCATCCTTTCCGCCGCTCCCGGCCGCTCCAGGAGGAACAACTCGACTCCGTCGCCACCATCACCTCCAGGACATCGCGCCGCACGCCTCTGTCTCTTTTCCGTGGCGGGGCGACCACCAGAGCCTCGCCGTCGTCCTCGCCGAGCGTAGCGCCGCCGTCCCTCTCCATCTCCGGCCACCCCGCGCCGCCCCAGTATGACCTCCTCCCCCAGTCCGTCCGATCTTGATCCATCGGCTCCGATTTGATCTGTTAAGTGAACCGGTACCCACGAAAAGGAGGATGCCACGTCGATGCCCCGTCAGCGCCAAATCTGATCCGCGTCACTGCCAAGTCAGCGCACACGTGGAAAATGATTTGTTTTAATTAGATTAAATGGCAGTTTAGCAGAAAAGCCCATGCCACTTAGATTTGTTACAACTTTTTATTCACACATCCAAATTTGATAAAATTTATATTTTTGGAAAGCCCTTGACATGTAGAATATTTTAGATCTGTTAGAATTAAAATTTGACTTTGTTTAAAATATTCAAATTTCAAATGGTGGATTTGAGTATTTTTGTCATAACTTTAAATCTATTAATTCAAAAATTGCAAATAAAATTGTTTTAGAAACTTTGGAATATTTGTAACTTTATGCCTCTGTTATAAAATAATTTTGAGTATTAGTTTGATTATTGAATACTTATATGTTTGAATGAAATAGTTTGAATAATTTTGACATAACTCTTGATGGAAAAATCATTTTGAGTAAATCCAATTGCTATAAATTTAATCAAATCCCCTCTATCTATTAACACCATTTATAAAAAATTTGTTATGAAAATTAAATCACATAAAACTTTAATCTATATGTTTTCCTTTTATTATGTTTTGCAAAAATAGAAATTAATTAAAATGCATTTATAGCCTCATGCATATTTTATAAATATCACAAAAATTAGTATGATGTTTCTTATGATTAAAAAGTGAATTGCATGCATAACATATTTTATTATATAGTTATACTCCTCATAGGAAAACTCCTCCCTCATTTTCTGTAAGTTAGGATTATTTTCAACTTACTATTTTTGGTAAAGTGCTATGCACTTAGACATTTAGGATTTTCAACATGGAGCTAGAAGGCCAATGAAGGACTTAGCCAAGAAAACAAGACTTCAGAAGTATCTTGAAGGAGTAGAAGCACTTATATGAAAAGCAAGAAGAAGTCCATGAAGACCAACAAGCAATATTTTCTAAGTTTTGCTTCCTCTCTCTCTTTTCTCCCTTCTTTTCTTAGACCTCATGATGAATAAGTTAAATCCAAGAACAGCCTCGGTGATAGAAGAATCATCAAGTCTGAAGATTCATCAAGTCTACCAAAAATTCAATCAGGGCATCACCAAGGAGAAAATTACAAGTCTGGAGATGAAGCCTGGAAGACCAACTACATCTTTCTTTCTATCTTTTCCCTCTTTTCTAATCTTGTCTGTCACTTTAGACTTAAACATTTTTTTGATCATGTTATTATCATCTTTGAAGTTTGTTGAATCCTAGCGGCATAGTGAGATGAAGCGGCCTGGAGACTAACCTTACATGTACACGTACATGAGACCTGTTCCACAACTTAAGTGGCTGGCCGAGTGTCTGTCTCTCTAACTATAGTGAATATCCAATTTACAACGAGTTGTTAATAATTGTTGATCATCTGAAAGAATAGACTTAGTATTTTCTCTAAGTATTTATGCACATCATGACTAAGCCATTAGAGTGCTTATTCAAGATGATTTATAGCAAAGTATCTTATCCCACTTATGACCTTAGTCCTTAGTCATTTTTGACCAACCTGTTTGCCTTGCATTAACTTAAAATATTTTCATAGCATGGCATGCATCTCTAGTGCTTAGAAATATTTTGCACATCATGCATAAACATATATTTCCCTAGAAGTTTTATATAACATGTTTGTTCATTAGGTATGTGTTTGTATGCATTGTGTAGTTGTGGTTATGTTGATTGTTGTATTGTTGCTTGTCTATATTGTTTAGATTGAACAGAGAGACTCGAGTACGTTGAAAAGAATTTGTGAGCAAGACATTATTCAAAGGCAAGTGGCACACCTCATAAACTTCCTACTATTTTCTATATGCATTACTTAGTGTTTTTTTATATAAGCATGTGTAGGATAGTATTGCTATGCTAGACCTTGGTATAAATTCCTTACTCCTGTGTCTAGGTTACTATATAATACTTAGTAGAAATATTGATGCTATGCAATTGATGAAAAGTTTTACAAAATGTGAAGTGACTACTTAGGGCTGTGCTCATGGTTGTCGTCGCCTAGGATGAATTTCTATTCTACTTAGGGCCGTGAGCATGGTGTTTTTTCACCTGGTAGTACACATCCACTAAGTTAATGAAACAACTGGGTGGAAAGTGGTTGTATGGTTTATGTTGATTGGTTTCCCAGGGGATTTACCTGTGGAATTACACTTGCGGATGGCCACCCAGGAACAAAGGGATCTGAAGAACTCCGAGTGAAGATTTCTTCCAGTGCAGCCATTGCCAATGGGCTCTGTCTTGATGAATTATGTTGTGTGGACTCGCCCCAGCTTGACAAGCAGATGTAGAGGGTGTTAGGTGGTACGGGTCAAGCCAGAGTGGGAGGGAAAATGCTTCAGAAAAATCTCGTCTCATTCTTCTCCTTTTCCTTATCACTTTAGAGTGTAAAAGATAGTTTGGGTTCAATGGGTACAATGGTGAACGTGCACAACCTCTGCAGAGTGTAAAACTAAGTACTTAGCCGTGTCCCCGGTACGGACAATTTGAGCAGCTGATCACGGACGTCAACGGAGGATTCCACCATTCCAACTTCAAAACTAAAACTTGATGGGTGAACAAGGGTAGAAAGAGACAGTGGTTGTCATGCCACGAAGGTCTCGAATAGAAGAAAAGTGTTTTCCAAAGAGTTATGAAAAATTGGGTTTATGCAAAATAGCCTTGAACTCCACCAGCCAAATATGCATATAGGTTGTTAGAGTTACTCCACTAAGTGTCCACCATAGTGTCAGTTGCCAGACTCCATTTTTAATGGAATCTGACCCACATTGTTGGAATATTTTTCTTATTGCCGATTGTTCAGATGACGAGTGAGGTTTCGTTTAAAGGTTTCGAGTCTACAACCAACATGTTTTCACCTGTGGCAACATGATGATGATGGAGACTCACTGTTATTGTATTTCCGCTGCTTACTCTTTAAAATCTAGCTTCACGCTATGCAACTTGTATTGAATATTTTGTAAGTCTGGATCATCGATGTAATAAAATTGATACTTTGTTGTGATATTACATCGTAAACTGTGTGTGCAAACGAATCGATCCAGCGATTTGCACTATACACAGGTATCTGCCCTATTCTAAGTGCAGGTACGCTACAGTCCCTGTCTTCTTTGCGGCCGGCGAAGCTCCGCCGACGCAATTCCGGCGACCACGCCTGCCTCGGCAAGAAAAACTACTCCGATATCCTCTACATGAGCCCCTCCTTTGATTCCTCCCTTCCCTTCCTCAAATTACTGCCGGGAGCGTTGAATTCGTCCTCGTCCCTCTCCGCCCACCATGGCCGTGCTCGAGGAAGCTTGCCCATGTTCTTCTTCTCCTCTGTACGT
The DNA here is from genome assembly GCA_026929855.1 of Poa annua. NCBI lineage: Eukaryota > Viridiplantae > Streptophyta > Magnoliopsida > Poales > Poaceae > Poa > Poa annua. The sequence continues at coordinate 162,928,036 of CM049426.1, forward strand.
CGCCTCCTTCACTGCTCCTCCCCCTGCACCCGCAAACACCCCACAGACCCCGCACGCACGCCCGCACCTCACGCGTGCAGCTCCGATCAAATCGACGCCGGCGTCGCTGTCGGAGTATCGGCATAATTGATAGGAGACGGGGTCCTCTAGCCTATGGATGGATGTGGGGAAGAAGGCAGGTGTCGCCGAGGCCGGGATTGAACACGCGAGGTTACCCAACTTCAGATCTCGCAGCGGTGGTGAGACCCTACATGCTGCTATAATTCACTATAAGGCAATAGCCGTGAACAGGTTACAGTGTGTTTGAACGTATTGATGTTTCTGCCCTAAAGGCTTCCTGGTGGCAGGATTATATAGGCGGCCAGACCCTAGGATACAAGATAAGTACTTGTCTGGCAAGTAAATAGATTCTTAGACCTAGCCGGCTTAGTTGCCGCCTTCCGTCTTGGGCTTGGTGGCTTGATGGGCTTCGGCCTTCCGCCTTCCTTGGACCGTCCGCCTACTTCCTTGTACGTCAGCTATCTGGGCCGCCCGACAGGCTTCAGCCTTGCCACCTTTGGGCCACCCTGGACTAGCCGGATTGATCCATGTCAAAGATACCCCACTTGGTATATCCCCAACATTAGCCCCCAGAAAGGTTGAAGTTCTCCAGGCGCCGACTTCTTCTTGATTCTTCATTCTTCAATGTTGGCGGCTGCAGGGCTTTAACCATTCTGAAAATAATGGGGTACGTGTACCTTAATGTTGGCACACGACCGCCTTTACCCGACATGGGAAAGACGGCTTAGTAAAACATGCCGGATAGCTTCATGAGAAAGCCTGATCCTTGGTGGCAAGTCAAACTCATGTTTGACGGATGACGTCATTTGGCTCACGACAGTTTGAAACCGAACAGAACGAAAATCACGCCATGATTGCAAATCGCGGGAAAATAGGAGTTTTGGTGATCGTGCGAACTTGCACTATTTCGTGGCGTCGAATGGTTGACACGTGTCCGGCTATTCGAGCCATTGCTAAGAGAGCAACGCCTGGGCCTATAAATAGGGAGCCGAGGGGTCCATTCACTTCCTCCGCACTTCACTTCTGCCTTTTGCTCTCCCACGCTCTCGCCCTCCCAAGCTTTCTTGCCACCACCGAGCGTACTCCGGCGATCTTCACGGACGGCGATGGCCACCGATCCCCAGGCCACCACATTGGAGGCGTCCAGCAAGCTCGTGGTGGAGACTACCGCGGCCACGAAGATGGGCGGCGCGGTGTCGCGCTCCGCGGAGGAGCATGCGGGCATTCCCGCCACCGCTCCGTCCTCCACGCCGGCCGCGCACGCCCGCGCGGAGGCATCCTCGGCACCCTCGTCATCTACCGCGCCGGCGGCGGCCGGCGGCGCGCCTGCTGATGAAGAGGAGGAACCAGCCGACCTCGGGTCGTGCTACTGGCTCCCGTCCATGGTGGATGAAGATGCCCTCAAGGACCTGGAGGCGGCCAACTACTTGCCGACCCGGGAAGATTGCAGCTGGCGGCCCGCCTTAGGGGACGTCGTCCCAGCTCCGAAAGCCGGCGAGCGGGTAATCCTCACCTCCCACTTATTTAGGGGAATGGACTTGCCGCCTTCCGCCTTTTATAGCGAGGTGCTGGATCATTATGGGCTCCAGCCCCACAACATAGCGCCCAATAGCATTCTAGTCTTAGTCGGCTTCACAGCTTTATTTGAGGGCTATCTAGGTATTAGGCCTAGTTTAGATTTCTTCAGATCTCGCTTCCGTTGCCGGCGTCAGACCGTGCCGGACGGAGGGCTCGCAACTTGCGGCAGTGTTACCTTCAACTGCCGCCAAGAACGCCAATGGTATCCGAAGATACCATACATCGAGTCCGTCAAGGGTTGGACCTCCACCTTCTTCTACTGCCAAGATATGGCAGCACCGGGACGTCAGTTTGGCGTCCTGGACTTTGTCAACGCGCCGCCTATGCCCAAGCCATGCTGGAACGAGGCGGTTCCCAAGTTGACGGAGGAGCTCTGCCTTATCCAAAGGCGGATCGAGTTCCTCACCCGGACGATGCCCCCCCATTGCTGGACGGGGTGGACACCGTTATCTGCTGGCTTAGTCGGCAATTACTGCCCTTGCGGTATAGCCCGCATAAGATGTGTCAGTATTTGCCTACTGCCACAGCTTCTCTTCGTGTAAGCGAAGAGGTGTTTCCAGCTGCCGAATCGGTGGCCCGACTTCGCAGCCTTGTCAAATCAGGGCTGGTTAAGGCGGTGGAAAGCGTGCCCATGCACACCCACGACAACCCTCCCCTCGAGGTAGACATTTCTCTTTTTGCCCTTTTTTGCTAACTTTGCTTTGTTGCCAGGGAGTGGGTGGCAACTTCCAAGTTGCCGGCCAAGTCCTTTTTGTCCAAGGGGAAGCGGCCTCTTGGAACTTCCCCGCCAACCATGCCGCCAACTCCTCAGCCCCAGGCTGGCGGCTTCATGAGCGACGCCCGCCGTCCGCGTCAGCCCCAGGCTCTGGCTTCTAGTCCGCCGCCAAGGAATTCCTCTGCTGGCCGTGCGGCTAGTGCTCCTTTTCCTTCGACTGAGGCTACGGCCAATGAAGCAGTCCGATCGCGCGCCGCCAAGGAGGAGTTGCTCGAGGAGGTTGCCGATGGGCCGCGATGGGCAGCCCCAGCGTCTGGAGGCGGCTGGGTTAGGGATCCCTGGGAGTCCTTTAAGCAGGCCAAGGAGTCCACCCTGGCCTTTGCCGACTTCGCCGCCCAGACCTTTGCCGAATTGGAGGGCGACATTGTTGTAAGTTGGAACTTGGTAGCATATACATAGTCTTTCCCCCCGAGCACTTAGATGGCAAATCAATGAAATTGTTTGCCGGCTTAGTGGTTTTTTGACAATATGATGTATGCTTTTGTCTATGTCCGCAGGGCGTCCTGTCCGCCAATGTTGAGCTTATCTCATCCAGGTCGGAGATAAACAAGCGGTATCGCGATCTAAAAAATGATTGCGATGCCAAGGATGTGCGGATTGCCGACTTGGAAGCGGCCCGAAAGAAAGATGAAGGTAAAATCACTGAGTTTTCCCTTCTACCATGTTTGTGTTTGATGCCGCTAATCATTTAGCTAGCATATCCATATTGAGAACTGCTAGATCACGCCCAGGATATACTGAAGGCGTCTACTGATATGCAAGCTATTATGAATGACGTCTCTGATCTGGCGGCTGCCAACTTGGCGATGAAGGAGGAGCACCGGAAGGAGATGGAGGCGCAGCAGATGAAGTTTGCGCAGGAGTCTAGCCAGCTAACTGGAGAGCTGGATAGTCTGCGCAAGAAATTGGCGGAGGCGGAGAAGGCGGTTGTTGAAGAGATATCCAAGCAGACTTCTCGTGCCAAGACTGCGGATGATGCGGTGGCAACTCATATGATCGAGCTATCCGCCTTTCATAACTCGGTCCTTGGTAAGCTTTTCCTCATTGTTCATCTTTGCCGTCAGTTTGTTAGCCTGAGCCAAACTGATGTTTTTCTTTTTTGATACAATTGCTGCCGGCTTAGGCGATGACAAGGTTGTCAGCCCCCGCCTAGATCGCCTTGCGCGCCTGGGTGAGCTGATCACCGAGACTTTGGCGGCGCCCAAGCAGTTTTCCGCCAAGTTCTTCATCTCCTCTGACAACTAGGAGCCCGCCGATTTCTGCGATGTGTCCAGCATGTTGGAGCAAGCCATGAAGCTACACAAGAGCTCGCTGAAGTCGGCGGCACGGGATGGTGCAAAGACTGCGCTAGTCTTTTTCATGGCGCACTGCCCGGAGGCGGAGATAGAAGTCGTCACCGAGGGCATGCCGTCTACTTATGAAGACGGTAGTGAGGTCCAGCCGGCTGCTGTACTGAATAGTGTTGCCGGCTATGCCACGCGGGTTGCCGACATGGTTGACACGACGGTCTTCTATCGGCGGCATCCTGTGCCGGTTGCTGGAGAGGTTGGAGCTGCCGATACGGCCGAGGCGGAGGGGAGCGATAGCTCTGGGGCTGAAGTTGTCAACCCCCAAGCCTAATATAGGCGGCCCCAGACCCAAATTCGTTGTTGTCGGCTCCCTTTTTTTATCTTCCTTGACGGCTAGCCTCCTCCTGCCCCTGAAACAATTATATCTCAACTTGTAATATTTGTACATATCTTTTGGAGATGTAGTGCTAGGCGGGAAGCCAGCTAACTTGTTTTATTGCGCTACTTAAGTAGACTTTGTTTTGTTTTATTTGGCCCGCCTTAATTTTAATTTGACTTATATGCTTGACTGTTTGTATGTTGGCAAACCTCAGCCGAGAACTTTAGCTGAAACAACCAGGGCTAGTTTCATAAGTTTAGAATCAGGAACCAAAGCCAACATGTTGGCGCCAAAGACATACTACTAGACGAACCACATATAAGTAAGCAAAAGTAAAGGAATTAGGCGGCGCAAAAAGTTGATTTTTGCTTTGATTTGGCTCGGAAGCTACAAGTATCTTCCAGTTTGAACCATTGCACGGAGCTAGAAATTAGGTAACTTAGATACATAGGGGATATATGATTGCAAGAAAAGATAAAAGATGGCATGCTTCTCCAAACAGATAAGGAACCATAGACTTTTATTTCATAATCATATATAACTTATTACAATTATTAACTGGTAAGTGTAGAAGGGACGTAGCTACTCAATGTTCCAAGGCCGTCTTGTTTGCTCTAACGGGTCGTCAATGCTTTTTTTACGCTTGGTTCCTCTCCTTCCTGCCACCTTCTTGTGCCTTTTCTTTTCTTATGCGTCATGGAGGAGATTGGCCTGGCGGGCCAGCAGAACCGCGCAGCTCTGCAGAACGGGGTCGCCACGTACGCCTCAGTCTGCATGGCGTTCATCTGATCCTAGCGTCGCGTGGTCTGGCCCCAGAAGTTCAGGCCAGCCCTCCCCAAGGGCTATGACGGCTCCAGCAACCCCGCTGAGTTCCTGTGGCTCTACACCACCTCCATCTAAGCCGCAGGAGGAGACGAAGAGGTCATGTCCAACTGGTTCTCCCACGCGCTTCGCGACTCTGCACTGTCGTGGCTCCTGAACCTCCCTGAGAACTCTGTGGGCACATTGGAAGAGCTCTGCAAGCAGTTCGTGGCCAACTTCAAGGGCACGTACGAGCGCGCGCTCACCCACAACGACCTGCGCGCGGTGGTGCAGAAGAAGGATGAGACCCTCCGCAAGTACATCCAACGTTTCAGCCAGGTGCGGAACACGATTCCAAACATCCCCGACACACAGGTCATCGATGCCTTCCGCGAGGGCGTCATGAACTGTAGGATGCTCGACAAGCTCGGCATCCACGATAAGCTCACCTCTGTGGTAAAGCTCTTCGATCTGGCGGACAAGTGCGCCAAGGCTGAAGAGGGACTCTGTCGGGTTATGACTCCCTAGAAACGGGGGTAGTCACTTCCTGAAGAGTAGTTCGTGAAGGGGATTGAACACGGAGGTCTAGACCCTCGAGTGGCTCCGCGACGTTGCTCGCCGGACCCGAAGAAGACACGCACACGACAGAGGAAGACACCGGCCTTTACCCAGGTTCACGGCCCTCGTGAGGAGGTAAGACCGCTACTCCTGCTTGTCTGTATTAGATGATGGAGTTTACAGTACAGTGGAGTCAGCCGGAGGCCCCCTTGAGACTGTTCTTGCCTGAGGAGGGAAGCGATGATCTTCTTCCTCCTCGGGCTCAAGGCTAGCCTAACAAGTGTTGCTAGGGTTTACAACGGTTGTAGAACGCAAAAGAGTCGACCCATGCTACGATATATATCTTCTCCCTTTTATAGGCGCCTCTGGCCTTCTCCTTCGGCTTGGCCTTCAAGGTGGCACCCACATGGCAGTGGCATGGCGGAGCAGGAGTCCACAGCCGTCCGTTCGTCCATGGACACGGTCCATTGTTGATAAAGGTGGGCACGGTGGCCGACCGGCGGCTGACCGCGCTGTACTGCCTGCAGAGAGGGCAGTCTCTAAGGTGGAGCCCACGATGACGTTCTCCCTTGGAGGGTTGCGCCGTCCACCCGTTTTATTGTTGGAGTAGAAGGTCCTCGCAGATGCGCAGCAGGCGGAGTTGCTTTATTGACCCCTTTATCACCAAAACGGCAACGGGGGTGCTTGCGTCACCACGTGGGCGTGGCAGAGGCTGTAACGCCCCGGGACTATCCCAATTTTAGTTTTTTTGTTTGTTTTTCTTTTGCATCATCATATCATCATGCAATTGTCAATTCATTTGTTTAATTGCATTTAAATTTAATTCAACTCCATTAAATTCTTTTCCACTTTTAAATCTAATTGCAAATCAAATGAATTTAAATGTGATATTTAATTTCTTTTCAAATAATCAAACTAAAATATCAAATTGTGTAATTTTTGGAAACTATAAATATTTTCCAAAAGTCTATACATCTTTTCTCTTTCTATTTTGTTTTAAAAACATTAAACAGAAAAGAATAAATAAAAGAAATAAAAAACCAGAGGGAAAAACAGTTACTGGGCCGCAACCACTTCCTGGCCCATCTTCTAGCCCATCCCGTCCTCCTTCTGTTGTCGTCTTCCTCACCTTTCCAGCGAGGCAGAGACAGAGCCGGCCATGGCAGCCCCACCATGTGCTTCCCCTCCCTCTCCCCTACTTAGCCGGCCCCTCCTCCCAAACCCTAACCCTAGCCCTCTAGCCTCCCCTCTCAGCCGCCGCCGCCCCCCTTCCTTCTTCCTCCTCGGTTCTACCACCATTAAAACAACCGACCTCCACCTCACCATGGCGCCGCTGCTCGGGTGCCATCGGAGGGACGCGAAGGAGCTCCGAAGAACCGCCTCGCCACCTACATCGCCTACGCGTAAGGAATTGGGGCGGGAGCTGCGGTACGCGTCGGCCTCGTCCTCGTCTCCACCACGGCCGGCGAAGCTCCACCGCCACAATTCCGGCCACCACGACTTCCCCGACACGAATAACTCCTCCGAGGACACCCACTGTGAGCTCCCGGTCCGTTTCCCTCTCTCCCCCACGCGAATTGCTGCTCGGAACGCCGAACTCGTCCGCGCCACCTCCTCCGTCCGCCATGGACAAACAGAGGAAGCTCCCCTGCTTCATCTCCTCCTCTGCCGCTTGCCCGTGCTCTCTCTCCCTCACACAACCGCACGCCGCACCACCTCGCTCACGCACGCCCGCGCCCCAGCGCCACCAGTCCGTGGTCGACGCCGGCGCTATCTTCCCCTACGCCGTGATCTGCTTCTGGCTCGGTTCAGTTTCGACAAGTTCAGTGTTTGCGCTTTTCTTAAATCCGTCTTGTCCCGTACTGCTTCACCACCACGCATCTGACCCGACTGGCTAGCGCGATCTGTTCCCATCGCTACGCGCGTGCGGGATTGATTCCTCGGCCCGCTAGAGAAAAGCCACCCTTTTTCTTCCTTGTATTTTTCACGCACTGACACGAGGGTCCCACCGGTCTGTGACCGCGGGAGCCCACAGTGCCCCGTCAGCGCCCAGTCATCCCTGGCCCCACTGGACAGCCTCACGGGTGAGTTCTTCTCCGGTGAGAAAAGTCCAGAGGGACTGTACTTCTTACATCGAGCCCCCTGTTCTTTCTGTTTTGCACAGAGAACCCTAACACAACATGTTTCATCACAGACAAGCCCCTGGCCTTTTGCAGAAAACACCCTAACTTTAATATGTTAATAACTTTTAATCTATAAATCTAAATTCAATAATTTTTATATGTTTTAATATCAGAAAAATGCAAGGAATATTAATATGACATTCATATGCCATTTTGCATCATTTAATTTTATTGATTTGTTTAAATTAACAAATGCAACTAAATAATTTAATATGGAATGTGTTGGGCAAATATTTAATTATTGCCCTATTCCATTTAATTTAATAAGATCACCCATGCCATGTGTTACCATGTTAACCAACATTTAATATTGTTGAGTAGATAAATAACTTGCACCTAAATATTAATTGTCTGCTTGCTTTCCCGCTTAATTGGATTAATTGCATTTGTTTTGCATCTTGCCATGTCATGCATCATTCTCATATGATCATGCTGGATCTTTTGCCGTAGTTGTAAAATGCATCTTTTACGCTTTCCAGTGTTTGTTGCATCTTCGTGGATAAGAAGTCGAGATGTGTGAGCAACGACAAGATCTGCTTCCATGCGGGATTCCAGGCAAGCAAAGTTTGCTTGTTTACCTATACATTGTCTTTCATTCCCGTCGTTGATCTCTGCTACCTTAGTATTCGATTCTTTATCGCGATCCCATCACATGTTTATCCTGCAGCCCATACAGCTTTATCCCCACATCCTAATACCTGTTGCATGTTTATCTGTTGGCCTTGCGAGTCGTAGTGCATGCTTAGAGTTGTTTGTGCGAGTCGTCTGTATGTCTTATTTTATTTCACCTTCTTAGCATGATAGGTTATTCTACCTTAATAAAATGTTGTCTTATATTGGGGTATTATAATTAAAAGATAAGGCACCGGCGGAAGGCCTTGCGAGGTGCTTTGTTCTGCTAAGTGTTGACCTAGGAACTGAGATCTTGCTCCCCTAATCCAAGACTGAGCGCACTAACCACTTGTGGGAGGCCCTATGGAGCCCCCCTCGACTTTGACTGGAACTTCAACTTGTCCGGGAGCCACACCTAGTTCGGGTTTTCCATTTGTCTCATATGCATTGATGATACTAGTGTAGTATTTTACTTTGGCGGTGTGCCTTGTTACATGCATATAGGGCGCGGCCTGTTGGTGCGGAGGGGTGTGTCCTGCGGGAGTCCGTACCCTTTTGGCCGGGACCAGCATAGCTCCCGTGGCTCCTAGACTTGTTGCGGTGAAGGAAAAGAGTTGGGTTGAAAGGCCCTAATGTTTTTGACTGGGTTGATCATGCGAGTATGGGTCCAGTAGTGCACCCCTGCAGGGTATAATCTTATCGATCAGCCGCGTCCGCCGTTATGGACAACTTGGTGCGTTGCCGACTAATGAGATCTAGACAACTTACACCTAAATAATGTTAATTAATTTGACTAGTAATATAGAATTACTTTCACAATGAATGGTAACTAAAATTGTTCAATGTGTGAGTTTCCCGAATTGCTTCCTCATATTTGGTTGAGGGGGTTAATCCGAGAATGGGTTATGCTTGGTGTTAGTAGTAGCTGTTTACTTATGCGCTCTCTTATCCCTCTCTAATTAGACGGAAGTTGTAGCGTGTCTCTTTAGGTTGCTAGTGCTGCTGCCGCTAAGTGCACCTCCCCTATATTTTGGGAGATGGTGTAGAAAGTAGGCAAGTCGGTTTTGCTTGCTAGGGAGTGCCCTGGCCCTCTTTTGGGTTATGCTTTATGTGCAGTCAAGAGGTTTGAAGTCTGACGACGTTAGCTTGGGAATCCCTCCGGTTTGGCTGGGTAGGGATATGGCGCCATCGCTTATCTTCAGGACTCTTAGTCCAATTTGCTTCTTATCCGTAGTCGGATACTATTTTTGCTTCCGCTGTCATTTGTATCTTTGTATTGTAACATTTGTATCTTGTCTCGTTCGAATCGTTGTTGTAATTATATCTTCTGTTGTATTTGTGGATGTATCGGAACTATTGTAATGTTATCACAATTCCACCCACATAATGCGCATGTTTCGGCGTGCACATTATGTCTGGTGGGCGACCTAAAATCGTTATTATGCGGATTTCTGCGGGAGCGCTAAAATCTACATAGTACCGATTTTAGGTCGTCACAGAGGCCATGTGCGTCTCGCCGTACTTCCTTGGCCGCAACGTTTCCCTTCAGGCGCGGGGAGGCCTGAGGGGAGAGTCCTGCGGGACTCCCCCGAGGCGAGCTGTCGCCTCGGGAGGGTCCCCTGAGGCGAGGGATCCCTTGAGGCCCTCATTTCTTCTTCAGGCCCTCGAGGGAATTGCCTCTCGAGGGTCCTGCCGGGCGGTGATGCCTGGTCCTTAGTCGTTTCGTCTATCTGGCCAGCGTGCGAGGCCTGGATGGAATGGGCTCTCCATACCCCAGTTCCCACTGGGCCGACAATAGCCCCCGGGCCCATGATGGGCACGATTGAGCCCATGGGCTCAGGCAAAGCGTCGTGGGCCCTTAGTGCCCAGCCGGCCCGAGCCACGCGGCACTTGGACGAATAACGGTCTCGCACAATCCGGGGCGCAAGTCGTGGGGGGTCCCACCACGTCCTAGTAACTTCTCCTCGAGGTTACATAAAGCCCGAGCGAGGAGGCAGGGAGGCGTTACCGTTTCCATATCTTCTCGCAGAAATTTCCGCTCTACAGAGTTCTCCGCCTCCGCTCTCTCCTGCGAATATCCGTTCTCCAGCTCCTCCAAGCTTCTGCGACGATGAGCCCTCTCAAGAGCAAGGGCAAGGCCGCCGTGGGGTCTACCTCCCAGGTAGAGGGTCCCGAGACCGTCGTGGGCGCGGCGCTGCGGGGCGTGCGCATCAACGAGAAGGCGCTTGCCAAAGTCCGGTACCTGGTGGACCGGACGAACGAGCACGGCGCCACTGCCCTGAAGCCCGCGGGGCACGGAAAGCGGCCGCGCGGGTTCTTCCCGATTTCCAGCATTGCCTAGCTGCAGGACTGGTGCCGCCCTTCTCGCCGTTCCTGGAGGCGGTGCTGGCGTTCTACCAGGTGCAGCTGCTACACATGCACCCCAACTCCGTCCTCATCCTCGCCGTCTTCGCCTACCTTTGTGAGGCGTACCTGGGCCTGGAGCCCACGGTGGGGCTGTTCCGGTGCTTCTACGCGCTCCGGAACATGGCGAAGAACGAGCGCTCGGGGTGCGTCTCGTTCCGCATCGTCGACGACATGGGGAGCGTCTACATCCCCATGTCCTGGAGCGAGGGCAAAGCCATCACCTCGGTGACGAAGAAGGTGGACGACTTCTGCCAGAAGTGGTTCTTTGTTGGGGTGGAGCGCCCATGCGCCTTCCTCGAGGTCCCCGACGAGCCCCCGGTGAAGAACTCCCATTGAGGCAAGGCCACCTTCGACGGCGCCAGGAACGTGAGCTTGATGGGGCGCCTGAGCTTCCTCCGCGAGGAGGGCCTCACGGGGCAGATGATAGTCGTGGACTTCGTGACGCGGCACATTCGGTCCCCATGTGGATGTACTCGGGGCCGAAGGACAAGATGCGGCTTCACATCGAGGACAACGACAAGGACGCCGTCGACAACATCCTCTCTGCGCTCTTCGTCAATCCATCGGTGCTTCCCGTGGATGAGCTCCCCACAGCGCTCCGGCCCCTTCACCAACACAGTCTGACGGAGCGCATGGACCTCCTGGAGGGGATGCCTCCGTTCACCCCGATAGGCCAGGCGGACCTCGAGGCGCCGATGCCGGTCGCGCGGGGAGCGGAGGGGGCCGGTTCTCCCTCGTCTTCAGTCGCAAGGCATGTGAGGTGAAGAGCGCCACGACTGACGAGGCCGCGAGGCCTGCGGAGGCGGCCTCCACGAGCCCCCTTGAGAGGGCGCCTCAAGCGGAGGCTGCTGTGCCCCAGGCGGGGGCAGCAGGGCCTCAGGTGGAGGAGGGCATGGCTCGCCCAGAGGCACCTGCACCGACCCCCGAGCCTCTTGTGGTGGAAGGCTCGGAGGAGACAACTTCCGCGCCGCCTCGCGCTCCTACTCCTCGTCGCGCGGCTATGCCTCCGCGCGAGGCCACTCCACCGCGCGAAGCAACGCCGCCGCGCGTGTTGACGCCTCCGCGCGCGCGCCTACACCGCCACTTGCGGCCACTGCTCCCGTGCAGCCTGCAAGGGAAGCACGCGAGGCAGCAGCATGCACAGGCGGACCTGCTGAGGGAGATGCTTCCTCGCCTCCTCGTCAAGTTGTGACCGAGGAACGCCCCGCAGCTGCAGTGCCGGAAGAGGATACCGGCGCGGGCGCAAGCGAAGCGCAGGCTAGCCCCCAAGCTTTCCCCGAGGCTCGCGAGACCTGTCGCTGGGGCCGGGCCTACCACGAGCCAGGAGTTGGTCCTCCGTGGCTGGGACTGGAGCGCGGGGCGCCGCGAGGTCGCCTCCGGCCTCGTGAGGGAATCCTTGGAGGGCTTGGAGGCCTACCTCGCCCTCGGAGACATATGGCTCGCTCAACAGCAGGAGGAGCTGGCGAAGTCGTGGACATCCTTACACGCGGCGGTCGAAGCGCGTCGGCTGGAGGATGCGGCGCTGCAAGCCGCGCGTGAGGAGGCCACCCGCTTCGCCAAGGAGGTCCGCGAGGGGGCTGTCCGTGACGCCGCAGAGCTCCTCGAGCCCCTCCAAGCGGAACGTGACGCTGTAGAGGAGCTCCTGGGCCAGGTCAAGGCGGAGCGCGAGACGATGGAGGGCTCGCTGGCGCAGAAACGCCGCGAGTTGGGCCAGCTGGAGACCCAGCTGCTCTCCGCCCATCAGGCCGCGCAGGTCGCTCTGGAGGAAGACCGCAAGGGTTTTGCCGAGCGTGAGCGGCAGCTGGCCCTCAAGGAAAAGGAGCTGCAACAGCGTGAGGAGCAGCGCCTTCAGGCGGAGAAGGACCTGGTCGCCCAACGCGAGGCCCTTGAGGAGCGTGAAGGAGACCTGGCCAAGGCGACCGTGAAGTACAACGAAAACGTCGCTGCCCAGAAGATAGCTTACGAGCGCTTCGCCAAGAAGAAGATGGAGGCCGATGACGCCCTCGTGGAGCGCGAGAAGCAATTCCGCAAGTCCACCTCTCAGAAGTACCACGACCTGGCCAGGCGCAGGAGGACCGCTTCAAGGTTAAGCATGCCTCGGATGCTCGGCGGATCGCCGAGCTTGAAAGAGCCAACTCCAAGCTGGAGGCTCGCCTCAAGCGCGCCAAGGATGGCCGTCGCCGAGCAGAGGAGGCTTGCACCAAGGCAGTACACAACCTCAACTCCTTGGCCAAGGACGTGGAGTAGCAAGTGGCCCCGGCGATGCGACGGAGGCTTCAGACTCTGCCACTGTGGCTAGCGCGCTCTCGAAGCAGCGCGAGCGCATGTTTGAGGCGTTGGTCGCTCGTGGCAACGAGCTCGACGTTCGAGGCCGCGGTGATGCTGCCATGTACCTGGTCTACTTCGACCAGCTCTTCGAGGCGCTCGAGGGTCTTGCCGCCGAGCTTCGCGAGATGATTGAAGACGAGAGCCGGCAGCTCCTGGGGGTGGTTGTTGATCGCATCTTCACCAACCTTAGGCTCCTCACGCCACGCCTCGACCTCTCCTCCGTGATAGAGGCTGCTCAAGGCGAGGACGCGCAGCGGGCCTCCGGTTCCCTCCGTGAGCAAGTTGACGCTGCTTCAGGCGCGCGGAGGCTGCAGCTGAAGACAGTGAGGAGGAGGCCTGTTCCGCCGAGGCTGAAGAGGGTGCCGCGGAGGAGGTCCAAGGCGGCGCCGCTTCCCCCTGAGCCTTTCCTTATTCCGCCTGCGAGCGCTTGTATCTGAAACAACTGTGTGTTTAGATTTTTTAAGACCTTTGGCCTGTAATATACTCTTTAATGATGTACAATTCGAGCTTGTCTGCCCCCCGGAAGGTCTCTTTGGACTCATCTTCATGTCTATTTGTTCTCTGCGTCGGTAGGTCCCATCTCTTCGTGCCATGACTCTACCACTTTGGTATGCAGGATCAATGACTCCGCAAGGCCGGGGGGAGTTTAGGCCTAGGAGAGGTAAGAGCCCTGAGTCGCGATGCTCAAGTGCCCCACTTAGACGTGCGAGTAGTCCATGAAGCGTAAGGGAAAGCGAAGTTGCTTGAGGGGCAAACGTGCGTTAGGGGGAGAAAACGCTCTTGAGGCATGGGCGCGAGACTTAGCTTCTCGAGGTTTCCACCCTGCAGAGGCTTTTCGCCTGGCGAGGTTGCCCACTTGAGGGGTCGCTCATGGATGCCTCTTCAGCCTTGTGGGGGGATTTTTCCCTGCAGATGTTAGAGGGGCGAACCCAAACGCTGGAACCCGGTTCAGGTGACTCGTGCGCGCTTATAGGTCCCCTCAGGCGTTCCTTGCGAGGAGAGTAAGTACCAAGGTCCTCTGTAGATATGGCGTGTTTGTGGGATCTTGCCCCTCAGCCAGAGCTCGGACTCTTGGATTTTGCAGTGCTGCTGGTGTGTCATTTGAGGCACTCGCACCGTACTCAGCCCCCGCTCGCGAGGTACGCATGTGGAGAGATATAAGCGCAGACTTCAACAGAGTAATACGAAAATAAAACTCACCAAATACATTTTAAAGCGGCACCGAAGCGCTAAGTTCACTAGGGAACGAAATTGAGTCATTATGCTTGGGGTTGCCAAGTTAATGTTTTGACCATGTCGAGGCATGGGGACCACCCATTAGTGGCGGAGACTCTCAACGGCCTGAGGTGGCTCGTTAAATGGAGAGCTTGGAGGGTTTGCCCTCGAGAGAAGCCTTTGGAGCTTGGAGGTTTAAGTCGTGAGATTTTAACCTCTAGAGACAAAGATGCTTGGAGGTTGAGGCGTAGGCTGCCTCTTCTGCTAGGAGTCTCGACGTGACAATGATCACGGGCGTGGCAATGACCACAGTTGCCTTTGTTCCCTTAGGAGACAAAGCATGTTTTGGAGGTTTAAGCCGTGAGCATTTTAACCTCTAGAGACGAAAATGCTTGGAGGTTGAGCCGTAGGCTGCCTCTTCCGCTAGAATTCTCGACGTGACAATGATCACGGGTGTGGCAATGACCACAGTTGCATTTGTTCCCTTAGGAGACAAAACATGTTTTGGAGGTTTAAGACGTGAGCAATTTAACCTCTAGAGACGAAAATGCTTGGAGGTTGAGCCGTAGGCTGCCTCTTCCGCTAGAAGTCTTGACGTGACAATGATCACGGGCGTGGCAATGACCACGGTTGCATTTGTTCCCTTAGGAGACAAAGCATGTTTTGGAGGTTTAAGCCGTGAGCATTTTGATCTCTAGAGATGAAAATGCTTGGAGGTTGAGCCGTAGGCTGTCTCTTCCGCTAGAAGTCTCGACGTGACAATGATCACGGGCGTGGCAATGACCACGGTTGCAAGCATGTTTTGGAGGTTTAAGCAGTGAGCATTTTAACCTCTTGAGACGAAAATGCTTGAAGGTTGAGCCGTAGGCTGCCTCTTCCGCTTGAAGTCTCGACGTGACAATGATCACGGGCGTGACTATGATCACTTTTTTTTTAATTTGTTCCTTGTGGATACAAAGATTCGTGAGGTTTAAGCCTTGAGCTTTTAACCTTGATGGACAAAAAGTGCTTGGAGGTTGAGCCGTGGGCTGCCTCTTTCGCTACATGCCTTGTCGTGACAATGATCACGGGTAGAACTTGCGTAGGTGCATGATGTTCCATGGATTCTTGACGGGGACGCCATCTTGCGTCTCGAGGCGAGCCGCGCCAGGCCTGGCAATGTGGGTGACCCTGTAGGGACCTTCCCACATCGGGGATAGCTTGTGGAGGCCTTCCCTGGAGAGGATTCGCCTAAGGACGAGAACACCTGCCTCCAGGGTGCGCGAGCGCACGTTGCGGCTGTGGTAGCGTCTCAGGTCCTGGTGGTATTTGGCCGCCCGTAGGGCGGCGCGGCGTCGTAGCTCTTCAAGAAGCAGCAGGTCGTCGTTGTGGAGGTCCTCTTGCTGGTCCTCGTTAAAGGCAAGGACCCGTGGGGATCCATGCTTTATCTCTGTTGGGAGGACTGCTTCGGCTCCATAGACGAGGGCGAACGGTGTTTCCCCAGTGGGCTTGGCTGGCGTGGTACGGATGGACCAGAGCACCGAGGGGAGCTCGTCGATCCAGCCCTTGTCGTGGCCCTTGAGGATATCGAAGGTCCTGGTCTTTAGGCCTTTGAGGACCTCTGCGTTCGCGCGCTCAGCCTGTCCATTGCTGTGCGGATGGGCGACTGAGGCGAAGCAGAGCTTGATGCCCATTCTTTCATAGTAGGCTCTGAAGATGCCACTGGTGAATTGGGAGCCATTGCCGGTGATGATGCGGTTAGGCACTCCGAAGCGGCAGACCAGGCCTCTGATGAATTTCACTGCCGCGTCTGCTGTGATTGTGCGCGTCGCCTCCACTTCAGGCCATTTTGTGGACTTGTCAATGGCCACGAAGAGGTAGCGATATCCACCTTGCGCCGTTGGAAAATGTCTCAGGATGTCCACCCCCCAGACCGTAAACGGCCACGAGAGTGGAATGGTTTGAAGTCCCAGCGCTGGTTGGTGGATTTGCTTGGCGTGGAATTGGCAGGCTTCACATGTTTGAATGATGTCCATTGCATCTTGAAGCGCTTGAGGCCAGTAGAAGCCGCTCCTGAAGACTTTGCCTGCGAAGGTGCGGGCGCACGAATGGTGGCCTCATTCCCTGCTGTGGATGTCCTTGATCAGCAGTTTGCCTTCTTCAGGAGGGACGCATTTGAGCGCGACGCCGTTTGGGCGCTTGCGATAGAGAATTCCTTCGAGGATTTGGTACGATTTTGCTTGGCGGGCGATTCGCTCCGCTTCAACATATTCCTCGGGAAGGATCCCTTTGTGGAGGTAATCTTTGATCTTGTCGATCCATTCTGTTTCTTGGTGCACTGCTGTGAGCAACAGACGCTCCCCTGTAGATGGCCCGCAGCCTGGACCTCTGCTTGCAGGTGGTAGCGGGAGCGCTTGATCTGTGCTTGCGGGCAGGGCCTCTTGGGGCTGCTTTATGGATGCCTTGACGAGCCTTTCTTCAAAGACATCTGGCGGCCGAGCTTGCCTTTTCGATGCGCGCTTGGCGATGTCATCGGCCTCTAGGTTCTCCTTTCTTGGGATGTGCATGAGCTCCATTCCCCTGAAGTTCTTCTCAAGCCTACGGACCTCTTCAAGGTATGCGGCCATGTGGTCATCCTTAGGCTTGTAGCTTTTGTTAGAGAAGTTGACGAGCAGCTGGGAGTCGCCCTTGATGAGTAGATGCTTGACGCCTAGGGCGATTGCGGCGCGTAGGCCGACAAGCAAGCCTTCATACTCTGCGATGTTGTTGGATATCTTGTCGATTCCGAAGCACAGCTGGACTGCGTAATACAACTTGTCGCCTTTGGGGGAGATCAGGACTACGCCTGCCCCGTCGCGGCGACAAGCGAAAGCTCCGTCGGACTTCATGGTCCAGAGGCTGGGCATTGCGGCTCCAGAGGTCCCTTGCTCTTCTCCCAAAGGCTCTTCAGGGGTTGGGTCAGTCCATACGGCGACTAAGTCAGCCAGCGCTCTTCCTCTGATTACCCTTGTGGTATCGAAGCGCAAATTGAATGGTTGTAGCTCAATGTTCCACTCTGCGACACGATCTGTTGCGTTTGGGTTGCGCAGTATTTTCTCCGGGGGAAAAGAGGTGACCACTGTGATGGGGTGCCCCTGGAAGTAGTGTCGCAGCTTTCTTGAGGCGATGAGGAGTGCGAGGAGGAGCTTCTGCTAGATTGTATACCGCTCGCGAGCATCACGCGGTACTGTGCTGACGAAGTAGACTGGATGCTCGACGATGGTAGTTCCTGTAGCCTCAGTGTCTTTTGCCTGAGGTGGCCTAGCTTGGCCCTCGAGGGGGTTTGCTTCAGGGGGCTTGCCCTGTGCCTCGAGAGGGTTGGCCTCAAGGGGCTCGCCCTGTGCCTCGAGGGGGTTGGCTTCAAGGGGCTTGCCCTGTGCCTCGAGGGGGTTGGCCTCAAGGGGCTCCTCATGCTCCTCGGCATGAATTCCTTGCGGCGGTGGACTTGGGGCGGCCTTCTCTTGGGGCTTTGGGCCTGGCGGTGGGTTTGTGAGGGTTGCCCTTTCGTCGAGATCCTTATCAGGGGGCTTTTTCTTTGGAGTGGCCGCACTCTTCTTGTGGAGTACCGGCTCTTCTCTTTCCACCACAAGGACAACACTGGCTGTTTGCGGAGTAGCTGATAAGTACAGCTTCAGGTGCTCGCCATGCCTTGGGGCTACCATTACTGGTGGGCTGGCCAGATACTTCTTCAAGTCCTCAAATGCTTTTTCAGCTTCAGGGGTCCACTTGAAAGTGCCTGTTCTTTTCATGATCTTGAAGAACGGCATGGCTCTTTCTCCGAACTTGGAGATGAATCGACCCAAGCTGGCCATGCAGCCTGCCAGGCGTTGCATGTGCTTTAGCCTACGCGGAGGTTGCATGTCTTCTATGGCCTTGATTTTGTCTGGGTTTGCCTCTATGCCTCGATGGGACACGAGGAACCCAAGCAATTTGCCTGAAGGTACTCCAAAGACGCACTTGGCGGGGTTGAGCTTGATGTTCACCTTGCGCAGGCTGGCGAAGGTTTCTTCAAGGTCTCCGAGTAGAGTATTTGCTTCTCGTGATTTCACAACAATGTCATCGACATATGCTTCGGCGTTTCGCCCCATTTGCCCACCAAGGGCTATCGTCATCAACCTCTGGAAAGTGGCTCCGGCATTTTTAGGCCGAAAGGCATGCAAACGTAGCAATACACACCGCAAGGGGTGAGGAAAGCCGTCTTCTCCTCGTCCTCCTTAGCCATCTTTATCTGGTCATAACCAGAGAAGGCATCATGGAAATAGAGGAGGTCGCAGCCTGCCGTGGAGTCCACAATCTGGTCAACTCTGGGCATGGGATAAGGGTCTTTGGGGCATGCCTTGTTTACATAAGTGTTTTCGATGCAGAGGCGGCCTCCTCCGGCGGGCTTTGGGACTACCACACCGTTGGAGAGCCAAGTGGGATGCGCGACATGTCGGGTTATGACTCCCAAGAATCGGGGGTGCAGACCAGCGGGAGGGTTCCAACAGCCTTGGTGGACTTGGGGTGGTCCTGAGCGTCGAAGGCGATGGTGTACTGCGACCACTTAAGGGGCCTGGAGGTTTCCGTGCTTGGGAGGGCGGTGTTGAGCTCGCGGGCGAACTGCTTGAACTGGTTGTTCGACTTTGGCGCCTGCGCTCCCCCGAGGATGCAGGCAATGGGGCCTCTCGGGGCTTGGTAGCCGCCATCTTCCTCGTCAGGGAGGTTGCCGTTCTTTTCTGCGGCGTTGGCCAGGTTTCCAGATGGTTTCTGGTAGCCGCCCTTGCGTCCGCTTCCGTGGTAACCACGGCTACCACTGCCCTCTGTTTGCTCGCGCTCCTTGCTCAACCTTTTGAGGTCGAAGCAGGACTCGTAGAGTGGCCGCGCCTGTTGTGGTAGATGCAGAAAGGGCGGTGGTCGTCTCTTCTCTCTCTAGGCTCGGGGGAGTCCCTGCGGGTGCCCTTCACGTCAGGCTCTGCCGCGAGAACCGCGGTGGCCTTGCGCTTGGGCTCCTCCTTCTTCTTCAGGCTCTTGGACCCCTCAGCGTGATCGTCCCCTCTCGAGGACACCTTGACGAAGAAGAGTCCCTCTTCAGCCTTGGCGCACTTGTCAGCCAGGTCGAAAAGCTTGACCACAGAGGTGAGCTTGTCGTGGATGCCCAGCTTCTCGAGCATCCTGCTGTTGGTGACGCCCTCGCGGAACACGGCGATGACTTGGGTGCCACTCCACCGAGGCCTGCTTCAACCTCAAGAGGCTAAGCAAGGAGCGCGAACAAGCTGAGGGCAGCGGCAGCCGCGGTCGAGGCCCTGGCTACCGCGGAAACGGACACAAGGGCGGCTACCAGAAGCCACCTAGTACTCAGGCCAACGCCGCCGAGAAAAACGGCAACCTCCCTGACGAGGAAGATGGAGGCTACCAGGCCCCAAGAGGCGCCATGCCCTGCATCAATGGCAGGGCTCAGGCGCCCAAGTCGAACAACCAGTTCAAGCAGTTCGCTCGCGAGCTCAACGCCACCCTCCCCAGCGTCGAGACCTCCAGGCCCCTCAAGTGGTCGCAGTACACCATCGCCTTCGACGCGCAGAACCACCCCAAGTCCACCAAGACTGTTGGCATCCTCCCGCTAGTCTGCTCCCCCACCATCAACAACATCGGCCTCTCCAAGACGCTCATCGACGGAGGTGCTGGCCTGAACGTCATCTCCATCGAGACTTTCGAGACGCTTCAAGTGCCCTACGAGTGGCTCATGCCCTACAGGCCCTTCACGGGAGTCACTAGCGGCTCCATCAAGCCTCTGGGGCAAGTCCGACTCGCTGTCATTTTTGGCACGCAGAAGAACTACCGCACCGAGCTCATCGACTTCGACGTCACGCACATCGGCTTGCCGTACAACGCCATCCTCGGCTACCCCCCCCCTCACAAAGTTCATGGCCGTCACTCATCATGCCTACAACATGGTCAAGATCCTCGGCAGCGGCGGCACTTGCGTGCGGGAGGCGGCGGCGACCGGCGCGGATGGAGGCGGCGGCGCGGCGCGGCGAGCAGCAGAGGCTGGGCGAACGGGGGCGTGGCCGCCGGCGGTAAAGGCGGAGCAGGGGGCACGGGCAGCAGCGACGCGTGCGTGCGGGGAGCGGAGGTGCGGGCGCATCGCACGGGCTCGCGGGGGAGGCGGCTCGGGGGCGCGCGGCGGAGGAGGCCGGGGTGGCGCGAGCGCGGCGGAGGAGGCCGGGGTGGCGCGAGCGCGGCGCTGGCGGCGTAGGGCCGGAGCAGGGAGCAGGGCGCGCGGCACGGAGGTGGATCGCGGCGGCGCGACGGGTGCAGCGGCGCGGCGAGCACGGGCAGCAGCGACGCGTGCATGCGGGGAGCGGAGGTGCGGGCGCATCGCGCGGGCTCGCGGGGGAGGCGGCTCGGGGACGCGCGGCGGAGGAGGCCGGGGTGGCGCGAGCGCGGCGCTGGCGGCATAGGGCCGGAGCAGGGAGCAGGGCGCGCGGCACGGAGGTGGATCGCGGCGGCGCGACGGGTGCAGCGGCGCGGCGAGGGCGGCCGGCAGCGCACGGCGCGGCGGCGGCAGGGCGCGCTCGGGGCAGCGGCCACGGCGGCGTGGCGAGGGCGGTCGGGCCGGAGGCGCGGCCCGACGCGTCGGGCCGGCCGGAGCAGGGGAGCAAACGGGAGGAGGCGCTCGGGCCGGAGCGGACGTGTGCGGCGGCGCGGCCGGGGGGGTGGAGGCGCGCTAGCGCGGGGAGGAGCGCGGGGAGGCGCGCGTGCGGGCGGAGGAGGCCGGGGCGGCGCGGGCGCAGCGGCCGGCGGGGAGGCGGCGGCGTGAGCGCAGCGGGCGCGGGGCATGCGCTGGCGCGAGGCGCTGCGGAGTTTTCTCCCGTGCGAGCTCGGGAGGAAGAAGAGAAAAGAAGGAAAGAAAGGAAGAAAAGAAGGAAAGAAAAAGAAGAAAGAAAAAGGAAGGGGGGAAAAGAAAGGAAAAGGGGGTGGGAGGACTTTTGCAAAATTCCAGAAAAATTAGAGGAGGGTGGCTGCAAAAAGGCAGGGGGTGGGAAAGAATTTTTTGCAGGGGGAAAACCTAGGGTTTGCTTAGGTGGGCTTTTGGGCTTTATTTCTCACCCATTTAATCTTTTCTGTTTTATATTTTTAAAACAAAAACGAAAAGGAATTTGAATATGAAACCTTTACAAAATATTTTTAGTTTTGCATAGACAATTTAATAAACTAGTTTTTAACATTTTTAAAAGATTTGAAATAACACATTTTTAATTAATTTGAAATGCATTTGAATTTAATCGTGGGAAATTGATTTAAATGCAACAAATTAAAATAATGAGTTGAAATGCAATGTCATGTTGATGCAAAAAGAAAACACACCAAATTAAAAGGGGATAAAATCCCGGGGCGTTACACCGCCTGCGAAGAGGACCCTACGGCCGCCTTGCCTTTGTTCTTGGCCGGACTCATCGCCGGAGAGGAGTTGGGAACAGCGGTGGAAGGAGCTGGAGAAGAGAGGAGTTGAGCGCGCCGGAGAGCAGGAGCGGAGAGCTCGAGACAGAGAAGGCTTCCGCGAGAAGAAATGGAAACAATAACGGCTCCCTGCCCCGGCGCGCAGACTTTATGTCTCGTCAAGGAGCAGTTACCGGGTCCCGGTGGGACCCCCCACGACGCACGCCCCAGATCGTACGCGGCCGTTACTCATCTGAGTGACGCGTGGCTCGGGTCGGACACTTTGGGCCCAGGATGCTCCAACTACGCCCATGGGCTCAGTCGCGCCCATCACGGGCCCGGGGGCTACTGTCGGCCCAGTAAGGACCAGGGTGTGCAGAGCCCACCCTCCACAGGCCTCGCACGCTGACAGATTCGACAAAACGACTAAGACCAAGCCCCGCTTGGAGAGACCCTCGAGAGGCAACTCCTCTTGAGGGCCTAGAGAGGAAGCCATGGCCTGACGAGGACCCCGCGCTTCAAGAGACTCCCCAAGGCTCCACACGCTTGGAGAGAAGTCAATAAAAAACTTCTGCATAGGCCTCCGCGGCCCTGTGGAGACACTTCGCGGCTAAGCAAGCTATGCAGGGCGCACATGGCCTCTACAGCAGCTGCAGAGTGACGCGAGCACTCCAGTTGCCATTCTGGTGATAAAGGAGTCAACAAATTTGCGCCGCCCGCGCTAGGACAGCTAGGACTTTCCTCTTTGGTGATAAAGCGGCTGGACGGCACAACGCTCCAAGAAGATCGTAATCGTGGGCTCCACCACAACCACTGCAACCCCTACGAGCCGTTCTGCGCGGTCTGCAGACAGCCAGCCACCGCGCCCAACTTTTGCATGGATGGACCGCGTCCATGGAGGTTACGGCGACGGTGGACTGCCTCTCCTTCGCGCCACTGACTTGTGGGAGCGCACCTGGAGAGCGCTGCGCAAGGAAGAGGCCCGAGGCACCTATAAAAGGAGCAGGAGCTCCACCGAAGAGAGGGATCGGCCAATTGCTTGCTAAACCTTCGTAACCCTAGCCAAGCGAATAGGACAGCCAACTGCTGGAGGAGGAAGACAACCATTGTGTCCCTCTCCAGGCACCAAACTGCCTCAAGAGAGCCCTCGGCAAGCTCATTGTACAGTAACCTCTGCAGTGCAATTCAGACAAGCAGCAGTAGAGGTGTTACCTCCTCCTATGGGCTGTGAACCTGGGTACGGGCCGGAGATCATCTCTGTCGTGATTTTCCCTCTCCAGGCCCGGCGAGTACCATCGTCGTGCCTCTCGAGGGTTGTTTGACCTCCGGGTTCAATCCCCCTTCGAACTACTCTTCAGGGTGTGACTATCCCTGTTCCGTGGGAGTCACTCTCCGACAACACATATATCACGATCGAGAACTCCAGATTGGATTATATATGGGGTCATCAACATAAGTTAAGGGCAGACTTGTACCAAGGCTTAGTGAGGGTAGGACGGACGATGTTGGAAAGTGTACAGTGTTATCTACGTCATTTATCGGTGGTCCACGAGATATGAGGCGTCGCTACATGGATGCTATGGCCTTAGTGCGGAAATACGGCAAGCCAAACATCTTTCTCACAATGACGTGCAACCCAAACTGGGATGAGATGAAACGTGAACTCTACCCTGGCCAGACACCTCAGGATCGTCTAGATCTTGTTGTCCGGGTTTTCAAGGCGAAACTGGAGGAACTTAAGGAAAAGATATTGAAAAAGGACATCCTCGGCAAGGTGCGAGCCTATGTGTATGTGGTGGAATTCCAAAAGAGGGGCCTTCCCCATGCACACTTCATGTTGATCATGAATGGAAAATACAAGCTCTCATGTCTTGAGCAATATGACCGTCTTATCTCAGCCGAGCTCCCGAACAAGAACAAGTACCCAGAACTATATAAGATGGTCGTGAAGCACATGATGCATGGGCCATGTGGTGCTTTAAACCCTGGTTGCCCATGCACAAAGGGTCGTCCTGCTTGCAAGAATCACTATCCTAGGCCTTTCAATGCGGCTACCACACATGGCAAGGACTCCTACCCTCTATACAGAAGACGACGAGATGGTCATACCGTCTTAGTTCGCAAGGAATGGCTAGATAATAGGTGGGTTGTCCCATACAATCCTCACCTTCTGCGTCATTTCAATTGCCACATCGATGTTGAAGCATGCGGGAGCATAAAGACCGTGAAGTACCTTTTCGAGTACAATTACAAGGGTCATGATCGGGCATCTATTTCAATGACCGAGGCTGACAAGACAAATGGCAATGGAGACATAGATGAGATCAAACAATATCGAGACGCGAGATGGGTGACTCCTCCAGAAGCATTATGGAGGATATATGGCTTTCCATTGAGTAAGAACAGTCCACCAGTGATGCAACTGCAGCTCCATCTGCCAAACATGCACATGGTGTCGTTTAAATAGTGCCAAGCTATCCAAGGAGTAGTTGACTGTGAAGGTGTTTAGAAGTCAATGCTTACAGAATACTTCGAGGCAAACAAATTGCACTCTCAGGCTCGCTCTATCTTGTACAGGGACTTTCCTGAATGGTAAACCTAGCAGACAGGTAAGGAGAAATACTAGAGAAGAAGGAAATATGCCACAGATGGACGGGTTGGAAGAATTGTGTCAGCTCATCCAGCCGAGGGGGAACGCTACTACCTACGTGTTCTTCTAAACAATATCACAGGGGCAACCTCCTACGAGGATCTAAGGACGGTTAATGATGAGATACTATCAACCTTTCGTGAAGCTGCAGAGAGAAGGGGCTTGATCGAGGGGGACAACACATTGGATGACTCTCTTACTGAATCCACATTGTACGAGATGCCGTCATCGCTACGAAGGATCTTTGCAACAATACTGGTATTTTGCGAGCCTAGCGATGTGCGCGGCCCTATGGGAGAAGCACTTGGAGGCTATGTCAAAAGAATACGGCCGCAAGAATCCTTCTGAACTTGTAGTTGAGCAAATGGTTCTAATAGATATCAGGAATATGCTTCAGTGAATGGGCAAGGACATTACATCATTTCCTCTTCCTGATATCGATCACAAATTTGATAGTGCCACCAGTGTGTCAAGGGAGATCTTCGAGGAGTCAACCATCGAGATCAACGATGAGGACATAAATCTATCAGACTCTCTTAATACGGATCAGAGGGCCGCATACGAAGAAATTTTGTCTACCATTGATGGAGATGACGGCGGTTTGTTCTTTGTGGATGGACCTGGAGACACTGGAAAAACTTTTCTATACAGAGCACTGCTCGCAACAATACGCGGCAAAAAAAATTGTTGTGGCAACAGCAACATCTGGTTTAGCAGCTTCCATAATGCCCGGAGGGAGAACGGCTCATTCACGGTTCAAGATACAATTGAGCATTGATGATGGTGGTTTTTGTAGCTTCACTAAACAAAGTGGGACTTCAAAACTCCTACAAACAGCTTCTCTCAATATTTGGGATGAGGCTACCATGACAAAGAGACAGGCTGTGGAGGCGCTGGAATACATTATGCGTGATATAATGAGCCGACCAGACCTACCGTTGGATGGAAAGACGGTTGCGTTCGGTGGAGATTTCAGGCAGGTCCTCCCTGTTGGTCGTAAGGGATCGAGGGCTCAGATAATTGATACATTGCTACGTAGGTCATATCTTTGGGACAACATGCGTCACCCCAAGCTGGTATGAAATATGAGGGAACATAGTGACCCATGGTTTGCGGAATACCTATTGCGCATCGGCGATGGTAGGGAGGAGACCAGTGGTGATGGTGACATCCGCCTTCCAGATGAGATACATGTCTCGTCTACCGGGAAATCCACTGACCTTGATACACTAATAGAAAATGTTTTCCCTAATCTTGGTGCTAACATGTCAGACCCAAACTATATCACCTCCAGAGCAATCTTGTCAACACGAAATGATTGCATGGATAGGGTCAATTTGAAGATGATCAATAGGTTTCAAGGAGATGAGATGGTGTACCATAGCTTTGATTCCGCAGTGGACGACCCCCGTAACTACTATCCATCTGATTTCCTTAACACATTGACCCCTAATGGGTTGCCGCCACATTTGTTGAAGCTCAAGATTAGTTGCCCGGTCATATTGCTCAGAAATATTGACCCTGCAAATGGACTTTGCAACGACACGAGGCTCGTGATTCGAGGATTTCAAAGAAATATCATTGATGCAGATATTGTGCTGGGTCAACATGCTGGATAGAGGATCTTCTTACCAAGGATTCCACTTTGCCCCTCTGATGATGAGATTTTCCATTTTCTGTTCAAGAGAAAGCAGTTTCCTATTAGGCTTAGCTTCGCCATGACGGTTAATAAGGCACAGGGTCGGACTATCCCGAATGCGGGAATTTACATGCCCGAGCCAGTGTTCTCACACGGACAGCTGTATGCTGCGTTGTCTAGATCCACCGCCAGAAACAACATTAAATTGTTTTGTGCAGATCAACTCCATAATAATTAGTATAAACTTACAGAGTGATCAGCTCCAGAGGGACAGGGTGGCGTGTGCATACATGAAACAATCAACAATCCTTTCTCTGATGATGATCTTTCTAACCAAATGGCTTCTTGGCGGAATGTTGGGAGCACTCTCATAAGTGCTTATGTCACTGATCATGCAGAAAATTAAAATGCTACCACCCTGCGCAACAGAGTTAGCATCATTAAGAACAGCCACTGAAATATCATTAATATTTTGCAATTGTACTATGAGTTTAAACCAACCTGTAGGGGATGTGCTTCTGAGTCTGTAAGTCCCTAAAGTTCTTTGGAAGTCCATAATCTATGATATATACCTGGTATGAAGGTAAAAGAATATAGAAAATTAGTCAGATTTGGACATCCGATTGAAAATTATGTTTCTTTATCGGACACATTGTTAGGTCATGCCGTAGTCGCATAAATCACAGCCTATATCAATGGACCTTCTATGTAACTAAGAGCATGTACCAATGGACTCTCATGTATCTAACAGCATATACCAATGGACCGTCTATATAACTAACAACATATACAAATGGACCTTCTATTCTATGTATATCCTGGTTGCCACATAAGCGGCAATGCCATAACAAGGATGTTGACAAAAACAATGACATTATTTCAGATATGGACTACAAGAGCAGCAATTTAGCAGTCAAGCCAGGTTTCTCTACTGCAAGAGCTTATTTCTGGGTAGGGCTACATGTCGTTTCTCTAAATAAAATAATTAAACTAGAGCTTGATTTGTTAACACAAGTGAAACTGAAACCTGAGCGAAAGAAAGGCAATTGAAGCAACTTCTCTACCATACCACGCACGCTTGCTGCCGAAGACTGCACGCTCTCGGCGAGGATTCACCATACCACGCACACCCTCTGCCGACGACTGCACCACCGCCGGAGAGCGGGAATCACCGCATAAATACTCAGGCGGGCCGTCGTCCAGGTCGTCGCCAGTAACGCGTCGTCACTTGCTCCGACAAAGAGATAGGAATTTGACTCGCAGCTGTGGGGATCTTGGGTGAGTGACGGGAGGACCAGAAGACTGAGGGAGAAGATTGGGGAATTTTTTTTTGACGGGGAGCAGATTGGGGAATCCCCTAACATATCTAATCGGGCTGGGATTCCTGCCTCCACGTGTCGGTGTCTATGTAGTAGACGTATCTTCATTCTATGATAGTTTACGACAACGGTTTCCATCTAAAAAAAGACTATGGCGGTTCCCTCCGTCGGGATGTTTTGCTCAGCTTCTAGGCCAATCCCTTCCCTGAGAAGCCATTGGGTATCTCACCCAGGTCGTGTCCGCGCGCCGGTTGTCGTCATACGCCCGTCAGTAGAGCCGCCTGGCCTCTCGCCGTCGTTCTCCGGCTTGCGCACTCCTTATTGGCCTCCACCAACATGCCTCCAGCTCATCGAAGGGGCTCCACCGCGAACGGGTTCAGCAGCGGCGTGGAATGGGTGCGAGCACCCGTACAGGCGAGGGTCCGCGGCGGCGGCTCTGGCCGGCGGCGTGATACGCGTCTCCTCCTCCAAGTCCAGCCCTGTCTTCACTCCCAGTGGCCACCCGTGGCCTTCTGCCTCGCCGCCGTCCTTCCGCCGCGCGGCCGAGCCACCGCTGCCGATCCACTCCCCCACCAGATCCCGCAAGTTCGCCCCTTTCGGCATGAAGAAGACGCCCTCCTCCTCCAACTCCTCTCCCCTCCCCTCCCGCCGCCTCCTATTCCCCTTCCCCCCTGTTGGCCTCCGTGTCCTGCCCGACCACCATCTAGGTGCCCACTGTCCACAGACCGTCTCGCGAGTGGTACTCCGACTCCCGGTGGCGGTGGAGATGACGTGATGGTGGTGTTCTAGCCAAGGGGGGGAAGGGTGCGGGCAGCTCGTGGTGGAGCTGCTGGGGACCAACGCCGTGCAGGGAAACGAGCCACCCAGGATACTGCCCTTCAACCCAAGAAATTCGACAATCAAGCTGTGATTGCTGGAATTTTAGTGTACATGGGCCAGCCCAACTAAAATCCGAAATTCCCATGGCCCATTAATAAATGGCTGGTTGAGTGTACGTGACTAATGTTTAGTCCCATACTGCTAGTGGAGAGTGAGCTGCACCACTTTATATAGTGGGATGTTCTAGTATCAATATGAGCTAGTGAGAATAAGAGAAGATGAAGGGTGCCACACGCGCGCTCCTCCTCCTCGCTCGCCTCACCACATCACGCCTCGCCTCGCCTCGCCTCGCCTCATCACGACACGACACGTCACGTCACGACGTGCGGCGGGTTGCGGGAATCTCGTCGAGCCGAGCTTATATTTTTGCAGTCCGGGAAAATTAATGAGTCATTGATTAGTAATTAATGGACGCGTTAATTATCTTGCCGTTTCCGATTCCAATGGGATCGTGGGGCGTTGCCGACTCGATCGTGGCTTACAGCTCACGTACTACTCGACTCGCTCCACATATACAGCCCAGGGCAAACCCTAGCCGCCACCCACGAGATAAATGGTCTCACACCGTTCCAAAGCATTGCGCCGCCGTCTACCAAGTCTTCTCCATCCCGTCTTCCGACGTGCACCGGTTGAAGGGACAGTAGGCCTCCGGAACCCCGCCTCTTGTGATCCTGTACGGGAGAGGGGCGATCAGGTTTTTGGGGAGCGTACTCGCGCGACTACTGGCTTCGAGTTCTTCCCCAACGATGACTTCTTCCCCGACATCGCCAGCCTCTTCATCGACGACATGGGCGACAACACGGGGAATTCCAGTGGTGCGAATGCCGCTGCACCGTATGTGTTCTTGATCTTCCTATATGATGTTTTGCTAGAGTTCTTACTTATAGTATATGCTCTAGATTGCATATGTTTATCTACTGCTTGCGTAGATCACATGATTAGTTTAATTTGTATTATTCTAGTCATGAATTGTTCACTGTTATTGGGAATTAAATCATATGCTAAATCGCCTACTTATTCAACAATCCAAAAACCTGATTATAGGCAATTAGAAACTGCTGGCTTTATCGCGTCAACGAGGCTGTTTCCCTTTAAAGGGGTTATGTATAAGCGGTGGCGCATGAGAGCAGTGTTATGGTTTCAGATAATGAACTGCTATGCTGCCACCAAAGGCAAGCCTGATGGCGAGCTTGACCCTGCACAACAGGAGTCTTTCGAGAGGCTCGACAACATGTTTAAGAGTGCCCTTTTGAGTATTCTTGACGATTCCATTGTGGACTCCTATATGTCGTTTTCTAACGGCAAGGACATGTGGGATGCGCTCGAGGCCAAGTTTGGGGTCTCGGACGCTGGCAGCAAGTTGTATGTCATGGAAACTTTCTATGACTACAAGATGAATGATGAGCGCCCTGTTGTTCAACAGGCTCATGAGATACAGTCACTCGCTAAGGAACTTGAGCACTTTAAGTTTATTTTACCGGACAAGTTTGTCGCCGGTGGCATTATCGCCAAGCTTCCACCTTCGTGGAGCAACTTTGCTACCTCTCTGAAACACAAGAGACGAGAGTTTTCCGTTTCGGATCTCATTGGGTCACTTGATGTGGAAGAAAAAGCGAGAGCGAAGGATACGCGTGCTCGAGTTACCGAGGCTGGTTCTAGTTCCCATATGGTACAAAAGAAGAATTACCAGCCGCCCCACAAGTCCAAGTTTAACAAGAACAACTCTGGGGGTAAGGGCAAGCCTGATGGAAACTTCAAGCCATCACAGCCTACCAACTTCAAGAAGAAGAACAACAATAAACCGAGGAAGGGATCATGCCATGTTTGCGGTGATCCAAGTCACTGGGCATCTCGCTGTCCCAACCGCCATGAGCTGCGCGAATCTGAGAACAATGGCAAGAGTGCCAATGTTGTGATTGGCGATACTGAGATGAAGGATTCAGGGTACGGTATATTTCCAACCATCCTTTCAGTTTGTCATTCTCCTGAATGGTTGATTGACACTGGCGCCAATGTACATGTTTGTGCTGATGCCTCGATGTTTTCTTCTTACCAGGTCACAGGGACTTCCCCCGTGCTGATGGGAAATGGGTCACATGCTTTTGTTCGTGGTGTTGGTACGGTCGATCTGAAGTTTACTTCGGGGAAGACCGTGCGCCTCAAGAACGTTCATCATGTGCCCGCCATCAATAAAAATCTCGTCAGCGGATCGCTGCTGTGTCGAGATGGTTTTAAGTTGGTTTTTGAGTCCAATAAAGTTGTAATATCTAATATGGATAATTTGTTGGAAAAGGCTATGAGTGCGGAGGCTTGTTCCGCCTATCTTTGTCGGATATTTGCACCAAAGTTATTAATCATATTTGCCATGAAGTTGAATCTAATATTTGGCATTCTCGACTTTGTCATATTAACTTTGGTAGCATGACGCGGCTAGCAAATTTGGATTTAATTCCGAAATTCACTAATGTCAAAGGTTCCAAGTGTCAAGTGTGCGTTCATGATAAACAACCCCGCAAGTCCCATAAGGCTGTGGAGGCAAGAGACTTGGCACCACTGGAACTTATACATTCAGATCTCTGTGAGATGAATGGCGTGTTGACAAAAGGTGGAAAGAAATATTTCATGACGCTTATTGATGAGTCCACTAGATATCGTTATGTGTATCTCCTGAAAACAAAAGATGAAGCTTTAAACTTCTTCAAAAACTATAAAGCTAATGCAGAGAACCAACTTGATCTAAAAATAAAACGGCTAAGGTCTGATCGTGGTGGAGAGTACTTTTCAAATGAGTTTGATTCTTTTTGTGCGGAACATGGTATAATCCATGAGAGGACGCCTCCCTATTCACCTCAGTCAAATGGGGTAGCCGAAAGAAAGAACCGAACTCTAACTGATTTGGTTAACGCCATGTTAGACACTTCGGGTCTCTCCAAGGCATGGTGGGGGGAGGCGCTATTGACAGCTTGTCATGTCCTAAATCGAGTTCCCGCAAAGAACAAATCCGTTTCTCCATTTGAGGAATGGGAAAGAAAAACGTTGAGACTCTCTTACTTACGTACTTGGGGTTGTTTGGCGAAAGTCAATATTCCAATTCCCAAGAAGCGCAAGCTAGGACCAAAAACCGTGGACTGTGTTCTTCTGGGCTATGCTTTTCATAGCATTGGCTACAGATTTTTGATAATCAAATCTGAGGTACCCGACATGCATGTTGGTACGATTATGGAGTCGAATGATGCGACTTTCTTTGAGGACATTTTTCCCATGAAGGGTATGTCTAGCTCATCAAATCAGGATATACCCAATACACCTAGTCAGGAATTAGTTGAGATTCCTGATCCTACCATTCCGATAGAACACACTGATAATCCCGTGGAGGATGACAATGAAGTTCCTGTTAGGAGCAAGAGACAGAGGACTGCTAAGTCCTTTGGTGATGATTTCATTGTGTACCTTGTGGATGACACCCCCAGTACCATTTCAGAAGCTTATGCATCTCTTGATGCTGACTACTGGAAGGAAGCTGTCCGTAGTGAGATGGACTCCATCTTAGCTAACGGAACCTGGGAAGTTACTGATCGTCCTTATGGGTGCAAACCTGTAGGATGTAAGTGGGTGTTCAAGAAAAAGCTTAGGCCTGATGGTACTATTGAGAAGTACAAGGCGCGGCTTGTGGCCAAGGGTTATACCCAGAAAGAAGGAGAAGACTTCTTTGATACTTACTCACCTGTGGCTAGACTGACCACGATTCGGGTGCTAATTTCATTGGCTGCCTCGCATCGTCTTCTCGTTCATCAAATGGACGTTAAGACAACTTTCCTAAATGGAGAGTTAGACGAGGAAATTTATATGGATCAGCCTGATGGTTTTGTAGTGCCGGGTCAGGAAGCACAGGTGTGCAAGCTATTGAAGTCTTTATATGGCCTTAAGCAAGCTCCTAAGCAGTGGCATGTGAAGTTTGAAAGAACTTTAACTGCTGTAGGTTTCGTTGTTAACGAATCCGATAAGTGTGTATACTATCGCCATGGTGGGGGCGAGGGAGTTATTCTATGTCTGTATGTTGATGAAATACTGATATTTGGAACCAATCTTGATTTAACCAAGGAGGTTAAGGATTTCTTATCTCACTGTTTTGAGATGAAGGATCTTGGAGTAGCTGATGTAATATTAAACATCACGCTGCTAAGAGATGGTGATGGTGGGATTACACTGCTTCAATCCCACTATGTGGAAAAGATCTTGAATCGCTTCGGGTATGATGACTGCAAGCCTTCTCCGACACCATATGATCCAGTGTTTTGATTCGAAAGAATCAGGGCATTGCTAGAGATCAACTGAGATATTCTCAGATCAGTGGCTCGCTTATGTATTTGGCTTGTGCCACGAGGCCTGACATCTCTTTTGCTGTAAGCAAGTTGAGCCGGTTTGTTTCCAACCCGGGAGATGATCATTTGCATGCGCTTATGAGAGTTATGCGCTATTTAAAAGGCACTGCGAGCTATGGAATTCACTATTCCGGTTACCCAAGAGTACTGGAAGGTTATAGTGATTCCAATTGGATATCTGATGCTGATGAGATTAAGGCCACGAGTGGTTATGTGTTTACACTCGGTGGTGGAGCCGTTTCCTGGAAGTCTTGCAAGCAGACCATCTTAACGAGGTCAACTATGGAAGCAGAACTCACAGCATTAGACACAGCCACTGTTGAAGGAGAGTGGCTCCGAGAGCTTTTGATGGACTTACCTTTGGTTGAAAAACCCATACCCGCTATCCTTATGAACTGTGATAATCAAACTGTGATAGTTAAGATTAAAAGTTCTAAGGATAATTTGAAGTCATCAAGGCATGTGAAAAGGAGATTAAAATCTGTCAGAAAATTGAAGAACTCCGGAGTTATTGCGTTGGATTATATCCAAACATCTAAGAACTTGGCAGATCCTTTCACAAAGGGTTTATCACGTAATGTGATAGATAATGCATCGAGGGAGATGGGTTTGAGACCCACCGTATGAGTTGTCCATAGTGGTAACCTACTCTATGTGATCGGAGATCCCGTGAAATAGAAGTGGGAGACAAGCTGTTGGTCGGCTGGGAGGAGAGTATCCTTACATTTTACTATCCCACTCCGCAAAGATGCAATACTCTCCTGACCTGCATGGCAGGTTGATATCTATCTTAATGTGTTCCAAGCGGCTTACTTTTATAAGCGGAGATGTTATCCTGCAGAGCATCTCTTAAGGAATACACCTATATGGGTCTGGTTGTTAAACGTCGCAGTCTATGAGAGTCGGGTGCTCTTTAGTAAACTCATGAAAGGCCTTGGAGTATGACGTATAAGCTCCACACCGCGGGGAAGCCTTGCGGTATCCTAGTATCGGTCCAGGGCTTGTGTGAAATTAGGTCGCAGCAAACTTGTAGTTCAAGGCATAGTCCACTATTCAAGTTGTGTTCTAACGTAGCATAAGTTTCTAAGTGGAGTTCAACTTAACGGTCCCACTAAACACCGGTATATAAAACAATGTTTTGGAACAAATGTGATATAATGTGCCAATGAGACTTTGTGGGGGATTGCTGGAATTTTAGTGTACATGGGCCAGCCCAACTAAAATCCGAAATTCCCATGGCCCATTAATAAATGGCTGGTTGAGTGTACGTGACTAATGTTTAGTCCCATACTGCTAGTGGAGAGTGAGTTGCACCACTTTATATAGTGGGATGTTCTAGTATCAATATGAGCTAGTGAGAATAAGAGAAGATGAAGGGTGCCACACGCGCGCTCCTCCTCCTCGCTCGCCTCGCCACGCCACGCCTCGCCTCGTCACGACACGACACGTCACGTCACGACACGACACGCCGCGAGTTGCGGGAATCTCGCCGAGCCGAGCTTATATTTTTGCAGTCCGGGAAAATAAATGAGTCATTGATTAGTAATTAACGGACGCGTTAATTATCTTGCCGTTTTCGATTCCAAGGGCGTTACCGACTCGATCGTGGCTTACATCCCACGTACTACTCGACTCACTCCATATATACAGCCCGGGGAAAACCCTAGCCGCCACCCACGAGATACATGGTCTCACACCGTTCCAAAGCATTGCACCGCCGTCTACCAAGTCTTCTCCATCCCGTCTTCCGGCATGCACCGGTTGAAGGGACAATAGGCCTCCGGAACCCCGCCTCTTGTGATCCTGTACAGGAGAGGGGCGATCAGGTTTTTGCGAAGCGTACTCGCGCGACTACTGGCTTCGAGTTCTTCCCCAACGACGACTTCTTCCCCGACATCGCCAGCCTCTTCATCGACGACATGGGCGACAACACGGGGAATTCCAGTGGTGCGACTGCCGCTGCACCGTATGTGTTCTTGATCTTCCTATATGATGTTTTGCTAGAGTTCTTACTTATAGTATATGCTCTAGATTGCATATGTTTATCTACTGCTTGCGTAGATCACATGATTAGTTTAATTTGTATTATTCTAGTCATGAATTGTTCACTGTTATTGGGAATTAAATCATATGCTAAATCACCTACTTATTCAACAGTGATCCCCATCAGGAAACAAGTGTAACTCCACAGGTTTAGATGAGAATAGTTTACCACAAGAACTCTCCAAAATCTGTAGTCATGGTTGCAAGGTAAGCAACATACTAAATGAATCATCAGACATGTTGTATAGGTAGTAGTTATTTCAGCATGTTAGCTCACAAGTTAATATTCAACTTGTCCAGCTAGCTTTTTACCCAGAGCCAAATTATCATTTGCAGAGCAGTAGTTGATGAAGGATCAATAGCTTGCATTATCCAGTGAACTTATTGATGGTTCTAGAGAACTCAGTCCTAAACATTCTGAAAAGCTTCGTCAACAGAGGTTTGATTCTTGGTGCTACTGATCGTTTATGTGTATATTAGGTAGTTCGGTTTTACCAGCATTAATGTTCTTTCCCATGGTTATATTCTCTACAGAGCACATCTACAGAAACAGCCGAAGTTACTTGAGGACCATATGGCGAGGCCAACCCAAGATGATGAGAGGCAGAGATCACACTCTATGGCCTCCACAACAGGTGTAGAAGGGAATCACCACTCTATGACCGCAAGAAGCACTTTTGTGGAGAGAAGGAAAAACACTCGACTCCGCTCGCCCCCTCTCGCCCCCCCGAGGGCGACGGGGCGCCCCAACTCCGGCCGCCTCCCCCTCTCGTCCAGCCCTCTCCCCTGTTGCCGCCGCCGGCAGAGGTCACCGGGAGCCGCCCGGGCGACGTCGGCGGCGGCGGCCTGCTTTCCCCCGCGCTTTGGAGGCCTGGTCGGGGCTAGCTCCTCCTTGGCGGCGGTGTACTTCGGGAGGCTGAGGTCCGGCGCGGTCGGGAGCTCCCTGGTGGTGGGGCTGGTCGACGGCGGGTCTCCATGACTGCGCAGCTCGTCGGCCCGGCCGCAGCACCAGATCTGGGCACCTCGGGCCCCAGATGGGCTCGGGCGGGCTCCAGATGGGCTCGGGCGGGCCAGCGGTCTGCAACTGTGGAGCCCTCTGCAGCTCGTGGTGGCGACGAGTCCACGTCCGGGGACGGCAGCAGTGCGGTGTGCCATTGCAGCAGCGCAGCTAGGGCTTTACGGGCCCGTTTGGGCCCGGCCAGACCAGGTGTGTCTGGTGTGCCCCGGCTGCTCTGTTCCGGCTGATGGCTGCCTCTCGGCGGTGGAGGTGGGTTCCTCCCGCACGGCTGCGAGGCTGCTGTCCCCTGTCTCGGCAATGTCGTTTACCCCAGGTTGCAGTCCACTTGCTAGGGTTCTCGAAGAGACAAACAATGGTGACTTCAATATCGTGATGGCGCATGGTGGTGGGCGACGAAGCTAGGTGGTGATGTTCCGTTGCGCTAGGGTTTGTTTGTGGACGGGGTTTGGGAGAAATCCCTGTCGGCTTGTCTGACCTTGACGCGGTGCCGTTGTCGTCGAGTGGTACCTTACCTTCTTGGAGGGCGTCATGGGAATCCCTAGTCCACTGTGCTCTACGTGCCGGGGAAACCCTAGGACCGGTGGTTCGGGTAGCAGTATCGTTTACGGTGCTTCCTTCTTGAAGGTGTTGCTTGGTACGGGGTGCTTCGGGATGTTTGGAGCGTGGTGGTGCAATGTCGGAGGGCGCAGCGATTGCGGGTCGTCATTGTCTTGTCGATTCGCCTTTACCTTCATTTATTTTCTCTTTGGGTTTGGTGTTTGCTGTCGCCCCAGCTTGTGTGGTGTGTGTTGTATCTTGGGCGTTGTGCTGTCTGCCCCAGCAGCGGTCTCAAACGTGGTTGCTTTATTTATAAAGCGGGGCGAAAGCCTATTTCGAGAGAAGCACTTTTGTAATGGACAATGATAGGGTCCCGTCTCAACTTTTTGTCGGCAATGAACCTGGGAACGGTGGTTCATGCTATACTCCTGCTCCATATCCTTACATGGATAGTTTAGAGACACAGTCGGTGCAGAGAGATTACACCCATAAAAATATAGATATTAGCTACACTTATGGGTGATAAGAAGTGGAGCAGCAGCGATTTTTCCTTGGACTAAGGAACTTGAGGTTATTCTCTTCAGAACTACAGTTGATTGCTTCATCAACATTGGTTTATGGCAATAACTAATTCGGCTGCATCTTCAAGTCCACAAGAAGAGAGTTTTTGGAAATCATTCTTTCCGCCCAAATCAGCGAGAAATAATTAATGCCACAATCAACGGGAGTGATGTTTTTTTTTGGTGCCAACTGGTCGTGGAAAAAGTTTAACCTACCAGGTAATAGACTATGCTTCTACGACTTCCTATTTTGTGTACGTACCTTTTGACTCTCCAGTGGCGATTTTATGAAGTCCTTACACATGTGTTGTGTGTTTTACTCGCGAAATCTGATGGCTGGTTAGGATGTGTCTCACGTTGTTTATTCTATTGCTACATAATATCGAAACTAGGGAGGAATTGCTCAAGAATGGGAGCCACTCTTTCGTAGCTGGTGTCAATTCTATTCAGTTTATGAGTTCGGAATTCTCCCTCCAGAAACAAAGAAACAACGCCAATCAGATGATACATTTTCTCAGCGTTAATGAACTCACTCAACAAATGATTAGCTGCATGCCTCTGTCTACATGATTAAAGGGCATATTTCTTCTTTACTCTCATTGAATATAAGTGGGTATGCAATTTTACTTGTCCTGTTGCAAGGTGTTTTTCTGCTGCGACACTCCGTTTTCACTCCGTGACAGTGTTTTAATGTCTGTTGACGACGAGTGTACATGATCGATGGTTTTATTCTGATAAGTCATTGATGATTTTTAAACACCACTGTATTAAAGTTAACAATCTGCTTTTGATCCATCCTGCATGTTTTTCCACATTAAAGAGTATAACTTCTATTTATAATCTTTTGAATTTATTAAAGCTCACTTTGTGGTTCTAATTAAATTCTTGAAAAATATGACTATGTCCTAAAGATAAATGGAGGTTCAGAGTGAAAGTATGCAACGACAGCTCGCATATGCAACCTGGGGACCTGATGGTGAGCACTATCCTTCAAGGCTCCAACCCACTGGAAAAACTGAGGAAGGAAAACCCCATCATGTTTAATATTTCCCATTTGTGGTTAATAGTTCAATGGGCATCTATTACTGTATACTCCATGATGTTTAAGCTATATATTTCAATAAATTGAAACACGTTCCTGTCGTCTGATCAAGGTGTTATGGATGTATGTTTTTTGCTTTCTAAAGAAGTAACAACTTGAGATGGAGGTCTACATCAAGGATAGCTCTGACCAGTGACCACCGCACCTAGGATGCTGTCGGGTTATGACTCCCTATAATTGGGGGCTAGTCACTTCCTGAAGTGTAGTTTGTGAAGGGGATTGAACGCGGAGGTCAAGACACTCGAGGGACACGGTGACGTTGCTCGCCGGACCTGAAGAAGGAAAACCCACGACAGAGATAGACACCGGCCCGTACCCAGATTCATGGCCCTCGTGTGGAGGTAAGACTACTACTCCTGCTTGTCTGTATTAGAATACGGTGGTTACAGTACAACAGAGATTGCCGAGGACCCCCTTGAGGCGGTCCATTGCTGATAAAGGTGGGCGCGGTGGCCGATCAGCAGTCGACCGCGCAGTTCTGCTGCAGGGGAGGTAGTCTCTAAGGTGGAGCCCACGATGACGTTCTCCGTTGGAGGGTTGCGCCGTCCACCCGCTTTATCGTCAGAGTAGAAGGTCCTGGCAGTTCCGCAGCAGGCGGCGCGACTTTATTGACCCCTTTATCGCCTAAAACGGCAACGGAGGTGCTTGCGTCACCACGTGGGCGTGGCAGGGGCCATGTGCGTCTTGTCGTGCTTCCTTGGTCGCGACGTTTCCCTTCAGGCCTGAGAAGGCCTGAGGGGGGGTTCCTGTTGGATTCCCTCGAGGCGCGCTGGCGCCTCGGGAGGGTCCCTTGAAGTGAGGGATCCACTGAGGCCCTCGTTTCCTCTTTAGGCCCTCGAGGGGAATTGCCTCTCGAGGGTCCCGCCAGGCGGTGATGCCTGGTCCTTAGTCGTTTCGTCTGACTGGCCAGCGTGCGAGGCCTCGGGGGAGTGGGTCTCCAAACCCCAGTTCCCACTGGGCCGACAGTAGCCCTCGGGCCCGCGATGGGCACGATTGAGCCCATGGGCTGAGGCGAAGCATCGTGGGCCCTTAGTGCCCAGCCGGCCCGAGCCACGCGGCACTTGGACGAATAATGGTTTCGCACGATCCGGGGTGTGAGTCGTGGGGGGTCCCACCACGCCCCGATAACTGCTCCTTGAGGGGGTATAAAGCCCGAGCGTTGCGGCAAGGAGCCGTTACCGTTTCCAAACCTTCTCGCAGAAGTTTTCGCCTCCTAGAGCTCTCCGCCTCCGCTCTCTCTTGCGATTCTCCTTTCTCCGTCTCCTTCAATCCTCCGATCCCGTGACGATGAGCCCCCTCAAGAGCAAGGGCAAGGCCGAAGCGGGGTCTTCCTCCCAGGCGGAGGTCCCTGAGGTCGTGCAGGGCGCGGCGTTGCCGGGCGTTCGCGTCAACGAGAAGGGGCTTGCCAAGGTCCGGTTCCTGGTTGCGGACCGGACGAACGAGCATGGCGCCACCGCCCTGAAGCCCGCGGCGCACGGGAAGCGCCCGCGAGGGTACTTCCCGATCTTCCAGCATTGCCTCGCCGCAGGACTGGTGCCGCTCTTCTCGCCGTTCCTGGAGGCGGTGCTGGCGTTCTATCAGGTGCAGTTATTGCACCTGCATCCCAACTCCATCCTCATCCTCGCCGTCTTAGCCTACCTCTGCGAGGCGTATCTGGGCCTGGAGCCCACGGTGGGACTGTTCCGGTGCTTCTACGCGCTCCGGAGCACGGCGAAGAATGAGCGCTCAGGGTGCGTCTCATTCCGTATCGTCGACGGCATGGGGAGCGTCTACATCCCCATGTCTTGGAGCGAGACCAAGGGCGTCACTTCGGTGACGAAGAAGGTGGATGACTTCCGCCAGAAGTGGTTCTACGTTGGGGTGGAGCGTCCCTGCGCCTTCCTCGAGGTCCCCGACGAGTCCCCGCTGAAGAACTCCCATTGGGGCAAGGCCACCTTCGACGGCGCGAGGAACGTAAGCTTGATGGGGCGCCTGAGCTTCCTCCGCGAGGAGAGCCTCACGGGGCAAATGATCGTGGCGGACTTCGTGACGCGCCGCATCGTGCCCCTCCAGGCGCACTCGGTGCCCATGTGGATGTACTCGGGGCCGAGCGACAAGATGCGGCTCCATGTAGAGGACAACGACAAGGACACTGTCGACAACATCCTATCCACACTCTTCGTCAATCCGTCGGTACCTGCCGTGGATCTGCTCCCCGCGATGCTCCGGCCCCTTCATCAATACAACTTGACGGAGCGCATGGACATCCTGGAGGGGATGCCCCCGTTTACCCCGACAGGCCAGGCAGACTCGGAGTTGCCGACGCCAGCCATGTGGGGAGCGGAAGGGGCAGATTCTCCCTCGGCCTCAGGAGCTGGCCTAGGTGAGGAGGAGACCATGGCAGGGGAGGTGTCTTCTTTGAGGGCAGGGCCATTTACTGACGAGATCTGCGACATCTCGTCAGGTGATGACGATGCCTTCGTGGTGGCTCCCTCGCGCCCCGTGGAGGAGGAGGCTAAGGAAGAGGAGGCCTCTGACGCGGAGGCCTCTCCAGGAAGGCGCGGGCCCAGCACCAAGGCCGCCGTGGACCGCGTGGGGGCGAGACCGTCTGACGTCCCCTCGAAAAGGAAGGCGGCGACGTCCCCCGCGAGGCCTGGGTCCAAGACCTTCCCCTCCTGGCGCTTGCCAGGCTTGGCGTGGGTTGATGCTGGCGCCCCCCCTTCAGGGTAAGTGCTCACGACGCTTGGTCGCTTGCTTTTTGTTTTCTCTCTTTTTACTTTGCTCTTTATTGAAGATATTTTCTTGGGCCTCTACCAGTGATCTTGTGCCTGCGAAGCGTCGTAGGCTTCGCAAGGCAGCTGAGCTGAAGAGAGCCACGACAGAGGCCGTGGCTGACGATGCCACGAGGCCTGTGGAGACGGCCTCCACAGGCCCCACTGAGGGGGTGCCTCAAGTGGAGGCGGCTGCGCCTCAGGCGGGGGCGACAGAGCCTCGGGCGGGGAGTGAAACGCAGTGCCCAGAGGCACCTACGCCGCCCCCCCGAGCCAATGGTGGTGGAAACCACGGAGGAGAGGGCTTCCACGCCGCCTCGCGCTCCTACTCCTCCTTGCGCGGTTACGCCTCCGCGCGAGGCAACTCCACCGCGCGAACCAACGCCGCCGCGCGTGTCGACGCCACCGTACGCGCCTACCCCGTCGTCTGCGCCCACTGCTCCCGTGCAGCCTGCGACGGAAACGCGCGAGGCGCCAGCAGGCGCGGGCGCGTCCGCTAGGGGAGACCCCTCCTCGCATCCTCGTCAAGCTGGAAACGAGGAGCGCCCTGCTGCCGCGGGCCCGAACAGGATGTCGGCGCGGGCGCAGGCGGAGCCGAGGCTAGCGCCCGAGCTTTCCCCGAGGGCCCTGGTCCTTCGAGGGTGGGACTGGAGCGCGGGGCGCCGCGAGGTCGCCTTCGGCCTAGTGAGAGAATCCTTGGAGGGCTTGGAGGCGCACCTCGCCCTCGGGGACATATGGCTCGCTCGGCAGCAGGGGGAGCTGGTGAGGTTGTTAGCACCCGTTTTTGGCAGCTGACCGGTTTTAGTATCACAAAATTGAAACAAGGCGGAAGGCAGATTTGGGTATGCAAATTTGCTTGAAGGCCCATGGAGGCAAGTCAATTCTAGTCTAAGGAAAAGCAAGGTCCGAAGAAGGTGGTAGAAAAGAAGCCAACTTTGTCAAAACAAGGTGGTAGAAAAGAAGCCAACTTTGTCAAAACAAGGTGGACGAAGTCAACTTTGTCAAAACAAGGTGGACGAAGTCAACTTTGTCAAAACAAGGTGGACGAAAAGAAGCCAGCTTTGTCAAAACAAGGTGGTAGAAAAGAAGTCAACTTTGTCTAAACAAGGTGGACGAAGTCAACTTTGTCAAAACAAGGTGGACGAAAAGAAGCCAGCTTTGTCAAAACAAGGCGGTAGAGGAGAAGCCAACATTGTCAAAACAAGGTGGCAGAAAGACAACTTTGTCAAGACAAGGCAGCAGAAAGGAAGCCAATGTTGTCAAAATGAGCCGACAGAAGATTAGCCAACACTGTCAAAACAAGCCGGCAAAAGAAGACAACTTTCCCTAATCAAGGCGGAAGGCAAAATGCAGCTTCCTGCAATCATGGCGGAGGACAAAAGGCAACTTTCCCCGATCAAGGTGAAAGGCTAAAGAAGGCAACTTTCTCCGATCAAGGCGGAAGGAAATAGGCAACTTTCCCCGATCAAAGTGGAAGGCAAAAAGTAACTTTCGATGATCAAGGCGGAGACAAAAGACAACTTTTCTAAAGGCAATTTGCCTATATCAAGACGGAAGGCTAAAGGTGGCAAACAGAAGGCAACTTTGAGATCAGGCTGGAAGAAGGAGGCAACTTTCCAAAGAAGCCAGACAGATCGAGTCCGGGTCTAGCACGAAGCCGATCAAGGATCCGCCAAGTTAGGATAGAATCCGACTTAAACCATGAATTGTAATTCGCGTAGGAGTCCAAAACTTGTACGGGAAGTCCATCCGCCTCATATATATGAGAGGTGATGGCCGATTGAAATCAAGCAAACAATCGACAACCTATCAATACAACCCTACTCTTTCTCCTTCAACCCTTGTTCCTGCTTCCGTTGTTCGGCGATTTCGAGTAGATCTTGCCGAATATCGAAAACCGAGCTGAGAGCGGCCAAGTCCGGCTTAGCTCAGCCAATCGTTGCCGGCTTTCCTCCGACGGGGCTTCCCGAGGGGCTGGGGCGTCTGGTCTCAAAAGCGTCGGCTTACTGTCTTGCGTATCGCGCTGTAAGCCAGCCTCCCGCGGGGCGAGTTGCGGAGTATCTCCCCCGGCACCGCGGGTACACGAGGACGTGTTCGTGTGACGCGTTTCGAGCGCAACAGAGGTCGTGGGCATCCTTCCATACGGCGGTCGAGGCGCGCCGGCTGGAGGACTTGGCGCTGCAGGCCGCGTGCGAGGAGGCCACCCGCTTCGCCAAGGAGATCCGCGAGGGGGCCATCCGCGACGCCGCAGAGCTCCTCTAGCCCCTCCAAGAGGAACGTGACGCCGCAGCGGAGCTCCTACGGGAGGCCAAGGCAGAGCGCGAGGCGATGGAGGGATTGCTGGCACAGAAGCACCGCGAGCTGGACCAGCTGGAGTCCCAGCTGCTCTCCGCCCATCAGGCCGCGCAGGCCGCTCTGGAGGAAGACCGCAAGGGCTTTGCCGAGCGCGAGCGACAGCTGGCCCTCAAGGAGAAAGAGCTGCGGCAGCGCGAGGAGCAATGCCTTCAGGCGGAGAAAGACTTAGCTGCCCATCGTGAAGTCCTCGAGGAGCGCGAAGGAGACCTGGCCAAGGCGATCTCGAAGTACGACGAGAACGTCGCTGCCCAGAAGCTCGCTTATGAGCACTTTGAGCGGCGTTTTGCCGAGAAGAAGAAGGAGGCCGAGGACGCCCTTGTCGAGCGCGAGAAGCAATTCTGCAAGTCCACCTCTTAGAAGTACCGCGACCTGGCCCAGACGAAGGAGGACCGCTTCAAGGCCAAGCACGCCGCGGAT
Source organism: Poa annua (assembly GCA_026929855.1). NCBI lineage: Eukaryota > Viridiplantae > Streptophyta > Magnoliopsida > Poales > Poaceae > Poa > Poa annua. Next base: position 162,971,305 of record CM049426.1, read on the forward strand.
GCTCAACGGATCGCCGAGCTCGACAGGGCCAACTCCAAGCTGGAGGCTCGCCTCAAGCGCGCCAAGGACGGTCGTCGCCGAGCGGAGGAGGCCCACACCGAGGCAGTCCACAAACTCAATTCCTTAGCCCAGGACGTGGAGGAGCAGGTGGCCCTTGCGATGGAGCGGGCGGTGGAGGCGTCGGACTCAGCCCAGGCGTCTCACGAGCTCACGAAGCAGCGTGAGCGCATGTTCGAGGCCTTGGTTGCTCGTGGCAACGAGCTTGCTGCGCAGCTTGGCGCGGACGCGCCGCACACCGACGTCCGAGGCCGCGGCGATGCTGCCATGTACCTGGTCTACTTTGACCAGCTCGTCGCGGCACTCGAGGGCCCTGTCGCCGAGCTTCGCGAGATGATCGAGGACGACAGCCGGCAGTTCCTAGGGGTGGTTGTTGATCGCATCATCACCAACCTCAGGCTCCTCACGCCAGTCTTCGACCTCTCCACTGTTACCGAAGTTGCTCAAGGCGAGGACGCGCAGCGGGTCTCCAGTTCCCTCCGCGAGCAAGTTGACGCCTTCTGCAACCGCTTCAGGCGCGCGGAGGCTGCAGCGGAGGACAGCGAGGAGGAGGCCCGCTCTGCCGAGATCGAGGAGGGTGCCGCGGAGGAGGTCCAAGGCAACGCTGCTTCCCCCCCTGAGCCACACCTTATTGCGCCTGCGTGCGCTGGTATCTGAAACAATCTTGTGTTTAGATGTTTTTAAGACCTTTTGGCCTGTAATATACTCTTTATTGCTATTTGTAATTAGCTTGATTGCCCCTCGAGAGGTCTCTCTGGACTCATCTTCATGTCTATTTGCTCTCTGCGTCGGTAGGACCCATCTCTTCGTGCCATGACTCCGCCGCTTCGGTATGCAGGAGCAATGACTCCGCAAGGCCGGGGGGAGTTTAGGCTTCGGAGAGGTAAGAGCCCTGAGTCGCGATGCTCAAGTGTCCCCCTTAGACGTGCGAGTAGTCCATGAAGCGTAAGGGCAAGAGAAGTCGCTTAAGGGGCAAACGTGTGCTAGAGGGTGAGAAAACGCCCTTAAGGCGTGGGTGCGAGACTTAGCTTCTCGGGGTTTTCGCCCTGTAGAGGCTTTTTGCCTGGCGAGGAGGCTCTCTTGAGGGATCATCCCCGGGTGTCTCCTCAGGCTTGTGGGGGCTTATGTTCCCTGTAGATGTTAGAGGGGCGAACCCAAACGCTGGAACACGGTTCAAGGGACTCGTGCGCGCTTGTAGGTCCCCTCTGGCGTTCCTCGCGAGGAGAGTAAGTACCAAGGTCCTCTGTAGAGATGGCGTGTTTGTGGGATCTTGCCCTCCAGCCAGAGCTCGGACTCTTGGATTTTGCAATGCTGTTGGTGTGTCATTTGAGGCACTGGCACCGTACTCAGCCCCCGCTCGCGAGGTACGCATGTGGAGATATATAAGCGCACACTTCAACAAAGAAATGCGTAAAATAGAACTCACCAAATATATTACATAACGGCGCCGAGGCGCTAAGTTCACTTGGGAACAAAATTGTTTCATTATGCTTGGGGTTGCCAAGTTAATGTTTTGACCATGTCGAGGCATGGGGACCACCCATTAGTGGCAGAGACTCTCAATGGCCTGAGGCGGCTCGTTACATGGAGAGCTCAGAGGGTTGACCCTCGAGAGAAGCCTTTGGAGCTTGGAGGTTTAAGCCGTGAGCTTTTAACCTCTAGAGACAAAAAATGCTTGGAGGTTGAGCCGTAAGCTGCCTCTTTCGCCAGATGTCTTGACGTGACAATGATAACGGGTGTGACGATGATCACGTTCTGAGTTTGTTCCTTCTGGAGACAAAAAGTTGTGTGAGGTTTAAGCCGTGAGCTTTTAACCTCTGGAGACAAAAAATGGTTGGAGGTTGAGCCGTAAGCTGCCTCTTCCGCTATATGTCTGGACGTGACAATGATCACGGGCGTGACGATGGTCATGGGTAGAACTTGCGTAGGTGCATGATGTTCCACGGATTCTTGACGGAGACGCCGTCTTGAGTCTCGAGGCGAGCCGCGCCAAGCCTGGTGATGTGGGTGACCCTGTAGGGGCCTTCCCACATCGGGGACAGCTTGTGGAGGCCTTCCCTGGAGAGGATTCGCCTGAGGACGAGATCGTCTGCCTCCAGGGTACATGAGCGCACGTTGCGGCTGTGGTAGCGTCTCAAGTCCTGCTGGTATTAGGCCGCCCGTAGGGCGGCGCGGCGTCGTAGTCCTTTGAAGACCAGCAGGTCGTCATTGTGGAGGTCCTCTTGCTGGTCCTCGTTAAAGGCGAGGACCCGCGGGGATCCATGCTTTATCTCCGTGGGGAGGACTGCTTCGGCTCCATAGACGAGGGCGAACGGCGTTTCCCCCGTAGGCTTGGGTGGCGTTGTACGGATGGAACAGAGCACCGAAGGGAGCTCGTTGATCCAGCCCTTGACGTGGCCTTTGAGGATATCAAAGGTCCTGGTCTTTAGGCCTTTGAGGACCTCTGCGTTTGCGCGCTCAGCCTGTCGGTTGCTTTGCGGGTGAGCGACTGAGGCGAAGCAGAGTTTGATGCCCATTTTTTCGCAGTAGGCTCTGAAGATACCGCTGGTGAATTGCGAGCCATTGTCGGTGATGATGCAGTTAGGCACTCCGAAACGGCAGACCAGGCCCCTGATGAATTTTACCGCCGCGCCTGCTGTGATTGTGCGCATCGCCTTCACTTCAGGCCACTTAGTGAACTTGTCGATGGCCACGAAGAGGTAGCGATATCCGCCCTGCGCTATTGGGAAATGTCCCAGGATGTCCAGCCCCCAGACCGCGAATGGCCAGGAGAGCGGAATGGTCTGTAGCCCCAGCGCAGGTTGGTGGATTTGCTTGGCGTGGAATTGGCAGGCTTCACATGCTTGGACGATGTCCACTGCGGCCAGAAGTGCTTGAGACCAGTAGAAGCCGCTCCTGAAGACTTTCCCCGCGAGGGTGCGGGCGCACGAATGGTGGCCGCATTCCCCGCTGTGGATGTCCTTGACCAGCAATTTGCCTTCTTCGGGAGGGACGCATTTAAGCGTGGTGCCGTTTGGACGCTTGCGGTAGAGATTTCGTTCGAGGATTTTGTAAGATTTTGCTTGGCGGGCGATTCGCTCCGCTTCAACATCTTCCTCGGGAAGAATCCCTTTATCGAGGTAATCTTTGATCTCGTCAATCCATCCTGCTTCTTGATGCACCGCTGTGAGCAACAGACGCTCCCCTGTTGGGGGTCCACAGTCTGGCACACCGTTTGCAGGTGGTGGGGGGAGCGCTTCGTCTATGCTTGCGGGACTGGCCTCTTGAGGCTGCCTTATGGATGCTTTGATGAGCCTTTCTTCAAAGACGCCCGGCGTCTAAGCTTGCCTCTTTGATGCACGCTTGGTGATGTCATCAGCCTCTTGGTTCTCCTTTCTTGGGATGTGCATGAGCTCCATTCCGCTGAAGTGCTTCTCAAGCCTATGGACCTCTTCAAGGTATGCGGCCATGTGGTCGTCCTTAGGCTTGTAGCTTTTGTTGGAGAAGTTGACAAGCAGCCGGGAGTCGCCCTTGATGAGTAAGTGCTTGACGCCTAGGGAGATTGTGGCGCGTAGGCCAGCAAGCAGGCCTTCGTACTCAGTGATATTGTTTGAGATCTTGTCGATTCCGAAGCACAGCTGGACCGCATAATACAGCTTGTCGCCCTTTGGTGAGATAAGGACCACGCCAGCCCCACCGTGGCGACAAGCGAAAGCTCCGTCGAACTTCATGGTCCAGTGGCTGGGCATTTTGTCTCCTCAGGGCTCTTGTTCTTCTCCCAAAGGCTCTTCAGGGGTTGGGTCAGTCCATTCGGCGACAAAGTATGCCAGCGCTCTTCCTTTGATTATCCTTGTGGTATCGAAGCGCAAATTGAATGGCTGTAGCTCAATATTCCATCCTGTGACACGATCTGTGGCGTTTGGGTTGCGCAGGATTTGCTCCAGGGGAAAAGAGGTGACCACCGTGATGGGGTGTCCCTGGAAGTAGTGTCGCGGCTTTCTTGAGGCGACAAGGAGTGCGAGGAGGAGCTTCTGCTGCATCGTATACCGCTCGCGAGCATCGCGCAGTGCAGCCTTGGTGTGCTCTGCCTGAAGGGGTTCCGCTAGGCCCTCAAGGGGGTTGGCCTCTGGGGGCATGACCTGGCCCTCGAGGGAGTTTGCCTCAAGGGGCTTGTCATGGGCCTCGGGAGGGTTGGCCTCAAGGGACTTGACAGGCTCCCTGGCGGGATCTTCTTGCGGCAGTTGGCTTGGAGTGGTTGCACTCTTCTTCCTTTGGAGTGGTTGCACTCTTCTTCTGGCGCACTGGCTCTTCCCTTTCTACCACAAGGACGCCACTGGCTGTCTGTGGAGTAGCTGACAGGTACAGCTTCAGGTGCTCACCTGACCTTGGGGCGACCATTACTGGTGGGCTGGCCAGGTACTTGTTCAAGTCCTCAAATGCTTTTTCAGCTTCGGGGGTCCACTTGAAAGTGCCCGTTCTTTTCATGATTTGAAGAAGGGCAGGGCTCTTTCGCCGAACTTGGAGATGAATCTACCCAAGCTGGCCATGCATCCTGCTAGGCGTTGCATGTCCTTGAGCCAGCGTGGAGGTTGCATGTCCTCTATGGCCTTTATTTTGTCTGGGTTTGCCTCTATGCCTCTGTGAGACACGAGGAAACCAAGCAGTTTGCCTGAAGGCACTCCGAAGACGCACTTGGCGGGGTTGAGCTTGATGTTCACCTTGTGCAGGCTTGCGAAGGTCTCTTCAAGGTCCCCGAGGAGAGTGTCTCCTTTTCGGGATTTTACGACGATGTCATCGACATATGCCTCGGCGTTCCTCCCCATTTGCCCGCCAAGGGCTATTCTCATCAACCTCTGGAAGGTGGCTCCGGCAATTTTTAGTCCGAAGGGCATGCAGACATAGCAATACGCACCGCACGCATCAAGGAAGCAGAGGAGGTCGCAGCATGCTGTGGAGTCCACGATCTGGTCGATTCTTGGCATGGGGTAAGGGTCCTTGGGGCAGGCCTTGTTTACGTCGGTGTAGTCGATGCAGAGGCGGCCTCCTCCGGCGGGCTTTGGGACTACCACGCCGTTGGAGAGCCACCTGTGGTGGGCGACTTCACGGACGACCTTTGCCGCTTTGAGCTTCTCGACCTCCTTGATGATGAATGCTTGCTTCTCGGTGGCTTGTTTTCTTGCTTTTTGCTTGACGGGGCGCGCATTTGGACACACGGCCAAGTGGTGCTCGATCACCTCCCTCGGTACACCAGACATATCTGACGGAGTCCATGCGAACATGTCGGAGTTTGCTTGGAGGAAGGCGACGAGCGCGCTTTCCTATTTGGGAGGCAGCGCGGCGCCAATGGTGACGCTAGCCCTCGAGCCTTCAGCCCCCGAGCTGCTGGAGCTTAGAGAGACTTTCTTTGTGGCGGCTGGCTCTTTGGAGAACAACTGCTTTTTCTTCTTGGGCCTCTCAAGAGGCTCTAGGTCTTCGTCCGCGGGGAATTCCATGGCCGCAGCCTTGTAGGCCATCTCGACAGCGCGGGTGGCATCTAGGACATGTCCACGGATGGTGATTGTGCCAGCGCTGCCGGGAATCTTGACCATGTTGTAAGCATGATGCGTGACGGCCATGAATTTCGCGAGCGCGGAGTAGCCGAGGATGGCATTGTACGGCAGGCCGATGTGCGCAACATCGAAGTCGATGTGCTCGGTGCGGTAATTCTCCTTGCTTCCGAAGGTGACGGCAAGCCTGACCTGGCCCAGAGGCTCGATCGAGCCGCTGGTGACCCCCGTGAAGGGCCTGGAGGGCATGAGCCGCTCGTAAGGCACTTGAAGCGCTTCGAATGTATCTGTGGAGATGACATTCAGGCCTGCTCCACCATCAATGAGTGTCTTGGAGACAGCGACGTTGTCGATGGTGGGGATGCAGACCAGCGGGAGGGTTCCAACAACCTTGGTGGACTTGGGGTGGTCCTGAGCGTCGAAGGCGATGGTGTACTGCGACCACTTGAGGGGCCTGGAGATCTCAGTGCTTGGGAGGGCGGCGTTGAGCTCGCGGGCGAATTGCTTGAACTGATTGTTCGACTTTGGTGCCTGTGCCCCTCCGAGGATGCAGGAAATGGCGCCTCTTGGGGCTTGGTAGCCACCGTCCTCCTCGTCAGGGAGGTCGCCGTTTTCCCCGCAGCATTGGCCTGGTTGCCAGATGGTTTCTGGGAGCCGCTCTTGCGTCCGCTCCCGCGGAAGCCACGGCCTCGGCCGCGGCCACCACTGCCTTTGGCTTGCTCGCGCTCCATGCTCAACCTTTTGAGGTCGAAGCAGGACTCTGTAGAGTGACCGCGCCTGTTGTGGTAGATGCAGAATGGGCGGTGGTCATCTTTCCTCTCTCTGGGCTCAGGGGAGTCCCATGCGGGTGCCCTTCGCGTCAGGCTCTGTCGCGAGAACCGTGGTGGCCTTGCGCTTGGGCTCTTCCTTCTTGTTCTGGCTCCTGGACCCCTCAGCGTGCTCGTCCCCTCTCGAGGACATCTTGACGAAGAGGAGTCCCTCTTCGGCCTTGGCGCACTTGTCCGCCAGGTCGAACAGCTTCACCATAGAGGTGAGCTTGTCGTGGATGCCCAGCTTCTCGAGCATCCTACTGTTTGTGACGCCCTCGCGGAAGGCGGCGATGACATGGGTGTCAGGGATGTTCGGCATCTTGTTGCGCACTTGCCTGAAGCGCTGGATGTACTTGCGAAGCGTCTCATCCTTCTTCTGTACCACAGCGCGCAGGTCGTTGTGGGTGAGGGCGCGCTCGTACGTTCCCTTGAAGTTGGAGACGAACTGCTTGCAGAGCTCCTCCCAAGAGTTCACGGAGTCCTCGGGGAGGTTCAGGAGCCACGACAGCGCAGAATCGCGAAGCGCGTGGGAGAACCAGTTGGCCATGACCTTGTCGTCTCCACCTGCAGCTTGGATGGAGGTGGTGTAGAGCTGCAGGAACTCGATGGGGTTGCTGGAGTCGTCGTAGCCCTTATGGAGAGCCAGCCTGAACTTCGGGGGCCAGACCACGCGACGCAGAGAGCGGGTGAACGCCATGCAGCCTGTGTCGTACGTGGCGACCCCGTGCTGTAGCGCGCTGCGGTTCTTCTGACCCGCCTGACCGATCTCCTCCACGAGCCTGTTCTGGCGGTTGCGCTGGAGCTCCATCCCCACACGAGCGTCGGGCGCGGTGCGCTGCACGATCAAGCAATCGTGCGGCAAGGACGCGTGCGAGGCAGCCCTCGGCGTCGCAGCCGGTGCAGGCCCTGGCGAGGGCGGAGGCGCGTTTGTTGCGACCGTGCCCGCGAGAGAGGGGTGCACGTAGGACTGCGACGGAGCGGGGCGCGTCGTGGCGATGCCGACAAGGTGGTTGAGGCGATCCAGCCACTGCTCGTGGGCTTCAGCGGTGGGCTGGTAGCGAAGAAGCTCTTGCGCCATCAGCAGCGCGGTGTGGTGCGCGGGGTCCGTCCTGCCTGGGCCGGAACCGCTCGGGCGCCGCGTCGGGTGCGACGACTGCGCGTCCTCCTGGTGCTCGGAGTTGCGCTCGGGCTCCTCCGCATGAGGGCCCGAGGGGGCGCGCTCTTCATGGCGGGGTCGGCCCCGGCGAGCACGAGTGGCCGTGGCGCCAGGCGGGGCGCGCGCTCCTCCAGGAGTGCGTCGGTTGACGCGGGCGGCGCGGGTGTTCGCCATGGCGCGGAGGCGGCTCGAAGGTCGTCGACGCGCCTCAATCCCCTACCTGGCGCGCCAAATGTCGAGTTATGACTCCTTAGAATTGGGGGTAGTCACTTCCTGAAGTGTAGTTCGTGAAGGGGATTGAACGCGGAGGTCAAGACCCTCGAGGGACACGGCGACGTTGCTCGCCGGACCTGAAGAAGGAATACCCACGACAGAGATAGACACCTGCCCGTACCCAGGTTCACGGCCCTCGTGTGGAGGTAAGACCGCTACTCCTGCTTGTCTATATTAGAATACGGTGGTTACAGTACAACAGAGCTTGCCGAGGACCCCCTTGAGGCGGTTCTAGCCACGGGAGGGAAGCGATGGTCTTCTTCCTCCTCCAGCCAGAGGCTATTATACTTGGGGTTGCTAGGGTTTACAAGCGTGGTTACAAGCAATTGGCCGACCCTTCCTACGATGGAAGTCTTGTCCCTTTTATAGGCGCCTCCGGCGCTCTCCTTTTACTTGGCCTTCGAGGTGGTTCCCACATGGTAGAGGCGCGGCGGAGCAGGAGTCCACTGCGGCCCGTTCGTCCATGGACGCGGTCCATTGCTGATAAAGGTGGGCGCGGTGGCCGACCGCGCAGTTCTGCTGCAGGGGAGGTAGTCTCTGAGGTGGAGCCCACGATGACGTTCTCCGTTGGAGGGTTAGGCCGTCCACCCGCTTTATCGCCAGAGTAGAAGGTCCTGGCAGTTCCGCAATAGGCGGCGCGGCTTTATTGACCCCTTTATCGCCTAAAACGGCAACGGGGGTGCTTGCGTCACCACGTGGGCGTGGCAGGGGCCATGTGCGTCTTGTCGTGCTTCCTTGGCCACGACGTTTCCCTTCAGGCCTGAGGGGGGGTTCCTGTTGGATTCCCTCGAGGCGCGCTGGCACCTCGGGAGGGTCCCTTTAAGCGAGGGATCCCCTGAGGCCCTCGTTTCCTCTTCAGGCCCTTGAGGGGAATTGCCTCTCGAGGGTCCCGCCAGGCGGTGATGCCTGGTCCTTAGTCGTTTGTCTGACTGGCCAGCGTGCGAGGCCTGGGGGGAGTGTGCTCTCCATACTCCAGTTCCCACTGCGCTGACAGATGCATCCAGAGCTACGAGGCTTGCTCTATTTGTGAATCTCTTAGTGTCAGAGTGCGTCAAGCTGCACTGTCGCCTGGTACGTGGCAAACGGTGTTTACTCCGTAGCGAAGCACGGGCATTGTTTTCTAAGGTTTGGACTGGGTACATAAATACACATACACCGATTCAAATTGTAGAGTGCACAAAACATGGGTTGTATGTATATCATTGTGTCAGGTTCATTTGAGAACTAGAGAGCAAGGTCTGGTACATGGACATAGCATGAGAAACAAGAACCAGATGCGATGAATAAATGTGGGGTTAGTGCAGTTGTGCAGCAACACATTTTAGATGGAGTATAGTAGGGGTTAGGCTCATTTTTTATTATCAGGAACGCTAGGGCAAAAGCAAACCGGCTACTGGATATACATATTAGTGCATATATATTCAGATATACATGTAGGTACACAAGTTTATACATGTAAGGAATTATTTATCCAAGCATGCTAGTTGTTGGCATTTATTTTTCTTCCTCTAGAAAAACCTTCATCTATATATCTATGAAGATACGGTGTACAATTATTCTTGGATGCTCAAAACTTCTTTATTATTGTCCAGTAAATGAATGTTTCAAATGGACATCAGTATCCCATTTTGCAGTGTTTTTGAGATATCACTGAATGTACCAAATCTCATGTAAGGAAGAAGATCTAATGAATGTTGCTTTGTGTTTAGCATTTTGTTGTAATCATAGAGGTATTTGTGTTGTACACTTCTCCTGATTTTCATGAAAAGTTCTTAGTTTCATAAGAACCGAGCCATGAGTGTTTCGTACAAAGATGTTGTCTCAACTCTCTCAATGAACTGGGCTGTAGACTGGTGTAGATAAGTTAAATATGGATGATAAACTATGTTTTGGTTCTTTACAAATTATGGCCTGCTTGTGTGAGTCATCTCTACCCGTAAGGGCAGTATAGAATCTTCGTAAATGCTTTATCAGATTTGTACTGCTTTTAGACTAATGATTAGTGTTGTCTTCTGACAAAGTAAATTATGTGGTTGCTTAATGGTAAAATGCTTTGTGTTCTCTAAATCATGTGTTTGTTATTGGACCGTACCAAATCCTACATTTTGATATCTATATACATGATTTGATATGATTTATTCTACACCTGTTACCCTACAAAATTAAACTTTCAATGTCCACTTGCTAGAAGATCGGTACCCAAATTGTTTGTTTTTGGTTTACGCCTACGTTGAAAAGGTATGTATCTAGATTCAGAGATGAGCTTTTCAATTTGGCATGCGCCAAAGTTTTCTCGGATAGAATAGAATCAGAGATGCGCATTACTTGTACTCCCTCTATCCCAAAATAACTGTCTCAAGTATCTCAAAAAGTAGATGTATCTAGACATGTTCTATGAAGTAGATGTATCTAGACATGTTCTATAAACATGTCTAGATACATCTACTTTTTGAGAGACTTGAGACACTTATTTTGGTACAGAGGGAGTAGTATTTGTTGTTCACTATTCTCACCAGCATACCTATGTTTTTTTTTGAACTTGAGCTGACTGGTTCAAGAACCACAATGCAGAGAATGAAAGTTGGTATCTTTATTATGTATAGATGGCACCCATTAAACTCCCAAGTAAAGCGAATGTATCTGAACATCATGAAAACACTGACAATGTACAACAAGCTTGACATCTTCCTCATATTGACCTTCAACTTTTTAACCTTATTGACCTACAATTCAAGCTGGCATGAGATACAAGACATGTTGCTCTTCCACGCCAAATTATAAAGGACCAACCCGATCTCATGGCCAGAGTGTTTAGGTCCAAAATGGAGACGATGAAAAAAATGCTAACCAAGAATATCTCAGGTGTTCAGAAGGTGGATGTGTATGTGGTAGAATTACAGAAGAGGTGCCTCCTCCATGCTCATTTCATGTTGGTGTAGCTAGACGCCCGGACCACATCTAAGCTTCTTAATAGAGATTATTCTTTGAAGATGTAACCGTTGTTGATAGATTTGGGACATGTGTATGCATTTGAATTACTGCTGATGTCTTTTCAACTCACATGAATATTTTGTGAATTAATGTTTACATGTGTGACTGTGGAAAAATTAGGTCGCCGTAGCAAAGCACAAGCATTAAAGTAGAGAGTTCTGAAGTTATGTCCCATTTATTCTTAACACGATATTTACTTATCTGATTATAGTTTGCGTCATTTCTCAAAATAACCAGTTTATTAGCCGGATGAGATTAAGTTGTGGCCACTTCCAGTTTAACGTAGCATTTACTGATCTATGTTCTTTATGTTTAGTTTTCCAGTCACCAATTCCTACTTTAAAGAGCACGGTCCGCCCCATCTAGGGAGGCATCGCCCCCCGCTCCTCCCCAGGTTGGGAAGAAACGGGGACGTCCTCCGAAGGGCCCGTCTCAGCCCCCAGCTACTCTTAGATCTCGATCCGTCCCCCGTAAGGGGACAACCCCCGGCAGTGTTCCATGATGGATATAATCATTCGATTATTCGATTGGAACATGCGGGGGTTTGGGCAACCCGGACGTCGCAAGCAGCTACGGGACTATATACGACAAGAAAATGCCAACATTGTAGGAATTCAGGAGACGGTCCGTCAGGACTTCTCCATCCAGGAGCTGCAGGGACTAACCCCACACAAGTTTGTGTGGCAATGGCTCCCTGCTAGTGGGCACTCTGGAGGTATCCTCCTTGGGGTAAAGGAGGAGACCTTCGAAGTGGAGGATATGGACCGGGGCGTGTTCTATGTTAGCATGCTGGTCAGACACAGACGATCATCCTTCAGGTGGGAGGTGATCATTGTGTATGGCCCCGCAGACCATACTAGAGCGCCGGCGTTCCTCGCAGAGCTGAGTGCGAAGGTGGAGCGGTGCTCCACCCCACTTGTCATCGCCGGGGACTTCAACTTGATCCGGACCCCAGAGGACAAGAGCTCGGCGAATGTAGACCCCCGGAGGATGAGGATGTTCAACGATTGCATAGCGGATCTCGCTCTTAGAGAGATCCACAGGGTGGGAGCTCACTACACTTGGTCGAATAACCGGGTAGACCCTATCCGGAGTGTTCTAGATAGGGTGCTCGTCTCAGTCGACTGGGAGATGTCATATCCTCTATGTTCCCTCCGTGCGATCACCAGGATAGGCTCTGATCACTCACCCCTACTGCTGTCCTCCGGAGGCGTCGCTCCTCCACGGCCTAACCGTTTCCACTTTGAGAACTTTTGGCTAGGTCAGCCAGGGTTTGTGGACGCCGTTCGCCGGAAGTGGACTTGGGCTGCCAACCATCCCCCGCGTGTTTATAACGCCGTGGATGTCTGGCACAACTGTGCACAGATGGGGCGCCAATTTATGAGGGGTTGGGGTGCAAATCTTGGTGCGACCATTAGACTGCAGAAGGCGGCCTTGCTTAGAGACATCCAGCACCTCGACAGTACGTCGGATGCGGTTGGTCTTACGGCCGACCAATGGGTCCAGCGGTATTCATTGGAGAGATCCCTTATGGAGATCTTCAAGGGTGAGGAGCTATTTTGGCGACAGCGGAGTCGCCAAAACTGGCTCCTTAAGGGCGATGCGAATACAGCTTACTTCCATGCGATAGCCAATGGCCGTCGTAGGAAATGCTCGATTCCATGCCTCTGGGCGAATGATCGTCTGCTGGAGGTCCCAGCTGAGATCTCGTCACATATCTACTCCTTCTATAAGGAGTTGTTCTCGGCTAGTCCCCGTTCTGGGGTATCCCTGGCTGTAGAATTATGGCCAGTGCGGTCTAGAGTCTCCGACAGGGAGAATGCGGATTTAACCCTCCCATTCCTGCCAGAAGAGGTGCATAGGGCGGTGATGGACATGAAAGCCAATTCGGCCCCAGGGCCGGATGGCCTTCTGGTCACTTTCTTCCAGACTTTTTGGGAAGTGACTAAGGCCGTGATTATGCCTATGTTCCAAGAGTTCTATATTGGGACGCTGGTGATATCACGGCTGAATTTTGGTGTGGTGTCCCTGATTCCCAAGGTAGTGGGAGCCACGGACATCCGCCAATTTCGTCCCATCACTGTTCTTAACGTCATCTATAGGATCTTGTCTAAGGTTTGCGCCGTGAGACTCGCCCCCGTGCTGGAGCGGATCACGCACCCTTACCAGTTTGCCTTTTTGAAAGGCCGGTTCATCCATGATGGAATTCTGGCTCTCAGTGAGATTATTCATGAGGTGAAAACACGCCGCCAGAAAGGTGTGCTCCTCAAGCTAGACTTCCAGAAGGCGTATGACCGTCTAGACTGGGCCTTCCTCCGCTTGGTTCTGGAGCGGAGGGGGGTTGATGATAGGATGATTGGGTGGATCATGCAGCTGGTGATGAGTGGCAACACTGCCATTAACGTGAATGGGGAAGTAGGTCCCTATTTTCGTTCCACCTGTGGAGTTAGGCAGGGGGATCCAATCTCCCCTTTGCTTTTCAATTCCGCGGTGGATGCTCTTGCGGAGGTTTTAGAGCGTGCTAAGACCGCCGGCCACATCACTGGTGTGGTGGGACACCTGGTCCCCGAGGGCGGAGTGACCCACTTACAGTATGCTGATGACACTATGATCATGGTAGAGGGGTCGGAACTGGATATTCGTAATCTTAAGTTCCTACTTATCTGCTTTGAAGCCATGTCGGGCCTTAAGATCAACTTCGACAAGAGCGAGGTGGTGGTCTTAGGGTTCTCGGAGGAAGATCAGCAGAGGATCACGGACAATCTGAATTGCAGGCTGGCGTCATTCCCAGTTACGTATCTGGGAATGCCGATCAGGGACACTCGGATCCTGGCTAAGGATTTCAATCCCCTCGTTGCATGAGTTAAATCAAAATCGGAACCTTGGCAGGGGAGGTTCACCTCCAAGGGTAGCAAAACGATCTTGATTGACTCGTGCATGTCTAGTCTCGCCTTGTATATGATGGGGATGTATATCCTGCCAGAGGGGGTCCATGCTAGCTTTGACAGAGAGCTGGCTAGATTCTTCTGGCAGGCGTCATCTGGTAGACAGAAGTATCATATGGTGAAGTGGGCCCACATTTGCGCCCCCAAGGAGTTTGGGGGCATAGGTATACTGGCATCTCGGCACATGAATAAGGCCCTCATGCTACGCTGGGTTTGGAGGATCCTTCGGGGTGAAGGGGGTCTCTGGCTCGACTTGCTTAAAGCTAAGTATCTTAGGGGTTGCCCTTTGTTGGGCTGTGAGCGCAAAGAGGGGTCACAGTTCTGGCACGCCATCCAATCAATCAAGGAACATATCAGAGTAGGGGCGATTTCTGCCGTAGGTAACGGACGAGATACCCTGTTCTGGCTTGATTCCTGGTTTGGCGGAAGGCCGCTACGAGCGATGTTCCCAGACCTTTTTGCGATTTCTGCGGAACCTCTTGTGTCGATCGCTTCTGCCCTACAGCAGGGACGGTGGAACATTGGGTTTCGCCGCACGTTCGGCCCAGGGGAGGCTGGGAGCTGGAGGTCCTTGCTCGCGGCACTTCCCATAGCCCTATCTGACAGCCCGGATAGGGTCTCGTGGAGCCTTACGCCGGACAAGCAGTTCTCCGTCAGCTCCGCTTACCGGGCCCTCTTTAGAGGGCTTGTGCTGCCTTGGGCGGCGCATCTTTGGAGGGCCCCTGTGCCTCTTAAGATCAAGATCTTTACGTGGCAACTTTTACGTGATCGCCTCCCCTCGGGTGTGGAGGTGGCTAAACGCTTGGGACCTGGGGATGGGAATTGTCCAATCTGTGCGGTCCCCGAAACAGGGACCCATATCCTGTTCTCGTGTCCTGCTGCTCGTTTCCTGTGGAGCTTCGTTGCGGAGGCCTTTGGTCCTGAGTGGCAGGCCCGGGACTTAGCAGAGTTCCTAGAAGTGCAGGCGAACCGTACCGGGAGGAGGAGGTCCCTCTTCTGGTTGCTGTTCGCGGCAATGACCTGGACCCTTTGGACGATTCGTAACAAGTTGGTCATCGAGCATGTCTACCAACGACGGGCCACTGACTCAGTTTTCAAATTCTTGTCATACTTGCAGGAATGGCACCCGTTGGCTAGACAGCGGGACAGGCAGCGGCTGGACGGTATCCTTGAGGATCTCCTGAGGGCGGCTCGCCTGTTATCCTCTCCGCCCGGCCGTTGAGCTCTACTTTGTAGAGTTTGCACCAGGAGTAGTGGTTGTTGTACCCTTGGGCTTTGTTTTGTGCTGTAGCCCCAGCTAAACCTTTGGTTCCTTGCACTTTTTCTCTTTGTTCCTCGTCGGGTGTTGGTTGTAAACGTTGGATGTTTGCTTTATTTATAAAGCGGGGCGCAAGCCTGTTTCGAGGAGGATAGAATAACAGCGTATGATGCTTACATATTGCAACACGGTGCAACAGCTGACAAACTGGCATGTTACTATATATATAGTCTTGAAAACCTTCCGGCAAACAAATACATCCTCTATCTGTTGTCGTCGTTTAGACCTCTCAGTATTTTCTCTATTAGTTAGGCCTTTTACATATTCAAACAACAAATCTATAATTTGATTTTAATTTCCCCTACCATATACATAGTTTTATGGAAATTAGAGCCCTACACTAAAAAAAAATTGGGCTACCAGTTGCAATGTGCACTCTTTTCATGATCGTGATATCTGTATGAGCCCCATAGCTATAAATAGGAACTTTTTTCTTTTGTTTCTGTTACATGTCTATGAGATGCCGAATTAAGTGATTATTTCTTCGTAGTACTTATACCACAATATTTGTTCGTAGAAAATGGAATTTCAATCTTGATCCACAAACATAAGAAACACACTGATGCCAAGAAACAACGGGCGCAAAGCGCGCCAAATCCTTCTAGTTTTGTTTTATACGTGCGTGTTCTCTTTTTGTGTGCAGGTGAGAGAAAGAATGCAGACTTCAAGTAGGCACGTTTTAAGGAATATTTGAACACATGTGTCAAATTTAAAACCATATAATTTAGTCTTACCGTCTAAAAGCAGCCAACTAGGTTAAAATTTGTGAGTTTATTGTTTAGTAGCAATGCAGAATCATTCAATTTTTGGTTTCAAATGTGTTTCTTTTTTAGATCATTGAAGTTGTGCAGACAAAAGGTGTGACACGATGATCATAATATGTTATAATCTTTTAGACGGTATTGTAAGAAGTGCACATCAACTACGTTCGGATTTTACACTCTTAAAGAGTGCATATCAACTACGTTTGTTCTTCTTTCTACGCGTGTCTTGTATGATTATAATCTTTTGATCACATATGTAAAGATATATATTTACTGGACGCTTCCAGAAAAAACACCGACATAGGCCTCGAGCCAATGTTATTGGAAGATAGCAAAAACTTAAAGAGATATATATCGACCATGGCTACGAGCGAGATTCAACGTATGTTTCTCTTATGCGCCTTGTGGGGAGGAGATAATGGATTTTGTCAATGTTGCCCAAGAACCGAGAAATTTCAATGAATTATCTCATAGTTAATAAGGGATAGTTTCATAATTACTTTCTATCCAAGTGAAACTGAATAACATGTGACTATTTTTTATATATAATTGATGATCAAAAATAGGCCGTAGCAACGCACAGGCATTCAACTAGTCAAAATCAAACACTTGATTCAAATCTATATTTTAAAAATAGAGGATGTTCCAAATAGTTTTGTGACTATAAACATTGACCTTCGATTTACTAAGAACCAAAGTATATTATTTTCAATTATATAATTTAACTCAAGAACATTTTAGAAATAGAACTTTAAATAATTCAAGTACTTTGCAAACATGGTTTTAGGGTTTAATAAATATTTAAAATATTTGTTTATAGCTAAACACTCAAGTTTGAAAATAAAGTTAACTTGATTGAATTAATATCATAATACTTTTGAGTAAGTCATAATAATTCTTTTGATTAGTTTTCTTGGCTATTGATGACTTTCTTTTAATAAGAAATAAAAGTTTTAAATTTTAGTGATTTTTAAACATTCCCAAAATTTTGGGATGTTACATACTAGCACCCTTAAAAGGAATCTCGTCCCGAGATTCGAAGAGGCTAGAAAGAAAGATAGGTTTGCGTATCCGGGGTTAGGACAAATGGGTGGGCTACCACCCTTAAAAGAAAACTTTCATGTGTATCTAGACTGATGGCTTCAATAAATGTCACATTGGAGTTCGTAGCTCTTTGTTGGGTAGATTTCAGTCGTTGGGTGATGCTTCATTCATCCTTCATTCAAATTCATAGCATGTACTAGCATCAAAGTTTCATGTGGCTAAAAGAATTGATTAGGAACTTACTTTTTGCCGCTCGACCCATTGAGTAACTTATTCTTCATCTTATCAGGACATCCACTAGCATAGTGCCATGTATCTTTGCATTTGTAACATATCACATGACTGATATCTTTCTTGTGGGAGTTGTCGGGGCATTCCTTAAACTTCTTCCCTTGGCAGTTTTGATGTTTCTTCTTTGGACATTTATCGGCCCGGTGTCCCTTGTCCTTACATTTGAAGCAAGTGAGTTGGATAAGTTCTTCTTTTGAGCAAACATGGTTGTGGCTATTCTTGGATTTACTCTCTAGACAATCACTAACGTAATGTCCTTCCATTTTGCACCCGAAGCAAATGATCTGGCTCAGGTTTCTCTTCTTCTTAGGTCTTTCCAAGGCTAATAGGGCTTCTGTATCCTGCTTGTCGTATTGTACCACTATGGATGATGATCTTGTTCGCTTGTTGGGACAATCTCGAGAAAAATGTCCTTCTTCTTCACATGAATAGCAACATTTGGTGGTGCCTTTGGATGTGTTAGGTTGTGTGTTGATTCTGGCCTTATTCTCTTCCTTGGTATGATCCATAATTCTTTTATGCAATAGATCGGGTTCGATCATATTGCCAATCTTCTTCTCTGGGCAGTACCATGAATAATGTCATAGTCCTTCGCATTTGTGACAATCTACTTGACTAACATCTCGGTTGTGCTTACCCTTATTTTATCGTTCTTCAAATTAATTCTTCAAAGTCTGGTGCATTCCCTCCCTGACTTGTTGACTAACTTGTTTTACTATGGGATAGAGTTGACACTCAGCTAGAACATGTATGTCTCCTTCACACAAAATGCATGTAACTTGAGTGGTGCAGTATTCCTCAGCTGAACTGGTTGTATCCAAATGAGGCCACTCATCTTGACATTCTTTGGAAATGTGTCCGATTTCCCCACAAGTCTTGCAGGCTCTAGGTGTTTTCAACATTTTCTCTTGGATCTCTTGGTTGTCATAGTTTATTTCTAGTTGATTGTCATCATTGGCGTTCATAGTCTGATACATCATCAGTACTATTTGAGTTTGGCTATACAACAGCTGATGCCATCCCAGGGGTAACTCCTTATTGGGGTTGTTGACTTGATTCTAGGTCATCAGTTGCATCAACTTATACTGAGTCTCTAGAAGTAATTGCATTCCTATTGGCATCTCATTGCTTTTGGTAGTTTGGTGAAGCATTTGATTGGGTTTAGCAGAGATGAGAAGGGATAGAATGGCACTAAGGGATGATCCTATGAAACACTACACATCAATGTAATTCATCTTTACAAACAATATCTAACAAACATCAAGCAACAAGGTTCATATGCAAACAAACAATCTAGTATTCACATGAAACTTAACTTGGCATGATCAATACACAAACATTATATCGTAGTTCTAACTTAAGTGGTGGTCTGATCTAAGGAAACAAAGTGATGCACTTCCTTGTCTTCTTATCCTTCATGGACTTAGTGCGATGATTCTTCAGATATCAACTCTTGTACTTCATTGATGAAATTTGGGCATCCTTGGCATGCATCTGGTCTTCTTGATCGCATAGTTCCAAGGCCATGTTCACCATGTCAGTTCTCAACTGGCTCACATGGGTCTTAAAGCCATTGGTATTCTCTATCTCTTTTTTAAGCAACTTTGAGGTATCCTTGAGTATTGTGCATTCTAAACCTAATTATATTTGAAAGTTCCTCGATGGCCCTGCAAGCTGCTCTTCTTGCTGCATCAAAGAATGATGTTTGAAGTACTCTATTGGTGAACATCCATCGTCTCGTTGTCTTGTGGTCGTCTTCTTTATCCTGATACAAGTGTAGTTCTACCCACCAGTATTCTTGGTCTTCATCCATTACAGGGAATCCTTTGTAAACTGCTTCTCCATTAAATCCCATGGTCTTCATACTCTGCTTAAGTACTTTTGGGAACTCAGTTTCACATCCCAAAGTCATGGTAAACAGTGGTCCTTTCCTGAGTGAGTCTATGAGGCTGGACATCTATAAATAAGAGAAGACATTTTGAAGGATGTGTAATAGATTAGAGTATGAGGAAAGATGATTTTTTTCTAAAATAAGGAATAAAATAATTTTGGTATTCCTAAGGTCTTTTCCTATTTCTATTCCAAACCTAGCGTCACGAACCTACAGGCAACACAGTGCTCTGATACCATCTGCAAAGGCCCGCCTTTTATTATAAGGTAGTGACCTCCTGTGTATAGTGCTAGTCCCTGAATCGACTTGCTAGCACACACAGTTTAAGATGAAATACCATAACATTGCATCAATATTCATTAAACGATGATCCAGAAATAAAAGGGTTTGATACAAGGTGAATAGCCCATGACTAGCTCAAACCGAAATAAACACACAGCGGAAAGCAAATGGATAAGCGAGCTCCATCTTCATCATGTGCCACATGCAAGACATGTTTGTTGGAGACTCGCGACCCTAACAATCTTTACTCCTAGTCAGAGGGTCCTGCAATGGTGAGTTGCAGCCCAAACTATATTGGGTCAGCACAGTTGAATTGTGATGCCAAGATGACACTTTATAGCTAAAATTACTAAGACTATGTCTAGATGCATATTTGGCTCGGTGGAGTGTGAGGCTGATTTGCATAAAGCCAATTTTGTCCTATCATTTATAAAACAGCTTTTTCATCTTAGAAAAAGAGTACCACTGATAGATATCAGTGAACACCTTTGACAACAAAGAGTACCACCGATAGATATCGGTGAACAACTTTGAAAACTACTCACAACGAGCACCACTGATAGATACCAGTGAGCTCCCAACCCTTGTTCACCCATCAAAATTTATTTAAGAAATTGGGATGAGGAGATCTTCAACATCTGCCCTGTCTAGTTGCTCAAATGTCCGTAACCGGGGGCACGACTAATTATACTCAGTTTTTACTCTCGAGAGGGTGTGCACTTTCACCACAAGACCCAATCATTCCCTCGTCCATGTCACCCAATTATGAAATGGAAAAGAGAAGACCGAGACAGATCTTTTCGAAGCAATCCCCTGAGTCAGAACGCGTGCCCGAACCAACCTATCATTCCCCTACATCCGCTGGTCACGACGGATCGGGGTCTCGCAACTTGTATGATCAAGACAGAGCCCATATGACATGTGGCTGCACTGGAAGCTACTAAACAAGGTGCGTCTACAATATCTTTGAGCCTGGGTGACTGTCCACATTTGTGCGCTTCCACCAAGGGTAATTACCACATAAATGAACCATAGAAATGGACCCTCTGAGTAGCCACAGACCATGGTTCTCCAACCAGCACCCAGGTAGTTCATTGATTAGTTTCAGTTAATTTTCACTATCCAACTAATCAAAAGTTTTATTGCTTCACTAAGCATTCTACCATGTATGGTCCCTCTATGTTTTAGGGTGGGGGAAGGCTACACACTAAATAGGAGCATATCATAATACAGTATTTGCACTCAATTCCTAGCATGCATACTATAGAAAAATACTTCTATGCTTATAGTAAAAATAGTAGGAGGTTTATGAGTGTCACTTGACTTTTGAAAGTTGTCGTTTCTCACACTCTCTTCAACGAAGAACCTATCACTTCGTTTAATCTATACGATGAAAGAGAAATGCAATAAACAAACAATTCGAACATACACATAACACATAAAAGCAAACATCACCATAATGTGTTCATCAATAGTTGTTTTAGTTCAATTATTTTACGGTCAAGTCTTATCGCATAATTCAATTTACAAAAAGAATTCATGTGATAGAACTTAGGGTTTGTCATTTATGGTCAAGGGATCGTCTAATTCAAATTTGAACATTTCAAATATGAATAGGTTGTAGGGGTGTTCCATAGGTTCTAAGGTTTGGTCTCGATCAAATGATCACACAATAATTTGGTCAAAAGGGTTTAATACATTTAAAAATAAAGTTTACAATTCTAATACATCAATAGGTTTTGAACATATGTTTACAAGTTTATGTTTCTAAAATGGTTGATTAGACTTAGATTTGTTACTTCTGGTCAAAAGAGAAATACTTGTGCAATTTTTAAAAAAGGAAAACAATTCAGTAAGGTTAATAGAATTTAAACTATGTTAAAAACATACAAATTGGGTTTCTAATTTTTAAATGGAAGTGACATTGCTAAGAATTAATTTTTAACAGTGCAACATTATTTGACAGATCCTAAGGTTTCCAAAAATATTTTAATTTCAATCTATGGACTTATGGAATTGAACTTAGGTCAAATTTACTCAAATCATCCATTTAAAATTTGAATGAATTTAAACTAGTCAAATTTGAAATTGGACAGTGTTAAAAGATTTCACAGGTCAAGGGCTTTCCAATGGTATAAAGTTTGTCAATAGCTTTATGGTTGAAAAGTTATGAAGGATCCAAGATCTAGATCTAACTGCAGTAACAGAAAGGTACCTCTTCGCTAGAATCCTCTAATCGTGGTCGTAGATGTTTGATCGGACTGCTCGCGGAGCTTTGGCCAGAAACTGGCGGCGGGGCTGGCCGGATATGGGAGGGACGGCGGCGAACGGCTCCGGCGAGGACGCTCTCGTCGCTCCAGTGGTCCTCGGGCTCGGGGGAGTCGACGGAAAGGTGCGGCGCAACACGGCAGTGACGAGGGAGTGGTCTTCGACGAGTATTGCGTCCTCGAGCAGCGGAGATGCTCGGACGCAGTCGCCTAACTCCGGCGCCCTTCGGGTTACGAACGAAACCGAGGCCTTGGCTGCGGGAAAGAAGCGGGGAAATGGGTTAAGAGATGTGCACGGACGCGGCAAAACGGCGGGGCACGGTCTTGGGCTAGCGCACGCACACACCTCGCCGGAAAGGACGAATTGCGCCGGCGGCCCGGATGAACTCCGGTGAGCAATTTTGCGAGCTTGGGGCATGAATCGGGGGTTACGGAGAGGGGAAAAGGGGAGGGTGTGGTGTCCTATTAGTAGGTGGTCTCGAGCGAGGCGGGGGAGGCCGGGGGCGTGCGGAGTGAGGCGAGGTCATGGCGATGTGCTCTGAGGTCGTGGCTGAGCCGAAGGTTAGGGATAACCTCCCCTGACGGGTGGGGCCGCGTTGGCAGTGAGAGAAGGGAGAGAGAGGCTGGGGCTGGGCTGGTGCTGGGCATTTATGCCTTGCTCGCGCAGAAAATTGGGTCGGCTTGGTTGTCACGGTTATATTATTATGTCCTTCTCCTTTTTCTTTTCTTTTTCTATTTTCCTCATATCTTTTGTTTTATTTATCCAAATGAGTTCAAACAAATTTATACGAATTTGTAAAATCCAGACATTTATTTTGAAACATTCAAGCACATGTTTTCAATATGTTTCATATTATAAACTTTTCAAAGAACATAATTTAACACTTTTGCATAATTAAAATAGAGTTTTAATAAAGAAATGCGTGTCTTAATAAAATCAAGAAATATACCACAAATACCTCTGTTTAAAATAAAACATTCTAAACCCATTTTCAAAATCAAACACTTGATTCAAATCTATATTTTAAAAATAGAGGATGTTCAAAATAGTTTTGTGACTATAAACATTGACCTACGATTTACTAAGAACAAAAGTATATTATTTTCAATTATATAATTTAAGTCAAAACCATTTTAGAAATAGAACTTTAAATAATTCAAGTACTTTGCAAACATGGTTTTAGGGTTTAATAAATATTTAAAATATTTGTTTATAGCTCAACACTCAAGTTTGAAAATAAATTTAACTTGATTGTATTAATATCATAATACTTTTGAGTAAGTCGTAATAATTCTTTTGATTAGTTATCTTGACTATTTATTACTCTGTTTTAATAAGAAATAAAAGTTTTAAATTTTAGTGATTTTTAAACGTTCCCAAATTTTTGGGATGTTACAGCTACACACTAAATAGGAGCATAGCATAATATACTATCTGCAAACAATTTCCTAGCATGCATACTACATAACTGCTAGGCAATATAGTAAAAATAGTAGGAGATTTATGAGTGTCACTTGCCTTTTAAAAGTTGTCGTTTCTCACACTCTTTTCAACGAATAAAGTTACTCAGTTCAATCTATATGAGGAAAGAGAAGTACAATAGACAAAAAATTCGAACAAAGACATAACTCATATAAGAAAAAATCACAATAAGTTGTTCATCGGTAGTTGTTTTAGTTCATTTATTTTAGAGATAACGGCACCAGCGGTCCCAGTTCTTTTCCCGCGCCTTCACTTTGGTCCCTATTCGTTAAAATTGCATGTTTAGGTCCCAATTGTTTCAAAAGTGTATCACGAGGTCCTAAAATCGGCTAACCACCGTTGACCGCTACCACGTCGGTTGGTGGGGGTCCGTAGGCTCAACGACTGTGGTGAAATTTTGCCAATAGCCCCTTCAGTGTTTAGTTCTTCTAATTTCTAGTCCTTTATCCCAATTGCTAGTCCGGAGAACTCTCTGGACGCAGCGCCACCACACTGCCGAGACCCGACAGGCCGCTCCTCCTATGGCCAGAAGCTTCGGTGTGTCCTCTCGCCCAGGGAGGGACCGCACCATAGACTTCGGAAAGCGCAAGGGGCAGATGCTCGACACGCTAGCGCCATCCTACCTCCGGTGGGTCATGGCTGAGCTAGACTACAGAGAAACGGTGCCTTGGGTGCGTCTGGCGTGGGACGTCCTGGATGACCCCGTGTACGTCGACCGCGTGGAGTGCGAGCACGGGCACCGCTTCCTCCGCGGTGACGTGCAATACGACTACGTCTACGACGATGCCGAGGATGGCACCGAAAGACTACTCTATGAGATTGTCGAGCGCATCGGCTGGGACATGTCCGATGAGGACGGCTGAGCGTACCTGATCAGGATGTAATAATAGGGGGTTTGGTGTTATCGTCTCCACAGGGATCAACAAGTCTATGATGTTTCTAAGGGTTGGCAGAAGCTAAACCAATTCTTTAAGATTTCAGGTTTAACAAGAAGGTAAAGAAGTTTAACTGAAAACGATTCAGAATTGAACTTACAGCCTCCAGGTTGTCAATCCAGATACTAGTAAGGATCTAAGCAGGGTTTAGACAGGGAATAAGAATTTAGTTCTTAACTTGCAGAGACTAGTCTTGCAAGCAGAGGTTTTTAGCAAGTTTAGGAAGGAGAAACTTCAGAGCACAAAGATCACACTTTCTGGGTTGTCAAACCAGATCACAGTGAGTTAGCAGGCAAAGAGAGGTTAGGGACAAAATTGCAACACACAAGTATGCAGGGACTAGCCTTACACACACTAATCAAATCACGCAGCAACCAAAACATGCAAATCTTCAGTTAAGACAGAGAATTATGTCACTCAAATCACTACAATAACAAAGTGTTACAAGACTTACTTGCAGATGGATGATCTACAAGGTTCATTCAAGATTACAGAAGAGAGGGGGAAAGATCCTTGGCTTTAGCTCACTGAAATCTAGTCGAGGCAGGGGAAGCAGAGTAGAGGAGAAAGAGTTGCAGATCTTGATCTTCAGTTCACCAAGGCCTTGTGTTTCTCTTCTCCATGTTCATCTTGTTCTTCTTTCTTGTTCTTGTTCTTGGTCTTGTTCTCTGTGGGCTGATGGGATGGTGGTTGGTGGAAAGATGGAAAAGTGGAGTGGGTGGAAGAGGTGATGGATTGATCTGGAGGATCGGGATGGGGGAGCATGTGGTGGCTTTATACCCTTTTTCCAATTGTGGTGGAGGTGAGGTGCGAGTTGGTGGAGGAGGAAGCTTCCTTCCTTTCCACAGCTCATAGTGCACATGGCATGTCCCCTCTTTTGCACCTTTTTGCCTTTATGCCTTTTGTGGTTTCCTTGATCTCCAAGTTGATCTACACTTCTCCTTCTGATTCACACTTATTTGAATTCCCTCTTATCTTCTTGCCTTTAGCATTGCTTGGAATTCAGAAGATGGCCTTGATTTTGGATGTCAGACTTTATGTCAGTTACTGTTCACTTTCAGACAACAACAGTGAACTTCAGGTTTTTGCTTGGATTTGAATTGTTGATCTTGGGCATCTTCTCTATTGTATTGGTATAGGTTGAATGTTGCATCTTGCTTGACTTTTATAATGGATCTTATGAAGATTGTGTTCCTTTGCGCACTGATCTGTAAAATGAGTGAAAAGCAATGTGACATGCAAATATTTGTAGTTCTGACTATATAAAAAGGTGAGGTTTTAAGGTTTTGTTTATTTTACTGCCAAGACACTTGGGTTAGTGCTTCACAAGCTACAATCCTAGGATCATAGTTCCTAATGCATAAATTGAATCACTTTTTGTGTAGGCCTTCAAGTTAGTGCTTCACGGACCAACATCCCAGGATAATGGTTGCTAATGCAAAAAAGTACTTGTTGTTTCAAAATTATTTGATTATAGTTAATGTTAATGTTAGTATGGATGTTAGTGCTTCACAAATCACAGTCCAGAGACAATAATTGCTAATTTAAAATTTTGCAAAAAATGCAAAGAAGGATAAATGGCTCTACTAGGGATCATTTAACTCAGTTTCAAAGCAAATTGCATTATTCAGATACTCCAAAGTTCTCGAAGGGAGAAATAAAGGGATTCTGTTCTTGATAGATGGTTCTGAGCATAGCCTTTGCAAGATATAAGCAGATCCATTACATGATTCAGAACCAGGATGTAAAGATAATTAATCAGAATAAAGCTAGCATCAAAGATTTTAATTTTCGGGTAACAACGAAAACTTGCCAATTTAATCTTTTACCAGGAATATGATAATAGCAATATTGTTCATGTTATGAATAGGATGTAAAAGACTGGAAAGTATCCACCTGGTGTTTACTTCTTCTTCCTTCTTCATGATATCCCAGCTAAAGCTCTCTCTCAACTTTTTTTTTTGAAATCTAAGAGACAAACGTAAAGAGACAACACAAATAAAAAATTAACAGAAAATGAAAGGAACATGCAAATAATGTACACAGGTACCATGCTGGCTCCTGATGAGCGCTTGTTTATAGTCATAAGCCAGACTGTAGTTTCTTCACAGGTCCTTAGATGAGGAGGATGTATCGAGGTCATCCTCAACTTCTTCATCATTAGTTTATTCACTTGTTTCAGTGTTCAAATGCTCTCCAGCTTTGTAATGCTTCAATCTCTGACCATTTACTTTAAAAGTACCTTCTGTAGCACTCTGTACTTCAAAAGCACCATGTCCAAGGTCTCTCTTGATAACACAAGGGCCAAACCATCTGGACTTGAGTTTCCTAGAGAAAAGATGCAGTTTGGAGTCATATACCAACTCTGCTTGTCCAACTCTGAGTTCTTTTCTAAGAATGTGCTTGTCATGCCATTTCTTAGTATTGTCCTTGTAAATCTTTGAGCTTTCAAAAGCATCATTTCTCAGTTCTTCTAGCTCACACATCTGTAGCTTTCTTGAAGTTCCAGCTTCGCCTAAATCCATGTTAAGCTTCGTTATTGCCCACTGTGCTCTATGCTCTAACTCAACAGGTAAATGACATGCTTTTCCATAGACAAGCCTGAATGGTGACATATCAATAGGTGTCTTATATCCTGTTGTGTAGGCCCATAAGCTATCTGGCAATTATATTGACCAATACCCCCTGGACTTAGAAACAACTTTCTCCAGAATTTGTTTCACTTCTCTGTTTGACAGCTCAACTTGTCCGCTTGAGGGTGATAAGGTGTAGTTACTCTATGATTTCTCACACCATACTTGTTCAAGAGCTTCTCAAACTAATCATTGTTGAAATGAGCTCCACCATCACTGATTACTACTCTTGGCACACCAAATCTTGGGAATATGACTGTTCTACAGAATTTGCATACCGCCTTGGAATCAACATTAATAGTGGGTATTGCTTCAACCCATTTGGACACATAGTCCACTGCAACAAGTATATGCTTGCATCCATTTGAATATGGTAAAGGACCAACAAAATCTACCCCCCCACACATCAAATAGTTCAACCTCAAGAATTCCTTTTTGAGGCATTTCATTCCTTCTTGAAATTTTTCCAGATCTCTGACAAGGATCATACTTTTGGATGTAATCATGCACATCTCTGAAAATATTAGGCCAATAGAATCCAGCTTGCAAATTTTTTGCCTGGGTCTTCATTACTCCAGCATGGCCTCCATACATGCCTGCATGGTATTGGTACATAACACCACTAATTTTTTCAGCTGGCACATATCTTCTCATAATACCATCTGCACAATGCTTGTACAGGAATGGTTCATCCCAGTAATAGTTGTTGACATCATGCATGAACTTCTTCTTCGGCTGGTAAGATATGTCAGTTGGTAAGATTCCACACACTAGATAGTTAACAATATATGCATACCAGGGAGAACTGGCGTTGACTGCCATCAACTGCTCACCAGGCATTCTGTCTTCTAACTCTCTACCTTCAGTGTAGATGATTCTTGATAAGTGATCTGCTACTAAGTTCTCAGATCCCTTTTTGTATTTTATTTGAATATTAAATTCCTGCAGCAAGACAATCCATCTGATGATCCTTGGCTTTGCATCTTTCTTACTTACCAAGTATCTTATTGCTGCATAATCTGTGTAGACAACACACTTGTGTCCAACAAGATAAGGCCTGATTCACATTTAGTAGGTGTGTGAGAGGCTTTGCAATGTGGGAGAAATCTTTGATGAATCTTCTGTAAAAACCAGCATGTCCTACGAAACTATGTATTCATTTCACATTTTCAGGTGGTGGTAGCTTAGCAATTACATCAACCTTTGCTCTGTCCACTTCTATTCCTCCGGCAGATAACAAATGACCTAGCACAATGCCACCAGTTACCAAGAAATGGCACTTCTCCCAGTTTGAATCAAATTCTGTTCAGAGCATCTGTGCAACACTGTTGTCAGATTTTCCAAGCAAGTGTTGAAGTCTTTTCCATAAACTGTAAAGTCATCCATGAATACCTCCATGATCTTTTCAATGTGCTCAGAGAATATAGACATCATACATCTCTGAAAGGTAACAAGAGCATTGCATAACCCAAATGGTAATCTCTTATAAACAAATGTTCCATATGGACAGGTGAATGTAGTCTTTTCTTGGTCATCTGGATGGATGAGTATTTGAAGAAATCCAGAATATCCATCAAGGTAGCAATAGAATTTATGTCCAGCCAGCCTTTCTAACATCTGATCTATAAATGGCAAAGGGAAGTGATCTTTCCTAGTTGCCTTGTTCAGTTTTCTGAAGTCATTGACCACTCTCCACCTAGTGACGGGTCTAGTGGTCATCAATCTTCCTTCCTCATTTTCTACCACTTTGTAGCCTCCTTTCTTAGGCACAATGTGTATAGGACTTACCAATTCACTGTCAGAGATGGGGTAAATCATTTCTGCCTTAAGCAGTTTCAGAATTTCCTTTTTAACCACTTCTTGCATTGCAGGGTTCAGTCTTCTCTGTCCCTCTCTTGTTGGTTTACTGCCTTCTTCTAAATGTATCCTATGAGAGCAAACCTTTTCATTTATTCCTCTGATGTCATCAATGGAATATCCAATCACATTCTTGTACAGCCGTAGGACTGTCAACAAGCTCTCTTCCTGCTTACTATCCAGGGCTGAACTGACTATAACTGGATGTATCCTTTCCTTCTCCAAGAACACGTACTTAAGATGAGATGGTAGCTCTTTCAACTCCACTATTGAATTGTGGGCTTATTTATGATTCTCACTTTCTATAGCATCTGCATTTTATCACTCAGTGATATTCCACATAGCTCCTGGTGATTTAAACTATTTGCTGTCACAAAAACTTGTTCTTCAACAGCTTCTGATGGTGTTTCATGTTGTGTTTCCAGAATACTTAGGTCTATCACATGAATGGATTGGCATTGTTCAAGTATATTTGGCAGGTGGGAAGCATGCTTCATGCTGAACTCAGCCTGCTCAGAACCAAATTGCAATTTCAATGTTCCACCTTTTACATTAATTATTCCTCCAGCTGTTGCCAAGAATGGTCTTCCTAGAATCATGGATTCAGAGTTGTCTTCCGTTTCCAATACCACAAAATCGACTGGATAAGAAAAATTTCCAACTTGTACTGGGACATCTTCTAGAATACCAGCTGGTTTCCTTAGTGTTCTGTCAGCTAATTGCAGAGTCATTGATATAGGTTTCAAAACTGCTAACCATAGAATCTGACTGACAGTCAAAGGTAAGACACTGACTGATGAACCCAAATCACATAATGCTGTGAATGTTCTTTTTCCCACAACACAAGAAATGCTAAAACTTGCTGGGTCACCAAGCTTCTTGGGCATATAATTAAGTATGACAGCAGTGCAGTCCTTTATCAGAGCAATAATTACAGGATCTTCCAAACTTCTCTTCTTTGTGATCAGGTCTTTGAAAAATTTGGCATACAAAGGTATGTGCAATACTACATCCAGGAAAGGTATTGTGATTTGGACTTCCTTCATAGTCTCTAGGAACTTAGCATACTGCTTTTCATCCTTTGTTTTCTCTAATCTTTCAGGAAATGTGATTTTCTGAATACAGGGCTTCACTGTTGGAGGTTTTGCTACAGTGTTGTCAGATTCGACAACAGGTTGTTCTGTCTTTTCTGACTCTGCTATCTTCTCCTCTGGTATAGTCTCTTGCCTAATGGTTTGTTGAGCAGGGACCCTTCTTTGTGGTGTTACATAAGTGGTAGATGGAGGTGTTCCTAACACTGATTCAGTGTTTACTACACTTCTGGTTGTAACTGCATCTATACTTTCAGTGATGGAAATGGCTCCACATTGCTTTGGGTTCTTCTCTGCCTGAGCTGACAATTTGTTTTCTGCTGGGTTTCCCTGTGTGTTAGAGATACCAGTTGTGTGTTGTTGCATTGTTTTATAAAATAATTCAGACTGCATCTTCATTGTCTCTTGCATACCACTGAACATCTCCTTTTGTAAACTCATCATTTCATTAATTTCAGACTTGCTGTTACTAGAGGAAACATTCTGCTGATTGCTTGACTTTGTTGTGACTGTTGTTGTTGTGTGTGTTGATATTGCATGTTTCCTTGAGGTCTAAGATTTTGCTGAGCTGTCTGAGCATACTGTGGTTGAGTTGCTTGCTGATAATTTTGTTGATTTCCCTGAGGGTAGTTCTGCTGAGCTGCATTCTTATAAGACAAGTTGGGATGATTCCTCCAGCAAGGATTGTAGCTCTAAGTAAAAGGACCTTATTCTGAGTATAATTCACTTCTACCAGATGATTATCAGTGACTGTAAACAGGGTACAATCTTGAGGTAGATGCCCTTCATTGCCACAAATACGACAAGTGACAGAAACTTGATTTACTGGCACTATGGCTTTACCATTCTTCTTTTGCATCAACTGAGTTATCTGATTGGTTAAGCTCTCAAGCTTTGCTTCCAAGGCACTCTGTCCACTTGGATGAACTGCCCTTTCATTGGTCCAAGAGAAATTATGAGAAGTCATACTCTCAATTAGCTCTGTAGCTTCATGTAGGGTCTTGTTCATGATCCCCCCTCCATCAGTTGAACCAACAAAAGCTCTGCTTTGTTCCATCATACCCTTATAGAATGTCTGCAAAATCAACCATGGCTCGTGGCCATGATTAGGAGACATTCTGATGAGTCCCTGGTATCTTTGCCAAGTATCATAAAGGCTCTCACCATTGTACTGCACAAATCATGTGATTTTATCTCTGCACTCAGCTGCTTTTGTGGGTGGAAAATATCTTTCAAAGAAAGCTTGTACCAAATGCTCCCAAGTATCTCTGCAATGGACTGGCTGAGCATGATACCATATCTTTGCTGCTCCTCACAGAGAAAAAGGGAAAAGTTGCATCCTTATTGCTTCAGGGGGCACACCATTATGCTTGAGTGTATTGCAATATTCCAATAAACTCCTCATATGTTCATGAGGGCTTTCCAAAACACTTCCTTTGAATGGATTATGTTGTACCATATTGATCAAGGTAGGTTTGATCTCCCAGTTATTTGCCTGAATGGCAGACATAATGACATCTGAATTGGATATCTGATCCTTAGGGATCCACATATCTCTCAACTTCTTGTCACCCATACTGCTGATTGAATTCTCAGAACTTAAGTCTTCTACTAAAGCTTCAGAAGCTGCTCTTCTTCTTGCAAGAAAAGTTCTTTCAGGTTCTGGATCAAAAGGAGCAAGAGGTGAGTCTTCAGATGACTGCATCAACAAAGTCCAAACACTGCATAAAAGAGATCATTTTTCTCTGCACGCAGTCAAAAACAAGAACTTTTATCAAGCGTTAGTGTACTAAAACACCTAATAACAGTTCTAGTTCTCAGATTTCATTGCCAAAAAGCTTCATTCGTATCAAGATCATGCAAGTTTGCCGATAATTTCACAGGTTTCGCACGATTTAGTCTACTACTCTTTCAGAAAAACAATCATAAGTCAATCCCCGGTAACGGCGCCAATTTGATTGGGATTTAATAATAGGGGGATTTTGTGTTATCGTCTCCACATGGATCAACAAGTTTTTGATGTTTCTAAGGGTTGGCAGAAGCTAAACACAATCTTTAAGGTTTCAGGTTTTGAACAAGAAGGTAAAGAAGTTTAACTGAAAACGATTATGAACTTAACTTACAATCTCCAGGTTGTCAATCCAGAGACTAGCAAGGATCTAAGCAGGGTTTAGACAGGGAATAAGATTTCAGTTCTTAACTTGCACAGACTAGTCTTGCAAGCAGAGGTTTTTAGCAGGTTTTGGAAGGAGAAAATTCAGAGCACAAAGATCACAACGTTCTGGGTTGTCAAGCCAGATCACAGTGAGTTAACCAAAGAGAGGTTAGGGACAAAATGGCAACACACAAGTATGCAGGGATTAGCCTTACACACACTGATGAAAACACACAGCAACCAAAACATTCAAATCTTCAGTTAAGACAGAGAATTGTGTCACTCAAAACACTTCAATAACAAAGTTTTACAAGCCTTACTTGCAGATGGATGATCTACAAGGTTCATTCAAGATTACAAAAGAGAGGGGGAAAGATCCTTGGTTTTAGCTCACTGAAATCTAGTCGAGGCAGGGGAAGCAGAGTAGAGGAGAAAGAGTTGCTGATCTTGATCTTCAGTTCACCAAGGCCTTGTGTTTCTTCTTCTGTTCTCCATGTTCATCTTGTTCTTCTTTCTTATTCTTGTTCTTGTTCTTGGTCTTGTTCTCCGTGGGTTGATGGGATGGTGGTTTGTAACAGCCCGTTTGTAACTTTCCTTTTGTTGTGCAATAAAATTGTTGAATCATGTCATCATTTCATAATTGGTTGCATTTAATTAATTAGGTGTTCCAACTTTCCCAAATTTAAGTCTCTGAGTTTAAATTCAAATGCTTTCAAATAAATTCATTTGAAGTTTCAAATTTTTTATAAATAATCAAACCAGCTATTAATATAACTATTTTTTAAAACTATTAAAAATTGTTTATAAGTTTTTACTATATTTCTTTTCTGTTTATTTACAAAAACCAGAAAAGAAGAAAAAGAAAAACTGTACAAAAAAAAAAGGAAAAGAGAGCCAGGCCGAGATGGGCCATACCTGGCCCACCTCAGCCCAGCTGCTAGCCCACCTCCTGGGCCGGCCCACTCCAGCGTCTTCGTCCTCGTACGGACAGAGAGCGCAAGCTCCTTTCCACGGTGGTCATGGCACGGTCTCTGCCGCTAGCCCCCACCTTGCCACCTCCTTCCCCCTTCCTTTTAAAATGGGCCGCACCCTCGAACCCTAACCCTAGCCCCTCTAGCCGCCGCCCCTCTCCTTTTTCCCTGTCTGTCAAACACCGCAAGCCACCGGAGCGCCCCGCCGTTTTTTCTCCAACCCCGGCGCGGAACCTCCTCCTCCTCCGTGCCCAGCCGCCAGCAGCGGCGCCGCGTTCGTCTTCTTCCTCGCCGGCAGAAAACAGGGCCCGGGAGTCCCCTACCACGCCGCACGGTCCCCTAACTCCCCCGCCGCCGGCCGCCGCGCAAGTTCTTCGTCCCCAACACCGATTGGTCGTCTCTGTCGCCCCCAGCCTCCCTCCGCTCGCCATCGAGCTCCTCACGGTGAGCTGCGACGATTCCCGACCTTCCCCCTCCTCTTACTGCGCCGATTCGTCGTAATTTTGTCGGCGCCGGGACCGCCTCGCACGGCCGTGGCGCGCTGCACCTGCCGAGCAAGAAAACGAACGCCTCGGCTTCCTTATTTGCGTCGAAGAACAAGAACGAACCCGCCAGAGCCTCTGCTTCCATGCACACGCGCGTACGCACCCAACTTCGCCCGTTTTGGGTCACCGCCGGCGTGATTTCCTCCGCCGCGGCGCTCGGACGCGCTCGCGAGGTCAGTTTCGTCAGAACCTTTTGACACTTTCAGTTTCGTCAGTTTTACACTACTGAAGACATGTTAAAAACTGTTTAGTGCTTTCTCTTACAACAGCACCTCTCTAGCCTAGTGGCTAGCACCGCCGCATCGATCGCTCGCTCCCGCGTCTGGAGTTCGAACCCCTGGCGCGTTGGATTAAAAAAAGCCCATCTTTTTTTTCTTTTCTTTTCGGACACTGACAGCGGGGTCCCACCCGCGAGTGACTGAGATGCTGGAAAATTGCCCCGAGCCCCCTGTGCTCTCTGTATTTCTAGTTAGGCCCTCACCAGCACTGTTTCCTCACAGATAGGTCCTGCAAATTTTTAGAGAACACCCGAGATTTAAAAATGCAATAACTTTAAATCTATAACTCCAAATTAAATAAACTTTATATGATTTCATATCAGAAAAATGCAATAAACATTATTATAACATTCTTATGTCTTTTTGCATCATTTATTTTTAAATGCTTAGTTTAATTTTAACAAATGATATTTAATTATTTAAATATGGAATGTGTGGAGTAATAAGTATATAATGCCCTAATTCCATTTAATATGCTCATATCTTTTATACCGTGTTTTTCCATGCTAATAAATATTAAAATTGAGTTGAAGATAAATAGTTAGCAAATAATTACTAAATGTGTAATGTGTTGGGCAAATAATTAATTAATGTCTTTTCCATTTAAATTAATTAGCTCACCATATCTGCTATATATTAAGTAACATTTAAATTGTTGGTTACACAAATAACTTGCACCCTAATATTTTGCCGGGATTCCATCCCCGCTTTAAATATGAGCTAATCATCTCATACCATATTGCACCATTTGATTGCGCATTTTCTCTGTATTGATATTGTTTCCTATTGTCTGTGTTTGGCTTTCTCGGGGTAGACGACGACGTGTCTGCGACGAGTACCTACGATACTGAGGTTTCAGCTTTTGTGCCGGGCCACGAGCTGCCAGGCAAGCTTCTGCTAACCGGTTACACGATTGTTTGGTTTTCATTCCTGCATTTTCATCTATGCTATCCTAGTTATCGATTCTTGAACTGCGATCCCATCACATGTTTATCTTGCAGCCTATACAGCTATATCCCAACAACCTATAACCCCTTGCATGTTTATCTGTTGGCCTTTGCGAGTCATAGTGCATGCTTAGAATTGGTTGAGCGAGTCGTTCCTTTGTCGTTTATCTCATATGCTTAGAATGATAGATTGTTCCACTATAATAAACTGCTGACTTATTTTGTGGTTCTATAATTAAAAGATAAGGCACCGGCGGAAGGCCTTGCGAGGTGTTTTGTTCTGCTAAGTGTCGACCTAGGAACTAAGATCTTGTTCCCCTAATCCAAGACTGAGCGCACTAACCACTTGTGGGTGGCCCTATGGAGCCCCCCTCGACTTTGACTGGAACTCAACTTGTCCGGGAGCTACACCTAGTTCGTGTTTTCCATTTGTCTCATATGCATCGATACTAGTGTAGTATTTTTACTTTGGCGGTGTGCCTTGTTACATGCATATAGGGCACGGCCTGTTGGTGCAGAGGGGTGTGTCCTGCGGGAGTCTGCACCTTTTTGGCCGGGACCAGCATAGCTCCCGTGGCTCTTGGACTTGTTGCGGTGAAGGAAAAGAGTTGGGTTGAAAGGCCCTAATGTTTTTGACTGGGTTGATCATGCGAGTATGGGT
The DNA here is from genome assembly GCA_026929855.1 of Poa annua. Classification (NCBI taxonomy): domain Eukaryota; kingdom Viridiplantae; phylum Streptophyta; class Magnoliopsida; order Poales; family Poaceae; genus Poa; species Poa annua. Next base: position 163,006,474 of record CM049426.1, read on the forward strand.
CCAGTAGTGCACCCTTGCAGGGTATAATCTTATCGATGAGCCGCATCCGCGGTTATGGACAACTTGGTGCGTTGCCGACTAATGAGATCTAGACAACTTTCACCTAAGCCTTGTTAAATAATTTGACTGTTAACGTGTGAGTATTCCCGAATTGCTTCCTCATATCTAGTTGAGGGGGTTAATTCGAGAATGGGTTATGACTAGTGTTAGTTGTAGATGGCTACTAAAACGATCTCTTATCCCTCTCTAATTAGACAGAAGTTTTAGCGCGTCTCTTTAGGTTGCTAGTGCTGCTGCCGCTAAGTACACTTACCCCCATACTTTGGGAATCTTACAGTTTTGTAACCTGTTAGCTTAAGCTTGTTCGATACGCTTCGGTGTATTGACCCGTTCGCGGGCTGTGGTTTTTCTGCAGTTGAGGATTCTCCGCACGACCAGGTTGGTGGATACTACGTGGAATTCGAGGACGAGATCTACGACAAGTAGTTAGAGTTCCCCTGGGCTTCTTCCTGGTGGACCACGTGGATGGGCCTTCTTTTCCATTTCGGCTTTGAGCCCTTTGCTTCTTTTCTGTACTCAGACCGGTTTGTTTTCCGCTGCTTGATGTAATGTTGGGACATGTGTCCTCTGATTGGTGCCATTCGCTATATTTTGCTCAGTGAGAGCTTTTGGATATTATTTTCCTTTCTTTGTGTCTTAGGTTTATTCTGTGGTTTCAACTTGTTAAAAATCTGACTCGTATACCATGTGTGTATGTTTGAAGTATACGAGTTGGAAGATTTTTTTGGGTTCTTGCGTGCACAATCTGGAAACGTATGTGACGTTGGGGTCGCCAAGAGGTGTCGGCCGATGATCCATTCCAAGCCTGGCCTGCTTGTTTCCTGGGATTGGTAACCCCAGTATGTTCTTGGTTGTGTGGCCCAACCGATACGTTTCGTTTGTGTAGCTTGAATTCAGGGTCTGACATGGTTGGTGGAAAGATGGAAAAGTGGAGTGGGTGGAAGAGGTGATGTAATGGGCTGGATGATCAGGATGGGGGAGCATGTGGTGTCTTTATACCCTTTTTCCAATTGTGGTGGGGGTGAGGTGCGAGTTGGTGGAGGAGGAAGCTTCCTTCCTTTCCACAGCTCATAGTGCACATGGCATGTCCCCTCTTTTGCACCTTTTTGCCTTTATGCATTTTGTGGTTTCCTCGATCTCCAAGTCGATCTATCTTTCTCCTTCTGATTCAAACTTATTTGAATTCCCTCTTATCTTCTTGTCTTTAGCATTGCTTGGAATTCATAAGATGGCCTTGAGTTTGGCTGTCAGACTTTCTGTCAGTTACTGTTCACTTTCAGACAACAGTAGTGAACTTCAGGTTTTTGCTTGATTTTGAATTGTTGATCTTGGGCATCTTCTCTGTTGTATTGGTATAGGTTGAATGTTGCATCTTGCTTCACTTTTATAATGGATCTTATGAAGATTGTGTGCCTTTGCGCACTGATCTGTAAAATGAGTGAAAAGCAATGTGACATGCAAATATTTGTAGTACTGACTATATAAAAAGGTGAGGTTTTAAGGTTTTGGGGTTGTGAATTATGCATATAAATGATGATGATCAGTGCCTTAATGCCTCATCGGAACCTCCTACGGTTGCCGCATCCCCAGGAAGGCGGACGAGAGCCGGAGCCTGAGCTGCGGCAGTGTAACAGCCCATTTGTAACTTTCCAAAATTGTATGCTTGTATGGATTATAGTGTGACTTCATGGCATCTATCATTTTTGAATTGCATTTAAATTAATTAAATTACTTTCAAATTTCAAATCCCATATTTAAATCGCCCCCGTAGCAGAAACCCTAACCCTAGCCCCCTCCGCCGCCGTCGGGCCTCTTTCCTCGTCTCCTCCACACGAACCCACCGGAGCTGCCGCCGCCGCGTCGTTGTGGTCCTTCCTCCTCTCCGTCGCCCCCGCGCCATCCCACCTCGCCACGAGCCCCCCTCGGTGAGCATGCACCGGTCCCTCTCTTCCTCTCCGTTCCCGCCTCCTCTGGTGGTCCAGTTTCGCCGGCGCCAGAGGCGGCCGCCACGGGCACGCACGGCTGTCGAGCACGGAGCCGAAAAATCACTCCCTTCTCTTTGTTTCGAGGATAAAAATGAGACCGCCGAACCCCCACGAACGCAACGCACCACCCCGTACGTAGTCGCGCCGTCCGTTTGGTCGTCGCCGGCGACGATCCCCGCCGCCGTGCCCGCAGTCGACTGAACCTTGTTCAGTTTCGTCAGAGTCCGCCACCCCTCTTTCCTGTTAAAACCAAAAGAAATCTAAACCTATCACTACCACTCACCCGCCCCACTGGCTACCAGCGTTGTTCCCCGCTCGAGGCTCGCGAGTCCGATCACCCGGGGCGCAAGGAGAAATGCCCCCTTTTTGCCTATTTCGGTCACGCTGACAGTGCGGGCCCACTGGTCAGCGACCGTGGAGCCCGCAGCGCGCGTAGCGTGCGCAGTCAGCACCACGCGGGCACCGGCCCCGCGCGTCAGTGACCTGGGGTGAGTTACCCCGCGGTGAGAAAAACGCATGCGCCTGCTTTTTAGCACCGAGCCCCCTGGGACTCTGGTTTAACACAGGGACCCCTCTAGATAGAATTTCCCATCACGGATAAGTCCATGGGAATTTCAGAAACACCCCTAGACTTCAAAATGCAATAACATTAAATTTATAAATCTAAATAAAATAAACTATATGTTTTTATATCAGAAAAATGCAATAAACATTAATATAACATTCTCATGTCATTTTGCATCATTTATTTTAAATGTTTAGTTTAATTTAACAAATGCAATTAAACAATTAAATATGGAATGGTGGGGTAACAAATATATAATGCCCTAATTCCATTTAATTTGCTCATATCTTTTTATACCATGTCTTGCCATGCTAATAACATTTAATTTGAATTGTAGATAAATAATTTTGCAATTAAATACTAAATATGGAATGTGTTGGGCAGATATTTGATTAATGTCTATTCCATTTAAATTAATTAGATCACCATACCTACTATATATGTTAAGCAACATTAAATTTGTTGGTTACACAAATAACTTACAACCTAATCTTTTGCCAGGATTTCATCCCCGCATTAATATGACCTAATCATCTCATACCATATTGCAACATCAATTGTTTGCGCATTTCACTTTATTGATATTGTTTCCTATTGTCTGTGTTTTGCTCTTCTCTGGGTAGACGACGACGTGTCTGCTGTCGATACTTCCATCCTTGAGATTCCAGCTTTTGTGCCGGGCCACGAGCTGCCAGGCAAGCTTATGCTAACCGGTAACACGATTGTTTGGTTTTCATCCTTGCCTTTTGATCTATGCTATCCTAGTTACGATTCTTGAATTGTGATCCCATCATATGTTTATCCTGCGGCCCATACAGCTTTATCCCCACATCCTATCACATGTTGTATGTTTATCTGTTAGCCTTGCGAGTCGTAGGCATGCTTAAGGTTGGTTCTGCGAGTCTGTTTGTCCTATGTCATTTATACTTAGCTGATAGATTGTCTACTTTAATAAAATGTTATCTTATGTTGGGAATTATAATTAAAAGTTAAGGCACCGGCGGAAGGCCTTGCGAGTTGCTTTGTTCTGCTAAGTGTCGACCTAGGAACTCAGTTCTTGTCCTCGGATCCAATTTTGAGCGCACTAACCGCTTGTGGGAGGCCCTATGGAGCCCCCCACGGCTTCGATCTAATCCGCTTCTTATCCAGGGTGACGCAAGTAGTTCGTACTTTCCATTTGATGCATGCATATGGTTACCTAACGATCTCATGATGATGGAGTAGTCGATTCTCATATAGGGTGGCACGTTCTTAGAGTGCTATCAAGGTCGATCCCGCGGGCACTGGACCTAATTAGCCGTGCACACAATCATGCAGTTCCCTGGATGGGTTGTAAAGAAGAGATTTGCCGTGTTGAGATGCCCTACCTTCTGGCTTTGCATTTTTGGGGTTGATCGAACGAGTACGAGTTCAATAGTTCACCCCTGCAGGGTATAATCTTATCGATGAGCCGTGTCCACGGTTATGGACGACTTGATGATGATGCTGGCTAATAAGATCATAGACAACTTACACCTAATCATTGTTAATTAACCTGACTAGTACTATAGAATTACTTTCACAATAACTTGTAACTAAAATTGTTCAATGTGTGAGTATTTCCGAATTGCTTCCTCATACTTGGTTGAGGGGGTTAATCCGAGAATGGGTTACGATTGGTGTTAGTTGTAAATAGTTAACTTATGCGCTCTCTTATCCCTCTCCAACATTTAATCGGAAGTTGTAGTGTATCTCTATTAGGTTGGTAGTGCTGCTACAGCTAAGTCCACTTAACTCCATACTTTGCGAGTCTTACAGTTTTGTAACCTGTTAGCTTAAGCTTGTTCAATACGCTTCAGTGTATTGACCCGTTCGCGGGCTGTGGTTTTTCTGCAGTTGATGATTCTCCGTTCGACCAGGTTGGTGGTTACTTCGTGGAGTTCGACGACGAGATCTGCGACGAGTAGTTAGAGATCCCCTGAGCTTCTTCCTGGTGGACCGCGTGGATGGGCCTTCTTTTCCGTTTCGGCCTTGAGCCCTTTGCGTCTTGTATGTACTCAGACCGGTTTGTTTTCCGCTGCATGATGTAATGTTGGGACATGTGTCCTCTGATTGGTGCTATTCGATATATTTTGCTCAGTGAGAGCTTTGGATAATTTTTCCTTTCTTTGTGTCTTAGGTTTATTCTGTGGTTCCTACTTGTTAACAATCCGACTCGTATACCATGTGTGTATGGTTGAAGTATACGAGTTGGTAGACTATTTGGGTTCTTGCTTGCACAATCTTGAAACGTATGTGACGTTGGGGTCGCCAAGAGCTGTCGGCCGATGATCCATTCCGAGCCTAGCCTGCCTGTTTCCTCGGATTGGTAACCCCGGTATGTTCTTGGTTGTGTGGCACCACCGATACTTTTTGTTTGTGTAGCCTGAATTCAGGGTCTGGCAGTTGGTATCAGAGCCTAAACGCCCTCAGGTTCCCTTCTACTAGTCGTTGTTTGAGTCTAGAAAAATATTTTGTAGCTATCAGGAAAAATCTTAAACGTGAAAGTAGGAATTATGTTCTTTTACTTCTTTCCCCACCCACCCTCCCTGTTCTTCTGGTAAGGACGTGTTACGATATTTTCCTTCTCATCTCTAATTTTAAAATTAGGACATCACGTGTTCTGGGTTTCTGTAGTACCATAGTTGCAGGTGTCTTTAAGGTGGTGCTCTTCGTTTCAGCAGTTATCAACCTCTTCGGTTTCGTTCAGTTTCATTCTTGAATCAGTGAGTTGTTTCTCCTATTTTGGTGGAGTAACGTCAAGCTAAATTGGTGTTTCCTCGTTCTAGTGCTAGTCTTCGTTCTTTCCTCTCTTTAAAACTTTCTGGAAGTAAACAAAATGGCGTACCATGATGGATGGCCATGTCTCGTTCTGTGTTATCCTTTCTTGCAATCTGGAGTAATCCTTTAAGCACTTACATTGGATTTTGTTTATCCGATTGTCGTGTTAACGTTGTGTCCTCCTCAGGATGGAGAGTGGCGAAGAAGATACTCCAATGCCTTCCCAAATGGGGCAAGTTTTGTCTCAGATGACCAAAGTTTTGAGTCAAATTCAGCAAAACCAAGACCAGGGCAACTGCCGTGTGACAATTGTAGAGTTCATCCAGCTCAACCCACGCACGTTTGATGTTTCCTCTGCGCCACTCGATGCTGATGACTGGCTACGTGAGATGAACAATGCTCTGGCTGTTTCTCATGTGTCCAATGAGGACCGTGTTCCATTTGTGTCCTATCTTCTCCGCGGAAAATCCATGTCTTGGTGGGAGAACTTCCAACATTTAGGAGCACCAGGTGTTGTTATCACTTGGGATGAGTTCAATGAGGCTTTCAAACACCACCATATTCCCGATGGGGTCATGGAAAGAAAGCGTGAGGAATTCTATGACTTGACTCAGGGAAGCATGTATGTGCTGGACTATCAAGCTGAGTTCAACCGTATGGCTCGCTATGCTCAAGATGAGGTATCAACTGATGCCCAGAAGCAAGCCAAATTTCGCAGAGGTCTAAGCCCAAATCTGAAGTATGCACTCACCTTGTTCAAGTGCGTTAACTTTGAAGAGCTCGTGAACACAGCTCTCCGGGAGGAATTTGGTCGTGAGATGTTTGAAGAATCTCGAAAACATGCTCTTGAAGGTGCTTCTTCTTCAGCAAACACCATGCCTCCATAGAAGCGTAGGCTTTGGGTCCCATATGCATCTCCAACTCAACCCACCTATCTTCCAAGCTATTTAGGTTTCACTCCTCGTCCTCCCTCCGTAATGTTTCCTACAAGAGGTTCTCAAGCTCAGAAAAGGCCAAGTGTTCAAAGAGGCAGAGGAAGCTCCAGAAGTTGTAATGGGCAAACTCCTAGTTAACTCTTTTCCTGCTCAGGTATTGTTCGATACTAGAGCATCTCATTCTTGTGTGTCAGTAACCTTCGCTGAAACAACGAAGCTGCCTCTAGATCCCTTATCTATTCCACTCGTGATCCATTCTCCGGGAACACAAATGCAGACTTCCAGCGTAAGCCATGGAAACCAAATTCAAATTGGAGGTCATTTGTTCTTTGCTTCCTTAATTCTTCTGGGTAACTTGGACATGGATGTCATTCTCGGCATGGATTGGTTGAAGGCCAACAAAGCTAAGATAGACTATTCCACAAAGACTGTAACTCTTTCTCATCCTTCTGGACAGATAGTCTATTCTCCAAATCAAACCTCTTCAGCTCAGCTTTTCGCTCTCAATGTTCATCCTCTCCCTGCTATGGAAGATATACCGGTGGTCCGAGACTTTCCTGACGTCTTTCCTGAAGAATTGCCAGGCATGCCGCCTGACAGAGCCGTGGAGTTCGTTATTGAACTAGAACCTGAGACTGCTCCTATCTCCAAACGTCCTTACAAGATGGGCCCCAAAGAACTGGCTGAACTTACGAGACAGCTAGAAGAGTTGGAAAGTAAAGGTCACATCCAACCTAGTACTTCTCCTTGGGGTTGTCCCACTCTGTTTGTCAAAAAGAGGGACACGACTGAGCGACTGGTTGTTGACTACCGTCCTCTGAACAAGAAAACCATCAAGAACAAGTATCCCCTTCCTTGCATCAATGACCTGTTTGATCAACTGGCAAGCGTCAAAGTTTTCTCCAAGTTGGACTTGAGGTCAGGTTATCACCAGATCAAGATCCGTAAAGAAGACATTCCAAAGACAGCTTTCACCACTCGTTATGGACTCTATGAATACACTGTCATGTCTTTCGGTCTCACAAATGCTCCGGCGACTTTCTCACGTCTCATGAACTTTGTTTTCATGGAATACCTCGATAAGTTTGTGGTAGTCTATCTCGATGACATTCTTATCTATTCCAAAACCGAAGAAGAACACGAAGAACATCTACGTCTTATCTTGTTGAAACTCCGAGAACATCGTCTCTACGCCAAGTTCTCCAAGTGTGAATTCTGGCTCCTAAAGTATCATATCTTGGTCATGTCATCTCTTCTGAAGGCATTTCTGTTGATCCATAAAAAGTGAAGGCCATTGTTGAATGGTTGCCTCCTACAACGGTGAAACAAGTCAGGATCTTTCCTGGGCATGGCTAGCTATTGTCGTCGATTTTTTGAGAACTTCTCCAAAATCGCTAAGCCTCTCACCAATCTTACTAGGAAGGATAGAAAGTTTCTTTGGACTCCAAAGTGTGATGGGAGCTTCAATCTCTTGAAAGCTAAACTCACTTCTACTCCTATTCTAGTTGGCCCAGTTACTTCCAAACCTTTCCAAATCTTCTGCGATGCATCTCTTCAAGGACTAGGCGCAGTCCTCATGCAAGAACGCAAAGTTGTGGCTTATGCATCTCGTCAGTTGCAGCCTCATGAGCTCAACTATCCTACACATGATCTTGAACTTGCAGCAATCATGTATGCCCTCAAGGCTTGGAGACCTTATTTGTTGGGGCACAACTGTGAGATCTTCACCGACCACAAGAGTCTCAAATATCTCTTCACTCAACCAGATTTGAACCTCAGGCAAACAAGTTGGCTTGAGAAACTCTCAGATTACGATCTTACCATCTCTTACACTCCAGGCAAAGCTAATGTAATGGCTGATGCTCTTAGTCGCAAGTCTTATTGCAACAACCTCATGGTTGAAGACATCCAACCTCCTCTTCATGAAGAATTCAAGAAGCTCAATCTCCAAGTGGTTCCTTCTGGTTATGTTGCAAACTTGATTGCCACTTCTACACTTGAGGATAAGATCTGTGCCGCACAGTTGCGTGATTCTGGTGTTGAGAATATCAAAGACAACATCGGCAAGGATAAGTACAAGAGTTTCTCCCTCGATGACAAGGGTACCTTGCTGTTTCAAGGACGCATTGTAGTGCCCAAGATTGACAGCTTAAGAGAGCTGATTCTCAAGGAGGCTCATGATACTCCGCTTTCTATCCACCCTGGCAGCACAAAGATGTACCAGGATCTCAAGTCAATCTATTGGTGGACCAGGATGAAGCGTTAAATTGCTCGCTATGTGTCTCATTGTGATGTTTGCTGTCGTGTCAAGGCAGTTCATCAGAGACCACCTGGACTTCTTCAACCACTGCAAATTCCTGAGTGGAAATGGGACAAGATCGAGATGGACTTCGTTACTGGGTTTCCAAAGTCCAAGAAAGGCAACGATGCAATCTTTGTTGTCATTGATCGTCTCTCCAAAGTGGCTCACTTCTTCCCAGTTAAAGAGACAGTATCAGCTAGTCAGTTGGCATAACTCTATATGACAAGACTGGTTCCTTTACATCGTGTTCCTTTGGCAATAAGCTAAGATCGTGGAAGTATCTTCAGTTCTCGATTTTGGGATAGCTTTCAGAAAGCCTTGGGTACCAAACTTCTGTTCAGCATAGCTTACCATCCGTAGACAAGTGGACAGGTTGAAAGAGTGAATCAAATTCTGGAGGATATGCTCAGAGCTTGTGTTATCTCCTTTGGCATGAAATGGGAGGATTGCCTTCTGTATGCTGAGTTCTCCTACAACAACAGCTTCCAAGCAAGTCTAGGCATGGCTCCCTTCGAAGCTCTCTATGGCCGCAAATGCAGAACTCCTCTGAATTGGACTCAAGCTGGTGAACATCAATTCTTTGGCCCTGACATTATCCAGGAGGCTGAAAAAAAGGTTCGCATTATTCGTGATAATCTGAAGATTGCCCGGTCTTGGCAGAAAATCTATTATGATAGCAAGCACAGGGACATGGTCTATGCACCGGGTGATCAAGCTTACTTTCGTGTCACTCCTCTGAGAGGCACGCAACGTTTTGACATCAAAGGCAAGCTCGCTCCGCGTTATGTTGGGCCTTTCTACGTTCTTTCAAGGCGTGGTGAATTGGCTTACCGTTTGGAACTTCCTCCAAACCTCTCCAAAGTGCACGATGTCTTCCACGTGTCACAACTCAAGAAGTGCTTCCAAGATCCAGGACGTGCAGTTGATCATGGATCAATTGAACTTCGAGAAGATCTCTCTTATGTGGAACAACCGATTCGCATTCTTGACGAAGCTGAACGTCACACCCGTAACAATAGTGTCAAGTTCTACAAGGTTCAATGGTCTCATCATTCTGACAAGGAAGCTACATAGGAACGTGAAGACCACCTCCGTGCCAAGTATCCCGACCTCTTCGTTGCTCCACGAAGAATCTCGGGGCGTGATTCCTTTGAGGGGGGGAGTGTTGTAACAGCCCATTTGTAACTTTCCAAAATTGTATGCTTGTGTGGATTATTGTGTGACTTCATGGCATCTGTCATTTTTAAATTGCATTTCAATTAAGTAAATTACTTTCAAATTTCAAATCCCATATTTAATTTCAATTGCAATTTCAAATAAAGTTCAAATAAAGTTCAAATAAAGTTTCAAAAGTTTTGAAATTAATCAAACCAGTATTTTAACTTGGCTATTTTTGAAACTAATAAAAATATCCAAAAGTTTTATCTTGTGTATTTTTTCTGTTTTGTGTTAAAAAGACAAATCCAGAAAAGGTTAAAAATAAAAAATAAAAGCTTAAAAAAATAGGGAGAGAGGGCTCTCTCTGGCCGAAGTGGGCCAAGAGGCCCAACTCCGGCCCGCACTCCCCTTTCTTCCCCGTACGGACGAAGACCACGTTTCCAGCACTGCCATGGCGCCTTCCCCCCCACTGCCATGTCGCCCCCACTACATTCCTCTACTATCCCCTCTCTTTAAATCGTCACCCGGAGCAGAAACCCTAACCCTAGCCCCCTCCGCCGCTGCCGGGCCTCTTTCCTTGCCTCCTCCACCCGAATCCACCGGAGTTGCCGCCGCCGCGTCGCTGCGGTCCTTCCTCCTCTCCGTCGCCCCCGTGCCGTCCCACCTCGCCACGAGCCCCGCTCGGTGAGCATGCACCGGTCCCCTCACTTCCTCTCCGTTCCCCCCTCCTCTGGCGGTCCAGTTTCGCTGGCGCCAGAGGCGGACGCCACAGGCACGCACGGCTGTCGAGCACGGAGCCGACGAAATCGCTCCCTTCTCTTTGTTCCGAGGATAAAACTGAGACCCCCGAACCCCCACAAGCGCACCGCACCACCCCGTACGCAGTCGCGCCGTCCGTTTGGTCGTCGCTGGCGACGATCCCCGCCACCGTGCCCGTTGTCGACTGAACCTTGTTCCGTTTCGTCAGAGTCCGCCACCCCTCTTTCCTGTTAAAACCAAAAGAAATCTAAACCTATCACTACCACTCACCCAGCCCACTGGCTACCAGCGCCGTTCTCCGCTCGAGCGCTCGCGAGTTCGATCCCTCTGGGCGCGAGGAGAAATGCCCCCTTTTTGCCTATTTTGGTCGCGCTGACAGTGCGGGCCCACTGGTTAGCAACCGTGGAGCCCGCAGCGTGCGCAGTCAGCGCCACGCGGGCGCCGGCCCCGCGCGTCAGTGACCCGGGGTGAGTTACCCCACGGTGAGAAAAACCCATGCGCCTGCTTTTTAGCACCGAGCCGCCTGGGACTCTGGTTTTACACAGGGACCCCTCCAGATAGAATTTCCCATCACGGATAAGTCCCTGGGAATTTCAGAAACACCCCTAGACTTCAAAATGCAATAACTTTAAATTTATAAATCCAAATAAAATAAACTTTATATGTTTTATATCAGAAAAATGCAATGACCATTAATATAACATTCTCATGTCATTTTGCATCATTTATTTTAAATGCTTAGTTTAATTTAACAAATGCAATTAAATAATTAAATATGGAATGGTGGGGTAACAAATATATAATGCCCTAATTCCATTTAATTTGCTCATATCTTTTTATACCATGTCTTGCCATGCTAATAACATTTAATTTGAGTTGTAGATAAATAATTTTGCAATTAAATACTAAATATGGAATGTGTTGGGCAGATATTTGATTAATGTCTATTCAATTTAAATTAATTAGATCACCATACCTACTATATATGTTAAGCAACATTTAATTTGTTGGTTACACAAATAACTTGCAACCTAATCTTTTGCCGAGATTTCATCCCCGCATTAATAAGACCTAATCATGTCATACCATATTGCAACATCAATTGTTTGCGCATTTCACTTTATTGATATTGTTTCCTATTGTCTGTGTTTTGCTCTTCTCTGGGTAGATGACGACGTGTCTGCTGTCGATACTTCCATCCTTGAGATTCCTGCTTTTGTGCCGGGCCACGAGCTGCCAGGCAAGCTTCTGCTAACCGGTTACACGATTGTTTGGTTTTCATCTTTGCCTTTTGATCTATGCTATCCTAGTTACGATTCTTGAATTACGATCCCATCATATGTGTATCCTGCAGCGCATACAGCTTTATCCCCACATCCTATCACCTGTTGTATGTTTATCTGTTAGCCTTGCGAGTCGTAGTGCATGCTAAAGGTTGGTTCTACGAGTCTGTTTGTCCTATGTCATTTATACTTAGCTGACAGATTGTCTACTTTAATAAAATGTTATCTTCTGTTGGGAATTATAATTAAAAGTTAAGGCACCGGCGGAAGGCCTTGCGAGGTGCTTTGTTCTGCTAAGTGTCGACCTAGGAACTCAGTGCTTGTCCTTGGATCCAATTTTGAGCGTACTAACCGCTTGTGGGAGGCCCTATGGAGCCCCACGCGGCTTCGATCTAATCCGCTTCTTATCCAGGGCGCCGCAAGTAGTTCGGGCTTTCCGTTTGATGCATGCATATGGTTACCTAACGATCTCATGATGATGGAGTAGTCGATTCCCATATAGAGTGGCACGTTCTTAGAGTGCTATGAAGGTCGATCCCGCGGGCACTGGACCTGATTAGCCGTGCACACAATCATGCGGTTCCCTGGATGGGTTGTAGAGAAGAGATTTGTCGTGTTGAGATGCCCTACCTTCTGGCTTTGCATTTTTGGGGTTGATCGAACGAGTACGGGTCCAGTAGTGCACCCCTGTAGGGTATAATCTTATCGATGAGCCGTGTCCACGGTTATGGACGACTTGGTGATGATGCTGGCTAATAAGATCATAGACAACTTACACCTAATCATTGTTAATTAACCTGACTTGTACTAAAGAATTACTTTCACAATAACTTGTAACTAAAATTGTTCAATGTGTGAGTATTCCCGAATTGCTTCCTCATACTTGGTTGAGGGGGTTAATCCGAGAATGGGTTATGATTGGTGTTAGTTATAAATGGTTAACTTATGCTCTCTCTTATCCCTGTCTAACTTAGACGGAAGTTGTAGTGTGTCTCTATTAGGTTGCTAGTGTTGCTGCCACTAAGTCCACTTAACCCCATACTTTGGGAGTCTTACAGTTTTGTAACCTGTTACCTTAAGCTTGTTCGATACGCTTGAGTGTATTGACCCGTTCGCGGGCTGTGGTTTTTCTGCAGTTGAGGATTCTCCGTACGACTAGGTTGGTGGTTATTTCGTGGAGTTCGACGACGAGTTCTGCGACGAGTAGTTAGAGTTCCCCGGGGCTTCTTCCTGGGTGGACCGCGTGGATGGGCCTTCTTTTCCGTTTCGGCCTTGAGCCCTTTGCTTCTTGTGTGTACTCAGACCGGTTTGTTTTCCGCTGCATGATGTAATGTTGGGACATGTGTCCTCTGATTGGTGCTATTCGATATATTTTGCTCAGTGAGAGCTTTGGATAATTTTTCCTTTCTTTGTGTCTTAGGTTTATTCCGTGGTTCCTACTTGTTAACAATCCGACTCGTATACCATGTGTGTGTTGTTGAAGTATACGAGTTGGTAGACTTTTTGGGTTCTTGCTTGCACAATCTTGAAACTTATGTGACGTTGGGGTCGCCAAGAGCTGTCGGCCGATGATCCATTCCGATCCAGGCCTTCCTGTTTCCTGGGATTGGTAACCCCAGTATGTTCTTGGTTGTGTGGCCCAACCGATATGTTTTGTTTGTGTAGCCTGAATTCAGGGTCTGACAGGCAGCGGAGCCCTGTTGCACACCGGCGCGGCGCATGAGACGAACGGGGATGGGCCGCGAGGGAAGGTGGACGATAGAAGGGAGCGGATGCGGACGAGGAGGGAGAAGCAGGTGAGGACGGCCAAGATGGGCATCCTCGAGGTGAACGCCGGCGGTGCTCTATGGAAGGCGTCGAGGAATTCCCGCACTTGAGTGGCCGCTAAGAAGGAGATCTTGGGGCTTAGCAGGGGCGGCCGTAGCACCTACGGCGTCTCGGCGAAAAGATTGAACCGCGCGAGAAAGGCAGCGAGGGTGGGAGCCCGTTCCCCGGCCGACAGGCATTCCTCGACAAGGTCAGGAAGCTCAAGGGCGATGAGAGTTAGCACCAGCCGCATTGTTCGGTTCTTCGGAACAACACACACGCTCTGATCCTCAACATTATGTCGAGGTTGGGGATCGATTTGCAGAAAAAATTGGGATAAAGGACTAGCTATTAGAAGAACTCTCTTTTGACCAGAAGTAACAAAACTAAGCCTAGTCAACCATTTTTAAAACATAAACTTGTAAATATGTGTTCAAAACCTATTAGAATTGTAAACTTTAAATTTTAAATGTGTTGAACCCTTTTGACCAAATTAATGTGTGTTCTTTTGATCGAGACCAAAACTTAGAACCCTTGGAACACCACTTCAACTTATTCAAATATGAAATGTACAATTTGAATTAGACCATCCCTTGACCATAATGGCAAACCCCAAGTACTATTACATTGTAAATTGAATTATGTGATAACACTTGACCATAAAATAAAGAGATAACTGCACCAACGGTCCTAATTCTTTTCCCACGCCTTCATTTTGGTCCTTGTTCTTTAAAACTACACGTTTAGGTCTCAATTGTTTCGAAAGTGTGTCACGCGAGTACCTAAAATCGTCTGACCACCGTTGACCGATGCCACGTCGGCTGATGGGGTCCGTAGGCTCAATAGACGGTGGTGAAATTTTGTCAATGGCCCCTTCAGGTTTTAGTTCTTCTAATAGCTAGTCTTTTAACCTAATTCTTCTAATAACCTGTCAGGTCATGTAACTTTGACTTCTTCCACTTTAATTCCCTGATCCTATCCAACAGTGTAGGTTGAATGTACAATGGTGCAAAAATCGATCTGACACTACTTTCAGCATGTGTCTTTAAATTGATCACACAAGTCTTCACGCAGCTCTCCTTGGTGTGAGTTTTTTTATATAAACCTTGCGGCTCAATCATCAACTATTATCACGGGTGATACAACAAACTCAGATCGTAATCTTTCATTAGTTCTAACCAAACACCTGGAAATTATTTTCTCACCAGATCATGAAGGAGGCCAAAAGGGGAGCCTGAGGTCGGGCCCAGGGGGGCCACACCATGCCCAGGCGCGACTCCCAATGCTGTCGCGCAAAGACCAGCTGGGGCCGCCCTGGCCCACTACTGGCCGAGCCCTTTCGCGTACTTCATCCCCCCGAAAACCTAAGACCCGTACGGTGTTCAGAAAACCTCTCTGCCGCCACCACGAGGCGGAGGAGACAGAGAGATAAAAGCTCTCCGGTAGGCTGTGTTGCCGTTGGGGAAATTCCCTCTCAGAGGGGGGAAATCGTCGCCATCGTCACCGTCATCGAGCTGCACTCCATCACCATCACCGACACCACCATCTCCACCGCCGACGCCGTCATCTCCATCGGTCCACTCCGTTCCCGCTGTAACATCTAGGGCTAAACCTTGTGTATTTGATAGGGGAAACTCTCCCGG
This sequence comes from Poa annua, assembly GCA_026929855.1. Classification (NCBI taxonomy): domain Eukaryota; kingdom Viridiplantae; phylum Streptophyta; class Magnoliopsida; order Poales; family Poaceae; genus Poa; species Poa annua. The sequence goes on from CM049426.1 coordinate 163,021,769, forward strand.
TGTTGATTACTCTTGTTACTGATGCTATTGAGTGAAATCGTTGAATTAGGGTTTATGTTCAGATTGTTATCCATCATTATATCTCTGATCATGTACCATATGATGTGTTGTGATTAGTTCGTTAATTCCTTGAGGACATAGGAGAAGTCTAGATGTTAGTAGTGAACTATGTTGAGTAATATTTAATGTTTTGATATTTAAGTTGTGGTGCCATTCTTCTAGTGGTGTCATGTGAATGTCGAGTACATGACACTTCACCTTTACGGGCCTAGAGGAATGCATCGTGTACTCGGTTATTATTTGTGGGGTTGCCGGAGTGACAGAAATCTAAACCCCCGTTGATATTTCGATTCCCGAGGGATAGCAGGATCTCAGAGTTTAAAACTGTGCTTAGATTTATCTTAATTATTTTCTTGTATTTTCGGATGCTTGCAATGGGTATAATCATAAGTATGTATTTGTCCAAGGAAGGGTGGTGCATTAGCATAGGTTCACCCACACGACACTTATCCAAACACTAAGGATTAATCATCAATATGGAGGAAGTTTTCAAGGATGAAGAGAGAGGATGATATGATGTGATCAAGAAGATGAAAAAACCTAATCTTGGGGATGCCCCCGTGGGTCACCCAAGCATATTTCCAGAAGACTCAAGCGTCAAAGCTTAGAGATTCTCAAGGCATCCCCTTCTACATCAACAAACTATCAGGTCATCTCTAGTGAAACTATATTTTAATTCCGTCATTTTATGTGCTTTACTTGAAACGTCTGTTTGTTTTTATTTTTGCTTTTGCTATTTCCATTCTCTGAATAAAATGGATCCTAGCATTCCTTTGTGCGAGAGAGACACGCTCCGCTTTTTCTTATTAATACTCCTATTCTTCACTTACATTTGTTGAGTATTCATGTATGTTCACTAGTAGGAAAAGGCTTATAGCCACCATAATACTGCCGGCAAACTTACTAAACCGTGCTTTAGTAAAAATACCGCTTGCAAACACGGAGGAGCCACCGCCGGCGGTAAAACTACTACCGCTGGCAGACAACTTAAACGCTTCGCCAACAATAGCGTCGGGCTGGGAGCGTTTGTGACCGTAGCATACCGCTGGCGAACGGAATCTGTGTTTGCCAGCGGTACCATATTTAGCGCTGGTGAACAGACAAAGGCGTGCGCCAGTGTTGGTCAGCGGTTGTATCGTGCCTGCCGCGCGCTATAGTGGCCACTCCACAGAAACGACGTTCGCCAGTGGCAGGCTGCACCACTGGCGAACATACTAGATGTTCGCCAGCAGTAACCTGGGACCAAGCATTAAAAAGCTCCAACTACCTCCTTTTCCCTCCTTGCCTCCTCCATTAACTTCTCTCTCTAACTCAAGCCAACCCGATTTATTGGTCTTTCCCCCCTTTCTTATACTCCCTTTTAGCCAATAAAATCTAGATTTTTTTGATAGATCTAGCTAAGCCACTCCCCAAAACCACTTCCACCAAAAATTTCACTCTCAAAACCCTCCTACCTTTATATACTAGTTACACCCTTTTGGAGCAATCCATAGCCAGTTGGTTATCTTGTCTTGTGTGTATTGAATCAAGATAGAGCCATATTTCGACAAATTTATGTGAAATGAACACTATATATCTGAATTTACGTGAAATTTGTGATGAAATGGACACAATATGTGTGAAATAGGAGGGTGATGCCGATTTTTTGCTGCAAAGTTGATTCATTTCCGTTTCGCCAAATTTCGCTACTCTATCTTAATTATGAACTCTATATATAGAAGGTCGTGCCGAATTTTTTCGTGAAAAGCGGTATATGTATGGTTCTCATGAGTTTGTTCTATACTTTGCAAGCGGTCGATATAATGGCCGTCATGAGTGATGTTGTAGTGAACAAATATCTAAAACACGCGATACAGGACATGTTTCGACATAACCGCACTGAGATAAGATGTTCGTGTTGAAAATGCAAACTAGTGGGATTGATCAGCCCTTTCTACAGAAAGTTGCTAGAGCACCTGCTAATGTGTGGTTTCATGGATGGCCACACTCAATGGTTGATCAATGAAGATGATGAAGACAATGAGGCACCAGCGACAGGAAATGATCGTGATCATGCAGGGGGTCATGAACATAATCACAACAATGATAACAAAGAGCCTCCTGATAATGATGGAGATGAGGTGGCTGAAGAAACGGCTATCGAAGACGACGACACGCACACGCCATTAACTTTGACAAGGTTATACCAAATGGGTACCCCTTCGTGTGGGTACCTGGTGCACGTGATGACTAAAGACCAATTGTCAACAGGCTAAGGAAGCCCAACAAGTGAAGCCCAAGTCGAAAACATATACCATAGATAGCACAGTCGGTAAGTACTTTCCATATATGTAGTCCTAGTCGGTTACGACCCGAGACCTGTACCCCTATATAAAGGACAGGAGGGAGACCGACCAGGTACACGCCCAACCAGAACCAAAAAAACCTCACCAAGATCGACATCTTGCTAGACCCCTATACTCACCGCATATACACAATCAATAACAGACAAGCAGGAGTAAGGGTTTTACCTCACTCGAGGGCCCCGAACCTGGGTAATTCTCGCTTGTCAGCCGACGAATCTACCAACACCACGCGTTCTCTACCTCATAACTCTTACCCTAGGCTAGTAACCATGGGTATTGATGGGGACATCCCTCGTCAAACTTCACTCGTGCGAGATCCTCATGTCCAAGAACTGCTTCTAAAGAAGAGCACTAACTCCATATCAGCTGCCAAAGAGCAATCTAAGCTGGCGCAACTCATGATAGATACAAATACTCCGTTGTATGCAGGTTGCGGCGCGGAAGATTCCCGTTTGAATGTTGCGCTCAATGTTTTGCATATGAAGGCAAGATACAAATGGACTGATATAAGCGTCGATGCTAGTCTAGAATATTGGCACAATATCCTTCCGGAGGAGAACACCTGTCCAAAAACTTGTGATGAGGCCAAGAAAGTTGTTTGCCCTTTTGATATACGGCACGAGAAGTTTCACGTGTGCATCAATGATTGCTACATTTATCGGAAACAGGATGTGGAGATGATAAAGTGTCCAGTGTACGACGCCGCTCGATACAAGAAAGGAAAGAAAGTTGTAGTGACCCAGCATACAACTGCATGGTGTAGTATGCTATAGTCGTTGACATAGCACCAATGAATCACCATCCACCAGTGTTACGTCCTTCAGAGTGGTACAACAGAAACATCGCAGGTCCAAGGCATGACTATAAAATTACACATAGAAGATCCAAAACAGAAGATCCTTAGAACCTCCTAGATACAATGAGGCAAGGCCCTAATAAAAGAAGATCAAATGGAAAATCTCGGAGAATAAGCTAGACTAGGCCTATGGCTAATACTGCTAGGTTTGCGACTGCGCTATAGCAACGCCTACAGAGATAGATTCTATGACTAGGGATCTGTCCTTGTCTATACTACGTCTTCACTTTTCCTCCATCATCGCTGGATTTCTTGAACTCGTTGTAGTCGCCTTCTGTGGTATCTTGAATTTATCCGCCAACGGAGTCTTCAAAGCCTAAAGTGTTGCCTTCTTATGGTTCTTCATTTCTAAGAAGGGGTTCAAGAGGCAAGGGTGAGTAACAACGTTACCCAACAAGTTCATTATGTAAGGTGGGAGGGTTGATGCATAAATACAGCCACAGACAAAGGATTATTAAAGGCTAATGCAATTTTTCGAAAACATTTTTTCAAAAGGTTGCTTTTATTCTGAAGAACTATTTCCGCCAGGAGTCACAGGTGCTAGGGCTTTGAGGAGCCTCCTTTCCTGCTGTGTTCGTCATTTCGTCCTGGAACATGGAGTAACATGTCAAATTTTTAAACTGTGCAGAGGTGCGCTGCTTTACCCATAAGAGATCAAAGCCTTGTTGCACAACCGGGCGAATATTTCCCGTCAACACTCTTTGGTGTGGGGCCTAGTCAATTGATCCAAACTATTCACCGTGCTTCTCCACCACCCAGCATGCCCACCCATTACTACAAGCAGTTCCACCCCTGACACTATCCCGCAAGATAGAACTTCTCAAGCGATATTCTACCCCGCAAGGTAGAACTATCATGGTTTACCCCTGATATCCACCACTATCATAAGCCAAGACTATCCAGGCTCCCCTTGCAGCCCATCATAGACACGAGAGCCCGTGGGAATTAAGGGATCCCACCCATGTGCATGTAATCTCGCAAGAACATACAGCGTACGGTCTTGGCTGCCCGTTGACATGCGAACAAGAGAAGATCACATATGACTTTTCCGGCCCATTCCAAGTCTTATGGTAGCACGGGATATACGGTGCAAGAATCACTAGTAAAATTTGTTGTTAAGTCCTAGGTGATACTTTTCCGTGCAAATGGGACCTCCACCACATCATCCTTACCGTGGTTTCATCTGCGAGCCATATGAGATTACCACCACACTGGTTGGTAACCATAGTCATATTATTATAAAATAAGTTTTGTGTCCTCTTTGTAATGCACGTGATAATAGCATAATTTGCAAATAGTTTTATAAGAAATATCTCAAAGGACATGAACAAGGGATGAACTTGCCTTTTTGACAGCAAGATTATGCAGCCAAGGTCTTCGATATAATATAAACTCTGAGAAATCTGGAAACAACATCATTGGTCCGTTAAGGACTAATGTTTAAAGAAGCAACATGCTTAATTCATAAGTATGAGATGCATTTTGTACAACCCCGAAGTAATTCCCGATGTTGTGTGTGAGTTAAGTTTGGGTGATTTGGTTAATCTTCATGTTTAATTCACGACCAAGGGTATATTCTAAGATGCTAAGAATAAACTTACAAAACATACAAGTAAAGCATAGTAATAATAGATGCTTGATGTTGATTGGTTTCAGCTCTAATAAAAGTCATGTTTAAGTTGTTAAGACTTAAAATAAATAATATGAGGTTTTTGTGTGAAGTGGCAAAAAGAATAACGTTTGAAGAAAAATATTTCTTATACTAAGTTAAGCAATCTCTAAAGGTTATAAGGATAATTATGATCATAATTTATTCTTCGGTTACATTATTTTGAATTTTTATAACTTCCAAACTTAATTGTTGTTCACTTTTATTAAGTTGTAAAGTATTATCATATTTAGAAATAATACTTAAGTAAAATTGATTAATTCAAGTATCTAACTTATTCAGATAATAATAGTTAGAATATTAAAATGAGTGAGGAATTTATTGTATAAAGAATTTTATTTTACTACATGACATAATTGGGAATATTCCTTAAAGAAAAGACTTATAATAAGATCTTTTATTTTAGGAATATATTTTGGATACTTGTTTGAATTCTAAAACTATCATACCAATATAATTTTTTATAGTGAGTATCTATTAGTAACTTAATGGATGTTAAAACCAAATCCTTTTTTAAGTGCTTATTTGATTGCATAATATTATTTCAATTAGAAATCTAATGTCCTTACTTTGGAAAAATAATCACTCTAATTTTTACCCTGAGGTAAGATCATCAAAATTCTATTAAAATTCACTTTTAAAAACTAGGGCAAATGTACACACTTAATTATATTATTATTTGATTTTTCTTTATTTTAGATGACATCTGAAGATTGTTTTAATTTGGATAAATTTTTAGAAAGGATTTTCAAAATCAATAAAATGCGCCTGTGTCCAGTATAGCTGGCCAAATGGGACGGGTCAAATGGGCCAGCACGAGGCACGTCTTTTTTGACCCGGCCCAAGCACGACACGACACGACTTAAATGGGCCGCGGCACGGCACGGGCCCGTTAATGCATGGGCCTCTCTTGACTTGAAGCACGCGGGCCGACACGGCACGGCACGATTAACTATTTATATATATTTTTTAAGATTTTATACATATTTTTACTTATTTTTATTAAATTTTATATTTATATTTAATTTTTTAAAATTTTACAGCTATTTTATCGTGCCGTGCCGTGCCTGATGTGTCGGCGTTCATGCCGGTGTGCTCGTGCCTAACTGCAAAACACGGCCGGCCCGGAACGTGTCTATCGTGCCGTGCCGTTAGCGTGCCTGTGCCGTGCAACCCAACCCACTCCATGACCTGCTCGGTTGGTCAACCCCGAACGACCCACTCGCACGTTCTCTCCCGAGCTCTCATCCCCCCTTCTCCTTCCTGGCTGGCGATACGCCCCCGCCGCCTTGCCCCTCGGCCCCGGCCGCTTCTGGCCGGCTCCGGCGCCGCCACCTACTGGCGCTGCTCCGCCACCTCTTGCTCCCTCGATTCCCCGCCTCCATTTCGTACTACACCGTCCTCCGCTCGTGCTTGCTTGCGAACCCTAGCCGCGTTTCGCCGGCCTCTTCTCCGGCGATGCTGCGATGGTGAACGAGCGCGGAGAATACATCCCCGTGTTGCGCTGTGTCGGCCGTGTGGGAACTGCCCCACCACGATGTCGTGGTTGCGCATAGGCGCAGGTAAAATTCGTTTTTTCCCTCACCTGCTCTTCCCTCATGCTTCTCCGGCGTCTGGCCATGCTCTGCGATGACCCCTTGCTGGTAGTGGTTCATGGATTGTTGGCATGCTAGGTTTATCACACTTCGGTGTGTTTCTTGTGGTCTTGTTTAGTTGGTTGCTCGTGTGGCTGTGGTGAACTACTATGGATAATTTTCAGTGCATTGATTCGTTGTGATGATGCTCCGGGGTAGTGTTGTTGATTCAACTCAATTGCTATGTCTATTGTATTTCTGGAATTGGTTCTGTTGATATCACTTAACTGTGCTTTGCTCATGCTAGTGTGTAGTGCTTCTGAACCAGGTTCAGAGGTGTGCTACAAACTGTTTAACTGAACCAAGTGTTCACTTAACTGAAAGAAACTTTGTTGAACTGTTTCCTAAATGATTCATGGAGTTTTAATTCTAGGAAGATGATTTTTTTATTACGTGGAATATTTCCTGACCTCCAATAGATATAATCTGAGTTTATGTTTTGTGTTTGTGGTGCTAATTCCATTGGAAATTAGTGACCAGCAACTCATATGCTGGTTGGGTTCAGACCTAGCTTCATAGCTAATTCTATTAGCAAAAGATTATCAGAAGTTGTTTGAGCCAGTGATGCTAAAGCTGAGGCCCCTTTTAGATAAGATCAACTGCAAAATCTTGCATGAATAAGTGATTACCAATAGCCTGTGATGCACAAGCTGAGGTATTTGTTCAGGAGATGGTTGCTCTTTTTTATTTAGATGCAATAATTTCCAATGATAAGCTGTGCACAGCATTTCTGTGCAAAGCTGAGGAAATCAGCCACAATCTAATGCTTGCATAACTTGCTTTAAGAGTTGAGATCAAACTTAGCAAGTTGTGGTGTGGCTGTGTTGTGGTTTGTACGTTGGAGTGATCTTGATCAGCAGCTCTTGATGTACTCTTGATCAACAATCTTGTCACCTACTCCAGCTCCTGGATATGTGTTCTTGTGCTTGTCCTTCTCCTAGCTGCTGGCCTTCACCTCCCAGCTGATGGCCATCGTCTTGCTTTGCTTTTGGCAAAGTTGAGATGTGGATTCGTTGGTGATTGGAATGGTTCTTGTGATCTGAACATGGTGGCTTGAGGTGTAGCTGAGACGAACTACATGTGAGATGTGCTTGTGTGCTATGGAGTTGAGATGTGCGTGTGTGAGCTGAGGTGAGCAAATGGTTAAGTCCCTCTGGTTGCTACGGTTGTTCACTCTTATCTGCTCCTGTGAGCCCTCCTATGTTGACAGCCATGACATGCATTGAGCTGCTTGTATGCAGCCTGCCTGCTTGCTGGCTCTAGATCTTTTGAGTGATACTGATCCCTTCGGCTGTCTTGGGTATTATCCACCCCCGATCATTATTTTGATGTGCCAAGTGTAATATGTTGCCTAAACCTATGATGTTGGTCTGAGGTTTTTTTAGACCATAAGAATAGACACTAAACTTGATTCAGGTTTAAGCTCGATGATGTGTTTAGAAGTGCAACTCACTGCAAAAACTGAGTGTAAAACTAACCCTAACCTCTCTTGTTATTATATGTTTTCCGTTTACCTTTGTTTTGCAGCAACATAAGGATAAGAAGAATGGGCTAATAGAAGATAAAAGAGTAGATAGGAAAATAGATTTAGGTTTTCTTTTGGTATTTTTTCCTTTCTTTTTTACTTTGGATTGTGTAAATGACCGTGTAATATTGTACTCATATTAATAAAGTGACATATTATTTTAGTAAAGATTTATATCTTATTTATATATAAGATTTCAGTTATGATTTTTTTCTTGTAATTCATTTTCTGTTTATAATTCAATTTCAAAATTATTTTAGATTCAAATATGCTATTTGAATATTCAAATTTCAAATGTTCTCCCCTCAAACACAAAGATACTATAGAGGTCATGTCGAAATCTGTCGCACTTGCCCTGATGTTTCCATTACAACAAGAGAGATCTCGATCCTCTTTGCCTCTTTTTGTTTTACGTAAAAATTATTCAAATTTTCTGATGCATGAATGCAATGCACACTCGTGTGTCCTCTATACTTCCGGACTCTAAATCCTGGGATGTTACAAAAGCTCCTCGAAATTTTGTTTGGTACTTTTCGCTGATTCCCCGTCTCCAGCGGTATTTCACGGACCGTAAGGAAGCTAAGCTCATGCACTGCCACGCGGAAAGGAAAAACAAGTGCTCAAAGATCCGAAGCGTAATGAAAATATAGACGTTGAATATCCAACCTTCGGAGCAGATCCAAGGAACATCAGGTTGGGTGCGAGCACCGACGGACTTAATCCGTTTGGCAGATAGAGCAGCACCCACATCACCTGGCCCGTGTTTGTATGGATTTACAACCTCCCCCTGGTTGTGCATGAATAGGAAGGACATTCACATGAGCATGCTAATCCAAGCCCAAAACAACCTGGAAATGACATCAGTCTAAATCTGAAACTACTGAAAGATGAGCTAGACACCTTATGGGCCCAGGAAGCTCTAAACACATGGGACGTCGTCGCAAAAAAATATTTCCCTATGAGAGCTGTCTTGCTCTGTACGGTGCATGACTTTTTCGGATACGGATATGTTGCAGGTCAGGTGTGCCACGGACATAACGGATGTGTGAGGTGCATGGACGATCCGACGTTTCTCGAGCTTCCGAAAGATCCCGGATCTTCGAAAACCGTCTACATGGGCCATCGAAGATGGCTACCGAATAAAGACCCTTGGAGAAGGCGTGGAGACCTGTTCAACAACGAAGATGAGCCCCGGTGACAAACCCTTCAGAGGTCTGGGGATTAAATCTTAGAGCTACTGAATTGTTGGGAACAGTGCCCTGCGTAGGGAAAGAAGCGGAAGGCACCGAAACCTCTCCTAGGGTGTATGGAAGATTCTCGATACGCCTCATTGCCTTGATCTAATGTATATCAGGAAAAATGTGTTCGAGAGTTTGTTTGGCACTCTGCTTAACATGGCGGAGATAACCAAAGATGGACCGAAAGCAAGATACGACCTACTTCATTTCAATATGAGAGAAGAGCTTCATGGTGGTCGACGCCCAAGGGTGCCTGATGAGACAGAGTAGCAGGATGATGGTCCTAAGGCCAAGAGGGTGAAGCTGAATGACTATTACTCCCCCCCCCCCTCCTGCTTTATCCTAAGTCCAAAAGAGATCGAACAATTGATGAATATCGTTTAGAAGTCAAAATTCCTATGGGTTATGGTGGACTGCTAACAAGATTTCTAGATGTGGCCAAACAGAAGTTCAACAGGATGAAGTCTCATGATTGTGACGTGATGATGACGCAGATCCTCCCTTTGCGATCCCTGGGATAATGGACAACCCCGTCCGTGAAACCCTATTTGGCCTCTGTAATATTTCTAGTTGATTGTCGTAATTGGCGTTCATAGTCTGATACATCATCAGTACTATTTGAGTTTGGCTATACAACAGCTGATGCCATCCCGGGGGAAACTCCTTATTGGGGTTGTTGACTTGATTCTGGGTCATTTGTTGCATCTACTTATACCGAGTCTCTTGAAGTAATTGCATTCCTATTGGCATCTCATTGCTTTTGATAGTTTGGTGAAGCATCTGATTGGGTTTGGCAGATATGAGTAGGGATAGAATGGCACTAAGGGATGATCCTATCAAACACCACACATCAATGTAATTCATCTTTACAAACAATATCTAACAAACATCAAGCAACAAGGTTCATATGCAAACAAACAATCTAGTATTCACATGAAACATAACTTGGCATGATCAATACACAAACATGATATCGTAGTTCTAACTTAAGTGGTGGTCTGATCTAAGGAAACAAAGTGATGCTGAAAGAGCATTTTCCCTCATATGTGGTTTTGGTAATTAAATGACAATCCCTATGAACTAATGTTTGCATTGAGATATCTTTATAGATCGTGTCCATGGGAATAATGGAGTTCATGTGTTGGAATCTAGAAGCTTATTTGATGACCAAGGTTCCATTCAAGGATGTATATGATGGATGGTCATGTGTTGAGCTGAGTATATTGCAAGTATGTCTTGAAGTATTCAAGACATCATATTAGGGAAGAAATGTTGGAAGATACAAGGTTGATCAAGATGTTGATCAACACACAAAGCTACAAGATGTACCAAGAGAGATCTTATATCTCTTGGGATGGTAAGCACCTGTTCGTATAGCTTTGTGAACTAACCCATGATATATGTGTGTGTGGTATCTTTATATGAGGTTAGGTATCTTCCCCATGGAATTGCAACAAATGAAGATTTCTTATAGCTCATGGAGGATGACGCCATGTGTTGATTGTCATCTAGGTTGAGATGTTTAATACCAAGAGAATCTTCTTGAAGAGATTCTATGCTTGGAGCTTGCTATGGATACATGAAGATGGAGCCTAGCGATACTCTCCCATTATTGGGAAGGGGGAGTATTTGGAGAAGTTTTCATCAAGCATGTGCTTGGACGCGCAATTAAGAAAGATGAACCACTTGAAGAGATCAAGATACTAATCATCTAACTTAAGTGGAATGCTCAAGGCAAAGGTATGATCTTGATAGGGCTATAGGATAGATAGACGTACTATCAAGAGGTGCTCTCAAGTGGGTAACTTGATCGCGTCGTTGTGGAGAGCTCAAACCTTTCCATACTTGGCATATCATATTTCTTGATTCTTATTTGGATTTTATCCATGTGAGGATTAGAGCTTGGTTTATCTCCATGTCAAGCTCTAGTTTATCAAAAACGGGTTTACTTTGTAAAGCATGTTGCGTTTTTTATGTTGGAGGTTTTACCGGTTGTTCTCTTATCTAGAGATTTTGCATTTCCCATTTGGTTTTAACCTCACTTGTTGTACTATGATGTTTCTCTGCATGATCTTATAGAGCTCTTCGTGGTGATTCCAACGAGCCAAAAATCATCGAAAACGGAGTTCGGATGGTCAAGATATTATCGTTTTCGTGTTGACGTTTCTGACAGGGGCGGAAATTCCGACCCTATGCCGGAAGTTCCGGCCGGCCGGAAAGATCCGGCCAAACCTTTGTGGTTCTTCTCCTTTGTTCTTCCTCTCTTCTTCCCCCATAAGCATTAGTTGCTTTTGGTGGGATTTGTGAGTGAAGGATTTGACTCCTTTGTGGTTTCCTTTGTTCTTTCTCTCTTATTCCCCCATAAGCATTTGTTGATTTGTTGGAATTTGAGAGTGACGAACTTGAACACTTCGTGTGCTCTTGCCATTGCATTTGCATCGGTTTGAGCCTTCCACGAGGATTCGTGGTGGTGATACTTATGAGGTTGTTACTCTTGGGTCATTGGACCCTAGACGCCTTTTGTGGCCAAGAACTTTTGTGGTCAAGACCTTTTGTGGTCATTTGAGAGACCCCAATTAAGTTGTGGGTTTGTGCCTCAAGACTTGGTAGCCCCCAATTAAGTTGTGGGTGTGTGACTCAATAGTGTTGTACGGGATTTGATCTCCGCCCCAAAGGAGATCAATAGTGGAAGGTGAACTCGCAACCTTTTGTGGTTGAGTTCATAAGGAGAAGAAGGTGAGCCTTTGTGGCGTTGCGGCTAACCTGTTTTGGTTGCGCACACCTCTCCAAACGAGACGTACACCCTTTGGGTGGAACTCGGGAATACATCCTCGCCTCCGCGTGCCTCGGTTATTTCTATACCCGAGCTCTTTACTTATGCACTTTACGTTGTGATAGCCTTCGTGCTTGAAGTCATCTTTCTTGCTATCACCTTGTTACTTGTATTGCTTAGCATAAGTTGTTGGTGCACATAGGTGAATCTAGGTTGCATTGAGATATCTTTATAGATCGTGTCCATGGGAATAATGGAGTTCATGTGTTGGACTCTAGAAGCTTATTTGATTACCAAGGTTCCATTCAAGGATGTATATGATGGATGGTCATGTGTTGTGTTGAGCATATTGCAAGTATGTCTTGAAGTATTCAAGACATCATATTAGGGAAGAAATGTTGGAAGATATAAGGTTGATGTAACGCCCTGGAATTTCTCCAATTAATTGTTTGTTTTTCTTTTTGCATCGACATGACATCATCATGCATAATTTGTAATTGTCAACCTTGAATTCAAATTGTTGCATTTAAATTAAACTCCATTTAAATTCTTTTCCACTTTTAAATTCAAATGGAAATCAAATTAATTTAAAGGTGATATTTAAATTCTTTTCAAATATTCAAACTAATATATTAAATTGTGTATTTTTTAAACTATAAATATTTCCCAAAAGTCTATACATCTTTTCTTTTTCTATTTTGTTTAAAAAAACATAAAACAGAAAAGAATAAAGCAAAGGAAATAAATAACAGGGAGAAAAATACTCACCTGGGCCGAAACCTCATCTCCTGGCCCATCTATCCCAAGCCCAGTCCACCTCCTTTTCTTCCTCCTCCGTACGGTCAACAAAGCGCAGAGGAGAAAAAGCGCACATGGCCATGGCTGCCCCACTGCCTCCAACCACTCCCCCTCCTACTTAGCCCGACCCCCTCCTCTGCCCTAACCCTAGATCGCCCTCTCCCTCTCAGTCGCCGCCATTTTCTCTCCTCTCTTCTTCTCCTTCCCTGTTCATTTTTGTTTTCTCCACCAGAGGTTATCACCATAGTGCCGCCGCGCCAGCGATGTCGAGGGTCCGGGGAGCTGCCCTGAGGCACCGCCTCATCAACTTCACCCCACAGGCCGAAGCAATCGACCCCTAGGCCACCGCAGCCGTCGACCTTGTCCCCGACTCCCTCGGCACCGGCAGAGCACCGCCGCCAAATTCCCCGCCTCCGGTCTTCTCCGGCATGAACAACTGCCCCGACCTCCTCCGCAGTGAGTCTCTCGTCCGTTTCCCCCTCTCCCCCGGCTCGATTCTTTCTCGTAGCACCGAACTCGTCCACGCCCCGTCCGGTGTATCGTCCGCCATTGCCGCCTGTGTCGAGCTCGAGCACGGAAGCGAGAAACACCGGCCGCCTTCCTCCCTTCCGAGCACAAAAGATGCACCCCCAACACAGCCCGCACCCGTAGCATGCGCTCGCACACGAACGGCGTCGCCAAATCGTGGTCTTCGGCGTCGAATCGCTCCGCCGTTCGCCTCTGTTTGTATTATCCGTTTCAGTTTCGTCAGGAAGTTTGTCTTCCTTTTTCGTGTTAAACAGATCTAATTGCCTAGTGTATCACAAACACCGCAAGGACCATCTGGCTAGCGCAGAGCTCCCGCTCGTCTACGCGTCGCGGATTCGAACCCTTCCTCCGGCGCAAGATGAATAAAATACGCTCCTTTTGTTTTTTTTACCCACTGACATATTAGGCCCACCAGTCAGCGGCCCACCGTGACAGCACAACCCATCCCCTGCCAGCGTGGCGCACGGGCCCGCACGGCAGCCTCCGAGCCTAGCTACCCACACGGTGAGAAATGTCACTGGCGCCAGGAAGATTACACCGAGCCCCCGTGCTCTTTTCTTTGAAGTTAAGCCCTCGTCAGCAACTTTCCCATCACCGTTAGGTCCCTGTAATTTACAGAAAAAACCCTGGACTTAATATGCTAATATCTTTTATTCTATAACTCCAAATTAAATAATCTTTATATGTTTCTTTATCAGAAAAATGCAATAAATATTATTATGCCATTTGTATGCCATTTTGCATCTTTTATTTTCATTGCTTAGTATAATCATTGCTTAGTGTAATTTGTTAATTGCAGCTAAAATAATAAATATGGAATATGTTGGGCAAATATTTAAATATTGCCCTATTCCATTTAAGTTAATTAGATATCCTGTGCCATTCCTTCCCATGATTAATCAACATTTAATTTGTTGGCTAGATAAATAACTTCACCTAAATATTAATTATCGGGATCTCGGTTCCCGCTTAATTTGGATTAATGCATCTCGTATTGCATCTTACCATGCCCTGCATCATTCTCATATGATCATGTTGAATCTTTTGTCGTAGTTGTAAGATGCATCTTTTACGCTTTACAGTGTTTGTTGCTTCTTCGCGAATATGACATTGAGATGTGTGAGCAACGACAAGATCTGCTTCCATGCGGGATTCCAGGCAAGCAAAGTTTGCTTGTTTACCTATACATTGTCTTTCATTCTTGCCGTTGATCTCTGCTACCCTAGTATTCGATTCTTTATTGTGATCCCATCACATGTTTATCCTGCAGCCCATACAGCTTTATCCCCACAACCTAATACATGTTGTATGTTTATCTGTTGGCCTTGCGAGTCGTAGCGCATGCTTAGAGTTGTTTGTGCGAGTCGTCAGTTGGTCTTTTACTTCATATGCTTAGCATGATAGATTATTCTACCTTAATAAAATGTTGTCTTATATTTGGGGATTATAATGAAAAGATAAGGCACCGGCGGAAGGCCTTGCGAGGTGCTTTGTTCTGCTAAGTGTCGACCTACGAACTGAGATTTTGTCCTCGGATCCAATTTTGAGTGCACTAACCACCTGTGGGAGGCCCTATCGAGCACCCCTCGACTTTGACTGGAAGTTCGACTTGTCCGGGAGCCGCACCTAGTTCGGGTTTTCCATTTGTCTCATATGCATTGATACTAGTGTAGTATTTCACTTTGGCGGTGTGCTTGTTACATGCATATAGGGCGCGGCCTGTTGGTGCAGAGGGGTGTGTCCTGCGGGAATCCGCACCCTTTTGGCCGGGACCAGCATAGCTCCCGTGGCTCCTTGGACTTGTTGCAGTGAAGGAAAAGAGTTGGGTTGAGAGGCCCTAATGTTTCTGACTGGGTTGATCATGCGAGTATGGGTCCAGTAGTGCACCCATGCAGGGTATAATCTTATCGATGAGCCGTGTCTACGGTTATGGACGACTTGGTGATGATGCTGGCTAACAAGATCTAGACAACTTGCACCTGATTAATGTTAACTAATTTGACTAGTAATATAGAATTACTTTCACAATAAATGGTAACTAAAACTGTTCAATGTGTGAGTTTCCCGAATTGCTTCCTCATACTTGGTTGAGGGGGTTAATCCGAGAATGGGTTATGATTGGTGTTAGTTGTAGATGTTTACTTATGCGCTCTCTTATCCCTCTCTAATTAGACGGAAGTTGTAGCGTGTCTCTATTAGGTTGCTAGTGCTGCTGCCGCTAAGTCCACCTACCCCATATTTTGGGAGATGGTGTAGAAAGTAGGCAAGTCGGTTTTGCTTGCCAGGGAGTGCCCTGACCCTCTTTTGGGCTGTGCTTTATGTGTAGTTAACAGGTTTGAAGTCTGACGACGTTAGCTTGGGAATCCCTCCGGCTTGGCTCGGCAGGGATATGACGCCATCGCTTATCTTCAGTACTCTTAGTCCAATTTGTATCTTATCCGTAGTAGGATACTATTTTGCTTCCGCTGTCTTTTGAATCTTTGTATTGTAATATTTGTATCTTGACTCGTTCAAGTCGTTGTTGTAATTATATCTTCTGTTGTATTTGTGGATGTATCGGAACTGTTGTAATGTTATCACAATTCCACCCACATAATGCGCATGTTTCGGCGTGCACATTATGTCTGGTGGGCGACCTAAAATCGTTATTATGCGGATTTTGGCGGGATCGCTTAAATCTACATAGTACCGATTTTAGGGCATCACAGTTGACCAAGATGTTGATCAACACACAAAGCTACAAGATCTACCAAGAGGGATCTTGTAACTCTTGGGATGGTAAACACCTGTCCGTATAGCTTTGTGAACTAACCCATGATATATGTGTGTGTGGTATCTTTATATAGGTTAGGTATCTTCCCCATGGGATTGCAACAAATGAAGATTTCTTATAGCTCATGGAGGATGACGTCATGTGGTGATCGTCATCGAGGTTGAGATGTGCAATACCAAGAGAAGCTTCTTGAAGAGATCCTATGCTTGGAGCTTGCTATGGATACATGAAGACGGAGCCTAACGAGACTCTCCCATTATTGTTATGAGGGAGTATTTGGAGAAGTCTTCATCAAGCATGTGCTTGGACGCACAATTAAGAAAGATGAACCACTTGAAGAGATCAAGATAGTAATCATCTAACTCTAGTGGAATGCTCAAGGCAAAGGTATGATCTTGATAGGGCTATAGGATAGATAGGCGTACTATCAAGAGGGCCTCTCAAGTGGGTAACTTGATCGCATCGTTGTGGAGAGCTCAAACCTTTGCATACTTGGCATATCATATTTCTTGATTCTTATTTGGCTTTTATCCATGTGAGGATTAGAACTTGGTTCATCTTCATGTCAAGCTCTAGTTTATCGAAAACGGGTTTACTTTGGAAAACATATTGCGTTTTTTATGTTGGAGGTTTTACCGGTTGTTCTCTTATCTAGAGATTTTGTATTTCCTCATATGGTTTTAATCTCACTTGTTGGACTATGATGTTTCTCTGCATGATCTTATAGAGCTCTTCGTGGTGATTCCAACGAGCCAAAATTCATCGAAAACAGAGTTCGAATGGTCAAGATATAATCGTTTTCGTGTCGACGTTTCTGCCAGGGACGGAAATTCCGGCCCTAGGCCGGAAGTTCCGTCCGGCCGGAAAGATCCGGCCAAACTTCCGCCTAAACTTCCGGTTTGTCCAGAGTGCAATTCCCGGGCGCGTTTTGGGTTGTCCGGGGGGTAAGACCGGAACTTATGCCCCGAGTGAGAAAAACTGTCCCCAACGGGCAGATTTGTTAGGAAACTATTTAAGGGGTCATCTTCCCCAATGGTTCCCAAGTTTTGGTGCTCTCTCTCCTCCTCCATTGTTGACCTCCAAATCTTTGAGATCTCTCAATCCCTCCAATGATTCTTGCTATTTCTTGAGGGAAAAGAGAGAGGAGATCTAGATCCACATTTCCACCAATGCATCTCTCCTCTATGTGAGGTGAACCTAGTGTGTCTAGATCTTGAAGTTCCTTTGTGGTTCTTCTCATTTATTCTTCCTCTCTTCTCCCCCCATAATCATTAGTTGCTTTTGGTGGGATTTGGGATTGAAAGATTTGTGGTTTCCTTTGTTCTTCCTCTCTTATTCCCCCATAAGCATTATTCGTGTGCTCTTGCCATTGCATTTGCATTGGTTTGAGCCCTCCACGAGGATTCGTGGTGGTGATACTTGTGAGTTTGTTAATCTTGGGTCATTGGACCCTAGACGCCTTTTGTGGCCAAGACCTTTTGTGGTCACTTGAGAGCCCCTTATAAAGTTGTGGGTGTGTGCCTCAAGGCTTGGGAGCCCCCAATTAAGTTTTGGGTGTGTGTCTCAATAGTGTTGTACAGGATTCGATCTCCGCCCCAAAGGAGATCAATAGTGGAAGGTGAACTCGCAACCTTTTGTGGTTGAGTTCATCAGGAGAAGAAGGTGAGCCTTTGTGGCGTTGCGACTAACCTGTTTTGGTTGCGCACACCTCTCCAAACGAGACGTACACCCTTTGGGTGGAACTCGGGAATACATCCTCGCCTCCGCGTGCCTCGGTTATTTCTATACCCGAGCTCTTTACTTATGCACTTTACGTTGTGATAGCCTTCGTGCTTGAAGTCTCTTTCTTGCTATCACCTTGTTACTTGTATTGCTTAGCATAAGTTGTTGGTGCACATAGGTGAGCCTAGTATATATATATATATATATCTAGGTTCTATGCTTGTTAAAGTAAACCTCTAGTTTTATTCCTCCTTTATCAAGCATACCGAAATATTCGGGTCTTTCTTGGACCGGATAATCCGGCTTCTCGAAAAAGTTTTAAATCGCCTATTCACCCCCCCTCTAGGCGACGTCTATCCGTTCAAATGCACTTCCTTGTCTTCTTATCCTTCATGGACTTAGTGCGATGATTCTTCAGAGATCAATTCTTGTACTCTATTGATGAAATTTGGGCATCCTTGGCATGCATCTGGTCTTCTTGATCGCATAGTTCCAAGGCCGTATTCACCATGTCAGTTCTCAACTGGCTCACATGGGTCTTAAAGCCATTGGTATTCTCTATCTCTTTTTTAAGCAACTTTGAGGTATCCTTCAGTATTGTGCATTCTAAACCTAATTATCTTTGAAAGTTCCTCGATGGCCCTCCAAGCTGCTCTTCTTGCTGCATCAAATAATGATGTTTGAAGTACTCTATTGGTGAACATCCATCGTCTCGTTGTCTTGTGGTCGTCTTCTTTATCCTGAAACAAGTGTAATTCTACCCACCAGTATTCTTGGTCTTCATCCATTACAGGGAATCCTTTGTAAACTGCTTCTCCATTAAATCCCATGGTCTTCATACTCTGTTTAAGTACTTTTGGGAACTCAGTTTCACATTCCAAAGTCATGGTAAACACTGGTCCTTTCCTGAGTGAGTCTATGAGGCTGGACATCTATAAATATGAGAAGACATTTTGAAGAATGTGTAATAGATTAGAGTATGAGGAAAGATGATTTTCTTCTAAAATAAGGAATAAAATATTTTTTGTATTCCTAAGGTCTTTTCCTATTTCTATTCCAAACCTAGGGTCACGAACTTATAGGCAACACAGTGCTCTGATACCATCTGAAAAAGGCCCCCCTTTTGTTATAAGGTAGCGACCTCTTGTGCATAGTCCTAGTCCCTGGATCGACTTGCTAACACACACAGTTTAAGATGAAATACCATAACATTGCATCAATATTCATTAAACGATGATCCAGAAATAAAAGGGTTCTATACAAGGTGCATAGCCCATGGCTAGCTCAAACCGAAATAAACACACAACGGAAAGCAAATGGATAAGTGAGCTCCATCTTCATCATGTGCCAAAGGCAAGGCATGTTTGTTGGAGACTCGCGACCCTAACAATCTTTACTCCTTGTCAGAGGGTCCTGCAATGGTGAGTTGCAGCCCAAACTATATTGGGTCAGCACAGTTGAATTGTGGTGGCAAGATGACACTTTATAGCTAAAATTACTAAGACTATGTCTACATGCATATTTGGCTCGGTGGAGTTTGAGGCTGATTTGCATAAAGTCAGTTTTGTCCTATCATTTATAAAACAACTTTTCATCTTTGAAAAAGAGTACCACTGATAGATATCAGTGAACACCTTTGACAACAAAGAGTACCACCGATAGATACCGGTGAACAACTTTGAAAACTACTCACAACGAGCACCACCGATAGATACCAGTGAGCTCCCAACCCTTGTTCACCCATCAATTTTATTTAAGAAATTGGGATGAGAAGATCTTCAACATCTGCCCTGTCTAGTTACTCAAATGTCTGTAACCGGGGGCACGGCTAAGTATACTCAATTTTTACTCTCGAGAGGGTGTGCACTTTTACCACAAGACCCGATCATTCCCTCGTCCATGTCACCCAATTATGAAATGGAAAAGAGAAGACCGAGACAAGATATTTCCGAAGCAATCCCCCGAGTCGCAACGCGTGCCCGAACCAACCTATCATCCCCCTGCATCTGCTGGTCACGACGGATCGGGGTCTCGCAACATGTATGATCAAGACAGAGCCCATATGACATGTGGCTGCACTGGAAGCTACTAAACAAGGTGTGTCCACAATCTCTTTGAGCCTGGGTGACTTTCCACATTTGTGCGCTTCCCCCAAGGGTAATTACCACATAAATGAACCATAGAAATGGACCCTCTGAGTAGCCCCCCACCATGGTTCTTCAACCAGCACCCAGGTAGTTCATTGATTAGTTTCAGTTAATTTTCACTATCCAACTAATCAAAAGATTATTATTGCTTGACTAAGCATTCTACCATGTATGGTGCCTCTACGATTCAGGGTGGGGGAAGGCTACACACTAAATAGGAGCATATCATAATACAGTATGTGCACACAATTCCTAACATGCATACTACAGAAAAATACTTCTATGCATATAGTAAAAATAGTAGGAGGTTTATGAGTGTCATTTGCCTTTTGAAAGTTGTCGTTTCTCACACTCCCTTCAACGAAGAACGTATCACTTCGTTTAATCTATACGATCAAAGACAAATACAATAAACAAACAATTCAAACAGACACATAACACATAAAAGCAAACATCACCATAATGTGTTCATCAATAGTTGTTTCAGTTCAATTATTTTATGGTCAAGTCTTATCGCATAATTCAATTTACAAAAAGAATTCATGTGATAGAACTTAGGATTTGTCATTTATGGTCAAGGGATCGTCTAATTCAAATTTGAACATTTCAAATATGAATAGGTTGTAGTGGCCATAGGTTCTAAGGTTTGGTCTCGATCAAATGATCGCGCAATAATTTGGTAAAAAGGGTTTAACACATTTAAAACTAAAGTTTACAATTCTAATACATCAATAGGTTTTGAACATATGTTTACAAGTTTATGTTTCTAAAATGGTTGATTAGACTTAGTTTTGTTACTTCTGATCAAAAGAGAAATACTTGTGCCATTTTTTAAAAAGGAAAACAATTCAGTAAAGTTAGTAGAATTTAAACTATGTTAAAAACATACAAATTGGGTTTCTGATTTTTAAATGGAAGTGACATTGCTAAAACTTAATTTTTAACAGTGCAACATTATTAGACAGATCCTAAGGTTTCCAAAAATATTTTAATTGCAATCTTTGGACTTATAAAATTGAACTTAGGTCAAATTTACTCAAATCATCCATTTAAAATTTGAATGAATTTAAACTAGTCAAATTTGAAATTGGACAGTGTTAAAAGATTCTACAGATCAAGGGCTTTCCAATGGTATAAAGTTTGTCAAATTTAGCTTTATGGTTGAAAAGTTATGAAGGATCCAAGTGACATGGGCTTTTCTGCAAATCTGCTAAATTAAACTAATTGGGAAATAAATTCAGAAAAGGCTGAATGACGTGGCAAACTCCTACTGGCTGGATTTGGTTCATCAATTGATTTATTCTGAGCTGCAAGATCTAGATCTAACGGCAGTAACAGAAAGGTACCTCTTCGCTAGAATCCTCTAATCGTGGCCGTAGATGTTCGATCGGACTGCTCGCAGAGCTTTGGCCAGAAACTGACGGCGGGGCTGGCCGGATATGGGAGGGACGGCGGCGAACGACTCCGGCGAGGACGCTCTCGTCGCACCAGTGGTCCTCGGGATCGGAGGAGTCGACAGAAAGGTGCGGCGCAACACGGCGGTGACGAGGGAGTGGTCTTCGACGAGTATTGCGTCCTCGAGCAGCGGAGATGCTCGGACGGAGTCGCCTAACTCCGGCGCCCTTCGGGTTACGAATGAAGCCGAGGCCTTGGCTGCGGGAAAGAAGCGGGGAAGTGGGTTAAGAGATGCGCACGGACACGGCAAAACGGCGGGGCACGGTCTCGGGCTAGCGCACGCACACACCTCGCCGGAAAGGACGAATTGCGCCGGTGGCCCGGATGAACTCCGATGAGCAATTTTGCGAGCCTGGGGGCACGAATCAGGGGCTACGGAGATGGGAAAAGAGGAGGGTGTGGTGTCCTATTAGTAGGGGGTCTCGAGCGAGGTGGGGGAGGCCGAGGGCGTGCGGAGTGCGGCAAGGTCATGGCGATGTGCTCTGAGGTCGTGGTTGAGCTGGAGGTTAGGGATAACCTCCCTTGACGGGTGGGGCCGCGTTGGCAGTGAGAGTGGGGAGAGAGAGGCTGGGGTTGGGTTGGTGCTGGGCCTTTATGCCTTGTTCGCGCAGAAAATTGGGCCAGCTTGGTTGTCACGGTTATATTTCTATGTCATTTTCCTTTTTCTTTTCTTTTTCTATTTTCCTTATATCTTTTTTTATTTATCCAAATGAGTTCAAACAAATTTATACGAATTTGTAAAATCCAGACTTTTATTTTTAAACATTCAAGCACATGTTTTCAATATATTTCATATTATAAACTTTTCAAAGAACATAATTTAACACTTTTGCAGAATTTAAAATAGAGTTTTAATAAAGAAATGTGTGTCTTAATAAAATCAAGAAATATACCACAAATACCTCTGTTTAAAATAAACATTCTAAACCATTTTCAAAATCAAACACTTGATTCAAATCTATATTTTAAAAATAGAGGATGTTCAAAATAGTTTTGTGACTATAAACATTGACCTACGATTTAGTAAGAACCAAAGTATATTGTTTTCAATTATATAATTTAAGTCAAAACCATTTTAGAAATAGAACTTTAAACAATTCAAGTACTTTGCAAACATGGTTTTAGGGTTTAATAAATATTTAAAATATTTGTTTATAGCTCAAAACTCATGTTTGAAAATAAAGTTAACTTGATTGAATTAATATCATAATACTTTTGAGTAAGTCATAATAATTCTTTTGATTAGTTTTCTTGGCTATTTATGACTTTATTTTAATAAGAAATAAAAGTTTTAAATTTTAGTGATTTTTAAACGTTCCCAAAATGTTGGGATGTTACAGCTACACACTAAATAGGAGCATAGCATAATATAGTATCTCCAAAAAATTTACTAGCATGCATACTACATAAAATACTACTAGGCAGTATAGTAAAAATAGTAGGAGATTTATGAGTGTCACTTGCCTTTTAAAAGTTGTCGTTTATCACACTCTTTTCAACGAATAAAGTTTCACTCCGTTCAATCTATATGAGGAAAGAGAAGTAGAATAGACAAACAATTCGAACAAAGACATACCACATATAAGTAAACATCACAATAAGTTGTTCATCAGTAGTTGTTTTAGTTCATTTATTTTAGAGATAACTGCACCAGCGGTCCCAGTTCTTTTCCCGCGCCTTCACTTTGGTCCCTATTAATTAAAATTGCACGCTTAGGTCCCAATTGTTTCAAAAGTGTGTCACGCGAGGTCCTAAAATCGGCTGCCACCGTTGACCGCTACCACGTCGGTTGGTGGGGGTCCGTAGGCTCAACGACTGTGGTGAAATTTTGCCAATAGCCCCTTCAGTGTTTAGTTCTTCTAATTGCTAGTCCTTTATCCCAATTGCTAGTCCGGAGAACTCTCTGGCCGCAGCGCCACCACACTGCAGAGACCCGACAGGCCGCTCCTCCTCTGACCAGAAGCTTCGGCGCGTCCTCTCGCCCAGGGAGGGACCGCACCATAAACTTCGGAAAGCACAAGGGGCAGATGCTGGGCACGCTCGCGCCATCCTACCTCCGGTGGGTCGTGGCCGAGCTGGACTACAGAGAAACGACGCCTTGGGCGCGCCTGGCGTGGGAGGTCCTTGATGACCCCGTGTACGTCGACCGCGTGGAGTGCGAGCACGGGCACCGCTTCCTCCGCGGTGACGTGCAATATGACTACGTCTATGACGATGCCGAGGATGGCAGCGAAAGCCTATCTATGAGATGGTCGAGCGCTTTGGAAGGGACATTTCCGATGAGGACGGCTGAGAGTGCCTGATCAGGATGTAATAATAGGTGGTTTTGTGTTATCGTCTCCAAAGGGATCAACAAGTCAATGATGTTTCTAAGGGTTGGCAGAAGCTAAAGCAAATCTTTAAAGTTTCAGGTTTTAAACAAGAAGGTAAAGAAGTTTAACTGAAAACGATTCAGAATTTAACTTACAGCCTATAGGTTGTCAATCCAGAGACTAGCAAGGATCTAAGCAGGGTTTAGACAGGGAATAAGAATTTAGTTCTTAACTTGCAGAGACTAGTCTTGCAAGCAGAGGTTTTTAGCAGGTTTAGGAAGGAGAAAATTCAGAGCACAAAGATCACAACTTTCTGGGTTGTCAAGCCAGATCACAGTGACTTAACAAGCAAAGAGAGGTTAGGGACAGAATTGCAACACACAAGTATGCAGGGACTAGCCTTATACACACTAATCAAAACACGCAGCAACCAAAACATGCAAATCTTCAGTTAAGACAGAGAATTGTGTCACTCAAATCACTGCAATAACAAAGTGTTACAAGCCTTACTTGCAGATGGATGATCTACAAGGTTCATTCAAGATCACACAAGAGAGGGGGAAAGATCCTTGGCTTTGTGTCTCTCAAATCACTGCAATAAAAAAGTGTTACAAGCCTTACTTGAAGATGGATGATCTACAAGGTTCATTCAAGATTACACAAGAGAGGGGGAAAGATCCTTGGCTTTAGCTCACTGAAATCTAGTCGAGGCAGGGAAGCAGAGTAGAGGAGAAAGAGTTGCAGATCTTGATCTTCAGTTCACCAAGGCCTTGTGTTTCTTCTTCTGTTCTCCATGTTCATCTTGTTCTTCTTTCTTGTTCTTGGTCTTGTTCTTGGTGGGCTGATGGGATGGTGACGTGGGGCTGCCTTGCGGGTAGCCCACGATAAGGCTACCTGGGCCGCGCCAAGGAGTGAAAGGCCCATAGGAGGCCCACGCGGGGTACCATGTAACCTAGTCCAAGTCGGTTAGGAAGCATAACCTGCCATATCTGTAGTTGCCATCGGCACCAACCACCCGAGACCTGGCTGCCTATAAAGCCAGGAGTGTTCCTCGTCCCAGGGACACGCTCATAGCTACAGCACAAACCCTAGAGAGATCGCAATCTCGCCATTGTAACCACAACTCGCATCAATAATCAAACAAGCAGGAGTAGGGTGTTATTCTCCGGGAGCCTGAACCTGGGTAAATCCTTGCTTGTCAGCCGTCGTGGCCACCTTGCACTCATCTCTCTCCCCATCAATCAACCCGGGGTGCACAACCCTGGGACTTGTCGAGTTAACACCTCGTCAGATGGTGGTTGGTGGAAAGATGGAAAAGTGGAGTGGGTGGAAGAGGTGATGGAATGGGCTGGATGATCAGGATGGGGGAGCCTGTGGTGGCTTTATACCCTTTTTCCAATTGTGGTGGAGGTGAGGTGCGAGTTGGTGGAGGAGGAAGCTTCCTTCCTTTCCACAACTCATAGTGCACATGGCATGTCCCCTCTTTTGCACCTTTTTGCCTTTATGCCTTTTATGGTTTCCTTGATCTCCAAGTTGATCTATCTTTCTCCTTCTGATCCAAACTTATTTGAATTCCCTCTTATCTTCTTGCATTTAGCATTGCTTGGAATTCAGAAGATGGCCTTAAGTTTGGCTGTCAGACTTTCTATCAGTTACTGTTCACTTTCTGACAGCAATAGTGAACTTCAGGTTTTTGCTTGGATTTGAATTGTTGATCTTGGGCATCTTCTCTGTTGTATTGGTATAAGTTGAATCTTGCATCTTGCTTCACTTTTATAATGGATCTTATGAAGATTGTGTGCCTTTGCGCACTGATCTGTATAATGAGTGAAAAGCAATGTGACATGCAAATATTTGTAGTTCTGACTATATAAAAAGGTGAGGTTTTAAGGTTTTGGGGTTGTGAATAATGCATATAAATGATGATGATCAAACCCCCATACTTAAATATTTGCTTGTCCTCAAGTGAAGAAATTGAAGGATAATGGCAACAAACAGATTATGAACAATTTAAAGTTCTGAATACTTAGTAGTTCATTCAAATTGGACTCAATGTAGTTCTGAGTACTATTAGAACAAGTGCTAACTTGGAAACAAGTTTCAAATAGCAGGATGGAGTCATTTCTAAGCTCAAGTACCAATGGATTAACTGTATAAGACATTTGCAAGGGAACTGAATATAAATGATCCAAAGGAAAGTCATAATGCAAAAATGAATGCTAAATGGATGCAAAGTTAGTGCTTCACCTACTACAGTTCCAGGGAACATAGTAAGCTAATGTAAATGCAAGTTTTTAGTTAGTTTGTTTATTTTACTGCCAAGACACTTGGGTTAGTGCTTCACAAGCTACAATCCTAGGATCATAGTTGCTAATGCATAAACTTAATCACTTTTTGGGTAGGCCTTCAAGTTAGTTCTTCACAGACCAACATCCCAGGATAATGGTTGCTAATGCAAAAAAGTACTTGTTGTTTCAAAATTATTTGATTATAGTTAATGTAAAGTTAGTATGGATGTTAGTGCTTCACAAATCACAGTCCAGAGACAATAATTTCTAATTTAAAAATTTGCAAAAAATGCAAAGAAGGATAAATGGCTCTACTAGGGAACATTTAACTCAGTTACAAAGCAAATTGCATTATTTAGATACTCCAAAGTTCTTGAAGGGAGAAATAAAGGGATTATGTTCCTTATAGATGGTTCTGAGCATAGCCTTTGCAAGATAATAAGCACATTCATTACATGTTTCACAACCAGGATGTAAAGATAATTTATCAGAATAAAGCTAGCATCAAAGATTTTAATTTTCGGGTAACAGCGAAAACTTACCAATTTAATCTTTTACCAGGAATATGATAATAGCAATATTGTTCATGTTATGAATAGGATGTAAATGACTGGAAAGTATCCACCTGGTGTTTACTTCTTCTTCCTTCATGATATCCCAGCTAAAGCTCTCTCTCAACTTCTTCTTTTTTGAAATCTAAGAGACAAACGCAAAGAGACAACACAAATAAAAAATGAACAGAAAAATGAAAGGAACATGCAAATAATGTACACAGGTACCAGGCTGCCTCCTGATGAGCGCTTGTTTATAGTCATAAGCCTGACTGTAGCTTCTTCACAGGTCCTTAGCTGAGGAGGATGTATCGAGGTCATCCTCAACTTCTTCATCATTAGTTTCTTCACTTGTTTCAGTGTTCAAATGCTCTCCAGCTCTGTAATGCTTCAATCTCTGACCATTTACTTTAAAAGTACCTTCTGTAGCACTATGTACTTCAAAAGAACCATGTACAAGGTCTCTCTTGATAACACA
The DNA here is from genome assembly GCA_026929855.1 of Poa annua. Taxonomy (NCBI): domain Eukaryota; kingdom Viridiplantae; phylum Streptophyta; class Magnoliopsida; order Poales; family Poaceae; genus Poa; species Poa annua. Next base: position 163,048,921 of record CM049426.1, read on the forward strand.
AGGGCCAAACCATCTGGACTTGAATTTCCCAGAGAAAAGATGCAGTTTGGAGTCATATACCAACAATGTATGTTCAACTCTGAGTTCTTTTCTAAAATGTGCTTGTCATGCCATTTCTTAGTATTGTCCTTGTAAATCTTTGAGCTTTCATAAGCATCATTTCTCAGTTCTTCTAGCTCACACATCTGTAGCTTTCTTGCAGTTCCAGCTTTGCCTAAATTCATGTTAAGCTTCCTTATTGCCCACTGTGCTCTATGCTCTAACTCAACAGGTAAATGCCATGCTTTTCCATAGACAAATCTGAATGGTGACATACCAATAGGTGTCTTATATCCTGTTGTGTAGGCCCATAAGCTATATGGCAATTTCATTGACCAATCCCCCCTGGACTTAGAAACAACTTTCTCCAGAATTTGTTTCACTTCTCTGTTTGACAGCTCAACTTGTCCATTTGCTTGAGGGTGATAAGGCGTAGTTAATCTATGATTTCTCACACCATACTTGTTCAAGAGCTTCTCAAACTGATCATTGTTGAAATGAGCTCCACCATCACTGATTACTACTCTTGGCACACCAAATCTTGGGAATATGACTGTTCTGAAGAATTTGCATACCGCCTTGGAATCAACATTAACAGTGGGTATTGTTTCAACCCATTTGGACACATAGTCCACTGCAACAAGTATATGCTTGTATCCATTTGATGATGGTAAAGGACCAACAAAATCTACCCCCCACACATCAAATAGTTCAACCTCAAGAATTGCTTTCTGAGGCATTTCATTCCTTCTTAAAATTGTTCCAGATCTCTGACAAGGATCATACTTTTGGATGTAATCATGCACATCTCTGAAAATATTAGGCCAATAGAATCCAGCTTGCAAAATTTTTGCCTGGGTCTTCATTACTCCAGCATGGTATTGGTACATAACATCACTAATTTCTTCAGCTGGCACACATCTTCTCATAGTACCATCTGCACAATGCTTGTACAAAAATGGTTCATCCCAGTAATAGTTGTTGACATCATGCATGAACTTCTTCTTCTACTGGTAAGATATGCCAGTTGGTAAGATTCCACACACCAGATAGTTCACGGTATCTACATACCAGGGAGAGTTGGCGTTGACTGCCATCAACTGCTCACCAGGCATTTTGTCTTCTATCTCTCTACCTTCAGTGTAGATGATTCTTGATAAGTGATCTGCTATTGAGTTCTCAGATCCTTTTTGTCTTTTATTTCAATATTAAATTCCTGCAGCAAGACAATCCATCTGATGAGTCTTGGCTTTGCATCTTTCTTACTTACCAAGTATCTTATTGCCGCATAATCTGTGTAGACAACACACTTGTGTACAACAAGATAAGGCCTGAACTTGTTAAATGCAAACACTATTGCTAGTAATTCCTTCTCAGTGGTTGTGTAATTAACCTGAGCATCATCTAGTGTTCTGCTTGCATAGTATATCACATGGACATATTTTTCTATTCTTTGACCAAGTACTACTCCTACTGCAAAATCACTTGCATCACACATCAGCTCAAAAGGCACCATCCAATCAGGTGGCTGCACTATTGGGACTGTAATCAGAGCTTGTTTCAGTCTTTTGAAGGCTGCATACATGCTTCATCAAAAGCAAATAGTACATTGTGATTTAGTAGGTGTGTGAGAGGCTTTGCAATGTGGGAGAAATCTTTGATGAATATTCTGTAAAAACCAGCATGTCCTACGAAACTCTGTATTCCTTTCACATTTTCAGGTGGTGGTAGCTTAGCAATTACATCAACCTTTGCTCTGTCTACTTCTATTCCTCTGGCAGATACCAAATGACCTAGCACAATGCCTTCAGTTACCAATAAATGGCACTTCTCCCAGTTTAGAATCAAATTCTGTTCAGAGCATATGTGCAACATGTTGTCAGATTTTCCAAGCAAGTGTTGAAGTCTTTTCCATAAACTGTAAAGTCATCCATGAATACCTCCATGATCTTTTCAATGTGCTCAGAGAATATAGACATCATACATCTCTGAAAGGTAACAGGAGCATTGCATAACCCAAATGGTAATCTCTTATAAGCAAATGTTCCATATGGAAAAGTGAATGTAGTCTTGTCTTGGTCATCTGGATGGATGAGTATTTGAAGAAATCCAGAATATCCATCAAGGTAGCAATAGAATTTATTTCCAGCCAGCCTTTCTAACATCTGATCTATAAATGGCAAAGGGAAGTGATCTTTCCTAGTTGCCTTGTACAGTTTTCTGAAGTCATTGACCACTCTCCACCCAGTGACGGGTCTAGTGGTCATCAATCTTCCTTCCTCATTTTCTACCACTTTGTAGCCTCCTTTCATAGGCATAATGTGTATAGGACTTACCCATTCACTGTCAGAGATGGGGTAAATCATTTCTGCCTTAAGAAGTTTCAGAATTTCCTTTTTAACCACTTCTTGCATTGCAGGGTTTAGTCTTCTCTGTCCCTCTCTTGTTGGTTTACTGCCTTCTTCTAAATGTATCCTATGATAGCAAACCTTTTCAATTATTCCTCTGATGTCATCAATGGAATATCCAATCACATTCTTGTACAACCGTAGGACTGTCAACAAGCTCTCTTCCTGCTTTCTATCCAGGGTTGAACTGACTATAACTGGATGTATCCTTTGCTTCTCCAAGAACATGTACTTAAGATGAGATGGTAGCTCTTTCAACTCCACTATTGAATTGTGGGCTTATTTATGATTCTCACTTTCTATAACATCTACATCTTTATCACTCAGGGATAATCCACATAGCTCCTGGTGATTTAAACTATCTGTTGTCACAAAAACTTGTTCTTCAACAACTTCTGATGGTGTTTCATGTTGTGTTTCCAGAATACTTTGGTCTATCACATCAATGGACTGGCATTGTACAAGTATATTTGGCAGGTGGGAAGCATGCTTCATGCTGAACTCAGCCTGCTCAGAGCCAAATTGCAATGTTCCACCTTTTACATCAATTATTGCTCCAGCTGTTGCCAAGAATGGTCTTCCTAGAATCATGGATTCAGAGTTGTCTTCCATGTAGCGTACCTGCACTTAAAATAAGGCAGATACCTGTGTATAGTGCAAATCCCTGGATCGATTCGTTTGCACACACAGTTTACGATGTAATATCATAACAAAGTATCAATTTTATTACATCGATGATCCAGACTTACAAAATATTCAATACAAGTTGCAAAGCATAAAGTTAGCTTTGGAAGAGTAAATAGCGGAAATACAATAGCAGTGAGTCTCCATCACATTCATGTTGCCACAGGAGAAAACATGTTGGTTGTAGACTCGAAACCCTTAAACGAAACCTCACTCGTCACCTGATCAATCTGCAATAAGAAAAATGTTGCAACAACGTGGGTCAGATTCCATTAAAAATGGAGTCTGGCAAGTGACACTATGGTGGACACTTAGTGGAATAACTCTAATAACATATATTCCTAATTGGGCTGGTGGAGTACAAGGCTATTTTGCATAAAGCCAATTTTTCCTAACTCTTTGGAAAACACTTTTCTTCTATTCGAGACTTTCGTGGTAAGAAAACCACTGTCTCATTCTACCCTTGTTCACCCTTCAAGTTTTATATTTTTGAAGTTGGAATGGTGGAATCCTCCGTTGACGTCTGTGATCAGCTGCTCAAATTGTCCGTACTGGGGACACGGCTAAGTACTTAGTTTTACACTCTGTAGAGGTTGTGCACGTTCACCATTGTACCCATTCAACCCAAACTATCCTTTATACACTTATAGTGATTAGGAAAAGGAGAAGAATGAGACGAGATCTTTCAGAAGCATTTTCCCTCCCACTCTGGCTTGACCCGTTCCACCTAACACCCTCTACATCTTCTTGTCAATCGGGGAGAGTCCACACAACATAGTTGATCAAGCCAGAGCCCATATGGCAATGGCTCCACTGGAAGCAATCGTCACTCGGAGGTCTTCAGATTCCTCTGTTCCTGGGTGGCCGTCCACAAGTGCGCGTACTCCAGGAACCATAAACATGGGCCTGAGTAGCCACTCAACATAAACCATACAACCACTTTCCACCCAGGTGTTTCATTCTTAACTTAGTAGTATTTAGATTTTCACAAAACCACATTTGCATAGCATCAATATTTCTACTAAGTATTATATAGGAACCTAGACACAAGAGTAAGGAATTTCTACACATGTCTAGCATATCATTACTATCCTACACATGCTTATATAAAAATACACTAAGTAATACATATAGAAAATAGTATGAGGTTTGTGAATGTGCCACTTGCCTTTGTATAATGTCTTGCTCACAAACTCTTTTCAACGTAACTCGAGTCTCTCCGTTCAATCTAAACAATATAGACAAGAAACAATACAACAATCAACATATAACAAAACTACACAACGCATACAGACACATACTTAATGAACACACAAGTTTTATAAAACTTCTAAGGAAAAATATGTCATGCATGATGTGCAAAATATTTCTAAGGACTAGAGATGCATGTCATGCCATGAAAATCTTCTAAGTTAATGCAAGGAAAATATGTTAGTCAAAAATGACTAAGGGCTAAGGTCATAGGTTGGACAAAATACTTTGCTATAAATCATCTGGAATAAGCACTCTAATGACTTAGTCATAATGTGCATAAATTCTTAGAGAAAATACTAAGTCTATTCTTCAAGGTGATCAACAATTATTATCAACTCTTTTTAAATTGGATATTCACTATAGTGAGAGAGACAGACACCCGGCCAGCCACTTAAGTTGTGGAACAGGTCTCATGTACGTGGACATGTAAGGTTGGTCTCCAGGCCACTTCATCTCACTATGCCGCTAGGATCCAATAAACTTCAAAGATGGAAATAACATGATCAAAATTGTTTATGTCTAAAGTGAAAGACAAGATTAGGAAAGAGGTAAAAGATAGAAAGAAGGATGTAAAATCTTCTCCTTGCTTCCTTTTCTTCTTGATGTGTTGACTTCATTGCAATTTTGTAGACTTGATGGTGTTGATAGCATCAAAGTTGGTCTTGAATATAACTTAGTCATCCAACGGTCTAAGGGAAGAAGGAAGAAAAGAGAGAGAGAAAGCAAGACTTAGAAAATATTGCTGGTTGGTCTTCATGAACTTCTTCTTGATTTTCTTTTAAGTGCTTCTACTCCTTGAAGATACTTCAGAAGTCTTGTTTTGGCTAAGTCCTTCATTGTCCTTCTAGCCCCATGTTTAAAATCCTAAGTGTCTAAGTGCATAGCACTTAACCAAAATACTAAGTTGAAAATAATCCTAACTTAGAGAAAGTAATGAAGAAGTTTTCCTATGGGAAGTATAACTACAAAATAAAATATGTATGCATGAAATGCAATTTTTAATCACAAGAAAGCATCATAACAACTTTTGTGATTTTTATAAATATGCATAAAGTTATAATTGCCATTTAATTAATTTCTATTATAGGAAAATAAAATAAAAGGGTAAATACAAGATCAAAGTTTTCTGTGATTAAATTTTTATAACAAAATTTTATAAATAATATTAATAGACAGAGGGTATTTAAATAAATTTATAACAATTGGATTTAATCAAAATTAATGTTTCTATTAAAAGTTATGTAAAAAATAATCAAACTTACTCAAATTAAAATAATGATTATTAAATTATCAAAACAGTGCTCAAAATTATTTTCTAACAGAGGAATCAAATTGCAAGTATTATAAAGTTTCTAAAATAATTTTATTTGCAATTTTTGTATTTATAGATTTAAAGTTATGACAAATATACTCAAATCATACATTTGAAATTTGAATAATTTATACTAAGTCAAATTTGAATTCTAACAGTTCTAAAATATTCTACATGTCAAGGGCTTTCCAAATATATAAAATTTGTCTAATTTGGATGTGTGAGTGAAGATATATGAGTGTTTCAATTACAAGGACTAATCTGCAAAACTGCCAGATTAAATCTAAATTAGAAAAATAAATTCCTCGCGGACACTGACTGGCTGCTGACGCGGATCTGACTGGGCGCTGACGGGGCATCGACGTGGCATCTCCTTATTTGCTGGTACCGGTTCGGTAATTAAAATAAAAAGGATCCGTTGGATATAGATCCAACGGTCTAGATCTAATCGACCGGGGCTAGCGGCGCTAGGTCACCGGAGAACCTCGCCGGCGATGCGCCCGCGGTGGCAACGCGCCGTTCCGAACATTCTACAGCTTCCCGGGATGAACGGGACTCACTAGAGCGAAGAGGAGATCGTGGAGACGTCGATGGCGAGGTGGCGGAGGCCGGAGCGTTACGGTTCCTCTCCTACTGCTCGCCGGAGTTGCACACGGCATCGGCTTGCTCCGGGCGTGGACGGACTCGTTGTTCTGGCGTTCGGGTAGATTTTTAATCGTGTCGAAAACATGCACAAGACCAAAGGAAGGAGATAGGAGGGGTAGGGGAGCTCGGGGTCGACGGTGCTCATCGGAACTTGAAGAAACGGGCGGCGGTAATGGCGGAGATGCGGCGGATGATTCCGAGCAGCCTGGGGGCGATTAGCTTTTGGGTTTGTGGGGGAAAGGAGGCGGCGGAGTTGAGCTTTATATAGGGGCCGACTGGGGTATGATTTGCGATCTTCACGGCGCAAATCGAAGGAAAGAAATCGCCGGCGTTTTCGGCGTGATTTGCGAGCGGAGGTTGAAGACGACATGACGTCATCGCCGACGTCAGCATTTTTGTTTTTGTTTTTCTTATTTTCCATTTAATTCATATCTTTTTATTTAAGACTCCAAATCAAGTCAAATAAATTTCTAAAAATTTGTAAAAGCATTATCTTTTTGTTAAACAAGTTGTGGGTATGTTTTGAACATTTTTGAAAAATAATATTTGAAATATTCATAAAATACAATTTTGCCTATTGTAGGTTAACTTTGAAATTAGGGATTTAATAATTCATTTGGGGTTACATAAAAATTTATGAAATTACCAAAGTTATATATGTTTGATATTTAGTTATCTTAAACTCATTTTCAATATTCAATCATTTTGACTTTAGTATAATATTAAATAACATAACACAATTATTTGAAATGAAAAGGGAAATATAATGGATTCAATTTTAATTCAATTTTATTTTGTGCACCATTATATTTTATATTAAGATAATTCATTTGAAAACATCATAAAACAACTTTGGAAAAGCTTTTAGATTTAATTTATTTCTTATATAGAATATTTTCATCATTTCATGTTTTGAAAATTAATGAAAGAATTTAAGTTAATGAAATGCCTATTTGGATAATTAATTAAAATCTATGAAGTTGTAAGGTTAAAAACTAGAGATTTGTAATTTCTGTGAGGACCCCTCGGAGCAAGTCCGAGATGTCCACGTTATGTAAAAGATCATGATCCCAATGATCAGTGCATCGCAATCACATAACCAACATTGGTATCAAAGAGTTACATCATTCAAGTCGTACAATAAAAGTATTACAACACATAGACGGTTATACGACCAATGTCAGCAAACCTCGTCACGTAGGACGGAATTGAACTAAGATAGCGGAAGCTCGTGGCTAGCAACGGCTCTTGACATCTCCGGGGGCTGATCCCACAAGTGCAGTTGACCGGTGACAACTAAGTGGCGAAGTCGTCGTCATACACCTCCTCCTCGATGTAGGCCTCATCATGGTAATCTGGACATTTGAATATCCAGGGACAAGGCCACATGTGTACATTTACGTACTCGCAAGACCACCTCTAGGTTTACAGTTTTTCATGGATATGCATGTAAAGCATTTTCGAAAACTAGGATGGCTCCTATATATGACTATAGGGCTTAGTTTTCGAATACCATGATTTTAGACATAGAGAATACGACATCTCTGTATCTTTGTTGAAGAAAACATTTAGAGATAGAATTCTCTTCTCTTAGATATAACAAGGACATATCTCAGTACAAAACACTTTCTTTGTAAGAGTTTGCCAAAACACTAGGATAGGGGTAACCCTTTTTCGCGACTCGAGATCGGACTGGTTGTCTCCACGAGATCAACAATCCTCACCTGAATTCCGTACCTCCCAGGTACCACTTTGTTGCCTTCTTGTTCCATCCGAAAACATTTCACTTTGGAAACCAATAAAAAGCCAGTGTGCCTAGTGGGACCTTTCCAACCGTCCATGACCGCAGACACGGCTATTCGAATAGATTTACACTCTGCAGAGGTTGCACACTTTACCCACACCTATCGGTCATTCCGCCGTGTCTGCCACGGCCCGTCATACGACAGCATGCGGGGGTCCGGATAACACGATCAAAGCTGACCACCCTAGTATCGGGGCCTCCCGGTAGGTTTATTCTCCTCGGCACCGTGTGCTCCACTAGACCTCTTGGTCTTTCCTCGGGACGCCACACCGCCACGTCAGGAGACCCGCCGTAATCGTCCGGCTGCTGGTCCTCAGCAGTGTATTGTCTCTTCCGAACGACAACCCGGCTTCGAGGGCCCAGCCCTCGTAGAAAGTATGAGAGCCCCAACACTAAAACAAACAAGCTTCCGGCTAAGCCATACCCATGTCAGGTAGTGTGGTTGCACGGGTTAATCGTTCGGGCGGCAGCTAGGGTCACACTTTGTTTTTCAAAACACTTTCTCCTCTGACTACTCCCAACATCTCGGGTTTTCGCAAACATCTCCGATTGCTCCCAGCAACTCGGGTTTTTAATAAAACACTTGCTCACCGATTGCTCCCAGCAACTCGGGTTTTCTTCCGTAAAACAATTTTATCAAATAGGTTCCCATCCTATAGTTTTGAGGTAAGTAGATGAAGGTAGACTACTAGAAAACTTAATCCTTTTTGATGGAGCCTTCAACAACAAGGCTCATCAAGTAAAACTCTTTTTGTAATACCTACAGTATTCTAGCAGATACCTTTGGCCAAACTATATTTTGTAAAAATAGTTTTTGGGTGGCAAGGTACCACAAAAGAAATAAAACATGCATTATTTTATTTGGAAAACAAAACATGTTTGATAAAAATAATAGGATTCATTATAGTGGTGAGGTGGCTTGCCTTGCTCAAAGTACCGTCCCTGGTCTTTTTCTTCTCCGTAGTTGTGCTCAGCTAACTCGTACTGTTCCTCCTCTGATTGCGGTTCTACCGTAACATGAAAACAAATGAGACTAGTGTAAATCCTAAAAATGCGAGTTGATAACAATCTAAAGTATAATAACAAGCAAGAAGCACCACAAAACAGAAAATATAAATAATGCATTTAAATAGTTATTATGGGACTGTTTTGATGGAAAAGGCATAACTCCTAAAGTGCTGTTCATAAAATTAAACCCTTCTACCACATTACTCCTAATTACTATATGAAGCTCTGAAAATTAGTTGTGCATGAAAATCTATTACCAAACAAAAACTAAAAATCAGCTAAGAGCTACTGATGTCAAACCCAAAAAGAATATGGTTTCAGTTTTATAGATCTCCTGAATGGAAGTTAATTTCTTTAGAGAGATATGAGTTTTCTCTTTAAGTAGAAATTTTATTCGTCTAATTTGGATAATCCTAGCTCAAGTTATCCTTGTTTTAAAATAAAATAAACTTCTGACTATTATTTTGGTACAGAGAATAATATGGATTATTTTGATGCCAAACCAGTGGGGTAAGTGTAACAGCCCAACTGTAACTTCCCTTATTTGTGTGCATTAAAAATGGATATCATGTCATCATTCCATATGTGCTTGCATTTATTTAATTTTGTGCATCAAATTCAAAATTATAAATTTAAATTATTATTTTGAATTCAAATGCTTTCAAAATAAATTCATTTGAAGTTTCCAGTTATTTATAAATAATCAAATGAGATATTAATATGACCAAATTGAAACTTGTAAAAATTATTCAAAAGTTCTTTTATGTCTCTTCTCTTATTTGTTTTACAAATACAAAAAATCAGAAAGTTTTTTAAAAGAAAAAGAAAACAGTACAAAAAAAATACAAGCCCTGGCCGAGTTGGGCCTGCTCGGCCCAACCCAACCCAGCTCGGCCTGCTCCTGGCCTCCTTCTTCGTACGGACAAGCAGAGCACGCGCTCGCTTTCCAGCTCGGCCATGGCGTGGGTCTCTGCCGAGGTCGCCCCACCGGCCCCCACTGCCACCTCCTCTCCTCTCCCCTACTTATTCTACCCCGGAGCAAACCCTAACCCTAATACCTTCTCCTCCCCCGCCGCCGCAGCTCGCTCCCCACGCATCGCCGTCGACATGGCCGCACGGCCGAGCTCGCCGCCGCGTTGATCTCCGTCGACCGCACGCCAGCAGCGACCCTCCGACCTCCTCTTCATCCTCGACGCACGCAGGACGGACGGGAGGCACCGCACCATCCTCTTCTTCCCCGACGACCGCGCGGACCCGAGCTCGTCCCCGCACCGTCCTCTCCGCCTCCGGCCTCCTCGACCTCCCCAAACTCGCCTGCGACCTCCCCTCGGTGAGCCGCAACCGCCCCTCTCTTCTCCCCCTCCGTTTCTCCTCTCGGTCGTCGTTTTTCACCGGCGCCGGACGGAGTTCTTGCGCGTCCCCTCACGGACACCTCCGGTCGAGCACGAACCAAGCCTTATGCGTCGTTTCCTTCGAATCGAGCACGGGAACGCTTTCTCCAGGTGTTTCCGCACACACCGCACACCCCAACGGACTCGCAGCGCCGCTGGAAAGTGGTCGCCGCCGGAGATTGTCGCCGCCGCTGCGCACTGTCTCCTTTTCCCGTCAGTTTCGTCACAGAACAAAGACATCTCACTGCCACTGCTTAAAACGAACCCGCTGCTAATCCTAACAAGATCAACACTAACCGCCCCCTGGTTAACATCGCCGAGCCGAGCGATGCGCGTCGCGCGTTCGAATCCCTCCAGCGCAAGTGGAAAAAGGGCGCATTTTTGCGCTGCGCCGCTGACAGCGCGGCCCCACCTGTCAGCGACAGTGGGAGCCCGCGCAGCGTTCCCTGCCCGGTCAGCGCCACCGTGGCGTTGGACCCACTCGGTCAGCCTCTCTAGCTGGGCAACTGCGCGGTGAGAAAAGTCTGAGATGTTTCCTGCGCTACAGAATTACACCGAGCCCCCTGCACTTCCTGGTTTAGTGCTTTAGCCCCTCCCAGAAACTTTTCCTTCACGAACAAGTCCCTGCTTTTTGCAGTTTTGTCCAGAAACTTAAAACATTAATAACTTTAGTTTTATAACTCCAAATTAAATAAACTTTATATGTTTTCATATCAGAAAAATACAATAAACATTAATATCATATTCTTATGTCATTTTGCATAATTTATTTTAAATGCTTAGTTTAAATTAGCAAATGCAATTAATTAATTAAATATGGAGTATGAGGGGTAATAAATATATAATGCCCTAAATCCATTTAATATGCTCATATCCTTTTATACCATTTTCTTGCCATGCTAATAAATATTTATTTTGAGTTGAAGTTAAATATTTTGCAATCAAATACTAAATATGGAATGTGTTGGGCAATTAAGTAATTAATGTCGTTTCCAATTAAATTAATTGGATCACGACTTCTGCTATATTAAGTAACCTTTAAATTGTTGGCTACACAAATAACTTGCACCCTAATCTTTTGCCGGGATTTCATCCCCGCTTTAATATGACCTAATCATCTCATACCATATCGCACCACCATTTGTTTGCGCATTTCTCTGTATTGATTATTGTTTCCTATTGTCTGTGTTTGGCTCTCTTTGGGTAGACGACGACGTGTCTGCTGCGAGTACCTACGATACTGAGGTTCCAGCTATCGTGGCAGGCTACGAGCTGCCAGGCAAGCTTCTGCTAACCGGTTACACGATTGTCGGGTTTTCATTCTTGCCTTTTGATCTATGCTATCCTAGTTATCGATTCTTGAGTTGCGATCCCATCACATGTTTTCCTGCAGCCTATACAGCTATATCCCCACAACCCATAACCCCTTGCATGTTTATCTGTTGGCCTTTGCGAGTCGTAGTGCATGCTTAGGTTTGGTTGAGCGAGTCGTTCCTTTGTCTTTATCTCATATGCTTAGTATGATATATTGTTCTACTATAATAAACTGCTGTCTTTTTGGAGTTCTATAATTAAAAGATAAGGCACCAGGCGGAAGGCCTTGCGAGGTGCTTTGTTCTGCTCAGTGTCGTCCTAGGAACTGAGATTTTGTCCTCGGATCCAATTTTGAGCGCACTAACCACTTGTGGGTGGCCCAATGGAGCCCCCCTCGACTTTGAACAGATCCTCAGCTCGTCCATGTGCCGCAAGTAGTTCGGGTTTTCCATTCGCTCATATGCATGTGCATGATGATGATGTTCGATGAGAGGTTACTTGTTACGGGGGGTCATACAGGGGTGGTACGTCGCGTAGCGGACAGTTCCTACTGTGGTTTGAGCCGCATGGTGGCGTAGTCACAAACTAATGAGTCCGCAAATGGGATTCGGCCGGACTCCAGACGCAGGTAACAACTCATATGGGTGGCACTTGGACTTGCTGTAGTGAAGGAATGAGTCCTGTTGAGAGGCCCTAACGGGTTGATCATGCGAGTATGGGTACTGTAGTGCACCCCTGCAGGGTATAATCTTATCGATGAGCCGTGTCCACGGTTATGGACGACTTTGGTGATGATGCTGGCTAACAAGATCTAGACAACTTACACCTAATCATTGTTAATTAATGTGACTAGTAATATAGAATTACTTACACCCTAAATGGTACTAAAATTGTTAACGTGTGAGTATTCCCGGATTGCTTCCTCATACTTGGTTGAGGGGGTTAATTCGAGAATGGGTTATGACTGGTGTTAGTTGTAGGTGGCTACTTAAACGCTCTCTTATCCCTCTCTAATTAGACGGAAGTTTTAGCGTGTCTCTTTAGGTTGCTAGTGCTGCTGCCGCTAAGTACAGTTACCCCCCATATTTTTGGGAATCTTACAGTTTTGTAACCTGTTAGCTTAAGCTTGTTCGATACGCTTCGGTGTATTGACCCGTTCGCGGGCTGTGGTTTTTTCTGCAGTTGAGGATTCTTCGCTCGACCAGTTCGGTGGATACTACGTGGAGTTCGACGATGAGAGCTACGACGAGTAGTTAGAGTTCCCCTGGGCTACTTCCTGGTGGACTGCGTGGATGGGCCTTCTTTTCCGTTTCGGTCTTGAGCCCTTTGCTTCTTGTCTGTACTCAGACCGTTTGTTTCCGCTACATGATGTAATGTTGGGACATGTGTCCTCTGATTGGTGCCATTTGATATATTTTGCTCAGTGAGAGCTTTTGGATATTATTTCATTTCTTTGTGTCTTAGGTTTATTCTGTGGTTTCAACTTGTTAAAAATCCGACTCGTATACCATGTGTGTATGGTTGAAGTATACGAGTTGGAAGACTTTTTGGGTTCTTGCGTGCACAATCTGGAAACGTATGTGACGTTGGGGTCGCCAAGAACTGTCGGCCGATGATCCATTCCGAGCATGGCCTGATTGTTTTCCTGGGATTGGTAACCCCTGTATGTTCTTGGTTATGTGGCCCAACCGATATGTTTCGTTTGTGTAGCTTGAATTCAGGGTCTGACAGTAAGTTAGATAAGACTTGTGGCTACTCCAAAAAAATACCCCCAACAAAACTTCATGGACAGAGGTGGTTTATACAACCAAAACTAGACATACATCATTCTCTCAAATTCTAAAAATGCATTTCATGAGACTATCCTCCTGTTTTTAAGGAATTGATTTATCAAGCATAAATTATCTACTGGAAAAATCTACATTTATAGCATATGCCATCTACAACCTATATTTACCACCTCCAAGTGGATTTACCCCAAAAAGTGTTTTAATTTAAGAGTTAAAAATCACCAAATAGATGCTTGATGTACTAGTAGAGCATAGTAATAATAGATGCTTGATGTTGATTGGTTTCAGCTCTAATGAAAGTCATGTTTAAGTTGTTAAGACTTAAAATAAATAATATGATGTTTTTGTGTGAAGTGGCAAAAAGAATAATGTTTGAAGAAAAATATTTCTTATACTAAGTTAAGCAATATCTAAAGGTTATAAGGATAAATATGATCATAATTTATTCTTCGGTTACATTATTTTGAATTTTTATAACTTCCAAACTTAATTGTTGTTCACTTTTATTAAGTTGTAAAGTATTATCATATTTAGAAATAATACTTAAGTAAAATTGATTAATTCAAGTATCTAACTTATTCAGATAATTATAGTTAAAATATTAAAATGAGTGAGGAATTTATTGTATAAAGAATTTTATTTTACTATAATTGGGAATATTCCTTAAAGAAAAGACTTATAATAAATCTTTATTTTAGGAAAATATTTTGGATACTTGTTTGAATTCTAAAACTATCATGCCAATATAATTTTTCACAGTGATTTTCTTATTAGTAACTTAATGGATGTTAAAACCAAATCCTTTTTTAAGTGCTTATTAGATTGCATAATATTATTTCAATTAGAAATCTAATTTCCTTACTTTGGAAAAATAATCACTCTAATTTTTACCCTGAGGTAAGATCATCAAAATTCTATTAAAATTCACTTTTAAAAACTAGAGAAAATGTAGACACTTAATTATATTATTATTTGATTTTTATTTAATTTAGATGAGATCTGAAGATTGTTTTAATTTGGATAAATTTTTAGAAAGGATTGTCAAAATCACTATCAGGACCTGCTCGGTTGGTCAACCCCGACCGACCCACTCGCACCTTCTCTCTCCCGAGCTCTCATCCCCGATCCCCTCCTCCTTCCTGGCGATACGCCCCGCCTTGCACCTCGACCCCGGCCGCTTCTGGCCGGCTCCGGCGCCATCACCTACTGGCGCTGCTCCGCCACCTCTTGCTCCCTCGATTCCCCGCCTCCATTTCGTACTACACCGTCCTCCGCTCGTGCTTGCTTGCGAACCCTAGCCGCCCTAGCTCGTTTCGCCGGCCTCTTCTCCGGCGATGCTGCGACGGTGAACGAGCGCGGAGAAGACATCCCCGTGTTGCGCTGTGTCGGCCGTGTGGGAACTGCCCCACCACGCTGTCTGTGGTTGCGCATAGGCGCAGGTAACATTCGTTTTTTCCCTCACCTGCTCTTCCCTCATGCTTCTCCGGCGTCTGGCCATGGCCATGCTCTGCGATGACCCATTTCGGGTAGTGGTTCATGGATTGTTGGCATGCTAGGTTTATCACACTTCGGTGTGTTTCTTGTGGTCTTGTTTAGTTGGTTGCTCGTGTGGCTGTGGTGAACTACTATGGATAATTTTCAGTGCATTGATTCGTTGTGATGATGCTCCGGGGGTAGTGTTGTTGATTCAACTCAATTGCTATGTCTGTTGTATTTCTGGAATTGGTTCTGTTGATATCACTTAACTGTGCTTTGCTCATGCTAGTGTATAGTGCTTCTGAACCAGGTTCAGAGGTGTGCTACAAACTGTTTAACTGAACCAAGTGTTCAGTTAACTGAAAGAAACTTTGTTGAACTGTTTCCTAAATGATTCCTGGAGTTCTAATTCCAGGAAGATGATTTTTTTTATTACGTGGAATATTTCCTGACCTCCAATAGATATAATGTGAGTTTATGTTTTGTGTTTGTGGTGCTAATTCCATTGGAAATTAGTGACCAGCAACTCATATGCTGGTTGGGTTCAGATCTAGCTTCATAGCTAGTTCTATTAGCAAAAGATTATCAGAAGTTGCTTGAGCCAGTGATGCTAAAGCTGAGGCCCCTTTTAGATAAGATCAACTGCAAAATCTTGCATGAATAAGTGATTACCAATAGCCTGTGATGCACAAGCTGAGGTATTTGTTCAGGAGATGGTTGCTCTTTTTTTATTTAGATGCAATAATTTCCAATGATGAGCTGTGCACAGCATTTCTGTGCAAAGCTGAGGAAATCAGCCACAATCTAATGCTTGCATAACTTCCTTTAAGAGTTGAGATCAAACTTAGCAAGTTGTGGTGTGGCTGTGTTGTGGTTTGGACGCTGGAGTGATCTTGATCAGCAGCTCTTGATGTACTCTTGATCAACAATCTTGTCGCCTACTCCAGCTCCTGGATATGTGTTCTGGTGCTTGCCCTTCTCCTCCTAGCTGCTGGCCTTCACCTCCGAGCTGCTAGCCTTGTCTTTTAGCTGATGGCCATCGTCTTGCTTTGCTTTTGGCAAAGTTGAGAATTGAGATGTGGATTCTGTGACGCCCGAAAATCGATACTATGTAGATTTAAACGATCCCGCCGAAATCCGCATAATAACGATTTTAGGTCGTCCACCAACATGCGCATTATGTGGGTGGAATTGTGATAACATTACAACTGTTCCGATACATCCACAAATACAACAAAAATATAATTATAACAACGACTCGAACGAGTCAAGATACAAATGATTCAATACAAAGATACAAATGACAGCGGAAGCAAAATAGTATCCGACTACGGATAAGATACAAATTGGACTAAGAGTCCTGAAGATAAGCAATGGCGCCATATCCCTGCCTAGCCAAGCCGGAGGGATTCCCAAGGTAACGTCGTCACACTTCAAACCTGTTAACTGCACATAAAGCATAACCCAAAAGAGGGTCAGGGCACTACCTGGCAAGCAAAACCGACTTGCCTACTTTCTACACCATCTCCCAAAATATAGGGGAGGTGGACTTAGCGGCAGCAGCACTAGCAACCTAAAGAGACACGCTAGAACTTCCGTCTAATTAGAGAGCGCATAAGATAAACATCTACAACTAACACCAAACATAACCCATTCTCGGATTAACCCCCTCAACCAAGTATGAGGAAGCAATTCGGGAATACTCACACAGTGAACAAATTTTAGTTACCAGTTATTGTGAAAGTAATTCTATATTACTAGTCAGGTTAATTAACAATGCTTAGGTGTAAGTTGTCTATGATCTTGTTAGCCAGCATCATCACCAAGTTGTTCATAACCGTGGACACGGCTCATCGATAAGATTATACCCTGCAGGGGTGAACTACTGGACCCGTACTCGTTCGATCAACCCCAAAAGCAAAGCCAGAAGGTAGGGCATCTCAACACGGCAAATCTCTTCTCTACAACCCATCCAGGGAACCGCATGATTGTGTGCACGGCTAATCAGGTCCAGTGCCCGTGGGATACGACCTTCATAGCACTCTAAGAACGTGCCACCCTATATGAGAATCGACTACTCCATCATCATGAGATCGTTAGGTAACCATATGCATGCATCAAATGGAAAGCCCGAACTACTTGCGGCGCCCTGGATAAGAAGCGGATTAGATCGAAGCCGCGGGGGGCTCCATAGGGCCTCCCACAAGCGGTTAGTGCGCTCAAAATTGGATCCGAGGACAAGAACTGAGTTCCTAGGTCGACACTTAGCAGAACAAAGCACCTCGCAAAGCCTTCCGCTGGTGCCTTATCTTTTAATTGTAATACCCCAATATAAGAACAACATTTTATTAAGGTAGAATAACCTATCATGCTAAGCAGGTGCAATTAAATAAGACACACAGACGACTCGCACAAACAACTCTAAGCATGCGCTACGACTCGCAAGGCCAACAGATAAACATGCAACAAGTATTAGGATGTGGGGATAAAGTTGTATGGGCTGCAGGATAAACATGTGATGGGATCGCGATAAAGAATCGAATACTAAGGTAGCAGAGATCAACGGCAGGAATGAAAGACAATGTATAGGTAAACAAGCAAACTTTGCTTGCCTGGAATCCCGCATGGAAGCAGATCTTGTCGTTGCTCACACATCTCAACGTCTTATCCGTGAAGAAGCAACAAACACTGGAAAGCATAAAAGATGCATTTTATAACTACGGCAAAAGATTCAGCATGATCATACGAGAATGATGCATGGCATGGCAGGATGCAAAACAATGCAGGTAATCCAAATTAAGTGGGAAAACAACCCCGACAATAATATTTAGGTGCGAGTTATTTATCTACTCAACAATATTAAATGTTGGTTAACATGGTAACACATGGCATAGGTGATCTAATTAAATTAAATGGAATAGGGCATTATATATTTATTACCCCTAACATTCCATATTTAATTATTTAGTTGCAATTAACAAATTACACTAAGCAATTAAAATAACAGATGCAAAATGGCACACAAATGGCATATTAATATTCCTTCCATTTTTCTGATAATAATACATATAAAGATTATTTAATTTGGAGTTATAGAATTAAAGTTATTGCATTTTGAAGTCTAGGGCGGTTTTCTGAAAATGTGCTGGGACCTGTTCGTGATGGAAACAATATTTCTGGGGACTTGGGCGCGAAACTCAGAGAGCAGGGGGCTCGGGGTAATTTTCCCAGAAGCTCTGGTCACTAACGGGTGGGACCCGCATGTCAGTGACCGAAAGAGAATAAAAAGGGTGCTTTTTATTCCATCGTGCCCGCTGGGGTTTGAACTCACGACGTGCGTTGCGCATGAGTGAATTGGTGGTGCTAGCCACCGGGCCGGATCGATGGTATTGATGTAGAAAGGGAAACCACCCTTAATGAAGCTACCTGGCGAAGTTAACTGAACCCAAAAACACAAAAGGAACACACGATGTTCAGTCCTTGATGACTACGAAAAAAGTGGAGATCGGGGCGGATGGGGACTCGATCTCTGTATCCTGGAGGTAAGAGGACGAGCAGAGCCACTGGGCTACGCTACGTTGGATGCATTCGTCGGACACAGTTGAAACATGAAGCATGGCTTCGGAGTTAACTGAATTTCGCCCAAGGAAGCTTCAGGCTTCAGCGCACCGAGACGGCGATGGCGACGGACAGCAGCAGAGACGGTGGTGCCGCTCGACGGCGCGCACCCAGAGCACATGGGGAAGGGGGAAGGGATGCACCTCACCTAGGGGATGCTCGGGGTGGACGTACGGGGTCGGGGTGGCGTCGAAAGGAAGGAGACGGCGACCCGTGCGTTCCCACGGCGGACGAGGAGGACGAGCTCGAGCGAGGCGCTCCAGGCCGCTGCAGCTCCGGCCGCTGCATCGCAGACGTCGGCGACGAGGTGGTGGTTCCATTCCCCCGCTCGGGAGGCTCTGACGGCGATCATGGCGCGGGCTCCGTGCATCTCTTCAAACTCGGTCATGGAGATGCGGAGAAAGGGGAAAGGAACAGAGAAGAGAAGGGAAGGGAAGTGGGCGGCGGCGGCGGCCGAGAGGGAGAGGGAGAGAGGGGAGGCTAGGGTTTGGGGGGGGGGGGGGCTTCGGTGGCTTTAAGGGGAGGGGGGAAAGCAGGGAGCAGGTGGAGGAGGGGCACATGGTGGGGATCACCATGTCGTTATCTCCTCTGTTCGTACGGAGGTAGGAGGAGAAGGAGGTGGGCTGGAGGAGATGGGCCAGGAGGGGTTTCGGCCCAGGTAAGCCCCTCTCACCGATTTTTTTTCCTTTCTGTTTTATTTATTCTTTTCTGTTTTATATTTTTTTAAAAAAATAGGAAATGAATTTTAATAGACAAACTTTATAAAATAGTTTTAGTTTCAAATAGGCTATTTAATAAACTAGTTTTTAAAATATTTGCAAAAGATTAGAAAATATCATATTTTAATTAATTTGAAATGCATTTGAAATTAATTGTGGGGAATTGAATTTAAATGTAACAAATTAAATTAATGAGATGACAAATGCAAATGATGCATGATGATGTCATGTTGATGCAAAAAGAAAAACAAACAATTTTCTAATTGGGAAAATTCCCGGGGCGTTACAATCGACACCACTAAAAAGGGATCGCGTCCCGCGATCCACGCCGAGACCACAAGAAGAGAGGGTTAACTATCGAGTCTTCAGGCTCCGAGAAGAACTTCTCGACACCACTAACAAGGGATTGTTGCTCACGACGAAGATGACTCCGAAAGATCGAACCTAACAGGATAAAGGCAAGAAATCGTCCACCCACACGTAGGATCTTAAAACTTTGAAAGTATGATAAGAGAAGAGACTCCAAAACAAATAAGGTAAGAGAAGAAACAGAATAAAGGTAAGGAGTAAAAAGGAAACCTATTGAGATATTTTTCAAAATAATAATTTAAGTCAAATAGTTTCGACACTCTAGAAACAACGACCGTTAGCGAGGTTATCCTATAGGCTTTTGCGGACCCGCTGCTTCGATAACCATTCGAATCGAAACAACAAGGAGATCGAAACCAAGGCTCTGAACCACTTTGTGACGCCCGAAAATCGGTACTATGTAGATTTAAGCGATCCCGCCGAAATCCGCATAATAACGATTTTAGGTCGCCCACCAGACATAATGTGCACGCCGAAACATGCGCATTATGTGGGTGAAATTGTGATAACATTACAACAGTTCCGATACATCCACAAATACAACAAAAATATAATTATAACAACGACTCGAACGAGTCAAGATACAAATGATTCAATACAAAGATACAAATGACAGCGGAAGCAAAATAGTATCCGACTACGGATAAGATACAAATTGGACTAAGAGTTCTGAAGATAAGCAATGGCGCCATATCCCTGCCCAGTCAAGCCGGAGGGATTCCCAAGCTAACGTCGTCACACTTCAAACATGTTAACTGCACATAAAGCATAACCCTAAAGAGGGTCAGGGCACTCCCTGGCAAGCAAAACCGACTTGCCTACTTTCTACACCATCTCCCAAAATATAGGGGAGGTGGACTTAGCGGCAGCAGCACTAGCAACCTAAAGAGACACGCTAGAACTTCCGTCTAATTAGAGAGGGATAAGAGAGCGCATAAGATAAACATCTACAACTAACACCAAACATAACCCATTCTCGGATTAACCCCCTCAACCAAGTATGAGGAAGCAATTCGGGAATACTCACAGTTATTGTGAAAGTAATTCTATATTACTAGTCAGGTTAATTAACAATGCTTAGGTGTAAGTTGTCTATGATCTTGTTAGCCAGCATCATCACCAAGTCTTCCATAACCGTGGACACGGTTCATCGATAAGATTATACCCTGCAGGGGTGCACTACTGGACCCGTACTCGTTCGATCAGCCCCAAAAGCAAAGCCAGAAGGTAGGGCATCTCAACACGGCAAATCTCTTCTCTACAACCCATCAAGGGAACCGCATGATTGTGTGCACGGCTAATCAGGTCCAGTGCCCGCGGGATACGACCTTCATAGCACTCTAAGAACGTGCCACCCTATATGAGAATCGACTACTCCATCATCATGAGATCGTTAGGTAACCATATGCATGCATCAAATGGAAAGCCCGAACTACTTGCGGCGCCCTGGATAAGAAGCGGATTAGATCGAAGCCGCGGGGGGCTCCATAGGGCCTCCCACAAGCGGTTAGTGCGCTCAAAATTGGATCCGAGGACAAGAACTGAGTTCCTAGGTCGACACTTAGCAGAACAAAGCACCTCGCAAGGCCTTCCGCTGGTGCCTTATCTTTTAATTGTAATACCCCAATATAAGAACAACATTTTATTAAGGTAGAATCACCTATCATGCTAAGCAGGTGCAATTAAATAAGACACACAGACGACTCGCACAAACAACTCTAAGCATGCGCTACGACTCGCAAGGCCAACAGATAAACATGCAACAGGTATTAGGATGTGGGGATAAAGTTGTATGGGCTGCAGGATAAACATGTGATGAGATCGCGATAAAGAATCGAATACTAAGATAGCAGAGATCAACGGCAGGAATGAAAGACAATGTATAAGTAAACAAGCAAACTTTGCTTGCCTGGAATCCCGCATGGAAGCAGATCTTGTCGTTGCTCACACATCTCAACGTCTTATCCGTGAAGAAGCAACAAACACTGGAAAGCGTAAAAGATGCATTTTATAACTACGGCAAAAGATTCAGCATGATCATACGAGAATGATGCATGTCATGACAGGATGCAAAACAATGCAGGTAATCCAAATTAAGTGGAAAAACAACCCCGACAATAATATTTAGGTGCGAGTTATTTATCTACTCAACAATATTAAATGTTGGTTAACATGGTAACACATGGCATGGGTGATCTAATTAAATTAAATGGAATAGAGCATTATATATTTATTACCCCTAACATTCCATATTTAATTATTTAGTTGCAATTAACAAATTACACTAAGCAATTAAAATAACAGATGCAAAATGGCACACAAATGGCATATTAATATTCCTTGCATTTTTCTGATAATAATACATATAAAGATTATTTAATTTGGAGTTACAGAATTAAAGTTATTGCATTTTGAAGTCTAGGGCGGTTTTCTGAAAATGTGCAGGGACCTGTTCGTGATGGAAACAATATTTCTGGGCACTTGGGCGCGAAACTCAGAGAGCAGGGGCTCGGGGTAATTTTCCCAGAAGCTCTGGTCACTGACGGGTGGGACCCGCATGTCAGTGACCGAAAGAGAATAAAAAGGGTGCTTTTTATTCCATCGTGCCCGCTGGGGTTTGAACTCACGACGTGCGTTGCACATGAGTGAATTGGTGGTGCTAGCCACCGGGCAGGATCGATGGTATTGATGTAGAAAGGGAAACCACCCTTAATGAAGCTACCTGGCGAAGTTAACTGAACCCAAAAACAGAAAAGGAACACACGATGTTCAGTCCTTGATGACTACGAAAAAAGTGGAGATCGGGGCGGATGGGGACTCGATCTCTGGATCTTGGAGGTAAGAGGACGAGCAGAGCCACTGGGCTACGCTACGTTGGATGCATTCGTCGGACACAGTTGAAACATGAAGCATGGCTTCGGAGTTAACTGAATTTCGCCCAAGGAAGCTTCAGGCTTCAGCGCACCGATACGGCGATGGCGACGGACAGCAGCAGAGACGGTGGTGCCGCTCGACGGCGCGCACCCAGAGCACATGGGGAAGGGGGAAGGGATGCACCTCACCTAGGGGATGCTCGGGGTGGACGTACGGGGTCGGGGCGGCGTCGAAAGGAAGGAGACGGCGACCCGTGCGTTCCCACGGCGGACGAGGAGGACGAGCTCGAGCGAGGCGCTCCGGGCCGCTGCAGCTCCGGCCGCTGCAGCGCAGACGTCAGCGACGAGGTGGTGGTTTCATTCCCCCGCTCGGGAGGCTCTGACGGCGATCATGGCGCGGGCTCCGTGCATCTCTTCAAACTCGGTCATGGAGATGCGGAGAAAGGGGAAAGGAACAGAGAAGAGAAGGGAAGGGAAGTGGGCGGCGGCGGCTGAGAGGGAGAGGGAGAGAGGGGAGGCTAGGGTTTGGGGGGGGGGGGGGGGGCTTCGGTGGCTTTAAGGGGAGGGGGGAAAGCAGGGAGTAGGTGGAGGAGGGGCACATGGTGGGGATCACCATGTCGTTATCTCCTCTGTTCGTACGGAGGTAGGAGGAGAAGGAGGTGGGCTGGAGGAGATGGGCCAGGAGGGGTTTCGGCCCAGGTAAGCCCCTCTCACCGAATTTTTTTCCTTTTTCTTTTTTTTTTCTTTTCTGTTTTATATTTTTTTTAAAACAAAATAGGAAATGAATTTTAATAGACAAACTTTATAAAATAGTTTTAGTTTCAAATAGGCTATTTAATAAACTAGTTTTTAAAATATTTGCAAAAGATTAGAAAATATCATATTTTAATTAATTTGAAATGCATTTGAAATTAATTGTGGGGAATTGAATTTAAATGTAACAAATTAAATTAATGAGATGACAAATGCAAATGATGCATGATGATGTCATTTTGATGCAAAAAGAAAAACAAACAATTTTCTAATTGGGAAAATTCCCGGGGCGTTACAATCGACACCACTAACAAGGGATCGCGTCGGGCGATCCACGCCGAGACCACAAGAAGAGAGGGTTAACTATCGAGTCTTCAGGCTCCGAGAAGAACTTCTCGACACCACAAACAAGGGATTGTTGCTCACGACGAAGATGACTCCGAAAGATCGAACCTAACAGGATAAAGGCAAGAAATCGTCCACCCACACGTAGGATCCTAAAACTTTGAAAGTTGGATAAGAGAAGAGACTCCAAAACAAATAAGGTAAGAGAAGAAACATAATAAAGATAAGGAGTAAAAAGGAAACCTATTGAGATATTTTTCAAAATAATAATTTAAGTCAAATAGTTTCGACACTCTAGAAACAACGACCGTTAGCGAGGTTATCCTATAGGCTTTTGCGGACCCGCTGCTTCGATAACCTCGGATGGTAGCACTACACGATAGAGATACTCTTGTTGAATAATGTAATGAATGACTTGCCTTGAGTTACTGTACAGATAGATAAGGAGTAGCTATTCCTTGGTTTATTTCGAGGAGAACCAACTCGATTATTCATGATCGAGGTGTTCGAGTCGAGCAGCAGGACGAATGTCTAACTCAAAAGAGTGACTTGAGTCCGAATCCACAACTTAGCTGATGAGTGGAACTCCCAAGAGTCTACTCGTAAGCATGCTGTGTAGCAGGAACTTAGATAGATGAGAGTATCATATCGATCTAGTATCTACTTTGAACGGGGACCTTGATCTTTCCATTGATCCTTAGGCGAATGAATACTCAAGCAAGAATCATCATTTATACTGGGAATGCCTTCCTCTACCAAAAGAGAAAGAGTTGAAGATAACGAAGGGTGGATACAAAACCAGTTCATATCACTTGTCTTTCTGGTCTTTCATAATCTCATCGAATACTAGTAAATGCTTTCTAAGAGAAAATGGAAGCACTAGAGAGCTCAAGTTCACTTCATTCATCACAAGATGCAAATGATAATCAAAATGGAGCTAATGAGGAAGAAATCACTTCTACTTAAATAGTTCACAACCAACACATCAAGCAATAACCAGATAGATAGAATGATAACTGGTAATACGAAGATATCACACTCCTGTGAGCCCTCCTATGTTGACAGCCATGCCATGCATTGAGCTGCTTGTATGCAGCCTGCCTGCTTACTGACTCTAGATCTTTTGAGTGATACTGATCCCTTCGGCTGTCTTGGGTATTATCCACCCCCGATCATTATTTTGATGTGCCAAGTGTAATATATTGCCTAAACCTATGATGTTGCTCTGAGGTTTTATTTAGACCATAAGAATAGACACTAAACTTGATTCAGGTTTAAGCTCGATGATGTGTTTAGAAGTGCAACTCACTGCAAAAACTAAGAGTAAAACTAACCCTAACTCTCTTGTTATTATATTTTTTCCGTTTACCTTTGTTTTGCAGGAACATAAGGATAAGAAGATTGGGCTAATAGAAGATAAAAGAGTAGATAGGAAATAGATTTAGGTTTTCTTTTTGTATTTTTTTCATTTCTTTTTTACTTTGGATTGTGTAAATGACCGTGTAATATTGTATAATATAAATAAAGTAACATTTTATTTTATTTTATTTTATTTTATTTTGAATCTTGTAAAGATTTATATCTTATTTATATATAACATTTCAATTATGATTTTTTCTTGTAATTTATTTTCTGTTTATAATTCAATTTCAAATTTATTTTAGATTCAAATATGCTATTTGAATATTCAAATTTCAAATGTTCTCCCCTCAAACACAAAGATACTATAGAGGTCATGTCGAAATCTGTCGCACTTGCCCTGATGTTTCCATTACAACAAGAGAGATCTCGATCCTCTTTGCCTCTTTTTGTTTTACGTAAAAATTATTCAAAATTTCTGATGCATGAATGCAATGCACACTCGTGTGTCCTCTATACTTCCGGACTCTAAATCCTGGGATGTTACAAAAGCTCCTCGAAATTTTGTTTAGTACTTTTCGCTGATTCCCCGTCTCCAGCGGTATTTCACGGACCGTAAGGAAGCTAAGCTCATGCGCTTGCACGAGGAAAGAAAAACACAAGTGCTCAAAGATCCGAAGCTTAATGAAAATATAGACACTGAATATCCAACCATCGGAGCAGATCCAAGAAACATCAGGTTGGGTGCGTGCACCGACGGACTTAATCCGTTTGGCAGCTAGAGCAGCACACACAACACCTGGCCCGTGTTTGTATGGATTTACAACCTCCCCTAGTTGTGCATGAATAGGAAGGACATTCACATGAGCATGCTAATCCAAGTCCCGAAACAACCTGGAAATGACATCAATCTATATCTGAAACTACTGAAAGATGAGCTAGACACCTTATGGGCCGAGGAAGCTGTAAACACATGGTACGTCGTCGCACAAAAATATTTTCCTATGAGAGTTGTCTTGCTCTGTACTATGCATGACTTTCTAGGATATGGATATGTTGCAGGTCAGGTCTGCCACGGACATAACGGATGTGTGAGGTGCATGGATGATCCGACGTTTCTCCAGCTTCCGAAAGATCCCGGATTTTCGAAAACCGTGTATATGGGCCATCAAAGATGGCTACCGAATAAAGACCCTTGGAGAAGGCGTGGAGACCTGTTCAACAACGAAGATGAGCCCCGGTGACAAACCCTTCAGAGGTCCGGGGATGAAATCTTAGAGCTACTGAATAGTTGGGAACAGTGGCCTGCGCATGGAAAGAAGCGGAAGGCACCAAAACCTCTCCTGGGATGTATGGAAGATTCTCGATACGCCTCATTGCCTTGATCTAATGCATATCAGGAAAAATGTGTTCGAGAGTTTGTTTGGCACTCTGCTCAACATGGCGGAGAGAACCAAAGATGGGCCGAAAGGAAGATACGACCTACTTCATTTCAATATGAGAGAAGAGCTTCATGGTGGTCGACGCCCAACGGTGCCTGATGAGACAGAGGAGCAGGACGACGGTCCAAAGGCCAAGAGGGTGAAGCTGAATGACTATTGCTCCGCCCTCCTGCTTTATCCTAAGTCCAAAAGAGATCGAACAATTGATGAATATCGTTTAGAAGTCAACATTCCTATGGGTTATGGTGGACTGCTAACAAGATTTCTAGACGTGGCGATGTTCAACAGGATGAAGTCTCATGATTGTGACGTGATGATGATGTAGATCCTCCCTTTGCGATCCCTGGGATAATGGACAACCCCGTCCGTGAAACCCTGTTTGGCCTCTGTAATATTTTCGACGTGTTCTCTAAAAAGTCGATCACCCTCAAGCAACTCGCAAGGCAAAAGGAAGAGATCGCCGTGATCCTATGCGATCTTGAAATTTACTTCTCTCCCGGATTTTTTGACATCTATGTGCACTTGTTGATCCTTATCACGGTTGATATCATCCATCTGGGGCCGTTGTTCCAACACAACATGATGTCGTTTGAAAGGATGAATGTGGTCATCAAAGGTTTCGTACGTAACAGGGTTCATCCGAATGGAAGCATCGTTCAAGGATGTCTCACCGAAGAGTGCATTTCTTTCTACACGAATCATCGGAACGTTCAGGATCCGGGTTGTTTGCTAGGAAACAAGCACATAGGTAGGCTAGATGGAGCAGGTCACAAAAATGGTGGAGGGACTTGCATGTTGACTTCGCTTGTCGACGCGCCGACTTTAACAGGAAAAACTTAGTGGCTCTATAACACATTGAAATGGTCGATCCTTGGTTGAAAATACACCAACGAATGCTTGAGAAGAAATATACTGACAAAGGCAAGTTGAGGACTGAAGGAGAAACAATCAGAGAACACAACTCCTCTTTCCTTCGATGGTTCAAAGAACACCTTGTCGCTAATCCTCCCTCGATGAGTTCTGCAAAAGGAAAAATGTTATACACATTGGCAAATGGTCTCGTGCCCAACCTCGATACGGTCCAAGCTTATGATATCAACGGGTACACATTTTACACGGAAGCAAAGGACAAAACTTCCGATTATCAAAACTCAGTGGTATCAATGGAATCCTTCACTTGTGACGACCTATTAAGATATTATGGAAGGATCGAGGAGATATGGGAGCTTAACTACTCCGGAGAAAAGGTGTCGATGTTCCGTGTTAGATGGGCTAGAAGATCAGCCGTCATAAAAGAAGACCAATACTTCACCACCATGGTTCTACCCGAAGCCAGCAGTTCATCAGGCGCAAACGTCACCGCACAAAATGAGCCATGGGTATTGGCTAAGCACGTGTCTCAATGCTTCTTTATAACCGACTCGTCACGTCCTAGCCATGTTGTCGTGAGGAGACGCCAAAGAAACTTCGTCGGAATGGATGGAGTCGCCAAAAATAATGACTTCGAAGAGTTCGGCGACCAAAATATCGACGATGATGAAGATCATGATGATTAGGCAACATACACCACAAGAAGAAGCAGAACCATGTTACCTCAGCAAGTTCAACCATTCAAAAGAAGAATTCATGATGTGGGGCTAAACTATGCGACTGTGAACAAGAAAGGAAAGAAGATGGTCAAACGATGAGAAATACGCACATTATGTGTATCATAATTTGTATTTCTTCAAATTTTAGAAACTATGGCCGTGTAATTTGAATCCACAAGTAATATGGCTGTGCGAATGTATTTGAAATGTGTTTTCAAATGCATAAAAATATTTGAATTGCATATTCGAAAAATGTTTTGAAGTGCACACATGTATTTGAAATGTTATTGAAAAGATAAACCAAAAGAAACAACAAAACAAAACAACAAAAAAATAAGAAATGAAAAAATCGTACCACTGGCGACCAAGCCAGTCTGTTTGCCAGCGGTAGTGAGAGTACCGTTGCCGAACAAATACCGTTGTTCGCCAGCGCTATGCTTACCGCTGGCGAACGAGCTGGTTTGTTCGCCAACGATACTGTCGTGGGATTGTCACGGCAGATGTTACCCGGAGGTAACTTGAGATGAGGGGCATGGCGGCTTCTGACATCAGGAGCTTGTCTTTCATGGCGTGGGGAAACAAGGGTTTACCCAGGTTCGGCCCCTCGTCGTGAGTTAAAGACCTACTTCCTACTTCGGCTTTACTGATTAGGGTTTCGGTGTCGTGGTATCGGCATAATTGATAGGAGACGGGGGTCCTCTAGCTTGCGTATGGATTGTGGGGAAGAAGGTTGGTGTCGTCGAGGACGGGATTGAACACGACGAGTTTACCCAGCTTCGGATCCCGCAGCGGTGGCGAGATCCTACTTGCTGCTATAATTCACTATGAGGCAATAGCCGTGAACATGTTACAATGTGTCTGATGCGTATTGAAGCATGTCCTAAAGGCTTCCTGGTGGCCGGCTTATATAGGTGGCCAGATCCCAGGATACAAGGCAAGTACTTGTCCGGTAAGTAATCAGAGTCCTAGACCTAGCCGGCTTAGTTGCCGCCTTCCGTCTTGGGCTTGGTCGCTTGATGGGCTTCGGCCTTACGCCTTCTTGGACCGTCCGCCTACTTCCTTGTACGTCAGCTATCTGGGCCGCCCGGCGGGCTTCAGCCTTACCACCCTTGGGCCACCCTGGACTAGCCGGATTGATCCATGTTGGAGATACCCCTAGTTGATATATTGTAGCGTACCTGCACTTTAAATAAGGCAGATACCTGTGTATAGTGCAAATCCCTGGATCGATTCATTTGCACACACAGTTTACGATGTAATATCACAACAAAGGTCAATTCTATTACATCGATGATCCAGAATTACAAAATATTCTTTACAAATTGCATAGCATAAAGCTAGCTTTAAAAAGTACACAGCGGAAATACAATAGCAGTGAGCCTCTATAACTTTCATGCTGCCACAGGCGAAAACATGTTGGTTGTAGACTCGAAACCTTTAAACGAAACCTCACTCGTCATCTGATCAATCTGCAATAAGAAAAATATTGCAACAACGTGGGTCAGATTCCATTAAAAATGGAGTCTGGCAAGTGACACTATGGTGGACACTTATGGAATAACTCTAAAGCCTATATGAATATTTGGCTGGTGGAGCTCAAGGCTAATTTTGCATAAAGCCAATTTTTCCTAACTCTTTGGAAAACACTTTTCTTCTATTCGAGACATCCGTGGCATGAAATCCACTGTCTCATTCTACCCTTGTTCACCCATCAAGTTTTATTTCTGAAGTTGGAATGGTGGAATCCTCCGTTGACGTGGATAAGTTATTAATCTGGGCCGTCAGATCTGGATCTGACGGTCCAGATCAGATCGTACCCCTTCATTTTAAAGGATCTATTTTCAACCGCACGATGAAGATCGGATGGCTCACCGTGCTAGTCCAGAAGCTGGCGGCGCTTCTCACCGGAGTTAGGAGCTGACGGCGGCGCGGGCTCCGGTGTGGATGCTCCGGTCGTCGCCGTGCCTCCCCGGATGCGTAGAGGCCAGCTCCGGGCACGGCGCAGCACGGCGAAGGCGAGGGGGAGGTCGGTTGGTGGCGGGGGAGCTCCGGTGCTCGATTCACTCCTCGCCGGAGTTGCGGTGGCGGCGGCCAGCCCCTGTCGACGACGGGGGCGGCGTTCTGGCGCACGAGAGCAACACGACCCAGTTAGAAAAAGATGCGCAGGGGGAAAATAAGGAGAAAGAGAGCAGTGGGAGGGCTCGGGAGGTCTCGTACTCGCCGGAATCTGCAGAGGACGGCGGCGGAGGAGGCGAACTCCGGCGAGCTCGTGCGGCGGCCTGGCGGCGTCCTTGGGCTAGGGTTTTTGGGGCAAAAGATGCGGAGGTGTCCGGGGATTATATAGGGGGCTTCGGAGATCGTATCCCGCACGAATCGGAGAGGATTTGGACTCCGATTCGATCTCCAAAATCTGTGCTCGTTCGGTTAGAGGTAGGAGATGATCTGCTGACGTCAGCATGACGTCAGCCGACATTTTCTTTTCGGATTTTATTTCTTTAATTCATATCTTTTGATTTAAATGTCCAAATGATGTCAAATTAATTTCTAAAAATTTGTAAAAATAATATCTTGCTGTTAAACCAGTTGTGGGTATGTTTTGAATATTTTTGAAATTTAGTATTTTGAAATATTGCTTAATTACAAATTTGACACTTAAAGTCAAATTTGAATTTCTATCTCATTTAAATTTTCCTTTGGCTAAAATAAATTTGTAAAAATACCCACATTTCAATATGTTTGGGTTTAAGTTATTTAAACTCATTTTCAATTTCTAAATTCATTTTTGGCTTTGGTATAATTATTAATGATATAACACAACTATATGAAAATGAAAAAGAGAAGATATAATGTATTCATTTTTAATTGAAAATAATTTGAGCAACATTATATTTTATAATATGATAATGCATTTGAAACTTCATAACAACTTTGGACAAGACCTTTGTTTTAATTTTATTCTTATTTAGAATCCATTAATCATTTCATGCTTTGAAACATACATGAAATTCATTTAAGCAAATGAAATGTTTATTTGGCTAATTCATTAATTTAAATTCTATGAGGTTTTAAAGTTATACACTATAGGCTTATAATTTCCAAACTATATTTTGAACTTAATTAAAGGAATGAAAACCATTTAGTAATTATATTCTATTTTGAATAATCTTATATTTATGAATAGATATGGCTAAGTGATTTTTAATTCAAATACAACTATTTACTTAAAATAAAATGAATTGTAGTTTGTAACATTTTTGTCAAATTATATTTTAAGGTTTTGAATTACATGGAATAATAAAATGTTTTAAACTGTGACATTGGAAATATTAAACTTTGAAGTCTTTTATAGTTGGTTTTCTCATACATTTAATATTGTATTTTAATAAAAAGAAAAGTTTTAAATTTTAGTGATTTTTGAACATCATAAAATGTTGGGATGTTACAGACTTCCACCCTTAAAAGGAATCTCGTCCCCGAGATTCGGAGAGGCTAGAAAAGATAGCAAGGGCTTGAATGCTTCTGATACTCGAGATGTTTTGGGAAATGAAATTTCGGACATGGAACCTTGGAAACTTGGCAGTGAATGGTTTTTTTCTGATTAGGAGGATGGAAAGAAGATAGTTTGGGATCTCTGGGTTTTAGTGACTGGGTTTGAATTCTCTAGGTGGCTACCACCCTTAAAAGAAATTTTTGTGGTCAGTCTAGAAACTTTGTGTAATCTTGTTTATTCCTCTGAGGTAGGGCGTACAAGTGTTCAAAATACAATGGCATGTGGTGGATACAGAAAGTTTTTAGCACTCACGCTTTCCACTCGGTCCTTGGAGAGGTTTATCCTTCTTCCGCTCTGGGCACTTGTCAGCATAATGTCCTTTGCTTTTACATTTGTAGCAAATTACGTCACTTAAGTTCCTCTTCTTCTTCTTAGATGTTTCCAGGGCTAAAAGTTCTTCCAAATCTTGTTTGCCATATTCTATCTCAATTAAAGAAGTCCAGTCTCGTTTGATGTGACAATTTCGAGCTAGGTGATCTCCTTCACACTTATAGCAACACTTGGAGGTACTTTTGGATTTCTTCGGAAGTGACCTTACTCTTATTTCATTCTTCACCTTAGTATGACCCACAGTCTCATTTTGATGAAGATTTGGTTCAGTATCCTGACCAGTCCTTTTCTCTTTGCAGCCCCATGAATAATGTCCTAGTTCTCCACATGTAAAACATGTTATATGGCTAGTATCTCTTTTGTGTTCCTCCTTGTTTTCTTGTACTTCCACATGCTTCATGAGATTTTGTTGTATCCCCCTTTTGGCTTGCTGACTGACTTCTTGCACCACGGGGTAGAGTTGATGTTGAGTTGGAACGTGATTTGTTGCTTCACAAAAACAGCAAGACATCTGACTTGTGGGGCATTCCCTAACTGGATGTTCGGTATGACCATGGGGCCACTCATCAGTGCATTCTTGGGACGTATGTCCTATCTCTCCACAAGTTTTGCATGCCTTTGGTTTGGTCATAAGGTTCTCCTCAAAATCACTATGGTTTTGATCAATCTTAGGCAGTTGGTCATTGATCATCTTCAACAGCTGACTCTGGTTCTCTAATAGTAGTCGCATAGTTGTATGCAAATCATTGATGTTGGTATTGAGGTGAGACATCTGTTTGGTTTAAAAAGCAATGAGTTGAATTATTTGTACTTATGGAGGAATTCTAGTTCAATAAAACAAAACAAGGCAACCAATCTATAACCTAATCAATCAACATCTAACAAACATCAAGCAACGAGGTGCTAACACAAAGCAAACAATCTAGTATATAGCTAAGTTGATATGATCAATACACTAACACGATATCGTCATTCTATTTTTGGTGGTGGTCAAATCTACCTCCTTCATGACTACTTCAAGTTCTTGTTCAACTTTCTTGGATATCTTAGAAGTGTTGGTCGAATCCTGGTTCTTCAGTGGTCTTCCATGCATGCAGAACTTCATGATTAATCGTAGCTTTTCCATATGAGGCAGCAGAATCAGACTTAGACTATAAGAACATGGTCATCTAGAAAAAGATAAGAGGTTTTCAGAAGGTTGATAGTAGATGAGAATACGAGGAAGACATAGTGAAAAGATTTGTTTTTAGAAAAGTGAAGAAAAATAGATTTTCAATCCTATGGTCAAACCTATTTCTATCCAAACTTAGGGGTTTCGAACCTACAGGCAACACAGTGCTCTGATACCATCTGTAGCGTACCTGCACTTTAAATAAGGCAGATACCTGTGTATAGTGCAAATCACTGGATCGATTCATTTGCACACACAGTTTACGATGTAATATCACAACAAAGGTCAATTCTATTACATCGATGATCCAGAATTACAAAATATTCTTTACAAATTGCATAGCATAAAGCTAGCTTTAAAAAGTACACAGCGGAAATACAATAGCAGTGAGCCTCTATAACTTTCATGCTGCCACAGGCGAAAACATGTTGGTTGTAGACTCGAAACCTTTAAACGAAACCTCACTCGTCATCTGATCAATCTGCAATAAGAAAAATATTGCAACAACGTGGGTCAGATTCCATTAAAAATGGAGTCTGGCAAGTGACACTATGGTGGACACTTATGGAATAACTCTAAAGCCTATATGAATATTTGGCTGGTGGAGCTCAAGGCTAATTTTGCATAAAGCCAATTTTTCCTAACTCTTTGGAAAACACTTTTCTTCTATTCGAGACATCCGTGGCATGAAATCCACTGTCTCATTCTACCCTTGTTCACCCATCAAGTTTTATTTCTGAAGTTGGAATGGTGGAATCCTCCGTTGACGTGGATAAGTTATAAATCTGGGCCGTCAGATCTGGATCTAACGGTCCAGATCAGATCGTACCCCTTCGTTTTAGAGGATCTATTTTCAACCGCACGATGAAGATCGGATGGCTCACCGTGCTAGTCCAGAAGCTGGCAGCGCTTCTCACCGGAGTTAGGAGCTGACGGCGGCGCGGGCTCCGGTGTGGATGCTCCGGTCGTCGCCGTGCCTCCCCGGATGCGTAGAGGCCAGCTCCGGGCACGGCGCAGCACGGCGAAGGCGAGGGGGAGGTCGGTTGGTGGCGGGGGAGCTCCGGTGCTCGATTCACTCCTCGCCGGAGTTGCGGTGGCGGCGGCCAGCCCCTGTCGACGACGGGGGCGGCGTTCTGGCGCACGAGAGCAACACGACCCAGTTAGAAAAAGATGCGCATGGGGAAAATAAGGAGAAAGAGAGCAGTGGGAGGGCTCGGGAGGTCTCGTACTCGCCGGAATCTGCAGAGGACGGCGGCGGAGGAGGCGAACTCCGGCGAGCTCGTGCGGCGGCCTGGCGGCGTCCTTGGGCTAGGGTTTTTGGGGCAAAAGATGCGGAGGTGTCCGGGGATTATATAGGGGGCTTCGGAGATCGTATCCCGCACGAATCGGAGAGGATTTGGACTCCGATTCGATCTCCAAAATCTGTGCTCGTTCGGTTAGAGGTAGGAGATGATCTGCTGACGTCAGCATGACGTCAGCCGATATTTTCTTTTCTGATTTTATTTCTTTAATTCATATCTTTTGATTTAAATGTCCAAATGATGTCAAATTAATTTCTAAAAATTTGTAAAAATAATATCTTGCTGTTAAACCAGTTGTGGGTATGTTTTGAATATTTTTGAAATTTAGTATTTTGAAATATTGCTTAATTACAAATTTGACACTTAAAGTCAAATTTGAATTTCTATCTCATTTAAATTTTCCTTTGGCTAAAATAAATTTGTAAAAATACCCACATTTCAATATGTTTGGGTTTAAGTTATTTAAACTCATTTTCAATTTCTAAATTCATTTTTGGCTTTGGTATAATTATTAATGATATAACACAACTATATGAAAATGAAAAAGAGAAGATATAATGTATTCATTTTCAATTGAAAATAATTTGAGCAACATTATATTTTATAATATGATAATGCATTTGAAACTTCATAACAACTTTGGACAAGACCTTTGTTTTAATTTTATTCTTATTTAGAATCCATTAATCATTTCATGCTTTGAAACATACATGAAATTCATTTAAGCAAATGAAATGTTTATTTGGCTAATTCATTAATTTAAATTCTATGAGGTTTTAAAGTTATACACTATAGGCTTATAATTTCCAAACTATATTTTGAACTTAGTTAAAGGAATGAAAACCATTTAGTAATTATATTCTATTTTTGAATAATCTTATATTTATGAATAGATATGGCTAAGTGATTTAATTCAAATACAACTATTTACTTAAAATAAAATGAATTGTAGTTTGTAGCATTTTTGTCAAATTATATTTTAAGGTTTTGAATTACATGGAATAATAAAATGTTTTAAACTGTGACATTGGAAATATTAAACTTTGAAGTCTTTTATAGTTGGTTTTCTCATACATTTAATATTGTATTTTAATAATTTTTTAAATTTTAGTGATTTTTGAACATCATAAAATGTTGGGATGTTACATATATCCCCAACATTTGCCCCCAGAAAGGTTGAAGTTCTCCAGGCGCCGGCTTCTTCTTGATACTTCATCTACCAATGTTGGCGGCTGCAGGACTTGAACCATTCTGAAAATAAAAAAAGGGGGCAAGTGTGTCTTGAAGTTGGCACACGGCCGCCTTTATCCAACATGGGAAAAGATGGCTAACCGATAGTTCGCCGGGAATATTTGTTGACGGATATCGCTAGGCGGCTCACGACAGTTTGAAACTGGCCTAAGCAAAAATCTCGCCATGATCACAAAATCGCGGGAAAAGGGGAGGCGTGGCAATCGTGCGATCATGCGTTGCAGTGGATGTTGGACACGTGTCCGACAAAAAACACTGTTGCACAGGAAGCTACGCCCGGCTCTATAAATAGGGAGCCGAGCGGTTCATTTCGGCACCCCAGCTCCTGCACTCCTCGACCCTTTGCTCTCCCGCTCTCCCGCACCTTTCTCCGAGCGAACTCCGGCGAGCGTCCTCCTCCGGTGACCTTCGCTCACGGCGATGTCCACCGGTCAAAACATCCCCTCCGCGGCGTCCGGCGGTCCTACATCCGACACCTCGTCCGCGGCGGCGATGGGCGGCGTGGCGTCGCGTCCTGCGACGGTGGCGACGGGCAATGTCGCCGCCGTAGCTTCTCACATTCCCGCCGCGCGCACGCCGGCGGTGGTCTCTTTCGCTCCTCCACCCTTAGCTGCGGCGACGGCGGCAAGAGGCGCTCCGGCCGACGAGGAAGAGGAAGCGGCGGACCTCGGGTCACGCTACTGGCTTCCCTCCATCGTCGACGAGGAGACCCTCCAAGACCTGGAAGCCGTTGGCTACCTCCCAACTCGGGAGGATTGCCGGTGGAGACCCGCCTTGGGAGACGTCATCCCGGCTCCAAAAGCCGGGGAACGGGTAATCCTCACCTCCCACCTAGTTAGGGAAATGGCGCTTCCGCCTTCCGCTTTCTTTAGCGAGGTGCTAGATCATTATGGGCTCCAACCCCACACTATAGCGCCCAATAGCATTCTAGTCTTAGCCGGCTTCACAACTCTGTTCGAGGGCTATCTAGGTATTAGGCCTAGTTTAGACTTCTTCAGATACTGTTTTCGTTGCCGGCGTCAGACCGTGCCGGACGGTGGGCTGGCAACTTGTGGCAGTGTCACTTTTAACTGCCGCCAGGGCCGCCAATGGTATCCTAAGATACCATACCTTGAATCCGTCAAGGGCTGGACCTCCACATTCTTCTACTACCAAGATATGGCAGCCCCGGGCCGTCAATTTGGCGTCCCGGAATTTGTCAACGCGTCGCCTATGCCCAGGCCATGCTGGGACGAGGCGGTGCCCAAGTTGACGGAGGAACTCCGCCTTTTCCAAAGGCGGATTGAATTCCTCACCCGGACGATGGCTCCCCCCCTGCTGGACAGGGTGGACACCGTCATCTGCTGGCTCGGCCGGCAGATTCTCCCCCTGCGGTACAGCCCGCACAAAATGTGTCAGTATTCGCCTACTGCCACGGCCTCTCTCCGCGTAAGCGAAGAGAGGTTGCCGGTCGCTAACCTGGCGTTACGGCTCCGCAGCCTCGTCAAGGCGGGGCTGGTGAAGGCGGTGGAGGGCGTGCCCATGCACACCCACGACAACCCTCCCATCGAGGTAGACATCTTGCTTCTTGCCCCTTTTTGACAGCTTCGCCGGCTAACTTCAGTTCCATTAATACTTGTCTTCGTTCTCAGATCTCCGACTTGGGGGAGGATGACCTGGCTCCCGACTTCTACGAGTCGGAAGCCGGGAAGACCAAGAAGCGCAAGGCATCCGGCGCCGCTTCCTCTACGGCGATCGCTGAGAACACGGGGATTAACATCCCCCGAAGGTACTCAATTCTGCCTTTAATAGTCGACGACCTTCTTTAATACTGGCACCCAACTGACTGTGCTTGCTGTTTATTGACAGGGAAAGGGTCGCAACTTCCCGGTTGCCGACCAGGCTCATTTCCAAGGGTAAGCGGCCTCAAGGCAGCTCGCCTGCTACCATGCCGCCAACTCCACAACCCCGGGCCGGCAGCTTTATGGGCGATGCTCGTCGCGAGCCCCAGACTCCGGCTTCTAGCGCGCCGCCAAGGACCTTCTCCGCTGACCGCGCACCCAAGACTCCCCTTCTTTTGGCTGAGGCTACGACCGATGAAGCCGTCCAATCGCGTGCCGCCAAGGAGGAGTTGCTGGAGGTGGCTGCCGGCGGGTCCCAGAGGGCAGCCCCGACTGCAGGAGGCGGCAAAGTTAGGGACCCTTGGTCCACCTTTAAGGAGGCCAAGGAGTCAGCCTTGACTTTTGCCAACTTCACCTCCCAGGCCTTCGCCGACTTGGAGGGCGACTTGTCTGTAAGTTTTTATAACTCTGGCATATACATAGTCTTTCCCCCGAGCACTTAGATGGCAGGTCCAAAAATTTTGGCTGCCGGCTTAGTGGTTATTCGACAATATGTTTTATGCCTTTGCCTTTTCCTGCAGGGCCTCTTGTCCGCCAACGTTGAGCTTGTCTCCTCCCGATTCGAGATAAACCAGCGGTGCCGCGATCTGAAAAAGGATTGCGAGGCCAAGGACCTGCGGATTGCCGAGTTGGAGGCGGCCCGCAAAAAAGATGAAGGTAGAGTTGATCTTTTTTGCTTTCAGCCATCTTTTCAACTTATGTTGCCGTCAATCATTTAGTTAGCGAATCCATATTTGTAGAACTGCTAGACCACGCCCAGGATATACTGAAGGCGTCCACTGATATGCAAGCTCTTATGAATGAAGCTTCCGATTTGGCGACCGCCAACTTGGCGATGAAGGAGGATCACCAGAAGGAGATGGAGGCCCAGCAGCTGAAATTTGCGCAGGAATCTAGCCAGCTTACTGGTGAGTTGGATAGCCTGCGCAAGAAATTGGCGGAGGCGGAGAAGACGACTGCCGAGGAAACCTCCAAGCAGACTTCTCGCGCCCAAATTGCTGAGGACGCGTTGGCGGCTCATATGATTGAGCTGTCCGCTTTCCATAACTCGGCCCTTGGTAATTTCTCACTCCTTATTTGATTTTGCCATTTTTCTTAGCCTGAGCCAAACTGATGGTTTCATTTTTGATACAGTTCCCGCCGGTTTAGGCGACGACAAGGTTGTCGGCCCCCGCCTGGATCGGCTTGCGCGTCTAGGCGAGCTGATCACCGAGACTTTGGCAGCGTCCAAGCGGTTTGCCGCCAAGTTCTTCATCTCCTCCGGCAGCCAGGAACCGACCGAATTCAGCGATCTGCCCAACATGTTGGAGCAGGCTACCAAGCTACACAAGAGCTCGCTGAAGTCGGCGGCGTGGGGTGGGGCCAAGACTGCGCTTGGACTATTCATGGCGCACTACCCCGAGGCGGAGATAGAAGCCGTCACCGAAGGCATGCCGTCTACATATGAAGACGGCAGCGAGATCGAGCCGGCCGCTGTTCTGGACAGCGTTGCCGGCTAATCCACGCGCGTTGCCGACATGGTGGATACTTTGATCTTCTACCGGGGCCATCCTGTGCCTGCCGCAGGGGAAGCTGGAGCTGCCGGCACGGCCGAGGCGGAGGGGAGTGACAGTTCAGGGGCTGAAGTTGTCAGCCCACAAGCCTGATGTAGACGCCCCCCCCCCCCCCGAGCCGTAGTTTCCTTTCCTTGCCTCCTTCTGACATGATTTGCCAGCCCCTGAAACAATGCAACTTTAACTTGTAATATTTGTATATACTTTTGTTGTTGCTCTGCTAGGCGGGAAACTAGCTGACAAGTTTTATTTTGCCTTATTTATATGGCCTGCCTTAATTTTACCCTGACCTATATGTTTGACTTTTTGTATGTTGACGAACCTCGGCCGGTAACTTTAGCTGAAACAACCAGGGCTAAGCCATGCGTTTAGGATCAGAAACCAAAGCCAACATGTTGGTGTCAAAGACATACTACTAGGCGAACCACATATAAGTAATCAGAGGTAAAGGAATTAGGCGGTGCAAAAAGTTTATTTTTGCTTTAGGTTGGCTCGAAATCTGCAAGTATCTACCAGTTTGAACCTTTGCACGGAGCTAGAAAAATAGGTAACTTAGATACATAGGGGAAATATGATTGCAAGAAAAGACAAAAGATGGCATGCTTCTCAACACAGATGAGGAACCATAGACTTTTATTTCATAATCATATATAACTTATTACAATTATAAATTGCTAAGTGTAGAAAGGACGTAGCTGCTCAATATTCCAAGGCCGTCTTGTTTGTTCGAACGGATCGCCAATGCCTCTTTTGCGCTTGGTTCCCCTTTTTCCTGCCGCCTTCTTGCGCCTCTTCTTTTCTTCTTCGTCGCGGATGTCGGCCAGGTAGTAGGAACCATTGAGCAGCGCCTTTGTGACTATAAACGGTCCTTCCCATGGCGGGGATAACTTGTGCAAGCCTTTTCTGTCTTGAATTAGGCGGAGAACCATGTCACCTGTTCTGAAGCTTCGCTTCCGCATTCTCCGGCTATGATAGCGGTGAAGTTGTTGCTGGTACAAGGCGGAGCGATGTAGAGCGACGTCTCTTTCTTCGTCTAGCAGGTCTAGGCTATCCTGTCTTGCACCTTCTACGTCTTGCTCGATGTAGGCTTGAACCCTTGGGGAATCGTATTTCATGTCGGTAGGTAGCACCGCCTCAACGCCATATACTAAGAAGAAAGGAGTGTAGCAGGTAGACCTGTTTGGCGTTGTGCGCAAACTCCATAGTACCGACTGTAACTCATCTGCCCAAGCGCCGGCTGCCCTGTGTAATGGAGCTTCGAGACGAGGCTTATGTCCTGATAAGACTAGGCCGTTTGTACGCTCTACTTGTCCATTGGATTGAGGGTGTGACACGGATGCCAAATCAAGCCGGATACCTAGATCACTGCAGTATTCTTCTATGTCGCCTTGAGATAGGTTGCTGCCATTATCAGTGATAGTGCTGTGTGGAACTCCAAAACGAGAGATAATTCCCCAGAGGAAATTGGTGGCTGTTCGTGCGTCAAGTTTGCTGATCGGCTTAGCCTCGACCCATTTGGTGAACTTGTCGACAACGACCAATAGGTGGGTATACCCACCACTCGCCTTCTTGAAGGGACCCACCATGTCAAAGCCCCAGACCGCGAACGGCCAGGTGATTGGAATTGTCCTGAGTTCTTGTGCTGGTAAGTGAGGTTGACAAGCGTACAACTGGCAGCCTTTGCATGTTTTTACGATGTTCTCGGCGTCTTCTTTGGCGGTA
The DNA here is from genome assembly GCA_026929855.1 of Poa annua. Classification (NCBI taxonomy): domain Eukaryota; kingdom Viridiplantae; phylum Streptophyta; class Magnoliopsida; order Poales; family Poaceae; genus Poa; species Poa annua. The sequence continues at coordinate 163,089,871 of CM049426.1, forward strand.
AGCCAGTAGAAACCTTGGCGGAAAGCTTTGGACGCGATGGACCTGGCGGAAGCGTGATGCCCGCAGGTGCCAATATGTATGTCTTTCAGAATTTCCTGGCCTTCTTCTGGCTGTATGCACCGCTGATAGATGCCGCACATGCTTCGCTTATATAGCTCGCCTTTTATTATCGTGAATGCCTTGGCTTTTCTTATGATCTGCCTTTTTAGCACCTCATCGTCCTCTGGCAACTTGCTGTTGATTAGAAAATCGAGATATGGGACAGTCCAATCCGGCTGTATCGAGTAGACAGCGGGACTTGCCGCTTCTACCGGTTCTTCTGCATCGGGGTCCATCAAATCGGCGCCTTTAATGGATGGCTTGTGCAAATGTTCCAGAAAAATATCCTTTGGTACCTTTTTGCGTTCTGACCCTAGTCTGGCAAGTGTGTCTGCCGCCTCGTTCTCAGCTCTTGGAACATGCCGGACTTCGTAGCCCGCGAAGTTTTTTGCGAATTCGTCAACTTTGGCTCTGTATGCCGCCATTGTTGCGCTTTTCGCATCCCATGTTCCGCTTACTTGTTGCGCGACCAAATCTGAGTCGCCATAACAGAGGATTCTTTTGACGCCGAGGTCGTTTGCCACGTGTAACCCATGAAGCAAAGCTTCGTACTCGGCAACGTTGTTGGTTGCTGTAAAGTGAATTTGCAACACGTAGCTAAGCTTGTCACCTTTAGGCGTGCGTAGAACGACTCCAGCCCCCGAGCCTTTGAGCATCTTTGATCCGTCAAAGTGCATGACCCAATATTCTGACTCGGGGAGTGTCGTTGCCTCCATGGCTTCTGTCCAGTCGGCGACAAAATCTGCAAGCGCTTGAGACTTAATGGCGGTCCGTGGTTTATGGACTATATCAAAGGCGGCAAGCTCGATGCCCCATTTGGCAACTTGACCTATTGCCTCTGCATTGTTGATTATGTCTCCCAACGGTGCCTTGCTGACTACTGTCACTGTGTGCTCCTGGAAATAATGCCTAAGCTTTCTGGCGGCGAAGAATACACCATAAGCCAGCTTTTGGTAATGCGGATACCTCTGCTTGGAGGCGGAGAATACTTCACTGATGAAGTAGACCGGTCGTTGCTCATACGTCGTGGCTTCGTTCTCCTTTCTTTCCACAGCCAAGACAACGCTGACAACAACTCCTGTTGCCGCGATGTACAACAACATCGGTTCCTGTGATCGAGGTGCTGCCAATATCAGAGCGGATATGAGGGCCTCCTTAAGTTGTTGTAAGGCGGCGTCTGCCTCTGCTGTCCACTCAAAGTTGTCGGATTTTTTCAATAGCCGGTAGAGAGGCATTGCCTTTTCCCCTAGGCGGATTATGAAACGACTGACGGCCGCTGCCGATCCGGCTAGACGTTGCACGTCCTTCAGACAAGTAGGTCTAGATATGTTTTGGATGGCCTTGATCTTCTCCGGATTAACCTCGATCCCTCGTTCTGAGACGATAAACCCGAGCAGTTTGCCGACTGGAACGCCGAAAACACACTTGGCGGGATTGAGTTTCATCTGGTACCTCCAGAGATTCTGAAAAGTTTCTTTCAAATCCTCTAGGAGATCTGCCTTCTTTTTTGACATCACCGCGATGTCGTCTACGTAGACGTGAACATTGCGGCCGATCTGTTCGTGCAGGCAATTCTGCATACAGCGCTGGTATGTTGCCCCTGCATTCTTCAGGCCAAAAGGCATCATGATGTAGCAGAAAGTCCCGTATGGAGTTGTGAAATATGTTTTCATTTGATCCGACTCTCTCATCTTGAATTGATGGTATCCTGAGTAGGCGTCCAAAAAACAAAGCAGCTCGGAGCCTGCTGTCGAGTCTACGACTTGGTCAATTCTAGGCAGCGCAAAGGGATCCTTTGGGCAGCACTTGTTAACACCGATATAGCCAATACACATCCTCAGCTCTTTATTCTTCTTTGGAACAAGTACAGGATTTGCCACCCAATCAGTGTGCACAACTTCTTTTATGAAATTGGCGGCCTTCAGCCTATTTATCTCCTTTCCTACAGCCTTGCGTCTCTCATCTCCAAAGCGTCTTGTTGCTTGCTTCACCGGCTTAGATCCTTTTATGACGTTGAGTGAGTGCTCGGCAAGTTCCCTCGGTACACCAGGCATGTCGGATGGCGACCATGCAAAGATGTCACGATTCTCACGGAGGAACTCGACGAGCGCGCCTTCCTATTTGCTGTCAAGGTTGGAGCCGATGACAGCTTGCTTAGACTTGTCACCTGGGATGAGGTCCGCCTTTTTGGTGTCTTCTAAAGCTTCAAAGGTCTTCTTGACATCAATCGTTGGCTTGGGCATGGAGTTGCCTGAATCCGCCCCAAGTAGTGCGAGTTCTTCCTTGTGGATGACGGCTTCTGCGAAGGCGGCCATGCCACGCTCACACTCCTTGGCTTTCTTGAAGTTGCCGGAAATCGTGATGGTTCCGTTTCCCCCCGGCATTTTAAGCTTGCTGTATATGTAGCACGGCCTTGCCATAAATTTGGCAAAAGCCGGACGTCCGAAGATTGCATGATAGGCGCTTTTGAAGGGGACAACTTCGAACCGGAGGAACTCTGAGCGGTAGTTCTCTTTTGGTCTGAAAGTTACCTTCAGCCTAATGCTCCCCATTGACTTTGCTTGTCTGCCGGGCACTATGCCGTGAAAAGTGAGGTTGCTGTGGTCCAGCTGATCCTCTGACAGGTTCATGCGGCTTAGTGTGTCGTAGTACATAATGTTGAGGCTGCTGCCGCCATCCATGAGTACCTTTGTGAGTCTGAAGTTGTCGACAATGGGATCGACGACGAGGGCGTACTTGCCTGGCTGAGGAACGTGATCAGGGTGGTCGGACCGGTCCCAAGTGATCGTTGCTTCCGACCAGTTCAAATACTGAGGGACGTCCGGCATTGCCGCGTTGAGTTTGCGCATCTCCGCCTTATCTGCCTTAGCCGAAGGTGTGCCGACAAAGCATACGAGAGATTCTTTGACCTTCGGACATGGTTTCTTTTTCTTGGCGGCCGCGTCATCCTCGCTTGAGACAGACATGTCGTCGTCATCCTCATCCTCATTGTTGTCTTTCTTGTCGTTCTTCTTTGACTTCTTTGACTTCCAGCCGACTGTGGGGTCCTTTTTGAAGTCGTCCATGAAACGACACTCGCTAAGCATATGGTTGACCTTGCCAAGTGAGGCGTGGATAGGGCATGGCAAAAGTTTTGCCTGCTCATAAGTGATTCGCGCCGCCTTAGGCCCTGAGCCGGCGTCGCGATTATCTTTCTTATTGTTCCACTTCTTTTTGCCGGCATTCCCTTGGAATGCGACAGCTACCTCGTTGGAATGTACGGCTTTGTCATCCGCCGCCTGCTTGCGCTTGTTGTTCCGTTTTGGCATGATGTTGACGTCTGGATCATCGTCCCGGGCGTCGTCATCCGCCGCCGCATATTGGGCGGCTAGGTTGAGCATCTCGCCAAGGTCCGTGATTTGCTCGCGGACGAGCCGATGACGGTGCAAGGACTTCTTCTGCAGGCCCGTGTAGAAGGCGTGGATAGCCCGCGCGTCTGAAACGCCATGGCAGTTGGCTTTTTCGGATATCCAACAGCTGACAAAGTCTGTCATGGTTTCGTCTGACTTTTGGATACAGCGTTGCAAATCCGTGTAGGTATTTGGACGCTTGTATGTTCCTTGGAAGTGCTGGGAGAAAACCTTTTCCATGTCGTACCAGCTATGGATAGACTTTTCAGGAAGGTTATCGATCCAAGCCCTTGCCGTGCCTTCCAACATGAGAGGTAGGTAACTGACGGCAATATAGCTGCTTCCGCCGGCAATTTCTATGGCCATGGCATAGTCGGCTAGCCATGAATCCGGCTTAACGAGGCCGTTGTACGTAGAACAATTTTTTGACACTGATGTCATGTCCTTAGGGAACGACTCTCTGCGGATGGCGTCGCCAAAGCACTTTGGTCCAGAATATAGCGGCTCCTTTCCTCTTGCTATGTCTTGTAGGCGGTGTCGTGCGTATTTTGGATCGAGCTGCCGCGCGCCTCTGTTTGCGTCTGGCTCGTCCTGCGCTGCCCGGCTTATGCTGCGCCTGGGCCCTTCTGCCGCCTCTTTCCTCTTGCTGCCGGTGCTACGCTGCGGAGACCGACTTCGACCTCTCCTGGGAGGGTCGTTACCGGCATCTTTCCTAGGCGGCAGTCCATTGCCCCGGGTACCGCCATTGTTGCGTCTTGGCTGGGCTGGAGGTGGCAGGTCTCCTCTGCTTCCTGTCCTTGAATTCTCGTCCCGCCTTGGTTTTAGCGGTGGCGTCTTCTTTGGAGGTGGCGTTGCCTTCCTTTTGTCGCCATGGCTACTCGAGCCGGACGGGCCTTCGGGGTCATCGCCAGGTGCAGCTTTGCACTTTCCTGACTTAGACTCTAGGTCTCCCCCGCGAGCATCCGCCATGTGGCCGTAGGAATCAGCTCGAGCTTGTTGTTCTAGGGCCTAGCTCACGAAGTGTCTTGCATTGGCCAGCTTTTCCTCTGCCGTGTAAGTTTTGTCGTCCAGGGTACCTAGCGCGGCAGCCGCGTTGAGGACGGGAGTGCAGAAAACAACATCTCCCCTTCTGTCCACGCGCTGTGGTGCCGTACGCCAGTCGAACCCGAGATCTTGAGCCGCTTTCGTTGCGCGTGTTGGCGGCTCCTTGTCACGGCGGGTTTTTTGATGACCTTTTGTCCTCGAAGAGTTGCCGGCTTGTCTTAGCCGACAATTTCTCCTATTCTTTCTCGATCTTCTTCGCAAGGCTCTCAACGTGCTACTCTCTTTTTCGCAGGAAGTCAGAGTGCTTAAGCATGTTAATCCTAAGCTCTTCCACTTCGTCGAGTGGGGTGTCTTTATTCACCGGAGTATTCATGATCTCGTCTACTTCTTTGATGACGGAGAGCAAATCCGTGGGTTTGCTGCTGCCGCCTTTCTCGAGGCCAGTTTTCTTCTTTGCGCGCACCTTGTCGGAACTTTCAATGAGTTGACCGGCAGTGGTGTCGCCGACATCTTCCACCGGCTTGTTTTGCGTTTCCGAAGCGACTGGGGTTGTCTCGTGACCGACGACAACCATCATAGCCAGCTTGTCAGGCATGTCAGTATCCGCTGTGCCCTCTGAAGGAGCCGGATTACCACTGAAAAAGCGGGTTTTGATCTTCTCTTCGAAGAGACTAGCATCATCATCAGAGTCCGAGTCTACGTTGACTTGAACGGTAGATCTGGATCCGGCATCTGACATCGCATCCTCCTGGAGAGCAGGGAGGATTGACTCAGGATCGTTGTTTTCCGGCTGGGAGTCTGATCCCAGTCCGACAACTCCGACGAAGTGGAAATAAGATTCGGCCGACTCCTAGGAGAAGGCGGATTCAGATCCATCTTGTCGGTCGACTGCTTGGTCGAAGGGTTGGTGGGTGGGGTTGTAGAAACGCGGTAGGCCGTACGCCTCTGGCGTATACCCGATGAAGACGTCGATCCCTCCGATTAGTATGATTGCACATCCGATAAGGTAGTCGTCCGCCGGGAGCCAGGATCATCCGAGTTGACGTAGCTGTGGCCGCCATACCTTGTGACGCGACCGACGGCGATCTGCTTGCCCACGCCGCCAAGTGTTCCCGCCTGGACCGTGACGCCAGGAACCTTATGCCCCACGGTGGGCGCCAACTGTCGTGGTATCGGCATAATTGATAGGACATGAGGGTCCTCTAGCCTACGTATGGATTGTGGGGAAGAAGGTTGGTGTCGTCGAGGATGGGATTGAACACGGCGAGTTTACCCAGCTTCGGATCCCGCAGCGGTGGCGAGATCCTACGTGCTGCTATAATTCACTATGAGGCAATAGCCGTGAACAGGTTACAATGTGTATGATGCGTATTGAAGCGTGTCCTAAAGGCTTCCTGGTGGCCGGCTTATATAGGCGGCCAGATCCCAGGATACAAGGCAAGTACTTGTCCGGCAAGTAATCAGAGTCCTAGACCTAGCCGACTTAGTTGCCGCCTTCCGTCTTGGGCTTGGTGGCTTGATGGGCTTCGGCCTTACGCCTTCTTGGACCGTCCGCCTACTTCCTTGTACGTCAGCTATCTGGGCCGCCCGGCAGGCTTCAGCCTTACCACCCTTGGGCCACCCTGGACTAGCCGGATTGATCCATGTTGGATATACCCCTAGTTGATATATCCCCAACATTCGGGACTCGGCGCCTTAGCTTCTGGGTCTCGAGATTACAAGGTGTCTTTACTACCGCTATTGATTGTGTCTCAGGAACTTAGAACTCTAGGAACCAGGAGACCCCCTTATATAGGCGGCGGGTCCGGCTGGAGGTACAAAGCCGGGTCCGGGTTCCTATCATACCCGGACTCTACTCTAAGTCCTCTAAGCCTCTTCTTTCCTTAGCAGGACACCGTCTTGTACTTGGTCTCCAGCCTTCTGGATCCTTCTTGCTTGCTAGGCAAGGTGTACGTTGCGCACCGGCTTACGTATCACCCGGCCCATATCTTTATGCTTGATCCGGCCCGGGCTCCAGCCAGGCCGGCTTATCTTCTTTGTCGGTGGGCCTACCGGGTTATGATCCCCCCAACAGTAGCCCCCATGATAACTTGGACATCACACTGGACCTGCTTCACCTTTGCGCTTTGGAGCATGTTCCTGGGGGAAGCCCTCAGTCCTTTTGTCCGGGTTATCTGAAAAACAATAAACAACTTATTAAGCAAGCAGGCTCTCGGGTTATCCGTTCAGCCGACCTGATACTTGGTCAACTGCTCGTAACCCGACCACCACTTGCCGACTTTCACTTTCTATGCCTTTGACTTTCTCCTTTCTTTTCTCTCTCTCTTGTCGTTTGGTGAATCTTCTTGGTCAACGACATATTTAATGTCTATCCAGGCAAGAGAACCAAGGAGACAATAACCACCTCGGGGAAACAACAGATCTTGTCAGGGAATATCTCGCCTGACAGATTTCGTCCCCAGAGATAATCATTATCTTCCTGTCTTTCCTACTTTGCCCCTAGGTCAACCCTAGGAGCTTATAAATAGGGGAGCCCGAGATGAGCCCAGAGCTCACTCTCCCTCCTCGCACTGTTCATCGCCTCGAGCGCTTCTTCCCGAGCTCACCGCCTCGAGCGCTTCGCCTACTCGCACTGTTCATCTTCCCCAAGCTCAGGAGCTCGTCCGTGGTTCGTCTCGTCCGAGCCGCTCACCAGATCTCTCAAGTTCGTGCGGGCCCGATCTTCACCTTCTTCATTCGTCAGGTAACATCATCATCACTACTCTCTCCCAATTTTGCATCTCCAACCTCCATGTTCTTCGAGTTCCTCGGACGAACCCGCACGTTCTTCGTGTTCTTGATATTTTCTCTCTCGTTTGTGATTTCCCGAGGTCTTCTAGATCCACCCCCGCGATCCTTGTTCATCCTTCTTTTGTTCTTCTCGGATGAACTAGTGTTCTCCACGTTCTTGAATATCTTTCATTTAATCTTGATTTTCCCGTGATCACGCAGATCCATTTTGACTTGCACTATTCCTATCTCCGCTGTTTTTTGCTTTGACCCTTCATGCAGATGAACTGCCCTATCGTTTGACCTCCTCTTTTTCTGTTAATTCTTGCAATCCTGTAGATATGTTCTAACCCTTCATCTTTGTTATTTTTTGTTTGTAGATCTCCGGCTTCCAACAATCATCATGGGTTTGAAGTCTGCCGCTCAACGTGCTCCCAAGAAGGTGAAAAGTACACCCGGCGCCGGGTCCTCCGGCACTGTCGCTGCCGAGAAGGCAAAACGTAAGTCCGGGTGTAACTGGGGCAAGTCCAACATCCGTGATAGCTGGCTTCAAGAGCTGGCAAAACTCGGCATGCTTCCGCCTCAATTGGAGGCCCACTGGCGGATGCTGGACGAAGAAGAGACCCTGCCACAGCCAGGACCCGGCGAGGTAGTTCTCTTCGCCGATCATATTCCCCTGGGTTTCAAGCCCTCGGGTTCTCTTTTCTTCCGCCAAATCCTCGATTACTTCCAAATCCGTCCACAAGACATAGCACCGAACTCGGTGTTAAACATCACTCACTTCGTCGTCCTCTGCGAGGCCTATCTCGGCATCGCTCCCAGTCTCCCTCTCTTTCCTGAGTTTTATTACTGCAAACCCCAACGGGAATACCCGGCGGGGCCCCTTGTTTCCTGTGGCGGCGTGACGATCCAACGCCGCAGCAACATCATCTTCCCGGTTGTGGTTCTCCACTCACACCCGAAGGACTGGCAGAAGACTTGGTTCTACTGCCAGTCACTCACTCCCGAGGGTGAGCCGGCCCTTCCCGGCTTTCGAGCTGATAGGCTCACCCTCCACGAAAACATGAACTCGCCTCCCCGGCTGACCGGGAGGCTATCAAGCCACTGGTTGGCCGGGTTTGCGCCCTTCTTGCCCATGGTTTGACGGGCGCAGATTTGGTCCGCTGCTGGGTCGGGTGGCACATCATGCCGCTCAGCATCCGGCCGGGCCTTATCTGCCAATATTCCGGGTCTCTGGACGACCCGATGCACTTCAACAGGAGCCAGCAGTCGGAGGAAGCGTTGGTCCGGGTCATCCGGAAGATCGTTAATGAATCTCCGGATTCTCTGGCGAGCGCCGGCCTTCCTCCTTTCTGTGCCACCAACCCCCTGAAGCCGATATTTTTTGTTTCCTCTGTCTTTTTCTTTATGTTTGAAGCTTTCTCTGAGTCAATAACCTCAAACTCTTCAGACGGACGATACTTGGTTGTCCGCTGCTCTACTCTCCTCGCCCGACTCTGCCGATGAGTCGGGTAACGACGTTGAAGAGGCCGGCTCCGAAGCCGTCGGGGAAGAGGAAGAAGCATAAGGTGAGTTAGATTCCATCACCCGGCTCTTCCTTGACTTAATGGATACCGACCTTCGGGAAAACCGGTCTCCCTCTATTGATGAGGCCAAAATATCAGATACGCTTCTTCCGTCTACGGACCCGTCCCCACCGGCTACCAAGAGGAGGCTCCGCTCAGACTCCGCCGAGGTAATTCCACCGTGCTTGGGCTTGTCCAGTCTGTGTATTCTTGCTCTGGCCTCTTACTGAATTTGTCTTGTGTTATAAAGAGGAAAGGGAAGCTCATCGCCAAAAGCACCGGCTTCGGTCCTTCGATTCTGACGAGCCACTCTTTGAAGGTATTTCCTGTAACCCGACTCCTCGCCGGGTTAAGCCTCCGTAGACACGCCCTTCCGTTCTTTATCCTTTAGCCGGGACTGAGCGGCGGTCTCTCTCAGTGTCTTCAAATTCGAGCGATGATCTTTTTGGCGGCTTTGCTGTCAATAAGGGGTATGCCGCCTTTCTCTTGTCTTTTATGTTTGCTTATTTGTCTTTGTTGTAACCTTCTTCCCGTTGTGCAGAGCTCGCACTATGCCCACGCCCTCTCCGACTGTGGATGAAACATTTGTCACCTCGCCCCTCCGTACTGAAGGAGGAGCCGCTAAGCCGGCGACGCCTCTGGCTTCTCCTTGGGCTTCTGTCTTACCAGATGTGGAGGTCGCCGGCTCTGCCATGGGTGACAAGCCCATAGACTCCCGCATCGCCAAGACCGCTGCGCCGGGTGCCACCACTTCAAAATCTTCAACCGGCAAGGCATCCGGCTTCCAGTCCTATAGAGACTTGGACTTGACAGCCCTCTTCGGAGAGCTTCATAGGCGTGTCGGGGATTCGCGCCAGGCGGAGGACAGCGTATTGGCTGAACTCCAAGAGAAGTTTGAGGTATGCATGTATATCTCTCCTAGTTCCCAAGTGTCGGGTTATCAGCCTGCAATGACTCGGGACTTCCAGTGTTACCTGCTTTAATAGATGACGTTCTTGTTAAGTAGTCCCCAAGAGTCGGAATGACTGCTTGCCGTATTCCGGGTCTTCGTTAGCTCTTTGGCCTTTGGTTTCGACTGATTAGTCACCAAGAGTCGGGTTATTGCCTGCGATACTTCGGGTCTTCTTGTTGAACTTTTGATTTTGAGCCCAAAATTGAGTAGCCCCCAAGTGCCGGGTCTTAGCCTGCGCGACCTGGGACTTATACCAATTTGGGCTTTCTTATTCTTACTTGCCACGTCCTGATCATTTACTTGTGTTTCTTGTTTTTGCACCAGACCCGCCAGCAGGACCATGCCCTTGACGTTGTCAAGGGGGAGTTAGAATCGAAAGCCGGCCGCCGTGCTGGCCTTGAAAAGAAGATCGCCGAGCTTGAGAAGAAGCTCGGCGAAGTTGCTGAAGAGAACTCCCTCCTCCATCGAGAGATGGAGGAGCATGAGACCAGTTGGACGGAGCAACGTGACAAGTTGCAAGAGGACCTGAACGCCTCCAACACCAACTATACGAAGCTTGTCGCGTTTCTTTCTGAGATGACCACAACGCTCTTTGGTAAGCCGGCTCTGTTTTTGACTGTCACTTATTGAAGGACATATGCCCTAGAGGCAAATAAATAAGTAGTATTTTTTGCATTATCTCATAAGTTTATAATAGATTTGTGTATTATGCTATAACTGTATTAATCGGAATTATTAATACACGTGTGATACATAGACAACCAGGTCCCTAGCAAGCCTCTATATGAGCTAGTCCATTGGGCAACAGTTGATCGAGATTCCCGATCAAGGACAATGACGTCGGTTGACAATGGGGTCATCTTGTTAGTTGAATAAGGTGATGGACATACGCAAAGTATTGCAATAAGATCGTATTACGATGTTTGTCATTTGCAATAGATAAGAATATGATAGCTTATTCCTTAGACCGTGAGACCGTACTTATTAATGCTTCGTAGGGGTGCTTTGAGAGCATCAAACGTTGTGTCTTATATAGCATGACAATAATGGTGTGCATCTTGGGTATTCCGAAAGAGCATCAAGACGTAAGGATCAAGAGCGGGATTTGTTCATTCTTGTAATGGAAAGATACTCTGGGCCCACTCGGTGATATTGCATCTATATAGCTGCGCAGCTTATGACTAGGTCATGGAGATGTAATATCGCAGACGAGTTAATAACCTTCGTCGGTAACGAGATACAACAAAGACATCGGTGTGTCTACGATCATATCTCGGACAAGGTAGTATCGCAGAGACAAAGGGAATGAATGTCATATTTATGGTTCAACGGCGATATTGGTGGAATGCACAGGGGTCGTCATATACTTCCAGGTATCCCTGACGATCATTGGTGAGCGGAGTGTCTCGACCATGTCTGGAGTGTTCTCGAACCGTAGCGTAACAAACTTAAGGTCTTAGCGACACCAGGAGATAGGTTCTGGAATATTATAGGAATTTGTTGGAGAGAGAGAAAATCCGGAAAGAGTTCCGGTGGTCCGGAAGGAGTTCCGGGGAGGTATGGAATGGTTCGGGGAATGTCTGAAAGTTGTTCGGGTGGTTCCGAAATAGTTTCGGAGTCATGGGATATTGAATTATATATAAATATATTAATTATGAATTAATTGGATTTTTATATTAATTTAATATTAATTAAATAAAGGAAAAAGGGGGCTCCCACCTACATGGGCCCTAAGAGGGCCCAAGAAGGGGGAGCCGCACCCCACAAGGAAAGGGAGGCTTGGGCCTCCTAGTCCGAGTTGGACTAGGAGTACGAGAAGCCCAAGGGGGGTTCGGCTGAACCCCCCCCCTCTCCTCCTTTAGTCCCACATGGGGGAGCCAAGGGGTTTGCACACCCCCTTCCCCCTTTATATACCAAGGCATATTAATTGGATTAATTCATTTTAAAATACAATTAATTGTATTGCAGGCCGGACGAGCTGTTTCTCCGCCCGTTTTGCCCCCTCTCTCCACCTAAGCTATACCGCTGAGCGCCGTTGCTCTGCGGAATTCCAGATAAGATCTACCCCTGCGATTTCAGCTGGATCTGAATGACCGGGGGTTGTCGCTAAGCTCCGTATGTTTGTGAGTGCTCGGAGGTAACTCCTTTTGAGTAGCCTGGGCGACGTCGTCTCGCCCCTGCAGCCGCCGCGCCCCTCTCCCCTCTGCCGCCGGCGCACCACCTCTGGTGCTGGCGCTCTGCCTTCTTCCGCCCGACGCCCGTCGACGCAGATCATCGTCGACACCCCGGCGTCATCGTCTTCGTCATCGCGGCAAGTTCTCCGCGACCTCGAGGTCGGCTACGTACGAATTCATCGTCAACGCTTGTGCGGGAGCGTAATCCCCGCTATCGGTCTACATGGAGGTAATGTAACCCGTTCCACCACCGTTATCGCATGTACTAGATAGATAGATCCTGGCTAGTTAGGGTTTCGTACGCTAGAAAAATTATTGTTTTCTGCACCGTAACCCCTTCAGTGGTATTAGAGCCGATCTATGGGTAGTACTGCTGGTACGGTTAGAACTCTTGTTGAATGAGGGCGTTTTTCTTATATTTGCTACCCTCTAGCGTGCACTTGCGATGCCTTCGGTATTGAGTTGATGAAGCGGCCCGGACCGACTTTAGGCGTACGCTTACGCGAGACTGGTTCCACTACTGACATACGGCTTGCACCGTATCTGTGGCTGGCGGGTGTCTGTTTCTCTCTCTCTAGTCGGCAAAGCATTTTCAATGGAGGGCCCGAAAGGGATGCTTAAACATGCAATTATACGATCGACGTTGTGGTACAAAGTTCGTAGGTAGGGAAGCGATTCTCTTACGAATAAGCCTATATGCCACGTAAAACTTGCAAAACTTAATAAAGCTAGAGGCGTCTAACTTTGATTTGCAGAGGCGTTATTTTATGTGACATGGTTACGGTAAGTTTTGATATTACTCGTACTGTCGGAGGCAATGGAGGGCTCTGTAGACTCGGAGCCATGCCGGGGCGCCGGGGGCCAGGCACATGGCGCCATGAAGGTCCAGGCGCATCGACCATGTCACATCGCACTTCATTGCATCATTATTGTGTGCTGTTGTGTGTGCATCCTATTGATTGCTTATATGCTAGATATACAACGGTAGCATCATAAATAGGATGATCCCTAACAAATACCAAAATTGTGTTCTCCCTCGTTGCACACCACCAAGAAAGTTCTACGTTATAAGGCAAGCCGTGATGATCGGGTGTCACACATCTCGTCGTTCGCATACAGTGGGTGTAAGCCATGTTGCACGCGCAGGGTCTTCGAGGTTTGATTGGCTCCTCGGAACACGGGAAGATCGAAAGATCGAGCACAAGTCACAGAGTTGTTGTGATCGACATTTTATGTCCACCTTTGAAGCTATGCTGCCGGCCGTGATGATCGGGGGTGGAGTGGTGGATGAGGGTCGTGTTATCGCCATTATTATTTTTAGGGATAATAATCTTGGTGTGGTGTGTTTTAGATAATGAGATTATAAAACTAAAACTCACCTACATATTATAAACTTAACCTTACCTCTTTTGCGATCACATCTGTAGACTACGCAACTTTACTTCGGTTACTTCCTCAAGAGCCCGGATGCTACATTAGAAGACGACGGGTCCAACTTCATCAGATGGTACAACGGTTTTAGAAACATTCTCGAACACAACAACATTCTATATGTTCTCGATGAATCGTTAGGAGAAGGACCAGGAGATTCTGCTAGCGAGGAGGAGGAAGATGATTTCCGTAGGCGTCGAGACATATTCATTGAAGTGGAGATCACCATGACCGTATGCCTGGCACCCGAGTTGAAAGAGTTGTTTCGACGCAAGGAGCCAAGCGTCATGATTGATGCGATAAAGACACACTTCGGGGATGAATTAAAGCGTGAGCAATTCAGGCAGCTTAGAATGTTCCAGACCATTCACATGGAGGAGCATACCTGTCTGAAGACACATTTGAAGAGATTGTATGACATCTACTTCCAGCTGACGATGGTCTTCGATTACTGGATGGCAGATTCTTGTGCCATTCGGACTTTCCTGATATCTCTACCTCCTAGCTATGAGAAGCATGTACGCAAGTACATTTTGAAGGCCGATGATATGAACTTCTACAAGTTTGTGTCTGAATTCAAATCTCTGAAGGTTGATTCCATCGAAGGAGATATCTTCGATGCTACAGGTATATATTTGATATATGCAGAATTATGAATTCGCCTCTTGGTATATGATGAAGTATTTGATACTTGTTCTGTTTGTGAAACAGGTCCTAATTATCACATATATGCGGCGCAGTTTGATGTGACCTGGCGCTGAAGCTGGTAATCAAGGAGTTGATGGACTTTTGGTGTTTACGTCCTCAAGTTATCATAGTTATCATTAATAGTTTTTGATAAGATCTTTTGTAATAGTGAGCGAGTGTGTGTGTCTTGACTGTTGCAAGACAAAGTTATTCATGTAATAAGACAAGTTCAGTTGTTTTATGTTATGGAACAAGTCAGTTGTTTTATAGTATGAATAAAGATTCCACATCTCAGTTACATTGATTGTATGATAAGCATTCATAATTGTAGAAATGATAAAATAGCGTGTCCTATGAATAAGAGTTCTATTACTAGAACAAACACCGTCGAGTTTAGTCATGAAAGCAATGAAAGAAGTAATGGATGTTTTTGGTCCATTTAAGTATTTCGAGTGCTGAGTTGATTAAGCTTGAAATCAAGTATTGAAGTTGCAATACCAGAGGAAATTAATTGAGTGTCATTTTTAATGATTAATTAATGGTGTTTATTGCTTGATCCGAATTCTCCTATGATTTTGGTAAATAGGAGTATTTGCCCGACAAATCATAAAGTCTGAAATTAATTTGATAATGGATCAAATGGGGTTTTTCAGAAGAAAGATTAGTGAACATTGTATTCACAAGATTCGATGAAAGGACAATATTTTTTGAATTATGGTTTCAACACAAAAGACTTGTGGAAATTTGTTTCACAAAATTATAATGTCATATATAGTGATATGTGGGGAATTATAATCATGCTCTATTTTAAATAAAGTGTGGTCTGTCAGAATCAGTCTTAGAAACTCCTAATATGTTCGAAACATTATATTCAATGTCCACTTTAGAAAATAGATGTTTTCCTCAACAAGAATTCCTGAGATCGACAGTAGTGTCGACATGTATATGATTACACGATAATTCGGTATATACATGAATAGTTCTTTGTAGAATACTCGCATTGAATGGGAGTGTGTTCCAAAACCAATTAGAAACAAAGTTCAGTTTGTTGTCTATGTAATTCCGAGAAAAAGACGATTTTTTGAATTAAGGTTTATGGATTGGAATTGGAAGTTTGGAATAAAGTGTCAGACCTATGTTGGAAGGTGTTCCAAAGAGTATATGTTTGCTAATGAAAGTTTAGTGATTAAGAGTGAGGGAGACTAGAAAATTGTTTTCTCCTTGCAATCCTCTTCATAAAGATCATAATATTTTCATGAAAGAAACATCTGAATAAAGTGCTGTTATATTTAATATTGCTGTCGGGTCACAGCACTGTATTAAGTGTTTCAGATCTTGTTGACAGATCAAGGTATACTTTATGAATACAAAGAAAGTTGAGAAAATATCGGAAGACGAACAAAGGCTTTTTGAGCCTGGAAATCCAAAGTTGCATTTGAAAGGATTAAGAGAGTAATTGTTGCTGCAATTCTTATTAGAGGAATAAGATTGTTTAATCGTCATATAAGGTGTTATATGAGAAATGTGACTATAAGAAAGACGCGGTAGCATGTCTTGTCAAGAAATGTGTCTTGGACAAGATCAAATTTGTTGACTACATTTGTGTAGACATGCTTGAAGTCTGAGGGATTTGTATTAATGTAATACTGCAGTTTGTGTTAAACTCGAATTGATAATGGATCAATGATTTTGGTTTGACCAAAATGTCTATTTAAGTGGGAGTCAATGTTAGTTTACACAGGTGGAATATGTAAAGAACATATTTTTGAGTGGGAGCTCAGGAACTCAAATATGTGGATGACACGTTTTGAGTGGGAGCTCGTGTTATCAAATATGTGGAGACATAATTTGAGTGAGAGTCGATTTCATCTTGTGTAGTTAACACATTGTGAAACTGTACCAATAGAATATGATGAAGTTGTGAAACTATTTGAAAGTTAGTGTCTATTTTGAAATAGAACGAGAATTTTAAATAGTTAGTCGAGTTGTTTTGGATTATATCTGAGGAGTCAGAATAGAATCAAAAGGATGGTCCTTTGGAATCCAATTGATCATTAGGAGTAATGATGCATGAAAGTAATGGTTGTATGACATGTGGGTCTATTATGTAATATTAGACATCATAGAGAAACCATATTATCTGCTCGATGAAGTATAACCGATGTTCTTGGAAGAAGAGCAGTTATGAAAGTAAATTTAGAATTTACTGGAAGTAGAGGTGTGTTAATTGTTGGACTGACATTAGAATGTCAAGTTTTATGCATTGGTGTGAAAGTTTGTAGATATCGCGAGTTTGTAATTGTTACAAGGGGCTCTGTATGGCTGAGTGTGTTTTTTAGGGCAGTTATCTGGTTAGTATAATCAGAGTAAGCGCTGGGAAACAGAAGTCTCACTTAGTTACAGTATTTGCATATATGTTGTTAGACAATATGGTGATATCAAGCAAGTTGATGTCAGTGAATCGCAAAAGCATGTACAATCATAGATTGTGCAGTAACACTCTTCCACAAGCAAGCATTATCAAATGATTCTTATTTGATAACGGATTCTGATAAAGTAAAATGCAGCTAGTTTATTTGTACTCTAGTGCAAGTGGGAGACTGAAGGAGATATGCCCTAGAGGCAAATAAATAAGTAGTATTTATTGCATTATCTCATAAGTTTATAATAGGTTTGTGTATTATGCTATAACTGTATTAATCGGAATTATTAATACACGTGTGATACATAGACAACCAGGTCCCTAGCAAGCCTCTATATGAGCTAGTCCATTGGGCAACAGTTGATCGAGATTCCCGATCAAGGACAATGACGTCGGTTGACAATGGGGTCATCTTGTTAGTTGAATAAGGTGATGGACATACGCAAAGTATTGCAATAAGATCGTATTACGATGTTTGTCATTTGCAATAGATAAGAATATGATAGCTTATTCCTTAGACCGTGAGACCGTACTTATTAATGCTTCGTAGGGGTGCTTTGAGAGCATCAAACGTTGTGTCTTATATAGCATGACAATAACGGTGTCCATCTTGGGTATTCCGAAAGAGCATCAAGATGTAAGGATCAAGAGCGGGATTTGTTCATTCTTGTAATGGAAAGATACTCTGGGCCCACTCGGTGATATTGCATCTATATAGCTGCGCAGCTTATGACTAGGTCATGGAGATGTAATATCGCAGACGAGTTAATAACCTTCGTCGGTAACGAGATACAACAAAGACATCGGTGTGTCTACGATCATATCTCGGACAAGGTAGTATCGCAGAGACAAAGGGAATGAATGTCATATTTATGGTTCAACGACGATATTCGTGGAATGCACAGGGGTCGTCATATACTTCCAGGTATCCCTGACGATCATTGGTGAGCGGAGTGTCTCGACCATGTCTGGAGTGTTCTCGAACCGTAGCGTAACAAACTTAAGGTCTTAGCGACACCAGGAGATAGGTTCTGGAATATTATAGGAATTTGTTGGAGAGAGAGAAAATCCGGAAAGAGTTCCGGTGGTCCGGAAGAAGTTCCGGGGAGGTATGGAATGGTTCCGGGAATGTTCTAAACTTGTTCGGGTGGTTCCGAAATAGTTTCGGAGTCATGGGATATTGAATTATATATAAATATATTAATTATGAATTAATGGGATTTTTATATTAATTTAATATTAATTAAATAAAGGAAAAAGGGGGCTCCCACCTACATGGGCCCTAAGAGGGCCCAAGAAGGGGGAGCCGCACCCCACAAGGAAAGGGAGGCTTGGGCCTCCTAGTCCGAGTTGGACTAGGAGTAGGAGAAGCCCAAGGGGGGTTCGGCCGAACCCCCCCTCCCCTCTCCTCCTTTAGTCCCACATGGGGGAGCCAAGGGGTTTGCACACCCCCTTCCCCCTTTATATACCAAGGCATATTAATTGGATTAATTCATTGGAAAATACAATTAATTGTATTGCAGGCCGGCCGAGCTGTTTCTCTGCCCGTTTTGCCCCCTCTCTCCACCTAAGCTATACCGCTGAGCGCCGTTGCTCTGCGGAATTCCAGATAAGATCTACCCCTGCGATTTCAGCTGGATCTGAATGACCGGGGTTGTCGCTAAGCTCCGTATGTTTGTGAGTGCTCGGAGGTAACTCCTTTTGAGTAGCCTGGGTGACGTCGTCTCGCCCCTGCAACCGCCGCGCCCCTCTCCCCTCTGCCGCCGGCGCACCACCTCTGGTGCTGGCGCTCTGCCTTCTTCCGCCCGACGCCCGTCGACGCAGATCATCGTCGACACCCCGGCGTCATCGTCTTCGTCATCGCGGCAAGTTCTCCGCGACCTCGAGGTCGGCTACGTACGACTTCATCGTCACACTTGTGCGGGAGCGTAATCCCCGCCATCGGTCTACATGGAGGTAATGTAACCCGTTCCGCCATCGTTATCGCATGTACTAGATAGATAGATCCGGGCTAGTTAGGGTTTCCTACGCTAGAAAAATTATTGTTTTCTGCACCGTAACCCTTTCACTTATCATAGCTTGTTCTTCTGACTTACACTTCTGGCTCTCTTTTTTTAGGGTCTTGGAACCCCATCTGCAAACTTGAGCCGGAAGGGAAGCTCAAGGCCGTCTATACTCTTGTGCAGCAACTGTATTATGGAGCTGGCAAGGCGTTGATGGCCCGTCATGACTAAGAGAAGCCGCCCACGACGCATGCCAAGTTCCTCCAACAACTGCATGTGTTGCCGGCTTGACTTGATAACTGGAGGAGGCCTGTAGCGCGGCGTGCGTCGATGCGCATCTTGTCTTTGACCAAGGCGCATTACCCGGACGTTGACACGGAGCTTCTCACGAAGAGGTGGCCCTGCAAGAGTGACGGGACTCCTCTCACTAAGGAGGACATCAAGGCCATAGACGTGAAGACCCGACACCATGCGACCGTGCTGACTGATAACCTCAGTTTGAGCACTTTCCAGGTGGGTTATACGACTGAGGGAGCCAAACTTGCACCCAAAGAGCCGGCGTTGACGGGTCTCGATCCGAGCTATCGCGCTCCTCTGCCAACTCAGCCGGAGGTGGCTCCTGTGTCCGGGATTTCCAACGTGCCGGCTCCCCCTCGTCCGACCTCTAGCCCCTTTTCAATGTCTTCGAGATTTCTTGGGAGGATGCCGAGGGCTTGGTGAAGAGGAAGTTGAAGAAGTCCGCCTTCTCTAGCTCCTCCGGCTTAGCCCCCGAGACCCCAGTTTTGCCTACTGAGTCTGGCCCGGCAGCATAATCCGGGTTGTAATGTTTTTACCTTTGTACTTTGTCTGAAACTCGTATTCTTTTGGCATGTATGGTCTGTAATAGGTTAGCTTGAACTTTATGAAGCTATACCTGTGCTGATGCGCCTTCGTGCCTGACACTCTTGCTTTAATTTTATACCCTGCCTCGACCGTATTTTGCAAGCTTGTATTTGGTGTTGATGACCCTTTCGGTTTCCTTTGCCTCTGCATAGCCGGATTTCTTATGACATCCTGTGCTAGAAACTCAAGGTCGATCAGGGTCTGCTAAGTCCCCATGGGCATCATAGTCAGATTGAAAGCCGGGTTTGTAACATCTGGTCACGGTGGCATCCGTGCCGGGTTAGAATAACATCGAGCTAGCAGGCAAGTATAACCAAGAAATTGTGGCGTCTATGCCGGGTTTTGAGTCTTCAACTTGCAACTGATAGTTGGCAAGCACCCAAGACCACTTAAGAAATGCGAATAAGGAGTTGGTGGCGTCTCTGCCGAGTCTTGAGTTTTCAACTTCTAACTTATAGTTAGTAAGCCCCCAAGACCCTTTAAGGAATAAGAATATGAACTTGGTGGCGTCTCTGCCGAGTCTTGATTTTTTAACTTCTAACTATTAGCTAGTAAGCCCCAAGACCCTTTAAGGATTAAGAATATGAACTTGGTGGCGTCTCTGCCAAGTCTTGAGTTTTCAACTTCTAACTTTTAGTTAGTAAGCCCCCAAGATCCTTTATTATGTAATAACTGGTCGTTTTGTCAACATTCTTTTCTTCAGAGAAGTTTTCTTTATTTATCACAAGATATGTACATAGCTAGCAAGCCGCCTCATTTAAAAGCTTCCAGTCCCCTTAGGTACCCTGGTAAGGAAAAGAGCGCGTCTGAAACCTGCTGCTTTCTCAGTAAAAAGATACAAAAAAGGTGTGGAGACCGTCCCATCCGGGTTTCCCTTTGTGATGTAGTGCATCCTATGGGCAACACTCCACAACCAACCATGGGGCCAATGACGGGGTCAATGACCAAAGCTATACATGAAAAGGTGAACTCGCTCCTCTCTTTGTGTAACCTTGACACACTTGAATGGGTTGCTACTTCATTCCGATACATTATGTGTACTTAGGCACACCCCTCATGATGTAGATCAAGATGTTGGACAAGAGACGAGCGAAGACGACCATGAAGATGGCGAAGAGTTGCCGCTGAAGCTGGAGCGTTCCAGGCGCAACGGTACTACCGCTAGCAAAGTGGTACTACCGCTAGGGCTTCAAAACCTCTCGGCATAGCCAACGGTACCGAGCGGTACCGGTGCGGTAGTACCGCAAGCACCAGCGGTACAACCGCTGAGGAACCCGTAATTCGGGCTGAAGCCCACTTTCCCCATTTCGTGGTCAACACTATTTAAGAGAACTCCTGCTCTAGATCTAGGGTTAGACTGATATTAGACTAAAGTTGTGCTTTGCTCCTTGCCACCATGTTTGGTGTTGCCTCCCCCATGTGGATATGAATCAAGGCCTCCCTCTTGTGGAGATGAATCAAGGCCTCCCCTTGTGGAGATGAACTCCTCTTTGTAGTTGCGATTACTTTGCCAATTCCTTCCTCTTTGGATTCAATTGGACCGGTTGATCGACCGATAGGACGAATCGATTAAGAGTAAGATTGATTTGGAGTATGATAAACGGAGGTTGCCTGCGGGGAATCGGAGCTGGTTGATTACTTCTTTGCTTTTCTTGCTAGTTATCCTTTACCTTTTTCCCCGATTCCCCTCGTGTTCTACGTGTTCATCCCTTTTCCCCTCGTGTTCTTCATCAATCCGTGAAGATCGGGACCCCAACCCTCATCATATGGTATTAGAGCCACCGTTGCCACGGATTTGACTTGTGTTTCCACCATTGCCACCAAATTTTTCTTTGATTTCCAGAAATTCGAAAATTTCATTAAAAAAAAAGCCTTCCTTGGATTCGACCGATCTCTCGATCTCTCGATTTGTTACGTTCTTGGTAGTTTTGATCCACGGATCTGGTGCTAAAGGACCTTTCCCACTCTTGTTTGCGTTACCAAGCCTCAATTTTGCCAATTTCCACCGGAATCGAGGAATTTTCGAGGCCCTTTTTCTGCCCAAATTGTGTTTTCCGCGCCCAGGAGAATGACCAACGGTACTACCGCCAGGCCAGCGGTACTACCGCCAGAACTGGAGCAGCGGTACTACCGCCAGAACTGGAGCAGCGGTACTACCTGGCAGACAGCGGTACGGTAACGCCCCGGGATTTTCCCCAATTATAAAATTGTTTGTTTTTCTTTTTTTGCATCAACATGACATCATCATGCATCATTTGCATTTGTCAATCTTAATTTAAATTATTGCATTTAAATTCAACTCCATTTAAATTCTTTTCCACTTTTAAATCTAAATGCAAATCAAATTAATTTAAATGTGGTATTTAAATTCTTTTCAAATATTCAAACTAATTTATTAAATTGTATATTTTGAAACTATTTAATTTTTGCTAAATGTTTCTATCTCTCTTCTTTTTCTATTTTTCTTAAAAACACTAAAACAGAAAAATAAATAAATAAAAGAAATAAAACAGAGGGAGAAAAACATTTTTTCCTGGCCGAAGCCCACCCTTGGCCCATCTCCCTTCCTAGCCCAACCCATCCTCCCTGTCCTCTTCCTCCCTTTCCAGCGAGGCACAGAGAGCTGGCCATGGCGCCCCACCACGTGCTCTCTCCTCACCTGCTCCCCCTCCTCTTAAGCCGCCCCCTCCTATCTGCCCTGGAACCCTAGCTTCGCCCCTTCCTCCCCCAGCGTCGCCGCCGCCTCCTTTTCTTCTCCCCCTCCGATCCCCTCTATTTGTTCTTCTCCACCGAGAGCTCGCCGGAGACCACGCCGTTGCGCTGCCACTCCGGTGCCGTCGAAGCCCATCAGAGGAGCCCAGAAGCCTCGCCGCGTCGTCTCCGTCCTCTCCCCCGCAGGAATCAAGCCGGGAGCGCTCGAGGCAGTCGCCCTCGTCCCCGTCTCCACCACGGCCGGCGAGCCCCGCCGCCACGATTCCGGCGACCCGGACCTCCGCGCGCCGAACCACGACCTCTAGCAGCCTCCTGTTGAGCTTCTCCTTCTTTTTCCCCTAGTTACCCGTCTCGGTTGCTATTGTTTTGGTCGAATCGGTCCTCGTCCACCTCCACTGCCGCCATGCCCGAGTTGAAGCTTGGGCCTTTTTGCGCCTCTTCGTCCGTCCGCGACGGGACCTACTCGCCCAGCACCCACACACCACCCCACGCCCTCCCGCGTCAACCGCGCCCTGCGCCGCCCGTAGCGAGTCGCCGACATGCAGGTTTCCGTCACCGCCGTTGTTTTCGTCTCCGGTGAACTTCAGTTTCATCAGCTAATCGATGCACTGAAGTCATGTTAAAAAAAGGTGCTTGCTTGATGTAACACAAACACCGCACGGATTTTATGGCTAGCGCAACGACAAGATCTGCTTCCATACGGGATTCCAGGCAAGCAAAGTTGGCTTGTTTACCTATACATTGTCTTTCATTCCTGCCGTTGATCTCTGCTACCCTAGTATTCGATTATTTATTGTGATCCCATCACATGTTTATACTGCAGTCCATACAGCTTTATCCCCACATCCCATCACCTGTTGTATGTTTATTTGTTAGCCTTGCGAGTCGTAGCGCATGCTTAGAGTTGATTGTGCGAGTCGTCTGTTGGTCTTATGTTTCATCTGCTTAGTACGATACATTATGCTACCTTAATAAAATGTTGTCTTATATTGGAGTATTATAATTAAATGATAAGGCACCAGGCGGAAGGCCTTGCGAGGTGCTTTGTTCTGCTAAGTGTCGACCTAGGAACTGAGATTTTGTCCTCAGATCCAATTTTGAGCGCACTAACCACTTGTGGGAGGCCCTATGGAGCCCCCCTCGACTTTGACTGGAACTTCAAATTGTTCGGGAGCCGCACCTAGTTCGGGTTTTCCATATGTCTCATATGCATTGATACTAGTGTAGTATTTTACTTTGGCGGTGTGCCTTGTTACATGCATATAGGGTGCGGCCTATTGGTGCGGAGGGGTGTGTCCTACGGGAGTCCGCACCCTTTTGGCCGGGACCAGCATAGCTCCCGTGGCTCCTGGACTTGTTGCGGTGAAGGAAAAGAGTTGGGTTGAAAGGCCCTAATGTTTTTGACTAGGTTGATCATGCGAGTATGGGTCCAGTAGTGCACCCCTGCAGGGTATAATTTTATCGATGAGTCGTGTCCACGGTTATGGACGACTTGGTGATGATGCTGGCTAACAAGATCAAGACAAACTTACACCTAATCATTGTTAATTAAATCGACTAGTAATATATAATTACTTTCACAATAAATGGTAACTAAAATTGTTCAACGTGTGAGTTTCCCGAATTGCTTCCTCATACCTGGTTGAGGGGGTTAATCCGAGAATGGGTTATGTTTGATGTTAGTATTAGATGTTTATCTTATGCGCTCTCTTCTCCCTCTCTAATTAGACGGATGTTGTAGCGTGTCTCTTTAGGTTGCTAGTGTTGTTGCCGCTAAGTCCACCTCCCCTATAATTTGGGAGATGGTGTAGAAAGTAGGCAAGTCGGTTTTTCTTGCCAGGGAGTGCCCTGACCCTCTTTTGGGTTGTGCTTTATGTGCAATTAACAGGTTTGAAGTCTGACGACGTTAGCTTGGGAATCCCTCCGGCTTGGCTGGGCCGGGATATGGCGCCATCGCTTATCTTTAGGACTCTTAGTCCAATTTGCATCTAATCCGTAGTCGGATACTATTTTGCTTCCGCTGTCAATTGTATCTTTGAATTGAAATATTTGTATCTTGACTCGTTCGAGTCGTTGTTGTAATTATATCTTCAGTTGTATTTGTGGATGTATCGGAACTGTTTTAATGTTATCACAATTCCACCCACATAATGGGCATGTTTCGGCGTGCACATTATGTCTGGTGGGCGACCTAAAATCGTTATTATGCGGATTTCGGCGGGATCGCTTAAATCTACATAGTACCGATTTTCGGGCGTCACAAGTACGACCGCCAGGGCTGGAACTGACCGAAAATTTTCTTCCTCATTTTTCGTTTGACAACATCCTTTTTGTTTGAATCCTTTGTGCGACAGCGACAAACACGCTCCCTCGACATTCATCATCAACAAGACAACGGCACCAAGGACTCGAACCATCCCCGTCATCGTGATCCGTTGTGAGCCATTTCTTCCTTTCGCGTACCTTGACCTATCGAACTAGCTCTTCAATATTGCGTGGCATTGCACTTGTGTTAACGAAAGTGAGTGTCAACTATATTGGCGAGTGTGCATCGTGAAGTCTTGGCATAAGAAAAGAAAGAGTGAAACACTTGTATCACAAGAGAGAGAAAAGAGGCAAGTACATAAGTCATCCAAGTGAGCCACGACAAAAGACTTACCACCAAGGAGAGAGTAATAGGTTGACACTTGTGCAAATCTATTGTCACACAAAAGCAATTGAGCTAGAATCCGTCTTGTGTTGGCGTAACGCTTGAGCACGTGCTCGGCCATTGGTTGCGTCAACCCCATTTCTCGTTTTGCGTGTGTTTCCTTGTACTTTGTGTGGTCGGGTTTCTTTGTCATTGGGATCATTGTGTATCTTACCTACTTCGAACAACATACTTTCCGTTGGATTTGATTGTTTCCGTTGCCACTTCATAACTACCTATCCTCATAAGTGTGTGCGTGGGTTTACCTTCGGTTATCATACTTCAAGACATTGAACTCTTGATTGATTCATTCGTGTGTCGCATCAAAAGTTTCAATTCTATCTTTAAGAATTTGGCAAGTATAGTTGGTTACCCCATTGCATTACACCTCACGTGATTCTTGTCAAGATGTTTAGGGCAAGTACTAATGGAAGCTCAAGTTCCGACGATCAATCTCAAGACAATGGCAACGCCGACAATGCCTATGTGACATATGGCGAGTTCACGGGACTACGTCACCTCTTGCGTGATGGTCTCGAGCGATACGAGACCCGCCTACAAGCACAACGAGAAGACTTCAATACGCAAATGGCGCGCGTCACCGAAGCTATCACTACCCTCGCCGACCGCAACTCTTCATCAAGCTCACGCCACACAAGGGCTTCATCATGGTCGTCTCAACGACGTGACCGGCGACATCATGACCATCTTCGGCGTGGGGACATGGAGCCTCCCCCACAACCTCGCGAACGTCGTGAGGAGTGCCAAGAGCATCATCACCAACGTCATGAGGAGCGCCAAGAACATCATCCCCATCATCATGAGGAGCGCTAAGAACATCCCCAACATCGTTACGAGGAACGTCACGTGGAGCGCTACGACACACCACCGCATCGTCAAGAGCGTCATGGACCGGGAGCACATCCTAATGGCGCCCCGGGTGCTAATGATTTCAATGCGCATGCGCGATACAATAGGCGTCATCAACGACATCGCCATAATCATCAAGACCATGAGCGGCGTGAAGCGCATGAACCACATCATCATGATCGTCACCGTGACGACACCCAAGAGCGTGAGGCTCAACGTCACCGCCATGGCTCTCCACCTCCAATGCGGCGCCAAGATGATGATAATGTAGCCTCCATCAAGTTCAATGTGCCCAAATTCTTTGGCACAAGCGACCCGAAAGCTTACCTCGCTTGGGAACTCAAGGTGGACAAGATCTTTCGTTTGAACAACTATTCCAACAACAAGATGGTGGCTATGGCATCAATGGAGTTTGAGGACTATGCGCTCTTGTGGTGGGAACAACTCCAAGTGACTCGTGAGGAGAACAAACTACAACCCATAAGCACTTGGTTGGAGATGAAAGAGGCATTGACACATCGCTTTCTGCCATCATACTACACAAGAGATTTGTTCAAGAAGTTACAAGAGTTGAAGCAAGGGATGAAGACGGTGGATGAGTACTATAAGGAGATGGAATCCGCAATGACAAGAGCCAACATAGAGGAATCAAAGGAGCAATCCATGGCTCGTTTCATGAATGGCCTCAACTACCCAATCAAGAAGATTGTAGAGTTCCAACCCTACTCTAACCTTGTGGAGCTAGTGCATCAAGCCACAAAAGCGGAGCGACAAATTCTTGAAGAACTCAAGTATATCAAGACTAAAGCCTTCTTT
This sequence comes from Poa annua, assembly GCA_026929855.1. Taxonomy (NCBI): domain Eukaryota; kingdom Viridiplantae; phylum Streptophyta; class Magnoliopsida; order Poales; family Poaceae; genus Poa; species Poa annua. The sequence goes on from CM049426.1 coordinate 163,116,375, forward strand.
GCCAACAAACCTTCAACACCAACACCTCAACCAAGTCAAGAAAATGCAAGAGCACCAATGCGCGTGCCACCCTCAATACACAAGGTTACACCAACCTTCAAGAGCTCCAATACACCAACGCCAACCACTAGGGGTTCAACCTCCCAATCAAGCCAATTGACTTGCTTCAAGTGTGGTGGACTAGGTCACAAGTCCTTTGAGTGCACTAACAAGAAGGTGATGATAGTCAATGCCAATGGAGAGTATGAATCCATGAGTGAGGATGAGTTCAATGAAATGAACAAGGTGGAAGGTGACACCGGGGACATCTATTGTGATGGGGAATCTCATCAACCTTCGTTGGTTGTGACTCGAGTTTTGACAACAAACATTCAAGATGGCGAAGAGCCACGATGTAACTTGTTCCAAACATGAGCCGCAATCAAGGGAAAGTCCATCAAGGTGATCATTGATGGTGGAAGTTGCCACAACTTAGCAAGCACGGAACTTTGTGAGAAACTTAGCTTGCCTTACAAGAAGCATCCTAACCCATACCATGTCCAATGGCTAAGTGACACCGGTGCCGTCAAGATTCACCAAATGGTGCAAGTTCCTTTCAAGATTGGTGCTTATGAAGATACCGTTGATTGTGATGTGGTTCCCATGACCGTGTGCCACTTGCTTCTTGGTAGACCATGACAATTTGATAAGGGTGCCTTACATGACGGACGCACAAACTTCGTGAGCTTCAAGTACAACGACAAGAACTACGTCCTCCGTCCTATGACACCTAGCCAAATCATCGCCGACAACGCCAAGAACCTTGCAAGATCCTCTTCCTATACGCAACAAGAAAACCATGAGAAAAAGAGTGAGGGAGAAACCCACAACCAAACAAGTGAGAGCCAAAAACCACAAGAGAGCCACCAACCTAAGAGAGTTACTCGTGGTACAATCTTGCTAGCTACAAAAAGTGAGATGAGAGACGTGAGGAATGACCCATCAATTCTCCACTATGTGCTTGTATGCAAGGGAGAGGTCACTAACGCTAATGATTTTACACATCTTCCTTTGCCTTTCTTATCTATGTTGAAGGAATTTGGAGACGTCTTTCCCGAGGAACTACCACTGGAGATCCCACCTCTACGAGCAATAGAGCATCGCATCGACCTCATTCCGGGTACACCTCTCCCAAACCGTGCACCATACCGCACCAACTCCGAGGAGACAAAGGAGATTGAGAGACAAGTTCAAGATCTCCTCACCAAGGGACATGTGCGTGAAAGCTTGAGTCCGTGCGCCGTGCCGGTTATCTTAGTACCCAAGGCCGACAATTCCCTTCGCCTATGCATGGATTGTAGGCCCATCAATGCAATCACGGTGAGATATTGGCATCCCATACCGAGACTTGATGATATGCTCGATGAACTTTGTGGTGCAACCATCTTTTTAAAAGTTGAACTTAAAAGTGGTTACCACCAAATAAGAATGTGTGAAGGTGATGAATGGAAAACCGCCTTCAAGACCAAATTTGGTCTATATGAATGGTTGGTTATGCCTTTTGGCTTATCTAATGCCCCGTCCACATTCATGCGCCTTATGAATCATGTGTTGCGCACTTTTATTGGAAAGTTTGTTGTCGTGTACTTTGATGATATACTCATTTGTAGAAAATCCATGGAAGAGCATACATTTCATGTGGCTCAAGTTTTGTTGGTTCTTCACAATGCCAAGCTTTATGCAAATCTTTCTAAATGCACTTTTGCCACCAACAAACTTGTTTTCTTGGGTTTCGTTGTTTCTGCCAATGCTCTTGAAGTTGATACATCAAAGATACAAGCTTTTCGTGATTGGCCTTGTCCTCTCACTCTGGGAGAGTTAAGACGATTTCTTGGTTTCGCCGGATTTTATCGCCGTTTCATAAAGGACTTCTCCACTATTGCATGCGCCCTATATGAGTTAACTAAAACGGGTGTTCCCTATCTTTGGGGCGATGCACAAGACGTGGCTTTCAATGAATTAAAGAGAAAGTTAATGGAAGCTCCACTACTTGCCCTACCGGATTTTACTAAAACTTTTGAGATTGAATGTGATGCAAGTGGTTTGGGCATTGGAGGAGTTCTCATGCAACATGGTAGACCAATTGCATACCATAGTGAAAAGTTTGATGGTGCTCGTTTAAACTACCCTATCTATGACAAGGAGTTATTTGCTTTGATCCGTGTTTTGGAGATTTGGCAACACTATCTTTGGCCATAGGAATTCATCATCCATTCGAACCATGAATCTTTGAAGTATTTGAAAAGCCAAACAAATTTAAACAAGAGACACGCTAAGTGGGTTGAGTTCATAGAATCCTTTCCTTATGTAATCAAATACAAAAAGGGGAAAGAGAATGTGGTGGGGGATGTCCTTTCCCGCAAGACCAACCTTCTTGCGCAACTTGAGATCAATGTGTTGGGTTTGGATGAGATAAAGAACTTGTATTCTTCGGATACCTTCTTTGGATCCATTTTTGACAAGTGTTCCGAGCACAAAGGCGTGGATGACTTCTATTTGCACAAGGGTTTCTTGTTCAAAGCTAACAAACTATGCATTCCCGAGTCGTCTCTCCGTTTGTTACTTTTGAAGGAATCACATGGAGGAGCCCTCATGGGACACTTTGTACGTGACAAAACCTATGCCATGCTCTCCACACACTACTATTGGCCAAAGATGTGGCGTCATGTGAATCGTCTCCTTCAACGATGCTCGACATGTCTCAAAGCTAAGTCTACACTAAACTCGCATGGTCTTTACATTCCTTTACCAATACCACACAACCCATGGTCCGACATTGCTATGGATTTTGTCTTAGGCCTTCCACACACTAAAACCAACAAAGACTCCATATTTGTCGTCATTGATCACTTTTTAAGATGGCACACTTTATACCTTGCAATAAGACCGACGATGCTTCACATGTTGCTAATTTGTTTTTCAGGGAAATCGTTCGTCTTCATGGAGTGCCAGAGACCATCGTGTCCGATCGAGACGTCAAGTTTGTGAGCTACTTTTGGAAGACTTTGATGGCAAAGATGGGGATCAAACACCTCTTCTCCACCGCATACCATCCTCAAACCGATGGACAAACCGAAGTGGTGAACCGAAGCTTATCCACACAACTTCGTGTGTTGATCAAGCCAACCTTGAATAATTGGGAAGAATGCATCCCACATGCCGAGTTCGCCTACAACCGTGCTCTCCATCGAGCCACCAAGAAGACACCATTCGAGATCGTCTATGGCTTCAACCCCAACACCGCTCTATACATACTTCCATTACCCTTACACGAGCGCGTGAACATGGATTTCGACAAGCGCACCGATTAAATGAAGAAGCTACATGAATCAACAGGAGCAACGCTTGAAAAGCATAATGAGCTTCATGCAACCAAGTTGAACAAGAACAAGCGCTCCATGATATTTGAGGAAGGTGACCTCGTGTGGCTACATCTACGCAAGGATCGCTTTCCGGATGAAAGGAAGTCCAAGCTCTCCCCTCGCGGCGATGGACCTTTCAAGATCCTAAAGCGCATCAACAACAATGCTTACAAGATCAACATCTCCACGTCCAAGTACCTCGTGCATGACACTTTCAACGTGTGTGATCTCTCACCCTACCATGGGACGTCAACCGATGAGGAAGAACAAGAGTCGAGGATTACTCTTTCCCAAGGGGGGGGGGGAGATGATGTAGTGCAGCCTATGGGCAACACTCCACAACCAACCATGGGGCCAATGACGAGGTAAATGACCAAAGGTATACATGAAAAGGTGAATTCGCTCCTCTCTTTGTGTAACCTTGACACACACTTGAATGGGTTGCTACTTCATTCCGATACATTATGTTTACTTAGGCACACCCCTCATGATGTACATCAAGATGTTGGGCAAGAGACGAGCGAAGACGATGATGAAGATGGCCAAGAGTTGCCGCTGAAGCTGGAGCGTTCCAGGCGCAGCGGTACTACCGCTAGCACAACGGTACTACCGCTAGGGCTTCAAAACCTCTCGGCATAGCCAACGGTACCGGTGCGGTAGTACCGCCAGCACCAGCGGTACTACCGCTGAGGAACCTGTAATTCGGGCCGAAGCCCACTTTCCCCATTTAGTAGTCAACACTATTTAAGAGAACTCCTGCTCTAGATCTAGGGTCAGACTGAGATTAGACTAAAGTTGAGCTTTGCTCCTTCCCACCATGTTTGGTGTTGCCTCCCCCATGTGGAGATGAATCAAGGCCTCCCTCTTGTGGAGATGAATCAAGGCCTCCCCTTGTGGAGATGAACTCCTCTTTGTAGATGCGATTACTTTGCCAATTCCTTCCTCTTTGGATTCAATTGGACCGGTTGATCGACCGGTAGGACGAATCGATTAAGAGTAAGTTGATTTGGAGTATGATAAACGGAGGTTGCCTGCGGGGAATCGGAGCCGGTTGATTACTTCTTTGCTTTTCTTTCTAGTTATCCTTTACCTTTTTCCCTGATTCCCCTCGTGTTCTACGCGTTCATCCCTTTTCCCCTTGTGTTCTTCGTCAATCCGTGAAGATCGGGACCCCAACCCTCATCACTTTGCCTATGTGTAGTATGGTCTAATCTCTGCTATGTTCCAAGGCCTGTCATTCTCTGTCATTGGGTACCTTGTGTGGTCTGTGTTTGGTCCCGTCACTGTGTTTTCTTCCCTTAGATCCACAAAATAGTAGGATCCATTGTGTAGATTTCTGCTTATCACGAAAGGTCCTTCCCATGGGGGAGTGAGCTTATGAAAGCCGGCTCTGTTCTGAGCCAATCTGAGGACCAGGTCTCCCTCCTGGAAAGTCCTGGATCTAACCCGGCGGCTGTGATACCGTCTTAAGTCTTGCTGATATATAGCTGATCTTTCCAGGGCTATCTCTCTTGCTTCTTCCAATAATTCCACTGACGTGAGCCGGGCTTTCTCATTTTCGGTCTCCACGTAATTTGCAACTCTTGGAGAATCATGAAGGATATCGCTGGGTAAGACGGCTTCTGCTCCGTATACCATGAAGAAAGGAGTGAAGTCTGAGGATCTATTTGGGGTTGTGTTAATGCTCCAGACGACTGATGGCAGTTCTTCTTCCCAGGCTCCGGCTGCCCTGACTAGCGGAATCCGGAGCCTTGGTTTTACCCCTCTGAGGAGCTCCTGGTTTGTTCTTTCAACTTGGCCGTTTGACTGGGGATGTGAAACCGAAGCCAGGTCAAGCCGGATCCCGTTGTCTCCGCAGAACTTCTGCATCTCTCCGAGTGAGAAGTTTGTCCCATTGTCTGTGATGATGCTGTGGGGATACCCGAATCTGAATATGATTCTCTTAAGAAATTTAATTGCTGTAGCTGCTGAGCAGCTGTTGATGGCTTGGACCTAGACCCACTTTGTGAACTTGTCCACTGCTACCAAGAGATGAGTTTTCTTGCCGGGTGATGGCTAGAAAGGTTCAACCATGTCCATACCCCATACTGCAAAAGGCCATGTGATTGGTATGGTCCTTAGGCCCTGAGCCGGTACGTGAATCTGCCTTGCATATCTCTGGCATCCATCGCAAACCCGGGCTATGCTCTCCGCGTCTGCCAAAGCTGTCTGCTAGAAGAAACCATGTCTGTATGCCTTGGCTACCATTGATCTTGTTGATGCGTGTTGTCCAGAATCTCCTGAGTGGATCTCCTGTAGGATTTTCCGGCCTTCCTCTGGTGAGACACACCGCACAAAAAATTCCTGAAGTGCTCTTCTTGTGTAACTCACCATTGATGATGACGTACGCCTTAGCCCGGCGTACAATTTGTCTCGCCAGAATTCGTCTTGTGGTAGCTCCTCTCTGAGCAGATAAGCTAGATACGGCTCGGTCCATGACGGGGTTTGGTGAAAGGCGGCAACCAACTGGGACTCCGGGTCGTCAGGGACTGCAAGTTCTTCCTCGGTTGGAAGCTTGACGGATGGATTATATAAATCGGCCTTGAATACATTAGGTGGTATCGGGTCCCTTCTGGAGCCAATTCTTGATAGAGCGTCTGCCGCCTCATTCTTTCTTCTATCAATGTGTTCCTGGAAGTAGTGTGGCATTTGACTCGGTCAGGGCCTCACTGAAGTAGTGATACCCGGAGAAGAACCCGGCTGCCCTGTCAACATCTCTTCTGTATGCTGCCATATTGGCGTCCTTCCGATCCTAGGTCCCTAATACTTGCTGTGCCACTAAGTCCGAGTCCCCATAGCACATGATCCTCTTGATACCCATCTCCTTGGCGACTTTCAAGCCGTGTAACAGAGCTTCATACTCGGCAATGTTATTCGTGCACGGCTCGAAGTGTATCTATAAGACATAACTCAGCTTATCTCCCTTTGGCGAAGTTAGAACCACGCCGGCTCCAGATCCTCCGAATAGCTTAGACCCGTCGAAGTGCATGGTCCAATGCTTGGTATTCGGTGCTGAAGGGAGAGGGTCAAACTCGGTCCAGTCATTGATGAAGTCGGCTAAGGCTTGAGATTTGATTGTTGTTCTTGACTCATAGTTTATGTGACAAGGCCCCATCTCGATGGCCCACTTTGCTACTCTTCCTGTCGCCTCCCTGTTTCTGATTATTTCTGCTAAGGGAGCTGAGCTCACCACTGTTATCGGGTGTTCCTGGAAGTAGTGTGGCATTTTCCGGCTTGCCATGAAGACTCTAAAGACCAACTTCTGCCATTGCGGGTATCTCTGCTTTGACTCGGTCAGGGCCTCACTGACGTAGTAGACTGGCCTCTGAACCGGGCATTCTTTGCCTTCCTCTTTCCTCCCTACGACGACCACGGCGCTGACGGCTCGTGAGTTGGCGGTAACATATAACAACATTGGCTCCTTACTCGTGGGAGCTGCTAAGACTGGTGTTGTGGACAATGTTCTCTTCAAATCTTCGAAGGCATCATCTGCTTCCTGGTCCCATATGAACTTGTCTTATTTATTCAATAGCTTGTATAATGGAAGTGCTTTTTCTCCCATCCTTGCTATGAACCGGCTTAGGGCTGTGATGCAACCCGTCAATTTCTGGACGTCGTTTACGCACTCCGGCTTCTTAAGGTTCATGATCGCCTTGATTTTGGCCGGGTTTGCCTCAATTCCTCTCTCTGAAGCTATGAAGCCGAGTAACATGCCTGCTGGAACCCCGAATACACACTTGGTCGGGTTAAGCTTCATCTGATACTTGCGGAGATTGGTAAAGGTCTCTTTCAGGTCATCTAGGAGTGACCCGGCTTTCTGAGACTTGATCACGACATCATCAACGTAAGCATGGACGTTGCGGCCGATCTGATCTTCAAAGCACTTCTGGATGCACCTCTGGTACATTGCCCCTGCGTTCTTGAGGCCAAAGGACATTGTTTTGTAGCAAAAAGCTCCGAAGGGTCTTCTTCTTTGAGCTTGATCTGGTGATACCCGGAATAAGCTTCCAGGAAGCACAGTAGCTCGCTGCCGGCTGTGGCATCAATTATCTGGTCTATCCGAGGTAGCGCAAAAGGATCTTTTGGACAGACTTTGTTCAAACTTGTGTAATCGACACACATTCTCCACTCTCCGTTCTTTTTTAGCACAAGGACCTGGTTAGCCAGCCACTTCGGGTGATACACTTCCATGATAAAGTCGGCCGCTAGAAGGAGGGCTATCTCCTCTCCAATAACTTTTTTCCTGTCTGCATTGAAACAACGCAGACCTTGCTTAACTGGCTTTGCTGCTAGATCAACATGTACACTATGCTCGACGAGTATACTCGGGACACCCGGCATGTCCGAGGGGGACCATGCAAAGATGTCACGATGTTCACGGATGAACTCGACGAGCGCGCTTTCCTATTTTGGGTCCATACGAGACCCGATCGAGAACTGCTTGGAGGAATCTCCTTCCACAAAGTCAACCATCTTGGTATCCTGGGCCGACTTGAATTTTTTCTTTTCTTCTTCGTGGGCCGGCTTATCCAGCACACGTTTGTCAGCCGGGTCTACCTGAGACTTGTAATATTTCAACTCTTCTTCTGAGCAGGCCTGATCTGCTATGATGGCGTCACACCGATCACACTCGATTGCCATGTCTTTGCTTCCCTCAATAGTGATGATCCCCTGGGGACCCGGTATCTTCAATTTAAACATAACATGGTCTTGCCATGAACTTGGCGTAAGCCGGCCTTCCGAATAAAGCGTGGTACGGGCTCTTTAGGTCTACCACCTCAAATGTCAGGTATTCTGACCTGTATTGCGTCTTGTTTACTCCGAAAGCTACCTCCAGTCTAATTTTGCTGATTGGGTGAGCTGACTTTCCTGGTACTATTCCATGAAAAATTGTTGATGTTGGCGTTAGTCGACTTTCAGACAAACGCATCCTCTGGAAGGTGTCCAGATATAAGATGTTGATGCTGCTCCCTCCATCCATCAGGACCTTGTTCAGACAAAAATCGTCTAATTGTGGCGCCACAACCAAGCCTAGGAGACCCGGGTGTTTTATTCCTTCCGGGTGATCTTCTCTACTCCATGTAACTGGTTGCTCTCACCATTTCAGGTATCTTGGTAAGCCTGTTGCTATTGCATTGACCTCTCTGTCTTTCAACTTTTGCTCTCTCCTGCATGTGTTGGTGGTAAATACATGATATTGGCCTTGACTGTGAAGCTCTTTCGGTGTTTGTTGATAACCTCCACCTTGGTGTGACTTGACCCGGCGTTGTTGTTTGGTGGTGCCTGAGACCTGGATCCGGTACCCTGATTGCACGGGTTACCGTTGTTGCCGTGATTACCGTGATTACCACTGTTCCCGTTGTATCCGTTGAAGTTGCCTTTGTTCTGCTCCAATGATTGTTCGTGTTTTCTCCAGGCCCTCATGTCAGTGCATTGTGCTAACGTGTGACTGGCTGGTTTACCATTCCTGGCATGCCTAGGGCATGGCATGTTATATATTTCACTGATGTTTGGTCCTCTTGGGGGACCGGCTCTGAAGTTTCCGCCGGGTCTTGGTCCTCTCTAGCTTGAGGCCTGGGTGGTTCCATCAAACTCTGAGTTTCCTCCCTCATAGGGTCTTTTATTGTTGTTTTGATTTCCGTTGTTCTGATTTGGCGCCGGGTTACGCGCTGCGTTGACCCGATTGCTCTTCTGTTGCTCTTCCGTCTCGCCTACTCTTTTGTCTGCCGCTGCATATTTGTAAGCAATTGAGACCACCTCACCAATGGTGATGTCTTGGCAAGCCGGGTCTTCCCTCATACGTCCTAGCTTGTGCGTTAAAGAATCGAAGGCACAGTTTTTCTCCATCGTGGTTATTGCCGTGTGAGCTGAAACATTGATTGATGACTGCAGAATGTCTGTGATTCGTGCTACCCATTGCCTTGCTGACTCGGTCTTCCTCATGACACACGATACTGCTTCTTGCATGTCCCGGCGAAATTTGAAATAAATGCCGTCTTGAGTTCCTCCCATGAATGGATGTTGTTTGGTGGATGCCGGTCCAGCCAGATTTTGGGTGCACCTTCTGCCATCATCAAATATAGGTATCTTGCACACAAGTTCCCTGTTGCGTTCTTCATGTCCATGGCCATACTGTACCCACTCAACCATGTCTCTGGGTTCATGTTCGGCTCATAGTTAACAATCTTACTCGGCTCTTTGAATTTTTCTAGAAAAGGTTCTGATCTGATCGCGTCCGACAAACACTTGGGTCCTGTTAAGTTTGTAGACGAGCCTCCTCCGTGACCTGACGCTCCGACTCTCACTCCGGCTTCAGGTGTAGCTACCACAGCCGCCGCGCGTCTTGCTCTCGAACTGTCTACTATGGATTGGGCAGAGGAGACGGCGGGCACGGCCATCCTTCGTGGCCCGAGCGCCTGCTGCTGCTGTTGGACTGGTTGTGAGGCTGGCCGGTTTACCGGTCCTAACCTATTTTGAACTGATCTTGCTGCCACCGGCTCCGGCTGCCGAAATCTGGTACGGGTCCTTGCCGGCTCTGAATTGAAAGCTTGTGAGCCTCGTGGGTTGTTGTTTTGTTGAACTACAGCCGTCCTTAGTAGGTCCACGGCTCTCCTTGCCTCTAAGCCGGCCGGTGAGTTATCGAAGGGTATCCGCTCTAGGGCGTGCGTCGCTGCAAAAATATTGTCAACTGGGTTATTGTAATGACCCGTGGGAGGATCAAACCTGGGTGGTGGTGCTGATTGTTGCTCGATGATTGCTGCTCCGACTTCTGCCAAGTTTCTTGCTGGTGCACCTGGCAATACAGTCAGGGGCGTGGCAGCCGCTGGCGCCGGGTGAAGCATCACTACCGGTGCCACCACAGGCGCCGGATTTGGTGTTGTCTGGAACTCCAAGGCCAAAGGTGCTATAGTATTTGTCCCGGTTGGAAGGTGGAGCCGGCTTCTGCGCCTTCTGTTCTGGACAACAGTTAACTCGTCCCTTCTCCTCTGGAGGGTGCGTCTTTCTTCCAGCAGGTTTTGCTATTGCTGGATCACAAGTTGTTCCCTCTCTTGGATACACCGGTTCTCCACCGCACGCTCTTGGCTTGCCCTTGCCACCGCCTGTCTTATTTCTTCTAGCTCTCTCATCATAGTCGTGCTATTATTTGTTACTTCCCCTTGTTGCTGTGCTGGGCTTGCTGAAGTTCCCGCGAGCGTCTGCTGCTGTGACGGAGGTCTGACTAAGTTGGTCGGGTTTGGTGCTGGCACAGGGGTTGGCGCAAGTATCGGGTTTCCAAGGGGGATTTCCGCAGCAGGTGTATGCATATGAGCCAAAGAACTGAAAGTCGGTAAGATTCCTCCGGCAATGGGATTGGGGGGTGCATAGTTTGCTATAGGTGGAGCTTGACGTTGATCCCAGTTATCTCTATTCTGCCTCGCCAATGCCTCGGCGCTTGTCTCATCACTTACGGAAGCCGATCCTCCGTCAGCCGGGGTGCCCGGGTTACCACGTGAACCGTCATGTGACGCACGGGTCCCAACGGCGCCGGGTAGTCTTCATCCACAAACCCATCTCCATAACGATCGTCGAATAAGGGTAAGATTGATTATGTGTCTGTATCTAGATCTGATATATTAACGGGGGTGACAATGGAGTCCTCCGTGACCCGGTTCGCCGATTCTCCCTCTTCTGGTGATCCAACTGATTCCTCTCCGTCCGTCTGGGCCATCGTGGTTAAAATAAAAGAAATAAAAAATCACAGGGAGAAAAATCTAACCTGGGCCGAAGCCCACCTCTAGCCCATCTCTCCCCTAGCTCGACCCACTTCTCACCCCCTCCTTCTCCTTCAGTACGGAACAAAGAAGACGCACATGGCGTGACGCCATGGCAGCCCCACCTGCTCCCTGCTTTCCCCCTCCCCTTAAAGCCAACCCCTCCTCTCTTCCCCGAACCCTAACCCTAGATCGCCCCTCTATTCCCCTGTGCCGCCACTTTCCCCTTCTCACTCTCTGAGCTCAGAGAGCAGCACCGAGCCGCTCCCATGGTTGCCCTCATCCCTTCCCGAGCGCCTGAATGGAACCTCCTCGCCGTCGCCTTCCTCTACGCAGAAGATCGGAGCAAGAGCCGGCCCGGAGCACCGCCATGATCGTCATCAAGCTTGCTGTCGTCGATGTCCGGTTGCTGTGCACACGCGAGAGACCTCCATCTTCCTCTTCCTCCGAGCCGCTCTCCACGCCCCGGCCTTCCCCAAGGTGAGCCTCACCTTTGGGATCCCATTCCCCTCCTCTCCCCTTGCTCTAGAACCGCCCTCACGCGGAATCGCAGCGGCGCTGGCCGCAGTTTGTCGTAGTTCCTTCGTCGTCGTATTCAGTTCGTCAGTCTGAATGTCTGAATCTTGCTCAATTTCAGTTAACAGCGCCATCAACTTCGTATAAAATTGATCCCTGAATTATTCATAAACAACAGCGCACTCCAGTGGCAGTACTCCGATGTTTGCTCCGCGAGATCGCGAGTTCAACTCCCCCAAAAGCAATCCACTCTTTTTCTCTCGTTTTTCTCTGTATTTGTTCAGATCCGGTGTCCCTACTAGACTATAATAGCAGTTCGGTTCACATCCAAACTTCAACACACTTCTGGCCCACTGGCTACCGCAGCCATCACTCCCCCGCCCGAGATCATGAGTTCGATCCCCCACTGGGCACGTTGAAAGGAAAACGGCCCTTTTTATTTTCTTTTCGGTCTCTGACAACATGGTCCCACCCGTCAGTGACAATGTAGCACCCCAACTTTTATTAAAGTTGGAACACCTGTGTTATGTGCTAGTCCCTGGATCACTGCCAGCACCACAATACAAAATATAAAGTACCTTTACAAAAGTATTAAATTGCTACAACGAGATCCAAAAATAATAGCCAATATGACTTTATTACAATTTGCATAGCCATGAAGGCTAGCTAAAGTTCAAAGTTCACAGCAAAAGCGAAATAACATTGAGCCTCATCTTCAAGCATGCGCCACAGGCAGTCATGTTGGGTGTAGACTCGAGCCAAATCATTCAGCATCAGAATTTCCTGCACATTGGAATATGCAGCCCCCGAAGGAGGTCAATACAATGATGTATTGGCAAGTGACTATGGTGGATATATATACTGGCAAGTCTAACATCTATATGCATATTTGGCTTGGTGGGGTTGAAGGCTATTTGCAGAAAGCAAGTTTTCTCCTATCATTTTGTAAAACACTTTTATTTCTCGAAGACTTGGCACCGAGGGATAAAGCCCAAGTGCACCAACAATTCTTTCCTTAGTCAAATTTTACTTTATGAAAACAGTGTTGAGATTCTTCTGCCCATCCTTGTCCAGTTGCTCGAAGTAGTCCATTTCCGGGGACACGGCTGAGAACTCAGATTGTCGACTCTGCAGAGGTTGTGCACTTTCACCTTTAGACTCAATTTGTCCGAGAAATCCTATACACGCGGAGTGTATTATGGAAAGGAGAGAATTGAGACAAGAACTTTCAGAAGAAGAATGCAACCATACTAGCAAGACCCGTTCCACCTATCATCTCTACATCTGCTTGTCAAGCTGACAGGTTGGACTCCCACAACTTAATCATTCTAGACAGAGCCCATTGTCAAAAGGTTGCACGGGAAGCTTCTAAACTTGGAGGGACTTGGTAATCTCTTCGTTCCTGGGTGGCCATCCACAAGTGTACTTCTGGGTAACAACCACCATACTCATGGCCCTAAGTAGAATAGACATTCATCCTAGGCGATGACAACCACAAGCATAGTCCCAAAAGCCACTCAACAGAAACCATATCAATCAATTCCACCCAGATGTGTATTTCAGATTTTTAACACTTAGAAACATTTCCATAACATGGTAAACATTTTTATAGCATGGCTAAGAAACTAATAAAATATTTTCATGGCTGCTTAGGAAAAAGGGTGGCTACACACTACTAGGATATTTGTAAAACACAAACTAACTTAGTATTATAAAATAAATCAAAATTCCCTATCATGCACACTACTCAAAATATACTACTTATGCATATAGAAATTATGGGATATTGTATGAATGTCACTTGCCTTGGTAACAGGAGGAACAAGCACAGCAAGAATAACAATCACAATCAATTCCTTCCTCTTCTTCACAATCTAGCACAATCAATGAATAAAATAAATACCAACACAATAACATCACAACACTAAAATATAATCATGTATGCATGAATGATATGCTATGATAATGGGACACACTTATTAATACTTCTTATTTTCTGTCATTAATAAGTGAATTATAATTTTTAGGTATTTCTTATTTTATTTATCAATTAAATAATTTTAAATTAATATAGTAAAACTTTGATTTCTATAATTACAACTTTTATTGTTTTTATGACATCTTCAATTTGGACATTTATTAATATTGTTGGACAGAGGGAAATAATACAATCCTAAAACAATTACATTTATTTCTGAATCATTTTTATTATTTAAGTTATTATTTTAATGGCCGAAATACTCCTCTGATAATTATACAAATTATAATTTGTTAAAGGGAAAAACAATTGATGTGGAAATAAACTACATGAGCAGAGATATCCGTGGATATAAAGTTTATCAAATTTGAACTTGTAGATCAAAAGTTATGAATTTTCTAAGTTTTGCATATTTTCTGTTTTATTTATAAAAATTCCTGCGAAAAAGAATTAACAGGGGCTACGTGGCGCGATCCTATTGGTCGGTACCGCTTCGACGCGGATCGGTTGCGAGAGCCGTCCGATCTAATTAAAAATGGACGCGCGAGATCTAATCGATCTAGATCCATTGGATCTAGATCTAACGGTCCACGATCCGTTGACCAAATACGGGCGGCGCGGTCACCGGAGACGCGCGGGGCGCGGCGGAGCCATGGCCGGCGTTTGCGCCCGAGGCGTTCTACGGTGCTAGGAGGAAACGGGGCTCACCAGGGGATGCACGACGTCGAGGGGAGGGCGATGGCGCGGTGGCAATGACCGGAGCGTCCTCGTCTTCCCGGAAGAGCTCGCCGGAGTTGCGCACGACGACGGTTCCTCTCGGTCGTGGACGGGGGCGGGGTTTTGCTGCAAAAACACACGCCCCACCGTGTCAAATCGATGCGCACGGCTCACAGGGAGCGAAGGGAGGTGGAAAAGAGGTCCGAGGTGGTCGGAGTTGCTCGGGCGGCGGAGTTCTTACCGACGGCGACGGCGGGATTGCGTGGGCTCGAGCGGGCAGCCTATGGGCTCTCGGGAGGTGTGGTTTGGGGCAATCGGACGAGAGCGAGGAGGGCTATTAGTAGGGGGAAACTGCGAGGTAAATTGAGTAGTAAACCACCGCATTCAAACGAAATCAAATCGGGCGTTTTCGGTCGGAGACGTGGGCGTGATTTGGGGACGAACGGCTCCGCGGAGGAGATGACAGGTGGGTCCCACCTGTCAGCGACTGCGAGCGAGCGCGCGGGGCGCTGGGCCGCTGGCGGGCTGATAGGCTACGCGCGCGCGGCAGATAGATACGGGCCACGGCCCACTCGACTCAGAAATCCAATTATTTTTATTTAAATCCTTTTCTGTTTTTAAATACTGATTTCAAATATGATTTTTAAACCTTTCAGAAAAATTCATAAAAATATGTTTTGGAAAGGTTATTAAAAATGGAACTTTTTAACATTATACTTGCCCATATATAAATTGGTAAATTTTTATTAATTAAAGGAGTTTTAAATAAACACTTTATGGATTTATAGATTATTTATATTTATAATTTGAAGTTTTATTTAATATTTTTGTGATGTAGTTTTATGCCCAATGATGCATGATGCTTGAATGCAAGTTTTAAATTTTTGCAAAATTTGGGATGTTACAGACTAACCCCCTTAAGAGGAAGCTTGCCCTCGAGCTTCGGAAGGATCAGCAAATAGGTGTGGATGGTCTTCTCGGAGGTCGTCCTCTCGTTCCCAGGTGGCTTCTTCCTCTGTGTGATGGTTCCATTGGACTTTACAAAACTTGATGGTTTTGGTACGGGTGACTCTTTCTGCGGTCTGCAATATCTTGATGGGTTTCTCCTCGTAGGTCAGGTCACTCTCCAATTGTACTTCTTCGAGGGGTACAGTATCCTTTAAAGGAACTCCCATCATTTCGGGGTGACATTTCTTCAGCTGACTGACATGGAACACATTATGAACCGCAGACAGGGCTTGTAGTAGTTCTAACTCATATGCCACCTCACCCTTACGAGACAGAATTTTAAAAGGTCCAATAAACCGAGGTGCTAATTTTCCTTTAATTCCAAACCTCTTCACACCCCTGAGTGGCGACACTCTAAGATAGGTTCTATCACCCACCTCGTAGGCGACTTCCCTACGTTTAGAATCCGCGTAGCTTTTCTGGCGTGACTGTGCTACCTTCAATCTATCTTTAATTAATCTTACCTTCTCTTCAGCTTCTTGGATTATATCAGGTCCAAAGAAACTTCGTTCTCCTACACCACTTCACAACAATGGGGTTGTGCATTTCTTCCCATATAAAGCCTCAAATGGTGCCATCTCAATGCTAGCTTGATAACTGTTATTGTAGGAGAACTCGGCATAGGGTAGATTGTCATCCCAACTAGATCCATAATCGAGCGCACAAGCTCTTAACATATCTTCTAAAATCTGATTTACTCTTTCGGTCTGACCATCCGTTTGCGGGTGAAATGCCGTACTGAACTCCAATCTAGTTCCCAGTGACTCATGCAACTGCTTCCAAAAATGGGATGTGAACTGGGTCCCTCTATCGGACACGATACTCTTAGGGACGCCGTGTAAGCACACAATCCTCTTCATGTAAATATCAGCTAGCTTTGCGCTGGTATAGGTGGTCTTCACGGGAATAAAGTGAGCTATTTTGGTTAAGCGACAAACAATAATCCAAATAAAATCATACCCTGATCTGGTCCTTGGTAACCCGGTGATGAAATCCATCCCAATAGAATCCCACTTCCAGTCCGGTACCTTCAAAGGTTGCAAAAGTCCTGCTGGTTTCTGATGCTCAGCCTTTACTCGACTGCATACATCGCACTTAGCTATATATTCTGCTATTTCTCTTTTCAGATTGTTCCACCAAAATCTCTCCTTCACATCCATATACATTTTGGTATTTCCTGGATGAATGGAGTAAGGTGTTTCTGAAGGAGATATGCCCTAGAGGCAAATAAATAAGTAGTATTTATTGCATTATCTCATGAGTTTATAATAGGTTTGTGTATTATGCTATAACTGTATTAATCGGAATTATTAATACACGTGTGATACATAGACAACCAGGTCCCTAGCAAGCCTCTATATGAGCTAGTCCATTGGGCAACAGTTGATCGAGATTCCCGATCAAGGACAATGACGTCGGTTGACAATGGGGTCATCTTGTTAGTAGAATAAGGTGGTGGACATACGCAAAGTATTGCAATAAGATCGTATTACGATGTTTGTCATTTGCAATAGATAAGAGTGTGATAGCTTATTCCTTAGACCGTGAGACCGTACTTATTGTTGCTTCGTAGGAGTGCTTTGAGAGCATCAAACGTTGTGTCTTATATAGCATGACAATAACGGTGTCCATCTTGGGTATTCCGAAAGAGCATCAAGACGTAAGGATCAAGAGCGGGATTTGTTCATTCTTGTAATGGAAAGATACTCTGGGCCCACTCGGTGATATTGCATCTATATAGCTGCGCAGCTTATGACTAGGTCATGGAGATGTAATATCGCAGACGAGTTAATAACCTTCGTCGGTAACGAGATACAGCAAAGGCATCGGTGTGTCTACGATCATATCTCGGACAAGGTAGTATCGCAGAGACAAAGGGAATGAATATCATACTTATGGTTCAACGACGATATTCGTGGAATGCACAGGGGTCGTCATATATTTCCAGGTATCCCTGACGATCATTGGTGAGCGGAGTGTCTCGACCATGTCTGGAGTGTTCCCGAACCATAGCGTAACAAACTTAAGGTCTTAGCGACGCTAGGAGATAGGTTATGGAAATTTATAGGTTTTATTGGAGAGAGAGAAAATTGATCCGGAAAGAGTTCCGGGGAGCTA
This sequence comes from Poa annua, assembly GCA_026929855.1. Taxonomy (NCBI): domain Eukaryota; kingdom Viridiplantae; phylum Streptophyta; class Magnoliopsida; order Poales; family Poaceae; genus Poa; species Poa annua. The sequence goes on from CM049426.1 coordinate 163,133,903, forward strand.
TGGAAAGGTTCCGGGAATGTCCGAAAGTTGTTCGGGTGGATCCGAAATAGTTTCGGAGTCATGGGATATTGAATTATATATAAATATATTAATTATGAATTAATGGGATTTTTATATGAATTTAATATTAATTAAATAAAGAAAAAAGGGGCTCCCACCTAAATGGGCCCACAGAGGGCCCATGAGGGGGTGGCGCACCAAGCAAGGGGGCCTTCCCCCCCCTAGTCCGAATTGGACTAGAAGAGGGAGAGGCCCAAGGGGGTTCGGCCGAACCCCCCTCCCCTCTCTTCCTTTAGTCCCACATGGGGGAGCCAAGGGGGTTGGCACACCCCTTCCCCCTTTATATAGCAAGGCATATTAATTGATTTAATTCATAGGAAATTCAATTAATTCCCGATTTCTCTCTCGATCTCGTGGTTCCCAAGTCGTAGCCGCGCCGAGCTGAGGAAAGGGGAATCTCTCCACCTAAGCCATACCGCAGAGCGCCGTTGTTCTGCGGGATTCCAGATAAGATCTACTCCTGCGATTTCAGCTGGATCTGAATGACCGGGAGTCGTCGCTAGGCTCCGTATGTTTCCGAGTGCTCGGAGGCTACTCTATTGAGGAGCTTGGGCAACGTCGTCTCGCCCCCTGCAGCCGCCGCGCCTCCCCCCTCTGCTGCCGGCATGCCAGCCCCGGTGCTGGCGCTCTGCCTTCTTCCGCCCGACGCCCGTCGACGCAGATCATCGTCGACACCCCGGCGTCATCGACTCCGACATCGCGGCAAGTTCTCCGCGACCTCGAGGTCGGCTATGTACGACTTCATCGTCAACGCTTGTGCGGGAGCGTAATCCCCGCTATCGGTCTACATGGAGGTAATGTAACCCGTTCCGCCACCGTTATCGCATGTACTAGATAGATAGATCCTGGCTAGTTAGGGTTTCGCTCGTTAGAAAATTATTGTTTTCTGCACCGTAACCCCTTCAGTGGTATCAGAGCCGATCTATGCGTAGTACTGCTGGTACGGTTAGAACTCATGTTGAATGAGGGCGTCTTTCTTATATTTGCTACCCTCTAGCATGCACTTGCGATGCCTTCGGTATTGAGTTGATGAAGCGGCCCGGACCGACTTTACGCGTACGCTTACGCGAGACTGGTTCCACTACTGACATACGGCTTGCACCGTATCTGTGGCTGGCGGGTGTCTGTTTCTCTCTCTCTAGTCGGCGAAGCATTTTCAATGGAGGGCCCGAAAGGGATGCTTAAACATGCAATTATACGATTGACGTTGTGGTACAAAGTTCGTAGGTAGGGAAGCGATTCTCTTACGAATAAGCCTATTTGCCACGTAAAACTTGCAAAACTAAATAAAGCTAGAGGCGTCTAACTTTGTTTTGCAGAGGCGTTATTTTATGTGACATGGTTACGGTAAGTTTTGATATTACTCGTACTGTCGGAGGCAATGGAGGGCTCTGTAGACTCGGAGCCATGCCGGGGCGCCGGGGGGGGCCAGGCACATGGCGCCATGAAGGTCCAGGCGCATCGACCATGTCACATTGCACTTCATTGCATCATTGTTGTGTGCTGTTGTGTGTGCATCCTATTGATTGCTTATATACTAGATATACAACGGTAGCATCATAAATAGGATGATCCCTAACAAAATACCAAAATTGTGTTCTCCCTCGTTGCGCACCACCAAGAAAGTTCTACGTTATGAGGCAGGCCGTGATGATCGGGTGTCACACATCTCGTCGTTCGCATACAGTGGGTGTAAGCCATGTTGCACGCGCAGGTCTTCGAGGTTTGATTGGCGAGCCTAGCATACTCAGAGGTATGGCCTCGGAACATGGGAAGATCGAAAGATCGAGCACGAGTCATAGGGTTATGATCGACATTTTATGTCCACCTTTGAAGCTGTGCTGCCGGCCGTGATGATCGGGGGTGGTGTAGTGGATGGGGGTCGTGTCATCGCCGTTATTATTTTAGGGATAATAATATTGGTGTGGTGTGTTTTTGATAATGAGATTATAGGACTAAAACTCACCTACATATTATAAACTTAACCTTACCTCTTTTGCGATCACATCTGTAGACTACGCAACTATACTTCGGTTACTTCCTCAAGAGCCTGGATGCTACATTAGAAGCCGACGGGTCCAACTTCATCAGATGGTACAGGGGTTTTAGAAACATTCTCGAACACAACAACATTCTATATGTTCTCAATGAACCGTTAGGAGAAGGACCAGGAGATTCTGCAAGCGAGGAGGAGGAAGATGATTTCCGTAAGCGTCGAGACATATTCATTGAAGTGGAGATCACCATGACCGTATGCCTGGCACCCGAGTTGAAAGAGATGTTTCGACGCAAGGAGCCAAGCGTCATGATGGATGCGATAAAGACACACTTCGGGGATGAATTAAAGCGTGAGCAATTCAGTCAGCTTAGAATGGTCCAGACCATTCACATGGAGGAACATACCTGTCTGAAGACACATTTGAAAAGATTGTATGACATCTACTTCCAGCTGACGATGGTCTTCGATTACTGGATGGCGGATTCCTGCGCTATTCGGACTGTCCTGATATCTCTACCTCCTAGCTATGAGAAGAATGTACGTAAGTACATTTTGAAAGCCGACGATATGAACTTCTACGTATTCATACGTGAGTTCCAGTCTCTGAAGGTTGATTCCATCGAAGGAGAGATCTTCGATGCTACAGGTATATATTTGATATATGCAGAATTATGAATTCGCCCATGGTATATGATGAAATGTTTGATAATTGCTCTGTTTGTGAAACAGGTCCTGATTATCACGTATATGCGACGCAGTTTGATGTGACCAAGCGCTGAAGCTGGTAGTCAAGGAGTTGATGGCCTTTTGGTGTTCACGTCCTCAAGTTATCATAGTTATCATTAATAGTTTTTGATACGATCTTTTGTAATAGTGAGCGAGTGTGTGTGTCTTGATTGTTGCAAGACAAAGTTATTCATGTAATAAGACAAAGTCAGTTGTTTTATGTTATAGAACAAGTCAGTTGTTTTATCTTATGAATAAAGTTTCCACATCTCAGTTACATTGATTGTATGATAAGTATTCATGATTGTAGATATGATAAAATAGCTTGTCCCATGAACAAACGTTCTATTGCTAGAATAAACACCGTCGAGTTTAGTCATAAAAGCAATGAAAGAAGTAATGGATGTTGTTGGTCCATTTAAGTATTTCGAGTGCTGAGTTGATTAAGCTTAAAATCAAGTATTGAAGTTGCAATACTAGCGGAAATTAATTGAGTGTCATTTTTAAATGATTAATTAATGGTGTTTACTGCATGATCCGAATTCTTCCATAATTTTGGTAAACAGTAGTATTTGCCCGATAAATTATGGAGTCTGAAATTGATTTGATAATAGATCAAATGGGGTTTTTCAGAAGAAAGATTAGTGAAAATTGTATTCACGAAATTCGATCAAAGGACAATATTTTTGAATTATGCTTTCAACACAAGAGGCTTGTGGTGATTTGCTCACATAATTATAATGTCATATATAGTGATATGTGGGGAATTATAATCATGCTCTATTTTATTTAAAGCATGGCATGTCAGAATCAGTCTTAGAATCTCCTAATACGTTCGAAACATTATAGTCGATGTCCACTTTAGAAAATAGATATATTTCTGAACGAGAATTCGTAGGATCGACAGTAGTGTCGACATGTATATGATTATGCGATAATTCGGAATATACATGAGTAGTTCTTTGTAGATTGCTCGCATTGGACGAGAGTGCCTTCCAGAATCAATTAGAAACAAAGTTCAGTTTGTTGTCTATGTAATTCCGAGAAAAGATGACTTTTCGAATTATGGTTTATGGATTGAAAATTAGAAGTTTGGAATAAAGTGTCAGACTTATGTTGGAAGATGTTCCAAAGAGTATATGTCTGCTAATGAAAGTTTGGTGATTAAGAGTGAGGGAGACTGGAAAATTGTTTTCTGCTTGCAATCCTCTTCATAAAGATCATAATATTTTCATGAAAGAAACTTCTAAATAAAGTGCTGTTATATTTAATATTGCTGTCAGGTCACATCACTGTATTAAGTGTTTCAGATCTTGTTGACAGATCAAGGTGCACTTTATGACTACAAAGAAAGTTGAGAAAATATCGGAATACGAACAAAGGCTTTTCAGCCTGGAAATCCAAAGTTGCATTTGAAAGGATTAAGAGAGTAATTGTTGCTGCAATTCTTATTAGAGGAATACGATTGTTTAATCGTCATATAAGGTGTTATATGAGAAATGTGAATATAAGAAAGACGTGGTAGCATGTCTTGTCAAGAAATGTGTCTTGGACAAGATCAAATTTGTTGACTACATTTATGTAGACATGCTTGAAGTCTGAGGGATTTGTATTAATGTAATACTATAGTTTGTATAGAATTCGAATTGATGGTAGATCAATGATTTTGATTTGATCTAAATGTCGAATTAAGTGGGAGTCATAGTTAGTTCACTCAGGAGAAATATGTGAAGAACATATTTTTGAGTGGGAGCTCAGGAACTCAAATATGTGGATAACACGTTTTTGAGTGGGAGCATGTGTTGTCAAATATGTGGAGACATAGTTTTGAGTGGGAGTCGAATTCATTTTGTGTAGTTAACACATTGTGAAACTGTACGAATAGAATAGGATGAAGTTGTAAAACTATTTAAAAGTTCGTGTCTATTTTGAAATAGAACGGGAATTTTAAATAGTTAATCGAGTTGTGTTGGATTATATCTGAGGAGTCAGAATAGAATCAAAAGGATGGTCTTTTGGAATCCAATTGGTCATTAAGAGTAATGATGCATGAAAGTAATGGTTGTATGACATATGGGTCTATTATGTAATATTAGACCTCATACAGAAACCATATTATATGCTCGATGAAATATAACCGATGTTCTTGGAATAAGAGCAGTTATGAAAGTAAATTTGGAATTTACTGGAAGCAGAAGTGCGTTAGTTAAGGGATTGACATTTGAATGTCAAGTTTTCTACATTGGTGTGAAAGTATGTAGATATCGCGAGTTTGTAATTGTTACAAGGGGCTCTGCATGGCTGAGTGTGTTTTTCAGGGCAGTTATCTGGTTAGTATAATCAGAGTAAGCACTGGGAAGCATAAGTCTCACTTAGTTACGGTCTGTGCATATATGTTGTTAGACAACATGGTGATATCAAACAAGTTGATGCCAGTGAATCGCAAAAGCATGTACAATCATGGATTGTGCAGTAACACTTTTCCACGAGCAAGCATTATCAAATGATTCTTATTTGATAAGGGATTCTGATAAAGTAAAATGCAGCTAGTTTATTTGTACTCTAGTGCAAGTGGGAGACTGAAGGAGATATGCCCTAGAGGCAAATAAATAAGTAGTATTTATTGCATTATCTCATGAGTTTATAATAGGTTTGTGTATTATGCTATAACTGTATTAATCGGAATTATTAATACACGTGTGATACATAGACAACCAGGTCCCTAGCAAGCCTCTATATGAGCTAGTCCATTGGGCAACAGTTGATCGAGATTCCCGATCAAGGACAATGACGTCGGTTGACAATGGGGTCATCTTGTTAGTAGAATAAGGTGGTGGACATACGCAAAGTATTGCAATAAGATCGTATTACGATGTTTGTCATTTGCAATAGATAAGAGTGTGATAGCTTATTCCTTAGACCGTGAGACCGTACTTATTGTTGCTTCGTAGGAGTGCTTTGAGAGCATCAAACGTTGTGTCTTATATAGCATGACAATAACGGTGTCCATCTTGGGTATTCCGAAAGAGCATCAAGACGTAAGGATCAAGAGCGGGATTTGTTCATTCTTGTAATGGAAAGATACTCTGGGCCCACTCGGTGATATTGCATCTATATAGCTGCGCAGCTTATGACTAGGTCATGGAGATGTAATATCGCAGACGAGTTAATAACCTTCGTCGGTAACGAGATACAGCAAAGGCATCGGTGTGTCTACGATCATATCTCGGACAAGGTAGTATCGCAGAGACAAAGGGAATGAATATCATACTTATGGTTCAACGACGATATTCGTGGAATGCACAGGGGTCGTCATATATTTCCAGGTATCCCTGACGATCATTGGTGAGCGGAGTGTCTCGACCATGTCTGGAGTGTTCCCGAACCATAGCGTAACAAACTTAAGGTCTTAGCGACGCTAGGAGATAGGTTATGGAAATTTATAGGTTTTATTGGAGAGAGAGAAAATTGATCCGGAAAGAGTTCCGGGGAGCTATGGAAAGGTTCCGGGAATGTCCGAAAGTTGTTCGGGTGGATCCGAAATAGTTTCGGAGTCATGGGATATTGAATTATATATAAATATATTAATTATGAATTAATGGGATTTTTATATGAATTTAATATTAATTAAATAAAGAAAAAAAGGGGCTCCCACCTAAATGGGCCCACAGAGGGCCCATGAGGGGGTGGCGCACCAAGCAAGGGGGCCTTCCCCCCCCTAGTCCGAATTGGACTAGAAGAGGGAGAGGCCCAAGGGGGTTCGGCCGAACCCCCCTCCCCTCTCTTCCTTTAGTCCCACATGGGGGAGCCAAGGGGGTTGGCACACCCCTTCCCCCTTTATATAGCAAGGCATATTAATTGATTTAATTCATAGGAAATTCAATTAATTCCCGATTTCTCTCTCGATATCGTGGTTCCCAAGTCGGAGCCGCGCCGAGCTGAGGAAAGGGGAATCTCTCCACCTAAGCCATACCGCAGAGCGCCGTTGCTCTGCGGGATTCCAGATAAGATCTACTCCTGCGATTTCAGCTGGATCTGAATGACCGGGAGTCGTCGCTAGGCTCCGTATGTTTGCGAGTGCTCGGAGGCTACTCTATTGAGGAGCTTGGGCGACGTCGTCTCGCCCCCTGCAGCCGCCGCGCCTCCCCCCTCTGCTGCCGGCACGCCAGCCCCGGTGCTGGCGCTCTGCCTTCTTCCGCCCGACGCCCGTCGACGCAGATCATCGTCGACACCCCGGCGTCATCGACTCCGACATCGCGGCAAGTTCTCCGCGACCTCGAGGTCGGCTACGTACGACTTCATCGTCAACGCTTGTGCGGGAGCGTAATCCCCGCTATCGGTCTACATGGAGGTAATGTAACCCGTTCCGCCACCGTTATCGCATGTACTAGATAGATAGATCCTGGCTAGTTAGGGTTTCGCTCGTTAGAAAATTATTGTTTTCTGCACCGTAACCCCTTCAGTTTCATGGGCTTCTTGCAGAATTAACTTCCTGAGACCAGGATCATTTGCCACACATACACGTTTTTCAAACCACAAGGTTCCTTGCTCATCTTCATGAAATCCCTTGGCTGTTCCTGCTCTTAAATTGGCTTTGATTTCTTCAATATCTTTGTCTCCCTTCTGAGCTTCACATATATTATCCATCAAATTTGGTTGTACTACCATCGAGGCTACAAAACCATCTGGTACCACTTCCAATCGGAGGTCCTTGAATGCCTTGCATAAATCCTCAGGTATTTCTCCTGTCGTGAGGCCATTTAAATACACCTTACGACTCAGGGCATCAGCTACTACATTAGCCTTTCCAGGATGGTATTGGAGACTTAGGTCATAATCCTTGATAAGTTCTAACCATCTTCTCTGCCTCATGTTCAATTCTTTCTATGTGAAAATATACTTCAAACTTTTGTGGTCAGTGAACACTTCACATCTTTTTCCCATTAGATAGGGTCTCCAAGTTTTTAGGGCATGTACTACTGAGGCTAACTCGAGATCATGGGTGGGATAATTTGTTTCATGCTTCTTGAGCTGTCTAGAGGCATAAGATGCCACTCTGCCTTCTTGCATCAGCACACTTCCCAGGCCTTGGCGTGAAGCATCACATTATACTTGGAATTCTTTCTCTAAATCAGGTAAGCATAGAACTGGGGCTGAAACTAGTCGTTTCTTTAATTCCTGAAAACTGGCTTCGCATGCGTCAGTCCACTCAAATTTCCTCTCCTTCTTTAATAATTCCGTCAGTGCCTTGGCGATTTTGGAAAAGTTTTCTATAAATCTTCGGTAGTATCCTGCTAGACCAAGAAAACTTCGTAATTCTCCAACATTCTTTGGTGGTTCCCAATTGGTTACAGCTGAAACCTTTTCAGGATCCACTGCTATACCCTCCTTGGATACTATGTGTCCTAGGAGTGCGACTTGTTCCAACCAAAATTCACACTTGCTGAATTTGGCATATAACTTATGTTCACGTAGTCTTTGCAATACTAGGCGCAAATGCTCTTCATGTTCTTTGTGACTCTCGGAGTAGATCAGAATGTCATCTATGAACACTACCACAAACTTGTCTAAAAATCCATGAACACTTTATTCATCATATTCATGAAATAAGCTGGAGCATTGGTTAATCCAAATGGCATTACTGTATACTCATAAGAGCCATATCTTGTAACAAACGATGTTTTTGGTATATCCATCTCTCTAACTTTCATTTGGAGATATCCTGATCGAAGATCAATCTTGGAGAACACACATGCACCTTTCAATTGATCAAATAATTCATTTATCTTGGGTAACGGATACTTGTTCTTGATGGTGTGTTCATTTATATCTCTGTAGTCCGTGACTAGTCTCTGGGTTTGATCTTTCTTTTCGACAAAAAGAACTGGCGCTCCCCAGGGCGAAGAACTGGGACGGATAAATCCTTTCAGAAGGTGTTCCTCTAGTTGCTTCTTGAGCTCTTTCAGTTCATCGACGGCCATTGGGTAAGGTCTCTTGGCTATTGGTCCGGTACCCGGTTTTAGTTCAATGAGAAATTCCACATCTCTATCAGGTGGCATTCCCGGTAATTCTTCTGGGAATACATCTGGGTACTCTTGGACAATCAGCACATCACCAAGGCTAACCCCCTTAAGAGAATTTAGCCTAACTTTCTTAAGTTCGAAAGTTGATCTAAATTTAATCTTTTGTTTTTCTGGGGTGGTGAGGGTGATAGCTCTGTTTGCACAGTCTATGATTCCTTCAAAACGGGTCATCCAATCCATTCCGATGATAACATCCAAACCTTGGGTTTCTAGGATGACTAAGTATGTTGGAAAAAAGATATTTTCCAATCCTTAATTCTAACTGCCTACTGCCTGAATTTACTATCATCTCACCCCCAGGTGAACTCACTCTAATAGGTTTTCCTAAGCTTTCCTCGGCTAGCCCATGTTTGTTTACAAAAGCTCTTGATATGAACGAATGCGATGCTCCAGTATCAAATAAGACCAATGCTGGAAAAGAATTGAGCAGGAACTTACCAATCACAGCGTCAGGTTCATCATGAACTTCTTCCACGTTGAGGTGATTTACTTGTCCCTTCTGGAAGGGATTGGGCTTGGAATTTTTGTCGGCCTTTCTCTCTGGGCAATCAGTAGCATAGTGTCCTGTCTTCTTGCACTTGAAGCAAGTCACATTAGACAGGTCTTTCTTCCCTTCAGTGTTAGGACGGGGATTACCATTTCCATGATTATGGCCATGGTGATGGTTTCCCTTGAACCCACCATTATTTCCTTTGTACCCTCCATTGTGGTTATGACCATGATGCTTTTGGCCACTACCATTGTTGGAGTAGTTCCAGGGTTTATGGCCACTGACTTCTGAGGTGTGTGGTTTCTTGTGAGCCCCTTCAGTGTTACCTTTACTTGCACCAAACTTCCTCTTCCTATTCTCTTCCTTTCTAATGTTATTGTCCAGGGTGATTGCCTGATCCAGCAGAATCTGATAGTTAGGAGCATATGCCACAGACAAAGGTATCTTTAGTTCTCCCCGAAGTCCATTAAGGAATTTGTCCTTCCTCTTAGCATCAGTGTCGATGTCTTCTGGTGCGTACCTTGATAGCGTACAGAAGTCGTCTATATACTCCTTCAGAGTTCTACCTCCCTGTCTCAAGCTACGAAACTCCTCCTTCTTCAGATTCATTATGCCAGAGGAGATGTGAGCATTGCGGAAACCATCCTTGAACGCATCCCAAGTCATGCCATCCAAGGGATGGGTCACTTGATAGGTCTCCCACCACATGGCAGCAGATCCTTCCAATAGGTGAGCAGTGAACCTCACCTTTTCTGCCGCAGAACACTCACAGGTTACTAAGTCCTTGTTGACTGAACGGAGCCAGTCATCCGCCACTATGGGTTCAGTAGCAGAGGAGAACTTATTAGGTCTAAGCCTGAGAAATCTTGCAAGTCTGTCCACAGGAGGTGGGGGTGGTGGTGGATGGTTGTTATTGTTGTTGTTGTTGTTGTTGTTTTTGTTGTTGTTGTTGTTGTTGTTGTTGTTGTTGTTGTTGTTGTTGTTGTTGTTGTTGTTGTTGTTGTTGTTGTTGTTGTTGTTGGTTGCTGCAATGAACTGGGTCATCATAGTCATCAGTTGGGCTTGAGCTACCATCAGCTGTTGCATAGCTTCGCTGTTGTCGGTATCACGAAGTGGAGACATCTGTGGGGTTTTTCCAGGGATGAGTAAAAGATAGATAGATCTATAAGGAGGAATCCTACCCATGCACAAAACAATCCAGTCAAGCACACCATCAACAACACACCACTTATAAAAAAAACAATCAGCAAACAATTCAAAACCTTTGGTTTAAGGAAAACGATATAAAATTTTGGAAAATAAACTCCGAGATTCCGAGGATACAAGGGAATGTACTGCCTTACCACAAGTTGGTAGATCAATACAAGATCCGGACAATGTGGTGTATGATAAATGGTAGTCTCTCTAACTAACTACTCGACCATATCCTCTTCCTCCTCTTCAATTTCCTGTATCTCGATTCCTTCATTGGCGAGTACATCCTTGAGTTCCTTTACTTCTTTCTCCAGGGCAAGGTTCTTCTCTTGCAGCTCTCTCTTCTCAGTACGAAGCCTTTTGATCAAGTCACTATCAGCCTCGAACTCGACTTCATTGCTCTCGAGTTCTGCCTTTTGTTCCCTGATAGTCTTGTTCTTCTCTTGAACTCTTTTCTCTTGTCTCCTGTACTTCTCCTCTTGTGCAGCGAATCTCTCTTCCTGTGCCTTAGTCACTTCCTCTTGAACCTTTACTTTCTCTTCGTTTTCCTTAAGTAAGGCACATAACTCATCGTTCTTCAGGAGCTCGGTGCGTCGATCTTCATATAGTTCGGTGACAAGGATTTCCAGCTCCTGGAAATAAAGGCTAAGGGGTTTTGCCTTGCCTCTTTCTCCGACATCATACAGGTAAGGTTCTCCATCTTCGTTTCTTCTTCCAAAGAAAATGGAGTAGTGGCCCCTCAACTCTGTGCTGTAGCGTCCGCAGAGGCGCCCAATCAAATCTTGCATGACTAGATTGAGCCCTTTGTCTTTGGAGTCACTAAACATTTTGATCTCCAGTGGGGGCTCCTCTCCACGTCCTGGCTGTGTGGCTTTTATTCCCCAGCAACCCTCTTTGTTAAACTTCTTCAGAATGAATCCCTTTACTTGGGGTAGTGGTAACCCTATCTTCTCGCCGATGTCGAGGAGGTAACAGCCAAAACGGGTGTTCTCGAAGTCCTCCGCAGTGGTGAAGTGAAAGCTCGTCATCCTTTAGGTAGGAAAGAAAGGAAATTAAAACAAGAATTGCATAAGATAAGGAACTACTAGTTATGGAGTGTATTATTAATTTAGAGGGATACTAAGTCAAAATCCTAAGGTGATCAACAGATATTAACAACTCTTCGTAAATTGGATTTTTCACTATAGTGAGAGAGACAGACACCCGGCCAGCCACTTATATTGTGGGACAGGTCTCATGTACGTGGACATGTAAAGTTTGTCCCGGGCCGCTTCATCCCACCATGCCGTTAGAATCCAACATACTTCAAAGATGGTAACATTATGACCAAAAAGGGCTTAACCAATCCTAGGGGCTCGAACCTACACGCAACACTTTGCTCTGATACCATTTTTTAGCACCCCAACTTTTATTAAAGTTGGAACACCTGTGTTATGTGCTAGTCCATGGATCACTGCCAGCACCACAATACAAAATATAAAGTACCATTGCAAAAGTATTAAATTGCTACAACGAGATCCAAAAATAATAGCCAATATGGCTTTATTACAATTTGCATAGCCATGAAGGCTAGCTAAAGTTCAAAGTTCACAGCGAAAGCGAAATAACATTGAGCCTCATCTTCAAGCATGCGGCACAGGCAGTCATGTTGGGTGTAGACTCGAGCCAAATCATTCAACATCAGAATTTCCTGCACATTGGAATATGCAACCCCCGAAGGAGGTCAATACAATGATGTATTGGCAAGTTACTATGGTGGATATATATACTGGCAAGTCTAACATCTATATGCATATTTGGCTTGGTGGGGTTGAAGGCTATTTGCAGAAAGCAAGTTTTCTCCTATCATTTTGTAAAACACTTTTATTTCTCGAAGACTTGGCACCGAGGGATAAAGCCCAAGTGCACCAACAATTCTTTCCTTAGTCAAATTTTACTTTATGAAAACAGTGTTGAGATTCTTCTGCCCATCCTTGTCCAGTTGCTCGAAGTAGTCCATTTCCGGGGACACGGCTGAGAACTCAGATTGTCGACTCTGCAGAGGTTGTGCACTTTCACCTTTAGACTCAATTTGTCCGAGAAATCCTATACACGCGGAGTGTATTATGGAAAGGAGAGAATTGAGACAAGAACTTTCAGAAGAAGAATGCAACCATACTAGCAAGACCCGTCCCACCTATCATATCTACATCTGCTTGTCAAGCTGACAGGTTGCACTCCCACAACTTAATCATTCTAGACAGAGCCCATTGTCAAAAGGTTGCACAGGAAGCTTCTAAACTTGGAGGGACTTGATAATCTCTTCGTTCCTGGGTGGCCATCCACAAGTGTACTTCTGGGTAACAACCACCATACTCATGGCCCTAAGTAGAATAGACATTCATCCTAGGCGATGACAACCACAAGCATAGTCCCAAAAGCCACTCAACATAAACCATATCAACCAATTCCACCCAGATGTGTATTTTAGATTTTTAACACTTAGAAACATTTCCATAACATGGTAAACATTTTTATAGCATGGCTAAGCAACTAATAAAATCTTTTCATGGCTGCTTAGGAAAAAGGGTGGCTACACACTACTAGGATATTTGTAAAACACAAACTAACTTAGTATTATAAAATAAATCAAAATTCCCTATCATGCACACTACTCAAAATATACTACTTATGCATATAGAAATTATGGGATATTGTATGAATGTCACTTGCCTTGGTAACAGGAGGAACAAGCACAGCAAGAATAACAATCACAAGCAATTCCTTCCTCTTCTTCACAATCTAGCACAATCAATGAATAAAATAAATACCAACACAATAACATCACAACACTAAAATATAATCATGTATGCATGAATGATATGCTATGATAATGGGACACACTTATTAATACTTCTTATTTTCTGTCATTAATAAGTGAATTATAATTTTTAGGTATTTCTTATTTTATTTATCAATTAAATAATTTTAAATTAATATAGTAAAACTTTGATTTCTATAATTACAACTTTTATTGTTTTTATGACATCTTCAATTTGTACATTTATTAATATTGCTGGACAGAGGGAAATAATACAATCCTAAAACAATTACATTTATTTCTAAATCATTTTTATTATTTAAGTTATTATTTTAATGGCCGAAATACTCCTCTGATAATTATACAAATTATAATTTGTCAAAGGGAAAAACAATTGATGTGGAAATAAACTACATGAGCAGAGCTATCCGTGGATATAAAGTTTATCAAATTTGAACTTGTAGATCAAAAGTTATGAATTTTATAAGTTTTGCATATTTTCTGTTTTATTTATAAAAATTGCTGCGAAAAAGAATTAACAGGGGCTACGTGGCGCGATCCTATTGGTCGGTACCGCTTCGACGCGGATCGGCTGCGAGAGCCGTCCGATCTAATTAAAAATGGACGTGCGAGATCTAATCGATCTAGATCCATTGGATCTAGATCTAACGGTCCACGATCCGTTGACCAAATACGGGCGGCGCGGTCACCGGAGACGCGCGGGGCGCGGCGGAGCCATGGCCGGCGTTTGCGCCCGAGGCGTTCTACGGTGCTAGGAGGAAACGGAGCTCACCAGGGGATGCGCGACGTCGAGGGGAGGGCGATGGCGCGGTGGCGATGACCGGAGCGTCCTCGTCTTCCCGGAAGAGCTCGCCGGAGTTGCGCACGACGACGGTTCGTCTCGGTCGTGGACGGAGGCGGGGTTTCGCTGCAAAAACACACGCCCCACCGTGTCAAATTGATGCGCACGGCTCACAGGGAGAGAAGGGAGGTGGAAAGGAGGTCCGAGGTGGTCGGAGTTGCTCGGGAGGCGGAGTTCTTACCGACGGCGACAGCGGGATTGCGTGAGCTCGAGCGGGCAGCCTATGGGCTCTCGGGAGGTGTGGTTTGGGGCAATCGGACGAGAGCGAGGAGGGATATTAGTAGGGGGAAACAGCGAGGTAAATGGAGTAGTAAATCGCCGCATTAACGAAATCAAATCGGGCGTTTTCGGTCGGAGACGTGGGTGTGATTTGGGGACGAACGGCTCCGCGGGGGAGATGACAGGTGGGTCCCACCTGTCAGCGACTGCGAGCGAGCGCGCGGGGCGCTGGGCCGCTGGCGGGCTGATAGGCTACGCGCGCGCGGCAGATAGATACGTGTCACGGCCCACTCGATTCAGAAATCCAATTATTTTTATTTAAATCCTTTTCTGTTTTTAAATACTGATTTCAAATATGATTTTTAAACCTATTCAAAACATTTCAGAAAAATTCATAAAAATATGTTTTGGAAAGGTTATTAAAAATGGAACTTTTTAACATTATACTTGCCCATATATAAATTGGTAAATTTTTAGTTATTAAAGGAGTTTTAAATAAACACTTTATGGATTTATAGATTATTTATATTTATAATTTGAAGTTTTATTTAATATTTTTGTGATGTAGTTTTATGCCCAATGATGCATGATGCTTGAATGCAAGTTTTAAATTTTTGCAAAATTTGGGATGTTACAGACAAATGCGCTGTAATCTTTCCTTGACCCCCTATGCTCTCTGTTTTCACAGTTAAGCCCCTACCGACAGTTTTTCCATCACCAACAGGTCCCTATAACTTGCAGAAACACCCCTGAAACTAAAATGTTAATAAGTTTTAATCTTTAACTCCAAATAAAATAATCTTTATATGTTTTATGATCAGAAAAATGCAATGAATATTAATATGCCATTCTTATGCCATTTTGCATCTTTTATTTTAATTTCTTAGTGTAATTTTTTTGTTGCACCTAAATAATTGAATATGGAATGTGTGGGGTAATAAATATATAATGCCCTATTACATTTATTTTAATTAGATCACCCATGCCATGTGTTGCCATGTTAACCAACATTTAATATTGCTGGTAAATATATAACTTGCACCTAAATATTAATAGTCGGGGTTACTTTCCCGCTTAATTTGGATTACCTGCATTGTATTGCATCTTGCCATGTCATGCATCATTCTCATATGATCATGCTGGGTCTTTTGCCGTAGTTGTAAAATGCATCTTTTACGCTTTGCAGTGTTTGTTGCTTCTTCGCGGATACAACGTTGAGATGTGTGAGCAACGACAAGATCTGCTTCCATGCGGGATTCCAGGCAACATTTTGCTTGTTTACCTATACATTGCATTTCATTCTTGCCGTTGATCTCTGCTACCCTAGTATCCGATTCTTTATCGTGATCCCATCACATGTTTATCCTGCAGCCCATACAACTTTATCGCCACAACCTAATACATGTTGCATGTTTATCTGTTGGCCTTGCGAGTCGTAGCGCATGCTTAGAGTTGGTTGTGCGAGTCGTCTGTTGGTCTTATGTTTCATATGCTTAGTATGATAGATTATTCTACCTTATTAAAATGTTGTCTTATATTTGGGTATTATTATTAAAAGATAAAGCACTAGGCGGAAGGCCTTGCGAGGTGCTTTGTTCTGCTCAGTGTCAACCTAGGAACTGATATTTTGTCCTCGGATCCAATTTGGACCGCACTAACCACTTGTGGGAGGCCCTATGGAGCCCCCCTTGACTTTGACTGGAACTTCGACTTGTCCGGGAGCCACACCTAGTTCGGGTTTTCCATTTGTCTCATATGCATCGATACTAGTGTAGTATTTTACTTTGGCGGTGTGCCTTGTTACATGCATATAGGGCGCGACCTGTTGGAGCAGAGGGGTGTGTCCTGTGGGAGTCCGCACCCCTTTGGCCGGGACCACCATAGCTCCCGTGGCTCCTGGACTTGTTGCGGTGAAGGAAAAGAGTTGGGTTGAAAGGTCCTAATGTTTTTGACTGGGTTGGTCATGCGAGTATAGGTCCAGTAGTGCACCCCTGCAGGGTATAATCTTATCGATGAGCTGTGTCCACGGTTATGGACGACTTGGTGATGATACTGGCTAACAAGATTTAGACAACTTACACCTAATTATTGTTAATTAAATTGACTAGTAATATAGAATTACTTTGACAATAAATGGTAACTAAAATTGTTCAACGTGTGAGTTTCCCGAATTGCTTCCTCATACTTGGTTGAGGGCGGTTAATCCGAGAATGGGTTATGAATGGAGTTAGTTGTAGATATTTATCTTATGCGCTCTCTTATCCTCTCTGATTAGACGGAAGTTGTAGCGTGTCTCTTTAGGTTGCTAGTGCTGCTGCCGCTAAGTCCACCTCCCCCATATTTTGGGAGATGGTGTAGAAAGTAGCAAGTCGGGTTTGCTTGCCAGGGAGTACCCTGACTCTCTTTTGGGCTGTGCTTTATGTGCAGTCAATAGGTTTGAAGTCTGACGACGTTAGCTCGGGAATCCCTCTGGCTTGGCTGGGCAGGGATATGGCGCCATTGCTTGTCTTCAGGACTCTTAGTCCAATTTGTATCTTATCCGTAGTCGGATACTATTTTGCTTCCGCTGTCATTTGAATCTTTGTATTGTATCATTTGTATCTTGACTCGTTCGAGTCGTTGTTGTATTTATATCTTCTGTTGTATTTGTGGATGTATCGAAACTGTTGTAATGTTATCACAATTCCACCCACATAATGTGCATGTTTCGGCGTGCACATTATGTATGGTGGGCGACCTAAAATCGTTAGTATGCGGATTTCAGCGGGATCGCTTAAATCTACATACTACCGATTTTCGGGCGTCACACCATGGTCGGCGCCAACTGTCGTGGGATTGTCACGGCAGATGTTACCCGGAGGTAACTTGAGACGAGGGGCATGGCGGCTTCCGACATCAGGAGCTTGTCTTGCGTGGCGTGGGGAAACAAGGGTTTACCCAGGTTCGGCCCCTCGTCGTGAGGTAAAGACCTACTTCCTGCTTCGGCTTTACTGATTAGGGTTTCGGGACTCGGCGCCTTAGCTTCCGGATCTCGAGATTACAAGGTGTCTCTACTACCGCTATTGATTGTGTCTCTGGAACTTAGAACTCTAGGAACCAGGAGACCCCCTTATATAGGCGGCGGATCTCGCTGGAGGTACAAAGCCAGGTCCGGGTTCCTATCATACCCGGACTCTACTCTAAGTCCTCTAAGCCTCTTCTTTCCTTAGCAAGACTCCGTCTTGTACTTGGTCTCCAGCCTTCTGGATCCTTCTTGCTTGCTAGCCAAGGTATACGCTGCGCACCGGCTTACGTATCACCCGGCCCATATCTTTATGCTTGATCCGGCCAAGGCTCCTGCCAGGCCGGCTTATCTTCTATGTCGGTGGGCCTACCGGGTTATGATCCCCCCAACAGGTACTCTTTCCCTGGGCATAAGTGGCAGCGCAACCATTTAGCGGTTTTCAAACCGCAAACAGTACACATACCCCACCTTCTCTGTTTTCCTCGCGCGTGCAGCCCACCTCGACGTCGCTAGCCGCTCACCTCGACGCCGGCGCTGCCCCTCTCTCCCTCCCCCGGGCGTGCATGACGACACCCACCTCAAGCGCTCCTCCTCTCCCTCCCCCGCGCCAGACGCCGATGCTACCACTCTCCCTCCCCGCGTGCCCCTGACGCCAACACTTCTTCCTCTGCCTCCACCGTGCCCGACGCCGGCGCTACTCCTCTCCGTGCACCGCGCCTCTGCTTCCCGAGTTACCTCCATCTCCTCTTCCCCTTCCTCTCTAGTAGAAAATGGGGCTTCGGTTGTGAGCCTTGAGACCCTTCAGTCCCGGTCCTGCCTGGAACCCGGACTAAAGCTACATTTAGTCCCGGTTCCAACAGCTAGGAAGGCATCTCGAGGTCGAAACCCATCAGTCCTGGTTCTAGGAAAACTTTTTGTCCCGGTTGGATATACGAACTGCGACCAAAGGTTTTTGTCGCGATTCGTGTAACAAACCGGGACAAAAAGTCCCATTTTATATATGCTTCGTCCCCGCAAGCCTGAGCCAGCCGTTGCATTTTCTGGATCAGAGCGTGGAGAAGCTAGCTCGAGAGCCGTTCTTCCTGTTCTTCGCGTGGAGCTCGAGTTCTTCAGCGTTGCCGTCGATTTGTGAATATTTAAAGCTTCTTGACTTCTAAAAGGTTAGCCATTGTATATTATTATCTCTTATTGCTATTTTTTTCCTCATTTCATGCTTTCGAAGCATAGAGATTGGGGGATTTAGGTTTAGGGGTAATTTTGCGGGAAGTGTGAGCTCAAATTTTAGCTACCTAGTTTGCATATGTGTGAAGATATGGTCAACTTAGCTCAACATAGCTCAACTTATTTATTTATATGTATATAATGATATGTCACATATCCGAGGCACGCAACCGTATACGATGATCGACAACAGCGAGGTCACCTACAACATCGTGAACAACTCCTCCTTTTCAGATGAGGTATTATTAGCACATCTAGATGTCATGTCGTCTCTGTAATATAAAAATAATTTTTAATTTAGGGTGAGAATTTCCAAATTTAACTTTTTCAATTATAATTATTAGGAATCAGTATGTGAGTGTGGCATTCCTGATGGATGTGTCTAGATTCAACATTGTCTACAAGGAAAAGTCATTCTCCTAGAAGAATTAAATTTTACAAGAGAGGAGAAGAGAAAGACCGATGAAAATTTGAGGAGGACCGAAGAGAAGCTAAGACTAGCTCATGATACAATCCACAAGATGAAGCAAGATTTAACAACTCTAAACCAAAAAAGAGACATGGTTGTGGAAAAGAAGGGGGAAATAGAGTTGGATTGGCGGATATCATCGATGGACACATGATCTAGACTCATGAAAATAGGGAAAGAAAGAGGTTGAAGATTTATAAGATGAAAAAGGTAGATGCCATTGTTCTCCTAGTCACGATTATAATCGCCATGTACGGTTTTTTAAAGTGTGCAAACTAGTATTGTAGTACTGCGTTCGGACTCAGAATTATTGTTAGCATTGTTTGATTGCGCTTGTATTGTGATGAACACCATATTAATTTGAGCACTTATTCTCTACATATATAATTGTGTGTAGATGAGACGACAATGGATGTACAGTGGCCGGCGATCGAATGAGTTCATCCAAGGCGTGCGGGAATTTGTCGAGGTTGCTAAGGCAAATGCACATAATGGTTTTATGTGTTGTCAATGTTGTGTGTGTCGGAACGAGCGGGGTTTCCCCGACTCACGGGATATTCACATCCACCTCTAGACGTCTGGTTTCATGTTCGACTATAAATGTTGGACCAAGCACGGAGAAATAGGGGTCATGATGGAAGACGACGAAGAAAACGATAATAATGACGACTATCGTATGTTCCTTGAATAGTGTGAGACAAAAAATATAAAAAATGTAGAACAACAAGAAGAAGAAGTTGAAGCACCACATGAGCCTATTGATGATCTTGGTAGGGTCATTGCTGATGCGAAGCGAGACTTCAAAAGTAAAAAGGAGAGGCTGAAGTTCCGGCTGATGTTAGAGGATCACAAAAATTGTTGTACCAAACTTGCAAAAATGACCAGAAAAAACTGGATACCACGCTAGAATTGTTGAGATGGAAGGCAGAGAACGGCGTGACCGATAAGGGATTTGAAAAGTTGCTAAAAATTATGAAAAAGAAACTTCCAGAGGATAACAAATTTCCCGTCAGTACGTGTATAGGATGAGTACAAACAGGAGGAATTTGACCTACGAGCATTGCTGTTCGTAACCATCAATGATTGTCCTGCTCTTAGTAACCTTTCGGGACAGACAACCAAGGGATATCATGCACGCACACACTATTTGGCTAACGGGAGGAAGAATGTGTACCCTAGGCATCGTCGTTTTCTTCCACCCAATCATCCCTTAAGAAAAAAAGGCAAGCATTTTTGTGAGGCGCAAAAAGGGAAGAAGCCTACCCTTCGTTCTGGAGCTGATGTATTTGATATGGTTAAGGATTTGAAAGTAATCTTTGGAAAGGGTCCTGGCAGTCTAAAAGTTCTGAATGACGCTAACGAACACGCACCCATGTGGAAAAATAAATCTATATTTTGGGAGCTACGCTATTGGGAAACCCTAGAGGTCCGCTCTTGTATCGACGTGATGCACGTGACGAAGAATCTTTTCTTGAACCTTCTAGCCCACTTGGGTGTGTATGGGAAGAATAAAAAAGATATACCGGGAGCATGAGAGGACCAGCAACATTTGAGAGAAATGGACGACATCCATCAAGAACCGTTTGAAGGTCCTACCAGCTATACTCTTACGAAAGAAGAGAAGGACATATTTTTTGAGTGTATGAGTAGTATGAAGGTCCCATCCCGATTCTCATCGAATATAAAGCGAATAATAAATATGGCTGAGAAAAAATTCCAAAACGTAAAGTCTCATGACTGCCACGTGCTTATGACCCAATTGCTTCCGGTTGCATT
This sequence comes from Poa annua, assembly GCA_026929855.1. NCBI lineage: Eukaryota > Viridiplantae > Streptophyta > Magnoliopsida > Poales > Poaceae > Poa > Poa annua. The sequence goes on from CM049426.1 coordinate 163,154,806, forward strand.
GAGGGGGCTTCTACCGCAAAGTGTTTGACTACCCATTGTGAAGTTATGTGCATTCCTGAATGCAATATCTTAGAAAGTAATTGATACAGTGAGTCTACATAGCTGATGCACACGGTGGGTGTGTTGTTGGGAGACCTGTCAGACCATGAATTCAGGCTAGACAAACAAAACGTATCGGTTGGGACACACAACTAGAAGCATACTGGGTAATACCAACCCAGGAAACAGGTAGTCCTGGCTGGGAATGGATCATCAACTGACAACTCCTAGCAACCCCAATGTCACATACGTCTCAAGATTGTGCACGCACGAACCCAAAATCCTACCAACTCATATTCTTCAATCATACACACATGGTATACGAGTCGGGTTTTAACATAGTGGAAATCAAATGATAAACCTAAGACACAAAGAAAGGAAATAAGTATCCAAATCTCTCACTGAGCAAATATATCGAATGTCACCAAACAGAGGACACATGTCCCAACATTATATCATGCAGCGGAAAACAAGCCGGTCTTAGTACAGATAAGAAGCAAAGGGCACAAGGCCGAAATGGAAAGAGAAGGCCCATCCACGCGGTCCACCAGGAAGAAGCCCAGGGGAACTCTAACTACTCGTCGTAGATCTCGTCGTCGAACTCCACGTAGTAGCCACCCACCTAATCGTACGGAGAATCCTCAACTACAGAGAAAACCACAGCCCGCGAACGGGTCAATACACCGGAGCGTATCGAACAAGCTAAAGCTAACAAGTTACAAAACTGAAAGAGATCCCATAAGATATCCATCTAATTCGGGACTTAGCGGCAGTAGCACTAGCAACCTAATAGAGACACGCTACAACTTCCGTCTAATTAGAGAGGGATAAGAGACCCCATAAGATATCCATCTACAACTAACACCAATCATAACCCGTTCGCAGATTAACCCCCTTAACCAAGTATGAGGAAGCAATTCGGGAATACTCACACATTGAACATTTTTTGTTACCAGTTATTGTGAAAGTAATTCTATATTACTAGTCAATTTAATTACAATGATTAGTTGTAAGTTGTCTATGATCTTATTATCCAGCATCATCACCAAAACATCCATAACCGTGGACACGGCTTATCGATAAGATTATACCCTGCAGGGGTGCACTACTTGACCCGTACTCGTTCGATCAACCCCAAAAAGCAAACCAGAAGGTAGGGCATCTCAACACGGCAAATCTCTTCTCTACAACTCATCCAGGGAACCGCATGATTGTGTGCACGGCTAATCAGGTCAAGTACCCGCGGGATCAACCTTCATAGCACTCTAAGAAAGTGCCACCCTATATGAGAATCGACTACTCCATCAACATGAGATCGTCATATAACCATATGCATGCATCAAATGGAAAACTCGAACTACTTGCGGCGCCCTTGATAAGAAGCGGATTAGATCGAAGCCGCGGGGGGCTCCATAGGGCCTCCCACAAGCGGTTAGTGCGCTCCAAATTGGATCCGAGGACAAGAACTGAGTTCCTATGTCGACACTTAGCAGAACAAAGCACCTCGCAAGGCCTTCCGCCGGTGCCTTATCTTTTAGTTATAGTTCCCAACAGAAGATAACATTTTATTAAAGTAGACATTCCATCATGCTAAGTATAAGTGACATAGGACAAACAGACTCGCAGAACCAACCTTAAGCATGCAATACGACTCGCAAGGCTAACAAATAGACATAAGACATGTTATGGGATGTGGGGATAAAGCTGTATGGGCTGTAGGATCAACATGTGATGGGATCGCAATTCAATAATCGTAACAAGGCTAGCATAGATAAAATGGCAAGGATGATAACTAAACAATCGTGTAACATGTTAGCAGAATCTTTCCTGGCAGCTCGTGGCCCGGCACAAAAGCTGGAATCTCAAGGATGAAAGTCTCGGCAGCAGACACGTCGTCTACCCAGAGAAGAGCAAAACATAGAGAATAGGAAATATAATTAATACATGGAAATGCGCAAACAATTGTTGTGGCAATATAGCATGCGATGATTAGGTCACATTAAAGCGGGGATGGAATCCCGGCAATTAATTATGGTGCAAAATATTTATCTACACATCAAATTAAATGTTTATTAACATGGCAAGACATGTCATTGATGATATGATCAAATTAAATGGAATTAGGGCATTATATATTTATTACCCCACCCGTTCCATATTTAATTATTTAGTTGCATTTGTTAATTTAAACTAAGCAATAAAATAAATTATGCAAAATAACATAAGAATGTTATATTAATGTTCATTGCATTTTTCTTATATTAAAAGATATAAAGATTATTTTATTGGGAGTTACAGAATTAAAGTTATTGCATTTTTTAGTTGTAGGGGTGTTCCTGCAAAAAGGTAGGGACTTATCCGTGATAGAAACTAAGAAGGGAAGGTCCTCTGTGGAAAAGAGGAAACTCCAGGGGGCTCGGTGGAAAATCCCAGCGCCTCTGTCTCTGACGATTGGGACCCACCTGTCAGCGCGAGAAAAAGGAAAAAGAGAGCCTTTTATTCAACAAGGCTTGGGTTCGAACCCGAAAGCGCGCGCCGTGCAAGAATCGGCGCTGCTAGCCAGTGCGCCTCGTTCGTGTTGTTATAACACTAGCCTTCGAAAAACTTTTGTACCGTGACTAAGGCTTTGCAACCTGACGAAACTGAATTTCTTACGGGAAAGTGGGCACGGCGGTGGCAGGGGTCGTCGCTGGCGACGAAATCGGGGCGGCGCTGCCTCAGGATAGTGCATGCGGGTGCGGGATGGGTAGTACGTGCGTGCTGGTGCTTGGGGGAAGGAGGGAGGACACGCACGAGGCGTCTGTGCTCGTGTTGCGCGGCCGGGTGCGATGTCGACGTCGGCAATGCCGGCGAGCGGAGCTGCGGCAAGGAAACAGAGGGAAAGGGGACGGGGAGTGGCGGCTCACCGTGAGGGTCCCGGTGGCGAGAGGGGAACGGTCGGGGACGACCAAGAACGAGGGGCCCGTGCCAGGAAGGAGAGCGTGGCCACGGCCGGCATCGGGGAACGCGCGGTCGTCGCGGTGGCGTGCGCGGCTCCCGGGTCCTCCGGCGCGGCGTCGAGGATGGAGGAGGCCGTGGCTAAGCTCTTGGCGCGAGGAGGCACAGAGGAGGAGGCTGGGTCACGCCGGAGACGGAGAAATCGGCGCGACGCTCCGGTGGCTTGCCGTGGAGGAACAGAGGAAAAGGAGAGGGGGCGACACTGTGAGAGGGGCTTGGGTTAGGGTTTGGCGCTGGTGGCGCAGAGGATAAGAAGGAGAGGAGGGAAAGGAGCAGGTGGCTCGGTGGGGGCGCATGGCAGCCTCTCTACCATGGCTTAGCGACATGGACAGGGGGCGCCCGTACGGAGGAATGAGAGGAGCGAGGTGGACTATGGGCCAGAAGTTGGGCCAAGGCCAGGCTTTTTTTTTTTCTGTTTTTCTTTTTCTTTTGTTTTTGTTCTTTTTCTGTTTTGTAATTTTAAAACAAAATAGAAAAAGGAAAAGAGATAAAACCTTTTTTTGCAAATTTTTATAGTTTCAAAATAAACAGATTAAACTATTGAAATGATTATTTGTACAAATTTGAAACTTCAATTTTGAATTGATTTGAAATAGCATTTGAATTTAAACATGGGATTTGAATTTGAGACACAACTTATTTGTTTGAAATGCAATTCAAAATGAAAGATGCCATGATGTTACACTTTATTACACAACAAGCATACATTTTGGAAGGTCTACATTTGGGATGTTACAACACTCCCCCCCACAAAGGAATCACGCCCCGAGATTCTTCATGGAGCAACGAAGAGGTCGGGATACTCGGCACGGAGGTGGTCTTCACGTTCCCATGTAGCTTCCTTGTATGAATGATGAGACCATTGGACCTTGTAGAACTTGACAGTGTTGTTACGGGTGCGACGTTCAACTTCGTCAAGAATGCAAATCAGTTGTTCAACATAAGAGAGATCTTCTCGAAGTTCAATCGATCCATGATCAACTGCACGTCCTGGATCTTGGAAGCACTTCTTGAGTTGTGACACGTGGAAGACATCGTGCACTTTGGAGAGGTTTGGAGGAAGTTCCAGACGGTAGGCCAAATCACCACGCCTTGAAAGAACGTTGAAAGGACCAACATAACGCGGAGCGAGCTTGCCTTTGATGCCAAAGCGTTGCGTGCCTCTCAGAGGAGTGACACGAAGGTAAGCTTGATCACCAGGTACATAGACCATGTCCCTGTGCTTGCTATCATAATAGCTTTTCTGCCGAGACTGGGCAATCTTCAGATTGTCCCGAATGATGCAAACCTTTTCTTCAGCCTCCTAGATGATGTCAGGACCAAAGAATTGACATTCACCAGTTTGAGACCAATTCAGAGGAGTTCTGCATTTGCGGCCATAGCGAGCTTCAAAGGGAGCCATACCAAGACTTGCTTGGAAGCTGTTGTTGTAGGAGAACTCAACATACGGTAGGCAATCCTCCCATTTCATGCCAAAGGAGATAACACAAGCTCTGAGCATATCCTCCAAAATTTGATTCACCCTTTCAACCTGTCCACTTGTCTGCGGATGGTAAGCGGTGTTGAATAGAAGTTTGGTACCCAAGACTTTCTGAAAGCTATCCCAAAATCGAGAAGTGAAGATACTTCCACGATCTGAGCTTATTGCCAAAGGAGTACCATGTAAAGGAACCAGTCTTGTCATATAGAGTTATGCCAACTGACTAGCTGATACTGTCTCTTTAACTGGGAAGAAGTGAGCCACTTTGGAGAGACGATCAATGACAACAAAGATTGCATCGTTGCCTTTCTTAGACTTTGGAAACCCTGTAACGAAGTCCATTTCGATCTTGTCCCATTTCCACTCAGAAATTTGCAGTGGTTGAAGAAGTCAAGGTGGTCTCTGATGTACTTCCTTGACACGACAAGAAACGTCACACTCCGACACATAGCGAGCAATTTCACGTTTCATCCTGGTCCACCAATAGATTGACTTGAGATCCTGGTACATCTTTGTGCTGCCAGGGTGGATAGAAAGCGGAGTATCATGAGCCTCCTTGAGAATGAGCTCTCTTAAGCTGTCAAGCTTGGGCACTACAATGCGTTCTTCAAAGAGCAAGGTACCCTTGTCATCGAGAGAGAAACTATTGTACTTATCCTTGCCAATGTTGTCTTTGATATTCTTGACACCAGAATCACGCAACTGTGCGGTACGGATTTTATCCTCAAGTGTAGGAGTGGCAACCAAGTTTGCAAGATAACCAGAAGGAACCACTTGAAGATTGAGCTTTTTGAATTCTTCGTGAAGAGAAGGTTGGATGTTCTCAACCATGAGGTTGTTGCAACAGGACTTGCGACTAACATCATCAGCCATCACATTAGCTTTGCCTGGAGTGTAAGAGATGGTGAGATCGAAATCTGAGAGTTTCTCAAGCCACCTTGTTTGCCTGAGGTTCAAATCTGGTTGAGTGAAGAGATATTTGAGACTCTTGTGGTCGGTGAAGATCTCACAGCTATGTCACAACAAATAAGGTCTCCAAACCATGAGGGCATACATGATTGCTGCAAGTTCAATGTCATGTGTACGATAGTTGAGCGCATGGGGCTACAACTGACGAGATGCATAAGCCACAACTTTGCGGTCTTGCATGAGGACTGCGCCTAGTCCTTGAAGGGATGCATCACAAAAGATTTGAAAAGGTGTAGAAGTGTCTGGGCCAACTAGAACAGGAGTAGAAGTGATTTTAGTTTTCAAGAGATAGAAACTCTCATCACACTTTGGAGTCCAAAGGAACTTTCTATCCTTTATAGTAAGATCGGTGAGAGGCTTAGCGATTTTGGAGAAGTTCTCAACAAATCGGCGGCAATAGCTAGCCATTCCAAGGAAGCTCTTGACTTGTTTCACCGTTGTAGGAGGCAACCATTCAACAATGGCCTTCACTTTTTACGGATCAACTGAAATGCCTTCAGAAGAGATGACATGACCAAGGTAGAATACTTTAGGAAGCCATAATTCACACTTGGAGAACTTGACGTAGAGACGATGTTCTTGGAGTTTCAACAAGATAAGACGTAGATGTTCCCCTTGTTCTTCCTTGGTTTTGGAATAGATAAGAATGTCATCGAGATAGACTACCACGAACTTATCGAGGTATTCCATGAAAACGAAGTTCATGAGACGTGAGAAAGTCACCGGAGCATTTGTGAGACCGAATGACATGACAGTGTATTCGTAGAGGCCATAACGAGTGGTGAAAGCTGTCTTTGGAATGTCTTCTTTGTGGATCTTGATCTGGTGATAACCTGACCTCATGTCCAACTTGGAGAAAACCTTAGCACCAGCGAGTTGATCGAACAGGTCATTGATGCGAGGAAGGGGATACTTGTTCTTGATGGTTTTCTTGTTCAGAGGACGGTAGTCAACAACCAGTCGCTTAGTCGTGTCCCTCTTTTTGACAAACATGGTAGGACAACCCCAAGGAGAAATACTAGGTTGGATGTGACCTTTACTTTCCAACTCATCTAGCTATCTCTTAAGTTCAGCCAATTCTTTGGGGCCCATCTTGTAAGGACGTTTGGAGATAGGAGCAGTGCCTGGTTCTAGTTCATTAACGAACTCCACGGCACTGTCAGGTGGCATACCTGGCAATTCTTCAGGAAATACATCAGGAAAGTCTCGGACCACCGGTATATCTTCCATAGCAGGAAGAGGATGAACATTGAGAGCGAAAAGCTGAGCTGAAGAGGTTTGGTTTGGAGAATAGACTATCTGTCCAGAAGGATGAGAAAGAGTTACAGTCTTTGTGGAACAGTCTATCTTAGCTTTATTGGCCTTCAACCAATCCATGCGGAGAATGACATCAATGTCTGAGTTACCTAGAAGAATTAAGGAAGCAAGGAACAAATGACCTCCAATTTGAATTTGGTTTCCATGGCTTACCCTGGAAGTCTACATTTGCGTTCCTGGAGAATGGACCACGAGTGGAATATATAAGGGATCTAGAGGCACCTTCGTTGTTTCAGCAAAGGTTACTGATACACAAGAATGAGATGCTCCAATATCAAACAATACCTTTGCAGGAAAAGAGTTAACTAGGAGTTTGCCCATCACAACTTCTAGAGCTTCCTCTGCCTCTTTGGCGTTGAGGTGGTTCACCCTTCCACTCCTAGCTGCATGCCAAATGTTGGGGAAAGAACAAATAAAGCTTGTGTTGGAGAAGAACGAGTTTGTTGCTTATGAAGCTTGTTTTGAGGACAATGGATAGAGATATGGCCTGGATCACCGCACTTCAAGCAGGTTTTTGAAGTCACTAACTTTGGCGGAATTTGAACACTTGGCCTTTTCTGAGTTTGAGAACCTCTTGTAGGAAACATTACGGAGGGAGGACGAGGAGTGAACCCTAAAGGGCTTGGAAGATAGGTGGGTTGAGTTGGAGATGCATATAGAACTCAAAGCCTACGCTTCTGTGGAGGCATGGTGTTTGATGAAGAAGAAGCACCTTCAAGAGCATGTTTTCGAGATTCTTCAAACATCTCACGACCAAATTCCTCCAGGAGAGCTGTGTTGACAAGCTCTTCAAAGGTAATGCACTTGAACAAGGTGAGTGCATACTTCAGATTTGGGCTTAGACCTCTGTGAAATTTGGCTTGCTTTTGGGCATCAGTGGATACCTCATCTTGAGCATAGCGAGCCAGACGGTTGAACTCAGCTTAATAGTCTAGCAGATACATGCTTCCCTGAGTCAAGTCATAGAATTCTTCACGCTTCCTTTCCATGACCCCATCGGGAATATGGTGGCGTTTGAAAGCCTCCTTGAACTCATCCCAAGTGATAACAACATCTGGTGCTCGTAACTGTTGGAAGTTCTCCCACCAAGACATGGATTTACCGCGGAGAAGATAAGACACAAAAGGAACACGGTCCTCATCGGACACATGAGAAACAACTAGAGCATTGTTCATCTCACGCAGCCAGTCATTAGCACCGAGTGGCTCAGAGGGAACATCAAACGTGTGTGGGTTGAGCTGGAGGAACTCTACGATTGTCACACGGCAGTTGCCCTGGTCTTGATTTTGCTTAATGTGACCCAAAACTTGCGTCATTTAGGACAACACTTGCCTCATTTCGGATGGCATTTGAGTATCTTCTTCGCCACTCTCCATCCTGAGGAGGAAACAACGTTAATACCACAATCGGATAAACAAAATCCAATGTAAGTGCTTAAAAGATTACTTCAGATTGCTAGAAAAGACAACAAGGAACGAGACATGGCCATCCATCATGGTACGCCATTTTGTTTACTTCCATAAAGATTTAAAGAGAGGTAAGAACGAAGACTAGCATTAGAACGAAGAAACACTAATTGAGCTTGACGTAACTCCACCAAAGAGGAGAAACAACTGATTGATTCAAGAATGAAACTGAACGTAGCCGAAGAGGTCAATAACCGCTGAAGCGAAAAGCACCACCTTGGAGACACCTGCAACTATGGTACTACTGAAAACCCAGAACATGTGATGTCCTAATTTGTAATTAGAGAAGAGAAGGGAAAAACATCATAACAGTTCCTTACCAGAAGAACAGGGAGGGTGGGTGGGGAAAGGAATAAGTTAACAGAATTCCTACTCTCATGTTTAAGATTTTTCCTGATAACTACAAAATATATTTTTCTAGACTCAAACAACGACCAGTAGAAGGGAACCTGAGGGCGTTTAGGCTCTGATACCAACTGTCAGACCCTGAATTCAGGCTACACAAACAAAACATATCGTTTGGGCCACACAACTAGGAGCATACTGGGTAATACCAACCCAGGAAACAGGCAGGCCTGGCTCGGAATGGATCATCGCCGACAACTCCTAGCGACCCCGATGTCACATACGTCTCAAAATTGTGCACAAAAGAACCCAAAATCCTACCAACTCGTATACTTCAATCATACACACATGGTATACGAGTCGGGTTTTAACAGAGTGGAAATCACATGATAAACCTAAGACACAAAGAAAGGAAATAAGTATCCAAAGCTCTCACTGAGCAAATATATCGAATGTCACTACACAGAGGACACATGTCCCAACATTACATCATGCAGCGGAAAACAAGCCGGTCTGAGTACAGCCAAGAAGCAAAGGGCACAAGGCCGAAATAGAAAGAGAAGGCCCATCCACACGGTCCACCAGGAAGAATGCAGCGCCCCAACTTTTAATAAAGTTGGAACACCTGTGTTAAGTGCTAGTCCCTGGATCACTGCCAGCACCACAGTACAAAATTTAAAGTATCATTGCATAAGTATCAAAATGGCTACAACGAGATCCAAAAATAGCTAAGTATAGCTTTATTACAAGGTGCATAGCCATGAAGGCTAGCTAAAATTCAGAGTTCACAACAAAAGCATAGTAGCAATGAGCCTCATCTTCAAGCATGCGCCACAGGCATACATGTTGGGTGTAGACTTGAGTACAAACTTATTCTTCATCTGAATTACCTGCACATTTGAATATGCAGCCCCCGAAGGAGGTCAATACAATGAAGTATTGGCAAGTGACTAGGGTAGATATAAAATGACAAGTCTAAAATCTATATGCATATGTGGCTTGGTGGAGTTTGAGGCTATTTTGCAGAAAGGAAGTTTTCTCCTATCTTTTGTAAAAATACTTTTATTTCTCGAAAACTTGGCACTAAGGGACGAAGCCCAACTGCACCAACAATTCTTTCCTTAGACAAATTTTACGTTATGAAAAAGTGTTGAGATTCTTCCGTCCTTCCTTGTCCAGCTGCTCGAAGTAGTCCATCACCGGGGACACGGCTAAGTACTTAGATTGTCGACTCTGCAGAGGTTGTGCACTTTCACCTTGAGACTCAATTAACCCAAGCATCCTATACACGCGGAGTGTATTAAGGAAAGGAGAGAATTGAGACAAGAACTTTCAGAAGAAGAATGCAACCATACTAGCAAGACCCGTTCCACCTACCAACTCTACATCTACTTGTCAAGCTAACAGGTTGCACTCTCACAACTTAATTATTCTAGACAGAGCCCATTGTCAAAAGGCTGCACGGGAAGCTTCTAAACTTGGAGGGACTTAGTAATCTCTTTGTTGCTGGGTGGCCATCCACAAGTGCACTTCTGGGTAACAACCACCATGCTCATGGCCCTAAGTAGAATAGACATTCATCCTAGGCGACGACAACCACAAGCATAGTCCCAAAAGCCACTCAACATAAACCATAACAACCAATTCCACCCAGATATGGATTTTAATTTTTAACACTTAGAAACATTTCTATAGCATGGTATGTAAACACTTTTATAGCATAGCTAAGCAACTAATAAAACTTTTCATGGCTGCATGGGAAGAGGGTGGCTACACACTACTAGGATATTTGCAAAGTATAAACTAACTTAGCATTATAAAATAGTTCAACAATTCCTATCATGCATACTACTCAAAATATACTACTAATGCATACAGAAAATATTGGGTATATTATGAATGTCACTTGCCTTGGTAGCAGGAGGAGCAAGCACAACAAGAATAACAATCACAAGCAAGTCCTTCCTCTTCTTCACAATCTAGCACAAGCAATACATAAAATAAATATCCACACAATATCACACAACACCAAACATAAAATGTATGCATGCATGATATGCCATGAGTATAACAAGACACACTTATTAATAATTTACATCTTCTTTTATTAAATGTATGAAATGCAATTTCTAGAAATTTCTTATTTTATTTATCAATTAAATAATTGAAAATAATATAGCAAAATTTGAATTCTACAACTACAACTTTTATTGTTTTATGAAAGTTTTCAAATAAGACACATATTAATATTTCTGGACAGAGGGCAATAATACAACACTAAAACAATTAAATTTATTTGAAAAACATTTTTATTATTTAAGTTATGGATTTAATAGCCGAAATACTCCTCGGATAATTACACAAATTATAATTTATCAAAAGGAAAAACGAATGATCTAGAAATAAACTACACTAGCAGGGTTATCCGTGAATATAAAATTCATCAAATTTGGACTTACAGAATATAAGTTATGAATTTTCTAAGTTTTACCTATTTTCTGTTTTATTTATACAAATTTCTGCGAAAACAAAAAAAAGAAGGCTACGTGGCGAACGCGGATTGGCTCGTACCGATTCGACACAGATCGGCAGCGCGAGCCGTCCGATCTAACTAACCATGGACGCACCAGATCGAACCGATCTAGATCCGTTGGATCTAGATCCAATGGTCCACAATGCAAGGGTCAGGCGCGGGCGTAGCGGGTCGCCGGAGCCCACCCGACCGCGGCGGCACCACGGCCGGCATCGCGCGCTCTCGCGTTCTAGAGGGCTAGGGAACGAGCGAGGCTTACCGAGGCGTAGAGGGCGTCGAGGCGGAGTTGGTGGCGCAGCGTGGATCTGCGGGGCGTCGCCGTGCGCCATGGATTCCTCGCCGAAGATGGGAGCGGTGGCGGAGACCTTCGGTCGCGGACGGAGGCGGCGTTCGGCTGCGGAAAACGAGCAAACTCGAGGTCACGGAGGTGCGCAAGATCGAAATAAGAAGAACTAGAGGGAAGGGGGGGGGGGGGGGCTCGAGGAGCGCGGAAGTCGCCGGAGTCGAAAAACTTACCGGCGGTGATGGCGGTGGCGGAGACCTTCTTCCGAGCGGCCTGGAGGCGAAAAAAGCTATTGTTTTGGGCGCGGGGAGAGGCGGCAGGGGTGGGGGCTTAAATGGGGGTGCAAAAGGAAACAAACCCCGCGATTTTTGGAATGAAGATCGCAACGAATCGGAGAGGAATCCGCGCGGGATTTGCGTCTGGAGGTGGAAGACTCACCTGACAGGTTGGTCCCACCTGTCAACGAGAGAGGAGAGGGAGCGCGGGCTGCCGGACTGCTGCTGGGCCGTTTCCTAGCGCGCGCGCGTTAGATAGGGAGGCCGGCCCGTTTTCTTTTCCTCTTTTCTTTTCTCAAATAAAAATTCGGTTTTCACTATTTATTCAGAATTGATTTTTAAACACAGTCAAAACATTTTAGAAAAATTCATGAAAATATGTTCTGGAAATATTATTAAATTTCGAACTTTTTAGTATTATTCTTGCCATTTAAATAATTTGGGAAAATATATTTATTAAAAAAGTTTAAATAAACAACTTTATGGAATTATAAATTATTTAAACTTATAATTGAATTTTTATTTAGTACTTATGTGCTGTAATGTTATGCCTAAATGATGAATGATGCATGAATACAAAGTTTTAAAATTTTGCAAATTTTGGGATGTTACAGACTAACCCCCTTAAGAGGAAGCTCGCCCTCGAGCTTCGGAAAGATCAGCAAATAGGTGTGGATGGTCTTCTCGGAGGTCATCTTCTCGTTCCCATGTGGCTTCTTCCTCGGTGTGATGATTCCACTGAACTTTGCAAAACTTGATGGTTTTGGTACGGGTGACTCTCTCTGCTCTCTGCAGTATCTTGATGGGCTTCTCTTCGTAGGTCAGGTCACTCTCCAATTGTACTTCCTCGAGAGGTACAGTATCGTTTAAATGAACTCCAAACATCTCGGGATGCCATTTCTTCAACTGACTGACATGGAACACATTATGAACAACAGACAGAACTTCTGGCAGTTCTAACTCATATGCCACTTCTCCTTTGCGAGAAAGGATTTTGAATGGTCCAATGAATCGAGGTGCTAACTTTCTTTTGATTCCAAACCTCTTTACACCCCGGAGTGGTGACACTCTAAGATAGGTTCTATCACCCACCTCGTAGGTGACTTCTCTACGTTTAGAATCTGCGTAGCTTTTCTGGCGTGACTGTGCCATCTTCAATCTATCTTTAATAAGTTTGACCTTCTCTTCAGCCTCTTGGAGTATATCAGGTCCAAAGAAACATCGTTCTCCTACACCACTCCACTACAATGGGGTTGTGCATTTCTTCCCATATAAGGCTTCAAACGGTGCCATCTCAATGCTGTCTTGGTAACTGTTATTGTAGGAGAACTCAACGTAAGGTAGATTATCATCCCAACTAGATCCATAATCAAACGCACAAGCTCTTAACATATCCTCTAAAATCTGATTTACTCTTTCACTCTGGCCATCTGTTTGCGGGTGGAAAGCCGTACTGAATTCCAATCTGGTTCCCAAAGATTCGTGCAACTGCTTCCAGAAATGAGAAGTGAACTCGGTCCCTCTATCAGACACGGTACTCTTAGGAACGCCATGAAGGCACACAATTCTCTTCATGTAAATATCAGCTAACTTTGCACTTGTATAAGTGGTCTTCACGGGTATAAAGTGAGCTATTTTGGTTAGACGACAAACAATAACCCAAATAGAATCATAACCCGATCTGGTCCTTGGTAAGCCGGTGATGAAATTCATCCCAATAGAATCCCACTTCCAATCCGGTACTTTCAAAGGTTGTAAGAGTCCTGCTGGTTTCTGATGTTCTGCCTTTACTCGACTGCATACATCGCACTTAGCGATATATTCTGCTATTTCTCTTTTCAGATTGTTCCACCAAAATCTCTCCTTCACATCCATATACATCCTTGTATTTCCCGAATGAATAGAATAAGGTGTCTCATGAGCTTCTTGCAGAATTAATTTTCTAATATCAGGATCATTGGCCACACATACACGTTTTTCAAACCACAAAATCCCTTGCTCATCCTCATGGAATCCTTTAGCTTTTCCTGCTCTCAGATTGACTTTGATTTCGTCTAATTCCTTGTCTCCTTTCTGAGCTTCACGTATCTTGTCCATCAAAGTAGGTTGTACTACTAATGAGGCTACAAATCCTTCTGGTACTACTTCCAATATGAGGTCCTTGAATGCCTTGCATAAATCCTCGGGTATTTCTCTTGCTGTGAGGCCATTCACATACACTTTACGACTCAGGGCATCTCCTACTACATTAGCTTTTCCCGGATGATGTTGGAGACTTAGATGATAATCTTTCATAAGTTCCAACCATCTTCTCTATCTCATGTTCAATTCCTTCTGTGTAAAAATGTACTTCAAACTTTTGTGGTCCGTGAATACCTCACATATTTTTCCCATCAGGTAGGGTCTCCAAGTTTTCAGGGCATGTACTACTGAGGCTAACTCGAGATCATGAGTTGGATAATTTGCATCATGTTTCTTGAGCTGTCTAGAGGCATAAGATGCCACTCTGCCTTCTTGCATCAACACACTTCCCAAGCCTTGGCGTGAAGCATCACAGTACACTTGGAATTCCTTCTCCAAATCAGGTAAGCATAGAACTGGGGCTGAAACTAGACGTTTCTTCAACTCCTGAAAACTGGCTTCACAGGCCCCAATCCACTCCATCTTCTTCTCCTTTTTCAACAATTCCGTCAAAGCCTTGGTAATCTTGGAGAAGTTTTCAATGAATCTTCGGTAGTATCCTGCTAGTCCCAGAAAACTCCGTAATTCTCCAACATTCTTCGGCGGTTCCCCATTTGTTACGGCTGAAACCTTTTCAGGATCCACCGCTATACCTTCCTTGGACACCACATGGCCTATAAATCCGACTTGTTCTAACCAAAACTCACACTTGGTGTATTTGGCATACAACTTATGTTCATGTAGTCTCTGCAATACTAGACGCAAATGCTCTTCATGTTCTTTGTGACTCTTTGAGTAGATTAAAATGTCATCTATGAACACTACCACAAACTTATCCAGAAAATCCATGAACACTTTATTCATCATATTCATGAAATAGGCTGGAGCATTGGTTAATCCAAATGGCATTACTGTGTACTCATAAGAGCCATATCTCGTAACAAACGTTGTCTTTGGTATATCTATTTCTCTAACTTTCATTAGGAGGTAACCTGATCGAAGATCAATCTTGGAGAAGACACAAGCACCTTCCAGTTGATCAAATAGTTCATTTATCTTGGGTAACGGGTACTTGTTCTTATGGTGTGCTCATTTATATCCCTGTTGTCCGTGACTAGCCTCTGGGTTTGATCTTTCTTTTTAACAAATAAGACTGGTGCTCCCCATGGCGATGAACTTGGACGAATGAACCCTTTCTGAATATGTTCCTCAAGTTGCTTCTTGAGCTCTTTATATTTATCAAAGGCCATAGGATAAGGTCTTTTAGCTATTGGTCCAGTACCCGATTTCAGTTCGATGAGAAACTCTACATCTCTATCGGGTGGCATTCCCGGTAGTTCTTCCGGAAAAACATCTGGGTATTCCTTGACAATAAGAACGTCACCAAGGCTAACCCCCATAAGAGAATTTAGCCTAACCTTCTTAAGTTCGAAAGTTGATTTGAACTTAATCTTCCTTTTCTCTGGGGTGGTGAGGGTGATTGCTCTATTTGCACAGTCTATGATTCCTTCAAAACGAGTCATCCAATCCATTCCGATGATAACATCCAAACCTTGGGTTTCTAGGATGACTAAATCTGTTGGAAATGTGTGCTTACCAATCTTCAAGTCTAACTGCCTACACCCAGAATTTACTATCATTTCCCCTCCATGTGAACTTACCCTAATAGGGTTTCCTAGACTTTCCTCAGCTAACCCATGTTTGTTTACAAAAGCTCTTGATATGAATGAATGTGATGCTCCTGTATCAAATAAAACTAATGTTGGAAAGGAATTGAGCAAGAATGTACCAATCACAGCATCAGGTTCATCATGAACTTCTTCCACATTGATGTGGTTCACTTGTCCCTTCTTGAAAGGATTGGGCTTGGAATTTTCATCAGTCTTCCTCTCTGGGCATTCAGTTGCATAATGTCTTGTCTTCTTGCACTTGAAGCAAGTCACATTAGACAAGTCTTTCTTGCCTTCATAGTTAGGACGGTGATTACCATTCCCATGATTATGGCCATGGTGATGGTTTCCCCTGGATCCACCATTATTTCCGTTGTATCCCCCATTACTTCCTTTGTATCCTCCATTGATTCCTTTGTATCCTCCATTGTGGTTATGACCATGATGTTTTTGGCCACTACCACTGTTGGAGTGATTCCAGGGTTTATGGCTACTGACTTCAGAGGTGTGTTGTTTCTTGTGTGTCCCTTCAGAGTTAACCTTACTTGCACTGAACTTCCTCTTCCTATTCTCTTCCTTTCTTATGTTGTTGTCCAGAGTGATTGCTTGATCCAGCAGAGCTTGATAGTTAAGAGCATATGCCACAGACAAGGGTATCTTCAGTTCTCCCCTAAGTCCATTGAGGAATTTTTCCTTCCTCTTAGCATCAGTGTCGATGTCTTCTGGTGCATACCTTGATAGCATACAGAAGTCATCCATATACTCCTTCAGAGTTCTACCTCCCTGCCTCAAGCTGCGAAATTCCTCTTTCTTCAGGTTCATTATGCCAGAGGAAATGTGAGCATTGCGTAAACCTTCCTTGAACGCATCCCAAGTCATGCCATCCAAAGGATGAGTCACTTGATAAGTCTCCCATCACAGTGCAGCAGGTCCTTCCAACAGGTGTGCAGTGAACCTCACTTTTTCTGCCTCAGAACACTCACAAGTTACTAAGTCCTTGTTGACTGAACGGAGCCAGTCATCCGCCACTATAGGTTCAGTAGCAGAGGAAAACTTATTAGGCCTAAGCCTTAGGAATCTAGCAAGTCTGTCCACTGGAGGTGGTGGTGGTGGAGGTGGCGGGTTGTTGTTGTTGTTGGTTGCTGCAATGAACTGAGTCATCATAGTCATCAACTAGAGCCATCAGTTGCTGCATAGCCTCGTTGTTGTCGGAATCACGACGTGGAGGCATCTGTGTGTTTTTTAGCATGGATGAGTAAAGGATAGGTAGAACTAAAAGGAGGAATCCTACCCAAGCACAAAACAGTCAAGTCAAGCAATTCATCAACAACGAACAACTTATTAAAGCAACCAATACACAAATCAAAGCCTTTGGATTGAAAGAAAACGATATAAAAGTTTGGAAAATAAACTTGCGAGGTTCCCAGGGTACAAGGGAAAGTACTGCCTTACCACAAGTTGGTAGGTCAATACAAGACTAAGATAACGATGAGGTGTAAGGTAAATGGTAGTCTCACTAACTAACTACTCGACCATGTCATCTTCTTCTTCTTCAAATTCCTGAATCTCAATTCCTTCATTGTCGAGTACCTCCTTGAGTTCCTTCACTTCTTTCTCCAGGGCAGATCTTGTCTTGCAGCTCCCTCTTCTCAGTACGAAGCCGTTTGATAAAGTCACTATCGGCCTCAAACTCGACTTCATTGCTCTCGAGTTTTGCCTTCTGTTCTCTGATAGTCTTGTTCTTCTCTTGAACTCTTTTCTCCTGTCTCTTGTACCTCTCCTCTTGTGCAGCAAACCTCTCTTCTTGGGCCTTAGTCTCTTCCTCCTGAGCCTTCGTCTTCTCCTTGAGTAAGGCACATAGCTCATCGTTCTTCAGGAGCTCGGTGCGCCTATCCTCATAAAGTTCTGTGACGAGGATTTCCAACTCCTGGAAATAAAGACCAAGGGGCTTTGCTTTGCCTCTATCTCCGACATCAAAAAGGTAAGGTTCTCCATCTTCGTTTCTCCTTCCAAAGAAAATGGAGTAGTGGCCCCTCAAATCTGTACTGTAGCGTCCGCAGAGGCGCCCAATCAGATCTTGCATGACTAGATTGAGTCCTTTATCTTTGGAGTCGCTAACAATTTTGATCTCCAACAGGGGCTCTTCTCCACGTCCTGACTGAGTTGCTTTTATTCCCCAACAACCCTCTTTATTAAACTTCTTCTGGATGAAGCTCTGGACTTGAGGTAGCGGTAACCCTATCTTCTCGCCGATGTCGAGGAGGTAGCAGCCAAAACGGGTGTTCTCGAAGTCCTCCGCGGTGGTGAAGTGGAAGCTCGTCATCCTTTAGGTAGACAGAAAAGAATTAAAAACATGAAATGCATAAGGTAAATAAGTACTAGTCATGGTGGGCATTATTATTTTAGAAAATACTAAGTCAAAATCTTAAGGTGATCAACAAATATTAACAACTCTTTGTAAATTGGATTTTCACTATAGTGAGAGAGACAGACACCCGGCCAGCCACTTATAATTGTGGAACGGGTCTCATGAACGCGGACATGTAAGGTTTGTCCCGGGCCGCTTCATCCCACTATGCCGTTAGGATCCAACATACTTCAAAGATGGCAATATTATGATCAAAAGGGGGCTTAACCAATCCTAAGGGCTCGAATCTACAGGCAACAGTTTGCTCTGATACCATTTTGTAGCGCCCCAACTTTTAATAAAGTTGGAACACCTGTGTTAAGTGCTAGTCCCTGGATCACTGCCAGCACCACAGTACAAAATTTAAAGTATCATTGCATAAGTATCAAAATGGCTACAACGAGATCAAAAAATAGCTAAGTATAGCTTTATTACAAGGTGCATAGCCATGAAGGCTAGCTCAAATTCAGAGTTCACAACAAAAGCATAGTAGCAATGAGCCTCATCTTCAAGCATGCGCCACAGGCAGACATGATGGGTGTAGACTCGAGTCCAAACTTATTCTTCATCTGAATTACCTGCACATTCGAATATGCAGCCCCCGAAGGAGGTCAATACAATGAAGTATTGGCAAGTGACTAGGGTAGATATAAAATGACAAGTCTAAAATCTATATGCATATGTGGCTCGGTGGAGTTTGAGGCTATTTTGCAGAAAGGAAGTTTTCTCCTATCTTTTGTAAAAATACTTTTATTTCTCGAAAACTTGGCACTAAGGGATGAAGCCCAAGTGCACCAACAATTCTTAACTTAGAGAAATTTTACTTTATGAAATACAGTGTTGAGATTCTTCCGTCCTTCCTTGTCCAGCTGCTCGAAGTAGTCCATCACCGGGGAAACGGCTAAGTACTCAGATTGTCGACTCTGCAGAGGTTGTGCACTTTCACCTTTAGACTCAATTAACCCAAACATCCTATATACGCGGAGTGTATTAAGGAAAGAAGAGAATTGAGACAAGAACTTTCAGAAGAAGAATGCAACCATACTAGCAAGACTCGTTCCACCTACCAACTCTACATCTGCTTGTCAAGCTGACAGGTTGCACTCTCACAACTTAATTATTCTAGACAGAGCCCATTGTCAAAAGGCTGCACGGGAAGCTTCTAAACTTGGAGGGACTTAGTAATCTCTTTGTTCCTGGGTGGTCGTCCACAAGTGCACTTCTGGGTAACAAACACCATGCTCATGGCCCTAAGTAGAATAGACATTCATCATAGGCGACGACAACCACAAGCATCGTCCCAAAAGCCACTCAACATAAACCATAACAACCAATTCCACCCAGATGTGCATTTTAATTTTTAACACTTAGAAACATTTCTATAGCATGGTATGTAAACACTTTTATA
The DNA here is from genome assembly GCA_026929855.1 of Poa annua. Classification (NCBI taxonomy): domain Eukaryota; kingdom Viridiplantae; phylum Streptophyta; class Magnoliopsida; order Poales; family Poaceae; genus Poa; species Poa annua. The sequence continues at coordinate 163,174,176 of CM049426.1, forward strand.
GCATAGCTAAGCAACTAATAAAACTTTTCATGGCTGCATGGGAAGAGGGTGGCTACGCACTACTAGGATATTTGCAAAGTATAAACTAACTTAGCATTATAAAATAGTTCAACAATTCCTATCATGCATACTACTCAAAATATACTACTAATGCATATAGAAAATATTGGGTATATTATGAATGTCACTTGCCTTGGTAGCAGGAGGAGCAAGCACAACAAGAATAACAATCACAAGCAAGTCCTTCCTCTTCTTCACAATCTAGCACAAGCAATACATAAAATAAATATCCACACAATATCACACAACACCAAACATAAATATGTATGCATGCATGATATGCCATGAGTATAACAAGACACACTTATTAATAATTTACATCTTCTTTTATTAAATGTATGAAATGCAATTTCTAGGAATTTCTTATTTTATTTATCAATTAAATAATTGAAAATAATATAGCAAAACTTGAATTCTACAACTACAACTTTTATTGTTTTATGAAAATTTTCAAATAAGACACATATTAATATTTCTGGACAGAGGGCAATAATACAACACTAAAACAATTAAATTTATTTGGAAAACATTTTTATTATTTAAATTATGGATTAAATAGCCAAAATACTCCTTGGATAATTACACGAATTATAATTTATCAAAAGGAAAAACAAATGATGTAGAAATAAACTAAACTGGCAGGGCTATCCGTGGATATAAAATTCATCAAATTTGGACTTACAGAACATAAGTTATGAATTTTCTATGTTTTGCCTATTTTCTGTTTTATTTATACAAATTCCTGCGAAAACAAAAAAAAGAAGCCTACGTGGCGAACACGGATTGGATAGTACCGATTCGACGCGGATCGGCAGCGCGAGCCGTCCGATCTAACTAACCGTGGACGCACCAGATTGAACCGATCTAGATCCGTTGAATCTAGATCCAACGGTCCACAACGCAAGGGCCAGGCGCGGGCGGCGCGGGTCGCCGGAGCCCACCCGACCGCGGGGGCGCCACGGCCGGCATCGCGCACTCTCACGTTCTATAGGGCTACGGAACGAGCGAGGCTTACCGAGGCGTAGAGGGCCTCGAGGCGGAGTTGGTGGCGCAGCGCGGATCTGCGGGGCGTCGCCGTGCGCCGTGGATTCCTCGCCGGAGATGGAAGCGGCGGCGGAGACCTTCGGTCGCGGACGGAGGCGGCCTTCGGCTGCGGAAAACGAGCAAAATCGAGGTCACGGAGGTGCGCAAGATCGAAAGAAGAAGAACTAGAGGGAAGGGTGGGGGGCTCGGGGAGCGCGGAAGTCGCCGGAGTCGACAAAATTACCGGCGGTGATGGCGGCGGCGGAGACCTTCTTCCAAGCGGCCTGGAGGCGAAAAAGGCTAGGGTTTTGGGCGCGGGAAGAGGCGGCAGGGGTGAGGTCTTAAATGGGGGTGCAAAAGGAAACAAACCCCACGATTTTTGGAATCAAAATCGCAACGGATCAGAGAGGAATCTGCGCGGGATTTGTGTCCGAAGGTGGAAGACTCACCTGACAGGTGGGTCCCACCTGTCAGCGAGAGAGGAGAGGGAGCGCGGGCTGCCGGGCTGTTGCTGGGCCATTTCCTAGCGCGCGCGGTAGATAGGGAGGCCGGCCCGTTTTCTTTTCCTCTTTTCTTTTCTCAAATAAAAATTCGGTTTTCACTATTTATTCAGAACTGATTTTTAAACACAGTCAAAACATTTTAGAAAAATTCATAAAAATATGTTCTGGAAATATTATTAAATTTAGAACTTTTTAGTATTATTCTTGCCCATTAAATAATTTGGGAAAATCTATTTATTAAAGAAGTTTAAATAAACAACTTTATTGAATTATAAATTATTTAAACTTATAATTGAATTTTTATTTAGTACTTATGTGCTGTAATGTTATGCCTAAATGATGAATGATGCATGAATACAAATGTTTAAAATTTTCCAAATTTTGGGATGTTGCAAAGAAGCCAGGGGAACTCTAACTAGTCGTCGTAGATCTCGTCGTCGAAGTCCACGTAGTAGCCACCCACCTGGTCGTACGGAGAATCCTCAACTGCAGAGAAAACCACAGCCCGCGAACGGGTCAATACACCGGAGCATATCGAACAAGCTAAAGCTAACAAGTTACAAAACTGAAAGACTCCCAAAGTATGGGGTTAGGTGGACTTAGCGGCAGCAGCACTAGCAACCTAATAGAGACACGCTACAACTTCCATCTAATTAGAGAGGGATAAGAGAGCGCATAAGATATCCGTCTACAACTAACACCAATCATAACACGTTCTCGGATGAACCCCCTCAACCAAGTATGAGGAAGCAATTCGGGAATATTCACACATTGAACAGTTTTAGTTACCAGTTATTATGAAAGTAATTCTATATTGCTAGTCAAGTTAATTAACAATGATTAGGTGTAAGTTGTCTATGATCTTATTAGCCAGCATCATCACCAAAACATCCATAACCGTGGACACGGCTCATCGATAAGATTATACCCTGCAGGGGTGCACTACTGGACCCGTACACGTTCGATCAACCCCAAAAAGCAAACCAGAAGGTAGGGCATCTCAACAAGGCAAATATCTTCTCTACAACCCATCCAGGGAACGGCATGGTTGTGTGCACGGCTAATCAAGTCAAGTACCCGCGGGATCAACCTTCATTGCAGTCTAAGAACGTGCCACCCTATATGAGAATCGACTACTCCATCATCATGAGATCGTTATGTAACCATATGCATGCATCAAATGGAAAATTCGAACTACTTGCGGCACCCTGGATAAGAAGAGGATTAGATCGAGGCCGCGGGGGGATCCATATGGCCTCCCAAGAGCGGTAAGTGCGCTCCAAATTGGATCCGAGGACAAGAACTGAGTTCCTAGGTCGACACTTAGCAGAACAAAGCACCTCGCAATGCCTTCCGCCGGTGCCTTATCTTTTAGTTATAGTTCCCAACAGAAGATAACATTTTATTAAAGTAGACATTCTATCATGCTAAGTATAAGTGACATAGGACAAACAGACTAGGGAACTAACCTTAAGCATGCACTACGACTCGCAAGGCTAACATATAGACATTCAACAAGTTATGGGATGTGGGGATAAAGTTGTATGGGCTGCAGGATCAACATGTGATGGGATCGCAATTCAAGAATCGTAACTAGGTTAGCATAGATCAAAAGGCAAGGATGAAAACAAAACAATCGTGTAATATGTTAGCAGAAACTTGCCTGGCAGCTCGTGGCCCGGCACAAAAGCTGGAATCTCAAGGATGAAAGTATCGGTAGCAGACACGTCGTCGTCCACCTAGAGAAGAGCAAAACAAAGACAATAGGATACATAATCAGTACATGGAAATGCGCAAACAATTGCTGTGGCAATATGGCATGCGATGATTAGGTCACATTAAAGCGGGGATGGAATCCCGACAATTAATTATGGTGCAAATTATTTATCTACACATCAAATTAAATGTTTATTAACATGGCAAGGCATGGCATTAATGATATGATCAAATTAAATGGAATTAGGGCATTATATATTTATTACCGCACACGTTTCATATTTAATTATTTAGTTGCATTTGTTAATTTAAACTAAGCAATAAAATTAAATTATGCAAAATGACATAAGAATGTTATATTAATGTTCATTGCATTTTTCTGATATTAAAACATATAAAGAATATTTTATTTGGAGTTATAGAATTAAAGTTATTGCATTTTTTAGTTGTAAGGGTGTTCCTGCAAAAAGGGAGGGACTTATCTGTGATGGAAACTTAGCAGGGAAGGTCCTCTATGCTAACAGGAAAGTCCAGGGGGCTCGGTGGAAAATCCCAGCGCCTCTGTCTCTGACGATTGGGACCCACCTGTCAGCGTGGGAAAAAGGAAAAAAGGAGCCTTTTATTCAACAAGGTTGGGGTTCGAACCCGCGAGCGCGCAAGAATCGGCGCTGCTAGCCAGTGCGCCTCGTTCGTGTTGTTGTAACACTAGCCTTCAAAAAACTTTTGTACCGTGACTAAGTCTTTGCAACCTGACGAAACTGAATTTCTTACGGGGACAGTGGGCACGGCGGAGGCAGGGGTCGTCGCCGGTGACGAAATCGGGGCAGCGCTGCCTCGGGCAAGTGCGTGCGGGTGCGGGATGGGCCGGTGCGTGCGTGCTTGTGCTTGGGGGAAGGAGGGAGGACGCGCACGAGGCGTCTGTGCTCGTGTTTGCGCGGCTGGGTGCGATGCCGACGTCGGCAACGCCGGCGAGCGGAGCTGCGGCAAGGAAATGGAGGGGAAAGGGGACGGGGAGTGGCGGCTCACCGTGAGGGTCCAGGTGGTGAGAGCGGAACGGTCGGGGACGACGGAGAACGAGGGGCCCGTTCCGGGAAGGAGAGCGTGGCCGCGGCCGGGTCGGGGAAGGCGCGGTCGTCGCGGTGGCGTACGCGGCTCCCGGGTCCTCCGGCGCGGCATCGAGGATGGAGGAGGCCATGGCTAAGCTCTTGGCGCGAGGAGGCACGGAGGAGGAGGCCGGGTCACGCCGGAGACGGAGAAATTGGCGCGGCGCTCCGGTGGCTTGCGGTGGAGGAACAGAGGAAAAGGAGAGGGGGGCGACGCTGTTTAAGGGGCTAGGGTTAGGGTTTGGGGCTGGCGGCGCAGAGGATAAGAAGGAGAGGAGGGAAAGGAGCAGGTCGCTCGGTGGGGGCGCATGGTAGCCTCTCTGCCATGGCTTGGCGACGTGGAAAGGTGGCGCCTGTACGGAGGAAGGAGAGGAGCGAGGTGGACCATGGGCCAGAAGTTGGGCCAGCTTGGCCCAACACGGCCAGGCTTCTATTTTTTCTGTTTATCTTTTTTCTTTTGTTTTTTTTCTTTTTCTGTTTTGTAATTTTAAAACAAAATAGAAAAAGGAATAGAGATAAAACCTTTTTTTGGCAAATTTTTATAGTTTCAAAATAAACAGATTAAACTATTGAAATGATTATTTGTACAAATTTGGAACATCAATTTTGAATTGATTTGAAATAGCATTCGAATTTAAAAATGGGATTTGAATTTGAGACACAAATTGTTTATTTGAAATGCAATTCAAAATGAAAGATGCCATGATGTTACACTTTATTACACAACAAGCATAAATTTTGGAAGGTCTACATTTGGGATGTTACAAGACCCCTAGAGGAAGGTGTGAATTAGTGCAGCAGCAAGTTTCCCTCAGTATGAAACCAAGGTTATCAAACCAGTAGGAGATGAAGAATTCCCTCGAGGTATCAACGGCGCTAGAAAAGAGCTTGACGTAGTTGACGTGGAATCTGCACACAACACAATCAAAGTATTTTACCCCAACTCAATGGTGAGGGTGTCAATCCCACCGGCTTGCTATAACAAAAGTATTAAACATATGTGTGGAAGAAAGAGTGATGTTTGCAGAAAGTAACAGGTTTGTAGTTATGGTTTTATTAGATTAATAAGAAGGACCGGGGTCCACTGTTCACTAGTGGTGTCTCTCCATAAATAATAATAATATTCATCCATGCGTGGTAAACAAGTTACAGCTAGGCAATTGACAGAATAATGATGAGCAACCCAATGCATATACTAATGATATGGTGTCTAGTGTGAGATTCATTCGGGCATTACAACAATATACATAGACCGTTCCAACCGCATCTATGACTAATAATCAACCTTCCAGTTAGCGTCCGCACCCCTTTCAGTATTAAGTTGCATGCAACAGATTATCGCCTTAAGCACTACATGTAAAGTAAGTAAGTAGCATCATCCTTAGAAAAAGTACTACTATTTTATCCCTAGTAGCAACAACACATCTACAACGTTAGAGCTTTCTGTCACTGCCCTAGATTTAATAGAGACATGAACCTACTATCGAGCATAAATACCCCCTCTTGGATTTACGAGCATCTACATGGCCAGAGCATACACAAATAACAGAGAGCATGCAAGATCATTAAATAGCACACACATGATATATTATGAAGCAGTAACTTTAGTACTCAGTATTCATCAGATCCCAGCAAACACAACATCGAGAATTACATAAAGATGATCTTGATCATATAGGCAGCTCACAAGATCTAAACATCATAGCACAAGAGGATAAGACAACCATCTAGCTACTGCTAGGGACCCGTAGTCCAAGGTAGACAACTCACGCATCAGTCCGGAGGCGGTCATGGCGACGTAGAAGCCTCTGGGACGATTCCCCCTCCCGGCAGGGTGCCGGGGAGCAGTTCTGATCTCTCCCGTAGTGGTGGTGACGACAGCGGCGGCTCGGGACCCGTGGAGGAAAAATTATTCAGCCGTGCTATGTTTTAGGCATGGGGGGTTTGGGCGAAAGACCTAGGTCCGTGTGCGTCCGAGGGCGCCACACCGCCTCCGGACGTGGCAGGCATGGGGCCCGCGCCATGAGGCGATGTGGCGGCCTCGTGGCCCCACTTCGTATCGTCTTCGGATTTTCTAGACGCATATATTCCAAAAAATAATTCCTGGTTCACTCGTTTCCAATTTGGCGGATATTTCCTTAAGAGCTTTTCTGAAACAAAAAACAGCAGAAAACAAGGAACTGACACTGTGGCATCTTATTAATAGGTTAGTCCCAGAAAATGCATAAAACTATATAAAGTGCATATAAAACATGTAATAACATGATATAAGATAGCATGAAACACAAGAAATTATGGATACGTTGGAGACGTATCAACATCCCCAAGCTTAGTTCTACTTGTCCCGAGTAGGCAAGAACGATAAAAGAAGAATAATTTCTGAAGTGGCATGCTTCAACACAATCTTGACCGTGTAATAATGTAAGGCATATAAACGGAGATCAAATGAATAAGGGTTGTACTTTATATTGATATCTAACGAGTAATGAATAAACCAGTAGGTGAAGCAAGCAAAGCTTTCAATGATATAGTACTAGATAGCAATCAACTATGCAAAGTAGATATTAGAGATGATTTAAGCTTCAAGCACAACAATATAATCATCTAATGCTTCCAACAAACATGACAATTTATGAAAGGATCAAGTCAAGTAATAGCAATATGCACGTAGAAGATCAATATATTATTTGTTCAAAAGAAACAAGCAAGCGTTCAATGTTGGTACCTGGCACCAGAATATTATGGCTAAGAGAATGTTAACGGAGGTTTGGAAGGCCAACGGAAGAAAGGCTCACAAAGCTGTAGATGATGATTAGACAAGAGAAAGTCATACAATCGAAGCTATGCAAAGAATAGTGATTGCCATACAACGGATGCACAATGAGCTATAAGTATATGGCATGTAACGCCCATGATTTTATCCGCATTTTAGTTGTGTGTGTTTTCTTTTTCTTCAACATGAGATCGCATTGCATCTCATTAATTTAATTTGTTGCATTTAAATTCAATTCCCACAATTAAATTCAAACGCATTTCAAATTAATTAAAAATGTGATATTTCAAATCTTTTACAAATGTTAAAAATTAGTTTATTAAATTGTCTATTCAAAACTAAAACTATTTTGAATAGTTTTCGTATTCAAATTCCTTTTCTATTTTGTTTTAAAAATATAAAACAGAAAAGATTAGAAGGGAGAGAAATAAAAGCCCAAAAGCCCATGTAACCCAAACCCTAGGTCTCCCCCCTGAAAACTTTTTCCCATCCCCTGAAAATTTTGCAGCAACCCCCTCCCCTTTTTCTCTTTTTCTTTTTCCCTTTTCCTTTTCTCCTTTTTCCTTTCTCCTTCCTTTCTTCTTATTTTCCTTTTTTCCCCTTTCTCTTCTTTCCTCCCTGCACCGCACGGGAGAAATCCTCCCGCAGCGAACCGGCCGATTCCCGCACGCCCGAGCGCCCCGAGCTCCCCTGCGCGCCTCTCCCGCGCCCGAACGCCTCCGGCCCGCCGCCGTCGCGCGCCGGCGTTCTCCGCCCTGCCGCGCCCGTGCGCCACCCGCGCGTGCAGCCGCGCTCCCGAGCCCTGCTCCCCGCGCCTCCTCCCGGCCGCCGGCCGCGCGCCTCCCCACGGCTGCGCCGCGCGCACCTCCGGCCGCCGCCCGTGCAGCCGCCTCCGCCCTGCTCCGGCCTCCGTCGCCCCAAGCAGCGCACACCGCCGACCCTCGTCCCCGGGCCGCCACAGCCGCCGCGGCCCATGGCGCCTCGGCCGCCCAGCTCTCGCCACGCCGCCTCTCTCCGCCGTCGCGACCCCACACCCGACGCCCCGCGTCCCCGTGCGCTCGCCGCCGCCGTGCATTCCGTCACGCACGCACGCGTCCGCGCTGCCTCCTCTTTCCGGCCGCGTGCACGCCGCCGCCGCCGCCCGCCAGGTGTTCGACATAGTTCCCGCAAGACCCCTGCGTCGCAATTTTGTCCGAGTTATCCACCCTTCGAGGTGTTGCTACGTGCGCGTGCGCGTCCTCTTCTGGTGCCGCGTTGTCGTGACCACCGTGTCCGTGTTGCGGTTGACGCTCCGTGTGCGCCTCCTTCCGGTGTCCTTTTGTCGTGCTCCTATGTGCCACGACTACCCCGGCCACTTCCACGACACCGACAAACGACGATCCCCGGTTCCGTGACGACTACTTCCCCGACGACAACTACTTCCTCTACGAACCGAAGACGTCGGTTTTGAAACCTAGTTCACCCGATCCGACGTACGAACCCAAACCCTAACACTATACCTATTTTATAAAATGCCATCTATCTTGTGCATATCGCATCATAATTGCATGTGTTGCATCTCTTGGGTTTCGTGGTGTAGCAATTCATCTAAATAATATTTATGGAATGTGTGGGCATTATTTTACTATTGATGCCTTATTCCAGTTAATTTGACTAGATCATCTTTGCCATGTCTTGCCATGTTAATGAACATTTAATTTGTGGGGTAGATAAATAAATTTAACATTAATATTAATTGTCGGAATCCCGGTTCCGCTTAATTTGGATTAAGTGAATCTCATATTGCATCTTGCCATGCAATGCATCATTCTCTTATGGTCATGCTGGATCTTTTGCCATAGTTGTAAGATGCATCTTTTACGCTTTCCAATGTTTGTTGCTTCTTCGCGGATAAGACGTTGAGATGTGTGAGCAACGACAAGATCTGCTTCCATGCAGGATTCCAGGCAAGCAAAGTTTGCATGTTTACCTATACATTGTCTTTCATTCCTGCCGTTGATCTCTACTACCCTAGTATTTGATTCTTTATCGTGATCCCATCACATGTTTATCATGCAGCCTATACAGCTTTATCCCCACAACCCATAACCCCTTGCATGTTTATCTGTTGGCCTTGCGAGTCGTAGCGCATGCTTAGAGTTGGTTGTGCGAGTCGTCCGTTGGTCCTTTATTTCATATGCTTAGCTTGATAGATTATTCTACCTTAATAAAATGTTGTCTTATATTGGGGTATTATACTTAAAAGATAAGGCACCGGCGGAAGGCCTTGCGAGGTGCTTTGTTCTGCTAAGTGTCGACCTAGGAACTGAGATTTTGTCCTCGAATCCAATTTTGAGCGCACTAACCACTTGTGGGAGGCCCTATGGAGCCCCCCTCGACTTTTAACGGATCTTCAGCTTGTCCATGTGCCGCAACTAGTTCGGGTTTTCCATTTTCTCATATCCATGTGCATGATGATGATGATTGATGAGAGGTTAGATGATACGGGGGGTCATATCGGGGTGGTGCGCGCAATGCGGACATCTCCTACTGTGGTTTGATCCGCATGGTGCGCATGCACAAACTAATGAGTCCGCAATTGAGATTCGGCTGAACTCTTGACGCGGGTAACAAATCATATGGGTGGCACTTGGACTTGTTGTAGTGAAGGAACGAGTCGTGTTGAGATGCCCTGATGCTTGCTTGGGTTGATCATACGAGTATGGGTACAGTAGTGCACCCCTGTAGGGTATAATCTTATCGATGAGCCATGTCCATGGTTATGGACGATTTTTGTGATGATGCTGGCTAACAAGATCTAGACAACTTGCACCTAATTAATTTAATTAACTTGACTAGTAATATAGAATTACTTTCACAATAAATGGTAACTATAATTGTTCAGCGTGTGAGTTTCCCGAATTGCTTCCTCATACTTGGTTGAGGGGGTTAATTCGAGAATGGGTTATGATTGGTGCTAGTTGTAGATGTTTACTTATGCGCTCTCTTATCCCTCTCTAATTAGACAGAAGTTACAGCGTGTCTCTTTAGGTTGCTAGTGCTGCCGCCGCTAAGTCCACCTACCCCCATATATTGGGATATGGTGTAGAAAGTAGGCAAGTCGGTTTTGCTCGCCAGGGAGTGCCCTAACCCTCTTTTGGGCAGTGCTTTATGTGCAGTCAACAGGTTTGAAGTTCGACGACGTTAGCTTGGGAATCCCTCCGGTTTGGCTGGGCAGGGATATGGCGCCATTGCTTATCTTCAGGACTCTCAGTCCAATTTGCATCTTATCCGTAGTCGGATACTATTATGCTTCCGCTGTCATTTGAATCTTTGCATTGTATCATTTGTATCTTGACTCGTTCGAGTCGTTGTTGTATTATTTATCTTTGTTGTATTTGTGGATGTATCGGAACTGTTGTAATGTTATCACAATTCCACCCACATGATGCGCATGCTTCGGCGTGCACATTATGTCTGGTGGGCGACCAAAAATCGTTATTATGCGGATTTCAGCGGGATCGCTTAAATCTACATAGTACCGATTTTCGGGCGTCACATGAAAGCTCTCCAATGGAACTAGTGGGGTGCATCCTACTTGCTTGCTCACGAAGACCTAGAGCTTTTGAGGAGGCTCATCATTGGAATATACAAGCCAAGTTCTCTAGTGTAAAGTTCACCACATAGTTATGCAACTAAGACATGAAAACTCTCTCATATGGAGTAAAGGTGCTAAACATGAGCACAAATGATGATCACAAATGATGATCACAAATGATATGGTGCTATAACATAAGCACAAGTTTGTGATAAAGAATAGTAATGTTGCCCCCTTTTTTTCTTTTTTTTCTCTTTCTCTCTTTTTCTCCTTTTTTTCTTTTTCTATTTCTCTTTTCGATGGCCTCCATGGCTCTTTTCACTTTTAGGGGCAAGCATACTAATATGATATATGATATATGACAACACACTAATGATGATAAAACAACATACTGATGATATAAGTAACTAATAGGAATGTGCCATAAGAATTCATATGACAACGGTGCCTCTGCCAGTGTAGCAGGTTATGCAGTGCAATAGCGTAAGATGGGTAAAACCATACATCAGCTTTATAGAAACACGTAAAGCAATAAATAAGTAATGAATGACAACAAGTCATGTAATGTAAGATGGATGTTGCATGGCAATATATCTCGGAACAACTATGGAAATGCTGTAGTAGGTAGGTATGGTGGATGTTTTGAGGAAGATGTTTGGCTTATGTGTAGGACAACGAAATGAAGATCTCCCACAAGTTTGGATGTACCTGTGAAAAATGCACCATCTCTCAACGTGAGAAAGGGCAAAGCAAAGTACCGAAGACGCTAGTAATACGGTGGTGGAAGTGCCATGAAAACCGCAGTTTTAAAACTCACGAGTAAACAGATTCCAAATAAAAATATGATCATGCAAGGCATAATAAAAATTACTCCTAGAGGGATCGTGGCGAATGACAAAGTCACCGTTGGCTTCTCCGACCGTACCGCATAACATAAAGCCATTACGGTTTCCTTAGCCAAAAATAAGTCATATACCATTATGAAATCAACTGGAAATTTATGTGTGGCACTGTTTTCAAGTTTCTCTAGACCAACCATTTAAGCATTCCACTTTACTAGACCATCATGTTTAACATTAAGCAAATTAATATCTCAAAACAACATCAACGATTTAAGTGACACAATTTAATGATCTACAAGATTAATGTATCATTTAATTATACCATCAACCACATTTAGCATTTTCTGGTCTCAACCAAACACCAATCAACTTATTTAAAAGATAAACTCTCCAAGTAATTAAACAATGAGATATGAGAGTATAATATAACAAAGCTAACAACTCTTACAAGAGATGCATGAAAAAAAAGAGCTAGAGAGAAAACAATTACAAAAGACGAATACTCAACGAATATAAGTGAAGAATACGAGTATTCATATGAAAAAGAGGAACGTGTCTCTCTCCCACACAAAATAATTCTACGATCCATATTTATTCAGAGAATGAAAATAACAAAAACAAAAACAAACTAACGCTTCAAGATAAGCACATAAGATGTGACGGAATTAAAATATAGTTTCACTAGAGAGGACCTGATAGTTTGTCGATGAATAAGGGGGTGCCTTGGGCATCCCCAAGCTTTGACGCTTGAGTCTTCTTAAATTATATTGGGGTGAACCACCAGGGCATCCCCAAGCTTTGGCGTTACTATCCTCTTGATCACATTATATCATCCTCTTCTCTTGATCCTTGAAAACTTCGTCCACACCAAACTTAGAGTAACTTCATTAGAGGGTTAGTGCACAAAAATTATGATATTCTGTAGGAAAAAATTTTCTACCATTGCTACTGGATATTAGCACAGCCACTGATACTTAAAAGGATAAAAAGATCCAATCAAAATAGCAAAAGAGGCATCGTAAAAGAAAATGGTAGAATCTGTCAAAAAACTCAAAACTAATGAAAGTTGCGTATACATCTGAGGATTATTCACAAACAAGGGCAGATTTTATGACGTTCTAGTAGGGAGATATGAATTTTACGGTGGACAGCAGAAATCTGTTTCAGCACAGGAATTGAATTTAAGCATCAACTTTCAACTAGAGGCTTAACTTGACACAACATTGCAATAAAAATAAGATACAAATGAATTGCTACAGTGGTAGGCATGCTCCTTGACACAAGAAAAACAAAATAAAATAACAGGAAATAAAAGTGGGTTGTCTCCGATAAGCGCTTTTGTTTAACACCTTTGAGCTAGGCACAAAGAACAAAACTCAAGTATTATCAAGAGATGAAGCATCAACAGCATAATTTGAACGAACAATAGAATGAAAAGGTAGCTTCATTCTTTTCCTAGGGAAGTGTTCCATACCTTTCTTGAGTGGGAATTGGTACTTGATGGTACCTTCTTTCATATCAATAATTGCACCCACAGTTCTCAGAAAGGGTCTTCCCAACACAATTGGACAAGATGGATTGCATTCAATGTCCAAGACAATAAAATCAAAGGGGACCAGGTTATTATTAACCACAATAGGAATATCATTGATCCTCCCCAAAGGTTTCTTCAAAGCATTATCATCAAGAAAAACATCCAAATAACAATGTTCCAATGGTGGCAAATCAAACATATCATAGAGCTTTTTAGTCATAACATAAATACTTGCACCAAGGTCACACAAAGCATTGGAATCACATTTATCTACTTTCATCTTAATGATGGGATCCCAACCATCTTCTAGCTTCCTAGGGATAGAAGGTTCAAGTTTTAATTTATCTTCCCTAACTTTAATGAGAGCATTTGTAATATGAGCAGTAAAAGACAAATTAAGAGAGCTAGCATTAGGACTTGTGGCCAATTTTTTCAAGAACTTAATAACTTCAGAGATATTACAATTATCAAAATTAAAATTATTATCATCAAAGCAAACCGAACCACAATCTCTCACGTTCTTAAAAATTTCATCACTTTTGTCAACACTAGTTTCAACAATATTAGGCAATTTTAAATTTTTGGAGGAAGTAGAGGAGACATTTCCAACACCAACTATGTTACCATGGATAGTAGGAGGCTTACTAACATGTGAAACACCATTATTTTTAGAGGTAGTAATAGTAAAAACTTTAACAATATTAGCCTCTTTCTCTAATTCTCTCTCTCTTTCCCATCTAGCATGTAATTGAGCCATCAATCTAACATTTTCATCAATTTGAACTTGGATGGCATTAATTTTAACAAAGGTATTATTATCTTTAGTTTTAGTAGGCATAATTTTAGATTTTAAAAGATCAACATCAAAGACATGATTATCAACTTTAGACGCAAGAATGTCAATTTTCCCAAGCTTTTCCTCAACACTTTTATTAAACAAAGTTTGTATAGTGATAAAATCTTTTAGCATGGTTTCAAGTTCATAGGTGTTAGTCCTATTGTTTTATAAGAATTACCATAAGAGTTTCCATTATTAGGAGGATAGGGCTTATAGTTGTTATTAACATAGTTGTTCCTATAGGCATTGTTGTTAAAATTGTTGCTTTTAATAAATTTTACATCAACATGCTCTTCTTGTGCATCTAAAGAAGCTAAGGGAAAATTATTGGGATCAGTATGGGATTTACCACTAGCAAGCATAGACATAATCATATCAATCTTTTCACTCAAGGAGGAAATTTCTTCAACAAAATTTACCTTCTTACCTTGAGGTGTCCTCTCCGTATGCCATTCAGAATAATTCACCATCATATCATCCAAGAGTTTTGTTGCAGCCCACAAAGTGATGGACATAAAGGTAGCTCCCGTAGCTGAATCCAATAAGTTTCTTGAAGAAAAATTCAGTCCTGCATAAAAGGTTTGGATGATCATCCAAGTAGTCAGTCCATGGGTTGGGCAATTCTTTATCATAGATTTCATTCTTTCCCAAGCTTGAGCAACATGTTCATTATCAAGTTGTTTAAAATTCATATTGCTACTTCTTAGAGAAATAATCTTAGCAGGAGGATAGTATTTTTCAATAAAAGCATCTTTACATTTAATCCATGAATCAATACTATTCCTAGGCAATGAAAGAAACCATTCTTTAGCTCTTCCTCTCAAAGAGAAAGGAAATAATTTCAGTTTTATAATATCGCCATCTATATCCTTATATTTTTGCATTTCACATAATTCAACAAAGTTATTTAGACGGGCAACAACATCATCAGAACTAACACCTGAGAATTGCTCTCTCATAAAAAGATTCAGTAAAGCAGGTTTAATTTCAAAGAACTCAGTGTAGTGTACCTGCACTTAAATATGACAGGTACCTGTGTATAGTGCAAATCCCTGGATCTATTCGTTTGCACACACAGTTTACGATGTAATATCACAACAAAGTATCAATTTATTACAACGCTGACCCAGACTTAGAAAATATTCATTACAACTTGCATAGCGTAAAGCTAGCAGTGAACAGAGTAAACAGCGGAATTTTTTTCTTCATGGAGTCCCCATCATCAGCATGTGCCACAGGCGAGCATGTTGGTTGAAGACTCGAAACCCTTAGCAAAAAATCTCACTCATCATCAGAACAGTCTGCAATAAGAAAAATATTGCGACAACGTGGATCAAAACCATTTAAAAATGGAACTGGCAAGTGACACTATGGTGGACACTTAGAGGAATAACTCTATAACCTATATGCTTATTTGTCTGGTGGAGCTCAAGACTATTTTGCAGAAAGCAAGTTTTTTCCCTAACACTTTGAAACAATTTTACCTACTTGAGACAAATATGGTATGAAAGCCATAGTCTCATTCTACCCTTGTTCTCCCTTCAAGTTTTAATTTAAAAGTTGGAATGGTGGAATTCTCCGTTGACGTCCTCGTTCAGCTGCTCAATTGTCTGTACCGGGGACACGGCTAAGTACTTAGATTTTTAACTATGCAGAGGTTGTGCATGTTCACCATTGTACCCATTCCACCCAAACTATCCTATACACTCTGAAAGTGTTAAGGAAAAGGAGAAGAATGAGACGAGATCATTTTCCCTCCCATTGCCGGCCTGACACGTTCCACCTACATTCCTCTACCACCACCTGTCAAGCCAGGGCGTGTCCACACAACTTAATTGATCAAGCCAGAGCCCATATTGGCAATGGCTGCACGGGAAAGCAATCTTCACTCGGAGTTCTTCAGATTCCTCTGTTCCTGGGTGGCCATCCACAAGTGAATATCCCATAGGTAAAACCCATGAGAACAACATTCAACTTATACAGCCAAGCAACCAATTCCACCCAGGTGTTTGATTATAACTTAGTAGAATTTAACATTTTATCAAAATAGTTTTGCATAGCATTTAAATTCTACTAAGTATTTTCATAGAAACCTAGACACAGGAATAAGGAAGTCTAAACAGGGCTTGCATAGCAATACTATCCTACACATGCTTATAGAAAAATAATCTACTCATGCATAGAAAAATACTAGGACTTTTATGATGTGTGCCACTTGCCTTTGAATGATGACGTTGTTCAGAAACTCTTTTCAACAACAAACGTTTGCTCTCCGTTCAATCTAAACAATATAAGTAAACAACAATACAACAATCAACAAACAACACAACATCAAACATACATACACATACAAAGTGAACAAACAAGTTTCATAAAACTTCTAAGGAAAATATGTCATGCATGATGTGCAAAATATTTCTAAGGACTAGAGATGCATGTCATGCCATGAAAATCTTTTAAGTTAATGCAAGGCAATTAGGTTGGTCAAAATGACTAAGGGTTAAGGTCATAAGTTGGATAAAATAACTTTGTTTTAATTCATCTTGAATAAGCACTCAAATGGCTTAGTCTTGATGTGTAAAAAAAATACTTAGAGAAAACTACTAAGTCTATTCTTCAATGTGATCAACACTTATTATCAACTCTTTGTAAATTGGATATTCACTATAGTGAGAGAGACAGACACCCGGCCAACCACTTAAATTGTGGAACATGTTTCATGTACGTGGACATGTAAGGTTAGTCTCCAGGCCGCTTCATCTCACTATGCCGCTAGGATTCAACAAACTTCAAAGATGATAATATCATGATCAAAAATTGTTTAAGTCTAAAATGAAAACAAGATTAGGAAAGAGGGAAAAGATAGAAAGAAAGATGTAGTTGGTCTTCCAGGCTTCATCTCCAGACTTGTAACTTTTCCTTGGTAATGTATTGCTAGAATTTTTGGTAGACTTGATGAATCTTCAGACTTGATAATTCTTGTATCATCGAGATTGGTCTTGGGTTTAACTTAGTCATCATGTCTTATATAGAAGAAAAGAAAGAGAGAAAGAAAGACTTAGAGAATAAAGGGGGTTGGTCCTCTTGGACTTCCTCCACATTTTTCTTCTAAGTGCTTCTACTTCTTGGAGATTCTTCTGGAGTCTTGTTTTGGCTAAGTCCTTCATTGGCCTTCAAGCTCAAAGTTGAAAATCCTAAGTGTCTAAGTGTATAGCACTTTTCTTAAATACTAAGTTGAAAATATTCCTAACTTAGAGAAAATAAGGGAGGAGTTTTCCTATGAGAAGTATAACTACAAACTAAAGTATGCTATGCATGAAATGCAATTTTTAATCACAATAAACATAATACTAATTTTTGTGATATTTATAAAGTATGCATTAGACTATAAATGCAATTTTAATTAATTTATATTTTTGCAGAATATAATAAAAGGAATAATATAAGATTAAAGTTTTCTGTGATTAAAATTTTATAACCAAATTCTATAAATAATATTAATAGGCAGAGGGGATATAAATAGATTTATAGCAATTGGATTTACTCAAAATTTATCTTTCTATCCAAAGTTATGTCAGAAAATAGTCCAACTATCCAAATTAAACATATAACAATTAAATCCTAAAAATAATACTCAAAAATATTTTATAACAGAGACATAATATAACACATATTCCAAAGTTTCTAAAACAATTGTATTTGCAATTTTGAATTTATAAATTTAAAGTTATTACAAAATTACTCAAATCATCCATTTGAAATTTGAAACATTTATACTAAGTCAAATTTTAAATCTAATAGATCTAAAATATTCTACATGTCAAGGGCTTTCCAAATATATAAAATTTATCAAAATTGGATGTGTGAATAAAAAGTTATAACAATTCTAAGGAGCAGGGTTTTTCTGCAAAACTGCCATTTAATCTAATTAAAAGAATTCATTTTCTGACGTGGCAGCTGACTAGGCTGCTGACTGTGCGCTGACTCGGCACTGACATGGTTAAGTGGAATGATTTGGGTCATAGGATTTAGATCTAACGGATCTGAGCAATCCGTACTGGTTCAGTTAGTTGGAACTAATCTTAGCCACACGATTTAGATCGGACGGATCTGGGAGGAGGAGCTCACCGGGCGGCGCCGGGTGGTCGCCGGAGACGAGGCAGACGGCGGCGGCGGCTCGGTCGTGGATGGCGCGGTGCCTCCAGTGCTTCCCCGAGCCTCCGGAGGCGACGGCAAGGTGCGTAGCGGTGCGGCGGACTCGATGGTGGCGACGGCGTCGACTCGTGCGTCCTCAGGCAGCGGTGAGACGCGGATGGAGACGGGTTTTGCTCCGGCGAGCTCGGTCGCGCACGACGCGCTCCGCTCGGCTACGATTTGGAGAGGAGGGGGTGACTGCCGGGCGCGCCCGAGCGAGGGGAGGAAGAGGAGGTGGGTCTCGGGCTTGGGTTCTTCTTCACCTCGTCGGAAAACGGAGAAAATGGCGGCGGGGGCGAGGAACTCCGGCGAGCTCGTATGGCGGCCTAGCGGAGCTATAGTTAGGGTTTGTGAGGGGGAAACGAATAGGGGGGTCGAGGGCTTCAAGTAGGCAGGAGAGGCTGAGTTTTAATCGTCTTAATCGTTCAGAAACGGAGGATTGATTTTCGGCCGAAACGGCCAGGCTGGATTGACGGGAGGTTGAAGACGATGACGTCACGCTGACATCATCATTTTTTTCTTCTTATTTTCCATTTTCTTATAACTTTTGATTTAGGACTCCAAATGAAGTAAAACAAAATTCTATAAATTTGTAAAATTCAAATCTATGTTTTAAAACATTAGTGGGCATGTTTTGATAACTTTTTTAAAATTAATAATTTTGAATTATTGGTTTAATATTAATTTGATACCTTATGTCCAATTTTAAATAAAAGCCTAATTAAATTTCATCTTGGCCAAATAAAATTTATAATTATACAACACTTATATGAGTTGGACATTAAGTTATTTAAACTCATTATCAATATTAAATCAATTTGAGTTTTAGTACAATATTAAATAACATAACACATCTATTTGAAATGAAAAGGAAATGTAATGTATTCATTTTAATTTAAAATATTTTGTGCACCATTAAGTTTCATATTATGATAAATCATTTGAAAACTCTATAAAATACCTTTGGATAAGATTTTAGATTTATTTCATTTCTTATATTGAATATATTCATGAGAATCATTTTATGTTTTGAGAATTAATGAAATCAATTTAAGTGAAGGAAATGCCTATTTGGGTAATTAATTAATTATAAATTCTATGAAGATTTAAAGATATAATCTATAGACTTATAATTTCCAAAACTATGTTTTGACCTCACGTAAGGGAAAGAAAACCATTTTCCAATTATACCATTTTTAAATAATTTTGAATTTATGAATTTATGAATAGATATGGCTAAGTGGTTGAACCTAATTACTTATAAGGAAACTATTTTATTATGAAAATGGTTTGAAGGTTTGTAAATCATTTGTCAAATCATATATTGAGCTTTAAGAAATATAGTGGATAATAAAATGTTTAACTTGAAACAACTTTTGGAAATAATGATAAACTGAGATATTTGAAATATTAAACTCTTTCAATATGTTTGAAGTCTTTCATATTTGGTTTTCTTATGCATTTAATGTTTTATTTTAATCAAAAACAAAAGTTTTAAATTTTGGTGAGTTCTAAACATTCCAAAATGTTGGGATGTTACACTCAGCTTTAGATGCAGGTGGAGCAATAGGTGTGCATATAAAATCATAATTGTTGGTGCTTCTAAAGTCACACAACTTAGTGTTTTCAGCGGAACTCATTTCAGCAATTTAATTGACAAACCGAAATAACAAAATTCAAGAAATAATTGACTAACTGAAATAAACAAAGCAACAAAACTGAAAATAAATGACTAAACCGAAATAACAAAAGTAATGCAAGTATCTTTTTTTTTGTATTTTTGATATTAAGCAAACAAAACAGTAATAAAAATTAATTAAGCAGGACAATAACAAAATAAAAAGATTAGAAGTGCGAAAACTCCATTCGTAGTGAATCTTCAACTCCCCGGCAACAGCGCCAGAAATTTGCTTGATGCTCACGGTGGGTTATCGAACCAAGAGGAAGGTGTGAAGTAGTGCAGCAGCAAGTTTCCCTCAGTATGAAACCAAGGTTATCGAACCAGTAGGAGATGAAGAATTCCCTCGAGGTATCAACGTCGCCAGAAAAGAGCTTGACGTAGTTGACGTGGAATCTGCACACAAAACAATCAAAGTATTTTGCCCCAACTCAACGGTGAGGGTGTCAATCCCACCGACTTTCTGTAACAAAAGGATTAAACGTATGTGTGGAAGAAAGAGTGATGTTTGTAGAAAGTAACAGGTTTGCAGTTGTGGTTTTATTAGATTAATGAGAAGGACCGGGGTCCACAGTTCACTAGTGGTGTCTCTCCATAAATAATAATAACATTCATCCATGCGTGGTAAACAAATTACAGCTAGGCAATTGACAGAATAATGATGAGCAACCCAATGCATATACTAATGATATGGTGTCTAGTGTGAGATTAATTCGGGCATTACAACAATATACATAGACCATTCCAACCGCATCTATGACTAATAATCCACCTTCCGATTAGCGTCTGCACCCCCTTCAGTATTAAGTTGCATGTAACAGATTATCCCCTTAAGCACTGCGTGTAAAGTAAGTAAGTAACATCATACTTAGACAAAGTACTACTGTTTTATCCCTAGTAGGAACAACATATCTACAACCTTAGAGCTTTCTATCAATGCCCCAGATTTAATAGAGACATGAACCTACTATCGAGCATAAATACCCCCTCTTGGAGTAATGAGCATCTACTTGGCCAGAGCATACACAAGTAACGGAGAGCATGCAAGATCATTAAATAGCACACACATGATATATTATGAAGCAGTAACTTTAGTACTCAATATTCATCGGATCCCAGCAAACACAACATGGAGAATTACATAAAGATGATCTTGATCATGATAGGCAGCTCACAAGATCTAAACATGATAGCACAAGAGGAGAAGACAACCATCTAGCTACTGCTATGATCCGTAGTCCAAGGTAGACTACTCACGCATCAGTCCGGAGGCGGTCATGGCGACGTAGAAGCCTCCGGGTGACAAGGTGGTAACTCGGCAAATCCCAGGGTTGTGCACCCCGGGTTGATTGATGGGGAGAGAGAGAGGTGTTGGTGATCACGACGGCTGACAAGCAAGGATTTACCCAGGTTCAGGCTCCCGGAGGATAACACCCCACTCCTGCTTGTCTGATTATTGATGCGAGTAGCGATTACAATGGCGAGATTGCGATCTCGCTAGGGTTTGTGGCGGTGGCTATGATCGTGTCCTCTAGGACGGGCAACCCTCCTGGCTTTATAGGTAGCCAGGTCTCGGGCGGTTGGTACAGATATGGCAGGTTACAAGACCTAACCGAGTTGGACTAGGATACGTGGTACCCCGAGTGGGCCTTCTGTGGGCTTTTCCATGCTTGGCGCGGCCCAGGTAGCCTTATGGTGGGCTAGTCGAAAGGTAGCCCCACGTCAGTAGCCCCCGAGTGCTTGGTCGAAGCGCAGCGTCGGGCAGAGGACTTCCTCCTCCTGGACGCGCCATTGGATTGCTTGATCTTGAGCTTGAACTCGATTTCTTCAGTCAAACAGGCCTCTCCCGTTGGGAGTAACCTTTGCAGTCGAATTACTTTGTCATGTTCTTCATGTGAAGCTTGTTTCTATTCGGCTTGTTGGCTTACATGTAGATCTGATTCGGCTGCGGGAGCTTACTCGACTTTCTTCGTCACCCGAATAGACGTTTCGGGTTCCTTGACCAGCGCATTGTCTTCAGTTGTTTCAGCTTAGAAGCCTACCACTCGAATCTTGCATCCGAGTTATCTCGCTGTCCAGTTGTTTGGAGCCGTTGGCTTGATGACGTCGCTGCTGACGTTTCCTTGCACACCTCTGCGCCCGATGGGACGTGACATGGCGGGGCCCACTGGCAGCGCTGACTGCGGTCAGCAGTTGTCACGTTTCTGAACTGGGCGCGAAATTTTTGCGCATGATGATGACGCCTCGATTCTCGTGCGTAGTGGAGGAAGTTGGCGGTGACGGTTGGCCTCTTTGCTTGACACGTGGACGGCGAGATGAAGATGCTCTGAACCGCTGCGCGACAGAGGGCTGAGATTGATTTTGCTGAGGCATAAGTACTGCGCCGCAGCGCGAGGGCATCGTCTTCTCCATTCGTCCGCGCCTCCTTTCCTCTTCCTTCTGCCATTCTCGCCCTCACCAGAGCTCTGTGCTATTTGTCCGCGCACCTTGTGCTGCCCCGCGAAGCCATGGGCAAGCCGAAGACTGCCGCTGGTTCCTCCGCCGCCGCCGACGAAGCCGGGCTGATGAAGAAGCCTGACGGCGACTGGCAGAGTTCGTCGGTGAAGAAGGCGGAGGTCGAACTCCTCCGTGCTCAAGGTCTTATTCCTCCTGCTGATCAAGTCCAGGTACGTGCTCCTGGCAAAGAACTTTACCCCACACCCGGGATGGGGAACGCGTATGCTTCGTGGATTTCCTTCCGCGGGGCTTCGGGTTCCCCTTGCACGATTTTGTGCGCGGTCTCTTGTATGCCTATGGGGTTCAGATCCATGATATGACCCCCAATGGCGTTTTGAGCATCGCGGGCTTTATTGTGCTTTGCGAGTGCTTTCTGGGTGTCGCGCCCCACTGGGCGCTGTGGAAGTCTCTCTTCCTCGTTCGCAAGAACGTCGGGAAGAGCGGGTTGCCATACCCCGTGGGCGGTTTCGGAATCCAAGTGCGCGGTGACACCGCGTACTTCCAGATGAAGAAGTCGGACTCCGTCCAGGGGTGGCGCAAGAAGTGGTTCTACGTCCAGTCGAGCCAGGACGGCCTGGAGGCATTCGACAGCGGACGCGGGCTGCCGAAGACCCACGCCTGGTCGCACCCGCTAGCTGTGGAGGAGAAGGAAGCCGCGCGACCGCTGCTGGGCCTGCTACGCGACCTCACCAAGACCCTTGGGCGTGAAGCGGGTGGCGTCTTCTTGATGGCCACCTTTTTCCGTCTTCGGGTGCAACCGCTCAGTGCTAGGCCCCACCCGATGTGGGCCATCGAGGGCGTCAGCACTGAGCCACTTGACGACGAGGAGGTGGAAGCCAAGGTGAGGTCCATCACCAACCTCCGAGTCGCGGATACCTGCAACGTCAAGTGCCCAGTTACTGCTTACGGGGCATCGAACCCCGTTCCTGAGGTAACGTTCCTGACTTGTTCTCTTTGTTTCTTCTTGACTTGCGATCCTGCGTCTTAATTCGACTTGCGTCTACTTGCTTCAGGGTCGATCTCTGCTGGTCAGCCTTCCTCCTCTCCCTGAAAACGGACCCGACGACGAGTCGATATTTGTCGAGGAGGAGGATGATGACGTCGACGAGCTTCCGTCCGCTGTCTCCCCCAACGACGAAGTGGGGGATGATGATGATGAGGAACCCACGTGGAAGAGGTAGAAACGCCGAAGCGGCGGTGACTCTGCGACCGCTTCGTCGCCCGCAAGGGGTGTGGAAGCTGATCCAGAAGAAGTCGTCGCGACGTCGTCGGGTGCGCGGTCCCCAAGTGGTTGGAGCGAGCCCCTGGTTGTTCCCCCTGTCAGCTCCGCGCCACCGCGCGCGTTCGTGCGGCTGCCGTCTGTCTCCCTGTGGAGTGAATTCCAATCAGGTTAGTACCTTGTTGACTTCGAGTTGTCTTTTGTAATTCCAATCTTGCAGTTGGTCATTGTACTGTTGCTGCAGCCGTTGTTCTGGCGATGTCCACTCTCCTCATCGTGAGGTGGAGCATACATCCGCCCCTTCGACCGAGCTGATGACCCGGGTGGCAGTTGAGGAGCGCACGCAACCTGTCGTCATCGCGTCTTCGAGTCGCGCTCCTCCGCCGTCTTCCGTTGATGCCGACCTTCTAGACCACATAAGTCCTTTGTACTTGTGCTTGTAGTCTTGAATTTTCATCGGGTGTGCGATCAGCGCTCCCGATGGGAGTAGCCCCCGAAGGTGTGGGTGACTAGTAGAGTTGCCCGCAACTTTATTAATTCCTTGCTTTTGTTTCAGCCCTACTACCGCCAGCAACTTGATGTAGCCGCTGCTTACGTTCGCCTGGAAAAGGAGAGGAACCAACTTCGCGCTTCCCTTGACCAGGCTGATAAGCGGGTTGCTGAGCTTGAGTTGAAGATTCGGAGTCAGGGTGAGCTTGAGAAGTCCCTCCACGAGTTCCAGGAGCGGGAGCGGGTGCGGGTTGACCAAGAGAAGACTCAAGTCGACCGCCTTCTTTCCCTCGTCGGTGCTCTTGGGGGTAGGTTTCGGCTTGATGCCTACTGTGTTGTTGCTTTTGCCTTTGTCTGATGTTTGACTTTTTTGCACAGAGACATGCGGTGGAGTTCCTGAGGAGGGCTCGTCGAGTGACACCGTTGACTTGGCGACGGCTGTCGGCTTCCTAGACCGTGTCTGCGCGTATGCGTCTGATGCGCTGAAGAAGTCAACAGATGCGCTGAAGAAGTCGACGGGAGCCCTTACGACGGTGCACCGTAACATCTTCCCAAGCGACCCGCCGCCGACTGCCGTGGACGCCCTTGCTGCTCTGTTTGAGGATGACGTGACCACCCTCGCCGACTTCACTCGGACGCAGACGGTACGCGGCTTCGAGCTCACCTTCCAGCTCCTCCTAGGCCACCAAACTCAGGGCGACTTCGAGTAGGTCGTCAGCGGCTTCCCCCGTAGGCCTGATGGCCGGACCGTGTCCTTAGGTAGAGTGAAAGTGCAGGCTGCACAGCTTGCTGTGACGCTTGTGTCTACCTTCGAGAGGGCGCTGGCCAAGGCGACTGGGGCGGCTGCTGCTCGGAAGAGTCGCTCGCAGTCGGAGTCTGTTGCCCAGGAGTAGTAGTAGGGGCTTAGCAGTCGCAGTGTCATGTACTGATAACTTTTGCTTTGTAATTACTGTCGATCGATATTTTGTCGGGTCTTCTGGCCTTTTGACAATATTTTGGCTAGAATTGAATGTTTCTTCCCATCATATTTGTCTTTGCTGAGCAGTCGTGTATTTGTATTGATTCTGCACGTTCATGACAGACTAACTTGCGCGTCGGCACGTCTTCTGCTTCTGCGGCTGGACCAAGCTGCTCCGGCTCCTCCGCGAAGTGCGAACGACCAGCGCATAATCACTTATTTGAAGAATAAGGTGGTTGAGCTTGAGTCTACCTTGAAGAATACCGAGCTGATCTTGCAGCGCTCCAGGTCGCATCCGACTGCGGGTTTTTCCCAACGCGAAGGTTTTCTGATCGGGGAGATCGATCTCATAAGTCGGCAGCTTCAAGGTTGGTACCCTCTGCGGCTGCCCTTCCTTGTTGGAATTTGCTGGTTCTGACTTCTAGCTTGTGTATGCAGACGTGAACCCAGATTGGGAGGCTGAGCGGGACCGCGTTGAAGAGCGTGTTACCCGGGAGGCGTCTGGCGACTCTCATGAAGCTCGCCAATTCTGGGTGAACAAGTCGCGAGGGCGCATCCTTGCTCGCATGCTCGACCGAACCTGGCGTGCTGCTGTCCTTTTGGAGAATTGCCGGAAGACCCTGTGGCATATCCACCGCGTCTACTTCCCGCACAATGGGAACCAGCAGAGGGCCTTTCGTGCCTCTTGAAACATAGAAACCATTCATAAACACTTCAGGGTATTTTGGTGGCACCGTCAGCTCCGTCGGTGAACCACCTTCTCTTTGCAGATGACAGCCTGCTGTTTTTTAGGGCGAATAGGCCCGCATGGGCTGGCTACCTTGCTCGAGAGGTTCCGCCTTGGCGATGCTCTGAAGGAGATCGTCCATGCTCAGCTTGTCGCCGGGGCGAATGCGGCTCTGGCGTACGTTCGGCTGCACCGGCCCAACCTTCCGTTGGAGAGGCTGATGGGTGGATTGCCTGGCGATGTCGAGTACGCTGATACCCTGGCGGCTGCGCGCCAGATGATTGAACAGGTGCAGAAGCATAGCGAGCGCCTTGTAGGCCCGCTCGGGGCGCCGAAGGCCGAGCCTGTAGACTAAGAGTAGTTTTCTTCTGCTGTATAGGATTAGTTAATGTGGCGACTATGCCAATGTAAATGTCAGTATATGAAATTAGGAGAATTCTCGAGCAACGAGTGAAATTGTTTTCATTATTGTGCGAGTATTTTCTTCTGTTTTGACTTGTGTGGCTAGCCCCCGAGTACCTTGGGTGACGGCCTAAGCCTGCGTTGTGAACCTATGTGGCGCAGCCAACGAGTGAGTCGAGTGGCGTCCTAGGATTCTTTCAAGTGAGACCTGTGTACCGCGGCTACCGATTGTATCGGGTGGCGATTTAGGGTTTTGGACTTGACCTGTATGGCGCAGCCCCCGAGTAGCTCGGCTGGCGGCCTAGGATTTTATCAGTGAAGCCTGTATGGCGCAGCCCCCGAGTAATTCGAGTGGCGGCCTAGGAATTTTCAAGTGTGACCTGTGAGGTGCAGCCCCGAGTATTTCGGGTGGCGACCTAGGATTTTGGACTTGACTTGTGCGGCGCACCTCCCGAGTAAGTCGGGTAGGGGCCTAGGATTTTTGAGTTGTGCCTGTTTGGCGCAGCCCCCGAGTGGTTCGAGTGGCGGCCTAGGCTTTTCAAGTGTGACCTGTGAGGTGCAGCCCCCGAGTGCGTCGGGTGGCGACCTAGAATTTCGGACTTGACCTGTGCGGCGCATCTGCCGAGTAAGTCGGGTAGAGGCCTAGGATTTTTGAGTTGTGCCTGTTTGGCGCAGCAGCTGAGTTGTTCGAGTGGCGGCCTAGACTTTTATTTCAACCTGTGTGGCGCATCTCCCGAGTAAGTCGGATAGAGGCTTAGGATTTTTGAGTTGTGCCTGTTTTGGCGCAGCCCTCGAGTGGTTCGAGTGACGGCCTAGACTTTTATTTCAACCTGTGTGGCGCAGCCCCCGAGTGAATCGAGTGGCGGCCTAGGATTTTGGACTTGACCTGTGCGGCGCATCTCCCGAGTAAGTCGGGTAGAGGCCTAGGATTTTTAAGTTGTGCCTGTTTGGCGCAGCCCCCGAGTTGTTCAGGTGGCGGCCTAGACTTTTATTTCAACCTGTGTGGCGCATCTCCCGAGTAAGTCGGATAGAGGCCTAGGATTTTTGAGTTGTGCCTGTTTTGGCGCAGCCCCCGAGTGGTTCGAGTGGCGGCCTAGACTTTTATTTCAACCTGTGTGGCGCAGCCCCCGAGTGAATCGAGTGGCGGCCTAGGATTTTTTGTTTGTCTTGACTGAGAAGGTAGAGTGAACAACATTTTCTTCAAATCACTTTATTGATTGCTGCGAACAGGCCGCCTCATTAAAACCCTTCCAGTCCCCTCAGGTACCCTGGTAAGGGAAAGAGTGCGTCTGAAACCTGTCGCTTTGACATGCTATCCTTGTTACAATGGTTGATTCGACTAAGCATAGAACCGCCGGAGTTGTGCAATGTTCCACTGGTTGCTGCAGGCTGCTCCTGTCTTCGAGTCCTTTAAACGATATGCTCCGTTGCCAATCGCCTCTGTGACAATGTACGGACCCTCCCATGGGGAGGCGAGCTTGTGCACTTTTTTCTGTTTGAGGCGACGAAAGCTCTTGGTCGCAATCTTCGTCCTTGATAGTTGCGCAGGTCTTGCTGGTATACGGCTGATCGCGCCAGAGCGATGTCGCGTGCTTCGTCCAATATGTCCATGCTGTCTTCGAGTGCCTCTTCTGCATCTGACTCGTCGTAGGCGACCACCCGTGGTGCGTAAAACTTGATGTCGCAGGGTAGGACTGCTTCTGCACCGTACACCATGAAGAATGGAGTGTACTGGGTGGATCTGTTGGGCGTGGTCCGCAGACTCCAGAGGACTGACGGTAGTTCTTCGACCCATGCGCCCACTGCGCGCCTGAGTGGCACACGTAGTCGCTTCTTGATGCCGTTGCAGACTAAACCGTTGGCCTTTTCCACTTGCCCATTGGATTGCGGGTGTGAGACGGATGCATAGCTGAGTTTGATACCTTGCTCTGAGCAGAAGTCTTTGAATTCTTCGGCTGTGAAGTTTGAGCCATTGTCTGTGATGATCCCGTTCGGCACTCCGAACCTGAAGATGATGGACCTGATGAAGTTGACCGTTGATGATGCAGTCGAACTTGTGATGGGTGCGGCTTCAATCCATTTAGTGAACTTGTCGACTGCAACCAGGAGGTGAGTATGCCCTCCGGGTGATGATTTCTTCAGCGGGCCCACCATGTCTAGCCCCCATTGGGCGAAGGGCCAGGCTAGCGGTATTGTCTTGAGCTCTGATGCTGGCGCGTGTGGCTTGTTGGCAAACTCTTGGCACCCTGTGCATTTCCTTACTAGATCTTCAGCGTCCTGCATGGCTGTTAACCAGTAGAACCCGGCTCGTAGTGCTTTGGCCACCAGTGCTCGACTGCTGGCATGATGCCCGCAGATACCCGCGTGGATATCGAGTAGGATGGCTTGGCCGTCGACTGGGTCTATGCACCTCTGCAGGATTCCCGAGATACTTCTCTTGTAGAGCTCCCCGTTGATGACGGTGAAACTTTTGGAGCGCCTGATGATGCGCTTTGCTTCGACTGGGTCCGCTGGCAGCTTCTGATGCAGTATGTACGCCAGGTATGGTCCTGTCCATGTGGCTTCGACTAGCATGACTTCCATGGGGACCTTCTCTTGGCTTGGCGGGTTTGCATCGCCTTTGCTTTTGTTGCGGTGCTTGATGCGGCTTGAGTCTTGATAGATCTCTGCGTGATGCGCTCGAGGAAGACGCCGGGTGGAACTGGAACTCTGTCTGATCCCATGTTAGCGAGGACGTCGGCTTCTTCGTTGCTGCCGCGGCCGACGTGCCGTAACTCGCAGCCGTCGAAGTTGCCTTCCATATGGTTGTACAGGTCTCGGTAGGCGATCATGTTGTCGGCGATGGCGTCGCAGGACTTCATGGTTTGCTGTACCACCAGGTAGGAGTCGCCGTATATCATGAGGTGCGTGGCGCCGCAGTTCTTGGCCATCTTCATGCCGTGGATCAGGGCCTCGTACTCGGCTTCGTTGTTGGATGGCGTCGGAAAGTCCATCTGTAGGACATACTTCAGCTTGTCACCCTTGGGGGAGATGAGCACAACTCCTGCCATGACTGACTTGAATTTCTTGGAGCCATCGAAGTTCATTGTCCATGCGTTGGACAAGTCGGGGACATTTGGTAGCTGAGCTTCTATCCACTCGGTGGTGAATTCTGGGAGGACTTGGGCCTTGATGGACTTCGGGTGAGCATACTTCAGCCCCCATGGTCCTAGTTTGACAACCCACTTGGCGACTCGTCCTATCGCGCGTTGGTTTGTGAGAATGTCTGCTAGTCCAGAGGAGCTTACCACCGTGATCGGGTGCTCGAAGAAGTAGTGGACGACCTTCCTGGAGGTCATGAAAACTCCATACGCCAGCTTCTGGTAGTGCGGGTAGTTCTGCTTGGACAGGGTGAGGACTTCGCTGAGGTAGTAGACTGGCCTTTGCACCGGATGGCTGTGCCCTTCTTCTTCCCGCTCGACTACGAGTACCGTGCTCACCACCCTGTTTGTTGCTGAGACGTATAAGTATAGCGGCTCGTTTTCCAGCGGTGCCACTAGGACGGGGGAGGTCGTCAGGGTTTTCTTGAGATGGTCGAATGCATCCTGCGCCTCGTGTGTCACTTCGAACTTGTCCGTCTTCTTCATCAGTTGGTAGAAAGGTAAAGCTTTCTCTCCCAACTTACTAATGAACCGGCTGAGAGCTGCGACTCGGCCGGCTAGTCGCTACACCTCACGGAGTTTGATTGGTGTTGGCATTGTGAGAATGTTCTGCACCTTTTCGCGGTTCGCTTCGATTCCTCTTGCAGATACGAGGTACCCTAGTAGCTCTCCGGCTGGTACGCCGAATACGCACTTCTCTGGGTTGACCTTGATCTGGTACACATCGAGTGCAGCGAAGACCTTGCGGAGGTCGTCGACTAAGGTATCTTCATTTCGGGTCGTGACGACGATGTCGTCGACGTAGACTTGGACGATCTGCCCGATGAGCCCTTTGAGGCACGCCTGCATTGTCCGCTGGTACGTGGCACCCGCGTTCTTTAACCCGAATTGCATCGTTTGGTAGAAAAAGACGCCGTCGGGTGTGATGAAGGCCGTCTTTTCTTCGTCCTCGACTTTCAGCCTTATCTGCTGGTAACCTGAGTAGGCGTCCAGGAAGGACAGGCGCTCGCAGCCTGTTGTCGAGTCGATGATCTGGTCTATCCGCGGGAGCGGGAAGTGATCCTTGGGGCAGCACTTGTTGACTGCAGTGAAGTCAACGCACATGCGTAGTTTTTTCGTCTCCTTTTTCTCCACTAGGACCGGGTTGGCGACCCAGTCCGAGTCCTTGATCTCTCGGATGAACTTGGCGTGCATTAATCTGTCGACTTCCATGGTGATCGCGTCTCGCTTGTGTCCTGAGAAGCGTCGCATGGATTTCTTGACTGGTCTTGCGTCCTTGTGGACCTTTAGAGAGTGCTCGGCGAGTTCTCTGGGTATTCCTGGCATGTCAGAAGGTTGCCATGCAAAGATCTTCCAGTTCTCACGTAGGAACTCGACGAGCGCGCTTTCCTATGCGGGGGTCAGACTTGGCGAAACCTTGACCGTCTTTCTGCTATCAGTCGGATGGACTTGGTGGGTGACGGTGTCGTCGTTCGATTTTAATGTTGCGTCCTTAGCTGGCTTCTTGCAAGATGGAAAGATGGTCTTGTCGTTGTCGGCTGATATGCCCTTGAAGTGCTCCTCGACCCCGAGGAACTCAGAAATCTTGGCGAACTCGCGATCACAGCTGTTGGAGAGCCCGAAGTCGCCGCGTACGGTGATTACTCCTTTCGGTCCGGGCAACTTGACCATCAGGTAGGCGTAGTGGGGTACTGCCATGAACCTGGCAAAAGTTGGGCGTCCAAGTATGGCGTGGTACTGCGACTTCCAGTCGACGACTTCGAAATCGATCGACTCCTTCCTGAAGTGCTCGGGTGTGCCGAG
The DNA here is from genome assembly GCA_026929855.1 of Poa annua. NCBI lineage: Eukaryota > Viridiplantae > Streptophyta > Magnoliopsida > Poales > Poaceae > Poa > Poa annua. Next base: position 163,205,251 of record CM049426.1, read on the forward strand.
GATGACGTCGAGCGTGATTGTTCCCATGGGCGTGATTGCTTGCCCTGGTACTATGCCGTGGAAAGTGGTTTCTGATTCCGGCAATTTCTCTGTCGACCTATTCATTCTTCTCCGGGTGTCGGCGAATATGATGTTGATGCCGCTGCCTCCGTCCATGAACACCTTCTTCAAGCTGTAGTCGCCGATCAGGGCCTCAATCACGAGTGCGGCGTGTCCTGGTCGGGTTACCTCGGATGGGTGATCTGCCCTGGAAAACGTGATGGGTGTGTCTGACCCGCGCAGGTAGTCTGGTACTGCGCGCGGGCTGTTGATGGCCTGAAGCACTTGGCGGGTGATGAGCTTTTGGCGCCTGTTTGACGGGGGTCCCTTCTGGATCATGCTCAGCTGCCCCCGTGCGGGTGGATACGTGTCGGTTGCTGCCGACTGACCTTGTTGCTGTTGCTGCTGCTGCGGCTGGGGGAATGCTCCGGCCGCCTGCACCTGGTTGTTGTTTGCGGGTGCCGCCTGGATGGTTAGCTGCGGAGCTGCCTGTATTGCTTGCACTGGAGCGATGATTTGTTGCATGGCTTGGTATTGCTTCCGTGTTTTGCGACAATCCTTCAGCAGATGGCTGGAACCCCACTAGCCTGTCTCCGGGTTGCGGAACGAGTGATGCTTACAAAGTTGCATCAGCTCCTCTGCCGGGGTTAGCGGGAGCTTCCACTCGCGTTTCTGGCCTCCATCATTGTGGCTAATGCTACTGCTGTCACGGTTGTACTGACTCGTGCTGGACTATCGACCTTGATCGTACTATCGATTGTTGTCGTGTTTGTCATCACGGGGGGTTTCATATCCCGTCGCTACTAGCTCGATTGTGTCGTGGGTGTAACGTGTCTTCTTTTTTTGACGTGCCTCACGCCAGTTGCTTGTTTCGACCTCTTTCTTGGGGGAAGTATCGCGGACGTAATCCTCTCCTTCGGCCCACTGGTTGGCTGTCTTCATGAGCTCTATTGTGGTTTTCGGCTGGAGCCTACCAAATTCCTCGCGGAGGTCGCGGCGAGCAACGCCGTGCATTAAGGCGTCCATCACCCGGTCTTCTGAGACGGGTTCCATGGTGTGGCGGAGGAGTGTCCACCGCTGGATGTAGGATCGGAGCGACTCATCCTTTCCTTGCTTGCAGGCCTGCAACTCAATGTAGGTCGTTGGCCTTGCGAATGTTCCCGAGAAACTTTTTATAAAATTATCCTAAAATTCTTCCCATGTTCGGAAAGAGTCCTTGGGTTGGCTTGTGAGCCACCCGCACGCCGAATCCGTCAGCATAAGCTGGATGAACTACATTGCCGTAGTCGACGTCCCGCCTTGGCAGGTGCAGGCAATGAGATAGTCCTCGAGCCACAGTCGTGGATCTTGCTTCCCGTCGTACTTTGGGGTGCCTGCTGTCAGCTTGAAGCCCTTAGGCATGCGGGTGTCGCGGATGTTGAAGCTGAACCATGCTGCCCCGCATGGCTCGAAGTCACGGTCGGCCTGGTCGTCTAGGTTCGCAGCTCCAGCCGAACATTCTTTGCGGTTGCGGTCCACCGTCTTCTGCGTGATGACGTCGCGAAGGTCCTTGATTGGTTGTCGCTGTGCTACTGGGACCTCCGAGGTTGCTGGCTCGCGCGCTCGGTTGCTTGGTACCTTGGCCGCAAGAGCTTCTTCGATCGCCTTTATGGAGGCGATTTGCTGTCTGTGGAGCAGGGAACGTGCGTCCCCCTCCGGTGGCTGCGTGAGCCGAAGGTATGTCTCGACTGAGATCAGGGCGTCGTTCGCCGTCTTTGGGACGAGTATCCCGTTCTCATCCTCGGTGGCGAAGGACGACTCGAGGTTGCGGGTGACCCTGGTTCGGTCGGCGTCTGTCAGGAGGGGAACGCGGGCTCTAATTCGCCGTGCTCCTTGGTTAACTTCCGTGGAGGAGGTAAAGGAGAGGGCAGCTCGCCTGGCACTCGATGCATCTGCGTCCCTCTTGCGCCGGAGTAACTCGGCTTTTTCGGCGCGGATTCGTTCGCCTTCCTTGCGTAGCAAGTACTGGACCGCCAGGTGATCCTCTCTAGGTTCGTCTGGCGGAGGGAACGTGCCCTCGTCGACATGCTTCATGGCTTGGATTCCCATGTCCCGTGTGATGTCGAGTTTAGTCTGGTCCGGCATGACCTCCTCTAGTGGGTATGCGGGTTCTTCGTTATCCTCGGGTGGCGCTGTGCCCGCTATGGAGCATTGCTTGGGGTAGACTTGGGTCGGTGTGTTTGTGCTGCCACTGCTGCTTCTGTCGTCCGAGCCTTGCTCGGGATCGAAAATTGCTGCAACGTGACGCGCGGCGCAGTCGTTGTTGCGCCTTCTTGCGATTGTCAATGTGGTCGGAGGTTTCGCGGCCGCCGGAGCGAGCGCGATTGGCTTGGGGTAGACTTGGCAGCCCCATGAAGACGAAGATGAGCGCGACGTGGCTGTCGGCCGCAAGCCCTTGGTCGTCCTCGCGGGTGCAGTAGTTGAGGTAGATCTTGATTTGACCGACCGTGCGATCGAGATTGGTGTAGTAGACTCGATCCGCGCGGCCGTTGCTGAGGTTGTCGATGCAGTCGACGCAGATGCCATTTTCCCGGGCGTGACAGGAGCGATCTTTGTGGATGCGACAGATGCGATCTTCGCAGGTGCGACAGATGCGGTCTTCGCGGGTCTTGATGAGGGCGGCGGTAGATTCGCCGATGCGGGTGCTGCCGCGTGTGGCGCGGTTGCCGCGGACCTGAGTATTCCGCGACTGTCGGCGAAGCAGCACACGGAGCCGAAGGTGATGTGTATACCTCTGTCCAGATCGGCGTACACCGAGCGGCGAGCCGGAGGGTGGAGGACGTACTCGAAGGAGCCGAAGCGGATCGACTCCCTGGCGACGCGGACGTCAGTCTTCATTGCGGATGGAGCCGGAGCGACCATGATTCCAACACTTTTTGGACTTCCCACAGACGACGCCAATTGACGAGGTGGTAACTCGGCAAATCACAGGGTTGTGTACCCCGAGTTGATTGATGGGGAGAGAGAGAGGTGTTGGTGATCACGACGGCTGACAAGCAAGGATTTACCCAAGTTCAGGCTCCTGGAGGATAACACCCTACTCCTGCTTGTCTGATTATTGATGCGAGTAGCGATTACAATGGCGAGATTGCGATCTCGCTAGGGTTTGTGGCGGTGGCTATGATCGTGTCCTCTAGGATGGGCAACCCTCCTGGTTTATAGGTAGCCAGGTCTCGGGCGGTTGGTACAGATATGGCAGGTTACAAGACCTAACCGAGTTGGACTAGGATACGTGGTACCCCGAGTGGGCCTTCTGTGGGCTTTTCCATGCTTGGCGCGGCCCAGGTAGCCTTATGGTGGGCTAGTCGAAAGGTAGCCCCATGTCACCGGGGACGATTCCCCCTCCAGGCAGGGTGCCGGGGAGCAGTTCTGATCTCTCCCAAAGTGGTGGTGACGACGGCGGCGGCTCGGGACCCGTGGAGGAAAAAGTGTTCAACCGTGCTCTGTTTTTAGGTCAGGGGGTTTATATGGGCGAAAGACCTAGGTCGGTGGGCGCCCGAGGGCGCCACACCGCCTCCGGACGCGGCAGGCATGGGGCCCGCTCGGCTTCTATTATTACATTGTTCTTACTCAGTATCTGTGGTGATGGGCTTGTACTGTTTGCATGATCAGTTTGCTTTATGGAAGGACTGCATGTCAGATGTGTTGTGTATGCATTATATGTATACGTAGTCTTACCTTTTCCTCAGTTTATTTAATGGATAGAAACAAAAATTTCAATATGTTGGATTGGAATATTTGAGGTATTAACAGTCAAGGAAGGTGGGATGATCTAGGAATAAAATTGTTGAGAGCAACTGTAACATTATTTGTCTGCAGGAAACCAAAAGGGAATCTTTTGATATTAATTATCTAAGGAAATTCTGTCCTAGGAGATTAAATCAATTTGGTTATCAACCTTCTATGGGAAATTTTGGGGGCTTAATCACCATTTGGAATGGTAGTCATTTTTCTGGGACTATCCTCAATCATAATTCTTTTCATATCACAGTAGAGCTCAAATATAATTTCTCCAATCAAGTTTGGTTTATTTCCAATATCTATGCTCCCTGTACTGCTGAAGGGAGGACTGCTTTCTCTGATTGGTTTATGCAAATTGACTCCTCGCAATTAGAATTATGGATGATAATGGGGGATTTCAATATGATTCGCTGCAGTGACGACAGGAACAGGCCAGGTGGTAATGTGAGCAATATGCTCTTATTTAACTCTTTAATTCAGCTTCATGATTTAGAGAAAATACCTTTGAAGGGTAGAGTTTACACATGGAGTAATATGCAGAATAATCCATTGCTTGAGAAAATTGATTGGATTTTCACATCACACAATTGGGCATCTCAATTCCCAAACACACTTGCTACTCCTCTGGCGAGATTGGGGTCTGATCATGTCCCTATTATGATCCAAATTGGTTTTGACATTCCTAAATCAAATATATTCAGGTTTGAGGATTATTGGCTTGAGTTTGATGGTTTGCAGGAAATTGTGGAAGCTTCATGGGATAATAGGGGAGTCTATTGTAATGCTGCACAGGATCTAAATGCTAGATTTAAATCGGCTAGATATGCGTTAAAAAGTGGAGAAAAATCTGTCTCAATTGGCTGTTATATTCAATAACTGCAGTTTTGTTTTGACTATGATGGATGGCATCGAAGAACAAAGACAATTAACTCTAATTGAGAGTAATTTCAGAGTTGCAGTTAAAAAACATCAGGTAAAACTTCTCGAAGCTAAAAGGATTTACTGGAGAAAGAGAGCAAACATAAGATGGGCTAGGTTGGGTGATGAAAACACAAAGTTTTTCCACGCTATGGCAACTAGAAACTATAGGTTTAACTTCATCACTTCTCTAAAGACCGAGGATGGTAGTGAAATCACCCAGCATGATCATAAGGCTGCAGTTATTTGGAATTCTTTCAAAGCAAGGCTTGGAGAGACAGTGCCCACTGTTTGTAACTTTGATCTTGATAGTTTAATTACTCCTATTGACTTGAGCTGTCTAGAGGAGCAAACTCCTACTGACTTGAGCTGTCTAGAGGAGCCGTTTACTAGTCAAGAAATAGATGACATTGTCAAGTACATGCAACCTGATAAGTCACCAGGCCCAGATGGCTTTAATGGTGCTTTCATCAAGAAGTTCTGGAACGTGATAAAGGAGCAGTTTTATAGTTTATGCAATAGTTTCTATAATGGGACCTTGGATTTGAGAAGTATAAATACCGCCTGCATTACATTAATTCCAAAGGTTCCATTTCCTATGACGGCTTCGGATTTCAGACCTATTTTCTTGGTAAATATGGCTATGAAAATCCTTACTAAGCTCCTTGCCAATAGAGTTCAGAAAAGGATAATCTCTCTGCTGCATCATAACCAGTATGGGTTTATTAAGTAAAAAATCTATACATGACTGTATTGCCTGGGCCTTTGAATATCTACATACTTGTCACAAGTCCAAGAAAGAAATTGTGATCATAAAGCTGGATTTAGAAAAGGCTTTTGATATAGTGGAATACAGTGCTATTCTTCTTATGCTCAAACATCTTGGATTTGGTGATAGATTCATTGCATGGATCAAAGTGATTTTATCCAGTGCTTCCACATCTATTATACTTAATGGGGTGCCTGGAAAGAAAATTCAGTGTAAGCGAGGTGTACGACAGGGTGACCCATTATCGCCACTTCTATTTGTGACAACTACTGAATTTCTACAGGTCGTGGTTAATGAAGCCTGACACAATGGTCTGATCAATTTGCCTATTGACAGCTCCTTTGGGCAATGCTATCCTATCCTCCAATATGCCGATGACACTTTGTTGATTATGCCAGCTGATGAGGATCATGTTAGTCTGAAAAATATTCTACAGGAATTTACCAAGGCTACTGGGCTAAAGATTAATTATAATAAATCCTCGATGGTCCCTATTAATATCTCCCAGGATAGATGCAATGTGCTTGCCAATGCTTTCGGATGTAAGACTGAAAGTTTGCCTTTCACATATTTTGGGCTCCCCATGGGAACTACCAAACCTAAGCTAGACAACCTAATGCCTATGATCCACAAAATTGACAAGAGAGTTTCAGGTATTGCTAATCTGTTATCTCACTGCTCAAGATTGGAAATTATTAGGTCTGTCATTTCTGCAATGCCTAATTTTATCATGTGTGCTTTAAAAGTGCATTATTCCCACACGAACCATATGGAGAAATCCATGAGAGTTTTTCTTTGGCATGGAAAAGAGATTGACAAGCATGGTAAATGCCTGGTTAAATGGGAGAGGGCGTGCCTCCCTAAATCAGATGGTGGACTCGATGTCCTCAGTTTAAGAGAGCAAAATAAGGCAATGCTAATGAAGAATTTATTTAAATTGTATAATGGCCATGATTTTCCCTGGGTGGATCTGATTTGGAAAGCTTACTATGACAATAGCTCTGTCCAAGATAAAAGCAATACTAAAGGATCCTTCTGGTGGAGAAATTGTTTATCCTTCATTGACAGTTTCAAGGATCTAACCTCATGTGTTGTTGGCAGTGGCACTTCCACACTTCTTTGGAGTGATAAATGGCACGGTATTCTGCTATCAGACCAATTTCCAGAGCTTTTCTCTTTTGCGAAAAGTAAGATGATTACCGTCTCTACTGCTGCTAATATTGACCTGAATGATGATTCCATATATGATCTTTTTCACTTGCCTTTGTCCCGACTGCTGATGGACAGTGTGCTCAGCTCAAGAACTTGATTGCGAATGCTGGTGTTGACGGCACTAAGAATGTTTGGAGTTTTCCTTGGGGAGGTAGCAATACTCAACCAAAAAGGTTTATCTAGAACTGTTTAAGACTCAGCCAGCTCCTGCACCGGTTAAATTGATCTGGAAGTCACCGTGTCTCCCAAAACACAAGTTCTTCTTTTGGCTTATGATAAAAGACAGAATAAATACCAAAGACCTCATGGTAAGAAAGCATTTTTATGTGGAGTCTTCTGATTGTGTTCTTTGTGACACTGGAGCAATTGAAAGCAGAGATCATCTCCTTTTTTCATGCCCATTCAATTCTAACTTCTGGTTAAAGATTAGATTGACCTGGGATACCAATCTAGAATTTCTTGATATGCTTTTGCAAGCTAATGCGAGATCATCAAATGCTTTCTTTACAATCTCTCTGATTGCTGGTTGTTGGACTTTATGGAATCACAAGAATAAAATCATTTTTGACAATGATCAGAGAAGCATGGATTCATGCTATAACTTATTTAAGGAATCGGTTGGTCTGATTAGACATAGAGTTAAGCCTAGCCTTGAGCAGGGTATGCAAGATTGGCTTGATCTGTTGTAATTTTTTGAACTTTTGAATTTGTCGGGTTATGACTCCCTAGAAGTTGGGGTAGTCACTTCCTGAAGTGTAGTTCATGAAGGGGATTGAACGCGGAGGTCAAGACCCTCGAGGGACCCGGCGACGCTGCTCGCCGAACCTGAAGACGAAGCACCCACGATAGAGATAGACACCAGCCCGTACCCAGGTTCACGGCCCTCGTGAGGAGGTAAGACCGCTATTCCTGCTTGTCTGTATTGAACTATGGAGATTACAGTACAATCGGGCTTGCCGAGGACCCCCTTGAGGCAGTTCTTGCCCGGGGAGGGAAGTGATGACCTTCTTCTTCCTCCAGCCAGAGGCTATCCTACTCGGGATCGCTAGGGTTTACAAGTGTGGTTTCAAGAAAAAATGGCCGACCCCCTTCTCCGATGGAAGTCTTGTCCCTTTTATAGGTGCCTCCGGCGCTCTCCTTCTGCTTGGCCTTCAAGGTGGTTCCCACATGGCAGTGGCATGGTGGAGCAGGAGTCCACCGCGGCCCGTCCGTCCATGGACGCGGTCCATCGCTGATAAAGGTGGGCGCGGTGGACGACAGGCGGCCGACCGTGCTGTACTGCCCGCATGGTGGGCAGTCTCTGAGGTGGAGCCCGCGATGACGTTCTCATTTGGAGGGTTGCGCCGTCCACCCGCTTTATCATCGGAGTGGAAGGTTTTGGCAGTCCTACCGCAGGCGGCGCAACATTATTGACTCCTTTATCACCCAAACGGCGACAGGGGTGCTTGCGTCACCACGTGGGTGTGGCAGAGGCCATGTGCGTCTCACCATGCTTCCTTGGCCACGACGTTTCCCTTCAGGCATGGGGAGGCCTGTGGGGGGACTTCTGTTGACTTCCCTCGAGGCGCGATGGCGCCTCGGGAGGGTCTCCTGAAGCGAGGGACCCCTTGAGGCCCTCGATTCCTCTTCAGACGCTCGAGGGGAGTTGTCTCTCGAGAGTCCCGCCAGGCGGTGAGGCTTGGTCCTTAGTCGTTTCGTCTGACTGGCCTGCGTGCGAGGCCTGGGGGAGTGGGCTCTCCATACCCCAGTTCCCACTGGGCCGACAGTAGCCCCTGGGCCCGCGATGGGCACGATTGAGCCCATGGGCTTAGGGGAAGCGTCGTGGGCCCTTATGGCCCAGCCGGCCAGAGCCACGCGGCACTCAAGCGAGTAACGGTCTCGCACGATTCGGGGCGTGAGACGTGGGTGGGTCCCACCACGCCCCGGTAACTGCTCCTTGAGGGGATATAAAGCCCGAGCGTTGCGACAGGGAGCCGTTACAGTTTCCAAACCTTCTCGCAGAAGTTTCCGCCTCCTAGAGCTCTCCGCCTCCGCTCTCTCCTGTGATTCTCCTTTCTCCGTCACGTTCAATTTTCCGCCCCCGTAACGATAGCCCCCTCAAGAGAAAGGGCAAGGCCGCCGCGGGGTCTTCCTCCCAGGCGGATGTCCCTGAGGTTGTGCAGGGCGCAGCGCTGCTGGGCGTTCGCGTCAACGAGAAATCGCTTGCCAAGGTCCTGTTCCTGGTTGCGGACCGGACGAACGAGCATGGCGCCACCGCCCTAAAGCCCGCGACGCACAGGAAGCGTCCGCGAGGATACTTGCCGATCTTCCAGCATTGCCTCGCCGCAGGACTGGTGCCGCCCTTCTCGCCGTTCCTGGAGGTGGTGCTGGCGTTCTATCAAGTGCAATTGCTACATCTGCACCCCAACTCCATCCTCATCCTCGCCGTCTTCGCCTACCTCTGCGAGGCGTATCTGGGCCTGGAGCCCACGGTGGGGCTGTTCCGGTGCTTCTACGCGCTCCGGAGCACGGCGAAGAATGAGCGCTCAGGGTGCGTCTCATTCCGCATCGTCGATGGCATGGGGAGCGTCTACATCCCCATGTCCTGGAGCGAGACCAAAGTCGTCACCTCGTTGACAAAGAAGGTGGAAGACTTGCGCCAGAAGTGGTTCTTCGTCGGGGTGGAGCGTCCCTGCGCCTTCCTCGAGGTCCCCGACGAGCCCCCGCTGAAGAAGTCCCATTGGGGCAAGGCCACCTTCGACGGCGCAAGGAACGCGAGCTTGATGGGGCGCCTGAGCTTCCTCCGCGAGGAGGGCCTCATGGGGCAGATCATCGTGGCGGACTTCGTGATGCATCGCACCCCTCCAGGCACACTCGGTGCCCATGTGGATGTACTCGAGCCCGAGCGAAAAGATGCGGGTCCATTTCGAGGACAATGACAAGGACACCGTCGAAAATGTCTTGTCCGCGCTCTTCGTCAACCGATCGGTGCCTGCCGTGGATCTGCTCCCTGCGGCACTCCGGCCTCTCCATCAATACAACTTGACGATGCGCATGGACATCCTGGAGGGGATGCCTCCGTTCACCCCGACAGGCCAGGCGGACTTGGAGTTGCCGACGCCAGCCATGCGAGGCTCGGAAGGGGCAGATTCTCCCTCGGCCTAAGGAGCTGGCCTAGGTGAGGAGAAGACCACGGCAGGGGAGGTGTCTTCTTCGAGGGCCGGGCCATTTACTGACGAGATCTGCGACATCTCATCAGGTGATGACGATGCCTTCGTGGTGGCTCCCTCGCGCCTCGTGGAGGAGGAGGCTGAGGAAGAGGAGGCCTCCGAAGTGGAGGACTCTCCAGGAAGGCGCGGACCCCGCACCAAGGCCTCCGTGGACCGTTTGCGGGCGAGACAGTCTGACGTCCCCTAGAAAGGAAAGCGGTGACGCCCCCCGCGAGGCCTGGATCAGGACCTTCCCCTCATGGCGCTCGCCAGGCTTGACGTGGGTCGATGCTGGCGCCCCCCTTCAGGGTAAGTGTTCATGACACCGGGTCCCTTGCGTTTTTTTCTTTCCTTTTCACTTTGCCCTTTACTGAAGATCTTCTCTTGGGCTTTTGCCAGTGATCTTGTACCTGCGAAGCGCCGCAGGCTTCGCAAGGCGGCTGAGGTGAGGCGAGCCATGGCAGAGGCTGTGGCTGACGAGGCCACGAGGCCTCTGGAGACGGCCTCCGCAGACTCCCCTGAGGGGGTGCCTCAATCGGAGGCGGCTGCGCCTCAGGTGGGGGTAACAGAGCCTCAGGCGGCTGTGCCCAGAGCCTCAGGTGGGGTGACGGTGCCTCCGGTGGAGGGGGAAACGCCGTGCCCAGAGGCACCTATACCGCCACCCGAGCCAATGGTGGTGGACCCCACGGAGGAGAGGGCTTCCACCCCGCCGCGTGCTCCTACCCCTCCCCGAGCTGTTACACCTCCGCGTGAGGCAACTCCGTCGTGCGAACCAACGCCGCCACGCGTGTCGATGCCACCGCACGCACCTACCCCGCCGTCTGCGCCCACTGCTCCCGTGCAGCCTGCGACGGACGCGCGCGAAGTGCCAGCAGGCGCGGGCGCGTCCGCTGGGGGAGATTCTTCCTCGCCTGCTCGTAAAGCTGGAAACGAGGAAGGCCATGCTGCCGCGGGGCCCGAAGAGGATGCCGGCGCGGGCACAGGCGGAGCCCAGGCTAGCCCCCGAGCTCTCCCCGAGGCCGGGCCCTCGGTACTTGACGCCGGAGTCGGGCCCTCCAAGAGCTAGGAGCTGGTCCTTCGGGGCTGGGACTGGAGCGCGGGGCGCCGCGAGGTCGCCTTCGGCCTCTTGAGAGAATCCTTGGAGGGCTTGGAGGCGCACCTCGTGTGACGCCCAAAAATCGGTACTATGTAGATTTAAGCGCATCCGCCAAAATCCGCATAATAACGATTTTAGGTCGCCCACCAGACATAATGTGCACGTCGAAACATGCGCATTATGTGGGTGGAATTGTGATAGCATTACAATAGTTCCGATACATACACAAATACAACAGAAGATATAATTACAACAACGACTCGAACGAGTCAAGATACAAATGATACAATACAAAGATTCAAACGACAGCGGAAGCAAAATAGTATCCGACTACGGATAAGATACAAATTTAACTAAGAGTCCTGAAGATAAGCAATGGCGCCATATCCCTACCCAGCCAAGCCGGAGGGATTCCCAAGCTAACATCGTCAGACTTCAAACCTGTTAACTGCACATTAAGCATAACCCAAAAGAGGGTCAGGGCACTCCCTGGCAAGCAAAACCGACTTGCCTACTTTCTACACCATCCCCCAAAATATAAGGGAGGTGGACTTAGTGGCAGCAGCACTAGCAACCTAAAGAGACACGCTACAACTTCCGTCTAATTAGAGAGGGATAAGAGAGCGCATAAGATAACCAACTACTACTAACACCAAACATAACACTTTCTCGGATTAACCCCCTCAACCAAGTATGAGGAAGCAATTCGGGAAACTCACACGTTAACAATTTTAGTTACCATTTATTGTGAAAGTAATTCTATATAACTAGTCAGGTTAATTAACAATGATTAGGTGTAAGTTGTCTAGATCTTGTTAGCCAGCATCATCACCAAGTCGTCCATAACCGTGGACACGGCTCATCGATAAATTATACCCTGCAGGGGTGCACTACTGGACCCATACTCGCATGATCAACCCAATAAAAAACATTAGGGCGTTTCAACCCAACTCTTTTCCTTCACCGCAACAAGTCCAGGAGCCACGGGAGCTATGCTGGTCCGGGCTAAAAGGGTGCGGACTCCCGCAGAACACACCCCTCCGCACCAACAGGCCGCGCCCTATATGCATGTAACAAGGCACACCTCCAAAGTAAAATAATACACTAGTATCGATGCATATGAGACAAATGGAAAACCCGAACGAGGTGCAGCTCCCGGACAAGTTGAAGTTCCAGTCAAAGTCGAGGAGGGCTCCATAGGGCCTCCCACAAGTGGTTAGTGCGCTCAAAATTGGATCCGAGGACAAAATCTCAGTTCCTAGGTCGACACTTAGCAGAACAAAGCACCTCGCAAGGCCTTCCGCCTGGTGCCTTATCTTTTAATTATAATACCCCAATATAAGACAATATTTTATTAAGGTAGAATAATCTATCATACTAAGCATATGAAATAAACGACCAACATAGGACTCGCACAACCAACTCTAAGCATGCGCTACGACTCGCAAGGCTAACAGATAAACATTCAACATGTGATGGGATGTGGGGATAAAGCTGTATAGGCTGCAGGATAAACATGTGATGGGATCGCGATAAAGAATCGAATACTAGGGTAGCAGAGATCAACGGCAGGAATGAAAGACAATGTATAGGTAAACAAGCAAACTTTGCTTGCCTGGAATCCCGCATGGAAGCAGATCTTGTCGTTGCTCACACATCTCAACGTCGTATCCGCAAAGAAGCAACAGTAAAAGATGCATTTTACAACTACGGCAAAAGATCCAGCATGATCATATGAGAATGATGGATGGCATGGCAATATGCAATACAATATAGGTAGCCAAATTAAGCGGGAAAGGAACCCCGGCAATTAATATTTAGGTGCAAGTTATTTATTTAGCAGCAATATTAAATGTTGGTTAACATGGCAACACATGGCATGGGTGATCTAATCAAATTAAATGGAATAGGGCATTATATATTTATTACCCCTAGTCATTCCATATTTAATTATTTAGTTGCAATTAACAAAGTATACTTAGTAATTAAAATAACAGATGCAAAATGGCATACAAATGGAAAATTAATATTCTTTGCGTTTTTCTTATAAATAAACATATAAAGATTATTTAATATGGAGTTATATAATTAAAGTTATTAACAAAATAAGTTTCTGGGCTAAACTGCAAAAGGCAGGAACCTATTCGTGATGGAAACATAAATTTTGGGGACTTAGGTGGGAAAACCCTAGAGCAGGGGGCTCTATGCAAACATTCCGGGCGCTAGTGCCTTTTCTCACCGAAAGGAAGCTAGCCAGGGTGGCTGACGCGTGGGCCCAGGGTGCCCCGCGGTGGTGTGTGTGAAGTGCGGGCTCCCGAGGTCGCTGACCAGCGGGGCCCGCCTGTCAGTGGCTGCGCAAAAAAAAGGGGAGGTTTTATTCGACCAAGCTGAGGATCGATCCCGCGTCTCGCGCGCGTGGGATGGTTCCGTGGTGTTAGCCACTTGGCCGAGCCGTGCTGGTGATAGGTTAGGGTTCGGTTTTCTTTTAACAACAAAAAGCAGCTGTTTTTCTCTGACGAAGCTGACCGATGCCGTAGACAGGCATGGCGGGGCAAGATCGGTGGCGACCACGACGTTCCGGGCGAAGGCGGCCGTCCAGGGAGAGGGTGCCGGTGCAGGTGCGGGTGCTGGGTGTGTGCGGGAGTGCCAGAACGGCAAGGGGCGAGGCACACAGCGGGCACATTACATGAACAACACGAAGGAGCTCTTCCATGGCGGCCGGAAGGAAGTCGTGGACGCCCGCGACGCTTTGGACAACAATACGCAAGGGGAAAAGAGGAAAAGGAACCAGGGGCTCACGGTGAGGTTGCTCGACGGAGTGGTGGGTGCTCGAAAAGTTGGGGGCGCCGGAATTCGGAGGCAGAGGCTCGCCGGCTGTGGCGGTGACGGAGACGAGGGCGACGGTCCCGGCGGCTTCGAGTCCAATTTCTTCGGGATAAAGGTCGAGGGCGACCCGGCGCACCTCGTGGGACCTTCTGCTGGCCTTCGACGGCGATAGAGAAGAGGCGCAGCGGCGGGTGCTCTCCGGCGTTTCCACGGTGGGGGAAAAACTGTGGAGGAGGAGAGGAACAAAGAAAAGGGGGGCGGGTGGCGGCGCAGGGAGGGAGTAGGAGCGCAGCTAGGGTTTGGGGAAGAGGAGGAGGGGCCGGATAAGTAGAGGGGAGGGGGTGGTTGGAGGTGGGGCAGCCATGGCGACATGTAAAGCGAGCTCTCCTCATGTTGTACGGAGGAGGGAGAAGGGCCAGGGGAGGAGTTGGGCCAGGGAAGTTGGACTTCGGCCCAGGTAGTATTTTTCTTCTCTAGAGTTTTTTTTATTTCTTTTGTTTATCTTTTCTGTTTTATGTTTTTAAAACAAAATAGAAAAAAAATATGTATAGACTTTTGGAAAATATTTATAGTTTCCAAAAAAATACACAATTTGATATTTTAGTTTGATTATTTGAAAAGAATTTAAATATCATATTTAAATTGATTTGGTTTGCATTTAGATTTAAAAGTGGAATTTGAATTTGAAGGGTGTGATTTCATTTTTAAATGCAACAATATAAAATAAGTGACAAATGCATGATGAAAAGATGACATGATGATGCAAGGATAAAAACAAGAAACACTAATTGGGGTTAAATCCCAGGATGTTACAATCGACACCACTAACAAGGGATCGCGTCCCACGATCCACGCCGAGACCACGAGAAGAGAGGGGTAACTATCGAGTCTTCAGACTCCGTGATGAACTTCTCGACACCACTAACAAGGGGTTGTTGCTCGCGACGAAGATGACTCCGAAAGATCGAACCTAGTAGGGTAAAAGGCAAGAAATCGTCCACCGACACGTCGGATCCTAAAACTTTGAAAGTTTGGATAAGAGAAGAGACTCCAAAACAAGTAAGGTAAGAGGAGAAATAGAATAGAGGTAGAGAGTAAAAAGAAACCTATTGAGATCATTTCAAAAATAATTTTAGTCAAATAGTTTCGACACTCTAGAAACAACGACCATTAGCGAGGTTATCCTACAAGCTTTTGCGGACTCGCTGCTTCGATAACCAATCGTATCGAAACAACAAGGAGATCGAAACCAAGGCTCTGATACCACTTTGTGACGCTCGAAAATCGGTACTATTTAGATTTAAGCACACCCGCCGAAATCCGCATAATAACGATTTTAGGTCGCCCACCAGACATAATGTGCACGTCGAAACATGCGCATTATGTGGGTGGAATTGTGATAGCATTACAATAGTTCCGATACATCCACAAATACAACAGAAGATATAATTACAACAAGGACTCGAACGAGTCAAGATAATAATGATACAATACGAAGATTCAAACGACAACGGAAGCAAAATAGTATCCGACTACGGATAAGATACAAATTGAACTAAGAATCCTGAAGATAAGCAATGGCGCCATATCCCTACCCAGCCAAGCCGGATGGATTCCCAAGATAACGTCATCAGACTTCAAACCTGTTAACTGCACATAA
Source organism: Poa annua (assembly GCA_026929855.1). Classification (NCBI taxonomy): domain Eukaryota; kingdom Viridiplantae; phylum Streptophyta; class Magnoliopsida; order Poales; family Poaceae; genus Poa; species Poa annua. The sequence continues at coordinate 163,220,739 of CM049426.1, forward strand.
AGCATAACCCAAAAGAGGGTCAGGGCACTCCCTGGCAAGCAAAACCGACTTGCCTACTTTCTACACCATCTCCCAAAATATAGGGGGGGGGGGGTGGATTTAGCGGCAGCAGCACTAGAAACCTAAAGAGACACGCTACAACTTTCGTCTAATTAGAGAGGGATAAGAGAGCGCATAAGGTAACCAACTACTACTAACACCTAACATAACCCTTTCTCGGATTAACCCCCTCAACCAAGTATGAGGAAGCAATTCGGGAAACTCACACGTTAACAATTTTAGTTACCATTTATTGTGAAAGTAATTCTATATTACTAGTCAGGTTAATTAACAATGATTAGGTGTAAGTTGTCTTGATCTTGTTAGCCAGCAACATCACCAAGTCGTCCATAACCGTGGACACGGCTCATCGATAAGATTGTACCCTGCAGGGGTGCACTACTGGACCCATACTCGCATGATCAACCCACTCAAAAACATTAGGGCCTTTCAACCCAACTATTTTCCTTCATCGCAAGAAGTCCAGGAGCCACGGGAGCTATGCTGGTCCCGGCCAAAAGGGTGCAGACTCCCGTAGGACACACCCCTTCGCACCAATAGGCCGCGCCCTATATGCATGTAACAAGGCACACCGCCAAAGTAAAATACTACACTAGTATCGATGCATATGAGACAAATGGAAAACCCGAACTAGGTGCAGCTCCCGGACAAGTTGAAGTTCCAGTCAATGTCGAGGGGGGCTCCATAGGGCCTCCCACAAGTGGTTACTGCGCTCAAAATTGGATCCGAGGACAAAATCTCAGTTCCTAGGTCGACACTTAGCAGAACAAAGCACCTCGCAAGGCCTTCCGCCTGGTGCCTTATCTTTTAATTATAATACCCCAATATAAGACAATATTTTATTAAGGTAGAATAATCTAGCATACTAAGGATATGAAATAAACGACCAACAGAGGACTCGCACAACCAACTCTAAGCATGCGCTACAACTCGCAAGGCTAACCGATAAACATTCAACAGGTGATGGGATGTGGGGATAAAGCTGTATAGGCTGCAGGATAAACATGTGATGGGATCGCGATAAAGAATCGAATACTAGGGTAGCAGAGATCGACAGCAGGAATGAAAGACAATGTACAGGTAAACAAGCAAACTTTGCTTGCCTGGAATCCCGCATGGAAGCAGATCTTGTCATTGCTCACACATCTCAACGTCATATCCGCGAAGAAGCAACAAACACTGGAAAGCGTAAAAGATGCATTTTACAACTACGGCAAAAGATCCAGCATGATCATATGAGAATGGTGCATGGCATGGCAATATGCAATACAATATAGGTAGTCCAAATTAAGCGGGAAAGCAACCCCGGCAATTAATATTTAGGTGCAAGTTATTTATTTACCAGCAATATTAAATGTTGGTTAACATGGCAACACATGGCATGGGTGATCTAATAAAATTAAATGGAATAGGGCATTATATATTTATTACCCCTAGTCATTCCATATTTAACTATTTAGTTCCAATTAACAAAGTATACTAAGTAATTAAAATAACAGATGCAAAACGGCATACAAATGGCATATTAATATTATTTGCATTTTTCTGATAAATAAACATATAAAGATTATTTAATTTGGAGTTATAGAATTAAAGTTATTAACAAAATTAGTTTCTGGGCTAAACTGCAAAAGGCAGGGACCTATTTGTGATGGAAACAGAAATTCTGGGGACTTAGGTGGGAAAACCCGAGAGCAGGGGGCTATGTGCAAACATTCCGGGCGCTAGTGCCTTTTCTCACCGAAAGGACGCTAGCCAGGGTGGCTGACGCGCGGACCCAGGGTGCCCCGCGGTGGTGTGTGTGCAGTGCGGGCTCCCACGGTCGCTGACCAGCGGGGCCCGCCTGTCAGTGGCTGCGCAAAAAAAAGGGTGGTTTTATTCGACCTAGCTGGGGATCAATCCCGCGTCTCGCGCGCGTGGGATGGTTACGTGGTGTTAGCCACTCGGCCGAGCAGTGCTGGTGATAGGTTAGGGTTCGGTTTTCTTTTAACAACAAAAAGCAGATGTTTTTCTCTGACGAAGCTGACCGATGCCGTAGACAGAGGCATGGCGGGGCAAGATCGGTGGCGACCACGACGTTCCACGCGAAGGCGGTCGTCCAGGGAGAGGGTGCCGGTGCAGGTGCGGGTGCTGGGTGTATGCGGGAGTGCCAGAACAGCAAGGGGGGAGGCACACAGCGGGCGCATCACATGAACAACACGGAGGAGCTCTTCCATGGCGGCCGGAAGGAAGTCGTGGACGCCCGCGATGCTTTGGACAACAATACGCAAGGGGAAAAGAGGAAAAGGAACCAGGGGCTCACGGTGAGGTTGCTTGACGGAGTGGTGGGTGCTCGGGAAGTTGGGGGCGCCGGAATTCGGAGGCGGAGGCTCACCGGACGTGGCGGTGACGGAGACGAGGGCGACAGTCCCGGCGACTTTGAGTCCAATTTCTTCGGGATAAAGGTCGAGGGCGACCCGGCGCACCTCCTGGGACCTTCTGCTGGCCTTCGACGGCGATGGAGAAGAGCCGCAGCGGCGGGTGCTCTCCGGCGTGTCCACGGTGGGAGAAAAACAGTGGAGGAGGAGAGGAACAGAGAAAAGGGGGGCGGGTGGCGGCGCTGGGAGGGAGTAGGAGTGCAGCTAGGGTTTGGGGAAGAGGAGGAGGGGCCGGCTAAGTAGAGGGGAGGGGGTGGTTGGAGGTGGGGCAGCCATGGTGACATGTAAAGCGAGCTCTCCTCGTGTTGTACGGAGGAGGGAGAAGGGCCAGGGGAGGAGTTGGGCCAGGGAAGTTGGACTTCGGCCCAGGTAGTATTTTTCTTCTCTGGAGTTTTTTTTATTTCTTTTGTTTATCTTTTCTGTTTTATGTTTAAAAAAATAGAAAAAGAAAAGATGTATAGACTTTTGGAAAATATTTATAGTTTCCAAAAAAAATACACAATTTGATATTTTAGTTTGATTATTTGAAAAGAATTTAAATATCATATTTAAATTGATTTGGTTTGTATTTAGATTTAAAAGTGGAATTTGAATTTGAAGGGTGTGATTTAATTTTTAAATGCAACAATATAAAAGAAGTGACAAATGCATGATGAAAAGACGACATGATGATGCAAGGAGAAATAAAAGAAAAACTTATTGGGGTTAAATCCCGGGATGTTACACCTCGCCCTCGGGGACATATGGCTCGCTCGGCAGCAGGAGGAGCTGGCGAGGTCGTTGGCGTCCTTACGCGCGGCGGTCGAGGCGCGCCGGCTGGAGGACTTGGCGCTGCAAGCCGCACGCGAGGAGGCCACCCGCTTCGACAAGGAGATCTGCGAGGTGGCCATCCGTGACGCCACAGAGCTCCTCGAGCCCCTCCAAGCGGAACGTGACGCTGCTGCGGAGCTCCTGTGCGAGGTCAAGGCGGAGCGCGAGACGATGGAGGGCTCGCTGGCGCAGAAACGCCACGAGCTAGGCCAGCTGGAGTCCCACCTGCTCTCCGCCCGTCAGGCCGCGCATGCTGCTCTGGAGGAAGACCGCAAGGGCTTCGCTGAGCGCGAGCGACAGCTGGCCCTCAAGGAGAGAGAGATACGGAAGCGCGAGGAGCAACGCCTTCAGGCGGAGAAAAACATAGCCGCCTACCGCAAAGCCCTCGAGGAGCGCGAAGGAGACCTGGCCAAGGCGATCACGAAGTACGACGAGAACGTCGCAGCCCAGAAGCTTGCTTATGAGCGCTTCGAGCAGCGTTTCGCCGAGATGAAGAAAGAGGCCGAGGACGCCCTCGTGGAGCGCAAGAAGCAATTCTGCAAGGCCACCTCTCAGAAGTATCGCGACCTGGCCCAGACGCAGGAGCACCGCTTCAAGGCCAAGCGCGATGCGGATGCTCAGCGGATCGCCGAGCTCGAGAAGGCCAACTCCAAGCTGGAGGCCCGCCTCAAGCGCGCTAAGGACGGTCGTCGCCGAGCGGAGGAGGCCCGCACCGAGGCGGTTCACAACCTCAACTCCTTGGCCAAGGACGTGGAGGAGCAGGTGGCCCCTGCGATGGAGCGGGCGGCGGAGGCGTCGGACTCAGCCCAGGCGTCTCGCGCGCTCACGAATGTTTGAGGCGTTGGTCGCTCAGGGCAACGAGCTTGCTGCTTAGCTCGGCGCGGACACGCCGCGCACTGACGTCCGAGGCCGTGGCGATGCGGCCATGTACCTGGTCTACTTTGACCAGCTCTTCCCGGCGCTCGAGGGCCCCGTCGCCGAGCTTCGCGAGATGATCGAGGACGAGAGCCGGCAGTTCCTGGGGTGGATGTTGATCGCATCTTCACCAACCTCAGGCTCCTATCATCCGTGACCGAGGCCGCTCAAGGCGAGGACGCGCAGCGGGTCTCCAGCTCCCTCCGCGAGCAAGTTGATGCCTTCTGCAACCGCTTCAAGCGCGCGGAGGCTGCAGCGGAGGACAGCGAGGAGGAGGCCGCCTCTGCCGAGACCGTGGAGGGCGCAGTGGAAGAGGTAGAAGACAATGATGCCTCCGCCTGAGCCGCACGTTATTGCACCTGCGTGCGCTTGTATCTGAAACAATCTTGTGTTTAGATGTTTAAGACCTTTTGGCCTGTAATATACTCTTTATTGTTATCTGTATATAGCTTGCTTGCCCCTCGAGAGGTCTCTTTGCACTCATCATCATGTCTATTTGCTCTCTGCGTCGGTAGGACCCATCTCTTCGTGCCATGACTCCGCCACTTCGGTATGCAGGAGCAATGACTCGGCAAGTCCGGGGGGAGTTTTGGCCTAGGAGAGGTAAGAGCCCGGAGTCGCGATGCTCAGGTGCCCCCCTTCGATGTGTGAGTAGTCCATGAAGCGTAAGGGCAAGCGAAGTCGCTTGAGGGGCAAACTTGCGCTAGAGGGGGAGAAAATCCTCTTATGGCGTGGGTGCGAGACTTAGCTTCTCGAGGTTTCCGCCCTGTAGAGGCTTTTTGCCTGGCGAGGAGGTTCTCTTGAGGGATCATTCCCGGATGCCTCCTCAGGCTTGTGGGGTCTTATGTTCCCTGTAGGTGTTAGAGGGAAGAACCCGAACACTGGAACACGGTTCAAGGGACTCGTGCGCGCTTATAGGTCCCCTCCGGAGTTCCTCACGAGCAGAGTAAGTACCAAGGTCTTCTGTAGAGATGGCGTGTTTGTGGGATTTTGCCCTCCAGCTAGAGCTCATACTCTTGGATTTTGCAGTGCTGTTGATGTGTCATTTGATGCACTGGCACCGTACCCAGCCCCCGCTCGCGAGGTACGCATGTGGAGAGATATAAGCGCACACTTCAACAAAGTAATGCGTAAAATAAAACTCACAAAATATATTACATAACGGCGCCGAGGCGTTAAGTTCACTTGGGAACAAAATTGATTCATTATGCTTGGGGTTGCCAAGTTAATGTTTTGACCATGTCGAGGCATGGGGACCACCCATTAGTGGCAGAGACTCTCAACGGCCTGAGGTGGCTCGTTACATGGAGAGCTCGGAGGGTTGAACCTCGAGAGAAGCCTTTGGAGCTTGGAGGTTTAAGCCGTGAGCTTTTAACCTCTAGAGACAAAAAATGCTTGGAGGTTGAGCCGTAAGCTGCCTCTTCCGCTAGATGTCTTGACGTGACAATGATCATGGGTAGAACTTGCGTAGGTGCATGATGTTCCATGGATTCTTGACGGAGACGCCGTCTTGAGTATCGAGGTGAGCCACGCCAGGACTGACGATGTGGGCGACCCTGTAGGGGCCTTCCCACATCGGGGACAGCTTGTGGAGGCCTTCCTTGGAGAGGATTCGCCTGAGGACGAGATCGCCTGCCTCCAGGGTACGTGAGCGCACGTTGCGGCTGTGGTAGCCTCTCAGGTCCTGCTGGTATTTGGCCGCCCGGAGGACGGCGCGGCGCCGTAGCCCTTCAAGGAGCAGTAGGTCGTCGTTGGGGAGGTCCTCCCGCTGGTCCTCGTTAAAGGCAAGGACCCGCGGGGATCCATGCTTTATTTCTGTGGGGAGGACTGCTTCGGCTCCATAGACGAGGGCGAACGGCGTTTCCCCCGTAGGCTTGGGTGGCGTTGTACGGATGGACCAGAGCACCGAAGGGAGCTCGTTGATCCAGCCCTTGCCGTGCCCTTTGAGGATATCGAAGGTCCTGGTCTTTAGGCCATTGAGGACCTCTGCGTTTGCGCGCTCAGCATGTCCGTTGCTTTGCGGGTGAGCGACTGAGGCGAAGCAGAGCTTGATGCCCATTTTTTCGCAGTAGGCTCTGAAGATGCCGCTGGTGAATTGCGAGCCATTGTCGGTGATGATGCGGTTAGGCACTCCGAAACGGCAGACCAGGCCCCTTATGAATTTCACCACCGCGCCTACTGTGATTGTGCGCGTCGCCTCCACTTCAGGCCACTTAGTGAACTTGTCAATGGCCACGAAGAGATAGCGATATCCGCCCTGCGTTGTTGGGAAATGCCCCAGGATGTCCAGCCCCCTGACCGCGAACGGCCAGGAGAGCGGAATGGTCTGTAGCCCCAGCGCAGATTGGTGGATTTTCTTGGCGTAGAATTGGCAGGCTTCACATGATTGGACGATGTCCACTGCAGCCTGAAGTGCTTGATGCCAGTAGAAGCCGCTCCTGAAGACTTTGCCCGCGAGGGTGCGGGCGCACGAATGGTGGCCGCATTCCCCGCTGTGGATGTCTTTGATCAGCAGTTTGCCTTCTTCTGGAGGGACGCATTTGAGCGCGGTGCCGTTTGGGCGCTTGCGGTAGAGATTTCCTTCGAGGATTTTGTAAGATCTTGATTGGCGGGCGATTCTCTCCGCTTCAACATCTTTCTCGGGAAGGATCCCTCTGTCGAGGTAGTCTTTGATCTCGTCAATCCATCCTGCTTCTTGATGCACCGTGGTGAGCAACAGCCGCTCCCCTGTTAGGGACCCACAGTCTGGCGCCCCGTTTGCAGGTGGTGGTGGGAGCGCTTCATCTGAGCTTGCGGGCCTGGCCTCTTGAGGCTGCTTTATGGATGATTTGACGAGCCTTTCTTCAAAGACGCCTGGCGGCTGAGCTTGCCTCTTTCATGCGTGCTTGGCGATGTCATCAGGCTCTTGGTTCTCGTTTATTGGGATGTGCATGAGCTCCATTCCCCTGAAGTGCTTCTTAAGCATACGGACCTCTTCAAGGTATGCGGCCATGTGGTCGTCCTAAGGCTTATAGCTTTTGTTGGAGAAGTTGACAAGCAGCTGGGAGTCGTGCTTGATGAGTAAGTGCTTGACGCCTAGGGCGATTGCGGCGCGTAGGCCAGCAAGCAAGCCTTCGTACTCAGCGATATTGTTAGAGATCTTGTCAATTCCGAAGCACAGCTGGACCGCGTTATGCAGCTTGTCGCCCTTTGGTGAGATAAGGACCACGCCAGCCCCACCGTGGCAACAAGCGAAAGCTCCATCGAACTACATGGTCCAGTGGCTGGGCATTTTGTCTCCACATGGCTCTTGTTCTTCTCCCAAAGGCTCTTCAGGGGTTGGGCCAGTCCATTCGGCGACAAAGTCTGCCAGCGCTCTTCCTTTGATTACCCTTGTGGTATCGAAGCGCAAATTGAATGGTTGTACCTCGATATTCCATCCTACGACGCGATCTGTGCCATTTGGGTTGCGCAGGATTTGCTCCAGGGGAAAAGAGGTGACCACCTTGATGGGGTGTCCCTGGAAGTAGTGTCGCAGCTTTCTTGAGGCGACAAGGAGTGCGAGGAGGAGCCGCTGCTGCATCGTATACCGCTCGCGAGCATCGCGCAGTACTGTGCTGATGAAGTAGACTGGGTGTTCAACAAGGGTAGTCTGTGTAGCCTTGGTGTCCTCTGCTTGAAGGGGCTCTGCGAGGCCCTGAAGGGGGTTGGCTTCTCGGGGCATGACCTGGCCCTCGAGGGAGTTTTCCTCAAGGGGCTTGTCATGTGCCTCGGGAGGGTTGGCCTAAAGGGACTTGACAGGCTCCCTGGCGGGATCTTCTTGCAGCGGTTGACTTGTAGCGGGGCTCTCGTCGAGCTCCTGATTAGGAGGCTTTTCCTTTGGAGTGGTTGCACTCTTCTTGTGGAGTACTGGCTCTTCTCTTTCTACCACAAGGACGACACTTGCTGCCTGTGGAGTAGCTGATAGGTACAGCTTCACGTGCTCGCCTGACCTTGGGGAGACCATTACTGGTGGGCTGGCCAGGTACTTCTTCAAGTCCTCAAACGCTTTTTCAGCTTCGGGTGTCCACTTGAAATTGCCCGTTATTTTCATGATCTTGAAGAAGGGCAGGGCTCTTTCGCCGAACTTGGAGATGAATCTACCCAAGCTGGCCATGCATCCTGCTAGGCGTTGCATGTCCTTGAGCCTGCGTGGAGGTTGCATGTCCTGTATTGCCTTGATTTTGTCAGGGTTTGCCTCTATGCCTCTGTGGGACACGAGGAAATCAAGCAGTTTGCCTGAAGGTACTCCGAAGACGCACTTGGCGGGGTTGAGCTTGATGTTCACCTTGCGTAGGTTGGCAAAAGTCTCTTCAAGGTCCCCGAGGAGAGTGTCTCCATCTCGGGATTTTACAACGATGGCATCGACATATGCCTCGGCGTTCTTCCCCATTTGCTCGCCAAGTGCTATCCTCATCAGCCTCTGGAAGGTTGCTCCGGCATTTTTTAGGCCGAAGGGCATGCAAACGTAGGAGTACACACCGCAAGGGGTGAGGAAAGCCGTCTTCTCCTCATCTTCCTTAGCCATTTTTATCTGATGATAACCAGAGAACGCATCGAGGAAGCAGAGGAGGTCGCAGCCTGCCGTGGAGTCCACGATCTGGTCGATTCTTGGCATGGGGTAAGGGTCCTTGGGGCAGGCCTTGTTTACGTCGGTGTAGTCGATGCAGAGGCGGCCTCCTCCGGCAGGCTTTGGGACTACCACACCGTTGGAGAGCCACGTGGGGTGCGTGACTTCACGGACGACCTTTGCTGCTTTGAGCTTCTTGACCTCCTTGATGATGAATGCTTGCTTCTCGGGGGCTTGTTTTCTTGCTTTTTGCTTGACGGTGCGCGCATTTGGACATACGGCCAAGTGGTGCTCGATCACCTCACTCGGTACACTAGACATATCTGACGGTGTCCATGCGAACATGTCAGAGTTTGCCTGGAGGAAGGCGACGAGCGCGCTTTCCTATTTGGGAGGTAGCGCGGCGCCAATGGTGACGCTAGCCCCCGAGCTGCTGGAGCTTAGGGAGACTTTCTTTGTGGCGGCTGGCTCTTGGGAGAACAGCTGCTTCTTCTTCTTGGGCCTCTCGAGAGGCTCTAGGTCCTCGTCCACGTGGAATTCCATGGCCGCAGCCTTGTAGTCCGTATCGACAGCGCGGGTGGCATCCATGACATGTCCACGGATGGTGATTGTGCCAGCGCTGCCGGGAATCTTGAACATGTTGTAAGCATAATGCGTGACGGCCATGAACTTCGGGAGCGCGGGGTAGCCGAGAATGGCATTGTACGGCAGGCCGATGTGCGCAACATCAAAGTCAATGTGCTCGGTGCGGTAATTCTCCTTGCTTCCGAAGGTGACGGCAAGCCTGACCTGGCCCAGAGGCTCGATCGAGCCGCTGGTGACCCCCGTGAAGGGCCTGGAGGGCATGAGCCGCTCGTAAGGCACTTGAAGCGCTTCGAATGTATCCGTGGAGATAACATTCAGGCCTGCTCCATCGTCAATGAGTGTCTTGGAGACAGCGACATTGTCGATGGTCGGGCTGCAGACCAGCGGGAGGGTTCCAACAGCCTTGGTGGACTTGGGGTGGTCCTGAGCGTCGAAGGCGATGGTGTACTACGACCACTTGAGGGGTCTGGACATCTCAGTGCTTGGGAGGGCGGCGTTGAGCTCGCGGACGAACTGCTTGAACTGATTGTTCGATTTTGGCGTCTGTGCCCCTCCGAGGATGCAGGCAATGGCGCCTCTTGGGGCTTGGTAGCCACCGTCCTCCTCGTCAGGGATGTTGCCGTTTTTCTCCGAGCATTGGCCTGGTTGCCAGATGGCTTCTGGTAGCCGCCCTTGCGTCCGCTCCCGCGGTAGCCACTGCCCTTTGCTTGCTCGCGCTCCTTGCTCAACCTTTTGAGGTCGAAGCAAGATTCTGTTGAGTGACCGCGCCTGTTGTGGTAGATGCAGAATAGGCGGTGGTCATCTTTCCTCTCTCCAGGCTCATGGGAGTCCCTGCTGGTGCCCTTTGCGTCAGGCTCTGCTGCGAGAACCGCGGTGGCCTTGCCTTTGGGCTCCTCCTTCTTCTTCTGGCTCCTGGACCCCTCAGCGTGCTCGTCCCCTCGCGAGGACATCTTGACGAAGAGGAGTCCCTCTTCAGCCTTAGCGCACTTGTACGACAGAGGTGAGCTTGTCGTGGATGCCCAGCTTCTCGAGCATCCTGCTGTTCGTGACGCCCTCGCGGAAGGCGGCGATGACTTGGGTGTCAGGGATGTTCGGGATATTGTTACGCACTTGGCTGAAGCGCTGGATGTACTTGCGTAGCGTCTCATCCTTCTTCTCCACCACAGCGCGCAGGTCGTTTGGGTGAGAGCGCGCTCGTACGTTCCCTTGAAGTTGGAGACGAACTGCTTGCAGAGCTCCTCCCACAAGTTCACGGAGTCCTCGGGGAGGTTCAGGAGCCACGACAGCGCAGAATCGCGAAGCACGGGAGAGAACCAGTTGGCCATGACCTTGTCGTCTCCACCGGCAGCTTGGATGGAGGTGGTGTAGGGATGCAGGAACTCGATGGGGTTGCTGGAGCCGTCGTAGCCCTTAGGGAGAACCGGCCTGAACTTCGGGGGCTAGACCATAGACCACGCGGCGCAGGGAGCGGGCGAACGCCATGCAGCCCGGGTGAGCGGGCACGGTGCGCTGCACGATCAGGCAATCGTGCGGCGAGGACGCGTGCGAGGCAGCCCTCTGCGTCGCAGCCGGTGCAGGTCCTGGCGGGGGCGGAGGCGCGTTTGTTGCGACCATGCCCGCGAGAGAGGGGTGCACGTTGGACTGCGACGGAGCGGGTCGCGTCGTGGCGATGCCGACGAGGTGGTTGAGGCGCTCCAGCCACTGTTCGTGAGCCTCAGCGGTGGGCTGGTAGCAAAGAAGCTCATGCGTCGTCAGCAGCGCGGTGTGGGGCGCGGGGTCCATCCTGCCTGGGACGGAACCGCTCGGGCCCCACGTCGGGTGCGACGACTGCGCGTCCTCCTGATGCTCGGAGTTGCGCTCGGGCTCCTCCGCATGAGGGCCCGAGGGGGCGCACTATTCATGGCGGGGTCGTCCCTGTCGTGCGCGAGTAGTCGTGACGCCCGGCGGGGCGGCGCTACTCCAGGAGCGCGTCGGTTGACGCAGGCGGCTCGGGTGTTAACCATGGCGCGGAGGCGGCTCGAAGGTCGTTGACGCGCCTCAATCCTCTACCTGGCGCGCCAAATGTCGGGTTATGACTCCCTAGAAGTGGGGTTAGTCACTTCCTGAAGTGTAGTTCGTGAAGGGGATTGAACGCGGAGGTCAAGACCCTCGAGGGACCCGGCGACGCTGCTCGCCGGACCTGAAGAAGAAGCACCCACGACAGAGATAGACACCAGCCCCTACCCAGGTTCACGGCCCTCGTGAGGAGGTAAGACCGCTACTCCTACTTGTATTGAACTATGGAGATTACAGTACAATCGGGCTTGCCGAGGACCCCCTTGAGGCAGTTCTTGCCTGGGGAGGGAAGTGATGACCTTCTTCCTCCTCCAGCCAGAGGCTATCCTACTCGGGATCGCTAGGGTTTACTAGTGTGGTTTCAAGCAAAAATGGCCGACCCCCTTCTCCGATGGAAGTCTTGTCCCTTTTATAGGCGCCTCCGGCGCTCTCCTTCTGCTTGGCCTTCAAGGTGGTTCCCACATGGCAGTGACATGGTGGAGATGGAGTCCACCACGGCCCGTCCATCCATGGACGCGGTCCATCGCTGATAAAGTTGGGCGCGGTGGCCGACAGGCGGCCGACCGCGCTGTACTGCCTGGAGGGTGGGCAGTCTCTGAGGTGGAGCCCGCGATGACGTTCTCATTTGGAGGGTTGCGCCGTCCACCCGCTTTATCGTCAGAGTGGAAGTTTTTGGCAGTCCTGCCGCAGGCGGCGCAATATTGACTCCTTTATCACCAAAATGGCGACGGGGGTGCTTGCGTCACCACGTGGGCGTGGCAAAGGCCATGTGCGTCTCGGCATGCTTCCTTGGCCGCGGTGTTTCCCTTCAGGCCTGGGGAGGCCTGTCGGGGGTCTTCTGTTGACTTCCCTCGAGGCGCGATGGCGCCTCGGGAGGGTCTCCTTAAGCGAGGGACCCCTTGAGGCCCTCGATTCCTCTTCGGACACTCGAGGGGAGTTGTCTCTCGAGGGTCCCACCAGGCGGTGAGGCTTGTTCCTTAGTCGTTTCGTCTGACTGGCCAGCGTGCGAGGCCTGGAGGGAGTGGGCTCTCCATACCCCATTTCCCACTGGGCCGACAAAATTCTAGACACTGAACTGTAATTATGTTGGGGTTAATAGAAAATCGAAAATGAGGCAGTGGGGGTTTTCCCCACTGTTTTGCGCTTCAAAAGAAAGGCATGGGGCCCACGCCATGAGGCGATGTGGCGGCCTCGTGGCCCCACTTCATCTCGTCTTCGGATTTCTTGGACGCATATATTCCAAAAATAATTCCTGGTTGACTTTCCAATTTGGCGGATATTTCCTTCAGAGTTTTTTTGAAACCAAAAACAGCAGAAAACAGGGAACTGGCACTGTGGCATCTTGTTAATAGGTTAGTCCCAGAAAATGCATAAAACTATATAAAGTGCATATAAAACATGTAATAAGATGATATAACATAGCATGGAACACAAGAAATTATGGTTACGTTGGAGACGTCTCAATAGCTTACAGAATGATGTGGTTCAATGTCTTGTCAGTTTCGAGTTGGTGTCCCCACCATCCTTCTTTGATTTTATGACGCACCTGATAGTTCACCTAGTCGAAGAGATTTCCATCCTCGGTCCTGTATTTCTACACAATTTTTTCCCCTTTGAGATATTCATGGCAGCCTTAAATAAATATGTTGATAACTGTGCTAGGCCTGAAGGAAGCATCTCCAACGGCTTTGGAACAGAGGAGGTCATTGGGTTTTGTGTGGACATTATTCCTGATTTTAAGCCGATTGGTGTTCCAGAATCGCGACATGAGGGGAGATTGAGTGGAAAAGGCACTCTCGGAAGGAAAACAATGATCTGTATGGACGGTCATTCTTTAACTGAAGCAGATTACACAGTTTTGCAGAATTCCACCTTTGTGGCTCCTTATATTGGGAACACATGAATATTGTACGGTCCAAAAACCCGGAGATGGATGACTCCTCAATAAAAGAAGCACACATGGCGAATTTTAGTGGTTCGTTGCAAGCATATCTCATGAATAACAACACTGTTGACATGGAGTTGTTCGACTTGGCCAGCGGACCATCTTTGACCATATCAACTTTCGAAGGGTACGAGATAAATAGGAATACATTTTACACGATCACACAAGATAAAAAGAGCACCAACCAAAACAGTGGTGTCCGCTTTGATGCAACAAACGACAATGGAAGTAAGGACACATATTATGGTCACATAGAGGAGATATGGGAACTTGACTATGGAGCTTCTTTCAAGATCCCTTTGTTTCGGTGCAAATGAGTCAAGATGATAAGGGTACATGTAGACACCCAGTACGGAATGACAACGGTGGATCTTGAGAATCTTGGGTACCTAAACGAACCATTCGTCTAGCCAATGATGTGGCTCAAGTTTTTTATGTGAAGGATATGTCTACTAGACTGAATAAAAGAAAAGGAAAGCAATACAAAACATTATTCGGTGATACAAAGCGCCACATAATTCTTTCAGGGAAAAGAAATATCGTGGGAGTGGAGTAAAAGACAGACATGTCAGAAGATTACTATAAGTTTGATGAAATCCCACCCTTCAAAGTCAACATTGACCCAACTATCAGGTTAAACCATGAAGATTCTCCACGGTTACACATCGCATATAAGAAAGTGAAACACTAGGTGATGTGTCATAATGTATTAAACCTTTTATGTAACTGTATGTGTCAGAGCTGTAATAATGTATTCCGCGCCATCACGCCGCTTTATTTCAAGTTATTATTAGTTTAATTATAAAATATATTGCAAAAGATCTGTGCTTACCTCATATTTAATTGAAAATGGCAAAATGGTTATTATAATAAAATTATTTTTAGAATCATAAAATGGTTTATATTAGTTATTCAAATTGAAACACTCTTTTCATGTTAAAAGTTTTGTCAGAATCAAAATTTGTAGTCAGAACTCATTCAAATGTATGTTCAACCTCTTTTAAAATTGCAAAATGAAAAATATTTGAGTTTTGGCGCAAAAAAACACCTTTAGTCGCGGTTGGAGCCACGAACCACGACTAAAGGGGTGGCACCACGTGCGAAATTGAGCGGCCGAAAACTCAGTTGGTCGTGGTTCGTGGCTCCAACCGTGAATCCACGAACCGGGACAATGCTAAGGAACCGCCAAGGACGACGCCAGGCTTCCCAACTCGATCGCGCCTCCGTCCGCTGCCGAGCGCCGCCGTCTGCTTTCGCGCGCCGCTGTCCCCGGCGCCTCCGTCCGTCAACGCCGTTGCCGACCTCGCCGTCCCCGCTTCTACTTCTTCTCCCTCAACGCCGCGATGCCGAGCTCGTCGTCCCCGTCCCCGTCAAGCTCGTCGTCGTCGTCGCAGCCGGTAAACATTCCTCTCCCTTCGATCACTTAGTGTTAGTGTTAGGGTTAGGGTTAAGGTTAGTTGATTTAGTGAAATTGATTTAGGAATTTAATTAGTGTGTTAGCAAATTGTTATAGTATTTTAGTGTCTTCAAGTTACAATTTCGAAATATTTTTTAAGTACTTAGTTGAATTTAGTTGATTAAATTAGGAATTTAGTTGATTTAGGAATTCAGTGTCTTAACAAATTGTTATAGTATTATGGTGTCTTAGCAAATTGTTGTTTCTTAGCAATAGGAATTCAGTTGATTTAGGTCTTCAATTTAGAATTTATAATTCAGACTATTGTTTTAGGACTTAGTAGTTGAATTTAGCAACATGTTGCAATTTTATAGAATGTCTTTGAATTTTACAATCTTGTATGCAATGTCTTGGATTTTAAGAGTTAATGTAAAGACTCTTAAGTTTCGAGATGGACTGGACTATGGATGTCCAGGACTGGGCTCCGCCGGGTTGGCACTGGGAGGTGCTACCTTCCAGTGTGCGCAAATTGGTGAGGAATTAGGGAGCCATTGTCGTCCCGGAGCTTCTTTGTTGGCGGTCACGTGGGCCCCGACGGGTACAGAGGGTACCGGGCCCCGAGGAGTTGGTACGTCGTCGTGTCAGGGCTGAGGACGAGAACGTCCGTCGGTACATGGTCGCGTTGGACGTCCGTCGGTACATGGTCGTGTTGGACGTCCGTCCGTCCAACACTTGGAAGCATCTTCAGGGATCTCACATTAGTTATGATCCTGTTTGGGTTCCTTCACTTTGGGTTTTCACCGCCCGCGACATGTTTCAACGGTTAGACGTTCATTTTGTTTAGCGTGATGTGTTATGGATGCGATATATATTATTATGACTTGTAACTAATTGATGTTATTGCTACTACTACTTTCAATGTCCCTCTTTGTTGTTATTGCTACTAGTTTTAATCTTTATTTAATCCTTCTTCTTTATAGTTAAAGCTGAAGGGGATCGTGTGCAGAAAACAAAAAATTTCCTAGCAACGATATCCTTAAACTAGCCAAGATCTACACTTTGCAGATATAGAAGTACGGCGGAGATTGGAATACATACCCTCGTAGACCGAATAGCGGGGATTACGCTCCCGCACAAGCGTTGACGGCGAAGACGACGTAGCCGACCTCTAGGTCGCGAAGAACTCGGCGCGACGAAGATGACCTCGAGGTCGGGTGGAGGAAGTAGGCCTCCGAGCTTCGCTAGCGCAGCACCTCGCAGGGCGTTACACACATACGATGGACACGATGGCCTCCAAAGCTCCAGTCCAAGACGAGCAGCGGAAGACTAGGACCGGAACACCAGCAGCGCGACAGTGGGCTATGGTGGAAGAGATCCCCCTTCTCTACTCGGCGCAACTCCGACAAAGGGAACCACGAGATCGAGAGAGAATTAGGGAATTAATTGGTGAATTAAATGGCCAGGGGTGCCCCTTCTTATATAGGCTCCCGGGGGGAGCCAACCTCCCTAGCCAGGCAATGTGGGACTATCCCACAAGCCTTGGTGCTGCTAGGGCGGTGCGCCGGCCCTAGGTGGGCCCCATTTGGCCCAACTAGGCCGGCCCTCCCTCAATCCGAAGCTCTGGGGGGAATTCCCCCCACCCCTCATGGGCCTTCTTTCCACCTGAAGGCCCATTTAGGGAAACCAGCCTTTAAAAATTCGAAAATAAATATATAAAATCATATTTAAACATTACACTAATTAATATCAAACATATTTTATATAATTTATTCTAGCTCCGAAAACTATTTCGTCGCTGCCCGATCTCCATCGGAGCAATCCCGGGACGTTCCCGGTGATCTCTTTCCTTTCCTGTTGTCTTGTCGAAACCCCTTATGTAACATCCCAACATTTTATGATGTTCAAAAATCACTAAAATTTAAAACTTTTCCTTTTATTAAAATAAAACATTAAATGCATAAGGAAACCAACTATAAAAGACTTCAAAGTTTAATATTTCAAATGTCACAGTTTAAAACATTATATTATTCTCTGTATTTCAAAAACCTTAAAATAAAATTTGACAAATATTTTACAAACTACAATTCATTCTATTTTAAGTAAATAGTTTACTTATAAGTATTTGAATTAAATCACTTAGCCATATCTATTCATAAATACAAGATTATTCAAATAGTATATAATTACTAAATGGTTTTCATTTCTTTAACTAAGTTCAAAATATAGTTTGGAAATTTTAAGCCTATAGTATATAACTTTACAACTTCATAGAATTTAAATTACTGAATTAACCAAATAAAGATCTCTTTTGCTTAAAGGAATTTCATCTATTTTCAAAGCATGAAATGAATAATATATTCTAAATAAGAATAGAATTAAAACAAAAATCCTTTCCAAAGATGTTATGAAGTTTTCAAATGAATTATAATGTTGCACAAATTATTTTCAATTAAAAATGAATACCCTATATTTCACATTTCCTAAGACATGGTTATATGTAGTTCTTTAATATTATGCCAAAAGAAAGATAAATGAATTCAGCAAAATAAGTTTAAATAACTTAAATTCAAACATATTGAAATGGGGGTATTTTTACAAATTTATTATAGCCAAAGGAAAATTTAAATGAGAAAGAAATTCAAATTTGACTTTAAGTGTCAAATTTGTAATTAAGCAATATTTCAAAATACTAATATTCAAAAATATTCAAAACATACCACAACTGGTTTAACAGCAAGATATTAATTTTACAAATTTTTAGAATTTAATTTGACATCATTTGGAGTTATAAATCAAAAGATATGAATTAAATAAATAAAAACAGAAAAAGAAATACCTGTGATGTCACCGCTGACGTCATCACCGTATCTCCTTCAACCTCCGGTAGAAATCCGGCTGAGAGTCCTCTTTGATCCCGCCTCAAATCCGAGCTAGATACGCGGAGTTTGTTCGTTCTGTTCACCCCTATAAATACCCAGCCCCGCCGCCTCGCCCTTGCCTCCGAAAACCCTAAACCTAGCGCCTCTAGGCCGGAGAAATCGCCGCCGCCGTGTCGCCATTGCCGTCGGCATCTTCGAGGTTTTCCGGTGAGATTCGATCGACCTAGCCTCTCCCATCCACCCCCTTAGCTTTCCCTCGATCTTCTGCATCTCCGTGACTTGACGCGGTAGCGAATTGCGCAGCAGAACGAGCCATCCGTGCGAGACCGAAGCTCCCCGCCGCCGTGCGCAACTCCGACGAGGTGCAGCCGAAGAACGAGGAAGCTCCAAGGACCACGAGCGCGCCATCGACCTCGCCCGGACCTCCTCTACATCACGGTATGCTCCGCTTGTCCTCTAGGGTTGTAGATCATCGAGAACGAGTTTTTCCGATCGTGGCGCCGCCGCGCGCTCCGTCTCCGGCGACCTAGCACCGCTCGCTTCTGCCGTGAGTTCTCGTCCGTCCGATCGAGATCCCGTGGCCAGGATTAGAAGTTTTAAAACGAAGCGGTACGCTCCGATCTGGACCGTCAGATCCAGATCTGACGATCCAGATCGCTCCACTTATCCACGTCAGCGCCACGTGGCATGCCCCGTCAGCGCACAGTCAGCGCTGACGTGTATAATCAATTTCGTAATTAAATTTAATTGTCAGTTTTGCAGAAACACCCGTGTCACTTAGATCTGTCACAACTTTTTAACCACAACTCCAAATTTAATAATTTTTATATATTTGGAAAGCTCTCGACATGTAGAATATTTTGGATCTGACAAAATTCAAATTTGACTTAGTATAAAATATTCAAATTTCAAATGGAAATTTGAGTATATTTGTAATAACTTTAAATCTATAAATCCAAAAATTGCAAATAAATATGTTTTCGAAACTTTGGAATATTTGTAAATTAATACCACTGCTATAAAATATTTTTGAGTAATTTTTGAATGATTTCATAGTTGTGTGTTTAATTTGAATAGTTTGACTAATTTTGAAATAACTTTTAATAGAAACATTATTTTGGATTAAATCCAATTGCAATAGATTTAATTAAATGCTCTCTGTCTATTAACATTAATTATAAAATTTTGTTATAAAAATTTAGTCATAGGAAACTTTAATCTTATAATTATTCCTTTTAGTATATTTTCCAAAATTAGAAATTAATTAAATTGCATTTATAAATTCATGCATATTTATAAATAAAACACAAAAGTTATTTTTATGTTTCTTGTGATTTAAGATTTCATTTCATTCATAGCATATTTTATATTGTAGATATAATTCTCAAAGGAAACCCCTCTTCAATAGTTTTCTCTAAGTTAGGATTATTTTCAGACTTAGTATTTTGTGAAAAGTGCTATGCACTAGACACTTAGTAGTTTTCAAGATGGAGCTAGAAGACCATTGAAGGACTTAGCCAAAAAAACAAGACTTCAGAAGTATCTTCAAGGAGGAAACACTTAGAAGAAAATCAAGAAGAAGTTCATGAAGGACTTAGAAGAAAACAGACTCTGGAAGCATCCCCAAGATGTCAAGCACTTAGAAGAAAAGTAAGAAGAAGTTCAAGAAGGCCAACTCCCTTTTATTCTCTAAGTCTTTCTCTCTGTCTTTTCTCCTCATCTGAGACTTCATGAAGACTAAGTAAATCCAAGACCAGCCTCGAGGAGACAAGAATCACCAAGTCTGGAGATTCATCAGGACTACCCAGACATCATCAAGGAGAATATTACAAGTCTGGAGATGAAGCCTGGAGGACAACTACATCTTTCTGTCTATCTTTTCCCTCTTTCCTAATCTTGTCTTTAGACTTAAACAAATTTTGATCATGATGTTATCATCTTGAAGTTGTTGGATCCTAGCAGCATAGTGGGATGAAGCGGCCTGGAAACAAACCTTACATGTCCACGTACATGAGACCTGTTCCACAATTTAAGTGGCTGGCCGGGTGTCTGTCTCTCTCACTATAGTGAATGTCCAACTTACAAAGAGTTGATAATAATTGTGATCATCTTGAACAAATGACTTAGTATTTTTCCCTAAGTATTTTGCACATCATGGCTAAGCCATTTGAGTGCTTGTTTCAAGAAGTTATAAAACAAAGTATGAGTATCCAACTTAAGACTTTAGTCCTTAGTCCTTTTGGACCAACACATTTGCCTTGCATAAACTTAAAAGATTTCCATGGCATGAAAAGTATTTCTAGCCTTAGGAATATGTTGCACATCATGCATAAACATATTTTCCTTAGAAAGTTTTATAAAACTTATTTATTCATCTAGTATGTGTTTGTATGCATTTTGAGTTTTGCTTGCTGTTGATTGTTGTATTGTTGTTTGCTTATATTGCTTAGATTAAACGGAGAGCAAACGTTCGTTGTTGAAAAGAGTTTGTGAACAACGACAACATTCAAAGGCAAGTGGCACACCTCATAAACTTCCTATTTTTATGCATTACTTAGTGTATTTTTATATGCATGTGTTGCTATGCTAAACCTGTGTAGAATCCCTTATTCCTGTGTCTAGGTTCCTATATCATACTTAGCAGAAATATTGATGCTATGCAATTGATGAAAGGTTTTTACGAAATGTTAAGTGACTACTCAGGACTGTGCTCATGGCTGTCTTCGCCTAGGATGAATTTCTATTCTACTTAGGGCTGTGAGCATGGTGACTTTTACCTGAGAGTGCACATCCACTAAGTTAATGAAACACCTGGGTGGTAATTGGTCGGATGGTTTATGTTGAGTGGCTACTCGGTCCATTTCTATGGTTCCTAAAGAGTAATGCACACTTGAGAACGGCCACCAGGAACAGAGGAATCTGAAGAACTCCGAGTGACGATTGCTTCCAGTGCAGCCATTGCCATATGGGCTCTG
Source organism: Poa annua (assembly GCA_026929855.1). NCBI lineage: Eukaryota > Viridiplantae > Streptophyta > Magnoliopsida > Poales > Poaceae > Poa > Poa annua. The sequence continues at coordinate 163,241,364 of CM049426.1, forward strand.
GCTTGATCAATTATGTTGCGTGGACTCTCTCCGGCTTGACAAGCAGATGTAGGGGGATGTTAGGTGGAACGGGTCAAGCCAGTATGGGGAGGGAAAATGCTTCTGAAAGATCTCGTCTCATTCTCTCCTTTCCTTATCACAAATGGTGTGTAAAGGATACTTTGGGTTGAATGGGTACAATGGTGAAAGTGCACAACCTCTGCAGAGTGTAAAACTAAGTACTTAGCCGTGTCCCCGGTTACGGACAATTTTGAGCAGCTGATCAAGGACGTCAACGGAGGATTCCATCATTCCAACTTCAAAAGTAAAATTTGATGGGTGAACAAGGGAAGATGAGATTTATGATTTTCATGCCATACTCGTCGAGATTTCAAGAAAAGTGTTTTCAAAAGAATAGGAAAATTGGCTTTATGCAAATTAGCCTTGAGCTCCACCAGCCAAATATTCATATAGGCTTTAGAGTTATTCCTTAAGTGTCCACCATAGTGTCACTTGCCAGACTCCATTTTTAATGGAATCTGACCCACGTTGTTGCAATATTTTTCTTATTGCAGATTTGATCAGATGACGAGTGAGGTTTCGTAAAGGTTTCGAGTCTACAACCAACATGTTTTCGCCTGTGGCAGCATGAAAGTTATAGAGACTCACTGCTATTGTTTTCCGCTGTGTACTTTTTCAATGCTAGCTTTATGCTATGCAATTTGTAAAGAATATTTTGTAATTCTGGATCATCGATGTAATAAAATTGACCTTTGTTGTGATATTACATCGTAAACTGTGTGTGCAAATGAATCGATCCAGGGATTTGCACTATACACAGGTATCTGCCTTATTAAAAGTGCAGGTACGCTACAGATGGTATCAGAGCACTGTGTTGCCTGTAGGTTCGAAACCCTAAGTCTGGATAGAAATAGGTTTGACCATAGGATTGAAAATCTATTTTTTTCTTCACTTTTCTAAAAACAAATCTTTTCACTATGTCTTTCTCGTATTCTCATCTACTATCAACCTTCTAAAAACCTCTTATCTTTTTCTAGATGACCATGTTCTTGTAGTCTAAGTCTGATTCTGCTGCTTCATATGGAAAAGCTACGATTAATCATGAAGTTATGCATGCATGGAAGACCACTGAAGAACCAAGATTCGACCAACACTTCGAAGATATTCAAGAAAGTTGAACTAGAACTTGAAGCACCCACGAAGGAGGTAGATTTGACCACCACTTAAATAGAACGACGATATCGTGTTAGTGTATTGATCATATCAACTTAGCTATATGACAATACTAGATTGATTGTTTGTTGTGAACCTTGTTGCTTGATGTTTGTTAGATGTTGATTGATTATGCTAGGAATTGGTTGCCTTGTTCTAAAAATTATTGAATTCTCCATAGTACATATAATTAACTCATTTAGTTTCTAAAAACCAGCAGATGTCTCACTTCAATATCAACAACAGTAAATTTTACCCAACTACGCGAATACTGTTAAGGGACCAGAGTCAGAAGGTGATCAATGACCACTCGCCAAAGATTGATCAAAACCATAGGGATGTTGAAGAGGACCCTATGACCAAACTGAAGGCATGCAAAACTTGTGGAGAGATAGGACATACGTTCGAAGATTGCTCTGATGAGTGGCCCCATGGTCACATCAGACGTCCAATTAATGGACGCCGCTCCAAAAGGATTATTTGCTTCCTGTGTGAAGGAACGACCCATGTTCCAATCCAATGCCCATATTATCCCTTGGTGCAACAAGCTAACCAGCAAGCCAAGGAAGGAATGCAAAAGTCTCTCATGAAGACCCTGGAGGAACAAAGACAAAAGAGTGAATCCAAGAAGGATCTAAGCCACTTAACATGCTTCAGGTGCAAGGATAAAGGACACTATGCCAGTTGTTGCCCTGAGTGGAAGAAGAATAAATCTCTCCAAAGGACCGAGTGGAAAGCGTGAGTGCTAAAAGTTTTCTATATCCACCACATGCCATTGTATTTTGAGCACTTGTACGCTCTACATCAGAGGAATAAACAAGATTACACAAAGTTTCTAGGCTGACCACAAAAATTTCTTTTAAGGGTGGTAGCCACCTAGATAATTCAAACCCAGCCGCTTAAACCCAGGAATCTCAAACTGTCTTTCTTCCATCTTCCTAATCAGAAAAACCATTCACTGTCAAGTTTTCAAGCTTCCATGTCAGAAATTTCATTCCTCAAAACATCTCGAGCTATCAGAATCACTCAAGGCTTTGCTTTGTCTTTCTAGCTTCTCCGAATCTCGGGGACGAGATTCCTTTTAAGGGTGGTAGTCTGTAACATCCCAACATTTTATGATGTTCAAAAATCACTAAAATTTAAAACTTTTCCTTTTATTAAAATAAAACATTAAATGCATAAGGAAACCAACTATAAAAGACTTCAAAGTTTAATATTTCAAATGTCACAGTTTAAAACATTATATTATTCTCTGTATTTCAAAAACCTTAAAATAAAATTTGACAAATATTTTACAAACTACAATTCATTCTATTTTAAGTAAATAGTTTACTTATAAGTATTTGAATTAAATCACTTAGCCATATCTATTCATAAATACAAGATTATTCAAATAGTATATAATTACTAAATGGTTTTCATTTCTTTAACTAAGTTCAAAATATAGTTTGGAAATTTTAAGCCTATAGTATATAACTTTACAACTTCATAGAATTTAAATTACTGAATTAGCCAAATAAAGATCTCTTTTGCTTAAAGGAATTTCATCTATTTTCAAAGCATGAAATGAATAATATATTCTAAATAAGAATAGAATTAAAACAAAAATCCTTTCCAAAGATGTTATGAAGTTTTCAAATGAATTATAATGTTGCACAAATTATTTTCAATTAAAAATGAATACCCTATATTTCACATTTCCTAAGACATGGTTATATGTAGTTCTTTAATATTATGCCAAAAGAAAGATAAATGAATTCAGCAAAATAAGTTTAAATAACTTAAATTCAAACATATTGAAATGGGGGTATTTTTACAAATTTATTATAGCCAAAGGAAAATTTAAATGAGAAAGAAATTCAAATTTGACTTTAAGTGTCAAATTTGTAATTAAGCAATATTTCAAAATACTAATTTTCAAAAATATTCAAAACATACCACAACTGGTTTAACAGCAAGATATTAATTTTACAAATTTTTAGAATTTAATTTGACATCATTTGGAGTTATAAATCAAAAGATATGAATTAAATAAATAAAAACAGAAAAAGAAATACCTGTGATGTCACCGCTGACGTCATCACCGTATCTCCTTCAACCTCCGGTAGAAATCCGGCTGAGAGTCCTCTTTGATCCCGCCTCAAATCCGAGCTAGATACGCGGAGTTTGTTCGTTCTGTTCACCCCTATAAATACCCAGCCCCGCCGCCTCGCCCTTGCCTCCGAAAACCCTAAACCTAGCGCCTCTAGGCCGGAGAAATCGCCGCCGCCGTGTCGCCATTGCCGTCGGCATCTTCGAGGTTTTCCGGTGAGATTCGATCGACCTAGCCTCTCCCATCCACCCCCTTAGCTTTCCCTCGATCTTCTGCATCTCCCTGACTTGACGCGGTAGCGAATTGCGCAGCAGAACGAGCCATCCGTGCGAGACCGAAGCTCCCCGCCGCCGTGCGCAACTCCGACGAGGTGCAGCCGAAGAACGAGGAAGCTCCAAGGACCACGAGCGCGCCATCGACCTCGCCCGGACCTCCTCTACATCACGGTATGCTACGCTTGTCCTCTAGGGCTGTAGATCATCGGGAACGAGTTTTTTTCGATCGTGGCGCCGCCGCGCGCTCCGTCTCCGGCCACCTAGCGCCGCTCGCTTCTGCCGTGAGTTCTCGTCCGTCCGATCGAGATCCCGTGGCCAGGATTAGAAGTTTTAAAACGAAGCGGTACGCTCCGATCTGGACCGTCAGATCCAGATCTGACGATCCAGATCGCTCCACTTATCCACGTCAGCGCCACGTGGCATGCCCCGTCAGCGCACAGTCAGCGCTGACGTGTATAATCAATTTCGTAACTAAATTTAATTGTCAGGTTTGCAGAAACACCCCTGTCACTTAGATCTGTCACAACTTTTTAACCACAACTCCAAATTTAATAATTTTTATATATTTGGAAAGCTCTCGACATGTAGAATATTTTGGATCTGACAAAATTCAAATTTGACTTAGTATAAAATATTCAAATTTCAAATGGAAATTTGAGTATATTTGTAATAACTTTAAATCTATAAATCCAAAAATTGCAAATAAATATGTTTTAGAAACTTTGGAATATTTGTAAATTAATACCACTGCTATAAAATATTTTTGAGTAATTTTTGAATGATTTCATAGTTGTGTGTTTAATTTGAATAGTTTGACTAATTTTGAAATAACTTTTAATAGAAACATTATTTTGGATTAAATCCAATTGCAATAGATTTAATTAAATGCTCTCTGTCTATTAACATTAATTATAAAATTTTGTTATAAAAATTTAGTCATAGGAAACTTTAATCTTATAATTATACCTTTTAGTATATTTTTCAAAATTAGAAATTAATTAAATTGCATTTATAAATTCATGCATATTTATAAATAAAACACAAAAGTTATTTTTATGTTTCTTGTGATTTAAGATTTCATTTCATTCATAGCATATTTTATATTGTAGATATAATTCTCAAAGGAAACCCCTCTTCAATAGTTTTCTCTAAGTTAGGATTATTTTCAGACTTAGTATTTTGTGAAAAGTGCTATGCACTAGACACTTAGTAGTTTTCAAGATGGAGCTAGAAGACCATTGAAGGACTTAGCCAAAAAAACAAGACTTCAGAAGTATCTTCAAGGAGGAAACACTTAGAAGAAAATCAAGAAGAAGTTCATGAAGGACTTAGAAGAAAACAGACTCTGGAAGCATCCCCAAGATGTCAAGCACTTAGAAGAAAAGTAAGAAGAAGTTCAAGAAGGCCAACTCCCTTTTATTCTCTAAGTCTTTCTCTCTGTCTTTTCTCCTCATCTGAGACTTCATGAAGACTAAGTAAATCCAAGACCAGCCTCGAGGAGACAAGAATCACCAAGTCTGGAGATTCATCAGGACTACCCAGACATCATCAAGGAGAATATTACAAGTCTGGAGATGAAGCCTGGAGGACAACTACATCTTTCTGTCTATCTTTTCCCTCTTTCCTAATCTTGTCTTTAGACTTAAACAAATTTTGATCATGATGTTATCATCTTGAAGTTGTTGGATCCTAGCAGCATAGTGGGATGAAGCGGCCTGGAAACAAACCTTACATGTCCACGTACATGAGACCTGTTCCACAATTTAAGTGGCTGGCCGGGTGTCTGTCTCTCTCACTATAGTGAATGTCCAACTTACAAAGAGTTGATAATAATTGTGATCATCTTGAACAAATGACTTAGTATTTTTCCCTAAGTATTTTGCACATCATGGCTAAGCCATTTGAGTGCTTGTTTCAAGAAGTTATAAAACAAAGTATGAGTATCCAACTTAAGACTTTAGTCCTTAGTCCTTTTGGACCAACACATTTGCCTTGCATAAACTTAAAAGATTTCCATGGCATGAAAAGTATTTCTAGCCTTAGGAATATGTTGCACATCATGCATAAACATATTTTCCTTAGAAAGTTTTATAAAACTTATTTATTCATCTAGTATGTGTTTGTATGCATTTTGAGTTTTGCTTGCTGTTGATTGTTGTATTGTTGTTTGCTTATATTGCTTAGATTAAACGGAGAGCAAACGTTCGTTGTTGAAAAGAGTTTGTGAACAACGACAACATTCAAAGGAAAGTGGCACACCTCATAAACTTCCTATTTTTATGCATTACTTAGTGTATTTTTATATGCATGTGTTGCTATGCTAAACCTGTGTAGAATCCCTTATTCCCGTGTCTAGGTTCCTATATCATACTTAGCAGAAATATTGATGCTATGCAATTGATGAAAGGTTTTTACGAAATGTTAAGTGACTACTCAGGACTGTGCTCATGGCTGTCTTCGCCTAGGATGAATTTCTATTCTACTTAGGGCTGTGAGCATGGTGACTTTTACCTGAGAGTGCACATCCACTAAGTTAATGAAACACCTGGGTGGTAATTGGTCGGATGGTTTATGTTGAGTGGCTACTCGGTCCATTTCTATGGTTCCTAAAGAGTAATGCACACTTGAGAACGGCCACCCAGGAACAGAGGAATCTGAAGAACTCCGAGTGACGATTGCTTCCAGTGCAGCCATTGCCATATGGGCTCTGGCTTGATCAATTATGTTGCGTGGACTCTCTCCGGCTTGACAAGCAGATGTAGGGGGATGTTAGGTGGAACGGGTCAAGCCAGTATGGGGAGGGGAAATGCTTCTGAAAGATCCCGTCTCATTCTCTCCTTTCCTTATCACAAATGGTGTGTAAAGGATACTTTGGGTTGAATGGGTACAATGGTGAAAGTGCACAACCTCTGCAGAGTGTAAAACTAAGTACTTAGCCGTGTCCCCGGTTACGGACAATTTTGAGCAGCTGATCAAGGACGTCAACGGAGGATTCCATCATTCCAACTTCAAAAGTAAAATTTGATGGGTGAACAAGGGAAGATGAGATTTATGGTTTTCATGCCATACTCGTCGAGATTTCAAGAAAAGTGTTTTCAAAAGAATAGGAAAATTGGCTTTATGCAAATTAGCCTTGAGCTCCACCAGCCAAATATTCATATAGGCTTTAGAGTTATTCCTTAAGTGTCCACCATAGTGTCACTTGCCAGACTCCATTTTTAATGGAATCTGACCCACGTTGTTGCAATATTTTTCTTATTGCAGATTTGATCAGATGACGAGTGAGGTTTCGTAAAGGTTTCGAGTCTACAACCAACATGTTTTCGCCTGTGGCAGCATGAAAGTTATAGAGACTCACTGCTATTGTTTTCCGCTGTGTACTTTTTCAATGCTAGCTTTATGCTATGCAATTTGTAAAGAATATTTTGTAATTCTGGATCATCGATGTAATAAAATTGACCTTTGTTGTGATATTACATTGTAAACTGTGTGTGCAAATGAATCGATCCAGGGATTTGCACTATACACAGGTATCTGCCTTATTAAAAGTGCAGGTACGCTACACCTTAGGTGTGTTACCCTAGCGGTTCGATATAATAACAAACATGATCGAGACTCCTCTCCAATCAATGACTAACTCGTAGGCCTGGACCCCATGAATTAATCTCTGTGATATAACAAATGACTTTCATCTATCAAACATGGACGTCTAGTCTTAAACCCTTTGTCATGGCGATACTTAGCGTGTCCGAGCATCATTCTCAGATATCTCCATACCAAGCATGATCTCGTTACCGACATCGCTATCTTCAACTCGTCTATGATATTATGTCAGCTGGTGACCTAGTCACATGTTTGCAAACTAATTTGACATAATCTAACCGAGTGGGCCCTAGAGTATCTATCCACCTATGCGGACTGACAAATCCCGTTGTTGACCCCTCGTCTCAACTACCCCCTTCTGATACCCAAAAGTATCACCGTTATTGTCACACTAAATAAGATATGACGTTTGGTGCGATCAAAGTATCTTCCATGAATAACAATAAGAGTTGGTCTCACGGTCTTAAGGCGTAATGACTATGTCCTATAAATACTAGCTATGTCCATCACATCGTTACACCTAACGATATGAGTTACATTTCCGACCGGCGCCATGCCCTATGATCGGAAAACCTCGATCATCAATCGCGCAATGAAACTACTCTTAGTAGAGGCTACTAGGGACATGTTTGTTTTATCTAGCACACCTGTATTAATGTTTTCACTCAATACAGTTATAGCATGGTGTAAAACATATAATGAACGATTGGGATATTGCCAATAAACTATGTTTATTAAGTGCCTCTAGGGCATATTCCCTTCAGTCTCCCACTTGCACTAGAGTAACACTTAATCTAGTTTACAACTTGGTAAAAGCTCAACACCCATACCATCTTTGCAACACTTCTATGTCATCTAGTTTGACATCATCTCGTATCTTACGATGACGGTGAAATATATCCTAGTGGATGGAGTGAGACTCGAACATTCGCGCAGCATGAGCCTTAAAAGTCTAAGATCTATTAAGGAGACCACATACACCCCGAAAACTGCTCAGTCCAATCACACTTTCTACTTCTGAAGTTGCCATATATTTCTATACCTATGTAGATTGTGCGACAGTGCATTCATATGCGACTTCGCAAACTAACCATGTCTATCTTCAAAATAAAGGACATCTCCTATATGAGATTTCTAGTTGTATGGGTCAGTGTCATAATTTGCATCATCGTAACCGCTTTACGGCAAGTTGTCTTTCCACTCTTACCCTTTACTAGAAACATATCTTCCGTTCTCATAGACACTGAAAAATATACTTAACGTTTGTTCATTGATCCACACAAGGATCACTATAGAACCTGTTCTTCAACCAAGAACTTGGGTCACACTAAGTCGAGCTTTTAGTCTGATAGCATCTATGTCTGATACATAGATAATGTCGAACATCATTTGCTATTACTGAAAATGCCAAGATAAACTTAATATTTTACTTAGTCATACAAGCAAGAACCTCTTTCTTCGCTTGTTCTATTCTGAAACACTTCAGAATCTTAACTTAGGAAATATTCCGACCTAATGTTATTAAGCCCCGTGTGATCTATACAGTTATAAATCGGATGCCTAATACTCCTAACTTCATTTCATAGAAAATTTAATCACTTAAATAATCCTTTACACTCTACTAGAGGATCTGTGTCATTCAATATGTCGTTACATACAAAATCACAAATGACACCTAGCTCCCACTCAAATATGCCTTCCCCATATAAGATCAAGGAAATCTACTTAGCTCCCACTCAAATATGCCTTCCGCATATAAGATCAAGAAAAGCTACTTTGCTCCCACTCACTTCTTTGCAAATGCAGGTTTCTATAACTATTTTGGACAACTCCAAAATCCTTTGATCACAGTATCAAAGTGAAGATTCCAGCTCCGATATGCTTGCTTTAGCCCATGAATGGACCACTGAAGTTTGCATACATGTTTAGCATCCTCAGGATTACAAACCATTATTGTACTGATTACAACTCTTTCTTAATGACACTATTAAGAAACATGGTTTTCTTATCCATCTATCAATTTCTCATTCGGAATTATAGTAATTGCTAAACGACCCAGAATAGATTTAGGCTTCGCAACTTGAGACATACTCTCATGTGGTCAACTTTTGAATCTGTCAGGAAGTGTTTCACGACAAATCGATCCTTATTAGTGTCTACTCTTTCATAAAATTCCATATTCTGTCAACATCCTAGATGCCATCAAGAAGATCTCCCAAGTCAATACCTGGTAATCGTACATGGATTTTATTTCGGATCATATATGACTCATAGCCATTTCTCAGACTTAGGTCCACCATCTCTTCTTCGTAGTTCGTAGGTCTATCATATTCCATTAATATGACCTTCATAACAAGATTGTCGTAACACATAGTGTGGAACAAAACCTCGTATGCCTACGCTCTTAGTATGTGCTCAGAACATCATGATCTTGAATCATCAGCTTTTTCAAGCTGTGGAGCCTGACACCGAAAACACTTTCAGTTGCGCCACTCTGATGTCTGGAGAGGAAGTTCACCAACTTCGTCTTGCTCTACTTTCTTTCTCACTTATACCCTTGGACAAGAAACTATTTCTTTCGCAAGGTATATCCCGGCAACAATTTTGCCTATGTCGTGACACATGTACCCAACTAACTCTTTAGGTACGGTACACTACAAAGACTAATGCATTTTAGGTTTGATCACATCGAAACACTAAATTGCTGAAACGACAATCCAGGCTAAAAGCCACACCATTACTCATATGGTATTGTCTCCATGGATTCAAATGGTTTCCCTATAACCTAACGTGAATGCTACGTTTGTACCATATGACTCTAATGATCACAATAATTCGGTAAGAGATTTATTTACCACACACTATCCGATAGGGTGCAATTACGACGTCCTAACACACCATAACACTATGGTGTTCCATGCGACGTAATTTGTACAACTCTTCTCACAAGTCTTCCAATGATGTGACAACATTATAACTCAAATCTTCATTTCCTCGATCTGTATCGCGGGAATTTGATTTTCTTGTTAAGTTTATTTCCTACTTCATTCTGAACTTGTTTGATCGAATCAAAGTTTCCAGACCAACATTCCCCGAGTGAATATCCATATATCTACTCGAATGTTCATGAAGTCTATGAAATAAAGACTTCCACTACACGTTAAAGTACTTCATCGATTCACATACACCGATATGCATGATTCTCAACAAGCTATACTCAAAACGTTCAGTGAAGTTCACGGAATAAAGGTCTCCACTACCCGTCAATTACTTCATTGAACCACATACATCTCTATGTATGACTATCAATAAGTTATATGCCCGTTTTCCGAAAACGGTGTCTTAGTTATTTTGCAAGTGTCAAAAGATCAAATCTAAGGACTTGTAGATCCATCCGGTATGGAGCTAATGCATTGACTATAACATTGACATGAATTAAACGGTAGTGCCACACATATGTGGTGTCTTTATTAAGTTTGTATCCTTTGGCATTAATATTATGAATGTGGGACCTTCTACCATCTAAATTCAAAACGGCATATGATCATTACTTCATAAATATAGGACAACGAATTTGTCACTATCATGTATTGTAACATCCCAACATTTTATAATGTTCAAAAATCACTAAAATTTAAAACTTTGTTTTGATTAAAAATAAAACATTAAAATGCATAAGAAAACCAATTATGAAAGACTTCAAACATTTTGAAAGAGTTTAATATTTCAAATATCTCAGTTATTATTATTTTCAAAACTTGTTTCAAGTTAAAAAAATTATTATTCTATTGTATTTTCTTTAAAACCTCAATATCTAATTTGACAAAAAATTTACAAGGCTTCAAACCATATTCATGAAATAAATAGTTTCCTCATAAGTATATGATTTCAACAACTTAGCCATAACTATTCATAAATTAAGTAATATTCACAAGTGTTCTTCTAAACTATTTCAAACATGATTTATTTGTCAATTGGAATTCTATTCCTTCAACTAAGTTCAAAACATAGTGTAGTTTATAACTTCAATAACTTCATATAAACATTTCATTAGCTTAAATAATTACCATTTATTTTCAAAACATAAAATGATTTTCATCATATTTTCTATATAAGAAATGAATTAAATCTAAAATATTTTCCAAAAGTTGTTATAAGATTTTCAAGTGAATTATCCTAATATAAAATACAATGGTACACAAATTATTTTCAATTAAAAATGAATACCTTATATTTCCCATTACCTTAATATTATTTATATTTAGTTCTTTAATATTATGCCAAAATAAAGATGAATGATTTCAGCAAAATAAGTTTAAATAACTTAAATTCAAACATATTTGAATGTGGGTATTTCAAAGAATTTATTTTAGTAAAAAATAAAATTAATTAAACCCTAATTTCAAATATAACATAAAGTGTCAAAATTTGCATTTATTATTTTTGAAAATTGTTCAAAACATGGCCACAACTGGTTTAACAGAAAGATAATAATTTTACAAATTTTTAGAAATTTGTTTGGCCTCAATTGGAGTTATAAAACAAAAGTTATAAACTAAATAAATAAAACAGAAAAGAAAAATACCTGACAGTGGGACCCACCTGTAAGGGGGAGGTCGTCTTCTTCCTCTAGCCAGAAATCACGCCCGAAAATTGCTCTGATCCCGTTTCCAAAATTCTTCGCGAGGATTACGCCATCCGTTTCCTTCTCCTGCCCTACAAATACCCCACGCCATCCTCTCCATTTTCCCCCTAGAAACCCTAGCCCGAGAGCCCCCAGGCTGCTCGAGTTCGTCCTCGGAGCTCCGCCACGGCCGACGGCGAGCTTCTTCGTTTCCGGTGAACTCCGTCGACCCCGAGACCTCTTTTCATTTTCTTTCTCCTTGTTACAACCGCGCGAACCTCACTGACATCTTTTCCATAATTTTTCCGCACCGGAGCAAGCAGTCCGTGCACTCCCGAGGAGGACCGCTGCCGTGCGCATCTCCGGCGAGCAATAGGGGACGGGAGGGAGCGCACCGAAGACCACTACCGCGCCACCGTCTCTGCCTCGATCTCCTCTTCCTTGCGGTATGATTCGTTGATCCCCGTAAGCCGTAGATCGTAGGGAACGATTTTCAGAGCATGTCGTCGCCGCGTGCATCGTCTCCGGCGAGGTTCCGGTGACCTAGCGCCACCAGTTTTTGGTCAACGCACCAGATCCGTCCGATTCTCCATCTACGGTCTAGATTAGAAATTTTAATCGAAGAGGTACCCTCGGATCTGAGCCCTCCGATCTAAATCCAACGGATACGGGTAATTCACTTATCCACGTCAGCGCTGACTCAGCGTGCATAGTCAGCAGCCACGTCAGATCCAGTCAGCGCCCAGTCAACAGATCTGGCACTTTTGCAGAAAAGCCCCTGCATATTCAAACCTTCATAACTTTTTAACCACTTACCCAAATTTGATAAATTTAATATATTTGGAAAGCCCTAGACATGTAGATTATTTTAGATCGGCCAAAATTCAAATTTGACTTAGTATAAAATATTCAAATTTCAAATGGTGAATTTGAGTATATGTGTAATAACTTTAAATCTATAAGTCCAAAAATTGCAAATAAAATTGTTTTAGAAACTTGGAATATTAGTATTGTTATGCCTCTGTTATAAAAATATTTTTGAGTAGTATTTGATGATTTAATAGTTGTTTGTTTAATTTGAATAGTTTGAGTATTTTCAACATAACCATTAATAGAAATATTATTTTGATTAAATCAAATTGCTATAAATGTAATTAAATGCCCCTGTCTATTAACACTAATTATAAAACTTTGTTATAAAAATTTAATCATAGAAAACTTTAATCTTATAATTATTCCTTTTATTATATTTTCCAAAAATAGAAATTAATTAAATTGCATTTATAAATTCATGCATATTTATAAAGAAATCACAAAAGTTATTTTGATGTTTCTTGTGATATAAAATAGCATTTCATTCATAGCATATTTTATTTTGTAGATATAATTCTCATAGGAAAACTCCTCTTCATTATTTTTCTCTAAGTTGGAAATATTTTCAACTTAGCATTTTGGTGAAGTGTTACACTTAGACACTTAGTAATTTTCAACATGGAGCTGGAAGACCAATGAAGGACTTAGCCAAACAAGACTCCAGAAGAATCTCCAAGGAGTGGAAGTACTTAGAAGAAAGATCAAGAAGAAGTTCATGAAGACCAACCAGAAATATTTTCTAAGTCTTTCTCCCTCTTTCTTTCTTTTCTCCCTCCTTCTTCTGTTAGACTTCATGATGACTAAGTAAATCCAAGATCAGCCTCGAGGATACAAGAACCACCAAGTCTAAAAAATTATCAAGTCTACCAAAACTTCAATCAAGACATCATCAAGGAGAATATTACAAGTCTGGAGATGAAGCCTGGAGGACAACTATCTTTCTTCTATCTTTTCCCTCTTTTCTAATCGTGTCTTTCACATTGACATAAACATTTTTTGATCATGATATTATCGTCTTGAAGTTGTTGGATCCTAGCGGCATAGTGAGATGAAGCGGTCTGAAAACAAACCTTACATGTCCACGTACATGAGACCTGTTCCACAATTTAAGTGGCTGGCCGGGTGTCTGTCTCTCTCACTATAGTGAATGTCCAATTTACAAAGAGTTGATAATAATTGTTGATCATCTTGAAGAAATGACTTAGTATTTACTCTAAATATTTCTACATATCAAGACTAAGCCATTAGAGGACTTATTCAAGATGATATAAAACAAAATATTTTATTCAACTTATGACCTTAGTCCTTAGTCATTTTTGACCAACACATTTCCTTGCATTAACTTAAAAGATTTTCATGCATGACATGTTTTCCTTAGAAGTGTACAAAACTTGTTTGTTCACTAGATATGAGCATGTAGGTTTGATGATTGTTTTTTTTGATTGTTGTATTGTTGTTTGCTTATATTTTTTAGACTGAACGGAGAGAACTAAGTTCGTTGAAAAGATTTTGTGAGTAAAGACTACATTCAAAGGCAAGTGGCACACCTCATAAACTTCCTATTATTTCTATATGAATTACTTAGTGTATTTTTATATGCATGTGTTGGATAGTAGTGCTATGCTAAACCTGTGTAGAATTCCCTTACTCCTGTGTCTAGGTTCCTATATAATACTTAGTAGATATATTGATGCTATGCAATGATGAAAAGTTTTACAAAATGTAAGTGACTACTCAGGGCTGTGCTCATGGTTGTCGTCGCCTAGGATGAATGTCTATTCTACTTAGGGCCGTGAGCATGGTGATTTTCACCTGAGAGTGCACATCCACTAAGTTAATGAAACTCCTGGGTGGATTGGTTGTTAATGGTGGCGAAGTTGAGTGGTTACTCCGGTCCATGTCTATGGTTCCTGGAGTACGTGCACTTGTGGATGGCCACCCAGGGAACAGAGGAATCTGAAGAACTCCGAGTGACGATTGCTTCCAGTGCAGCCATTGCCATATGGGCTCTGGCTTGATCAATTATGTTGCGTGGACTCTCTCCGGCTTGACAAGCAGATGTAGGGGGATGTTAGGTGGAACGGGTCAAGTCAGAGTGGGAGGGAAAATGTTTCTGAAAGATCTCGTCTCATTCTTCTCCTTTCCTTATCACAAATGGTGTGTAAAGGATAAATTGGGTTGAATGGGTACAATGGTGAAAGTGCACAACCTCTGTAGAGTGTTAAACTAAGTACTTAGTCGTGTCCCCGGTACGGATAATTTGAGCAGCTGATCACGGACGTCAACGGAGGATTCCATCATTCCAACTTCAGAAATAAAACTTGATGGGTGAACAAGGGAAGATGAGATTTATGGTTTTCATGCCATACTTGTCTTAATTTGAAGAAAGTGTTTTCCAAAGAGATAGGAAAAATTGGCTTTATGCAAAATAGCCTTGAACTCCACCAGCCAAATATGCATATAGGCTATAGAGTTATTCCATTAAGTGTCCACCATAGTGTCACTTGCCAGACTCCATTTTTAATGGAATCTGACCCACGTTGTTGCAATATTTTTCTTATTGCAGATTGTTCAGATGACGAGTGAGGTTTCGTTTATAGGTTTCGAGTCTACAACCAACATGTTTTCGCCTGTGGCAACATGAAGTTGTTGGAGACCCACTGCTATTGTATTTCCGCTGTGTACTTTTTTTTCAATGCTAGCTTTATGCTATGCAACTTGTATCGAATATTTTGTAATTCTGGATCATCGATGTAATAAAATTTATGCTTTGTTGTGATATTACATCGTAAACTGTGTGTGCAAATGAATCGATCCAGGGATTTGCACTATACACATGTATCTGCCTTATTTAAAGTGCAGGTACGTTACAGATGGTATCAGAGCACTGTGTTGCCTGTAGGTTCAAAACCCTAGGTTTGGATAGAAATAGGATTTGACCATAGGATTAAAAATCTATTTTATTCACTTTTCTTAAAAACAAAACTTTCCATTTTATCATATAATATTTTTTTGTGTTTCATTTTAATTCTAATACTCTTTCCTCTTCAAAATTTTACATGGGGGAGTACACTGAGACCGCGTATGCTGGAGTTTTGTCGGATTTCATCTTTGAGAGGCAGCTGTCTAGGTTGACAAGTACATTGAAGCTACCACCGCCCTATTTCCGAGGAAGGAAGGAAGAGACCGGCATACCTGAGGTGACGCGTTGGGAAATCTGCACAATCATGACCCCAGATCCCACGATGCCAGAGTTCGAGCCCGTGGACTATGTCACCTACTACCCTGAATGGATTGAAGGAGTGAACATAGCTATGGTGGACTTGATGGCCCAATTGTGTTATAAGTATCGCAACAAGCTGGCACCAGAATCGCCCTTCCGTGCCTTCGGGAAGAGGGATGTGCATGGCCACTCACAAGATGTTTGAAGATGTTTGAAGACTTAGATTTTCTCATGAACCGTCTGACCAGGAAGGTTCAGCAAGCTTATAACATTGCAGATCATGCCCGAGCCGTCATACACGCAAAAACCCAAGAACTCCAGACTTCTGAAACCCTTATTGGCCATATGGAGGAACTCATCCATGAACTACATTTGCAGAATCTTAACAAGGATGAGCAGATCGCCACCCTTGAGGCGCAACTCAATGTACCTCCACCACCGCCAATAGCTGAAGGAAGTGACCAAGGCACTGGAAATGTGGTAGTGAACTCAGAGGTAAAGGATGAAGAAGACCCCGAAGAGGTGCTTTTTGAAGAGTCAACTGAGGGAGAAGTCACGCCTGTGGCGAATAACCACGCAATAAAGCGCAAGCGTGAGATTGAGGAGGAAGAAGTGGAGCAATACAAACCACGTTAGAGGGACCACCATTTATTTCATTTAGCTTATCGTATCGATTTGATGTATTGACCTATCAAATTGTGGTATGGCAGTACTATCGTTTTAGTAATTCCATGACATTGATGTGTTTTCGTTCGATAAATGATTAGTTCGAATTCTCAAAATAAGTGTGAAATTTGTTTTTGAATGTGTTTGCATGTGTTTGAATCATGTTGATTGATATTATTAGGAATTGGTTGTCTTGTTCTGAAATTATTGAAGTAGTATTTCTCCATAGTACTTATAATTCAACTCATTTATTTTCTAAAAACAATATATGTCTCACTCCAATAACGACAACGGTGAATTGTACCCAACTACGCGAAAGCCGTTAAGGAACCAGAGGCAGAAAGTGATCAACGACCACCCGCCTAAGATTGATCAAAACCATAGTATTGTTGAAGAGGACCCTATGACCAAACTAAAGGCATGCAAAACTTGTGGAGAGATAGGACATACGTCCAAGGATTGCTCTGATGAGTGGCCCCATGGTCACACCAGACGTCCAATTAATGGACGCCACACCAAACGGGTTATTTGCTTCCTGTGTGAAGGAACAACCCATGTTCCAATGCAATGTCAATTTTATCCCTCTGTGCAACAAGCTAACCAGCAAGCCAAGGAAGGAATGCGACAGTCTCTCATGAAATCGTCGAGGAACAAAGACAAAAGAGTGAATCCAAGAAGGATCTTAGCCACATAACATGCTACAGGTGCAAGGATAAGGGACACTATGCCAGTGGCTGCCCAGAGTGGAAGAGGATTAAATCTCTCCAAGGACCGAGTGGAAAACGTGAGTGCTAAAACTTCCCGTATCTACCACATGTCATTGTATTTTGAATACTTGTACGCTCTACAACATAGAAATAAAAATGATTAAACAAAGTTTCTAGACTGACCACAAAATTTCCTTTTAAGGGTGGTAGCCACCCAGTTAAATTAAACCCCGTTGCTTAAATCCAGAGATCCCAAACTGTATTTCTTTCTAACCTTCCAATCATAAAAATCATCCCCTACTAGTTTCCAGCTTCCATGTCAGAAAAATTCATTTCCTGAAATCTCTCGAGTTATCAGAATCTTTCAAGCATTTGCTTTTCTTTTTAGCTTCTCCGAATCTCGGAGACGAGATTCTTCTTAAGGGTGGTAATCTGTAACATCCCAACATTTTATAATGTTCAAAAATCACTAAAATTTAAAACTATTGTTTTGATTAAAAATAAAACATTAAAATGCATAAGAAAACCAATTATGAAAGACTTCAAACATTTTGAAAGAGTTTAATATTTCAAATATCTAAGTTATTATTATTTTCAAAACTTGTTTCAAGTTAAACAATTTATTATTCCATTGTATTTTCTTTAAAACCTCAATATCTAATTTGACAAATGTTTTACAAGGCTTCAAACCGTATTCATGAAATAAATAGTTTCCTCATAAGTATATGATTTCAACAACTTAGCCATAACTATTCATAAATTAAGTAATATTCACAAGTGTTCTTCTAAACTATTTCAAACATGATTTATTTGTCAATTGGAATTCTATTCCTTCAACTAAGTTCAAAACATAGTGTAGTTTATAACTACAATAACTTCATATAAACATTTCATTAGCTTAAATAATTTCCATTTATTTTCAAAACATAAAATGATTTTCATCATATTTTCGATATAAGAAATGAATTAAATCTAAAATATTTTCCAAAAGTTGTTATAAGATTTTCAAGTGAATTATCATAATATAAAATACAATGGTACACAAATGATTTTCAATTAAAAATGAATACCTTATATTTCCCATTTCCTTAAAATTATTTATATTTAGTTCTTTAATATTATGCCAAAATAAAGATGAATGATTTCAGCAAAATAAGTTTAAATAACTTAAATTCAAACATATTTGAATGTGGGTATTTCATAGAATTTATTTTAGTCAAAAATAAAATTAATTAAACCCTAATTTCAAATATAACATAAAGTGTCAAAATTTGCATTAATCCATATTTCAAAATTATTATTTTTGAAAATTGATCAAAACATGCCCACAACTGGTTTAACAGAAAGATAATAATTTTACAAATTTTTAGAAATTCGTTTGGCCTCAATTGGAGTTATATAACAAAAGTTATAAAGGAAATAAATAAAACAGAAAAGAAAAAGAAAAATACCTGATAGTGGGACCCACCTGTCAGGGGAGGTCTTCTTCTTCCTTTAGCCAGAAATCACGCCCGAAAATTGCTCCGATCCCGTTTCCAAAATTCTTCGCGAGGATTACGCCATCCGTTTCCTTCTCCTGCCCTACAAATACCCCACGCCATCCTCTCCATTTTCCCCCAAGAAACCCTAGCCCGAGAGCCCCCAGGCTGCTCGAGTTCGTCCTCGGAGCTCCGCCACGGCCGACGGGGAACTTCTTCGTTTCCGGTGAACTCCGTCGACCCCGAGACCTCTTTTCATTTTCTTTCTCCTTGTTACAACCGCGCGAACCTCACTGACATCTTTTCCCTGTAGCGCCCCAACTTTTAAATAAAGATGGAACACCTGTGTTATGTGCTAGTCCCTGGATCACTGCCAGCACCACAGTACAAAATATATAGTATCATTGCATAAGTATCAAATTACTACAACGAGATCCAAAAATAGCTAAGTATAGCTTTATTACAAAGTGCATAGTCATGAAGACTAGCTAAAATATTCAGAGTTTACAACGAAAGCAAAAGCAAAGAGCCTCTTCTTCAAGCATGCGCCACAGGCAGACATGTTGGGTGTAGACTCGAACCCAAACTCATTCCTCATCAGAATTACCTGCACATTGGAATATGTAGCCCCCGAAGGAGGTCAATACAATGAAGTATTGGCGAGTGACTATGGTGGATAATTTATGACAAGTCTAATTCTATATGCATATTTGGCTTGGTGGAGTTGTAGGCTATTTTACAGAAAGCCAGTTTTCTCCTATCTTTTGTAAAACAATTTTGTTTCTCAAAGAATTGGCACCAAGGGATGAAGCCCAAGTGCACCAACAATTCTTTCCTTGGTCAAATTTTACTTTATGAAAACTATGATGAGATTCTTCCGTCCATCCTTGTCCAGTTGCTCGAAGAAGTCCATCACCGGGGACACGGCTGAGTACTCAGATTGTCGACTCTGCAGAGGTTGTGCACTTTCACCTTTAGACTCAATTAACCCAAACATCCTATACACGCGGAGTGCATTAAGGAAAGGAGAGAATTGAGACAAGAACTTTCAGAAGAAGAATGCAACCATACTAGCAAGACCCGTTCCACCTACCAACTCTACATCTGCTTGTCAAGCTGACAGGTTGCACTCTCACAACTTAATAATTCTAGACAGAGCCCATTGTCAAAAGGCTGCACGGGAAGCTTCTAAACTTGGAGGGACTTAGTAATCTCTTTGTTCGTGGGTGGCCGTCCACAAGTGCGCTTATGGGTGACAACCACCATGCTCATGGCCCTAAGTAGAATAGACATTCATCCTACGCAACGACAACCACAAGCATAGTCCCAAAAGCCACTCAACATAAACCAAACAACCAATTCCACCCAGGTGTGCATTTAAAGTTTAACACTTAGCAATATTTCTATAACATGGAAAGTAAACACTTTTTATTGCATAGCTAAGCATCTAATAAAACTTTTGATGGCTGCATGGAAAGGGATGGCTACATACTACTAGGATATTTTCAAAGTGTACTAACTTAGCATTATAAGATAGTTCAAAAAAAAATCCTACCATGCATACTACTCAAAATATACTACTAATGCATATAGAAAATATTGGGTAGATTATGAATGTCACTTGCCTTGGTAATAAGAGGGACAAGCACAGCAAGAATAACAATCACAAGAAGGGCCTTCCTCCTCTTCACAATCTAGAGACAAACAATTAAAAAAAACACACAACACAACACTTAAAATATCAAGACAAAAATATGTATGCATGCTTGATATGCAATGAATTTAACAAGACAAAATAATTACCATTTTATTTCCTCTGTTATTAATGCATGAAGTGCAAAGATCAACATTTTATTATTTATTTACTCATTTAAAATATTGAGCATAACGTAGAAATATTAAGCCCTACAACCAAATTATTTAATTCTATTATGCAAAGTTTCAAATAAAACCCAAGTTGCACTCTCTGGACAGAGGGCATTAATAAAATTCTAAAACAATTGGATTTATTTGGAAAGCATTTTTATTAATTAAGTTATAGATTAAATAGCCAAAAAGCTAAAAAATTAAATTCCGCAATTTAAAATACACTAAAAGGACAAACTCATGAAACCATACTAAACTACACGAGCAGAGCTTTACGTGGATATAAAATTCATCAAATTTGGATGAACAGATCGAAAGTTATGAATTTTGCAAGTTTGTATTGTTTTTCTGTTTTTAAATATAAAATCTAGCCGAAAATAGAAAGAAAAAGCCACGCGGCGCCATCTGATTGGCTGAAACCGCTTCGCTCGGATCGCTATTGCTAACCGTCTGATCTAAATAACGTGGACGCTCCAGATCAGTCCGATCTAGATCCATTGGATTTAGATCCGACGGTCCGGACGCAAGGACACGGACGGGCGGCGCGGTCCGCCGGAATTCCTCCGACCGCGGCGGCGCCATCGCCGGAAAAGATCCACAATTTGCGAAATGAAGAATGACGGGGACAGATGCTCACCGATCGATGCGTGATGACGAGGCGGTCTCGATGGCGCGGCAGAGGCGTTCGCGGTGGTCCAATCCCTCCCCTAACGCTCGCCGGAGTTGGAGTGGCGGACGGCGTCGGCGGTCGCGGACGGAGGCGTCGCTGGTCTGCAAACCAAGACACGAGACCACGTCAAAACGATGCGCAAAGTCGAGAGGAGGTGAGGGAAGGAGACGAGGGAGCGCGGGGTGGTCGTAGGGTCCCGTACGTCGAGCTCGACGGCGGCGGAACCGGCGAGATGCGAGCTCCGATTGTGGGCAGCCCTGCGGCGATGGAGCTATGTTTTTGGGCGGAATCGAGCGGCGGAATCGCGGGGTATAAATAGGGGGCGAAGGCACGGATTAAAACCGTTTCTAACGATCCGAATCAATCTCGAGTTGGAGATGAGTTCGGCGCCGAAGAAATCGTCGGGAGGTTGAGGATGACACACCGTCAGCGTGCGGGCCCCGCGCGTCAGTGAGAGGAGAGGCGAGGCGCGGGCTGCTCGTGGGCCGATGGAAGCTGCGCGCGCGGTAGATAGGGCTCGGCCGGCCCGTTAAGAAATCTTTTTAATTAAACTCTTTTTCTGTTTTAAAACTTTTCAAAACAATTTGATTTTTAAATCTTATCAAAACATTTCAGAAAAATTCATAAAAATATGTTTTGAAAAGGTAATTTAATTTAGAACTTTTTTATATCATTTTGCTAAATAAATAAAATAATAAAATACAGATTATTATAAGGAGCTCAATTAGACCTCTTTATGGAAAACTACTTTATTTAAACTTATAATTAAAATTGAAATTATTCTTTATGTGATTTCAATGCCATGCCTATATGATGCATGATGCATGAATGCAAAGTTTTAAATTTTTCAGAAATTTGGGATGTTACAGACTAACCCCCTTAAGAGGAAGCTCGCCCTCGAGCTTCGGAAAGGTCAGCAAATAGGTGTGGGTGGTCTTCTCGGAGGTCATCCTCTCGTTCCCAGGTGGCTTCGTCATCGGTGTGATGATTCCACTGGACTTTGCAAAACTTGATGGTTTTGGTACGGGTGACTATTTCTGCTGTCTGTAATATCTTGATGGGCTTCTCTTCGTATGTCAGGTCACTCTCCAATTGTACTTCCTCGAGGGGTACAGTATCCTTTAAAGGAACTCCCATCATCTCGGGATGACATTTCTTCAACTGACTGACATGGAACACATTATGAACAGCAGACATTACTTCGGGTAGTTCTAACCCATATGCCACTTCATCTTTGCGAGAAAGAATTTTGAATGGTCCAATGAATCGAGGTGCTAACTTTCATTTGATTCCAAACCTTTTGACACCCCGAAGTGGTGACACTCTTAAATAGGTTTTATCACCCACTTCGTAGGTGACTTCTCTACGCTTGGAATCTGCATAGCTTTTCTGGCGTGTCTGCGCTATTTTCAATCTTTCCTTAATTAGCCTGACTTTCTCTTTAGCATCCTGTATTATATCAGGTCCAAAGAAACTCCGTTCTCCTACACCACTCCACAACAGTGGGGTTGTGCATTTCTTTCCATATAAGGCTTCAAACGGTGCCATCTCAATGCTGGCTTGGTAACTGTTGTTGTAGGAGAACTCAGCGTATGGTAAATTATCATCCCAACTAGATCCATAGTCGAGCGCACAAGCTCTTAACATATCCTCTAAAATCTGATTCACTCTTTCAGTCTGACCATCTGTTTGCGGGTGGAAAGCCGTACTGAATTCCAATCTGGTTCCCAAAGATTCGTGCAACTGCTTCCAGAAATGAGAAGTGAACTGGGTCCCTCTATCAGACACGATACTCTTAGGAACGCCGTGAAGGCACACAATTCTCTTCATGTAAATATCGGCTAACTTTGCACTAGTATAAGTGGTCTGCACGGGTATGAAGTGAGCTATTTTGGTTAGGCGACAAACAATAACCCAAATAGAATCATAACCCGATCTGGTCCTTGGTAATCCGGTGATGAAGTACATCCCAATAGAATCCCACTTCCAATCCGGTAATTTCAAAGGTTGTAAGAGCCCTGCTGGTTTCTGATGTTCTGCCTTTACTCGACTACATACATCGCACTTAGCGATGTATTCTGCTATTCTCTTTTTAGATTATTCCACCAAAATCTCTCTTTCACATCCATATACATGTTGGTATTTCCCGGATGAATGGAATAAGGTATGTCATGAGCTTCTTGCAGAATTAACTTCCTAATATCAGGATCATTGGCCACACATACACGTTTTTCAAACCACAAAATCCCTTGCTCATCCTCATGAAATCCTTTAGCTTTGCCTGCTCTTAGATTGACTTTGATCTCTTCTATTTCCTTGTCTCCTTTCTGAGCTTCACGTATCTTGTCCATCAAAGTGGGTTGTACAACTAATGAGGTTACAAACCCTTCAGGTACTACTTCCAATCTGAGGTCCTTGAATGCCTTGCATAAATCCTCGGGTAATTCTCCTGCTGTAAGGCCATTCACATACACTTTACGACTCAGAGCATCTGCTACCACATTAGCTTTCCCCGGATGGTATTGGAGACTTAGATCATAATCTTTAATAAGTTCCAACCATCTTCTTTGTCTCATGTTCAATTCCTTCTGCGTAAATATGTACTTCAAACTTTTGTGGTCCGTGAATACCTCACATCTTTTTCCCATCAGGTAGGGTCTCCAAGTTTTCAGGGCATGCACTACTGATGCTAACTCGAGATCATGAGTTGGATAATTTGCTTCATGTTTCTTGAGTTGTCTAGAGGCATAAGATGCCACTCTGCCTTCCTGCATCAACACACTTCCCAAGCCTTGGCGTGAAGCATCACAATACACTTGGAATTCCTTCTCTAGATCAGGTAAGCATAGAACTGGGGCTGAAACCAGACGTTTCTTCAACTCCTGAAAACTGGCTTCGCAAGCCTCAGTCCACTCAAATTTCTTCTCCTTCTTTAATAATTCCGTCAAGGACTTGGCAATCTTGGAGAAGTTTTCAATGAATCGTCGGTAGTATCCTGCTAGGCCTAGAAAACTTCGTAACTCTCCAACATTCTTCGGCGGTTCCCAATTAGTTACAGCTGAAACTTTTTCAGGATCCACCGCTATACCTTCCTTGGACACCACATGGCCTAAAAATCCGACTTGTTCTAACCAAAACTCACACTTGTTGTACTTGGCATACAACCTATGTTCACGTAATCTCTGCAATACTAGACGCAAGTGCTCTTCATGTTCTTAGAGACTCTTGGAGTAGATTAGAATATCATCTATGAACACTACCACGAACTTATCCAGAAAATCCATGAACACTTTATTCATCATATTCATGAAATAGGCTGGTGCATTGGTTAATCCAAACGGCATTACTATGTACTCATAAGAGCCATATCTCGTAACAAATGCAGTCTTGGGTATATCCATTTCTCTAACTTTCATTTGGAGGTACCCCGATCGAAGATCGATCTTTGAGAAAACGCAAGCACCTTCCAGTTGATCAAATAGTTCATTTATCTTGGGTAACGGGTACTTGTTTTTGATAGTTTGCTCGTTTATATCTCTATAATCCGTGACTAGCCTCTGGGTTTGATCCTTCTTTTTAACAAATAAGACTGGTGCTCCCCATGGCGATGAACTTGGACGAATGAATCCTTTCTGGATATGTTCCTCCAGTTGCTTCTTGAGCTCTTTCAATTCATCGACGGCCATAGGATAAGGTCTTTTAGCTATTGGTCCTGTTCCCGGTTTCAGTTCGATGAGGAACTCTACATCTCTATCGGGTGGCATTCCCGGTAGTTCTTCCGGAAAAACATCTGGGTATTCCTTGACAATAAGCACATCACCAAGGCTAACCGCCTTAAGAGAATTTAGCCTAACCTTCTTAAGTTCGAAAGTTGATCTGAACTTAATCTTCCTTTTCTCTGGGGTGGTGAGGGTGATTGCTCTATTTGCACAGTCTATGATTCCTTCAAAACGAGTCATCCAATCCATTCCGATGATAACATCCAATCCTTGGGTTTCTAGGATGACTAAGTCTGTTGGAAAGGTGTGTTTTCCGATTTGCAAGTCTAACTGCCTACACCCGGAATTTACTATCATCTCTCCTCCAGGGGAACTTACCCTAATAGGTTTTCCAAGACTTTCCTCAGCTAACCCATGTTTGTTTACAAAAGCTCTTGATATGAATGAATGAGATGCTCCAGTTTCAAATAAGACTAATGCTGGAAAGGAGTTGAGCAAGAACGTACCAATCACAGCACCAGGTTCATCATGAACTTCTTCCACATTGATGTGGTTCACTTGTCCCTTCTGGAACGGATTGGGCTTGGAATTTTCATCAGCCTTCCTCTCTGGGCATTCAGTTACATAATGTCCTGTCTTCTTGCACTTGAAGCAAGTCACATTAGACAAGTCTTTCTTCCCTTCATAGCTAGGACGGTGATTACCATTCCCATGATTATGGCCATGGTGATGGTTTCCCATAGATCCACCATTATTTCCATTGTATCCTCCATTATTTCCTTTGTATCCTCCATTGTTTCCTTTGTATCCTCCATTGTGGTTATGACCATGATGTTTTTGGCCACTACCAGTGTTGGAGTGATTCCAGGTTTTATGGCTACTGACTTCAGAGGTGTGTTGTTTCTTATATGTCCCTTCAGAATGAACCTTACTTGCACTGAACTTCCTCTTCCTATTCTCTTTCTTTCTTATGTTGTTGTCCAGGGTGATAGCTTGATCCAGCAGAGCTTGATAGTTTGGAGTATATGCCACAGACAAGGGTATCTTCAGTTCTCCCCTAAGTCCATTGAGGAACTTTTCCTTCCTCTTTGCATCATTATCAATGTCCTCTGGTGCATACCTTGATAGCATACAGAAGTCATCCATATACTCCTTCAGAGTTCTACCTCCCTGCCTCAAGCTGCGAAATTCCTCTTTCTTCAGGTTCATTATACCCGAGGAGATGTGAGCATTCCGGAAACCTTCCTTGAACGCATCCCAAGTCATGCCATCCAAAGGATGGGTCACTTGATAAGTCTCCCACCACAATGCTGCGTGTCCTTCCAACAGGTGTGCAGTGAACCTCACTTTTTCTGCCTCAGAACACTCACAAGTTACTAAGTCCTTGTTGACTGAACGGAGCCAATCATCCGCCACTATTGGTTCAGTAGCAGAGGAGAACTTATTAGGCCTAAGCCTTAGGAATCTAGCAAGTCTGTCCACTGGAGGTGGTGGTGGAGGTGGCGGGTTGTTGTTGTTGTGGTTGTTGTTGTTGTTGGTTGCTGCAATGAATTGAGTCATCATATTCATCAACTGAGCTTGAGCGCCCATCAGTTGTTGCATGGCATCATCGTTGTTGGTATCACGACGAGGAGGCATCTGTAGGGTTTTCAGCATAGATGAGTGAAAGATAGACAGAACTAAGAGAAGAAAAATCCTACCCATGCACAAAGCAACCAAGTCAACACCATCAACACTCAAAATACAACTTAAAAAGAAAAAGTCTACTCAGCAGTTCGAAACAAGTATTCCAAGTTGATTTAATAAAACGACATAGTCTGCAAACCAATCATTCTAACATTGTCACACCACAAGTTGGAGATCAATGTTTTAAAAAGCACAACGAACTAAACGAGGGAGAACATGGTGGTCCAACTACTAAGTCTAAACTTCGTCCATGACGTCTCCTTCATCTTCTTCGACTTCCTCGATGGTGATGCCTTCCTTCGTAAGGATCTCCTTGTAGTCATTCACCTCTTTCTCCAAGGCCTCGTTCTTCTCCTGTAACATTGTCGTCTCACGGTGCAGAGTCTCGATCGCTTCCTTCTCCAGGACTTCAATCTTCTCCTGTAGCATTCTCTTCTCACGGCGTAGAGTCTCGATCAAATCTCGATCAGCTTCGAACTCGACGTCGTTGCTCAGAATTTCATCCTTCAAGGTCTTGATCTCCTTGTTCTTGTCTCTAATTCTCTTTTCTTGATTTTGGAACTTCTTCTCTTGAGCTCGGAATTTCTCCTCTTGAGCGTTGGCCACCTCTTCTTGGGCTTCAATCTTCTTTTGAGTCTCCTTGACTTTGGCCATTATTTAATTATTCTTCAACAGCTCGTTGCGCCTATCCTCTTCGAGTTGCCAGAGGTGAAGTTCTAAGTCTTGGAGATATGGGTACAAAGGTTCTAGTTTGTTTTTGTCTTCCTCGCTAACAAGGTAGGGTATCCCATGTTCGTCACGTTGGCCAAGGTTAGAAAAGTAGTGGTCTTTTAACTCCTCCTGGAATTGCCAGCAAAGACGTCCTATTAGCTCCTGCGTGTCGAGATTCAGCCCTTTCTCCAAGGAGTCACTAATCGACTTGTACTGGATGTCTTCGGTCTTGGGTTCAGTCTGGCGCCCTTGTTGGTAAAGACGAATTCCCCATAAGTCTTCTTTGTTGAAGTGCTTCAGCTGGCTTGCCTTGATGATGGGTGTTGGAAGTGCCAACAGTTCTACTAACTCTAGAAGATATCTTCCAAAGCGCATGTCCTTGAAGTCCTCCGCGGTTTGATACATGAAGAACGACATCCTTAAGTGATAAAGTAGAGTTTGTTAAAACAAGACACAAGGTAAGAAATACTAGTTGTGGTGTACTTAAGTACTTAGAGAAAAAGAAGTTCTTTCCTAAAAGGTGATCAACACTATTATCAACTATTTGTAAGTCGGATATTTACTATAGTGAGAGAGACAGACACCCGGCCAGCCACTTATAATTGTGGAACATGTCTCATGTACACGGACATGTAAGGTTAGTCCCGGGCCGCTTCATCCCACTATGCCGCTAGGATCCAACATACTTCAAAGATGGTAATATTATGATCAAAAGAGGCTTAACCAATCCTAAGGGCTCGAACCTACAGGCAACACTTTAGCTCTGATACCATTTTGTAGCGCCCCATCTTTTAAATAAAGATGGAACACCTGTGTTATGTGCTAGTCCCTGGATCACTGCCAGCACCACAGTACAAAATATATAGTATCATTGCATAAGTATCAAATTACTACAACGAGATCCTAAAACAGCTAAGTATAGCTTTATTACAAAGTGCATAGTCATGAAGACTAGCTAAAATATTCAGAGTTTACAACGAAAGCAAAAGCAAAGAGCCTCTTCTTCAAGAATGCGCCACAGGCAGACATGTTGGGTGTAGACTCGAACCCAAACTCATTCCTCATCAGAATTACCTGCACATTGGAATATGCAGCCCCCGAAGGAGGTCAATACAATGAAGTATTGGCGAGTGACTATGGTGGATAATTTATGACAAGTCTAATTCTATATGCATATTTGGCTTGGTGGAGTTGTAGGCTATTTTGCAGAAAGCCAGTTTTCTCCTATCTTTTGTAAGACAATTTTGTTTCTCAAAGAATTGGCACCAAGGGATGAAGCCCAAGTGCACCAACAA
Source organism: Poa annua (assembly GCA_026929855.1). Classification (NCBI taxonomy): domain Eukaryota; kingdom Viridiplantae; phylum Streptophyta; class Magnoliopsida; order Poales; family Poaceae; genus Poa; species Poa annua. Next base: position 163,270,064 of record CM049426.1, read on the forward strand.
TTCTTTCCTTGGTCAAATTTTACTTTATGAAAACTATGATGAGATTCTTCCGTCCATCCTTGTCCAGTTGCTCGAAGTAGTCCATCACCGGGGACACGGCTGAGTACTCAGATTGTCGACTCTGCAGAGGTTGTGCACTTTCACCTTTAGACTCAATTAACCCAAACATCCTATTAACGCTGACTGAATTAAGGAAAGGAGAGAATTGAGACAAGAACTTTCAGAAGAAGAATGCAACCATACTAGCAAGACCCATTCCACCTACCAACTCTACATCTGCTTGTCAAGCTGACAGGTTGCACTCTCACAACTTAATAATTCTAGACAGAGCCCATTGTCAAAAGGCTGCACGGGAAGCTTCTAAACTTGGAGGGACTTAGTAATCTGTTTGTTCCTGGGTGGCCGTCCACAAGTGCGCTTCTGGGTGACAACCACCATGCTCATGGCCCTAAGTAGAATAGACATTCATCCTAGGCAACGACAACCACAAGCATAGTCCCAAAAGCCACTCAACATAAACCAAACAACCAATTCCACCCAGGTGTGCATTTAAAGTTTAACACTTAGCAATATTTCTATAACATGGAAAGTAAACACTTTTTATAGAATAGCTAAGCATCTAATAAAACTTTTGATGGCTGCATGGAAAGGGATGGCTACATACTACTAGGATATTTTCAAAGTGTACTAACTTAGCATTATAAGATAGTTCAAAAAAATTCCTACCATGCATACTACTCAAAATATACTACTAATGCATATAGAAAATATTGGGTAGATTATGAATGTCACTTGCCTTGGTAACTAGAGGGACAAGCACAGCAAGAATAACAATCACAAGAAGGGCCTTCCTCCTCTTCACAATCTAGAGACAAACAATAAAAATAATAAATAAACACACAACACAACACTTAAAATATCAAGACAAAAATATGTATGCATGCTTGATATGCAATGAATTTAACAAGACAAAATAATTACCATTTTATTTCCTCTGTTATTAATGCATGAAGTGTAAAGATCAACATTTTCTTATTTTATTTACTCATTTGAAATATTGAGCATAACGTAGAAATATTAAGCCCTACAACCAAATTATTTAATTCTATTATGCAAAGTTTCAAATAAAACCCAAGTTGCACTCTCTGGACAGAGGGCATTAATAAAATTCTAAAACAATTGGATTTATTTGGAAAGCATTTTTATTAATTAAGTTATAGATTAAATAGCCGAAAAGCTAAAAAATTAAATTCCGCAATTTAAAATACACTAAAAAGACAAACTAATGAAACCATACTAAACTACACGAGCAGAGCTTTACGTGGATATAAAATTCATCAAATTTGGATGAACAGATAGAAAGTTATGAATTTTGCAAGTTTGTATTGTTTTTCTGTTTTTAAATATAAAATCTAGCCGAAAATAGAAAGAAAAAGCCACACGGCGCCATCTGATTGGCTGATACCGCTTCGCTCGGATCGCTATTGCTAACCTAAATAACGTGGACGCAAGGACACGGACGGGCGGCGCGGTCCGCCGGAATTCCTCCGACCGCGGCGGCGCCATCGCCGGAAAAGCTCCGGAATTTGCGAAACGAAGAACGACGGGGACAGATGCTCACCGATCGATGCGTGATGACGAGGCGGTCTCGATGGCGCGGCAGAGGCGTTCGCGGTGGTCCAATCCCTCCCCTAACGCTCGCCGGAGTTGGAGTGGCGGACGGCGTCGGCGGTCACGGACGGTGGCGTCGCTGGTCTGCAAACCAAGACACGAGACCACCTCAAAACGATGCGCAAAGTCGAGAGGAGGTGAGGGAAGGAGACGAGGGAGCGCGGGGTGGTCGTAGGGTCCCGTACGTCGAGCTCGACGGCGATGGAACCGACGAGATGCGAGCTCCGATTGTGGGCAGCCCTGCGGCGATTGAGCTAGGTTTTTGGGCGGAATCGAGCGGCGGAATCGCGGGGTATAAATAGGGGGCGAAGGCACGGATTAAAACCGTTTCTAACGATCCGAATCAATCTCGAGTTGGAGATGAGTTCGGCGCCGAAGAAATCGTCGGGAGGTTGAGGATGACATGCCGTCAGCGTGCGGGCCCCGCGCGTCAGTGAGAGGAGAGGCGAGGCGCGGGCTGCTCGTGGGCCGATGGAAGCTGCGCGCGCGGTAGATAGGGCTCGGCCGGCCCGTTAAGAAATCTTTTTAATTATACTCTTTTTCTGTTTTAAAACTTTTCAAAACAATTTGATTTTTAAATCTTATCAAAACATTTCAGAAAAATTCATAAAAATATGTTTTGAAAAGCTAATTTAATTTAGAACTTTTTGATATCATTTTGCTAAATAAATAAAATAATAAAATACAGATTATTATAAGGAGCTCAATTAGACCTCTTTATGGAAATCAACTTTATTTAAACTTATAATTAAAATTTAAATTATTCTTTATGTGATTTCAATGCCATGCCTATATGATGCATGATGCATGAATGCAAAGTTTTAGATTTTTGAGAAATTTGGGATGTTACACCCTAATTTTTCCGCACCGGAGCAAGCAGTCCGTGCACTCCCGAGGAGGACCGCCGCCGTGCGCATCTCCGGCGAGCAATAGGAGGCAGGATGGAGCGCACCGAAGACCACTACCGCGCCACCGTCTCAAACATTCATAACTTTTTAACCACTTATCCAAATTTGATAAATTTTATATATTTGGAAAGCCCTCGACATGTAGATTATTTTAGATCGGCCAAATTCAAATTTGACTTAGTATAAAATATTCAAATTTCAAATGGTGAATTTGAGTATATGTGTAATAACTTTAAATCTATAAGTCCAAAAATTGCAAATAAAATTGTTTTAGAAACTTGGAATATTAGTATTGTTATGCCTCTGTTATAAAAATATTTTTGAGTAGTATTTGATGATTTAATAGTTGTTTGTTTAATTTGAATAGTTTGAGTATTTTCAACATAACTATTAATAGAAATATTATTTTGATTAAATCAAATTGCTATAAATGTAATTAAATGCCCCTGTCTATTAACACTAATTATAAAACTTTGTTATAAAAATTTAATCATAGAAAACTTTAATCGTAGAATTATTCCTTTTATTATATTTTCCAAAAATAGAAATTAATTAAATTGCATTTATAAATTCATGCATATTTATAAAGAAATCACAAAAGTTATTTTGATGTTTCTTGTATAAAATAGCATTTCATTCATAGCATATTTTATTTTGTAGATATAATTCTCATAGGAAAACTCCTCTTCATTATTTTTCTCTAAGTTGGAAATATATTCAACTTAGCATTTTGGTGAAGTGCTACACTTAGACACTTCGTAATTTTCAACATGGAGCTGGAAGACCAATGAAGGACTTAGCCAAACAAGACTCCAGAAGAATCTCCAAGGAGTGGAAGTACTTAGAAGAAAGATCAAGAAGAAGTTCATGAAGACCAACCAGAAATATTTTCTAAGTCTTTCTCCCTCTTTCTTTCTTTTCTCCCTCCTTCTTCTGTTAGACTTCATGATGACTAAGTAAATCCAAGACCAGCCTCGAGGATACAAGAACCACCAAGTCTAAAAATTTATCAAGTCTATCAAAACTTCAACCAAGACATCATCAAGGAGAATATTACAAGTCTGGAGATGAAGCCTGGAGGACAACTACGTCTTTCTTCTATCTTTTTCCTCTTTTCTAATCTTGTCTTTCACATTGACATAAACATTTTTTGATCATGATATTATCGTCTTGAAGTTGTTGGATCCTAGCGGCATAGTGAGATGAAGTGGCCTGGAAACAAACCTTACAAGAGACATGTTCCACAATTTAAGTGGCTGGCCGGGTGTCTGTCTCTCTCACTATAGTGAATGTCCAATTTACAAAGAGTTGATAATAATTGTTGATCATCTTGAAGAAATGACTTAGTATTTACTCTAAATATTTCTACATATCAAGACTAAGCCATTAGAGGACTTATTCAAGATGATATAAAACAAAATATTTTATTCAACTTATGACCTTAGTCCTTAGTCATTTTTGACCAACACATTTCCTTGCATTAACTTAAAATATTTTCATGCATGACATGTTTTCCTTAGAAGTTTACAAAACTTGTTTGTTCACTGGATATGAGCATGTAGGTTTGATGATTGATGTTTGTTGATTGTTGTATTGTTGTTTGCTTATATTGTTTAGACTGAACGGAGAGAACCAAGTTCGTTGAAAAGATTTTGTGAGTAAAGACTACATTCAAAGGCAAGTGGCACACCTCATAAACTTCCTATTATTTCTATATGCATTACTTAGTGTATTTTTATATGCATGTGTAGGATTGTAGTGCTATGCTAAACCTGTGTAGAATTCCCTTACTCCTGTGTCTAGGTTCCTATATAATACTTAGTAGATATATTGATGCTATGCAATGATGAAAAGTTTTACAAAATGTAAGTGACTACTCAGGGCTGTGCTCATGGTTGTCGTCGCCTAGGATGAATGTCTATTCTACTTAGGGCCGTGAGCATGGTGATTTTCACCTGAGAGTGCACATCCACTAAGTTAATGAAAATCCTGGGTGGATTGGTTGTTAATGGTGGTGAAGTTGAGTGGCTACTCCGGTCCATGTCTATGGTTTCTGGAGTACGTGCACTTGTGGATGGCCACCCAGGGAACAGAGGAATCTGAAGAACTCCGAGTGAAGATTGCTTCCAGTGCAGCCATTGCCATATGGGCTCTAGCTTGATCAATTATGTTGCATGGACTCTCTCCGGCTTGACAAGCAGATGTAGGGGGATGTTAGGTGGAACGGGTCAAGCCAGAGTGGGAGGGAAAATGTTTCTGAAAGATCTCGTCTCATTCTTTTCTTTTCCTTATCACAAATGGTGTGTAAAGGATAAATTGGGTTGAATGGGTACAATGGTGAAAGTGCACAACCTCTGCAGAGTGTTAAACTAAGTACTTAGCCGTGTCCCCGGTACGGACAATTTGAGCAGCTGATCACGGACGTCAACAGAGGATTCCATCATTCCAACTTCCGAAATAAAACTTGATGGGTGAACAAGGGAAGATGAGATTTATGGTTTTCACGCCATACTTGTCTTAATTTGAAGAAAGTGTTTTCCAAAGAGATAGGAAAAATTGGCTTTATGCAAAATAGCCTTGAACTCCACCAGCCAAATATGCATATAGGCTGTAGAGTTATTCCATTAAGTGTCCACAATAGTGTCACTTGCCAGACTCCATTTTTGATGGAATCTGACCCACGTTGTTGCAATATTTTTCTTATTGCAGATTGTACAGATGACGAGTGAGGTTTCGTTTATAGGTTTCGAGTCTACAACCAACATGTTTTTGCCTGTGGCAACATGAAGTTGTTGGAGACCCACTGCTATTGTATTTCCGCTGTGATTTTTTTTTCAATGCTAGCTTTATGCTATGCAACTTGTATCGAATATTTTGTAATTCTGGATCATCGATGTAATAAAATTGACGCATTGTTGTGATATTACATCATAAACTGTGTGTGCAAATGAATCGATCCAGGGATTTGCACTATACACATGTATCTGGCTTATTTAAAGTGCAGGTACGTTACATGTATGATCAAGTGTCTCGCTAGAGGAGACACACTTGTAACGATTATTCTAATAGGCGATCATAAAGAATTTATTCAACTGGTAGATCTAGAGGGAGAGTGTCAATGGACATCACAACAACTTGTCTGCCATTATCAACACGCAATGTCGCCTCATCCTTTCAAGCTACTCAAGCTGTAAACCTGGTTTTCATAAAACATGACTAGTTCAAAACTTTAGTCACTACTGCGAGTACTTGCTTAGCTAAAACATTCATAACATGTATATCATATATACACCATCATCATCGATGACTTCCGGCGATCTGTTTCATCTTCTTGATACATCCAACGTAATCAAGAACCATGAAGGTGAATGATTCCCCTTGCATGACATAGTCTATGACAGAGGACTTGCACTTGGCAACGACGTCTGTTATCCAGTGATCGAGCTGAGCGAGGCGTCTCAATGTTCATCAAGTATGACCATATGTCATCAAGTATGACCACCCCATGCTCCTTCAATGTGTGTATTCTCTTCCATCTTGGTTGAGAAGACAATCAGTCAACGTACTGATAAACTTCATCAACCCAACTTTAGGGGTACCCCGAGTTTAGCGACCATTTCATATGTTCGCGATCTAATAACTCGTACCCACCGTTGGTTCTCTATGGCAGAGATCACAGAATAAACTGGACTATGATGATATCATACGCACAAAATATGATAATCCAAATTATCTTTTGTTAGCAGAATCTCCGGGTTTATCTCCTAGCGGGTATTGTAACACAAAGAGCTAACGGTTTTAAACAAGGAATATCCTCAAGCTAAAGTATAAAACTATGAAGTTTGGACCAAACCTTATAAGTTTCTCAATCGCAGGAATGCGCCTAAATTTGAAAAGATGCTATCACAATGGTTAATATCTACAAAGGTTTGCAAAACAGACTTTGTTCATTATATTTTGAGTTCTAGTATTTTAGAAAATAACTATCCGAACTCCCACTCAAACGAACATCCCTCCTGGTCGTTTAAGCGATTACACGACCCCCATCCATTGCACCACCCCTCATCGTCAGAGCCGGCAACACAACTTCAAGGGTAGACAATTGTCAATCACAACAACTCTGTGACTCATGCTCGACCTTTCGGCCTCCGTGTTCCGAGGCCATATCTGCATATGCTAGGCTCGCCACTATAACCTCCACGCTGACGCTTGTGCAACATGGCTTACACCCACTGTATGCGAACGACGATATGTCTGACACCCGATCATCACGGCCTGCCTCATAACGTAGAACTTTCTGGGTGGTGCGCGTTGGAGGAAGAACACTAGTGGTATTTTGAAGGGATCGTCTTATATAACTACGGCCGCGTAACTAATATATACTAATATATATAATCACACAATATAAGATGCACACACAACATCAAATGTAATGCGACGTGATATGGTCCATGCGCCATGGTCTTCTTGGCGCCCGCAGTTCATAAACAATTTAGTAAACCTACCTTGACCATGTCAAATAGCCCCTGCAAAATAAAGTTAGACGCTTCTACTTCATCTTTTGCATATTTTACGTGGCTTGGGGCTGTCGTAAATAGAACCCCTTCATACCTACGAACCTTATGACCACAACAACGATCCAATAATTGCATGTTTAAGCATCCCTTTCGGGCCCTCCATTGAAAATGCAAGACCAACTAAAGAGAGAGAAACAGGCACCCGCCAGCCACAGATAGGGTACAAGCCATATTTTAGTAGTGGAACCAGTCTCGCGTAAGTGTACGTGTAAAGTCGGTCCGGGCCGCTTCATCAACTCGATGCCGCTGTAATCACAAGTGCACGCTAGAGGGTAGCAAATAACAGGAACGGTGCCCCCGTGCAGAACACTGGTTCTAACAGCGTACAGCTATATCTACGATAGATCGGCTCTCATACCACTGAAGGGGATCGTGTGCAGAAAAAAAATCCTAGCAACGATATCCTTAAACTAGCCAAGATCTACACTATGCAGACATAGAAGTACGGCGGAGATAGGAATACATACCCTCATAGACCGAAGAGCGGGGATTACGCTCCCGCACAAGCGTTTATGACGAAGACGACGTAGCCGACCTCTAGGTCGCGAAGAACTCGGCGCGACGAAGACGACGAAGATGACCTCGAGGTCGGGTGGAGGAAGTAGGCCTCCGAGCATCGCTAGCGCAACACCTCGCAGGGGGTTACACACATACGGTGGAGACGACGGCCTCCGAAGCTCCAGTCCAAGACGAGCAGCGGAAGACTTGGACCGGAACACCAGCAGCGCGGCAGCGGGCTATGGTGGAAGAGATCCCCCTTCTCTACTCGGCGCAACTCCGACAAAGGGAATCACGAGATTGAGAGAGAATTAGGGAATTAATTGGTAAATTAAAAGGCCAGGGGTGCCCCTTCTTATATAGGGTCCCGGGGGGAGCCAACCTCACTAGCCAGGCAATGTGGGACTATCCCACATGCCTTGGTGCGGCTAGGGCAGTGCGCCAGCCCTAGGTGGCCCCATTTGTCCCACCTAGGCCAGCCCTCCATCAATCCGAAGCCCTGGGTGGACTTCCCCCCTTCATGGGCCTTCTTTCCACTAGAAGGCCCATTTAGGGAAACCAGCCTTTAAAAATTCGAAAATAAATATATAAATCATATTTAAACATTAATTACACTAATTAATATCAAACATATTTTATATAATTTATTATAGCTCCGAAAACTATTTCGTCGCTGCCCGATCTCCATCGGACCATTCCCGGGGCGTTCCCGGTGATCTCTTTCCTTCCCGGTTGTCTTGTCGAAACCCCTTAAGTGTGTTACCGTAGCGGTTCGATATAATAACAGACATGATCGAGAATCCTCTCCGATTAATGACTAACTCGTAGGCTTGGACCCCATGAATTAATCCCTGTGATATAACGAATGACTTTCATCAATCAAACCTAGACGTCTAGTCTTAAACCCTTTGTCATGGCGATACTTAGCGTGTCCAAGCATCATTCTCAGATATCTCCATACCTAGCATGATCTCGTTACCAACATCGCTATCTTCTACTCGTCTACGATATTATGTCAGCTGGTGACCTAGTCACATGTTTGCAAACTCATTTGACATACTCTCACCGAGTGGGCCCTAGAGTATCTATCCGGCTATGCGGACTGACAAATCCCGTTGTTGACCCCTCGTCTCAACTACCCCCTTCAGATACCCAAAAGTATCACCGTTATCGTCACACTAAATAAGATATGACGTTTGGTGCGATCAAAGTATCTTCCAGGAATAACAATAAGTTGGTCTCACGGTCTTAAAACGTAATGACTATGTCCTATAAATACTGGGTATGTCCATCACATCGTTACACCTAACGATATGACTTTCATTGCCTGTATTAATTTTTTCGCTTAATACAGTTATAGCATGGTGTAAAACATATAATGAACGATTGGGATATTGCCAATAAACTATGTTTATTAAGTGCCTCTAGGGCATATTCTCTATAAAAGCTATGGACAACAACGGTACCGGTAGAGATCCTCAGAAAGAGGCATTGTTGAACATGATAGGGGAAAGCGGACCAGAAGATGTAGAGAACTTTCTAGATGATGGCTCACAATATCTGAATGATGATGGGTATTGCTTGTTGGAAGATTTGTGACAACGAGACAACCCGCAAACAAGTATTGATGTCGATACTAGCACTGGGCCCTCAACCTGCAAGTCATCCGATGTAAATATTTAAGTCTTTACTCATGATATATATCACAAGTTAGACTCACACCTTGAGCTTATATTTAACGAATGTTTTTTTAGACCTCCAAATCGAACAAATGTTCCACCTCAAGGGGCCTCACCAAAAAGTGGGACAAGAATATGCACACGAGGATTGATGTAGTCAGTGCCGATGTGATCCCTTTGGAGCCCAAAACGAGTGTGATAGCTTTTACAAATCAAGCAGGAGTTCTTGTTAGGGATATGATCCCGATCACCTGTCGAGAAAGGAATAAGCCAGCAAGAGCCGATAATATAAGTTTTGTCTCTGACGAATTAAAAAAAATCTATTTGGGAGAAGCTCATATCACATTTCACTCTGCCGAAGATGGACACCCCGGAGCAAACAAAGGCCATGATGGACAAACTGAAGGCGTGGATCCTTAAGAAGATGGCCACACAATTCTGTAACCACAAGAAAAGATTGTTGGCGACTAATGTCAAGAGCGGGAAAATTACTCTGAAGTTCAAGGGAACTCAAGAGAGGTTGTGCTCAATGGGATGATTTCAAGACGTTCAAGGAATCGGAAGAGGCTAAAGCACGGTCGAAAAATAATGCGGATAATGCCGCGCTGAAGATATATCATCGTAATCTGGGGACAAGTGGCTATAGGACTGTCAGGCCTAAGTGGGATAAACTTAAGGCTGAAATTAAGGCAAAAGAGCTATCTCCAGCTATAGTGAATATGCCCGAAAGAGCAGGAAATTTCCTAATGGCGCATCGTATGACGTTGGATATGGAAACAAGGGAGTTAGTTCTTCGTGATCCGACGAAGAAAGCAGTGTTGCCTATCCGCCCAGTGAGGAACAGGCTGTGCAGAGCTCAATCTTCGCAGCCCTTGCACGCGAAAGCATTGGAGAAACGACTAAGGACCAAGCCATCGCTTGGAGAGACTCTTGAAAGGAACATCCTCGACAGGGCCTGAAGAGGCTACTCCCGCTTCCGCTACTCTACAAGGCTCCGCTCGCCTGGAGAGGAGTCAACGCAAATCTCTCCACAAGGCCACCACTGCCCTGTGGAGATACTTCGCTACAAAGCAACTGAGCCGCTCGAGCCGGACTATGAAGCTTTCCTCTTTGGTGATAAAATAGCTGGACGGCACAACGCTCCAACGGCAACGTCACCATGGGCTCCGCCATGACCTCTGCGGTGCCTGCTGGCCGTCCTACGCGGACGGTGGTTTGTTGGCCACTACGGCTGGCTTTTGGACGGATGGACCGAGTCCATGGACAATTCTGCTGTGGTGCACCCTACTCCTTCGCGCCGCCGCCATGTGGGAACCCATCCTCTGCATAAAATGCTGGGATGAGGCCCGGGGCGCCTATAAAAGGAGTAGGAGCACCTCCGTAGCAAAGGATCGATCATTTGAGCCCTTGAACACTAGTCAAGAGCATAGGATGGACAACTGGCTTCAGGAGGAAGAAGGTCATAACTTCCCTCTTCGAGCTCCGAACTGCCAAAAGAGAGCCCTCGGCAAGCTCACTGTGTTGTAATCCTCTACAGTGCAATAAAGACAAGAAGGAGTAGCAGTGTTACCTCCTCCTGAGGGTCGTGAACCTGGGTACGGGCTGGTATCCTTCTCTGTCGTGTAGTTCCTCTCAGGCTCGACGAGCACTGTCGTTGTGCATCTCAAGGGTTGTTTGACCTCCACGTTCGGTCCCCTTCGAACACTCTCTTCAGAGTGTGACTATCCATGTTTCTAGGAGTCACTCTCCGACATTTGGCGCGCTAGGTAGGGGACTGAGGCGCGTTTGCAACCTTCGAGCCGCTTCCGCGACATGATGGACACCCGCGCCACCCGCGCCAGCAAGCGCACACCTGGATGGACTCACACCGAGTCCGGCGCCACCGCCACTCATGCCCGCCGGGAGGAGCGCGCCAACACAGGCCCGCACGTGGAGGAGCGCGAGAGCGAGGCCGAACGCGACGGTGAGGAGCTCTCCGAGCACCCTGATGACGTGGAGTCCTTGCAACCGTCGCGGCGCCCGAGCGGCTCCACCCAAGGACGCGCAGAGCCCGGTCCGCACACCACGCTACTCATGGCGCAAGAACTGCTCGGCTACCGGCCTAACCCGGAGGCCCACGACTAGTGGCTGGACCGCCTCAACCACCTCACCGTCATCGCAACGACGCGCCTCGCTTCGTCGCAGTCGATAGTGCACCACTCCCTCGCGGGAACGGCTGCGCCTGACGCACCACCACCTCCTTAGGGACCGCCTCCTGGTGCGGCACAGAGGGTCGTCTCGCACGCATCCTCGCCGCGTGACTGTGAAATCCTGCAGCGCACTGCGCCCGACGCACACGTGGGGATGGAGCGCCAGCAGGACCGCCATAATCGCCTTGTGGAGGAGATTGGCCAGGCGGGGCTCTCCAGAACAGGATTGGGACCTACGCCATGGGCTGCATGGCGTTCACCCACATCGTGCGACGCGTGGTCTGGCCACGGAAGTTCAGGCCGGCCCTCCACAAGGGCTACGACGGCTCCAGCAACCCCATCGAGTTCCTGCAGCTCTACCCCACCTCCATTCATGCCGCAGGAGGAGACGACAAGGTCATGGCCAACTAGTTCTCACACGCGCGTCGTGACTCCGCGCTATCATGGCACATGAACCTGCCTGAGGACTCCGTGAGATCGTGGGAGGAGCTCTGCAAGAAAATCGTCGCCAACTTCAAGGGCACGAACGAGCGTGCGCTCACCCACAACAACCTGCGGGATGTGGTGCAGAAGAAGGATGAGACCCTCCGCAAGTACATCCAGCGCTTCAGCCAAGTGCGCAACAAGATCCCGAACATCCCTGACACTCAGGTCATCGCCACCTTCAGAGAGGGCGTCACGAACCGCAGGATGCTCGAGAAGTTGGGTATCCACGACAAGCTCACCTCTGTGGTGAAGTTGTTCGACCTAGCTGACAAGTACGCCAAGGCTAAAGAGGAACTCCTCTTCGTCAAGATGAGTTTGCAAGGGGACGACCCTGCTGAGGGGTCAAAGAGCCACAAGAAGAAGGAGGGTCCCTAGCGCAAGCCCACCGCGGTCCTCGCGGCAGAGCCAGACGCGAAGGGCTCCCGCAGAGACTCTCTAGATCCTGGCGAGAACAAGGAGGACAGTCGTCCGTTCTGCGTCTACCACAACAGGCGCGACCACTCTACAGAGACCTGCTTTGACCTCAAGTGGCTGAGCAAGGAGCGCGAGCACGCAGAGGGCAGCGGAAGCTGCGGCAGAGGCCATGGCTACCGCGGAGGCAGACGCAAGGGCGGCTACCAGAGGCAACCAGGCACTCAAGACAACGCCGCCGAGAAGAACAACAACCTCCCTGACGAGGAAGATGGAGGCTACCAAGCCCCGAGAGGCGCTATGGCTTGCATCCTCGACGGAGCACAGGCGCCCAAGTCGAACAATCAGTTCAAGCAGTTCGCCCACGAGCTCAACGTCGCGCTCCCGAGCGTCGAGGTCTCCAGGCCCCTCAAGTGGTCTCAGTACACCATCGCCTTCGACGCCCAGGACCACCACAAGTCCACCAAGACTGTTGGAACCCTCCCCCTGGTCTGCTCCCCCACCATCAATAACATTGTTGTCTCTAAGACATTCATCGATGGGGGCGCAGGCCTGAATGACATCTCGGTCGAGACCTTCGAGACTCTCCAAGTGCACTACGAGTGGCTCATGCCTTCAGGGCCATTCACGAGGGTCACTAGTGGCTCAATCGAGCCTCTGGGGCAAGTCCGGCTTGCCGTCACCTTTGGCACGCAGAGGAACTACCGCACCGAGCTCATCGACTTCGATGTCGCGCACATCGGCTTGTCGTACAACGCCATCCTCGGCTACCCCGCCCTCATGAAGTTCATGGCCGTCACGGATCATGCCTACAACATGGTCAAGATTCCCGGCAGCGCTGGCACCATCGCCATCCACGGTCATATCCTGGACGCCACGCACGCTGTCGAGAGCGCCTACAAGGCAGTCGCCATGGCGTTTCCGGATGTAGAGGACATGGAGCGTCTCGAGAGGCCCAAGAATAAGTTGTTCTCTCAGGAGCCAGCTTCCACGAAGATGGTTTCTCTGAGCACCAGTGGCTCGGAGGCTGAGGGATCGGGGGCTGGCATCACCATTGGCGTTGCTCTGCCTCCTAAATAGGAAAGCGCACTCGTCGCATTCCTCTAGGCAAACTCTGACATGTTCGGATGGACTCCGTCAGACATCTCTGGTGAACCGAGGGAGGTGATCGAGCACCACTTATCCGTGTGTCCAAACGCACGCCCTTTCAAGCAGAAAGCACGAAAGCAAGCCCCCGAGCAGCAAGCATTCATCATCAAGTAAGTAGAGAAGCTCAAAGAGGAAAATGTCGCCCGTGAAGTCGCAAACCCACTTGGCTCTCCAACGGCGTGGTCGTCCCAAATCCCGCTGGAGGAGGCCGACTCTGCATCGACTACACCGATGTCTACAAAGCCTGCCCCAAGGACCCATACCCCATGCCAAGGATCAACCAGAGCGTGAACTCCACTGCAGGATGCGATCTCCTATGTTTCCTTGACGTCTTCTCTAGTTATCACCAGATCAAGATGGCTAAAGAGGACGAGGAGAAAACAACATTCATCACCCCTTGTGGTGCGTATTGCTATATGTGCATGTCATTCGGCCTGAAGAACGCTGGCGCCACTTTCCAGAGTCTCGTGAGGATAGCACTTCGAGAACAGATGGGCAGAAATGCAGAGCCTTATGTCGACGACATTGTCGTCAAGTCTCACGTGGGAGGCACTCTCTTGAGGGATCTCGAGGAGACCTTCACCAGCCTGCGAAAAGTTAACATCAAGCTAAAACCCGCCAAGTGCGTCTTTGGAGTACCTTTAGGCAAACTTATCGGATTCCTCGTGTCCCACCACGGCATAGAGGCAAACCCTTACAAGATCAAGGCTATAGAGGAAATGCAGCCTCCTCGCCAGCCCAAGGACATGCAGGCTGTATGGCCAGGTTGGGCCGCTTCATCTCCAAGTTTGGCGAGAGAGCCCTGCCGTTTTTCAAGATCATGAAGAGATCTGGCACATTCAAGTGGACACCTGAAGGGGAAAAGCCTCTGATGACTTGAAGAGGTACTTGTCTAGTCCACCAGTCATGGTAGCCCCAAGGGCAGGCGAATATCTAAAGCTGTATCTCTCAGCCACTCCTCAGACCGCCAGCACTGTCCTGGTGGTTGAAAGAGAAGAGCCAGTCCTCCCCAAGAAGAGTGCAACCACTCCAAGTCCAAAGCTGCCTGACGAAGATCTCGGCAAAGGGACAGACTCCACAGACCCACCGCTAGGCCCAAAGCCTCAAGCCGAGTTTGTCCCAAGCACCCTTGCCGAGAAACCTCCACAAGCCGCTATCGACTAGGGCCCTGAAGAGCCTCCACAAGCTGATCTCGACAAGGGCCCTGAAGAGCCTCCATAGGCCGATCTCGACAGAGGCCTTGAAGTGCCTCCTCAGACAGCCAACACTGCGCCTAAGCTGACAACCCTTGTCGAGCACCCCGTCTACTTCGTCAATACAGTATTATGGGACGATCAGGAACGGTACCCAATGCAGTAGAAGCTCCTCATTGCGCTCCACATCACCTCCGAGAAGCTGCGACACTACTTCCAGGGACACCCCATCACGGTGGTCACTTCATTCCCCCTGGAGCAGATCCTTCGCAACCCTAACGCTACAAATCGTGTCGCAGGATGGAACATAGAGCTGCAGGCATTCAATTTGTGTTTTGATACCACAAGCGTCATCAAGGGAAGAGTGCTAGCAGATTTTCTCGCCGAATGGACTGACCAAACCCCTGAAGAGCCTCGAGGAGAAGAGACAGAGCACTCTGGAGACAAGATGCCCAGCCATTGGACCATGAAATTCGACGGAGCTTTTGCATGCCGCAATTGAGGGGCTGGAGTCGTCTTGACCTCGGCCAAAGGTGACAAGCTCTACTATGCTGTCAAGTTGTGCTTCGCAATCGACAAGATCTCCAACAACATTGCTGAATACGAGGGCCTTCTCGCCGGCCTACGAGCCACCATTGCTCTAGGCGTCAAGCACCTACTCGTCAAAAGCGACTCCCAGTTGCTTGTCAACTTCTCCAACAAAAGCTAAACGCCTAAAGATGATCACATGGCCGCATACCTTGAAGAGGTCCGCAAGCTCTCAATGAGAAACTTGCATAACATCTTTTGTCCTGCCAGCCCGTTTGCAGCGGGACCTCTAGGGAAGTTACTGGCAATTAAGGTGCTCCTTTTAATAGAGCACCGGAGCAAAGCATTAACACTTGGTAAAAACATGTGATCCTGACATCACAACTATTCCCTCCGGTTATCCCAATTGCTATGACTTTGGGGCCATCGGTTCCAGACAATGACATGTGCATACAACTTGTAGATACAATCTAAGCAGTAATTATAGAGCTCAAATATAAGATCATACCACTCGTGCACTAGTGGCAAGCATTAAACACAACAAGATTGCTGCAACAATGACTTCACAAACTTATATAGATAGACTGATCATAATGTAACAATTCATATGATCCCAACAAACAAAACACGGATTACATCATATGGATCTCAATCATGTAAGGCAGCTCATGAGAACATTGTATTGAAGTACATGGGAGAGAGAGTACCAACTAGCTACAGCCAAGAACTCGTAGTCCATGGGGGAACTACTCACAGACCATCATGGAGTCGAAGTGGAGGCGGTGGAGTCGATGGAGATGGCTCCAGGGATCGATCCCCGTCCCGGCAGGGTGCCAGAACAGGAACTTCTGACCCCCGAAACTTGTCGGCGATGGCGGTGGCGCTCGGGACCCGTGGAGGAAAATATGAATATCGTCTTATTTTTTAGGTTTTGGGGGGTAATTATAGGCGAAAGGGCGAGGTCGGTGGATGGTCGAGGCCGCGTCAACACTTGCTCGCGCGGCCCAGAAAGGAGCCGCGCCACAAGGTGGTGACGTCCCCTCAGTCATCCACTTCGTCAAGTCTTCGATTCTCTCGAACACAAATATTCCAAAGATAATTCCAGGATGTTTCTTTTCGAATTCCGAGATTATTTCCTTAAGTACTTTTCTGAAATAGAAAACAACAGAAAACAGGGAACTGGCACTTTGGCATCTTGTTAATAGGTTAGTCCTAGAAAAGGCATAAAACTATATAAAATGCATATATAACATGTAATAACTTGGTATAATATAGCATGGAACATAAGAAATTATAGATAGGTTGGAGACGTATCAACATCCCCAAGCTTAGTTCTACTCGTCCCGAGTAGGCAAGAACGATAAAAAGAATAATTTCTGAAGTGACATGCTTTCACACAATCTTGATCATATAATAATGTAATGCTCATGTTACGAATGAACTGACTCAAGGCAATTATCTGTAGTTTACTAACAAATAGACAAGGAGTAAACAACTACATAATATAAGTAAAAACTTTTCATAAATAGTACTTTCAAACAAGCATCAATAAGATTTGCATAAGAGTTAACTAATAAAGTAATATTATCTAAGTAAAAGAGCATTGAAGCAACACAAAGGAAGATATAAGTTTCAGCATTGGCTTTCAACTTTGAACATGTATATCATATAGATAGTTGTCAACACAAAAGAATATAACAAGTGAAATAAGTAAGCATATAAGAATTGTTGAACACAGTTGACACAAGTGTTTGCTTCGGGGATAGAAAAAAGTAGGTAAACTCACTCAACATAAAGTAAAAGATAGGCCCTTCGCAGAGGGAAGCAGGGATACTAGCATGTGCTAGAGCTTCTTAGTTTTATAGGTTTTTGAAATCATATAGAGCATAAAAGTAAGTTTGAGCGGTGTTTGTCGTTGTCAACGAATGGTAATGGGCACTCTACCCCCCTTGTCAACTAGACTTTCAAGAGCGGCTCCCATGAAGGACGTTATTTCTACCATCAAGGAAGATCTTCCCTTTTTTCTCTTTTGTTTACACATGTAGTTTAGAACTAGTATCATTGCTTGGCTGATTAGATTAGGGCAAAAATGTGAAGAGAATGCAGCATGTCGTGGTGGTATCATGGCATATGCCATGGGGTGGCTAATGTTGGGGGTCGAACGTGCACTGGGGGATCCGGGGAGGGCTTGCATGTTGCAAGACATGCGCGGGTGAGCTCAAGAACTCACAAGAACACCAAACAAGCACACAACAACGAAGAAACACAAACACAAATACGCAAACACCACAATGTACCCAGGTTCGGGGCCCTCGTGGGGAGGTAACACCCCTACTCCTGCCCTTGTCTCTCTCTCTTATATGTGTATGATAAGAACTACAAAGGTGCTCCTTGAGCTGTTTTCCTCCAAGAACACTAACTCCTAGAGGATGGGAGGGAGTAAAGCTCAGAGCAATAACTCTCTCAAGAAAATGTGGGCGTCCCTCTCGCAGGAGGAGTTATGGGATATTTCTAGACTTCTGGCCGGGTTGACCGGAAACCCTAACTGACCCGGGTCCACTTGGCAGTGCCACCGGGTTAACGGTAATGCCGACGTGGCCTAGCCGACCTAGCCGCCGAGCTATCCGAGTAGCCGTTGTCAGGTCGTCATGACCTAGTCCTGATAGCGCCGAGCTAGTTGCTGATGGTCTTCATGTCAGAGACGAGACTTGGCTTCTCCATGCTGTGTCCCCTGTCAGCATATCAGTGCTACAGTGGAATAGTCACGTCCGTGCGATACTTCGCATTCTATTCCGCTTCCGTGTCAGTCGAGATGTGACTTAGCTTCTATGTTAGAGATATGATTGTCCTTACCCTTGACTTATTTCCCAACATAGAGTATGTCGGAGTATCTTCCATAACCCGGCAGAGGTGTGCCGGATCATCATCCACAGCCCGACATTCCTGTGCCGGACTCGCACTGTCGGGGACCTCTTCCGAGTTCGGACAAGAGTAAGCCGACGCCTCCAACCTATACACAAAAAATAAGAGGATGGTGCTGACATGGCAATTTTGGTCTGGTTAAGTCGGTGTAGGTACAACACGGTACACGAATGTCGGCCAGTCCCGACATACGGGTAAGTCTGGTCATACTTTACGAACCCGGGACTCTTTGGCCTTAATTCTCCTCTGTCTACGAGAGAGCAATCCTGGGCCCAGTTCCTCGAAGATGTCTTAGGTCTGCTCCCAAAGACATCTTTGAGAAACTGGTTCTCAGGAGAACTCCCTGCTCTTGCCTCTGTCCCACAAGTGTATACAGTGCTGCCCAAGAGAGTAGCCCTAGGCCCAGCTATTCGAAGATATCTTAGTCTTACTACCGAAGATATCTTTGAGAAGCTGGTGCTTAGGAGAACTCACTGCTCCTGCTTGAGTGAGAATGAAGGGCTGGGGGTCTATTTATAGTGCTCCCACCTGCCCCTTGCCTCCTCCAAGGGACGGCTCCAGCTTTATTCCAAAGTCACCCTTTGCTCTGCATCAAAGACCGCTTACTGTAACTCTAAAGGTCAAGCGAGTCTTGAGGTTAGTCAAAGGGCCAATCTAACTGTCAGTGGGGCCGACTTGCCCGGGTCTTTACCCTACCCGGGGGTAGCCCCCCGACACTAGTCCCCGAAGCTGGTGTAGTCCGACATCCTCGGATGGTGGGCTGGACCAGGTTAAAATACAATCCTCTTTATCCAAGGAGCTCCGACATTGTCCTGTCAGATGGCGAAGTTCTCCGACTTATTTTTGTTATTACGATACTAAGGTTATTTCGACCTCACCTTGCCGGGTTACTTGCATTTCCTACGACTTTCCATGCCTGACATATTTTTACGACAAACCTGGATCTCCTGGCAGATCTCCTCGTGCAACCTATCATCACATGACCACCTCCTCCGTGTTTAATAGTTTATTTTGCTGACGAACGGTCCTGCACAAGCCTCCATGGGGCCCACCGGGTGTCTAATCGCCCAGGTACTCGAGTGTGTTTGACTCTGGTGCGCCACCTCGGTTTCCGGGTATCTCGGCACACCGGATCGTGCCGCCTAGCCCTTGGGCTCCAGGGTCGGCTGTGTGGCTAATCGTGCGCTGCGCACGAATCTCAACCGCCCTAGTGGCCACTTACGATCCCACTACGCTTTCGAAACGGTTCCACTGTTGGAAAATCGGAAACCGCCGTTCCGTTTCCCTCTTAAATACGGCACGGGTACCTCCTCTTCTTCTTCCTTCTCCACTTTCTTCCTCTCCTGTTGCCTTCCTTGCTTTCTTCGCCTGCCGCGCCTCTGAAGGAGCTCATGCCCGTGACTGCCGAATAACCTTGCCGTCGTTCTCGATTGGAGGCCGCGCCTCCTCTTTGCCTCTCCCTCCGCGTGATTCCGTCGCGCCCGTCTCTTCTCCGGTAAGACTTCATCCCCATTCCCCATTTTCTCGATCCTCTACCGTGCTAGTTCATTTTTGCCGCCGGTGTTCTTCGTCGAACCTTGTTGCTTAGAAGCGATAGGGGCCCTAGGCCCGTGAAATGACCGCGGGATGCATGTTGTTTTAGCCTATAGCCATACCAAATTTAGGCACTAGAAAGGACTTGTTCTGCCGGGGTTGCGGTTCGCCGTCCCTTAGTATTTACTCGTACGTTTTTTGTAATTTTCCATGGTTGTTGTAGATCTTTCTCGTCTGGTAAATTCGACACAGCCTTGTTTATGTCTGACTTTGCCATCCTGCTTTTTATGTCAACGTGGTCCGACACTTTTTATATCAATATCCTTAACTCGGTAGTTTGCTTTCATAGGTCTCTGTCGGAATGAGCTCAAACCAATAGTCCGAATCCGGCGACATGTCTGCCAAGGGAGTCCGGGGTGGTTGGGAAGGATCCGACACCAGCAAGACGGACATCGCCTGGCTACGTCGGTCGCGACGTATCCTGGACCAGGTTATATGTCGGCGGCCGAAGGAGGAAAACGAACCCGAGCCCCGAGCAGGGGAACGGGTCGTGTTCGTCGCCCATTTTGAACGCGGCTTTGGCCTTACGACCAGCCGTTTCTTTCGCAACTTCTGGGACACTTTCGGGATTCAACCCCATCATCTCCCGGCTAACTCCATCACGGCCCTCTCGGCCTTTGTCTCTTTCTGTGAGGCTTATCTCGGACTCTGGCCCATGGTGAACTTGTGGGCCAAATATTTTCAACTCTGGAAGCAGAGCATCCCGAACCCGGGTGTCAAGGAGAAGGAGATGACAGCCTGCGGGGCCGCAACCATAACTGTCCGGAAGCTCGTCCATTTCCCCAAGATCACCGGGTTAGACTCCTGCCGGAAGTGGTAGAGGAGCTTCTTCTACGTGCGCAACCCGATGCCCGAGGAAGGGTCTACTCGGGTTGATTATATCAATCTCCTCGAGTTCAGGATTGAACCCACGACTGCCCAACTCAACTGGCCGCTGGACCCCAAGGATAATATCGGGGAGATCAACTTCATCCACAAGTATCTCCTCATCAAGGACACCCTCACAGCCGACGACCTTCTGCGGACCTTCATCGTCCGCCGAGTTTGTCCTCTCCAAGCCCGGGCGCACAAGATCTGCCATATGAGTGGCCCATACGACCCGACTCGGGTTAGTATGCTCGAGTTGGACACGACCTCCGTCCACCGTCGCGTCCGGGCCATCGCCACGACCGAGATGGGCGATGAGTGGGAATGGGGTATGGTTCCAGACGCCCGCGCCAATCCTGCGACACAAGTAAGTTCTTTTACATAACTTCTGACATACCATTTATCTCGTATAATCTTAAGTCAATTTCTTGCTTTTAACACTTCCTTACTGATATTCTATGCTTTTTCTTTAGCGCTTCGAGCGTCAGAAAGAGGAAGCGGCTCAGTACAACGAGGGCGACTGGAAGGCCGATTTACCCGTTCCGGAAACTTCTCTGACGGAAGATCCGGATGATGATGACAACATGCCCATATTGGCGCCTCGCGCCGCCACGGCGGGTAAGCCTCCATCCCGCTCCGTTTTACAAGATTGGTCGGATGATGGCGACTGCGTGATGCTAGAGATTATTGTTGCCACTCCTCTGGCCTTTGCTTACCCGGCTTCTTCGACACCAGATGTGTCGAGTGCCGCGAGAACAACGCGCAAGCACGCAGCCGCCAGCGCCTCCACCTCTACCAATCCGGAAGGCCCCGCTCCTGCGGCCAAGAGACCTAAGGCCATGGATAAGAAACTCCCGACCTCCACTGGGTATGTCTCCGTTCTTTCTTCATCTTGATTCCTTTCAATTCCTGCCCGACATATATCTCCTTTGAGCTAACTTCTATGTGTCAAACTTTTGAAGTGCCGCCCTCGAACTTGACTTGGGCGCACCTCAGCCTGCCGCTGCCGACTCAAACCCCGCAAGGCGTTCATCTCCGATCTAGGTGCCTGACTCGCCTCCACGATCTACTCCTGTGTCCGACCTGCCGCCGTCTCCCCCGACACTGTCTAAATCGGGCCCCACTGCCACACCGACCTCTGGCCCAAACACCTCGTCTCCCGAGATTCCTAAAAAGGTTTCTCAGGCACAAGGGGGAAGTCTGCCTCTTCGTCGGTACTCCACCCGACTAAGGCTCCGACAGTACCGTCCAGTTCGGTTGCTCCCCCTCGGAGTAAGAAGTTGGTGCCCCAAAAAACGCCAACTCTCCAGGGCAAAAGGTCGGTTACCACACTGGCCAAGAGCTCCACCTCCGCTTCTGGTGGCACCACCTTAGTCCAGAAACGGAAGGCCATCACTTCTCTGCAAACCACTCCTCCAATTGCCGCACAGAAGATGCTACATGCTACTGCGGTCAAGGAGATTGCTGCTAAAGAGGGTAGCCAGTCCGGAGTGCCGGTCGCCCATGATGCTGGCCCGTACAGCCAAGTCGATCAGTTGATCATTGACTGGAATAACGCAGACGTCGGGCCCACCTCGACCGAGCTCTCCTCCACCATACATCCTGCTGGGCCAGGCAAGACTGCACAAGCTACGCACCAGATGCATGTCGCGGTCCTCCAAGCCACGCAAACTACCAAGGTAACTTATCATACTCTCCACTCCACTAGCCCCGAGATTTGTGTCGAGCAACCAAACTCTCTTGAGTGAAGTTTACTCGGCACGAATCTTCCAAAAATTTGTTTCCGACACCCAATCCCCGAGATTCTTGCCGAGTGACAAAATTCTCTTGAGTGAAGTTTACTTGGCACAAATCTACAAAAAAATTGTTTCTGACACCCAGTCCCCGAGATTCTTGTCGAGTGACCAAATTCTCATGAGTGAAGTTTACTCGCCACGAATCTTCACAAAATTTCTGGGTTTCTCCATAAACTCTCTTGTTTTTGTTTTTTTCTGACTTAAAATTATCCGACACTTAGTCCTTCTTGCTTCTTTGCAGGACATCATTCGTGCGCGCAGCGAGGTTTTCCGGCGCGCGACACATGAGTTCGGGCACCTCATGAAATCCCATCGAGACCTCATCGCAAAACACCAGCAGCTTGAGCAGGAACTTGCCACTCAAAAGCTTGCATTCAACTACGAGAAGGATAAGGCGATCCGCCTGCAACGCGAGCTAAGCAATGCGCAAATTCCCAAGGGCACGCTGGAATCTCGGTTGAGTGCCGCTGAAGAAACCCACACTCAGCTGCTAGAGGAGGTTGAGGCGTGAGCCAATACTGCCGAGCTCCGGTTGAGCACCTTGGAGACTCGGTACAACTCTTAGTTCGCAGAGCTTAAGAAGCTCACTGCCCAGATGGACAGTAAGTTTCCCAAGTCACCCCTTTTTGTATCTTTAAATTTCTTGACCGACATATCGATCTTATGTCGGGATGTAAATTAACTCTGTCACCGCTCTTCGCTTAGAACACTTCAAGCACTCCCAGGCCGCTGCCCTCAAAGCTGTAGAAAAGACCCGGGGCAAGTGCGCCCGCTGAAGCTGGGCCGATTTCCCCTGACTGGGATGTCGACGACCACTTGATTGTTTTATGTAACATCCCAAATTTAAAACCTTCCTAGAATGTGTGTTTGTTTGTGCAATAAAGAAAAAACATCATGGCATCTTTTAATTTGTCTTGCATTTAATTAAGTGGTTGCATTCAAATTTAAATTCAAATGCTAATTCAAATAAATTCAATGTGAAGTTTCAAAATCTTTTCAAATATTCAAACCAGTAAACTAAATTGTCTATTTTGAAACTATAAAAATTTGCCAAAAGATTTTATCTTGTTTCTTTTTCTATTTTTTTTTAAATACAAAAACATAAAAGGATAAAACAAAAAGAATAAAAACCAGGAAAACTAACCCTACGGACCGCACGGGCTGTCATCTTCCTCCGTACACTTTACAGCGAGGCAAGGCGCAGCCATGGCGAGCCACTGCCATGGGCAGCCCACCGAGCGCCCCACCTGCCACCTCTCCTCCTTTAGATCGCACCGCATCGCCCGAAACCCTAACCCTAAGGTCTCCCCCCTTACCCCACCGCCGCAAGCTCTCCTCGCCCGCCGCCGCCATGGAGGCCGAGCACCCGAGCTCGGGTCCCCGCTGATTCCAGCCGTCCCCGACCTCCTCTGTGCGCCAGGAGCTGCTTCTCTTCCTCCGCTCCTTCCTCGCCGCAACCGGCGCCCCGGGGAACGACGACGAACCGCGCCCGAACGCTTCTTCCCCGACGACGCCGCCGCTCGGTTCTTCTCCGTCCCCTACACCGTCTCGTCATCTCCATCGTCCCCAGCCTCCCACCTCTCGCCATCGGGCTCCCCACGGTGAGCCTTGTCTTCTTCCCCTCTTTCCCCCTTCGTTTTCGTCCCCGTTCGCCGCTTTTCGCCGGCACCGGAGAGCACCACCACGAACACGCATGCACCCGCATGGAGTTGAACACGGACACGAGCACGCACGCACCTCTGCACACCCGCACGCACTCGAGAACGCCCAGCACAAACCGTTTGAGGTCGCCGCCGGTGAGTTTTCTTCCGCCGAAGCTCACTGTCGCAGGAGATTCAGTTTCGTCAGTAAAATAGCGCACTTTCTGCTCTTAAAAAAAACCGAGTCTATAACTTACAACAACACACACAAGACCTACTGGCTACCAGCACCGATCGCTCGCTCGCTCGCGCGACGCTAGTTCGAACCCCGGCTCGTGGAATAAAAGCCACCCCTTTTTCCTTTTATTCCCGCACCCACTGACAGCAAAGGGCCACCGGTCAGTGACTGTGTACAACACACACGCGCGCCCACGCCAGCGTGGTGCTGGGTCCCGCATGGCAACCTGTCGGTCTCGTTTCGTCTAGGTGAGAAAAGTCCAGAGAGACGATGCGCCTGTACATTTGTGTTGAGGCCCCTGTCTTCTCGGGTCTTCACCACAGAACCCTCACCAGTACTGTTTCCTCACCAACAGGTCCCTGCCTTTTTGCAAGAACAACCCTAATACTAAAATGATAATAACTTTAAATCCATAACTCCAAATTAAATAATTTTTATATGTTTATTATCAGAAAAATGCAATGAACATTAATATGCCATTCTTATGACATTTTGCATCATTTAATTTTATTTCTTAGTTTAAATTAACAAATGCACCTAATTAATTAAATATGGAATGTGTGGGGTAATAAATTTATAATGCCCTATTCCATTTAATTTGATTATATCATCTATGCCATGTCTTGCCATGTTAATAAACATTTAATTTGATGTGTAGATAAATAAATTGAACCTATATATTAATTGTCAGGATTGCATTCCCGTTTAATTTGGAATAAGTGCATCTCGTATTGCATCTTGCCATGTCATGCACAATCAATTGTTTGCGCATTTCCATGTATTGATTATGTTTCCTATTTGTCTATGTTTTTCTCTTGTCTGGGTAGACGACGACGTGCCTGCTGATGGTACCTACGATACTGAGGTTCCAGCTTTCATGCCAGGCAACGAGCTGCTAGGCAAGCTACTGCTAACCTGTTACAGGTTGTTTGGTTTTCATCCTAGCCTTTTGATCTATGCTAGCCTAGCTTACGATTCTTGAATTGCGATCCCGTCACATGTTATCCTGCAGCCATATACATCTTTATCCCCACATCACATCACCTGTTGTATGTTTATATGTTAGCCTTGCGAGTCGTAATGCATGCTTAAGGTTGGTTCAGCGAGTCTGTCTGTTCTATGTCACATATACTTAGCATGATAGAATGTCTACTTTAATAAAATGTTATCTTTTGTTGGGAATTCTTATTACGAGATAAGGCACTGGCGGAAGGCCTTGCGAGGTGCTTTGTTCTACTAAGTGTCGACCTAGGAACTCAGTTCTTGTCCTCGGATCCAATTTTGAGAGCACTAACCACTTGTGGCGAGCCTACCGCGGCTTTGATCTAATCCGCTTCTTATCCAGGGCGCCGCAAGTAGTTCAAGTTTTCCATTTGATGCATGCATATGGTTACATAACGATCTCATGATAATGGAGTAGTCGATTCTCATATAGGGTGGCACGTTCTTAGAGTGCTATGAAGGTTGATCCCGCGGGCACTTGACCTGATTAGCCGTGCACACAATCATGCGGTTCCCTGCATGGGTTGTAGAGAAGAATTTGTTGTATTGAGATGCCCTACCTTCTTGCTTTGCTTTTTGGGGTTGATCGAACGAGTATGGGTACAGTAGTGCAGCCCTACAGGGTATAATCTTATCGATAAGCCGTGTCCACGGTTTTGGGCGACTTGGTGATGATGCTGGCTAATAAGATCATAGACAACTTACACCTAATCATTGTTAATTAATTTGACTAATAATATAGAATTACTTTCACAATAAATGGTAACTAAAATTGTTCACTGTGTGAGTTTCCCGAATTGCTTCCTCATACTTAGTTGAGGGGGTTAATCCGAGAATGGGTTATGATTGGTGTTAGTTGTAGTTGGTTACTTATGCGCTCTCTTATCCCTCTCTAATTAGATGAAAGTTGTAGTGTGTCTCTATTAGGTTGCTAGTGCTGCTGCCGCTAAGTCCACCTAACCTCATACTTTGGGAGTCTTTCAGTTTTGTAAATTGATAGCTCTAGCTTGTTCGATACGCTCCTGTGCATTGACCCGTTCACGGGCTGTGGTTTTCTCTGCAGTTGAGGATTCTCCGTACGACCAGGTGGGTGGCTACTACATGGAGTTCGACGACGAGATGTACGACGAGTAGTTAGAGTTCCCCTGGGCTTCTTCCTAGTGGACCGCGTGGATGGGCTTTCTCTTTTCATTTCGTCCTTATGGCTATTTGCTTATACTCTATACCCTGGCCGGCATGTTTCCGCTGAATGATGTAATGTTGGGACATGTGTCCTCTGCTTGGTGATATTCACTATATTTGCTAAGTGAGAGCTTTGGATATTTATTTCCTTTCTTCGTGTCTTAGGTTTATCCTGTGATTTCCATTTTGTTTTCAAACCGGTTCGTATACAGTGTATGTATGTTTGAAGTATACGAATTGGTAGGATTTTGGATTTCTTTCATGCGCAATCGCGAGACGTACATGACGTTGGGATCACTAGCGAGTTGTAGGCCGATGATCCATTCTGAGCCTGCCTGCTTTATCCTGGGATTGGTACAGCCAGTATGCTACTAGTTGTGTGGCCCAACCGGTACGTCTTCTATGTGACGTCTAAATCCAGGTCTGACACTTTAAGTGCCCGAGTTACCCCTCTCAAGCTAATTGGTACCGAGTTGCTGGATGCCGGCATTAAAGCACACCGTGTTCTATGGCCCGGCACTGTCCGGCCCAGCAATGTCTCGAACTTGGCTCACTGACTGAGAAATGCTGAGAGCCGGCTCCGGGCATGACGATCCTCCGCGTCTCGCGCTGGTGTTGACCAGGCTTTGGCCTTCGTGCTATCTTTGTACGAAGGTATTAATCTGGAGCAAGTGCGGACATAGTGTAGCGTCCCAAAATTTTGGAACTAACAAAAAACTTATTTAATAAAGATCCAAAATTTTGAGGGAACAACAAACTTTTTAAAATGTCTTGTTAATGGATGTGCTTTCCCTTGTAAGCTTTGTTTGTCAAGTTGTGTTTTGATGTTTGTGCTGATGACTTCTTATTAACAACCATCTAAAACTCAAATAAGTTATAATATGACCTCTGAGGTCAATGTTTTAACAAGTTAAATAGTCCATATATCTTCCCCCATTCTCTTTTTAATAAACTCTATTTTGCCTCGATTTTTTGATTTTAGCAACCAGCCAAAATATATATCATTTGAGAAACTAACGGTATTCCCAAAAACTATATGTTTGCAAAACTATATAGGACCATATAATAAGTCTTAAATTATATTAGATGTTAATATGTTGCAAGGATTACCAACTCTCTTTTCCCAAAACACCAATTTAATCAGCCTCTGGAAATCAATTCTGAACATGTTGGAGTAATTCTATTTCTACCAAGAACCATGTCTGGATCATTATGATCACCACCTCACCTTATTTGTTTAATTCTATTCCTACCAAAAATACCCTGTCTTGATTTTTGTTGATCACCTCCTCACAAATATTTTTGATTTATATTAAAAGTATGGTTAGTGATCCAATTGTGGGGTTTTATCTATTTGTATGTGTGGTTGACCTATATGTTATGTGCTTAAATTGTTTCCCATGAGTGTGTCATTTTATGTGTGTTCATGTGGTGGTGTTTGAGACAACATTTTATTTATATAATTTAATTGAGATCATTCATGCTTTAATGTTATGCCATACGGTTGTGGTGTGTTTAACTTTTTATTATTATGTTTGATTTTAGGAGAAACTCAAAGAGTATTCTTTTTCAAATATGAAATAACTATCTTAAATTCCATTAATTTGTAGCCTTTGTAGAACAGGATAATTAGGGTTTATTTTATTCAAACTAGTAATGCAACTCACCTAACCTTATCATCACCACCTCTACTTCCCACTTTTATCCCTCTTGATAATTTATAAAATCTTTAGGTCACTAATTATTAATTGTTTTGAGTGCTAGTTCATAAGGTGACCATATCTAGTTTATAACATAGCAATTTGCCATTTTTGTATATAGTTGTTATGAAACCCCTTTGACCTAAACTTTAAAACAGAATGTTAAACCCTAATGCCCTCTCCCCAAACCAACTTGTGCTATAACTTTCTATGCTAAGAGTTGACTAATACATCATTGTTTAGTGGCCTAATCCAATCAGCCCAAGAATGACCTATATCTAAAACTCACACAACTCTCACACCATCCTCTAGTTTTTGGTGTTTAAATGTACCCCACGCCCCTGTTGTACCCATAGCTCGACATCTCAAAACCCTAGCCCTGTTTTTATTTTGTCTTGATTGTTTGGACATTCTGTCGAGCTGTTTTTGTGCAGAGCTGACCTCTCCTCCCTCTTCTTTAACCCGCGCTTGGAGACAAGTCAGTACGTGGCCAGCTCCCATCTGCACCCCTGCCTACCTCCCAGACACCGTCCCTCTCGCCCAATGCCCTCCCTGTGCTCTCTCTCCCTCTGTCCATTCCCGAGCACCCGAGCTGGCCACCCTCTTCTCTTCTTGCTATGAGACACCCTCCTGCCCTTTCTCATTTCCCATTCACTCCCCCTTAGTCCCCTCTTCCCACTCGTGCGACGCCCAGCATCCTCTCTCCTTCTTCGGCTCGTAATCGTGTGGAGACCGCCGCTCGGCCCGAGCTCTTGTGAGCACGTATTCCATCGCGGCTGACCCTCTCCTCCATTTCTCTCTGCCCCCTCTCGTTCCCCTTCCCGTGGGCTACCTCCTTGACGTCCTTGTGTCGTTCCAGGAGCACCGGAGCAACCACGACCTCGCTGTGCCTGAAGTGGACGCCGTCGACCTAGCCGCCGCTCCGGGACACGCCTTGGCGAACCAATACCATCCTTGCACGCCCCTCAACCTCCGCATCCACCTCCACCCTCCGTCATTGTCCGGGGATGCCCTGGGTGAGCTGCCCGTGCTTGGCCTCTTCCCCTAGGTTTTCAGCTCCGTTTCCATGGTCGGGAGGAATAAGATGGACGTGAGCCGTCCATCGTCGCATCAACGGCTCATATTTGAATCCGCGAGATCTAATCTCAGCCGTCTTCTCCTGATCCAGCGGCCGCGCAGCGCCCTGGGCCGGCCTGCCTCTGGCGGCCCAGATCCGACCCTTTTCTGTTGATTCCCTGTTAATTAATCTCATGTGGTTTTTTCTGTTAAATTACCTTGTAGATTTAATTCATTTATGGTAGATCTGTGCATGAAAATTGCTAGGAGTAAATTTTGTAGAGTTACTGTGTGTTTTCTTAACCTTATTGGCCGTTTTATAAAATATTTTATTATGTGTGTGCTAGGTTAGATCTAGCAAAAAGTATAGTTTTCACCATTTATTTAATTGTGGGAGTTCCATATATCCAAAACTTGCAATTTTTAGTTATATGGAAAGCCTAAAAGAATACCTACTCAGATCTATAAGTCTTTCATGCAGGAGATGGACCTAACTAAAGTTCTATTAAGTTTAAGTTTGACACCAATAGCATTTTGATGATTTTTATTACATTATTAAAAATACTTTTTGGAGTAAATCCAATTGCATGTGGTAGATATGGGTATTATCTATCATTTCCTAGTTTGCTTAAATTTTCTAGATGGTATTTTTCTCTTGGTGACCTATTCTCCAAAACAGGGAGTTATTTCTATTGAAAACTAATTGTTTTATTTCCTGTTATTTGCATGGGTATGATTTTAATGTTTTGTGCTATATCTTTTTATGAAAATAGATTAGGAGTGTTTTTGTGGAGTAGCCTTGTGTTTTCTTTGACATGCAACACCAGATTTGTATAAAAATAATTTATACATTATAAGGTACACTATTATTGCTAAAATGTGGTTGTTTCACAAATACTGAAATATATGGAGCTAGGAGAGTCCAAATTGAGTGAATCCAATTTCTACAGAAATCTAAAGTCAATACCTATCCATAGAAATAACCTTGCATGTAGGAGATTCCAAAAACGGAAACTATATTCATTATAGTTTGAGACCAGTAGCATTTGCATGATTTTTAGCTTATGTTTAGTAATAGCTTTCAATGCAAATCCTTTGGCTAATAGAAGTGTTAACTTTTAATTATCTCCCAAAATTCTCGGAGTTATAATTTATCTCCCATAACAGCAACCTTTGGCTAATAGAAGTGTTAACTTTTAATTATCTGTTCTTAGCAAATATAAATTGTATGAATGTTACTAATAAACTTTTGAAAACCAGAACCTTAACTCAACCATAATAATTTCGTTAAAACACTTTAATAATGTGTGGTGGATTGTTTACTTATGTTTAGCATTATTCCCTTTGTACCCTAATAGGGACATCAAATGTGTTTATATGCTTTGCTTGTGGGTATGTTTGTGTGTTATGTTTTTATCCAGTAAGTGGTGATGTTTTGAAAGGCTTGTTGTTTGCTGGTTTACATTAGATTGTTGTCAACACGCTCCTTTGTGATGTTTTGTTAAATCAGCCATCAACACCTTTTTAGTTTTTAATCAACAACTTGTGTGAGCAATGGTGTTA
Source organism: Poa annua (assembly GCA_026929855.1). NCBI lineage: Eukaryota > Viridiplantae > Streptophyta > Magnoliopsida > Poales > Poaceae > Poa > Poa annua. The sequence continues at coordinate 163,300,912 of CM049426.1, forward strand.
AACTTGTTTGATTGATCAACTACTTACTGGCATTTGGAACTAGTAACATGGTTGCATGTGAATGACTGTTTGGTGTTAAATTTGTATCCCGTAGATTCTCGTGTTTTGTAATGCTTAATGTATGACTTTCTTATTTTAGATTATTGTCAACACGTGGTTAGTGTGTGATTGTTTGGTTTAATTGTTGAAGTGGTCTTAGTTGTGGCATCTTATTAAATAGTCTATTGCACCTTTTAAGCTCTTAATAAAATACTTGGGTGAACACTAGTGTTAGCCTTTGTTGGTTGATTGATTACTTACTAGATTGTGTCTTAGAAATAGTAACATGTTTGCATATGAATGTGCTAGTGTTAATATTAAGACTGCCTTGTATGTTAGCCCACTTCTGTCTGGAGTATTTCCTGAACTACTAAGATACTTTTGTCCGAAGTATTTCCTGAAAACTAATGTAACAACCCTTGTTGAATGGTCTAATCACCATAAGAGATGCTTTGTTTTAGTGTTCAGTTAAAACTTCCTTTTTGCTAAATAAGGTTGTTGTGTATATCCTCTTACATGTATCTGTTTTTTGTCATAGCTCTATGGACTTTGTTGTTTGTTGTTGTTTAGCTAAAGGAGTTGTTTGCTTTTTTTTTAAGCTTTAAGGACTGTGGGACAACTGCCACACAGTGTTTATTCCACATCACCAGACCAAAGTAGCATAACTGTTTACAAGAGAGTAGGAGACGGCAGAAGAGTAAGAACATAAACCCTACCTATAAAAAATTATATACAACCTCTAAGGCAAGCTATGTAATCAAGCCAAGAAACTTTACAACTTTGGCTTTCAGTCTGTATCTAATCAAGAACATATCATGAATGAAACCAGCCTTCCATCTCCTAACGGTAGGTCTTTCTTTACGAATAACTGCTCCATTGCGCTGCAACCAAATATGTCTACATGCAATGACAACCACTTCCATGAAAAAGGCATGCCCAAAGCTCCTCCGAGCTGAGTTGAACACTGCCTGCAAGGAATCAGCTGCCGGCCATTCGATTTGTAAGTAGTTCCACACTCTTTGGCTGAAATTGCATGTAAAAAATAGATGTTGTCTATCTTCATAAACCCTTAAAGGGCATAGGACACAATTATAGTCATCCGTGACATTCCAGTGTCTCCGCTTGAGAAGGTCTTTGGTATTGAGTCGATCTCTGAGAAGCAATCAGGGAAAGACCTTATAGTTCATTGTACAGCTCGACTTCAACAACAACATAAAGATTGGAGGCACCAAAATATGTGCATGAATGTGTGCATAAAACTGCTTAGCAGTGTATTTCTCCCCCCAGCGATACGACCAAACATCCTTCCCATTATTAAGCGGAGTATCCACAATCATGGTGTGCAGTTGTTCCAATTCTGCAAAACCTTGCGTGGACAACAGTAGTGCAAAAAGAGATGATAAATCCTCCACCGCTGCGTACGCTGATGCTACCGAACTGTCCTCTGTCAACACAAATGAACAGAGACGAGGGAACCTAGCTTTCATAGTCAAATTCACCCCACTCGGGTTCAGATTGTCCAGTCAAAACAAGCAAGTGTTCCTAGAACCAATTTTTACCGAAAAAACTCCTCTGCAGTTGTCAACTAACTTCATAATACCCCTCCACCAAAAAGAGCCTCTCAAATTATCTGCATGGGGTATTTTCTCTCTATAATAAGCATTCCAAACTAGATCCACCCAGGGAATATCCGCTTTATTTTAGAATTTATCCAACAACTTTATCAACATCGCTGAGTTCTTTTTTTGGAAATCAACCACTCCCAAACCACCATGGTTTTTTGGTTTACAGATTGTCTCCCAAGCAGCCAAAGCTTGCTTAGGCGTATCCACATTGCCTCTCCAAAAACACTGCCTCAATATTTTGTCTAATTGCTTCGTCAAACCAGGAAAGAAGCTCAGAGAACATAGAAAATGCAGAGGCATCGAGGATAACGCCGAGGTAATCAACTGCAGTCTTGAACCTTGATTAAGGAATGAAGAGCTGCAAGCTAGTCGTCTTTCAAGGTTGCACACCAAGGGCATGAGGTCCTGCATGCTGGGTCTGGTTGTGCCCAAAGGGAGGCCAAGATACATAAAGGGCAAAGTCCCCACTTGGCAGCCGAAATCTGAGGCAAGCTGAGCCATCATATCATCAGAAACATTTATAGGTATCATCGATGACTTGTTGTAATTTATTGCCAAATCAGTGGACAATGTAAACTTATTCAATGTTTCCTTCAAATGTGTCAATTGTACCGAATCAGCTGGGAGAATTAGCAACGTATCGTCTGCATATTGTATGATGGGGAAGTGTTTGTCATGTGTATCAATGGGTAGACTAATCAAACCCTGGATCAACAACTCATTCACCACCACTTGCCACAATTCCGAACCCAATACATAAAGCAGAGGTGACAACGGATCCCCTTGTCTAACCCCTCGTCTACAGACAAACTGTTTCCATGGTATACCAATTTAATAAAACAGTCGATGAGCCAGATGAAAGTAAAGGATGCACCCAATCCAACCACTTCTGATCGAAACCCATATGTCTTAAGACCTGTATAATGGCTTCATGCTCAATTGTATCAAATGCTTTTGCGAAGTCCAATTTTAAAATAATGATTGGCTTCTTGGACACATGACATTGAAACAGATACTCAAACGACCATGCAACACAGTCCTGTATAGATCTCCCACGTATGAACCCATATTGGTTTTTATGAACACAGTTAATTATCACATCATGTAACCTATTTGCAGCTAACTTAGTCAAAAACTTCAAACAAACATTAGTCAGTGATATTGGCCGGAAATCATTGACTCGTGTTGGCACAGGCACCTTAGGTACTAAGGTAATATATGAACCATTTATATTATCCAATTTCAGCTTTCCGGCATGGAAATCTTCGGCTAGTTTGTAAAAATCTGCTTGGACAATAGGCCAACAACGCTTCACGAACAAACCATAAAAACCATTGGGCCCAGGGCCCTGTCCACCGGCATATTCGCAACCACAGCATCCATTTCTTTTTTCGTAAATGGCAAGGTTAAATTATCCAAACCAACCACCGGGGTAATCAATTGCTCTAAGTCCAATTGCAACTGAATACCATTTGACTGACCCATTCTCTCCTTATAAGAAACCCAAAGCAAAGCATCCATTTCATGATGATCCGTCACCTGAAGACTATCAACATCTCTCAGCATGGAAATAGAGTTCATGCGAAAACGTTCTGTGGCCATTGCGTGGAAGTTTTTGTATTCTCTTCACCATGTTTAATCCATCTTATCGTGCAACGCTTCTTCCAATACGCACACTCAGCTGACTGCAGCCGTTCCAAATGCAGCTTAACAATCTTGCGAAAATTGAACTCTGATCTGAACAATGGCCTATGCTCCTCCAGGGTGTCTAATATTAAAATCACCTTGTTACACTGTGCAATCAACACTTTCAGTTTTGACAGGCTCACCTTCCACTTCTTTAAACTATATCTTAGACTTTTAAGCTTATCTACTATGACAGCCGAAGTATGTGACTTAGTAGAGCCTTTATTCCATGAGTGCAAGACACATTCTTTAAACCCCGGCATATCCACCCAATACTTTTCGAAACGAAACAACTTGGCCTTAGGAATATGGGTATCAATATTCATGACACAAAGGACGTGATCAGATCCAGTTTTAGCCTATGGAAACACCAAGGAATTGGGGTATTCAGTGATCCAGTTAGAGCTCGTGAAGAACCAATCTAACTGCTCTAATAGTAGAGTTTCCAGCATGTTAGACCAGGTGTAAACACGTCCTTTCAACGGAAGCTCCAACAACCCCAGATGCTCAATTATATCATTAAACAACAGCATATTATTCTGATTGCCCCCTGGCTTATTCCTATTGTCTTGAGATCGAATGAAATTAAAATCACCTAGGATTAGCCAATTAGAGGTCGTGGGTATGTTAAGATTATATAAGCAGGATGCAAACTGATCTCTTTCCTCTCCATGACAAGGGCCATAAACTGAGACCAACGTCCAACTAGCATTGTTGTGTAATGATGTGAAAGAAACCGAGATCAAGAATCGATTAACCTCAATCAATTGTCCATAGAACACTGAAGAATTCCACAAAACAATCAAACCACCCGACGCACCAATCGATGGAGAATAAGCAAAACAATCAAAGCGCTTACGGCAAAATTTACGAATTAACTTCCAGTCGAACATCTCACACTTCGTTTCCTGAAGACAGATATTTGCACACTCACTTTCTTCAATTTTTGCACACACCTCATTTTTTCTAATTTCAGAATTTAACCCACAAACATTCCAGCATCACACCTTCCACTTTCTCAAACTAGAATGACTCATTATAGCACATGGATAGGTTCAGATAAAGTGCCACAAGCATAGCAAAGTAGCAAAAAAGAACAGAACATAGAGCAAAGACCAACACAACAAACTTAGCACACTGACACTTGTTCAACATAATAAGATAACTGACCCTTCTAGGGGACAGCCAGAGCCCCAAGCATATGGGAACTTAATCATCATTAACTTGAGCCTTCTTGGTACCAGGAGCCGCCTCAAGCACCTCCCTTGTGAGCATACTAGCATCAATACCCAACTGCAACCCGACATTTTGCATAACATGCAGAGGTGTAGCCTCATAGATAAGATCAGATGCAGGTTGAGTGGCCGGGTCAGGTTTTTCAGGCACAACAGGTATCACATTAACAAACTGCAATTGTTCTTCACTAGGTTCAGAATCAACAAGCAATGACTTGTATGATGCTTGTTGTTTGTTATGTCCTTGTGACATTGTCTGGTATTCTGAGTGTTGTTCCTCTTCCTGTTTACGACTCTAGATACGAGCGGGAAGGAACTGGAAACGAGGAGTGAACCTGAGGAATATCAATATCAAGACCAAGGACATATTGCTAAGCCAGTCAAGCCACTTCACCACTATAATGATTCCTATTATTTTATCAGGCATGTTTTGTTTTCAAAATAAAATAATGCATGTTTTACCTCTTTTGTGGCACCTTGCCACCCGAAAACTATTTGGCAAAATATTGTTGGGCCAAAGTTATCTACTAGATTATTTATAGGTGTTATAAAGTAAGTTTTTACTTGATGAGACTTGTTGTTGAAGGCTCCAATAAGAAGATTAAGTTTTCTAGTAGTATACCCTATTCTCTTACCTCAAAACTATAGGATGGGAGCCTGGTTTGATAAAAATGTTTTCGGAGAAAACCCGAACTGCTGGGAGCAGTCGGCGAGCAAGTGATTTATTAAAACACGAGATACTGGGAGCAATCGTAGAAGGTTGCGAAAACTCGAGCTGCCGGGAGTAGCCAAAGGAGAAGGTGTTTTGAAAAAAAAGTGTGACCCTAGCTGCCGCCTGAACAATTAACCTGTGCAACCACACTACTTGACATGGGTAGGGCTTAGCGGGAAACTTGTCTGCTTTAGTATTGGGGCACTCATACTCTCTATGGGGCTGGGCCCTTGAAGCCGGGTTGCCGTCTGGATGAGGCAATACACATGCGATGATCGCGTCGGACGATTATGGCGGGTCTCCTGCCATGGCGGTGTGGCATCCCGGGGAAAGACCAAGAGGTCTAGTGGAGCACACGGTGCCGGGGAGAACAAACCTACCGGGAGGCCTCGATTCTAGGGTGGTCATAGTGGAAAGCTTTGATCTGGTTATCCGGACCCCCGCATGATGTCGCATGACGGGTCGTGGCAGACACGGCGGAAGGACCGATTGGTGTGGATAAAGTGTGCAACCTCTGCAGAGTGTCAATCTATTCGAATAGCCGCGTCCGGGGTCATCTACGGTTGGAAGGTCCCACTAGGCACGCTGGCTGGTTTTAGTTTTAAAAAGGAAAGTGTTTCTCGAAGGAAAACAAGGAGGCAACAAGGTGGTACCTGGGAGGTATGGAATTTGGGTGAGGATGGTTGATCTCGGGGAGACAACCAGTCCGATCTCAAGTCAGGAAAAAGGGTTACCCCTATCCAAGTGTTTTGAAAAACTTTTACAAAAGAAACTTTTGAACTTGGATATGTCCTTGCTATACCTAAGAGAAGATAATTCTATATCTAAATGTTCCTCAACAAAGAGATAGAGATGTCGTATTCTCTACGTCTGAAATCATGGTATTCAAAAATAGCCCTATAGTTGTTTATAGAAGCTATCCTAGTTTTCTAAAATGCTTTACTTGCATTACCATAAAAACACAGATCTAGAGGTGGTCTTGCGAGTACGTAAATGTACTCATATGGCTATGTCCCTGGATATTCAAACGTCCAGGTTACAATGAGAAGATGTACGAAAATAAGGAGGAGTACGCCGACGACTACGCCAACTGAGTGTCACCTCTCAACTGCTCTGTGGGAATGCGTCAAGATGAGACGAGGCTGACGCTCGCCGCAAACTTCCGCTGTACCTTAGTTAATTTCCGTCTTGTGCGATGATGATTGCAGTCTTGGTCATGCGACCAGTATCTGTTTACATAATGTTGGCATCTCTGACGGGTAGTCAGAGGGGTCCTTATAGACTTGGTATCAGAGCCGTCGTTGACCTTAGGAAACCATAGTTAGCATGGTTGTTAGCTCAGTAAGGAACTGTTTTGCTAAAACCTATTTCGACAAAAATCTATTTTCTTCTAGGTAAGCCTAGTACGGTTTCCACTCCTCATCTATTCTAAAAAATGTCTTGATCTTACCCCTCAAATTTCAAAGTATTTCAAAACACTTTCCTCTATTATCTTGCCCCTACTCAAAACTTGTTTAGAGTTGACGATTAACCCAAATGAGACCTAAGTAACCAGTATCGAGAAGGCGAAGTTCATTCTCAAGACTTCAACATCCGACATCAAGGTGGTCGTCAAGTGAAGAAACAAGCTAAAAAGCAACCCTTGCTTACCAAAGCAGTGTCACTGTCAAGACCTCAACTCTAACAATGCTACTCTAGTTGCAACTTCGACAGTCTCAAGCTTTCCAGCAGGATCCCAAGCTGAAGAAATGTAGACTCCAACCAGTAGGATTGACCAAGACCCATAGGATATGGTAGGATATGACCATAGGTTGGATTCTCCAGCTAACGCGATTGTTGAGTGCCCTTTTTGTTCTATAGGTGTCTTGTGTGCTCTTTTGCTGGTATGCTTGTTGCTTGTGTGTGCCTTGTTTGTTCGCTTGTTATTGACATGTTGTTCTCTGGTATATTTCACAAGCACGCCTTGCAGGCAATACATATTAGGAACATACTATAAATTTGTTTGAAACAACTTGTTATCTTTACACAAAAACCTATCTTACATGTTTCCTTAAATGCACCCAAATGCACCTATGATCTTGTCCTCAAAAACTTCCTAAAATGTTTTCCTTCTAATCTAAACTTTATCGTGTGAGAGTTATAAGCTACACATGATACCGAAACCCCAAAGAAAGCACATCCCCGTAATGTGATGAGCCTTGACTCGTTTAATGAACTATTTGAATTACACGTATGCCATCACTAACCTAGCATATCTAACCTTAGAGTAACATCTGACACCAATGACTTGTTACTTACTAACCTCTTCAAGACCTACAAACCAATATCAGAATAAAGTGCCAACGGAAGTCTCACTTACGGTTGACAACACGGCGGACTCAAATAACGCCAAGAACCACACCTTCTTAAGACTTTATGACAACCTCAAGCTGTGACGTGCAAAGAAGATCAACGTCAGCAACAACAGAGATAACCATCACGGAAGATCGTCTACCTGAAGATGTACCATGAAGCTGATGTCGTTAGTGATTTCTGCGTGTCAACTTAATTAACTCAACTGACCATGACTTGAGTATTATAGAAAGAAATGACTTTTCGGCTAACTTAGATCCTACTGACCTCTGAAGACTGGTGCGAAGCTTTATGAAGCCCAAGAACCAGGGATGTCATCATCAACTTGGGATGTCTGCTACACTGAAGTCGGACACAAATCAAGATAACATCATCAACAAGGTGCAAGAACGACGAGAAGACCGAAGACTGTTGCATTTGGCAACACCTAACCTCAAACCAGTTTAGATGTCTTTGGCAGATCTTAGCACCCTTTGACTTATGAAGAAAAAATGGAGAGAGTCAAGTCTACGAGCCTGACGCCCTTGTGTGGTTTGACAACTTTTTATGTGTGTCTAACTGCTAACCCCCTCAAGACGACAATATTGGGAAAAGTATATACATTAACCCCGAGCATCGAGGAGCTACGACCAAGATGAAGATCATCGTGATACCGAAGATCAACAACATCCCGAAGTCAGCGACAACTGATGCAGTCAACTTTAACCATTCAAGTTTGCCCTTTTTAAGGGGGGGAGACCCATGTTGGTTTTAGGGAGTTCTGACGAACAGCTGTTTGCGCCCCAACACTGGAGTATTTGAATTCAACCCGATAAGATCGTGGGTCAGCATCCACCTTCATGTCAACACCTTCAGCAAGGACCCAAGCCTTCCAAAAAGAAATCAGAAGCTTTATCGTCAAGGCAACCTCAGTTGAGAATCAACAACCTCGGAAGACGAAGAATCATCAAACCTCTTGTCCTTTCACTCTCTTAGTGACGAGGGTGTAACTCGGCAAATCCCAAGGCGGTGCACCCTAAGTTGATAGAGGGGAAGATAGATGAACGTTGGTGATCACGACGGCTAACAAGCAAGGCGTTTTACCCAAGTTCAGGCTCCCGGAGGATAACACCCTACTTCCTGCTTGTCTGGTATTGATGGTGAGTTGTGGTTACAATGGCTAGATGGCAATCTCGCTAGGGTTTGTGGTGGAGGCTATGAGCGTGCGTATGTCTCCGTCCCCTTGGACGAGCAACCCTCCTAGCCTTTATATGACAGGCTAGGTCTCGGGTGAACGGTGCCGATGGCGTTTACAGATATGGTAAGAGTTGTATGACCTAACCGACTAGAATTGAGCCACACGCTATCTCTATTGGGCCTTCCTTGGGCCTTCGCAGTATTGACGTGAGCCAGGTAGCCTCATCGTGAGGTAGTCGAAGAGTAGCCCCACGTCAGTATCACCCGAGATTCTGTAACGTCCCAAAATTTTGGAACCAAGAAAAAAACTTATTTACTAAAGACCCAAAATTCTGAGGGAACAAAAAACTTTTCAAAATGTCTTGTTAATGGATGTGATTTCCCTTGTATGCTTTTTTTTTCAAGTTGTGTTTTGATGTTTGTGCTGATGACTTCTTAATAACAACTATCTAAAGCTCAAACAAGTTATAATATGACCTCTGAGGTCAATGTTTTAACAAGTTAAATAGTCCATATATCTTCTCCCATTCTCTTTTTCAATAAACTCTATTTTGCCCTTATGTTTTGATTTTAGCAACCATCCAAAATATCTATCATTTGAGAAACTAACAGTATTCCTAAAAACTATATGTTTGCAAAACTATATAGGACCATATAATAAGTCTTAAATTATATTGGATGTTAATATGTTGCAAGCATTACCAACTCTCTTTTCCCAAAACACTAATTAAATTAGCCTCTGGAAATCAATGCTCACCATGTTGGAGTAATTCTATTTCTACCAAGAACCATGTCTGGATCATTATGATCACCTCCTCACCTTATATTTTTAATTCTATTCCTACCAAAAATACCCTGTCTCGATTTTTGTTGATCACCTCCTCACAAATATTTTTGATTTATATTAAAAGTATGGTTAGTTATCCAATTGTGTGGGTGTTTATCTATTTGTATGTGTGGTTGACCTATATTTTATGTGCTTAAATTGTTTCCCATGAGTGTGTCATTTTATGTGTGTTCATGTGGTGGTGTTTGAGACAACATTTTATTTATATAATTTAATTGAGATCATTCATGCTTTAATGTTGTGCCATACGGTTGTGGTTTGTTTAACTTTTTATTATTATGTTTGATTTTAGGAGAACTCAAAGAGTATTCTTTTTCAAATAGGAAATAAATATCTTCATTTCCATTAATTTTTGGCCTTTGTAGAACATGATAATTAGGGTTTATTTTATTCAAACTAGTAATGCAACTCACCTAACCTTATCATCACCACCTCTACTTCCCACTTTTATCCCTCTTGATAATTTACAAAATCTTTTGGTCACCAATTATTAATTGTTTTGAGTGCTAGTTCATAAGGTGACCATATCTAGTTTATAACATAGCAATTTGCCATTTTTGTATATAGTTGTTATTAAACCCCTTTGACCTAAACTTTAAAACAGAATGTTAAGCCCTAATGCCCTCTCCCCAAACCAACTTGTGGTATAACTTTCTATGCTAAGAGTTGACTAATACATCATTGTTTAGCGGCCTAATCCAGTCAGCCCAAGAATGACCTATATCTAAAACTCACACAACTCTCACACCATCCTCTGGTTTTTGGTGTTTAAATGTACCCCACACCACTGTTGTACCCATAGCTCGACCATCTCAAAACCCTAGCCCTGTTTTTCTTTTGTCCTTATTGTTTGGACATTCTGTCAAGCTGTCTGTGTGCAGAGCTGACCTCTCCTCCCTCGTCTTTAACCCGTGCTTGGAGACAAGCCAGTACGTGGCCAGCTCCCCTCTGCACCCCTACCTACCTCCCAGACACCGTCCCTCTCGCCCAATGCCCTCCCAGTGCTCTCTCTCCCTCTGTCCATTCCCGAGCACCCGAGCTGGCCACCCTCTTCTCTTCTTACAATGAGACACCCTCCTGCCCTTTCTCATTTCCCATTCACTCCCCCTCAGTCCCCTCTTCCCACCCGTGCGACGCCCAGCATCCTCTCTCCTTATGCGGCTCGTAATCATGAGGAGACCGCCGCTCGGCCCGAGCTCTTGTGAGCACGTATGCCATCACGGCTGACCCTCTCCTCCATTTCTCTCTGCCCCCTCTCGTTCCCCTTCCCGTGGGCTACCTCCTTGACGTCCTTGTGTCGTTGCAGGAGCACCGGAGCAACCACGACCTCGCCGAGCCTGAAGTGGACGCCGTCGAGCTCGCCGCCGCTCCGGGACGCGCCTTGGCGAACCAAGACCATCCTTGCACGCCCCTCAACCTCCGTATCCACCTCCACCCTCCGTCATCGTCCGAGGATGCCCTGGGTGAGCTGCCCGTGCTCGACCTCTTCCCCTAGGTTTTCTGCTCCGTTTGCATGGTCCGGAGGAAGAAGATGGATGTGAGCCGTCCATCGTCGCATCAACGGCTCATGTTTGAATCCGCGAGATCTAGTGTCAGCCGTCCGCTCCTGATCCAGCAGACGCGCAGCCCTTCACTTGCGCATGCAGCGCCCTAGGCCGGCCTGCCTCTGGCGGCCCAGATCCGGCCAGATCCGGCCCTTTTCTGTTGATTCCCTGTTAATTAATCTCATGTGGTTTTTCCTGTTAAATTACCTTGTAGCTTTAATTCATTTATGGTAGATCTGTGCATGAAAATTGCTTGGAGTAAATTTTGAAGAGTTACTGTGTGTTTTCTTAACCTTATGGATTTGGCCGTTTTAAAAAATATTGTATTATGTGTGTGGTGGGTTAGATCTAGCAAAAAGTATAGTTTTCACCATTTATTTAATTGTGGGAGTTCCGTATATCCAAAACTTGCAAAAAAAAATTATATGGAAAGCCTAAAAGAATACCTACTCAGATCTATAAAGTTTGACACCGGTAGCATTTTGATGATTTTTAATACATTATTAAAAATACTTTTTGGAGTAAATCCAATTGCATGTGGTAGATATGGGTATTATCTATCATTTACTAGATTGGTTGAATTTTCTAGCTGGTATTTTGCTCTTGGTGAACTATTCTCCAAAACAGGGAGTTATTTCTATTAAAAACTAATTGTTTTATTTTCTGTTAATTGCATGGGTTTGATTTTAATGTTTTGTGCCATATCTGTTTATGAAAATAAATTAGGAGTGTTATTGTGGAGTAGCCTTGTGTTTTCTTTAACATGCAACACTGGATTTGTATAAAAATAATTTATACATTATAAGGTACACTATTATTGCTAAAATGCGTTTGTTTCACAAATATTGAAATATATGGAGCTTGGAGTGTCCAAATTGAGTGAATCCAATTTCTACAGAAATCTTAAGTCAATACCTATCCATAGAAATTAACCTTGCACGTAGGAGATTCCAAAAACGGAAACTATATTCATTATAGTTTGAGACCAGTAGCATATGCATGATTTTTAGCTTCTGTTTAGTAATAGGTTTGAATGCAAATCCAATTTTCATAGCTTCCTACAGTTACTAGGAGTACTGTGGTAGAAGGATTTAATTTTCTGTACAATATTCTCGGAGTTATAATTTATCTCCCAAAACAGCAACCTTTGGCTAATAGAAGTGTTAACTTTTAATTATCTGTTCTTAGCAAATATAAATTGTATGAATGTTACTAATCAACTTTTGAAAACCAGAACCTTAACTCAACCATAATAATTTAGTTAAAACACTTTTATAATGTGTGGTGGATTGTTTACTTATGTTTAGCATTATTCACTTTGTACCCTAATAGGGACATCAAATGTGTTTATATGCTTTGCTTGTGGGTATGTTTGTGTGTTATGTTTTTATCCAGTAAGTGGTGATGTTTTGAAAGGCTTGTTGTTTGCTGGTTCACATTAGATTTTTGTCAACACGCTCCTTTGTGATGTTTTTTTAAATCAGCCAACTACACCTTTTTAGTTTTTAATCAACAACTTGTGTGAGCAATGGTGTTAACCTTGTTTGATTGACCAACTACTTATTGGTATTTGGAACTAGTAACATGGTTGCATGTGAATGACTGTTTGGTGTTAAATTTGTATCCCGTAGATTCTCGTGTTTTGTAATGCTTTATGTATGACTTTCTTATTTTAGATTATTGTCAACACGTGGTTAGTGTGTGATTGTTTGGTTAAATTGTTGAAGTGGTCTTAGTTGTGGCATCTTATTAAATAGTCTAGTGCACCTTTTAAGCTCTTAATCAAATACTTGGGTGAACACTAGTGTTAGCCTTTGTTGGTTGATTGATTACTTAATAGATTGTGTCTTAGAAATAGTAACATGTTTGCATATGAATGTGCTAGTGTTAATATTAAGACTTCCTTATATGTTAGCCCACTTTTGTCTGGATTATTTCCTGAACTACTAAGATACTTTTGTCCAAAGTATTTCTTGAAAACTAATGTAACAACCCTTGTTGAATGGTCTAATCACCATAAGAGATGCTTTGTTTTAGTGTTCAGTTCAAACTTCCTTTTTGCTAAATAAGGTTGTTGTGTATATCCTCTTAGATGTATCTGTTTTTTGTCATAGCTCTATGGACTTTGTTGTTTGTTGTTGTTTAGCTAAAGGAGTTGTTTGCTTTTATTTCGAAGCTTTAAGGACTGTGGGACAACTGCCCCACAGTGATTTATTCCACATCACCAGACCAAAGTAGCATAACTATTTACAAGAGAGTAGGAGAAGGCAGAAGAGTAAAAACATAAACCCTACCTATAAAAACTTATATACAACCTCCAAGGCAAGCTATGTAATCAAGACAAGAAACTTTACAACTTTGGCTTTCAGTCTGTATCTAATCAAGGACATATCATGATGAAACCAGCCTTCCATCTCCTAAAGGTAGGTCTTTCTTTACGAAAAACTGCTCCATTGCGCTGCAACCAAATATGTCTACATGCAATGACAATGATTTCCATGAAAAAATGCATGCCCAAAGCTCCTTCGAGCTGAGTTGAACACTGCCTGCAAGGAATCAACTGCCGGCCATTGGATTTGTAAGTAGTTCCACACTCTTTGGCTGAAATTGCATGTAAAAAAGAGATGTTGTCTATCTTCATAAACCCTTAAAGGGCATAGGACACAATTATAGTCATCTGTGACATTCCAGTGTCTCCGCTTGAGAAGGTCTTTGGTATTGAGTCGATCTCTGAGAAGCAATCAGGCAAAGACCTTATAGTTCATTGTACAGCTCGACTTCAACAACAACATAAAGATTGGAGGCACCAAAATATGTGCATGAATGTGTGCATAAAACTGCTTAGCAGTGTATTTCTCCCCCCAGCGATACGACCAAACATCCTTCCCATTATTCAGCGGAGTATCCACAATCATGGTGTGCAGTTGTTCCAATTCTGCAATAGCTTGCGTGGACAACAGCAGTGCAAAAAGAGATGATAAATCCTCCACCGCTGCGTACACTGATGCTACCAAACTATCATCTGTCAACACAAATGAACAGAGACCAGGGAACCTAGCTTTCATAGTCAAATTCACCCCGCTCAGGTTCAGATTGTCCAGCCAAAACAAGCAAGTGTTCCCAGAACCAATTTTTACCGAAAAACTCCTCTGAAGTTGTCAACTAACTTCATAATACCCCTCCACCAAAAATTATCTGCATGGGGTATTTATATCTATAATAAGCATTCCAAACTAGATCCACCCAGGGAATATCCGCTTTATTATAGAATTTATCCAAGAACTTTGTCAACAGCGCTGAGTTCTTTTTTTGTAAATCAACCACTCCCAAACCACCATGGTTTTTTGGTTTACAGATTGTCTCCCAAGCAGCCAAAGCTTGCTTAGGCGTATCTGAAGGGGTTACGGTGCAGAAAACAATAATTTTCCTAGCGAACGAAACCCTAACTAGCCAGGATCTATCTATCTAGTACATGCGATAACGGTGGCGGAACGGGTTACATTACCTCCATGTAGACCTATAGTGGGGATTACGCTCCCGCACAAGCGTTGACGATGAAGTCGTACGTAGCCGACCTCGAGGTCGCGAAGAACTTGCCGCGATGTCGAAGTCGATGACGCCGGGGTGTTGACGATGATCTGCGTCGACGGGCGTCGGGCGGAAGAAGGCAGAGCGCCAGCACCGGGACTGGTGCGCCGGCAGCAGAGGGGAAGGAGGCGCGGCGGCTGCAGGGGCGAGACGACGTCGCCCAGACTACTCAAAAGGAGTTACCTCCAAGCACTCACAAACATACGGAGCTTAGCGACAACCCCCGGTCATTCAGATCCAGCTGAAATCGCAGGGGTAGATCGTATATGGAATTCCGCAGAGCAACGGCGCTCTGCGGTATAGCTTAGGTGGAGAGAGGGGGCAAAACGGGCGGAGAAACAGCTCGGCTGGTCTGCATACAATTAATTGTATTTTCCAATGAATTAAATCAATTAATATGCCTTGGTATATAAAGAGGGAAGGGGGTGTGCAAACCCCTTGGCTCCCCCATGTGGGACTAAAGGAGGAGAGGGGAGGGGGGGTTCGGCCGAACCACCCTTGGGCTTCTCCTACTCCTAGTCCAACTCGGACTAGGAGGGCCAAGCCTCCCTTCCTTGTGGGGTGCGGCTCCCCCCTCTTGGGCCCTCTTAGGGCCCATGTAGGTGGGAGCCCCCTTTTTCCTTTATTTAATTAATATTAAATTAATATAAAAATCCCATTAATTCATAATTAATATATTTATATATAATTCAATATCCCATGACTCCGAAACTATTTCGGAACCACCCGAACAACTTTCGGACATTCCTGGAACCATTCCATACCTCCCCGGAACTCCTTCCGGACCACCGGAACTCTTTCCGGATCATTTTTCTCTCTCCAACAAATTCCTATAAAATTCCAGAACCTATCTCCTAGCGTCGCTAAGACCTTAAGTTTGTTACGCTACGGTTCGAGAACACTCCAGACATGGTCGAGACACTCTGCTCACCAATGACCGTCAGGGATACCTGGAAGTATATGACAACCCCTGTGCATTCTACGAATATCGTCGTTGAACCATAGATATGATATTCATTCCCTTTGTCTCTGCGATACTACCTTGTCCGAGATATGATCGTAGACACACCGATGTCTTTGTTGTAACTCGTTACCGACGAAGGTTATTAACTCGTCTGCGATATTACATCTCTATGACCTAGTCATAAGCTGCGCAGCTATATAGATGCAATATCACCGAGTGGGCCCAGAGTATCTTTCCATTACAAGAATGAACAAATCCCGCTCTTGATCCTTACGTCTTGATGCTCTTTCGGAATACCCAAGATGGACACCGTTATTGTCATGCTATATAAGACACAACGTTTGATGCTCTCAAAGCACCCCTACGAAGCATTAATAAGTACGGTCTCACGGTCTAAGGAATAAGCTATCATATTCTTATCTATTGCAAATGACAAACATCGTAATACGATCTTATTGCAATACTTTGCGTATGTCCATCACCTTATTCAACCAACAAGATGACCCCACTGTCAACCGACGTGTTTGTCCTTGATCGGGAATCTTGATCAACTGTTGCCCAATGGACTAGCTCGTATAGAGGCTTATTAGGGACCTGGTTGTCTATGTATCACACGTGTATTAATAATTCCAATTAATACAGTTATAGCATAATACACAAACCTATTATAAACTTATGAGATAATGCAATAAATACTACTTATTTATTTGCCTCTAGGGCATATCTCCTTCAGTCTCCCACTTGCACTAGAGTACGAATAAACTAGCTGCATTTTACTTCATCAAAATCCCTTATCAAATAAGAATCATTTGATAATGCTTGCTAGTGGAAGAGTGTCACTGCACAATCCATGATCGTACATGCTCTTGCGATTCACTGATATCAACTTGCTTGATATCACCACGTTGTCCAACAACATATATACAAATACCGTAACTAAGTGAGACTTCTGTTTCCCAGCGCTTACTCTGATTATACTAACCAGATAACTGCCCTGAAAAACACACACAACCATAGAGAGCCCCTTGTAACAATTACAAACTCGCGATATCTACATACTTTCACACCAATGCAGAAAACTTGACATTCTAATGTCAATCCAACAACTAACACACCTCTACTTCCAGTAAATTCTAAATTTACTTTCATAACTGCTCTTCTTCCAAGAACATCGGTTATATTTCATCGAGCATATAATATGGTTTCTGTATGATGTCTAATATTACATAATAGACCCACATGTCATACAACCATTACTTTCATGCATCATTACTCTTAATGATCAATTGGATTACAAAGGACCATCCTTTTGATTCTATTCTGACTCCTCAGATATAATCCAAAACAACTCGACTAACCATTTAAAATTCCCGTGCTATTTCAAAATAGACACTAACTTTCAAATAGTTTCACAACTTCATCCTATTCTATTGGTACAGTTTCACAATGTGTTAACTACACAAGATGAATTCGACTCCCACTCAAATTATGTCTCCACATATTTGATAACACGAGCTCCCACTCAAAAACGTGTCATCCACATATTTGAGTTCCTGAGCTCCCACTAAAAAATATGCTCTATACATATTCCACCTGAGTAAACTAACTATGACTCCCACTTAAATCGACATTTTGGTCAAAACAAAATCATTGATCTACTATCAATTCAAATTTAACACAAACTACAGTATTACATTAATACAAATCCCTCAGACTTCAAGCATGTCTACATAAATGTAGTCAACAAATTTGATCTTGTGCAAGACACATTTCTTGACAAGACATGCTCCCGTGTCTTTCTTATAGTCACATTTCTCATATAACACCTTATATGACGATTAAACAATCTTATTCCTCTAATAAGAATTGCAGCAACAATTACTCTCTTAATTCTTTCAAATGCAACTTTGGATTTCCGGGCTCAAAAAAACCTTTGTTCGTATTCCGATATTTTCTCAACTTTCTTTGTATTCGTATAGTGCACCTTGATCTGTCAACAAGATCCGAAACACTTAATACAGTGCTGTGACCTGACAGCAATATTAAACATAACAGCACTTTATTTAGAAGTTTCTTTCATGAAAATATTATGATCTTTATGAAGAGGATCGCAAGCAGAAAACAATTTTCTAGTCTCCCTCACTCTTAATCACTAAACTTTCATTAGCAGACATATACTCTTTGGAACACCTTCCAACATAAGTCTGACACTTTATTCCAAACTTCTAATTTCAATCCATAAACCATAACTCGAAAAATCATCTTTTCCTCGGAATTACATAGACAACAAACTGAACTTTGTTTCTAATTGGTTTTGGAATACACTCCCATTCAATGCGAGTATTCTGCAAAGAACTATTCATGTATATACCGAATTATCGTGTAATCATATACATGTCGATACTACTGTCGATCTCATGAATTCTTGTTGAGAAAAACATCTATTTTCTAAAGTGGACATCGACTATAATGTTTCGAACATATTAGGAGTTTCTAAGACTGATTCTGACAGACCACACTTTATTTAAAATAGAGCATGATTATAACTCCCCACATATCACTATATATGACATTATAATTTTTTGAAACAAATTTCCACAAGTCTTTTGTGTTGAAACCATAATTTAAAAATATTGTCCTTTGATCGAATCTTGTGAATACAATGTTCACTAATCTTTCTTCTGAAAACCCCATTTGATCTATCATCAAATTAAATTCAGACTCCATAATTTATCGGGCAAATACTCCTATTTACCAAAATCATGGAAGAATTTGGATCAAGCAATAAACACCATTAATTAATCATTAAAAATGACACTCAATTAATTTCCGCTAGTATTGCAACTTCAATACTTGATTTCAAGCTTAATCAACTCAGCACTCGAAATACTTAAATGGACCAAAAACATCCATTACTTTTTTCATTGCTTTCATGACAAAACTCGACGGTGTTTGTTCTAGTAATAGAACTCTTATTCACAGGACACACTATTTTATCATTTCTACAATTATGAATACTTATCATACAATCAATGCAACTGAGATGTGGAATCTTTATTCATAATATAAAACAACTGATTTGTTCCATAACATAAAACAACTCAACTTGTCTTATTACATGAATAACTTTGTCTTGCAACAATCAAGACACACACACTCGCTCACTATTACAAAAGATCTTATCAAAAACTATTAATGATAACTATGATAACTTGAGGACGTAAACACCAAAAGGCCATCAACTCCTTGATTACCAGCTTCAGCGTCAGGTCACATCAAACTGCGCCGCATATATGTGATAATTAGGACCTGTTTCATAAACAGAACTAGTATCAAATACTTCATCATATACCAAGAGGCGAATTCATAATTCTGCATATATCAAATATATACCTGTAGCATCGAAGATCTCTCCTTCGATGGAATCAACCTTCAGAGATTTGAATTCAGACACAAACTTGTAGAAGTTCATATCATCGGCCTTCAAAATGTACTTGCGTACACAAGCTAGGAGGTAGAGATATCAGGACAGTCCGAATGGCACAAGAATCTACCATCCAGTAATCGAAGACCATCGTCAGCTGGAAGTAGATGTCATACAATCTCTTCAAATGTGTCTTCAGACAGGTATGCTCCTCCATGTGAATGGTCTGGAACATTCTAAGCTGCCTGAATTGCTCACGCTTTAATTCATCCCCGAAGTGTGTCTTTATCGCATCCATCATGACGCTTGGCTCCTTGCGTCGAAACAACTCTTTCAACTCGGGTGCCAGGCATACGGTCATGGTGATCTCCACTTCAATGAATATGTCCCGACGCCTACGGAAATCATCTTCCTCCTCCTCGCTAGCAGAATCTCCTGGTCCTTCTCCTAACGGTTCATCGAGAACATATAGAATGTTGTTGTGTTCGAGAATGTTTCTAAAACCGCTGTACCATATGATGAAGTTGGACCCGTCGACTTCTAATGTAGCATCCGGGCTCTTGAGGAAGTAACCGAAGTATAGTTGCGTAGTCTACAGATGTGATCGCAAAAGAGGTAAGGTAAAGTTTATAATATGTAGGTGAGTTTTAGTTCTATAATCTTATTATCTAAAAACACACCACACCAAGATTATTATCCCAAAAATAATAATGGCGATGACACGACCCCCATCCACTACACCACCCCCGATCATCACGGCCGGCAGCACAGCTTCAAAGGAGGACATAAAATGTCGATCACAACAACTCTGTGACTCGTGCTCGATCTTTCGATCTTCCCGTGTTCCGAGGCCATACCTCTGAGTATGCTAGGCTCGCCAATCAAACCTCGAAGACCCTGCGGATGCAACATGGCTTACACCCACTGTATGCGAACGACGAGATGTGTGACACCCGATCATCACGGCCTGCCTCATAACATAGAACTTTCTTGGTGGTGCGCAACGAGGGAGAACACAATTTTGGTATTTGTTAGGGATCATCCTATTTATGATGCTACCATTGTATATCTAGCATATAAGCAATCAATAGGATGCACACACAACAGCACACAACAATGATGCAATGAAGTGCGATGTGACATGGTCGATGCGCCTGGACCTTCATGGCGCCCTGTGCCTGGCCCCCGGCGCCCCGGCATGGCTCCGAGTCTACAGAGCCCTCCTTTGCCTCTGACAATACGTGTAATATCAAAACTTACCGTAACCATGTCACATAAAATACCGCCTCTGCAAAACAAAGTTAGACGCCTCTAGCTTTATTTAGTTTTGCAAGCTTTACGTGGAAAATAGGCTTATTCGTAAGAGAATCGCTTCCCTACCTACGAACTTTGTACCACAACGTCGATCGTATAATTTCATGTTTAAGCATCCCTTTCGGGCCCTCCATTGAAAATGCTTTGCCGACTAGAGAGAGAGAAACAGACACCCGCCAGCCTGTAGTGACCTCACCTTTTATTATAAGGTGGAAGTCCCTGTGTTAATGTGCTAGTCCCTGGATCAAATGCTAGCACCACAGTTTAAGATGTATATCATGCAAAAGTGTCAAATACTTTATTAAATCGCATGATCCAGTGTTACAAATATCTCTTACAACTTGCATAACCTGAAAAGGCTAGCAAAATTTCCAAGAGTAGCAGCGGAAAATAGTAGATACAATGAGCCTCATCATCTTCATGTGCCACAGGCAAGGCATGTTGGTTGTAGACTCGAAATCCTATCGAATACTCAATCGTTGTCTGTCGAATCTGCAAGGTTTAGTTGCAGCCCAGCTATAAAGGGTCAGCACAATTGAATTGTGGTGGCAAGTGACTTTAATTCCTAATGTTCTATTAAGCTATAACTATATGCTTATTTGGCTGGTGGAGCTCAAGGCTATTGCGCAAAGCAAATTTTCTCCTACTTTTGATAAACAATTTTCTTAAATCAAAATCTTCTCCTTCAGAGACAAATTCTCGAGACAAGTCCATGTCTCCTACCCATGTTCATCCAACAAAGTTTTATTTAGAAATTTGAGATGAGGAGATTTTGAGAACACAGCCTTGTGTAGTTACTCAAATTGTCCGATGCCGGGGACACGACTAAGATCTTAGGTTTTAACTCTCGAGAGGGTGTGCACTTTCACCATTAGACTTAATCAACCCAAACTATCCTCTACACTCCTTTAGTGAGAAGGAAAAGGAGAAGATCAAGACGAGACTTTTCAGAAGTTGCTTTCCCATGATCATACTAAGAGATTACCACCATCATATCAACTCTACCACCATCAATCTCTTGACCCAAGTCCACAACAACTTACTCCATCAAGACAGAGCCCATATTGACCAATGGTTGCACGATAAGCAACTAGACTCAGTGTAAACTTAAATCTCATAGCCCTGGGTGGCCTACCACAAGTGAGCAACTCAGGTTAACACCGCATATCATGGCCCCAGGTAAGTAGAAACTACCCTGGGCGAAGACAACGATGACACTTGGCCCTGAGAAGCCACTCAACTTGAAACCTCCTCGATCGACCCAATCCACCCAGGCGTTAAATTAATTTAGTGGAAATTTTCATTTATCACATCAACCATAAAACAATCATTTTTGCAGCAGTTGCTTCCACTAAATTATAATAGGGGTCTAATCTGGAATTTCTAAGGGGAAACCTAAAAAGTTTGCATAGCATACTACAATCTCCCAAAAACCTATCATGCATACTACTTTTGCAAATACTGTTTGAAAACACTAGATATGCAATAGAATAAAATAGTAGGTGTTTTATGAAGTCACTTGCCTGAAGAAAGTTGTCGTTTCTCACTCACTCTTGTCCAAGTCAAAGTTGCTCCCCGTTTCCAACTATATAGTAAAAGGGCATCCAATAAACAAGCAATTCAACAAACACAAAACAAATTGAAACATACAAGCGTAATAAGGCTTAGAAGTGGATTTGGTCAAGGGTGTCACATAATTCAATATACAAAAAGAATTTCTGTGGTTGCGTTTAGGGTATAGTCAAAAGTCAAATTGGACATTTTCAATTTGAAAAGATTGAAAGATCACAGGATCCAAATGAAATGGTCTTTAAACGAAGAGATCCCAGGATGGTTTAATCATAATTGAAAAGCAAGGTTCAAAATTTTACAACAACCATCATATTTAGTTTCTTTTACCTAAGGTTATGTTTTCAGAATTTTAAATTTAAGCAAATTCATATTCAAGAATTTCTTAATTTATCATATCTAACATTTTTAAATCCCAACTGAAAAGTTCATAGTATTATGAATACAACCTAGTTATTTGAAATGGCATAATGTTTTAATTCACATTTTTAGTAACACCTAATTAACCAATATCATTTATATACACTTGTAAAAGAATTAAAATCTTTTAAAAGGTTTTAAATAAAACTTACTTATTAAAGTTATGTATTATATTAATAAATAGGAATTTGAGCTTTCTCTAGACTAGGACAATTATTTATGTCTTTGGTGCAAAGTAATAGATTTTTAAATTAATAACTTTATAATGTGCTAGAATAAATCAAAACAAGTCTCAGGATCTTTAAATTCATTTTAAATTATTCAAGCATTATTTATAACAAAATTTATAAATGGGGTTAATAGATAGAGCGCTTTTAATTTAAATGTATAGCAATTGGATTAAATCAAAATTAGTGTTTGTATTAAAAGTTATGTCAAAAATAGTCAAACTATTCAAATTAAACATGCAACTATTTAAATCATCAAAATAATTCTCAAAAAATATTTTATAACAGAGGCATCACACCACACATTTGATAATGTTTCTAAAACAATTTATTTGCACTTTTTGGATTTATAGATTTAAAGTTATGATAAAATTACTCAATTTCACCATTTGAAATTTGAAAATTTTAAACTAAGTCAAATTTGAATTTGGGCAGATCTAAAATATTCTTCATGTCAAGGGCTTTCCAAATATATAAAAATATTTGAATTTGGATATGGGAGTAAAAAGTTATGATAGATCTAAGTGTCAGGGGCTTTTCTGCAAAACAGCCAATTTAATTCTATACGGAAATAAAACAGAAAAAGGGTTGGCCACGTAGCGGGCTGTGATTGGTTGGGCTCGGCTCGGCTAGGCTCGGCTTAGTCTGAGCCGCGGCTTGGCTCCAGTCGATCTGGATCGTTAGATCCAGATCTGACGGATCAGAACGACTCGTAACGCTTCAACCAAATGATTAAATCCTACGCGTATAATTTAGATCGAATGGACAGGGAACGATTGCCTCACCGTGGCGGCGCTCCAGTGACCGGACTTAAGGGGGACGGCGGCGCGCGGCTCGGTCGAGGACGTCGGCGACGCTCCAGTTCCCCCTGGACCCACCGAGGCGACGAGGAGGTGCAGGGCGCGACGAGGAACTCGGGGGTGCAGGCGGCGCCGTCGATTTCTTCCCGTATACTCGTGACGGCGTGGGCGGAGGCGTTCGGCTGCCGGCGAACTCCGGCGACGCTGGCGATGCCTCGCTTCTACTGCGGAAAAGAGGAGGAAAAGGGTGAGGAGATGCACGCGGCTGCGGCGAAGGAACTGGGCACGGTCTCGGGCAAGGAGGTGGCTCACCTCTCCCGGAATAGGGAGAAAGGCGCGGCGGCGGCCGAGCGACTCCGGCGAGTGGCCACGGCGGCCTGGCGGCGCAAATCAAAGGAGGAGAAGAGGGGAAAGATAGAGGGGCTTGAGGGCTAGTTATAGGGACAAACGGAGGAGTCCAATTCCTCCTAAATCGCGCGGATTTCGATCCGTAACAGCAGGATGAATCGGGGCGACAATCTCGGGCAGGAGGTTGATGACGATGACGTCATCATCCAAGAATTTCTTTTTCTTTTTCTGTTTTATTTATTTCTTTTATAACTTTTGATTTATAACTCCAAATGAAGTCAAATAAATTTCTAAAAATTTGTAAAATTAATATCTATGTTTTAAAACATTAGTGGGCATGTTTTGAATAAGTTTGAAAAATAATATTTTGAAGTATTCATTAAATACAAATTTGACACTTAAAGTCAAATTGAAAATATATTTAATTAAATTTTCTTTTGGATGAATAAAATTTGTAAGATACCCATATTCAAAATATGTTTGAATTTAAGTTATTTAAACTCATATTACAATATTAAATCAATTTTACCTTTAATAGGTTATTTACATAACATATTACAACTATTGGAATGAAAAGAGAAAATGCAATTAAATCATTTTTAATTCAAAATACTTTGTGCACCACAAGTTTTTATATTATGAACAATTATTTTGAAAACTTCATAACTTATCTTTGAAGGATTTCCTACAATTAATTTCATTGCTTATTTTGAATATATTCATGAAATCATTTTATGTATTGAAAATTGGTAAGAATAATTTAAGTTAGTGAAATGCTTATTTGAATAAATTATTAGTTATAACATCTATGAAGTTTTAAAGTTATACACTATAGACTAGAAATATACAAAACTATGTTTTGAACTTGGGTAATTGAATAATAATCTTTTGGCAAATAGGCCATGTTTTCAATAGTTTAAAATAACACTTGTAATTATTATTTTAATTTATGAATTGTTATTGCTAAGTGGTTGAAATCAAATACTTATAAAGAAACCTTTTATTTCATGAATATGGTTTGAAAGTTTGTAAAACATTTGTCAAAATTAGATATTGAGGTTTTAATAATTACAATGGATAATAAAATCTTTTAACTTGAATTAACTTTTGAAAATAAAGATAAACTGAGATATTTGGAATATTAAACTTTTTCAATATGTTTGAAGTCTTTCATAGTTGGTTTTCTTATGCATTTAATATTTTATTTTCATAAAAGAATTTTTTTAAATTTTAGTGATTTTTGAACATTATAAAATGTTGGGATGTTACAGACTACCACCCTTAAAAGGAATCTCGTCCCCGAGATTTGAAGAGGCTAGAAAGAAAAACAAAAGCTTGAATTGATTTTGATACTCGAGAGGTTTTGAGAAAGGTAATTTCTGACATGGAAACTTGAAAACTAGCAGGGGATAATTTTTCTGATTGGGAAGGCTAGAAAGAAAGGTAGTTTGGGATCTCTGGGTTTAAGCCACTGGGTTTGAATTATCTAGGTGGCTACCACCCTTAAAAGAAACTTTTGCGGCAATCTGAAATTCTTTCTATAATCTTTCAGTCGAACTTTTCCATCACTATTGGGTTATAGTATAACATAAGTCCATTGAACTGCTTTTGGTACTGAATATCACTGTTGGCTAAATCTGAAAACCAACCTGAGAGGATTTCAAAGCGATCTCCATGACTCTAACCGCTTGTTGTCCCCATGTGCTTCATCTTCACAGTTTACATTTTTGAATCAACTAACGTAACTCTCATGGAAGGCAAATCTTTGATTGTAGGGTATTCTTCAAAACTTTGCTTGTGGTTATCCTCACCATAATTTAATACGTATTAGAAACCCTTGCCTCACATAGGGTTATAAGTATCTACAATTCTATGGTTTTGGTTTTTCATCGTCGTACCTCTCATCGGAAAGTTACTCAAGATTTTCCATTCCTCATAGCAAAGAGAATGATATGAGTGTTCGCCATGGGGGCCAATCCATGTCGCACTCACTCATTACTTTGTACTTGGTTTGATGAATCTCGTATTCTAACACTTGGTCAAACCTCACTTATCTCAAAGAATGTTTCCAGTCTGTAGGACAAACCTAAGCTAAACTATCGGTCCTCATACTAGTAGGTTGCGTTAAACCTACACCGGGATAGCTGAAAAGTTGTTGTCTCTTGAAAATTCCTTCTCCTTGATGTGATGGAAAATATATGTTGTCTCAACTCCTAAAATTAACCTCCACTAGTATATCCATTCTGGTTGGTTTAATTTGTTCTAAGGATAGATATTGCGTCTGGTTTGGGTTTTGCATGGATGAGTTAAGATAGAAAGACACTAAGAAATAATCCTACGCCAGCATATTAAGACAAGGCAATTCATTTTACAAACAACATCTAGCAAACACCAAACAACAAGGTTCACACACAAACAAACAATCTAGTATTGTCATACAACCTAAGTTGGTACGAACAATACACTAACACGGTATCGCTGTTCTAAATGGTGGTCTAGTATAGCTCCTTCTTGAGCGCTTCATGATCTCTTTCAATTTCTTTAAACTCTTCCAAGTGGTTGAACTCTAAATCCAAGTTCTTCTATCATCTTCCATGTAGTTCTTCGTGTTGAATCGTAGAATTCCTTATGAAGTATCAGACTCAGACGTCAAGAACAATGGTAATCTAGAAATAGATAAGATATTTTCCAGAGGGTAGATAGTAGACGAGAGGATAAGAAAAGATAAAGAAAATTATATATTTATTTTAGTAAAGCGAATAGAAATAGATTTTCAATCCTATGGTCAAAGCATATTTCTATCCAAACCTAGGGTCTCGAACCTACAGGCAACACAGTGCTCTGATACCATCTGTAGTGACCTCACCTGTTATTATAAGGTGGAAGTCCCTGTGTTAATGTGCTAGTCCCTGGATCAAATGCTAGCACCACAGTTTAAGATGTATATCATGCAAAAGTGTCAAATACTTTATTAAATCGCATGATCCAGTGTTACAAATATCTCTTACAACTTGCATAACCTGAAAAGGCTAGCAAAATTTCCAAGAGTAGCAGCGGAAAATAGTAGATACAATGAGCCTCATCATCTTCATGTGCCACAGGCAAGGCATGTTGGTTGTAGACTCGAAATCCTATCGAATACTCACTCGTTGTCTGTCGAATCTGCAAGGTTTAGTTGCAGCCCAGCTATAAAAGGGTCAGCACAATTGAATTGTGGTGGCAAGTGACTTTAATTCCTAATGTTCTATTAAGCTATAACTATATGCTTATTTTGGCTGGTGGAGCTCAAGGCTATTGCGCAAAGCAAATTTTCTCCTACTTTTGATAAACAATTTTCTTAAATCAAAATCTTCTCCTTCAGAGACAAATTCTCGAGACAAGCCCATGTCTCCTACCCATGTTCATCCAACAAAGTTTTATTTAGAACTTTGAGATGAGGAGATTTTCAGAACACAACCTTGTGTAGTTACTCAAATTGTCCGATGCCGGGGACACGGCTAAGATCTTAGGTTTTAACTCTCGAGAGGGTGTGCACTTTCACCATTAGACTTAATCAACCCAAACTATCCTCTACACTCCTTTAGTGAGAAGGAAAAGGAGAAGATCAAGACGAGACTTTTCAGAAGTTGCTTTCCCATGATCATACTAAGAGATTACCACCATCCTATCAACTCTACCACCATCAATCTCTTGACCCAGGTCCACAACAACTTACTCCATCAAGACATAGCCCATATTGACCAATGGTTGCACGATAAGCAACTAGACTCAGTGTAAACTTAAATCTCATAGCCCTGGGTGGCCTACCACAAGTGAGCAACTCAGGTTAACACCGCATATCATGGCCCCAGGTAAGTAGAAACTACCATGGGCGAAGACAACCATGACACTTGGCCCTGAGAAGCCACTCAACTTGAAACCTCCTCGATCGACCCAATCCACCCAGGCGTTAAATTAATTTAGTGAAAATTTTCATTTATCACATCAACCATAAAACAATCATTTTTGCAGCAGTTGCTTCCACTAAATTATAATAGGGGTCTAATCTGGAATTTCTAAGGGGAAACCTAAAAAGTTTGCATAGCATACTACAATCTCCCAAAAACCTATCATGCATACTACTTTTGCAAATACTGTTTGAAAACACTAGATATGCAATAGAATAAAATAGTAGGTGTTTTATGAAGTCACTTGCCTGAAGAAAGTTGTCGTTTCTCACTCACTCTTGTCCAAGTCAAAGTTGCTCCCCGTTTCCAACTATATAGTAAAAGGGCATCCAATAAACAAGCAATTCAACAAACACAAATTAATTTCATTGCTTATTTTGAATATATTCATGAAATCATTTTATGTATTGAAAATTGGTAAGAATAATTTAAGTTAGTGAAATGCTTATTTGAATAAATTATTAGTTATAACATCTATGAAGTTTTAAAGTTATACACTATAGACTAGAAATATACAAAACTATGTTTTGAACTTGGGTAATTGAATAATAATCTTTTGGCAAATAGGCCATGTTTTCAATAGTTTAAAATAACACTTGCAATTATTATTTTAATTTATGAATTGTTATTGCTAAGTGGTTGAAATCAAATACTTATAAAGAAACCTTTTATTTCATGAATATGGTTTGAAAGTTTGCAAAACATTTGTCAAAATTAGATATTGAGGTTTTAATAATTACAATGGATAATAAAATCTTTTAACTTGAATTAACTTATGAAAATAAAGATAAACTGAGATATTTGAAATATTAAACTTTTTCAATATGTTTGAAGTCTTTCATAGTTGGTTTTCTTATGCATTTAATATTTTATTTTCATAAAAGAATTTTTTTAAATTTTAGTGATTTTTGAACATTATAAAATGTCGGGATGTTACACAGCCACAGATACGGTGCAAGCCGTACGTCAGTAGTGGAACCAGTCTCGCGTAAGCGTACGCGTAAAGTCGGTCCGGGCCGCTTCATCAACTCATTACCGAAGGCATCGCAAGTGCACGCTAGAGGGTAGCAAATATAAGAAAGACGCCCTCATTCAACATGAGTTCTAACCGTACCAGTAGTACTACACATCGATCGGCTCTGATACCACTGAAGGGGTTACGGTGCAGAAAACAATAATTTTCCTAGCGAACGAAACCCTAACTAGCCAGGATCTATCTATCTAGTACATGCGATAACGGTGGCGGAACGGGTTACATTACCTCCATGTAGACCTATAGCGGGGATTACGCTCCCGCACAAGCGTTGACGATGAAGTCGTACGTAGCCGACCTCGAGGTCGCGAAGAACTTGCCGCGATGTCGAAGTCAATGACGTCGGGGTGTTGACGATGATCTGCGTCGACGGGCGTCGGGCGGAAGAAGGCAGAGCGCCAGCACCGGGGCTGGTGCGCCGGCAGCAGAGGGGAAGGAGGCGCGGCGGCTGCAGGGGCGAGACGACGTCGCCCAGGCTACTCAAAAGGAGTTACCTCCGAGTACTCACAAACATACGAAGCTTAGCGACAACCCCCGGTCATTCAGATCCAGCTGAAATCGCAGGGGTAGATCTTATCTGGAATTCCGCAGAGCAACGGCGCTCTGCGGTATAGCTTAGGTGGAGAGAGGGGGCAAAACGGGCGGAGAAACAGCTCGGCCGGCCTGCATAAAATTAATTGTATTTTCCAATGAATTAAATCAATTAATATGCCTTGGTATATAAAGGGGGAAGGGGGTGTGCAAACCCCTTGGCTCCCCCATGTGTGACTAAAGGAGGAGAGGGGAGGGGGGGTTCGGCCGAACCCCCTTTGGGCTTCTCCTACTCCTAGTCCAACTCGGACTAGGAGGCCCAAGCCTCCCTTCCTTGTGGGGTGCGGCTCCCCCCTCTTGGGCCCTCTTAGGGCCCATGTAGGTGGGAGCCCCCTTTTTCCTTTATTTAATTAATATTAAATTAATATAAAAATCCCATTAATTCATAATTAAAATATTTATATATAATTCAATATCCCATGACTCCGAAACTATTTCGGAACCACCCGAACAACTTTCGGACATTCCTGGAACCATTCCATAACTCCCGGAACTCCTTCCGGACCACCGGAACTCTTTCCGGATCATTTTTCTCTCTTCAACAAATTCCTATAAAATTCCAGAACCTATCTCCTGGTGTCGCTAAGACCTTAAGTTTGTTACGCTACGGTTCGAGAACACTCCAGACATGGTCGAGACACTCCACTCACCAATGATCGTCAGGGATACCTGGAAGTATATGACGACCCCTGTGCATTCCACCAATATCGTCGTTGAACCATAAATATGACATTCATTCCCTTTGTCTCTGCGATACTACCTTGTCCGAGATATGATCGTAGACACACCGATGTCTTTGTTGTATCTCGTTACCGACGAAGGTTATTAACTCGTCTGCGATATTACATCTCCATGACCTAGTCATAAGCTGCGCAGCTATATAGATGCAATATCACCGAGTGGGCCCAGAGTATCTTTCCATTACAAGAATGAACAAATCCCGCTCTTGATCCTTACG
This sequence comes from Poa annua, assembly GCA_026929855.1. Classification (NCBI taxonomy): domain Eukaryota; kingdom Viridiplantae; phylum Streptophyta; class Magnoliopsida; order Poales; family Poaceae; genus Poa; species Poa annua. The sequence continues at coordinate 163,331,311 of CM049426.1, forward strand.
TCTTGATGCTCTTTCGGAATACCCAAGATGGACACCGTTATTGTCATGCTATATAAGACACAACGTTTGATGCTCTCAAAGCACCCCTACGAAGCATTAATAAGTACGGTCTCACGGTCTAAGGAATAAGCTATCATATTCTTATCTATTGCAAATGACAAACATTGTAATACGATCTTATTGCAATACTTTGCGTATGTCCATCACCTTATTCAACCAACAAGATGACCCCACTGTCAACCGACGTCTTTGTCCTTGATCGGGAATCTCGATCAACTGTTGCCCAATGGACTAGCTCATATAGAGGCTTGCTAGGGACCTGGTTGTCTATGTATCACACGTGTATTAATAATTCCAATTAATACAGTTATAGCATAATACACAAACCTATTATAAACTTATGAGATAATGCAATAAATACTACTTATTTATTTGCCTCTAGGGCATATCTCCTTCAGTATCCACATTGCCTCTCCAAAAACACTGCCTCAATATTCTGTCTAATTGCTTCGTCAAACCAGGAAAGAACCTCAGAGAACATAGAAAAAGCAGAGGCATCGAGGATAACACCAAGGTAATTAACTGCAGTCTTGAACCTTGATTAAGGAATGAAGAGCTGCAAGCTAGTCGTCTTTCAAGGTTGCACACCAATGGCATGAGGTCATGCATGCTGGGTGTAACGCCCCGGGATTTTTCCCAATTAGAAAATTGTTTGTTTTTCTTTTTGCATCAACATGACATCATCATGCATCATTTGCATTTGTCAATCTTAATTTAAATTATTGCATTTAAATTCAACTCCATTTAAATTCTTTTCCACTTTTAAATCTAATTGCAAATCAAACTAATTTAAATGTGGTATTTAAATTCTTTTCAATATTAAAATTAATATATGAAATTGTGTATTGGAAACAATAATTAAATTGCCTATTTAAAACAAAACTATTTTGTAAAGTTTCTCTATACAAATTCTTTTCTATTTTGTTTTAAAAATACAAAAACAGAAAAGAATTAAATAAAAGAAATAAAAACCAGAGAAGAAAAAGAAAAACTTACCTGGACTTACCTGGGCCGAACCCCACCTCCTTAGGCCCATCTCCCTGCCGGTCCTCTTCTTCCCTTACGGAGAGGGGCACCTCGCTTTACAGCGAGGCAGCCATGGCGCACACACCTCCCACCTGCTCCCCCTCTCCCTTTAAGCCAACTCTCTCTCCCCCTCCTCCTACCCGAAACCCTAACCCTCTCCTCCCATCCGACGCCGCCACTCTCCCCTCTCCTCCCCTGTTTCCCTTCTCCACGAAAAATCCCACCGGAGCACCACGCCGTCCCTCCCTCGCTCCGTTGCCGTCGAAGCTCCGAGGAGGAGACCCGGAGCAGCGCCACCCCGTCGGCGAGCTCCTCCCCCGAGCAATTGGACGCGGAGCCCGTCTTTGCGACGAGCTCGTCCCCGACTCCGGCGGACCACCCGCCTCCGATTCCGGCCTTTCGGCCCTCCTCGACCCAGAACCACTCCTCCAACACCTTCCCCGTGAGCTTCTCTTCCCTTTCCCCCTCTCCCCGTCTCGAATTTGTGTCCGAGTGGAGGAAACGGTCATGTGTTACCCGTTGTCCGCCATTACCGCCATGAATGAGCTCACGATCGAGTATCCTGCTCTTTTAGTTGTCGATCTGTCGGCTCTGCACGCTCGCCCCTGCACCAACACACACACCCCGCTGCACCCCCGCACGCCCCCTTGCTTGAAACGGGCGCCGTCAGGTTGTGGTGGTCGCTGGCCTCTGTTCCCGTTCGTCCTGTTGATCTGCGCTGCGAGTCTGAAACTTTGTTTCAGTTATCCGTGACTCTACAGTTTATCTCAAGTCTTTCCTGTTATCTAACACAAGCACACACCAGCCCTAGTGGCTAGCGCAGCCGTGTGCTCTGCTCCCCCCAGTCGCAAATTCGATCCCCAGCCGGCCGAATAGAACCCCCTTTTTCCTGTTTTTCCCTTCGCCACCGACAAGTGGACCCCGCGGGTCAGTGAACGCGGGGGCAGCACCGCGCGCCTCTGCCAGCGTGGCGCACGGGCCCCTTCGTCAGCCTCTCGAGGTATAGCACAGGGGAGTGAGAAAAGTTCCGGAGCGCTGTAACTTTTGAACCGGAGCCCCTGGTTCCCAGTTTTTGCACAGAGGACCTCTCCTGCTACTTTTCTATCACGGATAAGTCCCGGGAAACTTTCAGAGACACCCCTAGCCTTAAAATGCAATAACTTTAATTCTATAAATCCAAATTAAATAATCTTTATATGTTTTTATATCAGAAAAATGCAAAGAATATTAATATGCCATTTGTATGCCATTTTGCATCTGTTATTTTTAATTGCTTAGTATAATTTGTTAATTGCCACTGAATAATTAAATATGGAATGTTAGGGGTAATAAATATATATAATGCCCTATTCCATTTAATTTAATTAGATCACCCACGCCATGTGTTGCCATGTAATCCAACATTTAATATTGCTGGTAAATAAATAACTTTCACCTAAATATTAATTGTCGGGGTTGCTTTTCCCGCTTAATTTGGATTAATTGCATTGTAATGCATCTTGCCATGTCATGCATCATTCTCGTATGATGATGCTGAATCTTCTGCCGTAGTTGTAAAATACATCTTTTACGCTTTCCAGTGTTTGTTGCTTCTTGGCGGATAAGACGTTGAGATGTGTGAGCAACGACAAGATCTCCTTCCATGCGGGATTCTAGGCAAGCAAAGTTTCCTTGTTTACCTATACATTGTCTTTCATTCCTGCCGTTGATCTCTGCTACCCTAGTATTGGATTCTCGAATTGCGATCCCATCACATGTTTATCCTGCAGCCCATACAGCTTTATCCCGACAACCTAATACCCGTTGCATGTTTATCTGTGGGCCTTGCGAGTCGTAGCGCATGCTTAGAGTTGTTTGTGCGAGTCGTCGGTTGGTCTTATGTTTCATCTGCTTAGTATGATAGATTATTCTACCTTAATAAAATGTTGTCTTATATTGGGGTATTATAATTAAAAGATAAGGCACCGACGGAAGGCCTTGCGAGGTGCTTTGTTCTGCTAAGTGTCGACCTAGGAACTGAGATCTTGCTCCCCTAATCCAAGACTGAGCGCACTAACCACTTGTGGGAGGCCCTATGGAGCCCCCCTCGACTTTGACTGGAACTTCAACTTGTCCGGGAGCCACACCTAGTTCGGGTTTTCTATTTATCTCATATGCATTGATGATACTAGTGTAGTATTTTACTTTGGCGGTGTGCCTTGTTACATGCATATAGGGCGCGGCCTGTTGGTGCGGAGGGGTTTGTCCTGCGGGAGTCCACGCCCTTTTGTCCGGGACCAGCATAGCTCCCGTGGCTCCTGGACTTGTTGCGGTGAAGGAAATGAGTTGGGTTGAAAGGCCCTAATGTTTTTGACTGGGTTGATCATGCGAGTATGGGTCCAGTAGTGCACCCCTGCAGGGTATAATCTTATCGATGAGCCGCGTCCACGGTTATGGACAACTTGGTGCGTTGCCGACTAATGAGATCTAGACAACTTACACCTAAATAATGTTAATTAATTTGACTAGTAATATAGAATTACTTTCACAATGAATGGTAACTAAAATTGTTCAATGTGTGAGTTTCCCGAATTGCTTCCTCATATTTGGTTGAGGGGGTTAATCCGAGAATGGGTTATGATTGGTGTTAGTAGTAGCGGTTTACTTATGCGCTCTCTTATCCCTCTCTAATTAGACGGAAGTTGTAGCGTGTCTCTTTAGGTTGCTAGTGCTGCCGCCACTAAGTCCACCTCCCCTATATTTTGGGAGATGGTGTAAAAAGTAGGCAAGTCGGTTTTGCTTGCCAGGGAGTGCCCTGACCCTCTTTTGGGTTATGCTTTATGTGCAGTCAACAGGTTTGAAGTCTGACGACGTTAGCTTCGGAATCCCTCCGGCTTGGCTGGGCAGGGATATGGCGCCATCGCTTATCTTCATGACTCTTAGTCCAATTTGCTTCTTATCCTTAGACGGATACTATTTTTCTTCCGCTGTTATTTGTATCTTTGTATTGTAACATTTGAATCTTGACTCGTTCGAGTCATTGTTGTAATTATATCTTCTGTTGTATTTTTGGATGTATCGGAACTGTTGTAATGCTATCACAATTCCACCCACATAATGCGCATGTTTCCGCGTGCACATCATGTCTGGTGGGCGACCTAAAATCGTTATTATGCGGATTTTGGCGGGAGCGCTTAAATCTACATAGTACCGATTTTCGGGCGTCACAAAGTGGTATCAGAGCCTTGGTTTCGATCTCCTTGTTGTTTCGATACGATAGGTTATCAAGCAGCGGGTCCGCAAAAGCCTGTAGAATAACCTCGCTAACGCTCGTTGTTTCTAGAGTGTCGAAAACTATTTGACTAAAATTATTTTTGAAATGGTCTCAATAGGTTTCTTTTTACTCCTTACCTCAATTCTATTTATCCTCTTACCTTACTTGTTTTGAGTCTCTTCTCTTATCCAACTTTCAAATTTTTAGGATCCTACGTGTGGGTGGACGATTTCTTGCCTTTTACCCTATTAGGTTCGATCTTTCGGAGTCCTCTTCGTCGTGAGCAACAATCCCCTTGTTAGTGGTGTCGACAATTTCTGGGTGGAGCAACAATCCCTTGTTAGTGGTGTCGAGAAGTTCTTCACGGAGCCCGAAGACTCGATTGTTACCCCTCTCTTCTGGTGGTCTCGGCGTGGATCGCGGGACGCGATCCCTTGTTAGTGGTGTCGGTAGTAACGCCCCGGGATTTTTCCCAGTTAAAAAATTGTTTGTTTTTCTTTTTGCATCAACATGACATCATCATGCATCATTTGCATTTGTCAATCTTAATTTAAATTATTGCATTTAAATTTAACTCCATTTAAATTCTTTTCCACTTTTAAAACTAATTGCAAATCAAACTAATTTAAATGTGGTATTTAAATTCTTTTCAATATTCAAATTAATATATGAAATTGTGTATTGGAAACAATAATTAAATTGCCTATTTAAAACAAAACTATTTTGTAAAGTTTCTCTATACAAATTCTTTTCTATTTTGTTTTAAAAATACAAAAACAGAAAAGAATTAAATAAAAGAAATAAAAACCAGAGAAGAAAAAGAAAAACTTACCTGGACTTACCTGGGCCGAAGCCCACCTCCTTAGGCCCATCTCCCTGTCGGTCCTCTTCTTCCCGTACGGAGAGGGGCACCTCGCTTTACAGCGAGGCAGCCATGGCGCCCCCACCTCCCACCTGCTCCCCCTCTCCCTTTAAGCAAGCTCTCTCTCCCCCTCCTCCTACCCGAAACCCTAACACTCTCCTCCCATCCGCCGCCGCCACTCTCCCCTCTCCTCCCATGTTTTCCTTCTCCACGAAAAATCGCACCGAAGCACCACGCCGTCCCTCCCTCGCTCCGTTGCCGTCGAAGCTCCGAGGAGGAGACCCGGAGCAGCGCCACCCCGTCGGAGAGCTCCTCCCCCGAGCAATTGGACGCAGAGCCCATCTCTGCGACGAGCTCGTCCCCGACTCCGGCGGATCACCCGCCTCCGATTCCGGCGTTTCGGCCCTCCTCGACCCCGAACCACTCCTCCAACACCTTCCCCGTGAGCTTCTCTTCCCTTTCCCCCTCTCCCCGTCTCGAATTCGTGTCCGAGTGGAGGAAACGGTCATGTGTTACCCGCTGTCCGCCATTAATGCCATGAACGAGCTCACGATCGAGTATCCTGCTCTTTTAGTTGTCGATCTGTCGGCTCTGCACGCTCGCCCCTGCACCAACACATACACCCCGCTGTACCCCCGCACGTCCCCTTGCTAGAAATGGGCGCCGTCAGGTTGTGGTGGTCACTGGCCTCCGTTCCCGTTCGTCTTGTCGATCTGCGCTGCGAGTCTAAAACTTTGTTTCAGTTTCAGTTATCCGTGACTCTACAGTTTATTTCAAGTCTTACCTCTTATCTAACACAAGAACACACCAGCCCTAGTGGCTAGCGCAGCCGTGTGCTCTGCTCCCCCCCAGTCGCGAGTTCGATCCCCACCCGGCCGAATAAAACCCCCTTTTTCCTGTTTTTCCATTCGCCACCGACAAGTGGACCCCGCGGGTCAGTGAACGCGGGGGCAGCACTGCGCGCCTCTGCCAGCGTGGCGCATGGGCCCCTTCGTCAGCCTCTCGAGGTATAGCACAGGGGAGTGAGAAAAGTTCTGGAGCGCTGTAAATTTTGCACCGGAGCCCCTGGTTCCCAGTTTTTGCACAGAGGACCTCTCCTGCTACTTTTCTATCACGGATTAAGTCCCTAGAAACTTTCAGAGACACCCCAAGCCTTAAAAATGCAATAACTTTAATTCTATAAATCCAAATTAAATAATCTTTATATGTTTTTATATCAGAAAAATGCAAAGAATATTAATATGCCATTTGTATGCCATTTTGCATCTGTTATTTTTAATTACTTAGTATAATTTGTTAATTGCCACTAAATAATTAAATATGGAATGTTAGGGGTAATAAATAAATATTATGCCCTATTCCATTTAATTTAATTAGATCACCCACGCCATGTGTTGCCATGTAATCCAACATTTAATATTGCTGGTAAATAAATAACTTTCACCTAAATATTAATTGTCGGGGTTGCTTTTCCCGCTTAATTTGGATTAATTGCATTGTAATGCATCTTGCCAGGTCATGCATCATTCTCGTATGATCATGCTGAATCTTCTGTCGTAGTTGTAAAATGCATCTTTTACGCTTTCAAGTGTTTGTTGCTTCTTCGCGGAAAAGACGTTGAGATGTGTGAGCAACGACAAGATCTGCTTCCAAGCGGGATTTCAGGCAAGCAAAGTTTGCTTGTTTACCAATACATTGTCTTTCATTCCTGCCATTGATCTCTGCTACCCTAGTATTCGATTCTCGAATTGCGATCCCATCACATGTTTATCCTGCAGCCCATACAGCTTTATCCCCACAACCTAATACCCGTTGCATCTTTATTTGTGGGCCTTGCGAGTCGTAGCGCATGCTTAGAGTTGTTTGTGCGAGTCGTCGGTTGGTCTTATGTTTCATCTGCTTAGTATGATAGATTATTCTACCTTAATAAAATGTTGTCTTATATTGGGGTATTATAATTAAAAGATAAGGCACCGGCGGAAGGCCTTGCGAGGTGCTTTGTTCTGCTAAGTGTCGACCTAGGAACTGAGATCTTGCTCCCCTAATCCAAGACTAAGCGCACTAACCACTTGTGGGAGGCCCTATGGAGCCCCCCTGACTTTGACTGTAACTTAAACTTGTCCGGGAGCCACACCTAGTTCGGGTTTTCCATTTATCTCATATGCATTGATGCTACTAGGGTAGTATTTTACTTTGGCGGTGTGCCTTGTTACATGCATATAGGGCGCGACCTGTTGGTGCGGAGGGGTTTGTCCTACGGGAGTCCGCGCCCTTTTGGCCGGGACCAGCATAGCTCCCGTGGCTCCTGGACTTGTTGCGGTGAAGGAAAAGAGTTGGGTTGAAAGGACCTAATGTTTTTGACTGGGTTGATCATGCGAGTATGGGTCCAGTAGTGCACCCCTGCAGGGTATAATCTTACCGATGAGCCGCGTCCGCGGTTCTGGACAACTTGGTGCGTTGCCGACTAATGAGATCTAGACAACTTACACCTAAATAATGTTAATTAATTTGACTAGTAATATAGAATTACTTTCACAATGAATGGTAACTAAAATTTTTCAATGTGTGAGTTTCCTGAATTGCTTCCTCATATTTGGTTGAGGGGGTTAATACGAGAATGGGTTATGATTGGTGTTAGTAGTAGCGGTTTACTTATGCGCTCTCTTATCCCTCTCTAATTAGACGGAAGTTGTAGCGTGTCTCTTTAGGTTGCTAGTGCTGCCGCCACTAAGTCCACCTCCCCTATATTTTGGGAGATTGTGTAGAAAGTAGGCAAGTCGGTTTTGCTTGCGAGGGAGTGCCCTGACCCTCTTTTGGGTTATGCTTTATGTGCAGTCAACGGGTTTGAAGTCTGACAACGTTAGCTTGGGAATCCCTCCGGCTTGGCTGGGCAGGGATATGGCGCCATCCCTTATCTTGAGGACTCTTAGTCCAATTTGCTACTTATCCTTAGACGGATACTATTTTGCTTCCGCTGTTATTTGTATCTTTGTATTGTAACATTTGTATCTTGACTCGTTCGAGTCGTTGTTGTAATTATATCTTCTGTTGTATTTGTGGATGTATCGGAACTGTTGTAATGCTATCACAATTCCACCCACATAATGCGCATGTTTCCGCGTGCACATCATGTCTGGTGGGCGACCTAAAATCTTTATTATGCGGATTTCGGCGGGAGCGCTTAAATCTACATAGTACCGATTTTCGGGCGTCACACTGGGTCTGGTTGTGCCCAAAGGGAGGCCAAGATACGTAAAGGGCAAAGTCCCCACTTGGCAGCCGAAATCTGAGGCAAGCTGAGCCATCATATCATCAGAAACATTAATAGGTATCATCGATGACTTGTTGTAATTTATTGCCAAACGAGTGGACAATGTAAACTTATTCAATGTTTCCTTCAAATGTGTCAATTGTACCGAATCAGCTGGGAGAATTAGCAACATATCGTCTGCATATTGTATGATGGGGAAGTCTTTGTCATGTGTATCAATGGGTAGACTCATCAAACCCTGGATCAACAACTCATTCACCACCACTTGCAACAATTCCGAACCCAATACATAAAGCAGAGGTGACAACGGATCCCCTTGTCTAACCTCTCGTCTACAGACAAACTGTTTCCCTGGTATACCATTTAATAAAACAGCCGATGAGCCAGATGAAAGTAAAGCATGCACCCAATCCAACCACTTCTGATCGAAACCCATATGTCTTAAGACCTATATAATGGCTTCATGCTCAATTGAATCAAATGCTTTTGCGAAGTCCAATTTTAAAATAATGATTGGCTTCTTGGACGCATGACATTGAAACAGATACTCAAACGACCATGCAACACAGTCCTGTATAGATCTCCCACGTATGAACCCATATTGGTTTTTATGAACATAGTTAAGTATCACATCATGTAACCTATTTGCAGCTAACTTAGTCAAAAACTTCAAACAAACATTAGTCAGTGATATTGGCCGGGAATCATTGACTCCTGTTGGCACAGGCACCTTAGGTACTAAGGTAATATATGAACCATTTATATTATCCAATTTCAGCTTTCCGGCCTGGAAATCTCCGTCTAGTCTGTAAAAATCTGTTTGGACAATAGGCCAACAACGCTTCACGAACAAACCATTAAAACCATCCGGCCCAGGCGCCCTGTCCACCGGCATATTCTCAACCACATCATCCATTTCTTTTTTCGTAAATGGCAAGGTTAAATTATCCAAACCAACCACCGGGGTAATCAATTGCTCTAAGTCAAATTGCAACTGAATACCATTTGACTGACCCATTCTCTCCTTATAAGAAACCCAAAGCAAAGCATCCATTTCATGATGATCCGTCACCTCACGACTATCAACATCTCTCAGCATGGAAATAGAGTTCATGCGAAAACGTTCTGTGGCCATTGCGTGGAAGTATTTTGTATTCTCTTCACCATGTTTAATCCATCTTATCGTGCAACGCTTTTTCCAATACCCACACTCAGCTGACTGCAGCCGTTCCAAATGCAGCTTAACAATCTTGCAAAAATTGAAATCTGATCTGAACAATGGCCTATGCTCCTCAAGGGTGTCTAACATTAAAATCACCTTCTTACACTGTGCAATCAACACTTTCAGTTTTGACAGGCTCACCTTCCACTTCTTTAAACTATATCTTAGACTTTTAAGCTTATCTACTATGACAGCCGAAGTATGTGACTTAGTAGAGCCTTTATTCCATGAGTGCATGACGCATTCTTTAAACCCCGGCATATCCACCCAATAGTTTTCGAAACGAAACAACTTGGCCTTAGGAATATGGGTATCAATATTCACGACACAAAGTACGTGATCAGATCCAGTTTTAGCCAACGGAAACACCAAGGAATTGGGGTATTGAGTGATCCAGTTTGAGCTCGTGAAGAACCAATCTAACTGCTCTAATAGTAGAGTTTCCAGCATGTTAGATCAGGTGTAAGCACGTCCTTTCAACGGAAGCTCCAACAACCCAAGATGCTCAAATATCTCATTGAACAACAGCATATATCTCTGATTGCCCCCTGGCTTATTCCTATTGGCTTGAGATCGAATGAAATTAAAATCACCTAGGATTAGCCAATTAGAGGTCATGGGTATGTTAAGATTATATAACCAGGATGCAAACTGATCTCTTTCCTCTCCATGACAAGGGCCATAAACTGAGACCAACATCCAACTAGCATTGTTGTGTACTGATGTGAAAGAAACCGAGACCGAGAATCGATTAACCTCAATCAACTGTCCATAGAACACTGAAGAATTCCACAAAACAATCAAACCACCCGACGCACCGATCGATGGAGAATAAGCAAAACACTCAAAGCGCTTACGGAAAAATTTACGAATTAACTTCCAATCGAAAATCTCACACTTTGTTTCCTGAAGACAGATAATTGCACACTCACTTTCTTCAATTTTTGCACACACATCATTTTGTCTAATTTCAGAATTTAACCCACGAACATTCCAGCATCACACCTTCCACTTTCTCAAACTAGAATGACTCATTATAGCACATGGATAGGTTCAGATAAAGTGCCACAAGCATAGCAATGTAGCAAAAAAGAACAGAACATAGAGCAAAGACCAACACAACAAACTTAGCACACTGGCACTTGTTCAACATAATAAGATAACTGACTCTTCTAGGGGACAGCCAGAGCCCCAAGCATATGGGCAACTTAATCATCATTAACTTGAGCCTTCTTGGTACCAGGAGCCGCCTCAAGCACCTCCCTTGTGAGCATACTAGCATCAATACCCAACTGCAACCCGACATTTTGCATAACATGCATAGGTGTAGCCTGATTTATTAAAACACGAGATACTGGGAGCAATCGGAGAAGTTTGCGAAAACCCGAGCTGCCGGGAGTAGCCGGAGGAGAAGGTGTTTTGAAAAAAAGTGTGACCCTAGCTTCCGCCTGAACAATTAACTCGCGCAACCACACTACTTGACATGGGTAGGGCTTAGCCAGAAACTTGTCTGCTTTAGTATTGGGGCACTCATACTCACTATGGGGCTGGGCCCTTGAAGCCGGGTTGCCGTTTGGATGAGGCAATACACATGTGATGATCGCGCCAGACGATTACGGCGGGTCTCCTGCCATGGCGGTGTAGCGTCCCGGGGAAAGACCAAGAGGTCTAGTGGAGCACACGGTGCCAGGGAGAACAAACCTACCGGGAGGCCTCGATACTAGGGTGGTCATAGTGGAAAGCTTTGATCTGGTTATCCGGACCCCCGCATGCTGTCGTATGACGGGCCGTGGCAGACACGGCCGAAGGAACGATTGATGTGGGTAAAGTGTGCAACCTCTGCAGAGTGTCAATCTATTCGAATAGCCACGTCCAGGGTCATCTACGGTTGGAAAGGTCCCACTAGGCACGCTGGCTGGTTTTAGTTTTAAAAAGGAAAGTGTTTCTCGAAGGAAAACAAGGAGGCAACAAGGTGGTACCTGGGAGGAATGGAATTTGGGTGAGGATGGTTGATCTCGGGGAGACAACCAGTCCGATCTCAAGTCAGGAAAAAGGGTTACCCCTATCTTAGTGTTTTGACAAACTTTTACAAAAGAAAGTTTTGAACTTGGATATGTCCTTGCTATACCTAAGAGAAGAGAATTCTATCTCTAAATGTTTTCTTCAACAAAGATATAGAGATGTCGTATTCTCTACGTTTGAAATCTTGGTATTAAAAAATAGCCCTATAGTTGTTTATAGAAGCTATCCTAGTTTTATAAAATGCTTTACTTGCATTACCATAAAAACATAGATCTAGAGGTGGTCTTGCGAGTACGTAAATGTACTCATATGGCTATGTCCCTGGATATTCAAACGTCCATGTTACAATGAGAAGATGTACGAAAATAAGGAGGAGTACGCCGACGACTACGCCAACTGAGTATCACCTCTCAACTGCTCTGTGGGAATGCGTCAAGATGAGACGAGGCTGACGCTCGCCGCAAACTTCCGTTGTACCTTAGTTAATTTCCGTCTTGTGCGATGATGATTGCAGTCTTGGTCATGCGCCCAGTATCTGTTTACATAACGTGGGCATCTCTGACGGGTAGTTAGAGGGGTCCTTATAGACTTGGTATCAGAGCCGTCGTTGACCTTAGGAGACCTTAGTTAGCATGGTCGTTAGCTTAGTAAGGAACTGTTTTGCTTAAACCTATTTCGACAGAAATCTATTTTCTTCTAGGTAAGCCTAGTACGGTTTCCACTCCTCATCTATTCTAAAAAATGTCTTGATCCTACCCCTCGAATTTCAAAGTATTTCAAAAGAGTTTCCTCTATTATCTTGCCCCTACCCAAAACTTGTTTAGAGTTGATGATTAACCCAAATGAGACCTAAGTAACCAGTATCGAGAAGGCGAAGTTCATTCTCAAGACTTCAACATCCGACATCAAGGTGGTCGTCAAGTGAAGAAACAAGCTGAAAAGCATCCCTTGCTTACCAAAGCAGTGTCACTGTCAAGAACTCAACCCTAACAATGCTACTCCAGTTGCAACTTCGACAGTCTCAAGCTTTCCAGCAGGATCCCAAGCTGAAGAAATGTAGACTCCAACCAGTAGGATTGACCAAGACCCATAGGATATGGTAGGATATGGCCATAGGTTGGATTCTCCAGCTAACGAGATTGTTGAGTGCCCTTTTTGTTCTATAGGTGTCTTGTGTGCTCTTTTGCTGGTATGCTTGTTGCTTGTGTGTGCCTTGTTTGTTCGCTTGTTATTGATATGTTGTTCTCTGGTATCTTTCACAAGCATGCCTTGCAGGCAATACATATTAGGCACATACTATAAATTTGTTTAAAACAACTTGTTATCTTTTCACAAAAACCTATCTTACTTGTTTCCTTAAATGCACCCAAATGCACCTATGATCTTGTCCTCAAAAACTTCCTAAAATGTTTTCCTTCTAATCTAAACTTTATCGTGTGAGAGTTATAAGCTACACATGATAACGAAGCCCCAAAGAAAGCCCATCCCCGTAATGTGATGAGCCTTGACTAGTTTAATGAACTATTTGAATTACATGTATGCCATCACTAACCTAGCGTATCTAACCTTAGAGTAACATCTGACACCAATGACTTGTTACTTACTAACCTCTTCAAGACCTACAAAGCAAGATCATAGTAAAGTGCCAACGGAAGTCTCACTTACGGTTGACAACACGGAGGACTCAAATAACGCCAAGAACCACAACTTTTTAAGACTTTATGACAACCTCAAGCAGTGACGTGCAAAGAAGATCGACGTCAGCAACAACAGAGACAACCATCACGGAAGATTGTCTACCTGAAGATGTGCCATGAAGCTGATGTCGTTAGTGCCTTCTGCGTGTCAACTTAATTAACTAAACTGACCCTGACTTGAGTATTATAGAAAGAAAGGACTTTTCGGCTAACTTAGATCCTACTGACCTCTGAAGACTAGTGCGAAGCTTTATGAAGCCCAAGAACCAGGGATGTCATCATCAACTTGAGATGTCTGCTACACTGAAGTCGGACACAAATCAAGATAACATCATCAACAAGGTGCAAGTACGACGAGAAGACCAAAGACTGTTGCATTTGGCAACACCTAACCTCAAACCAGTTTAGATGTCTTTGGCAGATCTTAGCACCCTTTGACTTATTAAGAAATAATGGAGAGAGTCAAGTCTACGAGCCTGACGCCCTCGTGTGATTTGACAACTCTTTACGTGTGTCTAACTGCTAACCCCCTCAAGACGACAATATTGGGAAAAGTATATACATTAACCCCGAGCATCGAGGAGCTACGACCAAGATGAAGATCATCGTGATACCGAAGATCAACAACATCCCAAAGTCAGCGACAACTTATGCAGTCAACTTTAACCCTTCAAGTTTGCCATTTTTAAGGGGGGAAGACCCATGCTGGTTTTAGGGAGTTCTGACGAACAGCTGTTTGCGCCCCAAAACTGGAGTATTTGAATTCAACCCGATAAGATCGTGGGTCAGCATCCACCTTCATGTCAACACCTTCAGCAAGGACCCATGCCTTCCCAAAAGAAATCAGAAGCTTTATCGTCAAGGCAACCTCAGTTGAGAATCAACAACCTCGGAAGACAAAGAATCATCAAACCTCTTGTCCTTTCACTCCTTTTGTGACGAGGGTTTAACTCGGCAAATCCCAGGTGGTGCACCCTGAGTTGATTGAGGGGAAGATAGATGAACGTTGGTGATCATGACGGCTGACAAGCAAGGCGTTTTACCCAGGTTCAGACTCCCGGAGGATAACACCCTACTTCCTGCTTGTCTGGTATTGATGGCGAGTTGTGGTTACAATGGCGAGATGGCGATCTCGCTAGGGTTTGTGGTGGCTGCTATGAGCGTGCGTATGTCTCCGTCCCCTTGGACGAGCAACCCTCCTAGCCTTTATATGACAGGCTAGGTCTCGGGTGAACTGTGCCGATGGCGTTACAGATATGGTAAGAGTTGTATGACCTAACCGACTAGAACTGGGCCACACGCTATCTCTATTGGGCCTTCCTTGGGCCTTCGCGGTTTTGGCGTGACCCAGGTAGCCTCATCGTGGGGTAGTCGAAGAGTAGCCCCACGTCAGTAGCCCCCCGAGTGCTTGGTCGAATCGGAGAGTCGGGCAGAGGACTCCTTCCACCTGGGCATGTCGTCTGGTTGCTTGCACTTGAGATTGAACTCGTTTTCTTCAGTCGAAGAGCCCGCTCCCGATGGGAGTAAGATTTGCAGTCGACTTTGTGAAGTCCTGCCTTTTGTGGAACTTGCTTGTGTTCAGTTGATTCAGCTTGTGAGGCTTACTTGGTCTTCTTGTCACCCGCTTGCATGGTTCGAGTTCTTGGATGAGCACTGTAGCTTACTGAGGCGATTTGAGTTGTGAAGCTTACTATATGTTTCATGTCATTCGAATTATGTGTTCTAGTTCTTCCTCAGCTCTGTGGCTTACCTCGAGCACTTGTGTTGCTGACATCAGCGCTGACGCTGCGTAGCACGCCTCTGCGTCCGATGTGACGTGGCGGAAGTGGCCCCACTGAGTGTTGACTGCAGAGAGCATTTTGCTCGCTTATTTCTGTGTTGGGCGCGAAAATTTCACGGCGTGATGATAGTGCCTTGATCCTCGTGCGTAGTGGACGTAGTGGGCGACGACGGTTAGTCTCTCCGTGTGACACGTGGACGGCTGGATGGAGCTGCGGAGAGAATTTTCTTCGGGAACGGCTGAGATGGACTGCACGCGCGGTATAAATATTTTACCGCGACGGGAAAACAGGTCATCTTCTCCATTAGCCGTTGCCTTCTTTCCTGCGCCATTCTTGCCTCTCTGAGCTCCTGCTTTTTCCCCTTTCCACCTTCCGCGGATGTCAAAGGCGATGGGGAAGACGAAGGCTGCGACCAGCGCCGCCGCCGCCACCGAGGCGGGTGCGATGAAGAAAATCGACGGCGACTGGCAGAACTTGTCGGTGAAGAAGACCGATTCGTCGGTGAAGAAGACCGCCGGCGGACCAGGCGACGGTGCGCGCGCCTGGTAAGGAGGTTTACCCTGCCCGTCGTGAGGGGGAGCGCGTTTGCTTCATGGACTTCCTTCCACGGGGCTTCAGGTTCCCTCTCCACGATTTTGTTCGTGGTCTCGTGTATGCCTATGGGGTTCAGATCCACGACCTGACCCCCAATGGCGTCTTGAGCATCGCAAGCTTTATCGTGCTCTGTGAGTGCTTCATGGGGGCTGCCCCCCACTGGGACTTGTGGAAGTCGCTCTTCCTCGTCAGGAAGAACGTGGGGAAGAGTGGGTTGACGTACCCGGTTGGCGGCTTCGGCATCCAAGTGTGGGGTGACACCTCGTACTTCCAGATGAAGAAGTCGGACTCCGTCCAAGGCTGGCAGAAGCGGTGGTTCTACGTCAGGTGCGACCAAGAAGGGTTGCCTGACTTCAACGGTGAGCGCGAGTTGCGGAAGACGCGCGCGTGGCCGCACCCGCTCGCGGAGGAGGAGAAGGAGGCTGCTAAGCCGCTGCTGAGCCTTCTCCGCAATCTGCTGAAGACCTTGGGACACGGTCGGGTGGCGTCCACCTCATCGCCACCTTCTTCAGGTTCCGAGTACAGCCGCTCCATGCTCGCCCCCACCCGATGTGGGTGCACGAGGGCGTTGGTGACCCGCATCTTGACGACGAGGAGGTGGAGTTGAAGGTGAGGAGCATCACAAGCCTCCAAGTCGCAGACCCCTGCAACGTCAAGTGCCAAGTCGCAGCTTACGGTGCGACGAACCCTGTTCCTGAGGTAAGTTTCTACCTTTTTCTTTTTCCCATGTTTAATTTGTTGATCTTCTGCTTCTTGATTTGTCTGTCTTTATTGTTTGCATGGTCGCTCTTTCCTTGTCAGCCTTCCTCCGCTCCTAGAGAACGGACCTTGCGACGAGGTGACGTTCCTGGAAGAGGAGGGCGATGACGAGGAAATTCCTTCCGCCATCTCCCCGAGTGAAGAGGTGGGGGAGGATGAGGGTGACGATGAGCCAGCGCGGAAGAGGCAGAGGCGGCGAAGCGGCGACTCTGCTACTGCTTCGTCCCCTGTGAGGGATGCGGCTGCAGAATCTGAGGAGGATGGCTTGTCGTCTTCGGGTGCCGAGTATCGGGGCGACTGGAACGAGCCCTTGGCTGCGCCTCCTGTTAGTTCTGCACCGCCACTCGAGTTCGCTTGGATGCCCTCCGTTTCCTTGGGGAGCGATGACGCTGTCGGAGTCACCATGTTAGTCCCGCTGGTTCTTTTTGTCTCAAGTGTCTTTATGATTGACGGGTTCTCCGGGTTGAACTTTCTTGCGTCATTTGTCAGTTACCATTCTGGTGGCACCAGCTCCCCTCCACGTGAAGTGGAGCACACGTCTGCTACTTCAGTCGAGCTGACTGTGCGGGTGGCCGATGAGCCTGCGCGAGCTGGTGGCTCCATGGCGCTGAATGATGCTGCCGCGGCGACTTCGTCGGATGCTGATCTGGTAGACCATGTAAGTATTCCTCGGCTTGTTCTTTCGTACTTGCATCGGGTGCACGAACAGCGCTCCCGATGGGAGTAGCCCCCTAAGGTGTGGGTAACTAGGATAGTCGGGCACAACTTTATATATGCTTGTTTGTCTAGATCCATACTACCGCCAACAGCTTGAGGGAGCCGCTGCCTTCGTTCGCCTGGAGAAGGAGAGGGATCAGTTGTGCAACTCCCTGGAGCAGAAACTTCAGGCTCAGGCGGAGCTGGAGAAGGCGCTTCGCGAGTCGCAGGAGCGCGAGCGTGCTCGGGTCGACCAGGAGAAAACCCAAGTCGACCTCCTGCTCGCACTCGCCGGTGTCCTCGGACGTAAGTTTTTCGGCTTGACGCCTACTTGTCTATCTGTTGAATTTGCCTTGAATTGACTTATGACCCTTGTTCAAAGAAATGCGGAGGCGCTCCCCCGGAAGGCTCGTCTAGCGACGAAGTCGACCTGGCAACTGTTTTCGGGCTCCTCGACCGCGTCTGCGCGTATGCTTCCGCAACGCTGCAGAAGTCGACAACAACGCTGCAGAAGTCGACCGGGGCGCTGGCGACTGTGCACCGGAGCATCTTCCCCGGCAGGGTGGCGCCATCTGCCGTTGAGGCACTTGCGGCGCCTTTTGAAGGCCATGCGACCACCATCGTGGATTTCACCCGGGCGCAGACGATACGTGGCTCCGAGTTTACTTTCCAGCTTCTTCTTGGTCATCAAGTCGTTGGCGACTTTGAGAGGGTTGTCAGCGGCTTCCCTCGATGGTCTGACGGCAGGACCGCGTCCCTTAGCAGGGTGAAGGCGCAGGCAAGTCAGCTGGCCGCGAAGCTTATCGCAACCTTTAGGAGGGGGATTGCCAAGGCGACCGAAACGGCTGCTGCTAGGAAGAGTCGCTCTCAGTCGGAGTCTGTAGTGTAGAGGTCTTGTAGTGAGGATTTGGTAGCCTGCTGACGTGGGGCTGCCTTTCGGGTAGCCCACGGTAAGGCTACCTGGGCCGCGCCAAGGACATGAAGGCCCACAGAAGGCCCACGCGTGGTACCATGTAACCTAGTCCAAGTCGGTTAGGACGCATAAGCTGCCATATCTGTAGTTGCCATCGGCATCAATCACCCGAGACCTGGCTGCCTATAATGCCAGGAGGGTTGCTCGTCCCAAGGGACACGCTCATAGCTACCACCACAAACCCTAGCGAGATCGCAATCTCGCCATTGTAACCACAACTCGCATCAATAACCAGACAAGCAGGAGTAGGGTGTTATCCTCCGGGAGCCTGAACCTGGGTAAATCCTTGCTTGTCAGCTGTCGTGACCACCTGCACTCATCTCTCTCCCCATCAATCAACCCGGGGTGCAAAACCCTGGGACTTGTCTGTAACATCCCAAAACTTTGGAATGTTTAAAAATCACTAAAATTTAAAACTTTTGTTTTGATTAAATTGAAAACTTTTAAAACATAAGAAAACCAAATTAGAGCATCTTCAAAAGGGTTACATTCTTTATATACTCAAGTAATCACTAATCTCAAAATTTGAATTAAGTTAAAACATTATATTATCCATTGTATTTCTTAAACCTCAATATATATATATGACAAATGATTTACAAACCTTCAAAGCCATTTTCATTTAATAAAAGGTTCCATTCCAAGCATTTGATTTTAAACACTTTAACATTGGTTATTAACGAACCCTAAAACTAAAATTGCAAAGTGCCTACAATTATATAAGTATGCCACATTACAAAATGTTTTAAACTTATTTAAAACATGGTCTATTTACTAAAATAGTTTCATTCTTCTACATGAGTTTGAAACATGGTTTTGGGATTCACCACCTTGAAATTGAATTCTGTAAAACTTTATATATTTTTATAAATTATTTAATAATCCAAATAACCATCTCATTAAAATAAATCCTTTCATCAACCTTCAATATATAAAAGGAATTTCATAAATAAATTCATAATAAGAAATGAAAAAAGAATGAATTTATCCCAAATGTATTTTATGGAGTCACAAATGATCTGTCACATGTAAAACTAAATTTTTGCACAAGTATTTTGTTTTGGAAAATGAGTCTGAAAATAATTTCCATTTCATTTCAAATACCACTGTGAGGTGAATTACTATTTTACAAAAGCCAAAAATGATTTAGTTTGAAAAAGGTGTTTAAAATAACTTATTTTCATATATATATATATATATGTATTTGTGATATTTTCATAAACTTTATTTTAGCCACATTTAAAATTTATTTAAACCCTAAATTCAAATTTGACATAAAGTGTCAATTTGACATTCTATCAATATTTCAAAAATATTATTTTTGAGAAGTGTTCAAAACATACCCATGTTTGTTTTAAAACAAAGATATGATTTTAGGAATTTTTAGAAATTTATTTGACTTCATTTGGACACTTAAATTAGAATTTATAAAGAAACAGAAAAAGAAAAAGAAGTTCATGGATGACGTCAGCAATGACGTCATCCTCATCAACCTCCTGCCCGAGATTGTCGCCCCGATTAATCCTGCTGTTACGGATCGAAATCCGCGCGATTTAGGAGGAATTGGACTCCTTCGTTTGTCCCTATAACTAGCCCTCGAGCCCCTCTATCTTTCCCCTCTTCTCCCCCTTTGATTTGTGCCGCCAGGCCGCCGTTGCCACTCGCCGGAGTCGCTCGGCCGCCGCCGCGCCTTTCTCCCTTTTCCGGGCGAGGTGAGCCACCTCTCCGCCCGAGACCGTGCCCAGCTCCTTCGCCGCAGCCGCGTGCATCTCCTCACCCTTTTCCTCCTCTTTTCCGCAGTAGAAGCGAGCCATCGCGAGCGTCGCCGGAGTTCGTCGGCAGACGAACGCCTCCGCCCACGCCGTCACGAGCGTATGGGAAGAAATCGACGGCGCCGCCTGCACCCCCGAGTTCCTCGTCGCGCCCTGCACCTCCTCGTCGCCTCGGCAGGTCCAGGGGGAAACTAGAGCGTCGCCGGCGTCCTCGACCGAGCCACGCGCCGCCGTCCTCCTTAACTCCGGTCACCGGAGCGCCACCACGGTGAGGCCATCGTCCCCTGTCCGTTCGATCTAAATTCCACGCGTAGGATTAAATCATTTGATCGAAGCGTTACGAGTCGTTCTGATCCGTCAGATCTGGATCTAACGATCCGGATCGACTGGAGCCAAGCCGCGGCTCAGACTAAGCCGAGCCTAGCCGAGTCGAGCCCAGCCATTCCCAGCCCGCCACGTGGCCCTCCTTTTTCTGTTTTTATTTCCGAATAGAATTTTAATTGGCAATTTTGCAGAAAAGCCCCTGACATTTAGATCTATCATAACTTTTTACTCCCATATCCAAATTCAAATATTTTTTATATATTTGGAAAGCCCTTGACATGAAGAATATTTTAGATCTTCCCAAATTCAAATTTTACTTAGTTTAAAATTTTCAAATTTCAAATGGTGAAATTGAGTAATTTTATCATAACTTTAAATCTATGAATCCAAAAATTGCAAATAAAATTGTTTTAGAAATAATATTAAATGTGTGGTGTGATGCCTCTGTTATAAAATAATTTTAGCGAATTATTTTGATGATTTAAATAGTTGCATGTTTAATTTGAATAGTTTGACTATTTTTGACATAACTTTTAATACTAACATTATTTTTGATTTTAATCCAATTGCTATACATTTAATTAAAAGCCCTCTATCTATTAACCCAATTTATAAATTTTGTTATAAATAATACTTGAATAATTTAAAATGAATTTAAAGATCATGAGACTTGATTTGATTTATTCTAGCACATTTTAAAGTTATTAATTTAAAAATCTATTACTTTGCACCAAAGACATAAATAATTGTCCTAGTCTAGAGAAAGCTCAAATTCATGTTTATTAATATAATACATAACTTTAATAAGTAAGTTTTATCTAAAACCTTTTAAAAGATTTTAATTCATTTACAAGTGTATATAAATGATATTGGTTAATTAGGTGTTCCAAAAAATGTGAATTAAAACATTATGCCATTTCAAATAACTATGTTGTATTCATAATACTATGAACTTTTCAGTTGGGTTTTACAAATGTTAGATATGATAAATTAAGAAATTCTTGAATATGAATTTGCTTAAATTTAAAATTCTGAAAACATAACCTTAGGTAAAAGAAATTAAATATGATGGTTGTTGTAAAATTTTGAACCTTGCTTTTAAATTATGATTAAACCATCCTAGGATCTCTTCGTTTAAAGACCATTTCATTTGGATCCTGTGATCTTTCAATCTTTTCAAATTGAAAATGTCCAATTTGACTTTTGACTATACCCTAAACGCAACCACATAAAAAAAATTGTATATTAAATTATGTGACACCATTGACCAAATCCACTTCTAAGCCTTATTACGCTTGTATGTTTCAATTTGTTTTGTGTTTGTTGAATTGCTTGTTTATTGGATGCCCTTTTACTATATAGTTTGAAACGGGGAGCAACTTTGACTTGGACAAGAGTGAGTGAGAATCGATAACTTTCTTCAGGCAAGTGACTTCATAAAACACCTACTATTTTATTCTATTGCATATCTAGTGTTTTCAAACAGAATTTGCAAAAGTAGTATGCATGATAGGTTTTGGGAGATTGTAGTATGCTATGCAAACCTTTTAGGTTCCCCTTAGAAATTCCAGATTAGACCCCTATTATAATTTAGTGGAAGGACCTGCTGCAAAAATGATTGTTTTATGGTTGATGTGATAAATGAAAATTTCCACTAAATTAATTTAACGCCTGGGTGGATTGGGTCGATCGAGGAGGTTTCAAGTTGAGTGGCTTCTCAGGGCCAAGTTTCATGGTTGTCTTCGCCCAGGATAGTTTCTACTTACTTGGGGCCATGACATGCGGTGTTAACCTGAGTTGCTCGCTTGTGGTAGGCCACCCAGGGCTATGAGATTTAAGTTTACACTGAGTCTAGTTGCTTATCGTGCAACCATTGGTCAATATGGGCTCTTTCTTGATGGAGTAAGTTGATGTGGACCTGGGTCAAGAGATTGATGGTGGTAGAGTTGATAGGATGGTGGTAATCTCTTAGTATGATCATGGGAAATCAACTTCTGAAAAGTCTCGGCTTGATCTTCTCCTTTTCATTCTCACTAAAGGAGTGTAGAGGATAGTTTGGGTTGATTATGTCTAATGGTGAAAGTGCACACCCTTTCGAGAGTTAAAACCTAAGATCTTAGCCGTGTCCCCGGCAACGGACAATTTGAGTAACTACACAAGGCTGTGTTCTGAAAATCTCTTCATCCCAATTTCTTAATAAAACTTTGATGGGTGAACATGGGTAGGGGACATGGACTTGTCCCGAGATGTCTCTTAAAGAGAAGTTATTGATTCAAAAAGTTGTTTACCAAAAGTAGGAGAAAACTTGCTTTGCGCAATAGCCTTGAGCTCCACCAACCAAATAAGTATATAGATATAGCTTAGTAGAATAAAAGAATTTCAAGTCACTTGCCACCACAATTCAATTGTGCTGACCCTTTATAGCTGGGCTGCAACTAAACCTTGCAGATTTGACAGACGACGAGTGAGCATTCGATAGGATTTCGAGTCTACAACCAACATGCTTTGCCTGTGGCACATGAAGATGATGAGGCCCATTGTATCTACTATTTTCCGCTGCTACTCTTGGAAATTTTGCTAGCCTTTTCAGGTTATGCAAGTTGTAAGAGATATTTGTAACACTGGATCATGCGATTTAATAAAGTATTTGACACTTTTGCATGATATACATCTTAAACTGTGGTGCTAGCATTTGATCCAGGGACTGGCACATTAACACAGGGACTTCCACCTTATAATAAAAGGTAAGGTCACTACATTGTCGAGTTAACACCTCGTCAATTGGCGCCGTCTGTGGGAACGTCAAACAAGTGCTAGGATCATGGTCGCTCCGGCTCCATCCGCAACGAAGATCTGCGTATCCGCCGTCAGGGAGTCGATCCGATTCGGCTCCTTCGAGTACGTCCTCCACCCGCCGGCCCACCAGTCGGTGTATGCCGATCTGAACAAAGGTATACACGTCACCTTCGGCTCTGTATTCTGCTGCATCAATAGTCGTGGTATACTCAGGTCTACGACTACCGCGCTACGCGCGACGGCCTCACCTGAATCGGCAACCCCCGCGCCCGCCGAACCCGCGAAGATCTCATCTGCCGCACCCGCGGAGGCCGCGCCCGCCGAACCCGCGAAGATCGCATCTGCCGCACCCGCGGAGGCCACGCCCGCTGCACCCGCGAAGATGGCATCTACGTCGACTACATCGACAATTTCGGCAACGGCCGCGCGAATCGAGTCTACTACCCCAACCTCGGTCGTGTGGTCGACCAAGTCAAGATCTACCTCGACTGTCGCGCCCGCACGGGCAGCCAGGAGCCCGCGCCCGACAGCCATGTCACGCGTGCCCTCATCTTCGTGGAAATCCCAAGTCTGCCCCAAGCCAATCACACTCGCCCCGGCGAGCGTGAGCACATGGACGATCGCGAGAAGACGCGACAGCGACCGCGCCGCGCGACACGTTGCTGCAATTTTCGACCCCGAGCAAGAAGCGGGCGACAGAAGCAGCAGCGGCAGCACCAACTCTCCGACTCAAGTCTACCCCAAGCAGGTCTTCATGGCCGGCACAGCACCGCATGACGACGACGAAGTACCCGCATATCCGCTAGAGGTGGACATGCCAGACCAGACTAAACTTGTCATCACGCGGGACATGGCGATTCAAGCCATGAAGCATGTGGACGAGGGCATGTTCCCCCCACCCAACGCACCTCGAGACGACCACCTGGCGGTCCAGTACTTGCTACGCAAGGAAGGCGAACGAATCCGCGCCGAAAAACCCGACCTGGTCAGGCGCAAAAGGGATGCGGATGCATCGAGTGCCAGGCGAGCCGCCCTCTCCTTCACATCCTCTACAGAGGTTAACCAAGGAGCACGGCGAAACAGAGCCCGCATTCCCCTCATGGCAGAAGCCGATCGAGCAAGGCTCACCCGCAATCTCGACTCGTCCTTCGTCACCGAAGATGAGAACGGGATACCCGTCCCAAAGACGGCGAATGCCTCCCTGATCTCAGTCGAGACATACCTTCGGCTCACGCAGCCACCGGAGGGAGACGCATGCTCCCTTCTCCACAAGCAACAAATTGCCTCCATAAGGGCAATCGAAGAAGCTCTGGCGGCCAAGGGGCCAAGCAACCGAGCGCACGAACCAACAACCTCGGGCATCCCAGCGGCGCAGCGACAGCCAGTCAAGGACCTTCGTGACGTCCTGACACAGAAGACGGTGGACCGCAACCGCAAGGAACGCTCGGCTGGTGCGACAAACGCGGACGACCATGCTGACCGCGACTTCGAGTCGTGTGGCGCGGCATGCTTTAGCTTCAACATCCGCGACACCCGCATGCCTAAAGGCTTCAAGTTGACAGCTGGCACACCAAAGTATGACGGGAAGCAAGACCCAAAACTGTGGCTCGAAGACTACCTCATCGCTTGCACCTGCCAAGGCGGAACGTCGACTACGGCAATGCAGTACATCCAGCTCATGCTGACAGACTCGGCACGCGGGTGGCTCACAAGCCAACCCAAAGACTCTTTCCGAACATGGGAAGAATTCCAGGATAACTTCATCAAGATTTTCTCGGGAACATTCGCAAGGCCAACGACCTACATCGAGTTGCAGGCCTGGAAGCAAGGAAAGGATGAGTCGCTCCGCTCCTACATCCAGCGGTGGACATTCCTCCGCAATACCATGGAACCCGTATCAGAAGATCGAGTGATGGACGCCTTCATGCACGGCGTCGCTCGCCGCGACCTCCGTGAAGAATTCGGTAGACTCCAGCCGAAGACCACAATAGAGCTCATGAAGACAGCCAACCAATAGGCCGAAGGAGAGGACTATGTCCGCGAAACTCCCCCCAAAAAAGAGGGCGAACCAAGCAACTGGCGTGAGGCACGCCAAAAGAAGAAGCCACGTTACACCCACGATTCAATCGAATTAGTAGCGGCGGGCTATGAAACCCCCCGTGAGGACAAACGCGACAGCAGCCGACAGTACGACCAAAGTCGGCAGCCCAGCTCGAGTCAGTACAACCGTGGCAGCAGCAGCATCGGCCACAATGATGGAAGTCAGAAGCGCGAGTGGAAGCGCCCGTTGACCCAAGCAGAGGAGCTGATGCAACCCTGTAAGCACCACTCGTTCCGCAACCCGGAGACAGGCAAATGGGGTTCCAACCACCTGTTAAAGGATTGCCGCAAAGCAAGAAAGATATACCAGGCCATGCAGCAAATCATCGCCCCAGTACAGGCCATACAGGCGGCACCGCAGCTAGCCATCCAGGCAGCAGACGCAAACAACAACCAGGTGCAGGCGGCAGGAGCGTTCCCCCAGCCGCAGCAACAGCAACAGCAACAAGGTCAGTCGGTAGCAGTCGACACGTACCCAGCCGCACGGGGACAGCTGAACATGATCCAGAGGGGACCCCCGTCGAACAGGCGCCAGAAAATTATCAAACGCCAAGTACTTAAAGCCATCAACAGCCCGCGCGCGGTACCATACTACCTGCGCGGGTCGGAGACACCAATCATATTTTCCAGGGCAGATCACCCATAAGAGGTAACCCGACCCGAGCACGCCGCACTCGTGATTGAGGCCTTGATCGGCGACTACAGCTTGAAGAATGTGTTCCTGGACGGAGGCAGCGGCATCAACATCATATTCGCCGACACCCTGAGAAGAATGAACAGGTCAACGGAGAAATTGCCGGAATCGGAAACCACCTTCCACGGCATAGTACCAGGGCAAGCAATCACGCCCATGGGAACAATCACACTCGACGTCATCCTCGGTACACCCGAGCACTTCAGGAAGGAGTCGATAGACTTTGAGGTCGTCGACTGGAAGTCACAATACCACGCCATCCTCGGGCGCCCGACCTTTGCCAGGTTCATGGCAGTACCCCACTACGCCTACCTGATGATAAAGCTGCTCGGGCCGAAAGGAGTAATCACCGTACGCGGCGACTTCGGGCTCTCCAACAGCTGCGATAGCGAGTTCGCCAAGATTTCTGAGTTCTTCGGAGTCGAAGAGCACTTCAAGGCCATATCAGCCGACAACGACAAGACCGTCTTCCCGGCTCGCAAGAAGCCTGCCAAGGACGCAGCGTTCAACACGAACGACGACACCGTCACCCACCAAGTCCATCCGACTGACAGCAGAAAGACGGTCAAGGTCTCATCGAGTCTGACCCCTACATAGGAAAGCGCGCTCGTCGAGTTCCTACGTGAGAACTGGAAGATCTTTGCATGGCAACCTTCTGACATGCCAGGGATACCCAGGGAACTCGCCGAGCACTCTCTGAAAGTCCACAAGGACGCAAGACCAGTCAAACAATCCATGCGACGCTTCTCAGGACCCAAACGAGACGCGATCACCATGGAAGTCGACAGACTATTGCACGCCAAATTCATCCGAGCGATGAAGGATTCAGACTGGGTCGCCAACCCGGTTCTAGTGGAGAAAAAGAAGACGAAGAAGCTACGCATGTGCGTTGACTTCACCGCAGTCAACAAGTGCTGCCCCAAGGATCACGTCCCGCTCCCGCGGATAGACCAGATCATCGACTCGACAGCAGGTTGCGAGCACCTGTCCTTCCTGGACGCCTACTCAGGTTACCAGCAGATCTGGCTGAAAGTCGAGGACGAAGAGAAAACGGCCTTCATCACACCCGACGGCGTCTTTTGCTACCAGACGATGTCGTTCGGGTTAAAAAACACAGGTGCCACGTACCAGCGGACAATGCAAGCATGCCTCAAGGGGCTAATCCGGCAGATCGTCCAAGTCTACGTCGATGAAATCGTTGTCACGACCCGAAAGGAGGATACCCTAGTCGACGACCTCCGCAAGGTCTTCGCCGCACTCGATGTGTATCAGATTAAGCTCAACCCAGAGAAGTGCGTGTTCGGCGTGCCAGCCTGAGAGCTACTAGGGTACCTCGTATCCGCAAGAGGAATCGAAGCAAACCCCGAGAAGGTGCAGAACATCCTCACAATGCCAGCACCAACCAAGCTCCGGGAGGTGCAACGATTAGCCGGCCGAGTCGCAGCACTCAGCCGATTCATTAGTAAGTTGGGAGAGAAAGCCTTACCTTTCTACCAACTGATGAAGAAGACGGACAAGTTCGAGTGGACACAGGAGGCGCAGGACGCATTCGACCATCTCAAGACAACCCTGACAACCTCTCCGGTCCTCGTGGCACCACTGGAAAACGAGCCGCTCTACTTATACGTCTCAGCAACAAACAGGGTGGTGAGCACGGTAGTCGTAGTCGAACGTGAAGAAGAAGGGCACAGTCACCCGGTGCAGAGGCCCGTCTACTACCTCAGCGAAGTCCTCACCTTGTCCAAGCAGAACTACCCTCATTACCAGAAGCTAGGATACGGAGTCTTCATGACCTCTAGGAAGGTCGTCCACTACTTCTCCGACCACCCGATCACGGTGGTAAGCTCCTCTGGACTAGCAGACATTCTCACAAACCAATGCGCGACAGGACGAGTCGCCAAGTGGGTTGTCGAGCTAGGACCATGGGGGCTGAAGTATGCTCACCCGAAGTCCATCAAGGCCCAAGTCCTCCCTGAATTCACCACCGAGTGGATAGAAGCCCAGCTACCAAATATCCCCGACTTGTCCAATGCATGGACAATGTACTTTGATGGCTCCAAGAAATTCATGTCAGCCGGGGCAGGAGTCGTGCTCATCTCCCCCAAAGGCGACAAGCTCAAGTACGTCCTGCAGATGGACTTTCCGACGCCGTCCAACAACGAAGCCGAGTATGAGGCCCTGATCCACGGCATGCGGATGGCCAAGAACTGCGGCGCCACGCACCTCAAGATATACGGCGACTCCTACCTGTTGGTACAGCAAACCATGAAGTCCTGCGACGCCATCGCCGACAACATGATCGCCTACAGAGACCTCTACAATCAGTTGGAAGGCAACTTTGACGGCTGCGAGTTGCGCCACATCGGCCGTGAAAGCAACGAGGAAGCCGACGTCCTCACCAACATGGGCTCAGACAGGGTGCCAGTCCCACCCGGCGTCTTCCTCGAGCGCATCACGCAGAGATCCATCGAGACTCAGAATACAGCAAGCGCTGCAACAACAAAAGGCGATGCCAACCCGCCAAGCCAAGACAAGGTCCCCATGGAGGTCATGCTAGTCAAAGCCACATGGACATGACCGTACCTGGCGTACATACTGCATCAGAAGCTGCCAGCTGACCCAGTCGAAGCGAAGCGCATCATCAGGCGCTCCAAAAGTTTCACCGTCATCAACGGAGAACTCTACAAAAGAAGCATCTCAGGAATCCTGCAAAGGTGCGTAGATCCAGACGACGGCCAAGCCATCTTACTCGACATCCACGCGGGTATCTGCGGGCATCACGCCAGCAGTCGAGCACTGGTGGCCAAAGCACTACGAGCCGGGTTCTACTGGCTGACAGCCATGTAGGACGCCGAGGAGCTAGTAAAGAAATGCGCAGGGTGCCAGGAATTTGCCAACAAGCCACAAGCGCCAGCATCGGAACTCAAGACAATACCATTAGCCTGGCCCTTCGCCCAATGGGGTCTGGACATGGTGGGCCCGCTGAAGAAATCCTCACCCGGAGGTCACACTCACTTCCTGGTTGCAGTCGATAAGTTCACAAAGTGGATCGAAGCCGTGCCCATCACAAGCTCGACTGCATCCACAGCAGTCAACTTCATCAGGTCAATCATCTTCAGATTCGGAGTACCGAATGGGATCATCACCGACAACGGCTCGAACTTCACAGCCAAAGAATTCAAGGACTTCTGCTCAGAGCAGGGGATCAAGCTCAGTTATGCGTCCGTCTCGCACCCGCACTCCAATGGGCAAGTGGAGAAAGCAAATGGCCTTGTCTGCAACGGCATCAAGAAGCGACTGTGCGTGCCCCTAAAACGCGCAGCGGGCGCATGGGTGGAAGAACTGCCGCCGGTCCTTTGGAGTCTGCCAAACAGATCCACCCAATACACCCCATTCTTTATGGTGTATGGTGCAGAAGCGGTCCTACCTTATGACATCAAATTTGACGCACCGAGAGTAGTCGCCTACGACGAGTCGGATGCAGAGGAGGCACTCGAAGACAGCATGGACATCCTGGATGAAGCAGGCGACATCGCCCTGGCATGATCAGCCGTGTATCAACAAGACCTGCGCAACTATCACACTCGGAGGCTACGACCAAGAGCGTTCGTTGCAGGCGACCTGGTTCTTCGACTCAAGCAGAAGAAGGTGCACAAGCTCGCTTCCCCATGGGAGGGCCCGTACATCGTGACAGAAGCAATCGGCAACGGAGCTTACCGCCTGAAAGACTCAAAGACGGGAGCAGACTGCAGCAACCCATGGAACGTGGCACAACTCCGCCGGTTCTACGCCTAGTTCAACCCAATCATTGTACAAGAAAATCAGCGCGGCAGGTTTCAGACGCACTCTTTCCCTTACCAGGGTACCTAAGGGGACTGGAAGGGTTTTAATGAGGCGGCCTGTTCGCAAGAATCAATAAAGTGATTTGAAGAAAATCTGTCTCCTTTACCTTTCATACAGAGGAAGCTAAAATCCTAGGCCGCCACCCGAACCACTCGGGAGCTGCGCCACACAGGTTGAAAGAAAAGCTTAGGACGCTACCCGAACCACTCGGGGGCTGCGCCATACAAGCATAAATCAAAAACTCCTAGGCCGCCACCCGACATACTCGGGGGCTGCGCCATACAGGTCAAGTTCAAAATCCTAGGTCGCCACTCGACATACTCGGGGGTTGCGCCAAACAGGTAGCACTTGTACTCCTAGGCTACCACTCGACCTACTCGGGGGCTACGCCATACAGGCCTTCTCAGAAAATCCTCAGCCGCCACTCGAACTCACTCGGGGGCTGCGCTGTACAGGTAAAGTTCAAAATCCTAGGTCGCCACCCGACATACTCAGGGGCTGCGCCAAACAGGTAACACTTGTAATCCTAGGCTGCCACTCGACCTACTCGGGGGCTACGCCATGCAGGCATTAGCAAAAATCCTAGGCCGCCACTCGAACAACTCGGGGGCTACGTCATACAGGTCAAGTTTCAAAATCCTAAAGTCGCCACCTGATAAAGTCAGAGACTGCGACATACAGGTCACACTTGGGAAAACCTAGGCCGTCGACCAAAATACTAGGTGACTGCGCCAAACAGGTCGAGAATCAAAACAGGCATTTACACTTCCGAGCAAGCAGATCAATTCTGATTACTCGCAAGTATTTTCAATCTAGTACATTACGACTTGCATAGGCACATCTGCCCTCTATAGCTAACCCTGTACATCAGACGACAGCTACTCTAAACTGCAGGCTCGGCCTTCGGCGCATCGAGGGGACCTACAAGGCGCTCACTCAGGTCCTGAACCTGCCTGATAATTCGGCGCGCAGCCGCCAAGGTCTCGTCGAAGTCGCCATCACCAGGCAGGCCATCAAGCACCCTGTCGAGCGGAAGATGCGGCCGATGCATCCGGACGTATGCCAACGCCGTGTTAGCCCCAGCCACAAGTTGGGCGTCGTCAACCTCCTTCAGCCCTTCACCATCGCGAAACCTCTCCAGCAAGGCGGACAGCCCGTTCGGCTGCGTGTTATGCGGGAAGTACACACGATTTATGTGCCAGAGTGTCTTCCGGCAATTCTCCAGAAGAAAAGCAGCGCGCCACGTACGATCAAGCATGGTGGCAAGGACGCGCCCTCTCGACTTGTTCACCCAGAACTGCCGAGCTTCGTAGGAGTCGCCGGACGCCTCTCGGGTAACTCGCTCTTCAACGCGAGCCCACTCGGCCTCCCAATCCGGATTAACATCTGCACGCATAAACTGCAAGTCAGAACAAGCAAGCTTCAGCAAAGAAAGCAGCCGCCAAAAGGATACAAACCTTGCAGCTGCCGACTGATCAGATCGATCTCCCCAAGCAAAAAATCCTCACGTCGTGAGAACTCCGCCGTAGGATGCGACCGAGAGCGGTGCAGCAGCCGCTCAGTATTCTTCAGCGTCGCCTCAAGCTCAACCACCTTGTTCTTCAGCTATGTGATTATCCGCTGATCATTTACACTACGTGGAGGAGCCGGCGCCGCCCGACGACGGCGAGCACCCGAAGAAGAAGCCTCGCCACTCGGCTCAGCCGCAGGAGAAGGAGAAGCACCACCGCGCACAACATTCTGCCACGAATACGCAGAGTCAATACAATCATACGACTGCGAAGCACAGTTAAACTCGGCAGAAAGAAAGTCAGTTCTAGCAAAAGCACTATTGAAGGCCAAAAGACCTGGCAGGACAATATTCATTACAGAGCCAGAAGTTCAAAATACAGACCATGGCGACTGCCGAATCCCTAAAGCTATGCCTACTCTAAGGCTGCAGACTGCGACCGGGAGCGACCCTTCCGAGCGGCAGCCGCCTCAGTTGCCTTAGCAAGGGCCCTCTCGAAGAGTGCCACAAGCTGCACGGCCAGCTGTGAGGCACGCTCCTTCATGCCACTCAGCGACGCGGTTCGGCCATCCGGTTTGCGGGGAAAACCGCTGACGACCTTCTCAAAGTCACCTGGAACCTGATGCCCTAAGAGGAGCTGGAAGGTGAGCTCGGAGCCGCGTACCGTCTGTGACCGCGTGAAGTCGGCGATGGTGGTCGCGTCCTCAAACGGTGCAGCAAGGGCGTCGACGGCTGCCGGCGGCTGGTCGCCCGGGAAGATACTCTGGTGCACCACAGTGAGAGCTCCAGTCGATTTCTGCAACGCGACTGCGGACTTCTTCAGCGCGACTGAGGCATAGGCACAGACCCGGTCGAGGAAGCCAACAGCAGTCGCCAAGTCAACCGTGTTACTCGACGCGTCTTCCGGAGGAGCTCCACCGCAAGTCTCTGCGCAAAGGATCCAAGGTCAGACAAAGAAAAAAGATCAAGACACAGTAGGCATCAAGCCGAAACTTACCCCCAAGAACACCAGCGAGTGAAAGGAGACAAACGACTTGAGTTTTTTCCTAGGCGACCCGCGCCAGCTCCCGCTCTCGAGACTCATGTAGAGCCTTCTCAAGCTCATCAACCCGCCCAGTAGCCTGGTCCAGAGAAGCACGCACCTGGTCCCTCTCCTTCTCCATGCGAACATAAGCCGTGGCTGCGTCAAGCTGCTGACGGTAGTACTATACTAGTCACCCACACCTTCGAGGGCTACTCCCATCGGGAGCGCTGATGTATGCTCCACGTCCCGAAGGGGGGAGCTAACATCGCCAGAACGATGGCTGCAGCGAACACGAGTACACTTGTCAACTCAAACGTTGCAATTACAAAACGCAACTCGAAGGAAACACATCATCAAGAAGCTCACCTGGGGGTCCCAAGGTCGTCGTAACTCTCCAGGGAGGGCGAAGGCATCCGCGCAAAAGAACGAGGAGCCGCGGAGCTGACTGGAGGAACATTCAGGGGCTCATCCCAGCCACCCGAGGACCGCGCACCCGACGACGTCGCGACGGCCTCCTCCAGAGTAGCGTCGGCATCCCTAGCAGGTGACGACGCAGTGGAAGAGTCGCCACGACTCGGGAGCTTCCGCTTCTTCCGCACGGGTTCTTCCACTTCATCTTCTTCCTCCACCTCTTCGTGGGGAGAATGTGCGGAGGGAATCTCTTCGTCGTCGTCCTCCTCCTCGACAAACTTCGACTCGTCGTCGGGTCCGTTCTCGGGAAGAGCAGGAAGGCTGATCAACAAAGACCGACCCTGAAGCAAGTAGACACAAGTCAAATCAAGAAGAAAGTAGATGCAAGTCGAGCAAAGACAAAAGGAAAACAAGCCAAGACTCACCTCAGGAACGGGGTTCGATGCCCCGTAAGCAGCAACCGGGCACTTGACGTTGCACGTGTCCGCGACTCGGAGGTTGGTGATGGATCTTACTTTGGTTTCCATCTCCTCATCGTCAAGCGGCTCGGTGCTGACGCCTTCGGCGGCCCACATCGGGTGTGGCCGAGCGCTGAGCGGCTGCACCCGAAGACGGAAGAAGGTGGCCAACAGGAAGACGCCACCCGCCTCGCGCCCAAGGGTCTTGGTCAGTTCGCGCAGCAGGCTCAGCAGGGGCCGCACGGCCTCCTTCTCCACGACAGTCAGCGGGTGCGCCCAGGCGCCGGTCTTCCGCAGTCCACGTCCGATGTCGAATGCCTCCAGGCCGTCCTGGTTCGACTGGACGTAGAACCATCTCCTGCGCCATCCCTGGACGGAGTCGCACTTCTTCATATGGAAGTACGTGGTGTCACCGCGCACTTGGATTCCGAAGCCGCCCACGGGGAAGGTCAACCCGCTCCTCCCAACGTTCTTGCGAACAAGGAAGAGCGACTTCCAGAATGCCCAATGGGGCGCGACACCCAGAAAGCACTCGCAGAGCACGATGAAGCCCGCGATGCTCAAGACGCCATTGGGGGTCAGATCGTGGATCTGAACCCCATAGGCATACAGGAGATCGCGCACAAAATCGTGCATGGGGAACCCGAAGCCCCACGGAAGGAAATCCGCGAAGCAAACACGTTCCCCATCGCGGGGAGTGGGGAAAACCTCTTTGCCAGGAGCGCGTACCTGGACTTGGTCAGCAGGTGGAAGCAAACCCTGCGCGCGGAAG
Source organism: Poa annua (assembly GCA_026929855.1). Taxonomy (NCBI): domain Eukaryota; kingdom Viridiplantae; phylum Streptophyta; class Magnoliopsida; order Poales; family Poaceae; genus Poa; species Poa annua. Next base: position 163,365,231 of record CM049426.1, read on the forward strand.
AGCTCCACCTCGGCCTTCTTGACCGACGATCTCTGCCAGTCGCCGTCGGGCTTCTTCATCAGCCTGGCTTCGTCGACGGCGGCGGAGGAGCCAGCAGCGCTCTTCGGCTTGCCCATGGTGCCGCGAGGTAGCGCAAGGTGTACGTACAGATTGCACGGAGCTCTGGATGGCGGCGAAAATGGTAGAGCGCAGAGGAAAGGGAGCATAGAGCGATTGGAGAAGATGAAGTCCCTCGCGTCAAAACGCAGTACTTATGCCTCGAAAAGTCTAATCTCAACCGTCCACAGAACAAGGGCTCCGAGCAGACACATCCGGCCGTCCACGTGTCGCACGAGGAAACCAACCGTCGCCGCCCACTTCGTCCACTACGCACGAAAACCGAGGCGTCGTCACCATGCCGCGCAAATTTCGCGCCCACTTCGGAGACGTGACAAGTGTTGACCGCGGTAAGCTCTTACAGAGGGGCCCGCCACGTCACGTCCTATCGGGCGCAGAGGCGTGCAACAAATCGTCACCAGTGACGTCATCAAGCCAACGGCTCCAAAATCAACTGAAGCAATTCGACAGGGTGATTCGAGTAGTAAGCTTCAAAGCTGAAACCAACAAAGTAGGATCGGCTGATGATCCGAGAACCCGAAGAAATCATTCGGGTAGCAAAACGAGTAAGCTCGAGCAGCCGAATCCATCCACAAGTAAGCCAGCAGACCGAGCAAAAGCAAGCTTCACAAGAAGACGAAGGCAAAGTAATTCGACTGCAAAGGTTACTCCCATCGGGAGCGGCAGGTTCGACTGAAGAAATCGAGTTCAAGCTCAAGATCAAGCAATCCAATGGCGCGTCCAAGAGGAAGAAGTCCTTTACTCGACTCTACGCTTCGACCAAGCACTCGGGGGCTACTGACGTGGGGCTGCCTTTCGGGTAGCCCACGGTAAGGCTACCTGGGCCGCGCCAAGGACATGAAGGCCACAGAAGGCCCACGCGGGGTACCATGTAACCTAGTCCAAGTCGGTTAGGAAGCATAACCTGCCATATCTGTAGTTGCCATCGGCATCAATCACCCGAGACATGGCTGCCTATAAAGCCAGGAGGGTTGCTCGTCCCAAGGGACACGCTCATAGCTACCACCACAAACCCTCGCGAGATCGCAATCTCACCATTGTAACCACAACTCTCATCAATAACCAGACAAGCAGGAGTAGGGTGTTATCCTCCGGGAGCCTGAACCTGGGTAAATCCTTGCTTGTCAGTCGTCGTGGCCACCTGTACTCATCTCTCTCCCCATCAATCATCCCGGGGTGCACAACCCTGGGACTTGTCGAGTTAACACCTCGTCACCTGCTTTTGAGTCTGTAGTCTGTAATGCATTATATTGTGCGGTTCTTCTGGCCTTGAATCATTTTGGTGCTGAAGTGTGAATTCTTTCCTTCGAGTTTGTCTTGAATGAGGAGCCATCTTTATTTTTCTGTTTTTACACTGTCGATTCTTGGCATCGTGAAATGGGCGAGGCCACTCCGGTTGCTGCAACGACTGGCGCGGGTGATGAAGAGGGTCCTCTTTGGCTCAGCCTGCTCTTCGCCGCCGTCAAACGACTTCGGCTCCTGCGAAGTGCTAACGACCAACGGTTGATCACCTATATGAGGAACAAGGTGGTTGAGCTCGAGGTGAAGCTGAAACATGCTGAATTGGAGCTGGAGCGGTCTAGGTCGCGTCCTGTTGCAGAGTTCTCTCAGCGCGAGGAGTTTCTGCTTTGCGAGATCGACTTGATTAGTCGAAAGCTGCAATGTTGGTCTTCTTAGCGCTGTGTTTTATTGACTCCCTTCCTTGAAAGGTGCTGATTGCGATGTCTTGATGCAGACGTGAAACCTGACTGGCAGGCTGAGCAGACTCGGGTGGATGAACGGGTCGCGAGAGAAGCCGTTGGTGGTACGCCCGAGGCGCGCCATTTTTGGTCGAATAGATCTAGAGGGCGGATCCTTGCGCCTATGCTGGACCGTACCAGGTGAGCCGCTTTTCTCCTGGAGAAGTGCAGGAAGACTCTTTGGCACATCCACCGGGTGTACTTTCCACACAATGGGCAGCCCGTCGAGTTGTCTATGTTGTTGGAGAGGTTCCGCGAGGGTGGTGCGCTGAAGGAGGTTGTCGACGCCCAACTCGTTGCTGGGGCGAACGTGGCGTTGGCATACGTCCGACTGCATCAGCCGAACCTTCCTCTGGCAAGGTTGGTAGGCGGCTTGCCTGAAGAAGACGACTACTACGAGACTTTGTTGGCTGTGTGTCAGATGATTCAGCAGGTCAAGAGGCTGAGTGAGCGTCTTGTGGGGCCACTCGATGCGCCGAAGGATGAGCCTGTAGAGTAGGAGTAGTAGGCTTCTGTTGTATAGTGTTAGTTCTAAAAGGCAAATTTGCTAAGTGTAGATATCAATGTATGTAAGCTGAGGTGGGGGGAACCCCCGAGTAAGCAAATTAAGATTGTTTGCATTGCTGTGTGAATCTATCTGGCGCAGCATCGAGCGGATCGAGTACGGCTTATATATAATTGACTTGTGCGATGCAGCCTCCGACTGTCTCGAGTGGCGGTCTGTGTGTTCGTCTTGACCTGTGTGGCGCAGCCCCCGGGTGCATCGGGTGGCGGCCTAGGATTAACTTACACCTCTGTGGCGCAGCCCCCGAGTGGATCGGGTGACGGCCTAGGGTGTTGTCATGGACCTATATGGAGCATCCCCCGATTGCTTCGAGTGGTGGTCTAGATTTTCAAGTGATACGTGTAAAGCGCAGCCCCCGAGTGTGTCGGGCGACGGCCTAGGATTTTTAACTTGACCTGTATGGCGCAGCTCCCGAGTGGTTCGAGTGGCGGCCTAGGATTTTGCGAATCAGGCCTGTATGGCGCAGCCCCCGAGTGGTTCGAGTGGCGGCCAAGGCTTTTGATTTGACCTGTATGGCGCAGCTCCCGAGTAGTTCGAGTGGCGGCCTAGGTTTGAAGTTTCTTTTTTACTGAAAAAGTAAAGGGGAGAGCTTGTTCCACAAATCATTGTATTGATTTTTGCGAGCAAGCCGCCTCGTTAAAACCCTTCCAGTCCCCTTAGGTACCCTGGTAAGAGAAAGAGTGCGTCTGAAACCTGCCGCCTTGACATGCTGGTTTTGGTACAACGATGGAGTCGACTAGGCATAGAAACGACGAAGCTGTGCGACGTTCCATGGGTTGCTGCAGACTGCTCATGTCTTCGAGTTCTTCAGGCGGTATGCTCCACCGCCGATTGCTTCTGTCACAATGTACGGGCCCTCCCATGGGGAGGCGAGCTTGTGCACCTTCTTCTGCTTGAGGCGGAGGACTAGGTCGCCTGCGACGAATGCCCTTGGCCGCAACCTCCGTCCATGGTAGTTGCGCAGGTATTTCTGGTACACGGCTGATCGTACGAGGGCGATGTCGTGGGCTTCGTCCATGTCGTCTTCGAGTGCTTCTTCTGCTTTGGACTCGTCGTAGGCCACCACCCGTGGTGCGTCAAACTTGATGTGGCAGGGCAGGACCGCCTTTGCGCCATACACCATGAAGAACGGTGTGTATTGGGTGGATCTGTTTGGCGTCGTTCGCAGGCTCCAATGTACTGATGGCAGTTCTTCGACCCAGGCGCCCGCGGCGCGTCTCAGCGGCACTCGCAGGCGCTTCTTGATGTCGTTGCAGACTAGGCCGTTGGCCTTTTCAACTTGCCCGTTGGATAGCGGGTGCGAGATAGATGCATAGTTCAGCTTGATGCCTTGATCGGAGCAGAAGTCCCTGAATTCTTCGGCTGTAAAGTTTGAGCCGTTGTCGGTGATGAAGCCGTTTGGTACCCCGAATCTGAAGATGATGGACCTGATGATGTTAACTGTTGATGATGCAGTCGAACTTGTGATAGCCACGGCTTCGATCCACTTGGTGAATTTGTCAACTGCTACCAGGAGATGTGTGTGTCCTCCAGGTGATGACTTCTTGAGCGGGTGATGACTTCTTGAGCTTGATGCGTCAGCCTCCCTCTTGCGTTGAAGGAGTTCGGCTTTTTCCGCGCGAAGTCGTTCGCCTTCCTTGCGTAGCAAGTACTGGACCACCAGATGATCCTCCCAAGGCGCGTCCGGTGGAGGGAACGTGATTGCTATGTCGCGCGTGATGGTGAGCCGCGTCACTTGGTTGAGCATGATCACGTCCAGCGGATACGCGGGTTCGTCGTTGTTCTCGGGCGGCACCGTGCTAGCCATGAAGACTTGCGCGGGGTAGACTTGGGTGGCGGTGTGGACGCTGCCGCTGCTGCTTCCGTCGTCCGAGCCTTGATTGGGTTCAAAAGTTGCTGCAACGTGATAAGTATTGCAGTCACCGCCGCGTCTCCTTTCTTGAAATTCCGAGATCTTTGCCGCGGGCATAAAGAGCGACTTCGTCGTCGTCGGCGCGAGTGCGATTGGCTCGGGGAAGACTTGGTGGCTTGATGGAGATGTGTGAGGCGCGGGCGATGGTAGCGCGACCTTGGCCGCTCGCGAACGCGTGGTCGGCGCGGTCGAAGTTGATGCAGATCTTGGTTTTGCCAGCAGTGCGATCGAGATGGTCGGAGTAGACTCAATCTGCGCGGCGGTCGCTGAGGTGGTTGACGTAGTCGATGCAGATGCGGGTTCATCAGTCAAAGATGCGATCTTCGCAGTCGTGGTGGGTGCGACTCCGCGGAAGATGACGGCGCGGGCAGCATGGTGGTAGCCGATGCGGGTGTCGCCGCCGCACGTGGCGCGGTCACCATGGACCTGAATACTCCATGACTGTCTACGAAGCAGTGGATGGTCCCGAAGGTGATGCACATACCTACGTACAGATCGGAGTACACCGAGCGGTGGGCCGGCGGGTGGAAGGTGTAATCGAAGAAGCCGAAGCAGATTGGCTCCTGGGTGATGCAGGCGTCGATCTTCTTTGCTGATGGAGCCGGTGCGACCATGATTCCAACGCTCGTTCCTTCCCACAGACGGCACCCATTGACGAGGGATAACTCGGAAAATCCCAGGGTGGTGCACCCTGAGTTGATTGAGGGGAAGATAGATGAACGTTGGTGATCAGGACGGCTGACAAGCAAGGCGTTTTATCCAGGTTAAGGCTCCCGGAGGATAACACCCTACTTCCTGATTGTCTGGTATTGATGGCGAGTTGTGGTTACAATGGTGAGATCGCGATCTCGCTAGGGTTTGTGGTGGCGGCTATGAGTGTGCGTATGTCTCCGTCTTATCCTTTATATGACAGGCTAGGTCTCGGGTGAACGGTGCCGATGGCGTTTAATGATATGGTAAGAGTTGTATGACCTAACCGACTAGAATTGGGCCACACGCTATCTCTATTGGGCCTTCGCAGTCTTGGCGTGACCCTGGTAGCCTCATCGTGGGGTAGTCGAAGAGTAGCCCCACGTCACTTAGTACCCGCTTAGAAATCTAAGGACGAGATTCTGTAACGTCCCAAAATTTTGGAACCAAGAAAAAAACTTATTTACTAAAGATCCAAAATTCTGAGGGAACAAAAAACTTTTCAAAATGTCTTGTTAATGGATGTGCTTTCCCTTGTATGCTTTGTTATTCAAGTTGTGTTTTGATGTTTGTGATGATGACTTCTTAAAAACAACTATCTAAAACTCAAACAAGTTATAATATGACCTCTGAGGTCAATGTTTTAACAAGTTAAATAGTCCATATATCTTCTCCCATTCTCTTTTTAATAAACTCTATTTTGCCCTGATGTTTTGATTTTAGCAACCACCCAAAATATATATCATTTGAGAAACTAACAATATTCCTAAAAACTATATGTTTGCAAAACTATATAGTACCATATAATAAGTCTTAAATTATATTGGATGTTAATATGTTGCAAGCATTACCAACTCTCTTTTCCCAAAACACCAATTTAATTAGCCTCCGGAAATCAATGCTCAACATGTTGGACTAATTCTATTTCTCCCAAGAACCATGTCTGGATCATTATGATCACCACCTCACCTTATTTGTTTAATTCTATTCCTACCAAAAATACCCTGTCTCGATTTTTGTTGATCACCTCCTCACAAATATTTTTGATTTATATTAAAAGTATGGTTAGTTATCCAATTGTGTGGGTGTTTATCTATTTGTATGTGTGGTTGACCTATATTTTATGTGCTTAAATTGTTTCCCATAAGTGTGTCTTTTTATGTGTGTTCATGTGGTGGTGTTTGAGACAACATTTTATTTATATAATTTAATTGAGATCATTCATGCTTTAATGTTGTGCCATATGGTTGTGGTTTGTTTAACTTTTTATTATTATGTTTGATTTTAGGAGAAACTCAAAGAGTATTCTTTTTCCAATAGGAAATAACTATCTTCATTTACATTAATTTTTGGCCTTTGTAGAACATGATAATTAGGGTTTATTTTATTCAAACTAGTAATGCAACTCACCTAACCTTATCATCACCACCTCTACTTCCCACTTTTATCCCTCTTGATAATTTACAAAATCATTTGGTCACTAATTATTAATTGTTTTGAGTGCTAGTTCATAAGGTGACCATATCTAGTTTATAACATAGCAATTTGCCATTTTTGTATATAGTTGTTATTAAACCCCTTTGACCTAAACTTTAAAACAGAATGTTAAACCCTAATGCCCTCTCCCCAAACCAACTTGTGCTATAACTTTCTATGCTAAGAGTTGACTAAACCATCATTGTTTAGTGGCCTAATCCAATCAGCCCAAGAATGACCTATATCTAAAACTCACACCACTCTCACCCCATCCTCTGGTTTTTGGTGTTTAAATGTACCCCACACCCCTGTTGTACCCATAGCTCGACTATCTCAAAACCCTAGCCCTGTTTCTCTTTTGTCTTGTTCGTTTGGACATTCTGTCGAGCTTTTTGTGTGCAGAGCTGACCACTCCTCCCTCTTATTTAACCCGCGCTTGGAGACAAGCCAGTACGCGGCCAGCTCCCCTCTGCACCCCTTCCTACCTCCCAGACACCGTCCCTCTCGCCCAATCCCCACCCAGTGCTATCTCTCCCTCTGTCCATTCCCGAGCACCCGAGCTGGCCACCCTCTTCTCTTCTTGCTATGAGACACCCTCCTGCCCTTTCTCATTGCCCATTCACTCCTCCTCAGTCCCCACTTCCCACCCGTGCGACGCTCAGCATCCTCTCTCTTTCTGCGGCTCGTAATCGTGAGGAGACCGCCGCTCGGCCCGAGCTCTTGCGAGCACGAATGCCAACACGGCTGACCCTCTCCTCCATTTCTCTCTGCCCCCTCTCGTTTCCTTCCTCTGGGCTACCTCCTTGACGTCCTTGTGTCGTTGTAGGAGCACCGGAGCAACCACGACCTCGCCGTGCCTGAAGTGGACGACGTCGACCTTGCCGCCGCTCTGGGACGGGCCTCGGCAAACCAAGACCATCCTTCCACGCCCCTCAACCTCCACCCTCCGCCATCGTCCGGGGATGCCCTTGGTGAGCTGCCCGTGCTCGACCTGTTCCCCTAGGTTTTCTGCTCTGTTTCCATGGTCGGGAGGAAGAAGATGGACTTGAGCCGTCCATCGTCGCATCAACGGCTCATGTTTGAATCCGCGAGATCTAATATCAGCCGTCCGCTCCCGATCCAGCGGCCGCGCAGCCCTTCACTTGCGCGTGCAGCGCCCTGGGCCGGCCTGCCTTCGGCGGCCCAGATCCGGCCCTTTTCTGTTGATTCCCTGTTAATTAATCTCCTGTGGTTTTTCCTGTTAAATTACCTTGTAGATTTAATTCATTTGTGGTAGATCTGTGCATGCAAATTGCTTGGAGTAAATTTTGTAGATTTCCTGCGTGTTTTCTTAACCTTATAGCTTTGGCCGTTTAAAAAAATATATTATTATGTGTGTGCTAGGTTAGATCTAGCAAAAAGTATAGTTTTCTCTATTTATTTAATTGTGGGAGTTATGTATATCCAAAACTTGCAATTTTTAGTTCTATGGAAAGCCTAAAAGAATACCTACTTAGATCTATAAGCCTTTCATGCAGGAGATGCACCTAACTAACGTTCTATTAAGTTTAATTTTGACACTAGTAGCATTTTGTTGATTTTTAATACATTATTAGAAATACTTTTTGGAGTAAATCAAATTGCATGTGGTAGATATGGGTATTAGCTATCATTTCCTAGTTTGGTAGAATTTTTAGCTTGTATTTTTCTCTTGGTGAACTATTCTCCAAAACAGGGAGTTATTACTATTGAAAACTAATTGTTTTATTTCCTGTTAATTGCATGGGTTTGATTTTAATGTTTTGTGCTATATATGTTTATGAAAATAAATTAGGAGTGTTTTTGTGGAGTAGCCTTGTGTTTTCTTTAACATGCAACACTTGATTTGTATAAAAATAATTTATACATTATAAGGTACACTATTATTGCTAAAATGTGTTTGTTTCACAAAAACTGAAATATATGGAGCTATGAGTGTCCAAATTGAGTGAATCCAATTTCTACAGAAATCTTAAGTCAATACCTATCCATAGAAATTAACCTTGCATGTAGGAGATTCCTAAAACGGAAAATTTATTCATTATAGTTTGAGACGAGTAGCATTTGCATGATTTTTAGCTTCTGTTTAGTAATAGCTTTGAATGCAAATCCAATTTTCATAGCTTCCTATAGTTAGTAGGAGTACTGTGGTAGAAGGATTTAATTTTCTGAACAATATTCTTGGAGTTATAATTTATCTCCCAAAACAGCAACCTTTGGCTAATAGAAGTGTTAACTTTTAATGATATGTTCTTAGCAAATATAAATTGGATGAATGTTACTAATCAACTTTTGAAAACCAGAACCTTAACTCAACCATAATAATTTGGTTTAAACACTTTTATAATGTGTGGTGCATTGTTTACTTATGTTTAGCATTATTCACTTTGTATCCTAAAAGGGACATCAAATGTGTTTATATGCTTTGCTTGTGGGTATGTTTGTGTGTTATGTTTTTACACAGTAAGTGGTGATGTTTTGAAAGGATTGTTGTTTGCTGGTTTACATTAGATTGTTGTCAACACGCTCCTTTGGGATGTTTTGTTAAATCATCCAACTACACATTTTTAGTTTTTAATCAACAACTTATGTGAGCAATGGTGTTAACCTTGTTTGATTGATCAACTACTTATTGGTATTTGGAACTAGTAACATGGTTGCATGTGAATGACTGTTTGGTGTTAAATTTGTATGCCGTAGATTCTCGTGTTTTGTAATGCTTAATGTATGACTTTCTTATTTTAGATTATTGTCAACACGTGGTTAGTGTCTGATTGTTTGGTTTAATTGTTGAAGTGGTCTTAGTTGTGGCATCTTATTAAATAGTCTAGTGCACCTTTTTAGCTCTTAATCAAATACTTGGGTGAACACTAGTGTTAGCCTTTGTTGGTTGATTGATTACTTACTAAATTGTGTCTTAGAAATAGTAACAGGTTTGCATATGAATGTGCTAGTGTTAATGTTAAGACTGCCTTGTATGTTAGCCCACTTTTGTCTGGAGTATTTCCTGAACTACTAAGATACTTTTGTCTGAAGTATTTCCTGAAAACTAACGTAACAACCCTTGTTGACTGGTCTAATCACCATAAGAGATGCTTTCTTTTATTGTTTAGTTAAAACTACCTTTTTGCCAAATAAGGTTGTTGTGTATATCCTCTTAGATGTATCTGTTTTTTGTCATAACTCTATGGACTTTGTTGTTTGTTGTTGTTTAGCTAGAGGAGTTGTTTGCTTTTTTTTTGAAGCTTTAAGGAATGTGGGACAACTGCCCCACAATGTTTTATTCCAATTCACCAGACCAAAGTAGCAGAACTATTAACAAGAGAGTAGGAGAAGGCAGAAGAGTAAGAACATAAACCCTACCTATCAAAAATTATATACAACCTCTAAGGCAAGCTGTGTAACCAAGCCAATAAACTTTTTACAACTTTGGCTTTCAGTCTGTATCTAATCAGGGACATATCATGAATGAAACCAGCATAGCAAAGTAGCAAAAAAGAACAGAACATAGAGCAAAGACCAACACAACAAACTTAGCACACTAGCACTTGTTCAACATAATAAGATAACTGACTCTTCTAGGGGACAGCCAGAGCCCCAAGCATATGGGCAACTTAATCATCATTAACTTGAGCCTTCTTGGTACCAGGAGCCGCCTCAATCACCGCCCTTGTGAGCATACTAGCATCAATACCCAGTTGCAACCCGACATTTTGCATAACATGCAGAGGTGTAGCCTTAGGAATATGGGTGTCAATATTCACGACACAAGGGACGTGATCAGATCCAGTTTTAGCCAACGTAAACACCAAGGAATTGGGGTATTCAGTGATCCAGTTAGAGCTCGTGAAGAACCAATCTTACTGCTCTAATAGTGGAGTTTCATGCATGTTAGACCAGGTGTAAGCACGTCCTTTCAACGGAAGCTCCAACAACCCCAGATGCCCAATTATCTCATTGAACAACAACATATCATTCTGATTGCCCCCTGGCTTATTCCTATTGGCTTGAGATCGAATGAAATTAAAATCACCCAGGATTAGCCGATTAGAGGTCGTGGGTATGTTAAGATTCTATAACAAGGATGCAAACTGATCTCTTTCCTCTCCCTGACAAGGGCTATAAACTGAGACCAACGTCCAACCAGAATTGTTGTGTACTAATGTGAAAGAAACCGAGACCGAGAATCGATTAACCTCAATCAACTGTCCATAGAACATTGAAGAATTCCACAAAACAATCAAACCACCCGACGCACCAATCGATGGAGAATAAGCAAACAGTCGAAGTGCTTAGGGAAAAATTTACGAATTAACTTCCAGTTGAACATCTCACACTTCGTTTCCTGGAGACAGATAATTGCACACTCACTTTCTTCAATTTTTGCATGCACCTCATTTTGTCTAATTTCAGAATTTAACCCACGAACATTTCAGCATAACACCTTCCACTTTCTCAAACTAGAGTGACTCATTATACCGCATGGATAGGTTCAGATAAAGTGCCACAAGGATAGCAAAGTAGCAAAAAAGAACAGAACATAGAGCAAAGACCAACACAACAAACTTAGCACACTGGCACTTGTTCAACATAATAAGATAACCGTCTCTTCTAGGGGACAGCCAGAGCCCCAAGCATATGGGCACCTTAATCATCATGAACTTGACCCTTCTTGGTACCAGGAGCCGCCTCAAGCACCTCCCTTGTGAGCATACTAGCATCAATACCCAGCTGCAACCCGACATTTTGCATAACATGCTGAGGTGTAGCCTCATAGATAGGATCAGATGCGGGTTGAGTGGTCGGGTCAGGTTCTTCAGGCACAACAGGTATCACATTAACTAACTGCAACTTTTCTTCACTAGGTTCAAAATCAACAAGCAATGACTTGTGCGATGCTTTCTGTTTGTTATGTCCTTGTGGAATTGTCTGGTATTCTGAGTGTTGTTCCTCTTCCTGTTTACAATGCTAGATACGAGCGGGAAGGAACTGGAAGCGAGGAGTGAACCTGAGGAATATCAATATCAAGACCAAGGACATATTGCTAAGCCAGGCAAGCCACCTCACCACTATAATGAATCCTATTATTTTATCAGGCATGTTTTGATTTCAAAACAAAATAATGCATGTTTTACTTCTTTGTGGCACCTTGCCACCCGAAAACTATTTTACAAAATATTGTTTGGCCAAAGTTATCTACTAGATTATTTATAGGTGTTATAAAGTAAGTTTTTACTTGATTATTTATAGATTCTCTTACCTCAAAACTATAGGATGGGAGCCTGGTTTGATAAAAATGTTTTCGGAGAAAACCCGAACTGCTGGGAGCAGTCGGCGAGCAAGTGATTTATTATAACCCGAGATGCTGGGAGCAATCGGAGAAGTTTGCGAAAACACGAGCTGCTGGGAGTAGCCGGAGGAGAAGGTGTTTTGAAAAAACAAAGTGTGACCCTAGCTGCCGCCTGAACAATTAACCCGTGCAACCACACTACTTGACATGGGTAAGGCTTAGCCGGAAACTTGTCGGTTTTAGTATTGGGGCACTCATACTCTCTATGGGGGTTGGGCCCTCGAAGCCGGGTTGTCGTCTGGATGAGGCAATACACATGTGATGACCGCGCTGGACGATTATGGCAGGTCTCCTGCCGTGGCGCTGTGGCGTCCCGGGGAGAACAAACCTACCGGGAGGCCCCGATACTAGGGTGGTCATGGTGGAAACCTTTGATCTGTTAATCCGGACCCCCGCATGTTGTCGTATGATGGGCCGTGGAAGACACGGCGGAAGGACCGATCTGTGTGGGTAAAGTGTGCAACCTCTGCAGAGTGTCAATCTATTCGAATAGCCGCGTCCGCGGTCATCTACGGTTGGAAAGGTCCCACTAGGCATGCTGGCTGGTTTTAGTTTTAAAAGGGAAAGTGTTTCTCGAAGGAAAACAAGGAGGCAACAAGGTGGTACCTGGGAGGTATGGAATTTGGGTGAGGATGGTTGATCTCGGGGAGACAACCAGTCCGATCTCAAGTCAGGAAAAAGGGTTACCCCTATCCTAGTGTTTTGACAAACTTATACAGAAGAAAGTTTTGAACTTGGATATGTCCTTGCTATACCTTAGAGAAGAGAATTCTATCTCTAAATGTTTTCTTCAACAAAGATATAGAGATGTCGAATTCTGTACGTCTGAAATCATGGTATTCAAATATAGCCCTGTAGTTGTTTATAGAAGCTATCCTAGTTTTCTAAAATGATTTACTTGTATTACTATAAAAACTTAGATCTAGAGGTGGTCTTGCGAGTACGTAAATGTACTCATATGGCTATGTCCCTGAATATTCAAACGTCCAGGTTACAATGAGAAGATGTACGAAAAGAAGGAGGAGTACGCCGACGACTACGCCAACTGAGTGTCACCGCTCAACTGCTCTGTGGGAATGCGTCAAGACGAGACGACGGCCGACGCGAGCCGCAAACTTCCGATGTACCTTAGTTAATTTCCGTCTTGTGCGACGATGATTGCAGACTTGGTCATGCGACCAGTATCTATGTAAGTCTTGTATTATTCGAGTTGTATGTTTGTATACCATGTTGGTTATGTGATCGCGATGCACTGATCATTGGGATCGTGATCTATTTACATAACGTGGGCAGCTCTGACGGGTAGTTAGAGGGGTCCTTACACATAGCGTGAAGGATCTCCATGGATTACCGACCCCGCCAAGATCACGCTGTGCCAAGAACTTGCCGATTATATGGCGCGCAACTCTCAGCCCCATCAATGTGACGAGGGCGACACCTACACCGACGATGAGGACTATGAGCATGGCGAGGAGGCCGAGTCTGACGAAGAAGGAGCCGCCGAGCCGACTGCCGAAGATGAAGTCCCCGAGGCTCCCGCCAAAGTCCGCGAGGCTGCCAAGGAGACCCCGGTGATCCCGACTCTGTCTTCAGGTGCCGAGCAAGTTCTCAAGCTTTCCAAGTCGAGCGCTCCCGACATTCCCCTTGTTGAGCCTGCCAAGACTCCCCCTTCTGCTGTCGTCGTCATCGTCGAGCCGGCCACAGCCGACATTCCTTTGTCGGCCGCTACCGACACTCCTATCCCGGAAGCTACCGGCCAGGCCCAGCCGGCCGCCTCCGAGACTCCACTTGCTCTGACGTCTGGTACTGCCGCCGCGCCTTCAACCTCGACCATCGAGACTCCTGCTTTCGCGACTCGTGCTGCCGGTACTGGTGTCTCTGGCTCGGCTGCATAAATCTTAAGCTCAAACTTATCAAATCCCAGGAATGCCGGGTGCAACATGTAATATATACTCTTAAGTAGATGCTCAAAATATTCAAGCTTATTTTGCTAAGTTATCGAACAAGTTTATGATGTTGAATTTGTTTGCCCCAAGTCCCCGAGTTTACTTCATGTATACCATATTTGGCCATTTTTGCTCTTGTCTACCATTTCGGTGTCTGACAGTCGAGTCACAAAATCACCATTTACAACATACAGTACTTGTAAACTTTTGAGGTTTGGTTTAAATTCATCCATCATACTGTAAATTAAATGAAAGACAAGGATAGCAAGAGATAACTGTAACATTCCTATATTTTGGAATGTTTAAAAAACACTAAAATTTAAACCTTTTGAAAACATTTAAGTATTTTTCTTTGGAAAAGAAAATTTAAGCATTGCATTCATGCATACATGCATCTCATCATTCATCATCTTATTAAATCACAATGGGTTTAAATTAAAAATCCATTATATTTCATATTGCTCTAATTTTTTTTATATTCTATTATTCTACTATTATGCCAAAATAAAGGTGAATGATTTCAGCAAAATAAGTTTAAATAATTTAAATTCAAACATATTTGAATATGGGTAATTTCATAAATTTTATTTAACTCCAAATAAATTATTTAATCCCTTATTTCAAAGTTAATCTAAAATAGGTAAAATTGTATTTTATGAATATTTCAAAATAATTATTTTTCAAAAAGTTTCAAAACATGCCCACTAATGGTTTAAAGCATAGATATGAATAAAAAAAATTAGAAATTTGTTTGACTTCATTTGGAGTTATAAATCAAAAATTATGAAAGAAATAGAAAAACAGAAAAGAAAAAGAAAAATCCCTCACAGGTGGGACCCACCTGTTAGGGGAGGGTTGTCTTCGACCTCCCGCACGGGAATCACGCCTGAGACCGCCAGAGTTTCCTTCTCCAATTCGCGCCGTGAAGACCGCGTTTGTGCTTCCCTCGGTCTGTATATAAAGCCCCTCTCCGCCGCCTCCTTTCCCCTCCCCCACCCCCCCCCCCCCCCCAAAAACCCTAGCCAAATCGCTGTCGGGCTGCTCGATTTGGAGCCGCCACCGACACCATTTTCCGCCGCCCGTTTCTTCACTTTCCGGTGAACTCCATCGACCCCGAGTCGCCATTTCTTTTTATTTCTCCTTACCGGATCCGTGCGAAACTCCCTGACATCTTTCTCCTAAACTTACCACACTAGAGCGAGCAGTTCGTGCACAACCGAGGAGGACCACCACCGTGCGCATCTCCGGCGAGTGATTTCAAGAGAAGGGGAGCACGCCGAGCACCGCTACCTCGCCACCACCTCCGCCGCGACCTCCTGCACGTCCTTGTAAGATCCATTCTTCCTGGGAAACCGTAGGGCGCGTAGAACGCTGCGTCGCCGCCGTAGGCACCATCTCCGGCGACCTAGCGCCGCCCGTCCTAGTTAGTTTTGATCTGAGCCGTACGATCGAAATCTCGCGGCCTAGATTAGATCCCCTTCCGAACCGGTATCGGCGAATAAGAAGCGGCCACGTCAGATCCGCGTCAGAGCCTAGTCAGATACCAGTCAGCAGCCACGTCAGAAAATGATTTTCTTATTTAAATTTATTTGGCACTTTTGCAGATAAGCCCCTGCCACTTAGAATTCATATAACTTTTTACTCACACATCCAATTTCAAATATTTTCATATATTTGGAAAGCCCTTGAGATGTAAAATATTTTAGATCTGTTAAATTGCAAGTTTGACTTAGTTTAAAATATTCAAATTTCAAATGGTGGATTTGAGTATTTTTGAAATAACTTTAAATCTATAAATCCAACTATTGCAAATAAAATTGTTTTGGAAACTTTGGAATATTTGCAATATGATGTCTCTGTTATAAAATATTTTTTAGTATTATTTTCATGATTTAAAAGTTGTATGATTAATTTGAATAGTTTGACTATTTTCGACATAACTATTAATAGAAACATTATTTCTAATTAAATCCAATTGCAATAAATTTATTTAAATCCCCTTTGTCTATTAACACTAATTATAAAATTTTGATATAATATTTAATCACATAAAACTTTAATCTTATATGTATTCCTTTTATTATATTTTGCAAAAATAGAAATTAATTAAATTGCATTTATAGCCTCATGCATACTTTATAAATATCACAAAAGTTAGTATGATCATTTTTAGGATTAACAAGTGCATTGCATGCACAACATATTTTATTATATAGCTATACTTCCCATAGGAAAAGTTCTCTCTTAGTTTTCTCTAAGTATGTTGTTCAGATTTATTTTCAAAAGTTTTTTGAAAAGTTGTACTTAGACACTTAGGATTTTCAACTTGGAGCTAGAAGGCCAATGAAGGACTTACCCAAAACAAGACTCCAAAAGAATCTCCAAGAAGTAGAAGCACTTAGAAGAAAAATAAGGAGGAAGTCCAATAAGACCAACCCCCTATATTCTCTAAGTCTTTGTTTCTCTCTTTATTTTCATCTCTCTAAGACATGATGACTAAGTTAAACCCAAGACCAACCTCGATGATACAAGAATTATCAAGTCTACCAAGAATTCAATCAAGACATCACTAAGGAGAATACTACAAGTCTGGAGATGAAGCCTGGAAGATAAACTACATCTTTTCTTCTATCTTTCCTAATCTTGACTTAAACAATTTTTGATCATGTTATTACCATCTTGAAGTTTGTTGGATCCTAGCGGCATAGTGAGATGAAGCGCCTAGAGACTAACCTTACATGTTCACGTACATGAGACATGTTCCACAACTTAAATGGCTGGTCGGGTGTCTGTCTCTCTCACTATAGTGAATATCCAATTTACAAAGAGTTGTTGATAATTGTCGATCACCTTGAAGAATAGACTTAGTATTTTCTCTAAGTATTTTGTACATCATGCATAGCCAATTTTTGTATTGTTATTTTTGTTTGTATGTTTATGTGTGTTTTGTTTGATGTGTTAGAAATTTTGGATGGAAACGACAACTGTTGCAGTTGTTGTTGCTATTCTTCTTGTTGCCAAGGCAAGTGGCACACCCCCATAAAATTCCTAAGTATTTTCAAAGCATAACTTAGTTATTTTCCTTTGCATGTGTAGAACTTAGTAGTATTGCTATGCGAGACATGTTTAGAATCCCCTATTCCATTGTGTCTAGGTACCTATGAAATGACTTAGTATAATTAGGATGCTATGCAATTGATGAAAGGTTTTATAAAATGTTAAGTGGCTACTCAGGACCATGTCTATGAGGGTTTTCACCTGAGATAGTTTCTACTATACTTAGGATCATAGTATGTGGGGGTTTTCACCTGGGAGTGCACATCCACTAAGTTAATGAATCATCTGGGTGGATTGGTTGTTTGGTTTATGTTGAGTGGCTACTCAGGACCATGTCCATTAGGGTTTTCACCTAAGATAGTTTCTACTATACTAAGGATCATGAACGTGCGGGTTCTCACCTGAGAGCACACTTGTGGAAGGCCACCCAGGAACAAAGGGATGTGAGGAATAAATGGATAAGAAAGTAAAGAACTCAAGGAGAAGATTTCCAAGTGAAAACTGCAGCTGATCAAGGACAAGGAGGAATCCCAACATTCTAATTTCTTAATAAAATTTTGATAAGTAAACAACAATGGACTACTCAGGAACATGTTCCTGGGGGTTTTCACCTAAGATAGTTTCTACTATACTTAGGACCATTGAATGTGGGGGTTTTCACCTGAGGGTGCACCTAAGAACGTGATATCTTTTGGCTCACCTGGGTTAACCAGTAATGCCATAAATTATGATGTTAATGAGTTTGTTTTACAAAAGAGTTAGGCAAAACTGGCTTTATGCAAAATAGCCTTAAAACTCCACCAGCCAAATATGCATACAGGTTATAGAGTTATTCCATTAAGTGTCCACCATAGTGTCACTTGCCAGATCCATTTCTAATGGAATCTGACCCACTCTGTTGCAAATTATTATTTGTTGCAGAAATATCTGACGAAGAGTGAGGACTACATTTGGGTTTCGAGTCTGCACCAACATGTTCTCGCCTGTGGCGTATCATGAAGTTGGAGGCTCATTGACGATTTATTTCCGCTGCTATAATGCTTTGAGCTAGCTTTGAGCTATGCAAAGATGTATCGAACTATTTATTTTACCAAGTCTGGATTATTCATGTAATATTGATACAATGTTGTGATATTCATCGTAAACTGTGTGTGCAAATGAATCGATCCAGGGGTTTGCACTATACACAGGTACCTACCATATTTTTAAGTGCAGGTACACTACAGTTGGTATCAGGGCACTGTGTTGCATGTAGGTTCGAAACCCCTAAGTCTGGATAGAAATAGGATTTGACCATAGGATTGAAAATTTATTTTATATCCAGTTTGGTAAAACAAAACTTTTCTAATGTTCCTCTTGTAACTATCTTATGTAATTGCTTTCTAACTACCTTATCTTATTTTTAGATGACCAACCTCATTGGATCACTCAAGAAGGGACCAATGATGACCATGAACCTACAAAGTGAGACTGGTTTTCCAAGAGCACTTAAGGATAACATGAAGAGCTTGGGATTTGAAGGAGAAGCAATATACAAAGGGTTTCCTTTCATGGGTGAAGATCAAGAGTACTATTGGGTGCAACTCCATCTATACAAGAGCAAAGAAGATGACCACAAGACCAAGGGCTACTGCATGTTCACCAACCCAATACTCCACACATCATTCTTTGACACAGCAAAAAGTGCAGCATGCAAAGCCATCGAGAACCTTGGAAGAAGACTTCAATTTAGAATTCAAAACACCCAAAAGTATCTTGACGAACTCAAGGAAATAGAAGAGGAACTTGATGCACTCAGGAAGGAGATAGACTAGACCACCTATCTATTAGAGTAACGAGATACTAATGATGTATTGACCTATCAAATTGTGGTATGGCAGTATCATCGTATGTGTTCTCCATAACCTTGGTGTGCTTCGTTACAAAACGATTAGGTCGGTTTTCTCGAAAACATGTTTGGAAATTTAATGAGTGTGGTTGATTGCATCAATTGCTTGTATGGGTAGAAATATTTCTCCTAGACCAGTCTATCTTTTACTCATCTATGCTAAAACCCACAGATGCCTCCCGTCGTGCTCCTGAGAACAACAACAATGATGCCATGCAGCAACTGATGGCCGCTCAAGCTCAGCTGATGACTATGATGACTCAGTTTATTACAGCAAGCAACAACAACAACAACAACAAAAATCCTCCACCACCACCACCTCCCGAAGTGGACAGGCTTACCAGATTTCTAAGGCTTAGGCCAAACAAGTTCTCAAACGCAACAGAGCCAATGGTGGCTGATGACTGGCTACGCTCTGTACAAAAGGATCTGGTGACAACTGAATGTGATGATGCTGAGAAAGTTAGGTTCACCATACATCTACTTGAAGGACCTACTGCCCAGTGGTGGGAAACTTATCAGATTACTCACCCATTAGACACCTTGACCTGGGAGGAATTCAAGGAAGGATTTCGTAATGCTCATGTCTCCACGAGAATTATGAATCTTAAACGGGAAGAGTTTCACAATCTGCGTCAGGGAAACAGAAGTCTTAAGGAGTATATGGACGACTTCCATTCCTTGTCTCGATATGCTCCTGAGGATATTGACACAGATGCAAAAAGGAAGTCAAAATTTCTCAATGGACTTAGTGATGAGCTGAAGATACCTCTGACTGTTGCGTATGCACCAAATTATCAGATACTTCTGGATCAAGCAACCACCCTTGAAGATAGCATAAAGAAAGCTGAAAATAGGAAGAGGAAGATGGACAAGCACTCCTCTGAACCCTTATTCAAGAAGCACCTTGTTCATGATGTGAACAGTGGCCACAAACATGGGAATCACCATAATGGAGGAAGTCACCACAAGCATCATGATCACCATGGTGGATCCAAGGGAAGCAACGGAGATCATAAAGGAAATGGATTTGCTGGCCATAACCATAACAATGGACACCACCGTCCAAATCCTGAACACAGAGATATCAGTCAGGTGATGTTGGGGATATATCAACTAGGGGTATAACCAGCATGGATCAATCCGGCTAGTCCAGGGTGGCCCAAGGGTGGTAAGGCCAAGGCCTGCCGGGCGGCCCAGATAGCTGACGTGCCAGGAAGTAGGCGGACGGTCCAAGGAAGGCGGAAGGCCTAAGCCCATCAAGCCACCGATCCCAAGACGGAAGGAGGCAACTAAGCCGGCTAGGTCTAGGACTCTGATTACTTGCCGGACAAGCACTTACCTTGTACCCTGGGGTCTGGCCGCCTATATAAGCCGGCCACCAGGGAGCCTTTAGGGCAGACACTTTGATACGCATCAAGCACATTGTAACCTGTTCACGGCTATTGCCTCATAGTGAATTATAGCAGCACGTAGGATCCCGCCACCGCTGTGGGATCCGAAGCTGGGTAAACTCGCCGTGTTCAATCCCGACCTCGACGACACCAACCTTCTTCCCCACAATCCATACGTAGGCTAGAGGACCCCCGTCTCCTATCAATTATGCCGATACCACGACAGTTGGCGCCCACCGTGGGGCATAAGGTTCCTGGCATCACGTTCCAGGCGGGAACACTTGGCGGCGTGGGCAAGCAGATCGCCGTCGGTCGCGTCACAAGGTATGACGGCCACAGCTACGTCAACTCGGATGAGTCCTGTCTCCCGGCGGATGACTACCTTATCGGATGCGCAATCGTGCCGATCGGAGGGATCGACGTCTTCATCGGGTACACGCCAGAGGCGTACGGCCTACCGCGTTTCTACAACCCCACCCACCAACCCTTCGACAAAGCAGTCGACCGGCAAGATGGATCTGAATCCGCCTTCTCCCAGGAGTCGGCCGAATCTGATTTCCACTTCGTCGGAGTTGTCGGACTGGGATCCGACTCCCAGCCGGAAAACAACGATCCTGAATCAATCCTCCCTGCTCTGCAGGAGGATGCGATGTCAGATGCCGGATCCAGATCTACTGTTCAAGTCAACATAGACTCTGACTCCGATGATGATGCTAGTCTCTTTGAAGAGAAGATCAAAACCCGCTTTTCCAGTGGAAATCCGGCTCCCTCAGAGGGTACAGCGGATACAGACATGCCTGACAAGCTGGCTATGATGGTTGTTGTCGGTCA
Source organism: Poa annua (assembly GCA_026929855.1). Lineage (NCBI taxonomy): Eukaryota > Viridiplantae > Streptophyta > Magnoliopsida > Poales > Poaceae > Poa > Poa annua. The sequence goes on from CM049426.1 coordinate 163,386,214, forward strand.
CGAGACAACCCCAGTTACTTCGGAAGCGCAAATCAAGCCGGCGGAAGAAGCCGGAGACACCACTGCCGGCCAACTTATTGAAAGTTCCGACAAGGTGTGCGCAAAGAAGAAAACTGGCCTCGAGAAAGGCGGCAGCAGCAAACACACGGATTTGCTCTCCGTCATCAAAGAAGTAGACGAGATCATGAATACTCCGGTAAACAAAAACACCCCACTCGACGAAGTGGAAGAGCTTAGGCTTAACATGCTTAAGCACTCTGACTTCCTGCGAAAAAGAGAGGAGCACGTTGAGAGCCTTGCGAAGAAGATCAAGAAAGAGCGGGAGAAGATGTCGGCCAATACAAACCGGCAACTCTTCGAGGAGAAAAGGTCATCAAAAAACCGCCGTGGAAAAGAGCCGCCTACGCAAGCAACGACAGCGGCTCAAGACCTAGGATTCGATTGGCGTACGGCACCACAACGAGTGGATAGAAGGGGGGATGTTGTCTTCTGCACCCCTATCCTCAACGCGGCTGCCGCGCTAGATTCGCTGGATGACAACACTTACACGGCGGAAGAAAAGTTGGCCAACGCAAGACACTTCGTAAGCAAGGCCCTAGAACAACAAGCTCGCGCTGATTCCTACGGCCACATGGCGGATGCCCGCGGGGGAGACTTAGAGTCTAAGTCAGGAAAGTGCAATGCTGCACCAGGTGCCGACCCCGAAGGCCCGTCTGGCTCCAGTAGCCATGGCGACAAAAGGAAGGCAACGCCACCTCCAAAGAAGGCACCGCCGCCAAAACAAAGGCGGGACGAGAATTCAAGGACAGGAAGCAGAGGAGACCTACCACCTCCACCTCAGCCAAGACGCGACAATGGCGGTAGCCGGAACAATAGGCAGCCGCCTAGAAAAGATGCCGGCAACGACCCTCCAAGGAGAGGCCGCAGCCGGTCTCCGCAGCATAGCACTGGCAGCAAGAGGAGAGAGGAGGTAGAAGGGCCCAGGCGCAGCATAAGCCGGGCGGCGCAGGACGAGCCGGACGCAAACAGAGGCGCACGGCAGCTCGATCCAAAAGACGCACGACACTGCCTACAAGACATAGCAAGAGGAAAGGAGCCGCTATACTCTGGACCACAGTGCTTCGGCGAGGCCATCCGCAAAGAGCCGTTCCCCAAGGACATGACATCAGTGTCAAAAAACTGTTCTAGGTACAACGGCCTTGTTAAGCCGGACTCATGGCTTTCCGACTACGCCATGGCCATAGAGATTGCCGGCGGGAGCAGCCATATTGCTGTCCGCTACCTACCTCTCATGTTGGAAGGCACGGCAAGAGCTTGGATCGACAACCTCCCTGAAAAGTCCATCCATAGCTGGTACGACATGGAAAAGGTTTTCTCCCAGCACTTCCAAGGAACATACAAGCGTCCGAATACCTACACGGATTTGCAGCGCTGTATCCAAAAGCCGGACGAAACCATGACAAATTTTGTCAGCCGCTGGATATCCGAAAAGGCCAACTGTCATGGTGTTTCGGACGCATAGGCTATCCATGCCTTCTACACGGTCCTACAGAAGAAGTCCTTACTCCGTCATAGGCTCGTCCGCGAGCAAATCACGGACCTTGGTGAGATGCTCAACCTAGCCGCCCAATACGCGGCGGCGGATGACGACGCCCGGGACGATGACCCAGACGTCAACATCATACCAAAGCGGTACAACAAGCGCAAACAGGCGGCGGATGACAAAGCCGGTCCTTCCAATGAGGTAGCCGTAGCGTTCCAAGGAAACGCCGGCAAAAAGAAGTGGAAAATAAGAAAGATAATCGCGAAGCCGGCTCAGGGCCCAAGGCGGCGCGAATCATTTACGAACAGGCAAAGCTCTTGCCGTGTCCCATCCACGCCTCATTGGGCAAGGTCAACCACATGCTTGGAGAGTGCCGTTTCATGGACGACTTCAAAAAGGATCCCACAGTCGGCTGGAAGTCAAAAAAGTCAAAGAAGAACGACAAGAAAGACAGCAAGGAGGATGAGGATGACGACGACATGTCTATCTCAAGCGAAGAGGACGCAGCCGCCAAGAAAAAGAAGCCGTACCCGAAGGTCAAAGAATCTCTTGTGTGCTTTGTCGGCACACCTTCGGCTAAAGCGGACAAGGCGGAGATGCGCGAACTCAACGCGACAATGCCGGACGTCCCTCAGTACTTGAACTGGTCGGAGGCAGCAATCACTTGGGACCGGTCCGACCACCCTGATCAGGTCCCTCACCCAGGCAAGTACGCCCTTGTCGTCGACCCCATTGTCGACAACTTCAGACTCACAAAGGTACTCATGGATGGCGGCAGCAGCCTCAACATCCTGTACTACGACACGCTAAGCCGCATGAACCTGTCAGAGGACCAGCTGGATCACAGCAACCTCACATTTCATGGCATAGTGCCCGGCAGACAAGCAAAGTCAATGGGAAGCATCAGGCTGAAGGTAACTTTCGGACCAAAAGAGAACTACCGCTCAGAGTTCCTCCGGTTCGAAGTTGTCCCCTTCAAAAGCGCCTATCATGCAATCTTCGGACGACCGGCTTTAGCCAAGTTCATGGCAAGGCCGTGCTACATATACAGCAAGCTTAAAATGCCGGGGGAAAACGGAACCATCACGGTTTCCGGCAACTTCAAGAAAGCCAAGGAGTGCGAGCGTGGCATGGCCGCCTTCGCAGAAGCCGTCATCCACAAGGAAGAACTCGCGCTGCTCGGGGCGGATTCAGACAACTCCATGCCAAAGCCAAAGATGGATGTCAAGAAGACTTTCGAAGCCTCAGAAGACACCAAAAAGGCGGACCTCATCCCAGGTGACAAGTCTAAGCAAGTTGTCATCGGCTCCAACCTTGACAGCAAATAGGAAGGCGCGCTCGTCGAGTTCCTCCGTGAGAATCGTGACATCTTTGCATGGTCGCCTTCCGACATGCCTGGTGTACCGAGGGAACTTGCCGAGCACTCGCTCAACGTCATAAAAGGATCCAAGCCGGTGAAGCAAGCAACAAGACGCTTTGGAGATGAGAGACGCAAGGCTATAGGGAAGGAGATAAATAGGCTGAAGGCCGCCAATTTCATAAAAGAAGTTGTACACACCGATTGGGTGGCAAATCCTGTACTTGTCCCAAAGAAGAATAAAGAGCTGAGGATGTGTATCGACTATACTGGTGTTAACAAGTGCTGCCCAAAGGATCCCTTTGCGCTGCCTAGGATCGACCAAGTCGTAGACTCCACAGCAGGCTCCGAGCTGCTTTGTTTTCTGGACGCCTACTCAGGATACCACCAAATCAAGATGAGAGAGTCAGATCAACTGAAAACATCTTTCACAACTCCATATGGGACTTTCTGCTACATTACCATGCCTTTTGGCCTGAAAAATGCAGGGGCAACATACCAGCGCTGTATGCAAAAGTGCCTGCACGAGCAGATCGGTCGCAACGTTCACGTCTATGTAGACGACATCGCGGTAATGTCAAAAAAGAAGGCAGATCTCCTAGAGGACTTGGAAGAAACTTTTCAGAACCTCCGGAGGTATCAGATGAAGCTCAATCCCGCGAAGTGCGTTTTCGGCGTCCCAGCCGGCAAACTCCTCGGTTTCATCGTCTCAGAACGAGGGATTGAGGTTAACCCGGAGAAGATCAAGGCCATACAAAACATATCCAGACCTACTTGTCTGAAGGACGTGCAGCGCCTAGCCGGATCGGCGGCAGCCGTCAATCGCTTCATAAGCCGCCTAGGGGAAAAGGCAATGCCTCTCTACCGGCTACTGAAGAAATCCGACAACTTTGAGTGGACAGCAGAGGCAGACGCCGCCTTGCAACAACTTAAGGAGGCCCTCATATCCGCTCCGATATTGGCAGCACCTCGATCACAGGAACCAATGCTGCTGTACATCGCGGCAACAGGAGCTGTTGTCAGCGTTGTCTTGGCTGTGGAAAGAAAGGAGAGCGAAGCCGCAGCGTGTGAGCAGCGACCGGTCTACTTCATCAGTGAAGTGTTCTCCGCCTCCAAGCAGAGGTATCCGCATTACCAAAAGCTGGCGTATGGTGTATTCTTCGCCGCCAGAAAGCTTAGGCATTACTTCCAGGAACACACAGTGTCAGTAGTCAGCAAGGCACCGTTGGGAGACATAATCAACAATGCAGAGGCAACAGGTCGAGTCGCCAAATGGGGCATCGAACTTGCCGCTTTTGATATAGTCTATAAACCACGGACCGCCATCAAATCTCAAGCACTTGCAGACTTTGTCGCCGACTGGACAGAGGCTATGGAGGAAACAGCACTCCCCGAGTCAGAATATTGGGTCATGCACTTTGACGGATCAAAGATGCTCAAAGGCTCGGGGGCTGGAGTAGTTCTACGTACGCCTAAAGGTGACAAGCTTAGCTACGTGTTACAAATCCACTTCACAGCAACCAACAATGTTGCCGAGTACGAAGCTTTGCTTCATGGGTTACACGTGGCAAACGACCTAGGCGTCAAAAGAATCCTCTGTTACGGCGACTCAGATTTGGTCGCACAGCAAGTAAGCGGAACATGGGATGCGAAAAGCGCAACAATGGCGGCTTACAGAGCCAAAGTTGACGAATTTGCAAAAAACTTCGTAGGCTACGAAGTCCGACACGTTCCAAGAGCTGAGAATGAGGCGGCAGACACACTTGCAAGACTGGGATCGGAACGCAAAAAGGTACCAAAAGATATCTTCCTGGAGCAATTGCACAAACCATCCATGAAAGGCGCCGATTTGATGGACCCCGACTCAGAAGAACCGGTAGAAGCGGCAAGTCTCGCTGTCTACTTAACACAGCCGGATTGGACAGTCCCATATCTAGATCTTCTAATCGACCAAAAGTTGCCGGAGGACGATGAGGTGCTAAAAAGGCAGATCATAAGGCGAGCCAAAGCATTCACGATAATAAAAGGCGAGCTCTACAAGCGAAGCACATGCGGCATCTATCAGCGGTGCATACAGCCGGAGGAAGGCCGGGAAATTCTGAAGGACATACATATTGGCGCCTGCGGGCATTATGCTTCCGCTAGGTCCATTGTATCCAAAGCTTTCCGCCAAGGTTTCTACTGGCTCACCGCCAAAGAAGATGCCGAGAACATCGTCAAGACATGCAAAGGTTGCCAGTTGTACGCCCGTCAACCTCACTTGCCGGCACAGGAGCTAAAGACGATCCCAATCACCTAGCCGTTCGCTGTCTGGGGCTTAGACATGGTGGGTCCCTTCAAAAAGGCGCGTGGTGGGTACACTCACCTATTGGTCGCTGTCGACAAGTTCACTAAATGGGTCGAGGCCAAACCGATCAGCAAACTTGACGCACGAACAGCCACCAACTTTCTCTGGGGAATTATCTCTCGGTTTGGAGTTCCACACAGCATTATCACCGATAATGGCAGCAATTTGTCTCAAGGCGATATAGAAGAATACTGCAATGATCTGGGCATCCGGCTTGATTTGGCATCCGTGTCACACCCTCAATCCAATGGGCAAGTAGAGCGTACAAACGGCCTAGTCCTATCAGGACTTAAGCCTCGTCTCGAAGCTCCATTACATAGGGCAGCCGGCGCTTGGGCAGATGAGTTACAGTCGGTATTATGGAGTTTGCGCACAAAGCCAAACAGATCCACCGCCTACACTCCTTTCTTCTTAGTATATGGCGCAGAGGCAGTGCTACCTACTGACATGAAGTATGATTCCCCAAGAGTCCAAGCCTACATCGAGCAAGACGTAGAAGGTGCAAGACAGGATAGCCTAGACCTGCTAGACGAAGAAAGAGACGTCGCTCTCCATCGCTCCGCCTTGTACCAGCAACAACTCCGCCGCTATCATAGCCGGAGAGTGCGGAAGCGAAGCTTCAGAACAGGTGACCTGGTTCTCCGCCTAATTCAAGATAGAAAAGGCTTGCACAAGCTATCCCCGCCATGGGAAGGACCGTTTATAGTCACAAAGGCGTTGCTCAATGGTTCCTACTACCTAGCCGACATCCGCGACGAAGAAGAAAAGAAAATGTGCAAGAAAGCGGCAGGAAAAAGGGGAACCAAGCGCAAAAGAGGCATTGACGACCCGTTCGAGCAAACAAAACGGCCTTGGAACATTGAGCAGCTACGTCCTTTCTACACTTAGCAATTTATAATTGTAATAAGTTAAATATGATTATGAAATAAAAGTCTATGGTTCCTCATCTGTGTTGAGATGCATGCCATCTTTTGTCTTTCTTGCAATCATATTTCCCCTATGTATCTAAGTTACCTATTTTCTAGCTCCGTGCAAAGGTTCAAACTGGTAGATACTTGCAGCTTTTGAGCCAACCCAAAGCAAAAACAAACTTTTTGCGCCGCCCAATTCCTTTGCCTCTGATTACTTATATGTGGTTCGCCTAGTAGTATGTCTTTGACACCAACATGTTGGCTTTGGTCTCTGATTCTAAACAAATGGTCTAGCCCTGGTTGTTTCAGCTAAAGTTACCGGCTGAGGTTTCGTCAACATACAAAAAGTCAAGCATATAAGTCAGGGTAAAATTAAGGCGGGCCATATAAATAAAGACAAAGTAAAACTTGTCAGCTAGTTTCCGCCTAACAAGGCAACAGCAAAAGTATATACAAATATTACAAATGTTGCATTGTTTCAGGGGCCGACAAAATAAGGCTGGTGGAAGGCAAGGACAGAAAAAAGATATGGCTCGGGGGAGCGTCTACATCAGGTTTGGGGGCTGACAACTTCAGCCCCGGAACTATCACTCCCCTCCGCCTCGGCCGCGCCGGCAGCTTCAGCTCCCTCTCCGCCAGGCACAGGATGGCGCCGGTAGAAGATTGAAGTATCCACCATGTCGGCGACTCGCGTGGCGTAGCCGGCAACGCTGTCCAGCACAGCGACCGGCTCAACCTCGCTGCCGTCTTCGTAAGTCGACGGCATGCCTTCGGTGACGGCTTCTATCTCCGCCTCGGGGTAGTGCGCCATGAACAACCCAAGGGCAGTCTTGGCTCCTCCCCGCGCCGCCGACTTCTGCGAGCTTTTGTGCAATTTGGTCGCCTGCTCCAAGATGGCGGGCACGTCGCTGAACTCGGTCGGCTCCTGGCTGCCAGACGAAGTGAAGAATTTGGCGGCAAACCGCTTGGACGCCGCCAAAGTCTCGGCGATCTGCTCGCCCAGACGCTCAAGGCGATCCAGGCGGGGGCTGACAACCTTGTCATCGCCTAAACCGGCGGGAACTGCATCAAAAATAAAGCCATAAGTTTGGCTCAGGCTAAAGCAACATGGCAGTATCAAAAAAAAAAGGATCGAGAAATTACCAAGGACCGAGTTATGGAAAGCCGACAACTCAATCATATGAGTTGCCAGCGCGTCCTCTGCAGTTTGGGCGCGAGAAGTCTGCTTGGATATCTCTTCCGCAGCCATCTTCTCCGCCTCCGCCAACTTGTTGCGCAGGCTTTCCAGCTCACCAGTGAGCTCGCTGGATTCCTGCGCAAACTTGAGTTGCTGGGCCTCCATCTCTTTTTGATGAGCCGCCTTCAACTCCAAGTTGGCGGCCGCCAAGTCTGAAGCTTCATTCATAAGAGCTTGCATATCAGTGGACGCCTTCAGGATATCCTGGGCGTGGTCTAGCAGTTCTACAAATATGGATTCGCCAAACTAAAATGATTGACGGAAACATAGCTCAAAAGTATAGTTGGAGAAAGGGATCCACCCTACCTTCATCTTTTTTGCGGGCCGCCTCCAGCTCGGCGATCCGCCTGTCCTTGGCCTCGCACTCCTTCTTCAGGTCGCGGTGGCGCCGGTTTATCTCGACTCGGGAGGAGACGAGCTCGACGTTGGCGGACACAAGGCCCTGCAAGAAAAAACAAAGGCATATAACATATTGTCGAATAACCACTAAGCCGGCAGTCAAAGTTTCTTTTGACTAGCCATCTAAGTGCTCGGGGGAAAGACTATGTATATGCCGGAGGGGTAGAAACTTACAGATAGGTCGCCCTCCAAGTCGTCGAATGCCTGCGAGGCAAAGGCGGCAAAAGCCAAAGTTGACTCCTTGGCCTCCTTAAAGGTAGACCAAGGGTCTCTGACCTTGCCGCCTCCCGCAGTCGGGGCTGCCCTCCGGGACCCGCCGGCAGTCGACTCCAGCAACCCTTCGTTGGCGGCGCGCGATTGCGCGGCATCATCGGCCGTAGCCTCAGCCAGCAGAAGGGGAGTTTTGGGCGCGCGGTCGGCGGAAGGGGCCCTTGGCGGAGCACCTGAGGCCGGAGCTGGAGGTTGGCGCCGAGCGTCAGCCATGAAGCTGCCGGCGTGGAGCGGGGGAGTTGGTGGCACGGTGGCCGGCGAGCCGCCTTGCGGCCGCTTTCCCTTGCCAAGGAGCCTGGTCGTCAACCGGGAGGTTGCGACCCTTTCCCTGTTAACAAAAAGCAAGCACAATAAGTCAGCCAATGTTCAAAAGGTTCGCCATCTGGAAAAGGCAAAGTTGAAGTACCTTCGGGGGATGTTAATCCCCGCGTTCTCGCCAATGTTGGCGAGAGTCGGCTCGGTAGCCGACGCGATCCGTTTCTTCCTCCCAGCATTCGCCGTAGAGGAAGCAGCGCCGGACGCCTTGCGCTTCTTCGTCTTCCCGGCTTCCGACTCGTAGAAGTCGGGAGCCAGGTCATCCTCCCTCAACTCGGAGAGCTGAAAAAGAAGACATGTTAAGGGAACTCAATCCTAGCCGGCAAAGCTGTCAAGTGAGGGGCAAAGGAAGAAAATATTCACCTCGAGGGGAGGATTGTCGTGGGTGTGCATGGGCACGCCCTCGACCGCCTTCACCGACCCCGCCTTGACGAGGCTGCGGAGCCGGAATGCCAGGTCGGCGACCGGCAATATCTCTTCGCTCACGCGACGAGAGGCTGTGTCAGTAGGCGAATACTGACACATCTTGTGCGGGCTGTACCGCAGGGGGAGGATTTGCCGGCCGAGCCAGCAAATGACGGTGTCGACCCCATCCAGCTGGGGGGGAGCCATCATCCTCGTGAGGAACTCGATCCGCCTTTGAATAAGGCGGAGTTCCTCCGTCAACTTGGGCACCGCCTCGTCCCAGCATGGGCGAGGCATGGGCGGCGTGTTGACGAATGTCGGAATGCCGATTTGACGGCCCGGCGCTGCCATGTCTTGGCAGTAGAAGAAGGTGGAGGTCCAGCCCTTGACGGACTCGAGGTATGGTATCTTAGGATACCATTGGCGGCCCTGGCGGCAGTTGAAGGTGACGCTGCCGCAGGTCGCCAGCCCGCCGTCCGGCACCGTCTGTCGCCGGCAACGGAAACAGTATCTAAAGAAGTCTAAACTAGGCCTAATACCTAGATAGCCTTCGAAAAGAACTGTGAAGCCGGCTAAGACTAATATGCTATTGGGTGCGATATTATGGGGCTGGAGCCCGTAGTGATCTAAGACCTCACTAAAGAAGGCGGAAGGCGGAAGCGCCATTCCCCTGACCAGGTGGGAGGTGAGGATTACCCGTTCTACGGCTTCCGGAGCCGGGATGATGTCTCCCAAGGCGGCCCTCCACCGGCAATCCTCCCGAGTGGGGAGGTAGCCGACAGCCTCCAAATCTTGGAGGGCGTCTTCGTCGACGATAGAAGGCAGCCAGTAGCGGGACCCGAGGTCCGCCGCTTCTTCTTCCTCGTCACCGGGGGCGTTCGCCGTCGCCGTTGCCGTGGTGGTCGGTGGAGGAGCTGAGGAGCCCGCCGCGGGAGCGCGCGCGGAGGAAGTCCGAGGGACGACGGCGGTGACGTTGCCCGCCGTCGTCGCCGCCGCGGGACGAGTAATGGCGCCGCCCATCGGCGTCGCAAGCGCGGTCTCGGTCGCCGGGCCGCTCGACGCCGTCGAGTGAGCAGGACCGGTGGACATCGCCGCTCGGGAAGGTCGCCGGAGAAGAAGAGCTCGCCGGAGTTCGTTCGGAGGCGAGGAGCGAGGAAGTGTAAGAGACAAGGGCGCACAGAGAGCAAAGGCAGGGTAAAGAAAATGGACCGTTTGGGCTACCTATTTATAGGGCCAGGCGTTGCTCCCTGTGCAACGGCATTTTAGTCGGACACGTGTCCCACGTCCGTTGCGGCCCACGATTGCACGATCTCCACGCCCCCTCTTTTCCCGCAATTTATGATCATGGCGAGATTCCCGCCTAGGTAGTTTTCAAACTGTCGTGAAGCCGGCTAGGCGGAAACCGTCAAGAAGAATGCTCGGCAAAGATTGCCGAGTAGCCGTCTTTTCCCATGGTGGACAAAGGCGGCCGCCTGTCAACATCAATACACGCATGCCTCTTTGATTTTCAGAATGGTTCAAGTCCTGCAGCCGCCAACCTTGGCAGATGGAGAATCAAGGAGAAGCCGGCGCCTGGAGAACTTCAACCTTTCCGGGGGCTAATGTTGGGGATATATCAACTAGGGGTATAACCAGCATGGATCAATCCGGCTAGTCCAGGGTGGCCCAAGGGTGGTAAGGCCAAGGCCTGCCGGGCGGCCCAGATAGCTGACGTGCAAGGAAGTAGGCGGACGGTCCAAGGAAGGCGGAAGGCCTAAGCCCATCAAGCCACCGAGCCCAAGACGGAAGGCGGCAACTAAGCCGGCTAGGTCTAGGACTCTGATTACTTGCCGGACAAGCACTTACCTTGTACCCTGGGGTCTGGCCGCCTATATAAGCCGGCCACCAGGGAGCCTTTAGGGCAGACACTTCGATACGCATCAAGCACATTGTAACCTGTTCACGGCTATTGCCTCATAGTGAATTATAGCAGCACGTAGGATCCCGCCACCGCTGTGGGATCCGAAGCTGGGTAAACTCGCCGTGTTCAATCCCGACCTCGACGACACCAACCTTCTTCCCCACAATCCATACGTAGCCTAGAGGACCCCCGTCTCCTATCAATTATGCCGATACCACGACAGGTGATGTGCTACAAATGCAAGAACAAGGGTCATTACGCCAACGAGTGTCCAACAAATAAGAAGGCCGAAGAAGCTGCCAAGACAAAACCTTTTCATAAAGGATATGTGAACCACATCACTATGGAAGAAGTGAACGGTACATTCTGAATCAAGTTTTCATATTGAAGTTTTCAATACCCACAAAGATTTCTTTTAAGGGTGGTAGCCCAACCCGATACCCAGACAGAACCTTTTTCTAGCCTTCTCGAATCTCGAGGACGAGATTCCTTTTAAGGGCGGTAGTCTGTAACATCCCTATATTTTGGAATGTTTAAAAACCACTAAAAGTTAAACCTTTTGAAAACATTTAAGTATTTTGCTTTGGAAAAGAAAATTTAAGCATTGCATTCATGCGTACATGCATCTCATCATTCATCATCTTATTAAATCACAATGGGTTTAAATTAAAAATCCATTATATTTCATATTGCTCTAATTTTTTCATATTCTATTATTCTACTATTATGCCAAAATAATGGCGAATGATTTCAGCAAAATAAGTTTAAATAATTTAAATTCAAACATATTTGAATGTGGGTAATTTCATAAATTTTATTTAACTCCAAATAAATTATTAAATCCCTAATTTAAAAGTTAACATAAAATAGGTAAAATTGTATCTAATGAATATTTCGAAATAATTATTTTGCAAAAAGTTTCAAAACATGCCCACTAATGGTTTCAAGCATTGATATGAATTTTACAAATTTTTATAAATTTGTTTGACTTCATTTGGAGTTATAAATCAAAAACTATGAAAGAAATAGAAAAACAGAAAAAGAAAAATCCCTAACAGGCGGGACCCACCTGTTAGGGGAGGGTTGTCTTCAACCTCCCGCACGGGAATCATGACCGAGACCGCCGGAGTTTCTTTCTCCAATTCGCGCCGTGAAGACCGCGTTTGCGCTTCCCTCGGTCCGTATATAAAGCCCCTCTCCGCTGCCTCCTTTCCACCCCCCCCCAAAACCTAGCCAAACCGCCGTCGGGCTGCTCGATTTGGAGCCGCCACCGCCACCATTTCCGCCGCCCGTTTCTTCACTTTCCGGTGAACTCCATCGACCCCGAGTCGCCATTTCTTTTTCTTTCTACTTACTGCATCCGTGCGAAACTCCCTGACATCTTTCTCCTAAATTTACCACACCAGAAGGAGCAGTTCGTGCACAACCGAGGAGGACCGCCGCCGTGCGCATCTCCGGCGAGTGATTTCAAGAAAAGGGGAGCACGTCGAGCACCGCTACCTCGCCACCACCTCCGCCGCGACCTCCTGCACATCCCGGGAAACCGTAGGGCTCGTAGAACGCTGCGTCGCTGCCGTCGGCACCATCTCCGGCGACCTAGCGCCGCCCGTCCTAGGTAGTTTTGATCTAAGCCGTACGATCGAAATCTCGCGGCCTAGATTAGATCCCCTTCGAACCGGTATCGGCGAATAAGAAGCGGCCACGTCAGATCCGCGTCAGCGCCTAGTTAGATCCCAGTCAGATCCCAGTCAGCAGCCACGTCAGAAAATGATTTTCTTATCTAAGTTTATTTGGCACTTTTGCAGATAAGCCCCTGCCACTTAGAATACTTATAACTTTTTACTCACACATCCAATTTCAAATATTTTTATATATTTGGAAAGCCCTTGAGATGTAAAATATTTTAGATCTGTTAAATTGCAAATTTGACTTAGTTTATAATATTCAAATTTCAAATGGTGGATTTGAGTATTTTTGTAATAACTTCAAATCTATAAATCCAAAAAATTGTAAATAAAATTGTTTTAGAAACTTTGGAATAGTTGCAATATGATGTCTCTGTTATAAAATATTTTTTAGTATTATTTTCATGATTTAAAAGTTGTATGCTTAATTCTAATAGTTTGACTATATTTGACATAACTATAAGTAGAAACATTATTTCTGATTAAATCCAATTGCAATAAATTTATTTAAATCCCCTCTGTCTATTAACACTAATTATAAAATTTTGATATAAAATTTAATCACATAAAAATTTAATCTTATATGTATTCCTTTTATTATATTTTGCAAAAATAGAAATTAATTAAATTGCATTTAAATATCACAAAAGTATTATGATCATTTTTATGATTAACAAGTGCATTGCATAAACAATATATTTTATTATATAGCTATACTTCCCATAGGAAAAGTTCTCTCTTAGTTTTCTCTAAGTATGTTGTTCAGATTTATTTTCAAAAGTGTTTTCAAAAGTTGTACTTACACACTTAGGATTTTCAACTTGGAGCTAGAAGGCCAATGAAGGACTTACCCAAAACAAGACTCCAGAAGAATCTCCAAGAAGTAGAAGCACTTAGAAGAAAAGTCAAGAGGAAGTGCAAGAAGACCAACCCCCTTTATTCTCTAAGTCTTTCTTTCTCTCTTTCTTTTCTTCTCTCTAAGACATGATGACTAAGTTAAACCCAAGACCAACCTCGATGATACAAGAATTATCAAGTCTGAAGATTCATCAAGTCTACCAAGAATTCAATCAAGACATCACTAAGGAGAATACTACAAGTCTGGAGATGAACCCTGGAAGATAAACTTCATCTTTTCTTCTATCTTTCTTTATCTTGACTTAAACAATTTTTGATCATGTTATTACCATCTTGAAGTTTGTTGGATCCAAGCGGCATAGTGAGCTGAAGGGGCCTGGATACTAACCTTACATGTCCACGTACATGAGACATGTTCCACAACTTAAGTGGCTGGCCGGGTGTCTGTCTCTCTCACTATAGTAAATATCCAATTTACAAAGAGTTGTTGATAATTGTCGATCACCTTGAAGAATAGACTTAGTATTTTTTCTAAGTATTTTGCACATCATGCATAGCACATTTTTGTATTGCTATTTTTGTTTGTATGTTTATGTGTGTTTTGTTATATGTGTTAGAAATTTCGGAGGGAAACGACAACTGTTGCAGCTGTTGTTGCTATTCTTCTTGTTGCCAAGGCAAGTGGCACACCCCTATAAATTCCTAAGTATTTTCTATGCATAAGTTAGTTATTTTCCTATGCATGTGTAGAACTTAGTAGTATTTCTATGCGAGACATGTTTAGAATCCCCAATTCCATTGTGTCTAGGTACCTATGAAATGACTTAGTAGAATTAGGATGCTATGCAATTGATGAAAGGTTTTATAAAATGTTAAGTGGCTACTCAGGACCATGTCTATCAGGGTTTTCACGTGAGATAGTTTATACTATACTTAGGATCATAGTATGTGGGGGTTTTACCTGGGAGTGCACATCCACTAAGTTAATGAATCATCTGGGTGGATTGGTTGTTTGGTTTATGTTGAGTGGCTACTCAGGACCATGTCCATGAGGCTTTTCACCTAAGATAGTTTCTACTATACTTAGGATCATGAACGTGGGGGTTCTCACCTGAGAGCACACTTGTGGAAGGCCATCAGGAACAAAGGGATGTGAGGAATAAATGGAGAAGAAAGTGAAGAACTCAAGGAGAAGATTTCCAAGTGAAAACTGCAGCTGATCAAGGACAAGGAGGAATCCCAACATTCTAATTTCTTAATAAAATTTTGATAAGTAAACAAAAGTGGACTACTCAGGACCATGTTCATGTGGGTTTTCACCTAAGATAGTTTCTACTATACTTAGGACCATTGAATGTGGGGGTTTTCACCTGAGGGTGCACCTAAGGACGTGATATCTTTTGGCTCACCTAGGTTAACCAGTAATGCCAAAAATTATGATGTTAATGAGTTTGTTTTACAAAAGAGTTAGGGAAAACTGGCTTTATGCAAAATATCCTTGAAACTCCACCAGCCAAATATGCATACATGTTATAGAGTTATTCCATTAAGTGTCCACCATAGTGTCACTTGCCAGGTCCATTTCTAATGGAATCTGACCCACTCTGTTGCAAATTATTATTTGTTGCAGAAATATCTGACGAAGAGTGAGGACTACGTTTGGGTTTCGAGTCTGCACCAACATGTTCTCGCCTTTGGCGTATCATGAAGTTGGAGGCTCATTGACGATTTATTTCCGCTGCTATAATGCTTTGAGCTAGCTTTGAGCTATGCAAAGATGTATCGAACTATTTATTTTACCAAGTCTAGATTATTCATGTAATATTGATACAATGTTGTGATATTCATCGTAAACTATGTGTGCAAATTAATCGATACAGGGGTTTGCACTATACACAGGTACCTGCCATATTTTTAAGTGCAGGTACACTTCAATAACATATGCCGAATATAGCTTGGACCGAGTCCCCGAGTTTGTTTTCGTGTTCACTATCTTCACAGTCTCTGCTCTTGACTACCTTTTAGGTGTTTGTCAGTCGAGTCACGAGATCTCCTCATACAACATACATTACTTGTTCTTTAAAACAAGGTCAAGTTTTATTCGGTATATGGATGATACAAACATAGCATGCACATAACACTCTAGGCAGTCCCCGAGTTTTAAGTCGGGGTGTCGACATACAAACGCGGTAAAAAAAATACTGTAAGAAGAAACATAAGTATAGACAAATATGGCAGTCCCCAAGTTCAACTCCGAGTGCCGGCATTTCATTCATTTATAACTCGGAGACATACACTGCGCCTTTTATGAGTAAAATGGGCAAAGATGAGCTACATTCCATTTTCTCTCCCGACCTGTCCATCACTCCTTTCTTGGCTTCCTGTGCGTCTACAAGATAGTATGAATCGTTGTGCAAGGCCCTGCTAACGATAAATGGCCCCTCCCATGGAGGTGACAATTTGTGCATTTCAGCAGTCATTTATATCAACCTCAAGACCAAGTATCCTTCTCTGAACACCCGTGGGTGGATTTTCCGACTAGGGTATCGACGCATATTCTGCTAATATATTGCCGACCTCGACAATGCCAATTCTCTTGCCTCTTCCAGTAAGTCCACATCATTCTCTCTTGCTCTTTTTCCTCGGTTTCAGTATACATGGCCACCCTTGGCAAGTCATACTGTATGTCGGTTGGGAGCACTGCCTCCGCTCCATACACAAGAAATAAGGGTGTATACCCGGTTGATCTGTTCGGTGTTGTTCTCAATCCCCATAGTACAGCTGGTAGTTTCTCTATCCAACACCCTGGTGTTCTTACTAATGGTTCAATCAATTTGGCCTTGATGCCGGCCAACACTAGTGCATTAGCTCTTTCCACTTGCCCATTTGCTTCCGGGTGTGCTACCGATGCAACGTCAAGTCGGATCCTCTTTTCTGCACAAAACCGAGCAAACTCTCCGACAACAAAGTTGGTTCCATTGTCGGTGATGATACTATGTGGGTAGTCGTATCTCAAGATGATATCCTTCAGAAATGCCACAGTTGTATGTCCATCACACTTCCAAATTGGCTTGACCTCTATCCATTTCATAAATTTGTCCGCCATCACCAATATGTGTGTCATGTTACCTCGTGCCGGTTTAAACTGCCCTACCATTTCCAGGCACCATACTGCAAACGGCCATGTGATGGGGATGATATTGAGTGTTGATGCCGACACATGTATCCTGTGAGCGAATCTTTGGCATCCCTCACATTTTCTGACTATGTCCTCTCCCTGCTGCAGGGCACTGGGCCAATAAAATCCATGTCGGAATGCCTTTCTCACCAAAGCCCTTGACGAAGCGTGATGCCCACTCACCTTGGTGTATTTCCAATAACATTTCTCCTCCTTCCTCGGGCCCCACACATCGTTGCAATATTTCTGTGACACTTCTTTTATATAGCTCCTTGATGAGCACTGTGTACGCCTTTGCTCTTCTCAGTACTTGTCGGGCTTCTACTTCATTGTCGGGTAAGGTATCTTCCGACAGATAAGTCATAATAGGTTGCGCCCATTCCGGCACAGGTCGTGCTGGGAATAGTGGTTCGTCTATCTCCATAGGCTGGACCGACATAACAATGTCGGAGATCCACTGTGCAGTCCTCGGGTTATATGAAGTAGTCCCCGGGTGAGATACAACAGTCCCCGGGTAATATGACGCAATCCCTGAGCTCTCCGCTACGCATCCGACATCTACCTCCAATTGTGTGGCTTCCGACACTGGCACCTTGGGTACATAGATTGATTCGGACTCTTGTGAGGGTTTGATTGATGGTTTCCTCAAATGCTCCAAGGCTATGCCGGGTGGAATTGCATCTCTTGATGAAGCGAGGTTGGAGAGAATGTCGGCCGCTTCATTTTCCGCCCGAGGTATATGATTGAACTCGCACCACTCAAAACATCCTGAGATCATCTGGACATGGAACCGATAGGACGCCATGTTCGCATCTAATGCATCCCAATTTTCCGAGACTTTCTATATGACCAAGTCTGAGTCACCAAAACACTCTATTCGCCGAATGCCGATTTCCTTGGCCACCTTGATCCCGTTCACCAATGCCTCATACTCGGCCACATTGTTGGATGCAGTGAAGTGTATCTGTAGCACATATTTCAACTGGTCTTGTTTTGGTAACGTCAACACTATCCCAGCACCCAGCCCTATCTTTGTCTTGGATCCATCAAAATGCATCTTTCAATAGTTGAAATCCAGCACAAGCGGCTCATACTGCATCTCAGCCCAGTTCACAAGAAAATCCGGCAACACTTTTGATTTTATGGCATCCCTTCTCTCGTAAGTCGGGGCGTAAGGTGATAACTCGATGGCCCATTTTGCTATCCTGCCGCTAGCATCCTTGCAACCGAGAATTTCAGATAGTGGAGCTTCACACACTACAGTGATTGGGTGCTCTTGAAAGTAGTGTTTCATTTTTTTTGACCGCCAGATATACACCATATGACATCTTCTAATAATGAGGGTAGTTTTACTTGGATGTCGATATCACTTCACTCAGATAATATACCGGTCGCTGCACGGTTTTGCCTCCTTCTTCCCTTTCTACCACCATGACTACGCTGATAACCCGGTTGGTTGCCGTGATATACAATAGCATTGGTTCCTTTGACAAGGGTGAGGCTAATATAGGAGCAGTTGCCAACATTCTTTTTAAGTCCTCAAAAGCTGAATCTGCATGCGGAGTCCATACAAACCTGTTGCTTTTCTTCATGAATTGATATTGAGGCAAAGCCTTTTCACCCAGCCGACTTACAAACCGACTTAAGGATGCCAAACATCCGGTAAATTTTTGCACATCTTTAATTGATCTTGGCAACTTCATATTTTTGATAGCTCGGATTTTACTCGGGTTGGCCTCGATACCTCGGCTTGACACGAGGAAACCGAGCAACTTTCCTGCCGGCACACCAAAGGTGCATTTATCTGGGTTAAGTTTCATCCGCAATCTTCTTAGGTTTGTGAATGTCTCTCGCAAGTCCTCAACGAGGGTGGATTATTATTTTGTTTTTATCACAATATCATCGACATACACCTCGACATTCTGCCTATTTGGTTGTGCAAACATTTTTGCATACATCTCTGATAATTCGCACCGGCATTTCTCAACCCAAATGTCATGACACAATAGCAATAAGACCCGTACGGGGTAATAAAGGCAGTTTTCAATTAATCAGCAGGGTTCAAAGGAATCTGGTGAAAACCAGAATAAGCATCTACAAAAGACAAAAATTCACATCCGGCAGTGGAGTCGATCACTTGATCTATCCAAGGTAGCGGGAATGGATCTTTCGGGCATGCCTTGTTCAAGTTGGTGAAGTCGATGCACATCCGCCACCCCTTGGCTAGCACAAGTTTGTCCTTCTTCTTCTCTACTAGGACCGGGTTAGACAACCAGTCCGGGTGCAGTACCTCCATAATGAATTCGGCCGCTAGCAGTACGGCCAGATGATCCAGTATCGCCGCCCTTCTCTCATCCGACAGTCGACGTGTTGGTTGCTTCACCGGCTTAGCATCCGTTCTAACAAACAAATAGTGCTTAGCCAACTGCCTCGGGACTCCTTGCAGGTCTTTATTCGACCACGCAAAGACATCTCGATACTCACGGAGGAATTGAGTGAGATCGCCTTCCTATTTCTCGGTTTGGTCCGCGCCGATAATGGTCTTGTGCTCCTAGCGGTCCGAGTCAATGCTCACTTTCTCGGTCTCCTTTGGCGGTAGAAATGATGTGTTCTACTCCGAGTTCGCCATACCCGGCATGTCGAGTTGTGCAGCTTGAGCCATGGCCACCACCTGGTGCATCGTTGTCTTCTCAGCAGCAATGATCAGTGACTCCGCCAAACAAGAGCAACCCGAGGCACAATCTATGGACCGCTTGTGGTCACCCGAGATGGTAATAATTCCATTGGGTCCTGGCATTTTCATCTTCAGGTAAGCCATATGAGTTGACACCATGAACTTGGCCAGTGCCGGTCGACCAATCAGAGCATGATACGGACTATCCAGGTCTACCACCTCAAATTGTATGCTCTCAGTCCGACATTTATCCTTTGTACGGAACAGCACATCCACCCAAATCTTCCCCATTGGGTCACAAGACACTCCCGGCACAATGCCGTGAAAAGTGGTGGTACTTGGTTGGAGCATGTTCAAGCTGATTCCCAACTTCACCATCGTATCCTGATACATAGTATTAATTGCACTGCCATTGTCAATCAGCACCTTGCTGAACCTCACGTTTAATGTCGGACCAATGAATGTCGGGTCCACGACCAGAGCATACCCTCGCGGGTTTGACATAAGTCGGGGAGTGTCCCTTCTGCTCCACGTGATCTCCTACTCGGACCAATGCATAAATTTCAGCACTGCTGGCATTACTGCATTCACTTCCATGTTGCGCTTGTGTAAGCTTCTCTTGTCTGTTGGCTCCGACACAAATATCATGTATGACTGGTGAGCCTCCTTAAGTCACCCTGAGGATACTGCTCCCTCTCCCGCTGCCTTGCGTCTGCCGGGTTGCCTCGGACACTCACTACATGCACTGGCCTTGGAGGGGGTGGTCTTGGTGCTGGTGGTGGCATGCTAGTTGCATTTGCCCCGGTAAGCTGTACAGGTGGCCTCTGAGCTGGTGGTCTTGGTTGTCCTCTTTGCTGGTACCCGCCTGATTCGGCTCCTTCCCTCTTTGCACGCTGATGCCGGCTGCAGTTTCGGGTGGAGTGGTTTGCTGGCTTGCGAACGTCGGTGGTATGGAAACTGCAGGGTCCACCCAACTTTGCCTCATACTTTACTGGCTTACTCGGTCCTTCCCATCCTTGCTTCACCTCCTGATTCTGTGTCCATGCCGGACCATCCGTCTTGGGGTGCTATGGTGCGCTAGTTTCTGGCTGTGTCGGAGCTACTGCAGCGACATGTTGCGCTTCAAATCTGTACTCTGGTTCTCTTCTCTTGACTCCAAAATTCTACTCCCGCCGGGGTGGTCCGGTCCTGTTGTTGCCCTGGTACCTCCTACTCGACTCTCCCGAGTTGAGCTGGAGCTGCATTGGGTCTCCTAGTGCGTAACTGTCGCAATGCGGATTGTCTCGGCCAGAGTTTCCGGCATTTCCCTCTGCAGTTTCTGCCACAACACGGAGCCATGTTGGCATTCCTGCGCAAACCATGAAATGGCCCGTGACTCCACAACTCCTTCGTGGGAATTGTGTAGAGTACTCCACCAAGTCAAGTATTCTCGGTCAGTTTCGTTGTCTCTCTGCTTGCACATCGCAAGCTGCGGAGGTCTGTTCGGTCTCTTGTATGTGCTTGAAAAAATTCTTACAAAGGCATCTTCAAAGTCTAACCAGCAGTGCACACTTCCTTCTCTCAAGTCGTTGAGCCAGATCAGAGCTGGCCCTTCCAACATCTGCGGGATACACCTCACCACCCATCTTCTGTTCCCACCGGCAATCTTCACGGCCGACAGATAGTCTATTAGCCAGTCCTCCGGCTTAGTGCTGCGGTCATATGTCTTGGCACCTCTGCTCAGCTGGAAGTGTCGAACAGGTGGCTCATTCATGATCCGGGGACCAAAACACTTGGGGCCAGGTGGCCCTTGCTCTTCCAGTGCTTCTGACATGTAAATCCTGTCCAGACGTTGCCAGGCATCTCCCGGGATAAGCTGTCGAGATCCCAAGCTAGAGCCCAAGGGGTTGTTCTGTGCTTGGTAGCCAGCATGTGCCATTGCCGAGATACCATCCTCGTGCCGCTTTACCACCGGGTTGGCATTGGGTGGCTGCTGGACATAACCACTTCTGGTTGCCTATGTGTCGGGTTCTGCACTAGATATCTCGTGGGCTGACCTTGTCCAGCCGAGTTTGCCTGTCGCTGAAGAGGGTTACCCGGAACCGGGTTGCTTCTTGCTCTGCCGGCTCCAGCTTGCCCCGCCAATCGTCGGTGGGAAAACTCCAGGTCATAAGTCAGCATCTGCCGGTCTGGACCGGAATTCACACTCTGCGCACGGTCTCCTCCGACATGCGGAGAAGAGGCCTGCCGATTGGAGTCACTACGCTGCCCGACTAAGTCAACCACATGGGAACCGCCGACATTGGTGTTTGCCCGGTGCAGAGCTTCATTCTGCCGAGTCGCCATGCCAACTAACTCGTTGACTCGGTCTTGCTGCTTCTTCCGAACATCTCCTGTCAACTCTGCCCTTGCAGCCTCTGCCGCCCTAAGAGTTTTGGTAGGTGAACTGTATATCGGTTAACCAGCAGACACTTCTGTGGGTGCAGTGGTGGAACTGGTGACATTGTCCTATTCCTCTCCTCCTAACTCTACATTGAGGGCTCTGCCTCTCCTACGCAAGTTATCTATCCGAGCTCTATGATCTATCAGTGGCATAAATCCATGTGCTATGTTGCACTCTAGGAGGGTTCTATCTAGTTGAGCCTTCAACTCGGCCATAGTATTGGCTTCCTTAAGCAAAAACTGCCTCCGAGCCTCTAACTCGGCTACGGCCTTTGCCGCGTCCGACACTTCTGCTACCGGCACTGCTAATCTCTGCGCTATCTCTGTCAGAGGCTCGGGTCTTACCGTCCTGTGCGATGTCTCGGAAAGCTCACGTTCCAGTCTCTGTTTGGTGTGCTGGCCCCTCCTCTCGTGCTCGGGTGGTGCAGCTTCCTCCTTGGCGGGAATCTCGGTCGTCCCCTGCCATCATGACCCCGCAGCTCTTGGGGCGAGTGCTACGCCAGCCGCGAGCCGCGGCAATCGTTGGCGGGTCGGCGGCCACGCGCACCTGGGCCGGGTACTCGCAGACCACCTCGGTGGAGACGTAGGTGACGAAGCTCCTGAACATTACGAGGCAGCCGTTTGTCGGGAACGGTCTATCGGCAAAGCAGGCGGCGCTGTCGGAGATGAAGTGGAAGGAGCCGATGTTGCAGACAAGGCCGCACAGCACCCTCTCTCCTGAGTCGGTGACGAAACCCGTCCGGATGAAGACCCCAGCCAGCGCTTCTAGCCCCACGATGGGCTTCAAATGTCGATGTGGTGTCATGGCATATGCCACGGGTGGCTAATGTTGGGGGTCGAACATGCGCTGGGGGATCCGGGGAGGGCTTGCATGTTGCAAGACATGCGCGGGTGAGCTCAAGAACTCACAAGAACACCAAACAAGCACACACCACCGAAGAAACACAAACACAAACATGCAAACACCAGGATGTACCCAGGTTCAGGGCCCTCGTGGGGAGGTAACACCCCTACTCATGCCCTTGTCTCTCTCTTATATGTGTATGATAAGAACTACAAAGGTGCTCCTTGAGCTGTTTTCCTCCAAAAACACTTACTGCTAGAGGATGGAAGGGAGTAGAGCTCAGAGCAATAACTCTTTCAACAGAATGTGGGCGTCCCTCTCGCATGAGGATTTATGGCGATATTTATAGAATTCTGGCCGGGTTGACCGGAAACCCTAACTGACCCGGGTCCACTTGGCAGTGACACCGGGTTAACGGTAATGCCGACGTGGCCTAGCCGACCTAGCCGCCGAGCTATCCGAGTATCCATTGTCAGGACGTCATGACCTAGTCCTGATTGCGTCGAGCTAGTTGCTGATGGTCTTCGTGTCAGAGACGAGACTTGGCTTCTCCATGTTGTGTCCCCTGTCAGCATGTCAGTGCTACAGTGGAATAGTCACGTCTGTGCGGTACTTTGCCTTCTATCCCGTTTCCGTGTCAGCCGGGATGTGACTTAGCTTCTATGTCAGAGATATGATTGTCCTTTACCTTGACTTCTTTCCCAACATAAAGTATGTCGGAGTATCTTCCCTAACCCGGCAGAGGTGTGCCGGATCATCATCTGCAGCTCGACATTCCTGTGCCGGAGTCGCACTGTCGGGGACCTCTTCCGAGTTCAGACAAGTGTAAGCCGACGCCTCCAACCTGCACACAACAAATAAGCGGATGGTGCCGACATGGCAATGTCGTTCTGGTTTAGTCGGTTTAGGTACAACACAGTACACGAATATCGGCCAGTCCCGACATACGGGTAAGTCGGGTCATACTTTCCGAACCCGGGACTCTCTGGCCTTAATTCTCCTCTGTCTCCGAGAGAGCAATCATGGGCCCAGTTCCTCGAAGATGTCTTAGGTCTGCTCCCAAAGACATCTTTGAGAAACTGGTTCTCAGGAGAACTCCCTGCTCTTGCCTCTGTCCCACAAGTGTATACGGTGCTGCCCAAAAGAGTAGCCCTAGGCCCAGCTACTCGAAGATGTCTTAGTCTTTCTACCGATGACATCTTCGAGAAGCTGGTGCTTAGGTGAACTCCCTGCTCCTGCTTGAGTGAGAATGAAGGGATGGGGGTCTATTTATAGTGCTCCCACCTGCCCCTTGCCTCCTCCAAGGGACGGCTCCGGCTTTATTCCATAGGTCACCCTTTGCTTTGCATCAAAGGCCACGTTACTGTAACTCTAAAGGTCAAGCGACTCTTGAGGTTAGTCAAAGGGAAAATATGACTGTCACTGGGGCCGACTTGCCCGGGTCTTTACCCTACCCGGGGGTAGCCCCCCGACACATCGGTTAAAGTTGTAATTAATTGGGACTGGGCACCCCTTTTGCCAGTCCTTTTTGCAAAATTAATGGATAAGCGCTGTATATGCCACTTGTCCGGTTGGTGAAAGTCTATCTAAATGCAAATGACAAGGTTGATATCCGTAACACCACATACTTCCTCATGAGCTAATAAACATTGACA
The DNA here is from genome assembly GCA_026929855.1 of Poa annua. NCBI lineage: Eukaryota > Viridiplantae > Streptophyta > Magnoliopsida > Poales > Poaceae > Poa > Poa annua. The sequence goes on from CM049426.1 coordinate 163,410,213, forward strand.
CAAATAAGGGATAATAAGTTTTGAATAAAAGGTAGCACACGAAGTATTTGCTTGCAATGGCAGGAAATACCATGTAGTAGGTAGGTATGGTGGACACAAATGGCATGGGTTTTGGCTCAAGGTTTTGGATGCACGAGAAGTATTCCTCTCAGTACAAGGCTTTGGCTAGCAAGGTTGTTTGAAGCAAACACAAGTATAAACTATGACAACAAGACATATATACAAATCATATTGCAAGTATTATAAAACTCTACATTGTCTCCCTTGTTGCTCAAACACTTTAACTTGAAAATATCTAGACCTTAGAGATACCAAACATGCAAACCAAATTTTAACAAGTTTTTCGGTAGTTCTCCGCTAATAGGTTTTAAGTACATGATGCAAAAACTTAAACATGATCTACTTGAGAGCTCAAACAATTGCCAGGCATCACAAAAAATTCAAGACAATGATCTACATGAACATGTATATCTTTTCATTATACCATCTACCACATTTAGCATTTTCTGTTTCCAGCCAAACACCCCTAAACTCTCCAAGTAATAAATAATGATATATGAGAGTATAATATATGAGAACTAACAGCTCTAAACAATAGGTGCATGAAAAACAAGACCTGAAAGTATTGCAGTAGCTAGAGAAGAATACTCAACAAATATAAGTGAGAGTAGGAGTATTCATAAGAAAAAGCGGAGCGTGTCTCTCTCCCAAACAAGAACGCTAGGATCTATTTTATTCAGAGAACAAAAATAACAAAATCAGAAATAAAAACAAACAGACGCTCCAAGTAAAGTACATAAGATGTAATGGAATTAAAATATAGTTTCACTAGAGATAACCTGATAAGTTGTTGATGAAGAAGGGGATGCCTTGGGCATCCCCAAGCTTTGATGCTTGAGTCTTCTTGAAATATTCTTCGGTTACCCACGAGGGCATCCCCAATCTTAGGCTCTTCCATCTTCTTGATCACATTATATCATCCTCCTCTCTTGATCCTTGAAAACTTCCCTCACACTAAACTTCTCATAAACTTCATTAGAGGGGTTAGTATTCAAAAATATTAATCCACTTTGGTACTGTTGTGACACAATTCAAGAACTCAATAAAACATTAGCTGCAGCCCTCCATGATAGAGAAGCTTGCTTAAAGTCCACAAGAGATAATGCAAAAAACAGAGACAGAATCTGCAAAAACAGAACAGCCAGTAAAGATGAATTTTTATGAGGCACTTAACTTGCTCAGATCCGAAAACTCAAAACTAATGAAAGTTGCCTACATATCGGTGGATCACGCTCAAAAAATCCCAGGTCATTTTAATTTTTGTGTAAAGAGTTAGTAATTTAACGGTGATCAGCAGAAAAACTGTTCCTACGCAGAAATCCAAATCTAGTATCAACTTCCTATTGGAGACTTTACTTGGCACAACTATGAAATAAAAAAAAGATACAAATGAGTTGCTACAGAGGTAAGCATGCTCCTTGACTCAAATAATAAAAATAACAGAAATAAAACATGGGTTGTCTCCCATAAGCGATTTTCTTTAATGCCTTTTAGCTAGACTTGATAGTTTTAATGATGCTCTCATGAAAATAGAAAATGAAGCAAAAGGAGTATCAAGAAGCAAATACAAAACACATTTAAGTCTAACCCACTTCCTATGCATAGGAATCTTGTACACATATAGATTCACAAAGAACAAAGTGACAAGCATGGGAAGATAAAACAAGAGTAACTTCAAAAATTTCAACATATAGAGAGGTGTTTTAATACCATGAAAAGTTCTACAACAATATTTTCCTCTCTCATAATAATTTTTAGTAGCATCATGAATAAACTCAACAACATAACAATCACATAAAGCATGCTTTTCATGATCTACAAACACATAATTTTTATCAAGCTCCATAATAGTGGGATAAAAACTTTTAAACCCACTTTTAACAATTTTATAACAAGATGATTGATCATTGTCAAGGTATATGGGACTCCTAGATAAAGTCAAGATCTCTCCAATACCATTTTCAATAGTAGTACAATTAATATTATCAAGTAACATAGGACCATCATCTTGAGCATTATCATAAACATTTTCTAAGCAAACTTATTTAGTACCATACATTTCGAAATTAGGCATAAATATAGGATTTTCATAACATTTATCAAAATAGCATGGATTATCATATATAACAGTAGCATAATTATTTTCACAAGTTTTACTCACAGGGAATATTTCAAGAGAATCCACATGAACATAACATTCATCCTCCTTTGGTAAGCATGGGGGACAATTAAATAGTGAAAGGGATGAAGAGTTACTCTAATTAGACGGTAGGCATGTGTAGATAATCCATTCGTCCTCCTTTTGTTCTTCACTCTCCTCTTCTTTTTGATCTAATGAGCTTTCTGGTTCAACAGTTTCTTATTCCACAGGTTCCTGCAAATTGTGGATCGATTCTCCTGCATTAATGAGTCTCTCCTTATAATGAATGATATAACGATTATTGCTGAAATATTCTATGCAATAATAAAGGATAGAAGAGAGAAAATCTTTAAGTGTATTACAAGAAACACAAGTTTCATAATTTCTAGACATGAAGGATTCTATTTCAGAAGCTCCCATAAATATAACAAATTGTTCTACTTCTTCAAATCCAAGATCAATATAGTTATTCCAATGATAGTTCACAATTAAAACTTCTTTACTAAAGCCACATTGGAATTTAAGATGTTTAGTATCATGTACAAAGCAGCAATTTATATCATGGCGTTTAAGCAAAATTTTAGCAATTGTATTTAACTTTTCTAACACGCCGCTCATGACTTTTCCCTTATATGATTCTCTATAATTCATATATAATTCATTTTGTTCTTCCATAGTAACAAAAAAAAATAGTTTCCGGTTTTTCAAATTTTTATGATTTTTCGGGTATATAAAAATAAAACAAGACAAAAAAACTAAACAAAAAAACTAGACAAAAGTAAACTAAACAAAATACAACTAAACAGAAATAAACTAAGCACCAATAAACTAGACAAGAAAATAAAATACAATTAAATAAAAACTGAGAGGGAGAGGTAGAGTGTACTCCCCAGGTGAACTTATGAGTAGAGCTATGCCTCCCCGGCAACGGTGCCAGAAAACAGTCTTGATAACCCACAAGTATAGGGGATCGCAACAGTTTTCGAGGGAAGTAAAACCCAAATTTATTGATTCGACACAAGGGGAGACGAATAATACTTATAAGCCTTAACAGCCGAGTTGTCAATTCAGCTGCACCTGGAAAAGCAGTAGTAACAGTAACACAGAGCAGTAGTAACAGTAACACAGAGACAATGGCCACTAGAGAATAGTTTCTTGCATCGAGTTGACAAGAAAGCAATGATGATGACAGAAGGACCGGGGTTCCCAGCTATCTACACTAGTGGTAACTCTCAAGAAAAAGTGTAGGGCGAACGAATTACAGTTGGGCAATTGACTATTGAAATAGCATTAAGTAAGAATATAAAGATTATTAATTATATAAGCATGTTTTCTATATATAGTTGTGTGTGCTCGCAATGAGAAACTTGCATAAGATCTTTTGTCCTGCCAGCCCGTTTGCTGCGGGGCCTCTAGGGAAACTACAGGCAATTAAGGTGCTCCTTTTAATAGAGCACCGGAGCAAAGCATTAAACTTGGTGAAAACATGTGATCCTCACATCACAGCCATTCACTCCGGTTATCCCAATTGTTGTCACTTTGGGGCCATCGGTTCCGGACATTGACATGTGCATACAACTTGTAGATACAATCTAAGCAATAATTATAGAGCTCAAATATAAGATCATGCCACTCGTACACTAGTGACAAGCATTAAACACAACAAGATTGCAGCAACAATAACTTCACAAACTTATATAGATAGACTGATCATAATGTAACAATTCATCGGATCCCAACAAACACAACACGGATTACATCATATGGATCTCAATCATGTAAGGAAGCTCATGAGAACATTGTATTGAAGTACATGGGAGAGAGAGTACCAACTAGATACAACAAAGAACCCGTAGTCCATGGGGAGAACTACTCACAAACCATCATGGAGTTGAAGTGGAGGCGGTGGAGTCGATGGAGATGGCTCCGGGGGTCGATCCCCGTCCCGGCAGGTAGCCAGAACAGGAACTTCTGACCCGCGAAACTTGTGGGCGATGGCGGCGGCCCTCGGGACCCGTGGTGGAAAATATGAATTTCATCTCATTTTTAGGTTTTGGGGTGGTACTTATACGCGAAAGGGTGAGGTCGGTGGACGACCGAGGCCACGTCACCACGTGCTGGAGCGGCCCTGAAGGGAGTCGCGTCACGAGGTCGTGACGGCCCCTCGGTTGTCCACTTCGTCAAGTCTTCGGTTCTCTGGAACACAAATATTCCAAATAATTCCAGGATGTTTCTTTTTGAATTCAGAGAATATTTCCTTAAGTACTTTTCTGAAACCAAAAACAGCAGAAAACAGGGAACTGGCACTCTGACATCTTGTTAATAGGTTAGTCCCAGAAAATGCATACAACTATATATAATGCATATAAAACATGTATTAACTTGGTATAATATAGCATGCAACATAAGAAATTATAGATACGTTGGAGACGTATCACCGCCCACTCAGTACATTGGAGTAAAGAGGAATTGCCCGACTCCGCCTACTAAGGAGAAAGTGTCACCGCTCCCCAAGGATCGTCCCACGGAGAATAAGAGGCAGCAAAGAGCCGACGTTGCCCAGCTTGGATAACATAAAAAATAATCGATCCTTCCGTTGAAGGTGGCATCCGCAATTGTATTACCTGAAGGGTTTGAAGAAATTCATGCCTGACGATTGATGAAATGCTAGGCCGAGTTGAAGCCCCCATGGGTCCCTTGGCAAGGCAATTTGTCATGGGGAAGAACTGGTCACAGAGGCGGAGTTGGCACTGTTACTTCCTAGGATGCGAGAATTACATCAGTGGTACGCAATTGTGCGGCACGGATCTTATCCTCAAGTGTAGGAGTGGCAATCAAGTTTGCAAGATAACCAGAAGGAACCACTTGAAGATTGAGCTTCTTGAATTCTTCGTGAAGAGGATGTTGGATGTCCTCAACCATAAGGTTGTTGCAATAGGACTTGCGACGGAGAGCATCAGCCATTACATTAGCTTTGCCTGGAGTGTAAGCGATGGTAAGATCATAATCTGAGAGCTTCTCAAGCCACCTTGTTTGCCTGAGTTTCAAATCTGGTTGAGTGAAGAGATATTTGAGACTCTTGTGATCAGTGAAGATCTCACAGCTGTGCCCCAACAAATAAGGTCTCCAAGCCTTGAGGGAATACATGATTGCTGCAAGTTCAAGATCATGTGTGGGATAGTTGAGCTCATGAGGCTGCAACTGGCGAGATGCATAAGCCACAACTTTGCGTTTTTGCATGAGGACTGCGCCTAGTCCTTTAAGAGATGCATCGCAGAATATTTGGAACGGTTTGGAAGTATCTGGGCTAACTAGAACATGAGTAGAAGTGAGTTTAGCTTTCAAGAGATTGAAGCTCTCATCACACTTTGGAGTCCAAAGAAACTTTCTATCCTTCCTAGTAAGATCGGTGAGAGGCTTAGCGATTTTGGAGAAGTTCTCAACAAATCGACGGCAATAGCTAGCCATGCCAAGGAAACTCCTGACTTGTTTCACCGATGTGGGAGGCAACCATTCAACAATGGCCTTTACTTTTTCTGGATCAACAGAAATGCCTTCAGAAGAGATGACATGACCAAGATAGGATACTTTAGGAAGCCAGAATTCACACTTGGAGAACTTGGCGTAGAGACGGTGTTCTCGGAGCTTCAACAAGATGGTTTTCTTGTTCAGAGGACGGTAGTCAACAACCAGTCGCTCATTCGTGTCCCTCTTTTTCACAAATAGAGTAGGACAACCCCAAGGAGAAGTACTAGGTTGAATATGACCTTTACTTTCCAACTCCTCTAGTTGTCTCTTAAGCTCAGCCAGTTCTTTGGGACCCATCTTGTAAGGACGTTTGGAGATAGGAACAGTGCATGGTTCTAGTTCAATAACGAACTCCACTGCTCTGTCAGGTGGCATACCTGGTAATTCTTCAGGAAAGACGTCAGGAAAGTCTCGGACCACCCGAATAGCTTCTATGGAAGGAAGAGGATCAACATTCAGAGCGAAAAGCTGAGCTGAAGAGGTTTGGTTTGGAGAATAGACTATCTGTCCAGAAGGATGAGAAAGAGTTACAGTCTTTGTGGAACAGTCTATCTTAGCTTGATTGGCCTTCAACCAATCCATGCCCAGAATGACATCAATATCTGAATTTCCAAGAATTATTAGAGATGCCAAGAAGATATGGCCTCCAATTTGGATCTCATTGTCGTGGCTTATCTTGGAGGAAGTCATCTGAACGCCGGGGGAAGTGACAGTGAGATTGCTCGAGAGGGGTTCGTGAGGTAAACTATGAGTTACAGCAAACTTAGTTGAAACGAAAGAATGAGATGCTCCTGTATCGAACAACACCCTAGAAGAGATAGAGTTGACGGGTAGTGTACCAAGAACAACTTCTGGAGCTTCTTCTGCTTCCTCGGCCCTGATGTGGTTCACCCGCGCAGCACGTGCTGGAGGCCTGACGTTGGGGACGAAAGGCCTAGTCGGGGTAGGTGTGCAGACCATGGCCTGTGTTGGAGCAGGGCGAGGTGGTGGTGGAGGAGGATGGGTGTCCGGGCAGTTGTTGGAGTAGTGGCCCGGTTTACCGCACTGGTAGCAGGTCACGTTGGGGCGAGCGCCCATTGGCCTTGGCGGTCCTCCGAAACCCCTCATAGCAAGAGCCGGGTTCGGTGGGCGAGGCGTGAGTCCTGGAGGTCCTGGCACGTAGGTAGCTCGTGCGAAGGCGTTGTTAGGCACCCAGATCCGACGCTTCTGAGTAGGAGTGGCGGCGATTGACGATGAAGAAGAGTTGCTCTCACGAGAGTGCTTGCGCGACTCCTCGAAGATCTTGCGCCCATGCTCCTCATTGAGCGCGATGTTGATGAGGTCCTCGAAGTTGTCAGCCTTGACGAGGTTCAGTTTGTACTTGAGCGCGGGGTTGAAACCCTTGCGGAACTTGGACATTTTCTTGACCTCAGTGTTCACCTCATCTCCAGCGTAACGAGCAAGGCGATTGAACTCGCCATTGTACTCCATCACGTCCATCTTGCCTTGCGTCAGCGAGTTAAACTGCTTGTGCATCCTGTCCATGAGACCTTCTGGGATCTGGTGGCGCAGAAAGGCTGTCTTGAAATCCCCCCAAGTGGTGACCACCCCAGGAGCTCTCATAGCCTGGAAGTTTTCCCACCATGAGGCAGACTTGCCCCTAAGCAGGTAGGACACGTAAGGCACCCTGTCGTGATCAGCCACGTGGGCGATAGCAAGGGTCCTTTCCATCTCGCGAAGCCAATCATCAGCTTCCAGCGGCTCAGTGGGGGAAGCGAAGTTCCTTGGGCCCAGACTGAGGAAGTCCTCGACTGTCACACGTGCATTGCCTTCATTGCGATGCCCGCGATTGTTCTGGTAGGCTTGGTGCTCAGCCATTTGAGCCAAAACTTGGGTCATCTGGCCAAGCAACGCAGTGATAGAAGGCGGTTGTGGTTCACCTTCCGCATTGCGGTTGTTCCTGGTGTTCGGCATCCTGGAGACATTGGATATTAGGACAGCAACAAGATACATAAAGCCAGGAAAAACTTGGAAGTAGAATTCTTGCTCAGAAAACAGTTGCAAACTGTAGGATAACAAGGAGAAGCTTCTCATAGCAAAGGTTCATAACCATACACTTAGTTAGCCATCAGTACAACCACCAAGGTTTCAGTACTACAAGCACAGCTACTAGTACAAAGTTAACCATCCGTACAACCAACACGGTTTCAGTACAAAGGATAGCTACTACAACAAAGAAAGAGATACAACTCGAAGACTAGCTCGCGCTTCCCTCGGAAGACGAAACTGTGCACTCCGCTCCGGTGATGCGATGGGTGTAGCGACGATCGCAGTACACATGGTACTCTTGCACAATGCGGCGAAACTCAGGGGAGTAGGCATCTGGCGTCTGTCTCCCGTACAACAGTGGTCCAACGTGGTCTGGAGAAGTAGTGATCAGAGGACCACGCTCTGGAGTGTATCCGCCCACAACAGAGAGGCGACTCGGAAAAGCGAGCTAGAACCTCGGGAAATCGTCTGGTGTGACGTTCCCCCTGTCGTACTGACCCAGGTGAGAGAGTGCCCGCTGCAGCTGCTGACGGACTGCTGCTAACTCCAAGCGTAGAGTCCCAGCAACTGAGTCTGAAGACTGGCCAAACTGAGCGGTCTTGTCAAGAACATCGGTCTCGTACTGAGAGTCCATCTAGGGGAAGTATGGAACGTAGCAGAACGGATGGTCGTTGAAACAGTAGTAGACCCTACGCAGAACCAGAGCTGCATCATAAGCTGCCAAGTGAACTGCCATGTCCACAGTGGAAGCCTCAGCCTCGTGCTTGTGCACAGTATCACCATCATCTCCCCTGATCCAAATAGAAGCTCTGTAGGAGGTCTGTCCGAAATCTCTGGGGATCTCGGACACCTGGTACTCCGGAAGAAAACGGAAACCGACATAGGCAACCATGCCTCTGAGAAGCTTCGGGTAACCGGTAGTCCGCTCACAGTGGGTCTTACGCACCACCTGATAGTGCGCCATCTACATAGCAGTTTGAAGTAGAAGTTAGCCTCCGGAAACAAAAGGATCGATTGCACAGAAAGAATTGTACAATGACAAAGAGATGAATCCGGTGAAAGGTAGAAGAACAACTGATTGAATCAAGATTGAAACTGAACATCGCTGAAGAGGTTGATAACTACCAAAACGACAAAAATAACCTTCAAACACCTGCAACTATGGTGCTACGGAAAACCCAGAACACGTGATGTCCTAAATTTAAATTAGAGATGAGAAGGGAAAACATCGTTACACTTCCTTACCAGAAGAACGGGGAGGGTGGGTGGGGAAAGAAGTAAAAGAACAGAATTCCTACTCTCACGTTTAAGATTTTCCTGATAACTACAAAATATTTTTCTAAACTCAAACAACGACCAGTAGAAGGGAACCTGAGGGCGTTTAAGCTCTGATACCAACTATCAGACCCTGAATTCAAGCTACACAAACGAAACGTATCGGTTGGGCCACACAACCAAGCAACATACCGGGGTTACCAATCCCGGGAAACAATCAGGCCTGGCTCAGAATGGATCATCGGCCGACAGTTCTTGGCGACCCCAACATCACATACATTTCAAGATTGTGTAAGCAAGAACCCAAAAAGTCTACCAACTCGTATACTTCAACCATACACACATGGTATACGAGTCGGATTGTTAACAAGTAGGAACCACAGAATAAACCTAAGACACAAAGAAAGGAAATAAATATCCAAAGCTCTCACTGAGCAAAATATAGCGAATGGCACCAATAAGAGGACACATGTCCCAACATTACATCATGCAGCGGAAAACAAACCGGTCTGAGTACAGACAAGAAGCAAAGGGCTCAAGGCCGAAACGGAAAAAGAAGGCCCATCCACGCGGTCCACCAGGAAGTAGCCCAGGGGAAATCTAACTACTCGTCGTAGATCTCATCGTCGAACTCCACGTAGTATCCACCCACTTGGTCGTACGGAGAATTCTCAACTATAGAAAAACCACAGCCTGCGAACGGGTCAATACACCGAAGCGTATCGAACAAGCTTAAGCTACAGGTTACAAAACAGTAAGATTCCCAAAGTATGGGGGGTAGGTGTACTTAGCGGCAGCAGCACTAGCAACCTAAAGAGACGCGCTAAAACTTCCGTCTAAAAAGAGAGGGATAAGAGAGCGTGTAAGTAGCCATCTACAACTAACACCAGTCATAACCCATTCTCGAATTAACCCTCTCAACCAAGTATGTGGAAGCAATCCGAGAAATACTCACACGTAAACAATTTTAGTTACCATTTAGGGTGTAAGTAATTCTATATTACTAGTCAAATTAATTAACAATGATTAGGTGTAAGTTGTCTAGATCTTGCTAGCCAGCATCATCACCAAGTCGTCCATAACCGTGGACACGGCTCATCGATAAGATTATACCCTGCAGGGGTGCACTACTGTCCCATACTCGCATGATCAACCCAGTCAAAAACATTAGGGCCTCTCAACACGACTCATTCCTTCACTACAGCAAGTCCAAGTGCCACCCATATGAGTTGTTACACGCGTTAGGAGTCCGGCCGAATCTCAATTGCGGACTCATTAGTTTGTGACTACACCGCCATGCGGCTCAAACCACAGTAGGAATTGTCCGCTTCGCGACGTACCACCCCTATATGACCCCCCATATCAAGTAACCTCTCATCAAACATCATCATCATGCACATGCATAGGAGCGAATGGAAAACCCAAACTACTTGCGGCACATGGACGAGCTGAGGATCCGTTCAAAGTCGAGGGGGGCTCCATTGGGCCACCCACAAGTGGTTAGTGCGTTCAAAATTGGATCCGAGGACAAAATCTCAGTTCCTAGGTCGACACTGAGCAGAACAAAGCACCTCGCAAGGCCTTCCGCCTGGTGCCTTATCTTTTAATTATAGTACCCCAACATAAGACATCAGTTTATTAAAGTAGAACAATCTATCATACTAAGCATATGAGATAAAAGACAAAGGAACGACTCGCTCAACCAATTCTAAGCATGCACTACGACTCGCAAAGGCCAATAGATAAACGTGCAAGGGGTTATGGGTTGTGGGGATATAGCTGTATAGGCTGCAGGATAAACATGTGATGGAATCGTAGTTCAAGAATCGATAACTAGGATAGCATAGATCAAAAGGCAAGAATGAAAACCAAACAATCGTGTAACCGGTTAGCAGAACCTTGCCTGGCACCTCGTGGCCTGGCACAAAAGCTGGAACCTCAGTGTCGTAGGTACTCGCAGCAGACACGTCGTCGTCTACCCAAAGAAAACCAAAGACAGACAATAGGAAACAATAATCAATATAAAGAAATGCGTAAACAAATGATGGTGCATTATGGTATGAGATGATTAGGTCATTTTAAAGCGGGGATGACATCCCGGCAAAAGATTAGGGTGCAAGTTATTTATGTAGCCAACAATTTAAATGTTACTTAATATATAGCAGATGTGGTGATCTAATTAATTTAAATGGAATATGCATTAATTAATTAATTGCCCAACACACTCCATATTTAGTATTTCATTGCAGATTATTTAACTTCAACTAAAATTAAATATTTATTAGCATGGCAAGACATGGTATAAAAGATATGAGCATATTAAATGGAATTAGGGCATTATATATTTATTACCAACATATTCCATATTTAATTATTTAGTTGCATTTGTTAAATTAAACTAAGCCTTAAAAAATGATGCAAAATGACATAAGAATGTTATATTGATGTTTATTGCATTTTCTGATATAAAAACATATAAAGATTATTTTATTTGAGTTTATAGATTTAAAGTTATTGCATTTATAAGTCTAAGGGTGTTTCTGAAATTTTCCAGGGACTTATCCGTGACAGAAAAATTTGCCGGGGAGGTCCTCTATGCAAAAACTGAGAAACAAGGGCATTGGTGTAAAACTACAGCGTCCTGGTCTTTTCTCACCGAAACAGATCCCACCCCTGAGGCTGTCAGATGGGTCCCTGGGCCAAGTGGGCGCTGACCACGCGTTGACTGCGCGCTGCGGGCGCCACGGTCACTGACCGGTGGGCCCGCCCTGTCAGCGAGCGCTGCAAAGCAAAAAGGGGGCTTTTTCCTCGTGCCCGTGGGGGATCAAACGCGCGACGCGCTCGGTAAGGGTCTGCGCGCTCTGTTAGCTAGTAGGTTAGGTGTGTGATGCTGTTGGGGTTAGGCAAAAATGTTTTTAACAGATTAAAACGCCAGGGGGTTACGGACGAAACTGAAACTGTCATCTTTTCCTGACGAACGAACGACAGAGGACGCCGACGGCGAATAGAACTCCGGCGACCTCGTTGGAGCGGCGTCGCTGCTTCGGTGTGTGTGCAGGGGGGTGCGGAAAGGTGTGGGGATCTTGTTTTTGGGCTCGGACGCGAGGAACGGAGGACGGAGCGTCGTGTTCGTCCTCGACGCCGGCGGCACGGCGGACGAAAACCGGAGGCGTGGACGACTCGGTCTCTCCGGCAACAAAATCGAACGGGGAGAGGAGGAAAAGGGGCCGGAGCTTACCGCGGGATTCGTCGGGGAGTCGCTCGGTGCGGGGAGGTCCGGAGGAGTAGCCGACGACGGAGGCGCTCCGGCGGGCTCGGGTGGAGGAGGAGAGGAAGAAGACTTGTAGGCCGGCTTGCTCCCCGCTCGCGTCGAGAGAAAGGAGGGAACGACGACGCTTCTTCTGGCGTGCCGAGGACAGAGAGCTAGCTACGCCGGCGACGAGCCCGACGCTGCGGAGGTCATGGCGACGGCGGCGCGGAAAGGGCGTGCGGCGGCAGGGACGGAAGAAAACTAGGGTTAGGGTTTTCCCGGGAGTGCGGCTCGACTTAATAGAGGGAGGAGAGGAGAGGAGGTGGCTGTGGGGGCGCCGGTGGGGCGCACTCGGCAGAGGCTCTGCCATGGCCGAGCTAGAAAGGAGCTCGTGCTCTCTGTCCGTACGAGGACGATGACGGGGAGGTGGGCCGGTCGGGCTGGCTTAGGTTTAGGTGGGCCAGAAGAAAGCCCAGTTCGGCTAGGCTCCCTCTCCTTTTCTTCTTTTGTTTTATTTTTCTTTTAAAACCTTTCTGATTTTTGTAATTTAACACAAACAGAAAAGAAAATATGACAAAAACTTTTATACCATTTTTAGTAGTTTCAAAATAGTCATATTAATATCTGGTTTAATTATTTATGAATAATTTGAAACTTCATTTGACTTTATTTGAAAAGCATTTGAATTTAAAATAAGAACTTAAATTGGAAAAAAGATGTTGATGCAATCACATTTAATTAAATGCAACCACATATGTAAATGATGACATGATTCAACATTTTTATTGCACACAAATTTGGAAAGTTACAGTTGGGCTGTTACAGGCTTTTAGCCACTCTGGGCGTATACCGACAGGGACCTCTCATGTCTCGGCCTTTAGCCACTCTGGGTGTATACTGACACAGAGTCTCATGTGCCGGCTTTTAGCCACTATAGGCGTATACCGACACAGACTCCTCCAACCTCTGTTGATTTGACATAAGTGTATCTCGGGTGTCTCGATATCTCGGCCACTCTGGGCATATCACACATGTCTCGGTATCCCGGCCACTATGGGAAAATCACACATGTCTCGGTACCTCGGGTGTGGCCTCTGACGAATTTTGACAAACTGAAACAAACGACGATTTGGAAATATTGCCCGATGCCTTGATATATTGGCGAACCGAAATAAACGGGTATCTGGAGATATGGCATGATGCCGTGATATATTGGCGAACCGAAATAAACGGGGATCTGGAGATATGGCATGATGCCGTGATGTATTGGCAAACCAAAATAAACGGTGATCTGGAAATTTTGCATGATGTCGCGATACATGGGCGAACCGACAGAGGTGGCAACTGAGATGAGATATGGCATTATAACTCGGCAAGGAGACCAACGATTATCCGATATGAATAACAACTTGGTATGATATGCCATTTATAACTCGGCAAGCTGGTACCGAAGATTATATGCAATATACTTTGATGCAATAGTAAATATACGATAGATCCGACATGAGCGACGACATGATGTAATGGGCATTCATAATTCGGCCATCCGATATCAAAGATAGTCCATAATGAATGTAAGATGGATCCGAGATAGCTGACATAAAAACAAACATAACAAAGTCCTTAGCCACGAATATCCTCTCGGTAAAACCGACATCCTTTCAATGTTAGTCTAGGCAGGCATGTATAATAAATATTTAACGGGAGAGACACCTCTAATTAACAGGTCAAAATGAATTTAACGCAAGAAAGAAAATACGAATATCTGTCGAGCTTGGCATAGGAACACAGACTCGGTTTCACCGAGTACCCGGGTTACTTTGCAGATCTAAAGGTAAGAAACCAAACCGACTAGCCCGCCAATCCCCGGGTCAAGACATCTCTCTCCCGGTGAAAACACACAGACAACGTATGCCGAATTGCTTTTTAGACCCATTCCCCGAGTTTTTTTCGTGTTCACTATACTCAAAAAATCTCTGCTCTTGACTACCGTTCAGGCGTTCGTCAGTCGAGTCACGAGGTTATATCCGATAGCATACATTACTTTTAACTTTGAAACATGGTTATAAGTTTATTCGGCACACCGACTATACGGGTAACCCAGCTGACCAAGGAACACGGCAGTCCCCGAGTTTAATTCTAGGGTGCCGACACACAAACGACATAGCCGGTACCGAGATACGACATGCATATAAATAAATTTAATCTGAGTTACTCTATCGATCCAGAGGTAAAAACAGGACTGACTAGCCGGGCGGTCCCCGGGTCAAGACATCTTGACCCCGGGGAAGATATACGAACAATATAAGGGCAGTCCCCGAGTTACGATACTTCGTTCCGGGTAAATAATTGAGCAAAATACGAAGGGGCAGTCCCGAGTATATTTTGAGACTATCACTTAGCATGCAACATAAATATAGTGTAAATACTCACATTGTAGTGTTGGTGTCGAGGTGTAGATGTCGCTGAAGCCCTCGTAATGTCGGTGTTGCGAATGAAACGGCTCGTCCGATACGTCGGGTGGCTGACACGCTCAACTAGGGATGGCACCCGCAGGGTATGGATAAGAGTGGAGCCACCCTATACCCTTACCCGTCGCTGTACACCTTACCCGTCACCCGTACCCATACCCTTGTGCGGGTATAACTTTTTTCCCATACCCTTCATCCGACAGGGTAAAGGGTTACTCGCAGGTAAAAAATACCCTCTTTTACAACACAACATATTAGTATAAAATAATTGTTAAAAACATCGTATAAATATATATCTTTAATCAGCAACACATTTAAATCACAACATAGAATATGAATGGCAAAACATTGTCAAAAACAACACATTGTAAACAACATCACATATACTTATTAACATTAGTAGTGGTAGATAAGCAACACATGTAAACAACATTCACTTACGCATAAACAAGAACATGTTAATTGATAAATATCTACCCATAGTCATAGAACAACAATACGCAATCATACATTTTAATTTCAGAAACTCACGATAAAGTTGATATTAATTTTGATATGCACAAAAACATAAAATAGTAATTAAAACAGTTATTAGGATGGTAGATGGGTATGCGGCTATGGGTTATACTCAACTTGGTCCGCCCGTATGTCGGCCAGGATTTGGATGCTGAACTGTCTGCATGCATCCCTTGGGCCGGCGCATCTGACAGCAGCATCTTTCTTTATCCTCCTTTTTTTTCTTTTGTTTTGCACGCCCGAGCGATTCGATCCAGCCTCCTATTCCTTTTCATCTTTCTTTATCCTCCTTTTTTTTCTTTTGTTTTGCACGCCCGAGCGATTCGATCCAGCCTCCTATTCCTTTTCTTTCTTTCTCCTTCACCCGACCACACACTCTCAGCTTCCTTTCTTTTCTTTTGTTTCGCATCTGGCGGCACTCTTCACTTCTCTTTCTCTTTTTTCTTTTTCTTTCTTTTCCTTTCCTTATACGACCGAATCGGTCTTCTCTTCTTCCGCAGCGCCCGAGTGTGGCTCGAACCCGGCGATCCGGCAACCGGCGACCGAGCAGGGGCGCAGACGGACACGGGGAGGTCGGACGCAGCTAGCGGCGGCAAGTTCAGGGCTCAGGCGGCGCAGCGAATTGGAGTGGAGCGCGGGCGAATCGGAGCGTGGCCGGAGCAGGGCGCGGGCGCAGCGGAGCACGGCCGTTGCAGGGCGTGGGCGCATCAGAGCACGGTCGGAGCAGGGCGCCGGCGCAGCGGAGCGCGGCCGGAGCAGGGCGCGGGCGGCGAGGGACGCGGCCTGCGGAGGCGCAGGGATGCGCGGGAGCTGCAAGCCGACGCGTGGTTGTTGTAGGCGGGCGGCGCGTTTGGCGAAGTCGCGTGGGGACCCGAGGAGAGCGACGTAGCCACGGTCGAGGCGCGGAGGCGCAGGGAGTCGGGGCGCTGGCGAGTGGTGGTGCACGGGCGAGGTCGCACGGACGGCGGCGTGAAGGAGCTTGAGGACGACGGTGACGCGGAGGAGTTTGAGTACATCTCGAGCCGGTGACGACCTCGATCCTCCGGGCCTCGCGTGAGACGGGGCACACGTAGCACAGGCATCGACGATTAAGATGAAGAGCTTGCCCAAGAAGTTGCGCGAGCTGAACAGAGGAACCCAACCCGAGAAGCTCGCCGGAGTTGATGAAGAAAGTCATGTCCGAATTGGCTGCGCAACTGTCTGTTGGTCTGTTGGATTATTATTCATATTTTTTATGATTAATTTCAGTATATTAGCCCATGTTAATCTCGTAAATAGTATTAATTAACACTAATAGCAGCAAAACGTCTACACTCATAGACATACTAAATCGGCACGACGACACGTGATGAACATACCGAACAACTGTAGATGAAATAGTCGTAGTAGTCGTCTTAGTTGCAGCAGTAGCAACGGCAGCAGCTTCCTGAAGGCGATGACGACGTTGTTGACGAGTAGCCCGCGAGTCCGGCGAGCCGTGATGAAAAGTTTGAGAGCAGTCGCGCGGAGCGCTTTCCAAAAACCTTACTCTCTCGTACAGGATCATAAGGATGAGGGTTCCGGAAACCTGTTGTCCCGTTCGCCGGTGCACGCCGGCGCTCGTGATGGAGTAGAGTACGGTGGCGGCGCAAGGCACGAGTTGGCAAAACCTAGATAGGTTCGGGTATTCTCAGCGCACGCAGTGTCGGGCATTATATAGCGCAGCTCTTCGGAAAACCCTAACGGGTACGGAGTGGGCCAGGCCCACGTCACACACGTCGGTTGGTAACCCACAATCCGGGAGCGACCCGAACTGGTTAACTAGTATGTGTCGTCGAAACCGTTTTCCTGTACTACAAAAATAATCTCGGTTCGGCGAGATTCCCGCAACCCGCGGCGCGTCATGACGAGACGGGCGGGCGGTGCGTGCGTGTGTGCGAGCGGCGGAGGAGGAGGAGGAGCGCGTGAGAGAGACTCATGTTCTCACAAGCTTACCAAGTAGCACTGCACTCCACTATATAAGCTGTGCTACTCCTCTTCCACTAGCAGTATGGGACTAAACTTAGCTCCCACTCCACTCAAATGAGCTCCCACTAAATTTGGTTTTGAGATTTCAGAATTGTTTATTGGGCTACCCCACTAATGGGCTCCAAATTCTAACAATCCCCCACCAGATCTCAAATCCCCATTTAGAGATATTTGCCAGACCTCGAGTCTTGTTTATATACTAGTGTTTCTGCAGAGACTGTTAAGTTGAACTTCCGCCTAGAATCTTGAGCTACGTCTCTCAGCAACTTGAACAATGGACGAACCTTGAATTGCAAGTTTGGTGCTTCTAGATTTCACACAAAATCATAACTAGTACTTGGCTGCAGTAGCATTCCCCGCGGTTGTAGCATATGCGTCATACTACCTGGTCTCTTCATGAGTTTACTAGAGATCACCCAAATCTCATAAATTGCGACGTTTAAAAATTTGACTCATATATGTGTGTTCTTTCAAGAATGCTCTGTAGAACAACATCTTTGCTATGAATAGCCAACAGAAACACATTAAGGCATGCAGCCAACCTGCCTTGTAAATTTTGAGAGTTGTGCATCTTCACATAGAGAGGGTTAGGTAATAACTCTACTATGTCAGACCACTAGCTTGTTCTTCCCAAGTCCTAATTCAGGGGATCTCCGATCACATAGGTTGGGTTACCACTATGGAGTAACTCTCACGGGTCTCAACCCCATCTCCCTCGATGCACTTTCTATCACATTACGTGATAGTCCCGTAGTAAAGGGATATGCCAGGTTTTTGTCTGTTTGAATATACGAAACAGATATTACTCCGGAGTTACTCAATTTCCTGACAGACTTCAAACGTCTTTTAACGTGTCTTGATGACTTCGCGTTATCCTTAGCACTGTTCACTTTGACAATAACCGTTTGGTTCTCACAGTTCATAAGGATGGCCGGCAATGGTTGCTCAACCACCGGCAAGTCCATCAAGAGCTCACGCAGCCATTCCGCCACAACAGAAGTTGTATCTAAAGCAGTAAGTTTTGCTTCCATGGTTGACCTTCTCAATATGGTCTATTTGCAAGACCTCCATGATACTACTCCACCACCAAGAATAAACGCATATCCACTTGTGGGGTAGAGCTCATCAGCATCTGAGATCTAGTTCGAATCACAATATCCCTCAAGCACAACTGGGTGTCCTGAATAGTGAATCCCATAACTCATTGTACCATTTAGATAGCGCATGACCCTTTCAAGTGCATGCCAATGATCATTACTCGGGTTAGACATGAACCTGCTCAATTTGCTCATAGCGAAAGAGATATCAGGTCTCGTCACGCTCGCAAGGTACATGAGTGAACCGACCACTTGAGAGTATCTTAGTTGATCTCTCGTCTCTTTCTTGTTCTTTCTGAGTGTAAGGCTGGAATCATAAGGTGTTGGAGAAGGCTTGCTGTCCATAAAGTCGAATCGGCTCAAGACCTTTTCAACATAGTGTGATTGCGCTAACGTAATCCCACTCTCATCCCTAATCAACTTGATGTTCAGAATCACATCAGCTTGTCCCAGATCTTTCATATCAAAACTCTTTGAAAGAAAAGACTTGACATCATTTATCACTATCATGCTTGTACCGAAAAATAGTATGTCGTCAACATACGAGCATAATATGACACTATCGCCCCCACCAGTGTGATAATACACACACCTATCAGCCTCATTAATGGCATAGCCCGCAGAAGTTAAAGTTCTGTCAAACTTCTCATACCATTGTTTAGGTGCTTGTTTCAGCCCATACAAAGATTTTAACAATTTGCACACCTTTCTCTCTTCACCTTTTACTACAAACCCATCAGGCTGATCCATATAGATTCCCTCTTCCAACTCTCTGTTAAGGAAAGCTCTGTTTACGTCCATTCGATGAACGATCAGACCATAGGAGGCAGCCAGGGAAAGTAGTATGCGAATGGTGGTCAGTCTAGCAACATGTGAATAGGTGTCAAAGTAATATTCGCCTTCACGCTGAGTGTAGCCCTTGTCTACAAGCCGTGCCTTGTACTTCCCAATAGTACCATCATGCCTTAGCTTTTTCTTGAGCATCCACTTACAACCCACAGGTTTACAACCGTAGGGTCGTTCAGATAATTCCCAAGTTCCATTAGAAAGAATCGAGTCCATCTCATTATGAACAACTTGTTTCCAGTCATCCGCATCAGGAGATGCAAATGCCTCTGCAATGGACGTAGGAGTATTGTCCACAAGGTACTCAATGAAATCATCACCAAAGGATTTTTCAATCCTCTGTCTCGTGCTCCTTTTGGGAGCTTCATTGTCATCCTTCTCAAGGACTTCCTCAACATGTGGTTGTTCAGAATAATCAACAGATGTACTAGATTCAGTAAATATCTCAGAAGAAATCCTAGCAGTGCTATGCATATCCTTCATAGGAAACATGTTCTAAAAAAATGTTGCATCACGAGATTCCATAATAATATCAACATGCATATCAGGTACCTCAGATTTAACTACTAAAAATCTATAGCCGATGCTCCGCTGAGCATAACCCATAAAGACACAATCCACTGTCTTTGGTCCGAGTTTACGTTTCTTAGGTATTGGAACATTGACTTTCGCCAAGCACCCCCAAGTGCGTAAATAAGAAAGTGATGGTTTTCTCCCAGACCACTCCTTGTAAGGGGTCTTCTCTTTATTCTTGTTGGGAACTCTATTCAGGACATGACACGAAGTCAATAAAGCCTCCCCCCACCATGCCTTAGATAAACCAGCAGTGTCTAACATGACGTTCACCAAGTCAGTCAGCGTGCGGTTTTTTCCTCTCAGCAACCCCGTTTAATTGTGGAGAATAGGGAGGCGTCCTCTCATGAATAATACCATGTTCCTCATAGAATACATCAAATATTTTGGAGAAATACTCGCCACCACGATCCGACCTAAGACGTTTGATCTTTCTCTCTAGTTGATTTTCTACTTCGGCTTTGTAAATTTTAAAGTAGTCTAAAGCTTCATCTTAAGTTTGCAACAAATATATATAACATAACCTAGTAGCATCATCATTTAAAGTCATGAAATATTTCTTTCCACCTTTTGTCAACACACCATTCATCTCACACAGATCGGAATGTACGAGTTCCAGCGGTGCTAAGTGTCTCTCCTCGGCTGCCTTGTGAGGCTTTCGAGGTTACTTTTATTGCACACAACTATGGCACTTGGAACCTTTGGCAATAGTGAAATTCAGAATTGAACTCATACTGGACAACTGAGACATCAAACCAAAATTTATGTGACATAAACGAGAATGCCAAACACTGGTATCATCGGAAACACCGCCACAAATATGGTTTACTGATTTATTACAGAAATCTGAAAGTGAAAAACGGAACAAGACTCCGCACTCATAACCTTTACCAATAAATTGTCCAAACTTTGACAATACAACTTTATTGGACTCGAAGAGTAACTTAAACCCATCTCTGCATAGAAGGGAACCGCTAACGAGATTCTTGTGCATAGTAGGGTCATGCTGCATGTTCCTCAGCTGCACGATCTTCCCTGAAGTAAACTTCAGATCTACCGTGCCAACACCACGAACAGTAGCATGTGATCCATTCCCCATTAGGACGGAAGAATCTCGAGCGACCTGATAAGAAGTGAACAAAGAGATGTCAACGCACACATGAACGTTAGCACCCGTATCAATTTGAAGGGAATATGCCATAGAGGCACTTAATAAACATTGTTTATTGGCAATATCCCAATCGTTCATTATATGTTTTATATCATGCTATAACTGTATTAAGCGAAAACATTAATACAGGTGTGGTAGATAAACAACCAGGTCCCTAGTAGCCTCTACTAAGACTAGTTTCGTTGCGCGATTGATGATCGAGGTTTTCCGACCATAGGGCATGGCGCCGGTCGGCAACGGAAGTCATATCGTTAGGTGTAACGATGTGATGGACATACCCAGTATTTATAGGACATAGTCGTTACGCCTTAAGACCGTGAGATCAACTCTTATTGTTATCCCTGGAAGATACTTTGATGGCACCAAACGTCATATCTTATATAGTGTGACAATGATAGGTGATACTTTTGGGTATCGGAAGGGGGTAGTTGAGACGAGGGGTCAACAACGGGATTTTTTAGTCCGCATAGCCGGATAGATACTCTAGGGCCCACTCGGTGAGATTATGTCAAATGAGTTTGCAAACATGTGACTAGGTCACCAGCTGACATAATATCATAGACGAGTAGAAGGTAGCGATGTCGGTAACGAGATCATGCTAGGTATGGAGATATCTGAGAATGATGCTCGGACACGCTAAGTATCGCCATGACAAAGGGTTTAAGACTATACGTCCAGGTTTGATAGATGAAAGTCATTCGTTATATCACAGAGATTAATTCATGGGGTCCAGCCTACGAATTAGTCGTCGATCATAGAGGAGTCTTGATCGTACCTGTTATTTGTAACATCCCAACATTTTGGAATGTTCAAAAATCACTAAAATTTAAAACTTTTGTTTTGATTAAAATAAAATAATAAAATGCATAAGAAAACTAACTATAAAAGATTTCAACCAATTTGCAAAGGTCTATTATTTCAAAATTCCCAATGTGTCATTATTTTCAAAAGTAGTTTCAAGTTAAACAATTTATTATGCATTGTATTTTCTTAAGCCTCATTTTATAAACTAAAAAATGTTTTATAAACTTCAAACCATTTTATTTCAATAAAATAGTTTACCTATAAATAATTGATCTCAACCACTTAGCCATATCTAATCATAAATTCAAGACTATTTAAAAATGGTATATTTTTGCCAAATGGTTTCCATTCATTTAACTAAATTCAAATTATAGTTTTGGAAATTATAAGTTTATGATTCATAACTCTAAAACTTCTTATGTTTTATAATTAATGAATTATCAAAATAAACATTTCATTTGCTTAAATGATTTTTCATTTATTTTCAAAACATGAAATGATTTTCACGAATAAATATGCTATATAAGAAAAGAATTAAATCTAAAATCTTTTCCAAAGTTGTTAGGAAGTTTTCAAATGAATAAGCATAATATGAAAAATAATGGTGTACAAAACATTTATAATTAAAAATGGATTTCATTATATTTCCCATTTACTTCAAATTAGTTATATTTAGTTCTTTAATATTATGCCAAAATAAAGAGGAATGAATCAGTAAAACAAGTTTAAATAACTTAAATTCAAACATAGTGGAATGTGGGTATTTTACAAATTTTAGTTAGCCAAAAGAAAATTTAATTAAGATAGAAATTAAATTTGACTTTAAGTGTCAAATTTGTATTTAATCAATATTTAAAAATATTATTTTTCAAAAATATTCAAAACATGCCCACAACAGGTTTAACACAAAGATAATAATTTTACAAATATTTAGAAATTAATTTGACATCATTTGGACATTTAAATCAAAAGTTATGAATTAATTGAAAAAAATCAGAAAAAGGAAAATCGCTGACGTCAGCCATGACGTCAGCCGATCGTCTTCAACCTCCGACCGAAAATCCCGCCGTGATCTCCCTTCCAAAATCCGGCGAGTTGTTTGCGGGATTTGTTCCCTCCTCTGGCTCCATATAAACCCCGCGTCCCCGCCTCCGTTTGCCCTCTCCTTCCTCTCTGTTTCGTGCCGCCAGGCTCAAGAAATCGCTCGCCGGAGTCCGCACCATCCGCCGCCGTTTTTCTTCAACCACCGGCGAGGTGAGCCACCCCCTCGCGCCAGAGACCCCATCTACCCTCATCCCCGTGCTCTTGCGCAACTCTTGAACCCCCTCCTTCCTTTTTCCTGCAGAAGAACGTCGAGGACGAGCTCGACGGAGGTCCGCCGACGCCCGAGCCGCCCCAACCGCTCCTCCACGTCGCGCTTGGATGAATCCCGCGTCGACACCGCCACCATAAGATCCGCCGTGTCGCGCCGCGCCTCCTCGTCACCTCCCCGAGCCCGGGAACCTACGGGAGCGTGGACTCCGTCATCGACCGACGCCGGCGCCGCCACCATCGCCATCTCCGGTGAACCTCCGCCGCCACCCTCCGGTCAACGCGTGTGAGCCCTTCGATCTCGATCTGACGGCGTAGATTAGAAGCGTTATTCGAATCGGTACGGTTAGATCTGGATCGTAGATCTAGATCTGGACGGCCCAGATTCAATCACTTAATCCCAGTCAGCACGCACAGTCAGCGCCACGTCGTGCCTCGTCAGCGCCCAGTCAGCTGCCACGTGGAAAATGATTTTCTTAATTAAATTTAATTGGCAGTTTTACAGAAACACCCCTGCCACTTAGATGTGTCACAACTTTTTAACCACTTATCCAAATTTAACAAACTTTATTTTTTTGGAAAGCCCTCGACATGTAGAATATTTTGGATCTGCCAAAATTCAAATTTAACTTAGTTTAAAATATTCAAATTTCAAATGGTGAATTTGAGTATTTTTGTCATAACTTTTAATCTGTAAATTCAAAAATTACAAATAAAATTGTTTTGGAAACTTTAGAATATTTGTAAATTAATGCCACTGCTATAAAATATTTTTGAGTAATTTTTGAATGAATTCATAGTTATATATGTAATTTGAATAGTTTGAGTATTTTTTTTACATAACTATTAATAAAAATATTATTTTTGATTAAAGTAAATTGCTATAAATTTAATTAAAATACCCCTGTCTATTAACACTATTTATAAAATTATATTATAAAATTTTAATCATAGAAAACTTTAATATTATAATTATTCCTTTTATTATATTTTCCAAAAATAGAAATTAATTAGATTGCATTTATAGCCAAATGCATACTTTATAAATATCACAAAAATTAGTATTATGATTTAAAATTGCATTTCATGCATAGCATTTTTATTTTGTAGATATAATTCTCATAGGAAAACCCCTCTTCATTAGTTTTCTCTAAGTTAGAAATAATTTCAACTTAGCATTTTTGTGAAGTGCTACACTTAGACACTTAGTAATTTTCAACATGGAGCTGGAAGACCAAGGAAGGACTTAGCCAAACAAGACTCCAGAAGAATCTACAAGGAGTGGAAGCACTTAGAAGAAAGATCAAGAAGAAGTTCATGAAGACCAACCAGAAATATTTTCTAAGTCTTTCTTCCTCTTTCTTCTTTCTCCCTCCCTCTTCTGTTAGACTTCATGATGACTAAGTAAATCAAAGACCAGCCTCGAGGATACAAGAACCACCAAGTCCGAAGATTTATCAAGTCTATCAAAACTTCAATCAACACATCATCAAGGAGAATATTACAAGTCTGGAGATGAAGCCTGGAGGACAACTACATATTTCTTCTATCTTTTCCCTCTTTCCTAATCCTGTCTTTCACATTTGACTTAAACAATTTTGATCATGATATTATCATCTTGAAGTTGTTGGATCCTAGCGGCATAGTGAGATGAAGCGGCCTGGAAACAAACCTTACATGTCCACGTACATGAGACCTGTTCCACAATTTAAGTGGCTGGCCGGGTGTCTGTCTCTCTCACTTTAGTGAATATCCAATTTACAAAGAGTTGATAATAATTGTTGATCACCTCGAAGAATAGAGCTAGTATTTTCTCTAAGTATTTTGCACATCAAGACTAAGCCATTAGAGTGCTTATTCAAGATGATATAAAACAAAATATTTTATTCAACTTATGACCTTAGCCCTTAGTCCTTTTGGACCAACACATTTGCCTTGCATAAACTTAAAAGATTTTCATGGCATGAAAAAGTATTTCTAGCCTTAGGAATATTTTGCACATCATGCATAAACATATTTTCCTTATAAAGTTTTATAAAACTTATTTATTCATCTAGTATGTGTTTGCATGCATTGTGAAGTTGTGCTTGCTGTTGATTGTTGTATTGTTGCTTGTCTATACTGTTAGATTGAACAGAGAGTCCCGAGTATCGTTGAAAAGAGTTGTGAACAACGACAACATTCAAAGGCAAGTGGCACACCTCATAAACTTCCTATTATTTCTATATGCATTACTTAGTGTATTTTATATGCATGAGTAGGATAGTATTGCTATGCTAAACCTTTGTAGAATTCCCTTACTCCTGTGTCTAGGTTCCTATATCATACTTAGCAGAAATATTGATGCTATGCAATGGATGAAAAGTTTTACAAAATGATAAGTGACTACTCAGGGCTGTGCTCATGGTTGTCGTCGCCTAGGATGAATTTCTATTCTACTTAGGGCCGTGATCATGGTGGTTGTCAACCTGGGAGTACACATCCACTAAGTTAATGAAACACCTGGGTGGTAAGTGGTTGTATGGTTTATGTTGAGTGGCTACTCAGGTCCATGTCTATGGTTCCTGTAGTATGTACAGTTGTGAATGGCCACCCAGGAACAGAGGAATCTGAAGAACTCCGAGTGACGATTGCTTCCAGTGCAGCCATTGCCATATGGGCTCTGGCTTGATCAATTATGTTGCGTGGACTCTCTCCGGCTTGACAAGCAGATGTAGGGGGATGTTAGGTGGAACGGGTCAAGCCAGAGTGGGAGGGAAAATGCTTCTGAAAGATCTCGTCTCATTCTCTCCTTTCCTTATCACAAATGGTGTGTAAAGGATAATTTGGGTTGAATGGGTACAATGGTGAAAGTGCACAACCTCTGCAGAGTGTAAAACTAAGTACTTAGCCGTGTCCCCGGTACGGACAATTTGAGCAGCTGATCACGGACGTCAACGGAGGATTCCATCATTCCAACTTCAGAAGTAAAACTTGATGGGTGAACAAGGGAAGATGACATTTAGGGTTTTCATGCCATACTCGTCTTGATTTCAAGAAAAGTGTTTTCAAAAGAGTAGGAAAAATTGGCTTTATGCAAATTAGACTTGAACTCCACCAGCCAAATATGCATATAGGCTTTAGAGTTATTCCATTAAGTGTCCACCATAGTGTCACTTGCCAGACTCCATTTTTAATGGAATGTGACCCACGTTGTTGCAATATTTTTCTTATTGCAGATTTGATCAGATGACGAGTGAGGTTTTGTTTAAAGGTTTCGAGTCTACAACCAACATGTTTTCGCCTGTGGCAGCATGAAAGTTATAGAGACTCACTGCTATTGTATTTCCGATGTGTACTTTTTCAATGCTAGCTTTATGCTATGCAACTTGTATCAAATATTTTGTAATTCGGGATCATCGATGTAATAAAATTGACGCTTTGTTGTGATATTACATTGTAAACTGTGTGTGCAAATGAATCAAACCAGGGATTTGCACTATACACAGGTATCTGCCTTATTTAAAGTGCAGGTACGCTACAGATGGTATCAGAGCATTGTGTTGCCTGTAGGTTCGAAACCCCTAGGATTGGACGGAGACCCCAAAGGTTAAATAGTTAAATAAACTAGGTTTTCAAAACTTGAGTAAATTTTGAAATTTCCTTTAATATTGTTTTACAGTAATTATCTTGTCTTGCATCTTTCCCTTTCTTTTTAAATTCTAATACTCTTACCTGTTCAAAATTTTAGATGGGAGAGTACACTGAGACCGCGTATGCCGGAGTTTTGTCAGGTTTCATCTTTGGGAGGCAGCTGTCCGGGTTGACAAGTCAATTGAAGCTACCACCGCCCTATTTCCGAGGAAGGAAAGAGGAGACCGACATACCCAATGTGACACGTTGGGAAATCCGCACCATCATGACCCCGGATCCCACGATGCCAGACTTCGAGCCCGTGGACTATGTCACCTACTACCCAGAGTGGATTGAGGGAGTGAACATAGCTATGGTGGATTTAATGGCTCGTTTGTGTTACAAATATCGCAACAAGCTAGCACCGGGATCGCCCTTCCGTGCTTTTGGGAAGAGGGATGCACATGGTCTCTCGATGGCTCACACGGGAAATCGCTTGGACCTGCCCGTCATTAACAAGATGTTTGAAGACCTGGATTTCCTCATCAACTGTCTGACTAGAAAGGTTCAACAAGCTTATGACATCGCAGATAATGCCCGAGCCGTCATACACGCAAAAACCCAAGAACTCCAGACTTCTGAAACCCTTGTTGGCCATATGGAGGAACTCATCCATGACCTACACTTGCAGAACCTCGATAAGGATGAGCAGATTGCCACACTTGAGGCGCAACTCAACCCACCTCCACCACCGCCAGCAGCTGAAGAAGGGGATGACCAAGGTACTAGAAATGTGGCTGTACCCGCAGCTGTAAAGGAAGAAGGAGACCCCGAGGAGGTGCCTTCTGAAGAGTCAATTGAGGAAGAAGTCACACCTGTGGCAAATAACCACGCGATGAAGCGCAAGCGTGAGATCAAAGAGGAATGAATGAAGAAATCAAAACCACGTTAGAGGGACCACCATTTATCTTATTTAGCTTATCGTATCAATTTAGAGTATTGACCTATCAAATTGTGGTATGGCAGTACTGTCGCTTTTGTATTTCCCCGACTTTGGTGTGTTTCGTTTGATAAACGAATTGTTCGATTTCTCAAAATAAGTTTGAAATTTTCATGTATGTATTTGCTTGTGTTTGAACCTTGTTGCTCGATGTTTGTTAGATGATGTTTGTAATGGATTACCTTGATTTTCGGTTGTGCATTAGAATGTTTAATTATCAACAAAACTTTTCTTTTAAGGGTGGTAGCCACCTAGATAATTCAAACCCATTCGCTTAAACCCAGAGATTCCAAACTACCTTTCTTTCTGACCTCCCCAATCAGAAAACTCATTCCCTGCCAGCTCCCAAGTTTCCATGTCAAAACATTTACATTTCTCAAACCTCTCGAGTTATCAGAATCATTCAAGCATTTGCTTTCTTTCCAGCTTCTCCGAAATCTCGGGGACGAGATTCCTTTTAAGGGTGGTAGTCTGTATCATCCCAACATTTTGGAATGTTCAAAAATCACTAAAATTTAAAACTTATGTTTTGATTAAAATAAAATAATAAAATGCATAAGAAAACTAACTATAAAAGATTTCAACCAATTTGCAAAGGTCTATTATTTCCAAATTCCCAATGTGTCATTATTTTCAAAAGTAGTTTCAAGTTAAACAATTTATTATGCATTGTATTTTCTTAAGCCTCATTTTATAAACTGAAAAATGTTTTATAAACTTCAAACCATTTTATTTCAATAAAATAGTTTACCTATAAATAATTGATCTCAACCACTTAGCCATATCTAATCATAAATTCAAGACTATTTAAAAATGGTATATTTTTGCCAAATGGTTTCCATTCATTTAACAAAATTCAAATTATAGTTTTGGAAATTATAAGTTTATGATTCATAACTCTAAAACTTCTTATGTTTTATAATTAATGAATTATCAAAATAAACATTTCATTTGCTTAAATGATTTTTCATTTATTTTCAAAACATGAAATGATTTTCACGAATAAATATGCTATATAAGAAAAGAATTAAATCTAAAATCTTTTCCAAAGTTGTTAGGAAGTTTTCAAATGAATAAGCATAATATGAAACATAATGGTGTACAAAACATTTATAATTAAAAATGGATTTCATTATATTTCCCATTTACTTCAAATTAGTTATATTTAGTTCTTTAATATTATGCCAAAATAAAGAGGAATGAATCAGTAAAACAAGTTTAAATAACTTAAATTCAAACATAGTGGAATGTGGGTATTTTACAAATTTTAGTTAGCCAAAAGAAAATTTAATTAAGATAGAAATTCAAATTTGACTTTAAGTGTCAAATTTGTATTTAATCAATATTTAAAAATATTATTTTTCAAAAATATTCAAAACATGCCCACAACTGGTTTAACACAAAGATAATAATTTTACAAATTCTTAGAAATTAATTTGACATCATTTGGACATTTAAATCAAAAGTTACGAATTAATTGAAAAAAATCAGAAAAAGGAAAATCGCTGACGTCAGCGATGACGTCAGCCGATCGTCTTCAACCTCCGACCGAAAATCCCGCCGTGATCTCCCTTCCAAAATCCGGCGAGTTGTTTGCGGGATTTGTTCCCTCCTCTGGCTCCATATGAACCCCGCGTCCCCGCCTCCGTTTGCCCTCTCCTTCCTCTCTGTTTCGTGCCGCCAGGCTCAAGAAATCGCTCGCCGGAGTCCGCACCATCCGCCGCCGTTTTTCTTCAACCACCGGCGAGGTGAGCCACCCCCTCGCGCCAGAGACCCCATCTACCCTCATCCCCGTGCTCTTGCGCAACTCTTGAACCCCCTCCTTCCTTTTTCCTGCAGAAGAACGTCGAGGACGAGCTCGACGGAGGTCCGCCGACGCCCGAGCCGCCCCAACCGCTCCTCCACGTCGCGCTTGGATGAATCCCGCGTCGACACCGCCACCATAAGATCCGCCGTGTCGCGCCGCGCCTCCTCGTCACCTCCCCGAGCCCGGGAACCTACGGGAGCGTGGACTCCGTCATCGACCGACGCCGGCGCCGCCACCATCGCCATCTCCGGTGAACCTCCGCCGCCACCCTCCGGTCAACGCGTGTGAGCCCTTCGATCTCGATCTGACGGCGTAGATTAGAAGCGTTATTCGAATCGGTACGGTTAGATCTGGATCGTAGATCTAGATCTGGACGGCCCAGATTCAATCACTTAATCCCAGTCAGCACGCACAGTCAGCGCCACGTCGTGCCTCGTCAGCGCCCAGTCAGCTGCCACGTGGAAAATGATTTTCTTAATTAAATTTAATTGGCAGTTTTACAGAAACACCCCTGCCACTTAGATCTGTCACAACTTTTTAACCACTTATCCAAATTTAACAAACTTTATTTTTTTGGAAAGCCCTCGACATGTAGAATATTTTGGATCTGCCAAAATTCAAATTTAACTTAGTTTAAAATATTCAAATTTCAAATGGTGAATTTGAGTATTTTTGTCATAACTTTTAATCTGTAAATTCAAAAATTACAAATAAAATTGTTTTGGAAACTTTAGAATATTTGTAAATTAATGCCACTGCTATAAAATATTTTTGAGTAATTTTTGAATGAATTCATAGTTATATATGTAATTTGAATAGTTTGAGTATTTTTTTTACATAACTATTAATAAAAATATTATTTTTGATTAAAGTAAATTGCTATAAATTTAATTAAAATACCCCTGTCTATTAACACTATTTATAAAATTATATTATAAAATTTTAATCATAGAAAACTTTAATATTATAATTATTCCTTTTATTATATTTTCCAAAAATAGAAATTAATTAGATTGCATTTATAGCCAAATGCATACTTTATAAATATCACAAAAATTAGTATTATGATTTAAAATTGCATTTCATGCATAGCATTTTTATTTTGTAGATATAATTCTCATAGGAAAACCCCTCTTCATTAGTTTTCTCTAAGTTAGAAATAATTTCAACTTAGCATTTTTGTGAAGTGCTACACTTAGACACTTAGTAATTTTCAACATGGAGCTGGAAGACCAAGGAAGGACTTAGCCAAACAAGACTCCAGAAGAATCTACAAGGAGTGGAAGCACTTAGAAGAAAGATCAAGAAGAAGTTCATGAAGACCAACCAGAAATATTTTCTAAGTCTTTCTTCCTCTTTCTTCTTTCTCCCTCCCTCTTCTGTTAGACTTCATGATGACTAAGTAAATCAAAGACCAGCCTCGAGGATACAAGAACCACCAAGTCCGAAGATTTATCAAGTCTATCAAAACTTCAATCAACACATCATCAAGGAGAATATTACAAGTCTGGAGATGAAGCCTGGAGGACAACTACATATTTCTTCTATCTTTTCCCTCTTTCCTAATCCTGTCTTTCACATTTGACTTAAACAATTTTGATCATGATATTATCATCTTGAAGTTGTTGGATCCTAGCGGCATAGTGAGATGAAGCGGCCTGGAAACAAACCTTACATGTCCACGTACATGAGACCTGTTCCACAATTTAAGTGGCTGGCCGGGTGTCTGTCTCTCTCACTTTAGTGAATATCCAATTTACAAAGAGTTGATAATAATTGTTGATCACCTCGAAGAATAGAGCTAGTATTTTCTCTAAGTATTTTGCACATCAAGACTAAGCCATTAGAGTGCTTATTCAAGATGATATAAAACAAAATATTTTATTCAACTTATGACCTTAGCCCTTAGTCCTTTTGGACCAACACATTTGCCTTGCATAAACTTAAAAGATTTTCATGGCATGAAAAAGTATTTCTAGCCTTAGGAATATTTTGCACATCATGCATAAACATATTTTCCTTATAAAGTTTTATAAAACTTATTTATTCATCTAGTATGTGTTTGCATGCATTGTGAAGTTGTGCTTGCTGTTGATTGTTGTATTGTTGCTTGTCTATACTGTTAGATTGAACGGAGAGTCCCGAGTATCATTGAAAAGAGTTGTGAACAACGACAACATTCAAAGGCAAGTGGCACACCTCATAAACTTCCTATTATTTCTATATGCATTACTTAGTGTATTTTATATGCATGAGTAGGATAGTATTGCTATGCTAAACCTTTGTAGAATTCCCTTACTCCTGTGTCTAGGTTCCTATATCATACTTAGCAGAAATATTGATGCTATGCAATGGATGAAAAGTTTTACAAAATGATAAGTGACTACTCAGGGCTGTGCTCATGGTTGTCGTCGCCTAGGATGAATTTCTATTCTACTTAGGGCCGTGATCATGGTGGTTGTCAACCTGGGAGTACACATCCACTAAGTTAATGAAACACCTGGGTGGTAAGTGGTTGTATGGTTTATGTTGAGTGGCTACTCAGGTCCATGTCTATGGTTCCTGTAGTATGTACAGTTGTGAATGGCCACCCAGGAACAGAGGAATCTGAAGAACTCCGAGTGACGATTGCTTCCAGTGCAGCCATTGCCATATGGGCTCTGGCTTGATCAATTATGTTGCGTGGACTCTCTCCGGCTTGACAAGCAGATGTAGGGGGATGTTAGGTGGAACGGGTCAAGCCAGAGTGGGAGGGAAAATGCTTCTGAAAGATCTCGTCTCATTCTCTCCTTTCCTTATCACAAATGGTGTGTAAAGGATAATTTGGGTTGAATGGGTACAATGGTGAAAGTGCACAACCTCTGCAGAGTGTAAAACTAAGTACTTAGCCGTGTCCCCGGTACGGACAATTTGAGCAGCTGATCACGGACGTCAACAGAGGATTCCATCATTCCAACTTCAGAAGTAAAACTTGATGGGTGAACAAGGGAAGATGAGATTTATGGTTTTCATGCCATACTCGTCTTGATTTCAAGAAAAGTGTTTTCAAAAGAGTAGGAAAAATTGGCTTTATGCAAATTAGCCTTGAACTCCACCAGCCGAATATGCATATAGGCTTTAGAGTTATTCCATTAAGTGTCCACCATAGTGTCACTTGCGAGACTCCATTTTTAATGGAATCTGACCCACGTTGCTGCAATATTTTTCTTATTGCAGATTTGATCAGATGACGAGTGAGGTTTCGTTTAAAGGTTTCGAGTCTACAACCAACATGTTTTCGCCTGTGGCAGCATGAAAGTTATTGAGACTCACTGCTATTGTATTTCCGCTCTGTACTTTTTCAATGCTAGCTTTATGCTATGCAACTTGTATCAAATATTTTGTAATTCGGGATCATCGATGTAATAAAATTGACGCTTTGTTGTGATATTACATCGTAAACTGTGTGTGCAAATGAATCGATCCAGGGATTTGCACTATACACAGGTATCTGCCTTATTTAAAGTGCAGGTACGCTACATTATTATATCGAACCGCTAGGGTAACACACTTAAGGGGTTTCGACAAGACAACCGGAAAGGAAAGAGATCATCGGGAACGTCCCGGGAATGGTCCGATGGAGATCGGGCAGCGACGAAAGAGTTTTCGGAGCTAGAATAAATTCTATAAAATATGTTTGATATTAATTAGTGTAATTAATGATTAAATATGATTTTAAATATTTATTTTCGAATTTTTAAAGGCTGGTTTCCCTAAATGGGCCTTCTGGTGGAAAGAAGGCCCATGAGGGGGGGAGAGTCCCCCCAGGGCTTTGGATTGAGGGAGGGCCGGCCTAGGTGGGACAAATGGGGCCCACCTAGGGCCAGCGCACTGCCTTGGCCGCACCATGCATGTGGGGATAGTCCCACATTGCCTGGCTGGCAAGGTTGGCTCCCCCTGGGAGCCTATAAGAAGGGGCACCCCTGGCCTTTTAATTCACCAATTAATTCCCAATTTCTCTCTCGATCTCGTGGTTCCCTTGTCGGAGCCGCGCCGAGTAGAGGAGGGGGATCTCTTCCACCATAGCCCGCTGCCGCGCTGCTGGTGTTCCGGTCCAAGTCTTCCGCTGCTCGTCCTGGACTGGAGCTTCGGAGGCCGTCGTCTCCATCATATGTGTGTGACGCCCTGCGAGGTGCTACGCTAGCGGTACTCGGAGGCCTACTTCCTCCACCCGACCTCGGGGTCATCTTCGTCATCTTCGTCGCGCCGAGTTCTCCGCGACCTAGAGGTCGGCTACGTCGTCTTCGTCGTCAACGCTTGTGCGGGAGCGTAATCCCCGCTATTCGGTCTACGAGGGTATGTATTCCGATCTCCGCCATACTACTATATCTGCATAGTGTAGATCTTGGCTAGTTTAAGGATATCGTTGCTAGGAATTTTTTTGTTTTCTGCACTCGATCCCCTTCAGTGGTATCAGAGACGATCTATCGTAGATATAGCTGTACGCTGTTAGAACCCGTGTTCTGCACGGGGGCACCGTTCCTGTTATTTGCTACCCTCTAGCGTGCACTTGTGATTCCAGCGGCATCGAGTTGATGAAGCGGTCCGGACCGACTTTACGCGTACGCTTACACGAGACTGGTTCCACTACTGACATACGGCTTGTACCGTATCTGTGGCTGGCGGGTGCCTGTTTCTCTCTCTTTAGTTGGCTTTGCATTTTCAATGGAGGGCCCGAAAGGGATGCTTAAACATGCAATTATTGGATCGTTGTTGTGGTCATAAGGTTCGTAGGTATGAAGCGGTTCTATTTACGAAAGCCCCAAGCCACGTAAAATATGCAAAAGATAAAGTAGAAGCGTCTAACTTTATTTTGCAGTGGCTATGTGATATGGTCAAGGTAGGTTTACTAAATTGTTTATAAACTGCGGGCGTCAAGAAGACCATGGCGCAATGGACTATATGACATTGCATTACATTTGATGTTTTGTGTGCATCTTATATTATGTGATTGTATATATAGTATATATTAGTTACACGACGGTAGTTATATAAGATGATCCCTTCTAAATACCACTAGTGTTCTCCCTCCAACGCGCACCACCAAGAAAGTTCTACGTTATGAGGCAGGCCGTGATGATCGGGTGTCAGACATATCTTCGTTCGCATACGGTGGGTGTAAGCCATGTTGCACAAGCGTCAGCGTGGAGGTTTTTGGTGGCGAGCCTAGCATATTCAGAAATATGGCCTCGGAACAGGGAGACCGAAAGGTCGAGCCCGAGTCACAAAATTGGTGTGGCGGATATTTGTCTACTCTTGAAGTTGTGCCGCCGGCTCTGATGATGAGGGGTGGTGCAATGGATGGGGGTCGTGTAATCGCTTAAACGACCAGGAGGGATGTTTGTTTGAGTGGGAGTTCGGATAGTTATTTTCTAAAATACTAGAACTCAGAATATAATGAACATAGCTTGTTTTGCAAACCTTTGTAGATATTAACCATTGTGATAGCATCTTTTCAAATTAGGCGCATTCGTGCGATTGAGAAACTTAAAAGGTTGGGTCCAAACTTCATAGTTTTATATTTTAGCTTGAGGATACTCCTTGTTTAAACCGTTAGCTCTTTGTGTTACAATACCCGCTAGGAGATAAACCTGGAGATTCCGCTAACAAAAGATAATTTGGATTATCGGATTTTGTGCGGATGATATCATCATAGTCCAGTGTATGCTATGATCTCTGCCATAAAGAACCAACTGTGGGTACGAGTTTTTAGATCGCGAACATATGATATGGTCGCTAAACTCGGGGTACCCCAAACGTTGGGTTGATAAAGTTTATCAGTACGTTGACTGATTGTCTTCTCAACCAAGATGGAAGAGAATACACACATTGAGGGAGCACGTGGCGGTCATACTTAATGACATATGTTCATACTTGATGAACATTGAGACGCCTCGCTCAGCTCAATCACTGGATATCAGACATCGTTGCCAAGTGCAAATCCTCTGTCATAGACTATGTCATGCAAGGGAAATCGTTCACCTTCATGGTTCTTGATTACGGTGGAAGTATCAAGAAAATGAAACAGATCGCCGGAAGTCATCAATGATGATGGTGTATATATGATATACCTGTTATGAATGTTTTAGCTAAGCAAGTACTCGCAGTAGTGACTAAGTTTTGAACTGGTCATGTTTTGTGAAAAACCAGGTTTACTGCTTGAGTAGCTTGAAAGGATGAGGCGACATTGCGTGTTGATAATGTCAATCAAGTTGTTGTGATGGCCATAGACACTCTCCCTCTAGATCTACCATTTGGGTAAATTCTTTATGATCGCCTGTTAGTATGATCGTTACAAGTGTGTCTCCTCTACCGAGACACTTGTTCATACATGATAGTGACAAATTGGTGTCCTATATTTATGAAGTAATGATCATATGCCGATTTGAATTTAGATGGTAGAAGCTCCCACATTCACAATATTAATGCCAAAGGATACAAACTTAATAAAGACACCACATATGTGTGGCACTACCATTTAGTCATGTCAATGTTATATGCATTAGCTCCACACTGGATGGACCTACAAGTCCTAAGATTTGATCTTTTGACACTTGCAAAATAACTGTGACACCGTTTTCGGAAAGTGGGCATATAACTTATTGATAGTCATACATAGAGATGTATGTGGTTCAATGAAGTAATTGACGGGTAGTGGAGACCTTTATTTCGTGAACTTCACTGAACGTTTTGAGTATAGCTTGTTGAGAACGTGCATTTCGGTGTATGTGAATCAATGAAGTACTTTAACGTGTAGTGGAAGTCTTTATTTCATAGACTTCATGAACATTCGAATAGATATATGGATATCCACTCGGGGAATGTTGGCCTGGAAATTTTGATTCAATCAAACAAGTCCAGAATGAAGTAGGAAATAAACTTAACAAGAAAATCAAATTCCCGCGATGCATATCAAGGAAATAAAGATTTGAGTTAGTTGGCACATCATTGGAAGACTTGTGAGAAGAGTTCCACAAATTACGTCGCATGGAACACCATAGTGTTATGGTGTGTTAGGACGTCGTAATTGCACCCTATCGGATAGTGTGTGGTAAATAAATCTCTTACCGAATTATTGTGATCATTAGAGTCATATGGTAGAAACGTAAACACTCACGTTAGCAAATAGAGAAACCATTTGAATCCATGGAGACAATACCATACGAGTGATGGCATGGCTTTTGAGCCTGGATTGTCGTTTCAGCAATTTAGTGTTTCGATGTAATCGAACCTAAAATGGATTAATCTTTGTAGTATACCCTACCTAAAGAGTTAGTTGGGTACATGTCCCATGACATAGGCAAAATCTTTGTCGGGATATACCTTGCGAAAGAAATAGTTTCTTGTCCAAGGGTATAAGTGAGAAATAAAGTAGAGCGAGACGAAGTTGGTGAACTTCCTCTCCAGACATCAGAGTGGCGCAACCGAAAGTGTGTTCGGTGTCAGGCTCCACAGCTTGAAAAAGCTGATGATTCAAGATCATGATGTTCTGAGCTCATACTAAGAGCATAGGCATACGAGGTTGTGTTCCACACTGTGTGTTACGACAATCTTGTTATGAAGGTCATATTAATGGAATATGATAGACCTACGAACTACAAAGAAGAGATGGTGGACCTAAGTCCGAGAAATGGCTATGAGTCATTTATGATCCGAAATAAAATCCATATACGATTACCAGGTAATGACTTGGGAGATCTTCTTGAGGGCATCTAGGATGTTAATAGTATATGGAATTTTATGAGAGAATAGACATTGAGAAGGATCGATTTGTCGTGAAACAGTTCCGACAGATTCAAAAGTGGACCACATGAGAGTTTGTCTCAAGTGGCGAAGCCTAAATCTATTTTGGGTCATTTAGCAATTACTATAATTTTGAATGAGAAATTGATAGAAGGATGAGAAAACCATGGTTCTTAATAGTGTCATTAAGAATGGTTTGTAATCCTGAGGATGCTAAACATGTATGCAAACTTCGGTGGTCCATTCATGGGCTGAAGCAAGCATATTGTAACGCCCCGGGATTTATCCCCTTTTATTTGGTGTGTTTTCTTTTTTTTGCATCGACATGACATTGCATTTCATCTCATCATTTTAATTTGTTGCATTTAAATCATTTTTCCCACGATTAAATTTAAATGCACTTCAAATTAATTAAAAATGTGTTATTTTCAAATCTTTTGCAAATGTTAAAAATTAGTTTATTAAATTGTCTATTTAAAACTAAAATTATTTTGTATAGTTTTTGTATTCAAATTCCTCTTCGTTTTGGTTTTAAAAATATAATTCAGAAATAATTAAAGGGGAGAGAAATAAAAGCCCAAATCCCACCTAAGCAAACCCTAGGGTTTGCCCCTGAAAATTCTTTCCCACCCCCTGCCTTTTTGCAGCCACCCTCCTCCTTTTTATGGTTTTTGCGAAATAAACCTCCCACTTCTCTCTTCTTCTTTTTCCCCTTCCTTTTTCTCTTCTTTTCTTTTTTTCCCTTTCTTTCCTTCCTTTCTTCTTCTTTTCTTTCCTTTTTTCTCTCTTCTTTCCTTCCTTTTCCTCTCCCGCACGCACGGGAGGAACTGCCCGACCCCGCAACCTCTTCTTCCAGCAGCCAGCACGAGCCCGTGCTCCCCATCTCCCATGCGCGCGCCCGGCCGCCTCCGGCCCTGCCGCCGCCGTCGCCTCCGGCCCGGCCGCCGCGCTGCCTCCGCCGGCCGGCCGCGCCGCCGCCCCACGCCCTCGCCTCCGGCCTCCCCGACGCCGCGGCCGTCGCCGGTCGCGCCGCCCCGGCCTGCTCGCCTCTCCCCGCCGGACGCCGCGCCAGCCCGGCCTGCTCCGGCCCCGCCTCCGGCCGTCGCGCCCTCCACCGCCGGCCGCCCGCGCTCCCCCGCTCACCCCGGCCACCTCCGGCCCAAGCTGCTCCGCCTTGCCGCGCCGCCGCGCCCCCACGCCGCCTCCGGCCAGCTCGCCGCACCCGGGCGTCTCCCTCGACCCCGCCGCCGGCCGCGCCGCTGTGCTCCACCGCCGCTGCCCCGCCCGCATCCGAGCTCGACGCCTCCGCGCCGTGCCGTGCTGCGCGCCTCCGCTGCGTCGTCCGCTGCTCCGCCTCGCGTGTGTCTACGCCCGCGCCGTGCCGCCGTCCCCGCTGCCTCCTTTTCCGGCCGCGTGCACGCCGCTTCTTTCCGGTGTCCCCCGCCGCCACCGCCCGCCAGGTGTTCGACGCAATGCTCGAAAGAACCCCGGCGTCCCTTTTTTGTTGTTGTCCGATTGTCCACCCTTCGTGGTGTTGCTAAGTGCACCGCGCGTGACTCTTCCGGTGCCGCGTTGCCGTGACCGCCGTGTCCGTGTCGCGGTGCCCGCCCGTGCGCGTTTCTTTCCGGTGTCCGTTGTCGTCCTCCTACGTGCCCGCGCCCGTCAACGGTGATGACCGAGTACAACTACCCCGACCACTTCCACGACACCGACAAACGACGATGCCCCGGTTCCGCGACGACTACTTCCCCGACGACGACTACTTCCTCTATGGACCGAAGACGTCGGTTTCGGACCCTATCTCTCCCGATCCGACGTACGGACCCAAACCCTAACCCTATACCTATTTTATAAAATGCCATCTATCTTGTGCATATCGCATCATACTTGCATGTGTTGCATCTCTGGGGTTTGGTGGTGTAGCAAATCACCTAAATAATAAATATGGAATGTGTGGGGCAAATCAATATCTTTATTGCCCAATTCCATTTAACTTGACTAGAGCACCTTTGCCATGTCTTGCCTTGTTAATGAACATTTAATTTGTTGGGTAGATAAATAACTTTAACATTAAAATTAATTGTCGGAATCCCGGTTCCGCTTAATTTGGATTAAGTGCGTCTCGCATTACATCTTGGCATGTCATTCATCCGTCCCATGATCATGCTGGATCTTTTGCCGTAGTTGTAAAATGCATCTGTTACGCTTTCCAGTGTTTGTTTCTTCTTCGCGGATACGACGTTGAGATGTGTGAGCAACGACAAGATCTGCTTCCATGCGGGATTCCAGGCAAGCAAAGTTTGCTTGTTTACCTATACATTATCTTTCATTCATGCCGTTGATCTCTGCTACCCTAGTATTCGATTCTTGAATTGCGATCCCATCACATGTTTATCATGCAGCCCATACAACTTTATCCCCACAACCTAATACCCGTTGCATGTTTATCTGTTGGCCTTGCGAGTCGTAGCGCATGCTTAGAGTTGTTTGTGCGAGTCGTCTGTTGGTCTTATGTTTCATCTGCTTAGTATGTTAGAATTATTCTACTTTAATAAAATATTGTTTTATATTGGGGTATTATAATTAAAAGATAAGGCACCAGGCGGAAGGCCTTGCGAGGTGCTTTGTTCTGCTTAGTGTCGACCTAGGAACTGAGATTTTGTCCTCGGATCCAATTTTGAGCGCACTAACCACTTGTGGGAGGCCCTATGGAGCCCCCCTCGACTTTGAACGGATCTCCAGCTTGTCCATGTGCCGCAACTAGTTCGGGTTTTCCATTTGCGTATATGCATGTGCACGATGATGATGTTTGGTGAGAGGTTACATGATACGGGGGGTCATATAGGGGTGGTGCGCGCGAAGCGGACAGTTCCTACTGTGGTTTGAGCCGCATGGCGTGTGGACACAAACTAATGAGTCCGCAATTGAGATTCGGCCGGACTCTTGACGCGGGTAACAACTCATATGGGTGGCACTTGGACTTGCTTTAGTGAAGGAATAAGTCGTGGATAGAAGCCCTGATGCTTGCTTGGGTTGATCATGCGAGTATGGGTACAGTAGTGCACCCCTGCAGGGTATAATCTTATCGATGAGCCGTGTCCACGGTTATGGACGACTTTGGTGATGATTCTGGCTAACAAGATCTAGACAACTTACACTTAATTAATGTTAATTAAATTGACTAGTGATATAGAATTACTTTCACAATAAATTATAACTAAAACTGTTCAACGTGTGAGTTTCCCGAATTGCTTCCTCATACTTGGTTGAGGGGGTTAATTCGAGAATGGGTTATGATTGGTGTTAGTTGTAGATGGTTACTTATGCGCTCTCTTATCTCTCTCTGATTAGACGGAAGTTGTAGCGTGTCTCTCTAGGTTGCTAGTGCTGCTGCCGCTAAGTCCACCTCCCCTATATTTTGGGAGATGGTGTAGAAAGTAGGCAAGTCGGTTTTGCTTGCCAGGGAGTGCCCTGACCCTCTTTTGGGTTATGCTTTATGTGCAGTCAACAGGTTTGAAGTCAGACGACGTTAGCTTGGGAATCCATCCGGCTTGGCTGGGCAGGGATATGGCGCCATTGCTTATCTTCAGGACTCTTAGTCCAATTTGCATCTTATCCGTAGTCGGATACTATTCTGCTTCCACTGTCTTTTGAATCTTTGTATTGTATCATTTATATCTTGACTCGTTCGAGTCGTTGTTGTATTTATCTCTTTTGTTGTATTTGTGGATGTATCGGAACTGTTGTAATGTTATCACAATTCCACCCACATAATGCGCATGTTTCGGCGTGCACATTATGTCTGGTGGGCGACCTAAAATCGTTATTATGCGGATTTCGGCGGATGCGCTTAAATCTACATAGTATCGATTTTAGGGCGTCACACATATCGGAGCTAGAATCTTCACTTTGATAATGTGATCAACGGATTTTGGAGTTGTCCAAAATAGTTGAAGAAACCTACATTTGCAAAGAAGTGAGTGGGAGCAAAGTAGCTTTCCTTGATCTTATATGCGGAAGGCATATTTGAGTGGGAGCTAAGTAGCTTTCCTTGATCTTATATGCGGAAGGCATATTTGAGTGGGAGCTAGGTGTCATTTGTGATTTTGTATGTAACGACATATTGAATGACACAGATCCTCTAATAGAGTGTAAAGGATTATTTAAGTGATTAAATTTTCTATGAAATGAAGTTAGGAGTATTAGGCATCCGATTTATAATTGTATAGATCAGAAGGGCTTAATAACATTAGGTCGGAATATTTCCTAAGTCAAGATTCTGAAGTGTTTCAGAATAGGACAAGCAAAGAAAGAGGTTCTTGCTTGTTTGACTAGGTAAAATATTAAGTTTATCTTGGCTTTTTCAGTGATAGAAAATGATGTTCGACATTCTCTATGTATCACACATAGAGTTTATCAGGCTGAAAGCTCGACTTGGTGTGACCCGAGTTCTTGGTTGAAGAACAGGTTCTAGAGTGATCCGTGTGTGGATCAATGAACAAACGTTAAGTTTATTTTTCAGTGTCTATGAGAACTGAAGATAGGTTTTCTAGTAACGGGTAAGAGTGGAATGGCAACTTGCCGTAAAGCGGTTACGATGATGCAAGTTATTACACTCACCCATCCGACTAGAAATCTCATATAGGAGATGTCCTTTATTTTTAAGATAGACATGGTTAGTTTGCGAAGTCGCATATGAATGCACTGTCGCATAATCTACATAGGTATAGAAATATATCGCAACTTTAGAAGTAGCAAGTGTGATTGGACTGAGCAGTTTTCCGAGCGTAGGTGGTCCCTTAATAGATCTCTTAGACTTTTAAGGCCCATTCTACGCGAATGCTCGAGTCTCACTCCATCCACTAGGATATATTTCACCGTCATCGTAAGATACGGGATGATGGCAAACTAGTTGACATAGAAGTGTTGCAAAGCACATATAGGTCTCAATGTCTTAGATCTATTGACTGTATTCGTCTTCCACAAGGCGAGCAGGCACCAAGATGCTATGGGTGTTGAGCTTTTACCAAGTTGTAAACTAGATTAAGTGTTACTCTAGTGCAAGTGGGAGACTGAAGGGAATATGCCCTAGAGGCACTTAATAAACATTGTTTATTGGCAATATCCCAATCGTTCATTATATGTTTTATATCATGCTATAACTGTATTAAGCGAAAACATTAATACAGGTGTGGTAGATAAACAACCAGGTCCCTAGTAGCCTCTACTAAGACTAGTTTCGTTGCGCGATTGATGATCGAGGTTTTCCGATCATAGGGCATGGCGCCGGTCGGCAACGGAAGTCATATCGTTAGGTGTAACGATGTGATGGACATACCCAGTATTTATAGGACATAGTCGTTACGCCTTAAGACCGTGAGATCAACTCTTATTGTTATCCCTGGAAGATACTTTGATGGCACCAAACGTCATATCTTATATAGTGTGACAATGATAGGTGATACTTTTGGGTATCGGAAGGGGGTAGTTGAGACGAGGGGTCAACAGCGGGATTTGTCAGTCCGCATAGCCGGATAGATACTCTAGGGCCCACTCGGTGAGATTATGTCAAATGAGTTTGCAAACATGTGACTAGGTCACCAGCTGACATAATATCATAGACGAGTAGAAGATAGCGATGTCGGTAACGAGATCATTCTAGGTATGGAGATATCTGAGAATGATGCTCGGACACGCTAAGTATCGCCATGACAAAGGGTTTAAAACTATACGTCTAGGTTTGATAGATGAAAGTCATTCGTTATATCACAGAGATTAATTCATGGGGTCCAGGCCTACGAATTAGTCGTCGATCATAGAGGAGTCTTGATCGTACCTGTTATTATATCGAACCGCTAGGGTAACACACTTAAGGGGTTTCGACAAGACCACCGGGAACGTCCCGGGAATGGTCCGATGGAGATCGGGCA
Organism: Poa annua; assembly: GCA_026929855.1. NCBI lineage: Eukaryota > Viridiplantae > Streptophyta > Magnoliopsida > Poales > Poaceae > Poa > Poa annua. The sequence continues at coordinate 163,453,421 of CM049426.1, forward strand.
GCGACGAAAGAGTTTTCGGAGCTAGAATAAATTCTATAAAATATGTTTGATATTAATTAGTGTAATTAATGATTAAATATGATTTTATATATTTATTTTCGAATTTTTAAAGGCTGGTTTCCCTAAATGGGCCTTCTGGTGGAAAGAAGGCCCATGAGGGGGGGGGGGGGGGAGAGTCCCCCCAGGGCTTTGGATTGAGGGAGGGCCGGCCTAGGTGGGCCAAATGGGGCCCACCTAGGGCCGGCGCACTGCCTTGGCCGCACCATGCATGTGGGGATAGTCCCACATTGCCTGGCTGGCAAGGTTGGCTCCCCCTGGGAGCCTATATAAGACGGGGCACCCCTGGCCTTTTAATTCACCAATTAATTCCCAATTTCTCTCTCGATCTCGTGGTTCCCTTGTCGGAGCCGCGCCGAGTAGAGGAGGGGGATCTCTTCCACCATAGCCCGCTGCCGCGCTGCTGGTGTTCCGGTCCAAGTCTTCCGCTGCTCGTCCTGGACTGGAGCTTCGGAGGCCGTCGTCTCCACCATATGTGTGTGACGCCCTGCGAGGTGCTACGCTAGCGGTACTCGGAGGCCTACTTCCTCCACCCGACCTCGGGGTCATCTTCGTCATCTTCGTCGCGCCGAGTTCTCCACGACCTAGAGGTCGGCTACGTCGTCTTCGTCGTCAACGCTTGTGCGGGAGCGTAATCCCCGCTATTCGGTCTACGAGGGTATGTATTCCGATCTCCGCCGTACTACTATATCTGCATAGTGTAGATCTTGGCTAGTTTAAGGATATCGTTGCTAGGAATTTTTTTGTTTTCTGCACTCGATCCCCTTCACAATTCACCAACATGGAGAATGAAATATTGAAAGCACAAATGGTAAATTACTATACCCATCAGTATTGCTAGCGGTCACGACATTGATAGTCTTGGCCTTCTTCCCTTTCTTGTTCGCACGATCTGGGCAGTCCACAGAGAAGTGTCCGAGCTCTCCACATGTATAGCAACCTAGCTCAGACTTGTTCATCATCATCATCATCATCATCATCATCTTCTTCTTATTCTTCAAAGAATTAGTCTTGGTAGGTACATTGAAAGCAGGCTTGTTCTTTCCTTTATTCTGCACCATGTTGGCGCTAGACTGACCTTCACCACCTGTCTCAGCAGTGTCCTTAGCCCGAGCCTTCTACTCAACATCAAGAGACACTATCAGGTTTTCAACCGATATCTCCAGTCTCTTGTGTTTGAGAGTTGTGGCGAAGTTCCTCCATGAAGAAGGCAACTTTGCAATAATGCACCCGGCCACAAACTTGTCACGTAAGGCACACTTAGCGTGCTCAAGCTCCTTGACAATGCACTGTATCTCATGAGCCTGTTCGACTACAGAACGGTTGTTAACCATCCTGTAATCATGGAAGCTCTCCTTGATGTACAGTTCACTGCCAACATCTGCTACACCGAACTTAGCGTTCAGTGCCTCCCAGAGCTCTTTGCCATATGAAATGTGCATGTACACATCAAACAACTTGTTGCTAAGAACACTTAGAACGAGTCCCACAAAGGCAGTGTTGGTATCCTTGAACTTGTTCTAATCCTCGTCAGATATAGTTCCTTCAGGTAAACCCTCACTAGCCTCGAACACTTTTAGAGATCGTAACCACAACGTGGTCTTGATCTGCCATCTCTTAAAATCTGCACCGGTCAACTTGTCCGGCCTCAGCGAATCATATAGATGTCCCATGTTTAATTCAGGAAATTGCCTATAACACATATAAGGTTTTTGGATTGTTGGATTATTAGACATAATTTCCATGATTAAGTCCAGTATATTAAACATTACTACAACATCCACTAGCATGTTAGTCTCACAAATACTAGAAGTATTAATTAACACTAACAGCAACAAAACGTCTACACACATAGACATACTAAATCGACACAACGACACGTGATGAATGTACCGAACAACTGTAGATGAAGTAGTCATACTAGTCTTCGTAGTTGCTGCAGCAGCAGCAGCAGTGACGGCAGCAGCTTCCTGAAGGCGATGTCGACGTTGTTGACTAGCAGCCCGCGAGTCCGGTGAGCGTACAGTAAGGTGAGCCGTGATGAAGAGCTTCAGAGCAGTAGCGCGGAGCGCTTCCCAAAAACCTTATTCGCCCTCTCCCGTACAGGATCACTGGACGAGGGTTCCGGAAACCCGCTGTCCCGTTCGCCGGTGCATGCCGACGCTCGGGATGGAGTAGACTACGGTGTCGGCGCAAGGCACGAGTTGGAAAAACTTAGATTGGTTCAGTTATTCTCAGCGCACGTAGTGTCGGGCATTATATAGCGCAGCTCTTCAGAAAACCCTAACGGGTACGAAGTGGGCCAGGCCCACCTCACACACGTTTAGGTCGGTTGGTAACCCTTGATCCGGGAGCGACCCGAACTGGTTAACCACGACGCGTCCGTTGAAACCGTTATCCTGTACTGCAAAAATAATCTCAGCTCGGCAAGATTCCTGCAACCCGCGGCGCGTCGTGACGAGACGGGCGGGCGGTGCGTGCGTGCGAGCGACGGAGGAGGAGGAGGAGCGCGTGAGAGAGCCTCATGTTCTCACAAGATTACCAAGTAGCACTGCACTCCACTATATAAGCTAGTGCTACTCCTCTTCCACTAACAGTATGAGACTAAACTTAGCTCCCACTCCACTCACATGAGCTGCCACTAAATTGGGCTTTGAAATTTCAGAATTGTTTATTGGGCTGCCCCACTAATGGGCTCAAAATTCTAACACTGTCTGCCCCACGGTGCGCGCCAAATGTCATGGTGGCGACACGGCATATGTTACGGGGTGGCTAATCTTGGGGCCAATGGACGCTAGAGGATTCGGGGAGGGATGGCGCGAAGGGATCGCACACGAAGAACACATGAACACGGGGATTTACCCTGCTTCGAGTCTCTCGTGAGAAGATAAAACCCCTACTGCAGCATCTAGCCTGGTGGATCATATCTCGGGCTAGAATCTTGCTCCTTGAGCTGTTCATATTCTTGGCTAGCCGAAAGAGTGAGATGGCTACATGCATGCTTGAGAGGGAGAGAGCTACGCGTGTGGTGAGTGATCAGGAGGTAGCTTGCTTGTGGGTGGAATGAGAGCTACGGGTGCGGTGGCTCCCTGGTGCATTTTATAGAGTAATGCCTAGGGGACAAGGGGGGCCCACGGTGGTACACATGCACTATTAATGACATGACTACTGGGGTCTTGTCACACTATTCACTGCGTCATGGGCATGGGCTTGGCATGTCTTGTCCGTCCTTTGCCTTGTCTTGTAGCTCTTGGCATGGCATCTTCTCCGCTATACCCGGCCTGGATAGGCCGGACATCCCGACGACTCCTCTTCTGATAAACCCGGCATGGACATGCCGGATTCCTCCTCCCAACCCGGCATGGATATGCCGGATAATCCTCTTCTCCTGAGACCTGGCATGGTTATGCCGGATTACTCTTCATGAACCGCTCTTCCTGCACATAAGAGCAACACAACGCATATCGACATAGACATGTTGGGTAAAATATGTCGGTCAGTCGAAAGTCGGTTAGCGGATGTAGGACGGAGTATGTCGGTTGGAGTATGTCGGTTGGGTCTTGGACGTAACTTTTACCATCTCTTAGCCCTACCCGGGGGTAGCCCACCGACAGTATTTTGCAGGGGATATGTAATATGGTCAAGGTAGGTTTATTAAAACTGTTTATAAACTATGGGCGCCAAGGAGACCATCGGCGCAAGGACCATATCACGCCGCATTACATATTGATGTTTTTTGTGCATCTTATATTGTGTGATTATATATTAGTGTATATTAGTTTCACGGTGGTAGTAATATAAGATGATCCCTCCAAAATACCATTAGTCTTCTCCCTTCAACGTGCACCACAAAGAAAGTTCTACGTTATGAGGCAGGCCGTGACGATCGGGTGTCAGACATATCGTCGTTCGCATACAGTGGGTGTAAGACAATTTTACACAAGCGTTTACGCTGAAGGTTATTGTGGCGAGCCTAGCATGTGCCGGCATGGCCTCGGAACACGGTGACCGAAAGCTCGAGCATGCTGTCACAAAGTTGTTGTGATTGCCATTTCGATGTCTAACTTTGAAGTTGTGTTGCCGGCTCTGACGATGAGGGGTTGCGCAATGGATTGGGGTCGTGTAATCACGAAAGCAATTTGAGGGATATTCGTCTGAGTGGGAGTTCTTAGAGTTATTTTCTAAAATACTAGTTCTCAAAATATTATGAACAAAGTCATTATGTTTTGCAAAACTTTTGTAGATATTAACCAATGAAATAGCATCCTTTAAAATTAGGCGCAATCCTGCGATTGAGAAACTTATAAAGTTGGGTCCAAACTTCATAGTTTTATACTTTAGCTTGAGGATACTCCTTGTTTAAACCATTAGCTCTTTGTGATACAATACTCGCTAGGAGATAAACCCGGAGATTCCGCTGACAAAAGGATAATTTGTATTATCAAGTTTTGTTCGGATAATATCATCGTAGTCCAGCGTATGTTGTGATCTCTGCCATAAAGAATTAACGATGGGTGCGAGTTGTTAATCGCGAAAATACTCGATGATCGCTAAACTCAGGATACACCTAAAGTTGGGTTGATGAAGTTTATTAGTACGTTGAGTGTTTTTCTTCTCAACCAAGATGGAAGAGAATACGCACATTGAAGGAGCACGTGGCAGTCATACTTGATGACACTAGTCATACTTGATGACTGACGTGGGGCTACCTTTCGGCTAGCCCACCATGAGGCTACCTGGGCCGCGCCAAGGATGGAAAAGCCCACAGAAGGCCCACTCGGGGTACCACGTATCCTAATCCAACTCGGTTAGGTCTTGTAACCTGCCATATCTGTATCAACCGCTCGAGACCTGGCTACCTATAAAGCCAGGAGGGTTGCCCGTCCTAGAGGACACACTCATAATCACCACCACAAACCTTAGCGAGATCGCAATCTCGCCATTGTAATCGCTACTCGCATCAATAATCAGACAAGCAGGAGTAGGGTGTTATCCTCCGGGAGCCCGAACCTGGGTAAATCCTTGCTTGTCAGCCGTCGTTATCACCAACACCTCTCTCTCTCCCCATCAATCAACCCGGGGTGCACAACCCTATGATTTGCCGAGTTACCACCTCGTCAATTGGCGCCGTCTGTGGGAAGTCAAAAAAGTGTTGGAATCATGGTCGCTTCGGCTCCATCCGCAAGGAAGGCTGACGTCCGCGTCGCCAGGGAGTCGATCCGCTTCGGCTCCTTCGAGTACGTCCTCCACCCTCCGGCTCGCCGCTCGGTGTACGCTGATCTGGACAAAGGTATACACATCACCTTCGGCTCCGTATGCTGCTTCGCCGATAGTCGCGGAATACTCAGATCCGCGGCAACCGCGCCACGCGCGGCAGCACCCGCATCGGCGAATCTACCGCCGACCTCACCAAGACCCGCGAAGATCTCATCTACCGCGCCCGCGAAGATCGCATCTGCGGCATCCGCGAAGATCGCATCTGTCGCACCCGCAAAGATCGCATCTGTCGCACCCGCAAAGATCGCTCCTGTTGCACCCGCGAAGATCGCATCTGCGTCGACTACATCTACAACCTCAGCAACGGCCGCATGGATCGGGTCTACTATACCAATCCCGATCGCACGGTCGGTTAAATCAAGATCTACTTCAGTTACTGCACCCGCCCGGACGACCAAGGGCTTGCGGCCGACAGCAATGTCGCGCGCGTCTTCGTCTTCATGGGGCTGCCAAGTTTACCCCAAGCCAATCGCACTCGCTCCGGCGGCTGCGAGACCTCCGAACACGTGGACAATCGCAGGAAGACGCAACAACGACTGCGCCGCGCGTCACGTTGCAGCAATTTTTGATCCCGAGCAAGGCTCGGACGACGGGAGCAGCAGTGGCAGCACAAACACCCCGACCCAAGTCTACCCCGCGCAATGCTTCATGGCGGGCACAGCGCCACCCGATGATAACGAAGAACCCGCATACCCACTGGAGGTGGTCATGCCGGACCAGACTAAACTCGTCATCACACGGGACATGGGAATTCAGGCCATGAAGCATGTCGAAGAGGGCACGTTACCTCCACCCGACGCACCGAGAGAGGAGCACCTGGCAGTCCAATACTTGCTACGCAAGGAAGGCGAACGACTCCGCGCCGAAAAAGCCGAGTTACTCCGGCGCAAGAGGGACGCAGATGCATCGACTGCCAGACGAGCTGCCCTCTCCTTTACCTCCTCTACGGAAGTTAACCAAGGGGCATGGCGGAACAGAGCCCACGTTCCCCTCCTGACGGACGCCGACCGGACCAAAGTCACCCGCAACCTCGACTCGTCCTTCGTCACTGAGGATGAGAAAGGGATACCCGTCCCAAAGAGGCGAACGCCGCCCTGATCTCAGTCGAGACGTACCTATGGCTCACACAGCCACCGGAGGGAGACGCCCGATCCCTTCTCCACAGGCAGCAAATCGCCTCCATAAAGGCAATCGAAGAAGCTCTGGCGGCTAAGGTACCAAGCAACCGGGCACGCGAGCCAGTAACTTCGGAGGTCCCGGCGGCACAGCGACAACCAATCAAGGACCTTCGCGACGTCATCACGCAGAAGACGGTGGACCGCAACCGCAAAGAGCGTTCGGCTGGGGCGGCGAACCTAGATGACCAGTCTGACCGCGACTTCGAGCCATGCGGTGCTGCATGCTTCAGCTTCAACATCCGCGACACCCGCATGCCTAAGGGCTTCAAGCTGACAGCAGGCACCCCAAAATACGACGGGAAGCAAGATCCACGACTATGGCTCGAGGACTACCTCATCGCTTGCACCTGCCAAGGCGGGACGTCGACTACGGCAATGCAGTACATCCAACTTATGCAAACGGATTCGGTGCGCGGGTGGCTCACAAGCCAACCCAAGGACTCTTTCCGAACATGGGAAGAATTCCAGGATAATTTCATAAAAAGTTTCTCTGGAACATTTGCAAGGCCAACGACCTACATCGAGTTGCAGGCCTGCAAGCAAGGAAAGGACGAGTCGCTCCGCTCCTACATCCAGCGGTGGACACTCCTCCGCAACACCATGGAACCCGTCTCAGAAGACCGGGTGATGGACGCCTTCATGCACGGTGTTGCTCGCCGCGACCTCCGCGAGGAATTTGGTAGGCTCCAGCCGAAAACCACCATACAGCTCATTAAGACAGCCAACCAATGGGCCGAAGGAGAGGACTACGTCCGTGATACTTCCCCCAAGAAGGAAGTCGAAACAAGCAACTGGCGTGAGGCACGTCAAAAGAAGAAGCCACGTTATACCCACGACTCAATCGAGCTAGTAGCGGCGGGATACGAAACCCCCCGTGATGACAAGCGCGACAACAGTCGACAGTACGATCACGATCGACAGTCCAGCTCGAGTCAGTACAACCGTGGCAGCGGCAGCATTAGCCACAGTGACGGAGGACAGAAACGCGAGTGGAAGCGCCCGCTAACCCCAGCAGAGGAGCTGATGCAACCTTGTAAGCATCATTCGTTCCGCAATCCGGAGACGGGCAAGTGGGGTTCCAATCATCTGCTGAAGGATTGTCGCAAAGCACGGAAAATATACCAGGCCATGCAGCAAATCATCGCACCAGTACAAGCAATACAGGCAGCTCCGCAGCTATCCATTCAGACGGCACCCGCAAACAACAACCTGGCGCAGGCGGCCAGAGCATTCCCCCAGCCGCAACAACAGCTGCAGCAACAAGGCCAGTCGGCAGCGACCGATACGTATCCACCAGCTCGGGGGCAGCTGAACATGATCCAGAAGGGACCCCCGTCAAACAGGCGCCAAAAGCTCATCACCCGCCAAGTACTTCAGGCCATCAACAGCCCGCGCGCAGTACCAGACTACCTCCGCGGGTCAGAGACAACAATCACGTTTTCCAGGGCAGATCACCCATCCGATGTAACCCGACCCGGACACGCCGCACTAGTGATTAAGGCCCTGATCGGCGACTACAGCTTGAAGAAGGTGTTCATGGACGGAGGCAGCGGAATCAACATCATATTCGCCGATACCCTGAGAAGAATGAACATGTCGACAGAGAAATTGCCGGAGTCGGAAACCACTTTCCACGGCATAGTACCAGGGCAAGCAATCACGCCCATGGGAACGATCACGCTCGACGTCATCCTCGGCACACCCGAGCACTTCAGGAAGGAGTCGATCGATTTTGAAGTCGTCGACTGGAAGTCGCAGTACCACGCTATACTCGGACGCCCAACTTTTGCCAGGTACATGGCAGTACGCCACTACGCCTACCTGATGATCAAGTTGCCCGGACCGAAAGGAGTAATCACCGTACGTGGCGACTTCGGGCTCTCCAACAGCTGCGATCGCGAGTTCGCCAAGATTTCTGAGTTCTTCGGGGTCGAGGAGCACTTCAAGGCCATATCAGCCAACAACGACAAGACTATCTTTTCACCTCGCAAGAAGCCAGCTAAGGACGCAGCATTCAACAAATCGACGACACCGTCACCCACCAAGTCCATCCGACTGACAGCAGCAAGACGGTCAAAGTATCGTCAAGCCTGACCCCCGCATGGGAAAGCGCGCTCGTCGAGTTCCTGCGTGAGAACTGGAAGATCTTTGCATGGCAACCCTCTGACATGCCAGGAATACCCAGGGAACTCGCCGATCACTCTTTAAAAGTCCACAAGGACGCAAGACCATTCAAACAATCCATGCGACGCTTCTCAGGACCCAAGCGAGACGCGATCACCATGGAAGTCGACAAACTACTGCACGCCAAGTTCATTCGAGAAATCAAGGTCTCGGACTGGGTCGCCAACCCGGTCCTGGTGGAGAAAAAGAAGACGAAGAAACTGCGCATGTGCGTTGACTTCACCGCAGTCAACAAGTGTTGCCCCAAAGATCACTTCCCGCTCCCGCAGATAGACCAGATCATCGACTCGACAGCAGGATGCGAACGCCTGTCCTTCCTGGACGCCTACTCAGGTTACCAGCAGATCAGGTTGAAAGTCGAGGACGAAGAAAAGACGGCCTTCATCACACCCGACGGCGTCTTCTGTTACCAGACGATGCCGTTCGGGTTAAAGAACGTAGGTGCCACGTACCAGCGAACAATGCAAGCATGCCTCAAAGGACTCATAGGGCAGATCGTCCAAGTCTACGTCGATGACATCGTCATCACGACCCGAAAGAAAGATACCTTAGTCGACGACCTCCGCAAGGTCTTTGCTGCACTCGATTTGTACCAAATCAAGCTCAACCCAGAGAAGTGCGTATTCGGCGTGCCAGCCGGAGATACTAGGGTACCTCGTATCCACAAAAGGAATCGAGGCAAACCCCGAGAAGGTGCAGAACATACTCACAATGCCAGCACCAACCAAGCTCCGCGAGGTGCAACGATTAGCCGACCGAGTCGCAGCTCTCAGCCGGTTGATTAGTAAGTTGGGAGAGAAAGCTTTACCTTTCTACCAACTGATGAAGAAGACGGACAAGTTCGAGTGGACGCAGGAGGTGCAGAATGCGTTCGACCATCTCAAGAAAACCCTGACAACCTCCCCGGTTCTAGTGGCACCGCTGGAAAACGAGCCGCTATACCTATACGTCTCAGCAACAAACAGGGTGGTGAGCACGGTACTCGTAGTCGAGCGGGAAGAAGAAGGGCACAGCCACCCGATGCAAAGGCCTGTCTACTACCTCAGTGAAGTCCTCACACTGTCCAAGCAAAACTACCCGCACTACCAGAAGCTGGCATATGGAGTTTTCATGACCTCCAGGAAGGTCGTCCATTACTTCTCCGAGCACCCAATCACGGTGGTAAGCTCCTCTGGGCTAGCAGACATTCTCACAAACCAACGTGCGACAGGACGAGTCGCCAAGTGGGTTGTCGAGGTAGGACCATGGGGGCTGAAGTATGCTCACCCGAAGTACATCAAGGCCCAAGTCCTCCCGGAATTCACCACTGAGTGGATAGAAGCTCAACTACCAAATGTCCCCGACTTGTCCAACGCATGGACAATGTACTTCGATGGCTCCAAGAAATTCATGTCGGTTGGGGCAGGAGTTGTGCTCATCTCCCCCAAGGGCGACAAGCTGAAGTATGTCCTACAGATGGATTTTCTGACGCCATCCAACAACGAAGCCGAGTACGAGGCCCTGATCCACGGCATGAAGATGGCCAAGAACTGCGGCGCCACACACCTCATGATATATGGCGACTCCTACCTAGTGGTACAGCAAACCATGAAGTCCTGCGACGCCATCGCCGACAACATGGTCGCCTACCGAGACTTGTACAACCAGATGGAAGTCAACTTTGATGGCTGCGAGTTACGGCATGTCGGCCGCGACAGCAACGAAGAAGCCGACATCCTCGCCAACATGGGATCAGACAGAGTTCCAGTTCCACCCGGCGTCTTCCTCGAGCGCATCACGCAGAGATCTATCAAGACTCAAGTCGCAACATGCACCGCAACAAAAGCAAAAGGCGGTGCAAACCCGCCAAGCCAAGAGAAGGTCCCCATGGAGGTCATGCTAGTCGAAGCTACATGGACAGGACCATACCTAGCATACATACTGCATCAGAAGCTGCCAGCGGACCCAGTCGAAGCAAATCGCATCATCAGGCGCTCCAAAAGTTTCACCGTCCTCAACGGGGAGCTCTACAAGAGAAGCATCTCGGGAATCCTGCAGAGGTGCGTAGACCCAGTCGACGGCCAAGCCATCCTACTCGACATCCACGCGGGTATCTGCGGGCATCATGCCACCAGTCGAGCACTGGTGGCCAAGGCACTACGAGCCGAGTTCTACTGGCTGACAGCCATGCAGGACGCCGAAGATCTAGTAAGGAAATGCACAGGGTGCCAAGAGTTTGCCAACAAGCCACACGCGCTAGCATCAGAGCTCAAGACAATACCGCTAGCCTGGCCCTTCGCCCAGTGGGGGCTAGACATGGTGGGCCCGCTGAAGAAATCATCACCCGAACGGCATACTCACCTCCTGGTTGCAGTCGACAAGTTCACCAAGTGGATTGAAGCCGCACCCATCACAAGTTCGACTGCATCATCAGCGGTCAACTTCATCAGGTCCATCATCTTCAGGTTCGGAGTGTCGAACGGGATCATCACAGACAAGGGCTCGAACTTCACAGCCGAAGAATTCAAAGACTTCTGCTCAGATCAAGGTATCAAGCTCAACTTTGCGTCTGTCTCGCACCCGCAATCCAATGGACAGGCGGAGAAGGCCAACGACCTAGTCTGCAGCGGCATCAAGAAACGACTGCGTGTGCCTCTCAGACGCGCAGCAGGCGCATGGGTTGAAGAACTGCCGTCTGTCCTCTGGAGTCTGCGGACCACACCCAATAGATCCACCCAATACACTTCATTCTTTATGGTGTACGGAGCAGAGGCAGTCCTACCCTGCGACATCAAGTTTGACGCACCGCGGGTGGTCGCGTACGACGAGTCAGCCGTAGAAGAAGAACTCGAAGACAGCATGGACATATTGGACGAAGCACGCGACATCGCTCTGGCGCGATTAGCCGTATACCAGCAAGACCTGCGCAACTATCACGGACGAAGATTGCGACCAAGAGCTTTCGTCGCAGGTGACCTGGTCCTTCGCCTCAAACAGAAAAAAGTGCACAAGCTCGCCTCCCCATGGGAGGGTCCGTACATTGTCACAGAAGCAATTGGAAACGGAGCATATCACCTAAAGGGCTCGAAGACAGGAGCAGCTTGCAGCAACCCGTGGAACATCGCACAACTCCGGCGGTTCTATGCTTAGTCGAATCAACCATTGTAACAAGGCTAGAATGTCAAAAGCGACAGGTTTCAGACGCACTCTTTCCCTTACCAGGGTACCTGAGGGGACTGGAAGGGTTTTAATGAGGCGGCCTGTTCGCAGCAATCAATAAAGTGATTTGAAGAAAATGCTGTTCACTCTGCCTTCTCAGTCAATACAAACAAAATTTTTAGGCCGCCGCTCGATCCACTCGGGGGCTGCGCCACACAGGTTGAAATAAAAGTCTAGGCCGCCACCCGAACCACTCGGGGGCTGCGCCAAACAGGCACAACTCAAAAATCCTAGGCCTCTATCCGACTTACTCGGGAGATGCGCCACACAGGTTGAAATAAAAGTCTAGGCCGCCACTCGAACCACTCGGGGGCTGCGCCAAACAGGCACAACTCAAAAATCCTAGGCCTCTACCCGACTTACTCGGGAGATGCGCCGCACAGGTCAAGTCCAAAATCCTAGGTCGCCACCCGACGCATCCGGGGGCTGCACCTCACAGGTCACACTTGAAAAGCCTAGGCCGCCACTCGAACAACTCGGGGTCTGCGCCAAACAGGCACAACTCAAAAATCCTAGGCCTCTACCCGACTTACTCGGGAGATGCGCCGCACAGGTCAAGTCCAAAATCCTAGGTCGCCACCCGACGCACTCGGGGGCTGCACCTCACAGGTCACACTTGAAAAGCCTAGGCCGCCACTCGAACAACTCGGGGGCTGCGCCAAACAGGTCAAGTCCAAAATCCTAGGTCGCCACCCGACATACTCGGGGGCTGCACCTTACAGGTCACACTTGAAAATCCCTAGGCCGCCACTCGAACTACTCGGGGGTGGCGCCATACAGGCTACACTGATGAAATCCTAGGCCGCCACCCGAGCCACTCGGGGGCTGCGCCATACAGGTCAAGTCCAAAACCGTAAATCGCCACCCGAGATAATCGGTAGCCGCGATGCAGAGGTCTCACTTGAAATAATCCTAGGAAGCCACTCGACTCACTCGGGGGCTGCGCCACATAGGTTCACAACGCAGGCTTAGGCCGTCCCCAAGGTACTCGGGGGCTGGCCACAAAGTCAAAACAGAAGCAAATACTCGCACAGTAATGAAAACAATTTCACTCGTTGCTCGAGAATTCTTGTCATTTACATTGGCATAGTCGCCACATTAACTAACCCTATACAGAAGAAGAAGTCTACTCTTAGTCTGCAGGCTCGGCCTTCGGCGCTCCGAGTGGGCCTACAAGGCGCTCGCTGTGCTTCTGCACCTGTTCAATCAACTGGCGCGCAGCCGCCAGGGTATCGGCGTACTCGGCATCGCCAGGTAGTCCACCCATCAGCCTCTCCAACGGAAGGTTGGGCCGATGCAGCCGAACGTACGCCAGAGCCGCGTTCGCCCCGGCGACAAGCTGAGCATGGATGATCTCCTTCAGAGCATCGCGATCACGGAACCTCTCAAGCAAGGTGGCCAGCCCATGCGGCTGCCCATTGTGTGGGAAGTAGACGCGGTGGATATGCCACAGGGTCTTCCGGCAATTCTCCAAGAGGAAAGCCGCACGCCAAGTCCGGTCGAGCATGCGAGCAAGAATGCGCCCTCGCGACTTGTTCACCCAGAATTGACGAGCTTCGTATGAGTCGCCAGACGCCTCCCGGGTAACACGCTCCTCAACGCGGTCCCGCTCAGCCTCCCAATCCGGGTTCACGTCTACACACACAAGCTAGGAGTCAGAACCAGCAAGTTTCAACAAGAAAGGCAGTTGCTGGGGATACCTACCTTGAGGTTGCCGGCTGATGAGATCGATCTCCCCGATCAGAAAATCTTCGCGCTGGGAAAACCCCGCAGTCGGATGCGACCTGGAACGCTGCAAGAGCAGCTCAGTATTCTTCAGGGTAGCCTCAAGCTCAACCACCTTATTCTTCAAATAAGTGATTATGCGCTGGTCATTCGCACTTCGCGGAGGAGCCGGAGCAGTTTGGCGACGGCGAGCACCTGAAGAAGATCCCTCGCCACTCGGTCCAGCCGCAGAAGCAGAAGACGTGCCACCGCGCAAGTTAGTCTGTCATGAACGTGCAGAATCAATGACAGTATACGACTGCTCAGCAAAGACAAATATGATGCGAAGAAACATTCAATTTCAGCCAAAATATTGTCAAAGGCCAGAAGACCCGACAAAACATCAGTCAGCAATAATTACAAAGCAAAAGTTATCAGTACATAAAAGCTGCGACTGCTAAGCCCCTACAACTACTCCTGGGCAACAGACTCCGACTGCGAGCGACTCCTCCGAGCAGCAGCAGCCCCAGTCGCCTTGGCCAGCGCCCTCTCGAAGGTGGCCACAAGCTTCACAGCTAGCTGTGCGGCCCGCACTTTCACTCTGCCTAAGGACGCGGTTCGGCCATCAGGCCTCCGGGGGAAGCCGCTGAAGACCTTCTCGAAGTCGCCCTGAATTTGGTGGCCTAGAAGGAGCTGGAAGGTGAGCTCGGAGCCGCGTACCGTCTGCGTCCGAGTAAAGTCGGCGAGGGTACTCGCGCCATCTTCAAACAGAGCAGCAAGGGCGTCCACGGCAGTCGGCGGCGAGTCGCTTGGGAAGATGTTGCGGTGCACCGTCGTAAGGGCTCCCGTTGACTTCTTCAATGCATCTGTGGACTTCTTCAGCGCATCACACGCATACGCGCAGACACAGTCAAGGAAGCCGACAGCCGTCGCCAAGTCGACAGTGTCACTCGACGAGCCCTCCTCAGAAGCTCCACCGCATGTCTCTGCGCAGAAAAGTCAAACATCAGACAAGGGCAAAAGCAAAAACACAGTAGGCATCAAGCCGAAACTTACCCCCAAGAGCACCGGCGAGTGAAAGGAGGCGGTCGACTTGAGTCTTCTCTTGGCCAACCCGCACCCGCTCGCGCTCCTGGAACTCGTGCAGAGCTTTCACAAGATCAGCTTGAGCCTGGAGCTTCACTTCTAGCTCAGCAACCCGCCCGGTAGCCTGGTCCAGAGACGCACGCAGCTGGTCCCTCTCCTTCTCCAGGCGAACATAAGCCGCGGCTGCATCTAGCTACTGGCGATAGTACGGCTGAAACAAAAGCAAGATCTTAATAAAGTTGCGGGCGACTCTACTAGTCACCCACACCTTTGGGGGCTACTCCCATCGGGAGCGCTGATCGTGCACCCGATGAAAATTCAAGACTACAAGCTAAAAATACAAGGGACTTACGTGGGCCAGGAGGTGGAAGTCTTCAGAAGGCGGCGGAGGAGCGCGACTTGAAGACACGACGACAGCAGGTTGCGGGCGCTCCTCGGCCGCCATCCGGGGCACCAGCTCGGTCGAAGGGGCGGATGTGTGCTCCACTTCACAACGAGGGGAGTGGACACCGCCAGAACGGCGGCTGAAGCATAACAGTACAATGACCAACTAAAGGATTGGAACTACAAAAGACAACTCGAAGTCAACAAGGTACTAACCTGGTGGTCTCGAGTTCATCATCACTCCCCAAGGAGACAGACGGTAGCCGCGCGAAAGTACGGGGTGGCGCGGAGCTGACAGGGGGAACAACCAGGGGCTCGATCCAGCCACCTTGAGACCGCGCACCCGACGACGTCGCGACGACTTCCTCTGGATCAGTTTCCGCACCCCTTGCGGGCAACGAGGCAGTCGCAGAGTCACCGCCGCTCCGACGCTTCTGCCTCTGCCGTGCGGGTTCCTCGTCGTCGTCATCATCCTCCACTTCGTCGTTGGGAGAGACAGCGGACGGAAGCTCGTCATCGTCGTCATCCTCCTCCACAACCCTCGATTCGTCGTCGGATCCATTTTCAGGGAGAGGAGGAAGGCTGACCAGCAGAGATCGACCCTGAAGGAAGTAGACGCAAGTCGAATTAAGGAGCAGGATTTCTAGACAAGAAGAAACAAAGAGAACAAGTGAGGAACATTATCTCAGGAATGGGGTTCGTCGCCCCATAAGGGTCAACCGGGCACTTGACATTGCAGATATCCGCGACTCGGAGGTTGGTGATGGACCTCACCTTGGCTTCCACCTCCTCATCGTCAAGTGGCTCGGTGCTGACGCCCTCGACGGCCCACATCGGGTGGGGCCGAGCACTGAGCGGCTGCACCCGAAGACGGAAGAAGGTGGCCATCAAGAAGACGCCACCCGCCTCGCGCCCAAGGCTCTTGGTGAGGTCGTGTAGCAGGCCCAGCAGCGATCGTGCGGCTTCCTTCTCCTCCGCAGTCAGCGGGTGCGACCAGGCGTGAGTCTTCCGCAGCCCGCGTCCGCTGTCGAATGCCGCCAGGCCGTCCTGGCTCGACTGGACGTAGAACCTCTTCTTGCGCCACCCCTGGACGGAGTCCGACTTCTTCATCTGGAAGTACGCGGTGTCACCGCACACTTGGATTCCGAAGCCGCCCACGGGGAATGGCAACCCGCTCTTCCCAACGTTCTTGCGAACGAGGAAGAGCGACTTCCACAGCGCCCAGTGGGGCGCGACACCCAGAAAGCACTCGCAGAGCACAATGAAGCCCGCGATGCTCAAGACGCCATTGGGGGTCAGATCATGGATCTGAACTCCATAGGCATACAAGAGACCGCACACAAAATCGTGCAAGGGGAACCCGAAGCCCCGCGGAAGGAAATCCACGAAGCATACGCGTTCCCCATCGCGGGGTGTGGGATAAACTTCTTTGCCAGGAGCGCGTACCTGGACTTGATCAGCGGAAGGAAGGAGACCTTGAGCACGGAGGAGTTCGACCTCCGCCTTCTTCACAGACGACCTCTGCCAGTCGCAGTCGGGCTTCTTCATCAGCCCGGCTTCGTCGGCGGCGGGGGAGGAACCAGCGGCACTCTTCGGCTTGCCCATGGTGTCGCGGGCCAGCACAAGGTGCACGGACAAAAATCACGGAGCTCTGGTGAGGGCGAGAATGGCAGAAGGCAGAAGAAAGGAGGCGCGGACGAATGGAGAAGACGATGCCCTCGCGCTGCGGCGCAGTACTTATGCCTCAGCAAAATTAATCTCAGCCCTCCGTCGCGCAGCGGTTTAGAGCATCTTCATCCCGCCGTCCACGTGTCAAGCAAAGAGGCCAACCGTCCCCGCCAACTTCCTCCAATACGCACGAGAATCGAGGCGTCATCATCGTGCGCAAAAATTGCGCACCCAGTTCGGAGACGTGACAACTGCTGACCGCGGTCAGCGCTGCCAATGGTCCCCGCCATGTCACGTCCCATCGGGTGCTTAGGCGTGCAAGGAAACGTCAGCAACAACGTCATCAAGCCAACGGCTCCAAACAACTGGACAGCGAGATAAATCAAATGCAAGATTCGAGTGGTAGCTTCTAAGCTGAAACAACTGAAGACAATGCGCTGGTCAAGGAACCCGAAAAATCTATTCGGGTGACGAAGAAAGTCGAGTAAGCTCCCGCAGCCGAATCAGATCTACATGTAAGCCAACAGGCCGAATAGAAACAAGCTTCACATGAAGAACAGGACAAAGTAATTCGACTGCAAAGGTTACTCCCATCGGGAGAGGCCTGTTCGACCGAAGAAATCGAGTTCAAGCTCAAGATCAAGCAATCCAATGGCGCGTCCAGGAGGAGGAAGTCCTTTGCCCGACGCTGCGCTTCGACCAAGCACTCGGGGGCTACTGACTTGGGGCTACCTTTCGGCTAGCCCACCATGAGGCTACCTGGGCCGCGCCAAGGATGGAAAAGCCCACAGAAGGCCCACTCGGGGTACCACGTATCCTAGTCCAACTCGGTTAGGTCTTGTAACCTGCCATATCTGTATCGACCGCCCGAGACGTGGCTACCTATAAAGCCAGGAGGGTTGCCCGTCCTAGAGGACACACTCTTAGTCAGCACCACAAACCCTAGCAAAATCGCAATCTCGCCATTGTAATCGCTACTCGCATCAATAATCAGACAAGTAGGAGTAGGGTGTTATCCTCCGGGAGCCCGAACCTGGGTAAATCCTTGCTTGTCAGCCGTCGTGATCACCAACACCTCTCTCTCTCCCCATCAATCAACCCGGGGTTCACAACCCTGGGATTTCCGAGTTACCACCTCGTCAATGACATTGAAACGCTGATGCACACAGTGGGTGTGTTGTTGGTAGACCCCAAGAGGAAGGTGTGAGGTAGTGCGGTAGCAAGTTTCACTCAGTATGAAACCAAGGTTATCAAACCAGTAGGAGATGAAGAATTCCCCCGAGGTATCAACGACGCCAGAAGATTGCTGGTGCTAAGTTGACATGGAGGCTGCACACAAAAAATCAAGATACTTAGCCCCAACTTAACACTGAGGTTGTCAATCTCACCGGCTTGCTGTAACAAAGGATTAAACATATGTGTGGAAGAAAGATGTATGTTTGTAGAAAGTAACAGGTTTGCAGTAGTGGTTTTATAAGATTAACGAGAAGGTCGGGGTCCACATTTCACTAATGGTATCTCTTTATAAAAAATAACATACATCCATGAGTGGTAAACAAATTACAGCTAGGCAATTGACAGAATAATGATGAGCAACCACGTGCATATACTAACGTTATGATGTCTAGTGTGAGATTCATTCGGGCATTATAACAATATACATAGACCGTTCCAACCGCATCTATGACTAATAATCCACCTTCCGGTTAGCGTCCGCAACCCTTTCAGTATTAAGTTGCATGAAACTGATTATCGCCTTAAGCACTGTGTGTAAAGTAAGTAAGTAACATCATCCTTAGACAAAATACTACTGTTTTATCCCTAGTAGCAACATCACATCTACAACTTTAGAGCTTCCTATCAATGCACCAGATTTAATAGAGACATGAACCCACTATCGAGCATAAATACCCCCTCTTGGAGTTACGAGCATCTACTTGGCCAGAGCACACACAAGTAACGGAGACCATGCAAGATCATTAAATAGCACACACATGATATATTATGAAGCAATAACTTTAGTACTCAATATTCATCGGATCCCAACAAACACAACATGGAGAATCACATAAAGATGATTTTGATCATGATAGGCAGCTCACAAGATCTAAACATGATAGCACAAGAGGAGAAGACAACCATCTAGCTACTGCTATGGACCCGTAGTCCAAGGGTAGACTACTCACGCATCAGTACGGAGGCGGTCATGGCGACATAGAGGCCTCCGGGGACGATTCACTCTCCCGGCAGGGTGCTGGGGAGCAGTTCTGATCTCCCCCGAAGTGGTGTTGACGATGGCGGCGGCTCGAGACCCGTGGAGGAAAAAGTGAATAACGCATCTTTATTTTTAGGTCAAGGGGGATTTTATAGGCGAAAGGGCGAGGTCGGTGGGCGCCCATGGGCTCCACATCACCTCCTGGCGCGGCCAGGATTGGGCCCGCGCCAGGAGCTGTTGTGGGCACCCCGCGACCCCTCTTCATCTCGTCTTCGGTTCGTCATGACGCAAATATTTCAAATATAATTCCAGGGTGTTTTATTTCCAATTTGGCGACTATTTCCTTAAGTACTTTTCTGAAACCAAAAACAAGAGAAAACAGGGAACTGGCACTATGTTATCTTGTTAATAGGTTAGTCCCAGAAAATGCATAAAACTATATAAAATGCATATAAAACATGTAATAACATGATATAACATAGCATGGAACATAAGAAATTATGGATACGTTGGAGACGTATCAACATCTCCAAGCTTAGTTCTACTCGTCCCGAGTAGGCAAGAACGATAAAAGAAGAATACTTTCTGAAGTGACATGCTTAAACACAATCTTGATCATGTAATAATGTAAGGCATGTAAACTGATATCAAATGAATAAGGGCTGTAGTTTATATGGATATCAAACGAGTAATGAATAAACAAGTAGGTGAAGCAAGCAAAGCTTTCAATGATATTGTACTAGATAGTAATGAACTTTGCAAATTAGATATTAAATATGATTTAAGCTTCAAGGACAACAATATAATCATCAAATGCTTCCAACAAACATGCCAACTTAATGAAAGGATCAAGTCAAGCAATATCAATATGCACGTAGAAGATCAATATATTATTTTTCAAAATAAACAAGCAAGCGTTCAACGTTGGTTCCTGGCACCAGGATGTTATTGCTAAGAGAATGTTAACGGAGATTTGAAAGGCCAACGGAAGAAAGGGTCACAAAGCTGTAGATGATCATTAGACAAGAGAAAGTCATACAATCGAAGCTATGCAAGGAGTAGTGATTGCCATACAACGGATGCACATGGAGCTATAAATATATGAAAGCTCTCCAATGGAACTAGTGGGGGTGCATCCAACTTGCTTGCTCACGAAGACCTAGAGCACTTTTGAGGAGGCTCGTCATTGGAATATACAAGCCAAGTTCTATAGTGTAAAGTTTCCCACGTAGTTATGCAACTAAGACATGAAAACTCTCTCATATGGAGTAAAGGTGCTAAACATGAGAACAAATGATGATCATAAATGATATGGTGCTATAACATGAGCACAAGTGATGACTATAAATGATATGATGCTATAACATAAGCACAAGTGTGTGATAAAGAATAGTAATGTTGCCCACTTTTTATTTCTTTCTTTCTTTTTTTTCTTTTTCTCTTCTTCTATTTTTTTTGTTTCTCTTTTCGATGGCCTCCATGGCTTTTTTCACTTTTAGGGGCAAGCATCCTAATATGATATATGATATATGACAACACACTAATGATGATAAGACAACATACTGATGATATAAGTAACTAATATGAATGTGCCATAAGAATACATATGACAACGGTGCCTCTGCCAGTGTAGCAGGTTATGCAGTGATCTAGCATAACATGGGTAACACCACACATACACTTTATAGAATCACGCAAAGCAATAAATAAGTAATGAATGACAACAAGTCATGTAATGTAAGATGGTTGTTGCATGGCAATATATCTCGGAACAACTATGGAAATGCTGTAGTAGGTAGGTATGGTGGATGTTTTGAGAAAGATATTTGCCTTATGTGTAGGAGAAAAAGATGAAGATCTCCCACGAGTTTGGCTGTACCCGCAAAAAATGCACCAACTCTCAATATGAGAAAGGGCAATGCAAAGTACCTAAGAGGCTAGCAATATGGTGGTGGCAGTGCCATGAAAACCGCAGTTTTAGAACTCACAAGTTAAAATATTCCAAATAAAAATATGATCATACAAGGCATAATGAAAATTACTCCTAGAGGGATCGTGGTAAATGACAAAGTCACCGTTGGCTTCCCCGACCGTAGCGCATAACATAAAGTCATTAGGGTGGCTTTAGGCAAGTAGAAGTCATATACCATTATGCAATCAACTGGAAATTTAGGTGTGGCACAACTTTCAAGTTTCTCATGACCAACCATTTAATCATTCCAATTTACTAGACCATCATGTTTACCATGAAGCAAATTAATATCTCAAAACAACATCAATGATTCAAGTGACACAATTTAATGATCTACAAGATTATGAATCATTTAGTTATACTATCTACAACATTTAGCATTTTCTGTTCTCAACCAAACACCAATCAACTTATTTAAAGATAACTCTCCAAGTAATTAAACAATGAGATATGAGAGTATATTATAAAAAAGCTAACAACTTAACAAGAGATGCACGAAAAACAAGAGCTAGAGAGCAAACGATAACAAAAGACGAATACTCAATGAATATAAGTGAAGAATACGAGTATTCATATGAAAAAGCGGAGCGTGTCTCTCTCCCACACAAAAGAATGCTAGGATTCATTTTATTCATAGAATGAAAATAACAAAAGCACAAATTAAACGAACAGACGCTTCAAGATAGCACATAAGATGTGACGAAATCAAAATATAGTTTCACTAGAAAGGACCTGATAGTTTGTCGATGAAGAAGGGGATACCTTGGGCATACCCAAGCTTTGGCGCTTGAGTCTTCTTGAATATATTGGGGTGAACCACCGGGGCATCCCCAAGCTTTGGCTTTACTATCCTCTTGATCACATTATATCATCCTTCTCTCTTGATCCTTGAAAACTTCCTCCACAGCAAACTTAGAGTAACTTCATTAGAGGGTTAGTGCACAAAAAAATATGATATTCTGTAGGAACACGTTTGCAACCAATGCTGCTGGACATTAGCTACAACCACTGATACTTAATAGGATAAAAATATGATATTCTGTAGGAACACATTTGCAACCAATGCTGCTGGACATTAGCTACAGCCACTGATACTTAATAGGATAAAAAGATCCAATCAAAATAGCAAAAGAGGCATTGCAAAATAAATGTCAGAATCTGTGAAAAACATAATAGTCCGTAAAGACGAATTTTTTCGAGGCACTTAACTTGCTCAGGTCAGAAAAATCAAAACTAAAGAAAGTTGCGTATACATCTGAGGATTATGCAAAAAAATGGCATATTTTTCTGACGTTCCACTGAATTGACATGAATTTAACGGTCGACAGCAGAAATCTGTTTCAGCACAGGAATGAATTTTTGCATCAACTTTCAACTAGAGGCTTAACTTGACACAACATTGCAATAAAATTAAGATACAAAGGAATTTCTACAGATGTAGGACAAGTCAATGACACAAGAAAAACGAGATAAAATGACAGGAAATAAAATTGGATTGTCTCCCATAAGCGCTTTTGTTTAACGCCTTTGAGCTAGGCACAAAGAAAAAATCAAGTATTATTAAGAGATGAAGCATCAACATCAATAACTTCTTCCAAAACATGGTTGGTTGTAATAGGTGTTTTTGGTATCCATGAGTATGTCCTATTATGTAAACCATCACTTTTATGCATATTGTGAGGTTTGGGTTTGGGAATATAAATGAACTTTTGTTCCCTTCCCACAAAAGCCTTATCTCTCTTAGTTTTAATAGAAGCAAATGTTGAACCTAAAGTTTCATAACATCTTATAATTCATCAATTCTATGATTATGAGTATCAAGGGTGTTGCTATTTTCTAAAGCAGTGATTCTTCCATTCATGGCATCTATTGATTCATTACCCTTGCAAGCATTATCAAGAAAAGTTTTCTCCATAGAATCCAACCTTTTAATAATATCATCCAAAGTGATCTCAGTTTTAACTTCTTTAGTAAGGGGTGGTGATCCTAACAAACTCTCAATTAAATTGCAGGCTTCAAAAGCAGGTGTACCAAGAAAGTTACCCCCCGTAAGAGTGTCAAGAACATACCTATACCAACGAGAAATACCAACATAAAAATTCCTAAGGAGGATTAAAGTGGAGTGTTTCTTAGTGCATTTTTTATGAGCATCATTTATCCTGTACCGAGCATCTTTTAAACTTTCTGCTCCTTGTAGTTTAAACGAACAAACTTCAACTTCAGGACTACCCATTTTCAGCAATTTATAACACAAACCGAAATAAACAAAGCAACAAAACTTAAAATAAAAGACTAAACCGAAATATAAAAAAGTAATGCAAGTAACTAATTTTTTTGTATTTTTGATAAGAAAACAAGACAGTAATAAAAATAAACTAAGCAAGACAATAACAAAATAAAAAGATTGGAAGTGCGAAAACTCCCCTCCTTAAGAACACTCAAATCCCCGGCAACGGCGCCAGAAAATTGCTTGATGCACACGGTGGGTGTGTTGTAGGGAGACCCCAAGAGGAAGGTGTGAAGTAGTGCAACAGCAAGTTTCCCTCAGCATGAAACCAAGGTTATTGAACTAGTAGGAGATGAAGAATTCCCCCGAGGTATCAACGATGCTAGAAGATTGCTGGTGCTAAGTTTACGTGGAGCCTGCACACAAGCAATCAAGATACTTTGCCCCAACTTAACAGTGAGGTTGTCAATCTCACCGGCTTGCTGTAACAAAGGATTAAACGTATGTGTGGAAGAAAGATGTATGTTTGCAGAAAGTAACTGGTTTGCAGTTGTGGTTTTATCATATTAATGAGAAGGACCGGGGTCCATTGTTCACTAGTGGTGTCTCTCCATAAATAATAACATTCATCCATGAGTGGTAAACAAATTACAGCTAGGCAATTGACAGAATAATGATGAGCAACCCAGCATATACTAACGTTATGATGTCTAGTGTGAGATTCTTTCGGGCATTACAGCAATATACATAGACCGTTCCAACCGTATCTTTGACTAATAATCGACCTTCCGGTTCGCGTTCGCGCCCCTTTCAGTATTAAGTTGCATGCAACAGATTATCGCCTTAAGCACTAGGTGTAAAGTAAGTAAGTAACATCATCCTTAGACAAAGTACTATTGTTTTATCCCTAGTAGCAACAATACATCTATAACCTTAGAGCTTTCTGTCACTGCCCCCGATTTAATAGAGACATATACACACTATCGAGCATAAATACCCCCTCTTTGAGTTACGAGCATATACTTGGCCAGAGCACACGGAAGTAACGAAGAGCATGCCAGATCATTGAATTGTACACACTTGATATATTATGAAGCAATAACTTTAGTACTCAATATTCATCGGATCCCAGCAAACACAACATGGAGAATTACATAAAGATGATCTTGATCATGATAGGCAGCTCACAAGATCTAAACATGATAGCACAAGAGGAGAAGACAACCATCTAGCTACTGCTATGGACCCGTAGTCCAAGGGTATACTACTCACGCATCAGTCTGGAGGCGGTCATGGGGACGTAGAGGCCTCCGGGGACGATTCCCCCTCCCGGCAGGGTGCCAGGGAGCAGTTCAGATCTCCCCCGAAGTGGTGTTGACGATGGCGGCGGCTCGGGACCCGTGTGTCGGGTTATGACTCCCAGAAATCGGGGGTAGTGACTTCCTGAAGTGTAGTTCGAAAGGGGATTGAACGCGGAGGTCTAAACCCTCAAGTGGCTCCGCGACGTTGCTCGCCGGACCCGAAGAAGACGCACACCCGACCAAGGAAGACACCGTCCTTTACCCAGGTTCACGACCCTCGTGAGGAGGTAAGACCGCTACTCCTGCCTGTCTGTATTATAAGTGGAGGATTACAGTACAACTGAGCTTGCCGGAAGCCCCCTTGAG
Source organism: Poa annua (assembly GCA_026929855.1). Lineage (NCBI taxonomy): Eukaryota > Viridiplantae > Streptophyta > Magnoliopsida > Poales > Poaceae > Poa > Poa annua. Next base: position 163,478,238 of record CM049426.1, read on the forward strand.
GCAGTTCTTGCCTGGGGAGGGAAGCGATGATCTTCTTCCTCCTCCAGTCAGAGGCTAACCTAACCAGAGTTGCTAGGGTTTACAAGGGTGTTTTGCATGCAAAGGGCCGAACCTTGCTACGATGGATGTCTTCTCTCTTTTATAGGCGCCTCGGGCCTTCTCCTTCGGCTTGGCCTTCAAGGTGGCTCCCACTTGCCAGTGGCAGGGCGGTGCACGAGTCCACCGTGCTCCATTCGTCCATGGACTCCGTCCATTGTTGATAAAGGTGGCGCCGTGGCCGACAGGCGGCCGACCGCGCGGTACTATCAGCAAAGCGGGCAGTCTCTGAGGTGGAGCCCGCGATGACGATCTCCGTTGGAGGGTTGCGCCGTCCACCTGCTTTATCGTCAGAGTAGAAGGTCCTCACAGCTGTGCAGCAGGCGGAGCAGCTTTTTTGACCGCTTTATCGCCAGGGACAGCGACGGGGGTGTGTGCGCCACCGCACGAGCGTGGAAGCGGTCACGTGCGGTCTGTCGGGCTTCCTTGGCGACGACGTTTCCCTTCAGGCCTGAGGGGAGATTCCTGTTGGACTTCCCTCAGGCGGGTTGGTTCCTCGGGGGGAGGATCCCCTGAGGCGAGGGGTCACTTGAGGCCCTCGCTTCCTCTTTAGGCCCTCGAAGGGAATCACCTCTCGATGGTCCCGCCAAGCGGTGACGCCTGGTCCTTAGTTGTTTCGTCCGACTGGCCCGCGAGCGAGGCCTGGGGGGAATGGGCTCTTGATACTCCAGTTCCCACTGGGCCGACAATAGCCCCCGGGCCCATGATGGGAACGACTGAGCCCATGGGCTTAGGTGAAGCGTCGTGGGCCCTTAGTGCCCAGCCGGCCCGAGCCACGGGGCACTTGGACGATTAACGGCTTCGCACGATCTGGGGCGTGAGTCGTGGGGGTTCCCACCACGCCCCGGTAACTGCTCCGGGAGGGGACATAAAGCGCAGGCGTTGCCGCGTAGAGCCGTTACCGTTTCTAGTTCTTCCCGCAGAAGTTTCCGCTTCTCAGAGCTCTCCGCCTCCGCTCTCTCCTACGAATCTCCCATCTTCGTCTTCGCTAAAACTCAAGTCCTCTACGATGGGCCCGGTGAAGAGCAAAAGTGAGGCCGCAGCGGGGTCTTCTTCCAGGGCGGCGTCCATGGAGGTAGTGCGGAGCGCGGCACTTGACGGGGCGCGCACCGATCTTCAGGCGTTGGGGAAGATTCGTCACCTGGTTGCGGGGCCGACCAACGAGCACGGCGCCAGCGAACTTCAAGCCGCCCGGTTCAGGAGATTTCCTCAAGGGTTTTACCCCATTTTTCTCCACGCCATCCCCGCCGGGCTGGTGCCGCCGTACTCGCCTTTCTTGGAGGCAGTATTGGAATTCTACCAAATCCAACTCCTCCATCTTCACCCAAACTCCATACTCATCTTGTTCATCTTCGCCTACCTTTGCGAGGCTTATCTAGGCGTGCACCCTTTGGTAGCGCTCTTCAGGACCTTCTACTCGATGTGGTGCACGGCTGCTGGCGAAAGGACATGGTGCGTCTCCTTCCGCATTGCGGACGGCATGGGGCACATATACATCCCCATGTCCTGGAGTGGGGATAAGCCTGTCACGGCCCTGCTCAAGAAGGTGGGTGACTTTCGCCAGAAGTGGCTGCTCATCGGTGTCTCGTCACCCTGTGCGTTCCTGGATGTCCAGGAGGCGCCGCCCGTGAAGAACTCCCACTGGTGCAAGTCTGCTCTTCGCGGTGCGGACAACGCTTATTTGGAGGTGCGTTTGAGATTTCTCCGCGAGGAGGGTCTCACGGGTCAGATGGTCGCGGCGGACTTCGTGGCACGCCGCATCGCCCCCCTTCAGGCGCACTCGGAGCCGATGTGGATGTATGCTCGCCCCTCCGACCCAATGCAACTTCATCCGGAGGACCCTGGCTCGGACGTGGTCGACACCATCCTAAACATCTTCTTTGCCAGTTCGGATGTGCCTGGGAAGATCGCCAGCTCCGTGCTTCCTCTGCAGCAGCTTCCCCTGAGCGACCGCGTGGATATCCTGGACGGAATGCCGGATTTTACTCCTCATGGTCTGGCGGGCTTGATGGATCAGGAGGTCGCTCCGCCGGCGCGCGCGCAGTCGTGGGTGATGACTATTCGTCCGCCTCCCGTGCCTGGAGCGGCGAGGAAGAGGCCGCGACGGGAGGGGCGCCCTCTGCGAGGTACGAGCCATTCACCGACGAGATTTGCGACATCTTGTCGGGCGATGACGACGCCTTCGTTGTGGCGCCTTCGCGCCTCGAGGAGGAGGCGTCTGAGGCGGGGACGGCCATTGAGACAGATGCTTCACCGGGGAGGCGCGAGCCTCGCACCAAGGCGATGGTGGATCGCTCTGGGGCGAGGCCCTCTGACATCCCCTCAAAAAGAAAAGCGGCGACGCCTCTGGAGTGATCGGGTGCCAAACCCAAACCTTCCTGGCGCTCTCCCGGCCTGTCGTGGGTCGACGCCGGTGCTTCCCCTTCATGGTGAGTATTCCCACCACTTGGTTATTTTTGGCTTTTGTTGTCCCCCCTGCTCTGTCTTCTCCTGAACAATCTTCTTTGGGCTTTTGCTAGCGATCTGGTGCCTGCGAAGCGTCGCAAGCTTCGCGAGGCAGCAGGTGTGAAGAGAGCCGCAGCTGCGGTGGCGGCTGGCGAGCGCCCGAGGCCTGTGGAGACGTCCACTCCAGGCCCAGTGGAGGGGGCGCCTCAGGAGGGAGCCGTGCCCCTAGAGGGGGCGCCTGAGAATCAAACAGCGCCTCCCGAGCCTTTGCTAGTGGACAGCGCGGAAGAGACGGCTCCCGCGTCACTTCGTGCTCCGACTCCTCCTCGCGCGGCTACGCCACCATGCGAGGCAATTTTGCTCCGCATGCTGCCATCGCCGCGCGCAGTGACGCCGCCGCCTGCGTCACCTCCACAATTGTCGCCCGCGGTGCCCGCGCCACCTCTGGAGGGAGCGACCGAGGCTTCAGCAGCCGCAAGTGCGGCCACAGGAGGGGGTGCGGCCTCGCCACCTCTGGAGGGAGCGACCGAGGTTCCCGCAGGCGCAAGTGCGGCCGCAGGAGGGGGTGCGGCCTCGCCACCTCGCCCTGCCGGAGAAGATGAGCGTCTTAATGGCTCGAGCGCCGCAGCGGAGGCCTGCGTGGATGGAGGCGGAGCCACACCCAGCCCCCGAGCTTGACCTAGGGCAGGGCTCACGGGACCGGCCGCTGCAGCTGGGCCCTCATTTAGCCATGAACTGGTTCTCCGAGGCTGGGATTGGAGCGCGGGGCGCCGCGAGGTGGCATTCGGCCTTGTGCGTTAGTCCTTGGAGGGCTTGGAGGCCCATCTCGCCCTTGGCGACATATGGCTCGCCCAGCAGCAGGAGGAACTTGCGAGATCATGGGCGTCCTTCCATGCGGCTGTCAAGGCGCGCCGGCTGGAGGACTCGGCGCTGCAGGCAGCCTGCGAAGAGGCTATCAGCTTTGCCAAGGAAATCCGCGATGGTGCCATTCGCGATGCCGCAGAGCTACTTGAGCCCCTCCAGGCAGAGCGCGACGCCGCTGCGGAGCTCCTGCGAGGGGCCACAGCTGAGCGTAAGGCGATGGAGGGCTCGCTGGCGCAGAAGCGCTGCGAGCTGGACCGGTTGGAGTCCCAGCTACTCTCTGCCCACCAGGCCACGCATGCCGCTCTGGAGGAGGACCACAAGTGCTTGGCCGAGCGCGATCGGCAGCTGGCCCTCAGGGGGAGTGAGCTGCAGTGGCGCGAGGATCAGTGTCTCCAGACGAAGAAGGACTTGGCTGCCTAGCGTGAGGCCCTCGAAGCGTGCGAGGGAGGCCTGGCCCAGGCAATCTCGAAGTTCGACGAGCACGTCGCTGCTCAGAAGCGCTCTGACGAGCGCTCGGAGCGGCGCTTTGCCAAGAGGACGAGAGCGGCACAGAGGGCCCTCGCGGAGAACGAGATACATCTCCGTCGGTCCCTTCTTCAGAAGTACCACGCTCGGCTACGGAAGCGGGAGGACCGCCTCAAGGCCGAGCATGCTGTAGACGCTCAGCGGCTCGCTGAGCTCGAGAAGGCCAACTCCAAGCTGGCACGCCGCTTCAAGCGTGTCAAGGCCTGTTGGCGCCTAGCGGAGGAAGCTCGCGACGTGGCAACTCACGGCGCTGGCCCTTTGTCCAGTGCGCCTGCTGTGCAGTGCGACCGCCTGTTTTAAGAGCTGGTCGCGCGCGGTGGTGAGCTTGCGGCGCGGTTCGGCGCAGACGCGCCGTGTCCTGGGACCCGAAGCCACGACGACGCCGCCGCGTTCCTGGCCTCATTTGACCAGCTCTTCGCGGCGCTGGAGGGCCCCGCCGCCGAGCTTCGCGAGGTGATCGAAGACGAAAGCAGGCAGCTCTTGGGGGTGGCTGTTGATCCCATCTTCACCAACATCAAGCTCCTTGTGCCGGACTTCGACCTCCGCTTGGTGACCGAAGTTGCTCCCGGCGAGGGCGCGCAGCGCATCTCGTCTTCCCTCCGCGAGCAGGTGGATGCCTTCTGCAACCGCTTCAGGCGTGTGGAGGCTGCGCCGGACTTCAGGCAGGGGGAGGCCCACTCCGCCGAGGTCGAAGATGGCGCTGCGGAGGAGGAAGCCCGTTCCACCGAGGTCGAGAATGGTGCTGCGGAGGAGGAGGCCCGCTCCGACGAGGTCGAGGATGGTTCCGCGAAGGAGGAGGCCCGCTCCACCGAGGTCGAAGATGGCGCTGCGGAGGAGGAAGCCCGTTCCGCCGAGGTCGAGAATGGTGCTGCGGAGGAGGAGCCCCGCTCCGACGAGGTCGAGGATGGTTCCGCGGAGGAGGAGGCCCGCTCCGCCGAGGTCAAAGATGGCGCTGCGGAGGAGGCTCAAAGCGATGCCGCATCCCCCTGAGCCTTTCTTGACTGCGCCTGCGAGCGCTTGTATCTGCACCAGCTGTGTGCTTTAGGTATCTTAAGACCTTAGGCTTGTAATATACTTTTAATTGCTGTTTTAATTCGAGCTAGTCTGCCCCTCGTGAGGTCTCTTTTGACTCATCTTCATGTCTATTTGTTCTCTGCGTCGTTAGGTCCCATCTCTTCGTGCCATGACTCCGCCACCTCGGTATGCGGGAGCAATGACTCCACAAGGCTCGGGGGAGTTTAGGCCTAGGAGAGGTAAAAGCCTTGAGTCGTGATGCTCAAGTGCCCCCCTTAGACGTGCGAGTAGTCCATGAAGCGTAAGGGAAAGCGAATTCGCTCGAGGGGCAAAGACGCGCGCTAGGGAGAGAAAAACGCTCTTTAAGCGTGGGTGCGAGACTTAGCTTCTCGAGATTTTCACTCTGTGATGGCTTTTCGCCTGGTGAGGTTGCCCACTTGAGGGGTCGCTCCTGGGGGGGCTTTTCGCCTGGCGAGGTTGCGCACTTGAGGGGTCGCTCCTGGGGAGGCTTTTCGCCTGGAGAGGTTGCCCACTTGAGGGGTCGCTCCTGGGGAGGCTTTTCGCCTGGCGAGGTTTCCCACTTGAGGGGTTGCTCACGGATGCCCCTTCAAGCTCGGGGGGAATTCTTCCCTGCAGGTATTAGAGGGGCGAACCCAAACGCTGAAACACAGATCAAGGGATTCGTGCACGCTTATAGGTCCCCTCAGGCGTTACTTGTGAGGAGAGTAAGTACCAAGGTCCTCTGTAGAGATGGCGTGTTTGATGGATCTTGCCCTCCAGCCAGAGCTCGGACTCTTGGATATTGCAGTGCTGCTGGTGTGTCATTTGAGGCACTGGCACCGTACTCAGCCCCCGCTCGCGAGGTACGCATGTGGAGAGATATAAGCGCACACTTCAACAATAGTAATGCGTAAATAAAACCGCCCAAAAACGTTTTTTAAGCGGCGCCGAAGCGCTAAGTTCACTTAGGAACGAGATTGTGTCATTCTGCTTGGGGTTGCCAAGTTAATGCTCTGACCATGTCGAGGCATGGGGACCACCTGTAGGTGGCAGAGACTCTCAATGGCCTGAGGTGGCTCGTTTTAATTTGAGAGCTCGGAGGGTTTTTCTCGAGTGAAGCCTTTGGGGCTTTGGAGGTTTAGGCCGTTGGCGTTTTAACCTCCAGAGACAAGAATGCTTGGAGGTTGAGCCGTAGGCTGCCTCGTCCGCTAGGAGTCTCGACGTGACAATGATCACGTGCGTGGCAATGACCACAGTTGCGTTTGTTCCCTTAGGAGACAAAGCATGTGTTTGAGGTTTAAGCCGTTTGGCGTTTTAACCTCTAGAGACGACATTGCTTGGAGGTTGAGCCGTAGGCTGCCTCTTCCGCTTGTCTTCTCGACGTGACAATGATCACGGGTGTGGCAATGACCACTTTGGCATTTGTTCCATTAGGAGACAAAGCTATGTTTTTGGAGGTTTAAGCCTTTTTGGCGTTTTAACCTCTAGAGACTAAAAATGCTTAGAGGTTGAGCCGTAGGCTGCCTCGTCCGCTTGACTTCTCGACGTGACAATGATCGCGGGTGTGGCAATGACCACTTTGGCATTTGTTCCTTGCGATACAAAGGTTTGCGAGGTTTAAGCCTTGAGCTTTTAACCTTGAGGGACAAAAAGGTGCTTGGAGGTTGAGCCGTGGGCTGCCTCTTTCGCTAAATGCCCTGATGTGATAATGATCATGGGTAGAACTTGCGCAGATGCATGATGTTCCATGGATTCTTGACGGGGACGCCATCTTCCGTCTCGAGGCGAGCCGCGCCAGGCCTGGCGATGTGGGTGACCCTGTAGGGACCTTCCCACATCGGGGACAGCTTGTGGAGGCCTTCCCTGGAGAGGATTCGCCTGAGGACGAGATCGCCTGCCTCCAGGGTGCGCGAGCGCACATTGCGGCTGTGGTAGCGCCTCAGGGATTGCTGGTACTTGGCCGCCCGGAGGGCGGCGCGGCGTCTTAGCCCTTCAAGGAGCAGCAAGTCGTCGTTGTGGAGGTCCTCTTGCTGGTCCTCATTAAAGGTAAGGACCCGTGGGGATCCATGCTTTTTTTCTGCGGGGTGGACTGCTTCGGCTCCATAGACGAGTGTGAACGGCGTTTCCGCGGTGGGCTTGGGTGGCTTGGTACGGATGGATCAGAGCACCGAGGGTAGATCATTGATCCAGCCCTTGCCGTGGCCCTTGAGGATATCGAAGGTCCTGGTCTTTAAGCCTTTGAGGACCTCTGCGTTTGCGCGCTCGGCCTGTCCGTTGCTTTGCGGATTGGCGACTGAGGCGAAGCAGAGCTTGATGCCCATTTTCTGGCAGTACGCTCTGAAGATGCCACTTGTGAATTGCGAGCCATTGTCGGTGATGATGCGGTTAGGCACTCCGAAGCGGCAGACCAGGCCTCTGATGAGTTTCACCGCCGCGCCTGCTGTGATTGTGCGCGTCGCCTCCACTTCAGGCCATTTTGTGAACTTGTCAATGGCCACGAAGAGGAAGCGATATCCACCTTGCGCCGTTGGGAAATGTCCCAGGATGTCCAGCCCCCAGACCGCAAACGGCCATGAGAGCGGAATGGTTTGTAGCTCCAGCGCTGGTTGGTGGATTTGCTTGGCGTGGAATTGGTAGGCTTCACAAGCTTGAATGATGTCCGTTGCATCTTGAAGCGCTTGAGGCCAGTAGAAGCCGCTCCTGAAGACTTTTCCTGCGAGGGTGCGAGCGCATGAATGGTGGCCGCATTCCCCGCTGTGGATGTCCTTAATCAGCAGTTTTCCTTCTTCAGGAGGGACGCACTTGAGCGCGATGCCGTTTGGGCGCTTGCGATAGAGAATTCCTTCGAGGATTTGGTACGATTTTGCTTGGCGGGCAATTCGCTCCGCTTCAACATCTTCCTCGGGAAGGATCCCTTTGTGGAGGTAGTCTTTGATCTCGTCGATCCATCCTGCCTCTTGGTGCACCGCTGTGAGCAACAGACGTTGCCCTGTGGGGGGCCCGCAGCCTGGAGCTCCGCTTGCAGGTGGTGGCGGGAGCGCTTCTCTGTGCTTGCGGGCAGGGCCTCTAGGGGCTGCTTTATGGATGCCTTGACGAGCCTCTCTTCAAAGACACCTGGCGGCTGAGCCTGCCGCTTTGATGCATGCTTGGCGATGTCATCAGCCTCTTGATTTTCCTTTCTTGGGATATGCATGAGCTCCATTCCCCTGAAGTTCTTCTCCAGCCTACGGACCTCTTCAAGGTATGCGGCAATGTGGTCGTCCTTGGGCTTGTAGATTTTGTTGGAGAAGTTGACGAGCAGCTGGGAGTCACCCTTGATGAGTATATGCTTGACGCCTAGGGCGATTGCGGCGCATAGGCCAGCAAGCAGCCCTTCATACTCGGCGATGTTGTTGGATATCTTGTCGATTCCGAAGCACAGCTAGACTGCGTAATACAACTTGTCGCCTTTGGGTGAGGTCAGGACTACGCCTGCCCCACCACGGCGACAAGCGAATGCTCCGTCGAACTTCATGGTCCAGAGGCTGGGCATTGCGGCTCCAGGGGACTCGTGCTCTTCTTCCCAGGGCTCTTCAGGGGTTGGATCAGTCCATTCGACGACGAAGTCTGCCAGCGCTCTTCCTTTGATTACCCTTGTGGTATCGAAGCGCAAATTGAATGGCTGTAGCTCGATGTTCCATCCTGCGACACGATCTGTTGCATTTGGGTTGCGCAGAATTTGCTCCAGGGGGAAAGAGGTTACCACCGTGATGGGTTGCCCCTGGAAGTATTATCGCAGCTTTCTTGAGGTGATGAGGAGTGCGAGGAGAAGCTTCTGCTGCACCGGGTACTGCTCGCGAGCATCACGCAGTACTGTGCTGACGAAGTAAACTGGATGCTCGACGAGAGTAGTTCTTGTTTCCTTGGCGTCTTTCGCCTGAGGTGGCCCAACTTGGCCCTCGATGGGGTTGGCTTCAAGGGGTTTGTCCTGGGCCTCGAGGGTGTTGGCCTCGCGGGACTTAGTCTCAAAGGACTCGGCCTCGAGGGGCTTTGCCTCGAGGGACGTGGCCTCGAGGCACTTTGCCTCGAGGGACTTGGCCTCGCAGCGCTCCTCCAGGGCCTCAAGTGTGTTAGCCTCTTGAGGCTCCTCAGTCCCTTCGGCATGAATCTCTTGCAGCGGTTGGCTCGGGGCGGTCCCCTCTTGAGGCTTTGGGCCTGGCGGTGGCTTTGTGAGGACTGCCCTTTCGTCGAGCTCTTTATCAGGAGGCTTTCTCTTTGGAATGGTTGCACTCTTCTTGTGAAGTACAGGCTCCTCTCTTTCCACCACAAGGACAACACTGGCTGTTTGTGGAGTAGCTGACAAGTACAGCTTCAGGTGCTCGCCAGGCCTTGGGGCGACCATTACAGGTGGGCTGGCCAAGTACTTCTTCAAGTCCTCACATGCTTTTTCAGCTTCAGGGGTCCACTTGAAAGTGCACGTTCTTTTCATGATCTTGAAAAACGGCAGGGCCCTTTCGCCGAACTTGGAGATGAATCGACCCAAGCTGGATATGCAGCCTGCCAGGCATTGCATGTCCTTGAGCCTGCGTGGAGGTTGCATGCCTTCTATGGCCTTGATTTTGTCTGGGTTCGCCTCTATGCCCCGATGAGACGCGAGAAACCCCAGCAATTTGCCTGAAGGTACTCCAAAGACACACTTGGCGGGGTTGAGCTTGATGTTCACCTTGCGCAGGCTGGCGAAGGTTTCTTCAAGGTCTCCGAGAAGAGTATTTCCTTCTCGCGACTTCACGACGATGTCATCGACATATGCTTCAGCGTTTCGCCCCATTTGACCGCCAAGGGCTATCCTCATTAACCTCTGGAAAGTGGCTCCGGCATTTTTTAGGCCGAAGGGCATGCAGACGTAGCAATACACACCTCATGGGGTGAGGAAAGCCGTCTTCTCCTCATCCTCCTTAGCCATCTTAATCTGGTGATAACCAGAGAAGGCATCGAGGAAACAGAGGAGGTCGCAGCCTGTCGTGGGGTCCACGATCTGGTCAATTCTGGGCATGGGATAAGGGTCTTTGGGGCAGGCCTTGTTTACATCAGTGTAGTCGATGCAGAGGCGGCCTCCGCCGGCGAGTTTTGGGACTGCCACGCCGTTGGAGAGCCAAGTGGGGTGCGCGACTTCGCGAACGACTTTTGCCACTTTGAGCTTCTCGACCTCCTTGACGATGAACGCTTGCTTCTCGGGGGCTTGCTTTCTTGCTTTTTGCTTGACGGGGCGCGCGTTTGGGCACACGGCCAAGTGGTGCTCGATCACCTCCCTCGGTACACCAGAAATATCTGACGGTGTCCATGCGAACATCTCAGAGTTTGTCTGGAGGAAGGCGACGAGCGCGCTTTCCTATTTGGGAGGCAGCGCGGCGCCAATGGTGACGCTAGCCCCAGAGCCTTAAGCCCCCGAGCTCCTTGAGCTTAGAGAGATCTTCTTGGTAGCAGCTGCCTCCTGGGACAACAACTGCTTCTTCTTCTTGGGCCTCTCGAGAGGCTCTTGGTCCTCGTCTACGGGGAAGGCCATGGCGGCGGTCTTGAAGGCCGTCTCAACAGCGCGCGTAGCGTCCAGGACATGTGTAACGCCCCGGGATTTTTCCCAATTAGAAAATTGTTTGTTTTTCTTTTTGCATCAACATGACATCATCATGCATCATTTGCATTTGCCAATCTTAATTTAAATTATTGCATTTAAATTCAAACTCCACTTAAATTCTTTTCTCACAATTAAATTCAAATGCTTTTGAAATTAATTAAAATGTGTATTTTAAATCTTTTGCAAATATTATAAAAACTAGTTTATTAAGTTGCCTATTTTAAACTAAAACTATTTTGTAAAATCTCCTAATTCATTTCCTTTTCTATTTTGTTTTAAAAATAGAAAAACAGAAAAGAATTAAAAGAAAAATAAAATTCAGAAAAGAAAAACACTTTCTGGGTCGCAATCCACTCACCTTGGCCCATCTCTCCCTCCAGGCCCAAAAGCTCATCTCCCATCGATTTCCCCTTCCTCCGTACGGAGACAGAGGAGAAAGCGAACGAGCCCCCACCATGGCCACTGCCCGCTGCCCCCACTACCCTCACCTTTCCCCTCCTACTTAGCCCTCTCCTCTCGAAACCCTAACTCCTTCCCTCCACTCTCCCATCGCGCCGCCGCCTCCTCCACTCTCCCATCACGCCGCCGCCTCCTCCCCTCTTCTCCTCCCTTCTATTTCATCTCTGCTTTCCCTCCACAGTAGAAAAAAAATCACCGGAGCCTCCGCCGCGCGCCCCCGAACCACCACCGGCCCGGCCACGTCGCCGCCCCCTGCTCCGCCCGTTCCCGACCCGCTACCGCACGGGAAAAGCAGTCCCGAGCCGGCCCGAGCTCGCCTCCTCGCGCCTGCGCCCGCCCGCAGCCGCCGCCGCGCGCGCGCCGCCTGCGCCGGCCGCCGCCTCCTCCCGCTGTCGCCGCCGACCCGCACGCATCCAACGCCGCCGCGCCGCGCTGCGCGCATCCACCCGTGCTGGTCGCCGCCGCCGTGCGCACCCGCTCCGCGCCTCCGCTCCACGCCACGCCGTCGTCCCCGCTGCCTCCTCTTTCCGGCCGTGTGCACGCCGCCGCCGACGCCCGCCGGGTGTTCGACATAATTCCCGCAAGACCCCGGCGTCGCCACTTTTTTGTCCTAGTTGTCCACCCTTCGTGGTGTTGCTACGTGCGCGTGCTCCTTCCGGTGCCGCGACTGCCCGTGTCCGTGTCGCGGTGCCCGCCCGTGCGCGCTTTCTTTCCGGTGTCCGTTTGCCGTGTTCTACGTGCCCGCGCCCGTCAACGATGATGACCGAGTACAACTACCCCGACCACTTCCACGACACTGACAAACGACGATTCCCTGGTCCCACGACGACTACTTCCACGACGACGACTACTTCCTCTACGGACCGAAGACATTGGTTTCGAACCCTAGTTCACCCGATCCGACGTACGGACCCAAACCCTAACCCTATATCTAATTTTATAAAATGCCATCTATCTGGTGCATATCGCATCATAATTGCATGTGTTGCATCTCTTGGGTTTGGGGGGGTGTAGTAAATCACCTAATTAATAAATATGGAATGTGTGGGGCAAATCATTATATGTATTGCCCGATTCCATTTAAATTGACTAGATAATCCATGCCATGTCTTGCCATGTTAACCAACATTTAATATTGTTGTGTAGATAAATAACTTGAACATAAATATTAATTGTCGGAATCCCGGTTCCGCTTAATTTGGATTATGTGCATCTCGCAATGCATCTCGCCATGTCATGCATCATTCTCATATGACCATGCTGGATCTTTTGCCGTAGTTGTAAAATGCATCTTTCACGTTTTCCAGTGTTTGTTGCCTCTTCGCGGATAAGACGTTGAGATGTGTGAGAAACGACAAGATCTACTTCCATGCGGGATTCCAGGCAAGCAATGATTGCTTGTTTACCTATACATTGTCTCTCATTCCTGCCGTTGATCTCTGCTACCCTAGTAGTCGATTCTTTATCGCGATCCCATCACATGTTTATCCTGCAGCCCATACAGCTTTATCCCCACAACCTACTACCTGTTGCATGTTTATCTGTTTGCCTTGCGAGTCGTAGCGCATGCTTAGAGTTGGTTGTGCGAGTCGTCTGTTGGTCTTTTATTTCATATGCTTAGCTTGATAGATTATTCTACCTTAATAAAACGTTGTATTATATTGGGGTATTATATTTAAAAGATAAGGCACCGGCGGAAGGCCTTGTGAGGTGTTTTGTTCTGCTAAGTGTCGACCTAGGAACTGAGATTTTGTCCTTGGATCCAATTTTGAGGGCACTAACCACTTGTGGGAGGCCCAATGGAGCCACCCTCGACTTTGACTGGAACTTCGACTTGTCCGGGAGCTGCACCTATTTCTGGTTTTCCATTTGTCTCATATGCATCGATACTAGTGTAGTATTTTACTTTGGCGGTGTGCCTTGTTACATGCATATAAGGCGCGGCCTGTTGGTGCGGAGGGGTGTGTCCTGCGGGAGTCCGCACCCTTTTGGCCGGGACCAGCATAGCTACCGTGGCTCCTGGACTTGTTGCGGTGAAGGAAAAGAGTTGGGTTGAAAGGCCCTAATGTTTTTGACTGGGTTGATCATGCGAGTATGGGTCCAGTAGTGCACCCCTGCAGGATATAATCTTATCGATGAGTCGTGTCCACGGTTATGGACGACTTGGTGATGATGCTGGCTAACAAGATCTAGACAACTTACACCTAATCATTGTTAATTAATTTGACTAGTAAATATAGAATTACTTACACCCTTAATGGTAATTAAAACTGTTCAACGTGTGAGTTTCCCGAATTGCTTCCTCATATTTGGTTGAGGGGGTTAATTCGAGAATGGGTTATGTTTGGTGTTAGTTGTAGATGGTTACCTTGTGCGCTCTCTTATCCCTCTCTGATTAGACGGAAGTTGTAGCGTGTCTCTGTAGGTTGCTAGTGCTGCTGCCGCTAAGTCCACCTCCCCTAAAATTTTGGGAGATGGCGTAGAAAGTAGGCAAGTCGGTTTTGCTTGCCAGGGAGTGCCCTGACCCTCTTTTGGGATGTGCTTTATGTGCAGTCAACAGGTTCGAAGTCCGACGACGTTAGCTTGGGAATCCCTCCGGCTTGGCTCGGCAGGGATATGGCGCCATTGCTTATCTTCAGGACTCTTAGTCCAATTTGTATCTTATCCGTAGTCGGATACTATTTTGCTTCCGCTGTCATTTGATACTTTGTATTTTAACATTTGTATCTTGACTCGTTCGAGTCGTTGTTGTAATATATCTTTTGTTGTATTTGTGGATGTATCGGAACTGTTGTAATGCTATCACAATTCCACCCACATAATGCGCATGTTTCGGCGTGCACATTATGTCTGGTGGGCGACCTAAAATCGTTATTATGCGGATTTCGGCGGGGTCGCTTAAATCTACATAGTACCGATTTTAGGGCGTCACAAAGTGGTATCAGAGCCTTGGTTTCGATCTCCTTGTTGTTTCGATACGAATGGTTATTGAAGCAGCAGGTCCGCAAAAGCCTGTAGGATAACCTCGCTAACGGTCGTTGTTTCTAGAGTGTCGAAATTTTTTTTACTCAAATTATTTTTAAAAAATATCTCAATAGCTTTCTTTTTACTCCTTACCTCTATTCCATTCTCCTCTTACCTTATTTTTTTTGGAGTCTCTTCTCTTATCCAACTTTCAACGTTTTAGGATCCTACATGTGGGTGGATGATTTCTTGCCTTTTACCCTATTAGGTTCGACCTTTCGGAGTCGTCTTCGTCATGAGCAACAATCAAGTGTTAGTGGTGTCGAGAATTTCCAGGTGGAGCAACAATCACTTGTTAGTGGTGTCGAGAAGTTTATCCCGGAGCCTGAAGACTCGATAGTTACCCCTCTCTTCATGTGGTCTCGGCGTGGATCGCGGGACGCGATCCCTTGTTAGTGGTGTCGATTGTAACGCCCCGGGATTTTTCCCAATTAGAAAATTGTTTGTTTTTCTTTTTGCATCAACATGACATCATCATGCATCATTCGCATTTGCCAATCTTAATTTAAATTATTGCATTTAAATTCAAACTCCACTTAAATTCTTTTCTCACAATTAAATTCAAATGCTTTTGAAATTAATTAAAATGTGTATTTTAAATCTTTTGCAAATACTAAAAAAACTAGTTTATTAAGTTGCCTATTTTAAACTAAAACTATTTTGTAAAATCTCCTAATTCATTTCCTTTTCTATTTTGTTTTAAAAATAGAAAAACAGAAAAGAATTAAAAGAAAAATAAAATTCATAAAAGAAAAACACTTTCTGGGTCGCAATCCACTCACCTTGGCCCATCTCTCCCTCCAGGCCCAAAAGCCATCTCCCATTGCTTTCCCCTTCCTCCGTACGGAGACAGAGGAGAAAGCGAGCGAGCCCCCACCATGGCCACTGCCCGCTGCCCCCACTACCCTCACCTTTCCCCTCCTACTTAGCCCTCTCCTCTTGAAACCCTAACTCCTTCCCTCCACTCTCCCATCACGCCGCCGCCTCCTCCCCTCTTCTCCTCCCTTCTATTTCATCTCTGCTTTCCCTCCACCGTAGAAAAAAATCACCGGAGCCTCCGCCGCGCACCCCCGAACCAACACCGGCCCGGCCACCTCGCCGCCCCCTGCTCCGCCCGTTCCCGACCCGCTCCCTAACGTGAAAAGCAGTCCCGAGCCGGCCCGAGCTCGCCTCCTCGCGCCTGCGCCCGCCCGCAGCAGTCGCCGCGCGCGCGCCGCCTACGCCGGCCGCCGCCTCCTCCCGCGCCGCCCCGGCCTGCCTCTGCCGCAGCCGCCGCATCGCCGCGCCGCCCGCTCCCCGGCCCAACCTCCCGCGCTCCCGAGCTCGCCCCCGCGCCTCTTGGCCTCTTCCCGTCGGCCGCTCCCCGCCGCCGTTGCCCGACGGCCGCTGCCCCGTGCCCCGCACGCCCGCTGTCGCCGCGCCGTGCCACGCACGCCTGCTATCGCCGCCGACCCGCACGCATCCGCCGCCGCCACGCCGCGCTGCGCGCCTCCACCCGCACCGGTCGCCGCCGCCGTGCGCACCCACTCCGCGCCTCCGCTCCACGCCACGCCGACGTCCCCGCTGCCTCCTCTTTCCGGCCGTGTGCACGCCGCCGCCGACGCCCGCCGGGTGTTCGACATAATTCCCGCAAGACCCCGGCGTCGCCACTTTTTTGTCCGAGTTGTCCACCCTTCGTGGTGTTGCTACGTGCGCGTGCTTCTTTCGGTGTCGCGACTGCCCGTGTTCGTGTCGCGGTGCCCGCCCGTGCGCGCTTTCTTTTCGGTGTCCGTTTGCCGTGTTCTACGTGCCCGCGTCCGTCAACGATGATGACCGAGTACAACTACCCCGACCACTTCCACGACACTGACAAACGACGATGCCCTGGTCCCGCGACGACTACTTCCACGACGACGACTACTTCCTCTACGGACCGAAGACATCGGTTTCGAACCCTAGTTCACCCGATCCGACGTACGGACCCAAACCCTAACCCTATATCTAATTTTATAAAATTCCATCTATCTGGTGCATATCGCATCATAATTGCATGTGTTGCATCTCTTGGGTCTGGGGGGTGTAGTAAATCACCTAATTAATAAATATGGAATGTGTGGGGGCAAATCATTATATGTATTGCCCGATTCCATTTAAATTGACTAGATGATCCATGCCATGTCTTGCCATGTTAACCAACATTTAATATTGTTGTGTAGATAAATAACTTGAACATAAATATTAATTGTCGGAATCCCGGTTCCGCTTAATTTGGATTAAGTGCATATCGCAATGCATCTCGCCATGCCATGCATCATTCTCATATGATCATGCTGGATCTTTTGCCGTAGTTGTAAAATGCATCTTTTACGCTATCCAGTGTTTGTTGCCTCTTCGCGGATAAGACGTTGAGATGTGTGAGCAACGACAAGATCTACTTCCATGCGGGATTCCAGGCAAGCAAAGTTGGCTTGTTTACCTATACATTGTCTTTCATTCCTGTCGTTGATCTCTGCTACCCTAGTAGTCGATTCTTTATCGCGATCCCATCACATGTTTATCCTGCAGCCCATACAGCTTTATCCCCACAACCTACTATCTGTTGCATGTTTATCTGTTGGCCTTGCGAGTCGTAGCGCATGCTTAGAGTTGGTTGTGCGAGTCATCTGTTGGTCTTTTATTTCACATGCTTAGCTTGATAGATTATTCTACCTTAATAAAATGTTGTATTATATTGGGGTATTATAATTAAAAGATAAGGCACCGGAGGAAGGCCTTGCGAGGTGTTTTCTTCTGCTAAGTGTCGACCTAGGAACTTAGATTTTGTCCTCGGATCCAATTTTGAGCGCACTAACCACTTGTGGGAGGCCCAATGGAGCCCCTCTCGACTTTGACTGGAACTTCGACTTGTCCGGGAGCTGCACCTAGTTCGGGTATTCCATTTTTCTCATATGCATCGATACTAGTGTAGTATTTTACTTTGGCGGTGTGCCTTGTTACATGCATATAGGGCGCGGCCTGTTGGTGCGGAGGGGTGTGTCCTGCGGGAGTCCGCACCCTTTTGGCCGGGACCAGTATAGCTCCCGTGGCTCCTGGACTTGTTGCGGTGAAGGAATAGAGTTGGGTTGAAAGGCCCTAATGTTTTTGACTGGGTTCATCATGCGAGTATGGGTCCAGTAGTGCACCCCTGCAGGGTATAATCTTATCGATGAGCCGTGTCCACGGTTATGGACGACTTGGTGATGATGCTGGCTAACTAGATCTAGACAACTTACACCTAATCATTGTTAATTAATTTGACTAGTAAATATAGAATTACTTACACCCTTAATGGTAATTAAAACTGTTCAACGTGTGAGTTTCCCGAATTGCTTCCTCATATTTGGTTGAGGGGGTTAATTCGAGAATGGGTTATGTTTGGTGTTAGTTGTAGATGGTTACCTTGTGCGCTCTCTTATCCCTCTCTGATTAGACGGAAGTTGCAGCGTGTCTCTTTAGGTTGCTAGTGCTGCTGCTGCTAAGTCCACCTCCCCTAAAATTTTGGGAGATGGCGTAGAAAGTAGGCAAGTCGGTTTTGCTTGCCAGGGAGTGCCCTGACCCTCTTTTGGGATGTGCTTTATGTGCAGTCAACAGGTTCGAAGTCCGACGACGTTAGCTTGGGAATCCCTCCGGCTTGGCTGGGCAGGGATATGGCGCCATTGCTTATCTTCAGGACTCTTAGTCCAATTTGTATCTTATCCGTAGTCGGATACTATTTTGCTTCCGCTGTCATTTGAATCTTTGTATTTTAACATTTGTATCTTGACTCATTCGAGTCGTTGTTGTATTATATTTTTTGTTGTATTTGTGGATGTATCGGAACTGTTGTAATGCTATCACAATTCCACCCACATAATGCGCATGTTTCGGCGTGCACATTATGTCTGGTTGGCGACCTAAAATCGTTATTATGCGGATTTCGGCGGGGTCGCTTAAATCTACATAGTACCGATTTTAGGGCGTCACAACATGCCCACGTATGGTGATCGTGCCGGCGATGCCGGGGATCTTGACCATGTTGTACGCATGGTGCGTGACGGCCATGAACTTCGCGAGCGCGGGGTAGCCGAGGATGGCGTTGTATGGCAGGCCGATGTGCGCAACATCGAAGTCGATGTGCTCGGTGCGGTAATTTTCCTCGCTCCCGAATGTGATGGCAAGCCTGACCTGGCCTAGAGGCTCGATCGAGCCGCTGGTGACCCCCGTGAAGGGCCTCGAGGGCATAAGCCGCTCGTAGGGCACTTGAAGCGCTTCGAACGTATCTATGGAGATAACGTTCAGGCCTGCTCCGCCATCGATGAGCGTCTTGGAGACAGCCACATTGTCGATGGTGGGGGTGCAGACCAGCGGGAGGGTTCCAACAGTCTTGGTGGACTTGGGGTGGTCCTGAGCGTCGAAGGGGATGGTGTACTGCGACCACTTGAGGGGCCTGGAGGTTTCCGTGCTTGGGAGGGTGGCGTTGAGCTCGCGGGCGAACTGCTTGAACTGGTTGTTCGACTTCGGCGCCTGCCCCCCCCCCCCCCCCCCCGAGGATGCAGGCAATGGCGCCTCTCGAGGCTTGGTAGCCGCCATCTTCCTCGTCAGGGAGGTTGCCATTCTTTTTTGTGGCGTTGGCCTGATTTCCAGATGATCTCTGGTAGCCGCCCTTGCGTCCGCTCCCGCGGTAGCCACGGCCTCGACCGCGGCTGCCACTGCCTTCTGCTTGCTCGCGCTCCTTGCTCAACCTCTTGAGGTCGTAGCAGGACTCCGTAGAGTGGCCGCGCCTGTTGTGGTATATGCAGAAAGGACGGTGATCATCTTTCCTCTCTCCAGCCTCGGGGGAGTCCCTGCGGGTGCCTTTTGTGTCAGGCTCTGCCGCGAGAACTGTGGTGGCCTTGCGCTTGGGCTCCTCCTTCTTCTTCTGGCTCTTGGTCCCCTCAGCATGATCGTCCCCTCTCGAGGAAATTTTCACGAAGAGGAGTCCCTCTTCAGCCTTGGCGCACTTGTCCGCCATGTCGAACAGCTTGACCACAGAGGTGAGCTTGTTGTGACGCCTGAAAATCGGTACTATGTAGATTTAAGCGCCCCCGCCGAAATCCGCATAATAACGATTTTTGGTCGCCCACCAGACATAATGTGCACGCCGAAACATGCGTATTATGTGGGTGGAATTGTGATAACATTACAATAGTTCCGATACATCCACAAATACAACAGAAGATATAATTACAACAACGACTCGAACGAGTCAAGATACAAATGATACAATACAAAGATTCAAACGACAGCGGAAGCAAAAATAGTATCCGACTACGGATAAGATACAAATTGGACTAAGAGTCCTGAAGATAAGCAATGGCGCCATATCCCTGCCCAGCCAAGCCGGAGGGATTCCCAAGCTAACGTCATCAGACTTCAAACCTGTTAACTGCACATAAGGCATAACCCAAAAGAGGGTCAGGGCACTCCCTGGCAAGCAAAACCGACTTGCCTACTTTCTACACCATCTCCCAAAATATAGGGGAGGTGGACTTAGCGGCAGCAGCACTAGCAACCTAAAGAGACACGCTACAACTTTCGTCTAATCAGAGAGGGATAAGAGAGCGCATAAGTAACCAACTACTACTAGCACCAAACATAACCCATTCTCGAATTAACCCCCTCAACCAAGTATGAGGAAGCAATTCGGGAAAACTCACACGTTGAACAGTTTTTAGTTACCATTTATTGTGAAAGTAATTTTATATTACTTGTCAAATTAATTAACAATGATTAGGTGTAAGTTGTATAGATCTTGTTAGCCAGCATCATCACCAAGTCGTCCATAACCGTGGACACGGCTCATCGATAAGATTATACCCTGCAGGGGTGCACTACTGGAACCATACTCGCATGATCAACCCAGTCAAAAACATTAGGGCCTTTCAACCCAACTCTTTTCCTTCACCGCAACAAGTCCAGGAGCCACGGGAGCTATGCTGGTCCCGGCCAAAAGGGTGTGGACTCCCGCAGGACACACCCCTCCGCACCAACAGGCCGCGCCCTATATGCATGTAACAAGGCACACCGCCAAAGTAACAATACTACACTAGTATCAATGCATATGAGACAAATGGAAAACCCGAACTAGGTGCAGCTCCCGGACAAGTCGAAGTTCGAGTCAAAGTCGAGGGGGGCTCCATAGGGCCTCCCACAAGTGGTTAGTGCGCTCAAAATTGGATCCGAGGACAAAATCTCAGTTTCTAGGCCGACACTTAGCAGAACAAAGCACCTCGCAAGGCCTTCCGCCGGTGCCTTATCTTTTAATTATAATACCCCAATGTAAGACAACAATTTATTAAGGTAGAATAATCTATCAGCTAAGCATATGAAAAAAAAGGCCAACAGACGACTCGCACAAACAAATCTAATCATGCGCTACGACTCGCAAGGCTAACTGATAAACATACATCAGGTATTAGGTTGTGGGGATAAAGCTGTATAGGCTGCAGGATAAACATGTGATGGAATCGCAAAGAAGAATCGAATACTAGGGTACCAGAGATCAACGGCAGGAATGAAAGACAATGTATAGGTAAACAAGCAAACTTTGCTTGCCTGCAATCCCGCATGGAAGCAGATCTTGCCGTTGCTCACACATCTCAACGTCTTATCCGCGAAAAAGCAACAAACACTAGAAAGCGTAAAAGATGCATTTTACAACTACGGCAAAAGATCCAGCATGATCATACGAGAAGGATGCATGACATGGCAAGATGCATAACAACTGCAATTAATCCAAATTAAGCAGGAAAGCAACCCCAACAATTAATATTTAGGTGCAACTTATTTATGTACTCAACAACATTAAATGTTGGTTAACAGGGTAACACAAGGCATGGGTGCTCTAATAAAATTAAATGGAATAGAGAAATAATTAAATAAAACCCAACACATTTCATATTTAATTATTTAGGTGCAGCAAATAAATTATATTAAGCAATGAATTTAAAAGATGCAAAATGGCATAAGAATGACATATTAATGTTCATTGCATTTTGTTGATCAAAATAGATATAAACTTTGCATTATTTGGATAAGCAAAACAAAAGATATGATATATAGAAGATTACACATCTTACATAAAAGAAAAAAAACAGAGAGACGGACAAAAGGGCATCCACCAGGATTTGACCTTGGGGCTCTTTGTTTCGGAACATGAGACCAAGCCACTGGAGTGGTACGGTGTTGGTGAATGATACATAATAGTACGCTATATGTGTTTGCAGGCTACGTTATCTGAACCAAAGACAGAAAATAACACCAATCTTCAGACTTGACAAAAACAAAAAAAGGGTGGTTAATGTTGTGCAGGACATGGGATTCGATCTCTGGATCTTCCAGGAGGAGAGAGTAACACAGCCACTGGGACGATGTGATGTTTCTGACAGAAACTGGGCGATGGTTAAGTTGAATAAAACCGATGATGTTAACTGAACTTGAACAAAACAGCTTCAGGTTTCAGAGCGGGAGGCGACACGAACGAACTGCAGTCCTCGACCGCGTCCAGAGGTGAAGGCGCAGGTGGGCGCCGGGGTGCTGGATGGTGCTGGTAAGGTGCGGGTCTCGGGTGTGTGCGGGAGGGCCAGAACAGCAAGGGGCGAGGCACACAGCGGGCGCATCACATGAACAACACAGAGGAGCACTTCCATGGCGGCCGGAAGGAAGTCGTGGACGCTCGCGACGCTTTGGACAACAACTCATGAAGGGGAAAGCGGGAATGGAGTCACGAGGCTCACCGGAAGGTGCTAGAGGTCGTCGTTCATCTCGGGGAGGTCGTGGTGGACGGAATTCGGAGGCGAAGCATCGACGGCCTCGGGTACCTCCAGATCAATTCACTGCGCATAGAGGAAGATGACGATGCCGCGCCGCACCTGGTACTGACGGATCCCCCTCGACGGCACCGGAGATGGGGCGACGGCGACCTTGCCCTTTTCTTTCTCTCTCGGGAAGAACACGGAACATGAAGAAGGAGGGGAAAGTGGCGGCGCAGGGGAGGGGGAAGGAAGAGGGAGGCGGCTAGGGTTTGGGCAGAGTAGGAGGGGTCGGCTTAAAGGAGAGGAGGAGGGGGTGGTTGAAGGAGTGGGCGCCATGGAGGGAGAGGGGGTCGCTGCCTTTTTCTCCTCTGTTTGACCGTACGGAGAAGAAGGGGAAGGGGAGAGTGGGCTTGGCCAGGAGAGGTAAGTGGAGTTTGGCCCAGGGAGGGTTTTCTCCCTCTGATTTTTAATTTGTTTTGGTTTTTATTCTTTTCTGGTTATTGTTTTTAACATAAAAATAGAAGGAGAAAAGATATATAACTTTTGGAAAATATTTATAGTTTCCAAAAATACACAATTTAATATTTTCACTTTGAATAATGAAAAGAATTTAAATATCACATTTAGATTAATTTGATTTGCAATTAGATTTAAAAGTGGAATTTGAATTTCAAAGGTGTGATTTACATTTAAATACAATAAAATAAATGAATTGACAATTGCATGATGATATGATGACATGATGATGCAAAAAAGAAAAACAAGAAAAACTAATTGGGGATAAATCCCGGGATGTTACAATCGACACCACTAACAAGGAATCGCGTCCCACGATCCACGCCGAGACCACCAAAAGAGAGGCGTAACTACCGAGTTTTCCGGCTCCGTGATGAACTTCTCGACACCACTAACAAGGGATTGTTGCTCCACCTCGAAATTCTCGACACCACTAACAAGGGATTGTTGCTCATGACGAAGACGACTCCGAAAGGTCGAACCTAATAGGGTAAAAGGCAAGAAATCGTCCACCCACACGTAGGATCCTAAAACGTTGAAAGTTGGATAAGAGAAGAGACTCCAAAACAAATAAGGTAAGAGGAGAATGGAATAGAGGTAAGGAGTAAAAAGAAACCTATTGAGATATTTTTCAAAAAATAATTTAAGTCAAATAGTTTTCGACACTCTAGAAACAACGACCGTTAGCGAGGTTATCCTACAGGCTTTTGCGGACCCGCTGCTTCGATAACCAATCGTATCGAAACAACAAGGAGATCGAAATCTTGGCTCTGATACCACTTTGTGACGCCTGAAAATCGGTACTATGTAGATTTAAGCGCCCCCGCCGAAATATGCATTATAATGATTTTTGGTCGCCCACCAGACATAATGTGCACGCCGAAACATGCGTATTATGTGGGTGGAATTGTGATAACATTACAATAGTTCCGATACATCCACAAATACAACAGAAGATATAATTACAACAACGACTCGAACGAGTCAAGATACAAATGATACAATACAAAGATTCAAACGACAGCGGAAGCAAAAATAGTATCCGACTACGGATAAGATACAAATTGGACTAAGAGTCCTGAAGATAAGCAATGGCGCCATATCCCTGCCCAGCCAAGCCGGAGGGATTCCCAAGCTAACGTCGTCAGACTTCAAACCTGTTAACTGCACATAAGGCATAACCCAAAAGAGGGTCAGGGCACTCCCTGGCAAGCAAAACCGACTTGCCTACTTTCTACACCATCTCCCAAAATATAGGGGAGGTGGACTTAGCGGCAGCAGCACTAGCAACCTAAAGAGACACGCTACAACTTCCATCTAATCAGAGAGGGATAAGAGAGCGCATAAGTAACCAACTACTACTAGCACCAAACATAACCCAGTCTCGAATTAACCCCCTCAACCAAGTATGAGGTAGCAATTCGGGAAAACTCACACGTTCAACAGTTTTTAGTTACCATTTATTGTGAAAGTAATTCTATATTACTAGTCAAATTAATTAACAATGATTAGGTGTAAGTTGTCTAGATCTTGTTAGCCAGCATCATCACCAAGTCGTCCATAACCGTGGACACGGCTCATCGATAAGATTATACCCTGCAGGGGTGCACTACTGGAACCATACTCGCATGATCAACCCAGTCAAAAACATTAGGGCCTTTCAACCCAACTCTTTTCCTTCAACGCAACAAGTCCAGGAGCCACGGGAGCTATGCTGGTCCCGGCCAAAAGGGTGCGGACTCTCGCAGGACACACCCCTCCGCACCAACAGGCCGCGCCCTATATGCATGTAACAAGGCACACCGCCAAAGTAAAAATACTACACTAGTATCAATGCATATGAGACAAATGGAAAAGCCGAACTAGGTGCATCTCCCGGACAAGTCGAACTTCCAGTCAAAGTCGAGGGGGGCTCCATAGGGCCTCCCACAAGTGGTTAGTGCGCTCAAAATTGGATCCAAGGACAAAATCTCAGTTCCTAGGTCAACACTTAGCAGAACAAAGCACCTCGCAAGGCCTTCCGCCGGTGCCTTATCTTTTAATTATAATACCCCAATGTAAGACAACAATTTATTAAGGTAGAATAATCTATCAGCTAAGCATATGAAAAAAAGGCCAACAGACGACTCACACAAACAAATCTAAGCATGCGCTACGACTCGCAAGGCTAACAGATAAACATACATCAGGTATTAGGTTGTGGGGATAAAGCTGTATAGGCTGCAGGATAAACATGTGATGGGATCGCAAAGAAGAATCGAATAATAGGGTAGCAAAGATCAACGGCAGGAATGAAAGACAATTTATAGGTAAACAAGCAAACTTTGCTTACCTGGAATCCCGCATGGAAGCAGATCTTGCCGTTGCTCACACATCTTAACGTCTTATCCGCGAAGAAGCAACAAACATTGGAAAGCGTAAAAGATGCATTTTACAACTACGGCAAAAGATCCAGCATGATCATACGAGAAGGATGCATGACATGGTAAGATGCATAACAACTGCAATTAATCTAAATTAAGCGGGAAAGCAACCCCGACAATTAATATTTAGGTGCAACTTATTTATGTACTCAACAACATTAAATGTTGGTTAACAGGGTAACACAAGGCATGGGTGCTCTAATTAAATTAAATGGAATAGAGCAATAATTAAATAAAACCCAACACATTTCATATTTAATTATTTAGGTGCAGCAAATAAAGTAGATTAAGAAATGAATTTAAAAGATGCAAAATGGCATAAGAATGACATATTAATGTTCATTGCATTTTGTTGATCAAAATAGATATAAACTTTGCATTATTTGGATAAGCAAAACAAAAGATATGATATATAGAAGATTACACATCTTACATAAAAGAAAAAAAAAGATAGACGGACAAAAGGGCATCCACCAGGATTTGACCTTGGGGCTCTTCGTTTCGGAATAGGAGACCAAGCCACTGGAGTGGTACGGTGTTGGTGAATGATACATAATACTACGCAATATGTGTTTGCAGGCTACGTTATCTAAACCAAAGACAGAAAATAACATCAATCTTCAGACTTGACAAAAACGAAAAAGGGTGGTTAATGTTGTGCAGGACATGGGATTCGATCTCTTGATCTCCCAGGAGGAGAGAGTAACACAGCCACTGGGACGGTGTGATGTTTCTGACAGAAACTGGGCGATGGTTAAGTTGAATAAAACCGAAGATGTTAACTGAACTTGAACAGAACAACTTCAGGTTTCAGAGCGGGAGGCGACACGAACGAACTGCAGTCCTCGACCGCGTCCAGAGGTGAAGGCGCAGGTGAGCGCTGGGGTCCTGGATGGTGCTGGTAAGGTGCGGGTGCCGGGTGTCTGCGGGAGGGCAAGAACGGCAAGGGGCGAGGCACACAGCGGGCGCATCACATGAACTACACGGAGGAGCACTTCCATGGCGGCCGGAAGGAAGTCGTGGACGCTCGCGACGCTTTGGACAACAACTCATGAAGGGGAAAGCGGCGGCACAGGGGAGGGGGAAGGAAGAGGGAGGCGGCTAGGGTTTAGGCAGAGGAGGAGGGGGTCGGCTTAAAGGAGAGGAGGAGGGGGTGGTTGAAGGAGTGGGGGCCATGGAGGGAGAGGGGGTCGCTGCCTTTTTCTCCTCTGTTTGACCGTACGGAGAAGAAGGGGAAGGGGAGAGTGGGCTGGGCCAGGAGAGGTAAGTGGACTTTGGCCCAGGAAGGTTTTTCTCCCTCTGGTTTTTAATTTGTTTTGCTTTTTATTCTTTTCTGGTTATTGTTTTTAACATAAAAATAGAAGGAGAAAAGATATACAACTTTTGGAAAATATTTAAAGTTTCCAGAAATACACAATTTGATATTTTTAGTTTGAATAATGAAAATAATTTAAATATCACATTTAGATTAATTTGATTTGCAATTAGATTTAAAAGTGGAATTTGAATTTGAAAGGTGTGATTTAAATTTAAATACAATAAAATAAATGAATTGACAATTGGATGATGATATGATGACATGATGATGCAAAAAAGAAAAACAAGAAAAACTAATTGGGGATAAATCCCGGGATGTTACACTTGTCGGGGATGCCCAGTTTCTCGAGCATCCTGCTGTTTGTGACGCCCTCGCGGAAAGCGGCGATGACTTGAGTGTCGGGGATGTTCGGGATCTTTTTGCGCACTTGGCTGAAGCGCTGGATATACTTGCGGAGCGTTTCATCCTTCCTCTGCACCACAGCGCGCAGATCGTTGTGGGTGAGGGCGCGCTCGTACGTCCCCTTGAAGTTGGAGACGAACTGCTTACAGAGCTCCTCCCAGGAGTTCACAGAGTCCTCCGGGAGGTTCAGGAGCCACGATAGCGCAGAGTCGCGAAGTGCGTGGGAGAACCAGTTGGCCATGACCTTGTCGTCTCCCCCCGCAGCTTAGATGGAGGTGGTGTAGAGCGGCAGGAACTCGACGGGGTTGCTGGAGCCGTCGTATCCCTTGGGAAGAGCCGGGCTGAAATTCTGCGGCCAGACCACGCGGCGCTGAGAGCGAGTGAACGCCATGCAGCCTGAGGTGTACGTAGCGACCCCGTGCTGAAGCGCGCCGCGGTTCTGCTGTCCCGCCTGGCCGAGCTCCTCCACAAGCCTGTTCTGGCGGTCTCGCTGGAGCTCCATCCCCACACGAGCATCGTGCGCGGTGCGCTGCACGATTAAGCAATCGTGTGGCAAGGACGCGTGCGAAGCAGCCCTTTGTGCCGCAGCCGGTGCAGGCCCCGGAGGTGGCGGAGGCGCATTTTTTGCGACCGTGCCCGCGAGAGAGGGGTGCACGTTGGACTGCGACGGAGCGGGGCGCATCGTGGCGATGCCGACGAGGTGGTTGAGGCGTTGGAGCCACTGCTCGTGGGCCTCAACGGTGGGCTGGTAGCGGAGCAGCTCCTGCGCCATGAGCTGCACGGTGTGGGGCGCAAGGTATGTCCTCCCCGGGCCCGAGCCGCTCAGGCGTTACGTCGGGTGCGACGACTGCGCGTCCTCCTGGTGCTCGGCGTCATGCTCCGGTGCCTCCGCGTGAGGGCCTGAAGGGACATGCTCCTCGTGGCGGGGTCGGCCCCGCCGTGCACGGGTGGTCGCGGCACCCTGGGGCGCGCGTGCTCCGGCGGGCGCACGTCGGTTGACTCGAGCGGCGCGGGTGGCGCGCGTGTTCACCATGGCGCGGAGACGAACTCGAAGGTTGTTGACGCGCCTCAATCCCCTACCTGGCGTGCCAAATGTCGGGTTATGACTCCCAGAAATCGGGAGTAGTGACTTCCTGAAGTGTAGTTCGAAAGGGGATTGAACGCGGATGTCTAAACCCTCAAGTGGCTCCGCGACGTTGCTCGCCAGACCCGAAGAAGACGCACACCCGACCAAGGATGACACCGTCCTTTACCCAGGTTCACGGCCCTCGTGAGAAGGTAAGACCGCTACTCCTGCCTGTCTGTCTTATAAGTGGAGGATTACAGTACAACTGAGCTTGCCTGAAGCCCCCTTGAGGCAGTTCTTGCCTGGGGAGGGAAGCGATGATCTTCTTCCTCCTCCATTCAGAGGCTAACCTAACCAGAGTTGCTATGGTTTACAAGGGTGTTTTGCATGCAAAGGGCCGACCCTTGCTACGATGGATGTCTTCTCTCTTTTATAGGCGCCTCGGGCCTTCTCCTTTGGCTTGGCCTTCAAGGTGGCTCCCACTTGCCAGTGGCAGGGCGGAGCACGAGTCCACCGTGCTCCATTCTTCCATGGACTCGGTCCATTGTTGATAAAGGTGGCGCCGTGGCCGACAGGCGGCCCACCGCACGGTACTATCAGCAGAGCGGGCAGTCTCTGAGGTGGAGCCCGTGATGACGATCTCCGTTGGAGGGTTGCGCCGTCCACCTGCTTTATCGTCAGAGTAGAAGTTCCTCACAGCTGTGCAGCAGGCGGAGCAGCTTTGTTGACCGCTTTATCGCCAGGGACAGCGACGGGGGTGCCCCCTGAGGGGAGATTCCTGTTGGACTTCCCTCAGGCGGGTTGGTTCCTCGGGGGGAGGATCCCCTGAGGCGAGGGGTCCCTTGAGGCCCTCGCTTCCTCTTCAGGCCCTCGAGGGGAATCGCCTCTCGAGGGTCCCGCCAGGCGGTGACGCCTGGTCCTTAGTCGTTTCGTCCGACTAGCCCACGAGCGAGGCCTGGGGGGTATGGGCTCTTGATACCCCAGTTCCCACTAGGCCGACACCGTGGAGGAAAAAGTGAATAACGCCTCTTTATTTTTAGGTCAAGGGGGGTTTTATAGGCGAAAGGGCGAGGTCGGTGGGCGTCCGAGGGCTCCACATCGCCTCCTGGCGCGGCCAGGATTGGGCCCGCGCCAAGAGTTGGTGTGGGCGCCTCGCGGCCCCTCTTCGGTTTCTCGTGACGCAAATATTCCAAAAATAATTCCAGGTTGTTTTATTTCCAATTTGGCGAATATTTCCTTAAGTACTATTCTGAAACAAAAAATAGCAGAAAACAGGGAAACTGGCACTGTGGCATCTTGTTAATAGGTTAGTCCCAGAAAATGCGTGAAACTATATAAAATGCATATAAAACATGTGATAACATGATATAACATAGCATGGAACATAAGCAATTATGGATACGTTGGAGACGTATCAGACGCCTCGTTCAACTCGATCATTGGATGACAGACAACATTGCCAGATGCAAATGCTTTGTCATAGACTATGTCATATGCAAGGGGAATTTGTTCACCTTCATGGTTCTTCATTGCGTTGGAAGAATCAAGAAGATGAAACATATCGCCGGGAAGTCATCAATCATAATGGTGTATATATGATATACACATTATGAATTACCTAAGCAAGTACTCACAGTAGTGACTAAGTTTTTGATACTAGTCATGTTTTATGAAAACCAGATTTACTACTTGAATAGCTTGGAGGGATGAGGCGACAATGCGTGTTAATGATGGCAGACAAAATGTTGTGATGGCCATAAACACTCTCCCTCTAGATCTACCATTTGAATAAATTCGTTTGTGATCGCCCGTTAGTATGATCATTATAAGTGTTTCTGCTCTAGCGAGACAATTGTTCATATATGTTAATGACAAAATCGTTGTCCTATATTTATGAAGTAATGATCATATGCCGACTTGAATTTAGATGGTAGAAGCTACAACATTCATAATATTAATGCCAAAGGATACAAACTTAATAAAGACACCACATATTGTTGGCACTACCGTTTAAGTTATGCCAATGTTATAGTCAATGAATAAGCTCCATTTAACTGGATCTACAAGTCGTTAGATTTGATCTTTTGACACTTGCAAGATAACTAAGACACCGTTTTCGGAAAGCAGGCATATAACTTATTGATAATCATGCATATAGATGTATGTGGATCAATGAAGTAATTGATGTGTAGTGGAGACCTTTATTTACTAAACTTCACTGAATGTTTTGAGTATAACTTGTTGAGAATCATGCATATGGGTGTATGTGAATCAATGAAGTACTTTAACGTATAGTGGAAGTCTTTGTTTCATAGACTTCATGAATATTCCGAGTAGATATATGAATATCCACTTAGGGAAAGTTAGTCTGGAAATTTTGATTCGATCAAACAAGTTCAGAATGAAGTAGGAAAATAAAATTAACAAGAAAACCAAATTCCTGCGATACATATCGAGGAAATAAAGATTTGAGTTATAATGTTGGCATATCATTAGAAGACTTGTGAGAAGAGTTCCACAAATTACGTCACATAGAACACCATAGTGTTATGGTATGTTAGGAATTCGTAATCACACCCTATCGGATAGTGTGTGATAAATAAATCTGTTATCGAATTATTATGATCATTGGAGTCATCTGGTAGAAACATAACATTCACATTAGATAATAGGGAAACAATTTAAATACATGGAGACAATACCATATGAGTGATGGCATGGCTTTTAGCCTAGATTATCGTTTGAAGAATTTAGTGTTTCGATGTGATCAAAACCTAAAATGGATATATCTTTCTAGTGTACCGTACATAAAGAATTAGTTGGGTACATGTCTCACGACATAGGAAAAAACGTTGCCGAAATATACCTTGTAAAAGAAATAGTTTCTTGTCCAAGGGTATAAGTGGGAAAGAAAGTATAGCAAGACGAAGTTAATGAACTTTCTCTCCAGACATCAGAGTGGCGCAACGGTAAGTGCTTCCGGTGTCATGCTCCACAACTGGAAAGAAGCTGATAATAAAGATCATGATGCTCTGAGCTCTTACTAAGAACGTAGGCGTACGAGGTTGTGTTTCACACTGTGTGTTACGACAATCTTGTTATGAAGGTCATGTTAATGGAATATGACAGACCTACGAACTACGAAGAAGAGTTGGTAGACCTAAGTCCGAGAAATGGCTATGAGTCATATATGATCCGAGGTGAAATCCATGTACGATTACCAGGTAATGACTTGGGAGATCTTCTTGATGGCATCTAGGCTGTTAATAGAATATGTAATTTTATGAGAGAGTAGAGACTGATAAGGATCGATTTGTCGTGAAACAGTTTCGACAGATTCAAAAGTTGACCACAACGAGATTTTGTCTCAAGTGGCGAAGCCTAAATCTATTCGTGTAACATCCCAACATTTTATAATGTTCAAAAATCACTAAAATTTAAAACTTTTGTTTTGATTAAAATAAAACATTAAAATTCATAAGAAAAGCAATTATGAAAGACTTCAAACATATTGAAAGAATTTAATAATTCAAATATCTCAGTTTATCATTATTTTCAAAAGTTGTTTCAAGTTAAACAATTTATTTTCCATTGTAATTATTAAAACCTCAATATCTAATTTGTCAAATAAATTACAAATTCAAACCTTGTTCATGAAATAAAAGGTTTCTTTATAAGTATTTGATTCCAACCACTTAGTCATATGTTTCTTAAACTCATAAATTCAAAATTATTAAAAAAAAATGGTATACTTGCAAATTGGTTTCAATCTTTCACCTGAGTTCAAAACATAGTTTTATAAATTACAGTCCTATAGTTCATAACCTTAAAACTTCATAGGTTTTACAATTAAGGAATTATCCAAATAAATATTTCATTACCTTAAAGGATTTTAATTTATTTTCAAAACATAAAATGACTTTCATGAATATATTTTCTATATAAGAAATGAATTAAAATCTAAAATCTTTTCCAAAGTTGTAATAAGGTTTTCAAATGAATTATCACAATATAAAATATAATGGTGCACAAATTATTTTCAATTAAAAATGAATACCTTATATTTCCCATTTCCTTAAAATTATTTATATTTATTTCTTTAATATTATGCCAAAATAAAGATGAATGATTTCAGCAAAAT
The DNA here is from genome assembly GCA_026929855.1 of Poa annua. Lineage (NCBI taxonomy): Eukaryota > Viridiplantae > Streptophyta > Magnoliopsida > Poales > Poaceae > Poa > Poa annua. The sequence goes on from CM049426.1 coordinate 163,509,932, forward strand.
AAGTTTAAATAACTTAATTTCAAACATTTTGAATGTGGGTATTTCATAGAATTTATTTTAGCCAAAAATAAAATTAGTTAAACCCTAGTTTTAAATTTAACATAAAGTGTCAAATTTGTATTTAAGCAATATTTCAAAATATTATTTTTCAAAAATGTTCAAAACATGCCCACTACTGGTTTAACACAAAGATAATAATTTTACAAAGTTTTAGAAATTTGTTTGACATCATTTGGACAATTAAATCAAAAGATATGAATTAAAAGAAAAATCAGAAAAGAAAAAGAAAAAAAACCGATGACGTCATGCTGACGTCACCGTCTTCAACCTCGCCCCAAATCCCGCCCCCGACCTCGCCCAAAACCGCCGTATTCAATTCCCATCAATTCGAGCGATTAAAGGGAGAAATCAACGTCCCCTTCGACCCCTTTTAACCCCCTCCTCCTCCGCTCGGATTCCCCTCTCATCCCACTAAAAACCGTGCCCCCAGGCTGCCGGAAAAGCTCGGCGGAGCTACTCGGTACCCGCCGCCATTTTTCCTGGTTCCCCGGTGAGGTGAGCCTCTCCCGAGTCCAAGACCTCCCCCATCCTCCTCCCCTTGTCCTTGCGCTTTTCCCTGACCCCTCCTCCTTCCTTTTCCGCAGCCGAACGCCCAATCCGAGCACGGACGAAGCTTGCCGGAGTTATCGTAGCTCCGCCCGCGCCTCCACGCCGCTCCAGGACGAACGAGAAGGCGACGCCGCCTCCATCATCTTCCTCGCGACGAGCCGAACCTGAGGGCGTCATCCGCGCGTCCGGGGGAGCACCGCAGCGCCGTCCTCGTCGTCGCCGAGCGCAGCGCCGCCGTCGTCGCCATCTCCGGCGGAATCCCGCCGCCACCTTCTCGTAATCACTTTGAGCCATCCGATCTAGATCGTGCGGTTGAGATTAGAAGTTTTTATGCGAATCGGTACGGTGAGATTAGATCCGTTGGATCTGTATCCTACGGCCGAGATCAAATCACTTATCCACGTCAGCGCTGAGTCAGCATGCACAGTCAGCGCCACGTCGGATCCAATCAGCGCACAGTCAACAGATTTGGCACTTTTGCAGAAAAACCCCTGCCTATTCAAACTATCATATCTTTTTCTCTCTTTATCCAAATTCAAATATTTTTATATATTTGGAAAGCCCTTGACATGTAGATTATTTTAGATCTATTAGATTTCAAATTTGAGTTAGTGTAAAATATTCAAATTTTAAATGGATGATTTGAGTATAATTGTCATAACTTTAAATCTATAAATCCAAAAATTGTAAATAAAATTGTTCTGGAAACTTTAGAATATTGTAAGTTGATGCCTCTATTATAATATTTTGTGTATTATTTTCATGATTTAATAGTTGTATGTGTTAATTTGAATAGTTTGACTATTTTTGACATAACTATTAATAGAAACATTAATTTTGATTAAATCCAATTGCTATAAATTTATCCCCTCTGTCTAATAATACTAATTATAAAATTTTGTTAGAAAAATTAAATCACATAAAACTTTGATTTTATATTTATTCCTTTGTTATATTTTGTGAAAATAGAAAATAATTAAATTGCATTAGCATAATTGTTCATGTGATTAAAACTTGCATTTCATGCATATCATATTTTATTTTGTAGTTATATTTCCCATAAGGAAAAACTCCTTCCCCATTTTCTCTAAGTTAGAAATATTTTCAACTTAGCATTTTGGTAAAGTGATACACTTAGACACTTAGGATTTTCAACATGGAGCTAGAAGACCAATGAAGGACTTAGAAGAAAACAGACTCTGTAAGCATTCCAAGATGTCAAGCACTTAGAAGAAAAGTGAGAAGAAGTTCAAGAAGGCCAACCTCCCTTCTATTCTCTTAGTCTTTCTGTCTGTCCTTTCTTCTTCTCTGAGAATTCATGAAGACTAAGTAAATCCAAGACCAGCCCAGGTGATACAAAAATCACCAAGTCTGAAGATTATTCAAGTCTACCAAGAATTCAATCAAGACATCACCAAGGAGAATATTACAAGTATGGAGATGAAGCCTGGAAGACCAACTACATCTTCTATCTTTTCTCTCTTTCCTAATCTTGTCTTTCACTTAAGACTTAAAAAGATTTTCATGGCATGACATGCATCTCTAGTCCTTAGAAATAATTTGCATATCATACATAACATGTTTTCCTTAGAAGTTTTATGAAACTAATTTGTTCACTATGTATGTGCATGTATATTTGATGATTGTTGTTTGTTGATTGTTGTATTGTTGTTTGCTTATATTGTTTAGATTAAACGGAGAGCAAACGTTCGTTGTTGAAAAGAGTTTGTGAACAACGACAACATTCAAAGGCAAGTGGCACACCTCATAAACTTCCTATTATTTTCTATATTCATTACTTTGTATTTTTATATGCATGAGTAGGATAGTATTGCTATTCTAAACCTGTGTAGAATTCCCTTACTCCTGTGTCTTGGTTCCTATATCATACTTAGTAGATGTATTGATGCTATGCAATTGATGAAAAGTTTTACAAAATGTTAAGTGACTACTCAGGGCTGTGCTCATGGTTGTCGTCGCCTAGGATGAATGTCTATTCTACTTAGGGCCGTGAGCATGGTGATTTTTACCTGAGAGTGCACATCCACTAAGTTAATGAAACTCCTGGGTGGATTGGTTGTATGGTGGCGAAGTTGAGTGGCTACTCGGGTCCATGTCTATGGTTCCTGGAGTATGTGCACTTGTGGATGGCCACCCAGGGAACAAAGGAATCTGAAGAACTCCGAGTGACGATTGCTTCCAGTGCAGCCATTGCCATAAGGGCTCTGTCTTGATCAATTATGTTGTGTGGACTCTCTCCGGCTTGACAAGCAGATGTAGGGGGATGTTAGGTGGAACGGGTCAAGTCAGAGTGGGAGGGAAAATGCTTCTGAAAGATCTCGTCCTATTCTTCTCCTTTCCTATTCACAAATGGTGTGTAAAGGATAATTTGGGTTGAATGGGTACAATGGTGAACGTGCACAACCTCTGCAGAGTGTAAAACTAAGTACTTAGCCGTGTCCCCGGTACGGACAATTTGAGCAGCTGATCACGGACGTCAACGGAGGATTCCACCATTCCAACTTCAGAAATAAAACTTGATGGGTGAACAAGGGAAGATGAGATTTATGGTTTTCATGCCATACTTGTCTTGATTTGAAAAAAGTGTTTTCCAAAAAGATAGGAAAAATTGGCTTTATGCAAAATAGCCTTGAACTCCACCAGCCAAATATGCATATAGGCTATAGAGTTATTCCATTAAGTGTCCACCATAGTGTCACTTGCCAGACTCCATTTCAAATGGAATCGGACCCACGTTGTTGCAATATTTTTCTTATTGCAGATTGTTCAGATGACGAGTGAAGATTCGTTTATAGGTTTCGAGTCTACAACCAACATGTTTTCGCCTGTGGCAACATGAAGTTGTTGGAGACCCACTACTATTGTATTTCCGCTGTGTACTTTTTCAATGCTAGCTTTATGCTATGCAACTTGTATCGAATATTTTGTAATTCTGGATCATCGATGTAATAAAATTGACGCTTTGTTGTGATATTACATCGTAAACTGTGTGTGCAAATGAATTGATCCAGGGATTTGCACTATACACAGGTATCTGCCTTATTTAAAGAGCAGGTACGCTACAATTCGGGTCGTTTAGCAATTACTATAATTTCAAATTGAGAAATTGATAGATGGATAAGGAAACCATGTTTCTTAATGGTATCATTAAGAAAGAGTTGTAATTAGTATAATGAAATGGTTTGGTGATCCTGAGGATGCTAAGCATGTATGCAAACTTCAGTTGTCCATTCATGGACTGAAGCATATCGGAGCTGGAATCTTCACTTATATGATGTGATCAAAGGATTGGGCAATTATCCAAAATAGTTGAAGAAACTTGCATTTGCAAAGAAGTGAGTGGGACCTAAGTAGCTTTTCTTGATCTTATATGTGGAAAGCATATTTGAGTGGGAGCCAGGTGTCATTCATGATTTATATGTAACGACATATTGAGAATGATACAGGTCCTCTAGTAAAATATAAATGATTACTAAAGTGATTAAATTTTCGATGAATGAAGTTAGGAGCATTATCCGATCTATAATTGTATAGATCAAAAGGGGCTTAATAACATTAGGTCGGAATATTTTCTAAGTTAATATTCTAAAGTGTTTCAGAATAGAACAAGGAAAGAAAAAGGTTCTTGCTTGTCTGACTAGGTAAAATATTAAGTTTATCTTGGCATTTTAAGTGATAGAAAATGATGTTCGACATTCAGTATGCCTCAGACATAGATTCTATTAGACTGAAAGCTCGACTTGGTGTGACCCAAGTTCTTGGTTGAAGAACGGGTTCTAGAGTGATCCTTCTGTGGATCAATGAACAAACGTTAAGTATATTCTTCAGTGTCTGTGAAAACTGAAGATATGTTTTCTGGTAAAGGGTAAGAGTGAAAAAGACAACTTGCCGTAAAACGGTTATGATGATGCAAGTTGTGACACTGACCCATACGACTAGAAATCTCATATAGGGGATGTCCTTTATTTTGAAAATAGACATGGTTAGCTTGCGAAGTCGCATATGAATGCACTGTCGCATAATCTACATAGATATAGAAATATATGGCAACTTCAGAAGTAGCAAGTGTGATTGGACTGAGCAGTTTTCCGAGCATATGTGGTTCCCCTTAATAGATCTCTTAGACTTTTAAGGACCATGCTACGCGAAGGTTCGAGTCTCACTCCATCCACTAGGATATATTTCACCGTCATCGTAAGATACGGGATGATGTCAAACTAGGTGATATAGAAATGTTGCAAACCACATATAGGTCTCAATGTGTGAGATCTGTTGACTATATTCCTATTCCACGAGACAAGCATGCACCAAGTTGCTATGGGTGTTAAGCTTTTACCAAGTTGTAAACTAGATTAAGTGTTACTCTAGTGCAAGTGGGAGACTGAAGGGAATATGCCCTAGAGGCACTTCATAAAGATAGTTTATTAGTCATATCTCAATTTTCATTATATGTTTATACCATGATATAACTGTATTAAGCGGAAACATTAATAGACGTGTGGTAGATAAACAACCAGGTCCCTAGTAGCCTCTACGTGACTAGTTCATTGTGCAATCGATGATCGAGGTTTCCCGATCATGTGAGTTGATAATGGACACTTGTCATTGGGAGAATGACGTGATGGACATACCCATTATTTGTAGGACGTAGTCATTACGCCTTTGACCGTGAGATCAACTCTTATTGCAATTCCTGAAAGATACTTTGATTTCATCAAACGTCATATCTTAATAGTGTGACAATAAAGGTGTTCCTTTCGGGTATTGGAAGGGAGTATGTTGAGTCAAGGGATCAAGAGCGGGATTTGTCAGTCCACATAGCAGCATAGATACTCTAGAGCCCACTCGGTGATATTATGTCAAAAGACTTTGCAAACATGTGACTAGTACACCAGGACCTAATATCACAGACGAGTAGAAGACAATGTTGTTGATAACGAGATCAAGCTAGGTATGGAGGTATCCATGAACGAGTCTCGGACACGCTAAGTATCGCCATGGCAAAAGGTTTAAGACTCGATTTCTAGGTTCGAATGACAAAGTTATTCGTTATATCACAGGGATTAATTCTGGGTGTCCAGGCCCATGAATTACTCATTGATCGGAGACGTGTCTCGATCATGTCTGTTATTATATCGAACCGCTAGGGTAACATACTTAAGGGGAGTCGACATATTACCGGAAGAGAAATTGAGAACACCGGGAACGTCCTGGGAAAGTTCCGATGGAGATCGGGCAGCGACGAAATAGTTTTCGGAGCCGCAATAAATTATATAATATGTATTTAATATAAATTAATTTCGGATTTTAATTAATTTCAGAGATATTTTTATTTAATTAATTTCGGATTTTAATGGCAGAATACCTTAAATGGGCCTTTTGGTGGGGTTTAGTCCCACACCGCCCGGCTCGCGAGGTTGTCAGCCCTCTTCCACCTTTATAGAGGTGCACCCCTGGCCTTTTAATTCATCCAATTTTTTCTCTGATTTCTCCATGATAATGTGATTCCCCTGTTGGAGTTGCGCCGAGGAGGAAGTTCTCCCCACCATACGCATGTTGCCGTGCTGTTGGTGTTCTGCTCCCGTTCTTCCGCTGCTCGTTCTGGACTGGAGCTTCGGAGGCCGTCGGCTTCACCGTACGTATGTGACGCTCTGCGAGGTGCCACACTAGTGGTGCTGGGAGGTCTACGTCCTCTACACGACCTTGAGGTCGTCTACGTCGTCTTCATCGTCAACGATGGTGCGGGAGCGTAATCTCCACTTTTCGGTTAACAAGGGTATGTATACCGATCTCCTCCATATTACTATATCTGCATAATATATATTCTGGCTAGTTTAAGTTACCGTTATCGGAAAATTATTGTTTTCTGCCTGCGATCCTATTCATGCACCGCTTAACCGCATGTTTCACACATTGCCTTTGCCTGATCATTTGTTCAATATTTCGTATTTTCGGCTGTTCCCAGGTTGCGCAAATTTGGATCCTCCAAATCAACCCCCAGAGGCCGATTCAGAATTTACCCTCGGGGAATGCTTGGGGTGGTTAATGACATGGCCAAAATTACTTGTTGGTTGAATTTACCCTCGGCGAACGCTCGTCCTACCACCACCCCACAGCCAACCCCACCTGCAAACCCCAAGATCGACGGAGATGACAATCACGACCCTGATAACTACTTGATTGATGACGACCACGAGCCCACATTCTTTCATGATAATAAGAATACACAAGACCGCCACGATGAAATGACGAGACTGGGGTTTGACAAAACCGGCATATCGAAGCGTATTTTCAACTATCAACTAACGCATGAAGCTCCCGATCAAGAAATTCTCAGCAAGGACGCAGTCCGTCATGCTGTCAAGGAGGCGTTAGAGTCAAAGGGTCCTAAGAAGGTGCAAAAAATAAATAAGAAAGATCCACTTGAGTTCATGAGCCAGCAAGAGCTAGGGTCTAAGGCGAAGCCACGCCGGGTTCATGACAAGATAACATCGAAAACTGGCATCCCATCCATGAGATAGGAAACCAATGCTACCGCCGAAGATTTTCAAGATCGTGAATGCGGATATGCAGAACCTACATGACAGTGTTCTATATTTGGAGGGAAGTCTTCTCAAGGCTAAAGATCCGACATACCCCCTTTTCATAGGAAAGGTACCAGAAGACTGCAACTTTGTCGACAAAGATCCTGGTCATATGCTCTTCATCATATTTGATGACATCTTCAACATGTTCCATGTGAACGCGCTTAGCCCATCCTTGGTCCGCATTGTCGCGCTTAGTATGGAGTATCAGATCCTTAGAGAAAATACTCCCAGCAGCTCGGTAATTGACCCCTTCTTCATTTTCAAAGGTTGGTTGCAAAGCCATGACGGTCAGACACGGGCAACGGAATACATCGAAAATTGCTTCTTAAAGAATTAGAAGAAGGACACCTTTCTCTTGCCTTACTTTCCCGAGTAAGTCACCAGCTATTTCTCCATAAGATGTTTTCGTTGATATCTATCGTTTAATTTCCATGCACAAAGGATAAATTGTCTCGCTGAAATGTTTTGCAAGAAAACAAATATGGCACCCTCATCGTCTTATACCCTAAACATTCATTTGCCGTTTATCTGGACGTGGGGAGTCTTGAGTAGAAGAAGGACTACACCCACATAAAGAGGGTTCTCGATGATGCTCTCAACAGCTACGTCTACCATGGAGGCGTAGTCACAAGGTCGAACATGAGGCAAGGAGAGAGTGCATTCCGCCACAAGATTGAGTTCCCTTGCATCAAGAAGGCGCCAGGTAGTACGAGGGACGCCTGGTACCTCATCCCTCAAATGCGGTAGTACCTCCTGGATGAGGAACATCTACGATATCCAAGCGCTATGGATAGATGGTCCCTGGACATGGTGGATGCCTCTAATTCCACTATCCGAGTGGAGTTCGGAGCATCCAGCAGTTGATTGCGCGAATAATCTATAGGGATGTCGTCTTCACTGGCAGGAGGTTGCACCCCATAAATCAACAAACTTCTAACACCGTGATTGAAACGCTAATACAACAGCAAGGTGACCACATACCTTTCAACTCGTTAGATGGTTGTTGGCCTTTACCGCCAAAGCAGAAGCCGACCAAGGAGAAGCCAATCTATAGTTGATGGTGTGTGTGACACAATCGTGTGTTTAACGCTAAAATGATTTAGTTTATATTTTGTTTTCCATATGTCGATAATTTCAGTTAAATGTTCTAACACTACAAATGTGTTGTGTATAGGAATGAAGGAGTTTAGAGCAACGAAGGAGGAGCATGAAGATAGAAGCTTGGACCCGGTGGAAGCTAGAACCACATGAAGACTTACCAGCCAAGATTATACATATATATATATATATATATATATATATATATATATATATATATGTCTATGTGATGATTGTAACTTACCCGTCTTCTTGTTTTGGAGAAATTGGGACTTGATTTCGATCCTTGTGTGATGAACAATATATCTATAATCTGATGAACATGTTTGTAATGCATGTGTGAATCTATATTTGGTCATTCTCATATTATGTACACTTTTGACTTTCTAGAATTCTGTATGAAATACACCTGCTCTATATATATATAATCCTGTAATGCAATTTTTTAAATAAAAATTTTAATTCGGAAAACATACCGGTGGCGAACGGTGGTCCATCGGTAAAAAGCACCGCTGGCGAGCGGATATAGCACCGATGGCAAACCCCACTTGCTCGTCAGCGCTAACCACTGCTTACACTGACGAACACCGCCGTTGTTCGCCAGCGGTAACCATAGCTACCGCTGGCGAACGCATGTTCGCTAGCGGTAAGTGCTACCACTGGCGAGTTCCCACTCGCGCACAGTTGTTCGCCAACGGTAAGGGAAAAGTGTTCGAGCAGTAGACTTTTTCCTACTAGAGGTTACTTCAATGCTTTTAGCTCTTTCTTTCATGCATCTCTTTTTTAAAGCTGTTAGTTATCTTATGTTATACTCTCTTGTCTCATTTATAAATACTTGGAGGGTTTATGTTTAAATAAGTTGATTGGTGTTTGGTTGGAAATGAAAAATGCTAAATATCGTAGATGGTATAATGAAAAAGATATACATGCTCTTATGGATTGTTATCCTGTATGTTGTGGTGCTTGGCAATTGTTTTGAGCTCTCAAGTAGATCATGTTTAAGCTTTTACATCATGTAGTTAAAACCTATTATTGAAGAACTACCATAAAGCTTGTTGAAATTAGGTTTGCATGTTTGGTATCTTTAAGGTTTAGATATTTTCTAGTAAAGGTGTTTGAACAACAAGGTACACAATGTAGAGTTTTATAATACTTGCAATATGTTTTTATATATGTCTTGTTGTCATAGTTTATACTTGTGTTTGATTCAGATAACCTTACTAGCCAAAGCCTTGAACTGAGAGGGAAGGCTTCTCGTGCATTCAAAACCTTTAGCCAAAACCCATGCATTTGTGTCCACCATACTTACCTACTACGTGGTATTTCCTGCCATTCCTGCCATTTGTTTGCTTCTAATGTTTATTAGCTCATGAGGAAGTATGTGGTGTTTTCGATATCAACCTTGTCATTTTCTTTTAGACAGACTTTCACAACCGGACTAGTGGCATATACATTCGCTTATCCATTAACTTTGCAAAAAGAGCTTGCAAATGGCGTGCCCAGTCCCAATTAATTACAACTTTAACCGTTGCAATCTCTTCACATTTTTCCCTGATCTAATCAGCCAAGAAATTATACTAGTTTTTACTATATGTGTAAACAAAAGAGAATAAGAGGGATGATATCGTCCTTCAGTGGGAGCCGCTCCTTAAAGTATGGTTGACAAGGGGGTAGAACTGTCCACTACCATTCATTGATAACAATAAATACATCTCAAAAACCTACTATTATGCTCTCTATATGATTTCAAAAACCTATAAAAACTAAAAAGCTCTAGCACATGCTTGTATCCCTGCTTCTTTTTGTCTTAGAAGCAAACACTTGTGTCAACTATGTGTATCAATTCTTATATGCTTACTTATTACACTTATTATATTTCTTTGTGTTGACAACTATCTATATGATATACATGTTCAAAGTTGAAAGCCAATCCTGAAACTTATATCTTCCTTTGTGTTGCTTCAATGCTATTTTACTTAGAAACTATTGCTTTATGAGTTAACTGTTATGCAACTCTTTTTGATGCTTGTTTGAAAGTACTATCCATGAAAAGTTTTTACTTTTATGATGTAGTCGTTTACTCCTTGTGTATTTGTTAGCAAACTATAGATCATTGCTTTGAGTCACTTCATTCATAACATGAGCTTTACAATATTATATGATCAAGATTGTGTGAAAGCATGTCACTTCAGAAATTATTCTTGTTATCGTTTTACCTACTCGGGATGAGTAGAACTAAGCGTGGGGATGCTTGATACGTCTCAAACGTATCTATAATTCTTATGATCCATGCTTATATTATACTCATTGCTAAATGTTTTATATACATTGGTCGAGGTGCAGGTGAGGGATCCTTAGGCAGCGATGATCGAGGTGAAGGTGAGGGCGCTGATCGAGACATCGATGATCGAGGTGAAGGTGAGGGAGCCTTAGGCGGCGATGGTCGAGGTGAAGGTGAGGGAGCCTTAGGCGGCCATGATCGAGGTGGAGGTGATGGAGAATTAGGCCGCGATGATCGACGTGGAGGTGAGGGAGCCTTAGGCATTTGCTTCGAGCCTGGAAATATGATGTATTTATTTTTCCATAAAATGACTCCATGCAAGACTTCTCCCAGGGTCGACTCCCCTTCAGGGCCAGGTAAGTCAATCTCTAATATCTCAAATCCGATGGAATTTCATCCACCCCGACACGAGCATACCCAGCAGGCATCTCGCGGCAATGCCAACGCGTTGCAGGATCAACTTTTAAAGCAAAGCCGACGACCACCTTCATGGATATATTCTTCATTGGATGGTGTAGCTCACAATCAGTCTTCTCTTCGATATTGTCCACGGGGTAGCGCTCCATCGGTGAGGCATCAACTTGTGCATCATCAACGCTGACATGCAACGTCGTGGAAGCCACGTTGCTTCTCTGGCAGTCAGGTGCAGGATCTATGTACATGTGATCTCCCTCTGGCCGGCTTGATATTTACTCATGCATCTGAGAATACAACGCAAAGAGCTGCTTGTTCTTTTCTTCCAGATTCTTCAGCCGGTCTGCCGCCTGCTACTCCCTCCTCTTCTTTGCTCTTGCGCGGCTTCTATAAGTGTTTAAGTTCTCATGAAACCCTATCTTCCAAGTAACACATCCATAGCCTCGTACGCGTCCTCCGTGCTCAGCCTTTTTGTGTGCCTTTGTTAGTTCGTCGTTCTCTCTACCAGGAAAAAAATTTCCCACCTCCACCTTGGCTATTGCTGTTTTAAGATCCTTGAGAAGAGTCAACACTGCTTTCTTCGTCGGATCACGAAGAACCAACTCCCCTTTTTCCATATCCAACGTCATACCATGCGCCATTAGGAAATTTCCTGCTCTTTCGGGCACTTTCACTGTAGCTGGAGATAGCCCTTTTGCCTTAATTTCAGCCTTAAGTTTATCCCACTTAGGCCTGGCAGTCCTGCAGACACCTGTCCCTAGATGATGATGATATATCTTCAGCGCGGCATTATCCGCATTCTTTTTCGACCGTGCTTTATCCTCTTCTGATTCCTTGTACGTCTTCAAATCATCCGATTGAGCAAGTAACCTCTCTTGAGTTCCCTTGAACTCCGGAGTAATTTTCCCGCTCTTGGCATAAGTCGCCCACAATCCGTTCTTGTGGTTACAGAATTGTGTGGCCATCTTCTCAAGGATCCACGCCTTCAGTTTGTCCATCATGGCCTTTGTTTGCTACGGGGTATCCATCTTCGGAAGAGTGAAATGTGATATCAGCTTCTCCCAAATAGATTTTTTTAATTCGTCAGAGACAAAACTTATATTGTCGGCTCTTGCTGGCTTATTCCTTTATCGACAAGTGATCGGGATAATATCCCTAACATGAACTCCTCCTTGATTTGTAAATGTTGTCACGCTCTTTTTGGGCTCCAAAGGGATCCCATCGGCACTGACTACATTAATCCTCATGTGCATATTCTTGTCCCACTTTTTGGTCAGGCCAATTGAAGTGGAACATTTGTTCGATTTGGAGGTCTACAAAAAACATTCGTTAAATATAAGCTCAATGTGTGAAGGTCTAACTCGTGATATATATCATGAGCAAAAACTTAAATATTTATATCGAATGACTTGCAGGTTGAGGGCCCAGCGCTAGTATCGACATCAATACTTGTTTGCGGGTTGTCTCCAACAAGAAATACCCATAATCATTCAGATATTGTGAGCCATCATGTAGAAAGTTCTCGACATATTCTGGTCCGCTTTCCCGTATCATATTCAACAATGTCTCTTCCTGACGATCTCTACCGGTACCGTTGTTGTCCATAACTTTAACTATAAAGAAGAAGGATTAAATAAAGATTAAAACTAGTAGCAATAAGAACAAAGAGGGACAATGAAAGTAGTAGTAGCAATAACATCAATTAGTTACAGGTCATAATAATATATATGGCATCCATAATACATCACGCTATGGACGTCGAACCGCCGGAAACATGTCGCGGGCCGTGAAAACCCAAAGTGAAGGAACCCAAACAAGATCATAACTAATGTGAGATCCTTGAAGATGCTGCCAAGTGTTGGATGGAGAGACGTCCAACGCGACCATGTACCGATGGACGTTCTCGTCCTCAGCCCTGACACGACGACGTACCAACTCCTCGGGGGCCGGTACCCTCAATACCCGTTGGGGCCCACGTGACCGCCACCAAAGAAGCTCCGGGACGACGATGGTTCCTTCATTCCTCACAATTCTGCGCATACTGGAAAGTAGCACCTCCAAGTACCAACCCGGCGGAGCCCAGTCCCGGACATCCATAGTCCCGTCCATCTCGAAACTATGAATCTTTACATTAACTCTTAAAATCCAAGACATTGTATACAAGATTTTAAAATTCAAAGACATTGTATAAAATTCCAACATATTGCTCAATTCTAAATTCAACTACTAAGTCCTAAAACAATAGTTCTAAATTTTAAATTGAAGACCTAAATCAACTAAATTCCTATTGCTAAGAAACAACAATTTGCTAAGACACTAAAATACTATAAGAATTTTCTAAGACACTGAATTCCTAAATCAACTAAATTCCTAAATTAATCAACTAAATTCAACTAAGTACTTAAACACTATTTCTAAATTGTAAATTGAAGACACTAAATACTATAATAATTTTCTAACACATTGATTAAATTCCTAAATCAATTTCACTAAATCAACTAACCCTAACCCTAACACTAAGTGATCGAAGGGAGAGGAATGCTTACCGGCTGCGACGACGATGACGAGCTCGGCGGGGACATGGATGACGAGCTCGGCGGCGCGGCGTTGAGGGAGACAAAGAGGAAGCAGGGACGGCGAGCTCGGCAGCAGCGTTGACGGACGGTTGCACAGGAGACAGCGGCGGGCGGCAGCGGACGGAGGCGCGATCGAGTTGGGCAGCTTGGCGGTTCCTTAGCGTTGTCCCGGTTTGTGAATTGAACCGGGATTGTTCAGAAGGACTTTATATACTTCATACCTTTAGTCACGGTTCATGGCTCCAACCGCAACTAAAGGTACCCCTTTAGTCGCGGTTGGAGCCACGAACCGCGACCTACTGACTTTTCGGCCGCTCAGTTTTCACGCGTGGTGCCACCTCTTTAGTCGCGGTGCATGGCTCTAACCGCGACTAAAGGTGTATTTTTGCGCCAAAACTCAAATATTTTTCATTTTGCAATTTCAAAAGAGGTTGAACATACATTTGAATAAGTTCTAACTACAAATTTGGATTCTGACAAAACTTTGAAAATGAAGTGTGTTTCAATTTTAATAACTAACATAAAACCATTTTCAGATTCTTAAAATAATTTTATAATAATAACCATTTTTCCATGTTGAATTAAATATGAGGTAAACTCAGATCTTTTGCATTATATTATATAATTAAACTAATAATAACTTGAAATAAGGCGGCGTGATGGCGCGGAATACATTATTACAGCTTCTAACACATACAGTTACATAAAAAGGTTTAATACATTATGACACATCACCTAGTGTTTCGCTTTCTTATATGCGATGTGTAACCATGGAGAATCTTCATTGTTTAACCTGATAGTTGGGTCAATGTTGACTTTGAAGGGTGGGATTTCATCAAACTTATAGTAATCATCTCACATGTCTGTCTTGTCCTCCACTCCCACGATATTTCTTTTCCCTGAAAGAATTATGTGGCGCCTTGTATCACCGGATAATGTTTTGTCTTTCTTTTATTTGCTTGTATTTAGTCTAGTAGACATATCCTTCACATAAAAAACTTGAGCCACATCATTGGCTAGGACGAATGGTTCGTTTAGGTACCCAAGATTCTCGAGATCCACTGTTGCCATTCCGTACTGGGTATCCACATGTACCCATGTCATCTTGACCCATTTGCACCAAAACAAAGGGATCTTAAAAGAAGCTCCATAGTCAAGTTCCCATATCTCCTCTATCTAACCATAATATGTGTCCTTACTTCCATTGTCGTTTGTTGCATCAAAGCGGACACCACTGTTTTGGTTGGTGCTCTTTTTATCTTGTGTCATCGTGTAAAATATATTCCCATTTATCTCGTACCCTTCGAAAGTTGATATGGTCGAAGATGGTCCGCTGGCCAAGTCGAACAACTCCATGTCAACAGTGTTGTTATTCATGAGATGTGCTTGCAACCAACCGCTGAAATTCCCCATGTGTGCTTCTTTTATCGAGGAGTCATCCATCTCCGGGTTTTTGGACCATACAATATTCATTTGTTCCTCAATATAAGGAGCCACAAAGGTGGAATTCTGCAGAACTGTGTAATCTGCTTCAGTTAAAGAATGACCGTCCATACATATCATTGTTTTCCTTCCGAGAGTGCCTTTTCCACTTAATCTCCCCTTATGTCGCGGTTCAGGAACACCAATCGGCTTAAAATCAGGAATAACACCTCCTTTGTTCCAAAGCTGTTGGGGGTGCTTCCTTCAGGCCTAGCACACTTATCAACATATTTATTTAAGAATGCCATGAATCTCTCAAAGGGGAACATATTGTGTAGAAATACATGACCGAGGATGGAAATCTCTTTGACTAGGTGAACTATCAGGTGCGTCATAATATCGAAGAACGATGGTGGGAACACACCCTCGAAACTGACAAGACATTGAACCACATCAATTTGTAAGCTATGTAGACTCACTGGATCGATTACTTTCTGAGATATTGCAGTCAGGAATCCACAAAACTTCACATTGGGTAGTTGAACACTTTTCGGTAGAAGCCCCCTCAATGCAACCGGAAGCAATTGGGTCATAAGCACGTGGCAGTCATGAGACTTTAGGTTTTGGAATTTTTTTCTCGGCCATATTTATTATTCGCTTTATATTCGATGAGAATCAGGATGGGACCTTCATACTACTCAGACAATCAGAAAATATGTCCTTCTCTTCTTTCATAAGAGTATAGCTGGTAGAACCTTCAAATGGCTCTTGATGGATGTCGTCCATTTCTCTCAGACGTTGTTGGTCCTCTCGTGCTCCCCGTGTTTCTTTTTTATTCTTCCCATACACACCCATGTGGGCTAGAAGGTTCAAGCAAAGATTCTTCGCCACGTGCATCACGTCGATACAAGAGCGGACCTCTAGGATTTCCCAGCAGGGTAGCTCCCGAAATATAGATTTTTTTCACATGGGTGCGTGTCCGTTAGCGTCATTCGAAATATTTTTTCCATAAGGAGAAGACAACCATCTAGCTACTGCTGTGGACCAGTAGTCCAAGGATGAAATACTCGTGCATCAGTCCAGAGGCAGGCATGGTTATGTAGAGCCCTCCGTGATGATTCCCCTCTCCGGCAGGGTGCCGTGATGATCTTTTGAACCCTCCCGAACTAGGGTAGACGACGACGGCGGCTCCATAATGTTTTCTGGAAAAATGCTCGGGTACCGAGGGTTTATTAGTCGGGGGGGGGGGGGGCGCGATTAAATAGGCGCTCAAAGGTGACGTCGGCGGAGGGTCGTGGGCCCCACACCAAGTCCAGGTGTGTCGGGGGGCCCACACCGCCACATGGTGTGGGCGCCCTGTGGCCCCCCTCTTGCCCTTCTTAATTGTTCTGGATGCTTCCAGGGAAAATAGGGACTTTGGCTTTTGTTTCGTGCTAATCCGAGAATATTTGCTTAACAACTTTTCTGAAACCAAAAACAACAGAAAACAGGGAACTGGCACTATGACATCTTGTTAATAGGTTAAGTCCCAAAAAATGCATAAAAACACAAATAAATCGCCGCCTGAGGCTCCCTCACCTCCACCTCAACCATCGCCGCCTCGATCTGCGCCTAAGGCTCCCTCATCTACGCCTAAGGCTCCCTCATCTACGCCTTAGGCTCCATGTAGAGTACCTACACTTTAAATAAGGCAGATACCTGTGTATAGTGCAAATCCTTGGATCGATTCGCTTGCACACACAGTTTACGATGTAATATCACAACAAAGTATCAATTTTATTACATCGATGATCCAGACTTACAAAATATTCAATACAAGTTGCATAGCATAAAGCTATCTTTGAAAGAATAAACAGCGGAAATACAATAGCAGTGAGTCTCCATCACATTCATGTTGCCACAGGAGAAAAACATGTTGGTTGTAGACTCGAAACCTTTGAACGAAACCTCACTCGTCATCTGATCAATCTGCAATAAGAAAAATATTGCAACAACGTGGGTTAGATTCCATTAAAAATGGAGTCTGGCCAGTGACACTATGGTGGACACTTAGAGGAATAACTCTAATAACCTATATGCTTATTTGGCTGGTGGAGTTCAAGGCTATTTTGCATAAGGCCAATTTTTCCTAACTCTTTGGAAAACACTTTTCTTCTATTCGAGACATTCGTGGCATGAAAACGACTGTCACATTCTACCCTTGTTCACCCATCAAGTTTTATTTTCTGAAGTTGGAATGATGGAATCCTCCGTTGACGTCCGTGTTCAGCTGCTCAAATTGTCCGTACCGGGGACACGGCTAAGTACTTAGTTTTACACTTTGCAGAGGTTGTGCACGTTCACCATTGTACCCATTCAACCCAAACTATCCTTTACACACTTATAGTGATAAGGAAAAGGAGAAGAATGAGACGAGATCTTTCAGAAGCATTTTCCCTCCTACTCTGGCTTGACCCGTTCCACCTAACATCCCCGTACATCTGCTTGTCAAGCCGGAGAGAGTCCACGCAACATAATTGATCAAGCCAAAGCCCATTGGCAATGGCTGCACTGGAAGCAATCGTCTCTCGAAGTTCTTCAGATCCCTTTGTTCCCTCGGTGGCCATCCACAAGTGCACATACTCCAGGAACCATAGACATGGACCAGAGTAGCCACTCAACTTCGCCACCATATACAACCAATCCACCTAGGTTGTTCATTAACTTAGTGGATGTGCACTCTCAGGTGAAAATCACCATGCTCACGGCCCTAAGTAGAATAGACATTCATCCTAGGCGACGACAACCATGAGCATAGCCCTGAGTAGTCACTTAACAAGTTATAAAACTTTTCATCCATTGCATAGCATCAATATTTCTACTAAGTATTATATAGGAACCTAGACATAGGAGCAAGTGATTCTACACAGGTTTAGCATAGCAATACTATCCTACACATGCTTATATAAAAATACACTTAGTAATAAATACAGAAAATAGTAGGAAGTTTATGAGGTGTGTCACTTGCCTTTCAATGAAGTCTTTACTCACAAAATCTTTTCAACATTATTCAGAGCTCTCCGTTCAATCTAAACAATATAGACAAGCAACAATACAACAATCATAAAAAAAAACACAACACATACAAGCATACATAATGAACAAACAAGTTTCATAAACTTCTAAGGAAAACATGTCATGCATGATATAAAAATTATTTCTAAGGACTAGAGATGCATGTCATGCCATGAAAATCTTTTAAGTTAATGCAAGGCAAGTATGTTAGTCAAAATAACTAAGGACTAAGTTCATAGATTTGAACAAAATAACTTTGCTATAAATCATTTTGAATGAGCACTCTAATGGCCTAGCCATGATGTGCAAGAATACTTAGAGAAAAATACTAAGTCTAATCTTCAAGGTGATCAACAATTATTAACAACTCTTTGTAAATTGGATATTCACTATAGTGAGACAGACACCCAAGTTGTGGGACAGGTCTCATGTACGTGGACATGTAAGGAAAGTCTCCAGGTCGCTTCATCTCACTATGCCGCTAGGATCCAACAAACTTCAAGATGGTAATAATATGATCAAATATTGTTTAAGTCAAATGTGAAAGACAAGATTAGAAAAGAGGGAAAAGATAGAAAGTAGAATGTAGAATCTTCTCATTGCTTCATTTTCTTCTTGATGTGATGACTTCATTGCAATTTTGTAGACTTGATGGTTTTGAAGACCCTATGGTGTTGATAGTCTCCAGGCTGGTCTTGAATATTACTTAGTCATCCAGGGGTCTAAGAGAAGAAGGGAGAAAAGAATGTGAGAGGGAGCAAGACTTAGAAAATATTTCTGGTTGGTCTTCATGAACTTCTTCTTGATTTTTCTTCTAAGTGCTTCTACTCCTTGGAGATACTTTTGAAGTGTTGTTTTGGCTAAGTCCTTCATTGGTCTTCTAGCTCCATGTTGAAAATTACTAAGTGTCTAAGTTTAGCACTTTACCAAAATGCTAAGTTGAAAACACTTCTAACTTAGAGAAAAATAATGAAGAGGTTTTCCTATGAGGGATATAATTATATAATAAAATATGTAATGCATGAAATGCAATTTTTAATCACAATAAAGTATCAAAATAACTTTTGTGATTTCTTTATAAATATGCATGAATTTATAAATGCAATTTAATTAATTTCTATTCTTGGAAAATATGATAAAAGGAACAATTATAAGATTAAAGTTTTCTATGATTAAATTTTTATAACAAAATTTATAAATAGTGTTAATAGACAGGGGGCATTTAATTAAATTTATAGCAATTCGATTTAATCAAAAATAATATTTCTATTAATAGTTATGATTTGAATATTTAAACTAAGTCAAATTTGAATTTTGGCCGATCTATAACATTCTACATGTCAAGGGCTTTCCAAAAATATAAAAATATTTGAATTTGGAGATGTGAGTAAAAAGTTATAACAATTTTAATGAGTAGGGGTGTTTCTGCAAAACTGCCAATTTTTATTTAAATAGAAAACAATTACTGACGTGGCTGCTGACTGGGATCTGACTGGGCGCTGACTGGACGCCACGTCGACGCTGACGTGGTTAAGTCAACAGATCTGGATCGTCAAATCTAGATCTGACGGTCCAGATCAGATCGTACCGCTTCGATTAAAAAAATCTAATCCTAGCCGTAGAAATTAAATCGAACGGCTCCGGATCGAGGACCTCACCGTGGCGGCGCGCTCCTCGCCGGAGATGGCGACGACGGCGGCGCACGCTCAGGCGTGGACGAATCTCTCGCTCCGGTGGCTCCCCTGGCTCGGGAAGGCAACGGACAGGCGTGTCTCGTCACGGCGAGGTGGAGGGTGGCGACGTCGTCTCCTCGGGTGGTCCGGAGCGACGTGGAGGCGCGGGCGGAGCTACGGCAACTCCGGTGACCTGTGTGCTCGCTTGAATCATCGGCGATTGAAGATTCAAAAACATCAGGGAGGTTCACAGAGACGGAATAAAGGGAAGGGGCACGGTCTCGGGGTCGGACGGTGGCTCACCTCGCCGGAGAAGAGGAATTTGCGGCGGCGGGCGGATGAACTCCGACGAGTAATCTCGACAGTCTGGAGGCACGGTTTGTTAAGGGTTGAGAGGGGAAAGAGGTGGCGGAGTATGGGGTACTTAAGGAGGTGCACGGGGGAAACAAATCCCACCAATTTCGCTCGGATTTTGGAAAGAATCGGGGGAGGATTTCGGGGGCGAAAATCTCGCTGGAGGTTAAAGATGACTCCCCTGTCAGGTGGGTCCCACTGTCACGGATTTTTCTTTTTCCTTTTCTGATTTTCTATTTTCTTAATAACTTCTGATTTAATATTCCAAATAAAGTCAAATAAATTTCTAAAAATTTGTAAAATTAATATCTTTGTGTTAAACCAGTTGTGGGCATGTTTTGAACAATTTTCAGAATTAATAATTTTGAAATATTGATTAGATCCAAATTTGACACTTTATGTAAAATTTGAAACTAGGGTTATTTAATTTTATTTTTGGCCAAAATAAATTCTATGAAATACCCACATTCAAATATGTTTGAATTTAAGTTATTTAAACTCATATTCCAATATTAAATAAATTTTAGCTTTAATAGATTATTAAATAACATTTCACAACTATTTGCAATGAAAAGAGAAAATGTAATGTAATCATTTTTAATTCAAATTATTTTGTGCACCATTAAGTTTCATAATATGATAAATCATTTGAAAACTTTATAACATATGTTTAGAATAGGTTTTAGATTTAATTCATTTCTTATACTGGAAAATATATTCATGAAAATCATTTTATGTTTTGAAGATAAATGAAATCATTAAAGCTTATGAAATGTTTATTTGGGTAATTCATTAATTACGAAATATATGAAATTATTAAAGTTGTGAATTATAAACTTATAATTTGAATTTAGTTGAATGAATGTAAACCATTTGGCAAATATACCATTTTAAATAGTCTTGAATTTATGAATAGATATGGCTAAGTGGTTGAAATCAAATACTTATAAAGAAACTATTACAATAAAATGGTTTGAAGTTTGTAAAACACTTGGCAAATTAGATATTGGGGTTTTAAGAATTACAATGGATAATAAAATGTTTAACTTGAAACAACTTTTGAAAATAATGTTAAATTGAGATCTTTGAAATATTAAACCCTTTCAATATGTTTGAAGTCTTTCGTAGTTGGTTTTCTTATGGATTTAATGTTTTATTTTAATCAAAAACAAAAGTTTTAAATTTTAGTGATTTTTAAACATTATAAAATGTTGGGATGTTACAGACTACCACCCTTAAGAGGAATCTCGTCCCCGAGATTCGGAGAGGCTAGACAGAAAAGCAAAAGTTTGGAATGATTCTGATAATTTCGAGATGTTTTGAGAAATGAAATTTCTTACATGGAAACTTGAAAACTAGCAGGGGATTTTCTGATTGGGAGGCTAGAAAGAGAAATGGTTTGGGATCTCTGGTTTTAAGCAACTGGTTTTGAATTATCTGGGTGGCTACCACCCTTAAAAGAAATTTTTGTGGTCAGTCTAGAAACTTTATTTACTCATATTTACTTTTCTGATGTAGAGTGTACTAGTATTTAAAATGCAATGGTTCGTGGTGATACGGAAAGTTATAGCACTTACGTTTTCCACTCGGTCCTTGGAGAGATTTATCCTTCTTCCACTCAGGGCACTTATCAGCGTAATGTCCCTTATCTTTGCACTTGTAGCAACTTATGTGGCTAAGATCTTTCTTGGATTTAACCTTTTGTTCTTGTTCCTCCAGGGTCTTCATGAGAGACTGTTGCATTCCTTCCTTGGTTTGCTGGATAGCTTGTTGCACCAACGGATAAAGTTGACACTGAATTGGGACATGGTTTGTTCCTTCACACAGGAAGCAAGTAACCTAACTTGTGGGGCAGACTTTAACTAGATGTCTTGTATGAACATGGGGCCACTCATCAGGACATCCTTTGGACGTATGTCCTATCTCTCCACAAGTTTTGCATGCCTTTAGTTTGGTCATAAGGTCCTCTTCAAAAACACTATGGTTTTGATCCATCTTAGGCAGTGGATCGTTGATCAAATTCCACAGTTGACTCTGGTCCTCTAATAGTAGTCGCATGGTTGTGTGCAAATCATTGTTGTTGATAATGGGGTGAGACATCTGTTTATTTTAGAAAATAAATGAGTTGAATTATATGTACTATGGAGAAATCCTAATTCAATAAATCAGAACAAGGCAACCAATTTCTAACATAATCAATCAACATGGTTCAAACACAAGCAAACACAACATAACAAAACTACAAACTTCTTTTGTAAAACCAAATTAATCGTTTATCGAACAAAATACACCCACGTAGAGGAAATACCAAAGTGACAGTACTGCCACACCACAATTTGATAGGTCAATACGTCATCGGGTCTCGTTATTCTAATGGATAGGTGGTCTAATTTATCCTTTTCTTGAGTGCTTCGAGTTCTTCCTCCACTTCCTTGAGTTCTTCCAGATACTTCTGGGTGTTGTGCAGCCTAAAATGAAGTCTTTCTGCAAGGTACTCGATGGCTCTCCATGCTGCATTTCTTGCTGAATCAAAGAATGATGTGTGAAGTATTGGGTTGGTGAACATGCAGTCACCCTCAGTCTTGTGGTCAGCTTCTTTGCTCATGTATAGATGGACTTGTACCCACCAATACTCTTGACCTTCATCCATGAAAGGAAAACCTTTGTATACTACTTCTCCTTCAAAACCTAAACTCTTCATGTTATCCTTAAGTGCTCTTGGAAACTCCGTCTCACATTCCAAGATCATGGTCATCACTGGTCCTTTCTTGAGTGATTCAATGAGGCCGGTCATCTAAGAAAACAAGAGAAGAAACTTAGAAATGAAATAGTTAAGATAGTTACAAGAATGATGTTGGAAAAGTTCTTATTTTCAGCAACTGAATGAAATAGGTATTCAATCCTATGGCCAAATCCTATTTCTATCCAAACCTAGGGTTTCGAACCTACAGGCAACACAGTGCTCTGATACCATCTGTAGCGTACCTGCACTTTAAATAAGGCAGATACCTGTGTATAGTGCAAATCCTTGGATCGATTCGTTTGCACACACAGTTTACGATGTAATATCACAACAAAGTATCAAATTTATTACATCGATGATCCAGACTTACAAAATATTCAATACAAGTTGCATAGCATAAAGCTAGCTTTGAAAGAGTAAACAGTGGAAATACAATAGCAGTGAGTCTCCATCATATTCATATTGCCACAGGCGAAAAACATGTTGGTTGTAGACTCGAAACCTTTAAACGAAACCTCACTCGTCATCTGATCAATCTGCAATAAGAAAAATATTGCAACAACGTTTGTCAGATTCCATAAAAATGGAGTCTCGCAAGTGACACTATGGTGGACACTTAGAGGAATAACTCTAGTAACCTATATGCTTATTTGGCTGGTGGAGTTGGCTATTTTGCATAAAGCCATTTTTTCCTAACTCTTTGGAAAACACTTTTCTTCTATTCGAGACATTCGTGGCATGAAAACCACTGTCTCATTCTACCCTTGTTCACCCGTCAAGTTCTATTTTCTGAAGTTGGAAAGATGGAATCCTCCGTTGACGTCCGTGATCAGCTGCTCCAATTGTCAGTAACGGGGCCACGGCTAAGTACTTAGTTTTACAATCTGCAGAGGTTGTGCACGTTCACCATTGTACCCATTCAACCCAAACTATCCTTTACACACTTATAGTGATAAGGAAAAGGAGAAGAATGAGACGAGATCTTTCAGAAGCATTTTCCCTCCCACTCTGGCTTGACCCGTTCCACCTAACATCCCCCTACATCTGCTTGTCAAGCCGGAGAGAGTCCACGCAACATAATTGATCGAGCCAGAGCCCATTGGCAATGGCTGCACTGGAAGCAATCGTCTCTCGGAGTTCTTCAGATCTCTTTGTTCCCTGGGTGGCCATCCACAAGTGCACATACTCCAGGAACCATAGACATGGACCGGAGTAGCCACTCAACTTTGCCACCATATACAACCAATCCACCCAGGAGGTTCATTAACTTAGTGGATGTGCACTCTCAGGTGAAAATCACCATGCTCACGGCCCTAAGTAGAATAGACATTCATCATAGGCGACGACAACCATGAGCATAGCCCTGAGTAGTCACTTAACAAGTTGTAAAACTTTTCATCCATTGCATAGCATCAATATTTCTACTAAGTATTATATAGGAACCTAGACATAGGAGCAAGTGATTCTACACAGGTTTAGCATAGCAATACTATAATGAACAAACAAGTTTCATAAACTTCTAAGGAAAACATGTTATGCATGATATGCAAATTATTTCTAAGGACTAGAGATGCATGTCATGCCATGAAAATCTTTTAAGTTAATGCAAGGCAAGTATGTTAGTCAAAATGACTAAGGACTAAGTTCATAGATTTGAAAAAAATAACTTTGCCATAAATCATTTTGAATGAGCACTCTAATGGCCTAGCCATGATGTGCAAGAATACTTAGAGAAAAATACTAAGTCTAATCTTCAAGGTGATCAACAATTATTAACAACTCTTTGTAAATTGGATATTCACTATAGTGAGAGAGACAAACACCCAAGTTGTGGGACAGGTCTCATGTACGTGGACATGTAAGGTTAGTCTCCAGGCCGCTTCATCTCACTATGCCGCTAGGATCCAACAAACTTCAAGATGGTAATAATATGATAAAAAATTGTTTAAGTCAAATGTGAAAGACAAGATTAGAAAAGAGGGAAAAGATAGAAAGTAGAATCTTCTCCTTGCTTCATTTTCTTCTTGATGTGATGACTTCATTGCAATTTTGTAGACTTGATGGTTTTGAAGACTGATGGTGTTGATAGTCTCCAGGCTGGTCTCGAATATTACTTAGTCATCCAGGGGTCTAAGAGAAGAAGGGAGAAAAGAATGTGAGAGGGAGCAAGACTTAGAAAATATTTTTGGTTGGTCTTCATGAACTTGTTCTTGATTTTTCTTCTAAGTGCTTCTACTCCTTGGAGATACTTCTGAAGTCTTGTTTTGGCTAAGTCCTTCATTGGTCTTCTAGCTCCATGTTGTAAATTACTAAGTGTCAAAGGGCCCGTTCGGAAGCCCTCCGCTCCAAAAAGGCCACTCTCGGAGCGCACGGAGCGCTGGGCTTATTCTGACGGTCGAGATCAAATCGTACCGCTTCGGTTAAAAAAATCTAATCCTAGCCGTAGAAATTAAATCGAACGACTCTGGATCGAGGACCTCACCGTGGCGGCACGCTCCTCGCCGGAGATGGCGACGACGGCGGCGCACGCTCGGGCGTGGACGAATCTCTCGCTCTGGTGGCTCCCCTGGCTCGGGAAGGCAACGAACAGGCGCGTCTCGTCGTGGCGAGATGGAGGGTGGCGACGTCGTCTCCTCGACAGGCCTAGAGCGGCGTGGAGGCGCGGGCGGAGCTACGGCACCTCCGGTGACCTGCGTGCTCACTCGAATCGTCGGCGATTGAAGATTCAAAAACATCAGGGAGGTTCACAGAGACGGAATAAAGAGAAGGGGCACGGTCTCAGGGTCGGACGGTTGCTCACCTCGCCGGAGAAGAGGAGTTTGTGGCGGCGGGCGGATGAACTCCGACGAGTAATCTCGACGGCTTGGAGGCACGGTTTGTTAAGGGTTAAGAGGGGAAAGAGGTGGCGGGGTATGGCGTACTTACGGAGGTGCACGGGGAAACAAATCCCACCAATTTCGCTCGGATTTTGGAAAGAATCGGGGGAGGATTTCGGGGGCAAAAATCTCGCTGGAGGGTGAAGATGACTCGCCCTGACAGGTGGGTCTCACTATCAGGGATTTTTCTTTTTCCTTTTCTGATTTTCTATTTTCTTAATCACTTTTGATTTAATATTCCAAATGAATTCAAATAAATTTCTAAAAATTTGTAAAATTAATATCTTTGTGTTGAACCTGTTGTGGGCGTGTTTTGAACAATTTTCAAAATTAATAATTTTGAAATATTGATTAGATACAAATTGGACACTTTATGTGAAATTTGAAACTAGGGTTCAATTAATTTATTTTTGGCTAAAATAAATTCTATAAAATACCCACATTCAACTATGTTTGAATTTAAGTTATTTAAACTCATATTCCAATATTAAATAAATTTTAGCTTTAATAGATTATTAAATAACATTTCACAACTATTTGTAATGAAAAGAGAAAATGTAATGTAACCATTTATAATTCAAATTATTTTGTGCACCATTAAGTTTCATAATATGATAAATCATTTGAAAACTTTATAACATATCTTTAGAATAGGTTTTAGATTTAATTCATTTTTTATACTGGAAAATATATTCATGAAAATCATTTTATGTTTTGAAGATAAATGAAAATCATTAAAGCTAATGAAATGTTTATTTGGGTAATTCATTAATTATGAAATATATGAAGTTATTAAAGTTGTGAATTATAAACTTATAATTTGAATTTAGTTGAATGAATGAAAACCATTTGGCAAATATACCATTTTAAATAGTCTTGAATTTATGAATAGATATGGCTAAGTGGTTGAAATCAAATACTTATAAAGAAACTATTACAATAAAATGGTTTGAAGTTTGTAAAACACTTGGCAAATTAGATATTGGGGTTTTAAGAATTGCAATGGATAATAAAATGTTTAACTTGAAACAACTTTTGAAAATAATGTTAAATTGAGATCTTTGAAATATTAAACCCTTTGAATATGTTTGAAGTCTTTCATAGTTGGTTTTCTTATGCATTTAATGTTTTATTTTTATCAAAAACAAAAGTTTTAAATTTTAGTGATTTTTTAACATTATAAAATGTTGGTATGTTACACTCTCTCATCTCTGACTAAGCCTTCCTCATCTGCACCTAAGGCTGCCACATCTTCCACGATGCATAAACGAACTCGATCTTCGGCGCTGCCCACTCAGTACATTGGAGTAAAGCGGAAGTGCCTGACTCCGCCTACTAAGGAGAAAGTGTCACCGCTCCCCAAGGGTCGTCCACGGAGAATAAGAGGCAGCAAAGAGCCGACGTTGCCCAGCTAGGACAATAGAAAAAACAATCGATCCTTCTGTTGAAGGTGGCATCCCCAATCGTATTACCAGAAGGGTTTGAAGAAATTCATGTCTTACGATTGATGAAATACTAGGGGAAGGAACTGGTCACAGAGGCGAAGTTGGCACTGTTACCTCCAGGGATGCGAGAATTACATCAGTGGTACATGGAGCGCACAAAAGACGGCCAAACATCGATGTTTCTTACATATAAAGAAGAGCATTACTTCATCGGAGAACAGACAATCCATATTGATTATGATAAATTATGGGAGTTATTCAATATGGAAGCCCTCGACAAATGTATAATGAGATGCTACTGTTTGTAAGTGATTAATTTATTTATGTTATTAATTAAGTCTGTAGCTAATTGAGTTCATCATTTTGCCTATAATTGTCCTCACTACATACATTCGTTTATATGCTATTAAGCAGAAAGAAGATTCTCGAATGTAAGAGGATGCCTATTTATCAAGTTGGGTTCGTTGACCCGGATCGAGTTCTTGTCCATAACCTACAAAAAACCGGAGGAAACGAAGAACAACTTGTTCAATGCATTGGAGCAACAAAATTATAAAGATGTGATTTTTTTTCTTCCAACTTCAGGTGAGAGCGTTCTTACTGTCTTGTACACATTAACTTTCGCTCTGACTAAATGTTGATGAACGTGTGCAGCTACCACTCGATTCTCTTGAACATTCAAATTGACCGCGGGATAGTTGAGATCGAGAACTCAATAGCGCATACCTTGGAGTGATAAGCAAGCATTACTGATATGCTCCAAAAGTAATTTGAATCGTTATTACACTATATCGACCTCTTTATTTTCCTGTGTTCTAGTTATTAGTATCTTCTTTATTCATATTATTTGTAGGGTATGGAAGCAGTTCACAAGATCTGTCGGTGGTCATTTTAAATCAGAGCTGACAATTAAACAAATCCCCGTAAGTATAGTACTTATTTTAATTCAAGTTTTCATATCGAATTGTCATGTTTAATTATTATTCGATTCAACTCTATTTTTGTAAAGTGCGAGAAACTGCCACCGACGACTAATCTATGTGGATGCTTTGTTTGCAAATACATGCGCACGTGTGTCAGTGCCTGGACTTCTCCACATGTATGTTCAACGTTAATATATATATTCAGAGTTTTACTTTTTTAAATGACAATTTATATATTCATATTGACCTTCTATTTGATAGATAATGTGGCTTCATGGTCGCAACTCCTAATAAAGCATCGCATAAGAGAAATTCAAGAGGAATATGCTGGTTTTTTGCTTGACGAGGTCATAGCACCAATAGGAGAATACCATGAAAACCCATAAGTGATATTCAAGTAATTCTCGTGTTCGGAAGACACTCGTGTATCTATATGATCGAATGTATATATATGTTTGTATGACTGACTCGTTATATTATATATGCATTTATGCTTAATTTAGACTCGTTATACAATATATGCATTGATGTATGTAATTATAGTTTAAATCATAAATAAAAACATAATACAAAATAAAAAACCTAAAACTTCTCGAACTTTTAGTCCCGGTTTGTAACACAAACCGGGACAAAAGGTCATCATCTGAGCAGCTCGCCTGTGAGCCCACGTGGATGCTATTTGGCCCGGTTGCAGACGAGACCGCGACTAAAGGGGTTGACCTTTAGTCCCGATTCCACAGTCCCGGTTTTTAAACCGGGACAAAAGGCCCTTGCAAACCGGGACTGTTAGGCTGTTTTCTACTAGTGTCTCCTCCCTCCTCTCTGGCCTTTTTCTTCTTCCTCCATCCTATTCCAATTTATGCACAGAACGTGTTCGGTGAAATGCCACTACCCCTTTTAGGTTGTTTTAGGTTAGTGAAGGTTAGTATTTGGACATTTTAGTTTACATATTAGTATATGTAGACTTTAGGGAAGTTTTTGGAATATTTTTTGAATTTCCAAAATTTGCAAACAAATGGTTAGTTAAGTGTTGTTGTCAGTGTTCTTCCATAGCTTCAAAACACAACTTAATTTAGGTGTTAGAAAATTTCAAAAAATTGTTTCTGGTTTTAATATGAGGTACTAACTTAGTATAATGGATCCGTGGAAGAAAAATGTCAGTTGGAATAACATATGATAATTTTGTAAGGCTCCAAAGTCAGAACTTTTTAATAGATTTGAAGATAGGTTTTTGTCCTGGTTTTTGGATTTTTATGAGTTTTACTTACATGTTTGTGAGTTTTGGATTTCTCAATGTACATTTATATTTGTGTTCCAATATTGTGTATGAATACTTGTGATGTGTATGAGATGCCGGATATTAGGCTTGTGTAGCCTTTTGCATGTTATGAAATGTTTGCAGGTACACATGAGACCCTTGAGTTCGCCGGAAAGTTGATTAACTTCCGTTCCGGCAATTCGGGTACTCGAGATAATCTATTTTTAGCAAAGTTCATGCCCAATTTTTTTGTGAAATTTGACTATGACTTGTGTTAGATATAGGACATATTTGAGTATTGGGTTTTCTATTCTATGCCCTCGGTTCCTTAGTAGTACTCATTCATCTCCACGATCTTAACATTTGCTCACTTTTCCCCCACTCGCTTGTCTAACGTGCTCACAACATGTCAAACATTTGCTCACTTTCTCCTTGGTCTGTTAACTGTGACCGTTGCATATTTTGTTGACCGCTATTGACGTTTGCCCTCATACCGTTACGTACTGACGTGTGGGCCAGCTTGCCTATTAGATCGAGCTCGAGCAACTCCGCCGCCGTCATGCCACCTCTGTTGCCGTCGTGCCTCTTCTGTCGCCTTCGTGCCCTGCACCGTCTAACCCTAGTCCACCTCCGCCGTTTACTTGCCCTCCATCACATCTCTATCCCCACCCCCATCTGGAGGAAGCAGCGATGTCGGGGGAGGGCTCACTTCTACCCCTCGAAAGAGAAGAGGATTGGGGCGAATCGGCGGCGGATAATTCATGATTACCCCTGGGTAAGCATCGTTTCCTCTCTAATTGATGTTCTGATTCGTTAGGTAGGCCGTATTGGACTGGTGGTCGCGTTAATCTTTCCAATTTTGCTGGGCTAACTCAAACCTTTATTTGCTAATCGAATAGGAATTATCCCGCGATTGCTTTCCGGCTGACTGTTAGAATGGAAGCTAGTGTGCTTCGCGGTAGAAAACCACATTTGATGTTTAGCTTTTGCTAGCCGAAGGTGGTAGCAACAAGCATTTCGTTCGAAGCTTTGCGGGATGAATTAAGTTCTCCGCCATATGAATGGACTCACACCGATGCCGTTGAGCTGAAATATTTCAGAAGTGGTGAACACCAATTTGTCCCACTAACTTGCGAGAATCATTTAAAATTGCTCTGCGCTACGGGTGCTGAAAGTAACTTAGGTAAAATTCTTGTCGAGGTGCTTAGGCCACGAGGCAGCGATCGGAACAAGGGGAAGGGTGTTCAGAAATAATCTGCATCTGCTAAGAGAGAGCGCCCCGGCACTCCATGTAGGTCGAGACCAAGGAGAGCTACTGGTTCAGCAAGTAAAAATATGTCTGGTGCCGCTTCTTCTGTCGCTTCTCCTATCCCTGCTCCAGCTGATGTAGAACAAGATGATGAGGATGAGAGAATGTACCCTGATCTTGTTGATACAGTTAGTCAACAAGCAATGGGAGATTATATCAGGAGGAAGCTATCATCGGTGCAAGATTTGATGACACTGACGATAAAGAGACGAAGGAGAACGTTGACAACTTAGTTCTCGATTAATATGTAGGTGATGACATGCCAACAGTTGAGTGGAACAGGGAAGATCCTCAGCTTGTTGTCGGCACTGTTTTTCAGTCGATGGTGGACTGTCATAATGAGGTGACTACTTACTGCATTATCACTGAAAATGCATAAGTGGTTTATAGGAGTGAGCCAACAAGGTTCATTGTTCATTGCCCATATGGTAGGTGAAGATGGAGGTTGCATGCATCACTAATGTTGAGGAGCCCCTTGGTTCAGGTTCGTTTGTTTATTTATATTGATTCATTTTATATTCAGATCATTATGTATTTTTTTGTTAACTGTGTTTTCTTTTTTATTTTGTTTCAGATAAAAAAGAACAAACACAAGCACACTTGTCCACCTGGAGGGGCAGGGGGAAGACTAAAACAAAGCTAGCAAAGACTAGGTGGGTGGCAGATGCAGTTTTGGATTGGTTGAGAGAAAAACCAACACTTGGTCCAACAGCACTCCATGGGAAGCTATTTGAGAAGTACAAGATTGATATACCTTACATGAGGGTATAGTATGCTAAGGAGATGGCTCTTGACAGGATTAATGGTGCTTGGAAAGAGAGTTTTAAATTGCTCTACACATTTAAAGCTGAAGTGAAAGCTGCCAGTCTAGGGTGTGTTGTAGTAATTGACAAGCATATAGTTCCATACAAAATTAAAGGGAAGACATTTGAGAAGAAGTTCTTCAGGAGGGCATTTGTTTGTTTCAAGGCTTGCTGGCAGGGGTTTCTTGATGGTTCAAGGCCCTATTTGGCTATTGATGCAACAACTTTCAATGGAAGATCGAGAGGACAACTAGTGGAAGCTTGTTTTTGTTTATGGACACACCTGGATATTCACAGTTGCATTTGGTGTGGTGGAGGTAGAGTGCGAAGAAAGTTGGGTCTGGTTTCTAGAAAATTTGCGCAATGTTATAGGTACACCCCAGGTTTAGCTATACACACTGATGCTTCCAAGGGGTTAGAACATGCAGTAGAAATTGTATTCCCTGGAGTGGAGCATATGGAATGTATGCATCACCTAGTGCAAAATTTCATAAACAAATTCAAAGGTAAAATTTATGACGATAATTTGTGGCCAGCATCATTCACGTGCAGCGAGAGGAAGCATGAGCACCATTTGGGTGTGTTGTATGCTCACAATCCTCTGAAGAAGGAGTACCTAGATGCACAGCATGGTAAGTTCTGGTCGACAAGTAAATTCAATACAATCTACAAAGTGGACTATGTGACAAGTAACTTGGCAGAGTGTTTACATGCAAAGATCAAGAGTTTGAAAGGGCTTTTGTTGTGGCAATTATTTGATAAGATTCGACAGTTGATCATGATAAAGATGGCTCTCCGAAAAAGAATTGCAGAAACAGAATATGTTTTAGCCCTAGTAGGAACAGTACATCCACAACCTTAGAGCTTTCTGTCACTGTCTCAGATTTAATAGAGACATGAACCCACTATCGAGCATACATACCCCCTCTTGGAGTTACGTCCATCTACTTGGCCAGAGCACACACAAGTAACGGAGAGCATGCAAGATCATTAAATAGCACACACATGATATATTATGAAGCAATAACTTTAGTACTCAATATTCATCGGATCCCAGCACAACATGGAGAATTACATAAAGATGATCTTGATCATGATAGGCAGCTCACAAGATCTAAACATGATAGCAGAAGAGGAGAAGACAACCATCTAGCTACTGATATGGACTCGTAATCCAAGGGTAGACTACTCACGCATCAGTCCGGAGCTGTTCTGATCTTCCCAGAAGTGGTGTTTACGATGGAGGAAAAAGTGAATAACATCTCTTTACTTTTAGGTTAAGGGGGATTTTATAGGCGAAAGGGCGAGGTCGTTGGGCGCCCGAGGGATCCACATCGCCTCCTGGCACGGCCAGGATTGGGCCCGAGCCACAAGGTGGTGTGGGCGCCTCGTGGCCCATCTTCGTCTCGTCTTCGGTTCCTCGTGACACAAATATTCAAAAAATAATGCCATGTTGTTTTATTTCCAATTTGGCGAATATTTCCTAAGTAGTTTTCTGGAACCAAAAACAGCAGAAAACAAGGAACTGACACTGTGGCATCTTGATAATAGGTTAGTTCTAGAAAATGCATAAAACTCTATAAAATGCATATAAAACATGTTATAACATGATATAACATAACATGGAACATAAGAAATTATGGATACGTTATAGACATATCAATATTCCCAAGCTTAGTTCTACTCGTCCCGAGTAGGCAAGAACGATAAAAGAGGAATAATTTCTGAAGTGACATGCTTAAACACAATCTTGATCATGTAATAATGTAAGGCATGTAAATTGAGATCAAATGAATAAGGGCTGTAGTTTATATTGATATCAAATGAGTAATGAATAAACAAGTAGGTGAAGCAAGCAAAGCTTTCAATGATATAGTACTAGATCCCAATCAACTGTGCAAAGTAGATATTAAAGATGATTTAAGCTTCAAGCACAATAATATAATCATCTAATGCTTCCAACAAACATGACAACTTAATGAAAGGATCAAGTCAAGTAATATCAATATGCACGTAGAAGATCAATATATTATTTGTTCAAAATAAACAAGCAAGCGTTCAACGTTGGTTACTGGCACTAGGATGTTATGGCTAAGAGAATGTTAACGGAGGTTTGGAAGGCCAACGGAAGAAAGGCTCACAAAGCTGTATATGATCATTAGACAATAGAAAGTCATACAATCGAATCTATGCAAGTGATTGCCATACAACGGATGCACATAGAGCTATAAGTATATTAAAGCTTTCCAATGGAACTAGTTGAAGGAGATATGCCCTAGAGGCAATTAATAAAGTGTATTTGTTTATCATATCTCGATTGTTCATAATGCGTTTTATGTCATGCTATAACTGTGTTAAGCGAAAACATTAATACAAGTGTGATACGTAAACAACCAGGTCGCTAGTAGCCTCTACTAAGACTAGTTTCGTTGCGGGATTGATGATCGAGGTTTTCCGATCATAGGGCATGGCGTCGGTCGGCAATGAAAGTCATGTCGTTAGTGGAACGATGTGATGGACATACCCATATTTATAGGACGTAGTCATTACGCCTTAAGAACGTGAGATCAACTCTTATTGTTATCCCTGAAAGATACTTTGATCGCACTAAACGTCATATCTTATATAGTGTGACAATGATAGGTGATACTTTTTGGTATCGAAAAGGGGTAGTTGAGACGAGGGGTCAACAGTGGGATTTGTCAATCCGTACAACCGGATAGATATTCTAGGGCCCACTCGGTGAGATAATGTCTAATGAGCTTGCAAGCATGTGACTAGTACACAGAGACATGAAATCATAGACGAGTAGAAGGTAACAATGTCGGTAACGAGGTCACCTAGATATGGAGATATCTAAGAACGGCGCTCGGACACGTTAAGTATCGCCATGACAAAAGTTTAAGACTTAACGTTTAGGTTCGATAAATGAGAGTCATTCGTTATATCACATGGATTAATTCATGGGATCCAGGCCTACGAGTTAGTCGTTAATCAGAGAGGGGTCTCGATCATACATGTTATTATATCGAACCGCTAGGGTAACACACTTTAGGGGTTTCGACAAGACAACCAGAAAGGAAAGAGATCACCGGGAACGTCCCGGGAAGGGTCCGATGGAGATCAGGCAGCGATGAAATAGTTTTCGGAGCTGGAATAAATTATATATAATAGGTTTCATATTGATTAGTGTAATTAATGTTCCAATATGATTTTATATATTTATTTTCAAATTTATTTTGGCTGATTTTCCTAAATGGGCCTTCCGGTGAAAATAAGGCCCATGGGAGGAAAATCCCCAAGGGAATTCGGTGGGGGGGGGGGGGGGACTTTGGTCGGCCTAGGTGGGCCAGATGCGGCCCACCAGGGCCGGCGCACCTGTCCATGCCGCACCAGGCATGTGGGAATTTTCCCACATTCCCTGGCTGGCAAGTTGGCTCCCTCCTGGGAGCCTATATAAGATGGGGCACCCCTAGCCTTTTAATTCACCAATTAATTCCCTAATTCTCACTCGATTTTGTGATTCCCTTTGTCGGAGTTGTGCCGAGTTGAGAGGGGGTCTCACCACCATAGCCCGCTCGCGCTGCTGGTGTTCCGGTCCAAGTCTTCCGCTGCTCCTCCTGGACTGGAGCTTTGGAGGTCGTCGTCTCCACCATACGTGTGTGACATCCTGCGGGGTGTAGCGCTAGCAGTGCTGGGAGGTCTACTTCCACTACACGACCTTGAGGTCGGCTTCGTCCGTCTTCATCTTAAACGTTCGTGCGGGGACGTAATCCCGCTTTCGATCTACAAGGGTATGTATTCCGATCTCCGTTCGTACTTTTATATCTGCATAGTAGAGATCTTGGCTAGTTTAGGGTTATCGTTGCTACGATTTTTTTTTGTTTTCTGCAATCGATCCCCTTCAGTGGTATCAGAGCCGATCTATCATAGATGTAGCTGTACGCTGTTAGGACCCGTGTTCTGCACGGGGGCACCGTTCCTGTTATTTGCTACCCTCTAGCGTGCACTTGTGATTCCTGCGGCATCGAGTTGATGAAGCGGCCCGGACCGACTTTACGTGTACGCTTACGCGAGACTGGTTCAACTACTGACATACGGCTTGTACCGTATCTGTGGCTGGCGGGTGTCTGTTTCTTTCTCTTTAGTTGGTATTGCATTTTCAATGAAGGGCCCGAAAGGGTTGCTTAAACATGCAATTATTGGATCTTTGTTGTGTTCATAAGTTCGTAGGTAAGAAGCGGTTCTTTTTACGAAAGCCCAGCCACGTAAAATATGCAAAAGATAAAGTAGAAGCGTCTAAATTTATTTTGGAGGGGCAATGTGATATGGTAAAGGTAGGTTTATTAATTTGTGATGAACTGAGGGCGCCAAGAAGACCATGGCGCAATGGACTATATCACATCACATTACATTTGATGTTTTGAGTGCATCTTATATTGTGTGATTATATATTGGTTACACGGCGGTAGTTATATATAAGATGATCCCTTCAAAATACCACTAGTGTTCTTCCTCCAATGAGCACCACCAAGAAAGTTCTACGTTATGAGGCAGGCCGTGACGATCGGTTGTCAGACATATCGCCGTTCGCATAAAGTGGGTGTAAGCCATCTTGCACAAGCGTAACGTGGAGGTTATTGTGGCGAGCCTAGCATATGCAGATATGGCCTCAGAACACGGAGACCGAAAGGTCGAGCATGAGTCACAAAGTTGTTGTGATCGACAATTCGTTGTCTACCGTTGAAGTTGTGTTGCCGGCTCTGACGATGAGGGGTTGTGCAATGGATGGGGGTCGTGTGATCACTTAAACGACCAGGAGGGATGTTCGTTTGAGTGGGAGTTCTGATAGTTATTTTCTAAAATACTATAACTCAAATTATTATGAACAAAGTCTTATGTTGTTGCAAATTCCATTATAGATGTCTCACCCCTCCTTTAACCTAGCCATGTTCCTTGAGAAAGAAAAGCTAAAGACCAATAGGTCTAACTTCATGTCCTGATTCCGCGATCTGAAGTCCCTTCTTGAAACCCACAAGGTGGCTTACATCCTTGAAGCTCCCTTAGGTGATCTGCCAAACACCGCCTCAGAAACTGATAGGATTGTCCATGAGGTTAAGACGAAGATTTCTTCTTATGTCCAGAGTGGCATGCTCTTTGCCATGGAGGCTGACCTGCAAAACCATTTTGAGAACAAGAGTGCTTATGAGATAATCACTGAACTCATGGTTGTTTTTGCACGACAAGTCATGACTGAGAGGTTTGAAGCTACCAAGCTATTCTTCTCAGCGAGATGGAAGAGCACGACAATATAAGTGAGCACTTAGCCAAGATTTTCGGCAGCGTTCAGCTCCTGAGTGATCTGGGAAATGTGATCCCAGAAGAGCTGGTTATTGATAGGGTGCTGATTTCTCTGCCCCCTAGCTATAAGAACGCCATCCTGGACTACGGCATGAAAGGGACGTCAAAATCCCTGTCGGAAATCCTGAAGATGCTCGAAGTGGCCGAATTAGAAATCAAGATGGCGAAGATGGTGGTGACCGTCGGATCACCTGAGCGCAACTGCCCCAAGTACCTGGAGGACAAGAAAGCTGACAAGATAGTCGCCAAAGAGCAAGGTATATTCGATATACATGTTATAGACGTGTACATTACATTCGCCCGTAGCAACACTTGTGATGAGGATATATCTATGGATTATGATGATTATCCATGTTTAAGTTGGAAGGAAATATTAAACATGATCGATGATTATTATAAGGTGAACTCATTCCTAGTTGGATATGATACCATGAATTATAAGAATGTTATACTGCCTAAGTTATTATGTTTATGTATCATTAGGTTTGAGTTAATGGAGATAATGGCGAATGGAGAAGAAGATGTGGGCAAGGAATGGAGGCTGTTGACAAACATCAAGGTGGCTAGCACGAGGGAGGCGAGGGAGGAAGTGGAGCCATCACGCGAAGAAGGGATGCTGCAAACAAAGAAAGATCCTTTCCAATTCGGATTCAAGATTTGTTCAGATTCGGTTCGGACTGACAGAAGTCCTGAATTTGAAACGGACGTGGATTCTTTATACGGACTCCAAATAGAGCAAAGAAGCACAATCTGAAAAGGCAATTTGAAGGGCTTTCCAATGGGTCCGGCCCCATGCCCCAGTTCGGCTCGGACTGGGCGCGGTGACCGCAACAAGTCACGAGTTGTTTTCTGCCTGTTTCCAAACAGAGTCCATTAAAGTTAGGAAAGTTAGGTTTTGACTCCAACACAATGTTGGACGTCCAGCAGCCTTTATAAGGCTTGTAATTTCGTGGCTTTTAGGTTTAGACCACGTTTAAACATAAACCCTAGATTGGATTGCTAAGCATTCATCTATATTCGAGTTCCTCTGTGTTGCGCTCAGGAATTCAACCTCTCCACTGTGTTGCGCTCTGGAGATTATTATCCGAAGTTTGAGTGTGATCTGTTGTTCCACTGGGAATTAGTAGATTGCAAAACCGCTTCGTGGTCGGCGGCTACGTTGCATCGGTGTGAGGCGTCGCGAATATCCATTGGGTTGAAGAGCTGTTGCATTGGCAACGGGGGAACAGCCGGAGAGTTCGTCGGATTCTCGCAAGTTATCTTCCACCATCATCCATCTACCCATCGCTCACTGAGAAGATCGGGCCACCCCTTATCATCTTGGTATCAGATTTCCAGAGTTTACTCGGTGAGCATCCACAAATCCATCCCGTAGATTTACTGTTTTTTGTCCTATCCAGAAAAAGCCCCACAAAAATATTTGCCATAGCCTTAGTTTTGCATCGGTTCATCTAGTTTAGCTGCTGATCGTGTGTCCTTTTGCGTTGTTTTTCCTTCTGATCCTTGTCAGATTCGTTTCAGAAATATAAGTAAAAAAAAAAGAGGAAAGAGAATTCTTGACCGATTTTGTTTCCGTTCAGTTTTCTGTGCGGCACTCCTAGGTCCTGTCGTTGTGTCCGTGTCGAGGTGTGTCGGTGTCCTTTTTTTTCCTTAGTCAAGTTCGTGTTTAATTTAGTTTCCTTAGGTGTTTCCTTTTCCGTGTATTTCCATTGATAAACTTAGGTATAAGCCTGTCTATTTTTGTCTAGAACTTTCCTACGAGACTAGTAATTTCTATGCTCTTTGGGCTGCTCATATAGGTTGGAAAGTGCTTTATTTTGGCAGTCTATTTTCTTTGCTCCTGTGAAATATTTGCGTGGCCTAGTTAAACAGAGAAAAAGGGAGAAAAAAAAAGAAGAGAAAAAGGAAAGTCCCGAAATTACTTCAGCTACAGTACCGACCAAAAAAAAAAGAGGCCAGAATTTTATTCATATCAGTCTGTTTGGAGCATTGTTTGCGAATTATATTCCTGCCTTGCACTAGTAGAATTGAGCAATCTTGTGCCCTTATTATTGAGCTTTTGCTAGCGTCTCTTCTGTGCATTGCAACACGAGCATTACTCCGACATACATCATATTTTTTTAGCTCATTTTCAGAGTTGCACTTGCCCCTTTTATCTCCACCGTGTGCGTTTCCGAGTGTCTCTTGTGTCATACGATCAGCACTAGGCTTTGTAAATCGGTGTTATTAGGTATCCCAACCAAGCTCCACCAAATACCCTGTTTTGTTGTGTGACACTTTGATACCCATAATATTCGCTTCACCCCATCCGTGCACGTACTGTCCCTACGATTGGTAAGCTTTACTATTCACTTTGGAACGGTAAGATACACAATTTCTTTCGGTCTTGAGTGAGTTGAGAGTTTCCCACATATATACATATTTGTGTTGTTTACTAACCATGGCAGAATACGAGGGTGATTTTGAAACTAGCAAACGCAACTTTTGCAGTGCAGCCTTTTGGAAAGAAGAAAGTCGTCCAATCCAAGGAAACGGTCTATTCCACTTCAATGCCATTATTTGTGGACGAGTTGCTGCTGTAACCATTGAGAGATTCTCGTCTATTAATTTAGTCAGCATTGAAGTCGTTGAAAAGTTGCAGCTTAGTACATGTTACCTTTCAGAGCCTTATTTCCTAGCTTCTGCGTA
Source organism: Poa annua (assembly GCA_026929855.1). Taxonomy (NCBI): domain Eukaryota; kingdom Viridiplantae; phylum Streptophyta; class Magnoliopsida; order Poales; family Poaceae; genus Poa; species Poa annua. The sequence goes on from CM049426.1 coordinate 163,549,427, forward strand.
TGGTGCACTCCAAATTTCACACCAGGCTGAGGTTCCTATTACCATAGGACAGCACACCGAGGTTGTGGTATGTGATATATCTCCTGTGGCACTTGATTCTTGTCACATCATGTTGGGAGCACTGTGGTGGAGACAATTTAAAGCAAGTTGTCCACGAGGTGTTGATGGTTTGTCCATCATTTGGAACATGAGGAAGAGATACTTACAACCTACACCTGAAGACGATTTTCATGCATTTCATCTTGTTCGGAAGGAAAAGAAGAAAGAGTTTTTAATGTCAAAAACGAACAAGAGCATGGTTGTGGAGTGTCCGAATCTGAAAACTGTTGAGCTACTTGTGCATCAAAACCCATGTGAGAATGAGCGCCACATAGCCAAATTGAGTGAGAGTGTTATAAAAAGTGAGCTGTGTGATTCCACTAAACGTGAGGTTGAGTGCATCCACTTCGAGAGTATGAGAGAAAAAGATAACATGAGTGTAGTAGATGATAGGACATGTGAGGATATTTCTGCTAATGTAACTATCTCTCCTTCTAGTGTTGTTTCTTGTGATATGCAGGTTGCTTTTGAAGAAAGGGAGCCGTCAAGTCTTCAACCTGCATCACCACTAGAGGAACCTATTTCAGTGCCTACTACATCTGGGGAGTTTGCCATTGAAAAAGGTACTGATTTTGCGCTGCAGCCAGCAAGCGCGTCACTTTGTGAGTATGATTCTTCGTTGACTGGTTCTAGTGATTTTATACACAAACATATTTCAGCATCATGTGATAATTTGCTAAATTCGAATTTCGATCATGTGGTACTGATTACACATAAAGAGATTCTTGCTAAAATACCACCAACTGATGTTTTGTATTACATTATGCTAGAAGCACCGCTTACCATGAGTTGTGCTATGAATAAGATTTCTGAACTTTCATTTGTAAATTCTAGCACCTATGCCAATTGTTTCGGATTATATTTAATTGGTGACTATAACATGAACGAGAATTTTTTGGTGGATCACATATGCATTACCTATGATAACATTGCTGAACTAAAACATATTTCTTGCAATCATATATGCTCTGTGCCGAAATCTTTTTGCTTTGGGACAATACCTCATTATCATGATAATATGATGTCTTCTAGTCTAGTTGATGTACCTCAGCGAACAAAGGTAGCATCACCTTTGTTGGACTGTTCTGATCTTGCTAGATTTGCATATGATTATGCACATCCGTCTTGTTTGTCCCAAACTGATTTATGCTTCACTTATATTTGCAAACTGAGTTGCATCTTAAGTACTGGAAATAATGGACATGACTATTTACCTGTTTGTGCTGCATGGTCATTGCTTTGTTCTACATATCAGAGTAGCGCACTTAAAGCATGGTATGACACATATGATGATTTGCATCGTTTGGATTGGTTTGACCTTGATAGCATGAAATTTGATCATCGATCTTCTGTGAGGACATTCGATTTAATACTGAATCATAAGATTTTATATATTTGTGTCTATCATTTTGATCATGATTCTATGAACTTCACTTATACTTGCAATTCTGATTGCTTATTGCTGAGATTTTCTTGGTTCCATTATGACAATTATATGTGCTATGCTCGCAATTTTCGTTGCATTTTGTCATTTGAGAATAATCATCCTATTTACAAACATGATACAACCTGCTATATATACATATACTCTGCGTACACGTTGTTCTTTTTGTTTCTTCCACTTTCAGCTTATCCAAAGCCGCGGACGGCTTTTCTTGAAGAAAGGGAGGATGATGAGGATATATCTATGGATTATGATGATTATCCATGTTTAAGTTGGAAGGAAATATTAAACATGATCGATGATTATTATAAGGTGAACTCATTCCTAGTTGGATATGATACCATGAATTATAAGAATGTTATACTGCCTAAGTTATTATGTTTATGTATCATTAGGTTTGAGTTAATGGAGATAATGGCGAATGGAGAAGAAGATGTGGGCAAGGAATGGAGGCTGTTGACAAACATCAAGGTGGCTAGCACGAGGGAGGCGAGGGAGGAAGTGGAGCCATCACGCGAAGAAGGGATGCTGCAAACAAAGAAAGATCCTTTCCAATTCGGATTCAAGATTTGTTCAGATTCGGTTCGGACTGACAGAAGTCCTGAATTTGAAACGGACGTGGATTCTTTATACGGACTCCAAATAGAGCAAAGAAGCACAATCTGAAAAGGCAATTTGAAGGGCTTTCCAATGGGTCCGGCCCCATGCCCCAGTTCGGCTCGGACTGGGCGCGGTGACCGCAACAAGTCACGAGTTGTTTTCTGCCTGTTTCCAAACAGAGTCCATTAAAGTTAGGAAAGTTAGGTTTTGACTCCAACACAATGTTGGACGTCCAGCAGCCTTTATAAGGCTTGTAATTTCGTGGCTTTTAGGTTTAGACCACGTTTAAACATAAACCCTAGATTGGATTGCTAAGCATTCATCTATATTCGAGTTCCTCTGTGTTGCGCTCAGGAATTCAACCTCTCCACTGTGTTGCGCTCTGGAGATTATTATCCGAAGTTTGAGTGTGATCTGTTGTTCCACTGGGAATTAGTAGATTGCAAAACCGCTTCGTGGTCGGCGGCTACGTTGCATCGGTGTGAGGCGTCGCGAATATCCATTGGGTTGAAGAGCTGTTGCATTGGCAACGGGGGAACAGCCGGAGAGTTCGTCGGATTCTCGCAAGTTATCTTCCACCATCATCCATCTACCCATCGCTCACTGAGAAGATCGGGCCACCCCTTATCAACTTGGGTATTTGATACTGGTTTTGTTACTCATATTTGTAACTCTCAGGAGGAGTTGCGGAATAAGAGGCGGCTGGCTAAGGATGCGGTGACGATGCGCGTCGGCAATGGATCGAGAGTCGACGTGGTGGCTGTCGGCACACTCCGTCTACATCTACAATCGGGATTAGTTTTGGTTTTAAATAAGTGTTATTTTGTACCATCCTTGAGTATAAACATTATAAGTTGGTCTTGCTTATCACAAGACGGTTATTCATTTAAATCAGTATCAAGTGGTTGTGCTTTTTCAATGAATGTTATCTTTTATGTTGATGCTCCCAAGAGTAATTGTTTATTCTTGTTGAATCTCGATCATAGTACTCACATCCATAACATAGATGCCAAAAGGGTTAAGTGTAGTGATGATACCGCCATGTATATGTGGCATTGCCATCTCGGTCATATTGGTGTAAAACGCATGAAGAAACTCCATGCAGATGGACTTTTAGACTCGTTTGTCGGTCCAGTGAGGACTGGGGTGTGCAGAGCCCACTCTCCCCAGGCCTCGCACACTGACAAATCAGATGAAACGACTAAGGGCCTAGCCACTGCTAGAAGAGACCCTCGAGAGGCAACTCCTCTTGAGGGCCTGAAGAGGAAGCGAAGGCCTGAAGAGGACCTGCGCTCCAAGAGACTCTCTCGAGGCTCCACCCGCCTGGAGAGAAGTCAGCAGGAATTCCTCCGCAGGCCGCCTTGGCCTTGAGGAGAAGCTTCGCGGCTAAGCCAACTCTACAGAGTGTACATGGCCTCTGCAGCAGCCGCAGAGTGACGCGAGCACTCCAATTACCATTCTGGTGATAAAGGAGTCAACAAAGTTGCGCCGCCTACGTCAATACAGCTGGGCCTTTCCTCCCTAGTGATAAAGCGGCCGGACGGCGCAACGCTCCAAGAAGATCGTCATCGTGGGCTCCACCACGATCACTGCAACCCCTATGCGCCGTTCTACGCCATATGCAGCCGCGCCCAACTTTTTTTCCGATGGACCGCGTCCATGGAGGATGGAGCAGCGGTGGACTCCAACTCCTCCGCGCCACTGCCGTGTGGGAGCCCACCTTGGACGCCCTGCGCAAGGAAGATGCCTGTGGCGCCTATAAAAGGAGCAAGAGCTCCACCGTAACAAGAGGTCAAACCAATTGCTTGCTAAACACTTGTAAACCCTAGCCCAGCTAGTAGGATAGCCACCGGTGTGAGGAGCAAGACGACCATTGCGTCCCTCTCCAAGCACGAACTGTTTCAAGAGAGCGCTCCGCAAGCTCAGTTGTACTGTAACCTCTGCAGTGCAATACAGACAAGCAGGAGTAGTGGTGTTACCTCCTCCTGAGAGCCGTGAACCTGGGTATGGGCCGGTGTCCTTTTCTGTCGTGGGTGTTCCTCTCCAGGCCTGGCTAGCACCGTCGTCGTGCCTCTCGAGGGTCGCTTGACCTCCGTGTTCAATCCCTCTCCCAAACTACTCTTCAGGGTGTGACTACCCCTGTTCCTTGGGAGTCACTCTCCGACATTTGGCGCGCCAGGTAGGAGACTGAGGCGCTTCAACGACCTTCGAGCCGTCTCCGCGCCATGGAGAACACCCGTGCTACTCGTGCCGCCCGCGCCAACAGACGCGCATCAGAAGGAGCTCGCATCGCGCCCGGTGCCACTGCCACGCCCGGACGGCGGGGACGTCCCCGCCGTGAGGAGTGCGCCAACTCCGTCCCTCATGTGGAGGAGCCTGAGCACGACGCCGAGCACTAGGAGGACGCGCATTCCTCGCACCCAACGCAGCGCCCGAGCGGCTCCGCCCAAGGAAGGACGGACCCCGCACCGCACACCGCTCTGCTCATGGCGCAAGAACTCCTCCGCTATCAGCCTACCGCTGAGGCCCATGAGCAGTGGCTGGAGCGCCACAACCACCTCGTCGGCATCGCCACGACTCGCCCCGCGCCGTCGCAGTCCGTCGTGCACACCTCTCTTGCGGGCATGGCTGCGCCAGACGCTCCTCCGCCTCCTCGAGAGCCTGCACCGTCCGCGACGTAGAGATCTGCCTCCCATGCGTCCTCGCCTCACGACTGCCTGATCGTGCCGGACGCACGCGTGGGGATGGAGCTCCAGCGCAACCGCCAGAACCGGCTCGTGGAGGAAATTGGCCAGGCGGGCCAGCAGGACCGTAGCACGCTATAGCACGGGGTCGCCACGTTCAGGTCGGCTCTCCCCAAGGGCTACGACGGCTCCAGCAACCCCATCGAGTTCCTGCAGCTCTACACCACCTCCATCCAGGAGGCAGGCAGAGACGACAAGGTCATGGCCAACTGGTTTTCCAATGCGCTTCGCGACTCTGCGCTGTCGTGGCTCCTGAACCTCCCGGAGGACTCTGTGAACTCTTGGGAGGAGCTCTGCAAATAGTTTGTCTCCAACTTCAAGGGACGTACGAGCTTGCGCTCACCCACAACGACCTTCGCGCTGTGGTGCAGAAGAAGGATGAGACCCTCTGCAAGTACATCCAGCGCTTCAGCCAAGTGCGCAACAAGATCCCGAACATCCCTGGCACCCAGGTCATCGCCGCCTTCCGCGAGGCGTCACGAACAGCAGGATGCTTGAGAAATTGGGTATCCACGACAAGCTCACCTCTGTGGTGAAGCTGTTCGACTTGGCTGACAAGTGCGCCAAGACTGAAGAGGGACTCCTCTTCGTCAAAATGTCCTCGCGAGGGGACGACCATGCTGAGGGGTTCAAGAGCCAGAAGAAGAAGAAGGAGCCCAAGCGCAAGGCCACCAAGGTACTCGCGGCAGAGCCTGACGCTAAGGGCACCCGTAGGGACTCTCCCGAGCCTGGAGAGAGAAAGGATGGCCATCGCCCATTCTGCATCTATCACAACAAGCGCGGAAACTCTACAGAGACCTGCTTCGACCTCAAGAGGCTGAGCAAGGAGCGCGAACAAGCAGAGGGCAGCAACAGCCGCGGTCGAGGCCGTGGCTACCGCAGAAGCGGACGCAATGGCGGCTACCAAAAGCCATCAGGTAATCAGGCCAATGCCGCTGAGAAGAACAACAACCTCCCTGACGAGGAAGATGGAGGCTACCAAGCTCTGAGAGGCGCCATTGCTTGCATCCTCGGTGGGGCCCAGGCGCCAAAATCGAACAATCAATTCAAGCAGTTCGCTCACGAGTTCAATGTCGCTCTCCCCAGCCTCGAGACCTCCAGGCCCCTCAAATGGTGGCAGTACACCATCGCATTCGACGCTCAGGACCACCCCAAGTCCACCAAGACTGTTAGAACCATCCCGCTGGTCTGCAGCCCCACCATCGACAACATCGCCGTCTCCTAGACACTCATCGATGGCGGTGCAGGCCTGAATGTCATCTCAATCGAGACGTTCGAAGCGCTTCAAGTGCCCTACGAGCGGCTCATGCCCTCTAGGCCCTTCACGGGAGTCACCAGCGCCTCAATCGAGACTCTGGGGCAGGTTTGGCTTGCTGTCACCTTCGGCAGCGAGGAAAACTACCACACTGAGCACATCGACTTCGACGTTCCGCACATCGGTCTGCCATACAACGCCATCCTCGGCTACCCCGCGAAGTTCATGGCTGTCACACATCATGCCTACAACATGGTCAAGATTCCCGGCAGCGCTGGCACCATCACCATCCGTGGACATGTCCTGGATGCTACGCGCGCTGTCGAGACAGCCTACAAGGCAGCCGCCATGGAGTTCCCTGCTGACGAGGACATGGAGCCTCTCGAGTAGGGGTGAAAACGGTACGGATTATTTCCGACCGTCCGACCGACCGGAGGCACACGAAAGGCAAATACAGATTCGGTCGGATAGTTGAGGGATACGGTCACGGATACGGATAGCAATCCACGGATACGGAAAAGGATATGGTTTTACTAATATCCGTTCGTATTCGAAGATATACCATATTTCACGGTTATATCTGACGATTATCCGGTGAAATATCCGACAACTAATACTTCGAACCTCATGTGACCAATTTTAGGCAACATGAAACTTATGTACATACATAACTCCGCCCAAATCTTGTCAAGGCACTATCATGTTTGTGAATCACATTTGTTGGAGGCGCCCTTAGTCCATAATCGGTAAAACTTAAGTAGACACTTGGAAAGATAAGTATGAGTTACTAGAACATTCTTGGTCACAATATATAAATTCAATTTGGAGTAAGTTGGTTGATAGTATTTGATATATGTTAGCCCTATGTTCAGTATGACATCCAAAAAAATGTTTATCCGGAACCAAACCATATTCACCCCGTATTCGATCCATATTCGTAACCGACATGATCCGATTCCGTATTTGTATCCGCACACTATCCGCTCCGACTCCGTATCCGAAAAAAATATGGTAACGGACATGGTTTCACTACTATTCGACCGTATCCGCTCCGTTTTAGCCCCTACTCTCGAGAGACCCAAGAAGAAGAAGCAGTTGTTCTCCTAGAAGCCAGCCGCTACCAAGAATATCTCTCTAAGCTCCAGAAGCTTGGGGGCTGAAGGCTCGGGGGCTAGCGTCACCATTGGCGCTGCTCTGCCTCCCAAATAGGAAAGCGCGCTCGTCGCCTTCCTCCGGGCAAACTCTGACATGTTTGGATGGACTCCGTCAGATATGTCCGGTGTACCGAGTGAGGTGATTGAGCACCACTTACCCTTGTGTCCAAACGTACGCCCCGTCAAGCAAAAAGAAAGAAAGCAAGCCCCTGAGAAGCAAGCATTCATCGTCAAAGAGGTCAAGAAGCTAAAAGCAGCAAATGTCGTCCGCAAAGTCGCGCACCCCAGTTGTCTCTCCAACGGCGTGGTCATCCCAAAACGCGCCGGAGGAGGCCGACTCTTCATAGACTACTCTGATGTCAACAAGGCCTGCCCCAAGGATCCTTATCCCATGCCAAGAATCGACCAGATCATGGACTCCACAGCAGGCTGCGACCTCCTCTGCTTCCTCGATGCCTTTTCTGGTTATCACCAGATCAAAACGGCTAAGGAAGACGAGGAGAAGACAACATTCCTCACCCCTTGTGGTGTGTATTGCTATGTCTGCATGCTCTTCGGGCTGAAAAACGCTGGCGCCACCTTCCAGAGGCTCATGAGGATAGCACTTGGCGAGCAAATGGGCAAAAATGCAGAGGATTACGTCGATGACATCATCGTCAAGTCTCGAGAGGGAGATACTCTCCTTAGGGACCTTGAAGAGACCTTCGCCAGCCTGCGCAAGGTGAACATAGAGCTCAACCCCGCCAAGTGCATCTTCAGAGTGCCTTCAGGTAGATTGCTTGGTTTCCTCGTGTCCCACCGGGGCATAGAGGCAAACCCTGACAAGATCAAGGAAATGCAACCTCCACGCAGACTCAAGGACATGCAACGCCTAGCAGGCTGCATGGCCAACTTGGGTCGATTCATCTACAAGTTTGGCGAGAGAGCTCTGCCATTCTTCAAGATCATGAAGAGAACTGGCACCTTCAAGTGGACGCCTGAAGCGGAGACTGAAGGAGATATTCCCTAGAGGCAATTAATAAAGTGTATTCTTTATCATATCTCGTTTGTTCATAATAGGTTTTTGTGTCATGCTAGAACCGTATTAAGCGGAAACATTAATGCGGGTGTGATACGTAAACAACCAGGTCCCTAGTAGCCTCTACTAAGACTAGTTTCGTTGCGCGATTGATGATCGAGGTTTCCCGGTCATGGGGCATGGCGCCGGTCGGCAATGAGAGTCATATCGCTAGAGAACGATGTGATGGACATACCCAGATTTGGAGAACGTAGTCGTTACGCCTTTGACCGTGAGATCAACTCTTATTGTTATTCCTGGAAGATACTTTGATTGCACCAAACGTTGTATCTTATTTAGTATGACAATAACGGTGATACTTTTGGGTATCGGGAAGGAGTAGTTGAGACGAGGGGTCAAGAGCGGGATTTGCCAGTCCGCATAGCAGGATAGATACTCTCGGGCCCACTCGGTGAGATCATGTCTAATGAGCTTGCAAGCATGTGACTAGGTCACGGAGACATGAGATCATGAACGAGTAGAAGATAGCGTCGTCGGTAACAAGGTCAGGATTAGGTATGGATATATCTATGGAACGACGCTCGGACGTGCTAAGTATCGCTATGGCAAAAGGTTTAAGACTTTACGTTCAGGTTTGATAGATGAAAGTCATTCGTTATATCTCAGGGGTTAATTCATGGGGTCCAGGCCTACGAGTTAGTCGTTGATCATTGAGGAGTCTTGATCATACCTGATATTATATCGAACCGCTAGGGTAACACACTTAAGGGGTTTCGACAAGACAACCGGAAAGGAAGGAGATCACCGGGAGCGTCCCGGGAGGGGTCCGATGGAGATCGGGCAGCGCCGAAAGAGTTTTCGGAGCTAGGAAAAATTATATATATTATGTTTGATATTAATTAGTGTAATTAATATGCAAATATGATTTTATATATTTATTTTCGAATTTATTTAGGCTGATTTCCCTAAATGGGCCTTCTGGTCGAAAGAAGACCCAAGAGGGGAAAATTCCCAAGGGGAATTCGGTGGGGGGCTTGGGGGCCGACCCAAGTGGGCCAAGAAGCCCACTAAGGGACCGGCGCACCCAGCCATGCCGCACCAGGCATGTGGGGGTTAGTCCCACATTGCCTGGTTAGCAAGTTGGCTCCCCCCTGGGAGCCTATATAAGAAGGGGCACCCCTGGCCTTTTAATTCACCATTTAATTCCCGATTTCTCTCTCGATCTCGTGGTTCCCAAGTTGGATCCGCGCCGAGCTGAGGAAGGGGGATCTCGTCCACCATAGCCCGCTGCCGCGCTGCTAGTGTTCCGGTCCAAGTCTTCCGCTGCTCGTCCTGGACTGGAGCTTCGGAGGCCGTCGTCTCCACCGTACGTGTGCGACTCCCTGCGAGGTGCTGCGCTAGCGGTACTCGGAGGCCTACTTCCTCTACACGACCTTGAGGTCGGCTTCGTCGGTCTTCATCGACAACGTTTGTGCGGGAACGTAATCCCCGCTTTTGGTCTACAAGGGTACGTATTCCGATCTCCGTTCGTACTACTATATCTGCATAGAATAGATCTTGGCATGCTTTTAGGATATCGTTGGTAGAAAAAATTTTGTTTTCTACACACGATCCCCTTCAGTTGTATCAGAGCCGATCTATCGTAGATATAGCTGTACGCTGTTAGAACCCGTGCTCTGCACGGGTGCACTGTTCCTGTTATTTGCTACCCTCTAGCGTGCACTTGTGTATTCCAGCGGCATTGAGTTGATGAAGCGGCCCGGACCAACTTTACGCGTACGCTTATGCGAGACTGGTTCCACTACTGACATACGGCTTGTACCGTATATGTGGCTGGCGGGTGTCAGTTTCTCTCTCTTTAGTTGGTCTTCGCATTTTCAATGGAGGGCCCGAAAGGGATGCTTAAACATGCAATTATTGGATCGTTGTTGTGGTCATAAGATTAGTAGTATGAAGAGGTTCTATTTACGAAAGCCCCAAGGCACGTAAAATATGCAAAAGATAAATTAGAAGCGTCTAACTTTATTTTGTAGGGGCTATGTGATATGGTCAAGGTAGGTTTATTAATTTGTTTATAAACTTCAGGCGCCAAGAAGACCATGGCGCAATGGAGTATATAACATTGTATTACATTTTATGTTTTGTGTGCATCTTATTTTGTGTGATTGTGTGTATAGTATACATTAGTTACACGGCGGTAGCGGAATAAGATGATCCCTTCAAAATACCACTAGTGTTCTCCCTCCAACGCGCACCACCAAGAAAGTTCTACGTTATCAGGCAGGCCGTGATGATCGGGTGTCAGACATCTCGTCGTTCGCATATAGTGAGTGTAAGCCATGTTGCACAAGCGTCAGCGTGGAGGTCTTTGGTGGCGAGCCTAGCATACTCAGAGGTATGGCCTCGGAACAGGAAGACCGAAAGGTCGAGCACGAGTCACAAAATTGGTGTGGCGGACGATTTTGTCTACTCTTGAAGTTGTGC